>JACONQ010000015.1:0-2530859 GCA_014281115.1 Laburnicola sp. R22_1
TCATTCCTAACCCTAACCCTAACCCTAACCCTAACCCTAACCCTACCTAACCCTAACCCTAACCCTAACCCTAACCCTAACCCTAACCCTAACCCTAACCCTAACCCTAACCCTAACCCTAACCCTAACCCTAACCCTAACCCTAACCCTAACCCTAACCCTAACCCTAACCCTAACCCTAACCCTAACCCTAACCCTAACCCTAACCCTAACCCTAACCCTAACCCTCTACTGTTTTACATTTCTTTTAATTTTTATCTTTTTAATATACTATACTTCTATTTTTATTTTTATATATATTAATATCTAACCCTTTATAAATACTTTATTGTTTACTTTTCCTTTTTTTTATTTTCTATTTTATAATTATTCTTCTTAATCTACCTTTTCTATCTTATGCTTTTATCTCTCTTTAAAAATTCATTTTTATATTTTATCTACCTATGATTTTCTGCTATTTTTCAAAAATTTAAAATACTCCTTACTTATAAACCCTAAAATTCAATACTATCCTTATACACCCTTAACTTTTTAATCCTTTATTACAACTTTTGTATTATTTTTTATTCTTTAATTTTTCCTGTTAAATCCTTTTACTCTCTACTCTCTATATTTATTTACTTTATACCTTTTACTTATAAACTTATTCTTTCTAATCTCCTTATTTATAAAATCTTTTAACATCCCTTTCTTTTATTCTTTTAATATAGTAATCTACCTTTTATTTTCCCTTTTATATAAAACTTAATCCTATAGTATCTTCTATCTTTTTAAAAAAAAAATAAAAATAAAAAAATCTCTTATACTTCTAAATTAAATAGTGTATAATTCTACTCCTTTTCTTTACACTATATAAATTAACGTCTTACTTTTTTTTAGTAGTTTATTAAACTCCTCTACTTTATTCTATTTTTCTCTTTTTCCTTTTTCTTTTCTAAACATGTTAATCTTATTACTCTTTTTTTTTTTTCCTTATAATTTTTTTGGCTCTTCTTACTATGCTATCCCTAAACTTTATATATGTATAACCCTTATTAACTTCTCTTTTACTCTTTTCTCCTTTATCTCCTTTTTTTTATACTCCTTATTTTCCCATAACATTATATACTTATAAACAGATTTTATAATTTAATCTTTAATCTTACTATTATATCTAAATTTTTACCTTTATTTTATTAATACTATGTATCTTAATTATCATTTATGTTTAAACCCTAACCTATTTAGTTAATGTCATTCTAATCCTTATATTAATTAAAATCTAACCTCTTTATAAAATTAAATTTTATTTCGTTTGTTATCTTATCCTCTAATTATAACGGCTCTCAATTATACAATTTTTAATTTATAATTTGTTTATTTTATATAAATTTAATTTTTTTAAAAACACTATTGTAATTCTTATTGTTCTATAATGGCTAATCTTTTTAATAAACTAAAACTCTGACGCTTTATTATTTTAAATACTAAGTAAGCATTAAGTTTTATACAAACCTATAATTAAATAAAATTCTAATTCTATTTTTATTATAATTGCCAACCCTTTATCTTATCCTAAATGCTTTTAGTTTTATATACTCTATTTTCCAAATTTTTTATTTTTTATTTTCTACTATTTATACAATTCAAACATTATTTTTAAAATATTTAATTTTTTAATTTTAACCTATTCTTTACTATTATTTTAACTATTCTCCTTGACTTTCTATTTTTCTTTATATTTAATTACTTTTATAATAAATCTTTTCTACTTCTTTAATTTATTTTCTTAAATAAATATTTACTTATAACTTTCTTTACTTTTTATTCTATTTTACCTTTTTAAAGATGTTATTAATTTTAATGCCACTCCTATACAAATCCTACTTATTCTTAAATTCTATATTTGTAATATTTACTTCTTTAAAATTACTATAATATTATATTTAGAATCCTAATTATGTTAATATTTAAAAAATGTAAATTCTTTTCTACTAACATTAACATTTATACTCTAAATTATTTCTCTAATTTCCTAACTACTATATATTATTATATAATTACTTATTTACTATTTTCCTCCTATTTTTTATATTTTTATCTTTACTTTTTAACTATTATATATTTTTACTTTAATCTTAACCATTATGCTATATTTTTACTTGAATCTTAACCATTATGCTATATTTTTACTTTAATCTTAACCATTATGCTATAGATAATATCCCAACTTTACCAAAAAAAGCCCTTTAATTTACTTTTGCTTAAAAATTAACCCTAATCCTAATAACTCGTTTTATAGTTAGTTAAATTATACCTTTAATATAATTAACTAACTATACCTATCCACCTTTATTTTTATTAAAACATTAATCTAAAATACACTAGCTATTACTATTATTTTACTATTATTTATTTGCTATTATTGAATTTTTATTTTTTATTGTTTTTATTAATTATATATTATGAGTTTTATACTTTAATGTTAGTTTACTAGGGTATGCTAAGTATCTATATTTAGTACATATATAAAATTTTATATTATATACTATACTACTAATTTATCTATTAATTGCTTTATTTATTTTACTGCTAAATATTTTACTTTTTCTTTTTATTTTTAATAATGCCTTTACTTTTATTTATTTCCTAGATATTATATATAAAAAATAGTAAAATTAAACTTTTTATTTTTTATATATAATTATTATTACCACTAACGTATTTGACCAGTACGTCGGTCAGACCACTTCGCCGGCCACTTTTTCTTGGCACGAATATTCTTTCTAAAACCTTAATAACTTTATAAATACTAGCTTATATAATATAAAACCTTTAAATTATACTTTTATATATTTTATATATATATATATATAGTTTTAGTTTTTAGAATAAAATTTTAGATTAATAATATATTACGTAAGATATTTAGGTTTAAACTTAAGTGTACTCGCTTAAGGTTTATACCTACTAAGCACTACTATACTAGCCTAATAAACTATAATACTTTTTTATATAAAGTTATATATATAATCTATAGCATATTAGTAGTATATAGCGTGCAGCTTAGTATTACTAGTACTATTTAGGTTTTAGTTTAGAAAGACTAAAAATAGAAAAAGTATTCTTAAATATAGTAATATAAATATATATAATATATTTTAACTTTCTAACTACTTTAATATATATAGATAAGTATAGTAAAAAATTATTTTAGTTTTATTTTAATTATATACTAATAGAATTAAGTAATAGAAATTAGTAAAAAGTAAAGTATTAATTTGTTATAATTATAAACTATTATTACTATATATAAACCTTTAGAACTATTTATATAATGGTATGAATAGCAGAAAGTAAAAAAAAAAATTAAAAATAAGTTATTATAGCTTATATAAATAAAAGAGTAATTTTAGACCTTTACCTATTTAGGTTAATTAAACTAGCCTTATAAGTAGGCTGCACGCTTAGTAAGCTATGCTATAGTATAATATAATATATATATTATATATAAAAAATAGTTGTTACGTTTATTATAAGTTATATATAGGTGTTACTAGGTATAAACCTTAAGCGAGCCTACATAACTTTAAACTTAAGTAACTTACGTAATATATTATTAATATAGACTTTTATCTAAAAAAATAGAAAGTATATATATATAAAAGTCTAATATTAAAATTTTATTTTATATAACCTGCTATTTATAAAGTTATTAAAGCTTTAAAATGTAAATTTATGCTAAGAAAAACTAACTGACAAAGTAGTCTAACCGGCTCACTAGTTAAATACGTTAACATTACTACTTTATTTAATACCTTTATTTAGTTTTATTATATTCCTTTTGTTTCTACCTTTATAATAAACTTATTTAAATATAAACTTTTAATTCTCTTTATTTGTTATTCTTTACTAACCTCTTTATAAATTTTACTAATTTAAACTCTACTTTATTTTATATTTCTAAACTACTTTACTTTTTATTTATCTTTTTAATTATATTCTTAACTACTATATATTAATACTTATTTACTTATTTACTATTTATTCTTTTAATATATTTCTTTTATTTTAAATCCCTTATCTTACTTTATTTTATATTTTATATGTGTATTCTAACTATTATGCTCTGCGTAATATTATATCTAATAAGATTAATTTTACCTTTTTTTGTTTTTAAAAAAAAATTAATTAGACTATATTCCTAGCCCTAATTTTTACTAACCCTAACCCTTTTATGTTTTAAAATTCTAACCCTCTTCTCTTTATTTTTTCTTTAATAACACTCTTCTTTTTTTTATTCTATTCTTTTTTTTTTTGCTATTTATATAACTCTTTTTTAATACTCTTCTTTTTTATACTATTTTATTTTTTAAAATTCTAACTATATACTCTCTTTTATCCTCTTAATCTTTTTCCCTACTTTTTTTTTGTTTTTTAACTCTTTTTACCCTTAGGATTAGGGTTAACCCTAACCCTAATCACGGGAATCGGCCTAGCGCGGATATTCTATCCCTAACAAATTAACGATGCTATAACGATACTATCGACATGTTACCCAACATGTTTAAGCCGCCCTGGGTTAGAGTTAATTAGCCCGCGGGAACCTTATTCTAGTGGGATTTAAGTAAATATTCCAGCGAGTCTCTGTGCTAAAAAGTACCCACGCGAATCGTGCTAGCGCGGATATTCTATCCCTAATAAAGCGTTCGCCGTAAATATCCAGTCCAATCTTACTAGAATTGCAGCTCTGGGTTAGAATAAGCATAGTCTCCTATATTAAAAGAAGTAGATAAGGTAAGTTGACTCTATTTTTAAAAAGCTACACTAAGATAAGGAGACTCTAGGTACACAGGACTTACGCGCTTTTATGCGCAGTCGTTGGGGCGGAATAACTATTCATCCAAGGTAGCTGCGCTGGGTGCGCGAGCAGTTGCCCTAGGTGTAGGAGGCAGTCGCACTAGGGCGTAAGGCAGTCGCGCTAGGTGCTCATGTGACTTGCTAGTATACTGGACCGTTACACTCTGCAATAGTAACAAGTAAGGCCAATACCTTACGAAGGTCCTTTTGGATATTAATTCTCGATATTAATCTGGGTATTCTTTCCCTGCAGGATCGGCTCTTCTATTGTCTTGTAGAAACTAGCTGGGTTAGGGCCTTCTGTATGCGTTGCTAGCGTAGTCTGCTTCTCTGTATATGTTGCCCACGCCCTTGATATCTGCGCCCACGCCTCTACCCAGTCCTGTGATATATTGTTAGGACGCGCGTAGTACTGCTTCTTAGGTATGTAGTATGGGGCTAGCGTGTCTTTGTACAGCTCACGGTCCTTTGTAATTATATACAATATAGTCGTCTCGACAGTCTATAGGCCCTTGCCTTTGGCAATACGAGTAGCATTAACGGGCCCAATACTAGAGTGTATCACTATTCGCTATATTAGTCTAGATGCCACCTTAAGTATAGTAAGTAGAAAGGGATACTTACTTGTCTTTGTAGAACTGATAGCATGCTTCCGAATGGCTATTGTGGCAAGCGCAAGGAAGCTGTTTAGTAGCCTATGAGTATTAAGCGTACTAAGCGAGTTCTCTTCCTGCACTGGCAGCCCTTGCACGCTCTATAGGCAGAGGGTAGAAGTAAGTAGACAAGAGAATAGTATGGCCATAGGTAGATAGAGACAAGTTTTATGTACTCTTATTTGGGGAGAAAAGGTAGCGTATCTAAGAGAGTAATAAATAAAGCTGTGGGCAACCCAGAAGTGGCTGCAGACCTGCCTTTCTACTCATCTACAAATGGGCCTAATTGGTGGAGGTTGCGATTAGCATTGCGCTGTATACGCCGCTTAGGCCCTAGTAAATGCTAGGGGCGGCGTATAAGGATGCCAAAGGGTGTATGGTAGCATTCGCCTCAACTAGCGCTGATTAGCGCTGAAGCCTGATTGGCACGGCCTCGCTAGAAGGTTTTAGGGCAAAATATATGTGGCATGGTGTTGTGTTATTGCCGCATCTATTATAAAGGTGACTGTGTCCTCGCTTAAGTGTTAACCTTATCTACTTACACCTAACCCTAGGTACTAATTGCTGCATTATAAAAGCCACGCCGCTAGCGACGCCCTATCTTGTGCACTACGGTATCAAAACTGGCTATATAATTCGCACGCCCTTTTGCCTTAATAAGCAGTAGGCACACGTACGCATCTATGGCTGCACGAAACGCTAGGCGAGCATTGCTTTAAGCGTGCAAACAAGGCGCCTTGGCAGACGTTAAGGCCTGCACCGCTTAGCTACTAGCTATCTCTAACGCTAAAGAAACCAATCCGCCGATAAAGATGGCAATGGGCGAGGCTGCAATGGGTGGCCATACGAATAGTCTTCGCCATCTCATGGCCAGCCTCCCTAGGGATTACTGGCAGGGCTCGTACGGTCCCTGGGACCCGGTTGTCCCTCTCGTCGACAACCTTCCCTAGGAATGGCGTGTTGCAGCCATGTCCGACTACGTAGTATATCTCGCTGCTGCTGGAGGTATACCTAACGTAATTTAAGCGCTTTTGAATGCTGGCCTTGGGCTTAATTACGACGTAGAGCGAATAGGATTGCCGCTTAGCATCGCCATCCTCTATAGCAAACTGGACCTCATACGCTTTCTACTTGCTAAGGGTGCGGACCTAAACGGGCCCTATTTATTTCCCCCTATCTCCTTCCTTAACTAGGCGGCTTTGCTCTGATTGACGACTATTATGCAGTTGCTTCTTAACTATAGCGCAGCTGTACGAGAATTGATGGCCTTGCAAGGCGCCGCAGAGGTGGGTTGCCTTAAAGCCGCAGAGCTCCTGCTTGAGTTAGGCGCGGAAGTGAACGAGGTTCTCCGCTAGAATTAGACTGACTGTGATGTGGACATAATAGGCACGCCCCTCTACGTTACTGTGCGGCGCGACTAAGAGGCCATGGTTAAATTCCTTCTACGACGCGGCGCGAGGCAGGACTTGCTGGATAGTGACAGAGCTATGGTGAAGACATTGGCTGTAGAGAAGGGAAACCCTAGGATTATACGTCTGTTGCAGAAGCACAACAAACCTAGCTAGCCCCAGAGATTCTTTGTAGACGGATTATTAACCTATTTAATCTGTTACTATACGAGTCCTCCTGCACCACGTGAACGTGCACATGCCGCAGAAGCTTAAGGCGTGGGTGAGGGGATTCTGCGCCTTGGTTGCCGCCGCCTGTGCCTCTCATTACGTCCCGTCCGTACCAACTACGAGTGATGAGCCCTTATCTGTTGGTGCCATACTTTCTGGTTTCATGGTCAAAGTTAGCGCGTAGATCGTTGTACTATAAGTCCTACAAATAGAAACACTATTAAGGTTGAGAGCGCATATCTGACCTAGTTAACGCTATGTGCGGCAATCCTTTACTTATAAGATACTGTGCCGGTCCAAGCCACCCGCACCAATTGCTTAACTATGCCCAACGCCGCGTCTGGTCTGTCCTGAGAAGGAGGGGGCTAGGCAGACTTGTAGCAAGGTATTTAAGAGGCTTCCTGATCCGTCTCTCCCTGAACAGTAAGTCCTCGCTTTGTTATTTATCTTTATCCTATCTACCTTTTTATAGAGACGCCTTCTTAACAAACTGCAAGTTTCTACGCTCACGCTATAAAGCCAAGTATTACTACTGGCGTCGCTGTGGCCGTGAGCCTCATCTCCGTTACAGCGCGTGCTACTACTATCCCCGCACGCGGTGTAGATTCGCAGTTCTCGCCTTTTACTAAATGCATCTAGGGGCATTATCTGGGCTTCCTAAAGGACGGTAGCAAGCCTATATTGTAGGAGATGCGCGCTTGTGTTAACTAGATATAAATGTACGCCCGCTGTGCGGAGATTAGTAACAACAACAACGATGATGATAATAACGTCCTACTTTACGAGCTGTAGGAGGTGGACACTGTAAAGCCTCGCGGTATTGTTAATAAAGTGTAGGTGCTAGGTAAGTAGCTGTACCTAAACCAAAAGCCGTGGTGCGATAGCACGGAGGTCCATAATAACTTTATGTGGGTAGAAGATATTAAGAAGGACGCGAACAACGTCTGCTCACAATTAAAAGAGCAGATTGACGCCTATGGCATTAAAGAGGATGGTGGTGTTAGTGCAGTTGTTAATCTTCTAACTAATAGGCATAATAAGCAAGGCCACTAGCTTAAGGATAATTGCCATGTTACTGCAACCTACCTCCTGAATTTCTATCCGCCTGCCAAGATGGGAATTGAGGAGATAAAGCGGCTGGCTTTGGGGGTGTACGACCTGTGTAATAATGCTATCGAGCGGATTATAATAAAGGACAAGGGTTGTATAGCCAATATTAAATACTTCTGACTGAGTAAGGCAAAGACCTATTGTGGAGATGGAGCGATTAGTGGTGCCATTAGGATGTTCTTTGGCTAGGATACACGCCTAGTAGCCGATTTCTCTCTTGGCTTTTTAAACGACGGCTAGTAGCTACCCTTTCCCCTCTTTTGATTAACGAACCGGCTTTTCCTTCGCTCTCTTTAGCGCTGCCGTGCAGTATTCTATACTGTAGCTCACTACACTCGCTTATGTTAAGAATAAATGCTAAGCCTTTTTTCTTATTTTATTTATATTGTCGCTTATAAATATAAGCTTGTTGCTATAAAGCTGCTTATCTCTTCTTGCCATTGTCCCTCTATACTAAATTACATAGTCCTCTACTCTTTTCTATCTAGATTGGCTGGGTGGGTAGTCTACCTAACTAGAAAGTAACACTTAGTAGGGAAGTAACCTAGTGCATTTTACCATAAAGGTGATGTGCAAGAGCCATAGAAGGTAGGGTTCAGGCCAATAATCCTAAGGCGGCAATGTTGGAACGAGGGTCGATAGGCGCGTGGACGGCTAGGGAAACGTATGTGTAGTGGAACGAGAAGGCGCCTACGAGCTTGTTGTAGGCCTGACGTTTTAAGCACCTGTACCCTCGACGTATTCGGCTCCTAGGGTCGGTAGGTAGGCAAAGGGAAAGGATAGCTGGGGGCCTGTCTACACACGACACGCCTATCACCTAGGCAGTTGGTTTATACCCTCCTACTTTGTTATCTTAGCCCCCTACCTTCTGCCTCACGCTCCGTTTCTATGGCCCAGCCCACCCTAGCAGCCCTAACAACGCTCCCTACCTCTGGGCTATAGAGAGAAGGCATGCCTCGGCCGTAGCTTAGCTTATTAGGATACTGGGCGCCTGGGGATTGTTGGTTGAGGCGCTAGACTGTTAGAGCAGGACTACTACGCTAAGGCCGTTCCCTACGCGCTAGCTGCGCCTCTATTCTGCTGGGGTGTGACGCCGCCTACACTTCTTGTCTATAACGTTATATCTATGCCTCTCTCCTCTTACCGTGCCTAATAGTCTAAAACACCACCTGCGCCTCTCTCTACTATAACTCCCAAAGCACTAATAATACCTAAACACCCCCCTTTCTACTTTTTGCTAACACTACCTGGCCTTACGCCGATATGGCTAGGCTGTGCTAACATATATATGTAGGCGTGCTGCCTAGTCAGAAACTATGCCTGCCCTACTACTCCTCCCAACTATATAGGCAGAGGGCGTAGGTAGCTCCCACTAGGGGCCAGCGTTGTATTGGCTACGCAAACAAGGCATTTAGCGATAAAGAAGTGCGGTGTTAAGGACTGCTATCTAGTGGCTATGCAAGACACACAGTGGTGTGCGTATGGTAGACAGGCATCTTAGCAAACCACGCTGTCTGCAGCACCTCTACTACTCCTATTCTGTGCCCGCCCTCCTGAGCGCCTTTGCGCTTCGCCGCTTTAATATGTGATAGGTTTAGTCTTGTCTACCTACTATGTATAAAGTCCGCAACGCTTCTTTCCATGGACAATAACCCTACTATAGGAACCTAGACCATAGTTAGTACCACGGCTCAATATGGCGTCTCTCCTCCTACAAGCTCTGGCCTATCCACAGCCTTAATTGCTGGGTTCGTCGCTTTGGCGGTAGCCTTTTGCCTTTGTGCGCTGCTTCTTCTGCTCTACTGCGTTGGCCCACGAATGCGTGACAGGCGACCCCCTCCCCCCGTCCCCAAAAAGGACCGTCGCCTACTAGTTGCTTCAACCGAACCTACCTTAAGGCGGAACGCGGCTACTCCTAGCAGACCTGCCCGCGGAAAACCTTCCCTTAGCACGTGGTGGCTAGCGGGAGCTAACTGCTGTGAGGCTCGCAAACCCATCACTGCCTTTTAGGGTACTAAGGCTTTGCTTCCCACGCATCTGGCTATTTTGGAGTCCCCTATCTATTGCCAAAATCTCTTCCAGCTAACGTGCTAGCGTTCGAGGCATTTAAGGGGGATCGGCTTGGATCTAGAGAACGCTTGGCCCCAGCCTTTGCAGCCAGGTTGTACCAAGATAGAGCGTATGCTGGAGCGGCGGCCGTGGCCTGGCTCTAGCTGTGGCAGCAGTTAGTACTTGCGACCCAGCTCGTGCTGGACGGTTTTTAAGCAAGACCTGGGAGAAGGTCTCAAGCGCGAGTCAGGAGGAAGCCTAGGGCCAATGATGAGATTAGTCTAAGTAGCGGCATGTGGCCATGCGGTAGTGCAGCCCACGTGTACGCGTGAAGGTCGACGTGGCGTGCTTAGTATGGCGGGGACTAATGGAATACGCGACGTCTAAGCTACTACTGCATGACCATAAACAACGGCACGCCTGTGCACCCCTTGCCTGCGTGACTGCAAGGGGGAGCGCTATCTATCTGTTAAGCCTACGTGCGGCACGTGGCCAGAAGTGTAGCCATCTGTTGCTACGTGTGCCAGCATCCCCTAAGACTGTTATGTTGCGAGGGGGTGGTACGTTCACCACAGGAGGTGTCCTGCCAAGGCGAGGAACTACTAGAGAAGCGCCACCTAGTATTGCCTTTGGCTTCCCCTTTGCCTTAAGGGAGTAGGAGCCTGACCCCTACGCCGTCCCCAGAGGTGGGGTGGCGCAGGTACTCGTTGTTGGTTAGTGCATTAGGGCTAGAGTAATAGAGTAGGCAGTAGGATAGATGGATTGTATTGCTATTAATGGAATGAAGGTGGAGGGAAAGCATCTGGAAAGGAGGAAATGGTTGGCAGAGGAAAGGAGTGTGCTTCTGCTACTTCTCTATATAGGCTACGCTCCAGGTGAGGACGTGCGACGCTGGTATATGGCGACGCTTTGCACTGTCTGGTTGGTTTGCACGCCCCTTACGTGTAAGCCTTGCAGGTTTAGTAGGCCCTTGCCCGCCGCCTCCACCACAGCCTTGTACTATACCAATGCTATGCCCTGGTACCCAATATCCGTAGGGTGGATTCTATTAGGACCTAGCCCATCCTTACCAACATTCAGATATATGTTGCCAAGTACAATACGCTGCCCTTTGTGGCGTCTCGCCTCTGCAATGGCGCGGTACTTGGGATTTATAATTGTTCTAATACAGTCGTCGCCCGTGGGATTAGCGTTGGGCAGGAGGGTAGATAGCACAATCGTCACGCAGTGAATCTGGTCGAAGAGTCTATTTAGAAGTTTGTCTATCTGTTGGTCGATGGAGCCAAGGGGGTATTGGGGAGAATGGCTAAGCATATTGTTTGTTCCCGCACTGCTTTGTTAGCGTTGTGTAGGGGACTACCTGTGTAAGGTAGGACTTACTTAATTAGCACAAGGTGGGGTTGGAAGCGGAGGTCCTGCTCAGCGTGCATGGCGACTTAATGCACTAGGGCGCCTGGATGACCTTCGTTTTGCTGTTCGGGTTGTGGCTATTAGCACTATAGTAATGGGGGTGAGGAAGTGTAGATAAACGCACCCTGTCCTTTATCTTGCCTAAAGATACTGTGCCTACTATATTAACAGCTATTCCCGCGTGTTGCAGTATATGCTAGAGGTGCTTGCGGTACCTATTTCTGTTGCTTAAGCCCTGGCTATAAGTAATTAATGCACTAAGGGGGAGGATGCGTAAGGGGGATTGGTTGGAACCAATGTGGGATACCATTAAGTTAATCTTGTAAGCCTTAAGGGTTTGCGGGGTGGCTTTCCTTGCAACGTGGAGCGTACTTATTGTTCCCAAAGAGAAAGGGAGTGCGCTCGCCAGAGCTAGCAGTGTAGCTATGAGCACTATATGGCTATATATGCCTGTGTATAATACGATGGATTTGAGAGCGGCGACAACGGTTGATGGGGTTGGGAAGGTCTAGTAACGCTAGTAGGTGATAGCAAGACTTAGTATTTACGGGTAACCTAGGCGAGAGGATTAGTACCGTACAGACTAGATGCTGGGGAGAGATGAATGGAAAGAGCGCTTTAACAAAGAACCGCTATAGGTATAATAATATAAACGTGCTAAGTGTGGATATTTAGCCGCAAATGTAGCGGTAAAGGCCTTCTTCTATAGCTTAGGTGAAGAGGCGTTACTAACTTTTTGTAGCACGGATGGCGTTGCTTCTAATGATTGTACGGCGCGCTCGCTACGCCTCTATTCCACCAAACCGAAACGCTTACCACGCCTCTACCTAAGGCTTATGCCCTAAAAAGCGCCGACTACGCCCTTCTTAGGCCCTTTATTATTGCACCTTCCATCTTGGATGCGTATGCAAACGTGTTATCTAGCGAAAAGTCTACCTACATATACGCTTTCCCTAGATAAACCACGGGAAATTAGTATAGATACTGTGTTGTACGCCATGCCAGCAATATAAGCGCCCGAAAAAAAAGAAGAAGAACGAAGAGAGTTGGGGGATTTTAACGTGCTATAGTAGGCTATTATATTTAAACTGTGAGACATATAATGTGCTCCTTAATTTGGATAATATTTCTTTACTAGATCTAGCGTGTTACTATTTTACTCTTGTACAGTAGCTAGTCTTCCCTTAACTTTTCTAGCAATAAGACTCTAACGCCGCAATATATGGTAATACATAACCGCTTCCTAGTTTTATTACCCGTTACTTGGTTGCAATTGTTATTCTTATTGTTAATAAAGACCACCTATATAACCTACCATTTCCCTACGCCCAAACTATATCTTTGGTGGGACTAGACGTTATCTCTACCTCTATACGCTCTATAACGTCTATAGTACTGGTAATTGGACTTGTTCTTACGACTCTAGGGTGCCTCCTATGCGCGCTGTTAGCATTTCTACACCTTCGGCCGTGGATACGTAGTAGGCATTCAGCTGCACAACACTATTATCCTCCACCCGTGCCCTAAAAAGACCCGCCGCGTACTAGGCTGGCCACCATGCCCAAAGGATCCACAAAGCACGGTGCGGCTCCCCCTACTAGGCCCGTTTACACCTTGTCGCACCCTCTGCTAAAGAGGGCTAGCCCTATCGAGGCGTGCAACGCATTTACTATCTATCGCGGCGTGGAGGCTTTACCTACTATGCATTTGAACAGGTTAAGCGTAACAAAGAATTCCGCTCATCCTTCGCTACAGAAACATGGGTACATAGGAAGATTTAGCGTAGACTTGGAGCATGTATAGCCCTAGCCATTGCAACCGCCACAGGCTATGTTAGGAAGCTTATTGGGATAACGACCTTAGCGTAGCTTAAGCGGCAGCAGCAGCCTCTACTCGCGGTTGAGCTTGTGGTATAGCATCGCTAACGTAGAAGAGCCAAAGAAGAGCCTTATATATGGGATATGGGCAGGCCTAGGGTTAATAATAAGTCTAGTTTAAGCAACTGCAAACCGCTATACAACGCCACCAGTTGCGTTTCTGTAGAGGGAAAAGGAGTGGGCTATAGAAGGAACTGACTGGATATAGGCTAGTTAGTGAGAATGCGGCCAAGAATAATTATACAAAAACTTACTAATTATCTTTTACCTTTCTACTTTATAACGTTAAGTGAATTTTCTATCTAGTACTAAGAGTAAATACGTTATATAGTTTTATGTAGCCTTACTTTTATAAGATGCTGTCGAGCCTGGTAGATATGTTTAAACCTTAAGAGCACTCTTCTATAGCGCTGCTTTTCTGTTTTGCGACGCATTTAGTTGCTGTTAATAGAGGGTACAAATATACTGCCGCTTTCGCTCCGCTTCTCTCTAGCCCGCTTAGAATATTAGGTAATGCTTAGCTTCTCTAAAGACATTGCAACCGCTGTTGGAGAGGCCTCTATACAAGTCTCTATTCCTCGGACTGTAGCTCCTTGCTCTTAAGTAAACGCTACTATTAGCGCGTCCAGCTTATCTAGACTTAGGCCTCTAATCCTCTCTCGCATTAATAGGGTTAGAGGCATCCCTCGCTTCTATATAGGTAGGAATCCCTTTGTGCCAGCGCTTGTCTGGCCGGCAATCTAATGCTCCACTGTCTTGTCCTAGCCTAGCATTAGCAGCCCCCTCTTTCTACACGCCTTAATTAGCATTGCCGTCTCCCATGCCTAATTGTATGCGCCCACTTAACCAGCGTATTGGTGCGCTTAGTAGACAAGATTAAAGACTGTCCTAGGCGGTTCTTTAAACAGCAAAGCAACTATGCTAGGATCTGCAAATATAGCTAAAAACCACATTATCTGCCCTATTAAGCTTTGCGTGCGGCTTTCTTTTGTAGACGCGATTAATGACTTATTTAATGGGTAGGGCAGGATCCAATGCGTTAAGCGGACGAGGTAGAAGAACTTGTCTAGCCACCTACTCGCCCGCTAGTAACCTAGCTGGCTCTCTACAAACTCGAAGCTCTTCTGCAGGATAAGATAATAGGGTCTGCCTCCCCATCCTACACGCTCTTGCTTGTCGTCCCAGAGAAATAGAAAGTCTAGCAGCTTATCTACTATAGAGAAGCGCATCTTGTTCCCTATGACTAGGTGTGGCGGCGCAATCGCACCCTCTTCTAGAAACATACGTTTCATTCCCTTATAGCAGAATATCATATTGCCATCCTGCCTAAGCGCAGCTAGCGACAGCTTGGGACGGCTCTTGTTGGCGGCTAGCATTAATAACCACACATTGGCATCGAATTGCTCCAAGCTAAGTGTATATAGATACTCCAGCCACTTTTAGAGCAGCTAGGCACCTTCACTAACTTTTGGAATTTTGAGAAAGTGGTAAAATTGCTAAATCTTTATCTCGTTTATCTCAGTTTCATCTGAAATCCGACTCCTAGCCATCCCCAGGCACCGCACGCGTGCGGTGGGTTGATAATAGCGATGGAGACGCCTCAGAGGCCCCCTCCAGGGGCCTCTACAGTGACTCGCCCCCCAGACCCTGAGTCTGCGCGGCAGACTAACATCCAGCACCCCTCCAGGAAGCGCCAATAGACCAATATCCGCCCTCCTAGACGCCTTTCCTTTAGTAGAGGCGTGCCTATCCGCCCAGAAGCTGCTATAGATACAGCAGCCAACGCCCTTAACTCCCACCTTACAGCTGCGCGCAAGGCGGCAGAGACCCAGAAGAAAGTCGCAATAGCTATGGCCGAAGCTATTAACCACTGCATCGCTAATCTTAAGCGCCTAGAGAAGCTAGCGGCTACCTCTACCCTCCGCAACCGCCTTATACAGACACTAAAAAATTCAGCCACGCCAAGCCTTCGTCCTAATGTAGTTAGGACCAACTACGACTCAATAACCACCGCCTACACCACAGACAGCAACAGCGATCTTGCCACCCAGCCTTAGAGGACATAGGCAAGTATGGCATCCGCCTCCCACAGAGACAGCGGATACACAACCACAGCTAGCAGCAGGAAATCCACAACCGCGGCTAAGCGGCAAACTACACCTAGACAGGCAGCAGACCTATGGATCTTGCTCACAGTCGCAAACCCGGCCAACTAGCTAGGTTAAACCTCTGCCTTCGCTGTACGAACGGCTATCTGCGCCGCTACAGGGCTCGACCTCAGCGCTATCCCTACGGCCATAAGGACCCGCACGGGGTGGGCCATCACCCCAGCCTCCAACAACATACGACAGCAACTCATGGAACAGGAAAAGAAGGAATTAATAATGAGATCCATTAAAGCTGACAGCGCTGAGTTGCCCATACGATGGGTTAACTACGCCGTACCTGAAGTACCTAGCAGCTACCGCTCGCTGCTAGGGGAAGACGTGCCCTACTCCCTCCAGATGGTAGCAGAAGAGGCTTACACGCAGACAAAACAACACCCTACTAACTACTACCCCTCCTAACACGGCCCTAATCAATTTGGACACACTACCTGGATAGTGTCCTTTGAAAAGCCTGCGGCGGCTTTCCGCCTCTTTGGTGCCAGCGACCTATCCCGCGAGATAATTAAGAAGCGGGCTATAGAACGCCATGACCCTAGCTGCCAGGGCTACTGCAACGCGGCACAATGCACACGCGCACCCCGCTGCCGCAACTGCGGAAAGAAACCTAGCGAGCACGAAGGCCTAATAGGAGACAACTGCGCTCACAAGCAACAATGCCCCAACTGCCGCAGCCCACACGCCGCAGACGACCCTACCTGCTTAGTAAAACCCAGGCGGGTGAACAATCGCATTATTCAACCAACTCGCCGCGAACTGGCGACACTGAGACGCGCCAGACAGAAGGCCTTTAACTAGCTACATAACCTACAGCCTCAATCCAAGCTTACTACCTAGGGCCAAGACACCTCCCCCAGCGGAGAAGACGACACTAGAGAAGAAGCCCCTCTTAACAGCAATGACGCCGCCCCCGCTAGGGCTAACGTCCAGACAGACACTCAAACTGAACCCGTGCTAACACTACCAGATCAGCCAGAGCAGGAACCAATGGCCCTAAGCCATCGTCCCCCAAGAGGACCTCAACGCTCGACCCCATACCCCGACACCGCCTCACAACAAGCGGCCCCACGCTTATTGAGCAGGCCTATGCGATCCTCTGCGCCTATTAGCGACAGCCTAAACCTCGCCGCGCTCTTTGCTAGAAGCGCGAGACAAGAAAATCACACCTAGTCCTCCTTATAGGAGGACTAGACTATGGACGAATCCTCAAGTTAATAAGAAACAACCGCCGCAGATTCACCCCACATAGGGACCCTAACATTAAAGTATACTAGACAAACGTTGGCAGAAGCGGCCCAGCACACACAGCCGCCCTTAAGATTGCTTTTATAGAGGGCATCGACATTATTTGCATGCAAGAGCCAGCTACCTGGCCAGGCACACACACTTTAAACCACCCCGGCTATAACCTCCACCTACTAGTAGACGGCTAGGACAGCCGGGAGACCTAGGAGGCAGAACGCCCCTAAGTCCTTATCTTTACCTATAAGGGCAACCAATTAAAAATTACACCACATACTCCACTTCATAACTAGGACATGCAGTGGATTGACGTTAACAGAATCTTAATACTTAATGCCTACCAGGCGCCACAGACTACGCCCGTTCTTGACTACATTACCTACCTCACCCCGCCTAACAGGTGCCTTGCTGGGGGCGACCTCAACGCTAAATACAACATGTTCGAACCTAGTGTCACGACTACACAGGGCGGCGCTAAACTGGCCTAATGGGCCACAGACAGCGGCATAGATTACATTGGCGAGCCTAGAGTCCCCACCTACTAGGCGGGACACGTTATAGACCTCTCTTTCTATAACATCCCCTTCACTACCACAGCTGTACAGTCAGACATGAACTGCGGCTTAGACCACAACATGCTAGTTACCACAATACCTAGCAGAGGACAGGAGCCGCTTAACCAGTTCTAGTATAGGGTCCCTACTACGAAGCTCCTGTTATTTGTTAACGCTATCGCTAATAAGATAAAGGGCGCTCCTAGCTCAGATAGGCCACAGACCCGCGAGCACGTTAATAGGCGCGTCGCTGCCTTAGAAGAAGTCCTTACTAACGCCCTAAAGACGGCAGGCAGGAAGAAAAGAGGCACAGGCCATTTGGCGCCCTAGTAGACAGACGCCTGCAAACAAGCTTACCAGGCACACTTAAACTCGCTAGACAGCCACACTAGCTAGGGCCCTTCTGAGGAGACGCGCACTTTCCTAGCGATAGTCTGCAAGGCAAAGAAGGAATACTGGCAACACACTATAGACAACGCAGAAGACAACTAGGAACTCTTCCAAATTATTAATTAGCATAAGCTAGAACCCACTAGAACCTAGGCGCCAATAGTCTTTAGAGGCATGGAGGCGACTAAAGACAAAGACAAGGCTGAGATGCTTCAACAAGCACTGCTCTGCAGATTCACAGCGGAGGACAACCTGCCGGAACTGCCCTCCCCATAAGAGAACCACATCATCCCTTGGGACACGTACCTGTCTATCGAAGAGACGGAGCGCTGCGTGATTGGGGTCTCCAGCACCTCACCAGGCGCTAATAGTATAACTGTCTAGCTGCTTATAGTATGCTAGAACTACATTAGATAGTACGTCTGCGACATCTACCGCAACCTACTTAAACTCAATTACTATCCTGCCGCCTAGACGGACGGGGAGATCGTGTTCATCAAGAAGCTCGGCAAGAAGGACGACACGGTCCCAGGCTCTATAAGACCCCTCGCTATGCTACTCTGCCTCGGCAAGGGATTTGAAAGGATTGTCGCCTGGCGCATAGCCCACTTAGCTGTGCTGCACGGCGTACTAAGCCCCCAACACGGGGGGGCTCTGCCAAAAAGGTCAGCCATAGACTTAATTGCCGCCTTCACCCACGAAGTGGAACTGGCCTTTAGCAAAGGCCAGCACGTCACCATGGTTACTATAGACGTGCTTGGGGCCTTCGACGCCCTCCTCATCAACCAACTGCTACACTAAATGAAAGAATAAGGCTGGCACTAAAAAGTCCTCGTGCTTACGCGCAACATTCTTACAAACCAACACATACTTGTTCGCTATGGCCAACACCAATTCAGCCGCCACCTAGTGGCTTGCGGCACCCCACAGGGCTCGCCCCTTTCACTAGTTATCTATATGCTGTACCTGGCGGAACTCCTCTTCTAGGACACCACACTGCGATTCGGATATGCTAATGACATCTGCCTATACAGAGCCTCGCACAGCCTCAACCTTAACGTTAAATAACTCGCCAAAGACGTCCGCAAGATTAACGGATACGGCGCAGATAATAAGATCGCTTTTTCACTAGACAAGCTCGAAATAATCCACCTTACACGGCAGAAAGGAGACTACGCTCCTCCCTGTACCGTCGACAAGAACCTTACCATACACCCCATTCTCCCCACAAGTGAGAACGGGGCCTTGCGCTGGCTGGGCGTGTAGTTTAATAGGAAGCTGACCTTTAAGGCCCACATCGCGACTCGCGCCGCCAAGATAAGGGTGGTCGCACATCACATCCGCAGCCTGGCTCGGATCAAACACGGCCCCCCACCAGGGTCCCTCCGCAAGGCGGTAATCGCCTGCGTCCTCCTACAGCTCCTGTACAGCGCGAAGGCCTGGTACAGAGGCAGGACAAAGCCCTCCAGAATCACGTGCCAATCGAGAAGCGCTGTGGTAAGCACCCAACTAGGCTGGCACATTGACGCACTTAACAAAGTCCTCAAGCAGGCATGTAGAGCCGTTGTACCGGCCTATTAGACCACACCCACCACCACTGTCTTTAGGGACGCAGGTCTCCCTTTAGTGGCAGTGGCACTTAAGACATGCAAGCTTCGCTTCGCAGCACACCTACTAACAATTAACAATAAGCACCCGCTAACTGCTAGAACCCTCCTGCCCACAGTTAGAAGAGGCCAAGGCGTAGGCCTCCTACAGAGAGCCCGCTCGAAGGTACAGCAACTCGCACAGATCTTCGACCCAGTACCCTAACCGGAGTTCCGCGCCCCCCACTACTCCCGCGGGAGCCGCGCCAACCCCACAGGCCGAGTGGCCAAGAAGGACGCCGCCCGTCACTTCAAGGAGTGGTGGGCTCTCCTCCCGCCGACCGCTATCACTGTCTTCTCAGACAGCTCCGAACAATGGATTGACGGCGTTAAGCACGTCACGTACGGCTACGCCGTATACGAAGGGCAGGCCCTCACCCTGCAGGGCAACAGCTCCCTCAACCCCAGGTCCCACGTTTTCGATGCCGAAGCTGTCGGCGCGTGGCGAGGACTCGCCCACACGCTTAATACGCCCGCCTACCAGCTAAGACGCATATACATGTGCATTAACAACACTTCTGTTATATAGTGCATAAGAGGCAACCCATCCCCCTCCTTGTAGTGGGCGTTCGTTAGGTGCTAGGAGACAATGGAGAACTTGGACATCGCTGTCCAGTGGGCCCTAGGTCACTGCGAAATAGAAGAGAATAAATTGGCGGACTAGCTAGCCGACGACGCAGCAAAGTCCCCTCGACCTCCATACAGCATGGCAGCTAAGCCTACAGTCTCAGGCCTTAAGTCAGACGTTCGCGCCTACACTAGGAGCGCTGAGATAGACTAGTGGCGCGCCCGCTCGCCTAAGTTATCTAAATGGTACATACAGTGGGACCTCACTTACCGCCCTGCGAAACAGCCAAAGAAGCTCACCCTCCAACAACCAACGCTTGCTAAGCTGTTGTTTATGCGCACCCACCATGGACACTACGCCTGGTACTATAAGAAGTTTAGGCACGAAGACGCCGTCACAGAATGCCCCTACAGGGCAGACCTGGCGCCCGACCACATTGTACACTGCCCACGATCAGTTCGAAAGTTCCGCTACTAGCCGAAACAGCCAGCGTGCCCCCCCAGCACCACTAGGGAGGGCGTGGAATACCTAAAGGCACTTAAGCCAAAAGATTTCCAACTTCTACTTAAACTTATTAACCCTTTAGAAGATTAACACTTAGCAACAAAAAGCTACCTTTTATTCTTAGGCTTAACTTACACTATATAGACAGCTCCTCTAGCGCCAACTCCATTAGAGCTCCTAGCAGGCGTGTCTCTCCCCCGTCAACTTGCTATACGCGGCAACTCCCTACCTACTCTCCACTCTCCTTATCCCTCCCTTCCTTTTCTAGCTACTCTCCTTACCTATTCTTACTAGTTACACGCTAAAGTCTTAGCACTTTTCAATACAGTTTTAGGGCAGCCGAAGCTGCCCCTA
Source organism: Laburnicola sp. R22_1 (assembly GCA_014281115.1). Classification (NCBI taxonomy): domain Eukaryota; kingdom Fungi; phylum Ascomycota; class Dothideomycetes; order Pleosporales; family Didymosphaeriaceae; genus Laburnicola; species Laburnicola sp. R22_1. Next base: position 20,981 of record JACONQ010000015.1, read on the forward strand.
CTTTAGTTTTAGTTTACATGTATAATAGATACACCCTAACACCTTAGCCTATAGGCAAGAAGACAAAGATTTAGCCCCCACATAGAGGGGGGCGGACTCTTACGAGCCGCTGCAAGAGATGGCGATAGCTTCACAGCAAGAAACGCCTTCACCATTTTGGCTGGCTCCAAAACGGTTGCTCGGCGCGTCCCTATGCCCCATGGGAGGCTAGAACATTGCGTTCCTGGACGTTAATCAATACTACTACTACTATTAGAGCAGCTAGGGGTGCTACTACATGTTGTACTGCTAGTACTAGCCTGTTGCCTGGTTGAACTAGACAAACACGTCCTGTAGGTTCTTAACTGCTCTCCACTAGCGCTTGTACTCAGCATATATTAACAAGTTCCCAATGAGCATGTTGTTGCCATGCGGCTGCGCCAGCCGCCTGGTCACCTAGCTGAACTTGGGCAGGAACCAGCCTATACCGCACCTCTCTAGCGTCTCCTGCATGCCAAGGCCCTCTTTCACAACAAGATCCTGCCCGCGCCTCTGTTCCTAGCGATCCTTGTACAGCAGCGACTCTCTGCATAGTAAGCTGCTGCCGTAGCAGAACTGGAGCGCTCGCAGCGCGATCACCATCACCATGGTCTCGGGAAGCGAGTACGTCCAGGCGGTATGCGCGAGCGTATGCTCGAACAAAAAACAGTACTTGTTGATTTGTGCGCGGAGAAAGCCGAACAGCTCCTGCGATGGTACGACGTAGTATAGGAGCGGCGAGCAGACGTCGTCAATGCTGTCGTCGTAGAGATCCCACGCACGCCATTGCTCACAAATCTCATCCATTATGGTGAGAGAAATTCGATGCTCTTCCTGGATCCCGTACAATCGCCGCTGGTTGTCTCTGAGGTTGGAGAATGCACGGCCTTTGCTGTGGAGGTAGGAGCCCTTACAGACGTTCTTAGAAAAGGTGGCACTCCCACCCTGCTGCTGCAGCGAGCGGATATAGCTAGGATCCAGCGCCAGATTCTCTACCGCCTTGTTGTTAAACACGTACACCTTGGAGTTGTCAAATGGCGTCTTGATGTTTGTGTAGAACTGTGAGTACACTAGTCTATTCATATTCTCCTGCCCGCGTGGCACTGTGGACAGCGTCTGGCCTATTATGTCTCTTATGGTGGCCTAGGGGTAGGTGGTCACCCGCGGACTCCCTCTAGCCTGTTTGCTGTCTTCTAGCAGCTTCACGCGCGTGCGGGCATAGGACTCTAGGCAGCAGCGCTTCCAGAGAAAAGTCTCGGCCTCGAACTCGGCTGGGACCACGTCGTACGGGTAGGCATAGTCCTCTAATGTGACCGTCTTGGCAAGGTCTACGTAGGTGCGATCTTTGCTGTAGAATTGCGGATCGGCAGCTTCTGCCCAGGCCTGTTCCTAGCGTCCGTACGCACTAGTTAAGTCGCCTATTATGTATGCAAGCTTGGTGTTCTTTGCATGCACAAATAGGGTAGCGTTATTAAAGCGATCTAAGCTGGGGTTTTTGGCAATCTGTTTAAGGACAGTAGTCCACAGCGAATTAAGGTGCTGGTGCTGTAGCCTATACGCTAAGAGCTGCTTCCGCGCGCTCTCTTTTCGCTTTGATGTCTCTGCCAACACCGCGGTTACTCCCCTGCTAGCATTGTCCTTAGAGGCGGGAAGATATGACGCCAGGGTCGAGTTATTCATAGTTTTGCTAATGGCTAGGAGCAGCACAGCATCTAGCCAGAGCTGTTAGTCTTACTTGCTTAGGTAGGTACTATGCTTGTACTAGCTTTTGAGGTGAAGTTCTGGGAAGAAGACAAATATTAGCAGCGACTTAATGCTGCCTGCAACAGAACTAAAGCAGTAATAAGGGATCTTGTGCAGTGGCAGATTCCTTGTCGCTAGGTCGCCGCGACGATTATACGCAGACACTGTAAGGCTAAAATGTATATCTGTGTCTAGGTTTAGGATAAGATGCGCTTGAGGGTGCTAGTTAATGCTGTTCCGGGCAAACGCTAGGCTACTAGGAAAGCAGCACACACTGTCTATATCAAACCTGACCTTAGCAGCACGTCCTTTCCTGCTACTGTTGTGGTGCTATTAGAGGCAGAGGTTGTGGGGCAGCTTCTTATCGGGCGTGCTAACGTCTTTAGGGAAAGCGACGGGACTTGTGCCCTTGAACGCAGCCTTTAGGTCTAAGCTCTTGGGCAGACTAGAGGGTTATATTAGCTTTGGGTTGCTGAGAATATTTAGAAGAGGCGTTCCCCTATTGTGCACTCCGCAAAGCAGGTGCGTAATCTCCTTAAACGATAAGCATGCAGAGTGTATATTAGGGCGCTGGTAATATTCCTGGTAGAGTCTGTCCGCTACTGCGTGCTCCTTGTGGGTACAGCCTTGAAAGTTCCGCAGCTGCTTGGCGAGCTTGTAGGCGGTTCGCTTGGTGGGTGAAGTGGGTGGACTGCCTGCTCTAGGTGTTAATTGCGTTGGCGACGCTGCTTGGATAGCGCGTGGGCTAAGCACATTACTAGGGCGGGCAAATAGTAAGGGAGACATAGTGGCTAGTGTTCCTTGCGCAGCTAGCTGAGTGTTGCTGCTGTTAGATAGCTGTGGCAGGCGAGGTGTGCTATAATTAGTTAATGGGGGTAGTGGTGGAGGGGTGCTATGGCTGGGAGTTAGCTGCACTAGCTGCGGCGCGTTGCTGCCCTTAGACACTTGTCTGAATATAGGTTTAACCCAAGAGAGTAGTGTGTTGCTTTGGGCTGGGAAGGTCTTGTGTTGGCTGCTTAACCGAACTAAAGAGACGCTGCACTGGCTTTGTGGGCTGTTTAGAGCCTCTGGAGAAGTGTTAGCAGCTCTTACTAGAGTGGGTGTTAATGTGTGGCTAACACTGCGAGTGTTTGCAACAAAGAGTTCTTTTATAGTAGCCAAATTCCTAGCAACAGGCGCTGTGGACGATTGCTGCAGGTTACTGCTCTTGATAGCATAACTCTGGCCTGCTGTACTATGAATACTATCGCTGTTTAGTTCTGCATGCCTTTCCATGTTTCCTAAGTGCTCTAGAACTTTATCTGCGCTTGTACGTACTTGCGCAGTTCCAGCCTGCATCTTAAGTAAAATACCAGCAGTCCTTGTATCTCTGTCCTTTATCTGTTGCAGTATACGTTGTTCATACTTAATACGCTCGTTTGTCTGTTCCCTATTGCTCGCGTAGAGTTGACTAATAACTGTCGCGGCCTCTATGTTGTCTACTGCTAGCGATGCGAGAGGAGATGGTGCTCTATATGCATCCTCGCCTTCTAGCAACTTGTCTGGCTGGATGAGAGGGTTGCGAGGAATGGGAACGTTGGCGCTGAGTCGAAGACCGAGGTCTGGGTAGGTGGTGGTTGGAGCGCCTGGGAGTGCAGGTTTGTAGTGGATAAAGTTGGGGCGAGCTATACCCTAGCTTGGCAGTCCGTGCAACGCGTCACTCCATGCAACACCCCGCCATGCAACACCCCAACTTTGACGCGCCATATCTCCACCAATATGGATCCAATTGAGGCTGCGATAGCAGCAATCGAATCGCGAGAGCCAGGAGAATCTTTCTCATATAGACAGGTTGCAAAGGATCACGGTGTTGTGACTTCTACACTAACGCGTCGGCACCAAGGCGTCACACAAGCAGGTGCAGCTGCCAACTCCGCGCGTCGAAATATCAGCCAACAACAAGAAGTAGAGCTTCTACGATATATCAAACAGCTCACCGAACGTGGCCTTCCTCCTACAAGGCAGATGATACAGAGCTTTGCTTCACATATAGCCAAAAAGCAGATCTCAATATCCTGGGTTGATCGCTTTGTACGGCGGAACAAGGAATCCTTGATATCTCGATGGACGGCCGGCATCGACAACAATCGCCACAAAGCTGATTCTCCAGCCAAATATAAGCTCTACTTCGAGCTCTTGCAGCGTAAGATCGAACAATATCAGATCGAGGCTCGAGATACGTACAATATGGACGAGAAAGGCTTCCTGCTCGGCATCACCTCCCGCTCCAAGAGGATCTTCAATAGGCCTCTATACGAGGCCAAGGCTGTGAGGCAAGCAATACAAGATGGCAGCCGTGAGTGGATATCGATCATAGCTTGTATATGCGCCGACGGATCTGCCTTGGCCCCAGGTCTCATCTATCAGGCCAGCTCTATCAACATACAATCAAGCTGGGCCGAGGATATCAATCATGAACACCATCAGGCCTTTATCACGGTATCAGAATCTGGCTAGAGCAATAATCAGATCGGCCTTGCATGGCTGCAACAGGTGTTTAATCGGCTCACAAAGCCAAAATCTGGACGATCGTATCGGCTATTGATCCTTGATGGCCATGGATCTCATATCACAATAGACTTTATTGACTTTTGTGATCGCAATAGGATCCTGCTAGCCATATATCCGCCTCATTCTACGCATACGTTGCAGCCTCTTAATGTCTGCGTCTTCAAGCCTCTATCAACAGCATATTCGAACGAGCTATCAGCCTTCATAAACAACAGCCAGGGACTGGCCTCAATCGCTAAGAGAGATTTCTTTAGCCTATTCTGGCAGGCCTAGGTCAATACAATTAGGCAGCCATTAATCCTCCAGGCCTTTGAAGCTACAGGCATCTCCCCGCTCGATCCAACGACTATACTCAATAGATTTGATCAGTCTCAACTATCTGAGTAAGGATCACGAGAAAGCTCAACCTCAGTACTCAGTGCTTCAGATTGGAGAAAGATCGATAGGCTACTAAGGGCCGCTGTGGATACAGGCGGAGATAATAAGGCCAAGAAGCTCAGTCGAACTGTACACCATATCTCTGTACAGAAACAGCTTTTGGAGCATGAAAACAATGGCCTCCGCGAGGCCCTATCGATACAGAAGAAGCGCTCAAAGCGAGGCAGGCCTTTACCTCTTGATCGGCCAGATGAGTATCATGGTGGAGCTGTTTTCTGGTCACCTCATAGCGTGCAGCGGGCCCGCGATCGTCAACACTAAAAAGATATAGAGGATCAGCAAAAACAGCTTCAAAAAAGTGAGCAAGCAGAGGCTTGTCGGGCCAGCCAGCAGCTCAAGGCAAGACTTCTCCAGGAGAGGCGTATTGCTCGAGCAGCTGCTAGAGATGCGCGCGCAAAGCAGAGGGCCGACGAGGCTGCAGATCGACGTCTCAAACAACAGGCCCGCAAGGCACAAAGTCAACTTCAGAAACGTATCAGATTATCCAAAAAGGGTAATAAGAAGGCCTCAAAGCCTTCTAGCAGATCTATTAAGAAGAAACAGGCTCAGCGTGAGGCTGTAGATATTGATGAGGCCTCATCTGTTGCATCCGCCTCACAGTCACGCAGAGGCCGAATCATCAAAACACCAAGCAGATATCGATAATCTGAGTAGCTAGCAATTATCTACGGGCCTTAGAGACCTCAACTCCAGAAAATCTCGTGATATTATTTTTTGTGGCTGTCTCTATAGCCTCATGTTTGTGGCCGAGCGATTATGTTGGGGTGTTGCATGGAGTGACGCGTTGCACGGACTGCCAAGCTAGGGTATGCTAGAAAGAGCGGTCCTTTCTACGCAAGTATTCTTTGTGATTGCGTCTCCGCTTTGCCTTAGTCTTGGCTTCGGCTGTGAGATACTTCTTTGGTCTTCCTCCTGGCATACTGTAAGCTATAGGGTCACGCTAGAATCGAAAACGCGTCGCGTATTAGAGATCAGGAGGGACTCTTCTTAGCTTAGCGCGTTTAGGCCGGAACTCTTTTTGGCTTAGCCCCACACCTTACTAAATTGGGACCTCACTTCACGACTATACCACCTTTCAACGCAGGTAACTACACGATCACGACCTTAATTAAAAATTGGAAGAGTACGTTTATTTCGCATGCCCTTGCTCTATACTTTACACCTTAGAATAAAAATCTGCGAACTAGGGATTTGGTAGGGGTTCTTCTTAGCTTAGCACGTTTAGGCCAGAACTCTTCTAAGCTTAGCGCCTCCGCTTCGCGCGCCTTACCAAATCGGGACCTTACTTCGCAACCACACTACCTTTCGACGCAGATAACTGCACGACCACGACCTTAATTAAAAATTAGAAGAGTACGACCGATTTGCATGCTTCTGCTCTTTGTTTTGGCACCTTAAAATAAAAAATTTATTTCTCGAAATTTTCTAACCTTACCCGTGTATCGTACCTTCATAGCCCACCTTTAGCGCCCTGTGCACTTACAACCCGATTCTCTAACCAAAACACCTTCTTACGTACTCGTTTCCTTTACTACTCTTTCTTTTGTCTTACCCTCTACTTTACACTCTCTTAAACCCTCCTAGTTTCCTAGATCCTCCCAGTTTCCTAGACCATACTAATTTCCCGGCTCTAACTTTATATTTTTTATTTTTATTTTCTATTTCTACTTTTCATTTACTATTACTTATTTACTGTTACCTATACTTAGTTACTAGTTTCCTAGTTTCCTATTTTTTTTTTAAATGCTCTAATTATTATACTCGTGTCTATTTTAAATACTATTTTTAAATTCTATCTTCTCTATTTTACCTACTCTACTCTAATATTTATATTTTATATTCTACTTTCCGCCCTACCTCTTAATGCCTACCCCCTACTCTAGTTTCTATATCTTTCTAATTTTCTTAATATTTAATTGTCTAAACCCTATTTCCCTTTTCCTATTTTATTTTTTATTTCTACTTTCTACTTTTATTTCTTACCCCTTACCGTTCATTTCGACACTGTTGCAGATAAGTAATTAAAATGCCCTTTACTGCACGCGGGTACTATACGCGGTACTATATCCTAGAGATACGCACTTTTAATAAAAACAAAATTTACATATATAGTTTTTAATAAACCCACCCTACTAACCCTATATTCTACGTAGATATCATTCTCTAATTAAACCTTATCTCTACTTTCCCTCCCTTTTTAGAACAAATCTCTCTTTGGAAACCTTCCTAATGTATTTCTGTCTAATTTACAATTCACTATTTAACCTAAGCTCGTTTAAGAAAAACGCTCAACCATTTCTTGCTCAAAAATATCCTCGCATACACGCACAATATCTTTCCAGGCTGCCTCCGTATTGATACCCCAGAATAAAATGCCTGGTTTCAAAATCAACTGTACCATCTGGTGCACAATCTCAACGTTTCGAACGTCCTGTCCTGCCAGCATCTTCGCCGATTCGACGACTATTCTGCCCACTTCTTCTCTATTATGTAATTCGTAGTCTCGTTCATTTCTCCACTCACAATATTTTGCTAGCGTATATGCTCGTATAAATTAGTCGTTAATAATCGGCATGGATTGAAGGTCGGACCAAGGAACCATCCGTACGACTGCATCTTCGACTGCCCTTCCCATCGTCACATACTCGTCGCAATTTCTAGCCCAGGCTCGCAACGGCGCGCTGATGAGGTCTACCTAATTCTTAGATTCCAGGAAGCGGATAACATCCGAGATTCGGAAAAGAGCGACGCCTTGGGTCTCCCTAAGTCTTCCGACGTCAAATACAACTAGGGAAGCCCACTTGTCTACATTATTGTCCGCCCACTTGTTCTTTGTAGTATAAAGCGCCCACTTAAGAATTGGACTCATGGACGTAAACATGCTGTCTTGCTTTGGAACTTTGCCTTTCTAGAGCTGCGTTTGCCCAAATGCCTTACTATTGCTTTCACAAACGCATGGACTGTATGTCGTTTACGCAGTTGGTTGTTAAATAACACATTACGCAGCGACAGTTCGTAGCTGCCAATCCTACCTGTCGGGTTGCGATGTGCACGGAAAAGAAATGGATGCTTGGTTGGACTGCGTTCGGTCTGCACATACTAGAGAACTACCTAACATCTTAGCAATCTGCCTACTAACTTGCGTTAACATGGGGATGTACACTTAGCCCAGTCAAGAGCATCTTTAAGCTCCTTAAATGCCGTAGCTATATTAGTCTCTCCTTCACGCGTCTCTATGTCGTCCAAAATAGTAACGCACGTCTTGAAAATGGTGGAAAGCTCGTCTACTACGATTCGAAGATCGCTCAGCGTACTTGGAGAACAGGCTAAGAACTGCTGCTAGACTCTAGAGAGCCGATTCTGGACGAGACGTGCGACATCGGGGGATCCGGACCATGCAGAAAAAACCATAGGTGCCATATTGTAGAAGGGGTGGATGTATTACAGGCTTAGGGTTCTCGCTAGAGATAAGGCTTGTTACCCCGCTATGCAAGCCAAGAGCGCTTCTGTGTAACCTAGGGTTGGCTTCTGCCTATTACACTTTGTTTACTAAGTGCTTTTATTTAAGCTATCTAACTTTGTACAAACCCTAAACACGCATCTTCGCTAGCTATCCTAGGATTTTATTGCGTAGAGCCCCTCTTAGTATTATCGCTATAAGACCTCACTATTCGAGCTAGTAGAACAATAGTAGCATAACAAACTAATCTTTATTATAGACTAAATATCTCTTACTACTATTGCTAGTCCTTACGGGTATAAACGAGCCATTAGTGTACACAAACACAAGAGACGATTTCGGTAGAACTTATATTACACCTCCGTGCTCAATTTTTCCTAACTACGTCCAGCATAGCTTGTCTATTAAATGTTCACCGTTTCTCACGTTAATACTAGTACTCCGCAATAATGGAAGCACAGCGCTCGACCCAAATGCTATCACAGCTACGAAAGATAGACCCTATGAACCCTTCTGCATCTAACCTTAACAACATTAGCTCCCTCCGTCGCTTCAGCAGTGCTCCCTAATCCCAAAGCATAACCTTACTATTGCGCGGACTATCTCAGTTACCTTAAACAACCTGCACCCAACCTAGCTCCCTGAGTAGTCGATTACTAACGCCTTTGTGTTCTATAAAGGTAAGCGTTAGCCAAGCCCATTGTCTCTTTTGCCAACTTACCAATTTTCTTTGTCATATCTAGTACGCGGAGTATGACGCCGTCGTTTGCCTCCTAAGGAAAGGCCTTGGGCCGAAGGAACCAGAGCATTCTAGTGACCAGGCTCGCTGCAAACATAGAGCCGTCTTTCTTAGGCCCTGCGCTAAACACTTGCGTTTTGGGAGCTACAGTAGGCATCACTAACGACGAGGCTAGCGTCAAAACCATCATTAGCATCACATCGCAGAGCGGATCGCCCAAACACTCTGCAAGGCATTGGCGAGCTGTCTGATAGTGCTCTAATATACCCTAGTCGCCTGTCCTAAACACCTTCTCATGCTGCCGAAACCCATCCTCAACCAACTTCGGTATGGTGTTGAAGGGTATCGTGCAGCCGAAGTCGATCTTGCTCTTCTGTGGCAGCCGACGCTTCGCCCAGTGTTCAGTCTCAATAGCAGCGCGCTTAAGGCTACCAGGCCTCGCCGCGATCGCCAAAGCCGCAGGCGCTGATCCTACCAGCCAAGTGACCCTTTAGTAGCTAAGCTTCAACTAATACGAACCCGGCATGCACTCGATTCAACACGTAAGCATAGCTACGGTCAACGCACCAATCCATTGGTCTTTGCTCATCAGCTTCACGCCAGTGTGGCTCATGGCAGCGCGGAGCACCGAAAACCAAGTCGCGTTCTGTGAGCAGAACGGCCTCCCTGCCGTTCGTTCAGATCGCATGCAGCTGTCGTACAGGTCCTGCGCAAAGTCGCGTCGCGTTCTAGATAATATAGCGGACGATGGTACGAGCTCTCCTGGGGAGGACAGCGAAAGAATTGGCTCGTACTCTCTACACCTGGTCAGCATCTTTGCAAGGACGGTTAAGGCACCTAAGATACTCACTCCCACAAGAAGGGATTCTCGGCCTATGTCCATCGCCTTACTTGCTCCCGCTAGTCTTCTAACAGCTGCAACATCCCCTAACCATCATTCAATCCACAGCTTCAACTGCCTTTGTTCAGCGCTCAGTGACAGTGGTTAGTAACAAACGCAATCATCTGAGGCTTCCACAGTTCTTCAAAGACCTCCTCGAGGAACTTAGCAGCACTGCTCAGCCCTTGCACCCTCAGTCCGCCAAGTTCGCTGAACCATACTTCGCTATGGCGGCTGACCGCGACCTCTGGCCCATAGTGAAATGCAAGGGATGCTATATGCATCATCATAGGTCGTCCATTCTGATGCCGAGGCCATCGTACCAGGCTGAGGTTACCAGCACCTTGCAGGTCGAGCACTCCAGGATCAATAAACGGCCATCCACCTTATTCGATGCCACCGATCGTTCCAAGTGGCATAAGTACCGAGCCCATCAACGACCTTGGAAAGCCCGTGAAGCAGTAGCTCCCAAGTCAATCAATTGCGGACACCCCTTCTGCTAATGCGGCGCACAGCCCTTGGGAGCCGGCGGCCTCAAACCAAGCGTGAATGCTATCGATCGCTGCTAAAAACAGGCTCGCAAAAGATAACAGAACACCAGGAAATATAGACAGTTAGAAGGATTAAAAAAGATGTGTGTAGCATTATGGCTCTTTGAGGAAGAAACGCATTAACTAGAAGATAGGACTAAGGATGGCTAAGAAGCTCTGCCTATCATCGCTCAGTCTTAATACCTGCACCAAAAGCACCTGCTCTATCCTAAAGGCATACTCTTCTTCTTGTATCGCCCTCTCTACGCGCTGTCGCTCCCAAGCGAAAGGCCGTGATGATTCAGGATTGTTGGGGGTTAGCTGCCCTCTCAGATGCTGCAGGAGGCGGTCTCGCTTAGCGGCTACACAAGGAGACAAAGCCCTATCGCGATTAGGCAATGTCAGAGCAGCAGTGGCGACGCCTTTCGTCGCAAGCAGATCGTCCGGTCCATGTCGAATGCTCCGCTTAATGTTAGAATAACCCTGGAAGTACCTATACTTTAGCACGCTTGCGCCGTTATGCTAATAGCTCATATTTTCTTACATAACAGCGAGAAGATTGTCCATCAAGAATGCTGGCGGTCGGGGCGACGAGAAATTGCCATGTGCCGGGTGAAACGCCAGAGGATAGAAGGTAAAGTCTCGCAATCCTCGAAGCTCGCGGAGAACTATGTTGCGGTCGGCCAGGAGACAGCGCGCTGGCTTGTTGCCTGGCTCTGGAGACCGCCCATCTAAGCAGTTAATGTCGACCGCTAGTGCGTACGATACAGTGTCAATATTGCCGAGGGCATATTTCTGCTCCAACTCCGTTCTCAGTTGATCCAACCCGCCGGTGAATAGGCTTTAGTAGTCATAGCTGGCGTGGGGGATAGCACTAGCTCCTAGTGCTTCACCGCCAGACCACTCGTTATATGTAACAGCATCCTCTACCTTAATAGCATCTTCCTTAGAGTTAGACTTCTCCTTAACTGGCCAAAGTTAGGTCTCCTTCAGTACAGAACGCATCTGCTTGGTCGCTTTAATCTTAATGTTTGCGCCGTAGTCATATGTGTGGAAGGCCAGCTAGTTCTCCGCCTAGAACATATCCTGCGTGCTTTGCCTTACGTATACAGGCCACTCTAGCATAAACTTCTCCTAGAATGTAGTCCACTTGTTAAAGGTAATCTTCTGTGTGTGTGGACTGTTAAGTCTCCAAGACGGCTCTACACCCTCCCCTAAAAGCTCGCCAATTAGGAATATTTGCTTGATGTATAAGGCTAAGAAGTTCGCGTGATGGTACTGTAAGGCACTAGACTAAGATAGTCTCTCGCGACGTTTTCAAAGCTCACCTCTTAACAGAAGCTCTTCTAGCGCATTAGCGACAGGATGCATGACAATGTACCAGGCCTCCCTCGTGGCCGCTGTTGCTAGCCGGAATGTCCGGTGCTCCAGGTCAAACAACAATCTGTGGACATGCTTGTTACTATAGGAGGCTCGCCAGTTCTTAAAGCTAATGGTCATATTGTTAAAGAATCGACTCGACAGTTGCGTGATCAGTTTTAGTGGCTGTCTAATAATTATAAGAAGGTTAAGAAAGAACAAAGGGATATATTTATCGTCTGGCGCAGCTGCTTATAAGCCAGCTTTCCTACTTTCATAGTCGATTGTGTATCGCCTTTAGAGCATGTTAATAGCTTTATCTCTATTAAAGAAGGCGCTCTCAGTTGCTGCGATAAAGTCCTGCACTACCGCATAGTCAGTCGCCTCCTACAAGCCCATACATACACCTACCCTTTAGCTTGTGGTCGCCCTTTGCGTGGTTAATCTTCCACAAATATTAGTTAGACGCCACAAGCACATGTTCTTTATCGCTAAAACTGCCCTCGCTACAGTCGTCCCTAAATTCGCCTCGTGAGGCGTTATAGAGCCCATCATCGTCTCCCGAATCCTTATAAAGGCTACTATCGCTGTGTTGCTCGTTTATCAGTTACGTTGCAGTGGCAGCAGGCAGCGAACTCAGCTATACATCTATGTCTCGGAGTAGACTTAAGTTGAAAAATTCATAGTTGAATGCATCCATGTCCATTATAGAACCTGCAGATACGATTCATTTTCACAACAAGAGGAGGCGAAGCGGTCGCCTACGGGAACCGACAGTAGGATCTCATAATGACCGCTTGCCCCCAGGGGCAAGCCACAGGGGAAATTAATTCTGGGGACACTAATATGTCACACAATGTCTATTCTCTATGTACACTAGCGCTAACTGTAATAGTTCTGGGCTAGGTGCCAGACTTCAACATCGGAGCTTCTACGGCGGAAGTTGAGTTTATTTACAGTTGTTATCTCCCACGTTTAGCCAAGGCCAATCGTCTCCAATATCCTAAGCTAGTAAGAGCGTTTAAAGAAAGGGATCTCAATAAATCTGTAGGCTAATAAAAGTCTGCGGCTAGAGAAGCCTGGCGCACTTAAGCTCTTTGCTGTCTAGCCGCGCTCTTGTAACAATGCTGTTTCTGAAGATTGTTTAGCCCGTCCACAGTAAAGTCGATCAATTCTCGGTTCTGCACCCCTGTTCGCGGTGATGTCCTTGCGTCCAACGCCACTTTCGACCCGTGCTTTAGTGATTGGGCCATGGCTCGCTCCTTTATGGATCCGTGCGTGCCTGATCCTTCCGAAACCCAGGGGAGGGGGGTACGCTTCCGTGCTGCTGCTGATACGTGGCCACCCAAGGCCTGAAACAACAGCTCAGTCTCTGCACACTGTTCTTCTGCCAGATAGACAGTGGATGGCTGTTCGTCTTCGCTGTGACGATCTGGCATATCTTCATGCTGCTTGGAGATCCATTGACAAATAACTAGCTGTATTATTAAGAGCAGCTGTTCGCCTGTAATTGTTGACCAAAGCGCTGGATTGTTCACAACTTCTAGGATCTAATAGATGGAATTCCGCATAGTTTGGGCAACTATAGGCGGACTAATTTTGTGAGTCCCCTCTAAAATGAGACCAGCCATGTACTTGTGCTGTAGAATCGGCCCTGCAAAGTTAGTGACAATAGAAAGCATGTTTCTCTACACCTTATAGTTGAACCGTGCGCCGTAGGCGTCGCCGTCTTCGCTTGGATACTTGTGGAGATAGTGCTCTAGCGTGGTGCTAGTGAACTCTTTTGCGTTCTCACGTATGTGATTGAGGACTCCCTGCTAGAGGGCTCAAGACTCACTATCGGCCTTGTCGCCATACTTTGCTCGCAGCGCGGGAATTAGGTCTTTCCGCAGCGCGGGCTTGTTGTTGTCGCGGTCTAAGACCTTTTCAGGTTCTTTGTTCAGCCACTGTACAACGTGAGACATTACGGTGCTTATTAGCTTTTCTTCCTGCTTCGTAGTCTTTAGAAGCGCCTAAACGTCGATAAAGCGGCGTCCTGGCTCCAAAAGCACCGATCGACACAGGTTGAAGTACGCATCATCGCTTATATTCGGGAAGAAGTCTCGTCGCCGGGTATCTGAGGGATGGGGTTCCATGCCAGGCTCGAGACCAGGATAGAACAGACTCTGCACTTCATCTACACTTCGCACTCGCGGCAAGCCAGCCAGTTTGTTCCAGTCAGCTAGTTAAACATCTAGTCTATGTTGGCCTTAGATCTCCAATGTAATTTTCATAACCTCATTAAATGCAGAGAACCAATACTAGAGTGTCGCTTAGCGTGGGTGCATAGGGCAGCTTTGGACGCAAATTGCACTCACATTATCTATCCTGCAGCTTGCCATCCATTCAAATGTGGAAATATTGAAAGTCGCTTGCCCGATCGAGGTGCGGCACCATCTGGTGATCATTGGTCTCCAACTGAGATTTTTCCATAGCGTGGCTAGCCGTCGTACTGGGAACTTTACTCGACTGCTAAGCCTGAGTTTCTCCAGCATCTCCTGCTCGACTGACTTGTTCGAACCTTGAAACAGCTGGTCATTGTCGGATGCTAGGGTTGCTAGCTCGGTCCATATCTGGCCATGGTTATCCGGAAGGATGATGTCTTCTCAATTGGCACGAAGCTGGATCCGCAAGTGCGGCGGAAGCGTGTCTATCGTTCGGGTTAGCTCGTTGCCTTGGCTGGCACGTGCAGGGGCTAAAACCTTTATCATAGATGCTGCACACCCACCACCGCTCTTTCTCTGGCAACCGATAAAGTTGTAGATACTCTTTGAAAGCTTCAACTTAATGGTGCCCTGCGATCAGCTCTGCCTTCCCCCCGATAACGCTCCCCCAATCTTCGAACGACGGCCACTTCGAATCGCCCTCAGCGCTTTCACCTGTACTGACAGTGGTCTCAGCCTGGCCCTCCTCTTTTAGGTGGTCTAGCATCTGCTATACATGCGCCTTAGAACAAGCAACCTGCAACCAGTGGCTTGTGCCTCGCCAAAGAACGCCTGCCTTGTCAAAGATCTGGCGGAGGCGACGCTTATGGGCTTGGTCGATGGGCCTGTTAACACCAATACTCCATTCCGAGGTGAGTGCGTCAATCGGAAATCTGGCTGTTACCAGTAGGTACGGCGCAGCTTGGTCGTAGATGGAGTCTGCCTCCCTAATTTCCTTACCAGCCGTACGTTGCCTTTTCCCTATTTCAGTAGAGACGTTCACGCCTTTGCGCTTTATCACAGTTTCGCTTTCGTTAGGGTAGAGCGTTTAGGTAGAGGGGTGTCTGGGAAGACGAGAGGTTATTTATAATTAGGTTGAGAGTCCGCGAATTAGCATTCTTAGCACAGACCTCTTGCCCCTAGGGGCAAGCGATGCCGAGGCCTGTCGACCCCCACCAGCTTTTCCCGTTAGGGGTGGCTTCCGTTCTTTGCCCCCAGGGGCAACCTAACCCTACCTCAGAGGTACGGTTTAGGGACATAGTATCCGTCACACACCCCCTCAGCTT
This sequence comes from Laburnicola sp. R22_1, assembly GCA_014281115.1. Lineage (NCBI taxonomy): Eukaryota > Fungi > Ascomycota > Dothideomycetes > Pleosporales > Didymosphaeriaceae > Laburnicola > Laburnicola sp. R22_1. The sequence goes on from JACONQ010000015.1 coordinate 36,227, forward strand.
TAAGAGGATCGTGAGATTAATTAAAGCTAGAAATATCCTTGTATAGGCTGTTTTTGTTAATTGTTAGTGTTGCAATTAACGTCGTAATTGTTAACTCAAACGCCACTAATATCACTGTTGTAAATCGCCCTGTAAACGCTAAGCAATATTAACTAGATAGAGCTGTTGTATAAACTCCTAATGCTTGGCTTTTAAGAGAATCTTGGTGAGGCCGTCGGCAGCCATCTTGTCGGTGGGGACCCATTTGACTATAGCTAATATACACACTAATAGGCTATTATACTCTTTATAAGTAATAAACTAGCTTAATAATATAATATAAAACGCTAAACACGCTTTTTTAATACTTAATAATATTTCTAGCTTATTGCCTAACGCACTTTTCTTTGCTTAATTCTAGTTATTAGCCTTTATCTCTTTTACCACACTATCTGCGTTGTCTATTATTTTCTTATCTAAATCTTTATCTTCTGTCTCTTCTATATCTTCTTCTTTTTCTTTTTTTTTCTTCTTCTCTTCTATTACTTCCTTGGCCTCCTTTACTAATACCTTTTACGCCTTACGCTACCGCTTAGTAAATTAGTACTTAGGGCTCTTTTATACGTGCTCTTACTACGTTTACTAAAAAAATATTAATATTTGCTTCTATAGCTAGGCATACTTGCTAATTAACTTCTTATCTATTGTCAGATATGCAGCTGTTAGATAGAACAAGCGCGTTGAGGTTGGATCTGTACAATAAAGCAGGGACCACCTGGCTTGGCACACTAGCGAAGAAGTCAGAACCAGCCAAACACAGTGGACACGAACACAATACAATCATCATTATCTATTAAGGCGCATCATCGCATTCAACCATTAAATCTGACAATTAAGAGTCTCACTACCTCAATTAATACCAAAATGGCTGCACTACCCCAGCGTGACCCGACGGTGACCCTTCGAGACCACACCGACTACAGGGCATGGATAATGCAGCTCCAGTCTAGATGCGTCGCATATCGCATCTGGCCAAAAGTCGATCCTACGTCGAATATCCCAATAAAACCTAAACCTATAGCCCCAAGGGCGCCGCTAATTAATGGGTATACTCTAGCAGCGAACGTCAGCATCCCAACAAGGCAGTCCAAACTATTAGCAGCAGGACTCAAGGCGTTCAAAGAAGATCTTGAGTATTACAAGATTCTTGCTAAGCAGTATAAGAACAATCAACATGATTTTGAAAAGGAGCAAACAAGCCTCTAGCAAATCATTGTTTATATTCAGGCTACTGTCAGCCCACATCTTCAGCGCACTTGCTGCCTCCTAGATCAACCACTAAGACAGTGGATTACGAACCTTAAAGCCACGGTTGGCGTCGACGAACGATTCGAGAGAGAACGAGCCCGCGACCAATACCTTACATCCCTCAGACCGATAAGAAACGCGTCAAATTGGGACACATGGCTTGCTAAATATAATCAAGCAGCTACAGAAGTGGAGACAAGCAATATCCCTAAGATAACACAGATTAATATGATCACAAAGGACTTTCTAACTGCCGTAAACAAAGTTGCGCCCAATTGGTCTACGACCTTTCAGGATAGCGGACGGTTCACACCTGGCATAAATCAGAAAGAAATGATAAAGCGCTTCTGAGAGCATATAATGTTAAATCATCCAACCCCTCGAACAGGGAAGCACAAGGCCGCATTTGTGGCAGATGACTCGTTATACCTCGCTGAAAGTGGGAAAACCACCCAGGGCATTGATGCCGAAGCAGCACTATCTAGAAAATGGGGCAGACCCCGATATCAACGTGATGACCGAAAAGATAATAAGAACTTATCCTCGGTCCAAAAACCTGCAAAAACAGGAGGCGCTAAATGTCCTGCGTGTGGACATCGCCATAGACTCCGGGATTGCTTCTATATTAATGCAGACAAAGCTCCCAAGTGGTGGAAACCAAACAAGAAGATCGAAGAACTCGTCGCATTAAAGCGCGAGCACGATCCCGAATTTCAAGGACTGCTAAGAGGACAAAGCAGACCAAGATCAAAAACACCAAACATCAAACAATCGCACACGCCCACACCTGAGATCCTCGAGTCCCCTGAGGACTGACTAGAGGGACAGAGAATATCAAACGTCAACGCTGCGTTTACATCAGCGCCAATGGAAACAGAAGTGTCTAATTACCCGCTAAAGCGCTCGTTCATTCTTAATTCAGGATCAACTTGCCACATTACAAACAACCCCGACCGTATCTACAACTTCTGTCTACCTACGTCCAGAGATTATATATGGGCTGGCAATACAAAGATATGGATAAAAGGCTACGGCTCTGTTGACTTAACACTAAGAGGCCAACATGGAACAACTACGTTGGTTCTACATGATGTGGCTATCTGTCCAGACCTCCTATGCAACCTAGTCTCCTTTCGACTACTAAGGCATAGAGGAATCTAGTGGGATACGCAAACGGACCCAACTACGCTAAAAGAACCAGACAACAAGGTTATCAGAAAACTATCCGAGATACACGGTCAATGGGTACTTGAGTATGATCCGCTACCACCCACTTCATATCACATCCGCAAGAATACATCACGAACGAAAGGAGCACCACAAAGGGCCTCAGCCGAATTATGGCACAAGAGACTAGGACACCCTAAACCAGCAGCTATCGAACATCTTGTGCAGCAAGCTAAAGGGGTGCGAGTTAAGGGAGTTACAACAGTTCAATGCGACTCCTGTGGGAAAGCAAAGATCCGGCGACAAATTAGCCGAGCACCGCGAATCAACAATAAAGGACCAGAAGAAAGACTGGCTATCGACTTTCATGCCTACGAGGCGCAAAGTAGCACTGGCGAAAGGAGCCAGATGCTTGTCACTAACAGGTACTCAGGCCTGCAATGGGACTTTTATTTCAAAGACAATCGACCAGCAAAGTCGGTTATCAAAGTTCTATCGAACTTCTTTCTCTTCCTTAAAAACCATTACAATATTACGGTCAAGGTCATTGAAGCGGACAACGAGATCACGATAGTGAAACCGGAAATCGAGCGCTGGTTGGCATCACAAGGAATTACTGTCGAGCCTTCCGCCCCAGATACACAAGCTCAAAATGGAGGTGCCGAACGCTTAGGGGGTGTGAACAAAGAGAAATCGCGCGCGATGCGTCTCGATGCCAACCTACCCTGGGAACTATGGCCCGAAGTCACAAGAGCTGCAGTATACCTCTACAATCGAACATCGAATTATGCGAACAACTAGAAAACGCCATACAAGATATTCTTCACACAAGTTGCTCTAAACAACGGAGTAGTCACCTTAATTAAGAAACCCAACCTCGCTCACCTCAAAGCGTATGGCTGCAAAGCGTTCGCAATGACGGATAATACACATCGAGGTAAATCAAGACTACAACGCCTAGACCCAAAGGCTTGGATTAGTTACCTAGTAGGATACCGGTCCTCAAACATCTATCGAATTTGGATACCGTCACTTGCCAAGGTAATAAGCACCCGCGACGTTATCTTCGACGAACAAACTGTCTTTAGTGGCAAAACTAAGGACCTTATGGATAACCTCATGCACAGTACACTAGAGGAAATTGCCACATACGTGAGAACAATCGAACTCCCAACACCAAGTCATTAACCAGAGACAGAGTCCTTCCATGAAGACGACACTGTTGGAGGCTCATCAAATCCCCAAGGCGAAGTAGACCCACCAGGCTACTACCAAGGAGTGAAGATCAGGGACAACTATCCGACTCCTCCAACTACACCACCACCTGCGGCATTACTTGCGCAGTTAATGGCTGAAATGAATCAGAAATGAGCCTAAAAGGGTCATCCAAAACTGTCCCCTGGGCAGCCGCCTTCATAGCAGGAACTCAAGCTGGCCACGTTGGGAAATACAGAGGGGATGTTATAGACAAGGCTAAGATGATGAGAACGCTCGCCAAAGGCTTAAAGCCCCATCGAAGTCAACTCCCACCTCTGCCAACGTGCCGTACCAAGCTTGAGGATCACCCGATGGGCGAATTGTTCAAAGAAGCAGAGCGGGATCACCTCGCAAGCCACAAACAAATAAAATCATAGTCAGAAGTACCAATGAAGAAGATCAAACTAACAGGACAGCAAATCCTTGACTGTATGTGAGTATACACCTACAAGCTTGACAAACACCATCGCTTGCTGAAGTGCAAGGCACGGCTAGTCGTCCGGGGCGATCAACAACGGAATATTACCTCTCAAGACACTTATGCAGCCACGCTTGCTAGCAGGTCGTTCCGAATGCTAGTGGCAATAGCAGCTCACTATAATATGGAGCTCGAGCAATACGACGTTACAAACGCTTTCGTCCATGCAAGTATGGACCGAGAGGTATACATGAGAATGCCCCGTGGCTATCAGAAGCCTGGAACGATACTTCAAGTCAACAAGGCTTTATATGGTCTTCGGATCTCACCACTCCTCTGGCAGAAAGAGTTTACCTCAACACTCAAAGCTCTAGGTTTCCAGACAGTGCCTCACAAGCCATGCTGCCTTCTCAAAGACGGAATCATCGTCTTCTTCTACGTCGACGATATCATCTTAGCTTTTCACAAGCAGAAAGAGGAAGAAGCCCAACAAGCGATCAAGCGCCTACAAGAAAAATACACCTTAAGTGGAGGAAACGACCTTTAGTGGTTCCTTGGCGTAGAGATCATCAGAGATCGAAAGACTAGGACGATTCAACTCTCTCAGGCTGCCTACTCAGACAAGATCAGTCGATTAGTTGACAAGAGGGATATTCGACACGACACCCCAATGGCAGCTATCGAGCTGAAACCACAAGACAGCTTAGCGACACCCTCAGAAATTAACAAATACCAACGCAAGATCGGATCGCTTCTGTTCGCAGCAGTAACAACTCAACCGGACATAGCCTTTGCAACCTTAAGGCTAGCTCGATTCCTGTCAAATCCGGGCTTGGAACATCACAATGCCGCTAATCGAGTACTACTATACTTATCAAGCACCAGATGGAGAGCACTACAGCTCGGAGGAGGCAACTGCCTTCAAGTAGCCAGCGATGCCTCATTTGCTGACAACACACTAGACAGAAAGAGCTCGCAAGGATACGCTATTAAGCTATTTAACGGACTTATTGCCTGGAAAGCAAGCAAACAAGAGACTGTCACAACTTCGACAACCGAAGCAGAGCTTCTCGCCTTATCGCAAGTGGCCAAGGAAGCAATCTTTATATCAAGACTACTGGACAAACTGCAGATTAAACTGCGCTCATCGTCAATTACCGTCCAATGCGATAATAAGCAAACTATTCGACTAGTCACTAAGGAGATATCCAGGCTTCAGACTAAACTACGACACGTCGACATTCACAATCACTGGTTAAGACAGGAAGTCTCTACCAGAAAGATCAAGGTGGAGTACGTACAATCGGCAGAAATGATCGCCGACGGCTTTACGAAGGTCCTCCCAGTCAACAAGTGGAAAGGGTTCCTAACCCAACTTAGGCTGGTTGAGATAACAGAACGCAAAGTAGCAAATGAAGCACCTCTTAAGGAAATTCAAGGGCACCTTAATAACCTTACTTTAGGATAACAGGCTGCTAAATAGTTCAGCTTGCAAGGATCTTCCAAGCTGAGGGGGTGTGTCAGATATGCAGCTGTTAGATAGAACAAGCGCGTTGAGGTTGGATCTGTACAATAAAGCAGGGACCACCTGGCTTGGCACACTAGCGAAGAAGTCAGAACCAGCCGAACACGGTGGACACGAACACAATACAATCATCATCATCTATTAAGGCGCATCATCGCATTCAACCATTAAATCTGACATCTATATATAGCTATAATAACTAGTACCGCGTCTAGTGCTTTTTAGTTTAAATAGCCTCTAACCTTACAAACACCCCCGTGTGGTAAATAATAAACGCCTGGCTAAACCGCGCCAATCTGTTTATAGCCTCCTATATGGCTGCTATAATAGGCTCTTCTTTAGCTTTGGGCTCCTCTACACTTACTAATAATTTGGACCGCTCTATGCCTACTAAATATAGTATCTATTTTATTCGCTTTAGCTATAGGTTTACCTTATCCTGCACGCTATTCTAGATTATTGTCTCTGCCCGCTTCTGCACGTTAGCCCACACCTTATCTATATTTCTGCCAACCTGCGCCTACCCTGTCTTGCCGTCTATAGGTTTAGGGGTGAAATTAGGTTGCTAGACCTCGAAATACTGCGACCTAGCGCCTTAGGCAAATAATCGCTAGTAATAAATAGGCCTATAACCCTGCTCGCTGCGTACCTATATGCCTTTCTGCTCTATTTAACTTAAATAGCCATCTTTACCTACTAGTAACTAGTTGTACACCTTTTGCTAATGTTTCCTTATTACCTCTGCGCTTTAAAAAACCTAGTAGTATTAGTCTAGTTCTAATTAATATATTAACCCGTCTATATATACTAGTAACTGGCTAATAGGCTTAATAGTTTAATAAGGCACCTCTAGCTCGCTAGTATACTATATTAATCTAGCCTAACTATTAACCTCTATTACTACGTATTTGGCTTTCTTATAGGTAATCTAGTAGTAACGCTATAAATAATTCTAGATATAGCTAGGTAAAACGCTGTACCTGCATTCTCCATAGACTGCTAATAAATATTTAGGTAAATACTTAAATAACTCGCCTACAACGCTGCTCTCTACTATAATAGTAGATTTGACGCAACGCTGCTGTAGGCGGTTACTAATAATAGGTTCCTATAATAGATTATGGGCGCTGCGATAGGTTATAGGCTATATTATAGATAATATCTAGTGCTGGCAATTAAATGCACATTACTACTACTACCTACGCCCTGCCTATTATATTATATAAATATTTTAACTCTTGAAATTCTTTATAACGTAACGCGTCTTAGCTTTTAGTATTCTATTCTTCTTATCTCAAAACATACTCTAGGGTGTGATCGCCGCCTTATTAACTTTACTCTAATCCTAACGCGTAACTCTAACACCTATAGCTATATAAGTTTTAGGGCTGCAAATTCGCTAGAACGTGCAACTTAATGCGCTAAATCTTTAAGCTAAATTTGGGGCGAATTAGTCTTTAGAAACCTAACTAAACTAGTACCTAAACGTTTACTAAACTTAGCCTACATAATAAAACAAATATATGGGATTTAGGCTAGCGCGAATATTTTATCTCTAAGAGAACTAACTTCAAAACTAGACTTAGCCCTTAGTCTAGTTACTACCCTGGGATAGGGTTGTCTTTAGACTTTATAATAGCCTTAGCTACTAATTCTAATAACTTCTCTAAAAGTAAGTCTTAAGAAAAGTAATATTAAGCCTAAAGCTAATAGGTAGTAAGTAATTATTTTATTTCTAAGCTATACTAAAGTAATTAGTCTAGTTTAAATTACACTAAAAATATACTAAACTTTCTAATAGTTTTAAGTTTAGCTTTACTTTAGTGTGTAAGCTACTTAAAATCTATTAGTAAAAATTATTATCTAGCTAATCTACTTTACGTATAGCAATATATTAATTATACTTAAAAGTGTTATAAAAATTCTATTAAGATAGATTTTTCTAAATAGTTTAACTATACTCTTCTTTTTTATAAGGCTAGAGAGGCAACTAATAGTCTTAAAAGTAACTATTTATTACTTTTCTTACTTAATAAATAATAAATTACTAATAGAGTAAAGTAAAAAAATCTTACTATAAGTATTATATAAGCTATTATTAGTAAGGTATAAATAAATATTTCTTTTATATTATTTATTCTAGAACTATTTAGAGATAAAAAAATATAGGAAATATTCTAAAAGTTTTTTAAATTAAAGAGTAATAGCTTACTATAGTGTAGTAGTAGTAAAGTTAAGTAAAGTAAAAGTTATAAAAAAATATAATAGATAAATTTAAAATAGTAAATTTTATATAGTGTGTAAGCTAGTGTATAGTCTAAGCTAAGTAAAAATAAAGTATAAAATAAAATATATAAAACTTTAACCTCTATATTTCCTCTATAGCCTAACTCTAATTTCCTAGCTTTATACCTTATACTCTTACTATAATAGTATTAAAAGGTAGTTATTAGGCAGGTTAGCTTTATAGGGTGTAGTATAGTAGTTATTATTTATTAATTATTATTTATATTTAGAATATTAAAACTTCTAAAGCAGTCTCTAAACTAATACACTCTTACTAACTTATAGTAAATAAAAAAGTGTAAAAGTAGTCTTTTAAATAAACCTTAGTATAGTGTAATAATTACTTAGTATAACTAGTAATTAATAGACCAATATACTCTTATCTACTTATAATAAGTAAAAAGTTATATTAGTAGTCTTATAAATCTTAGGTAACTACCTAGTATAATTAGTAACTAATAAGATAAAATTTCTACTAATTTAACTACCTATAAGTAGTATTTTAAGAAAGAAGTAAATATTATATTACTATTTATAGCTAAATAAAAAAATTAATTTTAGAATAATATAAGAGTAGTATATAGCCTTATAGGGTAAACCTCTCTAAAATAGCTAAAATAGTTAAAAGAGCTAGTTAAATTAAGACTATTCTAAGATAATAAATAAGAAAGAAATATAGGGGCCCTTTCTTATATAGAGGGCAATATAGGGTATAGGCCTATACTAGCTATACACTAACACTAACTAGAAAAGACGCCTTTAGAAAAGTAAAAGGTATAAATAGAGAAAATAGAGTATAAAAATAATAATAAAATATACTTAGCAAAGAGGCTAGCATAAAACTATTATAATGTTAAGATTTTAGAATATTATATTAGAGTATATTAGAATTATTTCTATAGTGTTAATTAAATTTATCTAAAAATAAAATAATAAAGACTTTTATTTTAAATAAATATAATAAAAAAGTAAAGCCTTCTACTTAGTTAAACTTATTTTAACTATAAAATAAAGTAAGAGCTTTATTTTTTTAATTATATTATTTAAAATATCTAAAAGATAAATATTATAGACCTTTTAGTATATAGTATAATACTATAAAAAAGCTATATATTATTTAAAATAAAAGTCTTTATTATTTTATTTCTAAATAGATTTAATTAACACTATATAAAGACTATATTAAAACTAGCTAAAAATAATTATATAAGTGTATATAAAAAGTAAATATAAGAAAAATAATAAATATAATAGTCTAGTATAAAATAGAATTTAGGTTTAGTAATTAGACTTAGCTAAAATATATAGATAGCGATATATTATTAGTTAACTATTTAGAGGTAGAATAATAAAGGCTTTTATTTTAAATAATATAAAAATTAAAATTAAAATTCTACTTAGTAATTAAATATAGTATAAAAAAATTATAAAAAAAGCTATATATATAGCTACAAGGTAATATTTACTAGAGTTTATTATCTTACTCTAGAATAGCTAGAATAATAATTTTAAAAAGAACCACTTGTAAAAATCCCCCTAATATAAGAGCAATTTAATTAATTTTTAGTATTGGCAGATAGCGGGCAAAGTAGTGTGGCCTCAAACGCCATAATGCTTACAAATACCTTTCCTCACTACCTCTAGCAGCAGTCCAAGACAGTATCTCCGCAGAGGTAGTCATGGCCCGTACCATACGCCAACTGCCGTCGCAGTGGCGGTACCCTAACGCCCTGCCACTCCTCCTGTGACAGCAACTTTGGTACCGTCGATGTCCGCTTGCAGCCTTGCAAATATTCTGTCCATTCTCCAGACAGATTACCTCAAGCTGGTCTATTAGAGAGCAAACTGGACTTCCCGACTACTTCTTCCGTTCTGTTGCAACATCCCCACCTGCTATGGCCAAGGCGCTTGGATTTGCCGCAAGCGTGATTGCTATTGTGGATGTGGAGCTCTCGGCTAAAGTCGCCGCACTCTGCCTTAACTACTTCTCCGCCGTCAGGAATGCCAAATCCGACATTAACGCCTCCAAGACTGGGTGGAGAACTTAAGCACCACCGTTAAAGGTATTAGGCGCCTTTTCAATGGCCCACATGGCGCGACAATTAAGACTTCTCAAGAACTTCTCAACTCGCTTAATAGCAGCTTGTCACAGCTCACCAAGTTGCAGGTGAAGCTGGATCCAAGCAAGGCTCGCCAGGCAATACACCATGCCGGATTCCGCACTCTCAAATGGCCATTCGCTAGTAAGGAGATCAGAAGCATTATCAGCAACCTTAAACACTACAAACAAACTATCACTTTAAGTCTACAGGTCAACCAAACATAAGCAACCGCTCCAAGCTTATAAATAAGACCTAACACTACCGTCTCTACAGAACGCTTATTCTCAATATCAGGCAGAGGATCGATCTTTTAACCCCAGCCACCGCCGGCGCTGACTCGTCTCGCAAACCCTGCTTCACCGTGCCCTTCGAACCCGACCCCGACTTCGTAGACTGGCCCGCCATCCTGGCATAGATAAAGGAGAAATATATTGCGCCCACCGGTCGCATTACCCTTGTTGGTTTGGGCGGCTTTGGGTAGGTATCTAGCCGCCTACCGAACGTTCTCAACCAGCCATGCTAACTAAACGAAAGAAAATCTCAGTTCGCTATTCAGTTCGCATATCATACCTGAGACACATCACCACAAACTGCTGTCTTCTGGGTACACGCGAGCACGAAAGCAAGATTCAAAGAGGCTTACTAGAGCATGGCAGAGACCCTACGGCTACCTTAGCGAAACAATCCCAACGTCAACGTGCTTGGACTAGTCAGCCACTGGCTACAGAGCGAGGAAAGCGGTCCGTGGTTGATGATTCTAGACAATGCCAATGATGTCGGCGTATTCTATCCCAACCCTGCCGCCGGAAAAGGCAACACACCCAACCGTCAAACTCGTCCAACAAATACGAATCCTACTTCATCGGACCCACCGAAACCGCTTGCGTCGTTACGTCGCGCAACATGGATGACGTTTCCCCCAACTCTCCTTCAGCCAATTCTCGCCTCATTCTCCTCCCCTCTTGCGCCACCCCTCCAGCATTCGCCAGTGTATCAACACGGGCCTGAATTCTCCTCAACTCATCCAAGTCTTTCTTCCTTCCCTCCTCCCACATAAACTCGGCCGGAAATGCCAAACCCTTCTCAATGCTCACGGGTATCAAATCCTCACCATCCCCACCCGCGCTCCATGGCCCGACATCCTTGCCCTCCAAAAGCCCCCTCTGCAAGCGAAACAAGTGTCCCTCGATCCACTCCCGCCGTCCAAACCCATGCTTCTCCCGGCCCATCTTGCGCTGGATCCAAAACGCCAGGCCGGGCACGCACACGAGGTTCGCGCCGATGACGCAGGAGCAAAGCACGAGGACGACGCCGAGATAAAAAATATCAAAATTTTGGTACGCCGCATTCCGGACGCGGATCCTGCGGCAGAGATTGTCGGCCCCGGGAAGGTCCATGGGCTTCACAAAGGGGTGGGTGGAGATAGTGCTCCCGTTGCCTGTCGGGATGGACATGTGCGGGGGCGACGCGTACGAGACTACGCGCTGCTGGAGCGTGGCGAGCATAATGTTGGCGATGTTCTCGACCTCGGCCTCCCACTGGTTCTCCGACAGCGGGGCCGACATCATCATGTTCCGCCCCCACACGCTGCGCCGCGCGAGAAGCATGTCCTCACCCAGGAAGAGACTGGCCCAGTGAATGGCAGTCCCAAACGCCGCCTGGTAGATCAGCTGCACGGCGGCCTTCTGGTCGTCGTCGAGCGACAGACCGTACCACGGCGTGGAGTCGTTCGCGTAGATGCCGCCGAGGCTGCTGCACCCGGCCGCCGAGCCGTCGCCGACGCAGAACTGGTACTGCTCCGTACACCCGAGGACCGAGTATATGCGGTCCGACCGCGTAAAGTTGGGCGGCACGGGCAGGTTCGTGCCCGTCGTGTCGGCGTGGGATGTCGCGCGGAACCAGGGGTCGTGCACGGGGGCGAGGTAGAGGAGCTTGCTGTGGAGGAAGAGGAGGGAAATGTCGCTTTGGGGTACCCGGAGGGCGGGAATAGGGATGAAGTCCGAGATAGAGAGGGAGTCCCAGTAGCTGGACCAGGCTGTTGCGGCTCTTTGACTTGTGAGTGAAATGATTCCACAAAGTCTCCTCCTTACTGTACAATTTGGGAAGGTATGGATTGGCGAGGAAAACTTACTTGAGATAATAGCCAGGCCAACTTCCCCAGACCGTGTAGTTACTAATCCACCATGTATACTCTGACTCAGATGACCTCCCAAGGTCATAATACCGGAATCGATCCCCCTCCAGCGCATACGCCTTCATAAACTCCAGCGGTCTCTCGACCCACCCAGTCGCGTACCGCTCCTCCGCCAGCGTCGGCACACAGGTAAGCACCTTGCGGAACCGCACTCTGTTCTCCGGCGGCAGGTTGATGCCCAAGTGATCATTCGAATCCACCATACCAGTATCGACCTGGAAGCCGCGCGGGATGGCACACATCTCGGCCGCAAAGGGGCACGAGACGTTGCGCGTCGTGGACGGTATAGAGGGCACGGCGTACCTGGTGCATGTCTGGTCTTCTACTTTTGCCTTGCGGTAGCACCGGCGGGCGTAGTCGAGGTACTCGTTAGCCACCATGCGGCCGTGCAGCATCGCGAGGCTGCCTTCATCGGCGTTCAAGCCATCAAGTCGCTCGAGTCTTGAGTTAGCGTCTCCACCGCCTTCGCTGATCATCATTCCGCAGTGGCTTGGTTTGGCCAGCACAATATCGCCATCTATCTGCAGGCGTGATGCGACGAGCAAGCTAGCAGCAAAGATTCCCAGTTGGTGCAATAGTGCCGTTCCGCCAATGAGGCTCAGTGGCCAGAGAGTTCTCGAGGACCGTTTCCATTTCCAGCCTAGATTCAGCAGGGTGAGAGCTGTTGATGCGCTCGATGGGGCGTTGGCGAGGAGGGCTTGTTGCTGGTGGTGCAGCCCGTCGCGCTCCGAAGGGGTGGAGCGGATCTGGTGGAGCGTAAAGCAGATGATCGACCACAGGTGACGGCCTGCGACGGTCACGAGGAGAGTCAGGAAGGCGATGAGGATCGTGCCTTGTGCCTGCGAGAGGGTGAGGGTCAAACTCGGTCCCGTCCCTTCCCAGTTCGTCCATATTCCTTGGAAGACGGTGATGTTGGGCATTTATTCGTCTCTTTTCGTTGGGACTCCGAAATTTGGTTCAGGAGATAAATGAGAAGAACTGTGGAGCAGAGGAGATGTCATGGCTGTTTTGTTTTCTTCAAGAGAGAAATCCGGTGAACGATTTCGAGTTGGCTTGAGTGGAGTACGCCTCAAAGTTAGGGTTTCGCCTAAAGCTCGCCTTTACCCACGTACTTATAGTACACATAACTATAGTTACCTATTAGCTAGTATACTCTTATAACTATAGCGTTTTTAAATATATACTTATTTTAACTTATATTCTACTTAAAATTTTAGCTACTTTATATACCTTTTTAATACTATAATATATAATAATATTTTTAAAATTACTAATTACTATATATAAAACGTTTAATTAACTACCTAAAAGTAAAATTATAAAGACTATTATTTTAAATAAAGTAATAAAAAAGTAGAGCCTCTTACTTAGTAAATAAAAAAGTATAAAAAAATAATTATAAAATCTAATTACTATATATATACTAAATTTAACTACTTTAGCTTACTTTTTAAAAATAAAGTTTATTTAAAATATTAAGCTTAAATAAAACCTTACTACTATACCTACTTTATATAGTATTGAATTAACTATCTAAAAGTAGACTAATAAAGATTTATTTTAAATAATATAATAAAAAAGAAAAGTCTTCTACTTAGTAAATAATAATTTACCTACTTTATTTTAAATTTTTATTATACTAATTTTTACTATTTACTTTTACTTTATTATATACTAAAATAATAATAAATAGAATTTATATTTAGTTATAAAGTTAAAAACTATTATATATCTAGATTGTAAAATAAATATATATAATAATATATTCTATTAGTAGCCCGAATAGATTAGTCCGCCAGATAGTTTTTGCTAAGACTATAACACTTTACTATAAATTATAATGTCTTAATAACACGACGCGTTATTATCTAATTAAGAAGGCAGAATTAAGCTTGCCCTTTACGCCTATTAGAATAAGTAAATTTTAAGCCTATAACACACTACTGCAGTATATAATATTCTAAAGTCTACACTAAGCAATTAAATTAATAGAATTACTGCCTAAGCAGATATAATTAGGCATGGCAAAGCTTACCGCAACTAAAGAGCAGACGCTTATATAGTATATTCTTAATCTAGATTTGTAAGGATTTGCACCCTAGCTAGGTAAGATAGAAGATATAGCTAACAAACTACTAGCTGCGTGGCACAGAGACCCTATAGGATAATACTAGACTTAGCGCTTCGTAAAGCGCGTACCTAAGCTTAAAATGGCTTTTAATTAAGCAAAGGACTAATAGAAAATATAATAGGAAGACCTAGAGATTATAAACGCGTAGTTTTAGCTAGTGAAGGACACAAAAGCTAAGTATAGAGTGTAGAATAAAGATATCTATAACTTTAATAAGATAGGCTTCTAGATAGAAGTTATTAGCTTAATAAAGGTTATAACTAATTTAGAAAGACCTTCTTAATCTACGCTTATTTAGCCAGGCAACCGCAAGTAGGTTATAGTAATTTAGAGTATTTACGCTGCTAGGTATACTACCCTGCTCTTTATTATCTATAAAGAACGAGTCTATATCTTAGCGTAGTATAAGGAGACTAGTATCCCCCGCGATTAGAAGCTCTTAGTCTCTAAGACTAGCTAGACTAATAGCGAGCTTAGAGTCGCGTAGTTAAAGCACTTTAACGCGTATACAAGGTCGCGCATAGTAGGGTTATAAAGATTATTTATTCTAGACAGCCATAAAAGCCACCACTTCTAGGATTTTAAGAATTATTATCTAGAATAGAAGATCCTAACACTCTATATACTAGCGCACTTATCTTATATCCTCTAGCCACTTAATATAGTCTATTTCGCACTACTAAAGCTAAAGTACTCCTAGCGCGTATAGGACTTAGTACGCTAACGCGTCTTTTATATTAATAAAGAGGGCTTTCTACTAGCCTTTTGCAATACGTTTTTTAATATGTTTATACTAGAAAACTATAAGAAAGCCTTTAAGGCCTCTAGACTTATTCTTTTAAATGTGTTAGTAGTAGTAGATTGCCTTAATGTGCGTATTTACACTCCACCTTAGGGTACCTTACTAAATACACTATGGCAAGCTAGGACCCTAAGCAATACCCTTAAGTTTAGATTCTAGTTAAAGCTTGTACGCAACTCTTTTATTTAGTCTCTACCTAATGCTAAATTAAGCTACTTATAGCTTATAAAAGGTGCTAAACTTATACTCTACTATAGTGTACTTTAAGAAACCTATATTAAGGAACTTAAGGAGCAAATTAAGGTTCTAACAAAGCGAAAAACGCGTAAAAGAAAGCGTATTTAGAAAGGTGGGACGCTAGGCTTTGCTTAGGAAGTAGATTTAGAAGTAGAAAGCCCTTCTATTAGGGTGAAGTTGTCGAAAAGGGCGCAAGGTAGTAGTAAGGGAGAGGCAGGTCCCTTAACACAACGTCGCTATAGGAGGTGCAAAGAGCCTAGGCATAACGCAAGGACCTGTTAGATAGATAAAGAGATAGAGGAGAAGTTAGATATTACCCTTAGCAGCTTATTTTTAAATAGTGTTAATAGTAAATTAGAGTGATTTTATTATAGGTTACTATAAGGCTAAAAATAATAGGTTAACTTTATCTTATAATAGTACGCACTTAGTAACTAAAAATTAGATAAAGTACTACTTAAGATATAGTATGCTTTACTACAAATTATAATAAGTATACTATATATTACCTACGTATAGTATAGTAGATAATATATTATATATTATAGAGAGTCTTGTTATAAGTTTGTACTGCTAAGAAAAACTCCTTAGCTTTGCGCGGCTGTAGCAGCCGCGTAAAAAGGCTGCACAACGTAAAAAGTAGATTAAATAGTAACTTAGTATATTGTAAGTTATAGTAGGTTATTATAAGTTACTATAAAGTAATGTTGGTGGTGTTCTATAATGAGTTATAAGGGACCTCGAAGTTGCTAAGAAAAACTATTCGGCGGACTAATCTATCCGGGCTACTAATAGAATATGTTAATTTTTAACTATTTTATACTAGATAACTTTATTAGAGGTTACTATACTACTTAGATAAAAACTAAGTAATAAAATCTACTAAGAGCTCTTAACTCTAGTGCTCTAGTAATAAAAAGACATTTATTATAGTTGTAAATACATCTACCCCTTAGTGCTTCCTTAAATTAAGGCTTAATATAGTGACTGCATGTATAAGTTATCTTCGAGTCTAGAGCCGTTTCCCTAAAAAGGCTGGCCGCAACTACAGTAGGTACACCCGCTAGATATAGCCATGGCGCAAATTGGCGCACTCAGCTGTGCCGCCCAGTATGCAATAATTGCAACCACAGCTCTGTGATAGGCACACAGTCCGCAAGGCTGCGTCTAGGCATGCAGCACTCACCAACCTTGTTTTGCTAGCCCAGATACGTGTCAAGAGGAGTTTGAATTAGTGAGAGTGGATGTATTTGAGTTGCCTGGAACATAAAGTAAGTTACAGGCAAAAGCTTTCCCAGGTGGGTCGGTACTAGGGGAGCCTGCAACAGGCGAAGTACTAGCACATCACCCAAAAGCCTCCCACCAGCCACTATAGCCACTAAAACCCAGTCGGCAAGCGCCCTAAGGCGCGCTAGAACGCCTAAAGCCCCAAAATGCCCTGAAAAACCTTACGTACCAAAGTCTCGTAACCTAAAACCCTCCTAGTACGCCACAATTCTCCCCCCTAAGCGCTGCTTGGCTTAGTATTAATATGTTTAGCAAACAGCTTTCCCTTACAGCGTTGTACCGTATACCAAAAGGTCTGCGATGTTTCTCTTCCTAATATGTTTAGCAAGAAGATCCTTTGTCTAAATGGTTGCTATAGGACACAAGGTAATTATAGAGCAAAAAAGCCAAAGACCAGGGGAGATTTTAGTAAATGCAACGAAACCTAAGTCCATATTAGGGGAAAAAACGTCAGGAATGGCCTAGAACAGGGACCATTCAAATTCTAGCGTTTCGCCAGATTGTAGGCCAAACCCAAAAGAAAAAGAAAAGGCCAACCCAGCCAAACGCCGTATTCCCGCCCACTATCCCCACTAATTTTTCTTCCTATCCCGTTCTCTCTCATCACTAATTACTTTATGTCTTATTACTCCATATTTTGCTGTAAATTTACTCCAAAAGAGAGGTCATTTAGTTGTTTAGAATAAGACACTCTATCGTTGGCCTCCTTGTGGTTAACGCCATGCTAGTTATGGCCACAACTATCAAGCGTAATATAGTGCACAAGACCAGGATGGTGACACTCTATGTTTGTTATGATAGTTCCTCTACCACCCATATAACCTTTAAAGCCGCAAGTGCGCCGTTGGTGTCTTATCATAAGCAAGGGGCTTCCGAATCCGAATCTCAGATTAAAACTGAAGCACAGCCTCAGTTAGTGACTATAACGGCTAGTAAGACTCCAACAGAGACTTCGAGCGATAGCAGCCTCACCGATCCCGGGAACGACTTCATCGAGAATGCTTACTACCACCACAACATCCATCGATCCAACCATTCGGCTCCTACCGTCTCGTGGTGTAATAACCTTGCTGATGCCGCTCACCAGCTAGCCTCGAGCTGCAGGAACGGCCACAATACTACCGTCGGTATCGGCGGCCATGGCCAGAATATTGCAATGTACGCAGCGACTGGTGGCCTGGGTACCGAAGTCGACTTTATTCGCGCCTCTATCACTTACTACTGGTACAATGGTGAGATTAATCTCTACGGCAAAACCTACGGTGGCGAACCCAATACGACCACTTTTCACGACTGGGGCCATTTCTCGCAAATCGTATGGAAAGGCACCACCGAAATAGGCTGCGCTGTTGCATACTGCACTCCCGAGACGGACCTGGCTAGATACCCCGGCCTCTATAGTGTCTGTAACTACAGCCCTGCTGGCAACTATCCTGGCCAGTTTGCGGCTAACGTCCTACACCCTCTAGGCCACGAGACGATAAGAGTTTAAATCGTCGGCTTTTTGCTTCGAGACTGCTACGTCGTTTTATGGCCAGTTCTATTCAATAGTTATCAATAAATTTTCCTTCCTTGTGCGTGAATCGCTTCCCTGTACGTGGCAATTTGCTAATGGGACAGTGATCATGTTCAAATGACCGTTTAAAGCGGACACGTATATAGTCATCTACTGCCGCACCTTCCCTCCACGGACGCTCCAGTAAGCCTGGCAAGTTTCTGTCCCTTGAATGGACATATACCGTCGAACCTCTGCTTGCCTTACGGTATAATGATCCGGTTTCGCAGGTGTAAAGAGCCTGTCAATTTGAGCTCCCATATATCCCAATTCTCGTCTAGATAACCACCGCCGCCGATCCCCTCCTTGCGTTTAAAATTAAACGACCATTGTGCAGCGATTACCGAACCAACTTTAACAAACGATAAGGTATAGTCTACGGTACAAATGTATAGCCTAAAATAATCTCTTAGGGCAATCGATTCCGTCAACAGCGATTACGGCAGGCTTCGCCGCCGAATACATCGTGGACACTTCTGGTAGCCCTCTTACTGGAACTGATCTTGTGTGGGCACAGTATCGGTTGGTACACTACTTCGGCGGTCCGTTTGGCTTCCTGGATGAGTTTTTTGAGAGGATTATCTGCAATATGACTCTTCCCAGAGAGACTATCTGTTTGTTTGGCAGACCTTTTTTCCCGATAGAGTCGATTTTGGTGAACAGGGTCGGGTACACTCTCTTATTCAGCCCGAAGGGTGTTTATATTTGTGGTGTTAGTACAGTAATACTGGGCCGGAGAAACCACTGGGTCTAGGCTAACCGATTGAGGTGGATTGCTGTTTATAGTCTAAATATCTGCGTGCTACGGCCGAACTGCTAGCTACTGTAGCATTAGGCTTGATTAAAGCCTCCCCAGCTCCAGCTAACATCTTTGTCATTCCTGCCGTACTCCGAGTTCTGCGGACCCCAAATAGCGCCGCTGGTTACCAAGTCGATAGATGACGCTCCCGGCGTTCCTCCCACTCCCCTATATCTGCCTTTGCAAGCGGTGTAGCAAGCAAACGTCAGACTCATTGCCCAACTAATGCTGCACTGTCCCAAGCCATAATGGTCAAACCAGACACGTACAGAGAGGATGAGGAGCACCACTAAGGCGACTGCAGCGGACACGCCAACTGCAGTCCAGACACATAATATTACCCACAATTTTATCCCTTTAAAACCCGATATCCTCTCTTCCCTCTTCGCCCGAATCCTTGAATGCTATGATAAGTAAGTAAGCATGACTATGAATAAAGTATATATGCAATAAGAGATAATTAGCGTATGAAATATAAATTCCAGGCCAGGTTAAATAAGTGTCCATAGCAAAACGCTGAGATATGTAAGGCACTAAGTCCCACCCAAGCCCCAATAAGCAAACCAGATAAACATGTCTAACCCGCCGCAGCAATCCAGGACGGCACGGTAGGTTAGGTATACGGCGATATAATGCTATGCGCTTATTAGTTGTTGCTGGAATTAGTTACACAACGGCATTACCTCAACAAGGACGATATATCCAATAGAGATAGCATCCAAAGCTACAAGGATACAACAGTTGTTGACGAACAGGCCAGGAACGACTAGCCCAACAGAGGTGGCGACGAAGAATGCAAGGCTATATCCCCAGGTAGAATTTCGTTTAGCAAATTAAGAGAAGCCCTGAGCAGTTGCTCAATATAACAGGTCGGCAGCGTGAATAATAACTGTAAGTGTCGAAATGATAATTGTGTTAGTGACTTAATGCTCCTCACACTGCATTTTGAAGAGATCGCGGCTTTTACACATGATTCGAATTCGTCAAGAAAAGCCCTGTTGTCAGGGAGATCAGTTGCAGAAATGATGCGCTGCAAGAGACCCTAGACGACCTACCTTTGAGCTTCCGCTACCTGCGCCTTGCATTGCCGAATTGCTTCAATGAACCGCGCCTGCTTGACCTCGAAATCGAAACCGTCCTCTTCCTCGTCAGCATACTCTCCGCCATCGTCCTCCAAGCTCTTTTTCGTATTGTCGTCGTTGTCATCATCACTATCCTCGGTGTCGTACATGTAGGTATCTTTTCGCCTACGCCTTTTATCTTCCCTCACGTTCAATGCTTCTTCAGCTTGTTGTGCTTTGCTCAAAGCACTCTGTACGCTGACAACAGCGCCTTGATGCTTGTGTACTAGGAAGATCCAACACTCATGCAAATCATGGACGGTGTAACAAAATACAATCGCAGTAATGCTGTTATAGAGCTGCCGAATGCAAATAAATGGGTCTATGTCGTTATCCCTACCAAACTCGCTGTGTCTCATCCCATTCACCTGCACGGTCATGACTTCTGCGTTATCGCGCAAGGTACAGGCAATTACTCGTCGGATATCCCCGATAAACTGAACAACCCGCCACACCGCGATACGGCTACACTTCCAGCATCTGGCTATCTGGTCCCCGCATTCAAAACGAATAATTCGGGAGCCAGGTTGATGCATTGTCATATTGGATGGCACACTTCTCATGGCTTTGCCATGCAGTTCATTGAGGGGCATGACGATATCACGTCGATCACAAACAAGGACTCTGTAAAGAGTAACTGCGACGCTTGGGGTTCATTTGCCACCGGAGCCGGAATCACGCCGCACGACTCTGGTGTTTGATATTTCTAGCGCGTGGGTATTCGAGGTACGATTATGACTACGACAATGTGCAGGGGATAGGTCTACTTTTTATTTCTAGCATAGTAATGTCGATTTTCCCCTCGGTTATCGAACACACCACGTAAATACGAAAAGGACTCTCCCTACTATAACATATAAGAGGTGTGCAAAAACTCCAGAGAGAAATCTTTTCCCTGCCTGATAATAACTAGACTAAATGCTATCAAACTAATGGGTGTGACTTCTATAGACTATCTCATACTAAAGTGGAGTTACACCAGCATCACCATTTATTCTCAAAGAAGGTAACATGTTTCCTATCTCGCTACGTTGCAACACCTTACAATATTCTTCGCATTTGGATCCTCCCGACTATTTGCTAGACGGCATAGACAGCTCATCATTGAGTGGATATCCTCGCTTATCTATAGTATCGAGTTTGCGGCCCATCAATATGTGCGTCACATCTAAGACAGATATCTATTCAGGAGTGTTGTCGCTTCATCTGTCGCTGCGCCACCGTAGTTAATATCATCGCTCCGTAGCCAGCTAATACCGAGATCGAGACCTATATCAAGCCCCCTCTGCTCTGGTGTAGCCTCAAATACATTGAGGTCACGAGATAAGGAATTCTCGCCTATTATTTGCGTAGTATTAGCGGTCATCAAAGACTCTGCTTGTTCGCTAGAGAAGTACGGCAATGTAGTTGGGCTCAAGATCCAGAACATGCAATGAAGCACATCTCGATAATGTCAATTTTCTGGAAGGGCCTGTAAAGCTTCCAAAGAGCCTGCATCCCATTCTCAGTAATTTGCTTCGAATAGTGAAGCTTTCTGTGGTTATGTCCACATATGCCAAAAAAACGGACCTTTGAACCGCGATGCTTCAATACGTTAGTAACTTGGGCCAGCTATAGTGGGCGAGCAAGTTAAAATACACACCTATACGCCAATACAGAGTTGCCATCAATCAATCAGGTCAATCCTCCGCCCATACAAATTTTGCAGCAATCAGGATAAGGGCCATTATCCTGATTAATCTTCCTAATCATATTGATCCGTTTTAACGTTGTTTTTAACGCTAAGATGGCTTTTTGAAGCTAAAAAAACGACAAATATAGTGATTTTTACGCGTTTTTAGAGTTTTAAGCAATTTCCTAATCGGGTAATCAACTAAGTTAGCCAAGCACCTCGAATTATCTGCGTCTGCCCTCTCTATTAACGCTCTCTCGCGCCCTCCCCTCCACACTCATACAATGGCCCCAGCCTTACGAAATAAGGGTAAAAGGAGCTCTCTAAGTACAGCGGCAAGGCCAGCGGCACCTCCAGTCATCGCGCTCGACTCACAGAGCACACAGGAGCTGCCAGAGTCTCAGGGCAGCCAGAGCTTCGAGACTAAGCTCTGGGACCGCAACGCTGCGTCCTTCAACATAGAGGCTCTGCCCTTAATTAACGCAACGCTCTTAGGGCCCTCGAATGCGTCGACGCCCTCCCGTGGACTATTAGAAACTCCAACGCCAAGAGCTCGAGCTGCGTTAACTCAAGCTGCCACTGCTCCCTCAGCTGCCTCCTCACCTAGCTCCGACAGCCCTGGGCTCGAATTCGACGCTCGTTTTGCAGATAACTTTAACAGGATCGACTAGGTAAGGTTGCCGCTGTATACAAAGCCTCTGCGTACGCAGAAGTTCAAGAAATCAGTGCTCTACGCTTATGGATATCGCGTCGCGCTCCGGGCGGACATGAGGCGTATTTTCTTCGTCTGTCACCACTGCCACATACACAGGGTGCCTGGCACTAGAGGGATACTGGAGACAACGAGCTCGACGACAGCGGCGTAGAATCACGTTGAGCAGAGGCGACTCGGCCATAGGCACCTTCGCCCGGGCAAGCAGTTAGCTCAACTGGAGTCAGGGCAGCGTACTCTTGGGGCTCTCATGCGTGGCGGCGTAGGTGTGTCGCAGGAGGTGTCCAACGCCCTCAGAAACTTTAATCAGCAGCGTTTTCGACTCGCTGTAGTTGGCTGGCTTACTAAGAACAATTACCCACTGCGCGAGGTGGAAACGCTGTCCTTTCAAAAGCTCCTGCGCGCTGCCTTTCTGCTAAGGTTATACGCAAATCTCTAGCCTTAGGTGCAAGCTAAGCTCTCTTGCGCGCTCAGTAAGGTCCATATAAGCTTCAACAGCTGGACTATAAAGGGTGGCAAGAGCGCGTTTTATAGGCTCATCGCTTATTACATTAATAGTCGCGGCAAGCTCTGCGACCTGCCTCTCGCCCTCCCTTAGCTTAGTGGCGCGCATACGGGCGACAGAGTCGCTGAAGTTGTTATCAAAACGCTAGAGGCCTTTGGGATTAACAGTAGCTCAATTGGGTACTTTACGCTTAACAACGCAATAAATAATAATACAGCTGTTAACGCGCTAGGCAATTATTACGACTTTTTCCCACGGGACTGGCGCCTCCGCTGCTGTCCTCACTCGCTTAATTTAGTAGGGCAAACTGTAATATTTGGAGCTGACAAAGACGCCTTTAACAACGACGCATCGCAGCTTAAAGTAGAGGAGAAATACCTGCGCGAGTGGCGAGAGAAGGGCCCTATTGGAGTCCTTGTGGACGTCGTACACTCAATATCAACGCCTCAGCAGCATGACCTTTTTAACGACTTTCAGCAGTCAACGCGCGAGGTGGGAGAGCCTGCGCGGCTCTTAGAGCCCATAAGGCCTGTTGTTACGCGCTGGAACAGCTACCTTAATTTTATGGTGAGAGCCGTCCTTCTCTACCGCCTAATTGATGCCCTTGTTGATCACAGGGCGGAGAGGGCGTTAAGGGATAAGTCCTCAGCTCGCGCGCGCGGCAAGGCTCCTTCTGACGCTAGAGCTCCCACCAAAGGCCTTAGCGCTGCTGATTGGGCTACAATCAATTAATATATTAAGGTCCTTCGGCCCTTAAAGGAGCCCACAAAGAGACTCGAAGGCCACGGCGACTCTGGCTGTTTTAGAGCGATTTACGAGGTGTATCCTACTTTTAAGTACCTCCTCTCTTAGTTTGAGCAGCTTGTTGAGAGCTTTACGAGCGTTAATTTTAATGAGCCCGACGCTCCTAAGGACCACTTAAAAATTAACGTGACAGCAGCCCACACAAAGCTCTTAAAGTATTACACGCTGCTTGAAGAGACGCTAGTTTATTACGCCTCCACAGTCCTCCACCCGTATTACAAGTATTACTTTGTAAACTCATGGACTAGAGAGTACAAAGTATGGCTTGAAAAAGCTAATAGGCAGTTCTAAGAGCTGTAGGCTAAGTACAAATTAGAAGATGCCTGCCCTGTTAACTCTCCTCCGCGTAAACGATTAAAACGTGTTAATAATATTAACGACTACGCTGAGTTACACGTTAAGCCTCTAAGAGCTAAAACTGTAGCTCCTCTTGTTGACAGTACCGACGAATTCGATCGCTGGTGGCACAATGAATTGAGCGTTCCTAAGGATCACACATACCGTACAGATCCTATTGGGTATTGGCTATCTCTCCGCGATACGTATCCCCGCCTTTCTTAGTTGGCTATTGATCTCCTGTCAATCACAGCATCCTCCTGTTGCCGTGAGAGAGTGTTCTCTGAGGTTGGCGATATAATGGAGCCATAACGTCGAAAAATGAGCCCCCAATTGCTTTCCACAATCACCTGCGTACGGAGCTGGCTGAGAGCTGGATATTCTCCGTCCCAGGAGACGCCCGACGGAGAGCTTCCAGTAGAGCTCTCAGAGCTCGAGATACAAGAGATCTATCAGGTATCGCAGTGGGATGAGCCTCTGTAGCTCCCTGCACACAAATATCATCTCCGGGCGATTTTTCCGTCAATCAATCAATCAATCTTCAATCAATACGCCTCCAAAATCACCTTCAATCAATCAAACCAGTTTACGAGGTCTCTGAGTATCAATCAAATCAATCACAGCTTCAAAATTGATCCTGATTGATTGATGGCAACTCTGCGCCAATACTGTCCCACTCGATTTAAAAAGAGCAGAACGAGGTCGACATGCTCGGATTGCTGTGGGCTAACAGGAGTGACATCAACTTTGTCGTTGAGGACGTAGACACGACCTGCTAGGAAAACGATGGATGAAGACATTTGGTTAACAGCCTTAAAATAGCCTGGCTTCTATGACTGCGGAACGGACATAATTTTGTTAGCCTTAGACAATAAAATTTGCCACGTGTTTTGGTAGTCCACCTGGGCACTTCCTGGGCGTATCCGCTTGCAGATCTGTTCGCAACTTGTGATATCGTCACTTTGAGTATCATCTTTATGCTGTTTTCCGATGTTTGATTAGCGCACAGCAACTCCAGTGCAAGGAAAGCAGGGCAAAGGCCGAGGAATCAAACCCACCAATGAAACGTAAGTAATGTGTTGAGACGACTTTGATGTTCGTTGGCCGTCTCCTCTATGTTGATGTTTCGCGCTGGGTTGAAAATCCAGGAAGGAAGAGTGAAAGTTACCGCTGCGCAATCGCTTTCGAGTTCGGAGAGCTGAGTAGCAAGAGTTGGATCGCGCTTATATCTGGCTTTTATTCGCAGTTCTGTAGGGGCTCTCATTATAGATCCTATACCAAGATATAGGTTGTGGGTATGTCCTGATACTCCGTAGAAGATTTTCTGTACCATCTCCCAGTATTTCATAGTGGACGGCGGAGGTAGTTGTACACTAATACTTGTATTGGTCGGTAAAGACCTATTGGTTTGGGAATCGGTGAATTCCAATGCAGACAAAGTTGGTAGCTCTACTAATTCCTATAGATGCGTACCAATGGAGTGCGAACATGCCCTAATTGCTCTTAGTAAGGGTCACGCTAGGCAGATAGTACAGACGTACGCAATAGCACTGCCGATAACATCGAGGGTGCAAATGGTCCACCACGCATTTCTCTATTCTTCTGCATCATATTCCACTTTTTGGCTGGCTAACGATCTGTCTATGTGCGTGGTGTAGTAACTTTCAGCTATCCTTGCAAGCTTACTAATGCTAGCAATAGACTTACAGTTACTATGCTTAGTGATATTGTAGATGCAGAACAGAATGTAGGCTTTAATTTTATCAATGGTTAAACAGCCATGTGGAGCACCCTTGAATTCCTGGGCACGTTTTGCATACTTGGTTGGAGACAGTAGAGATTCTTTGCAGGCATCTAGTGTCCCAAACCTAGAAGCAATAGCAAACATTAACATTTTAAAGTGACTCGACATGTTCAGTGCACCGGTAGGTAGATTTCGACGAAACAGAGGATATGTGGGTTGCACATTTCGCAAATAGAGGCTAAACCTAGAAGAAGATGTTTGTCAACTAATGAAATGCGTTGCGTGATGTGCAATTTAGAGGCTTACAAGTATCTCTCGGTATCGGTTTCAGCCTCTAAGGAGGCACCAGTGGTCGGTTCAGGCCACAGGTCGGGCGAGCAGTCTAGTCCAGATATCTCTAAGTCCGGGGACCACCCCAGAGGTGTGCGCAGTGACGGTTCCACGAATACCGGCGCCCGAGTACATCCAGAGGAAGATAATTCAAGAGTATGAGTTAACGCGCCTTGGCTGGCATGCCAAGATTTCTTCTAAGAGCCTAGGTACGCTGTAAGCCAAAAGCAATAAGTGTGACGACTAATATGTTTATTAGTGAGGAGGGGCCAGATTTTTTTAACACTCGTTGCACTGCGTCTAGCATTGGTTCTACGTACTTGGCTTTGCTCTCCGCTTGCTATACGTGCAATTAATATGGCGCATTTAACAATTGCCATAGGTCGGACGTAACATATTGCCTATAGTCCAACAGGATAAGCTTTAATATTAACTCGCGGCTTATAGACTCGTAAAGGTAGGTGTTTAAGGTACATTTAATTTTTTACTGCGTTATTATATCTGTAAGACAGAGCCATTAAACTAGGAATTAGGCACTACGTACAGTCTATAGCAATCACATACACAATATCTTGTCCTCTGGGTAGTTAGAGTTAGCCTGGCACGTGCTGTTAGAGGTGACTTAGTTTGCGTTATATTAATTATGTAAGTTAAACAAATAGTAAACTCGTAGTAATATAAATAGACTAACATAGTATTAAGCTGTCTTAAAGGTATTATATATAGAAAACTCACCTATAAATTTTACTATTATAGACGGGTCCAAAGGGTTCCGTAAGCGGGCTGTTAATCTAGGCTAGCATTATAGTTATCCTAGATTTAAAGTTAGGCCCAACACGCGACTCGTATATAATACTAAAACAAAATCTTTTTATTTACTAATCCTGCTTAGCTTGTTCCCACAAACTATCTTTAAGGGTATAGTCTACTATAGCTCTATTCTATACGCTGTGCTTAATTTTTAGAACTATAAGCAGTCGTCTTCTAGACACTCCCTATTATAATGGCTATTCTAGTAGGGATATTCTAATAGCTATACTTATCTCTACTATAAAGATCGTGTAAGTTATACTACAATTTCTGCATTTACTAAACTTATACTTAAGAAAGGTAACTAATTAAATTTACTTACTTATATATTAAGTCGTGCTATTTTTTTATTATCTTCTTATCCTTTGTATGGCTAAAAACAAATAGGCTTCTAAGGTTATTAAGGCTAGACTAAAGGAGTAAGTTAATTAAAAGCTTTGCAGCAAGTTAAATATTGCCACTACGCTTTAATACTAGATATATTCTTAAATATAGGCTATAAGAACTTATAAACTAGGTATACGAGAGTATAGTACTTATAAGTATACTCTATAGTAATATATCTTAACTAATAATACTAAAAAGTTAGTAACTAAGGCCTAGATTAATACTATAGCTTAATAGAGGTTATTATTACTATTAATATTAGATTTAGATTAATCTAAGTCTAACGCAAGCTAGTGTAAGTCTAAATCTAGATAATAGTAGCGTATATAGATAATGCGCTTTATCTAGGTCTTAGAGGCATTACTAATAGTTAGAATCTAGGCAGCTTTCCTTATATCTTTATTATAAGAAATCCGTTTAAGCAATTATTAGTTTTTATGCTATAATAATTAAGTTAATGTTTAAATTCTAGTAGGTTATTAGGTTAATAGAAGTACTTAAATATACCCTAGGTTATTTACTACGTGTATAGTGTTTATCTAGTCTATTTAGAGTAATCCTAATAATCTTTAAAGTAACTTATAATAGAATTAGCCCATATATAATTATAGAACTACTAGGTATTATTCTAGGCTATAGAGTTATATATAGGTTAAGGCAACCTAACTTTTATTTTAGTTAACTTACAAATTAGATTAGCGCTACTTAGTAAATAATAAGATTAAAATAATATTACAATAAGATTAAAATAAGATTAAAATAAGATTAAAATAAGATTAAAATAAGATTAAAATAAGATTAAAATAAGATTACAATAAGATTTAAATAAGTAAAAAGTTATTATTTAGAATAATTAGTATTTAAGTATTTTCTTAGTATATAATCAAATTAAACGTTTAATAATATTACTATAGTAATTTATATATATGTATATATTATTATATATTAATAATAGTAGAAGAGATAACAATAATTATTATAATACTTTTATTAGAAACCCCTTAGTTGTAAAAGAAAAACTGTATTATTAATTAACTATCTAGAGATAAAATAATAAAGGCTTTTATCTTAAATAATATAATAAAAAAGTAAAGCCCCTTGCTTAGAAATTAAAAAAGTGTAAAAAGAGAATAATATAGTATACTAAATTAATCTACTTAGAAGTAAAATAATAAAGACTTTATAGCAAAAAGTAAGCACTTATATAATTTTTATAACACACTTTCTAGTTTCTTAAAAAAGCTAAGAACCTAAAAAAGAGTAGTAGTACCTTACTATTTTTACTAAATTTTTATACTCTAGGCCTAGCTCTACTAAAGTATTCTATAAAGCGCTACTCTTAGCGCTATAATTTAGCTAGCTACTACTATAAGGGGCGCTTAATAAGCCTATGCCTGCTAATAGGATTCTACCTCTCTAGTAATTTACTAAAAAGCTGCTTAGGCTAGTATAAGTAGAAAAAGGGCTTATAACTATAATTAAAAGTAAGCACTTACGTAATTTTTATAATAGACTTTTATTTTAAATAAAAAAATAAAAAAAAGTAGAGCTATTTACTAGTAAATGAAGAGAGTATAAAAAGTAGTTTTAAAAAAACCAAAATATATTATAAACGTATTTAAACTATAACGTGTTTATAAGCGAATTACAAATCCTACTAACTTTCTATAACGCGTTACCTATTAACTATAATAGCTTAACTAATACTTATTCGATTGCCCTATAACAAAGCAGATATCTCTCTAGCTATCTTAGCTATTAATTAGAATTAGATCCAGAGTGTTAATTGCGCTGCAGCAACGTTTAACGTTTCTAAAAGCACGCTTTGCAGCCAACGCGCTGGAATTATTATACAACATAATTGTGAGCCTAAATTAAAGAAGCTTACTAAGCTAGAAGAGGAGGTTATTATTAAGCATATACTTAACCTAGATTCGCGAGGCTTTGCGCCTACTCTAGGTGCTGTATAAAATATAGCGAATAAGCTGCTCGCTAAGCATAGCATAGGCTATATTAGCTAGTAGTAGTCTAGAAACTTTGTTAAGCAAATAGACAGCCTTATAACGCGATTTAATTAAGCCTATAATTAATAGCGAGCCCTCTATAAGGACCTAATAGCTATATAGGTCTAGTTTAAGCTAGTAGTATATATAAAGGCCACCTACAGTATTTGTAATAAGGACACCTTTAACTTTAATAAGACTGGCTTTCTAATAGGCAAGATATTCTCCTAGCTAGTTATTATAGGCTTAGAGAAACGTAGTTAGCCAAAAGCAATCTAGCCAGGTAATTGTAAGTGGGTGATAATAATCTACAAAATTAATGCTACTAGGTAGGTAATCCCGCTCTTTATTATCTTTGCTAGTAAGTACTACCTCTCGGCCTAGTATAAGGGCGACAATATACTAGGTAACTAGACTATTAGTCTTAGCGATAATAGGTAGACTATAAACAAGCTTAGTGTTGCCTAGCTATAGCACTTTATTAAGTATATAGTAGAGCGTAGAGTAGGCGCGCGTTAGCTCCTAATACTTAATAGCTATAAGAGCCACAACTCACTCGAATTCTAAGAGATCTATAAGAAGAATAAGATCTAACGTACTTTGCACTCGAGTTAATTATTTTATTAAGTTAATTACTTTGCCAAGACCCTACTAAAACATACTATTAGTAATAATATAACGCGATGCCTTAACTATATAATAAACCACTAGTATTAAAAGAAGCGCGTATACAGCTTACGATCTAGGCTATTAAATAAGACGCAATACTCTCTTAGTAATGCGCTATAGCCCTCTATAATGTCTCTTAAAGTACACTTAGCAACTAACGCGCTAGAAAGACGTTTAGATATAACTACGCACCCAATAAAATAAGACTTACTATAAGAGAGGAGTAGGTAATTGTGCAGCATATACTCGACCTAGACGCGCGAGGATTTCCGCCCCAGCTTAATACTATAAAAGATATGGCCGATTCTTTACTGGCTGCACGCTACTATAAGCTAGTTAGCCAGAAGTAGCCTTATAACTTTGTTAAGCGCCAGCCAAAGCTTTAACTCAAGTTTAATCGAAAGCACGACTACAAAAGAGCTCTCTAGAAGAATCCTAAGGTAATATAAGGCTAGTTCTGGCTTATAGAAAACATAAAGGCTAAGTATAGTATTCTAGATAAGGATACCTATAATTTCGACAAGTCTGGCTTTATAATGGGCATAATATTAACTAGAGTAGTAGTTATAGGCTCTAAGCGTTAAGGACAGCCAAAGTAGGTATAGTAGGGTAATAGGGAGTGGATAATAGTTATCTAAGGCATTAACGTAATGGGGTGGTAAATTCCACCCTTTATTATCTTTAGGAGCAAGCACCACCTCTTCGCCTAGTATAAGGAGAAGGATCTACCTTATAATTAGGTTATTACAGTCTCTAAGAATAGCTAGACAACAAATAAGCTTAGTCTGTAATAGCTAAAGCACTTTAATATGTATACAAAGAGGCGTACTACTAGTAAAGCACGTTTACTTATTATTAATAGCCATAAAAGTTACAACTCGCTTAAATTCCAGAATTACTATAAAAAGAGTAATATTATTACTCTCTATATGCCTCTACATTTGTCGCACCTCTTATAGCCACTTAACGTGGGTTATTTTGCGCCGTTAAAGAAGGCGTATAGGCACTAAGCTAAGAATCTAATATGTAACCACATTATGCACATTACTAAAATTAAGTTTCTACCTTGCTTTATTGCTGCTTTTAAGGCTTTAATTACTAAAAGTAATATTAAAAGAGGCTTTTAAGGTGCTGGCCTAGTGCCTCATAATCTAGAAATTATAATATTGCAGCTTAACGTCCGCCTGCGTACGCCTCCACTTTATACTATTCGCGATAGTATATAGGAGTTGCAAACTCCGTAAAATAGTATAGAACTTAGATCGCAATTAACGCTAGTTAAGTAGAGGATTTAAAGGCATATAGATAGTTCCCTAACTTATATAGTTAAGGCGGTGGAAAAGCTTATTAAAGGCGCCGAGCTAATAGGGCATTCTTTAGTGTTAATAACTAAACGCAACGCTAAACTTTAAGCTACTAATAAGGCTGCCACGCGATATAAATTGTATAAAAGAAAGCGAGTACAGCGTAAAGGAGTCCTTATAGCTAAAGAGGGCTAGCGGCTAGCCACTCTAAAGGAGTTTAGGGCGCGCAGTAATAGGCAAAAGGCGAAGAAGAGGGTGCGCGCTAATAGAGGCGAATCTGCTTAATAGCGCTGTGGACGCTGCGGCAAGTCCGGGCATAACAAAACAACCTGTAGGCAGCCTGTAGAAGTAGATTCTAAATAGATTAGCCTATTTAGACTATTAAAAATAGTTCGTATTAACTCTGTACTATTGTAAATAGTATAGAACTTAGTGGGGTTTTGGCAAAGTAATCGACTTAATAAAATAATTAACTTGAGTATAAAGTATATTATACCCTATATATGCTACTATATTTGTTATACCTTTTATAGCCACTTAATATGGGCTGCTTTTCGCTATTAAAGCGGGTGTATAGGTGCTAGGTTAAGGGTCTAATACGTAACTATATTAACTATATTACTAAGCTTAAGTTTCTACTAGCCTTTTACGCCGCCTATAACTAGTTAATTATAAAGGAGAATATCTGCGTAAGCTTTTAAGGCTCTGGGCTAGTCCTATATAATCTAGAGGCAGTACTCTTAAAGCTTAATATTAAGCTTTGTATACTGTCGCTAGCGCTAGCGCTAGCAGCCCTACTAATATGTTTAATTACGTAATGCACGCTATCGCATAATGCACGCGCCCTACTAAAATCGCGAAATATTTAACCTACTATAACTCTACTAATATGGCTCTAATTAATAAGACTCTTATGGCAATCGAATTGCTAAAATTAGGAGAATATTTTATATATATAGAAATTGCCAAAAGATTCGGGGTTAGCTAGTTAACTCTATCGCGGCACGCGCGTAATAAAACCTAATTAATAGCGCGTAAGCTTAAAAATTAACAAATACTTAACGCTATGTAGGAAGCAACGCTCGTACGATATATTTAAGACCTCTTAGCGCGAGGACTACCTTTTATAAGCCATATAATACGAAACTTCGCGTTAGAAATAGCTAGAAAATACGTTAGGACTTGCTAGCTGTTACGCTTTATTAAGTGCCACAAACTCGACTTAATATTGTAATAGACATTTAGTATTAACGTCTTACGCTATAGAGCTAATTCGACCTTTAAGTACGCGCTGTACTTTAAGCTATTAGTTAAAAAAATTAAGTAATATAATGTTAACGCGCGCCATATTAATAATATAAATAAGAAGGGATTATTATGGATTTATAGCGGCACCTGGCTTAGAACCTAGAATAACGTTAATCTGGCGCTAGGCCCAATCTAGTCACTAGCGCGGCAGCACCCATAAGGTGCTACCTTTTTGCCTACCTACTTAGTATAGCAGTATTTTATGTACTAGAAATTAACTTACTTTTATCCTAACTATTTCGGGCCTAAACCCTTACACTATACTGCTATTGCTTCTCCTAGGGTTCTAGCTGTAATAGGCTCACTACTAGGGTGCTAGCGAATTAGAGAATTACGTATTAACGAATATCTTCTATAATTGCGTAGTAGGCCTAGAAGTAGAGCATAGTGGTGTGCGTATAGATTAGGTTACTAATAATAATAGTAATAATAACAACACGTAGAAACTTCACAACTAAGGGCATACTTTCTCTTAGGCTTAGTTAGTAGAGAAAGACTATAGAGAGTAGGCAGGTAGTAGAGCTAAATATATAGGTTAACGCGTGTGCTGCTACAAAACACCTATAGTGAGTACGCCGCTTAAAGAGGACCTGGCCTTCCCTACTACTATATTAGTATATAGTATTTTATAGTAATAGTAGTAATATCTAGGGCAAGCTAGTAGAATAGACGTTTGTAAAAATCTGGCTAGCGACTTTATTATAACTCTGCCTAAGGCGTAAGATCGCACCTTACCTAAAACTACTAACCTTCCATATTACCATAGTATGGATTCTAATTATCCTCGCCTAAGTAGTAAATATAACGAGCATAGACGACTCCGCGCACCTTTGTTGCCCATGCCTAGAGAATTTTATTCTAATACTCTAACTCCTTAATCTTAAACTGAAATTATAGGCAACCTTAGGAACTTTACACTCTCTTTTGCAAAGACGTTTACCTAATAATAGGAATAAGTAGACACGTAAGAATCTATAACAATTGCTGGCGATTTGTAATCCTAATTGCAACCTGTTATCCTAGCTCTAAACTCTTACGCCTAATTAGCACTTTAAGGCCCTAATGTTTAGTGTACCTAACTTCTCCAAAACCCGTCTTAGTACTTTAACACCTCTACTAATGTTATTAACAACATATTTAACATGTTAAAATTAGCAAGACAGTGTAACAAACCCTACGAAGGTCGCCAAGTTACTATTTAGACGCCGTAGAAATCCCCTAACCGCAGCCGCTAATCTAAGAGAGACTAGAGATCTCCTATCTTCTCGCGTTTAAAATCCGACAGCTGTAGCCTAGGCAATTTATGGATACCTAAGAAGACGTTGCTCCTATAGATTTGTTTTGAATCCCCGCCTTCCCTTACGCGCGATAAACAACGACGCACCTCTTTAAGGGCTTTAAACCTATTTGTGAAAGCCTATGGGCCCGTTAATAATAAAGGAGAGCTGGGCTATAATATAGAAGTCTAATACAAGGACGCTTAAGGAGAATGGGTAAAAAAGATGTTTTAACTAACTAATATAGCCAAGTTTGCGAAAGACATATAAGCTTACCCTAATGCCTAGTTTAATATTATTGTGAAGTGTGCTAAGTCTGGCGAGCAACTGGCCAAGAAACTCTCTTGGCTTAATACGCTAGAGGCCACATTTTAGTAGTTGCAAAACGCCTATAATGTGACTAGCAGCACTAACCTAGAAGCTTATAAGCAATTGCAATAAGCTTATAATACTCTATTAGATGCCTACTGTTAGCGAGGCGTAGACTTAGCCACTACTAAGAAGGACTTTAAAGACATGTAAACTCGCGTTTAATAGATTGCCTAAGTTAGATAAGAACTATAGGTAAAGTATAACAATGCTATTAAAGCGAATAAGAACACTTCTATAGAGCTTTACAACCTTAAGGCCGATTATTAGTATGCTGTCCAAGACACTTAATAGTCTAAAGAAGAATTTTAACAACTATAAGGACGTGCTTAGTAGTTTAAGCGTTAAGCGCAGATGGCTAAATAAGCTGCGTATGCTGCCAAAAATAAACTTAGGTTCCTAAGAGCTTAGACGCGCTTACTATATAATATATTAGGACGTAGTCAACCTCTCCTATGTAACTAGTTTAATAAATTACTAACTCCTTATAAGTATGGGCGTGCGCGTTCTCCGTAATAAGATATCTACACCCTAAATAGTAACTCTACTCTTAACTACCATTCTACTAGTATAACGTATAGTCGCTTTACGTAAACGCAATCTACTAAAGAACCCTTCTATAATAATCTTTATAACTACTATAACTATTATAATAAGTGTAAAGATATATATAACTAACGCAACTAATATAAAGATTAGGACTAATATAATAACTAAGACTAGTGCAATAATAATTGTAAATGTTAGGAGACTTAAGACCCGCGTAATAAGCAACCCTTTAGCGCCTCCTATATATTAGTTAGGACTACTAATAGCTCGCATTATAAGACCCCAGAAATAGAGTCCTTTAGTGGTAAAGACAAGGAGGATTATAAGTGTTGGCGAATTACTACGATTAATAAGGCAATTACACTTTTGTTAGAGGAACACAAAGTCTGTTATATTTGCTATTTTATTAAAGACAATGCCTAAAACCTTATCTATCTAATTCTAAGTTTAGTTAATATATTAGAGGATCTGCTAAAGCCCTTAGATAAGACCTACATATTCTATAATTAGATTGTAGAAGCTAAATAGAAGCTTTATAATAATACGTTGTAATAAAAGCGTAGTAAGACATTTGCGCAGTAGTAAGGGCGATTTCTCTTTATTATTAACTTGCTTTCTATAGACAAGATAGATAAAGTTTAACATGCCTAATATCTTATAGATAGCTATCTTGCCCGCTAAACTTCGTCTAGTTTAATACTAAATAAGAGCTTAATAGCCTTCCTAGCCTACGCACGTTAACTCCACTAGTATAATTTAGATATTAATAGTTAACTGCATTTGGGACCTAAGAAGTTAACAATATTATCTAGTAAAGATACTAGCCACAAGCGTTCCCTAAGCAACTATTCCTTAGCGCAAAAGGATAGGGCTCCCTAAGCGCTTATTTGCAAACAAATAACTAAGAAACGTAATTATATAAGTAAACTAGGTCTTTGCTTTAAATATGGTAAGCAGGGATATATAACGCGTGATAAGACTGCACCCTACAAAGACAAAGACTTTGTCCCTTTAAAAAATATTTCTGCTTTGGCCTCTACTATAAATGCGTACACAGAGAATATAAAAGACGAGGATAGCAACAAATTCTAATATAAATTAACCACTAATAAGAATGAGTTACGAAACAAGAGGCTCCTAAACTAAACCGCGATTAGGAGCAATAACGGCGTAAAACTTAACAAAAAATCTAGCAGACTATCTAGCGTCTAGAAGCCGCACCTAAGTATAACAGCCTTTAGTTATACACACTATATCTACCATCGCGTTAGATATGTCTTCCATGCTGGATGCCACCTATTAACTAGAATTTGACTATTATATTAAGCTCCCTCTAGCCCGAAAATGGCTCCGCGCACTTAGATTAGTGGATATGGGAGCCACTACCTATTTTATTTATTAACAAGTTATTAAACAACACTAGCTTAAAGAAATTGCTTTAGAATGACTAGTCGGCCTAGCTCTAGCTAACAGCAATTCTTATACTAAGCTCCGCACTATAGTAGAGATTACAATTAAGCATAAATCTTATACTAGCCCAATGCTATACTACGTTACTAAAATTAGTAAGTTTAACGTGTTATTAGGGATAAATTAGATAGACCACTATTTACTAATCCCCTCTTTTGGAGAAACCCGTTTATTAAGCTTTAAATCGCCATATTGCCTAGTAAACTATTTGGACAGCGCGCTGCCCAAAAAGATTTACAACAATAAGCCACTAGATAGTACAACGCGTAAGAAGATAGCAAAGAATGTGATTAACGTTATTTTAGGCTGTACAGCCGTAATAATAATTGCTAGGGATCCCGACTTTGTTATTTTTATTAAGCCACACCACTAGGAACGACTAGAATTATTAGATCCCAGTGAGGAAGAATCAGACAAGAAAAGTCTGCGGGAACACATTATTGCCAACCTCTGCGCTGCTTAGCATTGTGCGGTATTAGATGCTAACTTTAAAAAGTATATAAGGAAACTAGAAAAGCCCGCGATCACTAGAGAAGAAATCGTCGAGCTATTGCCACCATTTCTAGTTAATCTGGCTCACAGATTCGATCCTAAGAAAGCTAATAAACTACCCCTGCGTTAACCTAGAGTGGACCATGCCATTAATCTAAATCTAGAGGCCACAGTACCATATCCTAAGATATATGGGTTAACCCGCAAGGAATGTAGAGTGGTAAAGGTATATATTAACAAGATATTAGGCAAAGGTTTTATTCGCCTAAGCAGCTCATCTTACGCCGCGCCCATACTGTGCATTAATAAATTTAAAAGGGGACTACGGATTTGCGTTAATTACTGCGCCTTAAACAAGACAATAAAAAAGAACTAGAACACTCCACCCTTAATTAAGGAGACTATGGCACGACTAACAAAAGCACAAATTATGAGTATTATTAACGTAATAGCCGCTTTTAACACCATACAAGTCAAGGAGAGTAATAAGAAAAGAATAGCTTTCTTAACCTACTATGGCCTTTACAAGTACCTAGTTATGCCATTTGGGTTATATAATACCCTAGGAACCTTTTAATCTTATATTAATAACGTTCTAAGAGAATATCTAGATGACTTCTGTACCGCGTACCTGGACAACGTACTCATCTATTCTGACAATAAGAATAAGCATAAGACACATATCTAGATAGTAGTTAAGAAGCTCGTTAACGCTAGACTGTTCTTAGACGTCTATAAGTCACAATTTAAGGTTAAACGCATTAAGTACTTAGGACTTATCCTGACTACAGACAGTATCGAAATAGACCCTATTAAGGTTAGCACAATACAAGGATGGCAACTGCCGCGCAGCGTTAAAGACGTATAGGCCTTCCTGGGATTCGCAAACTTCTATCGCCAGTTTATTCTAGGATTTAGCCAGCTCGCACAACCACTCACAGAGCTAATTAAGAAATTAGATACCTAGACTAAAGTATTTCTGTTAGCAGCTAACTCCGCGACCGCCCAAGCTTTTAAACAACTTAAATAAGCCTTTACACGTGCACCTATACTCGCCCACTTTAATACTAACTTAGAGACCTAGTTAGAGACAAACACATCTAACTTTATCACTGCCGCAGTCTTATTACAAATGCACAACAGCGTATTAAAACCCATTGCCTTTCTATTATATAAGATAAATCCAGCTAAGTGCAACTATAAGATATATAATAAGAAGTTGCTTGCAATTGTGCGCGCATTTAAGGAATGGCGTTTTAAGCTATTAGGTATAAAATTGCCTATTAACGTCATATTAGACCACTTAGCGTTGTGCTACTTTATAACTAACAAGAGACTAAATTACCAATAAGCATAATGGGCTAAATTCCTCTTAGAGTTTAACTTCCTTATTAGATACAGACTAGGTAACTAAGACACTAAGCCAGACGCTTTAACTAGGCGTTCTGGCGATCTCCCTAAGGGCGCAGATAACAAACAATATTAACACTAAGTCTAAACAATCCTTAAGCCGCATTATGTTACGCCAGAAGCCCGCGCCAGCGGCCACTAAGCCTATTATAGTCCTAAAGATAGTAATGGCTACGACAGCAACACGCACACTAGCTATGCCTACACTTCACATTGTGCTTATAAGAATATATTACAATATATAGTCTATATAGCTTAGGTCCTTACTAGTAAACTCACAAACACTATTGCAAACCTGGCCCTTATAATATACTTAATTAGTAAGAAGAATTATATTAGCAAGGAGTCTATAGAAGAATTGCTAGCGTTATCCTCCTTAGTACCTCTACAAGTGCAGTTGCCTAAGGCGGAGGAGAAGATAAGAATTAATCCTCCTACTAATAACGGAGATTTAGAGAAAGACCTTATTACTAGAATTAAGAACGCGTACTCCACTAACAAGAATCTGTAAGCTATTATAAAAGCGAAACTTAAGGGACAACGTCGCATCCTATTATTGCTTATACATAATAAGAAACTGCGAATCGAGCTTAGAGACTACTAACTACAAGACGACTTATTATATGTAAAGGACAAGATATACGTACTAGATAATAGACCTCTACACACTGTAATTATTAAAGACTCTTATAACAAGTTATGCGTAGGCCACTTTAGTACGTACGCTACGTACTACAACCTAAGTTATTGGTTTTACTAGCCTCGTATAATAATAGATGTTGCATAGTATATACGCAATTATTTAACGTGCTGTCGCTCTAAGATTAATAAAGAAGGCAAGCATAGACTTCTCCGCCCATTATTAATCCCAGATTAATACTAGAAGAGCATATTAATTAATTATATTACCGAACTGCCAGCCTGCAAAGATTACAGCCGCACCTACACTAGTATACTTGTTATAGTTAATTGCCTGTCTAAAAAAAAGAAGTTTATTCCTATTACTAATCTTAAAGTCATAACACTAGTCCGTGCATTTGTCGAGTATATATGGCGCAAGGAGGAATACCCTACACAAATTATTAGTAATTATGACACTTAGTTTGTCTTATATTTCTAGCGTTGCCCGTGCCAACAATTGGGTACCCAGCCTAAGGTATCGACTTCCCATTATCTGGAGACTAATAGCCAGACCGAGATTATTAATACCTAAGTAAAATAGTACCTACAAGCTTATGTGAATTACTAATAGGATAATTAAGCACTATTTCTACTAATGGCTAAGTTTGTCGCAAATAATCAGATTAGCAACTCTACTAGCGTCGCCCTATTCATAGCAACTAAGGGCTACCTACCGCGATCCTTAATCTACAAACTAGTTAAATTAACAACGTTACTATCTACCCCCGCCTAAGCTAACTAGCAATGCGCTAACGAGTTTGTTACTAAGTTAGAGAATCTTTAATAGTTCTATTAAGATAATATAGCCTGAGTATAAGCAAAGTAGGTAGAATATACGAACAAGGACCGCATGCCTACTTCTAAGTTACGCGTTAGTAATAAAGTTATATTAGATATAAGATTTATTAAGATAATGCGTTCTAGTAAATTATTAGATATAAAACACCATAGACTATTTACTATTACACACGTTATTAATAACTCTATATATAAAATAGACCTATTACTAAAAATAGGACGCGTATATAATGTGTTCTACTCATAATTATTACACAAACAATCTAGCAACGCGCTACCTAGACAGCGATTAAAACCTAAGGGCCCTATTAATATTAATATAGACGACATCTTAGATCACACAATTAAAGCCATACTAAACTATTGTATTAATAGTGATCTCTAAGACCCATACTACTGTAATAAGAAAGGTTTACTTTAGTACCTAGTTAAGTGAAAGGACTATCCTAAGGGTTCTAATAACCTATTATAGAAACTATAGATACTTCTTATTAATGTCCCAGAGGTAGTAGATTAGTTTTATAGCGATAACCCACGTAAACCTACTAAACATATTAAGTTTAAGGACCTAGCGGCCTAATAAAAAGTGCTAACAAATAAGATTAGTGCTATGTATATTGTTATGTAGATGTAATAGAAATGCTCTACTATATTATAAGTAACTAAGTTATTTATCTTAGTAAAGTACTCTATTAGAGGAGGTTGCCTCTATAGTATTAGTTAAAACAATCTGCTAAACTTAGTAACGCTGCTAGGCACATTATAACAGCACTACTACTAGCCACAATAGTCTCTAACTAGCTGGGAATAGCCCGTAATAATGCGTAATGACGTGCGATAGTTTAGGATGCATTGTAATAGTGCGAGATAGTTAGGTTATATAATAAACATAAGCCTCGCTAGAGCTTAAGGCTATAGAGGGGGGGGGTAGTGTTATGGATCCATAGTGGCACCTGGCCCGGAACCCGGAATAATGTTAATTCGGCGCTAGGCCCAATCCAGTCACTAGCGCGACAGCACCCATAAGGGGCTGCCCTTCTGCCTACCTACTTAGTATAGCTGTATTTTATATACTAGAAATTAACTTACTTTTATCCTAACTATTGTAGGCCCGAACCCTTATAGGGATTTCTTATTAGAATCCTCTCTAAATTAAAGCGCGTCTTTTCTCGCGAGTAATACGAGTGCGAGAAGTTTAAATTAATACTCTAGGACAGCAATTATGAGTGGATAACTTTAATAGTCTATATTTGCGCCGATAGCTCTATCCTTACACTTGCCCTTATTTATTAGGCAGCCTCTGGCAACGTACAAGATACCTGGCTCTAGGATTTTAACCCTAAAATTCACAAGGCTTTTTTCACCTCCTTGCCCTTAGGATAGACTAATAATAATATTAGGCTTAGCTGGCTCAAATAGGTGTTTAACCGCAAGACAAAGGCAAAGGCAAAGACGTTATACTGCCTCTTAATTATTAATAGACATAAATCTTATATAATAAAGAATTTTATCGATTTCTGCAATGCTAATAAGATCCTACTAGCAATATTTCTGCCTCACAGCACCTATACGCTTTAGCCACTAAATATGGGCGTCTTTAGGCCTCTTGCGAGCGCGTACAGCAACAGCCTCGTGAGCTTTATAGACGCCTGCCAGGGCCTCTCTAGCATTATAAAGAGAGACTTTTTTAGAATATTCTAGGCCGCCTAAGAGCGCGCGCTAACGTTAGCAACAGTCCTTAAGGCCTTTAAGGCTACTAGGATCATGCCCTTAGATCCTAACAGAATCCTTAAGCGATTTAAAACTCGCGAGCCTAAGCGCCCCAGCTTAAGCGAGAGTAGTATATTAGTTTTTAGCGCTAGCAACTAGCGTAAAATCGAGCACTTATTACATTAAGTTATTAAAGATATTTATAAGTCTTAGGCTGCCAAACTCTTGTATACGCTCTACTTAATTTTAGCGAAAAATTAGATTCTTAAGCACAAAAATACTTAGCTTAAAGAGGCCCATGTTAATAAACGCAAGCGCCGCTAGCGGGGTAAGGCCCTAGCGCTCGAGACGCCAGAGAATTACAATAGTGGCGCGATTTTCTAGTTGCTAGCCAAGGTTTAGAGGGCTCGCAACTGGTAGGCACAAAAGAACGCGGAGGAGAAGAAGATACAGCTTTAAAAGGACATCTAGGCCCAGCTTAGAGAGCAGAGCAAGCTTAAAAAGTAAGCCCTCTTGCAACAGCAACGCCTTAAAAAGGCTTAGGCTTAAGTAGAGCGTGCTTACAAGCGCGAGCTAAAGGCTATTAAAGCTTAAGAAAAGCGAAAGGCCTACGTAATTAAAAAACAACTCCGCAACGAGCTTAAAGCTTCCTAAAAGAGTAATTAACATAGCCTTAAGCCTCTAGCAAAAAATCCAAAAGATATTAAGCTTGTACAGCCTAAGTTACAGCCTATTAAAGTTAATAAGCCCGAGATGCCTAAGATCGCGCCCACGACGCGCACACGTTAAATACGCCTCCTAGAGCACTATAGGTAGCCAATAGAAGGGCTGTATTTGTTAAATAAGCCTTTCTAATTATTACTCTAGAAAATCCGACAATTTTATAATATATACAAGCTATACAGCTTTAAGTTGTAGATGGGTAGAAATCGCTAAAAACATGCATTACGCGATAGCGTGCATTACGTAATTAAACACGTTAGAGGCCCTATAGGAGTCTACAACACTAAGCAACGCACGCGAGCTAGGCGCTTAGTCAACTCTAGTTTGTGAGCGGATTCGAAGGTATTAGGGATTCTCTCCTATCTTAGTTATCTAGTCGCTTAATTAGCTTACAAGAGGCGCTAAGAGAATAGCGTATTTAATAGTGCTTATGCGTAAGGAGATAGCTACTCTATAAAAGGCAAATAAGGCAGCTATACCGTATATACAGCGCAAAAAAAAGCGGATCTAAAAGTGAGGCACTCTATTAAAGGCAGAGGGAGAGGATATTATTACTTAAAAGGCTGTTAAGTAGTACAGTACTAAGCCAAAAGTCTGTTCCCCGCAGGGGTAAGCGAGGTCCGCCATTATCACCACCCCGTCGCGCAGAGCGCTCCGGCACCCCCAATATCGCTCCCGGAGAGTTGATAATTGATATAGAGATAATTATTTGATTAATATTTTGTTTGATACCCGCGCGCACGCCGGAGAGCAAGTAGGCGGCGCGGCATACTAAGTAACGTACTCCACAACCGAGCGACTCACCCAACCGAGCGACTCACCCAACCGAGCGACTCACCCAACCGAGCGACTCACTTTTGCCAAGACCCCACCAAAACGTGCTACCATCAATAGTACAACGCGATGCCTCAACAACACAACGAACTACTAGCGTCAAACAAAGCTCGTATACAGCTTGCGATCCAGGCTATTAAACAAGACGCGTCACTTTCGCAAAGACGCGCTACCGCCATCTATAACATCCCTTAAAAGACCCTTAGCCAACAACGCGCTAGAATCGCCTTCCAACGCGACTGCCCACCCAACACAATAAAGCTCACTGTAAGAGAGGAGAAGGCGATTATACAGCATGTACTCGACCTAGACTCGCAAGGATTCCTGCCACAGCTTGCTGCTGTAGAGGATATAGCCAATTCTTTGCTAGCTAAGCGGCATCGCGACCCTATAGGCCATAACTAGGCTCCAAACTTTATTAAGCGCCAGCCAGAGCTTAAAGTCAAGTTTAATCGAAAGTACAACTATAAAAGAGCCCTCCAGGAGGATCCTAAGGTGATACGAGGCTGGTTCCGGCTTGTGGAGAACATAAAGGCTAAGTATGGTATCCTAGATAAGGACACCTACAATTTCGACAAGTCTAGCTTTATAATAGGCATAATATCGACTAGAGCGGTAGTCACAGGCTCTAAGCGTCAAGGACGGCCAAAGCAGGTGCAGCAGGGCAATAGGGAGTGGACAACAGTCATCCAAGGCATCAACGCAATAGGGTGGTGGATCCCACCCTTTATTATCTTCAGGGGCAAGCACCACCTCTCCGCCTAGTATAAGGAGAAGGATCTACCTTATAATTGGGTTATTGCAGTCTCTGAGAACGGCTGGACGACAAATAAGCTTGGTCTGCAATAGCTAAAGCACTTTAATGAGCAT
This sequence comes from Laburnicola sp. R22_1, assembly GCA_014281115.1. Classification (NCBI taxonomy): domain Eukaryota; kingdom Fungi; phylum Ascomycota; class Dothideomycetes; order Pleosporales; family Didymosphaeriaceae; genus Laburnicola; species Laburnicola sp. R22_1. The sequence continues at coordinate 80,162 of JACONQ010000015.1, forward strand.
ACAAAGAGGCGTACTATTAGTAGAGCACGTTTGCTCATTATTAATGGCCACGAAAGTCACAACTCGCTCGAATTCCAGGATTACTGCAAAAAGAGTAATATTATTACTCTCTGTATGCCTCCACATTCGTCGCACCTCTTGCAGCCACTTAACGTGGGTTGTTTTGCGCCGTTAAAGAAGGCGTATGGGCGCCAAGCCAAGAATCTGATGCGCAACCACATCACGCACATCACCAAAATCGAGTTCCTACCTTGCTTTATTGCTGCTTTTAAGGCTTCAATTACTGAAAGTAATATCAAAGGAGGCTTTCAAGGTGCTGGCCTAGTGCCCCACAACCCAGAGGCTGTACTATCGCAGCTTGACGTCCGCCTGCGTACGCCTCCAGAATGTACTATTCGCGATAGTACATAGGAGTCGCAAACTCCGCGAAATAGTACAGAACTTGGGTCACAATCAATGCTGGTTAAGCAGAGGATTCAAAGGCATATGGATAGTTCCCCAACTTATATGGTTGAGGCGGTGGAAAAGCTCGTCAAAGGCGCCAAGCTGATGGGGCATTCTTTAGTGTTGATGACCAAACGCAACGCCAAACTTCAAGCTGCTAATAAGGCCGCCACGCGACGTAAATCGCACAAAAGAAAGCGATTGCAGCAAGAAGGAGCTCTTACAGCTGAAGAGGGCCAGCGGCTGGCTACTCTAAAGGACTTTGCGGCGCGCAGTGATGGCAAGAAGGCAAAGAAGAGGGCGCGCGTTGATGGAGGCGAGCCAACTCAACGGCGCTGTGGACGCTGCGGCGAGCCTGGGCACAATAGAACAACGTGTAAATAACCTGCAGAAGTAGATTCTGAATAGATTGGCCTATTTAGACTATTGATAATAGTTCGTATTGACTCTATACTGTCGTGAATAGTACATGTTTTGGTGGGGTCTTGGCAAAAGTGAGTCGCTCGGTTGGGTGAGTCGCTCGGTTGTGGAGTACGTTATAAGCTTGCGAATTAGCGAATTAGGGATCCTACGCCAGCAATCTTTCAACGCCGCGCAGAAGGTCTCAAAGTCCTTGTCGCTGTCGCTAAGGTCGCCCATATTGGGGTAACGCTTATGGAGTTCTCTCTTGAGGGACTACCAGAGATGTTTGATGGGGTTGATGTTGGGGGAATAACGCGGCCACTTGATTGGTTGTATGCCGTGTTCCGCTAAAAAATTGAGCGACTGTCGCGCCCTGTGGATGGGCGCGTTGTTGTGCATATAGATATCTCCTGCGTAATAATTATAGAGGAGTCCTTTGCGTAGAGCTTTAATATAACTCTATGCGCTGTATCCTTTGCGACGAGCTGCTGGGTCCCTGGGCATGATCACTAAGGGACTCCGCTAAACCCGCCCTCTCTGATTAAGCCAGATACTCGCCCACACTATTGCCGCGCGAGATCTTGATATAACTGTCTCCTCAATTATCTCATGTCTCTATTTCTCGTGTGGGAGGCGAAAAACCTATGTAGATGTGCTGTCGGAGCGTCTTTGAATAGAGCACTTATCTAAGAACCAGAAGGGCTGTTCGCGCCAATCCCAATTGCGATATTTCTGTTCGAATTGACGCCTCTCCTAGGCCACCGCGCAAGTGATCTTAGGCTTCCGCGCTGCCTAGAAGTTGGTTAGGCTCTCTGCCTTCAATGCGCGATATGCAGTCGTTCGAGAGATGCGGCGGAGGGAGGCCTCGCGGAGGAGGGCTGGGTATTCGATCCTTGGGTTTTTTTGTGCCTCTTAATAGAGTACACGCTTGTCATGTGTATTAAGCGCCTAGGGACGCCCTAATCAAGGCCGCGATTAATTGTGGTGTTGTTCTCCATATCTCTAGAGTGTTTTGTTGATGCAGCGACGCGTACAGTTAAACTCCTCAGCCAACTCCCGCGATAACGCGCCCGCCTCACACTTCGCGATAATTAAATCCCATTGCTGGACAGATAATTCGGCATTGCGGCGACGATTTCCTGAAATTTCTACACCAAAAGAGCTTATATTGGTGGAGTAATGTAGTGTTGAAAATAGGGTGTTGGTGTTGGTGTACGCGCGTTAGCGTGTTGGGGGAACAGACTTTTGGCTTGGCACTGTAACTAGAGGGAGAAATATAGCAAGGTAAGGCGTAGTTAGTTGCGAACCAGCAGGCTTCTACGCGCTGCAGGCGCTGTAGGAAGCCTAGGCACAACTCGCGCACGTATAAAAAGGCTTCTATAGATACTACTTAATTTAGGATAGCTATTATATTAATAAAATATTAATGCGTTATAAATTTATATGCTATAAAAGGCTCAGAGACTTAGTAGGGTTCGTAGCTCGCTTGTATTCGCAGCTTACTTGTAAACACATTAATACTAACTTATTTGGAATATTCAAGCAAGAACTCAAATAAAAATGCTAGCAAAGAAGATTATGGAAAAAATAAAAAAACAATTTAAACAAAAAGCTTTAAGATTAAAATATAATATTATTTTATTTTATTAACTTATTTAAAATATACTATTAACTTATTTTATTAATTAGTACTAGTGCCTAATAAGTAGTGCGAACCTAATTTTTAAGTTAACTAAGGTAAAAGTTAGATCGCCTTAACCTAAATCCTATTCTAGGCTACGGGTTAATTATACTAGCCTAACTACTATTATAAGAGTTTAAGTCTATAATAGTTAGAATAAAAATAAGTTAATTTCTAGTATATAAAATACTACTATACTAAGTAGGTATATAAAAGGGTAGTACCTTATAGGTACTACTACACTAGTAACTAAATTAGACCTAGCGCTAGATTAATATTAATCTAGGCTAAGCTTAAAGTAAATTTATAACACTATTCTTTTTTAAAGCCTTAGCTCTAATAAAACTAAGTCTATATCTATTAATAAAATAAAACTATTCTTAAACTATTTTTAAACTATTTTATAAACCTACTTATAAAAACTATTTTAAAAGTTATTAATACTATAATAATATCTCTAGTATTATAGTAAGAATTATAACTTATATTAACTAGTAGTATAATAGTAAATTTCTCTAGTAAGGTAATATTAATATCTTAATAAATAACTTGCTAACTTATAATAATACTATAATATTAATATAATTTTTATATAATATATATAGTGCTAATCCTATATATAAGTATTTTTAATATTTTATTAAATTTCTAAAGTATGTATACTTACTAAATTTATAAGAATTAGTTTTATAAAAATATTTACTACTTTAGGTACACTAATAAGAAATATTTATAACTATTATAATAGGTTATTAGTACCTTTTAAATAGTCTTTTTATTTAGCTAAGTACTATAGTAAGCCTTTTTTTATTATAATAGCATAGGTTATATAAATCTCTATTAATATAATAATATAGTATAGTCTTAATTATATAATCTAAAGTGTCTTTTATATTAATATTTATAGGTTCTTTAAAGTTAGCTAGTTAACTAGAAAGAATATTACATATATATTTATATAGCAACTATAATTAAAAGATATTATATATATAATTTATCTTAAATAGTAAATTAATCTTATATATAGTATTATTAATAACTTAAGTAACAGTAAAAGGCCTATAGCATTTTCTATTAAAAGACTTACTAGAGTATATAGTCTTAATAAACTATATATCTAATATAACTTTATTCTTTACCTATAACTTAAGTAAAGTTATATAATTTATATTAGCCTATTCTACTTATTTAGCCTATGCCTATACTATATTATTTTATTAGCTTACTAAACACCATTTTTAACCTTTTTTTTGTGCAAGGTAAAAATAGATTAAGATAAAAGGTTATTATATACTATATATAGCACCTATTAGCTTACTAAATATTTTTTAACCTATTTTTTTAGTTTAAAGTTAAAACCAACCTTAAATATCTAGTAATATAATAATAGTTTAAACTTACTTGCACCCCTAATATCTATAAGCTTTTAGTTTTAATATAAGATTTACTTATAGTGTATATAGTATACCTAGCTTATTACTACTACTATTATTAATTATTTATACTTATACACTAAATAAGCTAACTTAATAGTAATAATAGTAATAATAGTTAGAAGAATTTTGTAGATTTATATAATACTCTTACTACTATATAGCTTATTAATAAATATCGTATTATTCTTTTTTATATCTCTTACTAGATTCTATTACTAATAAGGAGTAATTACTTTTACTAGAGTAGAAATTTAGACTTACTAGTTTTTAAAAACTAGATAAGCTACTAATTTAGCTAGTATATAAGAATTATCTTATAAATAGTTAAGTATACTAGGCTTCTATACATTATTTTATAGATAGAATAAAACTCTAGTATTATTACCTTAGTAGCAGCGGCGCAAATCTTTAGCGTATACTTTTTAATAGCAGTAAGTACTTCTTTAGAAATAATATTAATATCTAAATAGATAGTAGGGTATAGAGAGATAATAATAGAAGAAAATTTATTAAGAATAACCTTAATATAGTAATAGAGCAATAGTGTATCTAGTTTATATTATCCTTATTCTACTACTTATAAGAAATATACCTATTAATATATTAATTTATATTATTTATAATAATCTAGATAGTAGTTTACAACTTATAATAGCAGTTTATAACTTAGAATAGTAGAGACGAAATAGCTTATAGTATAGCTACGCTAAAGTCTTATCTCTCCTAAAGTTCTAAGTAGCCTCTTTATAAAAAATTTGCTTATAAAAGTAACTCTACGCTAAGACTACTAAGCTTGCTTAGTAGTTTAAACGCGCTTTTCTTTTACCTTTTACACCTTTTTAATTACTAAGCAGGGGGCTCTACTTTTTATATTATGTTATTTAAGATAAAAGCCTTTATTATTCTACCCTAGGTAAATAAAATAACGCTATATAAGTTTTTATTTATAGGATATATATTCTTAATTTTAGTAATAAAGTTCTTTTTAAAAGTCTAGTTATTAATAAGAGAATTAATCTATATCTTCTTCTTTACCTTAAGAATTTATAATAGCACTAAGAAAAATAGTACTAGTAATTCTTTTATAAACTTTTTACTAATATAATCATTCTTACTAATTAAATATATTATTAAGGCTAAAATTATAATACTATCTATATACTTATATATAATAATATAGGCTATATATAATGCGCGCTATAAAGTGCTATTAGTACTTTACTAAACTAAATATATATTAATAGATTTATTATAGCTATTATTATTATTAGAATAGTAATAAACTTAAGGGCTATAATAGGTATATATTATTAAATTAACTACCTAGAAGTAGAATAATAAAGACTTTTATCTTAAATAATATAATAAAAAAGTAGAGCTCTTTACTTAGTAATTAAAAAGAGTGTAAAAAAGGAAATATAATTATAAATAAAGCATAATAGGTATAACCTTTAAAAGTAATATAGTAAGATTTTAGTACTATTTATATTTAGTATTATTACTATTTATTATACACGCCTTTAGGTAGATCTTCTAAGTAGTAAGTAAGTGCGTTAGGTTTTATATCTTAGTTACTAGGTCTATACCTAATAATTAAATTAAATTAAAAAAACTTAGTTTAGTAAGCTTATTAGTAATTAAGACACTTAGTAGTTATTAAATAGTAAAACGCTAAGTAATTAAATATGATATTAATTAGCGTCCTAGTATCTAATAACTTAAATTACTATTCTTGAAAAGCTTAAATAATAGTAAATAATTTCTTATTATAGATCTTATAGTTACACTTAGTAGAGTTTATTTTATAAAAGAAAAAAGTAATAGGCTTTAAAACTCTATTATATATTTATAATAATACTATAGTAGTAAAAAAATTGAATATATTTATTTCTAACTAGATTTTTAAATTTATATTAAAATAGACCAGTATAAGTATATATATAAAAGCTACTTTTAATTATTTAAATATAATTATACCTAGCAAATTTAGTAATAATAAAAATAGTTTCGCTTTTTTGTTACCACCACCTTTTTCACGCTCTTTTTGATTACTAAGCAGGAGGCTCTGCTTTTTTTATCATGTTATTTGAGATGAAAGCCTTTGTCGTGCTACCTCTAGATAGTTAATATAACGCCACACACACCCAAAAATAGTTTAATCTAATATTTAGTTTTTTAGTTAACTCTATAAGTAGGTAAATCAGTTAACTAAACTCTAAAATAAACTATAAATAAAAGTTTATAAAACTAAAAAAGGCCCAAATATTATTTACACTTTATAAAAGCTACTAGCTTTATATAATAGTAAACTTAGTTAAATCTATTTTAATACTATTAGTAGTTAAGATTAACTCTAAGTACTTAATATTTTTAATCTTAAACTATAATTTATATATATCTAGAAAGAACTTAGTATTAATAAGCTTCTCTACTACTAGTTATATATAGCTCTTATATACTTCTTTACTTTTAAAGTAAATAAAAATATTATTTAAATATATATAGCGTTAAATTAACTACCTAGAAGTAGCATAATAAAGGCTTTTGTTTTAAATAATATAATAAAAAAGCAAAGCCTTCTACTTCGTCATTAAAAAAGTGTAAAAAGGTAGTTATAAAAATATATATTTAAACTACTAAGTAAGCTTAGTAGTCTTAGTATAATACTACTTTTATAAGTAAAATTTTTATAAAAAGACTACTTAGAACTTTAGTAGGAAAGAAATAAGACTTTAGTGCAGCTACACTATAGCTATTTAGTTTTATCTTTTACTATCCTAATTATTATAAATAATATAAGTTAATACATTAATAAATATATACTAGTTCTTAAAAGTAAAATAAAAGTAATATATACTAAATACACTATTACTATATTAAGGTTATTTAATAAATCTTCTATTATTACTATAGCTTTCCATCCTACTATTTATTTAGATATTAATAGTAGTCTTACTAATACTAAGATATTTACTAATACTAAAAAGTATATATTAGAGTTTTATATTAAATATCTTCGTTGTGTAAAGATTCTAATTAAGGTCGAGTCCGCACTATACATAGAGAGGAGTAAAATAGGAGGCACTCAAACCTAGTACCTAGCACACAGTAGTAGTAACAAAATATACACAAAATAACAATAATTTCATTGTTAACTTTCTTTACGGCAGTATTGTCGACGGTAGTCAAATTAGAGTTTTATATAACTATTACCTAAATAATAACTATACTAAAGTTCTATTATATTTATAAGCTTACCTAGCGTAAAAAATAAATATACTTAACTATTTATAGGTTTTCTTTTTACGACTAAGAGGTTTCTAATAAAAATATTATAATAATAGTAGATATTCCTTTTACTATATACACAAAAAAGCGTTTTAAAATATTAATAAAAAGGGGTTAGCGCGTTAGCCTAAGCTTACTAAGCGAGCTTAGCGCGCCTACTCTAACTAAAAAAATCTATATATAATAACTATAGGTAAGGTTAACTATTTATAAGGCTATTTTTATTTGCTAGTTAGATTAGTAGGTAGTTTAGTTTACTAAAAATAGAATAAATATATTTCTATATTAATAAATAAAATTACTCTTTATTAGTAATAAAATCTAGTAAAAAACGTAAAAGGTAAATAATAAGGTTATTATTAAAAAGCTATAAAGTAGTAAGAGTGTTATATAGATTTATAAGATCTTCTTAGCTATTATTACTATTATTACTATTAAGTTAACTTATTTAAATAAGTATACTACGTAGTAGTATAAGTGTAGATAACTAATAATAGTAGTAGTAATAAGCTAAGTATACTATATATACTATAGATAAATTTTATATAAATTAGAAGCTTATAAAGTATAGAGTTATTACAATATTTAAGGTTAGTCTTTAATTAAAATTAGGTATAGTATATAGTAGTATATATAATCTTCTATTTTAATTTATTTTAACCTTAAACTAAAAAGAAATTAAAAAAGGTATTTAGTAAACTAACTATTTTTAAATATATAATATAAAAATTATCTAGGTATTGCTAAAGTATATTATTAATATATAATTAAAATATACCTATGGTATTATATAACCTAAATGGTATTATAAAGTACTTATATAGTCTATACTATATTAAAAATATAGGTTTTTTTATTATCTTTCTTAACTTATATACTATTAAAAATAGTAATAATATTAATAATACTTATAATTTAGGTTCTAGTTAAGTATACTATAGTCTTCTTAATAGATAAAAGCATATTTTAGTTTTTCTTAGTAGCCTTATAAAGTGCTTTATAGTCTATATAAATTTATAAACTTTTTTAGACTTTTTAATATATAGCACTAAAGTAGTATATAGTAAACTACTAAAGTAAATAAAACTTTTTCCTATTATTATATTATTATAAGCTTTAACTATCTTATACTTTTTATAAATAAGTTTATAAATTTTTAGCTTTAGTACTACTACTTTAGAATTGAAATTAATAGTATAGTCTATTTTAAGATATTAGAAAAAAAGCTTATTCGTCTTCTTAGGGTTAGATCTATAGACTAAATTTACTAAAAGAAAGTAATAATAATTTTATAATTTATTAGTAAGTTAGTAAAAGTTACTTAATCTTCTTTACAGTTTTTTTTTATAACTAAGAAGTTTCTAATAGAAATATTATAATAATAGTAGATATCCTTTCTACTATTATATATGTAGAAAAGTATTTTAAAGTATTAATAAAAAAGGTTAGTATATTAAAAGTAAGCTTAGTAGACTTAGCGCGCCTACTTTAACTAAAAGAAATCTATATATAAACTATAGTTTTTTTTATAATTATCTTCTTCACGCTCTTTTTAATTACTAAGCAGAGGGCTCTGCCTTTTTTATTATATTATTTAAGATAGAAGCCTTTATTATGCTACCCCTAGGTAGTTAATTTAACGCTATATAAACTATAGTAAGGCTATATTACTATACTAGATTAAAGTAGGAGAAAAGAATAAAAAGGTACTTATTATACTATTATTTTCCTCTACTATTATTTTTAAAAATTATTAAAAGTAATAGCTATTATATTAATAAGTTTATATTACTTATAAAATATATACTAAATAAAAGCTTATATATATTATAGGTACACTAATACTTTATCTTTATATTAAAGTTAATCTTAATAAGGCTTTTACTATTACTCTATTTTCTACTATTTTTTTAAAAAATTTTAATATTAATACTAATACTGCTATTAAAGCTACTTAAAAGTACGCTTTAATTTATTTACTTAAAGTTACTAGACCTATACTATAATACTACTTTATTTAGAAAATTATTAATAAGTTAAAATAAAAGATATACCTTACTCTATATAAGGTAGTTTTAGTATACTAGTTAAACTAGCAATAAATTAGTAACTATAAGCACTATAATAAATATATAGAGTTTTTATTATAATTTATTATATTACTATAAGTTAGAATAGTAGTAATAAAGGGTAAGATTAAGCAGTAAAAGAAGGTATTTATTAATAAGTTACTAGAAGAAAAGAGTATTATATAAATATATTAAATCTTTATAGTTATAGTATTAGGTAGTAAGTATAATATATAAGTATATTATGTAGTAGCGTATAAATATAGTATAATTACTACTGTTAGGGATTCCTGAGGTGCGGCACGCCCGACGGAAGGTTCCGCCGAGCCCCGGAACCTTACCCGATTAGGCATTAGCGCCTCGGCTACGTGTGCGTATATAAGGCAGCTGTTAACAGTCTTTATACGCGACCTCGACATCTTAGTAAAATCAACTTCTTAATTTCAACCTTTGATGCCTTGAGTGATCCCTTACACTACTAATAGTAATAATAAAGTAAGTTAGTTTTTATATATACTTTAAGTAAATTTAGTAACTATTAGAGTCCTTATAAATAATAAAAAATAAGTGTATAATTTATATATAAACTATTATTATATTAGTAAAGACTAGAAGTAAACTATATTTTTAGGTGCTAAACTAGAGCAGTCTTTCTATCCTAACCTATATAGGCTTAAATTAAAATTAAAATATAGTTAAAAGGGCAATTAACACTAAATAAATAAGGTAACTAAACTTCTTTATATATTGTTTAAAATTAGTGTTTATAGTTTATTTTTTTATAACTAAGAGGTTTCTAATAAAATTATTACAATAATAGCAGTTATTTCTTCTACTATTATTAGTATAAAAAAGCGTTTTAAGATAGTATTAATAAAAAGAGGTTATTAGTGTTTATAACTATATAGTATTATATAGTATATAACTGCTTTTTATTATTGTCTTTTTATAACCTTTCTTAATTACTAAATAAAGGGCTCTGCTTTTTTTATTTTGTTATTTAAAATAAAAGCCTTTATTATTCTACTCTTTCTCCTGGGCAGAAGTATAAACTGCCTCTACTTATCAGTTTTTAAGTGGCCCCACTACGTTCAATTACTGCTTTTTTTTATTGCGTTACCAGTGCCCATATAACGTAATATTACGTGCAAGCGCTAAGCCCTGGGACTAAAGCGTATTAAAGTTTCACTAACGTTCTCTCCCTAGCTTTTAAGATAACAAACTTATAATAATAACACTCTAACTTACTTACTCGCCCACTATGTTACTAGATAATTAATATTCACCTTTTAACCTTTTGCCGCGTTACTAGACAATCCACTACTTAAAACTTCTAGATGTATACTCTGCCACCATTATAATATATAATAAATTGCGCGCACGCCCACTTCTAATACTAAATAGCACCCTACTATTCTTTGCTAATAATCTATTAACTTATTAATCTCTAGATACCTAGTTATTACTCTACCTATCTCCTATAGAAATTTTGTAGTATAAGCGCGTACCTGTATATTATCTACGTCTCTAGCACCTACTTAGTATAGCTGTTATTATAAAAGCAACAAGCTATTAATTAAAAATCCAATATTGCTTATGGCCCTTAGCAGTAATTACTCCTATAAGCTATGCAGCGGTATATAGCCGCTAGCCTAGACTCTTACTTTATAAAAATGTCTATATTTTTCTAGTTTTTATCCTTAACAGTTGTAAGCACCTTGCACCCAAACTAGCATAGGGTAATCTATATTATAAGGCTTATCCCGCCTTTAATTCTAGGCTCCTACTTACTAATATTTATATTCTGCTTAATGTGGCGATCTAATTCTATGGCAGCTATCTACTCGCTGCATAGGTCCTTAGTATAGACTATATAGTTTTTAATATTAAGCGGCGTCTGGCTATTATACCTAGCTACGTTATACCTGGCCGCGTTATTATTTACATCTTCTAGGTAGGAGCGCGACATCGCACATCTGGTGGCGATGGCAATAGCGTCTTTAGGGCGAGAAATAGATATAGCAACCTTAAGATCTTGCGTAACAATCGAATATATTGTGTAGTAAATAGATAAACACTTAATTTATATCTAGTTACGAATTTTATATTGTATCTGTGTAGGTAATTACGTGTTATATTATTACTTTAGTACCTAGTACATCTTGTAATCGACTACCTCTAGCAGGAGGAGCCGATTTGCATGTGCTAATAAATAGTTCCTAGCCTAACCTATTTGTCTCTAAGCTGCTTTATCTTTTTAATGCGTTTTTAGCACACCCATAGCTTTCCCTTATAGCGTTGTACCGTATACTAAAAGGTCTACGATGTTTCTCTTCCTAATATTATTCTACCCCTAGATAGATTTAATTAACGCTATATAGTAAATAAGTTAATAGTAATATTAAAGATCTTTATCGTGTGGAGATTCTAACTAAGGTCGAGTCCGCACTATATATAGAGAGGAGTAAAACAGAAGGCACTAAAATCTAGTACCTAGCACACAGTGGTAGTAATAAAATATACACAAAATAACCATAATTTTGTTGTCGACTTTCTTCACGGTAGGTTTATAGTAATATATTTTTATAAAACTAACATATTCTATTAGTAGCCCGGATAGATTAGTCCGCCAGATAGTTTTTGCCAAGACTATAACACTTCACTATGAATTATAATATCTTAATAACACAACGCGTTATTATCTAATTAAGAAGGCAGAATTGAGCTTGCCCTTTACGCCTATTAGAATAAGCAAATTTTAAGCCTATGATGCGCTGCTGCAGTATATAATATCCCAAAGTCTACACTAAGTAATTAAATTAACAAAATTACTGCCTAAGCAGATACACAATTAGGCATCGCAAAGCTTACTATAACTAAAGAGCAGACGCTTATATATTATATTCTTAATCTAGATTCGCGAGGATTTGCACCCTAGCTAGGTAAGGTGGAAGATATGGCTAACAAACTGCTAGCTGCGTGGCATAGAGACCCTATAGGACAATGCTAGGCTTAGCGCTTTGTAAAGCGCGTACCTGAGCTTAAAATAGCTTTTAATTAAGCGAAGAACTAACAGAGAATATAATAGGAAGACCTAGAGGTTATAAACGCGTGGTTTTAGCTAGTAGAGGACATAAAAGCCAAGTATAGAGTGCAGGATAAAGACATCTATAACTTTAATAAAATAGGCTTCCAGATAGGAGTTATTGGCTTAATAAAGATTGTAACTAGTTTAGAAAGACGTTCTTAACCTACACTTATTTAGCCAGGTAACCGCGAGTGGGTTATAGTGATTTAGAGTATTTGCGCTACTAGGTATACTGCCCCACCCTTTATTATCTATAAAGAGCGAGTCTACATCTCAGCGTAGTATAAGGAGACTAGTATCCCCCGCAATTAGAAGCTCTTAGTCTCTGGGACTAGCTAGACTAATAGCGAGCTTAGAGTTACGTGGTTGAAGCACTTTAACGCGTATATAAGGCCGCGCATAGTAGGATTATAGAGGTTACTTATTCTGGACGGCTATAAGAGCCACTACTTCTAGGATTTTAAGGATTATTGTCTAGAACAGAAGATCCTAACACTCTATATGCTAGCGCACTTATCTCATATTCTCCAGCCGCTTAATATAGTCTGTTTCGCGCCACTAAAGCTGAAGTACTTCTAGCGCGTGCGGGACTTGGCGCGCTAACGCGTCTTTTACTATATTAATAAAGAGGGCTTCTTACTAGCCTTTTGCGACGCGTTTTTTAATATGTTTACACTAGAAAACTATAAGAAAGCCTTTAAGGCCTCTAGACTTGTTTCTTTAGATGCGTTAGTAGTAGTAGATCGCCTTAATGTGCGTATTCACACTCCACCTTAGGGTACCCTACTAGATACACTATGGCAAGCCAGGACCTTAAGCAATACTCTTAAGTTTGGATCCTAGTTAAAGCTTGTACGCAACTCTTTTATTCGGTCTCTACCCAATACTAAATTGAGCTACTTATAGCTTATAAAAGGTGCTAAACTTATGCTCTACTATGGTGTACTTTAAGAGACCCGTATTAAGGAACTTGAGGAGTAAATTAAGGTTCTAACGAAGCGAAAAACGCGTAAAAGAAAGCGCATTCAGAAAGGTGGGACGCTAGGCTTTGCTTAGGGAGCAGATTTGGGAGTAGAAAGCCCTTCTATTAGGGTGAAGTTGTCGAAAAGGGCGCGAGGTAGTGGTGAGGGAGAGGCAGGTCCCTTAACACAACGCCGCTGTGGGAGGTGTAGAGAGTCTGGGTACAACTTAAGGACCTGTCAGATAGATAAAGAGATAGAGGAGGAGTTAGATATTACCCTTAGCGGCTTATTTTCAGATAGTGTTGATAGTAAATTAGAGTGATTTTATTATAGGTTACTATAAGGTCAAAAATAACGGGTTAACTTTATCTTATAATAGTACGCACTTAGTGACTAAAAATTAGATAAAGTACTACTTAAGATATAGTATGCTTTACTGTAAATCATAATAAGTATACTATATATTGCCTACGTATAGTATAGTAGATAATATATTATATATTATAGGGAGTCTTGTTGTAAGTTCGTATTGCTAAGAGAGGCTTCTTAGCTTTACGCGGCTGCTACAGCCGCGCAAAGAGGCTGTATAATATAAAAAGTAGATTAAATAGTAACTTAGTATATTGTAAGTTATAGTAGATTATTATGAGTCACTATAAAGTAATGTTGGTGATGTTCTATAATAAGTTATAAGGGACCTCGAAGTTGCTAAGAAAAACTGTCCGGGCTACTAATCTGTTCGAGCTACTAATAGAATATGTTATATTATTAATTTTTTTATTAAAGATATCCCTACTAAGATCTAATAATTCTAACCTATTCTAGTAATAGGGTTTAATTAAAATTATAGAGTTAGACTCTTTAGCAACTATTATAGAAATAGTATATTTTAAAATAGTATTAATTTTATTTTTAGTAGTTTTCTTATAGGTTAAACTATTAGATAGCTTATTATTATAGATATTTTAGGCAAAGCTTCTTCTAAATAGATTACTAGATAGTAAGCTAATATAAAATTTAAAAACTATATTTCTTTAAAGGTAGGCATAGGTATATATTAGTCTATTTAATTTATTTCTAATAATATATTAAACTTTCCTATTTCTATAATATAATAGAGTACTAAACTAATATATATTCTATACCTTATAGTAACTTTTATAGTAGTATAAAGTTTAGTAAAAAAATTCCTATTAGCTAACGCAAGTCTAATAGGTTACTTAAGTATAATTTCTTTTAGCTATTATTATTAAACTATTTTTTAGTAAATAAAATATATAATAGCTTTTATATTAACTAAAGTTTAAATATATAACTACTTATAGAAAATAGATAGCTTAATATATTTATTAAATTTTAGTTAGTAAGTAGTAGTTAATATAAATACTATTTTTAATATAGTTATAAAAATAGTATAAATAATAAAAGACTTATTAAGAGTATTATAACTAGCTATAGCTTTTAAATATTAAATAGTTTACTATACCTTTTTTAAGTTCTATAGTAGTATTACTTTTAATTATAATTTAGTTTAAATGTATTTTATTTTCTAACTTACTTTCTTTAAAGTTAGTTTTATAATAATATTCTTTATTTTTATTCTTTATATTCTCTATATATATTGTTAAATGATCTAGAGCTAGAATAATAAAGACTTTTATCTTAAATAATATAATAAAAAAGTAGAGCCCTTTACTTAGTAATTAAAAAAAGAGTGTAAAATAGATAATTACAAAAAAAGCGTATTTAAACTACTAAGCCAGCTTAATAATCCTAGCGCGTATATTCTCTATATAAGCTATATTTATAATAGTAACTAGTACTAAAATATTTTTATATAAAATAAAGTCTTTATATTTATAAAAAGTATTCTTATTATAGATAGTATAACCTAGCTTACTATATTTAAAGCATAAGTCTAGTTTACTTATAGAGTTATATTTCTCTATAGTATGTTTATAAATAAGAATTTAAAAAGCGTAATCTTTTTAAATTAAAGAATAATCTCTTAGAAACTACTTTTAAGTAAAGTTTTAGTAAACAATAAAATTAATTTCTTTAATCTAAAGTGTAACTAACTATTATTATTTAAGTTATATTATTATAACTAGTAAGCTTATAAAAACAGTATTATTATCTTATTTAAAATAATACCTAATAATACCTATTATACCAAATAACTATCTATAAGGTAATAAGTATATTATACTTTTTCTATCTTATCTATTAATAGAAAATTTATATTATAAGAAATTAGCCTTACTATGGTGTAAACATATTTAAATATATTTATTAAAGTATACTATTATAAAGCTTTTACTCTATTTCTACTATTTTATTATAAAATATATATATTTTATTTAGAGGCTATAGTAAATTATCTAGTAAAAATATAGAGTTAAGAATTAGACATACTAAGCTTTATATATTATCTTTAATAAAGTAGTAAATATAGTAAACTTTAATCTCTTTCAAGAGTAATATAAGGGCTTAATTTATAGTAGTAATATACTAGTACTTATAGTTTTTATTTTCTTTACTATATGGTATTAAATTAACTACCTAGAGGTAGTATAACAAAGGCTTTTATCTTAAATAATATAATTAAAAAAGTAGAGCCCCTACTTAGTAATTAAAAAGAGTGTAAAAAGGTAGTAATTATAAAAAAGCAAACTAACTAAGTATACTATTTTATTTATTAAAACTCTTTTTTAAACTATTATATATTTTAAATAGTATATTAGTAGTTAGCCTTTAGATTATAAAGTTTTATTAAAGTGTTTTTATTTATATTTATAGTATTATTATACTTACTTTATAGTTTTTATTTTATATGCATAATTCTTTAGTTAAGTGTTTAGCTATTTTTTAAGTTTTTTTAATTACTACTAGATTAACTCTACGCTATCTATAAGTATTAAATAAAGTATTATAAACTTATTATAATTACTTATAAACTTTAATATTTATACTTCTAGCTATATTATATATATTATGTAAGTATTAAAAAATAGCCTTTAAAATATTAAGTTGTAATAACCTTTTAACTAGCTATTTACCTAATTTAGTATATTTAATAATATGGCGTTAAATTAACTATCTAGGGGTAGCACGATAAAGGCTTTTATCTTAAATAACATAAAAAAAGTAGAGCCCCCTGCTTAGTAATTAAAAAGAGCGTAAAAAGGTATATATTTAATAATAATATTAAATTATATATTAGAATAAGTTTGTATATCATAATAAATTTTACTATATTAGTTAACCTAAAGATCTTTTTATTTATTTCTCTTAAGTATTATCAAACTATATTTTTAAATTATATTCTAATTTACTAGTATTATTAATAAAGCCTTTAATTTTTATAAATGAGTTAAAAGCTTATAGTAAAGTGTGTTATTACCTATTATAAATAAAAGTAAATAAGAAGTTAAAGTATTAAAGATCTTTGTTGTGTAGAGATTCTAACTAAGGTCGAGTCCGCACTACACACAGAGAGGAGTAAAATAGAAGGTACTATAACCTAGTACCTAGCACATAGTAGTAGTAATAAAATATACACAAAATAACGATAATTTCGTCGTTAGTGTTCTGTACAATAGTATCGTTAATAGTAGTTAATAAATAGTCTACTATTTAGCATAATTAGATTATATATTATCTCTTAACTAGTGGACTATTAAAGAGCTATAGTAGAGTGCGAAGTTGTAACTATAGTTTACTATATATATATTATATAAGTCTGCCTTTTATAATGTCTGCGATATCTAAAAAAATTTCCTCTTTAATATATATAATACTAAGTCTTTTAAATTTAACTCTTTAATATGTGTGGCGAGCTAGCTTTCTAGCGTCCTAAGATTAAGTTGTCTAATACCCGCGGTTAGACGGCTGCCAGAGAATTTAAAACTAGCATAGATAACTAGCTAGGCAATATTAGCTATCTAGCCTATTTGCTGTAAGATATAGTTAAGGCAGGCCTGCTAGAGGACTAGATTAATTACACTATTCTAGAAGTTATAACTAATAATCTGTTTAGGCTATATACTATCTTTACGCGACTCTAAATTCTTAAGTGTAAGGCTATTCTTTTATATAAAGGCCTAAGCGATAATATAGTAATATTTATATAATAATAATAGCTTCTTACTATTATGTTGTTAGTAAGGCTAGAGGACGGACTAAGATATAGTAGTAGGCGACTGTTAGAGAAGAAGAGGATATTTCTTATATATTGCTAGAGTGCGCGCGCGCAGCTATGGTGGGAGAAGCTTTTAGCAGTAGTTAAGATTTTTCGGACGCATAAGGACGATAAGGAGTAAGGACGGCGGCGTAATAAGGGTGAGGGTGAGCGGCAGCAGGGGGAGTATAGAGGAGATGGGCGGCGGCGAGGTCCTAGGGGGTAGTATACGGCCTAATTGCTAGTTGCGAGAGGAGATCTACTATGGAAGAGTAATAAAATAGTTAGGTTAGTTACTATTATAATTGTTGTTGTTATTATTATAGCGAAAAATATTATTAAAGAAATTATTAATTACGTAATATAGTGGTTAGTTAAACAGCCGGCCTGGGATTATATAATATTACGAATTAACTTCGGGGGAAAAAGAAGTTAAAGTATATAAATAGTAATAATATCTTTTAAAAATATATAAGTTCTCTAGACTATAACTATTAGGATCGCATTATTTATTTAGTATTAATTACCTTTTTAATATATTTTTTAAATTAAGCCTACGTAGGTTAGGATAGAAAGACCGCTCTAGTTTAGCGCCTAAAAATATAATCTACTCTTAGTCTCCGCTAATATAATAGTAGTTACTATTCACTCACTCTCTAATTATTTATAAGCACTCTAATACCTATTAATTTACTTAAAGTGTGTATAAAAAACTAGACTCTATTATTACTATTATTAGTAACTACGCCGCTTATGTATTACGCTTACCTAACACTATAACTATAAGAATCTAATATATTTACGCAATGCTTCTTTCTTCTAGTAACTTATTAATAAATACCTTCTTTTACTCCTTAATCTTGCCCTTTATTACTACTATTCTAATTCATAGTAATATAATAAACTATAGTAGTGTAAGGCCTCCTTATTACTTAGGTGACCGAATGGGAACTTATGTCTCCTTTGGGCCTAGTAGAGGTTTAGATAAAAAAACTCTTACTTTGGATAAGAGTGGGTAGCGATTTGTCTTATTACTACTTATCTCCTAATATTATCCTATTTTGCCTTATTAACTATTAGGCGTCCTAGTGACGGCCTTATATTTAAATCGCTCTCTTATAGGCAGCGGTAGGATTCTCGCCGCTATAATAGTAATATGTGGACCTAGTAGACGCCTTGCTTCTGCGAGCTAGGAGCTAGGCGGCCTATTTAGGAACACTTAGTAGCAAGCTAGTGCTGTTAGGTAGGTAGAAGAATAAGTAGAAGAACTTAGAGAGGCTACTTAATAAGAAATTAATAATGGTCCTAAGGGTTCGCGAGCCCCTTAGAAGGAGCTAAATACAATAGAAGCTAATAGAAGGGCGACTTATCTTGTAGAACTATAAAACTAGGCGCGCAAAAAATAGAAATAATAGAAAATATAACGTATTAAAGACATATAATAATGTTATAAAGCTAGCGACGTAGCAGCTCTTAATAAGCTTACTAGTACTCTGCGCGTGGCCACTATGGCCTTATTATCTCTGGTAGCTGCTAAACAGAGTACCTTGCCGCAACTACCCCTACTACACGTCTATAACTATAATAATCGTCGCGATTATAACTAATAGAAGTGGGATTATAAGTTTTATTTTTTATAAGCGCCTTCTCGCTTTATTATAAAAGATTATAAGGTTATCTTTAGTAGGTAGTACCTATCTAAAGATCTTTAAAGCCAGTTTGAGTTGTATTACAACTAATAATAATAGACAGACTCTAAATAGGCTTCTACCTAGTAGACGTTAATAGAACGAATGCTTAATGCCCTAGGTACTCTATTAGAACGCTAACAGACAGCATTTAAGATAATAAAGAACTATTACTAGAGGGCAAATTAAACCCTAATAGACTTACTTAATCACCTTCTCCCTTTGTAGGATAAGGTTAAAAAGTAGAATAAGCATTATAGGGTAGCTAAATTTATAGCTTCTATGGATAATAAGCTATATAGAGAAGTTCTACATTACCCACCTTCTTAGAGGGAAACCCTTATAGAGATGGAAGAGATTGCCAATTGCCTTTACTAAGAGGAAGGGCGGTCTGCTAAGAGTAAAGACAAGTCTAAGGACTTATTAAAGAGGCCTAAGTTAATAACGCCCCCTACTAAGTTGGCTAGGCCGGCTAAATACAGTAGAAAGAAGTGTAAGGACTATAAACAGTCTACCTTAATATAGAAGGAAAAGAATAAAGATAATCTAAAGGTCACTTGCTAGAACTATGGCGAGAGAGGCCACGTCTTCCCTAATTGCAAAAAGGAGAGAAATCTAGACTTACCTTTTCGTCCTAAGGACGCATTGGAGTCCGCGAGAAAAGGCAAGGGCTAGCGGGACTAGACTCTATCCTATTGGCTGTAATTATTAAGGATAAGGAGAATAAGCAGCTTAGAAAGCTCTATAACGTGCTTTATCTAAAGAGGCTAACTGCGATAATAGTGTAGGCTATAGTAGGGGATTTAGACTTAGTTAAGATACTAGTTAATAGTAGTGCTAAACTTAATATAATTTCTACTTACTTTGCAAAGAAGAGAGATCTAATAGTAATATTCTTACTAGACTTTATAGTAGAGGCGGCAAATAGTATAAATATTACTATATATAGATTTGTAGTTACTAAAGTGCACCTAGTAAATACTAGAGGTTATAGAGAGACCTAGTAGGTCTTATTAATAGTAGTAGACCTAAGAAAGTATAAGATATACTTAGAATTACTATAGATTATTATATATAATCTAAAACTTAACTTTTGTATGGGTTAATTGTTATTCTAAGAAAAGTTAGGGCAGAATGCGCCTAACTATGCCAAAGTGGCCCTTAAAGACGCGAAATAGTTTAGTTTAACAATGTTAGACTTAACTGCGGAATTATACGCGTGTTATATTGGCTATATAGGTAATAAAATATCTACAATCTTAGCAGAGGCTATAATGCTATAGGTATACTAAGAGTTTGCTAATATAGTAAATGGTAATTAATTAGAGGTGCTTGCGGAATACTCTGCGACTAATCTAAGTATTAATTTTTTCTCTAGGGAATAACTACCCTATTAGCCTCTTTATAATTTATAATTTATCTAAGAGCAAGCTAAGTATCTTGCGCAAGTATATTATAGATTACTTACAAAGAGGCTAAATACAATATTTAAGGTTACTAGCTAGAGTACTAATCCTATTCGCAAAGAAGAAGAATAGTACGTTAAGGCTATTCGTAGATTATTACGATCTTAATAAGATTACTATTAAGAATTATTATGTGTTACTCTTAATTGCTAAGTCCTTAGAAAGATTAGCAAAAGCGAAGTTCTTTACTAAGCTTAGTATCTAAGAGGCATATTATAGGATAAGAATTAAGAAAGATAATAAATAGAAGACAGCTTTTTATATAAAGTACGAACACTTTAAGTACTTAATAATGCTGTTTGATTTAACTAATACTTTGGCATAATTCTAGAAGCATATTAATAAAGTTCTAGTAGGACTAATTAATGTGACGTATATTGTCTATTTAGACAATATACTTATCTTCTCTAATATAGAAGAAGAACACGAATAATATATAAAAGAAGTCCTCTAAAGGCTACATGAGGCCAAACTATATATTAAACTTAGCAAGTGCGAGTTTTATTAGAAAGAGACAGAGTACCTAGGCTATATTATTAACTAAAAGGGAGTTAGAGTATACAAAGACTATGTAAAAACAATTATAGAGTAGCTACTCCCTAAGATAGTGCGCGATATTAGAGTGTTTATTAGTTTTATAAATTATTACTAGATGTTTATTATAGGGTTTTTAAGAGTGGCTCTACCCCTTACTAAACTTACTTAGAAGAAGTCTAGTGCTGCCTAGGGCGGGCAAGCTTAAAAAAGGAAGAAAAGCTAACCCTTATACCTAGATGCGTAGGCAAGAGTAGCTTTTAAAGAGTTAAAGACTATATTTATAGTAGTGCCCATATTAGTGCACTTTAAGTCTAATAGAAAGACAAGACTTAAGATAAATGCCTTAGGTAACGCGATATCTAGTATATTAAGCTAGAATGTGCCCAAATCCAATAGAACCCCGCAATAGCGACCTATTAGTTTCTTTTTATAAAAGCTAGATAGCACACAACTTTAATACAATATATATAATAAGGAATTGCTAGCTATTAATAGAAGTGTTAAATATTAGCAACACTACCTATTAAGTATTCTATTTATTATCCTTATAGATTATAATAACTTGCGATAGTTTATAAACACAAAGAAATTAAACTACTAGTAGGTTAGAATCTATAAGAGGCTAGCAGAGTATAATTTTATTATTATCTACTGGCTAGGGAAGGAAAACCCAGCGGATAAACTATTAAGACGCTCTAACTATATAAGCGAGGCGCAACACTTAGCAGAGAAAGGAAACAGGGCTTATATAGAGCCTTTGGGAACATTATTAAGTAGAGATACTTTTAATAAACTAACTACCCAATTAATTAGTGCGATTACAAGATCCTAATAAGCAGCATCCCAGGAACGAAGGCGGCTAAGAAGGCGCGAACCTAGGAGAGTAATTGCGAAAGAGCTAATATTGTTAATAGAGGTTAGCTCTAAATCCGACTTAGAGATTAAAGATAAAGTTAAGGCTTTAGGAGAATCTTAGTTCTAACAGTTAGGCGAGAAGTCGCCAGAAGAAGGCGTAATAAAGTAGAATGGAATTAAAGTGCTTATAATAAGTGTAGAGAAGGCGAAGACTCTCTAGACATGCTATAATAGCCCTATAAGTGGGCATTTTAAGGCAAAGAAGATATTAAAGAAGTTAAGGAGACATTTCTAATAGAAAAAAATGCAACGCGAAGTTAAGGACTACTATTATAACTATTTAAAGTGCAGGATATCTATTGCACCTTAACACTAACTATATAGTCTTTTAAATTCTTTGCCTATACTAAATAGCTCTTAGGAGGACATTACCTTGGATTTTATTATAGACTTACCCTCTAGCTAAATACTTAGCCAAGTCTATAATGCTATTCTGGTAATAGTAAACTATTTAATAAAGATGGCTTATTATATACCTACCAGGATAAATTAGAATGCGAAGAACTTGGCGGAAGCCTAGATTTGGGATGTTATTAGGTTACACGGCACTCCTAAGACAATCTTATTAGATAGAGGTCTAATAATAAACTCTTACTATTAGAACTCTTTTTATTATTATCTTAACACTATAAGGGTATTACTATTAGTCTATTACCCGTAAACAGACGGACAAACTAAAAGGTAGAATTAGACGCTTAAGTAGTATCTTTGGTATTTTTGCTGCCTAGAACAGAATGACTAGGCAAGGTGGTTACTAATTACGAAATTTATATATAATAATAGCATAAATATAGTAACTAGAGTAACTTCTTTTTGCGTATACTATAGAGCGGATCCTTATACGCCAAAATGGCCTAAAATGCCACTTGGCAACAGAGAATTACTACTAGACACATTAATTATAGTAAGAGTTATTGCACTATAGGCTTAATGCAAAATAAAGATTGTAGCGACGAGTAAATACTAGAAGAAGTACGCTAATAAGAAGAGGAAGCATCTTAGTCTTAAACTAGGAAATTAAGTGTTTATATCTACTAGACATCTAAACTCCGCTTAACCTAAGCACAAACTTAATTAGAAGTTTATTAGACTAGGCATAGTTAAGTACTCTATAGAAAAAGAAGTCTATAGAGTTAACTTTTCGAAATTAAACGCACACCTAGTCTTCTATATATTATTGTTAGAGCTATATAAATAAAGAGGAGCTATTAAGTCTTAAGTAGGTTCTATTATAGACAATCTACGCACGTTTAACAATAATGTGTACTATATAGAGAAAGTGCTAGAGAGTAGACAGTTATTAGTTAGAACCTAGGAATACCTTATTAAATAGGAAGGTTACTTAGAAGAAGAAAAATTATAAAAGCTAGGCACTAATCTAAGTGCTAACGCTATTAAAGAATTCTAGAAAAAGAAGAATATTTGAGAACGCTAGTAAAGAGGCTCTTATTCGGGTTAAATGACTATAGAAGAGGGATAAAAGAACCTTCTTAGGAAATTTTAATAGGGAATTTTAATTCCTTTTTTATATAGACAAGAGATTAGACTTAGGTTAACTATATAGTTAGAGAATTACTATAGAAAGTACACTTACTACCTTTACCTATTTTTTCCTATAGAGGGTTTTTTACTATAATTGCAAAGGTGTTTAATAGCGTAAGATATTATAAAGGCAATATTAACTTAAAAAGATTATAGTATCTCTAGAAGTTAGTTAAAAAGAACTATAAAGAACCATAAGAGCATATTACACTTTACTTAGAGTCAAAAGAAGAGAATATTCTAAAATCCTAGGTTTAAGATATTTTAGGGCGTTGCCGCCCACTAGAAGACGCTATTTAAGTCCTAACGGACTTCTATATTATAGGGAGCTATTACTTCTGGGGACACTAAGGCATAATGGCCCTAGAGGTCCCCCTTACACACATATATTGGCCTAAGGCCTCTAAAGAGGCCAAAAGCACTGCTAAGAAGCTAAAAAGGCACTATCTATAACTATGGCCGCGAGTAGAACTCTTACTATTACCCTAAAACTCCTAATAATGTGTTAGTCTGTATTTATTCTATAACCGCGTTAGTATATAATATAATAGGACAAAAGGCGAAATTACAGACCTTATCTTATTTTAGAGTCCCACCCTTATAGGTTGCGCGGTTAATAGCCTTTTTACAGTAATATTACTTAGTCTTACGCTCTATATTAGTACGAGCGCGCTTCTTAGTAAAGCAATAGGTTAATTACTAGACATTGTTACTATTATAGATATAGAGATTCTATACGTAGGGCTTAAATAAGCTAAGAAGTAATTAGTTAATAGAAAGCGCTATAAGGACAACTACACCTACTTAATATAATTTATAAGCCTCTTAGCAGTCTTATAAACGCGTTTCTTATTCTTATTAGAATTACTACTATAAAGAAGCGCCTAAGCAGCCATAAGACTATTAAGCTTAGTGTTAAAGTTAATAGGGCACTGTATTATCTTAGTTAGTAGTATAATGGCGCCTAATATGGGTATGCATTACTATAAGGTAGTGTTTATTCTAAATTAAGTAATTACCACACCTAGACAGCTAAACACTATTAATTTAGATTAATAGGACAAGTTTAGTATCCGGAAAGTGGCATGTGTAGAGTAGATCCCTCTTATAGATAAGTTTAACGTAATAAACGCACAGATTAGCACTAGTGGGTTAGTTATAAGCTAACTCTGCCCGCTGTATAGCGAGCGTCTTCTTAAGAGCTATCTTGCTATAGAAAGGGATATTAGAACGTATTAGAACAATAAGAGCAAAATGGTATATACTAAATTAACTAGTGGAGGCGCAAGGAGTAAGGGTAGTGTGAGGGTAGGCGAAAACCAAAACAACTGCGCCAAGTCTCGCTTAATAGCACCTTTGGCTCCTAAATTAGTTAGGTGCCCTAGAGCACCTTAATAGCGTAATAGCGCCTAACATAATAATAATTATTGCTATGCAGTTATAAGACTAGAGATTGTTTATTTTTTAAGCGAAGATAATAGAATATTATATGTTTTAATCTTCTAGAGCAACCCAAATTAGATTAATCCTAGAAGGGGGATACTATAAGGCCTCCTTATTACTTAGGTGGCCGAATGGGGACTTATGTCTCCTTTGGGCCTAGTGGAAGTTTAGATAAAAACCTCCTCACTTTGGATAAAAGTGGGTAGCAATTTGTCTTATTACTACTTATCTCCTAATATTATTCTATTCTGCCTTATTAACTATTAGGCGTCCTCGTAGCGTCCTTATAAGTAGGAACCCTATATATCTATTATAGCGTCTATAGTTACTAATTTATTACTAGCCTAACTAGTACACTAGAACTACCTTATATAGGATAAGGTATACCTTCTACTTTAACCTATTAATAATTTTCTAAATAGAGTAGTATTTTAGTATAGACTTAGTAACTTTAAGTAGATAGATTAGAGCGTACTTTTAGGCAGCGTTAAAGGCAACTTCAGTATTAGGGCTTAGAGAGATAGTAGAAAATAGGATAATAGTAAATTTCTTATTAAGGTTAACCTTAATATAAAAATAGAGTATTAGTATACTTATAGTATATATAAGCTTCTACTTAGTATATATCTTATAAGTAGTATAAACCTAATAATATAGTTATTACTTCTAGTAATTTTAAAAATAATAGTAGAGAGAGATAATAATACAATAAGCACCTTTTTATTTCTTTCTTTTATTTTAAACTAGTACAGTAAAGTAGTCTTACTATGTTTTATATATAGATTTTTTTAGTTAGAGTAGGTACGCTAAGCCTGCTAAGCTTACTTATAACGCGCTAACTTCTTTTTATTAATATTATAAAACGCTTTTCTATATATATAATAGTAGGAGAGATATTTACTATTAGTATAATATTTTTATTAGAAACCCCTTAGTCGCAAAAAAAACCATAACTATTAGACTTTAAGTACTTACTAGCAAAAAGATTAAAAACTTATTTAAATAAATAGTAGGCTAGTAAATAGATTTAGGGTACTTAGCTTAGGTATAGAGTTA
Organism: Laburnicola sp. R22_1; assembly: GCA_014281115.1. Taxonomy (NCBI): domain Eukaryota; kingdom Fungi; phylum Ascomycota; class Dothideomycetes; order Pleosporales; family Didymosphaeriaceae; genus Laburnicola; species Laburnicola sp. R22_1. Next base: position 106,359 of record JACONQ010000015.1, read on the forward strand.
GGTTAGGGTTGTATAGACACTAGGTATAGGTTCAGTTAGATTATATAAATCTTAAGTTAGGGTTAGGTTAATTATATAAGACCTTAACCCTAACTCTACCTTAACCTAATCCTAATTACGTAATACTTGATTTTAATTAATAATTAATTATTATAGGTATTTATTATAGTATTAGATAGGTACTATAAGGTTAAGTTAGGGTAGAGTCTTATATAATCTAGAGTTAGGTTAGAGTAAAGTTTTATATAATCTAGATAGGATTAGGTAAAGTTAGTTATTAAAAATCTTTATTATGTAAAGATTCTAACTAAGATTAAGTCCGCACTATATATAGAGAGAAGTAAAATAGAAGGTACTAAAACCTAGTACCTAGTATATAGTAGTAGTAATAAAATATATATAAAATAATAATAATAATTTGTTATTAACTTTCTTTATAGTAGTATTATTAATAGTAGTTAATAAATAATCTACTATCTAGTATAACTAAGTTATATATTATTTCTTAACTAGTAGACTATTAGAAAGCTATAGTAGACTACGGAGTTGCAATTGCGAGAGTAGTGTAGTAGAGTTAGTTATATAATCTAACTCTACCTAACTCTATCTAGATTATATAAGACTCTACTCTAACCTAATCTATACCTATTTACTAGCCTAATAAATAGTCTTGTTTTAATAAGTATTAGGGCGTTTATATAGTTACCTATTATATATTTTATTAATTATTATATTTAGTAGTTAATTATTCTAAATTAAAAGTATTATTAAAATTATTAGTAGTTATATTAAAGTATTAAAAGTATTTTATAGTAAAAAAGGGTATAATCTATCTTAACCCAAAATAAAAGCTTAAAACTATAAGTTTAAAACTAGTATAGCTAACTATAACTAAGACTATAAATTACTAATAATTATAGTAGATTTTTAAGTATTACTAAGTATAAAAGATAAGAAATAGTAGTATTAGCTATACTTATTATAATTACTACTTATATATAAGTAATTAGTAGCTATAATATAATAATTAATAAAGTTAAGTTAATATAATAATTTTAGGTAAAGTGTAATTTCTATACTTTAAAGCAGATTTATAATAAGTAGCTAGCTAGATCTTTTCTAAAAGTCTAATCTACTAACTTATTTTAGATATTATTACTATTACTATAAAATATTATAGTACTATACTAATATAGTAATAAAAAGGCTAAATCTTTTAAGCTATATTCTTTATATATATATATATATATATTATAATAATATATATATTAACCTATATATCTAGCTCTACTACTTATTTACTTTTATAATCTACTTATTATAATGTGGTTTACTAGCGAGTAACTCATACTAGTAAGCACGCCACCTTTGCCAAGACCCCACTAAACTATTTTATTTATTATTAGACTGCGTCGCAACACTACTTAAAAATATATACTAAGTTAATGTATTTAATTTAGATTTTTCCTCTTTAACTCCCTAACAGGTTTGCGTATTGTGTCTAGGTTGCCTATAGATACTATAATACTATTAAGTTAATGGCCCTGTTGTAGCGCAACTAGTACCTAATAATTATTTACCCTTCTTCTATTTACTAGCGTCCTTAGAAGTGGCTAGCTAAGATCCCTTTACTACTATAAGTAATCCCTAATATTAGATATACCTTCTTTTACGCGATTTTCGCCTTATAGTCTTCTTAATTGTCTTGTAAAGGCCTGTAATTTATCTAACACTAGTACCTAACTATATATTACACTTAGAGCGTCTTTTTTAAGCTTCTTAAGCACTTGTATAGTTAAAGTTAGTGATAAATTAAAGTAATCTCTAATTTTCTTATAAACTAGTGTTAATTGCGCCTTAAATTCGCGTAGGTTACTTAGTGTTTTAGACTTCCAGGTGGTAGGCTCTTTAATAAATAGACTAGGTGTATAGATATAAATATTAAGGTATTATAACACCTCCTCTAAATTTAATAAGACTAGCCTAGTATTGCGAAAACTACTCTTAATTATCTCTGCAGAGAAAACCTTTAAAAACACGGTTTTAAAGACTAGAAGAAACTTAATCTTTGTAATGTAGATTATTAGCTAACGCGCCAAGCCTAAGATTTTAGCACTATATGCCTTTTTTAGTGGGGAAAAACAGCCCACATCTAATAGCTATAGTAGGTGTGATAAATATAGTAGTATATAGAAAGTAATAATCTTATGTTTCTTATAGTAATTCTAGAACTTAATTAAGTTATAGCTCTTATAGCCATTAATAACTAGTAGCTAATAGGTTCCTTTAGCGCGTCTCTTTATATACGCGTTAAAGTGTTTTAACTACGCAATACTAAGCTTATTATTTATCTAGCCATTCTCGCTAATAGCGATTACCTAATCGCTAGGAATTAACGCGTCTTTGTACTAGGTAGAGATATAACGCTTACTAGTATAGATAATAAAGGGAGGGATTGCCTATCTAGCAGCGCAGATACCCTAGATTACTATAATCTACTAGCGGTTGCCTAGCTATATTAATTTAGGTTTCGCACGCCTTTCTAATATTGTGACTATAAGCTAAGACCCTATAACCCCTATTAGGAAGCCTGATTTATTAAAGTTGTAGGTGTCCTTATTTGTAATGCTATACTTGACTTTAATGCCCTCTATAAGCTTAAACCACGCGTTTATAACCTTAGAATCTTCCTATTATACTCTCTAGTTATTGTATAACTAAGACTAACGCGTTTTAACTTTACGTCTGCGCTTAATAAACCTATCTATCTAGTTAATACTAATAGGTGGCTTTCCTCTTTATAAATATAGTAAATTGGCCATTATGCGTATTATAAGCTTTGTAGGAGGGAATCCACGCGTGTTTAGCTTAATTATATAATTAACAAGCCTCTGCTTCTTAAGGAGAGTAAAATTCTTTAATTTAGGTAGGTTATCGCGTTGTGCAGTCGTTCTGTTGCGTTTTTAATTAAGCGTTCTGCGATTAACGTTATATAGCCCTGCTGCTGCTCGCTCTATAAGATTTAGGTCTTGTTTAATAGCTCTAATAGCAATAAGTAACCGAGCTTTATTAGATGGCTTAGAAGACATAGTAGGTATTTATATTATAATGGCATTGTTAGTAATAGTGGGGTCTTAGCAAAGGTAGCGCGCTTACTAGTGTAGGTTACTCGCTAGTAAACTATATTATATTATTAGATTAACTACCTAGGGGTAGAATAATAAAGGCTTTTATCTTAAATAATATAATAAAAAAAGCAAAGCCCCTACTTAGGAATTAAAAAAGAGCGTAAAAGGTCTGCTTATTATATTTAAAAAAAGTATTTTTAGTTACTAAGTTTCTATATATTATTATATTTGCATAGTTATATACTATTACACTCTATATTTAGGCGTACTATATAATTATAAAAGAATTTTTAATTTATTATTATATAATTTTCTAATTACTAGTACTTTAATAGAAGACCTATTATAGCTAAAATCTTAAAAAAGAGTAATAGTAGTAACGTGGTTTACTAGCAAGTGACCTACACTAGTAAGCGCGCCACCTTTGCCAAGACCCCACTATTACTAACAATGCCATTATAATATAACTATCTACTATGTCTTCTAAGCCATCTAATAAAGCTCGATTACTTATTGCTATTAGAGCTATTAAACAAGACCCAAATCTTATAGAGCGAGTAGTAGTAGGGCTATATAACGTTAATTACAAAACGCTTAATTAAAGACGTAACGGAACGACTACACGATGTAATAACCTACCTATATTAAAGAATTTTACTCTTCTTAATGAGCAGACGCTTGTTAATTATATAATTAAGCTGGACACGCGTGGATTCCCTTCTACAAAGCTTATAATACGCATAATGGCCGATTTACTATATTTATAGAGAGGAAAGCTACCTGTTAGTATTAACTAGACAGACAGGTTTATTAAGCGTAAACGTAAAGTTAAAACGCGTTAGTTTTAGTTATATAACAACTAGAGGGTATAATAGAAAGATTCTAAGGTTATAAACGCGTGGTTTAAGCTTATAGAGGGCATTAAAGTTAAGTACGATATTACAGATAAGGACACCTACAACTTTGATAAATTAGGCTTCCTAATAGGGGTTATAGGGTCTTAGCTTATGGTTATAGTATTAGAGAGGCGTGCGAAACCCAAATTAATACAGCCAGGCGATCGCTAGTAGATTATAGTGATTTAGAGTATCTGCGCTGCTAGATAGGCAATTCCTCTCTTTATTATCTATGCTGGTAAGCGTTATATCTCTACCTAGTATAAAGACGCGTTAATTTCTGGCGATTAGGTAATCGCTATTAGCGAGAATGGCTAGACAAATAATAAGCTTAGTATCGCGTAGTTAAAACACTTTAACGCGCATACAAAGGGACGCGCTAAAGAAACCTATTAGCTGCTAGTTATTAACGGCTATAAGAGCTATAACTTATTTGAGTTTTAGAATTACTATAAGGAATATAAGATTATTACTCTCTATATGCTGCCACATTTGTTATACCTACTATAGCTATTAGATATGGGCTGTTTTTTTCCACTAAAGAAGGTATATAGTGCTAAGATCTTAGGCTTAGCGCGTTAGCTAATAACCCACATTATAAAGATTAAGTTCCTCCCAGTCTTTAAAACTGCGTTTTTGAAGGTTTTCTCTGTAGAGACAATTAAGAGTGGTTTTCGCGGTGCTAGACTAGTCCCATTAAATCTAGAGGAGGTGTTGCAGCACCTTAACATCTATATCCGTACACCTAGTCTGCCTATTAAAGAGCCTACTATCTAGGAGTCTAAAACACTAAGTAACCTACGCGAATTTAAGGCGCAATTAATACTAGTTTATAAGAGAATTAGAGATCACTTTAATTTATTACTAACTTTAACTATGTAGGTACTTAAGAAGCTTAAAAAAGGCGCTCTAAGTGTAATGCATAGTTAGGTACTAGTGTTGGATAAAATTGCAGGCCTTTGCAAGACAATTAAGGAGACTATAAGGCGAAAATTATGTAAAAAGAGGTATATCTAGTATTAGGGATCACTTATAGTAGTAGAGAGATCTTAGCTAGCCACTCCTAAGGACGCTAGTAGATAAAAGAAGGGTAAATAGTTGTTAGGTACTAGTCGCGCTACAATAGGACCATTAACTCAATAGTGTTGTGGTATTTATAGGCAACCTGGATATAATACGCAAATCTGCTAGGGAGTTAAAGAGGAAGAATCTAAATTAGATATATTAACTTAGTATATATTTTTAAGTAGTGTTGCGACGCAGTCTAATAATAAATAAAATAGTTTAGTGGGGTCTTGGCAAAGGTGGCGTGCTTACTAGTGTAGGTTACTCGCTAGTAAACTATGTTATAGTATAAAGGTTTAAGTCTATAATATATTAGGAAAGTTTTTTTAAAAAGGCTACTTAGACGTGCGTAGACATGCGCGAAGTTGCGCATTTGTGCGCATTTTTGCACAAGCAATTTGTTAGCACAAAAATGCTTAAAGATGTGTAGACTTGCGCAGACTTACGCAAATGTGCACAAATAGTCTAAATAAATAATTTTTTTAAAGCTTTATAATTTTTTAACTAGTAAAGCTATAAATTTAATTTTTTAATAGATTTATAAAGAAAATACTAGTCTTTAATTATTTAATTTAAAAATACTATTTTTATTACGTAATTAGTTAGTAATTAATAAGAAACTCTTTATTTACTAGTTATTATATATATTACGTAATAATATTATATATATATATAGTACTAATAATATAATATATAAATATTAAAAAGTTTTAATAAAAGTAAAGTAGTTAAAAAGTTATTAAAGTTTAAACTTTTTTAAATAGTGTTCTTTGCCAAGCCACTAATTTTCGTCTAATCTAATTCTTTTAAATAATTATAAAACTATATTTTTTCTATTTTTAAACCTATAAAACTTAGAATTTAGGGTTAGGTAGAAGCTCTATATAACACGCTAGTAATTAATACTATTATATTAATTACTAATTGCTATTTAGTAAAGGACTTTATACTTTAAAAAAATCTAATTTTTTAAAAGCTTACTAAGCAGATTACTAAGTAGATTGCTAAGCTTTTTTTTAAATTTTAGCCAATTAAAGAGCTTTATTTGCTGATTAATCAGCATTATTTTAATAGCCTAGGTGCTATAGGTGCCCTATAAGCACTAGGTGCCCTAGGTGCCCTGGCGGCATAGGTGCGCATCCTTGCGCAACCTTGCGCATGCGCACGCTAAAAAAAAAGTAGTATCGCGGGTGCGCTTGGAGCGCTTTTGGTGCGCACGCACGCTCAAAATTTTTCCTGATGTAGTTAAAATAAAAATAAGTTAATTTCTAGTATATAAAATACTACTATACTAAATAAATATATAAAAGGGTAATACTTTATAGGTGCTACCGCGCTAGTAACTATATTAGGCCTAGCGCCATATTAACGTTAATCTAGGCCAAGCCTAGGGTGGATCCATGACAACTGTTACTCCGGATTTTAGAATCTCCCAAGCGGGTGTTCAATTTGTCTGTTTATGAGGCTTCTGACTGCTAGTACCGTCTAGTCTATATAAATATCCGTGTTCTCTGCATTACATACAATCTTCAACACGTGCAACTAGTCAACCGTCCATCTAACATAATTCCAATCGAAACAAATTACGTTCTTGCAATCGCGTTCACACCGATCTTATTGTGGCTTTACAATTGCGTCGTGCTCGCGCTGAAGCCGGGGTTACGCCAGATTCCTGGTCCACTACTCGCCAAATTCACTGAGCTTTGGCGTCTTCAACTTATTGGGCGCGGAACCGCACATGAAGAGTATCCTGCGTTGCACGACAAATATGGCCCTCTTGTACGAACCGCGCCCAATGTTATCGATATTTCAGATCCAACTGCAGTCCCAATTATCTATGGTATAAGCAGTAAATACAATAAGGCATGTGCGGCTTCCAATGTTGATGGGATACAGAAGCTAACAATGACCAAACATAGTCCTCGTTTTATATTCCCTTCGACTCTGTGCACAATGAGCAGACCCTACCAAGCGTTTTCTCGACCCGAGACCCACATGACCACAAACGTCAGAAGAAACCTATTGCGCAAAAGTTCTCTATGACATCGATGCGCTCCATGGAATACTTGGTCGACCCATGCGGCAAGATCTTTATGGACGCAATGGTTGAGTTGCAAGGGAGTATTGTTGACCTAGGGGAGTGGTTGCAGTGGTATGCATTTGACGTCGTCGGAGCTATCACATTTAGCAAGCGATTTGGCTTCATGGAAAACCGCAAGGATCTGAGTGATGCTATGTCAGGCTTGGATAACCTCAACAAGTTTACGTCAATTATGGGCCAGGTTCCATGGCTAACCCGCCTGTCTGGGAATAAATGGCTGAGGAGCATGAGTGGAGATCCCTTCCCGCTCCTCACAAAGGTATGTCGTTAGACGCTCCTTCTCTCGAAATATCTGACGGATACTAGATGGTAAATGAGAGTATCCGAGACTACGACTCGGAAGCTGCCCATCAAGATGGGAGAGCCGACTTTCTCACCTATTACCAACAGCTGATTGAGAAGTCGAAGGGCTTCACTGAAACCGATATGCACATTGATTTAACGGGTAATCTGTAAGTTTCGCTGCATTCGCAAAGCTCTGTACTGTACTAATCTGAATAGTGTTGCTGGCAGCGACACTACGGCAATATCCCTACGCGCAATTTTCTACTATCTCATCAAGGATCGGGAAGCGTATAGGAAAGCCCAACAAGAAATCGACAAGGCCCACGCAGCAGGTCGTCTTTCCCAGAGCATCACGTATGCTGAGTGTTTAGAATTAGAATATCTGTAAGTGCGCTTGACTCACCTCCCCACGAAGTGGGCTTTTGCTAAGAACCTGAACAGCCAAGCGGTTATGAAAGAAGCTATGCGCATGCACCCCGGGGTCTGCTTTCCTCTGAAAAGAATCGTGCCGAGCGGCGGGTTAACGCTAGGTGACACACACATTCCCGCTGGCACCGTCGTGGGCGCAAACCCAATAGTCATCCATCGTAATACCGACGTTTTTGGTGCTGATGCAGACGAATTTCACCCCGAACGCTGGCTAGACGCGGATGAAGAAAGAATTAAACTGATGGACAAGCACCTCTTGACTGTAAGTCTCCCCCATTATTGGAAAGCATTGAGTGACTGAGTGATATAGTTTGGTGGTGGGGCCAGAACGTGCATTGGGAAGCATATATCCATCCTGGAGATGGGAAAGCTCGTGCCCCAAGTCTTGCGCCAGTTTGACATTTAATGGGCATCGAGTGAGCCACACTGGAAGGTGACAACGTACTGGTTTGCTAAGCAGTCGGGGCTCCTTGTACGTATGAAAGAACGCAAGAACGGCGTAGCATCTTCTTGAGCTGGGGTAATTTGCCTTTGGCATAACTTGGGGCGGAAGCCGGCTGCTTGTACTAGCAGTCGACGTAAGTAGTTAAGAATTCGATCTTAGGTAGATATAAACTAAGTCGTACATGATACCGCAAATGTTCTCGCACTAGTATAACTCTATTCAGGGTCCATAGAAAGAATAATTGTTATCGTATCCTTGCGTAGTACGAAGAAGGTTCAAAGCGGCGATGCGGAACGCTACCGGTACCAGATTCTTCTTCCTGTTACCACGCGAGACATTGGTGCCTTGGCTAGACCCCCCGCCTTTAGGCCGCAACGTGACATCCCGTCTTCCAACTACCTATCTCTGCCAAACATTCTCAAATATGTACAAGCCAAAGCCCTTTCCAGCCATAACTGGCAGCTGCTTCTGTAACCAGAGTTGGCAACAATCAAGTCAATCAAGTCAATCAAGTCGGGGTGAATTGATTGATTGATTGACGGATCTGGTGGCTTTTGCTTGACTTGATTGACTTGATAGCAAAAATAAGGCTCGACTTGTTGACTTGTTTGACTTAATTGATAACTGTACGTATAATTTAGGCGTAGTAAATTAACTACTGTATATCTTGTATATCGTCTCCAGCTCTTCAGGAGAGATAGCTTCGTTACGTGGACTTTTTGCTGCTGTTGTAGGCTTTAAGCTAAGGCGCTTCTAGCTACGTAGGCTTTGTAGAGTGGAGAGGAGATCTGCCTTTATACAAAGACGCCTTGTCTCTAGCAAATCGCCTAGCTCCGAGAAGGTCCTCTTACAGTTGGTGGCCGCCGCAGGGATGCTGAGGATTGTGAGGGCGAAGCGCGATAAGATGGGGTACTCGTCAGCCTTCCCCAGCCAGTATAGAATCGGGTCGCGCGCAAACAGGGACTCCTCTGGCACGGGTGACTTAATTATCCAGCGCTCAAACTTATTGCGACGATAGACTGGATGGGCGTCGTCACCTTGTAGGGTAGCTCTTATAAAATTAGACCAACTGCTAGCTGGCCCAGTACGTGCCTTCTTCTCTAGAGGCTCTAGAGTACTAACAGGAGAGGCGGCCTCTTTAAACTCTGCCCACAAGCGTTGAAAGCTAATGTGGCAATTATCTAGCCAGCCTTTGTATGTGTGAGGTCCTGCATAAGCCTCCTTACTATAATCAAGAGGCACAGCCCACACTTTATCTATATAACTTTTCGTGCGTGGGTGGAGACAGTAGGCAGCGTAGTATGCTAGGGTATCCTTTAGCTTGCGCATATACTTGAGGATCTTTATATAAGCCATATTATAGGTGGCTTGTATATGATCCTCTAGGGCGTTAATGTTAGTGAAGTTGATGTTGTTGTATTAAAACAGCATCTCGTCAAGGGTGGTGGCAAGCCAATTAAGCGTAGGGAGCACCTCCTAGATGGCTCCTGACGTGCCAGCTACGCCCCTGCCCTCTATACAGGTGGTGGCCTCTTTAAAGGGCTGTAGGATTTTTCGGTACTTTGCAATTGTCGCCTAATCCTTAGCAGAGAGGCTGTCTTCTTTAATAAACCGACGCTTCTTAAGATTAGGCAGTTGGGAGCGTTGACGGGTGCCCTAGCGACAATATTCAACAAGCTTATAATTGATATAGTTGTTAAGAGGCATGCGGAGCTTAAGCGCGCGCGCAAAACAGTTGTAATAGGAGTTCTACCTTGTCTTTACTAGCTTAACAATCTCTAGCGTTTTAACTTTGCAATCTGCCTCTAATTAAGTGTTGCTAATTATCTGGCACTACTTAAGAAGCTGTCGAGCCTGCAGAGTACAAATAGAGGCGATGACGTTAATTAAGACGCCTAGAGGGCCAACCTTACGCCACTTGTTGAGAAACGCCTCCTCCTTATTAAGATACTCCTCCGCGTTCTTAAACGCCTTACGATCTTTGCCAAATATAATTTGCTAGGCGGCGAGGTTAATTATATGGCAGGCGCAGTGTAGCTGTTAATAGCGGGCGTTAAAGTTATATTTAATGGCCAGGGCGTCGATTGCGGAGTCGTTGTTGGTGGCGTTATTAAGGACGAAGTAACCTAAGTTGCAGGCAGAGATCTTAAAGCTCTTAAGTGTGGTATTAACAACAGCGGCAATATTAACGCCTGTATGCTGGCCCATTAACAAGGGCAGGCCTAATACGTAATCGCGAGGCTTGCCGTCGCAATTAAGGTGGTGGACGCAGATACCTGTCAGCACCTACTTGCCGCCTATTAACGTCCAATTGTCGAAGGAGATGTGTATAGCTAATCGCGTGTCGCATAGGTAATTGACAATAGCGGGTATGTACGACTTGTACTCCGCAATTATATAAGCTTGTAGGGTGTTATGGGATCTCTATAGCTCTGCCTTAGCTAGTGGGTTAGCCTGCCGTAACATAGCTCCAAAAGCGGCGCCCTCAATTACAGAGAGCGCCTAATTATCAGCCACTACCTAATTAAGCACTAATTGTAGGAAACTTGTGCGCGAGAAGCTCTCTGCAATAAGGTTAGCGACGCCCTACGGTACGCCAAGGCCTTTATAATGTATGTGGGCGAGCAAAGAGGATTGCTAGGAGGGAGTTGTAACGCGGGAGGTGGCTTTTGGGCTGTTCTTCTCGATGCCGTGGCCAGCTTTACGCTCACTAAGATGGCGCCTAATTAACGTAGTTAATTGATTAGCGTAATAAAATCCGGTAGGGTGCTTATAATAGTGGCAATAGCGGCAGAGCTAGTATAGGCGTTGTTGCTTATAGTGCTAGAGGCGATATCTGTGCCGCCAAACCCAGCTCTTTTAACTGCGCTTTGCACCATAAGCTAGCTTATAATAATTTGGCAGGCGTACCTATTTAATGCCCTCGTAATTGTTATTGTTGTCCTCTATATTAGTGGCGGATGGGGTGCCTACAGAGCTTTTGGCGTCAAGCTCTAACAGCGCGTTGGTGGCTACATCAGTGGCACCATCTTTGGGAGGGGTTTGTGACGCCGTGCTTTCAAGCCGCTGGCTAAAAACTTGAGAGAGGTTACTATTCATGCCTTCTAGGCGATCGGGCGACGCCATATTAATAGAGGAGGGCGTTGGTAGAGCGAGAGAGGTGGTGGGAGATGAGGAAACTTAGAAATACGGCGCTAAGCCTAGATAGGCAACTATCTTAGGTAAAGTCTGTTAACTCTGAGTTGCCTTATACTCTAAGGATCTAGTATTCTACGATAAACCCCTAAGATCCTAGGGATTCAAGTCTATTAATTAAGTTAATCAAGTCGGCAGGATTTGCTTGATTGACTTGCTAAATTTCGCCTCCCTGATTGACTTGATTGACTTGATACAATCAAGTCAATCAAGTCAAGTTATCAAGTCGACTTGATTGTTGCCAACTCTGTCTGTAACACAGTCCGATATCGTCTACGTACATCGCCTCTCTACTGCTACGCATGCCACTGCGCCGACTGTCAAAAAGCCACCGGCTCGGCATTCGGACTCTTCCTGAGCATCGAACTTTACAACATCGAAGTCATATCGCCTACTGCGCCCGTAAATGTCGCCCGGGAAAAGAAAGTTGGTAGAGTGGATCGCCACGCTATCTGTCCGCAATGCCGAGTGGAGCTATGGGCCAACAATACCATAGGCGATGCGGTGTGCGATTTGAAAATCGGAACGCTGGATTTTCCGTCACTCATGGAAGCGGATGTGCATTGTTTTGTCGAGAGCAAGTTGGATTGGGTACGGTTGCCTGAAGGGGCGAAGTCGACACCAAAAGAGTACAGGAAAGAGGATTATTGGCCGAAGAGTAGTTTGAAGAGGCTCGAGTTGTGTATACAGAGGGCGGAAGTGGTCAAAAGGAGGAAGATTGCGGAAATGAAGGCGCGTGGGAATGAGGAAGAGGGCGATGCAGAAGTTAGTGCAGAAGGAGAGAAGACGCCTACTGCTGTAGAGTTTGGAGGCGAAGACGATGAAGCGTTTGAAAAGCGATTCCAAGAAACGGAAAAGGGCCTGCAGGAGCGGTTAGAGAAACTGAATCTGAAGCTGGAGGAAGAAGAAATCACGAAGAAGATGGAGGGGACAACAATTTAACCGGTTACTGTTGCTGTACGCACTTCCACGCCAGGACTCGATATGGGCATCCAAAACCATCCAGCTAAAGTCCATAATCCACCCGGTGAAGCAAAGGAGTATGGAGCCAGATGAGGAAGTTCTGAGGAGGCGGTCTGGAAGGTGGGCGAACCATCGTCATTTAGTCCAGTTACTGCTTCGTCGATTTCACGCACGACCCCGCGAAGACCAACTCCCGAGCTGCAAATCCTCGCCACTTCTTGACTGCAGATCAAATCGCCTCCACGAAGAGTAGTGCAAAATCTCCGTGAAGCGCCGGTACTTCCAGGGGATCAGTCAGGGTGTGTAGTTTATTCTGAGATTCAGATAGAAAGTTGATTGTCTGGAGTTGAGCTTTTCAAGTACATCTAAAGTTGTATGATGTTTAAACATTATCACCTTAGGCAACCTTTGAATTCTACTAGTTCGTACATGGGCGTTCAAGCGAGTCTAATTTGGATTCATATCCATGCCTTAATAAAGCCAGGGAAGACTACTCGTCGCGATACCACTGTATCACTTGCTAAACCGTATGCGTGACTACAAAAGTGTATGCCCCTATTTCGAATACTTTTCGAGCGTTCGACTTCTTCTGTTTCCTTTCAGTCTCATGCTCCTCGCCCTGCTTCACCTCTTCTAACTTTTGCTCCCAGCTGGTATAGCAATTGGAAAATCGTTCTTAGTAAACATGGATCACATAAAGAACTGCGGCGCATATGGCTATTAATAAGGTCAAGTTACAGGCTAGTGTCTAAAACTATCATGAGTGCAAGTCGTATAACGATAAAAAGGGGATAAACACACGGCTTCTCGACAGAGGTTGCGGGAAGCATAGCCGGAGAGGTCAACTGTCCAATGCTGTGTATAGCATGCAGCGGACTCCAACGAGCACTTGGCGAATGACTGCCCTTTCTTGTCGACGTAGGTGTAACATCCACTACCGTGGGCCGCGTCGTGTTCATAGTACATGGCGTGAACGAAAGCACATGCGGCAAGGGCACTGCAGACGGAGAGATTGGACTTGAAGGTTTCTACAAGATTAGACATCGGCTACACATATTATCAGTACATTGTGGCACTGCTAACATGGTCAGGCTCCATGGGACACGTACCATTCTCAAAATGGAATTACGTGACGTCCAAAAACAGACGTAACCCCAATAGAGTGACATGACTCCAGCGGGCATGGCCACGACGGCGATGGCAAAGAATAAACTGATTGGTTTCACGTGGAACTCGAAGAGTGTCCTGTTGGTGTTTTGACTAGGAATGCCTCTGTTGTGACGAAGTGCGGCCGGGACGAGGACTTTGGCAGCATCAGGGCTATTGAGAAGTCAGCTGACATGAATTGTGGCAAACGAGGACTGTGAGACTAAGGAGTAGTAGGAGTAGAGCGCAGAAGTGGTGGACAATACGCTCTAAGCACCTATCGTAGGTAGTGTAGGGGTTTGGCTGCAGTGGGTTGTGCTCCCCGACGGCCTTCGCCGCGTTCTCCGGGTCAAATGATTCTTCTCCAGAGGTATCTGATTCTCCCATGGTGAGAAATGGAAAACAAGACGACTGGTAGAAGATCTCTGCGGTTGTGTGTCGCGGAACGAACATTTGAACGAGGGCTATGAGACGAACTTGTCGCGCGATAAGCCGTCCGCTGGATGCCAGTTCCTTGTCTAGTATGTAGTGGGCGTGCATGCGGGCGGCAAAAGGGGGGATATTTGAGGTGAGCGCTTCGGTGTCGGGCAGAGAGGATGCTAGCACGGTGTTGCGATACTGCAACGAGTGATGCTGCTGCGGCTAACTATGTTGGGGTTTCATCCGTGCCTAAATGCGGAACGATAATAATCTGATAGTTCCGTTAATTAGGGGATATCTTGGCACCCCTCTAAAATTTAAGAAAATTTAAATTTTATATATAAAAAAGCACTTTTTTAAGAATTTATATACTATATAATGATATAGTAATAATATTAACTTTTAAAAAGGTATAAAAAAGTAGGTGGGGCAAATTTTAGAGAGGTGCTAAGATATCCCCTGATTAACGGAACTATCAGATCCGAACGCCGGTAGTTACCCGAAACAACAAAGCTGACACCGATCCCACGACGCTTGTCGTTCGTAGTGGCAGGTCTGAAGGAGCATTACCATATTCAAACTCCGGGGTTGGGTGTATCAGGTAATTTCTAAATTGTATAAAGACTTGTGGAGCAGCGATGCCGAAGGAATTAACCACGCCAGAAATACGGCTCGCCAGCTCATTCCACACGATTAATCCACCACAGCCCCCCTTACCCTCGATATGGCCGACCTCATCCAATTCCCAAGGGGATTTGGAGAAGAGGACATTGTTTCCTAGGGCACGACAGGCTTGGTGTGCCTTGATGCGGCCTCCCAGACTGTCATAAAAACCCCTCACGATGATGACAATTGCCGCAGAGTCCAGGTGGAGAAGACGATATACGAGCGGTTTGCCCAGCGAGGCGGGCATAACAGACTCCTGCGATACTACGGTCCTTACGATTCAGGCATCCGCCTCGAACTCGCTCCAAATTGGAACCTCTCGTCATTCCTTCGCAAGCACCCTGAGATCAAAATTGACCAGAGACTACGTTGGGCGCGTCAGGTTACAGATGCTCTCTGTTTTGTTCACGCTTCAAATGTTATCTATGGAGACCTGACTCTAGACAATGTCTTCTTAACCCAAGACCTTGACATAAAGCTTGCAGATTTTGGTGGCTCTTCTCTGGACGGCTCTGAGCTGCTGGTTTCAGTACGCGCCAACCATCGGTACCCTGGACCCTGCTGTCCACCAATGCTGATATCTTCTCTCTTGGCTCTGTGCATTACACCATCATAACAGGAGAACCGCCATATCATAATCTATCCGAGGAAAAGATCACGGCTTTGTTTAAAAAGGGCAAATTTCCTGAAATAGACATACTTGGGCTGTTTGGGGCGATTATTAGAAAATGCTGGCAAGTGGAATATAAGAGCGTTGTCGGCGTGTGCAAGGATATCGAAGGCATGATAGTTTATATGCGTGCACGAATGTATTCTGACGGTGAACAGATTTCAGCCAGGGCAAGTCGGGCTCTAAGGCCAGCACAACAATTTTTTTCTTCCAGCTACCGTTCCCTCTCCTGCTCTTTACAATCGGAATTGTTACCACCATTACATTATCGAAGCCCAAAGCTCCGGGCTTAAGATAGACATCTTGGACATGCTCCTGGTCTTGATGTAGAGCCGAGCTGAATCGCTTCTCCGTTTAACCTTTTGCAGCAGTTGCCCCATCACCGCAATTGAATGAAGAACCTTTATGTTCATCACAGTTGCGGTTACTGTATTTGATAGTCGTGATGACATGTTTTGGTGTTGCTGTGCAGCTGTCGAATGAGTTTTTATACTCAAACAGTGCATTTTGGTATAGTGCTGTACATTATGTTATAGATATTCCAATATCTTCACGAGAAAGTTTTACATCAGATTGGTAATATTAAATCACCGAACGAAGACTGGCAATATTCGCTTTGTAATAGAAATATGACTTATAATGCCGATGGTTTAAATCATCAAAAGTAGTCGATCCAGTATGTGTTATGCCTTAACAAGATTGCATGTGATGGAGATCTACTAGGACTTTTGTCTAAATAGCGTCGCTTGGCCTTCTACAGTGTCAACATGAGTCTCCGGCCAGTCATTATCAAAGATGCACCTCAGTCTTTGACATAATCAGCCAATCCCAAGCCGACACGTAACGCGAATTTCACCCACTTCATTCACTTATTCCACTCCCCTCGTTTCATTTTACTTATTACTTCACTCTGTTTTTCTCAACGAACGATGCGACCCAAGGATTTCCGAACTTTGGTCGTTAACCGATAAGCTTCTTCAGATCAACGAAAAAAAAAAAGGCAAATGGAAACGGGCGACATACCGTACGACGATCGAATCCCCAGTAGCCTAGTAGTAGGTAACTATATCATTGATTAAATATAGCTATAGCAAATCTTTATCGAAAATAGTCCATACAAAAAGCAGACAAAAAGTATTCTAGTAATTAATCTATATTCTATTTTGGCTTCTAAAAATCTACGCACATATTAACAAGACTACTATTATATTCTAGAGATTTATAGTGTCCACTTCATAAACCACTGTACAATTAGAGGCGTAGCATCCCACGTTGTCGGCCCGTCCCTTAGCGTGTCAAACGGCTCACCCTGCGGCTTCCGACTCGGCCAGCCATGGCCAAACTTGTCAATCGCCCTATGCAACACAACGTCCTCATTTCCACCGCACGCCCACCGACTCTCGGTTACGTTTCCGCCCTCCACCACTTGGACCGTAGGCTTGCTCGAACAGTTGTTGCGATCTGCCCAGCTCTCAACCCAATCCAGAACTGGGATAGACGCAGGAGGTGGGTTGTTGACGCCATCGTATGCAACAACAGTGTCGTTCAGTCCGTGCAGGTTCATGTAGGGAAGTGCCCTTCCCTGAAGGTCCGGGCGACAGTCTCCCTGGAACAGCGGCTCTGTTAGACTTGCATCGGGGTAGTATGCGCCTCCTACTGTTGCGAATGCAGCGAATTTCTTGTTGAGCTCCGCATCGCACATCAGTAGACCTGTGAGTCCGCCTCCATTGGAGAGACCAGCGGCGTAGACGCGGGTTTCGTCTATGCACAACGTAGATGTGAGGTTGGAGATGAGTTCTCCGATGAAGATGCGGTCGTCGATCACTGACGACGTGGGTGCAAGAGGGTCACCGAGCCATTGCACCTGTTACCATGAGTTAGTCTTTTTCTTTCAAATCCTATGAAGTCGTACTATGATGGAGAACTTACGCCTGGAGCCTGGACGTTCATGCCCTCTGGGTATGCTACGATGGCGTCTGAATTGAAGTCCGGGTTCGACAGTGCGCTGATGACCTCCATGTTCCATGCAGGCTCTTGCTGGCCGTGGAAAGCTAGGATCAGCGGCGCTGCGTTATTGTTCGAGGACGAAAAGTTGGCCGGCAGATGCAGTATGTATTGTCGCTCGGTGGTATTTCCAATGACGGATTTTGAGGATATCGTCAGGTTGTGAGTTGAGCTTCCCGGTGTAAGGTTTGAGGGTAAAGAGCCTCCACAGCCAGAGCTTGCTGCCAGCGCAAGTGGCAAAAGGCCGGACAGGGCTAAGGAAGATGAATGCATTGTTGCGATCGCAGAGAGGACTCCGAAAGGTTAACCATTTTTGAGGACGCCTTCGTGCTATCTATATGTACATAGCCCCCTTGTTGCGAATTGGGAGTGGAGTTGAGGAAATAACACCATGCGGAATGACGTTAATGCGGACAAATCGGCCCGTTGCTTCGGTCAATTTGCGATACCCATGCTTCTTCCGAATCTTCGGCACTTCGGTCGGCACTCAGGCCGAGCTTGCTAACACCGGAACCACCGGAAGATGCATGTGCAGCATTTTGACGGCCGCAACGACGCCGCATTAAAAGCTTTGATAGATGGACTGTACCTAAGGGAGGTGATGTGCATTTTTTTAGCAAGCCAGGCTTGCTAAAAGCTTCCCATCATTCGCGAGGCTTGCACTTCGCCATAACACCGCGCAGTTCCATATCACAGACAGTGCTGCGGACTGGTCACGCACGAAGGCTGAGAATAATGCTATATCACACTCTGGTTGAGCTCGTTCCCGTTCATTCCTAGCCATAAGATTCAGTCGAGTCGAAAATGAGGGAATCCACCACGTCTTACCTCCCTCTTGTTATTGTCCTTGATTTTAATCTTTCGTCTGATGGCCCTCCTTTGGTAACCTAAGTAGACTTCACGCCTTCCTCAACAGCGAAACTGGTACGGCGCAGGCATAATCGAGATCTGGGGTGCTTACTTTCGTTTCACAAGTGGTGACATTTCCTGTCTTGGGTGACATTCCGATTCGTTTCTAATCGCAGTTTCACTTTCTTCCATCACGCAGGTCCTGCAGATCAATGCACCCAAACGACAGGATTAGGTAGACCCACAGCCCGGTATCTGGCATTCCCTTACTTACTGCGCTTTCCGGTGCATACAACACGTCTCGAATTCTATATGCCTTACTTCGCTGTAGAACGTTCACTATTTTCCATCCGGGATACATCCAGGATATGCCCTCTGGGGAGAACCTTGCACTTCAGCCACCACCCAATTCACTCCGTCGACCACAAAATTCGGTTGAGTTAACTGGATAAAGTGTCCACTCTCGCGCGCAAACACCAGCTTGCTCTTAGTAGAAAGCTTCAAAAATTCCTTCATGAGACCTTCGCTCTTTCCATGGGCCGTGCTGATCCACTCTCTAACCCAGCTCCTCTGCTCCTCCTTCCCATTTCCCTTCTCAACGCCCGCCTTGTATAAACCACTCCAGTCCCTACGCCGCAAGCTCCCGATGATGTAAACAGGTTTGTCTCCAACCAGCGGCTGCCTCTTACCCAGCTGCTTCTTCCGCAACGTCTCAAAACTCGGTGCGTACTGCAATTCCTCCTCGTGTGCAATATGCTCGTACTTTTCCCCGACTTGGTCGCTCTTGAACGCATTCTACTCTTCCTGTGTCAATTTATGCCCCGCCTCGATGCCCATGGCAGAGTATGCATCGACGCCTCCGGAGATGGCTTGGAGATTCGGATCATTTACGTTCAGTACTTGTGGTGCAGTCTCATGGTTTGCGTCGACTACGCACCGAGGAGGGGAGCAGGCGTATTACTGCTGCCCAATTGAGGCTGGAGCTTGCTATGCCTGAGATAAATAGGACGACTGGGTCTTTGGGGCTAGTTGGTTCTGGGCCATGCGCGTAGAGGGCGAGAGAGTGAGTACCGATGTTGACGAGGGTGAGGTTTGAGGTGGGGGTTTGGAAGGACATTGTGGGGTGAAAATGTTAGGCGTTTGAGGTTTGCAAAGTTTTGATGAGGTTCCTAAGGTTCTTTGTGATACCTGAGGATGATATACGAGACATGGAAAAGAATGCCTGGCCGGTTTATAGATGCGTACTGTGCCGGCCAGTATGACTGTTCAATATATTCGCTAACGTACGTGTGGTTCTAAATATAAGTATGGGATGAGCGTAAAGATCAGAGGCAAGCTTACAAATCAACCGGAAAGTTGAAATGCTTCTGGAAATTCGGTGGCATCGCGAAGAATTAATCGAACGCTCATGCCTTGGTGGTATAACCCCAGGAGGGAACGCTGTAAGGTTATTTAAAGGTTTGTAGTGAAGAAAATGAGTTGTTTAGTCTAGTCCACACACACACACACGGCTAGGTCCACTGTACTAGAGTCCAATGCGGTGAATAGTCTCCACTAAGGCAATGCGATTACCCGTGGGACTGAGCGGTAGGGCTACCTATACCCTCGTCCTGCGTTAAGCTCTGTGTTTAGCTAGAGCTATTTGAACGTTTATCTATCTACAGATGAGAATCTTATCCTACATTATTGCACGGTATCGAAGAACATCTTGGCAGCAAGCTCATGGCTATCAGAAGGGTGCATCCAGCCGCACCTCATTCTTTCCTAATCTCGACAGCCGGCACGCCAATATCATGGACTATCAATCTTACCATCCCTGTCCGCTCTGAAGTTGGCTTTCCAAAAATCCGGACTTTGATCTACCCACCGTCCTCGCTTTACCAGTTCATTCCGAGTCTGAATCCAAGTGAATACATCATCGTGATAATGATTCAAAAGGAACGTTTCCGAATCCAAACCTTGAAACGCCCAAAATAGCTCGCCACTCTCTTCCGTTACGACGATCTTGAATACGCGCACAGGATCCCAGCAGGGTCCCAACGTATTCATTGAGGTCTCGGGGCGACGTGCCATTTCCCCGTCCCTTGAGGAGCTCTTCTGTGGTCGTCGCATACCACTTCTCCGTGCTCGCCCGACTTATCTCTGCAGCTTCGATGTAGTCATTACGTCAGTCATCCGGTACACCGAGCATTGCTTCCAGCACAAGGTGCCCCACCCAATCAGCAACATCGTTCAGCGCGAGCGAATTCGTCAGAGCCACAATGGCGCTTTCGCTCTCAGGAACCAAGATGACAGCCGTCAAAGCACCCGGAAGACTACCTTGGTGGTAGAGCACGAACGGCGAGGCGACATCTGGATCCCTTTGCCAACGACAGGCATGCCATCTGGCATCAACGGCGGATTGCAACCTACATCTCCCATTGTGGCGGGGAGCTGAACGCGAGCCCAGCCGTACCCCAGGATGAGCAGTACCCGACAATGGCAGCCGTACTCAGACTTTGTCCTGTGACTGTACCGTGAATTTTTTGTGACAGAGCGCACAGTCGCTCTGGTGGGGCACCGATCGGGCTGTGGCTGGGGTTCGTGCGGTGCGTCGCCTGATGGCCCGGTAGGTACGGTCGTTTGAGAAGCATGGCTGCATAGGTATTTTGCAATGCGTCCTCTCTGACGGATTTCCCATGCCTTTGTTATAGTTGTCGGCGTGGGAGTACCCGTGGGAGAACTCAGCTGGCCGCTGGAACGCCAAAGGGGTCAACTTCCGACGCGCACACACGGCGGCGCATCGACGCATAAAGTTGATGCTATGGAGGCACAGCATCCCGAGACGGCGCCATGTGACTCTCTGTGCGAGTGAGTGCTGGCCTCTTCTCGAAGCGCCGAGCCCCGCCCTGATTCGTGAGTCTGTGACAGGTTGTTTGTGTTCCGGGCTTAGCTCGCCGCCCAGCCCACCAGCGTATAAAAACCCGACTCCCCGCCCTCTCCCTCCTTCTCCTCACCACCACCCGCCGAAGCACGATCCCGCCCCCCACCGCCCGCTGTCCTCCTCCCCGAGCGTCCGCCTTCGAACGATGCCGCCTCCCCTTCTGACTGGTCGGCTAGGAAAGGCCGTCTGAGTAGAGGGCTACTACCTCCGCCGCTGGATCCGCGCCAGCAGAGCCCGGCCGCTCGCTTTTGTCCGAAGGCGAGCCGCTTTTTGGGAATCTGACGCCGCGGGTCCTAGCGGACGATGCCAACCGATGTTCGACTGCTGCCACCGTGCAGTAGTCGTGACAGGCCGCAAGGTCCCTGGCGTGTTTTTGCTCAGACGCACCCTAGTACTACTTCAGACCACGTACGCGCGTGGCCCACGATCGGCACGCACACTCTGGACCACCCTGCGGCGCACCTTGCGGCGCTTCTGGCGTCGGGCTTTGCCCGTGGACCGCGTGGTCGCGGGGTGGTCGGGTACGGCGGACCTGTTGCCATACTGCCGCTGGCGGTGCAACAGCGCCGCCGTCTCCTCTTCTCCTGTCGCGGACGGTTGAGAAGGAAAAACCCTGGGCGCCGTCGTCGGATGGCAAGCTTCTGCTTGAGCTTCGAAGGCGGCGCCCGCCCCTGAGCACTCCAGCTTCGGTTGAAGTGCTCGGACACCCAGCTCTGGCTTGTCTCGGACAGCCACCGCTATTTTTTGTCGGTGCTCCACAGGTTCGCGGAACCCGTGCCACCAAAACCCGTTGCCAGCTCGGCTGGCATGTGTTTGAAACCCCCCTTTTTGTGTACACGAAGTCTTTGCAGCTATCTGCAAGAGACTTCAGGTTTTTTGTTGTGGAAAACACGTACCCTAAGAAAACATTTCGGTTGTGAAAACTTTTTTTTTGGATGCTTTTTTTCCTCTCTCTGCGAAGGCCGCTTGAGCAGGGGGCCAATCCCCCGCCGATGGAATGCGGCAGGCCGGGCGCCTTCGGCCCTGTCCTGTTCGTTTCCAGAGGAAGATGCCAACCGATATGGAGAGCGCGATCCGTCGCGTTGTCTGACAGGCCGCAAGGCCCCTGGCACGATAGCTCCGGCGCACCCTCGCACCCGCGCGTTCCTCTCTGTGGACACTGGTTGTTGTCCCCGAGAGGGGGCGCGGACCGGAGGCCTATACTTGTGTAGGTTTCCTGTGCCACGGAGCGGCGTCGCACCGTCCTCCTCGGAGGAGAATGCCGCGAGTCCGCCTCCGGCATTCTGGCGCGCCCCCGTCGGGTTCGATTCGATCCCGACGGGTCAAATCTCGAACCTGGTTTGGGTCCGAGATACGGTGTCACATCTTGTGTACCAACTTACAGCTTTTTGTGTTGAATATACTGTGTTACAATGGACATTCAAGACGGAAGTCAAGAAGGTGGAGTCGGTATGTGGTTCGAGGCGCTACGGGTGGGGAATCGGTGTGGTTGATGGGTGGGGAATGGTGGTCCGGATCTTCGACAGTCGTGCTTCTGGAGAAATATGGGCCGTTGGCGCAAGCTGGGCGGTCGCAAGAGGGGGACGGGAGATAGAAGTCGGATTCTTGCGCCTCCTCGTGGTGTCTCCTGGATGAGTCTCGTGAGAGAGATGAACCAAATGCAAGAAACGCACAGGTGAGTATGCGCCTCGATTTGCTCGTGTCCTTGTCTGAGAGCTATACGGGCAGAAGGGATCTTTAGTGAGGCACTTGGGCTGCTAGACGTCGATACACGTAGAAACAATGTAACTCTTGCCCTTCAACGTTGTTCATTGCATGCTCTTATACCCTGTTCCGATGTAATGCGGCTCTATGCTCATAGTCGTGATTTGGTAGAACCCTTCCCTCGCATGTGATGCTGATGGCTTTGCCCTGCCCAACGTCAGACTCTTCCCTACCACCCGCTCCCACACCCCCAATCCCAAACAGCCTCCAACAAGACACACCCAACCGCGTCCGCCAAACTACCAACAGAGCAGAGCAGAAACAGTGACGCCACCCAAGTCCTGCATTTTGCGGGCCTAATTATAAGACGCCCATCTATAACGGGGCACTGCGAGATTCCAATCTCCAAGGTACTGGATAGGTAGGATAGGTACCTCTTCTATCGCGGGCCGCGATCGCCTCTCGCATTGCGTGCGGGTGTATGCGTAGAGTAGAGTAGAGGCTGTTGATGTTGGCGTTGGCGTTGTACTAGATATAATACCTACCTAATTATATATTCTTCGCATGTGATACTCTAGCGTCATCTATTATTACCTACAAGGACAAGGACCATCCCATCACTCACAACCGGATACGCATCTTCGACCGCGTTTGACTTCCTAATCCTAGGCCTATTTGCTAATCTACTAACCTTGCTCCTTGCATCTTGTACCTTGTAATCGCTCGGCTCTCCAAACCCCCCCTAAAACTTACCTAAAATTAACTTTAACAGCTAATTTAATAGCTCCTTACTTAGCTAACCCTACTAGTATAAAATACCTACTACATACCCTAGTTGCTAGTAAAAATAGCTTTCCTGCTACGCACTATATTGAAGATCTTCGTCGTGTGGAGATTCTAACCAAGGTCGAGTCCGCACCATACACAGAGAGGAGTAAAACAGGAGGCACTATAACCTAGTACCTAGCACACAGTGGTAGTACAAAATATACACAAAATACTACGCACTATATATATATTATATAACCTATAGTAGAACTAATACTAACCCTACTATATAGCCTCTATCTTGCTATAGCTATACTACTAATACTAACTATAACCCTAGCCCTACCTATAATATTAATCCCTATTCCTAGCGCTGCTTTACTAAAGCTACCCTTTACTTTTACTATTACTAAATAGACTACTATTACGCCTATTTTAACTACCTTATTATATAAATAAATACTATACTAATACTAACTAAGGACTAAACTAGATATAAGGATGCTTATAAAAAAGCTAAAGACTAACTAGCTATTTAGCGCTCTAGGCCCCTTAATAAATAGCTATATAAATAGCTTAATATAAACTATTAAGCTTAACTATAGAATATTAGTAAGGCAACTAGCGTACCTATATATAACTATTACTAGCAGAGCAGAGCTCAGCCGCGACAAGCGGCACCGTTGAATAGGTTAGATAGTCGGAAGTCCGGCCGGCAGGTAGGTGGGCAGACAGACAGATGGACAGGCGGACAGATAGACAGATACAGGATACCTGCTTGCCATGTCTCGTCCTTGTCATTGGCCTCCTTATGCACTATCCTATCTGCTGCCTTGGTCCCTTGGATTCGGGTCTTGCGGATAGGGTAGGGTAGGATAGATTATCTAGTGGCGTGAATGGCTGCGAAGGTTTTTGGTCTTGGGGCTAGGGGTGGTAAATGTTTTGCTTGCTTCCCCCTGGGTGTGGGTAGGAATAGGGATGTAGTAGCCACCATGTAGATTAACGCCACCACGTGCACCAGCCGGTGGATTGGATACATAGTAAAAACGCCTCTTCTAGCCTGCTGGATCCTCGCACAGTCTAAAAAGTCAAGGTAAGAGTCTTCTTGATTGAGCAACCGCAGCTCGTGCGATAATTACCATAGCAATGGCGGTGTCGCCTACAGCACGGACTAGTTGCCCCCTCAGCTTCGTTGGAATGCGTGAATAGTAGTGCCAGCTTTTACAGACACCCCGCAACATGTGTGATGACAACGGAACTGCAATTTTTCTTTAGACTTTTTTTGTTTTGCGGCGCGAAAGGTGAAAATTAAGCTGTACGCTTCTTCAAGAGGTTTAGAAAGACCTTGTTTGCATCGTCACAGTCTCCTCTCCAACAGCCTAAGATGGTTTGCCCGCACGGAATCGAGTCCGTCTCGGGAAAGTCGCCTTCAGAATAGCGTAGTGTCACTTCTTTGTCTGACAAAGTATTGTATGGCTCATGGCCTGACATGAAGTAGTAGATGGCCGACCCTAATACGAAAAGATCTAACCTTACGTTGGGGGCAGATATTGCATCTCTTAGAAGGTAGAATCGAATGCTTTCTATACTAGCTCTATCTAAGTTGCTATACACTAATCTTGAGAAATTGCAAAGCTAAAAATTAAGCGTATTGTCTAGTAGAAAATTATTTAGGTATACGTTGCAATATATAACGTGTTAAGAATAAATAAAAGCTAAAGCTTCTATTGCTTATTTTCTCTATTTTATTTAAAGATAGACAGAAATACTGTCTAGCTAGACAATAGACACGTAAGACCGAACATCGCCGTTTGCTGCGCGTTCAAAGCGGAGTCTATCCTATTATCTTTCTAGATATCTGGTGATTCTTGCGTGAGCCCCAAGGTCTGACAGGATATAGTGTTGGATGTCGAGTGCTTTTTTTTTTTTTGAAAAGGGATCATGTCGGTCCACCGGAAAGTTGAGAACAGACTCGTCTAAGAATAAGCCCAAGTAGGCCGTATTGCCGCCCGATAGGACTTCCAATACATTTGGAGGTGTCCAAGGTTCAAGGCATCTGATCAGCTTGGACGGATCCAACGGGTCAGCGTGGGACTTTCCGTCAAAGGGTACAGGTGTTCCGTCCGAGTCTCAACCAAATACCACTACCGTTCCCAATACAGGTCGCATCTACCAGTCAGCCACACGCCCATACCGGACAAGTTTCCTGCTGAGGTGCACTGATCATAGATTAGCCGGGGCCAGCTGCGGGTTGGTCCGACTCACGCTATCGTTAAGCCAGACATTTATTGCAGGGACGGCGGGCCTTGGTCGATCCCATATGGTTGTCTGGTATCGTGGTGCAGACCTGTCCACAAGGTCGAAGGGCATACTTGGTTTCCGTATGACCACAAGTAAAATAGTAATGTTAACGTAGCGACGACACATTTCCGAAGAAGTGATAATGATGATGACAGTAGTGATAGCGATGTGGTCGCTTGTTGGCAATGGTTGATAAGAATGTGAGCGCAAATGAACGCACCTTTATAGTACTTTCGCAGCAGCAGCCTGTGATGCTACGATTTGGTAAACCGGGTCGCGATATTACAACAGCTTGCCTCATTGGTACAATGTGTACACTGATCGGCAAGAACCGCAGGAGAACGAGCGGGCACTGCTCACCGGTCGAGTTGCTAATAACAGTGCTGGGTGCTCCTCGCTGATATTGGAGAGGACTAGCTACGTCCAATTGGCTGAGAACTGTCCTGTGCTGCATGCGTAGGCACGGCGTGTTGTTCCACAATGCCGCCACTATCCCCCATTGAGTTGAAACATCGCTTCAACTCGCATCGCTTCACCTCGCATCGCTTCACCTCACCTCGCATCGCTTCACCTCACATCGCATCACTTCAACTCGCATCGCATCACTTCAACTCGCATCACTTTAACTCGCATCGCTTCAACTCACATCACTTTAACTCGCATCGCTTCAACTCGCATCGCTTTAACTCACACCACTTTAACTTACATCGCTTTAACTCACACCACCTTAACTCGCACCGCTTCAACTCTCACCGCTTCAACTCTCACCGCTTCAACTCGCCAATACCACCAACACAAACTAGTTTAACAACCAAACGTCTCATAGAGATACTAGAGAAAGAAACATACGTCCTTTAACAACAAATGCATTCTTTCCATTAACAAGATAACCGCTCCACAGAAATGCAAAAATCCTGTCGCCGCCAACTTTGGTTCCATAACTCGAAATACGAACAAGAAGCGGGCGCATCGCATTCTTGCTAAACTGTGGGCGCATACATAGCCCCATCACTCTTCATTGTAGTTGCGTTATCTGTTAACGCAACCCGATCTCGGCAGCCTGAAGTCAAGCGATTACCTCAGATTCCTGCTCAACTGGTGGCGAAGCAAGCATCATTCGAAGGGTAGTAACACAAGATTATTAAGTTTCATCCACAGAGGCTTCCTCCTACCTACAAGTAGGCATGTCTTTCTACTCTTCCTATGGTTTACTGACTGTTTAGTAGAGGCAAAATCCATCAGATCACGGTTACAGGGTCAGGACTTAGTCTCTTTTCTTCAGACCCAGCCCAGCGCAGTTGGACCCTACACAATCATCATCCCACAAGAGGAAGTCAATATCCGCACATTGAAATTTCAAGGGAAAGTGTCAGTGCCCAACTGGAGACTCACTCAGACGCGAGGAAGACGGGGCAGGCAAATGACGCCCGAGACACTCTCTGCACACGCCAATGCGAAAGCTGAGTAGTGCCAATTTCCATTATAACGTGCCATGTCCAAAGATAAATTATTTCCTGCGCGGGTGTACATTACATTCCAAAGCATTTCACTTCACCGTGTCGCTCTCCTCGACCACTGTGCAGCACCTACCTACTTGCCTCTGCAGCACACAAACGACCTTGCAGACCGTCTCTCAACCCCAGACCATCTTCCTCGTGCAAACCTAAGCGTGTCTTCAAGGCATGGATGCTTCTGCGAATCGAACCTCGCAATTCCGATTAGGTACGCTCATCCCACCCCCACAGCGGGGTAGGTGGCGGTAGCTATGGCGTGCTCAAGCCACGCCCTCCTACGAGCGAAACTGGAACGCCAAACCGCACTCGCTCCGAGAGCTCAGCGGACAAAGCAATTCAAAGCCTCAATTCAGCACCCCTCTACCACAGAGGGCAGCACAATCATGGCGAGCACGTCGCTGGTCTGGTCGCAGGGTGAAAGCGCAATCAGTACAAAGCGAGCACGTAGCTACCATCTAGGTAGTCTACCAGGATGCACGGTAGCAAAATGGTGAGAGGGAAGGCCAAGATATGACACGTGATGGACGCGTCTCCTAGCACAATCATTGGCGCTGTATGTAGCGCGGGGCACGACGGAGGGGGAGGGATATAGTATAGTACTACGAGTTGAGTCGTGAACCCACTTGTTCTCCAGCTGCAGCACGACTCATTCAACAAACATACATCTCTGGCGACACCTGGTGTATTCGAGTTCAACAAGACAAGATGGCAGAGGAATTCTCCAAGAAGTTCGAGACGCTGCAATTGCATGCTGGTACGTTTTTGTGCTCGTCGACAATGGCATCATCCATCGGACTGACTTGTTGTATTGCGCAGGCCACTCTCCAGACTCCGCTACCAACTCCCGCGCTGTCCCTATCTATGCCACCACCGTACGTTACGGGCGAGAGAAATACGCATCGCTAGAGGTTGTGGCATTGACAAGGACAGTCATACACGTTCGATGACTCCGCTCATGGCGCCAGGCTGTTCGGCCTCAAGGAGTTTGGCAACATCTACAGTCGCATCATGAATGTTAGTGCTCGCTTGCGCCAGAACATTACAAGCCCATGCTGGTGATGAGTGCGCGTTTGCTAATCGACGTACGCGCTGCTAGCCAACCGTCGACGTGTTTGAGAAGAGAATCGCTGCGTTGGAGGGTGGTGCTGCTGCTCTGGCAGCTTCGTCAGGCCAGGCCGCTCAGTTCATGACTATCCTGACGCTGGCCCATACGGGAGACAATATCATTTCTACTTCCAACCTGCATGTCCAAGGCTGCTGGCTCCTGCTCGGCTACTGACTGAGGGTGCTCAGGTACGGCGGCACATACAACCAGCTCAAAGTCACGCTGCCTCGTCTGGGAATCAAGACAACGTTCGTCAATGGAGACAAGCCCGAGGACTTCAAGGCCGCCATCGACGACAACACAAAGGCCATCTACCTAGAGAGCATCGGCAATCCCAAGTACAACGTCCCCGACATCGAGAAGATCGCAGAAGTCGCGCATGAAGCGGGTGTACCAGTCGTGGTGGACAACACTTTCGGTGCGGGGGGGGTATTTTGTGCGGCCAATCGACCACGGTGCGGATATCGTCGTTCACTCCGCTACGAAGTGGATAGGAGGCCACGGCACCACGATCGGCGGCGTCATCGTGGACAGCGGAAAGTTCGGCTGGGGCAAGCACGCGAAGCGATTCCCGCAATTCAACGACCCGTCCGAAGGATACCACGGGCTCAGGTTCTACGGCACGTTCGGGCCCAGCACCTTCATCATGCGCGCCCGTGTCGAGATCCTCCGCGATTACGGTGCAAGTCTGAATCCGTTCGCGGCCCAGCAGCTGCTCCTCGGCATCGAGACGCTCAGTCTGCGAGCAGAGCGACATGCCTACAATGCGCTCAAACTGGCCAAGTGGCTCGAGAGCAACCCCAACGTGAGCTGGGTCTCGTACCCGGGGCTCGAGAGCCACCCTTCGCACGAGATGGCGAAGAAGTATCTCAAGAGGGGCTTCGGAGGCGTCTTGTCGTTTGGCGTCAAGGGCGGCGGCAAAGCGGGAAGCCAGGTCGTCGACAACTTCAAGCTCATCTCCAACCTGGCCAACGTTGGGGATTCGAAGACGCTTGCTATTCACCCCTGGACGACTACGCACGAGCAGCTCAGCGAGGAGGAGAGACTGAGCTCTGGCGTGTCCGAGGCAAGTACTTTTCCGGTTTCTACACTCGATTTGATTGAAGTGGCTAATTCAGGTGTCAGGGTCTTATCCGCATCTCTGTCGGTACTGAGCACATTGACGACATCATCGCCGACTTTGAGCAGTCGTTCGAGAAGTCTGCGACGAAGCCGGAAGAGAAGGGCGAGACGGGCAATGCCGCGAGGACGGCAGAGACGGAGGTTCAGGCGTCGCTATCGGGGTCGACGTAGGCGATGTAGTGATAGTTTGCAAGTTGGAGAAGAAGGCGAAGCTGCATATGCCATATGCGCGGACAAAAGTATAACGTGTGCATGTTCATGGTACGTGGAAGCTGGGCGCAGATAACACGGTGTACCCACTGTACCGTAGACTCTTGCCTATTAAGCATCATTGTAACCGCTTTTGGAATCCCTGTCCGACCAATAAGGCCCTTTGGTTAGACTGATAAAGTGGACCAAAGTGGTGTTGCTGATTGGCTCGGCAGGGATTCCAAAAGCGGTTACAATGATGCTTATAGGCAAGCCGCAAGAGTCTACGGTAGGTTCGACGGCGGCATGATGTGCAGATACGGAGCGTTCCCCGTACCGACGCTAACGGAGCCCGCGTGGTCATTCCAAGGGTGCATGTGAAAGCCGCTTGACGGTTTCATGTGAAGGTTTGGAGCGCGGACGAGATGCCTCGAAGCGCATAGCTGGTGTGAAGGTCGTCGAGACAATGGTAAGATTTCGTCTACACTGTACAGGATAGATTGCGGCGCGTGGTAGGACAAAGACACGGCAGGTGCCAGGTGGTGAAGCCCCCAGCGCTTTCCACGGTCGGCTTTGACCGGCTTGTCACGCTAGCCCGAAACGCGTGCTCGGTCAGACCGAGCGCGCTCATTGGCCCAGCTGCCCTGGGCCGAGGCTCGAGGCCCAGCTCCTCTCTGCGACGAGAAGAGCGTCCGCAGTTGCTTTCATAAGGTGCATCGCCAGCTGCTGCGCTTCCGTTGTGCAGCACGCCTCTTGACACTTTGCAGCTTTCACTGTGAATTCGCTGTGGACTTGGGCGACTGTGTTGTAGGCGGAAGACGCGGTTTGCCGTGTCGATTCAGGCCAAGCTGTCAGGTATGTCGTTGGAATCGGCCACGCCGATTTGCCAACACTAGACGTCGTATCTGTCTAACAGGCCATGGAGCAGCTTTCGAGCCCTTTCCCTCCCCCACCGCCCTTTGCGTCGCTCGCTGTTCGCTGTTGTCGCAAGAGCTTCCCCAGCCCGCGGCATAAACGCTCGTAACCTCACAACCGTGCCAGCAAATCGGCAGCCATGTTTGGGACGCAAGATCTCCAGCTGCAACGCGCAGCAGAGCTTGCTGGGCCGCCTCCCAGGGGCCAGCCGTACGGTGTGCCGCTCCCGGGATCCAAGGTCGAGGGACGCAGCGCTGTATATCGACACTGGCGGTTTGTGGACCAGCCTCTACTGGCTGTCCTAGACCCTGCGGTACGCTCCAGCCTTTTCCCCGGGACGAATATGCGAATGCAACTGTGAGCATGAGAATGATGGGCTGACGGGGCGCTGGCAGATCACAACGGCCCACGAAGCTTTCGAGGCAGCCGGTACGTAGAACCAACGTCCACCCCGCTATTGTTCGCTAACTCCAAGGGCCATAGCTACAAGGTACCCGAGGAACAAGTGCCTGGGCCACCGCCCGTACGATCCAGCGACCAAGACGTTTGGCGCCTACGTCTGGCAGGACTATGCGACGATTCAGAGGCGGAGGAAGAACTTCGGCGCCGCGCTCCTACATCTGCACAGGCAGGCGGGCGTGACAGAACAAAGCTTTGGCGTTGGGCTGTGGTGCCAGAACCGGCCCGAGTGGCAGGTCACAGGTGCGTGGACTTGCCAAAGTTCTATCCGAAATCCAATTAACCCGCGTAGATTTGGGATGCATGTCGCAACGCTTGTACACAGTCTCCATATACGACACCCTCGGCCCGGACACGACCGAATTCATCATCAATCACTCCGGACTGAACTGCGTCGTCACTTCGCTGAACCATGTCGTCACGCTCCTCAAACTGAAGCCACGGCTACCGACCCTCAAGATAATCATCGTGATAGACCCTCTCTCGGCCGGCGAGCAAGCTGGAGCTTCCAAGGGCGATCTGTTAAATGCCATGGCGAAAGACCTGGATGTTTCCATTCATTACATCGAAGATGTAGAGGCTCTTGGCGAGAAGCTGTCGCTGCCCTACAATCCTCCCACGCCCGACGATATTGTCACCATCAACTATACTTCGGGGACCACCGGAGACCCGAAAGGAGTGGTGCTGACACACCGAGCTGCCCATGCAGGCACGTGTGCATCTTTGGTCTTGCTCGACACCTCATCGTCTTCCGTTTGCGCCTCCTTTCTTCCTTTGGCTCACATCTATCAGCGCTTAGGAGAGCATAGCGCACTGGGCTCTGGAGCGTGCATCGGCTACTTCCACGGCAATATTGCAGAGTTGGTAGATGACCTCAAGGTTCTTCGACCGACGCTCATCGCAGGTGTGCCTAGATTGTACAACAGGTTCGGGTCTGCCATCAAGGGTGCAACGGTTCAGCAGACGGGCGTCAAGGGTGCTTTGTCTCGCCATGTGGTGTCGAAGAAGCTCGCCGCCATCAACGACAAGCACAATGCTTCCAACACGCACCCCATCTATGACCGTATATGGTCCAACAAGGTCGCAGCTCAACTCGGCCTTGGCAGGGCCCAAACCATGGTCAGCGGCTCCGCGCCAATCGACCCATCTCTGCTCCAGTTCTTGCGGATAGTCTTCAGCAACAACTTCACGCAAGGCTATGGTCTTACCGAGACATACGCCATTGGCCTTGTACAAAGCCAAGGCGATTTCTCCGCCGGCAACTGCGGAGGCCCCACGCCCAACGCTGAAGTCTGCCTCCTCGACGTTCCCGACATGGAGTACCTTTCGACCGACAAGCCGCACCCGCGCGGCGAACTTCTGATGCGCTGCACCTCGCAATTCAGCGAATATTTCCGCAACGAAGAGGAGACGACGAAGGCGGTGGATGCCGATGGGTGGTTCCACACGGGCGACATTTGCTCGGTCGACGAGCTGGGCCGCTTCAAAATCATCGACCGCAGGAAGAACGTGCTCAAGCTGGCGCAGGGCGAATACATATCCCCCGAGCGCATCGAGAACGTGTACCTGGCCAACTGCGGGTGGATGGCGACGGCGTACGTGCACGGCGACTCGCACCAGGCGTTCCTCGTGGGCATCTTGGGCGTCGCGCCGGACATGTTTCCGCCGTTTGCGAGTAAGGTGCTGGGCGAGAAGGTTGAGGTTGGCGATATGGAGGCGTTGAAGAAGGCGCTGAAGAGCAAGAAGGTGGAGAGGGCGGTGCTGAAGGAGCTGGAGAGGATTGGGAAGAAGAATAGGTTTAATAGCTATGAGCGGGTGAGGGCGGTGCGGTTGTTTTTGGAGCCGTTTACGGTTGAGAATCAGCTTTTGACGCCAACGTGAGTTGCCCTTTTTTTTCCGTCTGCCCCTTTTTTGGGGGGGGCTTTGTATTGGAGAGAGGGAATGAAGCTGACTGTGAGTGATTACAGGTTGAAATTGAAGAGGCCGCAGACGGCGAAGGCGTTTAGGACGGAGATTGATGAGTGCTATGAGGAGGCGCTTGCGGAGGAGGAGGGGGGGAAGGCTAGGGCGAAGTTGTAGATTGAGGCGTGGCGTGGCGTGGCATGGCTGGTTCTTTCAATCCATCTATCATCCATCTATATAGTATTTGGCATTGTAGACAGTGGACTGGGTAGACAAGCTTGGGTAGGTACGTACTTGACGGGCGGATGGGTTGTTTGTTTGTTTTAGTTACAACAGGCATTTATTGGGAGGGGGGGTTTCTAGATGGTTGTGTTGTGTGGTGTTGGTTGTTAAGATGTGGGTCTAGAAAGAAATGGATGTTTGCATGCATGGAGGGGAGGGGAGGGGGGCTTATGTAGAGTGTAGAGTAGAGTATAGAGGTATATATATTATATAACTATATATACATACCTACTAAGCTTTTAAGATTTGTGTGTCTTTTAGGGGTTGGTTGGTTGGCTAGTTGGTGTACCGTGTACGTCCGTCCGTACAGTAAGCAGTACAAGACGTAACTAACCAACTAACGTTACCTACCTAACTAAACTATAGAGAGAGTAGAGAAAAGTATACACATGCATACGCCGCGACAAGTTCCAAGGCAAGTGTAGGTAGTAGACTGTAGGAATGAATGAATGAATATACACCTTGGTACCTAACGCGTCTGGTTACTTGCTGTGGAGTGGGATAGAAGGAAGGTGGGAGGATGTAGATGGATAGATAGATAGATAGATGGATAGATAAATAGTCCACGAGCAGAGTCCGTAGACCAAGGACAGACAGGCACAACTCAGGGAATAGATGCCTCTCTATTGCAAGGCGCAGGGTTCATAGTTAGTAGATAGGATAGGGTGAGGGTAGGAAGGAAAACACCGTCAGATAGACATGCACATCCGCTTGTTGATAAAGAAAATAGGTAGCACGTACTTACTTACTACCTTGGGGACATGGTCAGTCAGTATGGTTGCGGTGAGGAATAGGCAAATTATGGATAGGGATAGGTAGGTACGTATGTACCTAGGTAGGTAGGTAGGCAGCGTAGCGTAGCGTACTCCCTCGACACTAGAGGTAGAGCTCCTTATAGAAAGATAGGTATTTACCGCACCACCCCTACAACTCTCCTAAGCAGCGCCACGCATCCTGTCTATAATAGCTGCAAGCCCCACCACACACGCACACACACACCACATAAATCTACCATTCTTTATTTCATCATCTAACCAAAGTCACCCAAGGAAAAAAAACCCCCCGTGCGTAACCAACGTTACCATCAATTAGGCATTTCGCTGCCAATTCAATCCAATCCATCTTGTACAACATACAGTAGGTATGTGTCTGCCCTGCTCATCCCATCAACCTTCTCAATCCCATGCGTGTATTCTTTCTTTCCTGCCGTGCCCGTCCCGCCGCATAGATCCCGACACAACCTTTATCCACCTCACTTCCATCTCATCAGCCTAGTCTTCCCCGATAAGAATAAGATAGATATACGACATGAATAACTCGGTCGGTCCACACACACTCTGCTCTGACTGCTGCAAAACTATATGAAACCCCCAAGACAAAAA
The DNA here is from genome assembly GCA_014281115.1 of Laburnicola sp. R22_1. Taxonomy (NCBI): domain Eukaryota; kingdom Fungi; phylum Ascomycota; class Dothideomycetes; order Pleosporales; family Didymosphaeriaceae; genus Laburnicola; species Laburnicola sp. R22_1. Next base: position 141,187 of record JACONQ010000015.1, read on the forward strand.
AAAAGACATGTAAAAGGTTTTCAAGGAACGGCCAAGAAAAGGTAAAATCCAGCAAGACATTAGGAAAATAACAGTGTAGTGCTATCAGGGATTGCGCCTTTTTTTTGTACGCGTGAGGTAATGGTTCAGGGTGGTTGGGGGGGCTGTGCCCCATCCCATTCTCGGTCAGCTTACAGAATACGAGAACAATGGGAAAAAAGTTGCTGCGGAGATGGCGACCTTGTAGCGGAGATTATGGCCTAGCAGCCGGGTCGAGGAATAGGTGATATTCGTCGAACCGTGAAAAGGATGATGCTGGTCAACAGCCCAGAAGAAGTGACCAAGCAACAGAAGGGAAAGCCCGCCCAAGCGCGCTCTCGTGGTCCGTGGGGTATCGGGATATCGAGGGCATTACAACGTCAACAGTGAACGCCAGTCCAAAACAAAGCTGAGTACGAATCTCCGCAAGACATCACCAGTCTGCTAGCTACAGACCCAGCTCGGGGACGCGACGTGAGCGGAGACTACCATCTGCACGTCGATAGCTCATGCCGGCACGATTAGGAGGCTCTTCCATGTCATCGTACATACTGCCGTCGGGGCTGTAAGCTGGAGGTGCAGCATTGGGCCGAGCACCCTGTTGAAGGCGCTCGTTCATATGCCTAACGTCGAAGGAGCTCGAATAGGATCGTTTCTGACCAGTAGCGGGCTGTGTTTGGACCTGAGGATGGGTATCATATTTGGCACGAGGGTCTAGGTAGTTGTGGTGCGGGGCGACCTCAGATGTTGCTGACATCGGCGCCGACATATTGCTGGGAGGTGATTGATAGGAGGGTGAAACAGGCTCCAGGGTATCAGAGGCGACGTTGGCCAAGACAGTCCTCAGAGGCGCCAGAGCTTGTCCGTTACTCATGCGCGTAGGTGTGGGAGTGGATGCCGGCACATTATGACCTGGGCTATGAAGAGGCTGAATCGGTTGAGTCAGCTGCTGCGGCCGTCCGTAGTCTATCGAGCCGTATGAAGGCATCAACTGGCTCGGGCTGGGGTATGGTTGGGTGGACTGTGGGAGAGAAGGTCGACGGTAATCTGAAGCAGGCTGAGCATAGTCCACCGTGGGCTCTTGACGCACAGGAGCGGATTGGTCATAGTGCGGATGCGAGTAGTTCTGGTTGTTCATGTAGCCATACGACTGGCCCATATTATGCATGTTGGACTGGCTCTGGTAGTTCTGAGTAGACTGCTGGTGGGTTTGGTGAGCTTGGTGAGATTGCTGAGATTGCTGAGATTGCTGGGGTTGCTGGGGTTGGTGAGAGTATGGCGTCGGAGGCGGTTGCATGAGAGGAGCCGCCGGCTGAGCATGTGCATAGTGGTTCTGGTACTGAGTCTGGCCAGGGGCATATTGAGACACCTGGGAGTACGGCGGGGGCTGGGGTGGTGGCATTTGCTGGTAGTTGTTGCTCGCTTGGTACGACTGCGCCATGTCCTCCATGCTCTGGCGGCGAGGCGGGGCAAAGGATGAGTTGCTGGCATTGGAGACTGAGCGTGGACGGTTGTCCCCGTCAAGCGATGGGTTCGACGCAGACATGCCCTGCTGCTGGGCATAGGCATCTGGGGTGGCCGTACGTCTGCCTCCATCGTACCCATCGCCATCATCAAAGTCGTCCCAGTCCTTGTTGGTCTTATTCTCGCGGCGCCTCATGCGCACATCACGGCGGATACGGACGCGGCAGCCTTGCTCGGCGACCATGCGGCTTAGGGCAGTGCTCTCCGACAGACCAGGGAACTTCTTCGCCGAGAACACGATGAAGGGGGCGGATTTGACCTCGAGACGGTGGGAGACGTGGGCGTCGACGCCACCTTGTGGGTTGGCATTCGCGCCATTCGCAGAAGTTCGGTCTTCAGGGTCCATATCCTTGGGGTCCTTCAGTTCTTCGTACAAGGCGAAACTCAAGCGGTATTTGCCCTCGTGGCGGACCGACAGGTCGGGGAAGATGAAGTAGCCGGCAGGCGTGGGACGGTCCAAGTAGGCCATGCCAGCGACCGGCGTGCCCGTGAGGACAGGGAAGCTCGGCGTGGTGGTACTGCTGGTGCGTCCTGGGGCAATGGCGCGGGCATTCTCGAGCGTCGCGAACAGAAAGAAGTTGGCATTGTAACCAAACGTGATGTCCTGGTCGCCCTCGAAGACGCGCAGCTCGACAATTGGCGGAGGGTCGACGGGCCGGCGGTCGGCGCTGGACTTGGCCCCACTGCCACAGGCGCGAGCCCGCTCAGGTTGCTGGATGACCTGCAGCGAGTAGCGGATGGAGCGGCCATCCTTGGTGGTGCGGACCGCAGAGCTTTTGGTCTCGTTGGGGACGGTAATAAGGGAGGCCATGGTGAGTTAGTTATTTACAGCCTGGCAGATGTCAGCCGAGTCGCGTTGAGTCGCGCTGGGTTGGCACGAGGGGGCGGCCAGGAACGACATGTGAAAGAAGACTTAAGATGACTTACGTGGCAGACCACGCGATGGATCCAAATAAGAATTAGAAAGCGTGGCTCGCAAACTTTAAGTCGCTACTAGGGCATAACCCGCGTCAGCATGCTTCCCAAGACAACTGCGCCGTCCCGATGCCGCATCAGAACCATGGAATTGGCGGTTCCAAGGCCACGCTCCTGGAGAGCGGGCTCTGGCTACACGCGAGGAGACGACTCACTTCGTGGAGAATTAAAAACGGCGGAGGAAGCGAGGTCGGTGAGGCGCGTCTGGGTCGAGAGCATCAGTCGCAATGCAGAGCGCCGGGCCACGGTGGCAGCGGTGCGCGCGCGAGAGCGAGAGGGAGAGCGAGAGGGAGAGCGAGAGGGAGAGCTAGAGGGAGAGCGAGAGGGAGAGCTAGAGGGAGAGCTAGAGGGAGAGCGAGAGGGAGAGCGAGAGGGAGAGCGATATGCCCGTCGCGAGGGCGGCGAGGCAGCAGCCAGAGGAGATGTACGGAGGGCGAGCGTCGGTGCAGGCTCACGCCGTCGTCGAGCTGGACTGCGCTGGGCTGGCTGCTCGCGGTCCCGTCGAGGTGCGTGGGCGAGGTCTGGCGGGTGAGGGCAGCGCTGAGGAGAGGCTGGAGAGGCTGGAGAGGAGGGAAGCGCAGGGGACACACTGGGAACGCTGAACGGAGACACCATGGGCGGAGCCAGCCAGACGGGCTAGCGCTCCGGTTCAAATGTGCCTTTGTTCGTGCCCGGCGCCTTTGGGAAGCGCACAGGCCGGCTGCACGGTTGCATCCCTGCGCGTTGCGCCTACAGACACCCGACGGCTGATTGTCCCCGGCACCCTCACCACCCTGGGAGACGCACCATCATCCGGGGCTGCGCTGACGACAGGCGTGCTGTGCAGTGTGCAAGTGGACGCCGACGGCGTTGCCAACTTGCAACAAGCGTGCAGAAGGTGGCGAGCGGACAGAAGATCAGAGGAATGTAGAGGTGCACCCCTCTGCGCGTGCGGGCGGGACAACGACTCGTGAAGACAGTCAAGTGGACAGTGAACACCCCGGGTGCCTGGGTCCAGCTACCTATCGCACCACTCTTTGACAAGTCGGACCTTTTGGCGATGAAAAGAGCGAACGCGCGGAGAGCGAGTGATGACTCTCTCGAGCCGACGCAACGCTGGGATATCACATCACCGCTTCACAGCCCTCCCTCGCCATCGCCCTGCCCCCCTGCGACGACCGGTACCGGTTCCTCTCTGCAACCTCTTCGCCGCTCGGAGCAGTCATGCGCAGCGGCAGGGGGTGCCAGCGTGGGACCAACACTCTGCTGCCCGCTCTAGATCGCCGCCCAGCGCTGCCGTGCGCCCTGAGGCCGACGGGACGAACACCTACAGCACCAACCACCAACGCTGCGAACCCAGCCCATCCTGTATGCGGAGCCGGAGCCGGGACCCAGCGTCGCTTTTTGCAGCTGAGGATCCTCTGGAGCCCCGCCGCGGCCTCTTCCAAGTTCCCAGGTTCCAACGGCAATCTCATCTCGCCGCTGGCAGACTCCGAGGGGGGAAAAAGCGGGCCGATGCAAGCCAGTCCCTGCCGCTGGGCCCGCTAGCCAGGCCTCGCCGCTCATTGGCGGCCCTCGGTGCGGTGCCGGGTGTCCTCTCTCTCCGGGGCCGCACCTTCACCTGCGTCTGCTGAGTACGAACACGCCGCATTATCAGTCCATCGAGTTCATACACCCATCTCGCTGACGTGCCCTGCAGTGCTAAATCCAACCAAACACGCAAAGGCCATGAATGCCATGCATGGCTTGCACCGGATCTAGCGACGCCCGCAGCAGCAGCGATGATGTGTGGTCCTGCAAATGGTTCCGGAAGTCTGGCATCCTGCATTGCGTGGTCCCCACGTTTTACCTACGCCGAGTAAGAGGCTCATACCTCGTCTGGCGTACTAGAAGTTGAAAACGTGCCACGCCTTCGTTCCCCCTTGGTCGACACGGCATACGGGAGCCGAAGCGTTGTTCGCGGGCCAGGAACATCGCTGTGTACAAGTCAACCAGCTATATTTGCTAAACTTGGCAATGCAAAGTTACAATATCGCCATTCTTGCAAATGCCCATGGTCTGCTCGCCTTGCGTCTAAATCCGAGTGTTCCGTGTACAATACTACAACGGGTGGCTGCGACTTCTTGGGAGTATCAGCCACATGTGCAATCCCCGTAACCAAGCGCCAAGCGCAGTTTCAACTGCCAGTACCTATTTGAAGAACCCCAGACTCGAGGTGCGTTATCATTCACGTCTAGCATATTCCGTATATTTTCTAGGCTTTGGAGGATTGCTGCATCTTCGCGGGTAGTATGTACGTGCACGAGGATGCCTAGTTCGGTAGGTAATCGTTGTTCTAGAGGCCCCAGGCCACCACCAAGACACGTGCCCACCTCGAAGCGGGAGTCTACCATCCATGACATTTCCCAGAGCGCCCTTTGGACTCGCGTCACGGCGCTCTCTTACTCACAGAAGCCTCATCCGCTCTTTCCCCCCCAGCTACAGCTGCGCCTTCTTCTCATCCCTAGCCGCCAAGGCAACCCCAGAAAGCCATGGCGAATTATTCGAATACACATCTGGGCGATGGCTGTATGTTGATCTATAATCCATAGTCCCATAAGAAAAACACTGCTGTGCATTTGCCAAACTAACCTCCCCCTTGCACAGCTACAACGAACCCCGCCGTCTATCCGAAAGACGCTCAGCATTCAACGTTGATGAACTCAAAAAAGCCGCCGCAACCTCCCTCAACAGACACCCCTCCGATGTGCAAAGCCTCCGCAAAATCGCCGAGGGAGGCTTCAACCGCGTCTTCGAGGTCTCAATGAAAGACGGGGCGTCTGTCATCGCGCGCCTTCCTTACCCGACGACGGTGCCGCGCCGTTGGGCAGTCGCGAGCGAGGTCGCGACGTTGGGCTTTGTTCGCGCGGCGGGGCTTCCTGCACCCCGCGTTTTGGGGTATTCTATCCATGGGGATGCGGATGGTAATGGCGTTGGTGCGGAGTATATCTTGATGGAAAAGGTGGCGGGGAAGCCGATTGGGGATGCGTGGTTTGCGCTTTCGGAGCAGCAGAGACTCATGGTTCTTAAGCAGATTGTAGAGTTGGAGGCGAGGCTTTTTGCGGTGGGGTTGCCGGGTAGTGGGAGTATATACTACGCTCGTGATCTGGATTCTAATACACCTAGAGTAGATATCCCTGGGTTTGACGACGGATTGTGTATTGGGCCGTATGCGGCGCAGCGATGGTGGGAAGGCGAACGTGGAGAGCTGGACATCGACCGAGGCCCTCGTAAGTAGCTATTCCTGTCCATCCATAACTTATCCATCCTAAACATGCATAGATACTAATCCCCGCCTCGTCCTCCAGACCGCCGCGGAGAAAGAACTATCCTGGATCCGCGCCCACGGACGCCCTCGGTTCCCCTTCGAGCGCGCGCATAGAGAAACATTCGACTACAAGAAGCAAGATCCTGAAGAATATGCGAAGTCATTGCTGGACTACATCCACCTCGCGCCCCATCTCGTCCCCACCGATCCGCAGCTCAACCTCCCTGTCCTCCGCCACCCCGATCTCCAGCCCAACATCTTCATTTCCGAAAACTTCACCATAACCAGCCTCATAGACTGGCAGCACGCCCTAGTCCTCCCCACATTCCTCGCAGCCGGCATGCCAAACTCCTTCCAGAACTACGACGACGAAGAGTCCCTGTCCTTCATCCCGCCACACCTCCCGCCCGATCTCGACTCCATGGACTCAGACGACCGCGCCACAGCACGCGAGCGCTTCCGCCGTCGCCACGTGCACTTCTTCTACCTCGGATTCACGCAGCGCCTGAACGCGCCGCATTTCCATGCCCTCGAGCAAGAAACAAGTCTCCTGAAGCGGCGCATCTTCAACTCCGCCGGTTCCCCCTGGGAAGGCCTGAACACGCCTCTAGAAATGGACGTTGTCCGCGTATCACAGAACTGGTCTGAAATCGCGGCTGTGGGCGCAGATGGTAAGGTGCCAGCATGTCCTGTCGTCCTCGGTGAGGACGAGATACAACGACGGACGAAGTTGGACGAGGCGCTGCGGGAGGTGGACTCTGATATGGAATATATCAGAGGATCACTCGGCATCTCGGCTGATGGGTGGACGTCGCATGAGAATTTCGAAAGCGCGAAAGAGAGGGCGAAGTTCATTAGGAAACAAGGGCTTGCTGCGGTTAGCGATGATGCGTGGTTGGCGGAAATGACCGATCAGCATTGGCCCTTGGATGACTGTGATGAGGATGTATAAGGTAGGGAAGGGGGATGACGAGCTGTGGGTATACTTGGTCTGGGTTTCTTTTTGTAAGTTGAGCGTGGCTTTACAGCGTTGTACCGTGAGCCGAATGACTCGCGAGTGCTTGACAAAGATTGTATTTCTAGACGTTCGAATTAGAGTAAGTGCAATGTGCCAGAAGATGGATTGGATATTCCGTGCGGCGGGAACACTAGACTTGGAACTAGGCCTACATATGTATGTATATATTATAACATAGCCAGCACTGGCAATGGCACCTTAGCCTTATACTAATACTACTACCTTGTAATCAGACGTTCCTTTGACACTCAACGAGTTGATCTCGTGTATTACCCAACCGCACATAAAGCAAACCTAGTCTATACACAATATAAATAGCCCAGTTCTTCCATCACCCATCATAAGCCGTCCAACGTATCATTGGACCATCCGAGACAAGCAAGCAGAAGCGACCTCCAATCCCTCCCATCTACCTTATCCTTTAAACACAACACAACACAACCCCCGAAAAACTTCCAACGACCCGACCCCCCAATCACCAGAAAACCCCACAAAAATTAACCCCATATCATGCTCAACAAGCCTCGCGCTTAAAACTACCCTTTTCCCAATTTACACACTCCTCTTTATCTGTCCCACAACATAACATCCCTCCTTCCCTCTAGACTTCGCCCCGCTTCGTAGCCTCAGCCTTCCTCCCCCTTCCCCACCACTTCACCACGCGAAAAAAAAACGCGGCCTACTCCCCACAACGCACAACCCCACCGCCTCCACCACCACACCCTCTTCAGCCCCACTCACACAACATCCCTAAGAAATAAATAAGTGGCAGTGAAACAGCTCACCAGGCCCGCCCATCACCATCACCATCACCACACCACACCACACCACACCACACCTAGCCAGCCAGCCAGCCAGCCAGCCACACTACCAACCAGGAATCCCAACATGTAAAAAGCGAGAAGAAGAAACATCATCCAAGACACTAGCCCTGAACGGAAGGTAGTGTGCTCGTCTTCCCCCCCCCCAACCACCACAAGAGCATCCATCTATCCAGCCAAAACAACCCAACCCACCATAAGCACCACCACAACATCCAATCTATCCCTGCTTCGACCTGCTAGCCAGCAATCCATCCATCTACCCCTTACTGGCGACGCCTAATCGCATCACATCACACCCACCTCACCACTTCGCTCCAACACCACTCACCACATACATCACATCACACCCTCCCCTCCCCTCCCAGCCAGCACAAGTCTTCAAGCTACAAAGTAGGTAGGTAGCTATTCTACTATGACTCTTGAAACTTATATAGAACAAACACAGCCTACACTACGTACCCCCTTAGCCAATCAAAACCTTAAATGCACACCTATTACCTAAATCTCGCAGAACGTATAGGTGTGCAGAATCTCTCTCTCTCTCTCTCTCTCACACACACACACACAAACAAACAACAAACCCAACCCTCAAACAGTAAACTTTCCACATACCTCTATTCAATTCCCGCCCTACTCTCGCCTTCAACCACGCTATATTCAGTCATCACCTACAATTTCTCCTTGTACGCGCTCCATCCCTCTAAAAAGAGAACTCGGCATAACAATCCCTCCCCCCACTCGTTCGTACAAAAGAGGCAGGCACACTATAACACCTCCCTCCCTCCCTCACCCACCCACCCACCCACCCAAAAAAAAGAGGCGTATCAAAACCCAGGTGAACCCCGCCCACCAGGTCATGGTATGCAGATGCCCCAAACGCCAGAGAAGTATGCATACGCTACAAGGCCAACCAAAAGCGTACCACAACCATCCACCCCATCCACCCCCTACGCCCCCCACACATACCAACCCAATGCTTACACGATACGATTCTATAACATGCCCTGCAGCCCGTTCGACGCATAAGCCATAGGCTTAACATTCGGATGCGGCACCGCCTCAAACTTGGTGAAGTTGAGCTTGTACTCGGGACCAATCTTGATGAAGGCGCCCTTGTTGCCCGTGCTATCGCAATAATGTGGCGCGGAGAACACGGTGATACACTTGCCGTCGTGCTCGACTTCGTAGCCTTCCATGCGGACCTCGTGCGAGCGGATAATGGCTTCGAGGTTGTTAGTCTCGCAGAAGCGCTTGGTAACGTCGGGTCCGAACTGCAGGCCGACGCCGCGCTTCGAGGGGCCCCGGCCGGGCTGCGTCTGTGGATCCGTCCAGAGCATCTCCATCATCAGGCCGGACTGCCCCGGTTGCCGCTGCTTGAAACGATCTAGTTTCCTCACGTCGTCGAGCGTGACCTTGTCGTCTGAGAAGAGACCACCGTGCAGGACAAAGTATTTCTTGCCGATCAGCGTTGCGAGGGGGAGGGCGGAGAAGGACTCGGAGAAGAGATTGAAGACGCGCTCCGTGTATTTGGCGCGGCACTCGCCCTCGAAGCCGTACATGCGGTTCATGTCGTCGGTCTCGTGGTTGCCGCGGTTTAGGAAGAACTTGTCGGGGTAGAGCCACTTGTATGCGTACAGGAGGAGGGCGATCTCGGTCGACCAGGAGCCGCGGTCAACAAAGTCGCCGTTGAAGAGGAACAAGTTCTTTTCCGAGGGCTTGCCGGCGAGGCGGAAAATCTCCATGAGATCGAAATACTGGCCTGCACGAAAATTAGTTCCCCCTCATACAGTGTGAACGATGACGTAGAGACCTACCATGCGTATCTCCGCACACGGTAATTTCCTGGCCGTCTTCGACGTCAATTTCCACCATGGTCGGCTCCTTCTTGACGAGGTCCATGACCGCTATTATGATCTGGTAGACGTATTTTCGGGCCAGCTTCTTGCCGTTCTTGAACCGCTCGATCATGTCCTCGACGAACTCCAACGTCATCTTGTCCTCCAACTTCGCACCGTCGTAGGATGAGTCGATGGCCATGCTCTCAAGGTCCAGTCCTTCTGCTGCCGAGGGCGCATCTTCGACCTCGATGGCCTTTAAGAAGGCGTCGCGCTTTACGATCTTCTCGCAATCGGCTAACCGAATCTTGGCCGTGGCATCGTTCGGGGCCTTCTTCACCACCAGTTTCCAATCGCGCAGAGCTTCACGGTGCCGTAGGATAGCGGTATGCGCAGAAGCGCGGCGGTAGTACGCCTGCGGGGACTGTAAGCCGAGAGCTGCGGTCACCGCGAAAACGGTGAATGTACCTTGACATTATTGGGGTCGAGCTCAATTGCCTTGTCGGCATCTAGCACAGCGAGGCCGTACGACTCTAGCTTGATGTTCGCCTGTTCAAAGTCAGGAAAGTGGTCGCGTGCGGCGGGGCATGACGCAACCGACCTGGGCACGGTTCGTGAAGAACGAGGGCTCCTTGTCGTAGGCGTCGATGGCCTTGGTGTACCAGGCCACAGCGGCAGGCCAGTCCTGCTTCTTGAAGGCCTCATTGCCCTTGTTCTTCAGCTCGGTCGCCTCAGCCAGCGAGGTTGCCATGGCGGCGACGCGGAATAGCGGGGGTGGAGGGCAGGTGGCGGCGCGACGACAGACAGAGCGGGAAGGCGAAGATGGCGGCGCACCTGCACCAGGTAAGATTTTGGGCACAGGGTGGTGTGGCGCGACAATTCGTAAAGCCTTTACAAGACGTACGGGCAAACGTCTAAGTACTATGTGTTACCCTAGGATAGGTAATTGTAAGTGAGGCCGTTCAATGCTTTCAGCGCCTGGTGCTTGCAGACAGTGCAGAGCGCGGATTACGTGGTGTAAACAAAAAAGAAGACGAGCGAGCACGGCGGGCAGGCACAGCAAAAGCGCGGAAGCTGCGACGGACGCTCCACGACAACAGACAACGCGACTTCGCACAGGTCGGGGAGACTCACCAAAAAGTTGGTTTTCGCTCCCCACGCTCATCATCGTCGCCCGCCACCCGCTGCATCCACCGCCTAGCGACCCCTACGCCGCCAGCCGAAACGGGCAAGGTCACCGTCTGCCATCGACTATTATGCCGCCGAAACGAGGTGTCGCCGCCGTCAAGAAGGCGCGCAAGACCGACAAGTACATCTACCTCGACTCGGACAGTGAGGAGATTTCTCCGCCGCGCGACTCGGGCAGCGAGAGCAGCGAGAAGGAGAACCGTGAGGACGCTTTGCCAAACGCCGGAAGACAAGGCGCTGATGACTTGCTGCCAGGACGCAAACCAAAGGCGAAGCTCTCTAGCGAGGCGCCAGCCGCATCTGCTACTACGGGCAAGGTAGTCCCATGCCCCAGCAAACGCCAAGCCGCCCATCACCACGAACAAAGCCCAGTTCAGAGTGTTCGTCTCCCCAAGTCCGTCCCAGCTGCGACTCCAGCTCCTACCGAGCACACCACCCGCCGCCCAAAGACGACGACTCTCTCCTTGCGTCCGGCCGCCGATCAGAATCCATCGCCTGTCCAACCCGCCGTCGAGGCCACCACTGTCGAGGCCACCACTGTCAAGACCACCACCGTCGAGCCGGACCCCGTCAACATGTCGCAAGCCAACCACATTCCTTCGAACCAGCTCCGTCACATGCGCGCCTGCATGGTGTGTTCGGCCGTCAAGACGCAGCAGCACTTCCACCAGTACGGCTGCCCCAACTGCCACTTCCTCGAGCTGGCGGGCAACATGGACCAGGTGCAGGAGTGCACCAGCCAGGTCTTCGATGGCCTCATCACCGTCAGCGACACGACCAAGAGCTGGGTCGCGCGCTGGCAGCGCCTCGAGGGATATGAGCCGGGCGTGTATGCGGTGCAGGTCGAGGGCGTCTTGCCTGAGGATGCGCTCGCGGCTGCGGAAAACGCGGGCATTCACTATGTTCCGAGGGATGGGTCTGTCAACGAGGCGCTGCCTACGGATGCTTGAATGGTGGACAAACACAAGGAATATTGGGAAGAGCTGGAGTCATGGGATGGAATGGACACTTTACAACGGCGCTGGGCGGAACCATGCAGCATCTTCAGCAACGGAGTTCAGGAAATAGCATGTTGGAATGCTACCTGCCATACTATCACGGAGTTCCTTTTATCATCGTTCAAACGATGGGGAGGCAATTTTTTCATAGCCGATCAAGGATAATCGAAGATTCTTAAAGATCAGAGCAATAGGAAATGGAGTCTCGTACATGTACAGCGTCAGGCTCCCAAGCAACCGTGAATTCGGGTATATACATGAACCTCAAGTTGAACTGTTCCAAAAACGCCTATCCATGCCCGTCGCCTAGCGGCACATGCTCAGCCTTTCAGCTATACAAAAACAAACCACCCAACGCCAGACCCCCTATACTCTACACACCCCTCCTCATACCCAAGTGCAAGCCGCCGCAGTCAACGCCGCCACCACCACCACCTCACCCCACCTCGCCATCACCACCGCAGCAGAACTCCTATCTTGATTCAAATCCACCACCGCACCAGGGTAATTACACGTCAACTTGCGACTATCCTTCTTCCCATAACTCAGCGCACGCATCGGATCATCAGGACAATCGAAGCCCAGCTGCGCCGGACAACTCCTCACAATATCAAAGCACAGATTCTCACACGGGAGAAGCTCCTTATACGGCCCCGGCTTAATCTCCTCATCAATCATCGTGTTTCGCGACTGGTTATACGCAAAGCGATTCCGCATCGTATTATTAAACGCTGCGGACACGTTCCCAGCCTCGGGGAGCGTGCCGTCGGCAAAGGGGGTGTTGATGTTACGCGGGTGCAGCCAGGGGTCGGCGGCGGACCAGTCTTCGCAGCGCGGGATGAGGACCGAGCAGAGCCAGGCTTTGTAGTCGTTTTCGCAGTCTTTGCATGTGCGGGCGAGCGAGTATTGCGCTGTCGAGGCCGTGTCGCAGGCTACTTGGGCGAGGGAGCGGCGGAAGTTTTCCATGTATTCGGCAGCTTGGGCGTCGTAGAGGGCTTTGAGGCCGGTGGCGTTTTGGGTGAATTCCGGGGAGGAGGGCACGGCGTAGGCGACGGAGTCGCAGGTTTCGAGGTCGAAGATTACTTTGCAGGAGTCGTCTGGGAGTTTGTTAGTTTGCAGGGAGGAGGTGGGGCGAAGGAGGGGGACGCGTACCAGCTTTAGTGGTCCATTGGAATGCTTTGAAGACTTGACCGCCAGCGTTGATTCTCGTGCCGTCCAGTGTCATGTCCTGTGTGCTGCCGTTCACGGCCAGGAACCCGGTGTAGTTCATAGCTTTCTTTAACCCTTGGATGTGAAACTGGCCTTTTGCTGTTCCATGACCGAAATTGGTGGTGATGGAAGAGTTGACAGTAAGGTTGTTCGATGCCCTGGATTGCTCCCTGAGCCCGCAGTACGAGCGTTCTAATCCCATCATGGGGTTCCAGTTGTCACCTGGGAAGGCGTACATGGTGAATGGCAGCTCTCCATCCGTCTTCATCTTCTTCCACTTGTCCACCTCTTCGGTGTCATTGGAGCTTGTAAGGTTGTGCGTGATGAAGAGGGCAGAGTGACTGTCTGTGTCGATCATGTAGATAAAGTTGCTTTCGTTGTCGTAGTTATGGTAGTAGCCGTCATCGACGCTGGCAGCGAGTTGGAAATGCCAGCTTCCATTCCAGCCTTGGGGCAAGGAGGGGGCCGTCACGTCGATAAATACGTCTTGATCAGTGGATAGTGAGAAATTGGCGTAGCCGCCGTCGAACGTGACATTTTGCATGTCGCTAGGTTCAGCGTTCGCACTACTCGTTGATGTCGAAACCCACAGCGTCAACTGAGGCGGAGGGTCCGTAACAAGCCGGGCAGTCAGAGTGGGCTGTCGACATGTGTTCGCCGATATCCATAACCGTGCTTGCGCTTGCCTCTTGTCCAATCCCTCCTCCGATACTACTTCTTCTTTGCTCTCTTCTGAAGAAACCACGGCATGCTCTGAACCCCCGTTTGATGCATTCTCCAGTACCCCCGCACTCACTGATTCCTCCAGCACCGTTCTCTTGCTCTTGCTGCTTAACTGACTCTTTTTGAACCTGAAGTGCTGTGTCGTGTTCGGCATGATATTCACTTCTGCCACCTGATTGTTGTTCAGCTCCTCCAGATCATCCTGCCGTCCAACCAAGCTCCTATCGAAATAGGCAAAATCGGGCAAATAGAGGCCATTGCTATGCTCCCCTTCCAAATCGTCGCTTACATGTATCGGCGGATCATCTGGCAGCGCGGGTGGTATCGACGCTTCGAGCTCGGTGCGCCCGCCGTGTTCAGGAGGAAGGGGTATCTCGGCGGCGTATGCGAAGTGATGTGGCTGGAAACATATCCAGAGCACGACGACCAAGCATGTCGTGGTGGCGAAAGCTAACAGCCTCGCTTGCAGAGGCGTGAGCTTCGGTAGCTGCATGTGTGCGTCGTAGAGTTGCGAAAAGAAGTGGTTGCGACGCGGGCGCGCTGCAGCGCCGCTGCGCTCGGGTTACGGTCGATTCAGGCAGGCAGTAATACCGTGAACGATGCGGTGTGTTTCGCTGAAGCCGGCTGTTTGCGAAGGCAAGGGCGGCAGGCGTTGTGGTGTGGTTCCTGGCATTGCGGCAGTGCTGATGCGCAGTTGGGTCCCACCGCGCCAAGAAGCTGGATATGCGGGTGTGGATGACATCCAGGACGTCTCAGCTCGCGGGCTTTTTCATGCTCCCTCCGCCGTGGGGTCGAAGCTCACCAATTCAAGCGTCACTACCTCCGAGCAAGATGGTGGTTTGGAATTGTCCCAGCTCGCCCACGCGACTCGTGGTCTCTCGCCGCTGTTAGCGCTCTGGCAGCCACGTATTGACGACCAACAACATAGCATAGTGAGGGCGCAGTCGACCGCGTTAAGAGAAACCACAGCAGAACACGTCCTTCGCTTTTATCAGTTATACACCAGCAACAGAGTCGAACAGACGGACATTCTCAAGACGATACACCTCCCTCGGCGGGGCAACCAGCGGCAGGACCCCACGTGTGTGCGACTCTGCCCCTTCCTTGTTTAGGCAAAACAACAACAAGGGGGTGAGCCTGAATTGATCTCCGTCGGATCGCTAATCAGCCTGACACCCCACCACATCCAGCCGTCTCGCGCTTCGTCTTCTACTCAACGCTCTTTGGCCCTCCTCAGTTATGTGATACCAACATCTCTTCTCCACCAACGCCGTCCTCCCGTCTACCGCGCCTCGGCCATCGACCACGGTGCCTTTCCGTCCCGGCTCGTCGCTCGTCCTCTCCACCGCGCCGTTCTTTCCGTATCGTGGATCTCTCGCTGCGCGCACATGGTCAGGGTGTACGTGGAAGGACAGCAGCAGGTCGTTCTGGTCGCGCGTGTGGCGCAGGTTGCGCCAAACGTTGAGGAGCATCGGCTTCGTCGTGCCATGGCCGAGTATGCAGGCGCAGAAGAAGGAGCTGCGAGAGAAGGAGAAAGAACTGGCCGATGCCCTGGTCGTCTTGGCCGGAGAGGTCTCCTTTGCGGGCTCACTAACGGCAAATACCAAATCTGCCTCCAGCGCTCCCATCCTCCCTTACGCAGAACCCGCTCATTCAAGTCCGACATCTTGCCGCGGGCCTCTCACGCCAAATGTCAAGGGTCGAGATACAAATGGCAGATAACGCACCGTTCGCTCAAGGGAAGAATCTTTTCACAGGCGGAGAGATTATTCGAAAATATCTACCTGACATAGAGACTCTGTTTATGCAGAAGCGGGTCCCTCAGCGGATGATATTCGAGCTATTGATGGAACCCAAAGATCTCGTATATGCGGGCATGGTCAGCTGCGAAAAAGAAGTCATAGAATGGGAACTCAACAACTTCTCGTCTTTCGAAGACCTAGACGAGTGCGTCGTCCAAGCCATCACGCCAATCTCGTCAGAACCATCGCGACCCGAAGCCGAATCCGGTACACGTCGCCTCTTCGAACGCAAACTGTCCACTCTCCATTCCTCACCCTCGCGCCCTTGGCTCCACGACGAACAAGAGATCCTATATCACCTAGAGGCTCTCGAAATTACTGCGTCTGCCATGACTCATCTCTGCATCCCTATCACAGACTTTGTCGCCAAATCCACCATCACTCTGCGGCGCACGCTTCCCCGGCAAGTCCTCAATGACCACAGCCTACAGAAAAGAAAGAGGACGGGCCGATGTGCAGAGTATGCACGGTGTATGAAGTGGGCAGGTACGAGCTGGAGGCAAGGAGGCGGTTGTAGGAGAGGATGTGCGAACGAAGACGAGGACCCAGAAGGGCTGCCGAGTTGGCATAGCCGCAGTCGGTGGTTCGATGACACGGGGACATATATGGTTGGTGATGGGAGAAGCGGGGTGGATGGTAAAAATCCTGTTTCCTGGGTTCGAGAGCTGTGATGGCTGCGTTTTGGGGTTTGCATCTTTTCTGGCATTTGGAGTTTTGGCGAGATGATACCCTGTGTCTTTGGAGTGATCTAGTGTTTTGTAGTTTAAGCTTTGCCTTGTCGATATCATGGGACTATTATTCGTGTCGGGGCGTATATTTGGACAGATTAACGGGTGTTTTGCGTCAAGATTTTCAAACTGTATTGGAACGAACTCTAGCCATTCCAACGCAAGCTCATTCGACCTGGTGCTCGGGTTGATGTGGTTCTCTTTAGTATGTACTATAACATGTATAAGGTATGCATAATCCGCGTTCGACATAGACGCACATGCAGCTCGCACGCCCAGGAACTTTTGATGAGGCATTGTAAGCCGCACAGGGACAAAGGTAACTGCAACTGACCTTGACATCTATACGCAGGTGTTTATCCTTCTACTAATCCATTCCATCCAAGTGAAAGTAACACATTAGTATTGCTGTAGTATGTAGTCACAGATACTCTACCATTCATAGAATAGTAGCCATTCACATCACCCAGTGCCCGATATACCTTCCAACCGTGAATATAATAGAATCTCAGCGCAGATCCAACACCCCGCTATACAAACATGCAATCTGCCGCCCTCTAATCTTACAACTTATTCCACGCCTGCGCCACGCATGCCGCTTTCCCACCCCCTCATCCCCGTTTGAAGCAAACACGCACCAGCACTGAGCCCACCAGCACGTACGTACCCGCACGCAACAAACCTCACCACGTACTTGTCCCCACATCTCTTTTTGCAACCTCGCCGCACACAAATGTACACCTTTACCACCTTTTTAAACGGTGTGTGTATATATATTTGCGAATGGGCAGATGCAGTATACAACACAACAAGCGCACAGCAATTAAAACCCGCGTAGTCCAGAGGTTAGGATATCTGATTTTCAAGACTTGTAGTGTGGAAAGCTCAGAAGACCCGAGTTCGAATCTCGGCGCGGGTGTCACAAGTGTGGGATGGTTATTTTTTGCTCTTTTTATAGGTGGGGAGGGATATTTTTTGTAGATAGGGATTTGGTAGAGAGGGAGATTGTGGGCTGTGACGATGTTAAAACCTCTATACATTTCTGTTCTACTCTATTTTTTAGCGTATATATTTATAATACTATGAAAATACTTTTTGCAATACTTAGACAACTATACGCGAAGTGGAATTCTATTAGCTATTCGAATTAAGTTTATATAGATGTTACTCCTATCTGCTCTATAATATATGTAAATACTATGTCTTAAATGCTTATAGTAAGATATCTTAACCTATACTATCTAACCTAAGCGTATACATACCTATCTATAAAACACTACTTAACCTACCTTCTAACTTGCTCTACACTAAGTAAGCCTACCTATAGATATACACTCTATCCTCTTAGTTCTTTAAAAGCTACATTTCTAGAACATCGCTCATTCGCGAGCGCGACTAAAATATCCCCGCGCTTACTCTCTCCTTACAGTAAGTAAGTACCTCACCTCACCCGTACACAGCACCTTTACACTCAACATCCACTCACCCACTCAACCTATCCGCACTAACAGCCCCCGCGCGCATCCACCCACTCATATCCCACCTATTCACACTCCTCACACCCGCACCCCCATGCCAATCCCTTACCCCAGCACTTCCCATATACAACCCCCCTCCCCACCTCCCTTAACAACGCAACCCGAGCCCACGTCCCCGTTCCTTCATCTCGCTCGTTCCAACACCACACCAAATCAAGCTATGCTCCGTCCGCTCCACGCGTAAACGCAAACGCAAACGCTGCATTTGAATCCACATCTTTGGCAGGTATCAAGCGCAAGATGACCCGACGACACACTACCGACCTGAAATTAGTTGGATTCTCTCTCTTACTAAAAGGTAGCGCGAAATGGATACATACCATTACAAAGCAAAACAAGCCAAAGCCAAAAGCAAAAAGCAATGTCGATCCCATCCCAAAAGACAAGACACCACCATACAATGTGATGGGATGTCGTCGTCTATCGTCGTAAACGGCGCTCTCCATCCATCACCCGTCCGACCCGACCGATGTGTCTAGGTAAGGTAATGTACCTGCTACCTTGGTAACTAGGCAGAATGCTATTCAATGCGATTCAGTGTGACTGTGTGAGATTGAAGGAGCAAATAGCGCAAACGTTCAAAGTGACAAGGCTAGGTTATCCATGTGAATGGTTTTTAAACGACGGCGACGGCGCATTTGGCTACAAGGCACAGATAGACAGACAGACTAACAGACGAAGATGACAGATGTGAAAAAGAAAAAGAAGGAAAGTAAAGTATATAAAACGTAATGATTGACGGAGGCTGAAAGCAGAGAGCCGCGACGCCGCGCTAGTGCAAAAACAGACAGACAGACAGATACCGTAGAGACACAGACACGAGGCAGGCCCATTCCCCCACCCAACCAACTATACGGCATCTACCAACCACAGACTCAACCCCCTCACCCACACTGAGGCAACAAAGTTAAAAGCCCTTAGCGAAAGAGTTAATTTTGTACTAATTATGGTAGCGCAGCAAACACTTAATAGGTAGAGTTAGTATAGGCAAAGAAAGCTAGAGATATAATACTACTAACCTTCTCTAGTATCTATTTATTATCCTTAGTAGTATTTTTAGAGTTATTACTAAGATAGCCTTTTTTAAAGTAAATTTAAATAGAGTATAAAAGAATATATTAGTGTAAAGATATTAAAGAGTATATTTTAGCTTTAGTAAATGTGCGTAGGTTATAGGAGGGCTAGAGGTAGGTGCTTATATACTAGAGAAGAAATTTTACTATACTTTATATATATTATAGACTCTAAACTATAGTATAGTTAGAATAAGAAGATAAGGTTAGTAAAGTTAATAAGTAAATACTTATATAATATTACTACTTTTATTCTTTTACTTTACTTTTAAGAACTAGGTACTTATACTTATATTTCTTAGTAGTGTATAAGGTAAGAAGGTAGCTAGTAGAAAGAGTAGCCTAAAATAGGCGAGTCTTAAAAAGGCTAGAATTATAAAAACTACCTAGCTAACTAAGATAATAAAGTTAAAAGTCCTTAGCAAAATAGTTAATTATAATTATACTAATTATAATAGCTCTTAAGTCGCTTTAACTTAGTAACTATAATAAAGTTAACTATGATTTTTTTTTTGCGACTAAGAGGGTTCTAATAAAAATATTACAATAATAGTAGATATTCCTCCTACTATTATATACACAGAAAAGCGTTTTAAAATATTAATAAAAAGGAGTTAGCGCGTTACAAGCGAGCTAAGCGAGCTTGGCAGGCTTAGCGCATCCACTCTAACTAAAAAAAATCCACATACAAAACTATGCGTAAGGCCATATCGCCGTACTATAGTTTAGAGTAAAAAAAAGTTAACTATAGTATAGTAAGATTGTATTGTTTATTTAGTGTTAATTACTCTTTTTAACCACATTTTTTTTATTTAAGCCTACGTAGATTAGGATAGAAAGGTCGCTCTAGTCTAGCGCCTAAAAATATAATCTACTTCTAGTCTTTACTAATATAATAATAGTTTATCTCTCTCCTAGAGTTAATCTATAATATTACGTAATTTCAGACTAGTTATTTAACTAACCACTATATTACGTAATTAATAATTTCTTTAATAATATTTTTATAGTAATAATACTAATAATAATTATAGTAGTAACTAACCTAACTATTTTATTACTCTTTTATAGTAGATTTTCCCTCGTAACTAGTAAGCTATATACTACTTTTCTAGAACCTTGCTACTACTACTTATCTTCTTTATACTTCTACTACTACTACTTTTACTTCTTATTATCCTTATACACTTATATAATTTTAACTACTACTAGAAGCTTTTTCTACTATAACTACGCGCGCGCTCTAGTAATATATAAGAAATATCTACTTCTCCTCTAGTAAATACTTATTACTATATTTTAGCCTATTTTTTAGTCTTATTAGCAATGTACTAGCAAAGTGTTATTATTTTCTTATAAAGATTATTATATTTCTTTTTAGATCTTTATATAAAACGATAATTTAGTACTTAAGAATTTAAAGTTATATAAAAATTATTGCCGCCTTCCTAACTAGTAGTAATATAAGGAACTATAGTAGGAACTTTGTGTATCTATTATTACTGCTTCTATAGTTACTAATTTATTACCAGCCTAACTAGTACACTAGAACTGCCTTATATAGAGTAAGGTATACCTTCTACTTCCTATTAATAATGCTCTAGATAGAGCGGTATTTTAGTATAGACTTAGCGATAGTAGTAAGCGGATAGATCTTTAGAGCGTACTTTCAGGCGGCCTTAACAGCAGTATTAGCATTAAAGCTTAGGAAAATAGTAGAAAATAGAGTAGTAGAAGTCTCTTTAAGGTTAACTTTAATATAAAGATAGAGTATTAGTGTACCTATAGTGTGTAAGCTTCTACCTAGTATATATCGCTTACAAGTAGCACACAAATCTACTAATATAGCTATTATTTTTAGTAATATCTTTAGGAATAATAGTAGAGAAGATAATAGTTACAGCGTTATAGCGCTAGCGCTATCTTATACCTTCTCTTACTCTAAACTAGTATAGCAATATAGCCTTATTATATTTTGTATATGAATTTTTTTACTTAAAGTAGGCGCGGCAAGTCCGCTAAGCTCGCTTGTAACGCGCTAACCCTTTTTATTAACACCTTAAAACGCTTTTCTATATATATAATAGTAGGAGAAATATCTACTATTATTATAATATTTTTATTAGAAACCTCTTAGTCGTAAAAAAAAACTATATAAAAATTATATATAGCCTAAATAGATTATTAGATATAACCTCTAAAATAGTGTAATTATAATTAATTTAGTTCTTTAGTAGCCCTACCTCTTAAATCTTATTTTATAGTAGGTAGGCTAGATAGCTAATATTATCTAGCTAGTTATCTATACTAGTTTTAAATTCTCTAGTAGCTATTTAACTGCGGGTATTAGATAACGTAATTTTAGAATACTAGAAAGGTGTTGCGTTACTATATATAATAAAGAGGTATTTAGATTTAAAAGACTTAGTATTATATAAGTTAAAGATAAAAATTTAGTATACTAGACGTCGCTAATATTATAAAAGTAGGCAGACTTTATACGCTATGCGTATAGTAAACTATAGTTACACTATAGCTACTAGATTATAAGTGTAATAACTAAATTATAGTTAAGCGTTCTATTACTTATACTACTTTTATAGTTATAACTCTATAGTCTACTATAACTCTTTAATAGTCTACTAGTTAAGAGATAATATATAACTTAGTTATACTAGATAGTAGACTATTTATTAACTATTATTAATAATACTACTTTATAAAATATTAATAATAAAATTATTATTATTATATATATATTTTGTTATTACCACTATGTGCTAGGTACTAGGTTTTAGTGCCTCCTATTTTACTTCTCTCTATATATAGTGCGGATTTAACCTTAGTTAGAATCTTAATATAATAAAGATTTTTAATAATAATAGTTTATAAGGATAGTTTATAAACTACGCACTTGTCCTCTAATATCTATAAACGCTCTAACGCACGCTAAATTTACTTAAAGCGTGCATAATAAACTAACTTTTACTTTATTATTACTATTATTAGTAATTACGCCGCATTTATGTGCTGCTTATATAGCACACTTATATAACACGCTTATCTAATACTATAACTATAAGAATTTAGTATATTTACGCAATACTCTCCTCTCCTAGTAACTTATTAATAAACACCTTCTTTTGTCCCTTAATCTTATTCTTTATTATTACTATTCTAACTTATAGTAATATAATAAACTATAGTAGGAACTCTATATATCTATTATAGCGCCTATAGTTACTAATTTATTATTAGCCTAACTAGTATACTAGAACTGCTTTATATAGAGTAAAATATATCTTTTACTTTAACCTATTAATAATTTTCTAAATAGAGTAGTATTCTAGTATAGGCCTAGTAACTTTAAGCGGATAGATTAGAACGTACTTTTAGGCGGCCTTAATAGTAGTATTAGTATTAATATTAAAGCTTTAGAAGATAGCAGAAAATAGAGCAATAGAAGTCTTCTTAAAATTAACTTTAATATAGAAATAAAGTGTTAGTATACCTATAGTGTATAAGCTTCTATCTAGTATATATCTTATAATAGTACAAACCTACTAATATGGCTATTACTTTTAGCAATCTTTAGAGATAATAATAGAGAAAGATAATAGTTATAGTGTTATACTAGTTGTGACGCTAGCACTATCTTATATCTTTTCTACTCTAAACTATAGTATAGTAATATAGTCTTATTATGCTTTGCATATAAAATTTTTTTTACTTAAAGTGTCCGCGCTAAGTCCGCTAAGCCCGCTAAGCTTGCTTAGCTTGCTTTTACGCTAATTCTTTTTATTAATACTTTAAAACGCTTTTATATATCTATAACACAGAAGAAATAATTACTATTATTATAATATTTTTATTAGAAACTTCTTAGTCGCAAAAAAAAATTATAGCGTAGTAACTAAGGTTACTAACTATATATATCCCTCCTAGGCAGGAGTATAAACTACCTCTACTTATTTAGTTTTTAAGTGGCTCTACTACAGTTAATTACTACGTTTTTTATTGCGTTATAGTGCCTATATAATATTATATGCGAGCGCTAAGCCCTAGGACTAGAGCGCGTTAAAGTTTTTCTAACATCTCCCCTTAGCTTCTAAGATAACCTATAATAATAATACCTTACCTGCCTGCTCGCCCGCTACGTTACTAGACAATTAATATCTACCTTTTAATCTTTTACTACTGCCTTACTAGATAATAGACCTCTACCTACTACTCTATTATCTAATAATTAACTACTTAGAACTCCTAGACGCACGCTCTAGTGCTATTATAATATATAATAAATTGCGCGCGCTTTCTACTCCTAATACTAAATAGCACTCTAACACTACTCTAGCTTTCTCTTCTAAATCTCTTATAGTATAATTATGTACTTATATATTATCTATACTTCTAGTACCTACTCTATATAACTACTATCTTTAAAGTAACTAGCTATTAATTAGAGATCTAATATTAGGTAGTAATTACTTCTATAAGCTACGTAGTAGTATATAGCTACTAGTCTAGACTCTTACTTTATAGAAATAACTATATTCTAGTTCTTACTAATAGTTATAAGCACCTTACACCTAAACTAGTATACGGCAATCTATATTGTAAGACTTATCCCGCCTTTAATTTTAGGCTTCTACTTAAAAATATTCTTCTTAATATAGTAATTTAACTCTATAGTAGCTATCTACTTAAAAATATTCTTCTTAGTATAGACTATATAGTTTTTAATATTAAGTAGTATTTAGCTATTATATCTAGCTATATTATTATTATTTATATTTTCTAGGTAGGGGCGCGACACTATATATATAATAATAATAGCATCTTTAGAATAAGAAATAGATATAGTAACTAATCTTAAGATTTTAACTAGCGATTAAATATTTATAAGGACAAAAAGGTAGTATAAATAGATAATCTTTATCTAGTTACGTATTTTATACTATATAGGCAGCAGCTGCATATTATATTATTATTAACTTTAGTATCTAGTATATCTTACAATTAACTACCTTATTATTAGTATAAGGGGCCGATTTGCATATGCTAATAAATAGTCCTCAGCCTAACCTATCTTACTACTTTATCTTTTTTTAATGCGTTTTTAGCACACCTATAGCTTTCCCTTATAGTGTTATACTATACACTAAAAGGTCTATAATATTTCTCTTCCTAAACTATATGTGTAGCGTTAAATTAACTACCTAGGGGTAGCATAATAAAGGCTTTTATCTTAAATAATATAATAAAAAAAGCAGAGCCCCCTACTTAGTAATTAAAAAAGGGTAAAAAGGTAGTTATAAAAATGCGCGTTTAAACTACTAAGCAAGCTTAGTAGTCTTAGTAGTCTTAGTGTAGAGTTATTTCTATAAGCAAAATTTTTACAAAGAGGCTACTTAGAACTTTAGAGAATAAAACTTAGGCGCAGCTATACTATAAGCTATCTTCTTTACTATTCTAATTATTATAAATAATATAAGTTAATATAATAATAGGTATATACTACTTTGCTTATAAATAAAATAAGGGTAATACGTACTAAATATATATTTATTGCTTTATTACTATATTAAAGTTATCTTTAATAAATCTCTTACTATCTCTCTATATAAGGGGCTAAGCGCCCTTCTACTAGTTACTTAGCCTACTATCTTAGAGTCTTAAAGCTCTTAGTCTATACTTTTGCTAAGCTAGGAGTATATAAGTTAATAGCTAGAGTTACCTTTAAAACTCTATTAAATTTATAAGTTTACTTAGGCAACTCTAATCTCTTAGTCTAAAGCCCCTTATATTAAATTTAATTAACCTCTTATAATAGGGAAGCTCGCAAGATCTCCCTAATATGCTAAGAATAATCCTATAAATAAATATATAGTTAAGTTGGATATTAAGATCTCTTAACTCTATGAATAAACACGTAGTTAAGTTAAATACTAAGATCACTTAACTCTATAGAATTAACACGTAGTTAAGTTAAATATTAAGGTCCCTTAATCTTATAAACAAACACGTAGTTAAGTTAGACACTAAGATTTCTCAACTCTATAAATAAATTTATAGTTAAGTTAAATACTAGGATTCTTTAACTCTATAAATAAATACATAGTTAAGTTAAATACTAAAATCTCTTAACTCTATAAAATAAACACAAGTATAATAGAGAAAACACTAGGGTTTTTCTATAGAAAAGAGAATATTCTTGTCTTTTATCTAGTGGAATAAGTTACTAAACTTTAATAGCAAGGAGCTATAAAGATAAATATTATTACTAACCTTACTAAAAACTATATATCGAAGGTTATAATAAGATAGAGTGTATATAAAAGATTAAGCTAGTCTACTAATATTTATAAGACTAAAGGTTAATAGGGCCCTAAGCACCTTCCTAAAAAAGAAAGGAGGCCTAGAATATAAACGGGGGCGCCCTTTAAAACGCACTAATATAAAATATAGGCTATCTTACTAGCTTAAAGTAACTCTAAGTTATATTGGTAACTAAATAAAATGCTAGTAAATAGCTCTAGGCCTTACTAAAAGTAATTATTAATTAACTTGCCTAATTAGAGTAACGCGCTAAAGTGAAAACTATACTTTTAGTTCCTTTCTAAATAATAGTAGTAACACTAGCATCTAGTAAAGCGCTACTAAAGCGCTAGCGCCCTTAACTCCCTAACTTAAAGTTGTTCTCTAGAAGCTGTTAGGATTAGTAATATTAGGAATATATATTAAAGGCCAAAATCTATAAAAATTACTTTCTTTTAGAGAACGTAGTTAATTATATTATAAGTAGGCTAATAGGTAAGGTAGTAAATATTATACTAGCCTTTATAAAGAAAGAAACCTATTCTAAAGACAAATTCTAGGGTTTTTTAAATATAAGCTTTTATAATAAGTTAGTAGAGAAGTAAGTATAATATAGGCTATTCCTTAGCTAATAGGGTAAAACTCTACTAACTAAGTTTAATGCTAACTTTATGCGCCTAGCTACTAAGACTAATAAAGATAACTAGGAGAGCTTAAAGAATATTTACTAGAGAGTCTTATATATAGATTTATAGAATAGGCTAATTATACTAAAGATTTCTAAAGACTAGAACCTTATAATACTTATAAATAGAGTTAATATAGTTAAGGAAAATATTTGCTATAGAAAGATATTAAAGCCCTTTTATATAGTAGCCTCCTTCTCTACTAAGTCTACTAATACTATAGATTAGAAACTTATATATTCTAGTACTATAAAAACTACTAAAGTAAACTCTTTAAAAATTAAAAAGTGTGCTAAATAGGCTTTTAAGGAAAAGTTAAAGAAGTGCTATAAAAAAGAAGTATGCTTTTACTATAGTAAAAAGAGATATAGTATTTAGAGTTATTACCTTTAAGCTATAATACCCCTTATATAAGCTAGGACTAGTAAGGCCTAGGAGATAAATAGTAATAATAAGGATATTAACAGCTTAGTAGAGTTAGAAAACTAGCTTCTCCCCCTAAAGGTTATTAGAAAAAGAAGATAAAGTAAGCTATAAAGAAACTAGAGGAGAACTTTAATATATATAGAAAGACATAGCTAGATTTAATACTAATTACTATAAACACTCTTATTAATAATATTGCCTTTGCGTATACTATACTTAATTTAGAGTGTTTAACTATTACTTTTATATATAAAAAGTTTTCAAGAAAAGCTAACGTATAATATATTAGTTTAAATAATTCCTATTATGTAATAGAATTTAAAGAAGTAACATTTTTAGTCTATAAAGCTACTTATATAAAGATAGATACTAAGGGGCATATTGAAATAATATAGGCTTATATTAATAGGAAAAAGGAGAACTATAAATTAGTTCTTAGGTTGCTGTAGTAGAAGAAGAACACTATATTAGTAGCTTTAGAGAAATAGTCTATATATATAGGATCCTTCTATATAAGAATTAGAGATAAGTAAGGAAGATAAACTTCTACTCCTAGTTAAAAAGTCTCTGCTACGTTATTTATAACCTTAAATAGAAGAAAAAAAAAGGAATAGTGTCTGCACTCTCTTGTCTTCCAAGTCTACGAGAACTGTTGTTAGATAGAACAAGCGCGTTAAGGTCGGATCTGCATAATCGTGCAGGGACCACCGTGCTTGGCGCACAAGGCGCGACATTAGAGCCAGCCAAACATAGGGGTAACACAACACAGAATACAGACACTAGATACCAAAGACAGAGACCAGTTTTTCCTTGCTACCTGTAAACCAACACTAATTAGTAGTTACCCTCACAGTCAATGCTATAAGATAACTACAGACAGCAAGGCGAACCAGAAGAGACACAACAAGGGGTATAGCAATACCCTAAACCATGTGCTAACGAGACCCTAAGCGTTTACCTAGGTCTCCGCGTCCATTACGCCTTCGCCGGAACTCGCGCGTCGTAGCCCACTACTGAGCAACAAGGACTCTAAGCGTTTACCTGAGTCCCTGTCCATCACGCTCTACAGTACCCGCCGCTGACAGTACTATCAACCTGCGTCCCACGCTTTCGAAGAGACGCCCCACGAAATTACGATGCCTTTCACCAACCACCTCACAAAGGAAGAATAGGCGCTCATTAATAAGGACAGCTAGGGCCAGCCCCTAGATGTTGACAAGAATACGGACATTAAGACAATTGACACAAAGAGAGTTAACACATACATCCTCTTCTACTACTAAATCTCCTAAGATAAAGGATAGGAGGACTATAAGCTCTAGGACAAGATAACTGTTATCTTTAAAGGATAGCCAAAAGAACTATTTAACAAAGGCGATAAAGCTCTTGTTACTAAATAGAGAGACTACCTGCGCCAGCAAGGCGTCTTCGTAGCCAAGGACAGCAAATCGATTGCCTACAACATAGCGGAAGCGCTGCAGGGCGACTATCACGAATAGACTAACAAAGAGGTCACTCACCAGCTCAAAATAAGCAAGAAGTTTAACTCACGCTTTAATCCGAATCATGCGCCTCTATACAATACACCTTTGTCACAACAATCCTCTCAACAACCCTCTGCCCACCTTACTTCCCCTCAACCAGCTCCAACAGCACGCACCGTCTACCCACCCATACCTCCACCACAACAGCAGCCCACTCCATACCTGCCTCCTCAGCAACAGCACAACGCGCATCTATCCCCTACACAGCAGCCGAACCTGTACAATACGTACAACCCTCTACAGCGCGAAAGCCCTACAGACGCCACGCGTCTTGACAACACACATAGGCTTATTACAGACCTCTGCAAGCTGTACGACAATGAGAAGCGCTTTAGAGGTGGGCTATACGACGTATTTGACACCAAATTCAGGATCTTTCGCGACAATTGCAGCAAGATTGGACTACCTAAGCGGCACTAGGATCGAGCCTTCTCTATCATGCTGAAAGACAGAGCGTCCAGTTACTACTATAACCGCCTCGCTGGCTAGAGCTATAACCTCGAGACGATAATAGGTATAATGAAAAGCCATTTCCACACTAAGGAGAATCGTCAACTATACCTCAGCGAGTGAAGAACAACTACGCTGGCGCGTACAATCAGCGCCCACCCTAACAAGTCTCATCTTGAAGCCCTTCAATTGCTCATTAACAAGCTCCAGAAGCTTCAACGTGGGTTAGGCCATAACTACTAAGGTGACAACGTACTGCGCGAACAACTACTTAATGCGTGCAGCGGTATTAAAGACTGTAACCTTGCCCTCTTTGCCCCAGCGCCTACTTTTAAAGGCCTCTGCTCTACTCTACGCTCATCTATTAGCGCTGCTACCCGCTCGCGCGAGGCGCGTAATCCAAACCTAACGCAATACACCGCTAACGGCGAGTACCAGAACAAATACAACCTCCAACACCCCTACAAGGATGACTTTAACAACAACACAGAGGGCTATAAGCAGTACTAGACTAATAGGACCTACAGAGGTTAAGGCTCATAGAGAGGTCAAGGAAATAGATCGCAAGGATTCTTGTCGCGTTTCTCGCCACAAGACGTTAACAGCCGAGGACTCTATCAAGGCAACTCTTAAGGACCACCTTTTCAACGGCCACTGCCACCTAAGCAACAGCAATCTTAGAAGAAATGCTTTATCTGCAGTAAGCCTAGCTGCTAGTCAACAAAGCACTCTAGGGACGAGCGCAAGCAATCCTACAATAGGTTTTGCCAGACAGCATCAGCCTACTCACACAACGCACAACCCAACGTCGCTAACTTTCACGCTTTCCTAACCAAGTACGAAGGTCTCGAAATCAACAACAAGGCCCAGCAGATGCTCGCTGAGATGACAATTAAGGGAGACTAGTTCGTCACTAAGTTATCTGGTACAATTGACAGCAACCAGACAATTGCCTATCTAAACGACCAGGCTGTATACCACGCGACTACCCGAATTGACGCGTTTAGAGCTGTCGATAACGCGCCCGCCACTATATTTATGTTCAAGGATCAATACAATAAAAAAGTCTTCCAGGGCATCATGCCTAACACAGGAGCCTCAGGCGTCTTAACAGCTAAAGAACTACAAGCAACTACTCTACAGGCAGCTACAAATTTGCAAATAGATACCTCAACAGCTAGGCAGCACCAAATCCGCTTTAGCAGAGGCCAGGCAATTACATCTATAGGCACCCTACACGTCAACACGGCAATTGGTGATGTCACGTTCCACGTACTACCTACCAATACGCCATTCTTGCTCTGTCTGGCCGACATGGACAGACTAGGCGTCAAATACGACAACCTGCGCAACGTACTAATTTAGGGCAACCAGCTACACCCAGTTGTACGTAAATGGGGCCACCCATAGCTCCTCATCAATCAACCTAAGCGCACCGCAGCCGCCAGCTGCCACCTTACAGAGACTAAGCTACGCCAGCTACACCAACGATTTGGCCACCCATCAGCTCGTCGGCTCTACAACTTGCTCATCTGTGCTAGCTATAACAACGTCCACAAAGAGCTTATTAACAAGCTCGTTAAGTACTATCAACAGTGCCAACTGAACCAGAAAGCACCCAGACGCTTCAAATTCAAGCTCAAGGAACCAGACCTAGACTTCAACTACAAGGTAATTGTTAACGTTATATACCTAAATAGCAAGCCTGTCCTACACGTAGTTAATAACGCAACTACCTTTCAAGCTACTCGCTTTCTCAAAGATGTATCAGCCGCAAGCACCTAGGACGCTCTACAGCATTACTGGATAGATACCTACGTTGGACCGCCTAAGTACCTTGTCCATGACGCCGGCAGGAACTTCATTTCTACTAAGTTCAAGCAATTTGCCAAGTCACTGTCGATTGACGTCAAAGAAGTACCCATAGAAGCTCATAACAGCGTAGGCAAGGTGGAGCAGTACCATGCTCCATTACAACGCGCTTTCAAGACTATCCAAGTTAACTTACCTACAACAATAGACAAGCAGCTCATCTTGCAAATAGCTGTTAAAGCTATCAACAACACTACGGGTCCCAACGGCCTAGTGCCTACACTCCTTGTCTTTGGCGCCTACCCACATATGACAGAAGACTCTCCCCCGTCGCCATCAATTACTCAACGCGCTGCCGCCATCAGAAAGGCTATAAGAGAGGTCAGACAAATACACGAAACACGCCAAATCAATAACGCACTAGCGACGCGCAATGGACCTACAACAATTAAAACAACTACACTGCCTATCAACTCTGACGTGCACGTCTGGCGCGAGAAGGATGGATGGATGGGCCCCTACAAGCTCATCGCTGTAACTAATAAAACCTGTATAATACAGCTACCGCATGGCCCTACAAATTTCCGCTCAACAGTCGTTAAGCCGTACTACACTAATACCTCCCCAACGAACAACGAACTAGCCACGCCCCTAGCGACAAACAACGATAATAATAGCCACCCAATAGATATGCTAGACAACGTAGACAGCTATCACAACTATAACAGCGACACAAGTAGGTCCGACTAGCAACTAGGACCAGAACCAGCTTTTAAACCCCCTTAACGCAAACGCGGCCAACCCAAAGGCAGCAAGAACAAGCCTAAAGCCCCTACAGCCCGCGCGAATCCTCCTTGGACAGCCCATATAGCTCCTATAGCGTACACTGCCTACGCGCTGCGTAACAAGGCTTGCATAATAGAGGTCTTCATAACGCATAAAGAAAACACCAACTAGCTACTTACTATACAGCTACGCCAAGAACAAAGGATAACTACACCTAGTTAACTATTTAAGCTGTCAGACAACAAAGAAATTAATAGCCTTATTGCTAATGGAGTCTTCCGCTTTAAGCAATACGATCCCTGCAAGCACAAGGGACGGATTTTTAAGTCGCGACTAGTACGCGAAATCAAAGGCAAGACTACCACTACCCCATACAAGAAATCACATCTCATAGTGCAAGGATATCAAGACAACAGCAAAGCGACAATCCTCACCTAGTCGCCAACTATCCAGCGAGCTAGCCAACAAATTATCCTAGCTATTGCTCCTTCGCTCATGCGCAATGGAGCCCTGTCGCTGAATGAAGAAATCTCGCTCTGGCTGCGAGACATTACCCAGGCGTACGTACAGTCACGCACAAAGCTTAACCAAGTAGTCACCGCCTACTTGCCTAAGGAAATTGAGTACAAGTATCCGCCTGACACAGTTATAATAGTCGAGAAGCCTCTATACGGCCTGGCTGAAGCTAGTACCTATTAGTGGGCAACGTACAGCGCTCATCACAAGGAAAAACTTCACATAGAGACTTTAACATACAACCCATGCTTGCTTGTAACTAACACTTAGGACACCTTTGGCGTAGTAGGCATACAGACTAACAACACTCTTATCCTCGCGAATGAACGCTTCTCTAACCTAGAGGAGAAGGAGTTGACATTTACAGCCAAGCCAAAGGAGAAGCTAACACCTACTACTCTATTACTCTTCAACGGATACATCCTATTAATTAATCACAACAGCAAGCTCTCACTACAACAGAAGGATCAAGGCAAGAATATTCAGCTTATTAACACAAGCTCAGCCAACTATTAGCAACAATATATCGAGCAAAGGGCTCGCGGCGCCTACATCGCGAGCATCTACCAACTAGAGGCGACTTTTAACCTCTCTGTTGCCGCACAAACTCAGGAGCCTACTACTAACAACGTTAACGCGTTAAACAAACGCTTACAGTGGCAATTAAACAACCTCAATCGTGGCCTTACCTATAAGGCACTTAACCTAGCTTAAGCCAAGGTCTTTGTGTTTGTTAACGGCTCCTTTGCTAATAACAAAGATTTAAGTAGCCAGATTAGCTACACAATTATATTGGCCACAGAAGATATTGCTAACGCTAAATTTACAATTCACAGCAATCTTATCCACTAGAGCTCTACAAAGAGCAAACGCGTGACCTGAAGTGTACTTGCGTCAGAGATCTACGCAATAGTAGGAGGCGTCGACCTCGCCTACTCTATTACCTCAACGCTCGCCATGGTTACACAGCAGCTTAGCCTGCTATCTCTCCCCCTAATAGTTTGTACAGACTTATACTCACTGTATAAGTGTATCGTCAAGCTAGGATCAACTAAGGAGAAGCGACTAATAATCGATATCATGGCTTTACGTCAATCGTACGAGAGGAGGGAGTTGTTTAAGGTTCGATGGGTGAATGGCCAAGACAACCCTGCTGACGCCATGACAAAGGCGTCGCCAAACAAAGCTCTCGAAGCCCTCATTAACACTAACTCGCTGCGCGTACAAGTTGAAGGATAGGTAGCACGCAAGGCTCCCGCAAACTAGCTCCAACCAAAACATAACTATTAACAACAACAACAACCACCACAGTCACTACCTTCCTTCTACACTCCTTTTTCTATAAAAGAAAAGTTACTAGTGTCTGCACTCTCTTGTCTTCTAAGTCTACAAGAACTATTGTTAGATAGAACAAGCGCGTTGAGGTCGGATCTGCATAATCGTGCAGGGACCACCATGCTTGGCGCACAAGGCGCGACATTAGAGCCAGCCGAACATAGGGGTAACACAACACAGAATACAGACACCAGATACCGAAGACAGAGACCAGTTTTTCCTTGCTACCTGTGAACCGACAAATAGACTAATAGTCTTTACTACCTCCCTTAAGGACATTTAGAAGGCTCTAGCCCTAAATGCTAAGGTAGATTTAAGAAACTATCTCCCTAAGTAGCTTCTAGACTAAGTAGAAGTTGTCTTAAAAGAATAAGCTAATAAACTTCCCCTATTATAAGACTCTAGGATTAATTACTTAATCCCCCTTATTAAGAAGAATAAATAGACTGTAGAGATCTCTTTTAGTCCCCTCTATAGTATATTAAAGGAGGAATTGCTAGTTCTTTGTAAGAAACTAATAAAGTACTTTAACTATAGCTTTATTTAGGTAAGTAAGTCTAGCGCTATAGTACTAGTATTATTTATAAAAAAACCTAAAAGATGTCTATAGTTTTATATAGACTATAGGGTGTTAAATGCCCTATTAAAAAAAGACTGCTATCCCCTCCTCCTTATTAGGGAGATATTATAGCTCCTTACTAAGACTAAGTAGCTAATAAAATTAAATATAATTTAGACTTTTTATAAGTTAAGAATAGTAAAAAAATAAATAGAAAATAGTTTTCTAAACCTAGTTTAGATTATATAAGTAGCTAGTAGTCCCCTTTAAACTAGCTAATATACTAAGTATCTTTTAGAGATATATTAACTATATTCTAAAAAAGTACTTAGATAACTTCTACTTTATCTGTATAGATAACATTTTTATATTTTCTAGTAGATCTTTAAGGGACGATTAAGACAAAGTATAATAGGTAATAAAGAAGTTAGATAAGGTAGGGCTGTACTTAAATATTAAGAAGTATAAGTTTATAGTTACTAAGACTAAATACTTTAAATTTATTATAGAGTATAGAAAAGGGATTAATATAAACCTAAAGAAGGTTAAAGCTATTTAGAATTAGGCCCATCCTATAGATATAAAGGGTGTTTAACGTTTTTTAAGGTTTACTAACTTCTACTAAAGGTTTATAGAGAACTTCTTAAAAGTAGTATTTTTATTAATAAAGTTAACTAGAAAGGAAACTTTCTTTTTATAGAGGTAGGAATAATAGTAGGCCTTTAACTACCTAAAGAAAGTGTTCTACACTAAGCCTACACTAGCCTACTTTAATACTAAGAAGTAAAAAGTATTAAAAACTAATTTCTTAGGCTAAGCCTCTAGAGCCTACTTCTTATAGTTTAATATAAAAGGAGTCATTAAACTAATCGCCTACTTATTTACTAAATACACTCTTATAAAGGCAAACTATATAATTTATAATAAAGAGATACTTATAGTTATTAAAGTAACTAAAGAGTAGCATAATATACTTTAGACTGTCTCCTATATACTTATATATATTAATTATGTGGCGTTATTTTATCTACTTAGGGGTAGGATGACAAAGGCTTTTATCTCAAATAATATAACAAAAAAGCAGAGCCCTCTACTTAGTAATTAATAAATGTACTAATTATAAGAACCTTATATATTTTATAAAATTTAAAAGGTTAAATAAGAGGTATATACGCTAGGCTAATACCCTTAGCAAATATAATATAATATTCTAATATAGACTAGAAACTATTAACTTAAAGGCAAATGCCCTTTTATAATACTAGTAAGATATGCCTACTAATACTAAAGATAACTAGGTTAAGTCCTATAAAATCTAACTCCTTAAGAAGGTTTTTTTAGAAAATAGAAATATTAGGCTCTAAATATTTATAGTCCTAGTAATATAAGCTCTACCTAGAAGACTTAACCTTTTTAGGAAAGAAGAAAGCTAGGCTAAATATAAGAAATACTAGTCTTCTTCTTCTTACTTACTAAAAGAGTTCCCTCTTAAACTAGAAATATACCCCTTAGTAAACCTAGACTTAGATAAACTATAGTCTTATAGCTTAGAGGAAAATTTTATATTAAAGAAAGTAAAGAAGTGTATTCTTTACTATAAGCGTACTTTTCCTCTTTTTTAATCCTAAAAGTTACTATATAAGAATGCAATATTAATAATACTAGTTACCTCTAATACTAGAAATAAAAATAGGTCCTAGACTAGAAACTTCTATAGATAATACTAGTTACTATAGTCTATAACTCTCCTATATCTAGGCATCTAGGAAAAAAGATTACCTATAAAATAATTACTAAATTATACTTCTTTCTAGAAACATTAGACTTTATCTATAAATTTATTAAGAACTATAATATATATAGGAAAACTAAACTATAAAGAGATATAAAATAAAGGCTACTATAACCTCTCTCCTTTCTTAACTAGATATAAAAGAGAATCTCTATAAATTTTATTACTAAGCTTCCTATAAGTAGAGAAAATACAAATATAATAGTAGTATATAATAGGCTAGGAAAAGGAATAGTTTTAGTCCCTTTACTAGACTTAAAGATAAAAATAGTAGTAGAGGCGTTCCTTTATTATAATATAGCCTACTATTAGCTTTCTAATACTATAATCTCTAACTATAGAGATTAATTTATAAGTAACTTTTAAAAGTATTTATGTAAGAGGATAAAAATCTAAAGGACATTATTCTTCTCTAAATACCTAGAGACTAATAGTACTATAGAATATATAAATTTTATAATTAAGGTATACCTTTATGCCTTTATATAATAAAACTAGAAGAATTAGGCCCTATACTACCCTATAGCGCAAATAGCTATTAATAGACAAAAAGCCACCTCTATTAAAGTAGTACCATTCTTTGTCTAGTATGGATATAATATAAACCTATCTAAGCTAAGTATAAAAATAAAAACTATTAACTATTACTAATAGGATTTATAGCTAATAAAGTCTGCTAAAGCTTTGCTATAGAAGTTTTAAGAAGTTTTTATATTTATTTAAGTAAAAATAGCTAAGTCCTAATAAGAGTAGAAGTGGCAAGTAAACTAGCACTAAAAAGATACTCTTATATTAAAAAAAAGGAGATAAAGTCTAGCTCTAGTATAAAAACTACCTATTTAACTCCTACCCTAATAAAAAGTTAAACTAAAATTATATAAAGTTTATAGTTATATAAGTAGTAGACTCCTATAATATAAAACTAAATATTCTATCTAGAGTTTACCTAGTATTCTTAATAAATTATCTACGCCTAGCTAAAGAAGACTCTCTTTCTAGCTAGGCTATAGATAATAGGAAACTAGAGGCTATTATTATTATTAAAGAAGCCTCCCGCTCCGAACCATAGTACGGTAATGTGGCCTTACCATATTTTGTATGTGGATATTTTTTAGTTAGAGTGGGCGCGCTAAGCCCGCCAAGCTCGCTTATAACACGCTAACCCCTTTTTATTAATACCTTAAAACGCTTTTCTATGTATATAAGAGCAGGAGGAATATCTACTATTATTGTAATATTTTTATTAGAAACCTCTTAGTTATTAAAAAAAACCATTATAAAGAAGAAGAGAAATAGGTTATAGAAAATATCTTAGCTAAAAAAACCTACCTAAACGGGGAGGGGACTATAAAAATTACTATACTAAGTTAAGTAGTTAGATAATACTAATCTAACTTAGAAACCTACTATAAATCTCTCTACTATAAAGGTATTAAATTGCTAGAAAATATATATCTCTCTATTTTAAAATAATAATAAAAAGTTACTTATAAACTTTTATAGAAACTCCCTAAACTAATAAATATACTATAGCTTCTAGTATAGGAATTGCATCCCTAGTAAAGAACTTAAGAAGCCTCTACTAAAGGGAGGTTAGAATAAGCCTAGACCTCTAGCCCTTCCTACTAATTACTTAAGGATTAGTAGAAAATAAGACTATAATCTACTTAAAAGAGTAAGAAATATATAAGAAAGTACTATAAAATATTTAGAAGTATTAGCTTTAGTATAAGCTAGTAAAAAAGAAAGAATAATCCTCTCTATAATAAAATAATATAGATCCTAAATAATAGGAAGTAAGTTAATTAGGAAAAGAAGAAAGAAGGACTATTTAGAGGAGGATATTATAAAAGAAAGAGAATAGATATAGTATAACTAAAGGAATTAAAGTATTTTAGAAGCTAAGCTTATAGCTTAGCTATACCTATAAAGTTATAAACTATATAAGAAAACGCCTCTAGACCTCTATAATAAGGCTAGATATAGAAATAGAAAAATTCTAATATTCTAAAAAAATAGATAGGAACACTACTACTCCCCTATAAACTTACTCTTGCCTAAATTAGAATTAAGGTCTATTCCCTTAACCTTTTTATAAAAGATAGCAATTTAATTTGAACTAATAGCTATAAAACTTAAAATCTACTTAATACGCTTTAGAAAAGTAGTAAGCTTATATCCTCTTAATATTTTACTAGCGTAAATAGTATCTATAATATCTAGAATAAGCTTAACTAGATCCTAATAGGGAGACTCTAGAATAGTTAGAGTAGAAGTGGCAATTAACTATAGCATAATATTAGCTAAAGAAGATAAACTCTAAAAACCTAAAACTTATAATAAGTTTATTAGAAAGAGCTTAGAGAATAGTATAAGTATTTTACTAAACTATAAGAATTCAATGCAAAAGCTTTATATTCTATCTAGAATATTTAATATTAGTATTATCTATCTTCTAGGGTTTAACCTAAGCGCTTTAGATAGTAGAGCTATACTTATAGATAAAGAAGTTAAGATAAGCTTACTAGAAATTAATAAAAGGCTTACTAATATAATCTTTACTATAGAGAGCACGCTCTAGAATAAGATTATTAAACTTAGTTTTAGCAAAGTTTTCTTATAAGCTATTCTAAATCTAGAATATAAATTAGTAACAAAAAAGTTTACTAAAGAATTATTATACCTTATCTAAGCACTTACTAAAGTGGAGAATACAAGTCTTATAATTATACTTTTTTTCTATAAGCCTTTACGCATAAAGAGTAAACTACTTAAGGTAATACTAGTAGAACCTCTCATAAATATAGGCGGCCTTAAAAATAAAGTCCTTAGATATTATATAGATAGCTTTAAGAGTCTTTTAATTATAGCTTAGGCCCTTAAAAAACTACTTAAAATTAGTAAGGAATAACATAGAAAAATAAGAGAACTAACCTCTTAATAGTCTTTTATAGTTTTATTATATATAAACTTCTTAAGGTCCTCTATACTATAGGCGTCTAAAGTAGAGAATAAAGGCTTACTATTATAAGTAAAAATACTATAAGTTAAAATTTTTATAAAGAAATACTAAGCTATAGTTAAGCTAGACTTTACACACTTACTTATAGTTATAAGGCCTAGTATAATAGATTACTTAGGGGCTCTACCTATAATAGAGATTAGTAGTAGCAAAAATAGTACTAAAGTAAAGGGGAGGGAAATAATAGAAGTGTAGTATAATATTAATAAGAAGTGTTGCAGATATATTAGTAGAGTAGAAAAGAAAGATAGAACTAAGGCAGAAATCTCTTTTTATTTACCTTAGCTAAAGCAAATAATAAATAATACTAGCATAAATTCTTAACTAAAATAGGCAGCTATACTATAGAAACTAAGAAATATAAACACAAACGCGCTAGATATAATAACTAGATTATCTTCTAGAGGTAAATAAACCTAGTATATATAGTATTAAATATATTCTTAAGCTTTTAAGCGCGTAGAGAGGGGATCTAGCTACTACTAGGGAGAAATTTTTAGGAGGGGGGCATATATAAGGGGCTAAGCGCCCTTTTACTAGTTACTTAGCCTACTACCTTAGAGTCTTAAAGCTCTTAGTCTATGCTTCTACTAAGCTAGAAGTATATAAGTTAATAGCTAAAGTTACCTTTAAAACTCTATTAAATTTATAAGTTTACTTAGGCAACTCTAATCTCTTAGTCTAAAGCCCCTTACACTCTACGCCCTACTATCTATCTAGGTATTAATGTTATTTCTAAAGAAGTATTTACTACTATTAAAGAGTACACACTATAGTTTTATGCTATTGCTGCTAAGGTAATAATACTAAAATTCTATTTTATTTATAAGATAATTATATATAGAAGGCTAGTCTATCGAACTATTTAGAAGGCAATTCTTTTATACTAGCTAGATTAGTAGCTTATCTAGTTCTTAAAGACTAGTAAGTCTATATTCCTACTCTAATAGAAGCAATTACTTCTTATTAGTAATAGAATCCTCTAGTAGGGGACATAAGAGAATAATAAGGTATTTATTAATAAGCTATAAGGTAATAAGAGTGTTATATAGATCTATAATATCCTTCTAGCTATTATTATTACTATTAAGTTAGCTTATTTAAGCAAGTACGCTGCGTAGTAGTATTAATAAGAATAACTAATAATAGTAGTAGTAATAAGCTAAGTGCTATATATAGCATAAGTAAACTTTATCTAGAATTAGAAGCTTATAGGGTATATGGTTATTCAAGTGTTTAAGATTAGTCTTTAATTAGAATTAGGTGCAGTATATAGTAGTATATATAACTTTCTATCTTAATTTACTTTAACCTTAAACTAAAAAAAGGTTAAAAAAGATATTTAGTAAGCCCACCCCTAACTATATTATTAAGGCGCTTATCCTCTTTAGTAAGGTTCTTAGACACCTTAGTAATTACTATCTTTAGTTTAATAAATTTAACCTAGGTATAAAAAAAAGGTTTATAGTAGTAGTATTAGTAGACGTAATTTAGTTTTAAAAATAGAACAGTTAGAGCTTATATACTAGTATAGTTATTTTTCTATACTATATATTCTAGATAGATATTATACTATAGCTAAGTTAGTCTTAATAAAAATAAAAAGATAAGGTTATATAGTATAATATCTATAAATAGTCTTTAGTCTTTACTTTTAAGAACTAGGTATCTATACTATATTAGGAAAAGTTTTAAGTAAGTATAAGTACCTAGGGTACCTAAGTAGCTCTAAGCACGCCTATACATACCTACGCACTAAATACGCTTAATGCATACTAGTAATACTACTTTTTTCTTAGTGTATATATATATAAGATTGCGTAAGAATGTGTACCTATACTACTAGTATACCTAGAGTAGCTAGAGTAGCTAGAGTATTCTAGGTGCCTATACTACTTATAAAATACTAATTAATTAGCAAATAAAGCTCTTTAATTAGTTAAAATTTAAAAAGCTTAGTAGTCTACTTAGTAAGCTACGTAGTAAGCTTTAATAGAATTAGAATTTTTTTAAAGTATAAAGTTAAAGTCTTTTACTAAATATATTTAAAAAAATTATATGTGTATAAGTACCTAGGATACCTAAGCAGCCCTATATAAGACTACGCACGCCTATATACTAAATATACTTAGAGCGCACTAGTAATACTACTTTTTCTTAGTATATATATGTGATTCTTTTTAACGACTAAGAAGTTTCTAATAAAAATATTATAATAATAGTAGTTATCTCTCCTACTATTATTAACATAGAAAAGCGTTTTAAGGTAGTGTTAATAAAAAGAAGTTAGCGCGAATATATATATAAAATTATATAAAGATGCGCACCTATACTACTAGTGTATCTAGAGTAGCTAGAATAGCTAAAATACCCTAGATGCCTATACTACTTATAAAATGCTAATTAATTAGCAAATAAAGCTCTTTAATTAGCTAAAATTTAATAAAAGGCTTAGTAATCTGCTTAATAATCTGCTTAGTAATCTGCTTAGTAAGCTTAAAAATATTTTTAAAGTATAAAGTTAAAGTCTTTTACTAGATAGTATTTACTAGTTAATATAATAGTATTAATTACTAGCGTATTATATAGAACTTATACCTAACCCTAAATTCTAGATTTTATAGGTTTAAAAATAGAAAAATATAGTTTTATAATTATTTAAAAGAATTAGATTAGGCGAAAATTAGTGGCTTAGTAAAGAACACTATTTTAAAAAGTATAAACTTTAATATCTTTTTAACTACTTTACTTTTATTAAAACTTTTTTAATAATTTAAATAATATGTTATTAGTACTATATTTTTATATATAAATATTATGTAATATATATAATAACTAGTATAATAAAGAGTTTTTATTAATTACTAACTAATTATATAGTTTTTTCTTTGCGACTAAAGAGTTTCTAATAAAAATATTATAATAATAGCAGATATCCCTCCTACTATTATATATACAGGGCGCGCCAAGCTCGCTTAGCGAGCTTGGGCCAACGCGCTAACTCCTTTTTATTAACACTATCTTAAAATGCTTTTCTATATTAATAATAGTAGAAGAAATAACTGCTATTATTATAAAATATTTATTATAAACTTCTTAGTCGCAAAAAAAAATATATACATAGAAAATCGTTTTAAAGCATTAATAAAAAGAGTTAGCGCTTTATAAGTAAGCTAAGCGAGCTTAGTAGACTTAGCGCGTCTATTCTAACTAAAAAAAATCTATATATAAAACTATGCGTAAGGCTATATTACTATACTATAGTTTAGAATAGAAAAGATATAAAATTGCGCTAGCGCTGTAATTAGTATAATGCTATAACTATTATCTTTCTCTACTATTATCTTTAAAGATTACTAGAAGTAATAGCTATATTAGCAGATTTGTGTGCTACTTATAAGATACATACTAGGTAGAGAGCTTATATATACTATAGGTATACTAACGCTCTATCTTTATATTAAAATTAACTTTAAAGAGACTTCTACTACTATTACTTTATTTTCTACTATCCTTCTAAGTCCTAATACTAAAATTGCGATTAACGCTACCTAAAAGTTCGCTCTAATCTATTTGTATAAAGACACTAGGTCTATACTAGAATACTACTCTATTTAGAAGATTACTAATAAATTAAAGTAGAAGGTATACCTTACTTTATATAAGGCAGTTCTAGTGTACTAATTAGGCTGGTAATAAATTAGTAACTATAGGCGCTATAATAGACGCATAAGGCTTCTACTACGGTTTTTTATATTACTATAGGTTAGAATAGTGGTCATAAAGGACAAGGTTAAGGGGTAAGAGAAAGTGTTTATTAATAAGTTACTAGGAGAAAAGAGTATTACATAGATACGCTAGATCCTTATAATTATAGTATTATATAGTAAGTATATTATATAAGTGTGCTATGTAGTAGTGCGTAAATATAGTGTAATTGCCACTAATAGTAATAATAGAGTAAAAGTTAGTTTACTATATACGCTTTAAGTAAATTAATAGTGTTAGAGCGCTTATAGATATTAGGGCAAGTGCACAGTTTATAAACTATCCTTATAAACTATTATTACGTTAGCGAAGACTAGTAGACTGTATTTTTAGGCGCTAGACTAGAGCAGCCTTTCTATCCTAATCTACGCAGGCTTAACTTAAAAATAAGGGGGTTAAAAAGGGTAATTAACACTAAATAAATAATGCGACTAACTAATCATATAATAATAATAGTATTTTAAATTAAATATTAAAGACTAGTATGTGTAATATTAATTTATCTACCTAGGGGTAGGACGACAAAGGCTTTTATCTTAAATAATATAATAAAAAAAGGAGAGCCTCCTACTTAGTAATTAAAAAGAGCGTAAAAAAGGTAATTATAAAAAAGCGCGTCTAAACTACTAAGTAAGCTTAGTAGTTTTAGCGCGTACAGCGTTTATATATAAAGTTTTTATAAAGAGGCTACTTAGAACTTTAAGGAAGATATAACTTTAGCGCTACTATACTATAAGCTATTTCTTCTCTACTATTCTAATTATTATAAATAATATAAGTTAATATATTAATAGGTATATACTATTATTTCTTATAAGTAAAATAAGATTAATATATACTAGATATATATCTGTTACTTTATTACTATATTAAGGTTATTCTTAACAAATCTTCCACTTTACGCATACCTCTACGCCCTACTATCTACTTAAGTATTAACCCTAAATTGTCTAACGCTAACGTACTCGCTGTTGCGAAAAAGTATACGCGGAAAAAATATAGTTTTATAATTATTTAAAAGAATTAGATTAGACAAAAATTAGTAGCTTAGTAAAGAATACTATTTTAAAAAGTTTAAACTTTAATAACTTTTTAACTACTTTATTATTATAACTTTTTTTATAGTTTAAACGCGCTTTTTTTATTACCTTTTTACGCCTTTCTTAATTACTAAGTAGGGGCTCTGCTTTTTTTATTATGTTATTTGAGATAAAAGCCTTTATTGTCCTACTCCTAGATAGATAAAATAACGCCACATAACTTTTTTAAAAATTTATATTAGAAAGAGAAATATTATAGACCTTTTAGTATATAGTATAACACTATAAGGGAAAGCTATAAGTGTGCTAAAAACGTATTAAAAAAGGTAAAGTAGCTTAGAGACAAATAGGTTAGACTAGGGATAGTATGTGTAAATTGGCCCCTTTTACTAAAGGTAGTTAATTATAAAATATACTAGGTACTAAAGTAATAATGTAATATATAGTTGTCTATATATATGTAATATAAAATTTGTAACTAGATATAGATTAAGTGTTTATCTATCTACTACCTAATAATAATATATTTAATTTTTGCGCAAAATCTTAAGATTGCTATATTTATCCCTTGCCCTAAAGACACTATTGCTATTACTACTAGATATATAGTATTATG
Organism: Laburnicola sp. R22_1; assembly: GCA_014281115.1. Lineage (NCBI taxonomy): Eukaryota > Fungi > Ascomycota > Dothideomycetes > Pleosporales > Didymosphaeriaceae > Laburnicola > Laburnicola sp. R22_1. Next base: position 184,596 of record JACONQ010000015.1, read on the forward strand.
CTCCTACCTAGAAGACATAAATAATAACATAGCTAGATATAACGCAGCTAGGTATAACGCGGCTAGATATAATAGCTAGACGTCGCTTAATATTAAAAACTATATAGTCCATGCTAAGGACCTATATAGCGAGTGGATAGCTGCCACGAAGTTTAAAAATTTATATAATAATTTATTAGCACTATTCTATATAATAATATTACGTAATATATATAATGTGGCGTTATATTAACTATTTAGAGGTAGCACAATAAAGGCTTTTATCTTAAATAACATAATAAAAAAGTAGAGCCCCCTACTTAGTAATTAAAAAGAGCGTAAAAAAGATAGTAATTATAAAAAAAGCGCGATTAAACTACTAAGCAAGCTTAGTAGTTTTAGCGCGCATAGCTTCTATATGTAAAGTTTTTATAAAAAGACTACTTAGAACTTTAAAGGAGATATAACTTTAGCGCCGCTATACTATAAGCTATCTCTTCTCTACTATTCTAACTATTACAAACTACTATCTAGATTATTGCAAACAACACAAGTTAATATTTAGTATTTACTATATTAATAGGTATATACTACTGTGCGTATAAGTATAATAAAAGTAATATATACTAGATACACGTTTATTACTCTATTACTATATTAAAGTTATCCTTAATAAATCTCCTATTGTCTTTCTACGCATACCTCTACGCCCTACTATTTATTTAGAAATTAATATTATTTCTAAAGAAGTACTTACTATTGCTAAAAAGTATACGCTAAAAATTCGCGCTGCTGCTACTAAGGTAATAACACTAAAGTTATATTCTATCTATAAGATAATTATCTATAGGAGTCTAGTATACCTAACTATTTATAAGGCAATTTTTATATACTAGCTAGATTAGCAGCTTATCTAGTTTATAATAACTAAGAAGACTATATTCCTACTCTAGTATATAAAATTACTTCTTATTAATAATAGAATCTAAAAGAGAGATTAAAGATAGAAAATAAAATATTTATTAATAATTTCTAGTATAATAAGAGTGTTATATAGATCTATAAGATTCTTCTAGTAATTATATTAGCTTATCTAAATAAGTACGTCGCGTAAGTAGTGTAAAAGCGTAAATAACTAGTAATAGTAATAGTAATAAGCTAGATATATTATATACGCTATAAGTAAACCTTATATAAATTAGAAGCTTATAGGGCATAGATAAAGTATAAGTAAGTTTAAAGTTTAAACTATTATTACGTTATTAGATATTTAAGGTTAGTTTTTAATTAGAATTAGGTGCTATATATAGTATATAATAACCTTATATCTTAATCTACTTTAACCTTAAACTAAAAAAAAGGTTAAAAAAGGTATTTGGCAAGCTAACTATTTGTATAATAACTAGTAAAATAAAGAGTTTTTTATTAATTAATAACTAATTATGTAATAAAAATAGTATTATTATATTAAATAATTAAAGACTAGTATTTTCTCTATAATTTTATTAAAAAATTAAAATTATAGCTTAACTACTAAAAAAGTTATAAAGCTTTATAATAATTACTTATTTAGACTATTTATATATATCTACGCAAGTCTGCGTATATCTATATATCTCTAAGTATTTTTATGCTAGTAAATTGCTTATATAAAAATATATATAAATACATAAGTCTGCGCACATCTGCGCACAATTTGCACAGTTAAGCAGAAAAACTTTCCTAATATAGCGTCTCTTAGAGTCTTAGTAGTGTGTAAGGTAGAAAGGTAGCTAGTAGAGTAGGCAGCCTAAAATAGGCGAGTCTTAAAAAGGCTAGGGTTGTAAAAATAACCTAGCTAATAGTAACCTATAGTTAACGCAAGTCGTAAGTTGGTGGTTATAGCCACAGCCTTGGGCAATAGTAACCCATGGTTGACGCAAGTCGTAAGTCGGTGGTTATAGCCACAGCCTCGGGCGAAACAGCGCGCCAGACCATCCCAGATCCGCATCCCCCACCATCCAATGTCCGCCGCCCCCTCCATCCCCTCATCATGCAGGCGCAAAAAAAAGGCAAACAGACCCCCCTAGCGCCGATCACCAACCAACCGAACCGGTCAGCGCAGGGCAGATTCTCCACAGTGCGCACGCCACATGCACGTGTCCAATGCAAGAAATTTGATGTCCGTCGCCGAGTCTCGTCTCGTCTCAGGCCCCCGTCCCCACGAACCCACTCATCCTAGAAAAATCCGCGACAAGTTAACGTTGTGCGAGGGAGATGATGGCCAGTGGGTCGATCCGGGAAGCCGACTTGGTGCTTGGCTGGGACGAGTTTCGGAGATTGGAGATTCGACGGCAATGAGGGACGGCGGGATGATTCGCTGCATGCACGTGATTGTGTGTGTGGAAGCGTGCAAGCGTGTGCGTTCCCGGGCGGCGGGCGTCGTCGTATTGATAAGCGAGGGGTGCTTGGGGAATGTGAAACTTGTCTACGGACGTCAGCGGGATGCCAATGTTAGAAGATGATAAAAGTGCCCAGGTGTGGGATTCAGCGGCCCTGAGTACATGACAGGCAAGAAGGCTCCCTCGTCTGTCTGTTGATCCAACCTCGACATTGATGGTGAGATGAGGAAACTCCTACCCAGATACTAGGAGTCGAAATGAAAAGAGGGTATTGGATTGGCCGTCGGGAATGACAAGGACGCAGAAGAGCAATAATGTACAACTAGTCCAACTTAGGCGGCCGCCGTTGCATCATTCGCGTAGTTAGTCGAAGACTTGCCTAGGGATCCCTGCTCCTGCTCTCCTAGTTGATATTGTACACCGAAATGCCGTTTGCAGTCTGTCGTGCAGCTGCATGGTCGTTTGATGACTGCGTAACGGATCGAGCGGATGGTGGCACGCATCATCAGGCGTGGATCTCGCCGGAGCCCTCGCAGATGTGGCAGGTCTGCGTGCCGGTGTTTTTGCAGTGGGAACATTTGGCTCCGCCGCAGGTATCGCATTTGGTGGTTCCATTTCCTCGACACGTTGGGCACTGCATTGCAAGGAAGGCGTGGTGGTGGAGCGGGGAGGAGGCGTAGCAGTGGCTGGAAGGGAGAGCACGGCGGTTGGTGGAGAAGTGAAGATCGGAGAGGGAGGGAAGTAGGTAAGGTAGCTGGTCAACAGACAGGCGGTGGTGCAGACTGAAGGAGAGAGGAAGTGAAGACAGGAAGGAGGGCTCGGATGGTCTGGCGTTCGAAACAGGAAGGCTGCAGTAGCCGGCGGCTTTCAAACCTTTATATACCCTTTGTTCAATCAAGAGAGCCTGCCTGTAGGTCGACTCTTCAGCTGGGCTGGGACCCTGAAATTGGTGAAGCGCAGCGCTCAGCCGCGAGGAAGATGTGACAGCATGTCAAGGACCGATAGCAGCATTGTCCCTCACGGCTCTGGTTGCCTCGCCTGAGTCTGTGTTCCAATGTTGCCCTGGCCCTGCAACCAATGGCATCGAGGTCGGAGATTACTTCCTGCCGGCTCAACCGTACGAGACAGGCAGACGATGGCAAGGGCGAGATGAGATTGACACGGATCGTGACATCATCGAGGCGGGAGGCACACTTAGATGGAAACACGCTATGACGTACTTAAATTGTGGGCTCCTAGGTTATTTCTACCCCTTTAATAATTACTATTTTCTAAGTAAAAATAGATACCCTATAATATATAAAAAACTATAAAATATTTAGTACTAAGCAGAGGGCTCTACTTTATTTATTATAGTATTTAAGATAAAAGCCTTTATTATTCTACCCCTAGGTAGTTAATTTAACGCCACACATAAAATATTTAGTAAAGTATTTATTATTTTTAAAGATATCAATGTAGTTTATTAGAAGGAATACACTCTTGTAAGTTTTAATTACTAAGTAGGGGGCTTTGCTTTTTTTGTTATATTATTTAAGATAAAAGCCTTTGTCGTCCTACCCCTAGGTAGATTAAATTAACGCTATATTAGAACTTAGAAGGAATATAAAAAGACTTAGGCTAACTAAAATAACGCTCCTACTAGCCTTCTAGTAACTATAGTAGTTATAGTAGATAAGATTATAGTAGCAAGCACAGAGGATATTACAGAGACTATAATAATAATAGCTTCGGCCTAGCTAGTTAGATAACTAGTAATAAATCATATACGCTGCCTTAGGATAAATAAGATCCTTTAGACTATTACTACTATAGTATTATTAGTTATTAAAGATCTTTGTTGTGTAGAGATTCTAACCAAGGTTAAGTCCGCACTATACATAGAGAGGAGTAAAACAGGAGGCACTAAAATCTAGTACCTAGCACATAGTAATATTATTAGTTATATTAAGTGCAACTGTAATATATACTAGGTTATCCTATTACGTAACTTCTCTTAGTCTATAGGTAGTGTGCTATAATGTCCGCACACTCCCCTATATATATAGTACCAGTACATTCTATAAGTATCTAGCTATTATAGCTGTGGCTTTGGGTTGGCTCCGCTGCCGCCATAACACAGAGTCGCAGACAATACTCTAGAGGCTAGGAGAGTAAGAAGGCATTAGCGGAAGGACGGCGTCGTGACTAATAGGCTCCCATAGTAGCGAAGGGCACAGCTATTAAGACTATATAGCTCGCATCTATCTACTACGCAGCATATATTTCTAACTATATATAGTTAGATCTTAGAGATGCCCTACTATTATATATAACATTATTGTTATACTTACTATATAATTTTATAGCCAACGCGCTAACTTCTTTTTATTAACACTATCTTAAAACGCTTTTCTATGTTAACAATAGTAGAAGGGATAACTGCTATTATTATAATATTTTTATCAGAAACCTCTTAGTCGTAAAAAAAAACCATACAATTATATAGTGCTGCTAATAATAATAGGTAGTGTTTACTATATAATTATATAGTGCCGCTAATAATAATAGGCAGTGTTAAAATATATGCGCAGATTGTATTAAATTACAATAACACTAAAATACTAAAAGGCAGCGCACGCACCTAGTAAGTAATTAGAAATAGGTTTTAAATATATATTATACATACAAATTTAGGTGAGTAAGCTGTTCTCTAAGCCCTAGCTGTATATAGTTAGGGATGCGTGCCGCGCAGTTGATGCGTGCCATGCAGTCTCCCCCAGCCGTGCCTGGAGTGCCGGACGGGCCTCGAAAACACCCGGAGCAATCGCATCCGCACCTCAGTCATCTAGCGTGTTTGCGCTCTGCCTAGCGAATCCCTGGGCCACATGTGCACGCAACGTCACTCGAGGCCGGCACAGCGGGTGTGCCCTTGGGATTTCTGCTCTCTGCCTCGCTGTTCTGGCACTGTTGCCCTGGTGGGGACCATGGGATGCACAGCGTAATGCCTTCCTGATAAGTAAGGCACGCATACACGTGGCAGCTGCAGGAGCGTTTGGGGCGAGCCGTAGTGGTGGGTAGGGCTGAGGTGTGATAGGGCAATCGGGCTGCAGAATACTCCAGAACAGGGACTCTGTGGTCCTTGGGCCCTCCCAGTGGCTGCTGCTGCTCGAGGTGTATATACATGATGCGGTATGGGGGCCGGTGCCTTGACTGAACTTTTGCGGCGCTTGGCGCGTCGTCGGCATGGTCGTGGAGACTGGTTTGTTCTGGGGGGAAACAGGGACGTCGGCCTGAAGCTCCAAGTGCCGCCTGTTGATTACCTACCACGCCGAGCGGACTCTACACAGCGCGACTCTGTTTGTACGTCAGTGCCAGAGCATCCGAATGCTAGTGGACATCTCGAGAGCAGAAAGCTGCTGCGGAGAAGGCCAGCCGCGATAGCCCCCAGCATACATAGGCTCAACCTAACCGAGGGGAGGAATACCAAAAAACGTAGACCAACTGCTAGTGTAGACACGAAAGGAGCCACATCCTGGGTAGGCACAACATCTCCCGTAGCCATGTGCACGCACTCACACGAGAGACAGGCCCTCAAACTTGATTTGCATATTGACGCAAAGGTCCGCGTGAGCAGTGTACAGGGGTGGGCGCTATCGACAGAATGAGGCCATTGGAAATAGCACCATCCGTATCATCGTGCATTACCGGATGCCGCAGAAGCAAATCATGTATGGTATCTATAGAACTTGTGCGACATAGGTAGTGAGTGTCGGGAACATCCGAGCCGCTGCCGTGGCCTTATCAAGATAACTTCACCTCGGTTTCCCTCATTCAGGGCTAGTGGTTACTCGTACACGCTGCTATGGATCCTAAATCGCCGACTACCTTACGCATGTGTCTAAAGAGGCATATCACGATCTCAAAAATGCCGCTTGCGACATATTATGATGCTAGGCTGAGAGAGAGCATGCTGCAATTCCCAGAAACTGTTATCTTGACAGCAATTCCGACACAGCGCGCACGCACAACCATATCACTCAACGCCTACCCTATAGTGCAACGTCATGACCGGCAAGTGTGCAAGTTGTAAGATGGCCCGGCAGAGTTTAGTGCCTCAGTCCTGATCCACTAGTATACATGTCATTGATGACAAGCCTGCACGGCATTCACAACTTCGCCATGAGGCGCGAGGTTAAACTGGGTCTTTCCAACGACGCGGGACCGTCGTAGATGTTCGCTTCAACGGCTCGTGTGTTGATCTGATCGCATGCAAGTTAGAAAGCGTTACCTTCCACGGGGGGGTCTGATTGACTTACGTGCTGCAACCCCAATTGGTCTACACGCTGTACACCCAATAGCCGCATGCAAGTCTCTGTTTCTGCTTTGAGTACTGTATAGATAGTCAGCACAGTACATACGCAATCCGAGCTGCAGGGAGGGGAGCGGAGTTCAGATGTACGTCATGAGGCTCTGACGATCCGCCCCATGGTGGCGCAAGGGGTAACGCCCGATCCACAAACGTGCAGTGCAACTTGATCAAGCCTCACTGGGGATCAGTGCGTTGAAAGAGAGGTGCTCGGCTTACTTTCCAAAACCCTAGCAACACCCTCCTTTCCACCGGCGCCCAAGCCGAACAATGCAGCCCGACCAACACCCACGCCCCTCGCCCCAAGGCACAAAGCTTTCACGACATCGGTTCCTCTCTTGACACCTCCGTCAACCCACACCTCGATTCTGTCGAATACTTCGGGGCAGTATTTGCGAATTTCCAACAGCGTGTGCACAGCGGGAGGTGCCGTGTCGAGAGCGCGTCCACCGTGGTTGGACAGTATCATAGCTTTGACCTGCGGGGCGTGGAGACTGGCGAGGTAGGCGTCCTCGTGGGTCTGAATACCCTTCAGTACGATGGGTAAATCAGTGTGTTGCGCAAGCCAGGGAAGAGTCGTCTTCCAGGTGAGATCTGCGGCCGTGCCCCAGAAAAGACTCTGTCCCACGCCCATATTCTTCGGCGGACTTGGAGTGTTCGCGTCTGCGCTCGTCTTGCTTACACTCGGATCTTGTTGTACGGCGGCTTTGACGGGCAGGTTTGCGCCGATGTTCTTACTCCGCTCGTCTTCCTCTCTTTTGCCTGGGACCGGTGCATCGAGCGTCAGACAGATGAACTTGATCTGTGGTAGCTTCTTCATTCGTGCGAGCATGGCCTCGCTCTTCGCTCGTTCAGTCTGGACATACAGCTGCCAGCCGAAGACCTGTCCATCTTTTGCATCCGCAACGATCTGCTCGGGCGTCATGGACGCGTTTTGGGAGATGACCTGCATAGCACCGTACTGCTCGCATGCTTGCGCAATGCCCCGTTCGCCATCCGGATGCGCCAGCCGCGCCATTGCGGCGGGAGAGACGTATATAGGCAACTTGACTTTGTGTCCCAGAAAGCTCGTGGACGTATCGCAATTCACGCAGTCCACGAAGACCCTCGGCCGGACCAAGATCTGCCTATAGACCGTATTGTTCAGCTTCTTGGACGCCAAGTCATCGCTCGCAGAGTAATAATATGCCCATGCCTTCCGACTAATGTTCTTTGTAGCCACCTCCTCAATCTCGTCGATATTCAAGATAGTGTCCAGATCCACTGGGCCGTCTTGCACCGCGTCACCCGTCTCCACCGGTGACTTTTCGGCGGAGGGGAGCGTGTCTGGGTTGAGCGTGCCGAGTTTCTGTTCGGGTTTGAGGTTTTCTTCGAGGATGCCGGGCGGGTGGATCGGGTCGTATTCTTCGGTCGCGTCGGTGCCAGCGAGCTGGAGGATGACCTTTGCGCCGCCGGGATGCTCGGAGATAAAGTCGGTTACATCGTAGACGCTGCCATATAGAATGACCCAGCAGCTGTCTGCGGTGTTGTGCTTCGCGACTTCCCAGTCATCAGCGTCACTCTCGAGCTTCAATTGTCTCACGAAGAACGTGCTCACCTTCAGCGTAGTCAAAAACCTTCGCCATGTTCGCTCAATCTCAATAGCTTCTTCCTCCAATCAAATGTCGCTCAATTGTAACACACAGAACAACAGTGCCAGATCCTCCCACAGATAATCTTCTGGTGTGAAAGAATATAAAGCACAGTACTTACAGCCGACAGAGAAAAGGAAACCAGAATTCGATGACCGATAAGCTCACGTTCTATAGCCGACAAGGTGCGCCCGCGGCAGGAGGCGGCATTTGCGGGGTGGAATTTCGGGGCACCCTCTACCGAACAACCCAACATCGCCCTGAGAGCTGCAACACCACGATTGCTACGCATCTCTTCGAACGGCACGGAGATGAGTTGGGGGTAGTCTAAGCTAAATAGTATACTGTGTATACAACCCTGTTCGTTCTGAGATTTCCGCCAAGTGTTCCTGTTCATGATGGAAGGCTAGGTTCAAAAGCGGCGGCGTTTGACACTCTTGGCCTTGTTTCTAGATGGATGTTCCGAGCAGGAACATAGCAAGTCTACAGCTGGGTATAATCATCGTTCTATGCTATTCACCTGTGCTTCGCCCCAGCGCCATCGTTCATCTCGTAACCACCTTGCAGCTTTTCAACCTCCTTCGCTATACGCTTTGGTCGGCACCACTCCCCAAGCATACCTTACCAAGCATACCTTACCAAGCATCAATAGAAACCGGCTCAAGATCCGGGTCATTCTCATCGCCCCAATCCATCTTCTCCAGCTCCCTCCTGAAGAAGTCCTGCTCATGCTCAAGCACACCGCTCCTCGCGCCCATACCCTCGGGGTATCTTTTCAGATTATGCCAATGTGTCAGCGCTCGCAGCGCCTGTTCCAGCGGCACGCTCTCGTCCACTTCAGCGTCAACGTCGCTGCCGGCTAGCCAATCGTCTCGCAGCTCCGGCCTACAGTGCAGATAAACAGCCGTGATGACGCGCATGTTGGCCTGTCTCCATTTTCTCCCGCAGTATGGAACCTGGTTTTTGAACAGCTTCAGCGTGTAAAGACGAAGTTGCGGTTGTGGAACCTTGAGGCTCTTCCTTAGAAACTGCCCGGACTTGTAGGAGACAAGCATGAGGTTCCGATGCGCCTTGTTCTTGCAGACTTTCTGCATGATGCGCAAATAATTAATCGAAGTGAAGAAGGCCCGCCAAGAGAAGGTGGTGATCGGTTCTTTTGGAAGCTCATGTGTTGGGAACCCCAGCTCGTCGACCTCCGGCGGTTGAGGCACAGCCGACGGTGATGATTGCTCCATCTCCGCCTCTGGGCCTTCGTTCTCGTCACGACGCATCCTGATAGGAGGCGGAAGGGCATCGTCGGAGTCAGAGTCGATTTCAGGCTTCTCTTCAGGGTCTTCTCGTTCCACGCCTATCCTCGAGTGAGATCGACAGAAGTAGAAGAAACTGTGTCCATTATTAGAACAATCCATTTGTGGGCAGAGAGGCACTCACTTAAGCTCTTCCTGCTCGCACTTGAAGTTGACGACCTTTTCGATTTCTTGAACTTGCAGGAGCTTCAATATAAGTGGCACATAACTGGAATCCACGAGAAGCTGATTGATATACTCGTATTTTAGAATGTCTAAAAAGGATAAGTATCATCCAGTAGGTGGATGAGTGGGTGACTTACGAGAGACCTTGAACCATTTCAACGTCAGCATAAGAATACCAGACACAGCTTTGTCGCAAACTTCGTGCGTGCGCATCGTGTCTAATTCTTCATTCATAGCTACAGTACCGTTATGCCCGTTGACTCCATTGGTCTCAGCTCTACCTCCTGTGCCGTTCTGGCCGTCTTGGTATTGAAAACCGCTTTGAAGGCCGTTGCTTCCGTTTGCTTGAGTGACGAGAGCTGTGACGTGAGTTAAGACCGCTCTTATTAGGACGATTATAACGGATTGGAGAGTGGGAAGAGCTTTGCGCTGTAGGATTGTTAGATGGCCATGCTTATAAAACGGAAGGGTGGTCTTACATAGAACTCCTCAACGAGATCCATCCGCTCATCTGTACTTCCCGATGGAGGCATATCCTTCTTAGGAGCATCTTTCTTCGGTTCCAAAGAAAGTTCATCAATATCAGCGTTCTCGTCCGCGCCTGACCAGCCTCGCTCGTATTTCATGAACTGCACACGTTCTTCCCATAGTTGCTTCATGGCCCTTGTAGCGCGCATGCGCTTGGCAAACAAATCGGCTGCTTCTAATATCGATGTGGGAATATCGGGTCCGTCCCATTTACGCCCTACGAGCAAATCTTGCAGGTCGGTCGAGCCTTTGCCACCAAGCTTGTTGCTTGTTTCATCTAAAGGTGGATACAAGAACGGGAACATCTGATTTGTTTGGTAATTTTGCTTCTTCCCACCTTTCCCGCTGGGTCCGGCCGGGGAAGGCGGAGGTGACGGTGCGGGAGTCGCAATATGCACAGGTTGGTGCAGGATAGAAGTATTATTGCCACTCATATCTCCGAGTCCTGATCCAAACACATGGTTGCCTGCAACCTTATTCGGATGATTCTTCAGCGGTGGTAAGATAGAGTTATTTTCGGGCTCCAACGGGAAAATGGGAGGCGGAGGATTGTACGCAGGATACTTGGAGAGTATCTCTTGACGAAATAGATGGTAGTCTAGAGGGGACGCCGTGATTATAGGGTGGCCTTTGGCATCCATGGATTCAAAATCACCGTCCTTGAAGGTGTCTTTTGCTTTCTCAACCTCCGTGAGTCCTCCAAATGATACCAGCATGGTTTTCCATAGCATGAGGCATACTTTCGAAAGCGGCAGTCCGATCGTGTCATCCCACCGCATCTTGGAGATGATCTCTACAAGCAGTATCAGAAGCCCAGGCTCTTCAAGGTTCAGAAGTGCGCTTCTCAGTGTCAAATCGCTCTTCTCTTTCTCTTCCACACGCGCGGCCTCAAGCACAACATAGACGGCAGTCATGCTACACCACACTTCACGACGCTCGGCGTCTCTCCCATCGCGCCGTACGTCCGGTTCCGCGTCAACACCGCACGCTCGTAGGCAGGCGTAACGGAGTTGGTGTACAAGCGTCTGAAAACCATCTAGATCGATCAATAGTCGGACATTCTTCCGGATCGAATGAACCTGCTGACGGGACTTTGCATAGGTACCTGCGGGATGGCCATCTCCAGGGAGGTCGTCTGGAGAGGAGGTATCAACGCTCTCAGAGCTCGGAGAGAGCGGAAGGCCAGAACTCTCGTACCAGCATCCAAGCAGAATATAAACCAGTGCCTCTAGCTTCTTCAGCCGCAACACGGGTTCCGCTTGCCTGATCCCACCGAGCAAGTACTGGAGAAATTCGCTCTGCTGCTGCCGAGTAGCATTGGCCCAGTCTAACCCACCATCCTCGTACGGTGTGTCGTTCAAGCCATTGAATGTACCCCACTCCTGCGCGAACGTTGTCTGTGCTTTTAGCAACATTGCCTGCTCTTCCACGCTGTATGAAAACCATTCCTCAAGCTCGTCTTCGAACGATGATGCATCTTCGTAGGAAAAAGCGTAGGGGGTAGGGTCGACTCTAGGCAGGTCGCTCACGAGGCTTCGCAATTGCATGAGGGAATCGGTCGGTTGGTTCGCGTCTGGTGGCGGCGCAGGCGGTGCCGGAGGTGGAAGATGTAAAGGCGCGGGCGTGGGAACTGAGTTGTCTCGCCGCAGCCCTGGGCGTGCAGGTAGCGGTGCACTGGGCCCTTCGGGCAGAGCTGGTCGGTTTGCGCCCTCATTGAACAGGAGTCCTTGTTGCTCGGCGGTGTCGAGCGGGAGATCAAGCTCTTCGGCAGGCTCGGCTTCGATGACTGGCGTTTGCGTGCCGGGCATGCCGAGCAGCTCGGCTTCGTCGATTACAGGAGGCACGAGCGGCTCATCGGGCGCGTTGCTGCTGTTCATCGTGGCTCGCGTCGAATGCTTCGGTGTGGAGGGGCGCCGTCGTGAGGAGAGTTTACCGTAGCCACCATGTTCGGCGAAGACGTTACACCCGGCCCATTTCACCAAGGGAACGAGGAGCAGTGACTACTGGAATGTGCGAGGCAGCGGCCGCCAGACAGTGGGAAGTAGAATGCTCCGCGTCAATGCCAAGCGTGAATGGCTCGTGCCTTCCTCCGCCTACCAGCCAATCACGACTCGGATAGAAGTTCCACACTTAGGTAAACACACTGCAGAAACATACGTTCTAGGACCGAACCGACGTGTGAAATCGGAATACGTTCTAGGACCGAACCGTCGTGTGAAATCAGAACAGATTGATTGTCATAAAACTAGCTGTCGTCAAAAAGCCCTTGCTCCCTCCGAATATGTGCACCAAGAACTAGAAAGAATCGAACATGCGCCTCTTACTCCAAGCTCTGGTCAGCCTTTGCACCTCAGAGGCACGCATATGGCTGCATAAGCACATAAGGACAACATCCCAATCCCACCAAATGAGCGTGAATCGGTACATGCATCTTGAAAGCCCCCTAAGTAGTAGAACTCGCATCCCAACAAGCCCCAAGCAAGGAAGATTATAAAGGAAAAAAGACCCTGAAGATGTGTTTTGCGCCCAAATAGGCACCGCTGGCAAGGATGAGGCCGCCCTAACCTGCTCTATGACTTAGAACCGCCTGGCCACAACCCAGCTGTAAGGTATGGCAACCTGAGTTCGGTCATCTCAACTTGATCCATTCTGGTCGGCGTTGTTTTCTCGGTCCTTGATCTCGTCTGGCACGATGCCGGCATTCTCACAGGCGCGTTTGTAAATTGCGCACTCGTCCCAGGCCCGCTGACAATCACCCTTAAACTTGTCACAACTGGCGCTTAATTCCGTAATGGCCTGCTCGGTCAAGAGCTTCTCCAGTGTCCATTTCTCGATATTCTGTTGCTCGTTCTCCTTGAGCTGTGTGATGAATTGAACGGCGCGCTGGAGGATGGAGCCTTTGTTCTTTTCGCATCCGGGCACGATTTTAGCGAGCTCATTGATACCCTCATTGATGGTCTCGCGACGACGTCGTTCCACTGGAAGTCTGGTCAGCAACACACTCGCTAATACGCAGATTGACGCGCGGCCTACCCTCTTTATGGTTATCCCTTCGTACTTTATGCCATTCCTCGGAACCGACCTGAGGTTTGTGTGACGATGTGGCCGGCGGAGACTCGTTGCCCGTAGCCGGACCCGATCGCGATGTAGAGGTTGCAGCTTTGAGAGCTTCAAGGCTGAAGTCTTGCATGCCCTGTTGCTGGTGGTGATCGCCCATGCCGAAAGACGAGCCGTCGCCGGTCGATGACTGGGGTTGGAACGACAACTCTGTTGCTTGGGGCACAGTCATCTGGAAATGCGCGAGAGCAGCGGCAGCCGTGTCGCCCACGCTCTGGCTGTTCGCGCCACCGTTCTGATGTACTTCGAACTGCTGCTGCATCTCGTCCTCGTTCGTCGAAGCGTTGTGTGCGGCAAGAAATGAGGCGGTCGCTTGGTCACTCAGGTCGCTGGAGTGGCCGTTGTTCGCGGAGGGAGCGGATCGGGAGTTTGGGCCTTGGTCGCGCGTGTCCCGCTTTCGCTTGTTGGTATGGATGGCTTCGTGAGCGCCCAACCCTGTCTTAGAGGAGTCGGTTGGATAGCCAGCAGTATCCGCCATGTTCCGCGGGCGTTCTTTGTGCAAGGAAAGGGCGGCGGTAGACTGTCAAGAAGAAGCCCGTACCTTTTGCAGGGGCGGTCGATCCTTTTGCGGGCGTTGGGTGCCTCGTGCAGAGCGCCAGTAACAGCGAGAGGCGTGCGAAGGTGAAGCGGCGGTCCACAAGGCCTAGTCCTGTGACGAGGACAACACGCAGGCGCGCGGGGATGGGTGACTCGCGCGGACGCGGATGTCGAAGTCGCAAACCGCAGGAAACGCGAGCAGAGGCGCTTTGCCCACCAGTTCACGCGCGGTACGGGTGTCGATAGCAATCATGCGCCGAGCAAGCGCATGCGGGACCCTGGCGGGGGACAAACGTTAGCAATGCGCGAGGGTGCAACGCGGCGCGAGCAGCAGGCCGAGTGAATGCGCTGCTTGCTGCAGGTGCCGCTGTGAGACGCAGCTGTCAACGCTCGAAAGAGGACGGTGCAAGTCGCTCAGGCACAACCGCGTCGTGTTCCGTGCAGCTGCGCCGGAGCTCCAAAAGGCAGGCAGGAAGCGTAGCTCCCACATGGCGGCCGACGGGTGTTGGGGGTGGATGGGAATGGTAGTCTATCTTACCTGCTTGTCCACGGTCGTGTCGCGACGCTTCCGCGATAGGCTTCCCAGGCTCGTGATGGAACGATCCCGTGATATGGCGATTCAGGCCTAGAGAGAAGTGGTAAGTCAGGCGTCGCGACAGACACACGAGCGATTCCTCGGAACCGTAGGAAAGGCGTGGCAACGAAGTGTGCTTACTTACTCCTATATAGCTGCCGATTCCGCGAGCACTGCGGTATTACTAGATGTCGATATCGCCAGGAGCCTGCGAGGTGGATGGCGAGGTCATGTGGGAGGAGGCACCTGGCTGCTTATGAAAGGGAACGCTCGGCACCCTGGCACTCAGTGCCACTCACTAAGGCACACCCCTGCAGCGAATCAAACGCTACCGTCCGCGGCATGCTGCCCCTCCTTTCGCCAGCCATCCTTTGATGCCTCCTCAGCCCTCCTGTATGTACGCGCTCGCCCGCGCATCTCCTTTCGGGAAGGCGTCCAAACTGTAGTGCTAACATATTGCAGCCCGTCGCGTCCTGTTTGCACCCCACCAGTTGCACGTACCCTTGTGTCCCTCTACGCCAACGCGCAACAGTCGACTGCACACCACAGATGACCTCAACACTCCATACCCAACTGCAATCCGGGGGCATCTAATCACGCAACGACACAAGGGCTCCACAGGCTCGTTCACGTGTCAGTCTAGCTGACTAGGGCCTACTCGGCCGGCGCGCATGTGACCTTCCCCCCCCCCACACACACTTGGACGCCGTCAGCCTCACTGCCCTAGCACCTTCCTTTCCTTGATTTCTCTTATTACTAGGGCGATTTGGAGAGGGCGGCACCGCAATGTTCTTTTTCGGCATCCTTATCCCCCTCGGTGGTTATCATTCAGCTAACGACAGCATGGCTACATAGGATGTGCCGAAAAGGGTCCTTGATACAGCCAAATCAAGGGATTCCACGCCCTGTGTTATCCCAGGACACGCCATGGGAGCACAAACTGTACGGACTTTTCGATTTCGCCCTGTATACATTAGAGCATCACAAGCCGAAAGTGTGTCAGTGCCTCGCCACAATCAACACACCACATTCCCGTTTTTAATGTTTCTTCGGACCGTCCCGGAATCCTCATGGGGTATCACGAGTCCGTGGATGCATAACGGAGTGTGGCAGCCTTGATATGCGATGCAAATGCCAAAGCAGTAACTCCCGACGAGTTGATCGCTCATGCACATATCAAGACGGCCTTTAGTTACAGCCCTTCGCTTTCATTCTATTGATTTAGCTGCCGAGTTGGCTTACCGCTCGCATTCACATCTGAGACAACGCGATGCAACATCTCGGTGGTCACATGGGGACACAAACGCGTCTGGCAAGCGTACAGCAAGCAGGGGGACGTGTGACCTCTTGAGAACCTACCACATATTTATAATCGCAAAACGTGATTGAGACATGGCAACGCGCACATGTTCACGCACATGTATGTGAATGTCACCTGTCGAATGGGGCCTCAGTCATACAACACTTACCATCAAGCTATCTCGACCACTATTTCCGTGCAGCAAATTACCCTCGAATAGGTAACGTGCACGCAAACTGTTCAAATCCACGTGAGCGTTTGACTCGTTTCCTATGTGTTATTGGGCTTGCTTTCTCAAGGAATGCGGACGCGGTGTTCTTCTCCAGTTTTTGGACAACTGCTTGAGCTATATCCTTCTAGGTACAGCCCCAGTTCTTGGTTGATTATTACCGCATATGGCATGCGCAACAATATGTCTTACTTGAGTGTGAATAGAAGTTTGTAGTATTCTAGAGACTAAGGCTGCCGTTGGCTCCCTTGGGCAGTCATAGCAAGCAAACGTCACCCACCAAGAGCAACATTAGGTAGCTTATTTCATCTCTGTCGTTATATACTGTAACATGGATAGGTCGTTGCAATATTTAATCTCATTCATCTTTAATCTAAGGTACCACTTGTCGAAACTGCGATATATCCACCTTAATCTTGAACACGTTTGATTTGAGACGCTGTCTAGGACTGTGCTTCTGTATTCAAACGTACACAGGTGTAGTAGAGACCATTGGTAGCTATGGTTATTATATGCTAGACGTATTCATGGGAAAGTAGGAAACTTCCTAAGGGAGCTTATGACACCCTCACTCTACTCGAGATCTGCTGACTTGAGAAAGTTATCGGTTAACCTCTAAAAGCTCTAAAAATTATTAAGAGAAGACATTAAAAAGGTACCAAGAGATAATTGCCTGCGGTAATTAAATACCATTGCAAAGGTTTTCTCTTTGTTACTAAAACCAAAGTATTTATACCTATATATCTGTCTACAGATTCTAATCATACCCAGAAGACGATGTTACGGCATCAAAATGGTTGGAGTTACGTTCTAGATTCGAAGCTTTAGATGAGTTGGCTTGTCTGGCAGCGTTCGGCGCAATTATGCGTTCCTCTTCGATTAACTCCAGCAAAGTTTGTCGATTCTTAAGGTTCCTTCCAGTGTCTGGCCAAATCGCGGCGAGATAATGTTTATAACGCTATGCTAAGGATAGATAGACTTGTGCACTCTGTTTCCAGAATGGCAGATATAAATCTGATCGAATAAAACGCTACAACTGCAGGGCAAAGGTCGAGTCTCCATCACTTCGAGTTCATGCATGTTGGTGCCTAAAGGAGGTCTGGCAGCTTCCACGGCCCTAGCGTTGTCGGCAGCTTGGCGGCTTGGTATCGTCGCTGTAGAGAGCCGCGACGCAGACGACGAATTTCCCAAACCGTTCTCACCTCATATAGCTCACCACCCGCCTTCTACCCCTCTAATCAAGACTTATCCACGCGCAACACGCGTCTCTATCTGCAAGCTTTCTCACTCGACCCACACTTTGTTCTGGAAATGGGCGCCGACGTTGTCGCACACCCGCCGACCACCGCTTCTGCGGAGAGCAAGAGCGCTCGCAAGAAGAAGGCCAAAGCAGAAGCTGCTGCCGCCGCAGCGGTTCCTCTTCCGAAAGAGACACCCACGTCCGAGCACGGCGCAAACGGCTCTGATTCGGCAGGCAAGACCAATGGTGCCGACAGCGAGAATGCGTTCATCAAGGAGCTTCAGAAGTGAGTAGCCCGTGGCGCTGCATATCAGCCGTGAAGAGCGTAGACTAACAAAGCTTCTAACAGGGGCGTTCGCAACATCAACAAGAAACTGGTAAGCCTACAGACGCACCTCAGCCTCGTCCAGACTGTAGCTGACATTCAAGTTAGAACGCTTCTGCGAAGGTCGATGAGATTGTCACTGCGAACTCCGGCGTACCTCTCGACGAGCTTGTCGCCACACGCAAGATCAACGCCGATCAGAAAGCCCAGTATGAGAAGAGGCCGAACCTTAAGGCTCAGCTTGCGCAGTTAGAGGAGCAGCTCGCTCAGTATAAGAAGTTCGAGCAGGATTTCCACAACAAGGCTGCCCAAGAGAAGGAGCTCCTACAGAAGGCACATTCAGAGGAGCTTGAGAAGCTGAGGGCCACGCTGAAAGATGAGGCGGTCTTGGAGGAGAAGAAGGCCTACCGCGAGAAGACCTTGACTTTGTCTCGTTTCCTCCGGGCTGCAGCTTCTCGACGTCAGATGGAGGACGACGGCTCCGACATGACTAAGGCGTTCGAGGGTGCTCTGTTGCAAGTCTACGGCGGTGACCCCACTGCAGTTGCTGCGGCGGAGAAATTGATTGAGGGGTCCGAAGACAAGGTCCCTTCAGTAGATGGAGTGATTCTCGATGTCACCTGTACGGTCACCCTCTTCATTAGAGACAAACGGAATAATGCTGATATGGAACAGATGCTCAGGTCAAGCAAGCTGCACTTGACGAGTCTCCCTTCGCGGCCGAGGAGGCCTGGGCTGAGGATGTCGCACAATCACAGCCGGCCCCTCCAGATTCCGAGTCGACGACAGCCATCTCAACAGACCCAACGATTGCGAACGCGGGGCTGACCGAGATCGACACGACTGCGGCAGTCAATGGCGGTGAAGCGTCGGCGGATACACCAACCGCCCCTGCAGGCTCGAGCATAGATACGGGTGCGGCGAACGAGGCCGGTGGAGACTGGGACAAGCAACAATCCGGCTCGGACGATCCCCTCGCAGAGTCATACGAGATCATCTCTCGTGATCCTGCTGAGACCGAGACGCCTGCTGCGCCGGCCGCTGTGAACGCCACTCAGAGCTGGGCTGATGATACCCCTGATACCGCACCGGCTGCTACAGCAAGTACAAACGACAAAGACGGCTTCCATGAGGTCCAGCACGGCCGTGGAGGACGTGGCCGAGGTGGTCATCAAGGTGAGGGCCGAGGTGGTTACAGGGGCAGGGGCGGTCCGCGTGGTGAGTTCCGTGGACGAGGACGTGGAGGTCGCGGTCGTGGGGACGGCTTTCGGGGCGGTCCTCGAGGAGGCGGTTTCCGCGGGGGACGAGGCGATTCGCAACCGTAAAGGGAAGCCAGCATACGTCCGTTGCTAGCGTCCCTTGGACACATGGAGAAAGGAGTTGGAAAGTTGATTCCACAATTTCGTTGGGTCGCTACTTTCGCTGTTTAGCATGTTCGGAACATCTGCGGATCACATCGGCAAGAAAGCATTCCACAAAACTGCATGTACTATACAGCCTGATCATCTTCACTGCATAGCATCGGTGCCCTGGGTTCTCGGGTTTGGGCCATTTGTAACTATAGTGGCTTTCGGGATACGGGTGCTCAAAATGAAATGGGCTTGGATCATGTTCACTGTCTCGTCTGCCCGTGCTGCTGATCATCGTTTTCCATCCATAGTCTTTCATAACATGTCCTATTCGCCGACGAGAGAACCATCCCTTAGGTATATCTTTACAGGCTTTTGAGGGCGCTGTTGGTAGTGCACTCGGGCGAATGATGGAGCTCGAGCCAATAATAGCTTTGCAGCACGATGCGGAGAATCAGGGATGCGGTGGGCTGAGATAGGCGAGCGTGGAGGCGGGAGCGAACGTGGCACCGTCTTGGTAGTGACGCCGTGTGGGATTGCGTGCATGACAGCTGCGGGCAGATCGGCCGACGCATACGACGTCGTAGCGCGACTCAGCATGTGTCGGTGATGACTTGCTTCGCAATGAAGACCTCACGACGATCAGATGGGAGGTGTCAGCGGCTTGCACGAGGTCCTTGGAGGAGAGAAGAAGTCCGTCGCAGTGCTCGATTACAGCGCGAGATGCGATTAGATTCAGTTTGGTTTCGGTGGATACAGTGCAGGACTGGATGGTAGTTGCTGCTACTGTGGTCGGCCTGGATCTTGGGTGGGCGACTCTACTGCCCCGCCTTGCTGTCAAGTCTTGTCTTCCGGGCACCTTCGGCGTTCAGTGCCCTCCCATGGTCGAAGAACGAAAGTTGATATACGCTCGATGACATAAAGCTTCACTCATTATCACGACCTACCTAGTTGATGGGCATTGATATGTATATGTAGTGTAGTGTGGAAGTGCTGCTACGTCGGACCTCCGCAGTCAGTGAGCAAGCTTTCCCCGAGCGCTCAAGCTAGAACCTGAGGCAAACACTCTGGACAAGCAGATGGCTCCAAACAATCGCGCATACATGATTTCTTTGTGTTCGGCACATGAATGATGATTCTCGTTGGACCTATGCGGAGGAGGTGCAAACTACCGCGCTATGGAAGTTTTCCTCTAGACCCACAATCCACAAGCCTTCATCTATCACGTCTTTCTAGGCATTGTCAGGTACATCGTACCAGACTATACAATGAGCACAAAAGGATAGCTAGTGAGGTCGGAGCATTCAGCCTTGCGCCGAACCGCGATGATCTGAGGCTCACTCCACCGGATTGCCCAGCTGCACTAGCGAGCAAGGCTTCCCTCTTGGGGCTAGCGCATACAGCGTGAGGGTCGCACCTCCCCAACCGCGCTTTGCGTCCCCTTGACATTCCAAAACCCTCCCGCGCCTCGCAAACATCCGAACAACTCCATCTGTGCCGTTTTGAGCTGCCAGAGCCTATGCGACACCCATAACGAGCTCGTGGTGGTGTATTTTGCCGCCGGACGCTGCGTGGCCAACAGCCGATGCTGCCCTCGGACCTCCCGCGAACCACACCTGCCAGCCTCACCGCGCCCTGCACTGGCTCTAAGACAACGCCGCTGCTAGCAGCTGTCGCCCGCCATGGCTGCGCTTGCGGACATCGTCCCCTCGGTCGAGACAACCGCCGACAAACATGACGACGCTGCGAACAAGCCTGCGCTGACGCCGCCCACCAGCGAAGACCTGGATAAGAGGGAGGAGAGGATGTCGTCGGAGTTGTCGGAGCTCGACAGCGACGATGGCGAGGACATAGAGCCCGACCATTACTGGGACGGCGGGAAGATTCCTGTTTTCAAGCCGGTACGTGGCGAGCCCTCCATAGTGTTGCTGTGATGTTCCAGGAAGCGTGCGCTGCGAAGAGCTTCGGAGCAGCATGCGAGAAATGAGTCGTAGCACTAACCGTGCCGTTGCAGACCATGGACCAGTTCCGCAACTTTCGCAGATTCGTTGATAAGATCGACAAGTACGGCATGAAGTCTGGCATCGTCAAAGTGATCCCGCCGGCGGAATGGTAAGCGCATCTGTACTGCAACCTTAGAAAGCTGCGACTGACTATCCTTCTAGGCGCGAGTCGCTTCCGGACCTGAGCGAAGCTGTTAAGACGATCAAAGTCAAGAACCCCATCATGCAGGAGTTCGCTGGCCAGCACGGCATTTACACACAGGCGAATATCGAAAAACAGCGGTCGTATAATTTACCGGAGTGGAAGTCGGTGACGATGGAGGCTCACCATCAACCCCCGGCCAAGCGGGGCGAACGTCGGAGAGCTGCCGCTGATGCTCCGACACGCACCCGCTCCACTAGAGCTCAGGCCAACGCTGCCAACACCGACGAGACTCCATCTGCCCCAAAACGCGGACCATGTCGACCCCGACGACGCGCCACTAAAAAAGAAGAAAAGGACGACGATGATGACGAATCCATTGATGTCCCGCCTACGCCAAAGTCTCCCCCCAGAGACGATGAGAAGAAGGATTCGGTGCGGAAGATCAAGAAGGAGGAGCTAGATGACACGCCTCCGAGGCCACGCGGCCGCCAGCCCAGAGGCGACGCAAAGAAGTCGACCGCATCTCGCCGGATGAACAACAGAACCGCGATGGCAGATTACGTCGATGAAGCCGCCTTCGACGACTTTGATTATCATCTTGACAATGTCGATGAATTCACTGCCGAGCGTTGCAAGGAACTCGAGGAGAATTACTGGAGAACCATCAACTACGGCCAACCCATGTATGGGGCAGATATGCCTGGGTCTCTGTTCGATGAACGGACGACAAGCTGGAATGTTGCCAAGCTTCCAAACTTGCTCGACGTACTCGGCACCAAGGTACCTGGTGTCAATACCGCATATTTGTACCTAGGTATGTGGAAGGCTACCTTCGCATGGCATCTCGAAGACGTGGATCTTTACAGTATCAACTACATCCACTTCGGTGCTCCTAAGCAATGGTACAGCATCTCCCAGGAAGACGCTAGAAGATTTGAGACAGCCATGAAGAATATCTGGCCGCGTGATGCGAAGAACTGCTCCCAATTTTTGCGCCACAAGACCTACCTTATTTCTCCTCAACAGCTGGAGAAGCAGTTCAATATCAAGGTGAACCGATTGGTTCATTACGAGGGCGAATTCGTCATTACCTACCCTTACGGCTACCACTCCGGCTACAACATCGGCTACAACTGCGCCGAATCGGTCAACTTCGCGAATGAGTCTTGGTTGAGCTACGGCAGAATTGCCAAGAAATGTGAATGTGAATCAGACAGCGTCTGGGTCGATGTAAACGAGATCGAGCGCAAATTGAGAGGCGAACCGACACCAGAATATTACGAAGAAACCGATTCTGAGGGTGAGGATGACGGCGCAGATCATTTACCGAGTCCTCCATCCAGTGTAACTGGGAAGTCTAAGAAGTCCCGGAAGCCAGCAGCAGGCAACAAACGCGGGAGAGGGAAACAAGAACCCAAAGATGCGCCTCCGGCCAAGAAGGTCAGGCGTATTAGAATCCGCATCAAGGTGCCCGGTCGAGGAATGCCCTGCATTTTATGTCCAAACGATGTTGAATATGACGAGCTTTTACCGACTGACAACGGGTTGAAAGCACATCGCATATGCGCAGACTATACTCCCGAAACATTCATCTCCAAGAAAGGTGGTGTGGATACTATCTGCAACGTTGCCAACATTGGCAAAGATCGACTGGAGCTCAAGTGCAATTACTGTCGCTCGAAGCGTGGAGCTGTGTTCCAGTGCTCACAGAAGAAATGCACAAGGGCTTTCCATGCTACCTGCGCTATGGCGGCTGGTGTCCAAGTTGATCTCGGGCCATTGCCGACTTATGATGAGGAGGGCACCGAATATTATTATGATGGCTACGACTTCCGATGTCGCTTTCACAGACCGAAGAAGAGGAGCGCAAAAACGGTTACTGTTGACACTCTGGAAAGTGACAAGTTCGTCATGAATTACGCCAAAGCCTTGAAACCAAAGGATGCGGTACAGTTTCAGTACGTTGGTGGCGAGATGTATCAGATCTACGGAGGCCTGGTGGTTGAGAACCGGCCTGGCGAGCAAGCACTCCTGGTGGATGTATTGCCTGATGGGTAAGTGGACAATCTTGCACCATCGTTTTTGATACTAATCGTACCGTAGTGATCGCGTCGAAGTAGAGTGGAAGTATCTCTTGAAGCTTGATCCAGAGGAATCGCAACGCCCCAAGCCCTCTGCCAACGCTAAGCCGCTACCTGAGCATCTGAAAGAAAACGATGCGTCGCTTGATATCAGCAACCGCACAGATGGTGTTCCGGAAATGGGTGATCCATTCCATGATCCCAATTCGGATCAGAAATGGGCCGAGTTCGCTACCGCTCCAGAGGTCACACGCAAAGTCGCGAAGGTCGATTTCAGCAAGGATGATCATTTGTGGTATTATCTGGGGAAGACTTCGACTGAAGCAAGGCCGCAGTATACGCACGACCCGGCACAAACTCAGCACAACCCCAAGAGCAATTTCTTGGATACAGTCCGACCTCCGGCACCGGCTATTACGCAGTTTCAACCTCGCTCCTACTCGGCCGCATATCCCCTCAAACCTGCGCCAGTTTCTATCCCGCCTCGAACACCTGTGCAGCTACAGACTAGGCCTTACCAGTACAAGCCTAGGGAGTCAATGATGCATACCTTTAGAGCCCCCGCTTACAGTCCGAACACGCGCAAAAACCCCAACTCTCCTGTCGCGCACCAACCCAATGTCGCTTACGACCACAGGACACCTGCCCCTCAGTATGGACAACCAGTGTATCAAACGAGCTATCACTCCCACAGACCACCGCAGGGCGGCTATATTCCTTATGCGCCGCCGCAAACTTACTCGGCTAGTGCGAAGTCGCCGCGGACAACTGGACCGCCTACACCCACCGGTGTCAGTCCCTACGCTCAGACGACTCCAACGGCTCATGCTCTGCCGCCATATCCATGCCAACTACCTCCCTTCCCGTACCAACAAAGCCAAGGCCCAGTGCCTCGTCCAGCTTACAGCCCTCCGGCAGCTCCGCCTGTCTCACAACCGCAATCATCGTCTCGCGGCGGTGCACCGATCTCGAACTTGCTGAGTGCTCCCAATGGGACATCCAAACCTCCAATGTACGCCACCACGTATTCCTCTCCCATTACTACTTCCACCCAGCCCCCCTCGTCGCAGGCTGAGTACCTTGCCTACGTGACGAAATATCCGTACCTAAAGAACGCCTTTTTGAGGAGAGCGAAAACTTACATATCTCCGTATAGCCCCACCGGCGGATTTACGCCCGAATGGATGCCTAAGTCAGCTGTTAGTCCTGGCGGCGCTCCAAACATGATGGCGCCCAGGCGACCTTCTGCTGGTCAGCCTAGTGCAGGTCTAGGTCTCACCTTTGCTGGGGGGATGCCGCCAAACTTGCCTATACCACGACCGACTCCGCAGTTTCAGTCAGCAGATGCATTTCGGCAAGACCTTAACAAGGCGCCTAGGCCACCATCTGGGGCACCGAAATGGGAGCATATATTCAAGCAGCTTGGAACCTCTGCAGGGCCGCTAGCTGCAACAAGCTTGACAACAACGGCCAGTTCCCTCCCTGCTCTGGCTCCAGCGCCCATCGCACCACGACCTCCAAGTATGCCACAACCTACGGCTATGAAACCACCACTATCGGTGATCGATCCTGCGCTGCAGAGTCATACTCCGCCATTGCCGCCACCCAACGCGGCACCACGACCGATCCCCAGTCCACTCAGCGATGTGCCAAACAGTCCTAAGAGGCCAGAGTACAGCCCTATCAGCGACGACGGGAAAGAGACGTCGGGACCGTCGGCTCCACCGACCTTGCTTCCGCCATTGCATACTGGAGAGACGTGGAGGTATACGCAGTGATGGTTCCTTGAAGGCTTTTTTTCGCTGGTCGTAACCATGGATTGATTGTACGACTATGCTTGCTGGTGTCGCGCTTTGGGGGAAGGAGGGTATGTAGACTCTTCTTCTTGCACCCGGAGCTTTTTTAGCAGCACCCGCGTGTGTGATTTTTTTGTTCTTCAGATTCGGAGGTTTTTTGGCCGGGATGTGTTATGATATTTGGATTTCTTGCATGGTGCCTGGTTATGGAGATGGGGATGGGCATGTGTATGGTAATGAGGCGCTTTGGCGTTTTTAGAAACACGCTGTTTCGTGGTGTGGTATGGGTGTGGGTCATGTAGCTGTCTGTAGCTTGGGATATGCAGGTGTGAGGTTCAATGGACCTTGGGATCTCTGGATGGGTGTGATATCATAGGAATACACAGTCGTTCTACTCTGCTCGTTTTAAGACTTGGTGATTCTCCTCGTGGAGCGCGGTGGGTATCTGGTGATGCGGATCATCACTGCTTCTTGGTGATGTTGGTTGGAGCTTGGGGTGGTGTGGAGATGGGGGCGGGGGATGTGGGTACTGCGTAGGATATGGATATTGCTTCTCCGCGCCCACATCGGGACCATCGCCTTCAATTTTTTTGCACTTGTGTCTTTTTATAGCGCAGAAAACGGACACAGGTGCTGTCTTAGAGCTCCGTTCTCCGCGTCCGCATCAACTCGTTACGTGTCAATTTTTTGAAAGAAGGCGCGGTTTGGAGGGTTCCATGAAGTAGAAAACACCTGGATTAAAGGGAAGAAGGGAGGCGCACATAATTCCTACACATGGTCTTTTGGTTCCCCCCTGTCTGCACAAAACGGATAGACGTGTTGTCTTAGAGCTCTGTTCTCTGCGCCCACATGGAGGTTGGTGAAAGTTTTTTTTTCTGCAGCACGCTTAGGCGCTTTAAATATGGCATAATTCAAATCGTTCTATGGAGGTCATCATGTGTTTTAGAACAAAGAAAGGAGGCGAACATTTCATAGGCTTGCAGATTCTTTAGTTCCGCCCGTCCGTCGACGTAACGGGTGAAGGTTCCCACATGGCAAAGAGGGCATGTGTTTTAGAGCAAACAAGGGAGGCGCATATAGTTGCTGGCCTGGTGGTTTTTAGTTCCGCCCGTCCGCGAACATAGGTAACGGGTACAGGAAGTTTGTTTTAGAGGCAGACGGGCGGGGTTGGAAGGGTGGCTGGGTCCGAACATGAAATTCCTGAAGGACCTATTTTGTTGGGAATTGTAGAGGCGTCTGCCTCGACCCCATGGGGCCGTTGCGGTGGTAGTTTTTGATAAACCTGACGTTTTAAGGGAGTGTTACGTGGAGCGGGAAGGGGCGAGGCGACGCCCGGATCTCATGACTGAATTCTGTCGAAATTTTGAAGAACCTGACTTTTTGAGAGATTATTGCGTGGCGCGGGAAGAGGCGACGCAACGACCCGATCCCATACCAGGTTGTGGTGCCATTTTTTAAGAACCTGACGTTTTCGGGTTGTTTTGCCTGGAGCAAGCGAGAGAGTAATAGAAGGGGTAGTGGGTGGTATTTATATCTCAAGAGGAGATTGCATCACGCTCCCATCGGGGGAGCGAGACCTTTTTTGAACTTGGTGGGCTGGCCGGCGCGGGAGAGTGGACGGGGGTGGGGTTGGGCGTATGTTTCCGGTTCAAACTCGTCGACACACATAAAACGCTGATACGAATGATTGGAGAGAATTGGGGGAGTGAGTCCAACATCAGATCGCTGGTGTAGTCTTTTGGTACGTGTGTCTGGAACAAGGACAAGGCATCGTATGGTCTTCCTTTCTTTTTAGGCAGCGCCACCATACAAAAGAACGATAGGGGCTTTGGTGGTTAGATTCCTAGATGTATAGGAAAGAGCTCGGAGACTGAAATACATTGAATAATAGGTTCGGAACCTTAAATTAGATGGCTCGAACTTGGAGCAGGGCTTGAACATTTCCGTCGCTGTTTTAAACCGCTTCCATGGAGTTGTTCGTCGGATTTTTTAGTGCCTGGCTCCTTTAGTATTTTTGCAGTTGGTGTGAAGAGGTGTAGAGGGCGGCTACGGGTTGGATTTATACTTTGAGCTCAGTGATGAGTTTGGTAGCCAGGGCTCTTCGAAGAGGACATGCAAAGCCTTGACAACGTATTTTCGAGTCCAAGGTCGCCACCATGAATGTGTGCGCTAGTATATCTGGTTCAGTACCACAAAACGCATGGCGAGCCATATTTGGTTTTTAGAAACGTGTATTGGATGGACGCACTTGTTGTCTCTGGCAATAAGATGAGGTTGGAAACTCGGGACACGACATACACGAAGTGTCTGCCGTTTTGGAAGTCCCACGACAGACCATGAGACAAGACTTTGTGCTTTTTAAATCTGTGCCACACATATACATCCAAGTGCAGTGGTTATGGGTTTGGAGGGGAGGATGGACAACCGTGTGAGATTCCAGGTTCTCCGGCAAACACATGGCACTCTTCGGTGACGAATTTAGTTCCAGACATATTGTGTCGAGGAGGGCATGTGGTTGGATGGTTGCTGTTTTTACCAAAACCAAATCGGCATGCATGTGGTATTCCCAATTAAGATGGAGTAGACGGTGGGCTGCTATCTCTATGGGGTGGGGAACGCACTCCCATAATGGATAACGCCCCCTACTCTCGAAATCATTGTCTCCGCATCGCGTATCAAGATGCTGCACACTCCGTGTCTGTTATTTATCCTAGGACAGCACGATAGTTGGTATGTATGGCAGTGCGTTCGGCCACTTTATTTGCAGCGATGGCAAACGATTTGCGAGTCCGTTTCTCCCTTCTAACAGGATTTTTTGAATATCCTGGCCACATCTCGGCATGATCAAGGGCGTCGGATTGTTTTAATAGGCCATGTAACACCTCATACTTCGATGGGAGGCTGCGAGACAGAGACACACATCCATCTGGGGCATTTTCATTTTGGCTCAAGACATATGCCTGTGTTATATACAGTACATTAGTGAGTTGTGCTGCAAGAGAAGATTCCCTGTACCGAGGACTCCGCCGCCGACATGAGCCTGGCGATCCAGTAATTTTGACCGGCAAAGACAGGGCATTCTCACCTATTGTCAAAGCTTTCGACAGAGAGAAGAGACACACATAAAGGTGGTTGGGCATTATTTTGGTAGCCGCAACTCCGAAATTACCGGTTGCAGTTTCGTAGAAATTCTTTCCATAACTAAATAGGAACACGATACTATGTTGTTTCCAGCCTTCCACGTCTTCCGCATGACAGAACGGAACACTCATATTTAATCTCATAGATGTCTGAGCTGAAGAAGAGACCAGATGAAGCATGCGGGCTGCATTTTTCATTTTTCATCGTTTTGGTAAGACGTTTACCTGTGTTTTACACTGTTGAATTAGTCTCCCGAAGGTTTTTATTCGTACCAGGACTCCGACACGGGCATTAATCGTCATCCCCAGAGTTTTGGTATTGCAAGAACAGAGCATGTTTCTCTTTCTGAGCGATTTGTAACAGCGGAGAGAAACCAACCCAGAAACAGGCAATTTTATAGACCTCTTTCACCCCCGCAGCACATGTTTGTGGTACAGTGGTGTTTCCAACCCTCCAGTTCTCCCACATGTGCAGTCTCTGCAAATCCTTTAAGTTTGTGTCCGTCAGGTAGACGAAGCATGAGGAGAACATTTTCGTTCCTGACAGGTTGGATGAGCAGAGCGACTCCTCCCTCCTACGCCATGATCCTCAGACGTATGATTTATGATATCGGATGCCCCGCAGCAAGTTCCTCCCATGTGTCCTAGCATGCCCATTTTTTCGACTCTAACAGAGCAGAAAACGTCCCAAATCCCATTTATAGGTCGCGTGGGCTTTTGGTCTTCGAGACACCACTAAAGTGAACCAGAGCATTGTCAGTGGGAAGGGTGATTTGAAACGTCCCATTAAAATTGTCCGGGTTTGTTTTAAAACGGATCCATTCTCCATGCTCAGGACCGTCTTAGTCCAGAACATAGGAACGTTGGCAAGTCAATTTTAGTTCCGCACTAAATACCATCAGTCGGGCAGAAGAGAAGACATGACCAAAGCGGCGGGTTTGACAGTGGCAACGCACCGAGAATCCCATGATGGTGGGCAATATGGTTTGAACCGTCCCATGTGGTTTTCGAGTTGTCGTTTGAACGGCTCCATTCGACATGCCTAGGACTTTCTTAGTCCAGAACATGGGAAGATATCGAGGAATATTTTAGTCCAGCCACCAAATCCCGTCAGAGGTCGTGCAGAACAGAAGCCATCCAAAGATGTGGTTTTAACAGCGGGAACGCAACAAGGATCCCATAATCCAACTGTTACATAGTTTAAAACGTCCCATTTGATCTTTTCATGTTTTTTTAAACAGCTCCATACCCCATGGCTAGGACGTTTTTCACTCCCCAGAACATGAGATACATGTTGGCAGTATTTTAGTCCCGCCACCAAACCCCCCACCATCATCCACGTAGAAGAGAAGAAAAATCCAAGTCCAAAGAGGCGGTTTGAACAGCAGCAAGGCAGCGAGGATCCCATTGTCTAAGTACCCAACCGTTTAAACCCTCTCATAGAGTGGCTTCCAAGATTTTTTTAAACGGCTCCATATCCTATAGCGAGGAATGTTTTTAGTCCCCAGAACATCGGGTTCATGCTGGGGTCTTTTAATCCCACCACCAACCCCCCTTCATCCGTGTAGAACAGAAGAGAAGGAAGACAAGTCCAAAAAGCCGGTTTTATACCCGCGAGACCGTCCATCCATCCATCCATCCGCTAGCTAGATGGAGGCAGAACAACCACATCCGCACACGCATATTTTGCTAGACTTGTTCTTTTTCGAGTCGTCGACCTTTCCCACCGCCACCACTCACCCCAATATCCTGATCGCAATACGATTTTTGAACCCCGTCTCCAACAAACACTCCCACCCACGAACCCCATGCCGTCCCAGACCAGACCAAGCCCCACCGCCGCATAGTATGCCGCATAGTATGCCGCATAGTATGCCGCCAATTGTCTTTTTTTATCGTCATACCTCAGCGCAGCTTAGTCGAGGCACGACAAACACCCACTCAACACGCAGCCCGGCAACCCTCCCCCATTCAGTTTTGCCCATTCCCTTTCACCCGCCCAGAAAGAAGCACCATATGTTGCTGAAGTGAATGTTTTCGACTCCGCCCAGCCACATAAGCGCAGATGCCAACGGGTTTTTTTAACTACCCGCTCAAAAGAAGCACCATATTGAAGGTCCAGGTTGGTTTTAGACTCCGTCACACATGGCATAGTTGACCATCTTTTTTAGTACCCCGCCCCGAAGAACCAACCTCCCATACGCATCCAACAATGCGATTTTAAAAGGCTGCCACATATACGTCAAAGAAGATGTTTTTAGTAGAAACGATCCAACACAGCGTGGATGTAACTTTGTGTGTGTAGAGAGAACAAAGAAAGAAGGTAAGAAAGGTAAGAAAGGCGGGGTTATATAGACGCGGAATCAGCCAAGAAAGAGGAGGGAGGCATGTATGTTTGTAGTGCTGATCATCATCATCGTCAACGGGGGTATACGTCTCAACTGCGGCAAAAAAAAAAGGGGGGTCGATGTAGCAGTCTGGTGTCAATGGTTACGCGTTTATAAATCTGGGTAGTGAGGATAGATAGATGGGGATGAATGTATGTGTGTGTGTGTGGGCTGTCCTATCAATAGATAGATAGCTAGCTAGCTAGTAGTTACGTTGGTTCAACAGAGAGGCAGGGTAAGATTGAGAATGTACACTGAATTTATCAACTTGAATAACTTCAACCACTAGCACTATCGTGGTTCACCAACGCGAAGCCTCTGATGCACGCAAATACACACAAAATCACATGTCAAAAGTCATTAACCTCTTCTACGCCTGCCTCACAAGCACAAACACACGCCAGCTGCAAACCGAGTATATCACTCATGCCACTTCCATCTCTCCCACACGCTGCTCTTGACCAAACATCAAGGACATCGCCAGTAGAGATACAAAAAAGGCTAGCTACAATACATAAACGTAGGTCACCAATGCCTCACTCCCAGCATACCCAGGAAAACTTCATCTTTACAAGTACAGGGAATCCGGGATAACAAGTCACCAATTACCTATGTGCAACCACGGCCAGCCTTGATGCCCAGACCTAAGGCAAAATTTTTACGTGTCGAGCATGCGGTCCCAAATAGAGCCATCAAATCGTTGAAAAGCCTCCAAAAGGAAGACGCTTTCCATGTCCATCAGTCCTCCCACTTCTCTCCACCTCCTCATATCACCACCACAATACGCCAGCGATTTAGTTCTTGAGGCCGATCTTGTTCAGGAGGCTGCCGCTCCTGCTGCCTATCGTGGTCTTGTTGTCGTCGAACACCTTCAACAAGCTCTTCCAGACCTGACCCGGCTCCTGGCTAGCATCAATCGGCGTCCAGATGCCCGACTTCTGGTAGTATGAAACGACAGGCGCGGTCTGCGCGTGATACGTGCCAAGGCGCTTCTTGAGCGTCTCTGCGTTGTCGTCGGATCGCTGGATGAGAGGCTCGCCCGTCACATCGTCCTTCATCTCGGACTTAGGCGGGTTGAAAATCTTGTGATAGGAGCGGCCTGACGCCGGGTGAACAAGACGGCCGGTGATGCGTGCGACGAGGAGGGCATCGTCGATCTGGAGCTCCACGGCGTGCTGGAGCGGCTTGTTGGTGGTCGTGAGCATGTCGTCAAGCTTCTCGGCTTGGGTTACTGTTCGCGGGAAGCCGTCGAGGATGAAGCTGCGCATCCTACGTGTTAGCAAAGTCGCATAGTTGCACGCTAAGCTGGCGAAGTGTTGACGCACCCGTTCTTGCACTCCTGGTTGTTGTCGAGCTCGCTCTTGATCATGTTGACCATGATCTCATCGCTGACGAGACCGCCGGCGTCCATGATCTTCTTGGCTTCCCGGCCGAGCGGCGTCTTCTTTGCGACTTGCGCCCGTAGCATGTCTCCGGTGGCCTGTATATGTTAGCGTCCCCTTCCATTTTTTCAAGAATTCTCTCGCAAGAATTCGGAGCATGGATGCGTACAAGATGGCAGACGCAGAACTTGTCCTTGATCCGCGGGGCCTGCGTTCCCTTTCCTATGGCTCGCTGTCAGCATATCCCTCCTCCAGCAGCGCATTCGCGACAACCGCGAGGCCGACTCACCAGCGCCCGGCGGGCCCATCAAAATCATGCGCACGCCATCTGGCTTCTGGCTCGAGCCGCCCCGGCCGCCTCCCAGCCTGTCCTCGAGCTCGGCGATGCGTGCCTCCAGCGTCGTGACCTTGTGCTTCAGGTCATCGACCGAGGCGTCTTGTATCGGGGCCATTGTGGCGGCAGATATGGAAAGAGGAAGAGAGGCGGGGTGAAATAGGCGGCAGGTGAGGGCGATGGAGGCGTGGTGGAGGAGCAATTGCGTCGGACAAAAGTGCAGTCGAGCTGGATTGTTGGCACCTTCCGCTCGGGAGAAGGGCAGCGTGGTCCTAGCGCGTTTCCTCGGTTCATCATGTCCGGCCCGCCATCAACTCACAGCCGCCCGTCACGCTGACCGATGCGTCTGATGCGTCCGATGCGTCCGATGCGTCCGATGCGTGCCGATGCGCTCTCTCGGTGAATCTGACCAGCCAGTCTCACCAGAAACTCCATAACTTTTTTTCTTAGTTAGCTCTGGTATACTGGCAGCAAAATCTCCATTTCCCCGTGCCTCCGTTGCCGGGGGGAGCTCCGCCGAGCGCCCTCGAAAACCGGAGAACCGAGCTCCCAGCTTGCGGGTGTCATGCCCAGGTGTCATGGGTATCACATGGCGTAATGCCGTATTTACGCATGTCATAGTTCGTGCGACAAATCTACTTTTACTCTGTTTGCATCTGTCTGGGCCTGGCCATGGTACGGGGACTTTCGCTCTGACCCAGTACCATGTAGGCCTGACTGCATCTGATGGCATGATTTCCTAATTTAACCCATGTTTGCACAAGAAAAACCAATCTGTTCGGCTACATACGAGTCCCAGGCAAGCAGTTTCCAAACAAGTCGGCAAAAGCCATGCTGCCATATCCACAAAATGTCCAAACCGCTATACCAACGCCATCGCTATGCATTGAAATGACAATCAGAGCCGTGCACATTCCGTTAAACCGTGCTCCGCTCCTACCGCATCTTATACCACACACCAGCCCTGTTGATCATGCTCATACCACTCAGTAAGCACGCAGCTTCTTCTCAGAAGCAGGTGTGCTCACCTCGGGCTTACGCTTCCCGAGCACCGGTTCTGGGGTGCTCGGAGTCGCGATTCCAGCACCTTTGCTGTATTCCTCCCAGCAAGTTGCATGGTATATCTTGCCACCAATCTTGATGGCGTCCATCCACACAAAGTCATTCGCTTCCTTCGACCAAGTGGGCTCAAAGTTTTCTTGACAGATCGGGCAGGGAGCGTGCGCAATTGCAGCGTCTTGAGGAGTAAGGACGTATCTATCCTTCGCTTGCTTTTTAGCCCTACCACCCGTACCCGCAGCGCCGTTCGTGGGCTGATCGGGCAAAGTCTCGTCGTCCTCTTGATATTCAATCCATTCCTTCGAAACCATTAGCAAGGCGTTCTGGTCACAGGTGAATCTGCTTACCTTTTCACTGAAATACCAGCTTCGATGGATACCACGTTTGGCAGCGTCGGGATCCTTCGTCTTGAAGTGCCAATCCATGTGCCGGGCCTTCTTCTCTTTGCCTTGAGGCGTGGCATCAAATCGTCGTCCGCACGTGGTGCAAATGTTGGGCTTTGCTTCGTACAGACGAGAAATCAAGTGAAACCGCGGTCTGTCAGTGTGGTCAATACAATTCAGGCATCATCGAGGAGCAATGGACCTACTGCTTCATAGACGCAGTCGTCAACTCGATATCGTTGAGCACGTTAGTAGGTGCAGATGACTGTCGTGTCATAGGTTCGGAACCTAAAGGTGTGGGATTTGCTGGTGTACCGTTGCTGGACATGCCACTCAACGCATTTATCAGCCATGCTGCGCTACCCCGCGTTGGTGCAGCAGCAGCAGGCTGCGACAATAGCTGAGGAAGCCCAAGAGGCTGTACCGGAGGAGCCGGGGGAGCTGGAGGAACCGCACCAGGCTTGTTCAAGTTCGCCAGGAGCTGTGCAAGATTGGCTGACGCTGTTGCGGTCGGGGTTGCGGCGGGCGCGGGAGCAGGAATGGCGGGAGCGGGAATGGCGGGAGCAGGAATAGCGGGAGCAGGGACTGGTGTCGACATCATCGGTGGTCCGGAGAAGGGGGGCGGATAGAAAGGTGGAGCAACCGGGTTTGAATATGATTGTTGTGGGGTCGGTACGCTTCGAAGAAGATCTGCTAGATTAGGTGTTGAAGGAGCCGGAGCCGGAGACGGGTTTGCAGCGGCGGGAGCCATTGATTGCATGTTTGCCAGAAGCTGCGCCAGATTGAGCCGGGGAGCGCTGGCTGGGGGTTGAAAAGCCGGAGTAGCTGGTAGCTGTGGTGTATGTACAACCGGAGCTACTGATGCAGGGGGTATGAAAGTAGGTAACGGCGCTGGCGCAGGTGCAGGAGCGGGTGCCAGGGCCCGGATTTGATTACGAACGGCCTCAAGTTGCTGTGGCGGCAATGTTTGCGTATCCAACACCTTTTTCAAACCAAGAAGAGCCTGTAGCTTTTGCTGCAGGCTAGCATCGGCAGGATTGTACGCAAACGCTTGCTGAGTGCTGGAGATGAGTTTGCCAACCTCAGCTTTCAGCTCCTCCAAGTCGATGGAACCCATAGGTTGAGCGTACGGTTGGGGCGGACCATATTGATCAGAGGTAGGCGTGGGTTGCGGATACTGTCCATATGGCGGGCCGGGGCACTAAATTACTGGTCAGACTATTCGCCACACATATTTGACATGAGAGGCAAACCTGGCGAGCTCGAGGATCATTCGGGGCACCATAATGAATGCCATTTTGCGGTGGGG
This sequence comes from Laburnicola sp. R22_1, assembly GCA_014281115.1. Classification (NCBI taxonomy): domain Eukaryota; kingdom Fungi; phylum Ascomycota; class Dothideomycetes; order Pleosporales; family Didymosphaeriaceae; genus Laburnicola; species Laburnicola sp. R22_1. Next base: position 219,625 of record JACONQ010000015.1, read on the forward strand.
TCGGAGTGTTCCTCCAGCCAACGTTTGCTGCAGGTCTCGCAGGTAAGGCATGCACGGGTCGCTGCGTAGGCGGCTGAGCTTGAACAGAACGAATTTTGTTCAGTGCATTCTCTATGTCGCCAGTCACTTCGGGAGGGAAAACAGGGCGCGTGTCCATGGACTCAACAACGGGCTGCTTCCAAGTTCTTAGTAAACCTTCCATAGCTTTTCGAGTAGGTTGATCCATGACCAGATATGCATCCATGAAAGTCCTGTATAGATTACGACCGAGATAGACAGTGTATGGAGTGCCGATGTTTTTGACGATTGAATCGAGTACATAGAGGGATGGGAGTCTCCACTCCGGACGAGCCTACATCAGTCAGTCACCGACACATGAACCAAAGGCGATGTCTACTGTAACGCAAGACATACAACACAAGTGCGTAGTCACTTACTGTTCGGATGTGATGCTCCAAAACCGACGATATAGCCTGTGCATATTCTGTGTTCTCCTTCGCGACGACAGTTAGGTTGCTAATCTCTGGTCTACTGTTGATCTTCAAGTCCTGCAGGGCGTCTCTGAAGTCGGCAGCGACCTCTTCAGCTGGTGAAGACATGATGGGCAGAATCGCGCAAAGAAAAGGAGAGAGAAGGGGATGCTGTAGTTAGAGGAGATGCTATGTGAGTGGAAAGTGGCAAGGAGCTGCTTGCTCAGTCGTCGGCGGTCCCGGACAGTTGTTTCGACAAGAATAAGAGGGACAACGTGCTTCCTCGCTCTCGAACACACTAAGACAAGAGGATCTTTTCGCCTTGATGCTAGCTATAATGTCTCGCCAGGCAAAGGTACCTAGAACAGCGACGTCTCTCGCACTCCACCAGCCACTGCCGGAGCAACAATCCCGCGAGTATGCCTTCCTCCTCCAGCCAACCGGTGCGACACAGCGCTCGACCACAGAAAGCCGCAAAAAAGCAGTCGGAGACTGCGTGGGTAAGTGCTGCTGCGAAGCAGGCAAAGCGGTTGATAGAGCAGCCGACGGCGAGCTGCTGGCGCGTGAGAGTGGTAATTAGTGTATACCAATTCGAATGTAGAGTGTAGGGAGAGTCGTAAAGAAAGTGCGTGGTGCGCACGAGAGTGAGAGAAGAGTGATGGTGTTGAGCGAGGCCGAGCAGGCGGCGGTCGGCACTCAAAGGAAGGAGCAGCCGCTAGCTTAGGCCCGGCAGATCGTTATTCCGTGCCGCCGCCGCGCGCTCGATGCTCCCAGCTTTCTTTCAGTGGCCGCCAACCTCACCCTCGCCCCCCATCTGCCTCAGCGCGTCTACTGTTGCCTCGCTCCCTGCCACCACTCGCTTGCGGAATACATCGACCTGACGCTTCCGTAATCGGCCAAACCACCCAGCAACATGGAGGACGTCAAGTTCGTCCGTTCGCATTCCAACTCCCCGCTGCCGGACGCTGGCAACGACCCAAGCGACCCTCTGCGCCCCGAAATCGACGAGGAGAACGGCGTCAACCCCCCGCTCGGCGTGCCGGATCAAGACATGGAGGTCACAGAGAAGATCGACGGGGTGTCTGACCCGGACGACATCCAGGAAGCTGGGCTTTCAGACAACGAATCCGTGCTGAGCGAGCTTGACGATCAGCAATTCGAAGACTTCGATGTCAACAACATCGCCATTGAGGAGCGCCCTGCGCAGGTGATTGATGGCGAGAACGTCAACTTAATCGGGGTGCACAAGAGGAAACGACTAGAAGGCGAAGGTGATCAGCCCAAGAAGAAGAAGAAGCGAGCAGACAAGCCCCGGCGGAAGAAGAACCGCGATGATGAGGTCAGCGGGGGAGACGGAATCGCTGCCTCTCGAAAGGGTAGGACGAGGAAGAAGGAGGGTCGGACCAGGGGAGCGAGCCCAGACGAGAACGAGGAGAACTTGACCCCAGAGGAGCGTACGTAGCGGGACTTACTAGTTTGAGCAGCCCATGCTAATCACGAGAGCAGGCAAGAAACGCGAAATCGAGCGACAAATCGATTCTATGCTCAAGCCTACAACCACCCGCAGACGCAAGAAGGATGGCATCGATCTGGAAGGCATGGCCGACGCCGAAATCGAAGACATGCGCCGCCGCATGACCTCAGCAGCTGAAGCGGACAACGACGGTCGAGAGCGTGGCGAGCCAGCCAGACACAAGCTCAAACTTCTACCAGAAGTCGTTGCCCTGTTGAAGAAGAACAACATCAAAGAGTCCATCATCGATCCGGAGATCAACCTTCTAGAAGCTGTGCGCTTCTTCCTTGAGCCGCTCAGCGACGGCAGTCTTCCTGCGTACGACATCCAAAAAGAGCTTTTCGCTGCGCTAGCCACCCTTCCTATGACCAAAGACAGTCTTGTTGCGTCTGGCATCGGCAAAGTCATCATGTTCTATTGCAAGAGCAAGCGCCCTGAGTTGAGCATTCGGCGGCAAGCAGAGCGTCTTTATACCGACTGGACGCGCCCCATTCTGAAGCGTTCCGACGACTATCGCAAGAAGGAATTCGTCCAGGCCGATTATGATCCAGCGTATGTCCCCATCGCCTGTCCCACTACATCCTACTAACACCTTTTCAGAAATGTTCCCGCACGTCCTGCCAATACGCACAGCAGTCAGGCGGTGGCAGCAGCAGCTTCCCGCGCGAAACAACTCGAGGCTCCGTCAAACTTCCCGCGCGCTCGTATGGAAGTGGGCCGTACCACGTACAACATTGTTCCGAAGAGTAATGTTGTCTTCAACGAGAACAACAAGAGCCGTTCGGGTGGCGATGGTGACATTCTGAAGAGAATGAGGAGAGGAGGCGGGGGGAGTAGGCGTTAGGTTGCGATGCTGCACATTTAACCAGCTCAGCAAGCATCCCGTCGTGGACATTTGGCGTTATAACGGCTGTACTTGGACAGTTGACAGAATGGCTACTTGCATTCCTGGAGTTGAATATCATCACGCTTTAGCTAACCATGTACATTACATAATCAATATTCGTGTTTTCGCCGTTATCCTCGAAGCAACCGTGCCCTTGTTCCCATATAGGATGATTCATAAGCACACCTGTACAGAACGCTCCCTCCCCCATGATTTTACTTAGCATCTGCCATCTCGTATCTCTCTGCCCGCTGACGTCGCTACTGCAAGGAACCACTTTCGCCCTTTCACAACAGGCTGGACCCCTTGCACCCACGTGTGACGCCTTCGGACCGTTGGCGCTGGATCAGCTTCCTTCTCGTGTTCCTGTCATCGTATTCTGTACAGCGCACGAAGGAAGTCCGCAGAGCGCGGGGGCGAGGGTAGGCGAGTAGGTTGTCGAGCGAGCAAGGTCAAGCGAAGGCGCGTGAACCCCGATGTACGTACGCTACACGACGAACGAACAATTGGCGGAGCGGACCGCTAGAGCGTTGTTGTGTGGGATTGGGCAACGGTTGGATGGGCGGCGTCACGACATGTCAGGAGATGTTGTGCATAGCTGAACGGAGCGAGCGAGTGCATTGTGTGTATGCGCTGATTTCTGGTTCTGGTTCAGATTCTGATTCTGATTCTGATTCGGTGGAATGATATCTATGGTTAGCTATAAGGTGTGGTGTCTAGCCTACCTACTCACTCACTCACTCAACTGCCGACCCACGCAGGGAGCGAGAAGGTAGGCAGCAAGCTGAACGATGTTGCGGGTGCCAGCTGGACTGGATGGGTAGCTGTGTACGCCCACAAATTCATAGACACTTAGTCTGGTTGGCTAGGTGTGCGGGGGGGATACGAGAAGGCGTGGGCTGAGGCGTGTGGGCGGGTAGGGTAGACTAGGCATGGATGTACGTGTGTATCATGTGTGAGGGCGTTTTCTTTGGGGCGCGCGCGCCGGGCGGACGTTGGATACGAGATGAGCGGGTGGGGAGGGCGTTTTGTGGCTTCGTTTAGTTGGAGTGGGTAGGCGGGTGGATGGTGCTGTGTTGGTTGTTTGGTTGTGCCTGTAGATGAATGGAGGGAGAGTGGGCGCAGATGCGGCGTGGCTTGCGTTGTGTGTGGTGGCTTAATTCGTCTTTATGTAGAAGCTTGTGGGTTGGAGCGAGGAGATTTGATGGCGTGGTGGGTGTACTGTCAGTGTAGGTAGAAGGTAGAGCTGTGTAGGATGCCTAAATATTGTATACTGTGCTCGCAGATTTCTTGACCAAGACATCTACTACCATGATCATTGATGCGCACACAATCAATCTCCTGTAATAACAAACTTGAATCTACATCCTTTCCTTTCCTTTCTTCCTTCCCTCTCTACCCAGCGCAACATCCCACCAACCCACCAGCCCACTACCTTAACCCCATTCCCGTGTACTTCCTCCCCCTCATAGTATATGCCACCTGCCCCCTCCTTCCTTCCTTCCTCCCTATCCAGAGAAACGACTCCAAAGTAAAAGTAGAAGAAAAAAAACTAACCACCTGGTCCAACAGTACATACCTAAGGTGCGCCCCGACCATGAGTCCCAACCCAGCCTCAGCCTCGCAGTCCGTCCACTACGTACTACGGCGTACGCACGCACATGAATACAATACCTACCAGGCCTACCTACCGTCCGCCGTACATACATGATACAGCAACGAGTGGGGTTCGTCCCTTCGTCGACTCCACATGCAAGACGCGAGCCCGTCACCACTCCAGAGTCCAGTGCTTGCCCTTGCCTTACATACACCGCAAGGGTAAGCGAGAGAGGGGGCAATAGGCCGGCCCTTTAAGCCTTTGATATATCATCACATATCATGAGATATCAATAATCATACATATCAGACTGACATACTGAGATAGGTAATAGGTAGCCAGCTGCACACAACGCACGCATGCCTGTACGCAAGCCAAAGCCAAAGGCCAAAGACGGGAGATGCACCACACGGCTGGGATGGGAAAGGGATCCTGGCAGTAGCCAGTGGGTGCGATAGATAGTACCGGTACTTAGAGTTCTTACATTGCAAGTGGGTAGGTGTCACACTGTCAGCTGTCTGTCTGCGCGGTGCTATTGCTATATTTGGCACGACCTTGAATGTACAGTAGACAAACGCTTTTTAGTATTTACAGTACAGGTGGTAATAGTATGCGATAACGTCGATTTTGCTTGCTATGCAGCACATTTTATCGCACACGAGTGCCTATACTGCGCCAGCCATACTTGCGTCCTTTTCCCACTGAGCGCTAGGTAGCTCTTTTGCACAGCGCACACAGAGGGAAAAACCATTCCGCCTGTTTCCATCATGGTCATTCATTTCGATCATACCACGCCAATGCACCTCTGCCCCACTTCAAAGTCACGTCGAGGCGCTGAACCAGGCACCCAGGGCAGGTGGTAGAGGAGTGGTAGGGGGCGGGGGCCCGGCGCTGGCTGGCGTGCGGGCGGCCTCAAGCCTCCAGATACGAGGTTCCGTACCGAAAAGAAAAACCGCAAAAGCTCCGTAACCGCCCACCTTCTCATGCTTGGCATATGCATGTACTCTGCACGCCCGACGCCGCCTCTTTCAACGGCCGTTCTTCGTTCCTTCCTCGTAACCTGGCCTTCGTGTAAGTAGTCGTCTCAGATATGCTAGAAAAACCCGTGCAAGCGCCGGACTCATATACAAGATCGTCGTCGGAATTTTCGCAGCGAAGGAGAACATCTCGATATGGCTGGCGCTGATCCAAGTCTTTGCTTTGGACAATGAACTACCCTGAGGATACGTAATGCACTTCAAGCCGCGTCGAGCTCGGGGATCCTCAGGCTCGGAGCCCTTGCAATGATGGCCGCCCTGTTCTTCATGCTCATCAATCGATCGTAATGCGGTCGAATGTTGTAATCTCTGAACTGCTCCTCCGAGGTTCCCACTTTGACAGTCCGCAGCATGCATTTGCCGTCCTTGACCCAGAAGATCTGCAGCACACTTTCCAGCGGCATGGCGAGCGCAATCGCTCCTGGTTTGAACACTCCCTGGCTGATCTTTGCTGACGACTTCTTGAGTTTGCGCGCAGAGAGCGTGCCCTTCTCGGTGTATTCGAATTGGATAATCTCAGTCATTGCATTGACCACTGTCAACGTGAGACCAGCAGGGGATTGAGCTGCGTGTACGATCTTGGTACTGTAGGTTTCGTTCTGAAGGTTTTCGGGGTCCGTAAATGGGATGAGAAGGGGGTACTCTTTGGCTAGGAAAGCCGTCACGAGCGCGGACTGACGCATCGAATCGTAGAAAACGCTCGTTAAATCTCCGTCATTCAATGTCCATGGAGGCATCCTGAATGAACGCGAATGCTCAGGGAGTGTCGTAACCGGTTCCGTCATGCAGTCCCAGACATCGACGTAGATGCAATGATCACCAAGCTGCGTAGCCACGACAAGTCGCTTGCTGTCGGTAGAAAAATGAATCTTCCGCGATATGATAACAGTCTGCCTCTGCTGCTCTTCTGCTCGTTCTTTCGAACTGAGGTCCTTCCCTTGTCCCCCAAACCATCCTGATCCTGATTCCGATTTGTGGTTCTCATTCAAAGTTGTGACACTAACGTCGCTCGTTGTTCGTCCAATGGAAGTGATTCTTTTGTGGAGGACTCCGCCTCTCGTCTCGTAGACGTGCATTTCATGGTGGAAGGCGAGCTGTTTGATACCATCATCCAAGCTGTAGATTAGAATCCGGTCATTCAGTGATACCGCAGCATATTTATCATTCCGAGAGACAGCAAGACAGATGTCGCCCACCTTCGTCGAAAGGTCAAGATCAACCTCGGCTTCGGACTTAACGTTAATACCGTTGAAAATGACAAGCCTTCTCATAGATAAGCCGCCAGCCACCACAATGGCGCATTTATGGTTGCCAGCGGCGGCAGTTTCAATACCGACGACTTCGTACTTGCATCCCTGAGTGGCCGATGTATCGTTGCTTGGTACATCGAAGCGAACCAGGTGATCAGCTCCCTTTTCCCATAAGAGCAAGGAGTGACCCCCAGACGAAAAGACAAAAGATGGTTCTTTCGGTAGTGGGGTAGTCTCTTTCTCTTTCGCCGTGGTGTGCCTTCGGCGCAAGGACTTGGCTAGCCGGCCTGTTCGACTTGTAGACTTCATCTTTCCCAAGCTCAAAGTACTTTTCAAAGAATCCATGGATGGCGTGAACGTATTCCTCCCACCGGGAAGTTCGGACGGAGCCGTGGACGTTCCCGCGATGTTTTCGTCGATGCTTGGTGTGTGTACCGGAATGGGAAGATCGATGGACATTCGCGAACTAATAGGTAGAGGGATTGGGATGTTGAGGCTCTCGTCCAGCGGGCTCACAGGGCACTCATAACCAGATCCGGAGGACTGCGAACGAGGTGCCAGTGGATTGTAAGTGATCGGGCTGACAGGCAATTCGGTATATCGTGGAGGCCGCGAAGCTATTTGAATCTGAAGATCGGGATGACTCCGTCGCGAGACGTGGGGTGGTTGACTGACACTCGTTGCAGAGTTGGAGGTCATGCTAGCTACTATGCTACCATTGTCTGAAGCGGGCCGAGATGCTACAGAAGCGGAAGCGTCATCGTACGATCCAGAGTCACCTATACTGTACTGACTAAGACTAAAATCGTCGAAGTGCGATTTATCCAGAGCAGTAGTGAGGAGTTGGAAGGGTTCAATAAGACGAGCGTACTTGATCTTCTCCTTCCCAGTGCAGCTGGGACATGACAGACCTGCTCGGGATTAGCCAAATTTTGTGCGATTGGGTGGTTTCGGTTTACCTTCTTTCCAGTTGACTATAGGGGAGTTCTCCTGAACAGCCTGTGGCACGTTAGCTTCATACCTAGAGCGTAGTGTGCGAAGTCGTAGTAAGGAAAAACAGAAGCAGCTTACCTGATAGGCCCACTTATCGCACCATCGTAGCTTATATTCTAGTAACTGTTTCGGGACGACGTGCAACTTGGGACAGTCCACAATATAAACAGGAAAAGCGAGTGTATCTGGGTCTTTCGACAGCGTCTCTGCATTTGGCAAAGCCATCTTCGTGACCCAGTCCTTAACCATCTCTTGCATGTCATTCGAAGTCAAGCCTAACCTCCTCATACTGAACTGTTCACACCCGGACTTTCGATTCAATAACCAATCAGCAAAGCTCGGCAGAGCAGCTTCAAAATAGGGGCTCAATTCGGACACATGCTTGCCGTAGTTTTGGACACGGTTGGGTGTAGGGCGTGTGGCGGGTCGTTGTTGTTGCTGCGTACACAGTCAGTTCGGAGATGCTCTGGGTTCTTAGTAAAATTACCGCATTCGTTGATGATAATCACAAGTGTTCGAAATGGACGTTCTAGGGGCAACAAAGGCCAAGACAAGGATGAGAAACAACATTATGGACTCACCAAAAGCGAGTCTTGCCGTGACAAGAAACTATCCAGATCATCATCCCAGTGAAGCAGAGTAATAGCCAACGAACCCAACAAGGCGGGCGTAGGTGTCATCGGTCCGGTCAGGTGAAATATAGAAATGACGAGACTAGTTCTTGCATGCCATAGCTGTTCCAGGATCTCGTCTGTGTCGACCCCAAATTGATTCGAGTCGAGCACTCCGGTCTGTCCACAGAGGTCGACATACCGCTGGGTGACGGCACATTCGACCGCCCAAAGACAGTCATGCAACACCCAGTACGCATGTATCCAATCCTCCTCCATGGTGCCGTGAATTAGTGGCGGGATAAAGGTCTCAGGTTTGATATCCAATGGGTACTACTAGTGTCAGTTTAGGACACGGGCGCTAAAGAAACAAACCTACAAGGCCTGCCGCGTACGTGGGCAATTTTGCGTTTCCCCATTCCCGCTGATACGGATTCTCGCCAGATGTTTCGTTGAGCGCGTTCACTATTTCAGCGAATAACTCAGATACAATGAAGCGCTCCACGCCGAGCAGTCGATCATCTCTCCAAGCGGAATTGATAGCATTTTGCAGTCGTCGCTTGTCGTTGGTCGCAAGGTTGTCTTTCCGTAGAAGCAACAGGCGGAGTCCAGAAAGAATGGTCTGCGCGAGAATGTGCCTCGGTCGGGTGAACTCCCGCGTCATAAGCGTCGTCTGAGAGGAAAACAATCTTGTCTTGACATTGATGAGGTAGAGCAGGGTAGAGAAGAGAAGCTCGGGCGGTAGTAGGCACGAATGGACGTAGGGTGGGCACGCTGCAGCGCTGGTCGCAATCCCGCTCAGATAGCAGCGCTGCGAGTCGAAAATGGTTTTTATCCAAATGATGGTGCGGATGGATTCGTCGATGCTCTGGGACTCATTTTCTTGCAAGGAAGCGTCGATGGAGTGCTGGCCGACGATTTCGCGGAGGATGTTTGCGACATCGTGCCTGCCTTGGAGGTGCTGCCATACTTGGGCAAGATTGCTATGGTGGAGGGACATTGACGCGGGACGAGCAGCGGATCAGCGCTTCGCAGCGCGGAATACGAAACCTAGAGAGCGGCGGCGTGGCTTTCGCAGAGGGTAAGTGGGTTTGGGGCAGGCCGCATGGCGGTAGACAGGACGGCCTACTCGGGCGGTCGAGATGGGGCTCTGGTGCCTACGAGAGCGCGCAACAAACAGCAAGGCCGAGCGGACGGAGAGTGCGGTCTTGGCTACCACATCCCGAGCGAGCGAGGAGGTATGGCCATGGCAAGGCGATGGAGCTGGGGCGGCCGCCGCGGTTGGCTCATGGATGTGGCAGCATCAGCGCCCGACTGGGGTCGTGTAATAAACGGCTGCATGCGCCATGGCGAGACAGTTCGCCTGGTCAGACGGCCAGCTGTGCAGCACAGGCATGGGAACCGATTCGAGTCCACGTCCGTCCCGAGCCGGGCTGCAACGATAGCCCGGGCCCCCGGTTGGGTATGACGTGTATAAAATAGATAAAATAGATAGGCCGGCCTTGGAGAAGGCTTGGACGACGCCCGATCGCCCTGTCTGGCTGACCGGTTCGCCGTCACGTGCCCCTGGCCCCGCCTGGGCACCCCCAGCGCGCTCAGCTAGGAAACTGTCCATGCATGCTACACGCCGTACCGAATCGCATGTTTTCCAGAGACACAGAAATGGTGTATTCAGACGGCTTCATCAATGTGACTAGCCGCAACGAGAGGCGGACGGCTGCCACCTCGAGCCGGCCAACTTGTCCTTGGGTATCATGCGCTATCTAGGTGTACATCATTCATATGCAGCGACGGCGGACACAACAGCGCTAGCACGAGGCGAGCCCGGCTGCCTGCCATCATTACACCGATTCCATCCCGGGAAGGCCTGGCACATCATCAAAAGGACCTCGGCTTGCGCGACCCTGGGCCTCCTGCTCATTTGAGCCAGCCCCAGATGAATGCGACAAGCGTCTTGAGGTTGTCTTCCTGCCAGACCGGCATCTTCGGGTTCGGGAACTCCAAGTGGCCTCTTCTCCGCCCCGGTACCACGACCTTGGGCGGCGGCCGGTGGATCTGCATCGATGCGTTGCGCCTCCACTTGAGCGGATTCCAGCCGTCAGACCGGACATGGTATGCCATGACAATTGCCACGAACACGGGAATCTGTGTGCGAAATTAGTGCCAAAGTTGTGCATCCATGGACGCCTAACAATACGTACCCCGATGTAGGAAGCGACGAAGTCGGGCATCGAGAAGGGACTAACAAACGCTCTCCAGTTGTTGAACAGAATAAGCAACGTGCAAAAGCACAGTCCGTAGTACGCGCGGAATAGTTGGCCATGCGTCCGGTAGGGATACTGTTTGTCGTCTCGGCTGAACGCGCTGCGATTTTCGAGCGTGTGGTCATTTGCGGCCGCCTTTATTCGGTGGAAAAAATGTATGTAGGCAAGGCAAAGCATGGTATAGCAGATGAGCTCCGACACAACAGCGTTGTTCGTCATTCGACCTAGGATAATCGAAGGGAACGGCTTGATGGCAAGGAAGGCCATCAGCCCAAAGCACCAAGATACGACCACGGTGCCCAGCGGGACACCTGCGTCAGTTACCCTCTCCATTCGCCTTCTGTGCGTCTGAAACCATAGCGGCCAGGCCTCTGGGATGCTTGCAAGCGCGTGCAGTAATCGACTGGACGTGTAGAGCGCGTTGATGCCTGACGTCGTAGCGGAGAAGATGAAGAAGCCGTTGAATATGGATGGAAAGTAGCGAAGATGGTTCCGGACAGCAGCGAGAACGAAAACACTATTATGGCCAGCGCGAACAGCATTGATTTGGATGTTGATAAGATTCGGGTCATCGTATGGTACATTAAGGCCACCCACCTACAAGGTCAGTATACGGCAAGCATATGTCTCGAATGCAGTACGCATGGTAGGGCGACTTACAAAAGTACCCAGAATATACAGAATTGATATGCGCATGGAGAGCTTCTTGGTCGCAAGCTTGATCGTCTCATATTTTTCCAGATCTTTATTCTCCGGTGCCGTGACCGCAATGGCTTCAAATCCGACAAAGGAGAACACGCAAGTAGTGACAGCTGTCCATAAAGAGAGGAAGTGTCCTACATCGCCCCTGAGGACGGCACTATCATTCGTTAGATCGGCCGTTGGGTGTACCACTAGGCCTTCTGAAGCGAAACCCCAAGGTATATTCCAAGTCCAGAAATGGTTGGAGTGATATACTGGCTGCATTGCAGACAGGACGATATTGAAGCAAATCAAGAAGGATATGAAGATCATCTTGATACAACCGAAAATGTACTCGAGTTGGCCGTATTGTCGAACAGGGAGTAGGTTGATAAGCAGAATGAGAATCAAGAACAGAAACACCCATACCGCGGGACTGTAGTTTTCTGTGTTCCATCCTAATTCTGCATCCGGGTAGCCAACGGATCGCAAGTACTCGGGGTCGAATCGAAATCTCCAAAGCTGGGCAATCGCCTGAACCTCAGCAGCCAATATGACAACCCACGCAGCCCAGGTGATCCATCCGGTCGCGTACCCCACCGCTTCGTCGATAAATCTTCCGGGAAATTCGAAGAGAGGACCGGGAACTGGATAGAGAGCTGTCATTTCCCCTAGGCAGGCGATGACACTCCACATCATCGAGCACGCCAGAGTAACCGCGACAACGGCCATGCCCGGTCCCGCTAAATAAATGACCTTGCCACTGTTGAGGAACAACCCGAAGCCGATGCAGGCACTGAAGGATATCATGTTCACATGACGCTCCTTCAGGTGCTTGCTGCAGAATCCGGTCAGTCAGGCACCAGAAGCCATGGCATGAGACACGTACCTCAGCACTGTGCGCCTCGACGACATGGTGGACGAGGTCGAACTCAGACGGGACCACATAGAAATTCGGTTGCGGTTGCGATGATTCGGGCGGTGAAGCGCATCGGATACTTCACGAGAGTCGGAGGAAACAGCAGAAGAGCGTTGCGAACAGGCGAGGCTATCGCATAATAGGGAGGGAGAGCGTTGTCGGCGAATACACACGGTTGCTGATTAGTCCAGCAGCAAATGGTGTCCTGGACGCAGTACCGCGCATAGGGAGTTGCAGATGCTCATCACCGGCAGGTCGTATACAGGACAATGCAAGGTTGTCTGCGACCCTGGCCGTGGGCGCTCGTTGGCCAGACATTTTTAACTGTGGGTGGTGCAGGGAGATGAGGTTCTAGGCGCCCGAGCGACATGGCGGTGCCCCTTGTGCGTGCCGAGATGGCGGGATGCAGTTCACACCTGGGCAAGCAGGGAAGGATACGAAACACAGCCGTCGTGCCTTCCCTGTTCGGACACGCCGACTAGGGTTCCTTCCTGAAGACGGTCCGTGCGCCGCTATTGGTGGTGTTGGGGCCAGCGGGCTGACTCTCTGCCGTGCCGACAGGGCGTTTTGTATTCCTTGCCACCTCTTTTCGAAACCCCCTTAATGATAACGCTTCGAGCTGTGGTGGCATTCAAGCATTTCAGCGACGACAACAAGCATAGCACAGTAATATCGTTGGCGCTTACTTGGGCCAGGGAACGCTGTCCATGCTCCCAGAATGTCGATCATAGGATGCGCTGCTATACCTATATCTAGGTCTCCCGTGCACACGGCTCCGCCTCCACACTTGCGATGAACTCCCAAGCTCGCGGGTCAGCAGTCACCATCACACAAGCTATCTATGCGTGTCCAGCCTCCCAATTTCAAAAGTTTAAAACCATTCATGCGACTGTCTAGATCTCATTCCACTTGCTCAAACCAATGCGCGCAAACTTTCGACGGGGTGGTTGTTGTAACTTTCTTTGAACATGCCTCATTCATCGCCGAAGAGCTTCAGTATGCGAAAGCGAATCAATAAACACGCATATTGACTGTTCACCTAACGATAAAGCGCATTCGGTCCACCCAGAAGCGCAATCCTTTAGCGATATGAGTCCCGCCTGCAAAACCCTTGTTCAACATAGCCCACAATCTCTAAACAAAGTTATGCTTCACCCTCTGAACACCAAACTTCGCATCCACCCTACCCTATCCCAACACAGCGTTATTAGCCAACCTCTTCTCTCCCCAACCCCTCCGCTTCTCGCAAGGGGAAAACGTACCTCAACCATCGCAGCCAGCTTCGCCAATGCATCCTCCGTAGTGCCCACGACCGGCTCCCCATACATCAACACTTTGGTAGCCCTCTTGTATTTGCGCGGGTCTTCTGTCGACCATACATAGCAGAATACGTTGGCCCAGTGCATGTACTGCGTGACGTGGTAGTTGTCGGCCGTCTTGATGTCGTATTTTCGGTCGAGCGGCGAGCAGCCCGTCATTATGTTCACGTGTCCGGGGTTGTTGTCGGGGTAGAGGGCGACAACGTTTGCTGGAGCTTGGGTTAGTGGTTGCTAGAGAAGGTGGGGGAGGAGAAGAAGTATACCCAGGATTTGGTCGCGGATGCAGTAGCATGGATGGTGGGGGCGCGTTGATGAGGACATGGTGGCATGCGCGTTGTGGTGTTGTTGTCGGGGTCGTTGTGGGTGTCAATTGACTGACTGGGTGGAAAAGCGACGTGAGATGACGATGACGAGGGTCTGTTGACAGATGAGAGCAAGCAAGAAGAGCAGCGACACAACTAGAAAGACCAACTTCGTTCCTTCCTTTACTTAAACCTGAACCATGCTCTCGAAAAAGGCATCGACACAGCTACACTATCTAGAAAACAACAAACATTAAGTAAAATTAACAAATCCAACATCAAAAACTCTCTCCTCAAGAACGGTACATATTGATACCATCCACAAACGAACCGTTATTATCCGCATTCGCCACCAAATCCACCCCATCTCTCGTGACCATCCAAGTCGCCCCCACGGTGTTCAGATTATAGACATTGATATCATGGCTCAGCGCGTCGCCTTCAATGCTGAGAATTCACGACTGGCAGATACCCTGCGATGCGACATCCGAACACTTGGTGCTGTAGTTGTCGAAGAAAGAGTAAAGACCTGCGCCATACACAAGTAGGTTGTTGCTGCGGAGGATGCGCAAACCCCAGCCTTCGGCATTGTTGGGTGAGATGGGGTGGGTGGTGTTTGAGACCGACGAATTGGACGAGGGGCCGGTGACGAAGACGGGGTCAAAGATGGCGGAGACTGCCGGGAAGGGGATGGTGGCATCGGGGTTAGGTTGGTAGTATCTGATTTGCGCGTTAGCTGTTTGTCCTGCTTGCACGACTTCCGGTCAAAATTTCCAAGACATCAAGTTACCCCAGGACACGGAATACGCATGCAGACAGTATGGCAACAGATGTCTTAGAACTGTGTCAGAGAATGTATGGTACTTACGCTGTCTCGGTCTGAATCTGACCCATGAAGACGTCCCTGCCCGATGTTAGTACCTGAAAGTCTCCCTTGACTATCCCACGTTTCTCTTACTTTGTATCGACGAATTGGTATTCGTACAGAACATGATGCTCCACAGCCGTTCCATAAAGCCAGACTCTGCCCTGCAAACTCTGATCCAATAGACCTCGACCAGCGTACAGAGTGATCTGAGTGTTGTTGTTGAGCGTGTCATCCAGATCATGATCAGCAACCCAGAGCCAGTTGTTCTCGAAATAAACGCCGCTAGCCCACGGAGTAATATGCAGCGACATGTACGCAGCGATACAATCCTTGTTGAGGTTATCCGCAGTAACCGTAGTACCCGGCGTCTTCGGGCACTGCTCGTTCTGCAGCTGAGAGCCAGCGAACCCACCAATTCTCGCGTGTACATCCCACAGACCCGCGGGCTCCTTTGTGCTGTACAGGTTATATTCGATCAGCACGGCTCCAGCTTGAGCGCCCTGTGTGCTGACGAAAAAGTCGGACCACTCAATAGCTCCTTGCTCGCCCTGACGGCCAACCTGCACAACAGGCTTGGGGCTCGCCATGTCTTCGAAGAAAGGACCACTGGACATGATCACGGAGGAGAGCGCTTCGCCGACGATTTTCGACCCGGCAGGGATGTAGACCGTGCTACTGACTTTGTAGTAGCCAGCATCGACGAACAGGACCTTGTTCTCCTCTTTTGCCAGTTGGATAGCCTTATGAGGGCTTCGGTATCATCGGTCACACCATCTCCTTTCACACCCAATGTCCGCGAGCTAAGAAACTGGTCTAGTAGAAGATTTTCGTATTGTGGCTTCGAACGCTCGTAGAATTTCCCACTGGCGTCGACCAGGCTCGAGGGTCGCTTGCTAGGAGCGACAGACCCGCGTGATTTGAGGGGAGGGAGCGGAGTCTGGACTTCAGAGCTGAGAGGGAACACGGGCAGATATCTGTGACCATCGGCCCAAGCATCAATGTGAGTGGTAGCAGGTGATCCTGTGAGAATAGTGCCGTTGACGCCGACGATAGCCTGCTGCACGTTTTCAAGTTTGACGTTTTCCATGTACAAGCTGCCAGTGCTATCAGGTTGAGACTTCTCCGCGCGGGCAGTGACGATGCCTATCGGGGTATTCTTGATTGAGCTGTCGATGAGAGTAATGGAGCCCACGTTCAGGCCTCCGCTGTCGGGGTTTGGAGCTGACATGTTAACACCAACGCGGCAGTTGTTGATCGAAACACTCTTGTACGTCCACCCCCAGTCCCACAGGTGATAGATCGCCGTGTCGATGTTGTCAAAAGTCAAGTTTCGCATCGTGAACTGCTGATTTCCCACGTTGAGCCCGAGACGCCCTCCCGAAAAGACGAGATCGTTCACGAAGCCACCTGAGCCTGACTCAATGAAGAGACCTTCGTGTTTTGTCCCGTTCCCGGCTGTCATTCTGAACACAACATTTTGCACCGAAGTGGTTTGCGCGGTCGGCCAGTGCATACCCCTCATCGTCGTCCCCGCTTTGACGTTTGTCGAGTCGAGTATGAGATTCCTAACCTGACGAAAGAACGTGTTGGTGGGTCCGAAGCCTAGACCGTTGGCACCATACGGCGAACCATCGATCAGGTAGCCAATATCTTCACCATCAACCTCGACAGTGGTGAAGTTCGCGGTCGCCTTGAGGATAGGCAGGCAGTTCGGATTGCCGATAATCTATGGTTGACCATCAGTACGGGTGCCTTGTAGAGCTGGATTGCCTGGTCATATCTCATGCGACAACCAATGCTTTTGACCAAACTCACTCACCTGAGTGTAATAATAATCAATAATCGCCTCCGAAATTAAATATGTCCCCGCTGGGAAATAAACCGTAGCCGGCGTCCTCGTGGTGCTCATACAAACAGCCGGCGCACACCTGCCCCCGTCACTAATCGCCTTCTGAATAGCCTTGGTATCGTCCGTGACTCCATCGCCTACAGCTCCATAATATTTGACATTCCTGAATGCCTGGTACGAAGTATCGTTATTAAATGAAGCCCTACCCTGATGTTCAACTAGTTCCATCCAAAACGGAGTATCGCAAGAGGAACCTGAGGAGCCACCAGTAGGTGCCGGGGGCGCGACGGCTTCTGGATACGCCGTTGTTGCGTAGACGGTGTCCCTGCGTACGGGAGCCTCGCGGTAGTGCTGGTGAAGGAGTGTGGCGCTCGCGGAGGAGGAAAGCAGGAAGATGGTGGAAACGAGGGACAGCATTTTGAAAGCTTAATGAAAGACTGTCGCAAAGCGAGGGTAAGAGCGAGAACACCGCTGAGGAGCAACTCTCGAGCGGAGAGGAGTCGAATATAAAAACGACTGTGCGTACACCCGTAGGATCTGTGGATCAACAAGTCGTGCGATACATGTACTTGACCACGAACTTCGAAGGAAGCAGTTGGAATTTAGGAAGGTATAAAACACTGATGTATGGTTGACCCTGGAGCCTCACGGATGCGCTTTTGAATAAATAGGTGTTGTTGGGATGTGTCTCGCAAATGTAGATGTAGGATACCGAACTCCGAAGGCATAGTCGTTAGCATTCGCCTGATTATGTTCGATGACCCATAGGTAGCAGAGTTTACGATGAACTGCTGGGGATTGTAGTCGTCAGGCTTGCAACCGCGTGCTCGCCAACAAAAGGGAGTGCGGCAATATCCCCCAAACAGACCTCAGGGAGTCACAGGCTGCAGCCTCGAGCCAGCGCTAAGCTGCGGCTAGAGGTTACAGTCGTCGTCAGCATCCGCTAGTTCCGTTAATCGGGGGATATCTTGGCACCTCTCAAAAATCCCCCCCACCTACTTTTTTACACCTTATTTAAAGCTAATATTATTACTATGTGGCGTTATTTTATCTACCTAGGGGTAGGATAACAAAGGCTTTCATCTTAAATAACATAACAAAAAAAGCAGAGCCCCCTGCTTAGTATTTAAAAAAGGCGTAAAAAGGTAATAATAAAAAAAAGCGCGTTTAAACTACTAAGCGAGCTTAGTAGTCTTAGCGTAAGGCTTCTATAAACAAATTTTTTATAAAGAGACTACTTAGAACTTTAGGGGAGAAATAAAACTTTAGTAAGGTAACGCTATAGTTATCTATTCTTTCTTTACTATTTTAAGTTATAAACCACTATTTAAATTATTGCAAACAACACAAGTCAACGTACTTTGCACTCGAGTTAATTATTCTATTAAGTTAATTACTTTGCCAAGACCCTACTAAGTTCTATACTATTTACAATAGTACAAAGTTAACATAAACTATTTTTAATAGTCTAAATAGGCCAATCTATTTAGAATCTACTTTTACAGGCTGCCTATAGGTTGTTTTGTTATGTCTGGGCTTATTGCAGCGTTTACAGTGCTATTAAGCAGATTTGCCTCTATTAGTGCGTACCCTCTTCTTTGCCTTTTACCCATCACTACGCGTCCTAAACTCCTTTAGAGTGGCCAGCTACTAGCCCTCTTTAGCTATAAGGACTCCTTTATACTATACTCGCTTTCTTTTATGTAATTTATATTGCGTGGCGGCCTTATTAGTAGCTTAAAGTTTGGCGTTGCGTTTGGTTATTAACACTAAAGAATGCTCTATTAGCTCGACGCCTTTAATAAGCTTTTCCACCGCCTTAACTATATAAGTTAGGGAACTATCTATATGCCTTTAAATCCTCTACTTAACTAGCGTTAATTGCAACCTAAGTTCTATACTATTTCGCGGAGTTTATAACTCCTATATACTATCGCAAATAGTATAAAGTAGAGGCGTACATAGGCAAATATTAAGCTGCGATATTATAACTTCTAGGTTATAGGGCACTAGGCCAGCACCTTAAAAGCCTTTTAGTAATTAAAGCCTTACCTTAAAAGCCTTCTTTAATATTACTTTTAGTAAGATTCTTAGCTTAGCGCCTATACGCCTTCTTTAATAGCGCAAAACAACCCACATTAAGTGGCTATAAGAGGTGCGATAAATATAGAGATATATAGAGAGTAATAATATTACTCTTTTTATAGTAATTTTGAAATTTAAGCAAGTTATAACTTTTATAGCCATTAATAATAAGCAAACGTACTTTACTAGTAGTACGCCTCTTTATACACTTATTAAAGTGCTTTAGCTATTATAAACTAAGCTTATTTATTGTCTAGTCGTTCTTAGAGACTGTAATAACCTAATTATAAGGTAGATTCTTCTCTTTATACTAGGCGGAGAGGTAGTACTTGCCCCTAAAGATAATAAAGGGTGGGATCTACCACCCCATTGCGTTAATGCCTTAGATAACTATTATTCACTCCCTATTATCCTGCTGCACCTACTTTGGCCGTCCTTAACGCTCAGAGCCTATAACTACTACTCTAGTTAATATTATGCCTATTATAAAGCCAGACTTGTCGAAATTGTAGGCGTCCTTATCTAGGATACTATACTTAGCCTTTATATTCTCCATAAGCCAGAACTAGCCTTATATTACCTTAGGATCCTCCTAGAGAGCTCTCTTATAGTTGTACTTTTAATTAAACTTAACTTAAAGCTTTAGCTAGCGCTTAACAAAGTTATAAGGCTACCTCTAGCCAACTAGCTTATAGTGGCGTGCAGCCAGTATAGAATCAGCCATATCTTTTATAGCATTAAGCTAGGGCGAAAATCCTCGCGCGTTTAGATCGAGTATATACTGCATAATTACCTACTCCTCTCTTATAGTAAGTCTTATTTTGTTAGGTGCGCAGTCGCGTCTAAACGTCTTTCTAGCGCGTTAGTTACTAAGTGTACTTTAAGAGACATTATAGAGGACTGCAGCGCGTCGCTAAGAGAGTGTTGCATCTTATTTAATAGCCTAAATTATAAGCTATATACGCGCTTCTTTTAACACTAATAGTTTGTTATATAGTTAAGGCATCGCATTATACTATTACTAATAGTACGTTTTAGTGAGGTCTTGACAAAGTAATTAACTTAATAGAATAATTAACTCGAGTGCAAAGTACGTTAATATTTCTTATAATAGTAGGATAAGAGTATTACGTACTAGATATATTATTACTCTATTACTGCATTAAGGCTATTCTTAACAAATCTCCCACTATTATCTCTTTACGCCTATGCCCTACTATCTATCTAGGCATTAATATTATTTCTAAAAAAGTACTTACTATTACTAAAAAGTATATATTAAAAATTTATATTACTACTATTAAAGAGGCTGTTAAAGTAACTACGCTAAAGTTCTATTCTATTTAGATACTTATCTAGCATAAGGAGCAGCCTAAGCAGGTATACTTAACTATCTATAAGGTAGTCTTAGTATACTAGTTAGGTTAGTAGCTTATCTAGCTTATAAAGAACTATAAGGTTAAATTTCTACTTTAGTAAATATAATTACTTCTTATTAGTAATAAAATCTAGTAGAAAATATAAAAAAAGAATAATAAAGTATTTATTAATAAGCTATAAAGTAGTAAGAGTGTTATATAGATCTATAAGATTCTTCTAACTATTATTACTATTATTACTATTAAGTTAGCTTATCTAGCATATAAGCGTAAATAACTAATAATAGTAGTAGTAATAAGCTAGATATACTATATATAGTATAAGTAAACCTTATATAAGTTAGAAGCTTATAAAGTATAAATAGAGTGTAAGTAAGTTTAAACTATTATTGTATTATTAGGTAGTATTTAAGGTTAGTTTTTAATTAGAATTAGGTGCTATATATAGTACTATATAATAACCTTTTATCTTAACCTACTTTAACCTTAAACTAAAAAAAAGGTTAAAAAAGGTATTTAGTAAGCCGACTAATTTACTATATTATTATATAGTATATAAATTTCTAAAAAAGTACTTTTTATATATAAAATTTAAACTTCTTAAACTTTCTTACTATCTTCTTATATTATTAAAATATAAGTAGTTAAAAGTAGTTAAAGATAGTAAAGTAATTTTCTAATTTTTAAAAATATATAGACTAATCCATAGGCTATCTACTTTTAGTACTATTTAATAAGAAATTAGATAAAAGTAACTATCTATATTTTAATAATATGGAGATTTTTTTTTGCGACTAAGACATTTCTAATAAAAATATTACAATAATAGTAATTATTCCTCCTACGTTGTAGACACATAAAAGCATTTTAAGGTATTAATATTTTAATAATATAAGAAGATATGGCGTTATTTTATCTACCTAGGGTAGGACGACAAAGGCTTTCATCTTAAATAACATGACAAAAAAGCAGAGCCCCTGCTTAGTAATCAAAAAAGGCGTAAAAAGATAATGACAAAAAGAATATAAGAAGATAGTAAAAAAATTTAAGAAAATTTAAATTCTATATATAAAAAGCACTTTTTTAGAAATTTATATACTATATAATAATATAGTAATAATATTAATTTTAGGTAGATAGTAGGCGAATTTTAGAGGGGTGCTAAGATATCCCCTAATTAACAGAACTAGCTGATCACTATGTATTACGAAACATATAACAAGTTTGTTTGTAATTTCGTAAACCAGTCCCAAAATCGCATCACACCTGTGACCTAGCAGAAGACGGGGACTGTTAGCACACAATCGTACAGGCACAAACGACTCGCTCATAGACTTCAAGAACACATGCTGTGAGTAGCAAAGTCGCAAGCTTCAAGATTTCAATTTGATGTTCGTCTGTGATGCGCGCACTGACTGTCTCGGTGATTCATGCTTGGTGATGCTTGATGCCCACTAGTGGCAAGTGGAGGACCATGATGGGGAGAAAGTTCCAACATTGAAGCTGGAGGGTGCAGGTCCCGAGGTCCCGAGCGTTGGGCGGCGTAGTAGAACAGCGGCGGCGTCTTCCTCAAACTGTGTGAGTGGAATGAACAAGAAGAACAGAGCGAGCAGTCAGCGGCAGCAAAGGGTTTCTCCCTCAACCATATTTCACGCCGATGTGACTGAGTCACTGTTGTGGGGAGCCGACGGGATCGCAGGGTGCCGGACGGATGAGCGCTCATAAACTGCTTTTATATGTATTTATATGGTATCTTACAGAGCTGGTACACAGAAAAAAGGGTTAATTATAGCTAGATTTTCTTTTGCCCAGGTGCCCAGGTGAGCCCTGGAGCACGCGCTACCACGTGACACCATCGGCGAAACCTCTCCTCATCACCGACATCGACATCCCAAGAAAGATTTCCAGCCCAGCACCCCAGTACCGCGAACCGCACAACGTCATCCCAAAGGCATCCCAAAGCAGCCAAACAACCCATACCCACACGCCCCAACCCACCCCATCACACACCTACCCCACCGCCACAATGTTCGGAGGTGCGTACCCAGAGAGATAACCCCCAGGCGCCTCGCAGGCCCGCCAGAAGACCTGAGCCGAAACAAGACAAGCAGACGACTAACACCCAGCCTACACAGCACCACCGCAACCCACAAAAGCCGAGCTCGAGCGCGCCGAAGCCCAGACAACGAGCGATATGAAGTGGACGGCAGCCGCCGCAGCTGTCCTGTACCTATGTACGTTCCATACATCGGAGGATGTGTTTTGTCGAGTTCAAGTGCTGATGATGAGAACCGCAGCCCCCTTCCTCGTCGACTACGCGCGCAAGCTGGTTTAAGCTTCTTTCTGAACCCGTCTCCCAAGATCGATCGAGCGGCAATCGGCAACTGTAACTGTACATAATTCATTCACATGGAACGGCGTACTGCGCGGATGCGAGGCTATCTATCGTACAGCACTGTACTGTACTGTCACTGTAATAACATGCATGGGACGGCTGGAATTGAGCGACGACGAGCTCTGGTAATAGATCTATTAAATGTTGCAGGCAATAGGGGTGCCTGCCGCTACTCTTCGAGCCAATCTCGACTTTCCAATTCGAACGCCCACCAATGCCACGCTCTCAATCTCTGTATCAATCATCATATGAATTAAAGGGCATCTCCTTCGCGGTGCCCATCCTACGGTCTTGCCAATCTGCTATCTCAAGTGCTTTTTCCGGAAGTGGATGATGGGAATACTATCGTACACGTCGACACGTCCGTCGGGTATGACATCTGCTTTCACCTCCTGCCAACAGCAGGCCTCGCGGGTTGCGGTTGGTCGTTCTCCAGCTCCGTATACTCTTTCGTGGTATCGTCAAGCATCTTCTTCAGATGTTCTAATTGCTGGTCGTAACCTTTCAGAATCTGTGCCCAACGTTAGCTTGGAGATTCGTATTCCAGAGCGAGTCATGCACGACTCACCTTTTCCAACTGCTTCTGATCATCCTCTGACAGAAATTCAGCTTTCTGTTGGCTATCAATCCCATTAGACAGCTTCTCCGTCTCCTGCTGCAATATCTGTGCGCGCTCGCGTACCCCAGACATGCGGGCCCAGATTTCTTCCTGTCGACCCCCAAGCAACGGGTCAAACGCCAGCTTCTCCAGCCCGATGAGCTTCTTCTTCAATTCCTCCTCCGCCTGGTCCATGACGTATCCTCGATTCCTCAGAATCTGCACCTTTGTAGCCAGCTGGAGTGTCCGCTGCGTGTGTTCGATGTGCTTCTGTTTCGCCTTGGTAATCTTTGGCGCGAATTCCAGCTCGTGTTGATCTTTCATGATGGTCAGACTTCGGTTTATTTCGTGAATCCGGTGTCGTAGGGCATTCACGGCCATTGCTTGGTACTGGATACGGGCCGCCATTTCATCGAAGCCGCGAGCGAGCACGGGTATGGAGCCTTCACTAGGCTTGTTGACCAAGGCTTCTTCCCATTTTCTATGGTCTTCGTTTGATGATGGGCCGTAGAAAGGTGCTTCCTCCGGTTTCACGGCATTGTAAAAGTAGCGCTGGAACGCGCAATCCGGACTGTACTTATCCCACCGGTCGTGTACGATCTTCATCTGTTCGAAAACAGACTTCTCCCCTGCGGAGTGTTAGCGACGCGTCGAAATTCAAGTTCTTGTACTTACTCGTGCCATTCAAGGAGGCGCCCGCGAAACGGTCATTCACTGACTTTCTCAACTGAGGAAGACCTTGCTGCTGTTGCAAGAGCTGCTGCCGTTGGGACTGATTAAGTTCCGGGGCCGGCTGGACAAAGCCACCGAAGAGGCTGTTGTTCAGGTTCGGCTGTTGTTGCTGTTGCTGCTGCTGCTGTTGGGACTGATTAAACAGACCTCCTCCCGTATTTTGCGGTTGTTGCAAGCGACCGAATAGCCCGCCGGTGTTCTGCTGGGGATTTTGCGGTTGGGCGAAGAGGCCACCAGCGTTTTGCTGGGGGGCCTGTGATTGAGCGAAGAGGCCACCGGCGTTCTGCTGGGCAGGCTGCGCTTGAGCGAAGAGACCGCCCGTGTTCTGCTGGGCACCCTGTGACTGAGCGAAGAGTCCGCCTGAGGGCCCAGTCGTGGACCCAAACAACGTCCCCGTTTTTCTCTCCGGTTGGCCGAACAGCGACATGTCGTAGGCTCCAGTGCTAGCGATGAGCGATGTTCCAGCGGTGTTTGCGGACGCGTTCACGGCACGCGTTGTCGGGCGCGGTTGATGGCGGAGCGTGGATAGGCGCACAAAGAGTGCACTGGGAAGAGACGAAAATCGCGCTGACTGTGTGAGAGGCTGGCGACTGGCGATGAAAAGCGGCGCGCGCGGGGTGGACCGCTGCGAACTGCTTTGTTCGTTGTCGACGCTCGAGAAGCTCAAGCTAGGCGGATAGATCCCTGCACCTTGGCGGCCTGCACTGCGCTTCACTCCACTCTCCAACCCAGCTTCCCCGGAGGCAGCACACTTGCCATTGGCACACAGCACGCAACATGGCGAGCCGACAGCCCAGGTATGCGTCTTCCGCAGCTCTCCCGCGACAGGGCAAAGCTAATTGGCGCCAGGTTCAACCAGCAGGCACTCATCGACACCACCCCTCTCCCGGACGACATCCCCAAGGTCAAGGAGCTCGGCGCCAGCTCTGCGCCCCTCCTCAGCGCCTCGTACTTCATAGGCGCGCGATGCAAGGCCTACAACGATGACTACATGATGTGCAAGACCGAGGCGAACGGTCGGGGCGAGCTGGACTGCATGAAGGAAGGCCGCAAGGTGACGAGATGCGCCGCGAGCGTGTATGACTCCCCGGCATGTCGCCTGAAAGCTCAGTGAGACTGACGTGTCCCGCAGCATCCAGGACATTAACGACCACTGTCTGGCCGAGTTCCGCGCCCACTGGCAATGCCTGGAGAACCAGAACCAGCAACTCTGGAACTGCCGATCGCAAGAGCGGAGGCTGAATAAGTGCGTGTTCGACAAGCTAGTATGTCCTCCCACGCTTTTGGGGCGCCGTGCATACCTAATTATTGCAGAAATTGGAGAAGACGATACCAGACACTCCCAAGGGCGAGACCCCCGTGCATCTCCGGGGCCGCCAAATCTTTTCGACGAACTGAGCTTTGTATATTATGTCAGGAACAGGAACACGAAATATGCCAGTCCACCTTCTGCAAGTTTCTGCTGTGACTGTGTCGTTTGCGCGGTCGAATGTTTAATCGCCATTGTTTGCCGCGGCGCTAACTACGTGATGCACGCTGAGTCGACCGCACGGATTCAATGCTGTGGCTCATGAATATGTCAAGCGCAGCGTCTTCTGACCACCTCAGGCATGGAGTCAGCTACAGTCAACCTTCTTTTTGCATTGTTGAACGCTGTACTTGTGTGGCTATGGTGAAGTTTCGCTTTCACCGACCTTTGATTCACGCTCATCGACTTACAAGTTCACCTCTCCACCTTTCACTTTTCTAGCCACCACTCGTTCTATTGTTCTTATTCGCTCTATTGTTCCTATTGTGCCTGTCGCTCGCTGTGCTATCTACTTCTTCTCCCCTCACTGTCACCTCTGCCAGTCTTAATCTTTGACTCCGCACAACGCCTATCTACGACCTTCTGATCCACAACACAACTTTCTCAGACCGTCATCAAACTTGATCACTCAGCGAACTATCCTGCCTATCTTGCAGCCAAGATGATGACCACCAACCCCTTCGACGATGACTTCTACAGCGTTGCCAGCAGCGACGGCGAGATGGCCTCTGGCAAGACGATCGAGTTCCCCGGCACCGTCCCAGTGCCTTTCCTCGACAAACTCGCACCTTTCCCCACCTACTCATCCGAGTCCTCCATCTCCTCCGCCAGCACCGCGCCGACCACGCCCCTTCCGCCAAGCGCACCCATCGCCTGGACCAACGCCGACCTCTGTAAGTCTCACCCTGACCATCCCTCCAGCACCCTCTTCTAACCCCCCATCCACAGTATACTTCCTCTCAGCCATCTACCCCGACCAAATGATCGCCAACGACCTCCTCCTGACAACGCACCCGACAAACCCCAAGGACATGTTCTCCCCAACCCTCCTCCAACTCCACCTCCGCGTCTCCCCCCACCCGATCCCCGCGTCAGCGTACTCCCCCACCGCGCCCATCGGCACAGGCCGTCCCACGTCCAAAGTCCTCGTCGCAGAAGCCACAGGCGCCACACTCCCTCGTGCGCGGCGCGCCCTCGTCGCCACCCTCCTAGCTCATGGCGATGCCGACGCCGATGCAGACGCGTATCCCCTCGCTTACATGACGGCGTACTACCGCCTGCTAGCCGACTTGTACCGGCTCTCTAGACCGGCGCTGTTGAGCGTTCGGCGGGGTATCTTGGGCATGGGAAGGGTGTCTGAGCGGGAGTGGGAGGGGCGGTTGGCGCAGGTTAGGGGCGCGAGGCCGGGAGTGGATGAGGGGTGGGGGGTTGAGGCGAGGTTGGAGGTTTTTTTGCTGGAGGGGGAGAGGGAGGAGGGGCCTGAGAGGTGGGTCGGGAATGTGGATGTTGCGTTGGGGCTTGGGGGGTTGGAGAGGAGGAGGTGGGCGGGGGTTTATGGGGAGGCGGGGGGGTTTTTGGAAGTGGTTGGGGGGGAGTTGTAGGGGTGGGAAGGGGGGAAGGTAGGGTTGAGGGTTGGTGGTGGTGGTGGTGTACGATGGGGGAGGGTGCTTGTCAGATTGATGTCGGATGGTATAGCAGGCATGGTATGATTATGATTACCGCGCGGTGCCTGAGATAGGGCATACATACGTGGATTGGAACATTTACAGAAACCAAGAATATAATATAGTGCTGAATGGAGATGGCAGACTGTCCATTGACTGCCGTCGACGATGCTGCCGTGAAGAAAGTCGACGACGAAATCATCGTTATTTATGTATATTTTGTTACTACCACTGTGTGCTAGGTACTGGGTTTTAGTGCCTCCTGTTTTACTCCTCTCTGTGTATGGTGCGGACTCGACCTTGGTTAGAATCTCCACACGACGAAGATGTTCAATAGTGCTGAATGGAGAACTTTTCAGAGGTCTTTGAATTGGGTTCACAGGGTTTGTTCTGTGTCATACTTGCCTCTACCAAATATCGTATGGGTATCATATCGCAGTGTCATAATCGTCGTTATGGATTCATGCTCCGTTTCGAGCTCCAAATAACCTCGCCTTCATCTTCTTTTTGCGGGTTGGAACAATATATCTTCCCTTTTCAGGTTTGAACAACCTCTCTTCCCTCTTCTGCTTCGCACAAACTCTCTTCCATCTTCCACTTCGAGCTCCAAACAATTCCCCTTTCAGCTTCTGTTTTCGAGCTCCGAAAGACCACGTCTTTACCTTCCATTTCGAGCCCCGAACAACCTCGCCCTCACACTGCCCCTCGGAGCGGCCGGGCTACTCCTCAAGAACGAACTGCCGTCGAGAATGGAGCTGCTGCCCTCCAACTCGACGCTCATCCTGCTGTTGGGAACCCGCATCTGCGCCGGAGCCTGCATCAAGCCCGAAGTCCTCGTGGCCGGCCCCGAGCCACGCCTAGCCGACCGCCTCGTGCCAGGGGCAACGAACGACGCCTGGGTGACTTCCTCCTCTTCAGACGATTCGAGCAGCGAGGAATCCGTATGCTCATACTCCCCGGCCTCAGGCACATCGTCGTCCAAGTCGCGCTCCTCCATCAACGCACCCTCCATACTCGCCTCCTCCATCGCAAGCATGTGCTCAACCTGCCCCTCGACCATGCTCCCCTCAATGAAGCTATCCTCATTGAAGGTAACATCCACCCTCGTATCTCCCTCCTGATCTTCCTCACCCGCACTATCACTCACCGACAGCTCGCTCTGGCTGGCCTCGGCCTCGGGCACATCCTCGTCCAGATCCCTCTCTTCCTCCATGTCCTCGCCAGCCTGCGCCCTCGCCTCCGCATTCTGGGCCTCCTGCTGTGCAGCCGCAAGGTCCATCATGCGCTGCTCACGCTGCGCGAGTTCCTCTTGCTCTTTGAGCTCCTTCTCCTCGTCCATCATGGCTTGGTACGTTTTCTGGACGCCGGGCGGGCGGATCCACGTGGCGCCGAAGTTGCGGATGTTGGCGTTGCGCTGCTTCTGCTTGTTCTCGTCGACGGCGAGCTGAGCGAAGAAGGAGCGGTTGGGGTCGCCGTGGGCATGGTGGTGCGTGTTTTGGCGGCGGTTCGGGTGAGTGGGAGAAGAGGGGCCGGGGTCGGCGTCGAAGGTTGGGTGCGAGGTGCGGAGAGAGGGCCAGAGGGAGGCATCCTACTCGGTCAGTCCCACTTAGCTTGAGAAAGAGATCTAGACGAAGCTCTAGACGCTTCGTACATGGGAAGGGAAGGCGGGGTGTTTGTATACTGGGCTGGGCAGGGCAGGAAAGGAAACCATTGGGGTTGGGATACATACCGCTCGCGGGGTCATTGTGGGTAGCGACAGCATGGCGACAGAGGTTTGTCCGCTGGATTGTCGCACTTGACTTGAGGTTGCAAAGTTTGGATAGTGTTGTGTATGGATCAAGCTTGACCAAGGCGCGTAATAGCTTCGACGCGTTTGATGTCACGTGAACAGTGGGGCGCCGGGCGGCCGGGGCTGGGGCCCTACTCAGAGCCCGGGACGACCTGGGACGACGCTGCAACTTGGCCAATGATATGAATTCACGTGGTGGAATCAAAGCATTCACATGGCGGAACAAAGGCCGGGCGCTGACACTGGCGAGAACGACATCTGGACCTGGAAATAAGTCAGTCGATCACGACAGATCTGTGTGCGCGCACAGGCCATGTAGGCCGCGGGCAAATGAGACCGCGCTGCTGCGAACGTGCAGGGCTGTACCATTCCCTTCGCACAGAAGCAAGGTGTGTTCCGCAAGATCAAATCAAACAAGACTTATATCATCTAACAGCCTACCCTTTATGCTTTAAGTGAAACAACCGTGGACTATCACTATAATTACACCTCATCTACAAATACCTTTATCGTCTGTCATCTGCTCGCTCTGCTCGAGCTTGGACGGTGTCTGTACCTTCCGCCTCCATGGTTATTCCATTATCCGACAACTTCATACAAACCACAGCCACCGCCAGCACCAACAGATCCTGCGCGCAGTCAGCCCTTCATAACGCATCTCCAACCTACACCATGAAGCTTCTGCTCGCGCTCATCGTCCTTGTTCCGATCACCCTCACCTCAGCACAACCCTACCAGTATCCATCGCCTAGCTTCGAAGACCTAGAGAAGCCCATGCACACCACAGTTCTGATGGCGGGCGCCGCGTACAAGTTGTCCAGAGACGCCGCCACGCGAACGAAATTTCGGATAGCACCGACGGCGCGCACGAGACCCACGCAGCCGGCGGAACAGTGGGAGTTATGAACTTGGGGTGGGGCTGATCAGGAAGATGATTCCACTTCTTTTATGTTGTGGGAGTGGTGTAGAAGAGCATCGCAGGGTTTGCTGGGAGTTTTGGTGTTGATCATTTTGAATGCAGACAAGAACACTGTGAGGTGGCGAGATACCCCGGGACTATGGAGAACGAGGTGCAAGTGGGATTGGGTTGAGCACCGCGCTATCCTCATATTTGGCTATACAAGGGTCCGCAGTAGAAGGTTTAGGAGTTGACGAGTACGGATTGCCCATCATCACATCAACCTTGGTCGTACCTAATGTAAGGTTAGTTCTGTTCTTGTCCACTGCCCAACACTCCACCAGCGCGTCGTTCGTGGGTTAATTTGTTGGGGGGCGTTTACCATAGTTGTGTGATGCGCCGTTATTAAACGTAATGCTACAACCTACCACATATTGTTGCTACAGGTACAACCTTGCTAGAAGATAGCGTAATACGTCAGCATAGTACTGCAATACCAAATCATAAAAAATGACTTGGATATAGAGAGAGCATATGTTATTTAGTAGCTAAAACTAGATTTACAGACAAACAACTATAGATAAGTAGCTATGTTATTTGTCACTAATCTAAGGTGCGGACCCCTCGCTTACGTCATATTACCATTTTATGACTAGCGCGATTAGTAAGCGAGGTCCTAAGCGAGGCTACATATATAGCCTCTCTATATACTCACCTTATATAGGTATTACTATTATCTTATATTTAGATTCTAATTAACATAGTTTACTAGCGAGTAACCCACACTAGTAAGCGCGTCACCTTTACTAAGATCCCACCAAACTATTTTATTTATTATTAGACTACGTTATAATACTACTTAAAAATATATACTAAGTTAATATATCTAATTTAGATTCTTTCTCTTTAACTCCTTGGCAGGTTTGTGCATTATATCTAGGTTACCTATAGATATTATAACGCTATTAAGTTAATAGCCCTATTATAGCGCGACTAGTACCTAATAACTATTTACTTTTTTTCTATCTACTAGCATTCTTAGAAGTGGCTAGCTAAGATTCCTCTACTACTGTAAGTAATCTCTAATACTAGATATACCTCTTTTTACGCGATTTTCGCCTTATAGTCTCCTTAATTATCTTACAAAGGCCTATAATTTTATCTAACACTAGTACCTAACTATGTATTGCACTTAGAGCGCCTTTTTTAAGCTTCTTAAGCATGTGCATAATTAAAGTTAGTGATAAATTAAAGTAATCTCTAATTCTCTTACGAACTAGTGTTAATTGCGTCTTAAATTCGCGTAGGTTACTTAGTATTTTAGACTCCTAGGTAGTAGGCTCTTTAATAGGCAGACTAGGTGTATAGATACGAATATTAAGATGCTACAACACCTCCTCTAGATTTAATAGGACTAGCCCAGCACCGTAAAAGTCACTCTTAATTGTCTCTGTAGAGAAAACCTTTAAAAACGCGGTTTTAAAGGCTAGGAGGAACTTAATCTTTATAATGTGGGTTATTAGCTAATACGCTAAGCCTAAGATCTCAGCACTATATACCTTCTTTAGTGGGGAGAAACAGCCCATATCTAATAGCTATAGTAGGTATAATAAATATAGCGGTATATAGAGAGTAATAATCTTATATTCCTTATAGTAATCCTAGAACTTAATTAAGTTATGGCTCTTATAGCTATTAATAACTAGTAGCTAATAGGTTCCTTTAGCGCGTTCCTTTATATACGTGTTAAAGTGTTTTAACCACGCGATACTAAGCTTATTATTTGTCTAGCTATTCTTACTAACAGCGATTACCTAATCGCTAGGAATTAACGCGTCTTTGTACTAGGTAGAGATATAATGCTTACTAGCGTAGATAATAAAGGAAGGGATTGCCTATCTAGTAGCGCAGATACCCTAGATTACTATAATCTACTAGCGGTCGTCTGGCTATATTAATTTAGGTTTCGCACGCCTCTCTAATGCTATAACCACAAGCTAAGACTCTATAACCCCTATTAGAAAGCCTAATTTATTAAAGTTATAGGTGTCCTTATCTATAATGCCGTACTTAACTTTAATGCCCTTTATAAGCTTAAACCACGCGTTTATAACCTTAGGATCTTTCTATTATACTCTCTAGTTATTATATAACTAAGACTAACGCGTTTTAACTTTATGTCTGCGCTTAATAAACCTATCTGTCTAGTTAATACTAATAGGTGGCTTTCCTCTCTATAAACGTAGTAAATCAGCCATTATGCGTATTATAAGCTTTGTAGAAGGGAATCCACGCGTGTCTAGCTTAATTATACAATTAATAAGCGCCTGCTTCTTAAGAAGAGTAAAATTCTTTAATTTAGGTGGGTTATCGCATCGTGCAGTTATTTCGTTGCGTCTTTAATTAAGCATTCTGCGATTAACATTATATAGCCCTGCTGCTGCTCGCTTTATAAGATTTAGATCTTGTTTAATAGCTCTAATAGTAATAAGTAACCGAGCTTTATTAGATGGCTTAGAAGACATAGTAGGTGATTGTATTATAATAGTATTGTTAGTAATAGTGGGGTCTTGGCAAAGGTGGTGCGCTTACTAGTGTGAGTTACTCGCTAGTAAACTACGTTATTAGTTATCTTAATATATTCTATTAGTAGCCCGAATAAATTAGTCCGCCGAATAGTTTTTACTAAGACTATAACACTTTACTATAAATTATAATATCTTAATAATATAACGCGTTATTATCTAATTAAGAAGGCAGAATTAAGCTTGCCCTTTACGCCTATTAGAATAAGTAAATTTTAAGCCTATAATACGCTACTGTAGTATATAATATCCTAAAGTCTATACTAAGTAATTAAATTAATAGAATTACTACCTAAGTAAATATATAATTAGGTATAGTAAAGCTTACTATAACTAAAGAGTAGACGCTTATATAGTATATTCTTAACCTAGATTTGTAAGAGTTTGCACCCTAGCTAGGTAAGGTAGAAGATATAGCTAATAAACTACTAGCTGCGTAGTATAGAGACTCTATAGGATAATACTAGGCTTAGCGCTTTGTAAAGCGCGTACCTAAACTTAAAATAGGTTTTAATTAAGCGAAGGACTAATAGAGGATATAATAGGAAGATCTAAAGGTTATAAATACATAGTTTTAGCTAGTAAAGAATACAAAAGCTAAGTATAGAGTATAGGATAAAAATATCTATAACTTTAATACGATAGGCTTCTAGATAGATGTTATTAGCTTAATAAAGATTGTAACTAGTTTAGAAAAATATTCTTAACCTACACTTATTTAGCTAGGCAACTATAAGTAGGTTATAGTAATTTAGAGTATTTGCGCTACTAGGTATACTACCCCACCCTTTATTATCTATAAAGGGCAAGTCTATATCTTAGCGTGGTATAAAGAGACTAGTATTCTCTATAATTAGAAGCTCTTAGTCTCTAAGACTAGCTAGACTAACAGCGAGCTTAGAGTTACGTAGTTAAAGCACTTTAACGCGTATATAAGGCCGCGCATAGTAGAATTATAAAGATTACTTATTCTAAATAGCTATAAGAGCTACTACTTCTAGAATTTTAAGAATTATTATCTAGAATAAAAGATTCTAATACTCTATATACTAGCGTACTTATCTTATATTCTCTAGCTACTTAATATAGTCTATTTCGCGCTACTAAAGCTAAAGTACTTCTAGCGTGTGTAGGACTTAGCGCGCTAACGCGTCTTTTATATTAATAAAGAGAGCTTTCTACTAGCCTTTTATAACGCGTTTTTTAATATATTTATACTAGAAAACTATAAGAAAGCCTTTAAGGCCTCTAGACTTATTCCTTTAGATGTGTTAATAGTAGTAGATTGCCTTAATATGTGTATTTACACTCTACCTTAGGGTATCCTACTAGATATACTATAGCAAGCTAGGACCTTAAGTAATATTCTTAAGTTTAGATCCTAGTTAAAGCTTATACGCAACTCTTTTATTTAGTCTCTATCTAATACTAAATTAAGCTACTTATAGCTTATAAAAGGTGCTAAACTTATACTCTACTATAGTGTACTTTAAAAGACCTATATTAAGAAACTTAAGAAGCAAATTAAGGTTCTAATAAAGTAGAAAACGCGTAAAAGAAAGCGTATTTAGAAAGGTAGAACGCTAGACTTTGCTTAGGGAGTAGATTTAAAAGTAGAAAGCCCTTCTATTAGGGTAAAATTATTAAAAAGGGCGCAAGGTAGTAGTAAGAGAGAGGCAGGTCCCTTAATATAATATTGCTATTATAAGAATTCGGGCCCGCGATAGTTAGGATAAAAGTAAGTTAATTCCTAGTATATAAAATACTGCTATACTAAGTAGGTAGGTAGAAGGGCAACACCTTATGGGTGCTGCCGCGCTAGTGGCCGAATTGGGCCTAGCGCCAAATTAACGTTATTCTGGGTTTCGAGCCAGATGCCGCTATAAATCCATAATACTACCCCCTTCTCTATAGCCTTAAGCTCTAGTAAGGCTTGTGTCTATTATATAATCTAACTATCTCACACTATTGCAGTATATCCTAAACTATCGCACGCTATTACGCGTTATTATAGACTATTTCTAACTAGTTAGGGACTATTACGGCTAGTAATAGTGCTATTATAATGTGCCTAGCAGCGTTACTAAGTTTAATAGATTGTTTTAACTAATGCTGTAGAGGCAACCTTCTCTAATAGGGTACTTTACTAAGATAAACAACTTAGTTACTTATAATATAGTAGAGCGTTTCTATTACACCTATATAATAATATATATAGCATTAATCTTATGTATTAGCACTTCTTATTAGGCCGCTAGGTCTCTAAACTTAATATATTTAGTAGATTTATATGGGTTATTGCTGTAAAACTAATTTACTGCCTCTAGGACATTAATAAGAAGTATTTATAGTTTCTATAATAGGTTATTAGGACCCTTAGAATAGTTTTTCTACTTAACTAGGTACTAAAGTAAACCTTTCTTATTGCGGCAGTATAGGTCTTAGAGATCACTATTAATATAACAGTTTAGTATGGCTTTAATTGTGTAATCTAAGGTATTATCTATGTTAATATTAATAGGGCCCTTAGGTTCTAATCGCTATCTAGGTAGCGCATTGCTAGGTTATTTGTATAATAACTATAGATAAAATATATTATATACGCGTCTTATTTTTAGCGATAGGTCTATTTTATATATAGAGTTATTAATAACGCGTGTAATAGTAAATAGTCTACGGTATTTTATATCTAATAATTTGCTAGGACGCGTTATCTTAATAAACTTTATATCTAATATAACTTTGTTACTAACGCGTAACTTAGAAGTAGGCATATAGTTCTTATTTGTATATTCTGTCTACTTTACTTATGCTTAGGCTATGTTGTCTTAATAGAACTATTAAAGATTCTTTAACTTAGTAACAAACTTATTAGCGTGTCGCTAGTTGGCTTAGGCAAAGACAGACAGTAACGTTATTAATTCAATCGGTTCGTGGATTAAGAATTGCAATAGATAGCCCTTAGTTGCCATAAATAGGACGACGCTAGTAGAGTTACTAATCTAATTATTTGCGATAAACTTAGCCATTAGTAGAAATAGTATCTAATTATTCTATTAATAATTCACATAAGCTTGTAGGTACTATTTTACCTAGGTATTAATAATCTTAGTCTGGCTGTTAGTCTCTAGATAATGGAAAGTTAATACCTTGGGCTGGGTACCTAATTGTTAGCACAGGCGACGCTAGAAATATAAGACAAACTAAGCGCCACAATTACTAATAATTTGTGTAGGGTATTTCTCCTTGCGCTATACGTACTTAACAAATATATAGACTCGTATTATAACTTTAAGATTAGTAATAGAAATAAACTTCTTCTTCTTAGATAGGCAATTAACTGTAATAAGTATACTAGTGTAGGTGCAGCTATAATCTTTATAGACTAATAGTTTAGTAATATAATTAATTAATATACTCTTTTAGTATTAATCTAGAATTAGTAATGGGCAGAGAAGTCTATACTTATCTTCTTTATTAACCTTAGAGCAATAGTATATTAAATAATTGCGTATATACTGTGCAATATCCATTATTATACAAGACTAGTAAAACTAACAACTTAGGTTATAGTATATAGCGTGCTTACTAGGGTGGCCTACGCATAACTTATTATAAGAGTCTTTAATAATTATAGTGCGTAGAGGTCTATTATCTAGTACGTATATCTTATCCTTCACGTATAACAAGTCGTCTTATAGTTAGTAGTCTCTAAGCTTAATTCGCAGTTTCTTATTATATATAAGCGATAATGGAATGCGATATTATCCCTTAAGTTTCGCTTTTATAATGGTTTGTAGGTTCTTATTAGCGGGGTACGCATTCTTAATCCTAGTAATAAGGTCTTTCTCTAAATCTTTATTATTAGTAGAAGGATTAATTCTTATCTTCTCCTCTACCTTGGGCGACTACACTTATAAAGGTGCTAAGAAGAATAACACTAGCAATTCTTCTATAGACTTCTTACTAATATAATTCTTTTTACTAATTAAGTATATTATAAGGGCCAGGTTTGCAATAGTGTCTATAAGTTTATTAGTAAGAACCTAAGCTATATAGACTATATATTATAATATATTCTTATAAGTATAATATAAAGTGTAGGCACAGCTAGTGTGCGCGTTACTATTACAGCTATTACTATCTTTAGGACTATAATAGGCTTAGTAGCCGCTAGCACGAGCTTCTAGCGTAATATAATGCGGCTTAAGGATTGTTTAGACTTAGTGTTAACGTCGTTTATTATTTGCGCCCTTAGAGAGATCGCTAGGACGCCTAGTTAAAGCGTCTGGCTTAGTGCCTTAGTTACCTAGTCTGTATCTAATAAGGAAGTTAAACTCTAAGAGGAATTTAGCCTATTATACTTATTAGCAATTTAGTCTCTTATTAGTTATAAAGTAGCGCAACG
Source organism: Laburnicola sp. R22_1 (assembly GCA_014281115.1). Lineage (NCBI taxonomy): Eukaryota > Fungi > Ascomycota > Dothideomycetes > Pleosporales > Didymosphaeriaceae > Laburnicola > Laburnicola sp. R22_1. The sequence goes on from JACONQ010000015.1 coordinate 256,026, forward strand.
CTAAGTAGTCTAATATAATGTTAATAGGCGATTTTGTGCCTAATAGCTTAAAACGCCATTTCTTAAATGCGCGCATAATTGCGAGCAACTCCTTAATATAAATCTTATAGTTGCACTTAGCTAGATTTATCTTATATAATAGAAAGATAATAGGTTTTAATACGCTATTATACATTTATAATAAGACTATAGTAGTAACAAAGTTAGACGCGTCTATTTCTAACTAGGTCTCTAAGTTAGTATTAAAGTGGGCGAGTATAGGTACGCGTGTAAAGGCTTATTTGAGTCGTTTAAAAGCTTAGGCGGCTGCGAAGTTAGCTACTAATAGAAATACTTTAGTCTAGGTATCCAATTTCTTAGTTAGCTCTATAAGTAGTCGTGCGAGCTGGCTAAATCCTAGAATAAATCAGTAATAGAAGTTTGCGAATCCCAGAAAGGCCTATATATTTTTAACGCTGCGCGGTAGTTGCTATCCTTATATTATACTAATCTTGACAGGGTCCATCTTAATACTATCTGTAGTTAGGATAAGTCCTAAGTACTTAACGCGTTTAATCTTAAATTGTGACTTATAGATATCTAAGAACAGTCTAGCGTTAATAAGCTTCTTAACTACTATCTAGATATATATCTTATGCTTATCCTTATTGTTAGAATAGATAAGTACGTTGTCTAGGTACGCGGTACAGAAGTTATCTAGATATTCTCTTAGAACGTTATTAATATAAGATTAAAAGGTTCCTAGGGCATTACATAATCTAAATGGCATAACTAGGTACTTATAAAGGCGATAGCGAGTTAAGAAAGTCATTTTTTCCTTATTACTCTTCTTAACTTATATAGTGTTAAAAGCGGCTATTACATTAACAATACTTATAATTTGTACTTTTATTAGTTATGCTATAGTCTTCTTAATTAAGGATGGAGCATTCTAGTTTTTCTTTATTACCTCGTTTAAGGCGTGGTAATTAACGCAAATCCGCAGTCCCCTTCTAAGTTTCTTAATATATAGTATGGGCGCGGCATAAAATAAGCTACTTAGGCGAATAAAATCTTTGCCTAATATCTTATTAATATATACCTTCACTACTTTACATTCCTTGCGGGTTAACCTATATATTTTAGAATATAATACTATAGCCTCTAGATTTAGATTAATGGCATGGTCCACTCTAGGTTAACGTGGGGATAGTTTATTAGCTTCCTTAGAATCGAATCTATAAGTTAGGTTAACTAGAAATAGTAGTAATAGCTCGATAATTTCTTCTCTAGTAGTTGCGGACTTTTTTAGTTTCCTTATATACTTTTTAAAGTTAGTATCTAATATCACATAGTGCTAAGCAGCGCAGAGATTAGTAATAATATATTTCTGTAGACTTTTCTTATCTAATTCTTCCCCACTAGGATCTAATAATTCTAGTTATTCCTAGTGGTGTGGCTTAATAAAAATAACGAAGTTTGGATCCCTAGCGATTATTATTGCGGCTGCACGGCCTAAAATAACATTAATTTCATTCTTTGCTATCTTCTTACGCGTCGTACTATTTAGTAGTTTATTATTATAAATCTTTTTAGGCAACGCGCTGTCTAAATAGTTTACTAGGCAATATGGTAATTTAAAGCTTAATAAATAGGTTTTTCTAAAAGAGGGGATTAGTAAAGAGTAGTCTATCTAATTTATCCCTAATAATACGTTAAACTTACTAATCTTAGTAATATAGTATAGCACTAGGCTAGTATAAAATCTATGCTTAATTGTAATTTCTACCGCGGTATAGAGCTTAGTATAAGGATTGCTATTAGCCAAAGCTAGGCTAACTAGTTGTTCTAAAGCAATTTCTTTAAGCTAGTGTTATTTAACGACTTGTTAATAAATAAAATAGGTAGTGGCTTCTATATCTACTAAGCTAAGTGCGCGGAGCTATTTTTAGGCCAGAGAAAGCTTAATATAACAGTTAAATTCTAGTTAATAGATGGCGTTCAGCATAGGAGACGTATCTAACACAATAGTAAATATGGCGTGCATAACTATAGGCTTATTAAGGCTATTATACTTAGGAGCGGCTTCTAGGCGCTAGATAGTCTACTAGATTTCTTATTAAGTTTTACGCTATTATTGCTCCTAATTATAGTTTAGTTTAGGAGCCTCTTATTTCCTAACTTATCCTTGTTAGTAGTTAATTTATATTAGAATTTGTCGCTATTCTTATCTTTCGTGTCCTCTATGTACACATTTATGGCGAAGGCTAAAGCGAAGATATTTTTTAAAGGGACAAAGTCTTTGTCTTTATAGAGTATAGTCTTATTACATATTATATATCCTAGCTTGCCATATTTAAAGTAAAGACCTAGTTTACTCATATAATTATGTTCCTTAGTTATTTATTTGTAGATAAGCGTCTGGGAGGCCCTATCCTTTTGCGCTAAGAAACGATTGCTTAGGAAACGCTTATGGCTAGTGTCTTTATTAGATAATATTGTTAACTTCTTAGGTTCTAAATGCAGTTAACTATTAATATCCAAATTATACTAGTGGAGTTAACGTGCGCGGGCTAGGAAGGCTATTAAACTCTTATTTGGTATTAAACTAGACGAAGTTTAGTAGGCGAGATGGCTATCTATAAGACGTTGGACATATTAAACTTTATCTATCTTATTTATAGAAAGTAAGTTAATAATAGAGAGAAATCGTCCTTGCCACTACGCAAACGTCTCGCCATGCTTTTATTGCAACGTATTATTATAAAGCTTCTATTTGGCTTCTATAATTTAATTATAGAATATATAGGTCTTATCTAAGAGCTTTAGTAGATTCTCTAATGTGTTAACTTAACTTAAGATTAAATAGATAAGGTTCTAGACGTTATCTTTAATAAAATAGTAAACGTAATAGACTTTGTGTTTCTCTAATAGAAGTATAATTGCCTTATTAACTATAGTAATTTATTAACGCTTATAATTCTTCTTATCTTTACTACTAAAGGACTCTATTTCCAGGGTCTTATAATATAAGCCGCTAGTAGTTCTAACTAACATATAGGAGGTGCTAAAGGGTCGCTTGTTATGCGGGTCTTAAGTCTCTTAATATTTATAGTTATTATTACGCTAGTCTTAATTATTATATTAGTTCTAATCTTTGCGTTAGTTATATTAGTTATATATATCTTTATACTTATTATAATAGTTATAGTAGATATAAAGGTTATTGCGAAAGAATTCTTTAGCGGATTGCGTTTGCGTAAAGCAACTATATATTATACTAGTAGGATAGTAGTTAAGAGTAGAGTTACTATTTAGAGTATAAATATCTTATTATAAAGAATGCGCACGCCTATACTTATAAGGAGTTGGTAATTTATTAAACTAATTACGTAGAAAAGGTTAACTATGTTCTAATATATTATATAGTAAGTGTATCTGAGCCCTTAGGGACCTAAGTTTGTTTTTGGCGGCGTACGCAGCTTGTTTAGCCATTTGCGCTTAATGCTTAAACTACTAAGCATGTCCTTATAGTTATTAAAATTCTTCTTTAGACTATTAAGCATCTTAGATAGTATACTAATAATTGGCCTTAAGGTTATAAAGTTCTATAGAAGCGTTCTTATTCGCTTTAATAGCATTATTATACTTTACCTATAGTTCTTATCTAACTTAGGTAACCTATTAAACGCGAGTTTATATGTCTTTAAAGTTTTTTTTAGTAGTGGCTAAGTCTACGCCTTACTAATAGTAGGCATCTAATAAAGTATTATAAGCTTGTTATAATTGCTTATAAGCTTCTAGATTAGTGCTGCTAGCTATATTATAGGCGTTTTATAACCACTAAAATGTGGCCTTTAGCGCGTTAAGCTAAGAGAGTTTCTTAGCTAGTTGCTCGCCAGACTTAGCACACTTTATAATAACATTAAACTAGGCATTAGAGTAAGCTTATACGTCTTCTATAAACTTGGCTGTATTAGTTAGTTAAAATATCTTTTTTACCTATTCTTCTTAAGCGTTCTTATATTAGACCTCTATATTATAGCCTAGCTCTTCTTTATTATTAACGGGCCCATAGGCTTCTATAAATAGGTTTAAAGCCCTTAAAGAGGTGCGTTATTGTTTATCGCGTGTAAGGGAAGGCGAAGATTCGAAATAGATCTATAGAAGCAATGCCTTCTTAGGTATCTATAAATTGCCTAGACTATAACTATTAGATTTTAAACGCAAGAAGGTAGGAGATATCTAGTCTTTCTTAGATTAGTGGCCATAGTTAGGGGATTTCTGCAGTATCTAAATAGTAACTTAGCAACCTTTGCGAGATTTATTATGCTATCTTACTAATTTTAACGCATTAAATATATTGTTAATAATATTAGTAGAGGTGTTAAAGTACTAAGATGGGTTTTAGGAAAGTTAGGTACACTAAATATTAGGGCCTTAAAGCGCTAATTAGGCGTGAGGGTTTAAAGCTAGGATAATAGATTATAATTAGGATTGCGAATCGCTAGCAATTATTATAGATTCTTACGTGTCTACTTATTTCTATTATTAGGCAAACGTCTTTATAAAAAAGAGTGTAAAGTTTCTAAGGTTGCCTATAGTTCTAGTTTAAGGTTAAGGAGTTAGAGTATTAGAATGAAATTCTCTAGGCCTAGGCGATAAAAGTGCGCGGAGTTATCTATGCTTATTATATTTACCACTTAGGCAAGAATAATTAGAATCTATGCTATAGTAATGTAGAAGGTTAGTAGTTATAGGTAAGGTACAATCTTACGCCTTAGGTAGAGTTATAATAAAGTTGCTAGCTAGATTTTTACAAACGTCTATTCTACTAGCTTATTCTAGATATTACTACTATTACTATAAAATACTATATACTAATATAGTAGTAGGGAAGGCTAGGTTCTCTTTAAGCGGCGTACTTACTATAGGTGTTTTATAGTAGTACACGCGTTAACCCACGCGTTTAGCCCTACTATCTATCTATGTTATGGAACCAGGTCGGAGTTACCTTACGCCGACTACCGAGGTTTCCCCGGCGCTAGTCCCGATTAGGTACTAGCGCGTTCTTAGCGCGCCTCGCGCGCCTTATGAGCTTAGCCAGCACCTTTGGCTGGCACCCATACGTAGATTCTGTCAATATCAACTTTTTCGATTATCAGTCACCTGAGCTCCCTAACACAATCTACGTATCAACCTTCGGAGTCCCCTCAGCGCAGGAGACTAGGCAAGCCAGCGAGCCTGCGGAGATTGGTGCGTGAGACCCACCTTACTTATTTGATCGACATACAGATCCGGAACAATGGCACAGCTTAGCGGGGAAGATTCTAGCCGCAAGGATGCCAGCAAGCCTAAGGCCGCGGGAGCCTCCGCGACTCAGGACCCTAGTCAGCAGCAAGCGTCCATATCGACCGTCGCGAATGACGGCACTCGACCCACGCGCGATCACTTGTTTGATAGTGATAATGAGGAGGACGATGGCGACCTCAACAACGCTCCCCGCACAGCACCAGCGAAGTCTGTGCGCGGACCTTTGGATCCCTCAGCAGTGGATCTCTCGGTGGCCGCTACACCTCGCGCACGCCGATGAGCTCACTACTGAACCCAACGAAGGTATCCTTCGCTTCGGGCGGCCTGCCTCGCAGCAGCGACAAGTCGAAGCTGGCCTCTGTAGAGGAAGGTCATGAGTCAGAAGAAGCGGAGGAACAAGATGACCAGCAACCCCGCCCTCGCGTGCGGGAGTCGCAGGAATGGACCATGGCAGGCGACAAGTACAACTTCGCCACTGCCCGCCGCATCTCACAGGCGCACTACGAGAAGGTCATCGATGACGTCATGTGGGTGGTCATGGACGAGGAAGGTGAGGACACCATTGAAGAGGTACTTGTCCTGTTCCACGACACCCACGGCGACGGGGTACCTCGCGAGGACACCCTCATTTGCAAGGTCGCTACAATCGAGGACCTCGCCACCAAGGTCCCACTTCATTCACAGGAATGGTTCAACGCCATCGTCAAGTACCTACAGCGAGACCTGTCATCACAATCGGACCTAGCGACAGCGGCGGAACAATTGAGTCTGTCCGAAGCTGCGCTCAAGGAGTCACAACAATCGCTCAAGACAGAAAGCCAGGCTGTCCGCAAACTCAGCCACAAGTTACAAGACAAGGATGCCCAGTTAGACAAGGCTGGAGCTACGGTCGCGCGCCTCCGTAAGGACCGTGACACCGCGCGCCAACAACGCGATAAGGCCACCCAGCGCGCCGACACCGCTGAAGCCCTCAACTGGGAGCTCCTTGCGCAAGTAGGTCAAAAGGACCGGCGCAAGAAGAAGACAAAGCCCCGCAAGCAGCGGGCCACCGACCTTGACACCTCCGACGACGGAGGTAATGATAGCAGCGACAGCAGCAGTTCTGACAGTGAAGGTGAACGCGACCCTCGACGCGCCCGCCGGGGCACTCCCGCCTCCGCGGTCAGCAAGGCTAGTACTACGACGCGTCGCTCCGACCCTCGATACCCCAACATCAAGACGTTCAGCGGTGAAGACACAGAGGATCTGGAGAAATGGATCGCGTCGGCGGAAACCAAGTTCGATCGCTCCTTCGACCAGTTCACCGACGAATGGACGAAGATCGAATATCTCCGCGAGCACACGGACAAGACGGCTTATCAAGCCATCAAGAATCGGTCGCTGCCGAACTCGGACAACAAGTACGAGACGTGCCAGCAGTTGTACGACGACTTGGAGGAGTCGTTCGGTATCATTGACAAACAAGGCAACGCCATGTCCGAGCTGGCGAACGGCACGGTCAAACAAGGTGATAAGGAGACTTTGGGTCAGTGGTTGAGCCGATTCAATGACGTCGCGTTCCGCGCCAAACTGGATCCGACGTCCAAGAAGTTCCAAGCTCTGATGAACCTCAATTCGCGGTTCCGAGGCCCCGCTTCCCGCGGCGCCCAAGGCAATGAGAATTGGGCTGACTTTATAAATCGTCTTCGAGTGGTTGAGACAAGCATGGCCGCCGCCTTCGGTAGTGGAGGTGGAGACAATAAGGCCACTAGCAAAGACAAAGACAAGGACAGCCGGAAGAACTCCAACAACCGCTCTCATAGCAACAGCGGTGGCGGAGGAGCCAACGTCGACAAGAAACATGGCAAAGACGAGTACTGGCGAGCCGCCGACGAATTCCGTTTCATCGTCAAGAAGGGATGGTGCGCCCGCTGTCTGAAGCCAGGACACAACCCCAAGGACGCGAATGCTCCTTGCAAGGGTCAGACGAAGTCACCTTTCCGCCGCGAGCTCCTCAATGCCGCGGACCTTATCGATCTTGAACTCGCGAACCCAACTGACGCGGGCTCGGGAAAAGAGTAGTTCCTGCGGACAGTCGCCTTCAGGAACCCTTACCAGCGCATAAGGAGGTTGCCGCCACCCTCGAGAGGTGCCGCTCCGACGCGCCGGTGAGTCGACCGAGCGTACAGTTGTCGCTCGCGTCATTGAGTGAGTCATACAAGAACACTCACGGACTAGAAGAGATGGTCGCGTCCGCCGCGGTCGACGCGACGGACCGTCCACCGGAACCCGAGCCTCCAGATCAACCGCCACATAGCTCACAAATGAAGGTGAGATGTGACGTCATCCTGCCCTGGAAGGCTCCCATCAAAGCCACGCTACTCCCCGACAGCGGATGTACCGGGCAAGTAGTGAGCGCAGCCTTTGCGCGACAGCACAAACTAATGACGGTCCCCGCTAAGAGCCCTGTGTTGCTCAAGTTAGCGGATGGAAAGATCGTCGGCTCCATGAGCGACATGGCCAAGGTGAGGATCGACATCGGAGGCCACAGCAGCGAGGACTGGTTCTGGGTCACAGACATCATCGGTTTCGATCTCATCGTCGGTCAACCGTGGCTCGAGACCCACGACCCCACCATGAAGTGGTCAGAACGATCCATGACGTTTGAGTCCGATCACTGCCACCACAACTGTTTGCACAGTAACCTATTAGTTAAGGTCACTTGCGATCGTTACGGCAAGAGTCACGCCGAGACAACCCGACCTACGGTAAAGATGAAGAACGACGTAGAGATCGCGCTGATCTCCGCCGAAGCGGCAATGGCGTTCGCGCGACGTGACCCCGACTCCATCGCCTGGATCCGTCCCGAGGATTGGGACAAATACGAAGAGCACTCTGAGGAGTCAGACGAACACCTAGCGGCGATGGCCTTCTTTGCGGACGTCGCTGCCGCCTCGCATGAGGACTTCAAGAAGTTTCACGACAAACTAGGCAAGGCACCGCCCTCAGTGGAGGAGCTGAAGAAATTGATCCCGAAGGCCTACCACTCGATCATTGACCTATGGGATCCCAAGTCAGCTGAGGACATGCCTCCGCCCCGTGGGGGCTTGGATCACGAGATACCGCTCAAAGAAGGCGCAGAGCCGACGTTCCAGCGCGCTTTTGGGTTATCTCGAGAGGAAATGGAAGCTGTCAAAGCTTACATACAAGAGGAGCTTCGCAAGGGTTACATTCAAGAAAGCAATTCACCCTACGCTGCTCCGCTGCTAGTGGTGAGGAAGCCTGGAGGAGGTTTGCGGATCTGCATCGATTACCGCAAACTTAATGAGATCACGATCAAGAATCGCAATGCGCCGCCCAAAATCAAAGAGACTTTGGCACGACTCAACAAGGTGAGGATCTTCTCGAAATTTGACGTCATCGCTGCGTTCAACAAGATCCTCGTTAAGGAGGGCGATCGACACAAAACGGCGTTCCTGACACGCTTTGGATTGTTCGAATACGTTGTCATGCCCTTCGGGTTATGTAATGCACCGGGTACCTTTCAACGGTACATCAATCACGTCCTCAGAGAATATTTGGACGACTATTGCTCAGCTTACTTGGACGACGTCCTCGTGTATAGCGAAAATGAAGAGGACCATGAGAGGCATTGCTTCACAGTCCTCAACGCACTCAAAGATGCTGGTCTATTCTTAGACGTTCATAAGTGCGAGTTCTCAGTCAAGAAGGTCAAGTACCTAGGAATGATCCTATCGACGGAAGGACTAGCAATGGATCCGGAAAAAATCGACACCATATTGGAGTGGATCGATCCCCGGACTGTGAAGGACATACAAGCCTTTATCGGATTCGCCAACTTCTATCGGCGATTCATACACCGTTTCTCAATGCTGGCCCGCCCGTTGATTGAGCTGACAAAGGGGGCGGTAGGCAAAATCGACCTCACTGAAACCGCCAAAACAGCTTTTGAAGCCCTCAAGAGAGCCTTTGTCGACGCGCCAATACTTGCGCATTTCGACCCGGAGTTACGCTCAATCATCGAGACGGACGCGTCCGACTGGGTTGTCGCCGGCATACTGTCGCAGTATCAACCCGACGGTATGTTGCGGCCCGTCGCCTTCTTCTCGATGAAGATGAAGCCCGCGGAGATCAACTATCCCATCTACGACAAGGAGTTGATGGCGATCATTCGCGCCTTTGAAGAATGGAGACCTGAATTGGCTGGTACCGCGGACCCCGTGGAGATCTTTTCCGATCACAAAGCCTTGGAGTACTTTATGACGACGAAGCAACTCAACCGCAGACAAGCTCGTTGGGCTGAGTTCTTAGCAGAATTCAACTTCGTTATCAAGTACCGGCCTGGCAGACAAGGGACCAAGCCCGACGCCATCACCCGACGACCAGGTGACGTACCAGAGGGTGTGGACGATGATCGCATTCAGCACCAACGACAAACCATCTTGTCAGAGGAAGTCGTCGAGGCCCATCCGGGTCATGACGGCGGATCGCAGCACGCCATATACCTGGCCCAGATCCTCACGGAATCCCTGGTGATGGAGGTCGCGGACCTCGCTCACATGATGTATGCGCTCAGCGAGGAGGTCTTCGCGTCTGATGGTCAGGACGAAGCCTCCGCTCAAGATGGTCTTGACGCTGGCGTGGACGTTATACAGCAAGTACGCGACGCCACCGCAACGGATGAAGTCATGCAGAGGATAGTTAAAGCCAAGGTAGACGGTGCTCGTCGGTTGCCATACGACATGTACCACGAGAAAGGTATCCGCCTGGAACTCCAAGACGTCAAAATTGATGACGGCTTTGTGTACGTACGCGACAAATTGTTCGTCCCTTTCAATGACGAACTTCGTACGTCTATTGTCAAGCTTCATCATGACACTATGCCTGGAGGACACAGCGGCAAGCACGAGACATTTCACAAGCTATCACACCATTACTACTGGCCCAACAGTACGGACACCGTTGCCAGATATGTAAAGAACTGCTTGACCTGCTCCAGGTCGAAGTCAAAGCGGGAAGGCAAGCACGGGCTGCTTCACCCGCTGCCTATCCCGGACTCCTACTGGACCAGCGTGTCAGTCGACTTCATCTCGCCCCTGCCGAAGTCACACTGTTACGGTCGCGACTATCGTCACATCATGGTCGTGGTGGACCGATTGTCCAAGAAGAAAAAATTCGTGCCGCTCACGTCCTTAGACGTGGACACCTGCGTACAGGCTTTCATCGAGTACGTATGGCGTGAGGAAGGTTACCCAGCCGAGATAGTGTCGGACCGCGGATCGCAATTCACGTCACATTTCTGGCGCCGTCTTTGCGACCGCATAGGGACGAAGCCCTTGCTGTCCACCACCGCCCATCCTAAAACAGACGGTCAGACGGAAATAGCGAATCAGGCATTAAAGCAATATTTACGGTCGTTCGTTCATTACGACCAACGTAACTGGGCGGAGATGCTGCCAATAGCGGAGTTTGAAGCGAACAGCAGTAGGAGCACCGCTACGGGCACAACGCCGTTCGAGGCCACGAAGGGCTACCTACCCCGGTCTGGGTTGGAGCCCGCCGGTCGACTACCGCCCGGATGGAAAGCTGCCCGTGACGCCCGGGCCGCTGATCACTTGCTAGCAAGGATCGAGGACTTGAAGGTTCACTTACGGCACAGCTTGGTGTGGGCGCAAGCCAAGATGGAGGAGTACGCCAATAACAAGAGGATACCCGCGCCGGAGTTCAAAGTGGATGACTGGGTCATGCTGGACGCGCGCAATATCCGTACGCGCAAGGATAGTCGTGGACTGTCCCACAAGAATCTAGGGCCTTTTAAGATTGTTAAGGACTTTGACGGTAAAGTGTTCAAGTTGGACCTTACCGCCCACGATAATTTGAAGGACATCTATCCTTGGTTCCATCCCTGGTTGCTACACCCCCAAGCGATGGATCCCCTGCCGGGTCAACGCCAGGATCCACAAGGGCCGGTGGCCATGGAGGAGGGTCTCCCCGTCTATGACGTGGAGGACATATTAGACTACAAGGTGGACCGGCGGTGCAAGGACCCCGCCAACGGCCGCAAAGGCCTTTTGCACTACCTAGTCAAATGGGAGAGCTACGACAAGCCGGATTAGGCGCCTTATTACGACGTCACCGGTTGTCAAGAGTTACTGACGGACTTCCATCGCCGTCGTCCTGACGCCCCACGACCACCTACAATGGTGTTCCTGGAGAGAGCGGAGGAGCAAATGGCAGTTTGGTGGATTAGATGAGAGATGGATTGGACTCACGGTGATTCACAGTGAATGGCAGTGAGAGTCGCGTTTACCGCCGCGATCGTCACTCAGTACGAAGGTCTCCGTCGTTGTTGTTGCCGGCATGGGAAAGGCGCCCAGCTCACCAAGTAAGCTGCTCTCGATGGTCGATTGCAGCAAACTTGCTCTGCAGCTGGCCGCTGACTACTTGTCGCGTGCGCAACACGCTTGGGAACGACCTATCCCTCAGGAGGACGTAGCACAGATAATCGTGACTGGAGGATTGTACGTTAGTTGCCTATTTAGGACTAGCGGGTTGAATTTGAAATGGAGCTTCGAGGACGAAGCTTGTCGGAGGGGAGGATAGTGTTATGGAACCAGGTCGGAGTTACCTTACGCCGACTACCGAGGTTTCCCCGGCGCTAGTCCCGATTAGGTACTAGCGCGTTCTTAGCGCGCCTCGCGCGCCTTATGAGCTTAGCCAGCACCTTTGGCTGGCACCCATACGTAGATTCTGTCAATATCAACTTTTTCGATTATCAGTCACCTGAGCTCCCTAACAATCTACTCTTTATAGTCTTTCTCTACTAACTAAGCCTAAGAGGAAGTATGCCCTTAGTTATTAAGTTTCTATGTGTTGTTGTTGTTACTATTATTGTTAGTAATCTAATCTATACGCACACCACTGCGCCCTACTTCTAGGCCTACTACGCAATTATAGAAGATATCTAATTTATTAACACATAATTCTCTAATTTGCTAGCACTCTAGTAGTGAGCCTATTATAGCTAGAACTCTAGAGGAAGTAATAGCAGTATAGTATAAGAGTTTAGGCCCGCGATAGTTAGAATAAAAGTAAGTTAATTCCTAGTATATAAAATACTGCTATACTAAGTAGGTAGACAGAAGGGTAGCACCTTATAGATACTACCGCGCTAGTGGCCGAATTGGGCCTAGCGCCGAATTAACGTTATTTCGGGTTCTAAGCTAGGTGCTGCTATGGATCCATAACAGCTATAGAAGGTGTAGAGAGCCTAGGCACAACGTAAGGACCTATTAGATAGATAAAGAGATAGAGAAGGAGTTAGATATTACTCTTAGCGGCTTATTTTTAAATAGTATTAATAGTAAATTAGAGTAATTTTATTATAGGTTACTATAAGGCCAAAAATAATAAGTTAACTTTATCTTATAATAGTACGCACTTAGTAACTAAAAATTAGATAAAGTACTACTTAAGATATTGTATACTTTACTATAAATTATAATAAGTATACTATATATTACCTATATATAGTATAGTAGATAATATATTATATATTATAGGGAGTCTTATTATAAGTTCGTACTACTAAAAAAAGACTCCTTAGCTTTATATAACTGCTACAACCGCGTAAAGAGGCTGTATAATATAAAAAGTAGGTTAAATAGTAACTTAGTATATTATAAGTTATAGTAGATTATTATAAGTTACTATAAAGTAACGTTGATAGTGTTCTATAATAGGTTATAAGAGACCTCGAAGTTACTAAGAAAAACTATTCGGCGGACTAATCTGTTCGGGCTACTAATAGAATATATTATATATAATATAATAACCTCTATAGTGTCCTTATACTATAATAGTAATTGTTAAGCTATAGCTTAACTATCTATAGCCTATTTCTAGAGTATTATTTATAATATCTATTAATAGATATAGTGGGTAGGCCCCTACATTCTTAAGTATTTTATATATTAGAAGTATAGATATCTTCTCTAGAGTGTTACTAATATAACTAATAGTACTAACGTGTTCGATCACTCATCCGCGCAGATCACTCATCCGCGCACCCCACCAAAATCGCGACGCGTCCTCTCACAACTCTCGCAATGCCGCTCCCCCAGCACGTCCAGCAGGCTCAAAAAGAAGGGAGACTTAGTCTCTCAATGCAGGCGATTCAGAATAAGCAGGTTAAGAGTCGCCGCCAGGCTGCGCGACTATATAATGTCCCTGAAACGACTATCCGCGACCGTACCAGAGGTGCTCGCCCTCAAGCTATCGCCAACGTTCAGAAACGAAAGCTACACCCTACTGAGGAGCAATCCCTAGTAGAGTGGATCCTAGACCTCGACCGACGCGGATTTCCGCCCCATATTATCAACGTACGACGAATGGCAGACAATCTGCTCGCCGCGCGGGCCAAGAGCCACCTCCACAATCAGTCGGCGAGAAGTGGGTGTCGCGCTTTGTCAAGCGCCAGGCAGAGCTCCAGACTAAGTGGAATCGCAAGTTCCACTCACAGCGCGCAAGATCTGAAGACCCTGTCGCGATCCGCGCGTGGTTCAAGCTCGTAGAGGAGACGCGCCAGTCATACGGCATCCTCGATACAGATATCTACAACTTTAACGAGACTGGCTTCTTAATAGGTATCGCTGCGACGTCAAAAGTCGTTACAAGCTCTGAGACAGTCGGCCGTGCGGCGACTATACAGCCAGGTGATCGCGAGTGGGTAACGACGATTGAGTGTATCAACGCGTCTGGCTGGTCTATCCCACCCTTCGCGATCCTGCAAGGGAAGCTCCACCAAGCTAGCTGGTATCAAGGCCTACCACCTGATTGGACTATCGCTGTTAGCGACAACGGCTGGACTACGGACAACCTAGGCTTCGAGTGGGTAAAGCACTTCCACCGACATACTGAAGCCCGTACGATAGGGGCCTACCGACTACTCATCCTTGACGGCCACGGCAGCCACGCAACGCCTGAGTTCGATAAGTACTGCGCAGAGAACAAGATTATTACGCTCTGTATGCCCTCTCATACGTCGCACCTGCTCCAGCCGCTCGATGTTGGCTGCTTCTCGCCTCTTAAGGTTGCGTACGGCCACCAAGTGTCCGAGCTTGCGCGACAACACGTCTTCCACATGGACAAGCAGGACTTCTTACAGATATACCCAGGCATCAGAGAGACAGTCTTGTCAGAGCAGAATATCCAGGCTGGCTTTCGGGCGACAGGGCTAGTCCCAGCCTGTCCAGAACGCGTCTTGTCGTCGCTGACAGTGGTTAGGACGCCGTCTCCGCCAGGGGCAGCGGCCAACGCTGAGGTCGCATGGACGTTAGAGACGCCGCATACTACTACTTAGCTAGAGCAGCAGGCTCAATTTATCCAGGACCGCCTTAGTCGGCCTTTGCAGAGCCCTACTACCCAGGCTATCCGCCAGCTTATTAAAGGGTGTTAACTTGCGATAAATTCAGCAATAATCCTTGCAGAGGAGAATAGGAAGCTCTAATAGGCTATTCAGCGGCGGTAGCGTAAAGAGCAGCAGCGCCAATAGTATATAGCCTGTGGAGGAGCTATGCGGGTAGAGGAAGGTCAATTGCTTGCTGCAGAGGCCGAAAGGGTGCTCCAGCAGGTAGAGCAGGCGGGGCAGCCAAGTAGGCCTCGAGCACCGCCAACCTGCAGCAAGTGCCACGAACAAGGTTATACAAGGACTCATTGTACTACTAGATAGCGCGCACTTAATAAATCTATTTACTACCTATTTTATTGCGTTGTTGAAGAGCAATTGTAGGAAGACGCGTCGCGATTTTGGTGGGGTGCGCGGATGAGTGATCGAACACGTTAATAATAACGCTTACCTATAGGTTACCTATTAATAATAGGTATAGTAGAAAATAAAGAATAACGTACTTTGCACTCGAGTCGATCATTCCATCGAGTCGATCACTTTGCCAAGACCCCACTAAAACGTACTATTAGCAATAGTACAACGCGATGCCTTAACCACATAACAAACTACTAGCGTTAAAAGAAGCGCGTATACAGCTTGCAATCTAGGCTATTAAATAAGACGCGACACTCTCTTAGCAACGCGCTGCAGCCCTCTATAACGTCTCTTAAAGTACACTTAGTAACTAACACGCTAGAAAGACGTTTAGACGCGACTGCGCACCTAATAAAATAAGACTTACTATAAGGGAGAAGCAAGTGATTGTGCAGCATATACTTAACCTAGACGCGCAAGGATTTCCGCCCCAGCTTAATGCCATAAAAGATATGACTGATTCTTTACTGGCTGCACGCCACTACAAGCCAGTTAGCCAGAGGTGGCCTTATAACTTTGTTAAGCGCTAGCCAAAGCTTTAAGTCAAGTTTAATTAAAAGTACGACTATAAGAAAGCCCTCTAGAAGGATTCTAAAGTAATATAAGACTAGTTCTAGCTTGTGAAGAATATAAAGGTCAAGTATGGTATTCTAAATAAGGACACCTACAATTTTAACAAGTCTGGCTTTATAATAGGCATAATATTAACTAGAGTAGTAGTTATAGGCTCTAAGCGTCGAGAATGGCCAAAGTAGGTACAATAGGGTAATAGAGAGTGGATAACAGTTATCCAAGGCATTAACGCAATAGGGTGGTAGATTCCACCCTTTATTATCTTTGGGGACAAGCACCACCTCTCTGTCTAGTATAAGGAGAAGGATCTACCTTATAATTAGGTTATTGCAGTCTCTAAGAACGGCTAGATAACAAATAAGCTTAGTCTATAATGGCTAAAGCACTTTAATAAGTATACAAAGAGGCGTACTACTAGTAGAGTATATTTACTTATTATTAATAGCTATAAAAGTCACAACTTACTTAAATTTTAGAATTACTATAAAAAGAGTAATATTATTACTCTCTATATGCCTCTACATTTGTCGTACCTCTTGTAGCCACTTAACGTGGGTTATTTTGCACTGTTAAAGAAGGCGTATAGGCGCTAAGCTAAGAATTTAATACGTAACCACATTACGCATATTACTAAAATTAAGTTTCTACCTTACTTTATTGCTACTTTTAAGGCTTTAATTACTGAAAGTTATATTAAAGAAGGCTTTCGAGGTGCTGGCCTAGTGCCCCACGACTTAGAAGTTGTAATATCGCAGCTTAACGTCTGCCTACGTACGCCTCCACTTTGTACTATTCGCGATAGTATATAGGAGTTACAAACTTCGCGAAATAGTATAGAACTTAGGTCGCAATTAACGCTAGTTAAGTAGAGAATTTAAAGGCATGTAGATAGTTCCCTAACTTATATAGTTAAGGCGGTGGAAAAGCTTATTAAAGGCGCTAAGCTAATAGGGCATTCTTTGGTGTTAATAACCAAACGCAACGCTAAACTTTAAGCTACTAATAAGGCCGCCACGCGACGTAAATCGCATAAAAAAAAGCGAGTATAGCGTAAAGAAGTCCTTATAGCTAAAGAGGGCCAGCGGCTGGCCACTCTAAAGGAGTTTAGAGCGCGCAGTAATGGGCAAAAGGCAAAGAAGAGGGTGCGCGCTAATAGAGGCGAATCTGCTCAACGGCGCTGTAGACGCTGTGGCAAGTCTAGGCATAACAAAACAACCTGTAGGCAGTCTATAGAAGTAGATTCTAAATAGATTAGCCTATTTAGACTATTGAAAATAGTTCGTATTAACTTTATACTATCGTGAATAGCACAGAACTTGGTGGGGTCTTGGCAAAGTAATCGACTCGATAAAATAATCAACTCGAGTGTAAAGTACATTAGCTACTATTTTATTTAGTAGTATATAGGTTATATCTCGTATCTAACCTCTTTTTATTAATACTACCTTAAAACGCTTTTCTATATTAACAATAGTAGAAGGAATAACTATTATTATTATAATAATTTTATTAGAAACCCCTTAGTTGTATAAAAAAAAACTATATCTTATAAAATATTAGCTTTTTAGTACTACCTAAATAAGTTCCTAGAAGAGTAACTTACTTATAAGTATTATAGCTTCTTATAATAATCTATAGACTTACTAAGCCTTATATATAGTAATTATTATAGTAGTTATAGAAATAGCTTACTAATTATAAGAGTCTAATTACCTATTATATATTTAGCTATAGATAAGATAAAAGTAGTTAAATTTAAATATAAGATACTTATAATAGCGTATAAATATATATTACGCGCTAACTATATATAGGTACTAAGGCGCTAGTCCTAGCTAGAGTACGCCTATCTATAGGTTATAAGTTGCCTAGTAATATTATCCTCTTTCTTTAAGTAGCAGCTTCTAATACTATATATTACCTACTTACCTAGCTTACTAAGTTAGTATTAAGTATAGTTGTTAAGTATAGTTATTAAGTAGTGTTATTAAGCTAAAGAGTTGTTGTATAGTATTAGCAAAAGTCTATTATAAATAGTATATTAACTTTCTAGAGTGGCTGCCTTCTTTATTAACTCTAAATTTATATCTATCTATCTATTAATCTATGTGTTATAAGAGAAACTTTATAATAATAAACACTAATATAATCTTTTAGTATGTAGTAAGGTCTATAAAATATAGGTATATAGGAGGTTTACTTAGGTTTAACTTGTGGAACTTCTATACCTCCTTAGCGGCATTAATAATAAGGTAGTATAGCTCCTAGGTAGGCTTATTATAGCCCTGCTATAGGATCTTATACTATAATAGTAGGCCCTTACTAGTATAAGGGTTCTTATATTACTTATTTAAATAACTAGAGAGAATTACTTTAACTTTATAATCTAGGTTATTATTAGTTATTTTATTAAGGTGGGGTATAGTTTTTTTTTTTGCGACTAAGGTGATTCTAATAAAAATATTATAATAATAGCAGATATCTCTCCTACTATTATATACACAGAAAAGCGTTTTAAGGTATTAATAAAAAGGAGCTAGCGCGTTATAAGCGAGCTAAAGGTGGGATATATCCTTATCTATCTTCTATCTAGCTATTAGCTAACTATTATAAAGGTATAGTAGCTAAGAGTAAAATATATTATATAACTAGTCTATCTTAGATAGTAAGTTTAGTTTATATACTTTATTGTTAATAAAGAGCATAATTTAAAAAGGCCTATAGTTTTTAAAATTTAATAAGTAACTTAGACGCTTTATAACTAAATTGCGTACGTTAAGTATAATATAGTTACTAATATTAAATTAAGATAATAAAGTGCGCGACGCGTTAGTATACTTAGCTTACTTTGCCTATACCTATTATAGGTTATCTTATAGAAAGTAGTAGAGTTAAGCTAATTTGTTAATAAATTTATTAGTATAGGCATAGTCTAAGCAAGTAGGTACGAGTAAATATTATTCTATTCTAGAGTTAACTACTAACACTAGTTTAGTGCTATTACGCGATACATAGCCCTTTATTACTAGGTAAGGCGTAATTATTATAGACTTACTAATATAGCTATTTATAATAAATTCTGCTATTAAGAGAAAAATAGTCTAGTTATCTTATTAGTAGTTAATATATAAATAAAGATACTGCTTTAAGAAAGCATTAGCAATTATAGTCTATTTATTTATTTCTAGGTAGTAAGCTATTAATAGGCGAGGATAGGTTCCTAGGCGCTTATAGAGGTGTTTCTAAAAGTAAGATATAAATTAATATCCTTAATTACTAATAATCTCTAGTAAATAACCCTTCTTACGCTATATATATTCTATAAAT
The DNA here is from genome assembly GCA_014281115.1 of Laburnicola sp. R22_1. NCBI lineage: Eukaryota > Fungi > Ascomycota > Dothideomycetes > Pleosporales > Didymosphaeriaceae > Laburnicola > Laburnicola sp. R22_1. The sequence continues at coordinate 275,041 of JACONQ010000015.1, forward strand.
ACTCTTATAGTAGACTTTATAGTAATGTCTTATATTGTAATAAATTTACGCTTTTACTTTGTTAGTTAACTACTACTATAATACTAGTGTATATGTATCTAGCATTCTTATAAAGAGGAAGTTCTATAATAAAATTAATAGAAATTAACTACTAATAACGCTTAGATATAGGTAATAGTTATAAGAGTCTATACTTACCCTTATAATAGAACTTACTTTGTTAATAAGTTAGATAAGCTTATATATAGTAGGTAATAGTTATAGTTATTCTAGGCTAGTAGTACTATTAGTTAGTGTAACTATATATTCCCTTATAACTAGTATAACTAGTAGTTATATTATTATAGGCTTCTTATATAATCTAAGCTTTAACCTATTTATTATTAAGTATATAAACTTTTTCTTTAGTCTTAATCGAGACCTATAGGCACTTTATAGTTAGATCACATAATTAAATTTTTTTAATTTTAAAAATAACGCGGTTATAGGTAATTACTTCCTACAGCTGGTTTAGCAGCTTTTAAATATTATTTAACTACTTAGCATCTCCCTTATTATACTTCCTTAGCTTCTAAAGGAACTTGTTATTGTCTATAGTATTAAGCAGTCTTATTAGGTTCCTTCTCTACTGCGCGATATATCCTAGGTTTAACTTAGTCTATCTAGTAGTCTCTATATGTATTATTAATACGTATATAATCTAAGCTAGTAAATAGTAGTATAGACTATATGCGTATATTACGTAATAATCTAGTATAAGTAACTTAACTAGAAGCTTATTACTATTAGCTATCTTAAGCTTTAGCTTCTTTTTAGCGATAATTACAAGCTTATTAATTAGGTTTTAGGGATATAAGGAGGAGTCTATAGTAAATTAGGTATACTTAAGATTAAACTTCGCTTTGTAGCACAGTCACATCTTTATCTTATTTAATTTGGCTATAGTTGTTAGTTACGGTGGTGCGTAAGATAGTAGCGAGATTAGGCTCTCTTTATATAGGTAATAAGTACTCTAACCTTATTACTATCTATATAGGCAAGATAAGTTACTACGTAATAATAGTTCTAAACTGTAGTTAAGTTAACTCTACTAGTATATTTAATAGCCTTATAGAGTGCTAAATAATAAGCGCGCTATTAACTTAGTTACGTATATTTATATAGTCTATAGATATCTTATAGAGCTAGTATATAGAAAAATAGGTTATAGCTAGATTTTCTTTTTTGCCATAGTATAGTTGTAGGATGCAGCTTTGTTTACAAAAAAAACTTTTCCTTTAATATATAGAAGTCTATTAATAGTGCTTAGATTAGCTATCTATAGTTATATACCCTTACATAATAGCTTATTAGGTAGATATTAATAGCCTTATTATATAGTAGTAAGAATATTCTAAAGGTCTTTATTATGTGGGTACGTAGCTTATATATTTTTAATAATAGAGTGTTTTTTAAAGGTAATTAGTGTCTTAGTATTATGGGAGAACCTAGTTCTAATCGGGGCTTAGTAGAAAGATAGATTAAGTTATGTGTACTAGAAGAAAGAAACCGCCTATTAAATTCTTAAGAGCTAATTAGACACCGACTTACTACGTAACCCGTATAGTGAAGTTTATTCCACTATATATCTTTCTACCCATAGAAGCTTGGCCCTATTAAGCTTTATGCTAAACACCCTTCTAGAAAACACTCTAAATATTTCATAGCGCCTCCTACTAGTGAGTAGAGGTTAGGCCCGCCTCTAATAGTAAGCTTTACTAATTACCTAGCTTTGTGTAATCTTTAACAATAGCCTACAAACGCCCACTTATTTTTATTACTAACCTGCCTATTCTACTTACTCTTCGCACTCTTATAATTTTTCTATAGTTTAGCTTCTTATTTTCCTAAACCTCGAACTATTCTTAAGCCTTTACTTAGTCTGCCTTATTATGCCTTCCTATCTTTAGATTAACTATGCTCCAGGCGCCTGCGTATTTGGTCGCCTTAGTTTTAGTAGCGACGGCGGCAGCGACAAGCCTTCTTATTAAGGCGATAATAGTGTAGATTCTAGTGGTTTCGACCTCCCACTAGTGTCCAAAAAGCTCTCTATTAGCGCATTTATTACTTTTTTATCTCTGTGTGAGTTTTCTACACCCCTATAGTCTCTTAGGCTAACCCCTAGAAAGTAATTCCCCTCTTAGATGCTTGTATTAGCTTTAATGTTATGGTCTAAGTTTTCGCAGCCCTTAGGCAGAGCACTAATAACAACAATAACCTGCCTCGCGATTTGCAGCCCTAGGTAAATAGTTAAGACAACTTTACACTTTAGTTAGACTATAATCCTAATAAACTTATAATTAACGCTTTAATTTTCCACTTCCTCTATTATAGTTAGGAAGCGCAATAATACAACTTTAAGAATAAGCGAGTCGCTTTTTACTAGACCTAATAGTCTAAATTATTAAATAATAAAGGCCCTTATCCTACATACCTACTAAGCCTGTTTGCTGCTACTACCTAAGGACGTATTAACTTTACCCACTCTTTTATTATAGGCGATAACACTCTATCCTATAATAGATGCCTATAGGCGTAGTGTTAGTGCTTCTATTTTTCTAATAATAATATAAAACTATTATTTAGTAGTATATATATAGCCTACTATATTTGTAATAAGGGCGCCCTATACTCTTTTATTCTAGGTATACTACGTTGTCCTTCTCTTTATAAGCTCGTACCCTAAACGTCTCTTAAGTTAACTGTTAGACAGGCCTTTATCCTCTACCCCCTAATTCTTCTTCTATACGTTAGGCACGCGTTATAAACCTTAATATCTAGACCTAAGTAACACTTAGCTTCCCAGAAGCAACGTCCCTATTTAAGAGCCTTACTATTAGTAATAACCTTAAATTTCTGTCCTAGTTAATCTCTAACTCTCGAATTCTACATCTCCCTGCTTTGCCCTTAGATACTATTTGTCTAGCTTTCTCCTAATCTTCTTTTTGCGTAAGCTTCACTACTACGCGCACTTATACTTCTAACTAATCCAAAGCACTAACTTGCTACGCTACTCTAGAACTAGGCCTATTAGCTTCTTAGATAGTTCTAACACTATTCGTAGCTCTCTTCTATTAAGCAACTGCAATTTATGTATTCTAAGAAAGAGGAAGAGCCCTAAGAAGGCATTGGGCACGCTTTAACTATGAGCCTATTAGTCCTTCTTCTTCCTATAACACTAATATAGAGAATAAAGCCTAGACTTAAGCTTTTTATAAGTTGCAGCGCTCTCTAGAGCGGGACTTCTTCTAGAGGCTGTTATAGGATTCTTAAGTCTAGGCTAGAGTTACTTAGGCTTATAGGTTCTATAATAAACGTAAGGAGGAGGAGAAGTAAAAGAATAGTAGCAGTTCTAGCCTATAGCCTGCTAGTAAAAGCTGCCAAAGTCCCTTTTGCAACTAAGGGCTACCTAGGCTTTAGATAGCTTATTAGCACTTAAATATATTCTTCTCTACTATTATAACTCTACTCTTTTCCTTATAATGCCACGTCTTCTATTCTGCGCCTATAAGCCGTTTACTCCTTAATCACTTGTCTATAAGTGTATAATCCGCTCTTAGAGTTTCTTGCTAGTAGTAACGTAGTCACACTTTTCTTAAAGAGTACTACTACCTATTACTAGTCTAGAAGCGGCGTTTACGCACACGCCTTACCTACTATAACCTAATAGAGCCTTATAGCTACTTAGAGTATATAACCTACCCTTTATATTCTTCTACTTCTCTTTTTATCCTACTATTCTAACTCTCCTGCCTAATAATCTTAATCTTCTCCTTAACTATGGCTACTGTCGATTTCTCCTTTGGTAGCCACGTCTCTGGTGCCAGCAATGATAATAATAGTAACAGTAAGAAAGGCGGCCAAGGCCTATAATGGCCCTTATTACCGCCTATTAACAATGCCCTATAGCTGTTTCTATTCTATCGTGCGTATGCCTGCCCTAATTGCCCCTTAGCTTACTAACCTATATTCTAGTTATTGCTCTCTTAAATTAGCTATGCAATTTCGGCACTATTCGTAAGATTATAAGCCTCTTACGCGACGTTTACGCTGAGTATCTATTATTAGGCTATTTTACATAGTTCGCTTAGGGTATAAGTAGCTTTAAGATTAATTCTAATTCTGCTAATAACACTCTTATTGCCCACACTATTCTTTTTTATTAGCTGTACTAAGCTGCCCTTATAAAGAATATAAGCACTAATAAACAAAGGCGCAATTACTTTAAATAGTGCTTAGTGTCTAGTTATACTCCTTATGCATTCTATCTTTTTGCCCTTTTCTTTGCTACCGACTAAGGCTGTATTAACTATAATTCTAGTGCAGCTAAGGGTAATTATAACTAAGCCTATAGGGCTTGTGTCTAGAGTTATTATCTTTGCTTTTAGTATATTAATAGTAGTTGGCGCCTTCTTCTTAAGGGCTGCTGTATTTTATACTAGATAACTTTTTAACATTAGTAGTACTTTTTTAATCGTCATAGTAAGCCCTAATTCGCTCTTAGCTAGTTTCCTATTACTAATCTATTTGCCTAGCTTTATTTCCTCTAGTATCCGCTATAAACACTTAAGCTAATTTTTTTTAGTAGGGTTATTAATAAGTGTGTAAGCTATAGATAGAGTAACTAGAAGTAAATACCTATATCTGTAATAGAATTAGCAAGCTGCTTAGTTCTAGTAACACTATCACAATACTTCCTACTAGGCGCCTAGGTAGGTCTTGTCTAATTATTAAGAGTTCCTTAGAGGCGCCTAATTTTCTATTAGGCACTAATTCTAATATTGCTAAGCCTTTTCTACGCACGCCTCTCTTTAGGTATTATTACGTCTAACCTATTATCCTTTCTAGTAGCGATAGCAGCAGTCCTTCCTTATTCTAAGGTTCTTCCCGCACACTACTCTTTTTCTATTCTTTTTAACCTATTATCTTCTCTAGCAGTAATAGCGGTAGCCCTTCCCTGTCTTAGAGTCAGACCACTCCTACTCCCAATTATCTGCTCTCTAGCCCTAATTCCTCTCTAGACTAAGTCTTACTTAATACAGTACTATAGGTTAGCTCTTTATCCTCTAATTTATCTCTCTTTTAGGCCACTAATTATCCTTCTAAAGTTCTATTCTACTCGCCTTCCTCTATACGTCTAGCTTCCTAATAGTCTATACTCCCTTGTTTCCACTTGGCTATAGTGGTATAATCTCCTCTTCTTCTTCTTTAGGTCTAATTTCTATTTCTTCTAATCTCTCTACTTAAGTTGTACACTTAGGTTTAGGCTCTAGCAAAACTTAAGCTATAGAGCAAGGTAGTCCTATGCCTTGTTCCTATTAGAGTCGCAATCCGAACCCTAATTATAGCTTAGACTATGGCGGTTGCGGGGCTTAGATTCTTATAGAGGTTAGTATGGTAGTTCTTAGCTTTTAATTTTCTAGCTATTTAATTATTAGTTAGGCTCTATTATTAGAGTCTTATAACTTATAATCCTATTCTAGTAATTATATATATATATATTAGACTTTAATTTAACTTAGTACTAATACTATTATTTTATCTTCTTTTTCTAACTTTTCTTCTTTAACTACTTTCTTTCCCTCCTATGAAATAAGCTGTCCCTTAGCTTATAATGCGCCAAGATTCCAGCTAGCTTACTCCTCCTAATGGGCGAAGTCTAAGGGGTTAAAGTTTGCTAGTGGTGACAAAATCTCTACTTGCTTTATTCTTATAGAGATTTTCTATATATATCTTACTAGCCTCTATAATCTACGCGCAAATATAGAATGTTTAGGCTTAGGCGTCTGCGTAACTTTATTAAGGTCTATAGAATTAATTTCCTCTAAGGGATTAGTAATTTCTTCTAAGAGGTTATTAGTGTCTATAATATTAGGTTCTAGTATTATATTAAGGTCTATTATTGTGCGCAGTTAGAATTAAACAATGTGGTCACCTAGTATTCTATTATAAAAGAGTATTCTATTAAGCTTCTTAAGTATGTATTATCCTTCACTATATAGTAGCATGGCCCTAATTCTAAAAGGGCCCTAGTATCTTTTAGTGAGCTTGACTTTACAACTTATATTACTAGTCTAAAAAGTATTATATACTAACACTAGATTGCCTTATTATAGTGACTTTATTCTAAGAGTGCGCTAGTTATTAAACTATTCCTTTCCTTGTTCGCGCAATTAGATAGTTTGGTTAATAGCTTTTTAAAGACAATAGTTACATTTTTTAAACTACTTTGCTCTAATAGCTAGGAGTTCTTTAGTAGTGTAAACCTATTTCTATAGAAGTGTCTACTAGGTTAGGATATAAAGTTTAATAGGAAGAATATATTCTCTTCTATAGATTAGAAAAGCTAGTATTTTGCCTGTGGATTGTTTTACTATAACCTAATTAGCCCACAGCGCTTTGGGTAGGTTTTAGACCTAGTCGCCCTTTATTTTCTATAGTGCGCCGACGAGCTCTTAGTGGCCTCTTTCTACTAGACCCTACCCTTATAGATGATAAGTACTAGATACCACTTATTAGATTCTAAACTATTTAGCTAAGTTCTCTACTAAGTCTCTATTCTCTAGTCCTCTATCTACTAATAGGCAAAAAGAGATGCTCTACCTACTAAAGATAGATTCTTTTAAAAACTAGACGACTGTGGCTAAGTTAGCGTTAGTAAGCGCTTTCGCTTTAGGCTATCTAGAGGTATAGTCCCTAGCAACAACTATAAATTCCTTTCCTCGCATTCCCTATTCGCAATAATATAGTCCTTCCTATATCTAAAGCATTCTTTAAAACGATTATTTGCTTACTATATTAGGTCTATCACTACTATAGCCACGTGCATATCGACTTATATTAGCGCTACTAAGTAGGCCTAAGACTAGGTTAGTGCATAGTACTAAGGTTATTATAGTACTATTTACTTTAGGGCCTATTCTACCCTTATAGTAATTTTCTAGTAGATAACCGGGTCTAATAGAATCGCTATCTCTTAAGGGTCCTAGTTCTAAACTAGAACATTCTAAAGCCTTATAACCTTAAGCCTTTTAGTTAGCTTGTCTACTTTATGTTAAGAGATAATTAAGCCTAGGGTTGCTTACGCGCCTAGAGCTTCTTACAGTCTTACTTATTAAAAGTTTAGGTTAAGTCTAGCGGATTAGAAAACACTCTATAGTATTAGTAGTACTTACAGCTTAATAGTATAAGATAGTATTAGCGCTTAGATTTAATATATTAGATCTAGTATATATTCTTCTAACTAGATTCGAACTTTACTTAAAAGCCATCTCTCTATTATATTAAAGTTAAGCTTTATAGATCTCTCTATTAACTAGTTATTCTTTATTAGAATATTGCCCGCTAGTTGTTTACTTAGGCTATAGATAAGAAGTATACCCTTTTGGCTTTTTATAACTATGCCTACCCTTAGGCATTTTCTAAATCTAATCACAAACTAGTCTAGAAAATTATAGATATTAAGGTTTGTTATTGCTTAACACTATGCTAGCCACGCCTTTAATATTTTCTTCGTCTCTTTAGCTTAGGCCTAATTCTAACTTTGCTAATGCCTACGCATAGCTACCCATAACTTCTACTATACCTCTTCTTTTTCTACCTTAGAGTATTCTGGCATTAAGAAGTTAAGCACATTCTAGATCTCTTAGCTGTAATATTTCTTAACTCTAACAATCTTATCTTTTCTAGAGTACTAGTAGTAGTTTGTACGTTTTTATAGTCTTAAAGAAATTAGGTTAGGTTCTATAATAAGGCTCTGTATAGGGTTCTACTAGGTGGCTTTATTAGTAAGGGACTATAGGGCTATTACTATTTGTACTATAAGAGCATTAGCGTCTTTAGCCAGCTAAGGCGGCATTAGTGCTTTTCCTTTAGATCCTCGCGAGGAGCTTTCTATAAGGGGCGAAGACCCTCTAGCGGGTATATAAATACTCTTATTAGTTAAGCTTATTATCTTTATAAAACTAATAGCGTAAGGGGATTTTAGGCTTAGGTTCTTGCGCTTTCTAAGTGCTAGAATATTAAGAAACTTACGCATCTCACTATAATCTAGGCCCTCTAACTAGGATTGCTAATAGTTATTTAGTCTTCTAGTAGCGAATATTATTATTACTAGTTGTCTGGTTAGTTTCTTAGGTAGTTAGAGTTAGTGTTCTGGTTCTTCTTTTTTTGCTTTTATTTCTGCCTCGGCGCACCTATACTTATTATTTCTTAGCTTTCTCTAACTTCGCCTTAGTTTTAGATTCTAAGGGTAATGTAGTGTCTAGCTTTGGTCCCTTTCTTAGTCTAGGTCTGGGTGCCCTAGTCTATTCTTAGTTCTTGTCTATTTATAATTACTTAGTTATCTAGTCCTAGTGGAGTAATTTTGGCTCTAAGCGTCTTTTGGCGCCTAGTTCTAACTACTTCTTAATCTAGACTTCTATTTTTATTTTATTTCTATACTTCTTATGCCTAGGCTTATACTCTACGCATAATATTATGTATATACTAGGGTTATTATTTTTTGTTATTTATTCCTAGAGGCTCGATATTCTAACTCTAAGAGTCGCTTAGTGCCTGGTTCTAGTTGTTTTCTAGTCTGGGTCTTAGTCTAGTCTAGTACTAGTCTAGTCTAGTGCTAGTCTAGTCTAGTCTAGTTCTAGAGCCTACGATCTATGTGTCAGATTTGAGCACTATTTAAGCTCATTAAGATGGGGGGTCTAATAGATAAGATAGATAAACAGTTGTATTGTGTGTGTTCTGTGACTTATTGGCTCGAGGTCTAATTTAGAGGGTAGAGCCGACCACGTGCCCTTATTTAGTAACACGGCTCTAATCTAACACACCCCCTTAGCTTAGGCTTATCCTTAAGCTAGACCCCTTATAGCCGTCCTTTATTCTAGAGTAATAGCCTCTATCCTTTGTTCTAGCTCGTTAATTTGTACCTCCTTTCTATTAAGATCCTCTGCCATATTAACAAGTCCTAGTTAATCTAGAAACTTGCTCTATTTGTTAACAGGAAGGGCCTTCGTAAGCCCATTAGCTATTATTTCGTTCGACTAAGTGTAGGTAACCCTAATCCTTTCTTGCACTACCTCTTACCTTAACTAATAGTTATAAATATACATATAGCGGAGTTTAGTATTAAGCTGCGCAGTCTTCTTAGCAACAAGCTGTATCGTTTGCCGATTGTCGCATTTAATAGTAATCGTTTAATTCGCAAGCTTAACCTAGAGCTTATTAAGTAGGCGTAATATAAATAGTGCCTCCTTGGCTACCTATAACAGGGCTAGTAGCTCGGCTTTAGTGGTGGATGTGGTAACAGTATCTTGCTTGCTTGCTTTCCACATAATCAGCCTACTAAACAGTTTAATAATATATCCTTAAGAACTCTTTTAGTCTAGTATATTGTCCGCAAACAAGGCATTACTTACTACCTTAAAACTGTCTTCTCCACCTAGCTGTAACGCCCTTGTGTGTGTTTCTTGGAGGTATAGTAGGACTCAATTGGCGGCATCTTAATATTGGCTGCTAGGGTTAGTGAGAAATCGTGCTAATTAGAAGGACGCGAAAGTAGTGTCTGGCCAGGTAGTAACTGCGGCAAATAGGATCGATCCGACCTTGCGTTAGTATTTGTTAATCTTGGATGGACTAGCGAAGCCTAATTATAGAGTAAGCTTAATACTACTTATTAGGATATTATGCCTAAGGCTTTGGTTATTAACTAGCCTAATAATCTTATTAACATATAACGCTTGTAAGAGCCAGATCTTTTATTGCGGGCGGTTCCTGAGAATCTTAACTCCTAGGAACCATTAGAGATCTTTTCCTCCTATAAGGGTGTACTTTTCTTATAGCTACTTAATAACTAGCTTAGCCTGAGGTTTGTTCTCCTATTTATAGGCAATAATAATATCATCTACATAGAAGAAGATAATTACGCCTTGTTTAATTATATAGTAAGGTTTATAGGGTATGCTAATAAGGCCTAAGCCTCGCAGTGTTAAAGTGAACTCTCTCTGCCAGAGTAGTGGTAAGATCCAAAGTCCATATAGCGCCTTATTAAGCTTTAGAATTGTCCCAGGTTTGTTATAGCCTTGTGGCATCCTTATATATATATCTCGGTCGATCTTTGCGTAAACAAAGGCATTTGTAACGTTGTATTAAAGGAGCTCTAGGTTAAATCGCGCCGCAATCACCATAAGCATACGAAATAATTATCTGGCTAATATTGCTGCGTATATATCTTATAACATAATATTTCTCTATTAATCGCCATAAACAACAAGGCGTGCTTTGCACTTCTTAAGTCAGTAATGTTTATTAAACTTATAGGTGTATACCCACATATAGTTAAGAATCTATTCTCTAGTTAGCTTGATTATTTTAGCTAGTATCTCGGTCCAGGATCTTATATTCTAGTGACTGTTCAGGTGCTGTTTCTTAGCTTCCTTAAACATATCGCACAGTGGATGTTCTTTAAGCTTATTGTGTTAGGAAGGTGGTATAGGCAACTAGCTCCTATGTAGCTTCAATCCTTTAGAGAGCAATCTTTTTAACCGCGCCTTATCTAATGTTTTCCCATTAAAGTTCCCTGCGTTTCCCGCTTTAGTGCCAGCTATAAATGCTGCAGCCCATAGGCATATTATTAATAATAAGAGTTAGTGGTCTTTTCCTTTGTCTTCCTCTACTAGTGATTGTGCAAGGAGTGTCACTAGTAGTAGTGTGATTGGCGGAGTAGGATAAGTATAGTCTACTTTCCTACCTTGTCGATATCCAGGCTAGTCTTTATCCTGCGGGTTGTCTCGAATTGTCTCATCTTCATAGAACGACTCTGTCTCTGGTTTAGCTAGTTTAGCTGTGGACGGTAGTTTAACTGATTGGACCCATGCGGCGATCTCTTTAAGGGTATTGTGCATAAGGTTATCTATAAGGTCCTCTGTCTTTCCGCTAAAGATACTGTCTTCGTTAAATATTACGTCCTAGGTGCTGATTACTTTCCCAAGCGAGGGTATCCATATCCAAAAGATGTTAGAGGATTGGTATCCTACTAGATATCTAATCCACGCCTTTGGGTCAAGACATTGTAGCCTGCTCTTGCCATGGCGGGTATTATCTATTATTGCAAAAGCTTTGCACCTATATGCCTTAAGATAGGTTTAATCTAGCTTTTGTAGTGCTGTAACCACTCTATTCTAAAAGGCCACTATTATAAAGAAGACTTTGTATGGTGTTCTCTAGTGATTCGCATAGTTTGGCGTTCGATTATAGAGGTAGACAGCTGACTAGGTAATCTCTAGCCACATATCCCATAGTAGGTTGGCATTAAGTTGCATTGCCCGGGCTTTATCTTTTATTACACCCCCTGAGCGTTTAGCTCCCCCATTCTGTGCTTGTGTGTTAGGTGCTGAAGGCTTAATTGTAATCCCCTAGGCTGTGCACTATTAATTAACTTCTTGTTTAACTGTGAATATTTCGTTGTCCGCTTTAATTACCTTAACTATAAGGTTAAATTGGTTCTTTATAAACTTTGTAAAAGTGGCCAAAGTTTGGATAATAGATTGAGCTGTGCGATTGTCCTTAAAGTAGAAATCCCATATTAGTCCTAAGTATTAATTAGTAATTAGCATTTGGCTCTTCTCTTTTGTTAAGCTGCCATCTTCGTAGCTGTGGAAGTCTATTGCGACTTGTTCTCCTTCTCTTTTGTTAAGCTGCCATCTTCGTAGCTGTGGCGGATTAACCTCTATTGCGACTTGTCCGCAGGCGTCGCACTGTACTGTGGTGATGCCTTTAATCCGCACCCCCTTAGATTGCTGCACTAGGTGCTTGAGAGCACTAGGGCCTAGATGCCCTAGTCGCTTATGCCATCGCAGTGCGTCTGCCTTTTGCGGGGATCTCTTAGTGCGTGAGGTAATCCTGTGGGTGTAGAAGGTTGCCTGTTCTATTAGTTCTAGTTGGTATTCTAGAACCTATTAGTTGTAGAGCTCTTGCAGCTCAGCAATAACTATATTATCTGCTCGCTTTAGGCTTGTAGGTTCTAATTTAGTATCCCACTATAGCCCTTAACACTATAGTATCCTAAAAGACACTAGGTTGCATAGAAGGTCTAGGCAATAGGCCATATTGTTAAGGCGTAGTATCCGCCGTCTAGCCAGGCCCTTCAGTTCAAGGTGAACCGTGCTATATCCTTTAACCTATATTTGTGTATTTCCAGCCCATATAAAGTCTCTAGGCAATAGAGGGCGAAATAAGACAAATCAATTAAGGTCGTTCGCGATGTGGCAGGTGGTGCCTAAATTAAGGATCGAGAAGTATTGTAGTGGGTAGCTTGTAGAATCGGATTAATATAATGCCGCATTAAAGCTGGCTTAGATAGTGGAAATTTTCCGTCCATCTAGTTAATTATTATTAATCTTAGGAGTAGGGGTATGTGAATTCTTAATTCGTGGGGTTTGAGACCTTAGTCTCTTTACCTTCCTTATCTCCTCTTATAAATCTAAATTATTTCTAATTCTATATTGTACTATGTCTGTAAAGCCAGGTTGTGGCCTAAACCACTCTAGTGCATATTCCAAATATGCGTAGAAGCAGTCTTTTAGACTATGCCTTTGTCTATAAGCAGGGCATTTTCTGCCTTTAACTGCCGTTATATCCTCTATTAAGAACTGCTTAGATATGGTACTTTAACCAAAGGATCGTTTTTGTTAAGGTCTTCCCTATCCACGTTAGTTATTCGTGGAAGATGGCGCGTCTTTAGCAGCGTAAGAGGCGTCCCTATTAGTGCCTAGGGTGAATACACTACTAGCAGTAAGAGATGGCTTACTAGTAGCAAAGGCGCCCCTATACTATTTGCCCTTAATTAGGTGGAGTATTGCTATATGTTCTTAGAAGCGTTTTATTATCTCCTTTCTTATTATATCTGCGTCTCGGCGTCTAGTTTCTTAAAAGGACACGCCCTAGGTAGGGGCAGCCTTTATAATCGCAGTTAGGAAGTCCTTTATAGTATTATGAATTAATTATACTTTAGCGACATTGTTTGTCTCTGCTTCTATAGCTGCCTAATTATACTTAGTTAGCTAGGTATCCCAGTTTAAGGGTTGTCTTATCGGCTTAAGAGCCTGTAGGTATCGCGCTCTCGCCCTATCCCGCTTGTCTTCCTTATCAACGCCTACTATCTGCGTTAGAGATTTAATCTATTGCTAGATCTACTCTCTAGGCTTGCAGCAGTTACGTTGCAGGTGTTGCAACACAGTTAATTGGATATAGATAACCACTTTCTTAAGACTTATTCTCTCCTCTTAGTATTTCTTATCCTTAATCTTGTAGTTCTTAAGCTGTATCTTGTAGAACTTAATGTCCTCCTTATATACCTTAAGGCCTGAATTTAATAGCTCTAATAGGCGCGTTAAAGGGTTTTGTTAATTGTTGTTATTTACGCGGATAATTAACTAGTAACTCGCTATTTCTGGCGGCGACGGCGGTGTCGGCTTTTCGCGTGGGAGTTTGGCTCCATCTAGACTAATAATGGGCCATATATCCATTGGCTCGCATCGCGCTTTTAGCTGCAGCAGCTATGGTGTATAATTAGTGTAATTGGTTAACACGATCGTTAAGTCGCGGAGCGTTAACAGCGACATTGTCTTTTCTTAGGGTTAATTAAGGTAGTAAGACTCTTAATTGTTAGATTTAAGCACTATTTAAGCTTATTAAGATGGGGGGTCTAATAGATAAAATAGATAAACAGTTGTATTGTGTGTGTTCTGTAACTTATTGGCTCAAGGTCTAATTTAGAGGGTGGAGCCGACCACGTGCCCTTATTCGGCAACACGGCTCTAATCTAACACTATGCATAATTTGTATATATGCTAGGGTTATTAGTGTTTATTATTTATTTCTAGAGGCTCGATATTCTAACTCTAAGAGTTATTTAGTGCCTAGTTCTGGTTGTTTTCTAGTCTGGATCTTAGTCTAGTCTAGTGCTAGTCTAGTCTAGTCTAGTCCTAGAGCCTACGCTCTATGTCTAATTTGTGTATATACTAGGATTATTAGTGCTTATTATTTATTATTTATTTCTAGTAGTGCGGTTTAATAAGGGCTAGTGTAATAGCTAATTAAAGCTTAGATTATATTTCTATTTTAAGGTTAGCGCTGTGCTTAGTTGCGCCTAATTTCGCCCCTAAGTCTCTTTTGGGGTTTCTTTCTATCCCTAGTATGCGCTATTTCGCACACTACTGCGCGCCACTATTATTCTATTTTGTCTTTTTCTTAGACAACACTGCTCGTCCATATTAGAGTACTAATATAATGGCCTTCCTAAGGTTAAGGTTTTAGAGGTTTAAGTCGCGGGTTAGTCGCTAATTTTGTGGAAGAACCTAGTCCTAATTAGAGCTTAGTAAAAAGATAGATTAAGTTATATATACTAGAAGAAAGAAACCGCCTATTAAATTCTTAAGAGCTAATTAGGCACCGGCTTACCACGTAACCTATGTAGTAGAGTTTATTCCACTATAGGATTAACTAATAGCGTAAGCTCTAGTAGACTAAATATAGTAACTACTAGAGTTATATCCTTAGGAGCGCTATTATCTATAGATAAGTCTAATATTGCAAGCAATAGACTCTCCTTATAGGTAGCTTTACTAATTAATATTTTCTTACTTAACTAGTATATTATAGATACTAATACTTTTATATTATAATAGAATAAACTCCACTATACGGATTATATAGTAAGCTAGTGTCTAGTTGGCTCTTAAGAATTTAATAGGCGGTTTCTTTCTTCTGGCACATATAACTTAATTTATTTTTCTACTAAGTCTTAATTAGGACTAGGTTCTCCCACAAAATTAGCGACTAACCCGCGACTTAAATCTCTAAAACCTTAACCTTAGGAAGGCCATTATATTAGTACTCTAATATAGACAAGTAGTGTTGTCTAAGAAAAAGACAAGATAGAATAATAGCGGCGCGTAGTGGTGTGCGGAACAGCGTATACTAGGGATAGAAAAAAACTCTAAAAAAGACTTAGGGGCGAAATTAGGCGTAACTAAGCATGGCGCTAACCTTAAAATAGAAATATAACCTAAGCTTTAATTAGCAACTATACTAGCCCTTATTAAACTACACTACTAGGAATAAATAATAAATAATAAACACTAATAACTCTAGTATATGCACAAATTAGGCATAGAGCGTAGACTTTAGAACTAGACTAGACTAGACTAGCACCAGACTAGACTAAGTCCTAGACTAGAAAATAACCAGAACTAGGCACCGAACAACTCTTAGAGTTAGAATATTAAGCCTCTAGAAACAAATAACAAATACTAATAACCCTAGTATATGCATAAATTATGTATAGAGCGTGGACTTTAGGACTAGACTAGACTAAGACCTAGACTAGGAAATAACTAGAACTAGGCACTAAGCGACTCTTAGAGTTGGAATATTAAGCCTCTAGAAACGAATAATAAAAAATAATAACCCTAGTATGTATATAATATTATGCGTAGAGTATAGGCCTAGATATAAGGAGTATAAAAATAGAATAAAAATAGAAGCCTAGATTAAGAAGTAGTTAGAACTAGGCGCCAAAAGACGCTTAGAGCTAAAATTACCCTGCTAAAACTAGACAACTAAGCAATTATAAATAGATAAAAACTAAGAATAGACTAGGGCACCTAGACCCAGACTAAGGAAAGGACCAAAGCTAGACACTGTATTATTCTTAGAATCCAAAACTAAGGCGAAGTTAGAAAAAGCTAAGAGATAATAATAAGTATAGGTGCGTAGAGGTAGAAATAGAAGTAAAAAAAAGAAGAACTAGAACACTAAATCTAACTACCTAAGAAACTAACTAGATAACTAGTAATAATAATAATTGCTACTAGAAGACTAAACAACTATTAGCGATTCTAGTTAGAGGGCCTAGATTACGACAAGATACGTGAGTTCCTTAATATTCTAGCACTTAGGAAGCGTAAGAATCTAAGTCTAAAATTTTCTTAGGCTGTTAGTTTTATAGAGATGATAAGCTTGACTAATAAGGGTATTTATATACCTACTAAAGGGTCTTCGCTCCTTATAGAAAGCTTCTTATAAGAATCTAAAGGGAAAGCACTAATACTACCTTAGCTAGCTAATGACGCTAATACCCTTATAGCGCAAATAGTAATAGCCTTATAATTCCTTACTAATAAAGCCACCTAGTAGAACCTAGTGTAGAGCCTTATTATAAAACCTAACCTATTCTTAGGCAAGAAGCTGCACTTTATAAGAGATAATATAATCTAGTTTTTTTAAGACTATAAAAATTATACAAACTACTACTAGTACTTTAAAAAAGATAAGATTGTTAGAGTTAAGAAATATTATAGCCAAGAGATCTAGAATATACTTAACTTCTTAATACTAGAATACTCTAAGGTAGGAGAAGAAGAGGTATAGTAGAAGCTATGAGTGGCTATGCGTAGGTGTTAGTAGAGTTAGGATTAGGCCTAAACTAAGAAAACAAAGAAAGTATTAAAGGCGTGGCTAGTATAGTATTAAGTAATAACAAACCTTAATATCTATAATTTTCTAGACAAGTTTACAATTAGGTTTAGAAAATGCCGAAGGGCAGGCATAGTTATAGAAAGCTAGAAGGGTATACTTCTTATCTAAGGTCTAAGTAAGCAGCTAGCGGGCAATATTCTAATAAAGAACGACTAGTTAATAGAGAGACCCATAGAGCTTAACTTCGATATAATAAAGAGATGGCTTTTAAGTAAGGCTCGAATCTAGTTAGAAAAACACATACTAGATCTAATATATTAAATCTAAGCGCTAATACTATCTTAGAGTATTAAGCTATAAGTACCACTAATGCCGCAAAGTATTTTCTAACCTACTAGACTTAACCTAAACCTCTAATAAGCAAGACTATAAGGAGCTCTAGGCGCGTAAGTAATCTTAGACTTAACTGTCTCTTAATATAAAGTAGACAAGCTAACTAAAAGGCTTAAGGCTATAAGACTTTAGAATATTCTAGTTTAGAACTAGAACTCTTAAGAGATAGAGATTCTGTTAAACTTAACTATCTGCCAGGAAATTACTATAAGGGTAGAGTAGGCTCTAAAGTAAATAGTACTACAACGGTCCTAGTACTACGCACTAACCTAGTCTTAGGCCTATATAATAGCGCTAATATAAGTTAATATATATATGACTACGGTAGCAATAGACCTAATATAGCAAGAAGATAACTATTTTAAAGAATGCTTTAGATGTAGAAAGGACTATATTATTACGAATAGGGAATGCGAGGAGAGAAATTTACTTAAGAATAATAGATAGGTGTACTATAACATAGAATTACAAAGAGTCTAGTAGGGCTAACTAAATAATAATAAGAGCGAAATATAACATATTAGTGCTAGGGTAAGTAGAACTAGATACTAATCCGCCTAGTATAGAATAAGTAGTAGATAAATAGATTAATAAAGGAGGCTCTATGGATGTCTTAGAGTTAGGGAGCCGCGATAACAGTGATAACTTACTAGGTAGAATTAGTTATAGAAGCTAATAGCAGCCAGTTTATATTTAATAAGATAATAGCACTTAGCCTCTTTTTTAAAGAGAAATTTAAAGCGGCTTAAAGGGAGCAAGCCATTCTAGATAAAGATATACTAGTAATGATTTAATCCCTAAATCTACTATGCGAACTATAAGCCGCGAGCTTAAACGCCCTAATAACCTAACTAAGTCTTAGAGAATTGCTAAAGGTAAAGATAATTGCAAATGTTAAAGTTTTTAAATAAGGCATTTTAGCGGTTTATAGAAGGAAGGACGATAATAAGAAGAATAGAAGAAGAATAAAGTGGGTGTCTTTTTTAGAATAAGATTTTCTAATAGAAGGCATAGAAGATGTAGAGATACGTAGGCCTAATAATATCTTAGGTCTAACCCTAAGGAAGAAGATCTCCGCGGCTAAAAAGAAAATAAAACTAGTTAATATCCTAGTGGACAGTCTTAAAGACATGCTGTCCTAAGTAATAAACGCTAGAGTTAGCCTAATAGTCTAAGAAGTACTTAGTAATATGCTAGGAGTTGAAAAGGCGATATTTAAGGACGCTTTTAGCGAAGGGAACCTATACTAGCTGTGGACACCGATCGCCACTATAGAGGAAGTAACTAATAAAGACTTAGACACCGGGCACGCTAATTACGCACCTATCTCTAGAATCTAAGTCTCTAAATAGATATTAGTTAAGCTTAAGAATAGAGTGGTTACTTGCTGTGGGCCTTATAAACTAAATTTATTTTAAGCACTACTATAGGTAAACTAGATAGCTAGTATGAGTATATTAATTATAAAGGCATAGTTTAGTAAAGCGACATTAACTATAACTATTACTAATAGGAAAGATCTTAAGAGAGAATTAGGAGTTAAACATATAAAAAGAGACTATTTCTAAGTAATATACTAGATTAATAAGTATTAGATAAGTGTCTTACTTAACATAGGTGCGGAATTAAACACTGTCTGCCTTAGCACTGCTAAAGCTATAGGTCTCTAGATTATATCTATGCTACCTTAATTGTAAAGTGTAAAACTAATAACTATAAATAATAATTATAAGAATTTCTAAGGTGTTGTATTCTAAGCCCTAATTAGAGTAGGCTAGGTTGTTGTTATAATAACGCTATTTGTTGTTAGGTCCTTATCTAGTGCTATTATTCTAAAAAACCCATTCTTAGCAAACGCGAAGGCGGAATTCTTTTATAAAAATAATGGCAAGACCTACTATAAGCTATAGGATAATAAGGAGCTCTACTCTACGTAATTTATGGCTACTTACGCTAATCTATTTAACCTAAGAGGCGTAATTATTACTAAGGTAATAGAAAACTTTAAGGGAACGTAGTAGCCAGGGCTAGCATTCCTAAGCACTTAGAATATCTAGAACTTAGCGCTAATATAGTCTTAGAGTAGTGGCTTTACTATGGGTTAATATTAATAATAAGTAAGGCTAATATTAAGCTCGAGTAGAAATTAGGGCTAAGGACCTAAAAGTAGGCGCTAAATTAGGCAGTGCTAACTTGCGAAGAGGAAATTGCGAATAGAAATAAATAGCTCGTATAAGACGCTAATAATGACTAGTTAGTAACGGATCTAAATGAGGATTTTATCTACTATGCTAATTAAGGTACGATTAGAAGGCACATAGACGGTGGCATTATTATTTAAGATAACTAAGAACTTCTAGTTATTAATTTACTAGGCTGCGATAAAGAAGTTAATAAGATCCTCTAGGCTCTAACTATGTAGATAGAGTTTAAAAAGGTAATAAGAGTAAAGAGCAACGTGTTCTAGGCAGAATAAATAAAGATAATTAATAGAACTAAAATAGCTTTTAAAGTAAACACTATATATAAGACTAAGAATAAGAAGGTTAACTCTATATATAACTTAGACGTTAAGTCTTAGAATATTAAGGACTAGTTAGACTATAAGTAGGAGGCTATAAAAAAGTAAAAGAGGACTAACACTAGGCCTTAGCTATTTAACAAATATCTCCTTAACTAGTGGGCGGAATTCCTAAGAGGCAATTAGTTAACACTAGAATAGATTATAGAAATAAAGGTTAGCTTAGATCTCTTATTTTAGGAAAGAGACATATTACTAAAAGTCTTATATTAAAGGGAACCAGCCCTATCTTTTAAATTTACTAAGTTAGGGCGAGTGTATCCTAATATGGCTTTACTAGTTAAGATCTATATAGTTAACTATGTCGCTTAGAAGGAATTGCACTTTTTAGTTCCTTAGAAACTTAGGAATATAGTTATTAATATAGTGTAGCAGAGGCTTAATTAGGGCGTGCTAGAGTATAGTAGAAGTCTATATCGCAACCTATGATTTTTAGTTAAGAAGAAGGATAGAGGATACTAACTAATTAATAACGCCCAACGTATTAATAGCGTTATAGTCTAAGATAGTAATCTTTCTCTAAATCCTAATAAGTTCTTAAAAGAGTTTACTAGTTATCTTATAATATTCCTTATTAACTTCTTTTCTAGATATAACTAAGTAACCCTTTATAAACTTTTTCGCGCTATAATTATATTCTATACGCCTCTAGAACTTATCTAGTAATATATGTTGTCTATAGGAACAACTAATTCTGTGGCTAAGTTTATGCGGATTATTATAAAGATTTTTTATAACTAGATTTCCTCTTACTATATGCCTTATATAGATAATATTATAGTAAAGGGCCTAAAGACTAACTATAATAGAGAGATGCTTAAGAAAAAAATCTATAGATATATCGCGAAATACCTTATAAATCTTAATTAGGTTCTAGCGGATATAGAACTAACGAGCGTTACTGTATTAGGCAAGAAGTCTAATTAGGGCTACGCTACTATAGATATAGTTAGCTATGTGGTTAATAAGGATGGTTAACACCTATTCTAAAAGAAAGTGGCTAAAATTATTAAATAGCCGC
Source organism: Laburnicola sp. R22_1 (assembly GCA_014281115.1). Classification (NCBI taxonomy): domain Eukaryota; kingdom Fungi; phylum Ascomycota; class Dothideomycetes; order Pleosporales; family Didymosphaeriaceae; genus Laburnicola; species Laburnicola sp. R22_1. The sequence continues at coordinate 295,548 of JACONQ010000015.1, forward strand.
CTTACAACTATGCTAAAGATATCTAAATCTTTTTTAGAGTTTATGTGTACTATTAAATCTAGATTAAAAACTTCGCAAAGATTACTACACTACTATTTACACTATTATATAAGGGCGTAGAGTTTTACTAGAAAATTATAGAGAATATAGTAATATAGTAATTAAAAAAGAGTATTACTTCTACTCTAGTATTAGTGTCTATTAACTACTTAGAGCTATTATAGAAAGTAGTAATTATAACAGTTTATGGCTACCTTCCTGCTAGTTATTTACTATTACCTTTTCTTTTACACCCTAATAGTGCCTTTCACCTTATAGAAGGCGCCTTTCCTAGTTAGTATTAGCGCGTGGTTTGCGTGGGCCTATGCCCTACGCTGTCCACTATATAAGTAAGGGCTCCCTAGTTTCTTTTCTTATCCTCTATCTTAGTATAGTCTTAATTTAGTTATCTCTTTTAACTATACTAGCTGTTCCTAAGAGGTTTGCCCTATAAGGCCGTGTACCGCCCTTATATTATACTAAGATCAAATTTCTTTAGCTATAGACGGCGACATAATATCTACTTCTCCCTTAAGACGCTGCCTATAGATAGTTAAATTAGTGGAAGTTTTAGCTTACTAGGTTAGGCTAGAAGCGTGTTAGTTACTTTGGTGCCAGGCAGTATTGTTACACTACGCTAAGATGGGTTAGGCCATTACTTACTAGGTTAGGCCAGAAGTTTATTAGTTACTTTAGTGCTAGGCAGTATTACTACACTACGCTAAGGTGGATCAGGCCATTACTTACTAGGTTAGGCCAGAAGTTGTTAGTCACTTTAGTGCTAGGCAGTATTATTATACTACGCTAAGGCCTACTTAGAGAGGTCGCTCACCTAGTTAGGTAGAGAGTTCCTAAACAAATAAACAACAATTACTAAATAACAACCACTACGCCACACCCTGTAGAGCCAACTTGCCTAATAACCTCCTTTTAGCGCTATTATGGCAAGGGCACAAGACACAGAGCTAGGCCACAGAGGTAACACAAAGGTCGAAGTTTCACGCATTTTATCTCACACTTTATCTTTTACCAAATCTTTTCTTGGCTTGGACCGTGCGCCAGCTCGCACGCTACATAAGACCTGCCACCCCAGGTCTATCTACTACACCCTCTCCGCAACCCCCACTTCGCTCCATCCCACTACTGCCCACACTATGGCAAGCCGCCGCCCTTTAATTTAGGAGACTCCTGGAACGTTCCTAGCGTCCTTTCTACCCCTGGATAGTTCCGGGATCGACAATACAGAGGTGGACGTTCGCCTGCACCCCACCAATAATAGTCTACATAACGCTCGCCTTAAGAAGATTTCCCCACTTAACCCTACCAGCGAGCTGTTATCTGTCCAGCGCGGAAAGCAGCTAATAGCTAGTCCCTAGACAACTAGTCACTCTGCCTCTAGCCTAATAAAGAAAAAGAGCATTACGGAGGTGCCTTTCAAAAGTCTTTTCCTGGACCGTGCACAGTGACGCAAGCTAAAAACGCCACCAAATTCTTCGTACGAGAGACATCTCTATTCAATATCAACCCAATCATCTACTATAGGAGCTTCAAACCGTCGTACCTTCTCAGTCTTACCCTCTCTATACTCATTACCACCTTCAAGACGAAGAATCTCCTGAATATGCCGCTCAATCCTCTCAATCCAAGCCTGAATCCGCCACTGTTCTAACTCCCCCCATGCCTCTTGCCATACACGCTCTGCCTCAGCTCTTGACCGAGGAGACCCTTTCTTTGTTGTTACTCTTTTCATATGAGGCCAGGCTGGCTCAATCATATTCAAGTCAGGGGAGTTTCTAGGCCATAGTAATTGTACGACCCTAGCCAAGCTATAGAGCCTGTCTTTATAGAAAGACTTATGTGGGCTTGCACCATCCTCTTGAACTATTACCCCAGGTTGAGTCTTCTCACATTCTCGTACGAAGGGAATTAGTTTAGGAATAACAACCTGACGGCAGTATCTCCACCAATCAATCCCAGTTCCGCTCCCTCTTTCAAGCTTACCATGCTTTCTATCCCACTTCCATTGTGGTTTTCGTCCTGGCTGATTTCGAAGGCCCATTCGAGCTAAAGGCGTATTTAGCTCCCACTCTGCCTTAAGAATAGGCTCGAGTTCTCTATTTATAGCTTCTAGTTCTTGATCTGCAATCTTTCTTTCGCTCTTTGTCTCTGCCTTCCAGATATGACATGGGCCTTTTAAGTCGTACGAAAAGCAACCCCAAAACATAAACTTAGAGAACCCCTTCCACCGCGGCCGAATGCAGGACTTAACAAAACGCTCAGAAGGTAGACGCCAAACGCGGTATCCCCCTCTTCAAAGACCATAGACAACAGATGTCTCATCAGACCAGATAACCTTTTTCCAGTCTTCAATCGTCCAGTCCTTATAATTAAGAGCAAATTGATAACGGGCTCGCTTCATCTTATCTGTTAGCCCTGGTTTGCGGGTGGGCTTTGTCTTTCGATATCCAGATGCTCTAAGGATTCGCCAGACTGTGATATCTGACACTCCTCCAATCTCTGCTGCGATTTGAGCGCAGGTCTTCTCGCGAGCATATCAATCTCAACGGACCTTTAACAGTACATCTTTAACTAGCTCCTCAGTTTGCTTCTTTAGGCGGCCGGATCGATTGCCATCTTCAACTTATTTATCAAGGATCGTCTTGCTCTCAGCGGGGTTTAGTCCTCGGGTGATAGCCTTGCGATAGATAGCATTAACCGTGCGCGGCTGGATTCCAGTTATAGACTCGATCTCAGTATTTGAAAAGCCAGCCAGCTTTAGAGTCAAGGCTTGAGCTCGGGTGGCAATGTCGTACGAAGGCATTATCAGGTAGATAGAAGAGTAGCAATGATGAAGATTGAGGGATTTTTGCTATGAGGGGTGCTAGCGCCAAGAGCAGTGGCTTACGCCACCGTGCACGGTCCAGGAAAAGACTTTTGAAAGGCACCTCCGTATTAAACTACTAAAAAAGGTCTACTCTAAGCTCGGCCATATAGTGGTCGGCCACATATAGTGATCGGCCACCCCACCCAAAGCAGCCACACAGTTTGGAGTCCCCACCCAAAGCAGCCACACAGTTTGGAGTCGCGATTTCTCAACAACAACAATTACAATTGCCATTCAGTACACATAGAACTAAGTTCAAGTGCTGCTACTGCTGCTGCTGCTTTTGAGCTTCTTTCTCTAGTGAACTACTTGCCTGTTGAGCCTGTAAAGCAGCTGCTCGGTCAATAGCAGCCTTTATAGCCTCAACATTACTGAAGCGCTCATTTGGATTAACTTGAACGCGCTTTCTGACGCGGGTGATCTTAGCACTATCTAGTTGATATTTGAGTCGTTGATTTTCAGCCTCAAGTTGGGCTGCCCTGGTGTTGGCTTCTGCAATAGCCTTGCCTGCCTTGCCAAGCACTACGCGGGTGCTTCGTGAGAGAGATTCTGACAACAGCAGCTGTTGTTGAGCCTTATATAGAGCCTGTGAGCTCCGAGGGGTGTTGAAGACTTGATCTGCAGTTACTAGCCCCTGACTGCTCGCTGGAGGGGTGACTGGCCGGCCAGTTACTTGAGATGAGAGCAGCACAAGGTCTGGGTTGTATGGGCAGAGCCCTGCAGCCCTCCAGCCGGCTCGGATAACTCGCTCTGAGAGTCCTTCTTCTCTAGCTTTGTTGTATGATATAACGAAGCGCTCTTTTTTGATAGGTGCTGCGTCATTAAGGGCTGAGAGAGCTCGTATCTCACCACTGTACTTGGATTTGAGTACCGAGAAAGGAGCAAGATCCAACGGCTGAAGCAGGTGTGAGGAGTGAGCTGGAAGATACAAGAGGTGGATCTTGTTAACCTTGCAGAGCCACATAAAGTCAATAGGGATGTGGGAGCCATAGCCGTTAAGAAAGAGGAGCCGCCAGCCACTGTAAGATAGTGAAGTATTTGGCATGAAAATACGCTGCAACCATTTATAGCCAATTAAGTTTAACGTCCATCTATTCTCTAACGTTGTGTAGAGCCAATCTGGTGTGCCTTGTGCTAGAAACCACGTTGACTGTAGATGCTTGCCCTTAAAGATAACTAGGCATTAAAGCTTGACGCCGACAGCTGAGATGGTCTTAATGATTGATACCCACTCGCGATCCTCTAGGGATTTAATATAAGCCTTCTTCTTTGATGAACTGGCAACGACCTGGGAGTTTGTACATACCCCTAGTGCGCACCTAGTCTTATCTATATTCCACATGTCTTCATACTGTATGCCCAGCTCTATTCTTGTCCGCTTAAACAGCTCAAGAAAGGCTCGTATAGTGTCTTGACTGGCTGCAGTAGTCCTTGCACTCTCGATTGTTCGGCCGACGATAGAGGCGACGCGTGGGTTGCGTGTGATGAAATGGGGTACCCATAGTTGCCCCAGAGGCTCGTAGTCACCGTTCATGTGCAGGATTCGGGTGGCCATCTCTCGCACACGGGGATAAGATGGAGGTTGTGCGCGTAAGTCCTCTTCTAGTATCCACTCTACTAGAAAGCGCTCTTGCTCCAGAGTCAATCGCTGTTGGTTGGAGTGAGCTATCGCGTTGGGTTGGCGACTGTTGATGCGCTCTTGGAGAGTTGATCGGGGCACGCCCCAGGCCTTAGCAGCCTTCCGTTGGCTTGTATAAACACCAGAATTAAGATCGCTAATAGCAGATTGTATTGCTAGTTCACGAGGATCTATTTTGAACGCGTGATGTTGAGAGTATAGATAATCAAAAAGTGAGTAACGCGTTGTGGTGGGGTGGCCGATCACTATATGTGGCCGAACACTATATGGCCGAGCTTAAAGAAATCCTTTATAACACATAGTATAATCACTATGTTACTACACTTAAAGCGAACTAGCTAAGCGACAAATTTTTAATAGCAGACCTTAAGTGGCTTGCGCACTAAGGCGAAGCTAAACTTAAAGCTGCTAGCAAGTACAACGCCTTTACGGGACAATTTAAGCCAGACTAATTAATCTAGTATAGCTTGGAAATGAGATAGTTACTTGCCACCTATCAGCTTTAGGCTTAATATTGCTTTTCTTAAGGCCTATTTTTAGAGACAGCACTAGATTTAGTAACTAGGACTGTTATAAAGTCTAAAGAAGACCCTAAATAAAAGGTTCTTGTTTAGGCTTTATGCGAGCGCGCTAACATGTTTAAATAAGCTTTTACTATACTTAAGATAACAACACCTCACACTATAGGGTACGCAGTCTTAGAAGATTTCTACTCCTAGTCTAATGTTGCCAATTACGCAGCTATTAGATAAGGCTTATTTAGCCCTAAGAAAGTTCTCCCCTCTATTAAAGATAGTTATAATCCGCAGCACCGCACTTAAGTTCCCTTAAAACCCCCTACCCTAGGAACGCCTAATCTACCACATGGTTTACGCCGCCCTTAGGCGGCTAAGCGGAGCTCATCCTGCCCTACCGCGCCCTAACGTGCACTATGATATTCGCCCCAGCTTATAGTGCCTACTCCACAATAGGACAACACTCTTTACTACTTTCTAGTTCTAGGACACGTACAAACTAAGCTTGCCAACAGCGCCTAGATTAACGTGCCCTAGGGCAGATACACTTCAGCCGCCCTATCTAGTGTGTCTAAGCCAGGACGCTCCGCGAAGCTACCTAACGTTAACAAGTACTATAGAAAAGGTTAACTTGGCCCTAGTATTAAAGATTAGCTAAAGAATATGCGCAATAAGATCCACGTAAATGCAGACTATTATTAAGGTGATAATAATAAGGAAGATTAAGACAACCTTGCGGAAGCCATTCTTAGCCGCCTTAGAGGCGCGCCTTAAGAGGCAGCGCGAAATTAGCGTTAGACAAATTAGGCCCTCTAAGAAGATTATAGACCTAAAGCACTCTTTAAATTTCTAGAAGAGACTTATTGCGATCCCTTTACTCCCTAATAGGCACGCAAGAAGTTTTATAAGCTTTTTCTCTCTAATAGGATAGACACCTAGATGTTCCTATAGGCTTTTAAGAGCCTAGCTAGGAAAGGTAGACTAGACGTAAAGACCTAAAAGGACAAATTACAACTTAAATTAACTAGAAGTCTTAAGTTAATACTCTAGCGAGAGATAGAAGACCCTAACATTGACTACCCAGCAATTAAACGCTAAATAACCGCAGCCAGCCGCACTCTTTAAGACAACAACGCGACAACCCCTTTCCAGGCGCACATAAGGACTCCTTTCTAGGTATCACCCTCTAGATTATAGCTCTTATACGCGGCCTCTGTTAAATTAGCACCCTACTCTAAACCTGCTACTAATAATTAACCCGCTGTTCCCTTCTCTACCCTCTATAATTAGACTAGGGTGTGGTGTGTCTAGAACTACGCCTGTTTTAAGTGTGGCAAAGTAGGAAATAAACACTTGCGCTGCTGCCCCTACACTAAGAAGACAGCTATATAAGCGAATGTGGACATAGTAGACAATCTAGATTTGGATAAACTTAGTATCACCTACTACTCTAATTTAAAGGCAGGCAATTTGTTGGATAACAAGGCTTTAAATGCGCGCTACTAGACCACCCTAATCTAGTAGCTTACATAGGGGCCACCAAACTAATTAATCTAGACAAACTGTAGTTCTAATCACGAAACGCAAATGCCAAGCCAAAATCGTCGCCCGCAGGCGGCAAAATAGTGAGGGTCCCCAAGCTATTTGGAGGCTCCTAACTAGTCCTACCGGTACAAATTGTATTCTAAGGATTGGCTCTTAGGTTGCGAGCCTTAATGGACACTAGTGCTAGCGCTTATAACCTTGTCGCTTTAAGGTATATAAAGGCGGTACGAAAACAGCTCAAAGCCAAACTCCTCCGCCTAAAGACACTAATCCCCCTTAAGAACTTTGCAGGGAAGAGAAGCGCGAAAGTAGACACCTATTTCACAGCCCAGCTTAACATTAACGGACGCAGCTTCACTATATAGTTTGTTTTCTATAACATAGGAGACCACAATCTTATTATTAGTAGGAAATTTTTTAAGCAAGCCAATTGCCTAGTTAACGCTTAGGACCGCCGCCTTCATTAGAAAGATAACAAGAATCTAACCTTTGCCAGCAACCTCGTCCTACCGCGGACTTCCCCCCCACCCGACCCTTCCCACCAGGACGACGCCACTTAACGGGACAGCCTACTCGAAAAACAGAACCATACCCACCAAAAGACTCGCTTATTAAAAGCCGACTAGAGCGTCTTTAAGGAAATCTCTGTCCAGCTTCCTAACCCCACTATCTTGATTATTAGAACGTACTCAAAGGCTTACCAAAAACTGAGCTGTAAGGACGACTTCGACAGAGATAGTAGCGTAGAGGCTATAGAGCTGTCTTCCTTAGACAAAGAGCTATCTAACAACAAGTCGCCTATTAGTCACCCCATCCCCACTATCTAAGGAAGCCACCAGCAAGACTAGCCCCTAGGAATTATGCGGCAGGATCTGGGTATCACCCCTAGCCCTAGACCTAGAGACTGTGATCCTACTAGAGAAGCTAATCTAAGGATTAGACAGCTCTTGCAGGAATTAACTATTTAATTAGAACCACCCTAGCTAGAACAACCTAGGATAGCTTCCTTCCGCCCCACCAAATTACTAACACAGAAGGAGAACTTGCGGAAGATGAACAATAAATTGCGTTTGGCAGACCCACCAGCCCTATAGGATCTAGCCGACCTCCCAGAACTTATTTAGGCGCCAACGCGGGAACAATTGTACGCTGCCAGCTTTGACGTTAACATAGTGACCGCCGCAGCCTTCGCTTTAAACAGCAACCACAAGTCCAACGCGATCATGGGTTGTACTAGCCCCTACAAGCTGGCTAAACTCATTAAGGACCGCAAGAGCAAGATGCACGACCCAGAAAACAAGTCCCAAGCCAACCTACTCGCCAAAATGGAACAAGCGCTCCCCTGGCCAAGATACACTAGAGCAAAGCCCGCCTATTTTTTAAAATCGGATTTTAACGCCCTCCCGCCTTACTAAAAGGGCGTTGATTACTATATTAACCTTACTAAAGACCCGTCTACGCTTACTATCTTGCCTTTATATAGCATATTCTTAGAGCACCTTAAACTTCTTAAAGCCTATATTAATAACTATATTAAGCGCGGGTTTATCGTCTCTAGTAATGCCAGCTTCGCTTCGCCAGTGTTGTTTGCCAAAAAGCTAGGTGGAGGTTGGCGCTTTTGCGTCGATTACCGCCGGCTTAATACTATTACTAAAAAGGATATTATAGCAATCCCACTTATTAAGAAGACACTTATGCGCCTCTCTAGAGTAAGACTTTTTACTAAGCTTAATATTCGCTAAGCATTTTACTAAATCTGGCTCACTCTAGAGACTAAAGCGCTAACTACTTTTTAAACCCAGTATAGAAACTACAAGTATAGGGTCTTACCCTTTAGTCTCTATAATAGTCCTGCCACCTTTCAACAGTTTATTAATAGCGTTCTGGGCGATTATCTAGACGACTTCTGTATAGTGCTAAGCCAAAAGTCTGTTCCCCCAACACGCTAACGCGCGTACACCAACACCAACACCCTATTTTCAACACTACATTACTTCACTAATATGAGCTCTTTTGGTGTAAAAATTTTAGGAAATTGTCGCAACGGGATTTAATTATCGCAAGTGTGAGGCGGGCGCGTTATTGCGAATGGCTGAGGAGTTTCTATCTAGCAACGGGATTTAACAAAACACTTTAGAGATATGGAGAATAACACCACAATTAATCGCGGCCTTAATTAGGGTGTCCCTAGGCGCTTAATACACATGACAAGCGTGTACTCTATTAAGAGACACAAAAAAACCCGAGGATTAAATACCCAGCCCTCCTCTGTAAGGCCTCCCTCCGCCGCATCTCTTAAACAACTGCATATCGCGCATTAAAGGCAGAGAGTCTAACTAACTTCTAGGTAGCGCGGAAGCCCAAGATCACTTGCGCGGTGGCCTAGGAGAGGCGTTAATTCGAATAGGAATATCGCAATTAGGATTGGCGTGGACAGCCCTTCTGGTTCTTAAATAAGTGCTCTATTTAAAGACGCTTCAGCGGCACATCTACATAGGTTTTTCGCCTCCCACACAAGAAATAGAGATATGAGATAATAGAGGAGACAGTTATATCAAGATCTCGCGCGGCAATAGTGTGGGCGAGTATCTAGCTTGATTGGAGAGGGCGGGTTCGGCAGAGTCCCTTAGTGATTATGCCTAGGGACCCAGCAGCTCGTTGCAAAGGATACAGCGCATGGAGTTATATTAAAGCTCTACGCAAAGGACTCCTCTGTAATTATTACATAGGAGATATCTATATACACAACAACGCGCCTATCTATAGGGCGCAATAGTCGCTCGATTTTTTAGCAGAATACGGCATATAACTAATTAAGTGGCCGTGTTATTCCCCCAACATCAACCCTATCGAACATCTCTAGTGGTCCCTTAAGAGAGAACTCCATAAGTGTTACCCTAATATGGGCGACCTTGGCGATAGTGATGAGGACTTTGAGACCTTCTGCGCGGCGTTGAAAGATTGCTAGCGTAGGATCCCTAATTCGCTAATTCGCAAGCTTATACTTAGTATGCCGCGCCGCCTACTTGCTCTCTGGCGTGCGCGCGGGTATTAAACAAAATATTAATCAAATAATTATTTCTATATCAATTATTAACTCTCTGGGAGCGATATTGGGGGTGTCGGAGCGCTCTGCGCGACGGGGTGGTGATGATGGCGGACCTCGCTTACTCCTACAGGGAACAGACTTTTGGCTTAGTACTGTACTACATATATTAACAACATCCTTATCTTTTCTAAGAATCCCCTAGAACACGAAGAACACGTTCGCAAGGTCCTACTCTGCTTAAGAGACGCTAATCTCTAAGCTAATCTTAAGAAATGCGAATTTGCCGTAACAGAAACTAAGTTCTTAGGATATATTATTAGCACTAAAGGAATCTATAAGGACCCCACAAAGACCGCTGCAGTTCGGGAATAAAAAGAGCCCACAACACTTAAGGCATTATAGAGCTTTTTAGGCTTCTGCAACTACTACTGCTCCTTTCTTCCTTACTATAGGTGGGTTGTTCGCCCCCTAATTAAGCTGCTAAAAAATGGTGCCTTCTACACCTTTAGAGACTAGGAACGTGCCGCCTTTAAAGCCGCTAAGCAACTCGTAGCCAGCAACGTCCTAGTCTTATAGTACTCCCTATTTCGAATCACTCGCATAGAAACTAACTCTAGTAATAGTGTTAATGCGGGCTCTCTTAGTTAACTGCAATCTAATAGTACCTAGCGCCCAGTTATATAGTACTCCAAATTATTAAAGCCTACTAAGTTAAATTACAATATTCACAATAAGGAAATATTAGTAGTTATGTGGGGCCTTTTAGAATAGAGAGCGCAACTAATTGGCCTCCAAACTGCCGAGCCCTTTAATATTATTACTAATTATTAGGCCCTTAAGTACTTTAGCACCAAACGCGAGCTCTCTCTATAGTAAGCCTATTAGTCTAAAAAGCTGTCCAAATACCATTATCAAATCACGTACTAACCAGGCACCGCAAATATTATAGCTAATGCGCTATCTAGGAAATAGGACAAGCTAAAGTTGTAGAAGAAGAAGGATTAAGAGGCTCGCACCTAGTTTTTTCTCTTGCAACCACTAGATACCGCTAAAGCAGCCCTTAGGGCTGTCACAATTGCAGAGCAGGAGAAAGGAAAAGTCAATATAAGCCCTAAAGAAGCCCATCCTTATATGCTTATTAATCGCCTGCTGCATGCTAATCGAACACACAAGGTGCTCGAATCGCTTTAAGAAGCTACCTATTCCAGATTACTAGGTTTCGCCCTTACCCCTTTAGGGTTGCTTCTCTACAAAGACCGCCTGGTAGTTCCCTCTGTAGAGTTTCTTTAGACGCATCTAATTTAAACAATATATGCTTATTAGGTTACTACCTATCTAGGTCCACAAAAAACTCTCTGGCTTTTACACTAGTTATATTACTAAAAGGGCATAAATGCTAATATTAATAGGTATATCTCTAATTGCAAAGACTACTAGTGGAGCAAGCCCCTACTAGACAAAAAGCCAGACTTATTACACCCGCTTTCCATCCCTAAAAATGTCTGGCAAGATGTCTTGATTGATTTTAAATTATTCCCTAAGGATAAGAAAGGGTACAACAACGCGATGGTATCTTGTTACTGCCTATTTAAGCGTGCCTTTTCTATGCCCTAATGCAAGACAGTCACAGCTAAATAAGCCGCCGATCTCTACTATTAGTACATATTTAGAGTCTTTGGCCCCCCTTAATTAATTGTCTCCAACCGCAGCCCCTAGTTTATTTCCGCTTTCCTAGCTGCTTTATATAAGCTTATAGGTATTAAGTAACTTCTCTCTATAGCGCGGCATTCGCAAATTAATAGCTAAACTAAGATTATGAATTAGTATCTTAACTAGCGTCTGCGTCTATTTATTAACTTTTATTAAGATAACTAGTCGGATTTGCTGCCTAGTATGGACTGGGCCCAAGCGATACTGCCCTATAACAGCACTAGAGTTTCGCCTTTTAAGATTGAGTTCGAGCATCAGCCGTACTTTCACTAGGACTAGCGCGAGCGTACCTAACTAGTTACCAAATCTCTAGACAACGTTACTTTAGAAAAGGCTAAGGTGTGGGTTAAGGCCTGTGCCAAAGCCTACGAATTCATCTGTGACACCGCCTACGCCAACATGTCTACTGCCCAGAAAATGCAATTAGAGCAGGCTAACAAACACAGACGAGCCGTTAATTTCGACGTTAGGGACTAGGTCTTTGTCACCCTAAAGGGATTCATTACTAAACGCCTGTTAGTCAAGTTGGATTATTAAATAAAAGGACCATACCTAATTGTAGGCAAGAAAGGCCACTTATTTATACTCAAACTCCTATAATACATAAGAGTTTACCTAGTGTTCCACGCTAATAGGCTTTAAAGGGATCCAAATAATTCCTTACTAGGTTAATTACAACCTCTGAAACCACCTATTAAGGTGGACAGAGTCCCCAAGTGGCCAGTTTCTCGCATTCTTAACAGCAAAGTAGACCGCAGAACACTAAAGTACTAGGCAGCGTGGGAAGGGCATAACTCCGACCTAACCTACTACCCTGCCAACAACTTCGTCAACTCTCCCCTGCTAATTAAAGCTTACTATTAAGAGTACTCCGAGCGAGCCAGTTTACTAAAACAGTTGCCTATTTAGCTGGACGCTGCCCTCTAAGACACCTTTCTAGAGCCTATTCCTAAAGACAATATGCCCGCAAAGACAGGGTTGAAGCGCCGCATTAGGCGTGCTTAGCTAGGTGCCTGTCGCTTTTTAACACCTGCACGCCCTTAGGCTCGCGCGCGTAACTAGATACCTATCGCTTTTTAGTACCCTCACCCCCGAACGTCCCCACTACCGCCGGCAGCCCCCGTGGCTTTAGGAGCCGCCCTGCCCTAATTAAGAACCGCATGGTTGGGTCAACACGTTTTTCAAAACGCTCTCCTATAGTACTAGGGAACCTTATGCAACACAATTGCGCCAGCGCGCAACAAACTAACTAGAAAATTTTTAGCTAACTGCGTTTTTGTATGGCGTTGGAGCTGAGAATGCGCTCTGTTAGTGAAACGCCGAACGCTAAGATGTGGTTTCTACCGCGTTTTTTCCACTAATCCACTAATTCACCCCTAACAACTTTCCTTAATATCTCCACTAAATGGCACCCAAATTGAAAACCGAGGCCACCGCTGGAACCGTAGGGGCCTGTTGCCCCTACTCTAGCCCTCTTCGGCCCTAAAATAGTGCTGGTTACATTGAAAATCCGCCAAAACACACTATTTTCACGTACTTTCCTTCCTATTTTTAGGCCTTAAAAGGGAGGTTATGTAACGGTTTGTGGCTGCCTCCCTGCTAGTCATTCACCATTACCTTTCCTTTCACACCCTAATAGCGCCTTTTACCTTATAGAAGGCGCCTTTTCTAGTTAGTGTTAGCGCGTGGTTTGCGTGGGCCTGTGCCCTACGCCGCCCACTATATAAGTAAGGGCCCCCCAGTTCTCTTTCTTATCCCCCATCTTAGTATAGTCTCAATTCAGTTATCTCTTTTAACCATACTAGCTGTTCCCGAGAGGTTTGCCCTGTAAGGCCGTGTACCGCCCTTATAGTAATCTTAGAAGATGGCAGCAAAATTAGATAGGGAGCTGTAATGCAGTAACGTAAACTAGATAGTCTTCTTTATTTAGTATAGTTTAAATTAAGTGTTTGGTTTTAGAGTAAATATAACTAGAATTTAGGGAAGTATAAGTGTAAAGCTCTTCTTCTTACGCTTAAAAAGTTTTAACTCTAAATCTATAAAATACACTTTATTATAGAAACTAACTCTTATACCTTAATTGCCTAGCTAAATTGTAGCGCAACTAACTTACTAGGGGCTTTAATAATTCGCTAGTTGGCACTTCTAACACTCTAGAAGTTTAATATTTGCCACGTCTTAGGGCGTAAGAAAGTGGTTACTAATACGCTCTTAAGATATAGATAGCAAAAGGGTTAGGTTCCTCCTAAATAGCCAGAAGAAGATATTAAGAACTTTATTAAGAAGTATTTGGGGCATATTAGCATTATATTCTTTGCTATAGGTAAGAAGGCTAAAGTAAAAATAGAATATGCGAAGCCTACTATAAATAACCTGCCTAAAATTTTCTTTAACCTATACACTAAACACTTTTATAATATTGCAATCTAGCTTATAACTCTAACTATGCCTAAAGGCCTATTTAAGAAAAACTAAAGGCATATTAGGCTATAAGCTTAGAAGTATAGAATTGTGAAAAGCATACTATAGTAATAAACTATGGGAAATAGGCCGCTGCGCAGAGTTGTGGACAACTTAGTCTAATAGGTAGATATTCTGCAACAACTCTATAAGAAATTAGGCTATTAAGGATAAGAAAGCACCTAGAAGAAGATTATAGCATATTACTACTAGTTAAATCTATATTAGAGTATTAAGGAATATGTTAAGACTTACGCTAAATATTAGGCGTATTTTACTAGAAGGGTAGTAGAGAAGCTGCACTCTATATAGAGAACAAATATAATCTAGAAATAAATTATAGTAGATGTAGTGTATATGCCTAGAAGCAAAAAAGAAAAGAAATTTATAGTTATTACTAGGGACTATACCTCTAGATAGCCTAAAGCAAAAGCACTTACTAATGCTAACTTAGCTATAGTTGTCTAGTTCTTAGAAGAATCCGTCTTTAGTAGGTAGGGCATCCCTTTTCGCCTATTAGTAGACGGAGGACTAGAGAATAGAGGCTTAGTAGAGGACTTAGCTAAATAGTTTAGTATCTAATAAGTGGTATCTAGTGCTTATTACTCATAAGGATAAGGTCTAGTAGAAAGAGGCCACTAAGAGCTTGTCGGCGCACTATAGAAGATAAAGAATAACTAGGTCTAGAACCTACTCAAAGCTCTATGGGCTAATTAGGTTATAGTAAAGCGATCTATAGGCAAAATACTAGCCTTTCTAATTTATAGAAGAGAATATATTCTTTTTATTAAACTTTATATTCTAATATAGTAGACATTTCTATAGGAATAGGTTTATACTACTAAAGAACTTTTAGCTATTAGAGTAGAGTAGTTTAAAAAGTGTAATTATTGCCTCTAAGAAGCTATTAACTAAACTATCTAACTGCGCGAATAAGGAAAGAAATAGTTTAATAATTAGTGTACTCTTAGGATAGAGCCACTATAATAAGGCAATCTAGTGTTAGTATATAATACTTTTTAGGCTAGTAATATAAGTCGTAAAGTTAAGCTCGCTAGAAGATACTAAGGCCCCTTTAGAATTAGGGCCATGCTACTACACAGTAAAAGATAGTATATACTTAAGAAGCTTAATAAAATATTCTTTTATAATAAAACGCTAGGTAATTATATTGTTTAATTTTATCTGCGCATAATAATAAATCTTAACATAATACTAGAACCTAATATTATAGACACTAATAACCTCTTAGAAGAAATTACTAATCTCTTAGAGGAAATTAATCTTACAGACCTTAATAAAGTTACATAGAGGCCTAAGCCTAAATATTTTATATTTGCGCGTAAATTATAGAGGCTGGCGAGATATATATAGGATGTCCCTATAAGAATAAAGCAAGTAGAGATTCTGCCGCTACTAGTAAACTTTAACCCCTTAGACTTCGCCTATTAGGAGTAAGCTAGCTAGAACATTAGCGTATTATAAGCTAAGAAACAGCTTATTTCTTAAGGGGGGAGGGAAAGTAGTTAAAAAAGAAAAGTTAGAGAAGAAGATAAAATAATAGTATTAGTACTAAGTTAAATTAAAGTCTAATATATATATATATAATTACCAGGAGAGAATTATAAGCTATAGACCCTAATAATAGAGCCTAACTAATATTTAGACAGCTAGAAAATTAAAAGCTAAGAACTACTATACTAACCTCTATAAGAATCTAAACTCTTGCAACTACTATAGCCTAAGCTATAATTAGTGTTTGGATTATAACTTTAATAGGAGCGAGGTATAGGGCTACCTTACTCTATAGCTTAAGTTTTACTAGGGCCTAAACCTAGACGTATAGCTTAGGTAGAGAGATTAGAAGAAATAGAGGATAGACCTAAAGAAGGAGGAGAGGAAATTATGCTGCTATAGCCAAGTGGGGATAAGAAAGTGTAGACGGAATTAATAGACTATTAGAAAGCTAGATGTATAGGGGAAGATAAGTAGAATAGAACTTTAGAAGGATTGTTAGTAGTCTAAAAGGAAGATAAGTTAGAGGACGAAAAGCTAATCTGCAGCACTGTATTAAGTAAGACCTAATCTAGAGAGGAATAGGGGCTAGAGAGTAGACAACTAGAAGTGGGAGTAGTTTGGCCCTAAGATAGGGAAGGGCTATTGCTGTCGCTGCTAGAGAAGATAATAGGTTAAGAAGAATAGAAAAAGAGTAGAGTGTGGAGAGAACCTTAGAATAAGGAAGAACTACTACTATTACTACTAAAAAGGATAATAGGCCAGGTGTAATAATGCCCAAAGAGGGGTGTATATAGGGAAGACTTAGTAATATTAGAATTAGTGCCTAATAGAGAATTAGGCGCCTCTAAGGAACTCTTAATAATTAGATAAGGCCTGCCAGGGCACCTAGTAGAAAGCATTGTAGTAGTGTTGCTAAAACTAAGCAGTTTACTAATTCTATTATAAATATAGGTGTTTACTTCTAGTTGCTCTATCTATAGCTTACGCACTTACTAATAACTCTGCTAAAAAGAATTAGCTTAAGTGTTTATAGCGAATACTAGAGGGAATAAAGCTAGGTAGATAGATTAGTAATAGGAAACTAGTTAAGAGCGAATTGGGCTTACTATAGCAGTTAAAGGAGCACTGCTAATATTAGAAAGTTATCTAGTATAGAACGCAGCAGCCCTTAAAATAAAGGCGCCGACTACTATTAATATACTAAAAGTAGAGACAATAACTTTAGATACAAGCCTTATAGACTCGATTATAATTACTTTTAGCCGCACTAGGATTATAGTTAATATAGCCTTAGCCTGTAGCAAAGAGAAGGGTAGGAAGATAAGATATATAAGAAGTATAATTTGACACTAAGTGCTATTTAAAGTAATTACGCCTCTGTTTATTAGTGCTTATATCTTTTATAAGAGTAGCTTAGTATAGCTAATAGAATAGAATAGTGTAGGCAATAGAAGTATTATTAGTAGGATTAGGGTTAATTTTAAAGCTGCCTATGCCTTAAGCAAACTATATAAGGTAGCCTAATAATAGATACTTAGTATAAATATTGCGTAAGAGTCTTATAATCTTATAGATAGTGCTAAAGTTGCATAGCTAATTTAAAAGAGTAATAACTAGAGTATAAGTTAGTAAGCTAAGGAATAATTAGGGTAGGCATACGTATAATAGAATAGGAGTAGTTGTAGGGCATTATTAATAAATAGTAGTAAGGGCTATTATAAGTCTTAGCTGCTTTTCTTACTATTACTATTGTTATTGTTGCTAGCACTAGAGGCGTGGCTACTAAAAAAGAAGTTAACAGTAGCTATAGTTAAGGAGAAGGTTAAGACTATTAGGCAGAAAAATTAGAATAGTAGAATAAGAAGAAAAGTAAAAGAATATAAAGGGCAGGTTATATGCTCTAAGCGGCCATAAGGCTCTATTAGATTATAGTAGATAAGGCGTGTGTGCAAACGCCGCTTCTAGACTAGTAATAGGTAGTAGTACCCTTTAAGAAAAGTGCGACTACGTGTTAGATTAGAGCCGTATTGCCGAACGAGGGCACGTGGTCGGCTCCACCCTCTAAATTAGACCTGGAGCCAACAAGTCACAGAACACATAATACAACTATTCATCCATCTTATCTATTAGACTCCCTATCTTAATAAGCTTAAATAGTGCTTAAATCTAACAATTAAGAGTCTCACTACCTTAATTAACCCTAAGAAAAGATAATGTCGCTGTTAACGCTCCGCGACTTAACAATTGTGTTAACTAATTACACTAACTATACACTATGGCTGCTGCAGCTAAAAGCGCGATACGAGCCAATAGATATATGGCCTATTATTAATCTAGATAGAGCCAAACTCCCACGCGAAAAGCCGACACCGCCGTCGCCACTAGAAATAGCGAGTTACTAGCCAATTATCCGCGTAAACAACGACAATCAATAAAACCCTTCAACGCGCCTATTAGAGCTATTAAATTTAGGCCTTAAGACATATAAGGAGGACATTAAGTTCTATAAAATATAGCTTAAGAACTACAAGATTAAGGACAAGGAATACTAAAAAGAGAAAACAAGTCTTAAGAAAGTAATTATCTATATCTAATTAACTATGTCGCAATACCTATAACGTAACTGCTACAAGCCTAAAGAGCAGATTTGGCAATAGATTAAATCTCTAACGCAGACAGTAGGCGTTAATAAGGAAGATAAGCGAGATAGGGCGAGAGCGCGATACCTACAGGCTCTTAAGCTAATAAGACAACTCTTAAACTGGGATACCTAGCTAACTAAGTATAATTAGGCAGCTATAGAAGTAGAGACGAATAATGTCGCCAAAGTATAATTAATCCATAATACTATAAAGGACTTCCTAACTACGATTATAAAGGCTGCCCCTACCTAGGGCGTGTTCTTTTAAGAAACTAGACGCCAAGACGCAGATATAACAAGGAAGGAGATAATAAAACGCTTCTAAGAATATATAGTAATACTCTACCTAATTAAGGGCAAATAGTATAGGGGCGCCTTTACTACTAGTAAGCTATCTTTTACTACTAGTAGTGTATCCACCCTAGACACTAATAGGGACGCCTCTTACGCTGTTAAAGACGCGCCATCTTCCATAAATAACTAACGTGGATAGGGGAGATCTTAATAAAAACGATCCTTTGGTTAAAGTATTATATCTAAGTAGTCCTTAATAGAGGATATAACAGCAGTTAAAGGTAGAAAATATTCTACTTATAGACAAAGGCATAGTCTAAAAGACTACTTCTACGCATATTTAAAATATACACTAGAGTGGTTTAGGCCATAACCTAGCTTTACAAACATAGTATAATACAGAATTAGAAATAATTTAGATCTATAAGAGGAGATAAGGAAGGTAAAGAGACTAAGGTCTTAAACCCTACAAATTAAGAACTTATATACCCCTACTCCTAAGATTAATAATAATTGACTAAATAAATGAAAAATTTTTACTATCTAAGCTAGCTTTAATACGGCATTATATTAATCTAATTCTACGAGCTACTCACTATAATACTCCTTAATTCTTAATTTAGGCACTACCTGCCACATTACAAACAACCTTAATTAATTTGTCTTATTTCGCCCTTTATTACCTAGAGACTTTATATAGGCTGGAAATACACAAATATAGGTTAAAGAATATGGCATAGTTTACCTTAAACTAAAGGGCCCAGCTAGACGGCGGATACTACGCCTTAATAATATGACCTATTGCCCAGACCTTCTATGCAATCTAGTGTCTTTTAGAATACTATAGCGTTAAGGGCTATAGTGGGATACTAAATTAGAACCTACAAGCCTAAAGCGAGTAGACAATATAGTTATTGCTGAGCTGTAAGAGCTCTACAACTAATAGGTTCTAGAATACTAACTAGAACGAGTAGAATAGGCAACCTATAGTTATTGCTGAGCTGGTATCTAGGCCCTAGTGCTCTTAAGCACCTAGTGTAGTAATCTAAGAGAGTGCGGATTAAAGGCATTACTACAGTATAGTGCGACGCCTGCGGACAAGCTAAATTCAAGAGGTTAATCTGCTAAACACCACAACTAATTAATAAAGGACTAGGAGAACAAGTTGCAATAGACTTCTATAGCTATAAGGATGGCAGCTTAATAAAAGAGAAGAGCCAAATGCTAATTACTAATTAATACTTAGGACTAATGTGGGATTTCTACTTTAAGGACAATCGCACAGCTTAATCTATTATCTAAACTTTGGCCACTTTTACAAAGTTTATAAAGAACCAATTTAATCTTATAGTTAAGGTAATTAAAGTAGACAACGAAATATTCACAGTTAAATAAGAAGTTAATTAATAGTGCACAGCCTAGGGGATTATAATTAAGCCTTTAGCACCTAACACACAAGTATAGAATAGGGGAGCTAAACGCTTAGGGGGTGTAATAAAAGATAAAGCCCGGGCAATGCGACTTAATACTAACCTACTATAGAAGATGTAGTTAGAGATTACCTAGTTAGCTATCTACCTCTATAATTAAACGTTAAACTATGCAAATTACTAGAGAACACTATACAAAGTCCTCTTTATAATAGTGGCCTTCTAGAATAGAGTGGTTATAGCACTATAAAAGCTAGATTAAACCTATCTTAAGGTATATAGGTGCAAAGCTTTTACAATAATAGATAATATCTGCTATAGTAAGAGTAGGCTATAACGTCTTAACCCGAAGGCGTGGATTAGATATCTAGTAGGATACTAATCCTCCAACATCTTTTGGATATGGATACCCTCGCTTAGGAAAGTAATTAGCACCTAGGACGTAATATTTAACAAAGATAGCATCTTTAGCGGAAAGACAGAGGACCTTATAGATAACCTTATACACAATACCCTTAAAGAGATCGCCGCATAGGTCTAATTAGTTAAACTACTATCTATAGCTAAACTAACTAAATTAGAGACAGAGTCGTTCTATAAAGATAAGACGATTTAAGATAACCCGTAGGATAAAGACTAGCCTAGATATTAATAAGATAGAAAAGTAGACTATACTTATTTCACTCCGCTAATTACACTACTACTAGTAATACTTCTTGCACAATCACTAGTAGAGGAAGACAAAGGGAAAGACCACCAACCCTTATTATTAATAATATGCCTATGGGCCGTAGCATTTATAGCCAACACTAAAGTGGCAAACGTAGGGAACTTTAATAGGAAAACATTAGATAAGGCGCGGTTAAAAAGATTGCTCTCTAAAGGATCAAAGCTACATAGGAGTTAGTTGCCTATGCCACCTTTCTAACGCAATAAGCTTAAAGAACATCCACTGTGCGATATGTTTAAGGAAGCTAAGAAACAGCACCTAAATAGTCACTAGGACATAAGATCCTAGACTAAGATACCAGCTAAAATAATTAAGCTAACTAGAAAACAGATCCTTAACTATATGTGGGTATACACCTATAAGTTTAATAAATATTACTAACTTAAGAAGTGTAAAGCACGCCTTGTTGTTTATGGCAATTAATAGAGAAATATTACGTTACAAGATACATATGCGGTAACATTGGCTGGATAATTATTTCGCATATTTATGGCGATTGCGGCGCGATTTAACCTAGAGCTCCTTTAATATAATGTTACGAATGTCTTTGTTCACGCGAAGATTAACTAAGATATATACATAAGGATGCCACAAGGCTATAATAAACCTAGAACAATTCTAAAGCTTAACAAGGCGCTATATAGACTCTAGATCTCACTACTACTCTGGCAGAGAGAGTTTACTTTAACACTATAAGGCTTAGGCCTTATTAGTATACCCTATAAATCTTGCTGTATGATTAAACAAGGCGTAATTATCTTCTTCTATATAGATAATATTATTATTGCCTATAAACAGAAGAACAAACCCTAGGCTAAGCTAGTTATTAAGTAGCTATAAGAAAAGTACACTCTTATAGGAGGAAAAGATCTCTAATAGTTCCTAGGGGTTAAGATTCTTAGGAACTATCTATAATAAAAGATCTGACTCTTATAAGCGTTATATATTAACAAGATCGCCAGGCTAGTTAATAACTAAAGCCTTAGACATAATACCCTAATAAGTAGCATTAAGCTTACTCCACAATTAGGCTTCGCTAGTCTATCTAAGATTAATAGATACTAATGCAAGGTCGAATCGATTCTATTCGCCGCAGTCACCACTCGGCTGGACACTACTTTCGCGTCCTCCTAATTAGCACAATTTCTTATTAACCCTAGCAGCCAATATTAAGATGCCGCTAATTAAGTCCTACTATACCTCTAAGAAACACACACAAGGGCGTTATAGCTAGGTAGAGAAGATAGTTTTAAGGTAGCAAGCGATGCCTTATTTGCGGACAATACACTAGACTAAAAAAGTTCTTAAGGATATATTATTAAACTGTTTAGTAAGCTAATTATATAAAAAGTAAGCAAGTAAGATACTGTTACCACATCCACCACTAAAGCCGAGCTACTAGCCCTATTACAGGTAGCCAAGAAGGCACTGTTTATATCACGCCTACTTAATAAGCTCTAGGTTAAGCTCGCGGATTAAACAATTACTATTAAATGCGACAACTGGCAGACAATACAGCTTGTCGCTAAGGAGACTGCGTAGCTTAATACTAAACTCTGCTATGTGGATATTCATAACTATTAGTTAAGGCAAAAGATAGCGTAAGAAAGGATTAGGGTCACCTACACTTAGTTAAACGAAATAATAGCTAATGGGCTTATAAAGGCCCTTTCTATTAACAAATAGAGCAAATTTCTAGATTAACTAGGACTTGTTAATATAGCAGAGGATCTTAATAGAAAGGAGGTATAAATTAATAAGCTAGAACAAAGGATAGAGGCTATTACTCTAGAATAAAGGACGGCTATAATGGGTCTAGCTTAAGGATAAGCCTAAGCTGAGGGGGTGTGTTAGATTAGAGCCGTGTTGCCGAACGAGGGCACGTAGTCGGCTCCACCCTCTAAATTAGACCTGGAGCCAATAAGTCACAGAACACACAATACAACTATTCATCCATCTTATCTATTAGACCCCCCATCTTAATGAGCTTAAATAGTGCTTAAATCTAACACTACGTTACTACTAGTAAGAAACTCTAAGGGTAGATTAGGTACTTATAGATAGTAATTAAAAAGCAAATGGCTTATAGACGCGGATAGGAAAATATAGCATTATAAGAAAAGAAGTAGAGTATAGTAGGGATAAGAAATGCATTTAAGTACTAATAAGCTATCTAAAGCCTAAGTAGCCCTTAGGTAAAAAGGAACTTTTGTAGCTATTACTAGTAAGCTATAGGCTAGAATTACTACTTTTCTTTTAACGTACTTTGCACTCGAGTCGATCATTCCATCGAGTCGATCACTTTGCCAAGACCCCACCAAGTTCTGTACTATTCACGATAGTACAGAGTCAACACGAACTATTTTCGATAGTCCAAATAGGCCAATCTATTCAGAATCTACTTCTACAGGCTGCCTACAGGTTGTTTTGTTATGCCCAGGCTTGCCGCAGCGTCCACAGCGCCGTTAAGCAGATTCGCCTCCATCAGCGCGCACCCTCTTCTTTGCCTTTTGCCCATCACTGCGCGCCCCAAACTCCTTTAGAGTGGCCAGCCGCTGGCCCTCTTCAGCTGTGAGGACTCCTTCACGCTGTACTTGCTTTCTTTTATGCGATTTACGTCGCGTGGCAGCCTTATTACCGTGTCCGTGCGCGTAATGCCCGGATTCGCGTAATGCCCGCGCAACACCAGAAGCGCTCTATCAGCGACCAGGCAATAGAACCACCCACAATCAATATTATCACGAGATTTTCCAGAGTAGCACTATATCGATGCTTGCGATCAATTTGCACTATCTATATCTATTAGGAAGCTTGACGTTGCGGCCGCGACGTGTAGATCTGGTTGGGGAAGTAGATGCGCCCTCTAAGGCCTCCCTATTATCTTGAGCATCAACAACACGTTTCTGACGCTTTCTGCTCTGTAGAGCTGGCTAAGAGGCCTTTCTCTTACCCTTTTGGGATAGTTGTAGAGCTTTTTCAGCGTTGCGGGCAGACTTCTGGGCAGCGCGCTAAGCTGCCTTTTCAGCCCTCTCTTTCTCCTTTGCCTCCCTAGCTACTTCTCGCGCAACACGCTTCTCCTGCTGGATTTTCTCCTTATATAGCTTAGCTGCCTTCTTTAGCTCTGCTGTCGCTGCTTTTTGAAGCTGCTGCTGCTTATCCTCCTGCTCCTTAATTGATTAACAAACACGTGCCTTCCTTACTTTTCTTAGTGACTATAAGATAGCCCTACTATAATAATCCTGGCGCTGTTAAAGGTCTAGAGCTTTGCTCTTCTTCTCACGCTTCTTCTTAATAGATAGCGCCTGCCTAAGCCCATTGTTGTCATGCTTAAGCAGCTCATTTTTAACAGATAGGTGGTGGAGTGATTAACGAAGCTTTTGTGTATCCTTGCTACTTTGATCACTTACTGCAGAGCGTACAAGCCTATCTATCTTTCTCTAGTTATGATTACTAAACCCTAATGAGGAGCTATCGCCTAATTCTTGATCCTGGGTAAACCTATTAAGGATAGGATCAGGATTAGGTGGCGATATGCCTGTGGCTCTAAAAGAGCTGAGGATAGTTAATTCCTTAAAGGAGACTTTCTACGCGTTCTAGAATAGGGGGAAGAAGTCGCCTTTAGTGATAGAAACCAGGCCCTGGCTTCTATAGAGATATCTTGATAGCTCTACTAAGTAGGCTGTTAATAGAGGCTTAAACATCGTAATATTAAGAGGCTAAAGCGTATAAGTTAAATGAGGAGGCAGGATAGCAAGGAGGATCCTATGCTAATTATAGTAGTTGATAAAGTTTATAGTAATATAGGATCTATAGCCATCTACGATTAAGAGTTAATATAATTGGCGAGTCTTCTCTTTTATGCAGCGATTAAATACCTGTTTAAGCTAGGCAAGCCTAATATTGTTGTTTGTCTAGCCAGAGGGTAATAAGGTAATAAAGACTTCTTATTCTCCTGCCTTAATATCCTCTACCTAGCTTAATTAGATGCCCTTGTTTGCAGCCTTATAGATAAGGCTTAGCGGTAGAGCTAATCTATTAGCGCAGATATATGCTAGGAGCGTAATCCATGCGCGATTGCCATCCTAGAGCGATACCCTAACCTCCTTCTTCTCCTATATTCGTCTGCTAAATATTCGTTTTAATCTACCCACAATACTAATTAGGAAGCCTTTTTTGTCCATATTATAGATATGACGAGGATCTATCTAATACTAATTAATCTTGCTGTGTAGGAGGTTAAAATAGAGGCAATATTTATTCTCTAAATTAGCTTTGTGGCGATTGCTGTCTATACTAACTATCTATTATAAGATAAGCTAAATGCTGTGTTAGTTAATAAAGCGGGTCACCCAGCTCTTGCTAACTGGCTCCTTTACTATAGTAGAGGCGAAGTTCTATATTATCTCTTAAGTGGGAGGTATATATCTCTCTGTGAGTCCTTTAATATATTGTACGAGCTCCTGCTCTTGCTATAGGTTGAGTTTCAGCTAGTTGATATTCTTAACCTGCCTAGGGCGCGTTACCCCTCGATGCCTTCAACCCAACGTAGATTGTTTAAGCCTATGCCTAGCAGCAACTTTTGTATATGAAAAATCTTCTCCTAGTTCTTGCGATTCTATCTCATTAATTGCAGCCTGATATGGATCCATAATGGTGGAGTTATCGCGTGCTGAAGTTAGGGTGTTTTGGTGTTGCGCGGGCATTACGCGAATCCGGGCATTACGCGCACGGACACGGTAATAGGGCATTCTTTAGTATTGATAACTAAACGCAACGCTGAACTTTAAGCTACTACCGTGTCCGTGCGCGTAATGCCCGGATTCGCGTAATGCCCGCGCAACACCAAAACACCCTAACTTTAGCACGCGATAACTCCACTATTATGGATCCATATTAGGCTGCGATTAATAAGATAGAATTGTAAGAACTAGGAGAAGATTTTTTATATACAGAAGTTACTGCTAGGCATGGGCTTAAATAATCTATGTTAGGTTGAAGGCATTAAGGGATAACGCGCCCTAGGCAGGTTAAGAATATTAACTAGCTAAAACTTAACCTATAGTAAGAGCAGGAGCTCGTACAATATATTAAAGGACTTATAGAGAGACATATACCTCCTACTTAAGAGATAATATAGAACTTCGCCTCTACTATAGTAAAGGAGCTAGTTAGCGAGAGCTGGGTTACCCGCTTTATTAACTAATACAGCATTTAGCTTATCTTGTAATAGACAGTTAGTATGGACAGCAATCGCCACAAAGCTAATTTAGAGGATAAATATTACCTTTATTTTAACCTCCTATACAGCAAGATCGATTAGTATTAGATAGATCCTTGTCATATCTATAATATGGACGAAAAAGGCTTCCTAATTAGTATTGTGGGTAGATTAAAACGAATATTTAGTAGACAAATGTGGGAGAAGAAGGAGGTTAGGGCATTGCTCTAGAATGGCAATTGCGCATAGATTACGCTCCTAGTATATATCTGCGCTAATAGATTAGCTCTACTGCTAAGCCTTATCTATAAGGCTGCAAACAAGGGCATCTAATTAAGCTAGGTAGAGGATATTAAGGTAGGAGAACAAGAAGTCTTTATTACCTCATTACCCTCTGGCTAGACAAACAATAATATTGGGCTTGCCTGGCTTAAACAGGTATTTAATCGCTGCACAAAAGAGAAGACTCGCTAATTATATTAACTCTTAATTGTAGATGGCTATAGATCCCACATTACTATAGACTTTATTAACTACTGTAATTAGCATAGGATCCTTCTTACTATCCTGCCTCCTTATTTAACTTATACGCTTTAGCCTCTTAACGTTGCGATATTTAAGCCTCTATTAACAGCCTACTTAGCAGAGCTATTAAGATATCTCTATAGAAGCCAGGGCCTAGTTTCTATTACTAAAGGCGACTTCTTCCCCCTATTCTGGAACGCGTAGAAGGTCTCCTTTAAGGAATTAACTATCCTTAGCTCTTTTAGAGCCACAGGCATATCGCCACCTAATCCTAATCCTATCCTTAATAGGTTTACCCAGGATTAAGAATTAGGCGATAGCTCCTTATTAGGGTTTAGTGATTATGGCTGGAGAAAGATAGATAGGCTTGTACGCTCTGTAGTAAGTGATTAAAGTAGCAAGGATACACAAAAGCTTTGTTAATTACTCTACTACCTATCTGTTAAAAATAAGCTGCTTAAGCATAACAACGATAGGCTTAGGCAGGCGCTATCTATTAAGAAGAAGCGTAGGAAGAAGAGCAAAGCTCTAGACCTTTAACAGCGCCAGGATTATTATAGTAGGGCTATCTTATAGTTACTAAGAAAAGTAAGGGAGGCACGTGTTTGTTAATTAATTAAGGAGCAGGAGGATAAGCAGCAGCAGCTTTAAAAAGCAGCGATAGCAGAGCTAAAGAAGGTAGCTAAGCTATATAAGGAGAAAATCTAGCAGGAGAAGTGTGTTGCGCGAGAAGTAGCTAGGGAGGCAAAGGAGAAAGAGAGGGCTGAAAAGGCAGCTTAGCGCGCTGCCCAGAAGTCTGCCTGCGACGCTAAAAAAGCTCTATAACTATCCTAAAAGGGTAAGAGAAAGGCCTCTTAGCTAGCTCTATAGAGCAGAAAGCGTTAGAAATGTGTTATTGATGCTTAAGATAATAGGGAGGCCTTAGAGGGCGCATTTACTTCCCTAACTAGATCTACACATCGCGGCCGCAACATTAAGCTTCCTAATAGATATAGATAGTGCAAATTAATCGCAAGCATCGATATAGTGCTACTCTGGAAAATCTCGTGATAATATTGATTGTGGGTGGTTCTATTGCCTGGTCGCTGATAGAGCGCTTCTGGTGTTGCGCGGGCATTACGCGAATCCGGGCATTACGCGCACGGACACGGTACTGTGTCCGTGCACTCAACGCCCGGATTCAGTCAACGCCCCGCTGAACGCAAACCACCCCAAATTTCAACACGCCATAACGCCACCAATATGAGCTCAATTGAGGCTGCAATTAAAGAAATAGAATCGCTAAGGTCAGAAGAATCTTTCTCTTATACTAAGATCGCTAGCAAGCATGGCGTTGATCGAAGTACGCTGTCGCGAAGGCACCAAGCGATTCAAACGACGCGTGCAACTGCGGGGTTTAACCGATGGAAACTTAGTCCCTAATAAGAGTAGGAGCTTGTACAATACATTGAAGGGCTTACAGCGCGTCACTTGCTACCCACAAGAGAGATAATATAAAATTTCGCGTTAACAATAGCTAAGGAGCCAGTGAGTAAGAGCTGGGTTACTCGCTTTATTAACTAACACAACATCCATCTAATCTCTTAATAGGCAGCTGGTATGGACAGCAATCGCCACTAAGCCGACTTAGAGGATAAATACAGCCTGTATTTTAATCTCCTAGGTGCCAAAATTAAGAAATATGATATTAAGCCTTGTCACACGTATAATATAGATGAAAAAGGCTTCTTAATTAGTATTACTAGCTAATCAAAACAAGTGTTTAGCAGACAAATATAGGAGAATAAGGAGGTTATAGCATCTCTCCAAGATGGCTCTTGTAAATGGATTACCCTCCTAGCGTGTGTTTGCGCTAATAAATTAGCCTTGCTACTAAGCCTTATCTATTAGGCTACTAACAAGGCTATATAATTAAGCTGGGTAAAGGATATTAAGGCAGAAGAGCACTTAGTATATATTTCCTTGTTGCCTTTAGGCTGGACAAATAACAATATTGGCCTTGCCTGGCTTAAATAGGTGTTTGATCGCTACACCAAGGCAAAAGCTTAATAGTCTTACTAGTTACTTATTCTTAATGGCTATAGATCTTATGTTACTATGGATTTTATTAACTATTACAACCGTAATAGGATACTCCTAGCCATCTTCCCCCCTCATTTAACCCACACGCTTTAGCCACTTAATATAGTTCTATTTAAGCCTCTATTAACTGCGTACTTAAAGGAGCTATCAGATTACCTCTACCAGAGCCAGGGACTCCTCCCTATTAAGAAAGGGGACTTCTTCCCTCTATTCTGGGAGGCCTGGATGAGCTCTTTTAAGGAGGAGACAATACTTAAGTTTTTTAAAGTAACAGGCATATTACTATTTAACCCAGAGGTTATACTTAAAAGGTTCACTAACACTACCCTAGATAAGTAGGAATCGCGAGAGAGCTCTATGTTAGTACTTAGCGGATCTAACTGGCGTAAACTAGACCGCCTTGTACGATCCGTAGTAGAAGATTAGAGTAGTAAGAACGCGCAGAAGCTTAGCCGCTCACTCTACTATATCTTAGTTCAAAATGAGTTACTTCACTATGAGATTGCTGGGTTAAGAGAGGCTCTTACTACGAAAAAGAAGTATAAGAAGAAGGGAAAACCTCTAGATCTGCAACAACGTTAAGAGTACTATGGGGGGGCGGTTTTCTGGTCACTAAGGAAGGTTAGGGAGGCTCGCGTACGTCAGTCTGTAAAGGAACAAGAGGAGAAGGAGCAGAAGTTTCAAAAACCTGAGAAGGCTGAGTTGAAGAAGGCAGCTAAGCTATGCAAGGAGAAAATTGCAGAGGAGAAGCGTGTGGCGAGGGAGGCAGCTAAGGTAGCTAAGGAGAAGGAGAAGGCTGAGAAGGTAGTAGAGCGTGCTTGCCAGAGAGAAGCTTGCGACGATGCAAAAGCTCTACAATTTACCTAAAAGGGTAAGAGAAAGGCCTCGCAGCCATCTATATAGAGCAACAAGCGTTAGAAACGCGTAGTTAATACTATAACTACTTAGGAGGCTTTAGGTGCCGCATCAGCAGCTCCACCTAAGACCACGCGGCACGGCCGCAACGTTAAGCTTCCAAGTAAATATAAGTAGCACAGGTGAATCGCAAGCATTAAAATAGTACTCTACTACAAAATCTTGTAATAATAGCGATTTTGTGTGGCTCTGCAGCCTTGTTTTAGTTAAGCTGCTATGGTGTTCAGCGGGGCGTTGACTGAATCCGGGCGTTGAGTGCACGGACACAGTAGCTCAGCGCCTTTGACGAGCTTTTCCACCGCCTCAACCATATAAGTTAGGGAACTATCTACATGCCTTTGAATCCTTTGCTTAACTAGCGTCGATTGCGACCCAAGTTCTGTACTATTTCGCGGAGTTTGCGACTCCTATGTACTATCGCAAATAGTACAAAGTGGAGGCGTACGCAGGCGGACGTCAAGCTGCAATATCACAACTTCTGGGTCGTGGGGCACTAGGCCAGCACCTCGAAAGCCTCCTTTAATATTACTTTCAGTAATTAAAGCCTTAAAAGCAGCAATAAAGCAAGGTAGGAACTCGATTTTAGTGATGTGCGTGATGTGGTTGCGCATCAGATTCTCGGCTTGGCGCCCATACGCCTTCTTTAACGGCGCAAAACAACCCACGTCAAGTGGCTGCAAGAGGTGCGACGAATGTGGAGGCATACAGAGAGTAATAATATTACTCTTTTTACAGTAATCCTGGAATTCGAGCGAGTTGTGACTTTTGTGGCCATTAATAATAAGCAAACGTACTCCACTAGTAGTACGCCTCTTTATATGCTTATTAAAGTGCTTTAGCTATTACAGACCAAGCTCATTTGTTGTCCAGCCGTTCTTAGAGACTGCAATAACCCAATTATAAGGTAGATCCTTCTCCTTATACTAGGCAGAGAGGTGGTGCTTGCCCCCAAAGATAATAAAGGGTGGGATCCACCACCCTATTGCGTTAATGCCTTGGATAACTATTGTCCACTCCCTATTGCCCTGCTGCACCTGCTTTAGCCGTCCTTAACGCTTAGAGCCTGTGACTACCGCTCTAGTTAATATTATGCCTATTATAAAGCTAGACTTGTTAAAATTATAGGTGTCCTTATTTAGGATACTATACTTGGCCTTTATGTTCTCCACAAGCCGGAACCAGCCTTGTATCACCTTAGGATCCTCCTAGAGGGCTCTCTTGTAGTCGTACTTTCGATTGAACTTGACTTAAAGCTTTGGCTAGCGCTTAACAAAGTCATAAGGCCACCTCTGGCCAACTAGCTTATAGTGGCGTGCAGCCAGTAAAGAATTGGCTATATCTTTTATGGCATCAAGCCGGGGCGGAAATCCTCGCGCGTCTAGGTCGAGTATATACTGCACAATCACCTGCTCCTCTCTTATAGTAAGTCTTATTTTGTTGGGTGCGCAGTCGCATCTAAACATCTTTCCAGCGCGTTAGTTGCTAAGTGTACTTTAAGAGACGTTATAGAGGGCTGCAGCGCGTCGCTAAGAGAGTGTCGCGTCTTGTTTAATAGCCTGGATCGCAAGCTGTATACGCGCTTCTTTTAACGCTAGTGGTTTGTTGTGTGGTTGAGGCATCGCGTTGTACTACAGTCAACTCTCGTTATAACGATGTCCGTTTTAGCGATATCCTCGATATAGCGATATTTTTCGCTTGCACGGATTCAACTCCACACAATCTACCCCTGTATCCGATATTCAATATCTAATACCACTTCAGCGCCAAGTATCGTTATAGAAGCTATGGGCCGCAAGGGGATATCCAATCATGAGAGGAAGGCTCTCCGCGCCTGGGCCTTCTCTCAGCAACCACAGCCACGACAGAAAGCTATCATCGCATGGTTTGAAGCTGAATTTGGCAGAAAGCTCTCCCAATCAACTGTATCTGAGTCTCTCGACGATCGCTTTCGACACCTCGACGCCCTACCTGCCTCCGCCTCCGCCTCCGCCTCCGCCTCCGGTACATCCATATCCGATACAGCCTACCGCTCACGAGCGGCTGCCTGGCCTCTGCTTGAGTCTATCCTGTATGAGTGGCAGCAGGGAATACAAGTGCGAGGGGGACTAGTATCAGGCGATATACTTGCTGAGAAAGCTCGAGAGATCTGGCGTCAGATTCCAGCCTACCAGGGCCAGGCTATTCCTGAGTTCTCGTCTGGCTGGGTATCAAAATTCAAGCAGCGATATAGGATAGCAGAGGTTACACAGCACGGCGAGCAGAGCTCTGTACCAACGCAAACAGCAGCCGAGATGGTAGATGTACAGAACATCTGCATCCGATACCCAGACAGCGATATATTCAACATGGACGAGACTGGGCTATACTGGAGGTGGGCAATATCAAGAGGGCTAGCTACTGCCTCAATGCCTGGTGTTAAGAAAGATAAAGCTAGGGTATCTATCATGCTCTGCTGCAACGCTACTGGTACTGAGCGCGTAGCACCATGGGTGATAGGAAAGTCAAAACAGCCTCGAGCTTTGCGAGGAGTTAATATATTAGCTATTGGCTGTGTCTGGGGGGCCTCCAAGAAGGGCTGGGTAAACACATCTATTATGGCTGAGTGGCTTGCTGCATTCTATAGCTATATTGGCTTAAGGAAGGTTGTTCTTCTTATGGACAACTACTTGGCCCATCTTTCTGGCCTTTAACAATCGCCGCCTCCGTCCAATATCGCGATCTAGCTCTTACCAAAGAACTCAACAAGCATGTATCAGCCTCTTGATTAGGGTATCATCCAGAACTTCAAGACCTACTACCGGAGGCAGTGGCTAGCGTTCACGGTTAAACACTACAACCTTGGCCTTGATCTATTCAAATTCATAACGATTCTCTATACGCTCCACTGGATAGCTGAATCATGGCTGCTCGATATTAAGGATACTACTATCCTACACTGCTACATCAAGAGCACGTGCATCCCGAAGAGGTGGCTAGATCCTAGCTCTGGACTTGATAGAGAGGAGCCAATAGAGAGTCTATATCAGGCTGCTGCCCAGGCTGGCCAGATCCAGGATCCTATGGCTATAGAGAACTTTCTCAATCCAGTAGATGAGGATTTAGAGGAGGAAGAGGAGGATACATCCCTACAGGATATCGTAGTTGCTCAGCTAGGGCTTGTTCAAGGATTAGAGGAAGAGGAGGAGGTGCTACCTCCTCCTGCTCCAAGCGTTGCAGAGGCTCTTCAGGCTGTACAGGTTCTACTCTGCTATTAGGAGTATTAGGAGACTGTAAAGTATGAGGATATATCCTATATGAAGCGGCTAGAGAGGTCGTTGAAAGCTCAGTCAATTAGAAGTATGAGGCAGTCAACAATTTCGGAGTGGCTGCAAGTCCGCCAAGACTAGCTTAATAATCATCGATTAAACGATATTTCGATATAACGATAGAATTTGCTGTGCACGGATTAATCGTTATAACGAGAGTTGACTGTAGTACGTTTTGGTGGGGTCTTGGCAAAGTGATCGACTTGATGGAATGATCGACTCGAGTGCAAAGTACGTTACTCTTTTTTCTTCTTACGCTTATTATAAAACCTATAAGCCTAAGCAACTCTAGCCTAAACTTAGAGATTCTGCGACAGCCTCTAGAAAAAGTCCTACTCTAGGGAGCGCTAACGTACTCCACAACCGAGCGACTCACCCAACCGAGCGACTCACTTTTGCCAAGACCCCACCAAAACATGTACTATTCACGATAGTACAGAGTCAATACAAACTATTATCAATAGTCTAAATAGGCCAATCTATTCAGAATCTACTTCTGCAGGTTATTTACACATTGTTCTATTGTGCCCAGGCTCGCCGCAGCGTCCATAGCGCCGTTGAGTTGGCTCGCCTCCATTAACGCGCGCCCTCTTCTTTGCCTTCTTGCCATCACTGCGCGCCACAAAGTCCTTTAGAGTAGCCAGCCACTGGCCCTCTTTAGCTGTAAGAGCTCCTTCTTACTGTAATCGCTTTCTTTTGTGCGATTTACGTCGCGTAGCGGCCTTATTAGCAGCTTAAAGTTTGGCGTTGCGTTTGGTCATCAACACTAAAGAATGCCCCATCAGCTCAGCGCCTTTAACAAGCTTTTTCACCGCCTCAACTATATAAGTTGGGGAACTATTCACATGCCTTTAAATCCTCTGCTTAACTAGCATTAATTGTGACCTAAGTTCTGTACTATTTCGCGGAGTTTGCGACTCCCATATACTATCGCGAATAGTACATTCTGGAGGCGTACGCAGGCGGACGTTAAGCTGCGATAAGCTAGCGTACATAGTCTCCGGCCACCCGGGGATTCCGGCCACCCCACCAAAACGCGACACCCGCACAAAACACGCGATATCTTAACAACGCTTATTATGATTGCCACTGCGTGCACATAGACTCTAGAGTTGCAGCAGCAGCAGCTACTAAAGCTGTTTCTGAAGCGCTCGATATAGTAGATCTTTGCTGCTAAGCTCCTGCAGCCTCAGCTGCGCGTATAGCCTCTACGATAGTCTCTACCTTTGCAAAGCGTCGATTTGGGTCTATTTGAACGCGCTTTTGAGGACGCTGAGAGCTAGTAGTCTGTAGATGATACTTAAGGCGTCTTTTCTCTGATTCTAGCCCTGCAGCTCTAGCATTTGCAGCTGCTAGCGCCTTACCTGCTTTCTGAAGGAGTAGCCGGGTCCTACGACCTAGATTCTTGACGCTCTGGACGTCGCGCTGCGCTATATAGAGATCGCGAGGGCCTTGAGGGGTTGAGAGGAAGCTCTGAGGCTGCTGATGAGGCTGCTGCTGATACGTAGGCGTAGTAGGCCTCTGAGAGACTTGCGACGAGCTGAGCACGTGATTGATGTTGAATGGGCTGATACTAGCAGCCTGCTAGCCAGCTTGAATCACACGCTCTGTGAAGCCTGCCTCCCTAGCTTGATAGTAGCAGGCGATAAAGCGCTCCTTCTTAACAGGCGCGGCGTCGTCGAGCGATGCAAGCTCCTGGATCTGGCGTTGGTAACTAGACTTGATAACGGAGAAAGGGGCGAGATCTAGAGGCTGTAGGACGTGCGAGGTATGCGCAGGTAGGTATAGGAGCTCTATTCGATGCTGTTTGCAGAGCCATAGGAAGTCTATATTGATGTGGCTGCTATGGCCGTCGAGGATGAGGAGGCGGTACTGGCTATCACCTACAGCTGTCTCAGGGATAAATATGCGCTGTAGCCACTCAACACCTATCGCTTTTGACGTCCATCCGTTCTCAGAGGTTGTATAGAGCTAGTTAGGTACGTAGGACGAGGGAAACTATGTAGTCTGTAGGGTCTGGCCTTTGAAGATGACGGCGCAGTGCAGTTTCCGCCCTGCTGCTGATACACGCTCGATTATAGAGACCCACTCGCGATTCTCTTGAGACCGAATGTAAGCCTTCTTCTTCTGGCTACTAGAGAGTACTCTGGTGTTCGTACATACCCCTAGAGCTACACCAGTCTTATCCATATTCCAGATATCCTCTGTACGTATATTGAGGCGTATTCTAGTCTGCTCAAAGAGCTCTAGAAAGGCGCGTACACGCTCTGGAGTAGCTGAATCAGCTCTCTGAGCCTCTAGCTTTCTGCCGACTACTGAGGCTATGCGTGGCTGGCGCTTGATGAAGTGGTATAGCTAGTGCTTGCCGACAGGCTGATCGTCGCCGTTCATACGTAGGATTTGATTGGCCATTTCTCGAGCGCGAGCGTGTGAGGGAGGACAGGCGCGCGCGTCTTCTTCGAGGATCCATTCTACTAGGAAGTCCTCTTGTAGAGGAGTCAGCCGCTGCTGATGCTGATGGCTAGTTACGCTGGTAGTCGCGCCACGTAGTCGGTCTTGAAATTTAGATCGAGGAAGGCCGTACGCCTCTGCTGCTGCTCGCTGGCTCTTATAAATGCCTGTATTGTAATCGCTGATCGCTGATTGTATAGCCAGCTCACGGGCGTCCATATTGATGAGTGTTATGGAAAGAAATCGCGTGTTTTGTGCGGGTGTCGCGTTTTGGTGGGGTGGCCGGAATCCCCGGGTGGCCGGAGACTATGTACGCTAGCTTAGTACAGCCTCTGGGTTATAGGGCACTAGGCCAGCACCTCAAAAGCCTCCTTTGATATTACTTTCAGTAATTAAAGCCTTAAAAGCAGCAATAAAGCAAGGTAGGAACTCGATTTTAGTCATGTGCGTGATGTGGTTGCGCATTAGATTCTTGGCTTAGCGCCCATACGCCTTCTTTAACAGCGCAAAACAACCCACGTCAAGTGGCTGCAAGAGGTGCGACAAATGTGAAGGCATACAGAGAGTAATAATATTACTCTTTTTATAGTAATCCTAGAATTCGAGCGAGTTATGACTTTCGTGGCTATTAATAATAAGCAAACGTGCTCTACTAGTAGTACGCCACTTTGTATGCTTATCAAAGTGCTTTAGCCATTACAGACTAAGCTTATTTATCGTCCAGCCGTTCTCAGAGACTGCAATAACTCAATTATAAGGTAGATCCTTCTCCTTATACCAGGCGGAGAGGTAGTGCTTACCTCTAAAGATAATAAAGAGTGGGATCCACTACCCTATCGCGTTAATGCCTTGGATAACTGTTGTCCACTCCCTATTGCCCTGCTGCACCTGCTTTGGCTGTCCTTAACGCTTAGAGCCTGTGACTACCACTCTAGTTAATATTATGCCCATTATAAAGCCAGACTCGTCGAAATTGTAGGTGTCCTTATCTAGGATACTATACTTAGCCTTCATGTTCTCCACAAGCCAGAACCAGCCTCGTATCACCTCAGGATCCTCCTAGAGGGCTCTCTCATAGTCGTACTTTCGATTAAACTTGACTTTAAGCTCTGGCTGGCGCTTAACAAAGTTTGGAGCCCAGTTATGGCCCACAGGGTCGCGATGCCGCTCAGCTAGCAAAGAATTAGCCATATCCTCCACAGCAGCAAGCTGTGGCGGGAATTCTCGCAAGTCTAGGTCGAGTACATACTGTATAATCGCCTTCTCCTCTCTTATAGTGAGCTTTATTGTGTTGGGTGGGCAGTCGCGTTAGAAGGCAATTCCAGCGCGTCGTTAACTAAGGGTCTTTTAAGAGATGTTATAGATGGCAGCAGCGCATCTTTGCAAAAGTAACGCGTCTTATTCAATAGCCTAGATCGTAAGCTGTATACAAGCTTCGTTTGACGCTAGTAGTTTGTTATGTTGTTAAGGCATCGCGTTATACTATTAATAGTAGTACGTTTTAGTAGGATCTTGGCAAAAGTGAGTCGCTCGGTTGTGGAGTACGTTATAACTTCTAGGAAACTTAAGTCTAGGCTTTATTCTCTGTATTAGTGTTATAGGGAGAAGAAGGACTATTAGGCTAATAGTTAAAGCGTACCTAATATCTTCTTAGAGCTCTTCCCCTTTTTTAGGATATATAAATTGCAGTTATATAATAGGCGAGGGCTAGGAGTAGTGCTAAAGCTGTCTAAGAAGCTAATAGGCCTATCTCTAGAGTAGCCTGGCAAGTAGGTGTTTTAGACTAGTTAGGAGTATATGTACGCGTAGTAGTAAAGCTTACGCAAGAAGAAAATTAAAAAGAAGCTAGACAAATAGTGTTTAAGGGCGAAGCTAAAGGATATAGGATTAGAGAGTTAGGGGTTAACTAAGGTAGGAATTTAAGATTATTACTAATTATAAGGCCCTTAAATATAGACGTCGCTTCTAGGAAGCTAAGTATTACTTAGGTCTAAGTATTAAAGTTTATAACGCGTACTTAACGTATAAAAGAAGAATTAGAAGATAAAGAATAAAGGCCTATTTAATAGTTAACTTAAGAGGCATTTAGAATATACGCTTATAAAGAGAGGAATAGTATAGTATACCTAGTATAAAAGAGTATAGGACGCTTTTATTACGAATATAGTAGGCTATATATACGCCCCTAAATAGCAGTTCTATATTATTATTAGCGAACTAAGAACACTAACGCTGCGCTAGTAGGCACCTATTATAGAACAGAGTATTATTGCCTATAATAGGGGAATAGGTAAAGTTAATACGTTCTTGGGTAGTAGTGGCGAATAGGCTTAGTAGGTATGTGGGATAAGGGTCTTTATTATTTAATAATTTAGGCTATTAGGCCTAGAAAAATATAACTTGCTTATTCTTAGTGTTATATTATTACGCTTTCTAACTATAGTAGAGAAAATAGAAGAGCGAGGCGTTAATTATAAGTTTATTAGAGTTATAGTCTAACTAAAGTGCGAAATTATCTTAACTGTTTACCTAGAATTATAAACCGCAAGATAGATTATTATTATTGCTAACGCTCTGCCTAAGGGCTGCAAAAACTTAGGCTATAATATTAAAGCTGATGCGTGCGTCTAAGAGAGGAATCACTTCCTAGTGATTAGCCTAAGAGACTATTAGGGTGCGAGGTACTTACGCAGAGACAAGAAGGTAATAAATACGCTAATAGAGAGCTTTTTAGGTACTAGTGAGAGGTTAAAACCACTAGAGCCTACACTATTATTGCCTTAATAAGAAGGCTTGCCGCCACTACTACCGCTACTAGAACTAAGGCGGCCAGATGCATAGGCGCCTAGGGCATAGTTAATCTAAAGATAGGGATGCATAATAAGGCAGGCTAAGTAAAGGCTTAAGAATAGTTTGGGGTTTAGGAGAATAAGAAGCTAAACTATAGAAAAATTGTAAGAGTGTGGAGAGTAAGTAGAATAGACAAGTTAGTAATAAAAATAGGTGGGCGTTTATAGGCTATTGTTTAAGGTTATATAAAGCTAGGTAATTGGCAAAGCTTACTATTAGAGGCGGGCCTAACCTCTACTTACTAGTAGGAGGCGCTGTGGAATATTTAGAGTATTTTCTAGAAGGGTGTTTAGTATAAAGCTTAATGGGGCTAAGCATCTATAAGTAGGAAGATATGTAGTGGAATAAACTCTACTATATGGATTACGTGATAAGCTGGTGCCCGATTGGCTCTTAAGAATTTAATAGGCGGTTTCTTTCTTCTGGCATACACAACTTAATCTATCTTTTTACTAAGTCTTAATTAGGACTAGATTCTCCTATAATATTAGCTTTCTAGTCTCTTATAAGTATAAGGATAGTAGCTACTACTTATTATAAACCCTTAAATAGCTTAGGTTGTAGTAGAATCTAATACTAATACTAGTATTAGTTGTTATTATTATTTTAGAATAAATTACTAGGCTAATAGATAAAAGCGTTAAGTTTAACACTTTGTTTACTAGGACGATAATAAATCTTTTAAAGTTAAACTTTACTAAAAACTCTACTTATCTTACTTATTTTTAATTAAGACGTTTTATAGTTATAAAGTGTTAGAGAGACTAGTAGTTAGAAATAATATTAATAGGTATAAGTGTTTCTAATAACTTAAATCTCTATTCTTTAAAGGCGTGTACTATTACTAGGAGTTCTTTGTTATATATCTTATAATTACACTTCGCTAGCGTTATTTTATAGGAAAAATTTACTACTAGATATAAGGTACTATTAGGATGCTTTTGTGATAGTATTATAGTAGCTACAAAATTAAATATATTAGTTTTTAGCTAAGTTTTTAGATTAGTATTAAAGTAGGCTAGAGTTAAAGCTATTATAAACGCAGTTTTTAATTGCTTAAAAGTAAAAGCGGCTAGAAAGTCTAGTTATATAAAAAATAAACTCTTAGGCATATTCTTCTTTATTAATACTATAAGTAGCTAAGTAATCTTGCTAAACCCTAGGATAAAGTATTAGTAGAAATTAGCATATCCTAGGAAAGCTTATATATTTTTAAGATCCTAGGCAGTTAATAGGCCTATATAGTCTTGACTTTATTAGAGTCTATTTTAATACTATTAGTAGTAAGAATAAGGCTAAGGTACTTATTATGTTGCGTTTTAAAATAATATTTATTAATATCTAAATATAATCTAGTAGTAATAAGACAGTTAACTACTTTGTATATATATTCTTTATACTATTCTTTACTCTTACTATAAATTAAAATATTATCTAAATAGACTATATAAAGGTTGTCTAGAAACTTCCTTAGCATATTATTAATTAGTATCTAGAAAGTTCTAAGAGCTTTATAGAGGCTAAAGGGCATTACTACATATTTAAAAAGGCCTTAGTGCGTAAGGAACGCTATTTTTTTCGTATTACCTTCTTTAATCTAGATAGCATTAAACGCAGCTATAATATTAACTATACTTAGGAATTTAGCCTTATTAAGATAGGTGAGCGTCTTAATAATAGATAGTAGGACGTTTTAGTTCTTCTTTATAGCTATATTAAGGGCGTAGTAGTTAATATAAACTTAAAGACCCCTACTAGGCTTTTACACTACTAGTGTGGGAGAATCTAGTCCTAATTAGAACTTAGTAGAAAGATAGATTAAGTTATATATACTAGAAGAAAGAAACTGCCTATTAAATTCTTAAGAGCTAATTAGGCACCGG
The DNA here is from genome assembly GCA_014281115.1 of Laburnicola sp. R22_1. Lineage (NCBI taxonomy): Eukaryota > Fungi > Ascomycota > Dothideomycetes > Pleosporales > Didymosphaeriaceae > Laburnicola > Laburnicola sp. R22_1. Next base: position 335,231 of record JACONQ010000015.1, read on the forward strand.
CTTACTATATAACCTATATAGTAGAGTTTATTCTACTATATACCTTCCTACCTATAAAAGCTTAGCCCTATTAAGCTTTATACTAAACACTCTTCTAGAAAACACTCTAAATATTCTATAGTGCCTCCTACTAGTAAGTAGAGGTTAGGTCCGCCTCTAATAGTAAGCTCCCCTAATTACCTAGCTTTGTGTAATCTTAAATAATAGCCTACAAATACCTACCTATTTTTATTATTAACTTACCTATTCTACTTACTTTTTACACTCTTATAATTTTCCTATAGTTTAGCTTCTTATCCTTCTAAACCCTAAACTATTCTTAAGCCTTTACTTAGCCTGCCTTATTATGTCTCCCTATTTTTAGATTAACTATACCCTAGGCGCCTACGCATCTAGCTACCTTAGTTCTAGTAGTAGTAGTAATAGTAGTAAGCCTCCTTATTAAGGTAATAATAGTGTAGGCTCTAGTAGTTTTAACCTTTTACTAGTGCCTAAAAAGCCCTCTATTAGTGTATTTATTACCTTCTTATCTCTGCGTAAGTTTCTTACACTCTAATAGTCTCTTAAGCTAATCCCTAGGAAGTAATTCCTCTCTTAAACGCACGTATTAGCTTTAACGTTATAGCCTAAGTTTTATAGCCCTTAGATAGAGTATTAGTAATAATAATAACCTAGCTTATAGTTTGTAACCCTAGGTAAATAGTTAAGATAATTTTATACTTTAGTTAGACTATAACCCTAATAAACTTATAATTAACACCTTACTCTTCTATTTTCTCTACTATAGTTAGGAAGCGTAATAATACAACACTAAGGACAAGCGAGTTATATTCTACTAGGCCTAATAGTCTAAATTATTAAATAATAAAGGCCCTTATTCTATATACCTACTAAGCCTATTCGCCGCTGCTACCTAAAGACGTATTAACTTTACCTATTCTCCTATTATAGGCAATAATACTCTATCCTATAATAGGTACCTACTAGCGTGATATTAGTATTTCTAGTTCGCTAATAATAATATAAAACTACTATTTAGTAGCGTATATATAGCCTGCTATATCTATAATAAAAGTGCCCTATACTTTTTTATTCTAAGTATACTACACTATTCCTCTCTTTATAGGCGTATACCCTAAATGCCTCTTAGGTTAACTATTAAATAAGCCTTTATTCTTTACCTTCTAATCTTTCTCCTATGCGTTAAGCACGCGTTATAAACCTTAATACTTAAACCTAAGTAATACTTAGCTTTCTAGAAGCAACGTCTATATTTAAGGGCCTTATAATTAGTAATAACCTTAAATTCCTACCTTAGTTAACTCCTAACTCTCTAATTCTATATCCTTTAGCTTCGCCCTTAAATACTATTTATTTAGCTTCTTTCTAATCTTCTTCTTGTATAAGCTTTACTACTATATATATCTATACTTCTAATTAGTCTAGAGTACCTACTTGCTAGACTACTCTAGAGACAGGCCTATTAGCTTCTTAGACAGTTCTAGTACTACTTCTAGCCCTTGCCTATTATATAACTGCAATTTATATATTCTAAAGAAGGGGAAGAGCTCTAAGAAAATATTAGACACGCTTTAACTATTAGCCTAGTAGTCCTTCTTCTCTCTATAATACTAATATAGAGAATAAAGCCTAGACTTAAGTTTTCTAGGAGTTATAGTGCTTTCTAAAGTAGGACTTCTTCTAAAGGCTATTGTAGAATTTCTAAGTTTAGGCTAGAGTTACTTAGGCTTATAGGTTCTATAATAAGTGTAAGAAGAAAAAAGAGTAGAAAAAAAGTAGTAGTTCTACCCTATAGCTTACTAGTAATAGCTATAAAAGTCCCTTTTTACCTAAGGGCTGCTTAGGCTTTAGATAGCTTATTAGTACTTAAATATATTCCTTATTTCTACTATACTCTACTCCTTTCCTTATAATACTATATCTTTCTATCTACACCTATAAGCTATTTGCTCTTTAATTACTCTCTATAAGTGCTTAATTTGCCCTTAGAGTTTCTTACTAGTAGTAATATAGTTGCACTTTCCTTAAAGGGTACTACTACCTATTACTAATCTAGAAGCGGCGTTTACGTACACACCTTACCTACTATAACCTAATAGAGCCTTATAGCTACTTAGAGTATATAACCTACCCTTTATATCCTTCTACTTCCCTTTTTATTCTACTATTCTAATTCTTCTACCTAATAGTCTTAACCTTCTCCTTAACTATAGCTGTTATTAACTTCTCCTTTAGTAGCCACGCCTCTAGTGCTGGCGACAATAATAATAGTAATAGTAAGAAAAGCGGCTAAGGCTTATAATAGTCCTTACTACTACCTATTAATAATACTCTATAACTCCTTCTATTCTATTATGCATATACCTACCCTAATTATTCCTTAGCTTACTAACTTATACCCTAGTTATTCCTCTCTTAAATTAGCTATATAACTTTAGCACGATTTATAAGATTATAAGACTCTTACGCAATATTTACGCTAAGCATCTATTATTAACCTATCTTATATAGTTTACTTAAGGTATAGGCAGCTTTAAAATTAACACTAATTCTACTAATAACACTCCTATTATCTACACTATTCTATTCTATTAGCTATACTAAGCTGCTCTTATAAAAGACATAAGTACTAATAAATAGAGGCGTAATTACTTTAAATAGCACTTAGTGTCTAGTTATACTCCTTATGCATCTTATTTTCCTACCCTTCTCTTTACTATAGGCTAAGGCTATATTAACTATAATCCTAGTGCAGCTAAGAGTAATTATAATTAAGCCTATAGAGCTTATATCTAGAGTTATTATCTCTACTTTTAGTATATTAATAGTAGTTAGCGCCTTCTTTTTAAAGGCTGCTGCGTTCTATACTAGACAACTTCCTAATATTAGTAGTGCTTCTTTAACTACTATAGTAAGCCTAATTCGCTCTTAACTAGTTTTCTATTACTAATCTGTCTACCTAGCTTTATTCCCTCTAGTATCTACTATAAACACTTAAGCTAATTCTTTTTAGTAGAGTTATTAGTAAGTGCGTAAGCTATAGATAGAGCAACTAGAAGTAAATACCTATATTTATAATAGAATTAGTAAACTGCTTAGTTTTAGCAACACTACTACAATGCTTTCTACTAGGTGCCCTAGTAGGCCTTGTCTAATTATTAAGAGTTCCTTAGAGGCGCCTAATTCTCTATTAGGCACTAATTCTAATATTGCTAAGCCTTTCCTACGCACACCTCTCTTTAGGCGTTATTATGTCTAGTTTATTATCCTTTTTAGTAGTAATAGTAGTAGTCCTTTTTTATTCTAAGGTTTTCCCTATATACTACTCTTTTCCTATCCTTCTTAACCTATTATCTTCTCTAGTAGTAATAGTAGTAGCCCTTCTCTATCTTAGGGCTAAACTACTCCTACTTCTAGTTATCTGCTCTCTAGCCCCTATTTCTCTCTAGGTTAGATCTTACTTTATGTGGTGCTATAGATTAGCTCTTTATTCTCTAACTTATTTCCCTTTTAGACTACTAACAATCCTTCTAAAGTTCTATTCTACTTACCTTCCCCTATATATCTAGCTTTTTAATAGTCTATTAATTCTGCTTATACTCTCTTATCTCTACTTGGCTATAGCAGTATAATTTTCTCTTCTCCTTCTTTAAGTCTATCCTCTATTTCTTCTAACCTCTCTACCTAAGCTATACGCCTAGGTTTAGACCCTAGTAGAACTTAAGCTATAGAGTAAGGTAGCCCTATGTCTCGCTCCTATTAGAGTTGCAATCTGAACCCTAATTATAGTTTAGGCTATAGCAGTTATAGGGGTTTAAATTCTTATAGAGGTTAGTATAGTAGTTTTTAGCTTTTAATTTTCTAGCTATCTAATTATTAGTTAGGCTCTATTATTAGGGTCTATAGCTTACAATCCTATTCTAGTAATTATATATATATATATATAGTAGACTTTAATTTAACTTAGTACTAATACTATTATTCTATCTTCTTCTCTAACTTTTTTTCTTTAACTACTTTCTCCCCCCCTTAAGAAATAAGCTGTCCCTTAGCTTATAATGCGCTAATATTCCGGCTAGCTTAGTCCTCCTAATAGGCGAAGTCTAAGGAGTTAAAGTTTGCTAGTAGTGGCAGAATCTCCACTTACTTTATTCTTATAAGGATATTCTATATATATTTTACTAGGCTCTATAATCTGCGCGCAAATATAGAATATTTAGGCTTAGGCCTCTACATAACTTTATTAAGGTCTATAGGATTAATTTCCTCTAAAGAATTAGTAATTTCTTCTAAGAGGTTATTAGTATCTATAATATTAGGTTCTAGCATTGTGTTAAGATCTATTATTATATATAGATAGAATTAAATAATATAATTACCTAGTATTCTATTATAAAAGAGTATTCTATTAAGCTCCTTAAGTATATACTATTCTTTACTATGCGGTAGCATGGCCCTAATTCTAAAGGGGCCTTAGTACCTTCTGGCAAGCTTACCTTTGCAACTTATATTACTAGCCTAAAAAGTATTATACACTAACACTAGATTGCCTTATTATAGTGGCTCTATTCTAAGAGTGCGCTAGTTATTAAACTATTCCTTTCCTTGTTTGCGCAGTTAGATAGTTTAGTTAATAGCTTCTTAGAGGCAATAATTACGCTTCTTAAACTACTCTACTCTAATAGCTAGAAGTTTTTTAATAGTATAAACCTATTTTTATAAAAGTGTCTACTATATTAGAATGCAAAGTTTAATAGAAAGAATATATTCTCTTCTATAAATTAGAAAGGCTAGTGTTTTGCCTATAGATCGCTTTACTATAACCTAATTAGCCTATAGAGCTTTAGATAGATTCTAAATCTAGTTGCTCTTTATCTTCTATAGTGTACTAATAAGCTCTTAGTGGTCTCTTTCTACTAAACCTTGCCCTTATAGGTAATAAGTACTAGATACTACTTGTTAGATACTAAACTATTTAGCTAAGTCCTCTACTAAGTCTCTATTCTCTAGTTCTCTGTCTACTAATAGGTAAAAAGGGATGCCCTATCTACTAAAGATAGATTCTTCTAAGAACTAGACAACTATAGCTAAGATAGCATTAGTAAGTATTTTTACTTTAGGCTATTTAGAAGTATAGTTCCTAGCAACAACTATAAATTTCTTTTCTTCTTTGCTTCTAGGCATATACACTATATCTACTATAACCTATTTCTAAATTATATTTATTTTCTATATAGGGTGCAGCTTCTCTATTACCCTTTTAGTAGAATGCGTCTAATATTTAGCGCAAGTCTTAATATATTTCTTAACACTCTACTATAGATTTAGCTAGTAGTAATATACTATAATCTTCCTCTAGGTGCCTTCTTATCCTTAATAGCCTAATTTCTTATAAAGTTATTATAGAATATTTGCCTATTAAACTAGGTTGTCTATAACTCTGTGTAGCAGCCTATTTCCTATAGTTTAATACTATAGTATGTCTCTTATAACCCTATACTTCTAAGCTTATAGCCTAATATACCTTTAGCTTTTCTTAGATAGGCCTTTAGGCATAGTTAGGTTTGTAAGCCAGGTTATAATATTATAAAAGTATTTAGTGCATAGATTAGAGGAAACTTTAGGCAGGTTATTTATAGTAGGCTCTGCATATTCTATTTCCACTTTAGCCTTCTTATCTATAGTAGAGGATGCAATACTAATATGCTCTAAATATTTCTTAATAAAGTCCTTAATATCTTTTTCTAGCTATTTAAGAAGAACCTAACCCTTTTACTATCTACGTCTTAAGAGCGTATTAGCGATCACATTCTTATGCTCTAAAATATAGTAGATATTAAACTTCTAGAGCGTTAGAAGTGCTAACTAGTAAGTTATTAAAGCCTCTAGTAAGTTAGTTGCGCTGCAATTTAGCTAGGTAATTAAGGTGCAAAAGTTAATTTCTATAATAAAGTATATTCTATAAATCTAGGGTTAAAACCTTTTAAGCGTAAGAAGAAGGGCTTTACACTTATACTTTCCTAAATCCTAGTTATATTTACTTTAAGACTAAATACCTAATTTAAACCACACTAGATAAAGGAGACTATCTAGTCTATATTACTATATTGCGGCTTCCTATCTAATTTTACTACTATCTACTAAGATTACTACTTCTTATAATAGCTCTAAGTAGTTAATAGATACTAATACTAGGATAAAAGTAATACTCTTCTTTAATTACTACATTACTATATTCTCTATAATTCTCTAGTAAAATTCTACGCCCTTATATAGTAGTGCAAATAGTAGTGTAGTAATCTTTATAAAGTTTTTAATCTAGATTTAATAGTATATACAAACTCTAAAAAAGATTTAGATATTTTTAGTATAGTTATACGGTAGCCATTTAATAATCTTAGCCACTTTCTTTTAGAATAGGTATTAACTATTCTTATTAACCACATAGCTAACTATATTCATAGTGGCGTAGCCCTAATTAGACTTCTTATCTAACATAGTAACGCCCGCTAGTTTTATGTCTACTAGAACCTAATTAAGATTTATAAGGTGTTCCGTGATATATCTATAACTTTCTTTTTTAAGCATCTCTCTATTATAGTTAGTCTTTGGGCCCTTTACTACAATATTATCTATATAAGGCATATAATAAGAGAGAATCTAATTATAAAAAATCTTTATAATAATTCGCATAAACTTAGCTATAGAATTAATTATTCCTATAGGCAACGTGCACTACTAGATAAGTTCTAGAGGCGTATAGAATATAGTTATAGCGTGGGAAAGTTTATAAAGGGTTACTTAGTTATATTTAGAAAAGAAGTTAATAAGGGATATTATAAGATAACTAGTAAACTCTTCTAAAAACGTATTAGAGTTTAGGGGAAGATTGCTATCTTAAACTATAACGCTATTAATACGTTAGGAGTTATTAATTAGTTAGTATCCTCTATCCTTCTTCTTAACTAAAAACCACAGGTTATAATATAGACTCCTACTATACTCTAGCACACTCTAATTAAGCCTCTGCTACACTATATTAATAACTATATTCCTAAGTTTCTAAGAAACTAAAAAGTGTAATTTCTTCTAAGCAACATAGTTAACAGTGTAAATCTTAACTAGTAGAGCTATATTAGAATACACTCGCCCTAACTTAGTAAATTTAAAAGATAGGGCTAGTTCTCTTTAATATAGGACTTTTAGCAACATGTCTCTTTTCTAAGGTAAGAGATTTAGGCCAACCTTTATTTCTGTAATCTGTTCTAGTATTAACCAATCGCCTCTTAGAAATTCTGCCCACTAGTTAAGGAGGTATTTATTAAATGGCTAAGGCCTAGTGTTAGTCCTCTTTTGCTTTTTTATAGCCTCCTACTTCTAGTCTAACTAGCCCTTAATATTCTAAGGCTTAACGCCTAAGTTATATATAGGGTTAACCTTCTTATCCTTAGTTTTATATATAGTGTTTACTTTAAAAGCCATTCTAGTTCTATTAATTATCTTTATCCATTCTGCCCAGAATGCGTTGCTCTTAACCCTTATTGCCTTTTTAGACTCTATTTGCATAGTTAGAGCCTAAAGAATCTTATTAACTTCTTTGTTGCAGCCTAGTAAATTAATAACTAAAAGTTCTTAGTTATCTTAAATAATAATGTCACTATTTATATGCCTTCTAATTATATCTTAATTAGCATAGTAAATAAAATTCTTATTTAGATCTATTACTAACTAGTCCTTATTAGCGTTCTATATAAGCTATTTATCCCTATTTGTAATTTTCTCTTTATAAGTTAGCACTACCTAATTTAGCGCCTACTTCTAGGCCCTTAGCCCTAATTCCTACTTAAGCTTAATATTAGCCTTACTTATTATTAATATTAATCTATAGTAAAGCCACTGCTCCAAGACTATATTAGCGCCAAGTTCTAGGTATTCTAGATACTTAGAAATACTAACCCTAGCTACTATATTCTCTTAAAGTTTTCTATTATCTTAGTAATAATTACGCCTCTTAGATTAAATAGATTAGTGTAAGTAGCCACAAATTACATAAAGTAGAGCTCCTTATTATCCTATAGCTTATAATAAGTCTTGCCATTATTCTTATAGAAGAATTCTACCTTCGCGTTCGCTAAGAACAGGTTTCCTAGAATAATAGCACTAGATAAGGACCTAATAATAAACAGCGTTATTATAATAATAACCTAGCCTACCCTAATTAGGGCTTAAAATATAATACCTTAAAAATTCTTATAATTACTATTTATAGTTATTAGTTTTACGCTCTATAATTAAGGTAGCATAGATATAATCTAGAGGCCTATAGCTTTGGCGGTGCTAAGGTAGATAGTGTTTAATTCCGCATCTATATTAAGCAAGGCACTTATCTAATACTTATTAATCTAGTATATTACTTAGGGACAGTCTCTTTTTATATATTTAACCCCTAATTCTCTCTTAAGATCCTTTCTATTAGTAGTAGTTATAGTTAGTATTGCTTTGCCAAACTGTGCCTTTACAATTAATACGTCTATACTAGCTACCTAGTTTACCTATAGTAGTGCTTTAGATAAATTTAGTTTATAAGGCCTGTAGCAAGTAACTACTCTATTCTTAAGCTTAACTAATATCTATTTAGGAACTTAAATTCTAGAGGTAGGTGCGTAGTTAGCGTGCCCAGTGTCTAAGTCTTTATTAGTTACTTTCTCTATAGTAGCGACTAGTGTCTATAGCTAGTGTAGATTCCCTTTGCTAAAAGCATCCTTAAATATTGCCTTTTTTTACTTCTGGCATATTGCTAAGTACTTCTTAGACTATTAGACTAACTCTAGCATTTATTACTTAGGATAGTATGTCTTTAGAACTGCCCACTAGAATATTAACTAGTTTTATTTTCTTTTTAGCTATGGAGATCTTCTTCCTTAGGATTAGACCTAAGATATTATTAGGCCTACGCATCTCCACATCTTCTATATCTTTTATTTGGAAATCTTATTCTAGAAAAGATACCCACTTTATTCTTCTTTTATTTTTATCTTATATTTAAATCCTAACTACTAGTTATCTTATATACGACGTAATAACCCCCATAGTGCCCTTATATTATTATTAAAACTATATTAGTAAGTAAAATAAATAATAAAATAATATGTTAGAATTTTTCTATTATAATAAAAGATAAATAGATAAATAACTATAAGCTACCTAAAATAACTACAATAGTTATTCTAACAATAAGTTACAATTAAAGCTAAAGTTAACTTTAAGTAACACATAAAAAGTTTACTAAAAGATAATTATAAGAAATCTAATAGTATATATTTAATATCTTTATTATATAAAGATTCTAACTAAGATTAAGTCTACACTATATATAGAGAGGAGTAAAATAGGAGGTACTAAAACCTAGTATCTAGCACATAGTAGTAGTAATAAAATATATATAAAATAATAATAATTTTGTTATTAACTTTGTTTATAGTAGTACTATTAATAGTAATTAATAAATAGTCTACTATCTAGTATAATTAAGTTATATATTATCTCTTAACTAATAGACTATTAGAGAGCTATAGTAGACTATAAAGTTATAACTATAAAAGTAGTATAGGCAATAGGACGCTTAACTATAGTTTAGTTATTACGTTTACAACCTAGTAGTAGCGTAACTATAGTTTACTATACGTATAGCGTATAAAGTCTACCTACTTTTATAATATTAGTAATACCTAGTACACTAAATCTTTATTTTTAATATATAACTACTACTACTATTTTTTAAATCTAGCTCTTTATCTATTATATCTAGTAATATAATAATATTCTAGTAGTCTAACTACACTACTTTTTCTATATAAGGTAGTATAGCTATAGTAGAGTTCTAAGAGTATATAAAGGATTAGCTAGGCAAAGTTAAAAATAATTTCTAAAGATTTAGTAATTTTATATAGTAAGTAGGGTTGTTAAAGAGACTTCTTAATTTTAATATTATTAATAACACCTAGTCTTAGCTATTTAGGCCTTATTAGCTAGTTCTATAATTCTAAATTCTAGAGTATAAAGCACTCTTTTAGTATCTAACTAGAGGATTAGATTAGGCGTTTATACTATAATAATAAGATAAAATAAAAGTATTATTAGAGAAGCTTAATAATAAGAACTAGCGAAGTAAAGGTATAGAGTAGCTACTAAATAATAAATAGTAGTTTCTTAGAGACTATAAAAGTTTAAAAGCGCATCTATAGCGTAAGAAGCTTATAAATATAATAGTAATTATTTAGGGTACTATTAAGGTAAAGAACTAGAACTAAGTAATAAGAATAAGAGTAAGTAGTAGTGGCGGGAGCATAGAAGAAATAGGTAGTAGTAGTGAAGTTCTAGGTAGTAGTATATAGCTTGCTAGTTATAAGAAAAAATCTACTATAGGAAAAGAGTTAAATAAAATAGTTAAGTTAGTTACTATTATAATTGTTATTGTTATTATTATAGCAAAAATATTATTAAAGCAATTATTAATTATATAATATAGTAGTTAGTTAAACAGCTAGTTTAGAATTACGTAATATTATAGATTAACTCTAGAGAAGAACTAATATTATATATATTAAATTACTTAAGACTAAAAATAAAATATAATATAAAACTAACCTAATAAATATTATAAAATACACTCTTTTTAATTACTAAGCAGGGGGCTCTATATTTTTATTATGTTATTTAAGATAAAAGCCTTTATTGTTCTACTCCTAGATAGATAAATTAACGCTATATAAAATATACTATTGTAATATAAATAAGCTCGTAATTAATTTTTCAAAATTAATAACTTTTAATAACTTGTCGCAATTAAGCGCTTTAATAATTTTAAGTAATCGCTAAAAAGATTAAAAATAATATACTAAATAAGGCAATATTATATATATTACACTACTTATTACTAAAAACAAAATATAATATATAAAAGACTTATTTTATAATATAAAATATATTAGCGTATAATAAACTAAGAAGTAATAAAGTATTCTAAAATAAGAGGTTTATTATTAAGGTTATAACTAAGTAATAGTAAAATAAAATTAAAATAATAACTTATATATAAAATACTAGTTTATATATAAAATAATAACTTATATATAAAATACTAGTTTGTCTATAAAATACTAGTTTGTATATAAAACACTAGTTTGTATATAAAATACTAGTTTATATATAAAATACTAGTTTGTATATAAAATACTAGTTTGTATATAAAACACTAGTTTGTATATAAAATACTAGTTTATATATATAATAATAGCTTATATATAAAATACTAGTTTATATATAAAATAATAGCTTATATATAAAATACTATTATATATAAAATACTAGTATAAAGTGATAGTTTAAATATTAGTTTAAAATACTAGTATATATAAAAGTTAAAGGCATAATTAAACTATATAAAGCTAAGTATTAGTTAGTCTAAATTATTTTGTATATAGATTACTAGGTAGCCAGTTTATTAATATTAATTAACTAGTTTAATAATACTAACTTAATTATCTTCTTATCTATTTATCCACTTTTTATAGTTATAGCTAGAAAGCACCGATAGATCTATATAAGTACCATAAGTAGCGATGTTCAGCAGGCACCAGCGCACGGACCTTGACTAAGCACACACGCATGACATAATGATCTCATCTCATTTGAACATCGAGCCACCCCACCTACATGCGATACTAAGTGAATTGATCCCTACGGCCACACTTATACGATTTCTCCTAAGTTAAAACGGTACGAAAACATCCAAGTTCGCTATACAACCCTCAGAACACCGTCGGCAATAGCCACCGCTTTGCAGGCACTTGATCCTTGTGAGCCACATATCTCCGGAAAAAAAAAATTCGGCCCCTCCACCGACAAAAACATGTTGGTTGTAACGATTACAGTGCTTGAGACAGCAGAAGTCTACATGAGACTAACTCGATCTTACAGAAAACAGCCATGGCCCAATTCTCAAAGTTACCGACCGAGCTAGTCGAGCACATTTTGTCTTATCTAGCCCAGCCAGCCTACAACTCACTTTCGCAAGTATCAAGGTCGCTCTACGCCATCAGCATTCCCTACCTGTACCGCGATGTTAGCCTTGTCATTTCGCCTGGTTCTCACATTCCACGAGTCGACAGAATATTCTTCAATATTCTAGATAATCCTGGATTGGCGGAACATGTTAGAAGCCTTCGACTAGGGCTGATACCAGAGAACCACCTCAGCGTCGAACGAACGTGGTGCATGCACAAGGAAAACAAAGCCCAACATGAATTGAACTTTCAGAGAGCGATGAATTTTGTTGAGCAGCAGCATTTCATAAAACGTGGTGACAACTTCAGAGAAGCGTTGTGGACGAACGAATACGGGGTCTATGCTATGTTGCTGTTTGTGGCGTTGCCATCCTTGCAACACCTCAGGCTCGCAGATAATGGCGATGAAACACTGCGGCCGCTTTACGGTGTACTGGATGATATCGGAACTGAAGTAAACTCGCAGCCCCAAGGCGTCAAGTATGTGGCGTCCATCAAAGAACTTGTCTACCATTTCGACCCTGTGTTAGGCTCACGGTATCCCGGAAGTGCCGCAATCAAACTTCGGCAGACTTTAGTATTACCAAATATACAGAAACTGGAGTTTTCAATACGGAAAGGCTGGAGGCAAACTCTCAGACCGTCTCGAACCGCGCCGTTTAGGTCGCAACCGACTTCCCTTACCTCGCTTATCATTCGACATACCCCTTGTGTCCTAGAGTGCTTACAGGATATTTTGAAAAAGACGCCGCAACTACGTTCGCTTGCCTGCGAGCTGTGGTATGATACCAGCAAGGTAGCGCATCCAGGTCCAATGGGGACGTGGATCAGCCTTGAAGATTTGAGCGCAGAGTTGAGTGTTGTCAGAGATACCTTACAAACACTGGTACTTAGTGTAGAGCTCTGTCACGGACCTAAACTGTTCTTCGAGCAACCTGACATCAGACTCCGTTTTCGAGGCCAGCTTGATTTAAGACGCTTCCATGAACTCCAATCAATCGAGGTTCCGGTTCCCTTTTTGACCGGTGATCCCTATTTCTGGATTGGGAACCAATTTGAACCCTTGATTCCACAAAACCTTCACCATCTGGCGCTTCGGACGGACATGTCTCGCGCGCAATTCATCTACCCGCTACGTCGGCGTGACTTCGAACCAACATTCCAGGAATCCAAATCACAGAATGACTATACAATGGGAGCTCAAATGGATATGTCCTGCATCTTCCAGGTCATTCTTTTGTTGCTCGGTCAGTTAGATCATCTTCGGTCCATTACCGTCTGGCAACCTCCCGACCCGTCGTTCGAGTTCGTCGAATATCAGCTGAATGATTTGAGGACATCCTGCAAGAACAAGTCGGTCACGGCAAAAGTCATCTACCCTATGCTAATTCGATGGAAAGCGGCTGCTCATTGGGATCTGGTTAAAGAAGTTACCCTTTTTGATCCTCGTTATCCCACCAGCAAAGGATCTACCAAGCTATATCGTGGGGAGCGAAATGGCATACCTCTCGGTCTAGCTTGCCAGTATCATTTGGGCCAATTCATGAAGGATCACGTTTGTGTATAGGGATAGTCACCGGTAGCATACCTGCACTGGAGCCTACCGTACTGGAACTGAAGCCTTCGAACAGTCCTCGCTTTGAGATGTATCGTGGAGTAATTCACTATACGGAATCTTTTGCATGGACTTAACTCCTATCGCGTGGAACGGGCCTCGGCTACTTGTTTGGCCCCATCGTTGCCAATACAGACACATCTAAATCGTCGACTAGATTCGAGGTGCTCTAGATGGGAGTTGCATTTATCCCTCAAACGAGCTGTCGTTTTCGAATCAGGCCAGCAGCGCGTTCGACAGGAAAAGCAACTCGAACGCTCACAGGGACAGTGCCAATCTACTCCTGCGTAGGACTACGGGTATGCGCACCATGACGCATCCTTTGACAAGGCCAGAAGCGGCCACAGTTACAGCCACAATCACCATTTCAGCCCCATCACGTGGCACTTACCTAGAGTAGATCTTGGGGTGGCGCGCGGAGGGCGCCACCCCAAGATGCGATGTTGCGCCCACAGGCCTGGAACTACCGCGTCAGGCGTACTTTGTTCTCCCCGTATATTCAACTGTTCTTATTGGATGCGCGATAAGAGGCCATTGGTAGCTCGAAGTTTCTTGCTCTGACCGAGAACCATTTGGGTGGAAGCCCGGAGCTCAATCAATATCGGGTTAATCTCATTCCGGCCAAGCGTACAAGGACCCCTGCCCAACACCCGATCAAGGCAACGGCGTGGCGGCTAAACCGTGCGAACCTACGCGTCTGCTATTCCGCCTTCCTTTCCCCATCACCTCCCAAATTCAATACGGCTCCCTGTTCACCGACCATAATTATGAACGATAGTTCCTTTGATCAGACTCTGAGGGGTATATGATGGCTTAAGTTTCGAGAACTTTCTGAGCACTAGCGGTCGGCGTCCTGGCCTCCAAGTCATGCCTCGATTATCCGATCTTCCAGTGGATATCCTTTCTCTCGTTCTGGAGTACCTCAACAGGAGCGACTACAATGACCTTGTGCGAGTTTCAAGGCCGCTGTACAAGGAAGCTTTGCCATACCTGTACCGCGACATCAAGTTCACAGCCACAAAATCCCGCAGCTGCGCCAGGAAGCTTGCATTGCTTCTCCGGACCTTGCTTGAGCGACCACAATATGCGTCGCATGTAAGGATGTTCAAGCTACGCGGGCCGCTACCATACTGGTCGAAATATAATCCGTGGCCCGAAGCTGCGAACGCCATTCCCGCATCGGTCAATCATTGGGGTTTGAGAGGATGCACAACCTTGTCCAAGGCTCAGAAGATCTTCGCTTCGAACCAGGTCTACTCTTTTGTTGACGAGAGCATGCACAAGGACCCAGACCAGTTCAAGAATCGCAACAAAGACGCTTTGGCGACACTGGTTTTGACGCGCTTCACGGAGCTGAGGACTTTGGATCTTGGGGATGGTTATTTGATGTACGTAACCTAGGACATAGCTGCCATGTCTTAGTGCTGCCTATCCAAGGGCAACTCACTTCATCGAACTTTACTGACTTGCACTCAATGTTTAGGCATTCGTTATTCCTCCCGCAGATACTGAAGCGAGTGGATCGTCTGTTTCCAAAGCTCGAACATGTAATCTTAGGCGACAAGAGAATGGATCCCGAAAACTCGGTTTCGTACATGGATCTCGACCTCATCCGGCCTATATTTTACTCAGAAACCGTAAAGACATTTGAGTATCTGATGACGCAGCCGTGGTCACTGAATTGGAAGCGTCCTGAAGCGCCACGCAGCGACAGTCTGACCATGCTTCGCCTGTTCAGGACAAACATCACTAGAGCCACGCTGGATCAGCTCCTCGTCGCAGCACCAAATCTGAAGCGTTTCCACTACGAGCAAGAAATTCTCTTCAACAGCAACACCCCCACAGCTCCACCCCTATTTCCCTATCTCAATCTAGACGGTCTAAACATCGCGCTCGCAAACCTCACAAACACGCTCGAAGAGTGCAAATTGACCCTCAGCCTGGCGCCCGGCTCGCTCTCCCCCGCAGAAATCAAGCTTCAAGGGCTCCACTTCCCAGCTATGCAGGGAACCCTCTCGGTCCTAAAGGATATGAAGAGCCTCACTAGCGTCGAAGTCCCCATGGTCATGTTCCTCGGCTGGGCGCCCGATTTCGTCCCGGAGCTGAGCGAGGTGCTCCCCTGGGGAATCCGCCACCTCGTCCTACGAGACGACTTCGTGCTCCACTGCCCGTGGGGCACTGGCCACAGCTGCAACAAGAAAGTCGGCAGGATCGGAGAGTACCTGGAGAAAAGGGGCGTGCATGCGCCGCAGCTTGGGAAGTTTAGCATTCGGTTGAAGCCTTCCGCCAGGGATGGGACGTGGTTGGAGGATGCGATTAAGGATGTGGGCTTGCCCATGAGTGGGAGCAGTGTGTTGTATTGTGTGGAGAAGGAGAAGAGGGCGGATGTGCATTGTTGGCGGTTTGGGAAGGAGGTTGGTAGCGTGAAGGAGTTGAGGGTGGATAGTGTGATGCGGGATAGTTTTTTGCTGGGGATGTTTCCTTCGACGTATTAGGTTGGTGGATCTTTTCTAAGGGGTTACGAGTCATGAGTTTATGAGCGCAATTTCTATTTTGGAATGGCTTTGTTTCTTGGGTGCTCGCTCTTGTGATGTTTCTATGCTGAGTTCTGGGATAACACACGCGCTTAGTGTCTCCGCTTAAACGGACCCTGTTCCTCGGAGAAAGTAAAGTGACGGTTCTACGTCCACGGGTAGTACGTACCCACGTGGTACCCTAGGGGAACAACCCCTGTTCACAATTATTTAGGGCTTGTACATGCACTACAATGCTCGACGCCACCGCTCAACGCCTCAGCGTACAAGCATTGCCTCAATTGGTACAGAAACGTACTCTTGATCATATCTTCACAATACCTTGCACCGCCTCTCCACACCTCCATCTTCCACTCCCCATCCCTCAAAACTCCTTAAAAGGACACCCCTTCTCCGCTGACGCCGCCTTCGTCTTCTCCTTCACAATCTTCCACGTCAAATCCATCAGCTGCTCCCCCATCTCCTTACTATTCGCCTTCTCGCTCCCCTGCTCCACAATCGCCGGCGGACAAATATTCTGCCCGCTCTTCTCCATCGCCGTAGCCGCATACATGGACGAGACCGCGCCCTCAAACTGCGTCTTCTTAAACGGCTGCACGCCGACGCTCATCCCGTAGCCCAGGAAGGGAAACGCCTTATGGATGTGCTCAGTCGACTGCCGGGTGTCCACGATGCCGGGGGGCGTAGCGTTGGCGAGGATATTCGGGTTTTGCGTGGTAAGATGGCGGGCTAGATACTTCGAGTAGAGGATCGCAGCGAGCTTTGTGCCACCGTATTGAGGCTGTGGTCCGTAGTCCTTGTTGAGTTCCTCGAGGCTTTCGAATCTTGTCTCTTTGGGCGCTTGCTCGTGCACATTGGAGGCTAGGTTGACGATGCTGCCCATGTTCTCGGCGATGGTGTTTTTGACGGTCTGCATGGTGGGTAGGGAGGCGTAGAAGCGTGATTTCGGTATTGATCCTGTTGTTGCACAAGAGATTGGTCTGCGTGAGAGTGCGTATACTGAGAGGCGCAAGAAGGAGGTGAAAGTAGGTTTCATGCGTTGGGTATCAAAACCGTGGTGAGGTTCTGAAGTCGATGGCGAGAGAAAATGCGAGTGAGCGCACCCAAGGAATAAACCTTACGCACAATCGACATCACGTATAAAGTCATGACGTGGGACTGGTCTCAGGTACGATCGAAAGAGTATCTGCATGTCATAGGCTTTCGATGACGCAGTGGAGAACCTGAAGCTGCATTCCGGAAAGGGCTAGTACAGTCTACCCGTCTTATCGATAGCACGCCGAAGCGCAACCACTTTCTCCAACGGTTGGACTCAGATGTGGGAAGTAAACGCTTGAGCTCGCCATCACATAATTACAGGACACGATTATCTCTCTCTTACCTGAATCTTACTAGGATACATAATACGCAGGTAAATTGTACCGTCGATGGTAGCTCTAAAGGGCACTCAGCAGGTATTTACCCTCTCACGTCTCCCACGGCCTATCCCAATCTATTCCAGTATTCTAGAGACGCATATCAACACCGCTCCAGAGAACAAACTCCAGCATGAGCGCGAATGCGACCACCCCCAGCCGCCCCTCCACAAGCCTCCCTTCCGACGTTGCGAACGCCCGTAAAGACCGCACCACCGCCTCCATACTCAGCCAGCTCCATTCTTCCTCCCCTCCTACGAATGCGATATCCTTCCAGGGGGTTGGCTTATACACACACGTCGCAGTCTCAGCCCCACAAACTAAACCCCACCCTCCCAATGAAGTCCCAGAAACGCATTTGGAATTCGTGCCCCTCGGCGGCCCCAACCGCGTCCAGCGACGAGGACGGTCAAGATTCGAATTGCCAGACGAGGTTCTGAGCGCGTACAACAAGCTGAGCAGGATGCTGCAACAAGAGGAGATTTACAAATGCGGCAAGGAAAGGATTGATCCTAGAATGCGCCTTCAATGCCTTGGTCTCCCGGATATCATGGTGCCTCCGCCCCCTGCGACGACGCCACCTCCGCCTTCTCCATTGACAATCGCACCTCCACCGCCCAGAGAATCATCAGAAAAGAGCACCACAAGTCCCCAAGACGATGTGTCAATGGACATATCGCCCGACGAAGAGACGGCGCTGCGTCCACTCAGACTCCTCAAACCCATTGCACCCCGCTGCTGCAAGTGTCACAAAACCTTTTATACTACACGCAGTCTCGTATCCCACTTTATAAATACCCACGGCGACGAGCTGGACAAGGTGTTTTTCGAGTGCTGCCGTCACAAAGCATACACGGCGACATCTCCGACATTCCCCCACACTAGAGATGCCCACGGCTGGGATGCCCGTCCTTTCGAATGCCCAACTTGCCCCCTTAAATTCCCCGACATCCCCAGTGTGCGAGACCATTTCAACGATACCCATACCCACGCCGCACCCCCAAAGACATCCCCATCCCTCCCCACCGCGCCCAAACCCCAATCCCCCAAAGCAAACTCAAATCCAACCCCAACTCCAAATCCAAATCCAACCCCAGCACCTCCACCCCAACCCCAATTCTCCCCCCCAGAAATCCGCTGCCTCACCTGCTCCACAACCCACACCACCATCCACGCCCTAACCGCCCACCTCGTCCAGTCCCACCTCGGCGCCTTCCCCAAAATCTACTTCTCCTGCTGCGACCTGCACGGCATCTCGCAATCCACCTTCTTAAAGCACAGAGGGCAAGTCCACGGCTCCGACGACCAACTCCCTTGTCCGCTCTGTCCGCAGACCCTCGCCCGCATGCCCGACTTTGCCCACCACGTCAACGCCACGCATCCCCGCTGTCGCGAGTGCGAGACGCGGTATGCGTCGCCCGCGAAACTCGCGGTGCATGATTGTGCGGCTGTGCAACGCGCTGCCAAGCAGACGCTGGAAGCATCGAAGGCGGCGAGTGATGCGGGGCCCGTGGATATGTCGGATGGAGAAATTCCTGCACCAGCACCGGCACCAGCACTGAATAAGGATGTTACTATGGGTGGGACTGGCGACAGCGGTGGCTCGGAGATCTGGGGCAACAAGCGGGATCTTGATCCTAGGCTGAAGGGGAGATAGACAAGGACACGGTCTTGTATCCGGGCACGTACGTAACTCTCTGATGAAGGAGCGGCAAGGAGGAAACCGAATAGATGGGAGGTGGAGACCACCCCCATGAAAGAGATTACTTCGAGCTAAACTAACTAACCTATAAATATGGTTTGTATACTGTATTGTTGGCTGTCTGCGTCTTAGCATCGGCCACGAATTATTTCATGGGGGTGGAGGGCACATCACTTCGCCAGTTTAGATGCCCTTATGATGCAAATATTATCCTAGCAATTCTTGAGATGAACGTATAGAAGAGCGGGATGGTTCGGGCTAATATGTCCCTTAAACTGGTCCCCAGTCCTGCGATTGCTGCTACCTTGTTCAGAGTACTCTTTTGGTTGTATCAAAACTGTTGACTAGGCCCTATCATCACAGAAAGCGCGTTCACAAATACAAAGTAAATCACTTGATTACTGCATTAAACACGACCTTAGCAAGAAAGGAGACGGCCAACCCGTCCAGAACTGCATCTCCCCAGGAGAGTCAACACCTCAGACTGCTATTGCCAAACAAGGGCAATGACTCCGTCCAGAAATATTCTTGATAGACCAAAGTCCTTCAACAATACTCCTTTCAACTTTCGTCGCGCCCATGTACAAGCCCAATTTCACACACCATCTAGTACTCTGCCTCAACACCCTCCTCGCCTTCAAGGCTATCGGCAGCCACCTCCTCGTAGTCACGCTCGAGAGCAGCCAAGTCCTCACGAGCCTCGGAAAATTCACCCTCCTCCATACCCTCACCAACATACCAGTGGACGAAAGCGCGCTTCGAGTACATGAGATCGAACTTGTGCGACAGTGCGCCCCAGGCCTCGGCAATGGCGGTTGTGTTGGACAGCATGCACAGAGCGCGGTTGACCTTGGCCAAATCGCCGTTGGGCACGACCTGCGGGGGCTGGTAGCAGATACCAATCTTGAAGCCTGTCGGACACCAGTCGACGAACTGGATGGTCCGCTTGGTCTTGAGGTGGGCAATGGCATCGTGGGTGTCCTTGGGAACCACGTCGCCACGGTACAGCAGACACGTAGCCATGTACTTGCCGTTGCGGGGATCGCACTTGACCATCTGGGAATGGGGCTCGAAGCAAGCGTTGGTCATTTCCATGACCGAGTTGGCTTCGTGGGCAGCCTTTGCGGCGGAGATAACCGGAGCATAGGCGACGAGAGGGAAGTGGATACGGGGGTACGGCACTAAGTTGGTTTGGAATTCGTTCAGGTCGACGTTCAGGGAACCGTCGAAGCGAAGCGAGGCGGTGATGGAGGAGACGACTGGAGCTTGTTAGCATACGATGGGCATGCATGTATGATTGCATGACATACCCTGAGCGATGAGGCGGTTCAGGTTCTCATAGTTGGGACGCTCGATACCCAAATTGCGTCGGCAAATGTCGTAAATAGCGTCATTGTCAACCATGAAGCTGCAGTCTGAATGCTCCAGGGTAGTATGTGTCGTCAGAATGGAGTTGTAAGGCTCCACGACCGAGGTGGCAACCTGCGGTGCAGGATACACGCAGAACTCCAGCTTGCACTTCTTGCCATAGTCGACTGACAACCGTTCCATCAACAGGGCTCCAAAACCGGAACCGGTTCCACCGCCGAAGGAGTGGAAAACGAGGAAGCCTTGCAGCCCGGAGCAGTTGTCGGCAACGCGGCGGACCTGGTCCAAAACCCGGTCAATGAGCTCCTTTCCGACCGTGTAGTGGCCGCGAGCGTAGTTGTTTGAGGCATCCTCCTTGCCAGTGATCATCTGCTCGGGGTGGAAGAGGGCGCGGTAGGTGCCGGTGCGGACCTCATCGACGACGTTCGGCTCGAGATCGGCGTAGATGGTACGAGGAACGTACTTGCCCTGGCCTGCGACCTATCAGCATAACGACCATCTCGTCGCCGTCCCAACTCCTGCGACTTACCCGTCTCGGAGAAGAAAGTGCTGAAGCCATGGTCCGACTCGGCAGCCTTGCGCTCCTCGGTCAAGTAACCGTCGGGCTAGGAGCTATCAGTCTACTGTCTACGATCGAAACGACATGTCGACGTACCTGAATACCGTGCTCGAGGCAGTAGAGCTGATTTGGCACGTTAGCACCCACGTCGTGCCAGCAAAGCATCCGCATGCAGCCCCTCTCCGTCGCTTTCGAGACGGAAAGGGGCGCTGCACAGCGAGGCGGCAGGCGAAACTCACCTCCCAGCACGAGTTGGCAATCTGGCAACCGGCCTGGCCGACTATACGCGTGCATGGTCAGCATCAACAACCAAGGCCGGGACACGCCCCCCGGAGGCGGTCAGGGCGCGTGCGCTCGCGGGCAGACGTACTGTTCAAGCTGATGACCTCTCTCATAGTGAAGTGGAGCGAGTAGGAATTGGGTATCTGAATGGGGCGCTGCAGTCAAGCGGTTCGGCCGGGCGTGGGTGCGGGCAGAATATGAGGGGCGCTGGTGTTGTCGTCGCGGGCGAAGTTTTAAGGGCTGGGATATGGCTCGTGTAAACAGCTTGGGCTAGCGGCGGCCCGTGCGCCGCCAGGCAGGCAGGCAGGCAGGCAGGCAGGTGCATCCGAGGTCAGTCCCATCACCATCCAGCGTCCAGACGGCAGCAACAGAGCTTGACCTGTCCAACCACCCCGACTGCGAACGGGCCCGCCGCTGTCGAGACGCGCGGAGAGATGACGCGCCTGCTACCTGCCCGCCAGCCCATTGTCCGCGCCTGCACCTGCCGAAGATGCGCGCCATTGCCTGGTTGCTCGCCACCCTTGCCTGCCTCTTGACAGTGAATGCCAACGTAGAGAAGACGATATTCCTCGCTCCCGGCCCAGCGGCCCTTCCCAATGTCCACCCCAGCCTAGACGACCTGCGTCTGGACACCCTCGAGCCGGCACAGCTGCCCATCCTCGCGACACAGCTGTCTGTCCAGTTCCCCACCCATTCAGCGCCCCGCGGCCTGGAGTCCTGGTACCTTCTGCGTGGCCTTGAAGACGGGCGGAGGTACGAGGTGCGCATATGCTGGCCGGCATTTGTGAGTGTTGAGCCTTCTACTCCCGCTATGTTTCCTGGTTTTGCTGCAGCATCGCCGTGGAAGCTACGCATCTTTGTTTGCCAGCGCCCGTTTGCTGACGGAAGCTCAGCAACCCACAGACTTCTGGCTAGACACGTTCCCCATCACTACCGTCTTTAACACCCCAGCCCTCATATCCTCCCTCGCCGAGTACAGCGAACAGCGGCAGTCACCACAGCTGCAAAGCCTAGTTCACACGCTAGAGACGCCCACGGCACCTCAATCACTACTGTTTCTACGCGTCCAGGCTGCAGCGTCCTATTATTCGACCAACCAGACATTGATGAAACATCCTCACCCGGTGGATGCTGACATCATTCTTGATCCCTTCATATTCAACGTCTTGCCCCGCTCGCTAGGACCCACGGCTATATACATCACTATCGTCTCGGTGGGCGCCTGGTTCCTCTCAGGATATATATATCGCTGGATTTTGGCCGTCGCAGACGAGTTAGAAGAGAACGAACACCAGGAGTGAAAGCCTGCAGCATGTCCGCGGCCGCTGGAGCTCCACCGCCTCCGGTATGTTGGAACTGTCACGCCTATTTGCATATCTCTCCTGGGAAACACTCACTGATTTGTGTTTCGTCCTTCAGCCGCCACCTCCACCTCCACCTCCGCCTAAGTCGTTTGATGCGCTTCCTACGGAGCTGCTACTGAACATTATCGAGTTTCTAAGCCACGATGTACGTATATAACATCTGTAGGATCCAGACTACTTACCCAAGTGAATGTAACTGATTTGTGTCCCAACTGTCAGGATTACCTGAACTTCGCCATGGCAATCTACCCAATCCTGCGATCCTACGGACTCGTACCAGCCCTCACTCCCGAGATATACGAGAGTATCACCCAGCGGGTGCCGATTCCGAACTCGCAAGCGAAGGACCGCCGCGAGGATAGCGGGGGATCGTTTCGATTACCCATGGAGCTGAACTCCCAGATTATGGATTACCTCGAGCCAGCGGATCGGATAGCGTGGATATTCTCGCACCGAGAGATGTTCTGGAGGTATTTTCAAGGGTTGAGCGGAGAAACGAAAATGCTTCTCTCCAAACGCGCGGGCAAAAAGACTCCAGACAAGTAAGGTAGGAGAGACAAGCACTCGTTATGTTTTGAGAGAGTGTGGTGCTTGAGGTTTCTTAATAGATTATAGAGTGGACACTAGTTGGGCACTAGCTCTACATTCATGGATTATGTTGGATGGTGGGCGACTCTAAGGTCCGTAGTAACAATTCAGAGTGTGCCAAGGTTATCATTTGGTACCAATGACTTAATAGCATGCGTAATACTGTTACATTCCCGTGACATGGTTAGTTGCCATTGCGCTGGGACAAATTGTTTCTGTCTCATCGTTCTCCAGATTTTAGACTCGTGTTCAATGACGCCAGCCGTCACTATGGGACCATGGTGTCAAACATGTGATCTAGCCCCGGAATCTGTCTATAAAAGCCTGCCCGGCTACCATAATTCCTTCGACACACTTCCTCATCCAGAGCCTGGGATGCTAAAACAGTGGCGAACATTCCACATGGCTTGTTTCCTGGAAAAAGATGGACCCTATTATCAACATGTCCTTTTCTTCGCTTGGAAAATCGCAGTTGATGTGCCGTTCCTGGACTGACACGCCCTCTTCCGATACAAAAACGAGACTAGAAGTAGAGAAATGTTCCTGGAGGGATGTTCGGTGGGTATCTATCGGGTATCGACTCTGTACCCGGAAGCTGGGTCTACGCTTTTTCGGTATCGCATGCGCTCCTTGCTGTCTTTGCCAAAGGGAGCGTGCAGCAATGTTAAAAAGGGTGGTTACAGTGGCTATGCTGCACCTTGTTTGGTCACAAAGACATGGCTCAGATATCCATGCCAGACACCGGCCTGGAAGATTCCGGAGGTCCAGGCGTCAATGTCGATGTTGCGTTCCGAGGTGGATTTCGAGAAAGTTGAAAAAAAATCGGTGCCAAAGATTGGCTATGGGGTTTGGGGACTGAAAACATGTGTGTACTCGGTGCATGGTTGCGGGTCGCTCATGTAGTCGCATGAGGATGAGTCGAAAATTCAGCGTTTCGGGGCGATATGGGAGGACTCCGGCGGTTCCTGGTCTCACATCGGTAAATTCACGAGAGAAAGGAGCCATGTGAGTGAGCTGTGCTGGATTGTTCCAAACCCAGTTTTTGTGCGTACAGAACACGAAGAATAAAAACGACAGGGAACGGTAAAATGCGTTTCAACTGATGTCAACTCGGGCTCTAAAACCATTACGCACTAGTGCAGATGCTTGGAGTGTCTGTGTCGTCCCCCTTACAACTAAAATCATCATGTATTCGCGATCATGTGAGGGAGCACAGAAAGTTCAAGTCAGACACAATTCAATTTATGTTTGTGGAAAGGACACGGCGCATTCGAGATACCAGTGAGATTGGTGCGCCGAACCCGGAATGCAGAAGTCATGCTAGCGTTGAAACTTATCGAGCAAAGAATGCTGTCTCGTTTGGGCTGCTGAACTTTCTCGGATGGTGGATCTGAATTGAGACAACACCGAGTTCATAGAGCTCAATCTCTCGTCGAAAAGAATCATGGGAACTGAAGATCCTGCTCAAAGAACAGACAACTACTGCTTCATGCTTTCGCCCGGCGAAGTCTTGAAAATATAAGAAGAAGAAGAAGGACTTATGTTGCGGCTGTTTCTCGATATGTAACAGGTGCATCGCACTTTCGGGTGTCTAGTCTGATTCTTCGATCTACTTAACAAGTCCAAAGTCGACGCATCTGCAACGGAGTCTACACCCAATGTACGATACTCATATGTGCCATCGTAAAGAGCACTTCCTACTCAAATACTGTGGAAAGCGAGACGCGCATGTTGGATCTAGCACAGTTTCTCCACGCAGCAGACCTGCCGTCCATCCGACCAGCCATCCGACTCAGACTTCGAAAAAGCTTCACTTTACAATAATGGAGATGTCTCGGCCAGTACTATTACAAACGCGAGTTCAGTTCGTATGAAGGTATAAGTACCTCCAGGTTCGCTTTTCAAACTTGGACACCTTCGCTTTTGAATTCGCCGCAGGGGGATTAAAAACTGCGACCAGATGTTCGCATGTGTGGCCTTCGTGCTTGAGCAGACTAAAAGTCGATTTTCTCCCTTTGCTGAGCACTAAAAGACATATAACAACGCCAGATGTGCTGTCGCGAAAACATAGTGAATACGAAATTATGTTGGACCGCTGCCCGTTCCAGATACAGCCTGTAAGAAGACAAACCTCCAAAAAAAATCGAGCGTCTCGATTGCATGTCTTGCGAACCGCAACATGAGTAGTAAACATGTCACCGTAGCCGTGAACTAAGCTCTGAGTACTAAAACAAACGCTGGAGTGTACAAATAATGTGCCGTCGCGAAAAAATAGAAGCGACAGGATCTTATGTTGGACTGCTGTCCGTTCCAGATATAGGATGTCAGAAGACAAACCTCCAAAAAAGTCGAGGCCCTCGATTGATGTCTTCTTGGGAACCGCAACATGAGTAATGAAAATGGCCCGCTGCACGCTGCCATGCATCAAGTAAAATTCGCGCCACACATGTTAAATGGCTGGTCTTTCTAGAACAGCTGTAAAAGACTGACATTGTTTTTGTGCCTGGACATAAACCACTTTGCGCAAACCCTATGAGCGGTTCTGGCTCTGCACAACGACGTTGCAATCCATACCGGGAAGCTCCTAATAGGATATCGCTGGGGATTATGCCGTTTTGGGGGGAAGGGGAAACAAGGCAGAAAAGGAACAGTCGTATTCCTCATGTGGTCCTTTGTGCAGATTACTAGGTATTTAAGTCCTCCGCTCGGTGCGGTTGGAGAACGTGTCACCCGAGAAGAAACCCAGCCGAATCCAAAGTTTCTTTCCTAAAACCTATGTGGTTTTGTCGCAGAAAGACCACTGCACACTTTCAATGGCGGCGGAGATTGGAACCACACCACTTGACCCGAAAACTCCTGATTCGATATATATGCAGATCAGTCCAACAGAGTCCTAAAACAACGAACGACTACTGCATGCCCAAACCACAGATCTTAAAGGCCGCCTGGGTATGTTGGACTCTTAAAAATATTGCGCGCACATCTTATGCCTCGAGCTGCCTTCTTACAAAATAAGCCATCTCCTACGTATGGGCGGTCCAGAACTCTATCACTACTTCCGTATATGCAGACCAGTCCAACGGAGTCCCAAAATAACGAAAGACCGGTGCATGCCCGAATCGAAAATTCAGAATCCAGCACGATATTTTAGACTCTCCAAAAATTGGGTATATCCCTTTAATGCCTTGAGCTGCCTCCTTGCAAAACATATGATGCTTTACGTATGGGCGGTCCAGAACTCCATCACTGCTCATGCGAAGAAGACGAAAATGGCAGAAATTGAATTTGATGTCCTGTCCCAGGTACCTCGTAGTCATACCACGAGTCCCACAGCCTTCGGGGTCTATATAAGAGCAGAAGTCAAAGAGATTGCAGTAAAAGCCATGTGAACCCGAATCTTCCACGCGAACAAAACGAGGTGGTGGTAAGACAAGTACCATGAATCTTCTTTGACAGGACACTTGAAAATGCTGCAAATTTCATTCTCATGCTGCTCGGACCGCCTTGTGTGCTATATAAAACTTCCAAAACGAGAAGAATGGGAGACTGGGGTTCGGGTTCCATTACTGGCAGCAATTTCTCTCCTGGATCTGTTATCACAGTGATATGCATTCGCGCTCTAATCGCTCAAAGCATTACCCAAAAGAAAAGAAAATGTATAAAATGGCAGCAGGACGTTATGATGCTGCTCCCTGGAAGGCTCCACGTCCAAAAAAAAAACGCTTGAGATTATCCAAAATGGATCCAAATCACAGCGACAAAGATCATATGTCTGGCCAGACAAGAAAAGGACAACAACATCTGGTCATGTCCACCCCTTGATTTCGCCACTACCCACGAACCCAAGACCAAAACTCTTGAGACAATCGACTGATGCTCGGGTAGCACACCGGCCGCGGGCAAGAACCGTCATCCATCGTAACATCGCAGCTGACGTTCACTATTTCTCAGCAACGCAGTGCCTCACTGTCGGCCGCGGATGCTAGGCATCATAATCATCATGTACAACGTACTTGCACCGTCAGCGTCAGAGTCGGAACCATCATGAGGTCAGATAATACGGTACGACTGAAATGTCATGGAACGTGCCACTGTTACACCGACTCATGAATACGCAGCTTATCGTTTTTGTTCGGTGGGCCGGATGGAGACAACCGCAGACGAGCAGGTCCTCCCATGGATTTTTCATACAGAACTTTTGAACAGCGTCTCCCACATGATATAGCGTAGTGAGTGTTTTAAATCAGAAATTGACTGAATATGAAGGTAGAGAAGGAAGTACAGCAAGCAGTAAGATTTCTTAAATAGTCCTTGCCATAGCTATGCGTTTTTAGACCGCAGGCTGAGGCCTACATCCGGCTTTCATTAGGTACAGATCCAGACTGTAGCATCGTCTCAAAGCCTGCTGTAAATCGTTTGCCCGACTGTACTCTTGAGCCAATCACTCACGTCACATCGTATCCATCTTGTCTGGGTGGTCGCAGATTCGCAATATGCGGTCGCTACAGAGCAAAGGAATGTATACAGTCGTGGAACCTCGATTCGCCGAACAGTGTGGGGAAGTTGGCTCTTTGCCTGTTTTTCGTCCTTTTTTCAAGTCTTTGAATGCTCTTGGGCGATGAATTCAATCCTGTTGCTCATTGGTAGAGTTCGCCATCGAGGTCCGACATCGAGGTCCGACGTCAGATGGCTAGATTGCAGCGACGCATTCTTATATCAACCAAGACGGCGATCACTTGTAGCTCGATAGTTAGCATATGATTATGGCCACCGTGCCGACAACCTATAAAGAGGATAGAATCCGTGGATTGGAGAGTGAGCTCCGTAATCGGTACACTGCAACTTCTGACGCACAGAGAGATTGTACAACAAGGCACATGCAAGAATAAGCAAAACTGAAATGCCTCTCGAATTCTGTACACAGGCGGACTAATGTCACAATGGAACCCCAGCGGCGACTCATGCACCGAGCCCACGGCCCTCTTGATCTGATATATAGCACCCAAACAGTACCAAATGAAATGTTGACCCAAGGAAAAGAGGTATAGGTATTGGTGTCTGTATGATGCAATCAAGGCGTCGAACATTTATTCGTCGTTGAGCTTCTCCCGCGCGGGGAGGTGTTTCTCCGACTTGCTTTGGACCATCATGCCAGGCTTGAATGTGATGGGCTCCGTTCCTTGTTTCTGTGGAGATTGGTATCAGCATGGGGTCCGAGGGAAAAAGCAACAGAGCTCTTATCGCGTTGGAGCTGCGTACCTTCATGTATTCCTCAGTAGCCTCTTGCCACTCCTTGGTCATGGTGCGCGGTCGCACGGGGTTCGCGAACAAGCGAGTGATGGAGAAGACAACGACGGCAGCGGCGATGCAGCCAGCACTTAGGAAGAAGACCTTGCGGCCCTCATCCGGCGGCGGGGCCCGGCGCGGACCATGGGGACCGAAGGCAATGTAGTA
The DNA here is from genome assembly GCA_014281115.1 of Laburnicola sp. R22_1. NCBI lineage: Eukaryota > Fungi > Ascomycota > Dothideomycetes > Pleosporales > Didymosphaeriaceae > Laburnicola > Laburnicola sp. R22_1. The sequence goes on from JACONQ010000015.1 coordinate 364,198, forward strand.
TGCTGTGCAAGAGACAAGGGTTAGCTTTGCATGTCCATACACAGCTAACGAGAGCTCGAGTTGCCGGCACAGCTCAGAGCTACATATGCCTCGGGTTGCCGGTACACGTTTCAGCGATACGTGTCTGAGCATCGCGAATGGGCCGGCGCGTCACCCGGCTCCTTCCAGCACCCCATGCTGACTGTGAGATATGTACGCACCAACTTTCTTCTCCTGCAGGGTCATCTCCTTCCAATCCACCTTCATGCGGTCCCTAAGCGACATCCACAAGTCGGCCTGCTCCTGAGGAGGCATGTCATCCCATCGCTTCTCGATATTGGCGAGGGTCGGGTTCGAAATGGCGTGGCTGGCCTGGCGGATCTGCTGCTGCTGCTGAAGGCAGGCGGCGGGTGCGATGCGGATAGCTTGACGTGTCGCAGAGGCTGGGACGAGGGACCCCGAGGCCCGGATGACCGAGGAGCGCAGCATGACAGCGGGTAGAGAGAGTGGAGACGTCGCGAGGTTGCGAAAGGAAAAAAAATTGACTCCGGTGGAGAGGAGCGCGAGTGCCAGTGGGTTGTAGCGGAGATGGAAGTGGTGGTGTGAGTACAAGGGGATCGTATTCCTTAGCGTCTTGGCACACGTTTCTTCCTTCACTCTGTGCTTCTGCTGCACCTGCAAGCAAAGCTTCTAGAGATTCAATGCTAGAGGCAAAGCTGGAGACGGTAGCAGTGAATGTATCCGTGGTACTTTTGCCATGCTTCGGGCTAGTAGGTTGACCCAGGGGAGCGGATTCTCTTCTTTTACCCAAGGAAAGGCGTTCGGTTCGCCCACTGTGCAGGGTGACACAAGAACAGCCCGAGGCATCAATGCTTTCAGAGGTCTATCCGCTATCGCATCAATTCTATTGACCTACACTGTACAGTATCCAATCCATCATAGTGCTCGCGCACAGTGTTTGCATCCTATCCTCCGGGATAATCCAAGGCATGCCTACATATTCCCACGAGTGATTATTACATGTTTCATCCAATTCGCTCGATTCTCAGCTGCGGCAGTGAGCATCAGGAAGCTTTGTGGTAGCTCGGGCCGGCTAGTTGAGGGGCCGCCGGCTGTCACCACTCGAAGTTTTCAGCCCTACGGCGGATCGGAGTCTGACGTTTTCCTATGCCTTTGTCTCGACTCCCCATGTAGGTACTTCGCAGGACGCCGCGGTAGCACAAAGCCGTCATGAGGTCGGCGCAGAAGGGTTCTGAGCTAATCGTTCTAGGAGTCTTCCGGCCGCGGACGCCTCATCGTGCATGCCTTCTACCTGCGGCTCTCCCCCAGTACGATTGCAATTCCTGACGTTCGTGGCGGTAGCATGTTACACCAGGACTCGCCCCGCGTACCGATGCCGCATACTATTACGCCGTGATAACCTTGCAAACGACCATCCTGTGGCGGCGCCGCGCATAGCAGGGAACGTAGAAGGCGCTGTAGAAACACTCGAGTGCGGGGGGGTTTGTTGTATCGCAGAAGCGAAATGTTGGCGCATACACGCGGTATGCCAGCAGGACACGCTCATGGCAGAGGCGGAAAGACACGCCACAGAAACTACCCAGGCCGAGGAAGACGGTCACCGGCGCTCTCCGGCCAGCGTCCGAGGTTTACGTGTGGGTAGCAACCGGCTGACAGGGTGTTCGGATGCACCTGCGCCTGCAGTTTGTTTTTTCTGGGCACGACGTACCTTCTATTTAGTTCCCCTCCCTCACCCCACCCGCCAACGCTCACCCATCTGCGAGGATTCTTCCACTCGACACACCACGCAACCCTCTCACACAGAATTCAATCATCAACATGGTTGTCAAGGTCGGAATCAACGGCTTCGGTCGCATTGGCAGGATCGTCTTCCGTAATGCGTGAGTTTCTTGCCCCGCTCTCATTGCCGTGCTTGCTTGCCAGACCCCGCTAACACAGCAGGACAGCATTGAGCACAACGACGTAGACATCGTCGCCGTCAACGATCCATTCATCGAGCCCCACTATGCTGTGAGCAACCTCATCTTCCTCGAGGCGGCCACAATACCGTCGGCTGCAAAACGTAGAGTGCGGCCTAGCAGGACAAGGAGCTGACAGAGTCACAGGCGTACATGCTCCGATACGATAGTACTCACGGCCAGTTCAAGGGCACCATTGAGGTCGATGGCAGCAACCTGAAGGTCAACGGCAAGACCGTCAAGTTCTACACCGAGAAGGACCCTGCCAGCATCCCGTGGAGCGAGACTGACGCTTACTACGTCGTCGAGTCTACTGGTGTCTTCACCACCAAGGACAAGGCCGGCGCTCACTTGAAGGGCGGAGCCAAGAAGGTTGTCATCTCTGCTCCCTCTGCGGACGCTCCCATGTTCGTCATGGGCGTGAACAACGAGACCTACAAGTCCGACATCGATGTGCTCTCCAACGCGTCCTGCACCACCAACTGCTTGGCTCCGCTTGCCAAGGTCATTCACGACAAGTTCACCATCATTGAGGGCTTGATGACTACTGTCCACTCCTACACGGCTACCCAGAAGGTCGTCGACGGCCCGTCCGCCAAGGACTGGCGTGGAGGTCGCACTGCCGCTCAAAACATCATCCCTAGCAGCACCGGTGCTGCCAAGGCCGTCGGAAAGGTTATTCCCGATCTCAACGGCAAGCTCACTGGCATGGCTATGCGTGTACCTACTTCCAACGTCTCCGTCGTCGACTTGACTGTCCGCATCGAGAAGGGTGCAACCTACGACGAGATCAAGGAGGCCGTCAAGGAGGCTTCCGAGGGCAACCTCAAGGGTATGTGATTCATGATTCGTTCTGAACCCAGCTAACAGGGCTAGGTATACTCGGATACACCGAGGACGACATTGTCTCCACCGACTTGAATGGTGACAACCGCTCCTCGATTTTCGATGCCAAGGCCGGTATCTCCCTCAACAAGAACTTCGTCAAGCTCGTTTCCTGGTACGACAACGAGTGGGGTTACTCCCGCCGTGTCCTTGACCTGCTCGTCTACATCGCCAAGGTTGACGGCAACGCCTAGGAATCAGGACAGAATCAGGCAACGCCAAAACTGTAGGATGAGGATGGTTGAGAGTTACACTTGACGACAGTAAGGGTTTGGGAAAACATCAATGAGTTTATGTCACACGGTAGACACTATTAAATACAATAATCATATGAGATTCACTTGTGCCACTGCCACTGTATTTTATTAATTGTAGTCATCTGCTACATACTAGTCTTTCTATTTGCCGTAATTTCTAGCCTATTGTATAATAGCTCGCTTCAGAGAAAGACCCGTGCTCCTGTGAGGAGACATCATGCAAGTGTTCGCGACAGTACTTCTGTGGTTGCAGTACTATGATATTCCTGTAGCTTGTTCCATCTGCTTTTGTATTAGTTAACCTAGATTAAATTCTTATTTGGAGAGGTCTGGAACTGTGCAGAGACTCCTGTTTAGGCATGATGAACTAGGCGGTAAAATGCGGGAGATTACGGAAAGCAAATTGTCCGATTTTCGGCTACGGAGAATGTCGAAATTCTGCACGTTTATTTGCCAGTCCCTTCCAGTTTGTCTTCACTCACGTAGAATCCTCCGATAAAATTCATGCAATTTTAAGGGATCGAAGGGTTGTAGAGCTCGAGGACAAACGTGTGCAGACAAGTATCGTATATTGTACATCCTACACTAACTCAGCCCTTAGCAGACTTTCCATTTGTGTGTTCGTCCTCTATAAAAGATTAGAAGATAGTTCCCAATTCGTTGTCCTTTGCGTACGTGGTCAGGAGCATGGCTTGACATTGTTTGGGAGATTTTGAGGATAGGAGCTATTCCTAAAGAGGTTTAGCGGATCGCACGCCAAGCCTGTCATGTCGATGCGCTCGAAGTCCATTGACTATTCCTTGACCCTTCCTACCAAGCTGTAATTCAACAAAGTTAGCACTCTGCGCCTGGCTCTTGCCTTGTTCTATTACTCCCTCCAAGGGCATTACCGGCATATTGACGACAAAAAACGCGGCTGCTCGCGCGTTTGTGTTGACGACTCGGCGTTCGCATCACGGGACCTGTGGATCGGGGGTTCGTTGGACAGGCATGACTTCACGCTCATACTGATTGAGTTTGTCGGGTAACAGCTAACAGATGCATTAGCGCGGACTCTACGCTAGTTGAGAGAACAGCTCCAATACCATCCGAAGGCCGAAGATTTATCGCGCTTAGCTTTGGCGCGCGGCCAAAGCAGAAGTCCTCATTCGCAGCTACAAGTTCAACGAGGCCATGAGAGCGAGCTGGTAAAGTAAGTCAGAATCTGTCGCTTATGCCACGGAGATGTATGTCTCTTGCCGGACCACGACACTTGCTCTTCGAGCAATGATGCCCCTTTCTCGAGGTGAGGGTAGCAGACATCATTTTCATCCGAATTTCGTCTTGCATCAAGTTCGGCATCGGCTTTGTCCTGATGACCTATGCCACAAAAGCTACCCTCGACATCCATACCCTATTCATCCAGTAGTGGGCCAGTATCTTGGGTCACGTTCTGCGTGAAAATCTGCCGAAAAATCGCCTCAGATGAGACTCAAGCACAATACACTTTTCACCATCGAATATCCCACTCACCGGAAATTTTGAAGCTTCCTCTATACGCAGCCGGCTTGCAACTGCATTCGTCATCACTGAGCTTCACCCTCTGCAATCTACAACGCTCTGCGATTCGGTCATATGCTTACCAATTACTCAGACCCACGGACACCCCCGGTGTGTATCGAGACCACCTCACCATACCGCGCCATGGCCGCCATAGCTGAAGACATCATGGTTCTGGCAGACGAGGACGAAGCCATGGAATCCATAGAACAAACCAACGGAAATAACGATCATGGCGCTACAGTCGATCCCTCGAAGCTCTTGTTTCACACTAATTCGCAAAATGTTCTGTCGCCAAAACTTCCTTTCCATGGCCTGGGCCCATCCTTGAAAGCGTCACCCCCACGAAAACACTTGCACATACGGGATCATTCCGACCGTCCTCACCTAAGTAGCGTCTCAGATTCGCGTCACCGCAGGAGTTCCCCGCCAGTGGATCTTGATGCTATGGACATTACCCCCCCTCGTTCTACCCTTATCCAGGTGCGTGTGGCACCGCCGCCAAGGTTCGAACCTCTGCCGTATCCGTCTTCGAGAACAGGATTGGTGTACGACGACCGAATGAGGTTTCATGCGGAATTTCCAGACTTTTTGTCCAACCCCGACGACATTCATCCTGAGGATCCGCGCCGGATTTACGAGATTTTCAGGGAAATATGTGAAGCTGGCTTAGTACAAGCATCAACCGATATCGATGATGAGGAAGCAGATGAAAATCAATGTTGGAGGATTCACGTAAGACATGCTACTGAAGCTGAAGTTTGTCTGGTGCACACTCCCGAGCATTTTACCTTCGTTGAGGGTCTCCAAGGTATGTAACTGGATGCTTGGCAACGAGATGATATCTTAACCCTATTCCAGACCTACCAGCAAGTGAGCTGAAGGAGCTTTCCGACAAACTCGATTCAATCTATTTCAACAGTGCAACGTACGATAGCGCGATGTTAGCGGCGGGAGGCGCGATCGAGGCCTGCAGAGCTGTTGTGCTCGGTCACGTCCGGAACGCCATTGCAATCATACGGCCGCCAGGTCACCATGCAGAGAGTGACGCACCTTCTGGATTTTGCATATTCAATAATGTGCCTATTGCCGCGAGAGTGTGCCAAAAAGACTTCCCGGAAACTTGTCGGAAAGTCTTGATACTCGATTGGGACGTACACCACGGCAACGGGGTGCAGCATGCCTTCTATGACGACCCAAACGTCCTGTATATCTCATTGCACGTGTTCAAAGGCGGTCACTTTTATCCGAATCTCCCCGATGGCGACCTCACATACTGTGGCGAGGGACCAGGCTTAGGACGCAACGTCAATATTCCTTGGGAGGATCACGGCATGGGCGACGCTGAATATATATACGCCTTCCAACAGGTGGTGATGCCTATTGCAACGGAATTTGACCCCGACCTGGTCATAATATCCGCTGGATTCGACGCTGCTGAAGGAGACGTCCTAGGCGGCTGTCATGTCACCCCAGCCTGTTATGCCCATATGACCCATATGCTCATGCGAATAGCACAAGGGAAGATCACCGTATGCCTCGAAGGAGGCTACAATCTACGATCCATTGCGCGGTCTGCTCTAGCAGTCACAAGAACGCTCATGCTGCAACCGCCAGATCGGCTCGCAGAAAACCTGGAGCCGAACCAATCTGCTGTGCGCACGATAGAACTTGTCAAGCACCAGCAGTCAAAGTTCTGGAAGTGCTTATACCCTAAGCATGTTGATCGGGCTGATCCCAACTTCAGAGCTACCAAGCGCTTACACGAGGTCTTGAGGACGTATCAAAGTCAAAACTTGGCTGAAGAGCATCATATGACTCCTTTACCAATTAACAAAAATGGAATAGCAGAGACATTTGAGCACAATGTGGTTGCCACGTAGGTGTATACATCCAGCTAGAGCTCCTTTGTACTAACGTGAGCAGGCCTGAATTCATGGAGGAACACCCATTGCTCGTCATCTTTCACGACCCACCGACACTGACTACCACTCCGGACCCTGTGACCGGCAAGACAGAACTCCACAACATGTGGCTGGTATGTATTTGCGCACAGTCTTACACTGTATAGCCACTGACGAAGAACGCGAAGACTGATATTGTGGAAAAGGAGTACATCGGATGGGCGATCGAGAATGGCTTCCAAGTCGTTGATGTGAATATTCCGAGAATAGTCTCGATAGAAGATGTAAGCTTACAATATGTACCTTTTCGCGGGAGCTATCACTTACCTGGCCAGGACGACGGAAGCTATGTTAGCGCCGACAGCAGTGACGCCAGAGCGCAGCAAACTCGGGAACTTGCTGCCTACATCTGGGAAAACTATATCGAGTAAGTAGAACGCACACAAGCGTGTGACATGTCTGACCCTATGATAGGCCATACGCAGCAACACAAGTATATTTTATAGGGATTGGAGCGGCGTATATCGGCTTGGTCGATTTATTAGGTAACATTCGTAAGTTTTTTTTTCCTCGCGTAGAAGGATGCACAATTCTAATACGTATAGTAGAAAGCGCTACCGATGACGAAAGCATTGTCCAGCATCTCTTCGCGTTTGTCGCCGATACTTCCATACAATCCATCCGAGCCACTGATGATAGCGTTCATGACTGGTACCAGCGGGTATGTTGAAGAACCACAGCCTCTTTTATACTCATCTGACGTTTCAATTTCGTTAGCACACCCACATCTACGTCCAAGATGAGCACCTAGTATGGGATCGAAACCGCGTACGCAAATTGCGCAAGAAATGGGGCAACCTTATCCGCTCCGAGAAGAACAATATTAACAGCATGCTCGGCCATCATCTCAAAGAAGTGCAGAAGTTGCTCTTGGAGAAGAAGACCGAGTTTGAGGAGCAAGATCAGCTGCTGAAAACGAGTCTTGCTAGCAGCGCGAGCGCGAGACAGGGACGCCGAAGCCCTGCTTTACCCACCAGCAGCAGAATGCAGTCTCCAAGACAGGCAAGCGTGCCCATTGCGCGGAATGGTGACAAGATGCCGCCCGTGGGATTCTTCAGTGTAGGCGGAAATAGTCCGCGCATAGGGACCAATAGTCCTAGGAGCCCGAGGAGTCCGTTACGGCAGGATTTCCGACGCGGCTGAGGAGATAGATGTGAGCGGGCGGACGGGCCGGGCTTTGTCTTCCTTTTTTTGGCAATCGTTTTTGTTCTGTTCTATTCTATTCTCATATGCATTGCTGGGCGCTGGAGGGGCCGAGATCCTTCTGCATAGTTACCGTTAAGTCACTTCGTAGGGGACCAATGCAACGTTTTGGGTTGTTTGATCGGTGCTGTGCCGAGGTCTGCGTGCGTGCGGTCCGATTGGGAAGCGAAGGGTTGTTCAAAACTACAAAGGGATATTTCAAATGCACGACTATGCAAACAACGCGCTTGCTGGGTAGATAGCCGCGGTGGTGGGGACGGGATTTCAAAAGAAACGGGTGCGCGATACATGGCAAGACTCAGCATAGGCGCAAACAAAAAGCAACCGCGATGGGGTATCTTTAAGAAGCTGGTCTGTCGTCAGCCTTGCTTGCGAATGCTATGTATACGTTAATAGTTGTTAATGTTTAGTGTAGTGGGTGGGTGGACGGATACACGATCGGTCTAGGGATGATAGTTATCCCGTGTCTTGGTTCGAGGACTACGGCTTACCGTGCCTAGACATATGCTTTGCTACCCAGTGTACCCACCATGCTGTACGTACAGTGGTGGTCAGGGTGAGGGCTGAGAGTATCGTCCCGAGGTCATTACGTACACGGCTGTACTCAGGTGACACAGCGTCCGAGGTCTAGATCTACCCTGGAGTTGCTGTGAGTGTCGGATGCCTAACAATTACAGGAGGAAGTTTCTTCACACCAGTGTGGAATGTTCTGGCTAGGGCGACACTAGCCTGGGGGGTGGATTGCGGCTTCACGTGTCGTGATCATCTGATGAGGCAGCCACCCCCGGCCTAACTCTAACCATGGGCTAGCCGGAAGGAGCCACCTGTCACCAGACTGGTGAGCGAGTGGGCGGGTTTGCTGTGCCTGCGAGCGGCTTTGACGTAGATCAGCGGCCATGTCGAAATCACTGTGCGAGATCTAGCCCAAGCAGACGTTCATGGGGCGAAAAGGCCATGCCAGGTCCCCGCAAGCGTGGGCTTAGTACATGGTGCCCTGCTAGCAAATCAGCGTCTCCATTTTGCCAACGTGAACGGCCGGCTACCTAGGTAGGTATGTGGCACCATCACCGACAGCACTCCTCTCCGACAGCACGTCTCTCCCCTCAATGAGCCTCGACGAAGATTACCTCGCCCACGGCTGGGCGCGATCGGAGCCTTAGAGTTTGCCTTCACCGACAGCGGCCACACCTGCACCGCCCGCCAACTCTACCCCAGGACACCCATCACGACAAATGCTAACCTCGACGTCGCCCTCCATCTCCGCACCACCTTCGCCTGCTGCAACATACCACCTGCACAGCTGTTCATACCATGCGACGCGACGCACCTCCAACACCTCTTGTGCCTCTCCTCGCCTCCAGGTGAGCAGCGCACCACCGCGCCGCCCGGACGCGCAAACCTCGCCAGCTGCTTCGCTCTTGTCGCCAGTGCCCGCATTTGCGCCGTCGCCTTCGGTTAGGAGAAGAAAGTACGTTGACGCGGGCACTCAATACTCACCAGAGGGTTACCCGCCGACGCACAGGCCTGTCCCGCCTCAACCCGCACCCACGACCTCGTCCGCACCCGTTCGCCCTCCCTCACACACTCCCGACCATATAGAGCGGGGGGAGACCTCTGCTGAATCCACCGTCACGGAGCCGCCAGAGCCTGACCTGCGGATAGACCCGCTACCAGTGGTGCCAGCACACACAGTCCAAGCTGGCAGGACGACATCAAGACACAAAGAGAAGGAGCCGCAGCATGAACAGCAAACGCCAAAGCAGAATGAAGCGAGCTTTATACCCTCGGCGCAATCCTCCCCCGCGAAGCGGCCACGTCCACAGAGTGGGACCTTCAAGGTCATGCCGCTGAAGTACGAGACGTGCGACATGAAGGACTTGGGCGTCTTGGTCTCGGACATGCTGATGGAGCTGGTGCGGTTGAACGACGACATGCCACTGCGGGATGGGCAACTCACGCGCTTCCATTCAAGGTAACACAATCTAGTACTAACTATGGATTAACCGACTGACTTCCTTTGACAGAGCGCCGCCTGCGATATCCGTCAAAGACTACCTCTTTCGCCTAATTGTGCACGCGACTCTCTCACCACCAATCCTCCTTTCCATGGTTTTCTACGTCGACAAGCTATGCACCATGTACCCCGCCTTCACCATTAGCAGCTTGACCGTGCATCGATTCCTCATAACGGCGGCAACCGTGGCTGCGAAAGGGCTCAGTGATAGTTTCTGGACGAACAGCTTATATGCAAAAGTGGGGGGCGTTAGCGTGAGAGAACTGGCGCTGCTGGAGCTAGAGTTCCTCAGAAAGCTAGATTGGCGGATCGTGCCGAAACCCGAGACACTCGTGGACTACTACAAAGGGCTGGTAGAACGAGGCGAGGGTTATGTGATAGAGAAGGAGATTGGGTCAGAGACGTCCTCTGTCATGGCCAGTTCCACGGCCACTTCACAAACAGATACTTTAGCATCCAGCACCCCCGAGTCAAGCGATTCATAGCCTTGGTAACGATATTGAGGACATGATCTTCGAACCCATCGCTTCTTCTTCGTTGTTTCTATGCATCAGAGCGCTGTTGCTGCAGTGGGCACAGACATGGTATAGACGCTAGCATTCAAGGCAAGCCCATGAGTTCATTTTATTGAGAATTGTAGCCATAGAGTAAAAGTTCATGGATAGACTTTGTACGTATTACGTATCACAGGGCGTCTCACCCCCAGTATGTCTCCGATTCTTCGTCCTATTACCATAAGTTGATGAGTTGGCTGCCCCAAGTCTCAGTTCAACCGACGGTTGGGTGAAGAGGAACGGTGCAAAAGGTGACAGAGGAGGGTGTACTGCAGGCGTCGCCGGGTACTTTGCTACCTATGGGCTTCCGGTTGGCGGGACCACCATGCCGTTGCTAACAGAAATGGGAAATATAGCTACTGGGCGCGTAGGATTCAGTCTTGAGAGCTTTTGGTGTAGAGGGAACTCGCTCCGGCTTACGGGCATCAGGTATTGCAGGTGAGCGCATGAGCAACACAGGGGGCGAGTGGATTCGGACCTCAGGCCGGCTGAGAATGACAGTGGTGAAAGGGTTGAAATGGAGATGCAAGGAATACTGGTCAAGCGATGAACAACTAGCGGCGCCATCGTGAGTGATGCGTTGGACAAATGATATTGCCCCATTCGGATAACCCTGGTCGATGCAAGCTCGTCGAGAGCAAAGAGTGAGGCTACCCTCTGCACTCTGTGGCTCTTCATCGCACCTTTCGAGAGCCGCAGCTGTAAGGGAAGACCGGTAACCGCCCAGGGATGGCCTGGGCAGAGGATGGCCATGTGTTCCTTTGCCATGTGCCAAAGACTTCCAGGCCGGGTCATTAGCGACTTGAACCCGTCTCTCTGCCTCCCACCCTCCCAAGTCGTTCCCCACCCCCACGATCCGCGCAGACAGCCGATTCCCTTACGAAACCGCGCTTGAGAGGTCGTGTGCGTAGACTGTGGAGAAGCCGTGGCCTGCCCAGAAGACTGCCGTTCAACACCGGACGGCTATCGCGTCTCCCCACGTCTTGCACGCGGCGGCAGTAGCGCAAGTATCATGAGAGTGAGTCGCGCTACTTCACGTCCCCGCCCCAGGGCCGTCGCAGGTGCCTTTGCAGGCGTGCTGTGCCCTCCGCATGTCGGATCATCGCTCTCTTCATTCTGCGACGTCGCGCCTACACAACGTGTGCCAAAGGGCTAACCATGGCCTGCAGAAGCGGTATACTGCATGACCGTTATGCCCACGATATGAATGACATGGGCCGGAGGGAGTCTAGCCATCGACAGCACGATGCGAATTGGGGCTTCAAGTATCCCGAGGCACCCATTGCGCCGCCGCCGTTTGCCTTCGCAGAGCAACCAGCCGCCTTGACCGACAGCCTAGCCCAGCTACAGCTCGGACGCGTACCTAAGACGCGCACCAGTCCCGTGGTGACCCGTACCAGAGTCGCCCGCCATGGTTCCAATCCTCACCCCTCGCGCCCCTCCAGCAGCGGAGGAGAGAACGCCATGTTTCCACCCCGCCCGCTTGCCCCGCCGCGACGAGCCGAGTCGTATTCGCATCCCACCCCCCTCGAAGACTTCCGCCGCTCAAGACGATGGCCGCCGAACGGGTACCGCCTGGACGACGCCCTGGAGGCGAAGGATGCCGAGGACTTGATATGCGCCGGAGCGTCTACGTTCAAGGGCTACTGCGATGAGATACCGAACACATCCGCAGGTTACGACCGCTTCTACGCCGTCATGGACTCGGAGCACCAGAGCAGGACAGACCGCGGGCCTATTCCGACCGATGCATACCGATACATCTCCCTCAACATGACGGGCGCCTCGGAGAGTCAGTTCCCATGGCTCTCTCTGGAGCAGCCGTGCATGGCTTACGCATATGGAAAGAGCGCAGGCACAACAACGTTGAATTATTGGGTCAGCAAGTCAGGCAGCAGTCACCCGCCGGTCAAGCTTGCTGGCGAGACAAAGCCGCGGAAGATAAAGTTCCTTCAGATACTGGACCGTTTACAACATTTGGAGGGCGGACTCGAAGAAGATGTTAGTCTACTGCCCCAAAATCCGGTCGCTAGCTACAGCGACCTGACTGGATTGCCTTGCCTGAGGTAACATGCCTGGGAAACGCTTTACTGACTTTTTGCTAGGACCCAGATGAGATGTACCGATACCTTTACAGTACTTTAATTGAAGATCCAGACCGTTATGGTGATAATGCGGATACCGGCCTTCAAAAGCAGATGACAGACCTTATTGCGGTCCTCAGCAACCCCACCTGGAAAGATTTCTCCAACCCCAAGAACCAAGTAGTTGCCAAATATTTTGACTCTCCGGATCAGCACAGAAAGCAGGAATTCTTCCATCAGCTACTCCTTTCCGTGGAGCTATATCTTCGCGTTCATTCTAAAAACCATTCGGACAAAGTTAAGCGGAAACTCATGCTACAGCTCCCTCCTACCATTGCCTGGGATCTCGCAGTTGCACAACGATGGCTGGAAAATATGGAAATCACGAAATCACGAACATCCGAGAATCAAAGCACATTCAGTTTTGAATTGAGACACAGGAAACGACAGAAGGATGCTCTACGATTGTTCGCAGCGACGTTGAAGTGGCCAAATATGGACGAGATAGACTACGTACTTGAAGAGAAGGACAAGAATGAGAAGCTGCTAGAAGATCGCTCGGCAGATGCGATGTCGTGGTTCTCGGGGATTATTCTTCCTGGACGTACACTGCCTTGGCTTATTATGAACAGTCTGATAGACTGTGATAGAGATACCGGGGATGCTCTCAAGTATTTGACGCATATGCATATGGCATCGGGATTCCAGTATCGAGCAAACACGTACTGGTCAGCCCAGAGTATTGTGGGGAAAGTTCTTGGTGCTGCACGGGGTGTAAAACAGATTGCTGGCTGGGTAGGGCCCTGCATCTATACTCCCGATCTCAAGCGCACAGAATGTGTTCGCGTCCACCAACTTGGTTCCATAGACCCGCCACTTACACGAAAAGACGTTGAACACATGGACAATCGGACAAACCCACTAGGCCCAGAAGACACCAGCTACCCTATTGAGGACTACGAAGTGCCAATGCCAGATATGGACGAAGTGACTGACCTGATTCGAATAGAGAAGCTTAGTTTCGTGCCTGCAAAAGAACAGCATACGTCTACTCGACAAGTGCCCGGGGGTCCACTTCTGTTCGATGCCGGGATCTACTTTGCATGTGGCGGTGACAGCTGGCCAATGAAGCTCAGATATGATGTGGACTTCATCAACGCTTTTCCATGCCATCAAGGTCCCCATGGTAAGACCAAATCTGATCTATATGTCATGCCCCAAACTAACGCGCCAAAGTCCTCTTCTATGATTTCGCATATCAAGCAGTCCAGATTGACAATGGCCTGGTTGATCTCCACGATTGGGGACGCCAATCCGGCCGCCGCTCGCGACCATCTTCTTCCCGCTCTTCTCCCGGAAAGAAGGCGTTGGCTCTAGCGAATGCAAACGAAGCGGCACATCTGCAAGTCAACAAAGTGCTTGCGATTGAGGCGCTCGGCGTTAGTGATAACGAGGTCTTTGCAAGAGCTTGGTGCGCTCATCATGGCCACAGTGCCATTGTGGCGAATATCAAAGAAACGTGCATGGCTTGCGCGATTCGAGAAGCGTATGCGGCGTGCATTTCGGTGGTGATCTTCACTGAGGGTGGAAAAGAGACGGAGAAGGACGAGGGTATTTACATCTGAGGCTTTGCGGGCGTTGGATGAGAAATGTCTGTTGACGCCGCATTGTCTTGGAGGAATAACCTACAGACCCGCGTTAACAGCATTTATTCCCTTACTTTGGGGCAACATAGTGCATGGGCACATTCTACTGCGGGGTGTTACTCAACAGTGCGGCCTGGATGGAAGAATCCTTGGACGTGGGGCCATATCAAACGACCGAAACATGGCTGAGTACTATTTTCATCGGGTGCTCAGTCATTAGCCTTCGGGCACTACACACTATTTCATTTGTTTGGCTAGGGGATAGGGTTTTGGTGATTGGAGTATTGACATGCATGCTTCATGCAGTTGGTCGGATGCTGCGAGCTCTGTATTACTGGTCCTGGCGTAACTCGGAGGGAGGATGGGGTACTGGCATGACGGAATGATGGAACTGGCGGCTGCCTGGTTATGAGATACCTGCTTTATGATTACGAGGTAGCTATGAGCTACGAATGTACGATTTCATCAACCATCTTGTAGTCCTGGTGTGTTTGGTATTTGAGCGGTAGGGTGGTATTATAATGTTTGAGAGTCTACTGGCCTGTTATTATTGTAGGATAGGGATACTTATGGGACCTGTCTACAAACTTTTATCCTGGGGCTGTCCACGGGTTGGTACCTACATGTAAGCTCCATGGCCTCCAGGGCTCGGGCTTGAATTCGGCCACGTGACCTTTCGGCCATGCCCAGATTAGGACCGCATACAGCTTCGGCGACCTCAGAGTCGTTCAACTTTCGCAGCGCGCGTGAACTCCACACGACCGGGAGATTTGGGGGCATCTCTCGTTTATAGGCGTTCTGCAAGCTGAACATTCAACAAGGTTTTATTCCAGGCGTCAAAGGCATTCCTTGACTTGCTGTGGCGATTGCGCTCCCCACCTTACCTTCCGGCTGCAGTCCATAGCTTCCGCGCTGGGCAACAACCATACCTCGAGATTCTATTGCCAGCGCATCCGTACCACTTACTATACGCCCACATGCCACGATTGCATTTATTCACACACACCTTGTGAAGCGCTTGATCGCAACCGCTCGCACCTCTCCGCAACATGGGCCGATCGGCGATCCCACCCGCGCTCTACGAGCTCTCGAATCCCAGCAGCCCCGAGGCCCAAGTGAATGCGCTGCGCAACCTGAAGAACGAGATCGTGGGCCATGAGCAGCGGAAAGAGCTTGCGGTGATTCACGGCGTGGTAAAGCCGCTTGCGGGCCTACTACGGACAGAGACGAGGAAGGGTGGCAAGCGGAGGAGAGGCGTTGCAAATGGGAGCTCCGGCGTGGGCAGGGAGAGCGAAAGAACAACGGACTGGACGACCGAAGACGAGTTGCGATTTCAGGCTACGCTCGTGGTTGGGAGCCTTGCGAATGGTGAGTTGCGACAAGGCGCATGGCAGCTTTTGCGGAAAGAGGCACATCTGGGAATGAGAGCTGACATGTGAGGATCTAGGCGGCCCTGCATTCATCACCCCGCTGCTCGCTGGCGACGTCCTTCCTCCGCTCCTCGAAGCCCTGTCTCCCGGCGAAACGCCCCCCAAGCTCCTCGTGACTACGCTGCGCACACTCAACCAGATCGTCGATGCCGTCGCACAAGAGAAGCCCTTCTGGGACGCGTCCTCTGCACTATCACATTCGGTGAATCAGCAAATATACACAAAACCCGTCGTAGAGAGCCTGGCGGAGATACTCGCCCAGACGTCCCGGTCGCGCACCGTCTACCAGCAGATCTCTTCGGCAACACAGCTCGTGATAAAGACATGCCGGGAAGACAACCAGAAGAAGATGCTGCTAGAGGCGGGGGTGCTAGACCTGCTCACGGCGAAGATGGCTGCTATGGCCGCGGACGATGATCCGTCCTGGAGACCGGATTCAAGACACCCGCATGCTGAAGCACTGCCAAACATGTATCTGCCTGATATTCTCGAAGCCATTGCCGCAATCATCAAGGACTCACATTACAACACGGCGCGGTTCGTGTATTCACAACATATCCAGAACCTCTTCGGGTGGCCGAAGGGCGCTGCTTCTGGAACCTACGATGGTTATGCTGGGTCGTCACAGTCGAACTCATGGGACAAGCTGATACCTCGGCTGCAGACGCTGCAGAGCAAGTCGGACCCGTACAACAAGTCATGGCCTGCCTTGAGCGCTCTTGCTCCGACAAATGACGAGAGTTACCTGCGTTTGCCGAGTATGGAGGCCATGAACCAGGCATCATCAAGCAGAAACGTCATTACTGACGAATCCGAGACGCCGCTGTTTACATGGCTCATGTTTGTAGCTAGGAGAGGGGAGGGCAGAGAACGCCTGGCCGCGTGTTGGCTACTTGCATTACTGAAGAAGTTTGGCGAGAGGTGGTCTCTGAATGATCCCTCGAAAACGACGCGGGAACGCCATTTCTCATATCTGGTCGTTCCTCTCGTAGTCAAGATGATCGAAGAAGCAAATCCGACTTCGGATTTGGCGAAAAGGATGAGCGTTTGCGACCCCGCGGAAAGGGACGAGGCCTGGTTCGTTCTTGAGCGGTCTCCGCTGGTCCTGGCAGAACTGGTTGCGAGCAACAAGACACTGCAGAATGCGGCGGTTGACGCTAAGATACTTCCCGTACTCGTACACATATTGAAAAAGTCGTTCGACCCCGTGACGACTTCGTCAAAGCCTTTGTGGCAACCAAAGTCTTCGGCACCGCCGGTCAGGGATCCCACGATCGATGTTGCGTCTTCGACACTAGGGATACCAGGACTTAGTTCTGACGTTCTCCATGTATATCGATACAGGGAAAGTGCTCTTCTGGCACTAGCTGCGATAGCAGATACTCAAGATCCGCTCAGGAAGCTCGTCATTGAGCTAGGTGGCGCGCCCCTTATCATTGATTCGCTCGTTCCGTATCATGGTGGAGCGAATGATACGTCTTCGCAAGTGGCGAGTTCGATCACAGCAAAACATGGCAATCCCATAGCCGTGCTCATCGCGGCGTGTAAGGTGACGAGATCACTCTCAAGGTCGATAAGTGTTCTACGGACGAGCTTGATCGATCATGGCATTGCGCAACCTTCGTTTGATCTCCTGACACATCCAAATGTCAAGGTGCAGATTGCTGCTACGGAAGTCATCACGAATTTGGTCTTGGAGGTGTCTCCAATGCGCACCGTAGGCTTTATCCCATTTTAATCTTATTACAACAGATACTAAGCAATGACTTTTGTAGGAAATCATCGAAGCCGGCGCACTCAAGACTCTTTGTGAGCATTGCCGCTCCGCTAACTTCGACCTTCGGTACGGTAGTTTGTGGGCGCTGAAGCATCTGTGCTTGGGTCTTCCGTACAACATGAAGATCCACTGTCTTGATGAACTGGGCATAGGTTGGCTTGTGCAGGTGCTCAACGGCGAGCCTTCGTCCAAGCCAACGCCTTCCGCGCCTCTCGGTATGGGTACACCAAACGCCGCAGGTGAACAAGTCGATATTCTCAACGCAGTTGACGATCCGCACATGGACGTCGATGAGGATCCGTCATCCTCGGAAGACGAAGACACCATGACGGACAGTATCCCTTCCGTTCGCCGCCAACAACGTTCGGGGTCGCGGTATACAAGCGCCACAAACATACGCGACCGGCTACAACAAATCAAGAATGACGAGCAAGACACACGTCTAAGCAGCGAGCGGGACGACATCCGCCTGCAAGAGCAAGCACTAGACTTCATCCGCAACTTCATCACCGAAGAGAAAGCCTCTGGCGAAATGATCGACCACCTCCTCAAATGCTTCGGCCACTCCGCCTTCTTCGAGCTCCTAGACTCGAAGCTCCGTCCCAAGGGCTCCGCTCCCTCATCATCATCAACTACAACCGCAGCAAACACCACCGGCACCACAACAGCAGCGCCATTCCACTGGTCCCCAAACGCCTCCTCCCGCCTCTCCTTCGCCTCCATAACAACAACAACAACGCCCAACATGCAACCCAACTGGGCCGCCTACCCAGCCACCGACCTCATAATAGCCACGCTCTTCATCCTCGTGCACCTCGCAAACGGCCGCCCCATGCACCGCTCCCTCCTCATCTCCCAAACACAACTCATGTCGCACATCCTGCCGCTCCTGACGCACCCCCGCCGCGACGTCCGCCTCCCCTGCGCATGGTTCATCAACAACCTCGTGTGGGTGGAAGATACGACGGATGAGCCGGCGACGCGCGAGCGCGCGCTGCAGCTGAGGCAGTTGGGGTTTGAGGATGGGGCCAGGCTGCTGGGGAGGGATATTGATCTTGATATTCGGGAGAGGGCGAAGACGGCGATGGAGCAGATGGGGAAGTTGCTGGAGGCGGGGGCGGGGGCGACGATGCAGCAGGGGCAGCAGCAGGGGGGTGGTGGTGGGGGGGCGAGTGCGGCGGCAGGGTATTCGAGTCCCGGGGGTGGGGGGACGTTTGGGGAGGGAGGCGCGCAAGGAGGAGGTGGGTTGGGCGGGTTGAGGGGTTTGGGGGTGGGGGGATGAATTCGCACCGGGGGTCTTGGGGGAGGGAGTAGAGGAGGGTGGTAGGACTGGGGTAGGGTTTAGATGGAGTGTATGAGTGAGTGAGTGAGTGCTTTTTTTCAAGTTTTCTACATGTGGGATGGGTGGGTGGGTAAGGGTAAGGAGGTTGCTTTTTATTACGTGCAAATGTACTATTTATTGTGTCTATCTTGTCATTGTTATGGTTGAGCGATGTGTGTAACTATCGTATGTACATGTATTCCTAGCCTCAGATATTTCTATCTGTCTGTCTTGTTGTTTCTCTCTCTCCCTCTCTCTCTCTATAGGTCTTCGATGTAGACCTGTTAAGTACTTTATTAAGTTTTACATAGTGCCAGTGTATAGTTTAAAGTTAATAATTATATTAACTATTTAAAGTTATTTGTTTTACTACTAGTTTAGTATATTTTAAATCTACTTTTTATTTTATATATAAATTTTTACTTTGTGCCAGTGTGGCGTTAATTTATCTACCTACTACTAGTAGCCTAGTAGGGGTAGGACGGCAAAGGCTTTCATCTCAAATAACATGACAAAAAAAGCAGAGCCCCCTGCTTAGTAATCGAAAAGAGCGTGAGAAGGTGATCACAAAACTAATATAAATATATAAATAAATCTCTCTCTGTCCCTCCTTCCCTATTTACATTTTATACTATGAACACGTCACATACTCCTCCTCCTCCCATCAAGAACGGAAAACGAATATAAAAAAATTAAAAATTGGGAGCACACAAAAAAAAGCTCCGAGTGCGTGTATATACTCGGTCGGTCTTGCTTGGTATTTCTCATCCTGGGGCAACTCACGGATGGGATGGTACTTGCCTGGTTTTTTTTTATGTCCTAGTATGCACGAAGCATTCTTTGGTGTATGCGTGAACGTCGCTAGGTAGTAGCTATGGTACACGGTTTCTTTTTTGAGTGTCGGTGTCGGTGTCGGTGTCGGTGTCGGTGTATGTGTTGGTGCTGCCAGTGCCAGAGCTGGCAATGAGCTGGCTACAGGCAGCTACGATACAAAAATGACGGAAGCTTGGGGTACATTCGGCTTTCGTATTGTCTATCCTGGGGTAACACCGTAACACACGGTGATCAGACTTCTGTCCTAGTATCCAAACTTCATAACCTTCAAGGCAGCGAACGACCTTCCATCACGCGCTTCACATATACAAATCAGAACAGGGCTTAATTAATCGACAGTAGAAAACGGGATCTTTGCATGCAAGATGGATAAGATTACATAGAAAGACCATTGCCCAGAGCACCCGTCGGTTGTGAATGTTCGCCCTTTTGCGCAATGGTATACATTTTATACAGGTGGAGGAGAGCCTTCACCGACGAGTCTCTATGACGGAATGGTCCACCCTCACTTTTGCCCACACCCACGGTGCGTCTATGACTTCTCGAGCTCCGCAAGAATCTTCTCACCCTTGGCTCGTGCCGATGCCAAGTCACCGACCATGTAGAAAGCACCTAATGCAGTCAGTCAAGTGTCAGACAATATATTGATGTTCAAACGTACCTTCGGGAAGATCATCACCCTCGCCGCTGAGGATAGCCTTGAATGAGCTGATGGTGTCCTTAAGATCCACAAGCTGGCCCTCAATACCCGTGAAGACATGGGCGACGGTGAAAGGCTGGCTCAAGAACCTCTGGATCTTACGGGCACGCTCGACGGTAAGCTTGTCGGCTTCTGACAACTCGTCCATACCCAGAATGGCAATGATATCCTGGAGCGACTTGTACTCCTGGAGGATCTGCTGGACACGGGTGGCGGTCTGGTAGTGGTCCTCACCGACAATACGGGGGTCCAGCATACGAGACTTGGAGTCCAGAGGGTCGACGGCAGGGTAGATACCCAACTCGGAGATACCACGAGACAACACAGTGGTGGCGTCCAAATGGGCGAATGTGGTGGCAGGGGCAGGATCCGTCAAATCGTCAGCGGGCACGTACACGGCCTGCACGGAGGTAATGGATCCCTTCTGGGTGGTGGTGATACGTTCCTGCATCTGACCCATGTCCACGGCCAGAGTGGGTTGGTAACCGACGGCAGACGGGATACGACCTAGCAGAGCAGACACCTCGGAACCGGCCTGGGTGAAGCGGAAAATGTTGTCAATGAAGAGCAACACATCCTGGCCTTCCGCGTCCCTGAAGTACTCAGCTACCGTTAGGCCAGTAAGAGCAACACGGGCACGGGCCCCTGGGGGCTCGTTCATCTGACCGAACACCAGCGCGACCTTGGACTCGCCATCGAGCTGAATGACAGAGGTCTCCTGCATTTCGTGGTACAGATCGTTACCCTCACGGGTACGCTCACCGACACCAGTGAACACGGAGAAACCACCGTGGGCCTTGGCGATGTTGTTCTACGTTCTGTTAGCCAAAACCAGACGTACGAGACGGGTGCTCTTACAATCAGCTCCTGAATGAAGACAGTCTTGCCGACACCAGCACCTCCGAAAAGACCAATCTTTCCACCACGAGCGTAGGGAGCAAGGAGATCGACGACCTTGATACCGGTAACAAGGACCTCGGCGGAGGTGGACTGCTCGACGAACTCCGGGGGTTCGGAGTGGATGGGAAGGAACTTGTCAGACTTGATCGGGCCACGCTCGTCGATGGGGTCACCAGTGACGTTCATGATGCGACCGAGAGTTCCGTGGCCGACGGGGATGGTGATAGGGGCACCGGTGTCGGTGGCCTTGGAACCGCGAACGAGACCCTCGGTACCTGTCGCAATTAGTCCCAGGCACTGTCGCGGCATTCAATTGCATTAACTTACCGTCCATGGCAATACATCTGACGACGTTCTCACCCAAATGTTGCTATTTGCTGTCAGCGCCTACGCTTCCAGTTGTCCGAGCTTGGCATCCTTACTGCGACCTCCAGAACCAGCTTCTGGCCGCCATTGTCGGTCGTCAAGGCGTTAAGAATCGGGGGCAGTTGCTCTCCATCGAACTTGACCTGCAAGGGTTGTCAGCGCAAGCCTTCGAGATACCGGCGCCGCGACCGGAAAAGTTTTTTCGATTCGAACGGCAGGGAACCCGCTCACATCTACGACGGCACCAATGACTGTGGACTTATTAGCTCCCATCCGTATAGCAGTGACGATGAAACCCACCTTGGTGAATTCGCCCATTCTTGTTGGTATCCGTTGATGCAAACCTGGCGGCGAAGGCAGGCGCGAAGCTCTTCTTGATGGGCTGGAAGGAGCGAACCGGGGCGCGAAGAGACGCCGCCCGAAGCGACCGCTGGAGACCGCTGCATCCATCGAATTAGCACACTGTGCATCGCCAATTGGGTTCGGACAGGCTGAAGCATACCTCTTAAGCATTGTGAGAGATGTGGATGGGGTGGGAGAGGGTGGATTGGTGGATGGGAGAAGGTAAGAGAGCTTTTAGCTGCGCTGCCGAAAGAGAAACTCGGGAGGTGCGCTAGTCTTCGGCGGGTTTAGCCGCTTGGACTCTCCCAAGCAACGCCGACCAGCAGCCTTGCTCTCACGGACCACATGGCAGCGCAATCGCAGCACATAATTTCAGGCATTGTGACGCTTCGTTTACCTAGATATCGTGTTACCCGTCTCGTTCCAGTGCCCTACATTTCACGGCGTGAGCCTTCCAGTAATGGCTTGGACAAGAGAAACAGATAATTGGAGAAGGCATAAAGAGATGGGATGTCTAACGTATTGGAAAAGCCGACGAAGCGCATGATCACGCTGGATTGGCGGCTTGCTGTACATATGATGAAGATAGCTTCTTTACATATGATGAAGATAGCTTCTGTACATATTATGAAGATAGCTTCAGTATCTATACATATTACGCGGAATCTTCGACTCGTCGTCCTCTCGCCCAAAAACAAGTTTCCGTACAGTGTGTTACCCCAAGATAGGCAATACAAAGACCAAATGTACAAAAACTTTTGTCCTCTAGCCCTACACTTTACTTCAATATCTTGTTCCGGTCCAGATCCAGATCCAGGGTTTTCAGAACTGCCAGCAAATGTTGAACATTCACCAAATGCACCATACAATTTTCGTTTTTCATCAAATCCGACTTCTGACAACGGGTCCTGGGGTAACACGCTAACTTTTTACCAACAGCATATATGATATCAATATTGCAGGTGTGCCCAAAGGCAAGCACATAGCGCTCACCACTAGCAGCACTTTCATAGCACAAGAATTCTAATTTTGCACACTGCTATAGAAATTAAAGATCGATTTAGATGCTAAACCTTTAATAATGCCCCCACCGACTACCCACTACTCCCTCAGTAGCAGAAGTACCTTCGTCTGTACGTGTTTCCTGGCGACAACTTCCAGCGTTGTGTTACCCCAGGATATATAATTCACACAGAGACTATGCGTAGCAGTACCGCATTTCCAGATACCCACCCAGACGAACACTCAAGCGCCCTCACAAGAGCGAGCGAGTGCCCGATTGAGAGCAACATGCCATAGCTAATATTGTGGTGTACATGTAGCGAAGAGTCGAGTGTCCGGTTTCAGATGGCGTTTCTCTGACTAGAACACATGCATTTCCAACCTCATGCCGCGCTGGCAAGCCTCGATGTTGGGCTACCAGACAATTCCATACCATCTCAAAACTCCTCGAAACTATACCCTGCAAACAATCCAACCCAACCGCCCCCTCAACCCCACGCCATCAATCTCCCAAGCCCGCGCGCAAACTACACCATCACATCACCAACGGCACCCTCCCCTCCTCTCTACAAGCCCAAGCCCAAGCCCAAGCCCAGCCCAAGGTGTCCAAATGATTTACAAGACTCCAATCCTCACATATACAACCTACAAAAGCCCTTCTACAGAGGCAGCCCCTAAGCAGACAAACCCCACAAAGTCCCTGCCCTCTCTATTCCGCAAATCCCGCCACTATACCATCCACCACTCAGCACCTAAACGTATTTTGATGTACCTTGACGTACCACAACCAAGTCGCCCCAAGATACAAACTACAAACCCCAACGTCACAGGAATTGATCGGCTTACATTTCAGAAGCCAGACAAAGTATTACCATGCACCTGCAAAACAAAACAAAACAAAAACGAGCCACGACACATCTCAAGCACAACACGACATAAAAGCGTTACATGGCAGACCCATCCTCCAAGAGGTTCATTCTACATGTCTAACAAACAAAGGGAGCAACTTCCATGCAGAATATTACAAATAACATAGCTACAAATGCCATTCCCAGCGGCATCAACGCGATGGCGTAGCTTCGATCCATCCATCAGATCCATTTCCCTCCCTCACATCTTACAGTGAGCTCTCCAAAGCCAACACCTAAAAGCACTAATTAGCGCGTGCGCTGCGGTGAACGGGCAGCCGCTTACCATCGCCGTCCGAGCCGGAATATACACTTGCACAAAGTTCTTCCTCCCGTTCCAAGAGAACGGCGTTGTGAAGAACCGCGTGCTCTCATCAATGTTGGCATGACCACCAAAGTCCTTGCTATCGGTGCTGAGCACGATCCTGTACGTGCCTTCCTGTTCGACGCCGACGCGGTAGTCGGTGAAGCTGCTCTGGGGATGGAAGTTGAAGATCCACAGCAGACCGGCACGCTCAAACACAATCACCTTGTCGCCTTCGTGTTTCAGGCTGATGTACGCCTGTGGCGAATGCAACCAGCCGTATTTTGCCTCAGTCCACTGCATCTTGCTATCGAAGTTGTTGAGGAAGCGGTACCGCAGCAAGTGATCGTCGGGGAGGTTGAACTGGCGCCTCGCATAATGGAAGCTGTTACCGTTGCCCTCCCGTGGGAAATCCAGCCATTCTGGATGGCCGAACTCGTTGCCTTCGAAGTTGAGGTAGCCCTCTCCTCCGAGCCCATGGGTAATCAGGCGAATCATCTTATGCAGCGAAAGACCCCTGGAGATTACGGCTGTCTCCTCGGAAAGGACAGACATGTTGGTGTACATCTCTGCATCACACAACCAGAACAACAGGGTCTTGTCTCCGACCAATCTAGAATTCATCAACAAAGCCAGATAGCAACCATGGTGGAACGTACGCTTGATCGTGGCTCTCGGCATAAGCGATTGTCTTCTCGCCATGGCGACGGTTAGTCAGCGTGAAGACCAAGTTGCCCATATCCCAGTCAATGTCCTGCTTCTCCTTTAACCACTTGATGTACAAGTCAGGAACAGCCATGGCAAGTCGGTAGTCGAATCCTATTCCGCCAAGCGACAGTGCGACACAAAGACCCGGCATTCCGGATACGTCCTCTGCAATGGTGATGATATCTGGATACAGCTGGTGTAGCATCTCATTAGCCAGCATGAGATACACGACGCCTTCCTCGTCAACGCCATCACCAAAGTACTCGTGATAGCCACCGGAGAAGCCACTGGAATATGTTAGTACATGGATGATGATGATGAACAGTTCAACTCACGTCCCGATGCCGTGGTGGGTATACAGCATACTAGTCACTCCGTCGAATCGGAAACCATCGAACTGGTACTCGTCCATCCAGAAACGGAGATTGCTCAGGAGGAAGCGCAGCACCTCGTGACTTCCGTAATTGAAGAGTCGACTATCCCAGAGGTCATGGCGGCCCTTGGCACCTTCGTGGAAGTAGAGATGGTCGCTGCCATCGAACATGTTCAAGCCGTCAAGGACATTCTTGGACGCATGACTGTGCACCACATCGAGCAACACTGTGATCCCCATACCGTGGGCAGTATCAACCAGCTCCTTTAGGTCATCTGGAAGCCCATAGCGGCTGCTAGCTGCAAAGAAGCTGTTGATCTGATAGCCAAAGCTGGCATAGTATGCATGCTCCATGATAGCCATGAGCTGAATAACGTTGTATCCCAGGTTCTTAATCCGTGGGAGGATGTTCTGTGTGAACTCCTTGTATGTAGCCACTTTCGGTTCCGGCGAGGAGATGCCGACGTGTGCTTCGTAGATACGGGCACTGGCAGGCTTCGGCGGACGCTGGTTCTTGAAGACATATCGCTCCTCTTTCGGGGGGTTCCAGAAGCGTGCGTCGTAGACTGGCGAAACACTAAGATCTTGGGTCACTCGCTTGATCCAAGCTGGAATACGTTCCTGGCGTGCGTGATGGTTGGGCGTGACGAAAGAAATCTGCTAGACTGTCAGCGTCTACTTGCCTCCCAATGTCCGGCAGACGGACCTTTATCTTTGAATCGTGCGGTATCGCTGGCTGGCCGTTGTTGCCTGGCACGGTGACCTCAAACACGCCGAACTCGTTCTTCGTCATGGGGGTGGCGTCCCGATCCCAGTTGTTGAAGTCGCCGATGAGGTATGCGCGGAGAGCATTGGGAGCCCACTCTCGGTATACGACGTCGCCGTTCTCCTTGACGTTGAAGCCGTACTTTTCAAACCCCTGCGACAGCCATTAGCCGTCTTTCGTAAAAGCATACAGAGAGATGCGTGCTCTTGTGAACTTCTCCAGGCCGCCTTCTGTGTCATTGATCGTCTTCAACCATTGTTGTGCTTTGGCATAGCGGCTGCGGAGGCTGGGTTTGAACGGTTCGAGGTAAGAATCGAGCTGGACAATTCCTACGTGGGGTCAGTACATCAGGCGCGTGATGAAATTGGGCCCAAAACAGACCAGTGCCATCATTTGGTACCTGACCAGCTGGGTTGTCCGTGATGGAATTGGCGGATGCATCGTTGAGCGCCATGGCTCGCGGTGAAAAGCTGATGAAAGTGACAAGCTTGTGGTTGGAGGACGCGACACAAAGACGGGAGGCCAGCCGTGGGACGAGGGTGTATGAGAGAGCTCAATGGAGCTGCGGCGGGTATCAGGGCAGGAAAGTGGTTGCGGGGCTTGCTGCAGAGTACCCTCTCAACCAAAAGCTGTCGGCCGTGCTAGCGAACGTCATTGCGCGCATCGCCTCGTAGCCGCAGCGCCGACCCCAGTCTTCCCTCACACCAATGCCCTGCCAGGCATGAGGATAGACGATCGGGCCGGAAAGATGTTCGCGAGGAACTAATTTGTTTGGGCGAGTTACTCCAGGACACCTTTTGCGGCATGGGAATGGGGACGTTTCCCAGTGGCATCTGTGAGCGGCGTAGAACAGCTCGTGGGTCTCCCTCCCTTATCGGCGCTGCCCCGCCTCCAAGACCCCGAAGCGGAGACCTCCCATTGATTGCTCTCTTGTCCATACCCGTGGACTACGCCGTACCACCACCGGCTGCTGAGCCTCCGCAAGCCGCTTGTGCCGCCTCCAGAGATGTGAACAGGCTCCTGCCACCGATATCCATCCATGGCTACCCAGACCTTCATCGTCGTTTCCCCACAGCTGCGGGCTTCCTACATCGCGCTTGCCACCATCGGCCGTCGCGTCTTCTCCACGGCCACCTCGCAGCGCACCCAGTTCAACCGCTCCGACTTCTCTGGCCAGGGCTTCACCGGCTTCTATGAGCCTGACCAGCCGACCAGAGGCCCATTGGGCGGCTCGTCCAGCTCGGGGGTCAGCAGCATCACGCCGCGCATGCTGAAAGAGCACCTCGATCACTTTGTGGTCGGCCAGGAGCATGCGAAGCGCGTGCTTGCCACAGCAGTCTACGGCCACTATCTGAGAATAAGAGAGCTACAGCGGCAGGAGGATGAGCAGGTTCGGCGCGAGGAGAAAGCCGCGCGTGAGGCTGCGGCACACAGGCATCCCGTAGAAGGTAGCTTTAGCTTTCATCCTCCTGTTGCGCCTCTGCTTGCTTTCCGGTCGCGTGAGCAAGGCTAAACGTGGCAGAAGACGAGCTTCCCGGTCAGCACAGTACGATGCGCGTATATCCGCTCCACACGGCGCCGCCCGACCCCCAGCCCTTAGAAGACACAAGTCCCCTGCAGATCGAGAAGTCCAATGTGCTCATGCTCGGGCCTACCGGTGTGGGCAAGACGCTGATAGCCAAAACCCTCGCACGTATATTAGATGTGCCCTTCAGCATGTCCGACTGTACTCCGTTCACGCAGTCAGGATATATTGGCGAGGATGCAGAGAGTTGCGTGCAGCGGCTCCTTGCCGCCGCCAGCTATGATATAGAGGCCGCGGAGCGAGGTATCATTGTGCTAGACGAGATTGACAAGATCGCAGGCGTGAAGATGGCGCATGGTAAGGACGTTGGCGGTGAAGGAGTGCAGCAGTCATTGCTCAAGATCATTGAAGGCACTACGGTGCAAATACAGGCCAAAGCTGAGCGCGGTACCGGTGGAAAACCTCCTGGGGCTTCTGGCAACCCGAATAATTTCCCCTCGAGTAGTCCGTTAGACGGTTCGCGCAGTCCAGCGTCTGGGCCGGGTATGCCCCCAAGTGGCAAAGGCGAGGTGTTCAACGTCCGAACCGACAACATCCTCTTCATCTGCACAGGTGCCTTCGTTGGCTTGGAGAAGATCATCCTGGATCGCAAGGCTAAAGGTGGTCTAGGTTTTGGTGCCCAAGTGCGAGCTGCGAACCCTGACAAGGGCAAGCACGACACTATACTCAGTGATGCAGACGTGGAGACTTTCAGAAAAGACCTGCCGATATACGTGCCTCCTGAGCCAGAAGCTCCGTCGGCGTCCACCGCACGGCGAACGAAGTACCGAGAAGAGGAGTACAACGTGCTCAATTACGCCGTGCCGACGGATCTACAAAAGTACGGCATGATACCAGAGCTCATCGGACGAATCCCCAATACATGCGCCGTCTCAGCGCTGGACGAGGAAGCGTTGGTGCGAGTGCTCACCGAGCCAAAGAACAGTCTCATCAGACAAGAAGCTGCGCTCTTTCATGTTGACGGCATGGAGCTACGCTTTACCAGCGGGTCCTTGCGCGAAATCGCAAAAAAGGCGAATGCGATGGGCACGGGAGCTCGTGGACTGAAGGCCGTCGTCGAGCGCTTACTCCTTGGAACCAAGTTCGAGGCACCCGGTATGCGGATCCTGCTGACTCTTCTCTCTTCTGGGCTCGCATCTAACGATAAGCGATACAGGAACTACAGTCAAGCACATACTCGTCACCCAAGAAGCCGCCCAACTCAAGCGTCCGCCGCTCTATTTCCATCGCGGGCAATCACAAGCTTTCGAGACGACGGTTGCACAGGAGGAAGACGCGTGGCAAGATCAACTCCTCGAGAAGGAGGAACCTCACGAGTCGATACACAGTTTCGAAGAGTATAGAAAGGCGGGTGTCGCTGGATACTAGAACGCGACTTGCTCTCTCTCTTACGCGTACCATGTATGTACCTGTCTGAAATATGACTGGGATTCAACGATATGACATGATATTGCCTCAACTTGAAACTATAAAGTATAAAGTTTCTCCCCCGGGGTCAATCCGTGATGTCACGTGATCCTGGGCTGGCTGTTTGACCAACCACCGTGTTGCGTAATTAATAATAATAATAATAATTATAATAGTAACTAACCTACATCAGGAAAAATTTTGAGCGCGCGTGCGCACCAAAAGCGCTCCAAGCGCACCCGCGATACTACTTTTTTTTTAGCGTGCGCATGCGCAAGGTTGCGCAAGGATGCGCACCTATGCCGCCAGTGCACCTAGGGCACCTAGGGCACCTATGGCACCTATGCTATTAAAATAATGCTGATTAGTCAGCAAATGAAGCTCTTTAATTGGCTAGAATTTAAAAAAAAAGCTTAGTAAGCTACTTAGTAAGCTTTTAAAAAAAAGATTTCTTAAAGTATAAAGTTAAAGTCTCTTACTAGATAGTAATTACTAGTTAATATAATAGTACTAATTACTAGCGTGTTATATAGAACTTCTACCTAACCCTAAATTCTAGGTTTTGTAGATTTAAAAATAGAAAAATATAGTTTTACAATTATTTAAAAGAATTAGATTAGGCGAAAATTAGTGGCTTAGTAAAAATACTATTTTAAAAAGTATAAACTTTAATAACTTTTTAACTACTTTATTTTTATTAAAACTTTTTAAAATTTTATATACTATATTATTAGTACTATATATTTATATAATAATATTACGTAATATATATAATAACTAGCAAAATAAAGAGTTTTTTATTAATTACTAACTAATTACGTAATAAAAATGATATTTTTAAATTAAATAATTAAAGATTAGTATTTTCTCTATAAATCTATTAAAAAATTAAAATTATAGCTTTACTAGTAAAAAAGTTATAAAGCTTTAAAAAATTACTTATTGAAACTATTTGTGCACATTGCGCAAGTCTGCGTATGTCTACGTATCTCTAAGCATTTTTATGCTAGCAAATTGCCTATGCAAAAATGCGCACAGATACGCACATCTACGCACGGTTAAGTAGCCTCTCTAGAAAAAACTTTCCTAATGTAACTATTTTATTAACTTTCTTCTATAGTAAATTTTTCTTTACAACTAGCGAGCTATATTCTACTTTCCTAAGACTTTGCCGCTGCCTATCTCCCCTATACTCTTATTGCTACTACTTACTTTTACCTTTATTACTTAGTTATAGTCCCCTACTTTAATAGTAGTCTAGATAATTACTATTACTTTAATAAGTTTTTTACGTTACTATTATGCCTTTAGCGTTTTATATATTATAATAAACTTTTTCTTTTCTTTACTTTAGTTTTTATCTTTATAGTCTTTATTACTTTTATTTTTAATTATATTTTTAAGCTTCTATAGTATAATCTCTATATTATACTATTATTATATTATAAAGGCTATGTCTTTACTAATATTTGAGTACTAAATGAGTGCCTTACACTCTAAAATTTAGAGGTATAAAATATAGTAAATTAGCTTAAAAATATTACTAATAGAGTACTTAAAAATAAGCTTTAAAGGCTTCTTTAATAATTCTTTTAGTTATATAAAATTACTAAATCTTTAAAAATTATTCTTAACTTTGTTTAGCTAGTTATTTATACCCTAACTAAATTTAATAATAGTTATATTACTATAGGTATTAAACTTAGACGTAATATTAAGTTACTAGAAAGTAGTTATTATATTACTAGATATAATAGATAAAGAAATAAAGATTTAGTATACTAAGCGTTACTAATATTATAAAAGTAGATAGACTTTATATACTATGCGTATAGCAAATTATAATTACGCTACTACTAGATTACAAGCGTAATAACTAAACTATAGTTAAGCGTTCTATTGCCTACACTACTTTTATAGTTGCAACTCTATATAGATCTACTATAGCTCTCTAATAGTCTACTAGTTAAGAAATAATATATAACTTAGTTATACTAGATAGTAGACTATTTATTAACTACTATTGCTAATACTACTATATAGAAAGTTAATAATAAAATTATTATTATTTTATATACATTTTATTACTACTACTGTGTGCTAGGTACTAGGTTTTAGTACCTCCTATTTTACTCCTCTCTGTGTATAGTGCGGACTTAACCTTAGTTAGAATCTCCACACAACAAAGATCTTTAATAAAGTATAAAGTATACACTAAATCTCGACCTTTTGTACGTACAACTTTGGTACAAGCACGCACGCATGTTGGCCTGCCTGTCTGCCAGCCTGCCCGCCTAAACCAAATACATGCATGCATATATACCAATCCAACCGCTCCCCTGCCCATAAGATCTCCATAGAATCTTTCCCAATTCGTCCCCTTGCACATACATATATCTAACCGTGCAATGTGCATGCAGAATCGATAATTCTTCTGTGCAGAGGCACGCCGCGTACATACTATATCCTGCCGGCGCGAGGGTATTGGCGATCACCGAGTATGGATAGTATACCGAATTCGGCCACTCAACGCACAGACCCCACTCAACGCACAGTTTGAGGATAGCCACCACTATTACTTTTGAAGCTGCAGAGCTCTATATATATCGTAAAATCACTAGATTTTTTAGAGTAGCATTTGCAGAAGCTTGATAAATCGATTGGCAACGATAAACTACGTGTGATACCTCTGTGGGAGGCGTACTTTGCGAGTGCGCGTTGATGGGCCGGATGCCTCCACCACCCCTTCAATAACTAATAGATCCTCAACATCAACCTCTAGGTCCTCAATAACATGAGCAGGAGGTGCAGGAGCCTCGAGGCTACGCGCCTTACCCTTTTGGCCAATTGTATATCAGTCCTGAGTTGCTTTTCAGCTGCGCGCGCAAGTAGATCTTCTTCGCGCTCTGCCGCCTTCCTCTGCTGTTCTTGCAACCTAACCTCTTTTGCAGCCATCCTTTTCTGCGCCCTCTGCTCAAGCATAGCCTGTTTCTCCTGCTTTTTCTGCTCCTTAGCTAGCTTGTCGCGCTCCTTCTGGTGTTGTAGTTCTTCTGCTTTGGCGTCTTTTTCAGCCTGGCGATTGCGGGCAGCCTCAACTTTTGATGGCGACCAGAAGACGGCGCCGCCAGCGTAATTCTCAGAGGGTTCAAGTAGTAATGCCTTGCCACGCTTACGGCGCTTCTTCTCATTAAAAAGGGCATCTCTAAGGCGATCGTTTTCGTGCTGGACGAGCTGTTTCTGAGTCGCTATTGCGTGTATTGTGTGAGACAGCTGCGAGACGCGTTTATCATTAAGATCCTCAACTACCTGTCGTAGAAGTCCTTCAATTTTACGCCAATCGCTTGCAGAGAGTACTGACGACGTGCTATCGCTGCTTGATGGCCTCTTAGGCTCTAGATCCTTAAATTTCTTCAATATAGCGTTGCTATTCAGCGGAGAGATGCCAGTAACTTTGAAGGCGTTAATGATTGTTTCTTTGGCGAATGCAACTCTGTATGCCTTATAGAAGAAGCGGAAGAAGTTGCGCTTAGTGATAGATGTGAGTCCTTGGCTGTTGTACATGAATTCGGAGAGCTCTTTTGTATATGCAGCTGAAAGAGGCTTAAAAAGGCAGACATCTAGAGGCTGTAGCGTATGAGTTGAATGCGGCGGGTAGATAGCTAGGAGGATTCGATTTTGATTGCAGAACTCGATAAACTCCATAGTAACGTGTGAGCCATGCCCATCAAGAATTAGGAGTCGATAGTCGCGCTTTGCCTTCTTCTTAGTCTCCTCTTGAAAGCACCTCTTAAGCCAGGCAATCCCAAGTTCGTTGTTTGTCCATCCAGATGGTGATGAGGCGAAAAAGGCCTGGTGCTCTTGAGGATTGAAATCTTGTAGCCATGTGTCCTGGATGTTGCCAGAAGCCGCCTGATATATTAGGGCAGGTTTGAGAGAGCTGCCGTCGGCGCATATACAAGCTATCGTCGTTATCCACTCTCTATTGCCGTCCTGGAGTACCTGCTTGACGCCTCCTTGCTCATATCGCTGTCGAGAGAACACGCGCTTCATTTTTGACACTACCCCGATCAAGAAGCCCTTCTCATCCATATTGTATATATTTGACGGTGCGATGTTGTACTGCTTGATCTTATCGTCTAAAAGCTTGAAATAGAGGGCGTATTTGAAGGCTGAATCGGCTTTGTAGCGCTGGCTATCGATGCCAGATGTCCATCGCGATATAAGGTCAATTTGATGCCGCGCAATGTAGCGATTAACCTAGTGATTTCCTGGCTCTTGATGTGCTATTTCTCCAGCGAAATTTCGTATTATCTCTCTCGTAGGGGTAGGCCTTGTACACACAGCTTATCAATGTACTGTAGTAGCTGTTTTTCCTGTGTATTGTTGAGGAGTCGCTTTTTTCGGCCCGAGTTGCATAGGTGCCCTGAACCCCTCGATAGCGCTTCGAGAGCCGCGACCGCTCAACGCCGTACTCCCGAGCAACCTGGGATATATTAGGACGTTCTCCTAGCTCCAGGGATTTTAAAGCTTCAACAGCTGCGTCGATCGGGTCCATATTGGTGGAGTTATGAGGTGTTGAAAATATACGATTTTTAGTGTTAACTGTGCGTTGAGTGGGGTCTGTGCGTTGAGTGGCCGAATACGGTAACGTGTTTACAAGCGTGCCGTCAGTACAAGCGAGCCGTCAACCCCACCAACTTTCCGTAACGCGCGATAAGCAAACTACAATGCCTCAACTAACTACAACTTAATTGCCCTATAACGAAGGAGATATCTTCCTTGCTATCTCAGCTATTAATAAAAATCAGATTCAGAGCGAAAATCGCGCTGCCTTAACGTTTAACGTCCCTCGATCAACGCTGCGCGACCGACGCGCCGGAATTGCTGCGCGACGCGATTACTAGCCCAAATCAAAGAAGCTTACCAAGCTAGAAGAGGAGGTGATTGTTGAGCAAATACTTGACCTAGACTCTAGGTGCTGTACGAGATATGGCGAATAAGCTGCTCACTGAGCGCAGCGCAGGCCACGTCTAGGTGCTGTACGAGATATGGCGAATACGAACAGACAGTCTCACAACGCGATTTAATCGACCCTACGATCGACAGCGAGCCCTCTGCGAGGACCCGACGGTTATACAGGCCTGGTTTGAGCTAGTAGCACGTACAAAGGCCACCTACGGTATCTGCGACGAGGATACCTTTAACTTCGACGAGACTGGCTTTCTGATGGGTAAAATATCCTCCCAGCTAGTCGTTACTGGCTCAGAGAGGCGTGGCCGGCCAAAAGCGATCCAGCCAGGCAATCGTGAGTGGGTGACGGCGATCCACGGAATCAACGCTGCTGGGTGGGCAATCCCGCCCTTTATCATCTTCGCTGGCCAGTACCACCTCTCTGCCTGGTACGAGGGCGACGATATACCAGGTGACTGGGCTATTGGTCTCAGCGACAATGGCTGGACTACGAACGAGCTTGGTGTTGCCTGGCTACGGCATTTTATCAAGCATACAGTAGAGCGTAGAGTGGGCGCGCGTTAGCTACTAATACTTAACGGCCATAAGAGTTATAACTCGCTCGAATTCTAGGAGATCTGCAAGAAGAACAAGATCTACACTCTCTGTATGCTGCTACATTCGTCACACCTTCTGCAACCGCTTGACGTTGGCTGTTTCTCGCCGTTGAAGCGGGCGTACGGGCGCCAGGTCGAGGGCCTGATACGCGACCACATCAACCATATCACTAAGCTTGAGTTCCTACCAGCCTTCCGCGCCGCCTACGACCAGTCAATTACAAAGGAGAATATCTGCGCAAGCTTTCAAGGCGCTGGGCTAGTCCCACACAATCTAGAGGCGGTGATATTAAAGCTTGATGTGAAGCTTCGTACGCCGTCGCCAGCAGCCCTACTAGAGACCCTATGGGAGTCTGCAACACCAAGCAACGCGCGCGAGCTAGGCGCTCAGTCAACTCTAGTTCGTGAGCGGATCTAAAGGCATCAAGGATCCTCTCCTACATTAGTTATCCAGTCGCTTAATTGGCTTACAAGAGGGGCTGAGAGAATGGCGCATTTAATAGTGATTATGCGCGATGAGATAGCTAGTCTACAAAGGGCAAATAAGGCAGCCACAACGCGTAAACAGCGCAAAAAGAAGCGGATCTAGAAGCGAGGCACTCTATCAAAGGCAGAGGGAGAGGATATTATTGCTCAGAAGGCTGTTGAGCAGCAACTAGAGGGAGAAACGCGGTATAGCCAGGCGCGGTCAGGTGCGAGCCGGCAGGCTTCAGCGCGCTGCACGCGCTGCAGGGAGCCTGGGCACAACTCACGTACGTGCAAGAAGGCTTCTATAGATACTGCTTGATTTAGGAAAGCTATTATATTAATAGAATTTTGATGTGTTGTTAAACTACGTGGCTTTTTAAGTGTAGAAAGTTGGTAGGGTTGACGGCTCGCTTGTACTGACGGCACGCTTGTAAACACGTTAGTACGTGTTAATCTAGGGTTTGCATCATGTACAGACTCCAGAGCGAGGATCAGATGCGCCCGCGGGCAGTATAGTAAAGTGTGAATCTGTGTGGTGGTGTGGAGAGGTTGATTTTGGGGGTGTGGAGTGAGTGTGAGATTGATTGTATATATATATTCAGAAGAAGACTTCGCGCAGGCTCGGTACACGGTATAACGCTGTGATGAAAAGCTGCGGTTGTATACATATACAGTGCAGTCCTCGCATCGCGCTTCACAAGGGGTAGTAGGTGTCCAATTCAATTGTGTGGTACGGGTCGACTTGTACACCAGTCCTATCATCAATTGATGGTATTCATCGCTTGGCCGGATGCGACGACCTGAGGACGGGACCTCGGAAAACGGCCATCTTCGGACCGGGATTGTAGTGTGTAGGTATTGTAGTGTAGTGTGCTACTTTGCAAGCTGTGTTTGATAGATTGGTTGCGACTTGAAGGATCGGAGGCTTCACATTTTCCGACCGAGCTCGGGAGCGTGATGCGATCAGATAAGCGTCTACCTCTCCTCCTCTCCTCTCAACGTGTGGACAAACACAAGGTATGCGGCGCGTATACCTAGGCACTGTAGTATCGAAGCTCCTACGCCAGGCAACTCCCACGTATACTCCAATCGCGGAATGAACTGTACAAAACGTACTACTCTACCTATGTCTTTTACTCGGTTCTCGATAGATGCGAAAATTCAAGACCAATCAAGTTCTGCGCGGTAGGCGGATCGGAGGATGCTGACACTGACATGTATGGTTGTATGTAACTCCCACAGCCAGCCGCTATGTAGGCCAGCCAGCAAAAGATTGAGTAGACTACTGTACCTTTCTTTGGACTTTGTATTGCCTATGCTGGGGTAACACACTACACTACACTACACTGCATCCTGCCAAGACTGACTAACGGGCTGAGAAGTGAGTGACTGAGTGACTGAGTGACTGAGTGACTGAGTGACTGGTTCTTTCCGTCAACCACCCACCCACTCACGCCCTGTACTTTATTCAGGTTAGACACGTGCAGGCTAGACAGCCCTAGGAAACATGAGGTAGTCTTGTTGACCAGCTTTGAGATGTAAGCATTGCGGCGTGCGGGAGGAATCCTGGACAAAGCGCAAGACCTCCGGACGGAATGGAATGTCCACGGCCACATGGGCAGAATACGACGAGCGGAAGCGATGCGGTGTAGCGCGGAGACCGATGGTTTACTCAGGGCTACAAGCTGCCTGACCTGGGCTGAAGGATGGAGAGCTCAAGTGCTCAGCCGTCCACTGGAAATGTACTAGATCCTGTCGTCTCATCGCATCACGGAGCGAGAGACGGCAGCGAAATCCTTAGAATAGCTTGATACCAGGTAGGTCGTAGGCAGAAGTAAGCGCAACTAGCGCAATGCTTAATCGCCGCACGTCGGAGCTTGGGATTGCTTTTTCAGAACGGGGGCTGGCTGGTTGCCGTAGGATTTGGATGGAAGGATGCGAGGGCCGGCCGACTTTCGGATCCATGGCAATGTCAGGCCTAAGGAGCGAGCGAAGGAAGGAAGGCGCAATCGCGGAGCGAAAGCGGGGCGTAATGCTTGTATCGTATCGCGCATAGAATGCGGGATAGCCTTGCTTGGAGGAAGTGCTTGCTTTTTTTTTCTTTTTTTTTGTATCGCGCATAGAATGCGGGATAGCCTTGCTTTGCTTACTACCGGTACAGGAGGACTACGGGATGGATGGACGCGCAGTGTGTAAGACGATAGGATAGGTAGCCTAGGATAAGGTAAGATAGGTAGCGGACATCGATGGTTCCAAGGTTCCCTGTGCCGCACGTGCGGATCAAGGTATGATCGCCACGCGATATCGGGCCCCTGAACGGTACCCCCCATCCTCGTGTATAGCTAACATTCTCTACACGAAGTACATCGTACTGATTCGAACAAACCCCACCAACCACAAGGCAGCCCCGCGCTCCTAAAAATTCGGTGTTTGTTTGTTCCTCTATACTATGTAATAACAACGCACTCCCAACACCTCACTCGTGTGGAGAGCGAGCAAAAGGACCTGCATCCCACAGAACCAACACTCATCCTCGAGTACAATACGAGATGGATAGATGGCTATCCCCCCGTCTGTGGGTGTACTCTTGAGCCAGGCCAGGCATGCACTCCAGGAATGCCTGACCGCACATATACATAGGGTTGTAAGAGTTGGTGTGCCATGTGACATGCAACGGGGTGGGGTCAGTGTGCACGTTGCGGTGTGATGCCCTGCGCGGTCGAGGTCATTTGGGCGTTTCGCCAGGGGACTTTGGTCGTCGTTTCAGCTCAGATGCGTACCAGTAGTCGACATGTATGTCGGCCGTGGGAGGGGGCTGATCATGAGATGCGAGCGAGATAGCTCCTCTCCTGTGCGTGAGTTTGTGGGCGCCGCGTACATAATAAGTAGGATCGGATTTAACATGCAGCACAGCACAATGGGATTCAGAGCTGCCATGACTAGCGTATTAAACAGTTTATTGGTGAAGGATTATGCCTGCTCGTGTCCGTCCAGCTGCGGTAGTTCGATTGCACACTCCTACCAAAGCTACACAACATCAACAATCAGGCCCGAAGGCAATTTCGCAACCTATGACCCATCTATTCACAACCCAAATGAAAAAAGGTCAAGAACCACATTTGATAATACAATCGCGCCTTGCCATGCCCGTGTTGAACGCCAACCGTAGGCGCCCCGTTGGATATCCCGTCGGTGTTGCGGTGACAGACAGACTGCCGCTGAAAATCGTAATCCAGTGACGCGCGCACGCTCCAACGCCTTTCATCCCCCACACACGCTTGTTTTGGAAAAAGGGCTTCCCCCCCACGCCTGTGCAAATGCTTATCCCGACGTGTAGTTCCGGTCCCGCTCTTGGCGCCTGACTGACACCGCTCGCCTAGTCCGTCCTTAGCCGTCGCCCATGGCCTGGTAAAGTCGTCAGATGGAAACAAAAGGAAAAAAAAATGGACGCCGCGACACGACGAAGCTACGGATCCGCGTAGTAGTATACGCACCGCACTATCTTGCCTTTCTTACTGGGTGCCTGTTCGAATGTTGGCGAAGGCGGCCGCGATAGGTTGATCGGCGTTCCTCCGGCGGACGGAGGAGCGGAGGCGTACTGGTTTTGCTGCGCGCAGGGAAATTGCAGGTTATTGGGGCCGTAGCGGAAGTCGAAGTTGCCCTGGCAGTCGAGGTTGCCAATGGAGCCAAAGTTGCGAAAGGTGTCCAAGTCGCCCATGGAGTCGAAGTTGCACAGGTTGTTGAAGTGGCTCAGAGAGCTGAAATTGCCTATGGAGCCGAAATTTCCCATCGAGTGGTTCCGAAAAAGGCCATTCGTTTCAAATGGCGTTTCCGTAGGGCTCGGAGCTGGAGTTGCGTAGTAACTTTGGCCGCGTTGGTGTCTTCCGTACAAAGCAGAAGTCATTGGGAAGGTTGGCGAGGAACGTGTATATTGTTGTTGCATTGTGGGAGCAGCCGCTTGTGAGAACCCGTTGTCAATTGGCGACATGGGAGATGTGGCAGCGGTACTTGAGGTAGGAGTAACTGGAAACGTGAATGTCTGTGGCATGGTGGAAACAGACTGTGGGAATGTAGCGTCCATCGGTGACATGGTAGGTGTGAAATTTGTCATGACGGACGGTGACGTCTGCGGGTAGGCGCTCGTAGTATCAAGGAAGGGGTCCTCTGCATACTGGTACACGGGACGGGCCTGCTGTGCGATTGCTTCGGGAGCGATGGGCTCTTTGTTCTTGTGATCATCTGCAACGTGGAAAACGTCGGATAGGTGCTGTGTGAGCAATTTTTGGCCCTCCATGAAGGTGAAGATTATTCGAAAGCCCATGGGCTGCTTCTCCTCCTGGTGCCGGCAATAGCAGGTTATCCGCATGTTGAACTTGACCTCCTTGGCAGGGCCTACTTCTTTCAATCTCATGTACTCCTTCTCGTTGACCATGATGACGCGCTCGTCGGCGTAATTGGCGTACTCTTCCTCGTCCTCGTCACTCCCCTCTTTCGTCTTGCGGCGATATCGCAGGTACTCGCGCTTCTTGCAGCCTTTGCAGATGAGGACTTGGCCGCCATTCTGCGGATGTTCCGGGGCGTCTCTGTCCAGTTTGCTCACACAGAGGCCTGCAGGCCGGCGCGGAAATGCTTCTATACCTGCGGCTCTCCGCAACGCTCGGGCACGACCCTCGGCGCTTTCCACGGCCGTGGCGCACACCAAGTGAAGGTTCATGTCCAGGACGCCGCCCTCCTTTTCGACCTCTTCCCTCTCCTTGTCGTTGGCGAACTGCTTGGGCTTGGAGAGCAGCTTTCGCGGAAACCTGATGTGGGCCACGTTCTCCAGAGGCAGGTTCAGCGTTAGTGTGAATTTGCTCTGCACCTCGGCGCGGTTTTTAGTCTTGTTCGAGGTCAGGCGGACCTGGGGGATGGAAAGGCTGTCCATGGTGTCGGTCAGGGTCGCTGGGTCAGTATCACAATGGTGGACTTTGCTCCCTGGTCAAGAGGGTCGAAGATGGTCGGCTCCTGGAGCCGAAGGGGTAGGGGCTTTGGGTGGTGGAGGAGGAGGAGGAGGAGGAGGAGGACGAAGGGCAGCACATGCAAAGACAGCGAGCGGGAGCAGGCAGTGGGGAGCCCGGGGCGCGGTGGAGAGGTGGCAGTCGAGGTGCTCTCGCGGGTCTAGGGCGCGGCCTGGGTATTTCTCGCTGGAAGGCCTGGAGAGGCAGCGTGGGCACCGTGGGCACCCCACTCTGGCTGGTCGGTGGTCGCCGGTCGCAGGTCGCTGGTCGCTCGTCGCTCGTCGCTCGCCGGGCTAAGCAACCCGTCATCCCTGCGCGCGTTGAGCACCCACAGCGAGCGAGACGCAGCGAGACGCAGCGAGACCCACCAGCAGCATGCCACCATGCCACCATGCCACCATGCCAAGGCCTAGCGGAGCGTTTGCACGCACAGCACACGCCAGGCACCGCACCTGCACCGCACCCCGCCCGCTGTGCTGCCCTTTGCCTACCGGAGCCGCTCCCGGGGCTGCGCTGCAGGTATGCTGCTGCGAAGACAAGGCCGCGCCGCCTTCATCTAATAACCTGCAGCCACGGGCCCTGCAAGCATTCCTGCTCCATGCCGCCGACGCCATCCATGCACCGACGCCGCCCTCGGCCGCCCGAGTCCAGCCTCCAGCGACCAGCGACGCCAGCGCTGACAAAGTTGCTCCCGATACGAGCTGGAACTGGAAAAGCCCGCAAGGCTGGCCAGAGTCCCATCATTCGCACTCGGCTCCCAAGGAGCGACGACAGCTGCTGGTGCCCAGAAACAATAGACAAGTGTCATCTATCCTGGTCCAGCTCATGTCCGTCCATGTCGCTTCTCACTCGACGTCTGGCTTGAAGTTTGAAGAGAGTAATAAGGGGGGCGGGTAGTCTACTCTCACTCATGATCCTGTTCACACACTACCACATAGATGCAAGCACGGGAGTCGCCGTCGTGGGATAGCAGCCAGGCTAAACTAACAGCTCGCCTTGATTGGGCGCTGTCTGGAAATGACGCGCAGTAGACTACCTCTCTTAGGTGGTTTCGAAGCAGGACTCGATGCCATGCGCATGTGCAGGCATGGTGGCGTACAGGAGTTCATCATGCACTACTGTTTTATTATGGGGGGAGTGCGATCGCGTACTGACGTTTCTTTGTCAATCCGACGCAGACCTCCCGGGTGTATCCAGCCAAACTTCCACGGCCCGTCGTCCTTCAGCCTACGCATAGACCGACCTTCGAACCAAAGGAACGGTGACGGAGTGCCGGGAGCACATCATCTATTCAGGCCATGCAGCAGTCTCGCCGCTCATCAAGGCTCCGTCGATCTTCATCGATCCCTTTCCTTCCTCGGTACGCGTAGATCCTCCTATACCAGGCCCATCATCTATCGTTTGAGCCCCCGGCGATGCATCAGCCGCCCACGCAATAGAGACGCACGGACATGTAGCCTCCCCGAAGGAGCTTGACTATTAGTCAAAGAGAGCATCAGATCAGCAATGCCAACCGCATACCAAGGCGTAGCTATCCCCGCTGCCACCGATGTACACAGTAGCGTAGCAAGGGAAAGCAATTCTTTCGTCATTCCCACTTCACACATCTCGAGTAGCCAAATTCAGCATCACTGCATGGACCCGTCGATGACTGCGATCGGTATCGACAGCAGTCTTGTTTTGGACATGGCTCCTACCCTTACGAAGCTTAATCTGATCGGTGAGTCCGCCAACGTTTTCACATTTTCTTATAAGACTAAACTCGATAAGCAACAGGGTTGAAGCGGGGAAGCTACGTCGGTACCGTTAGCTCCCATTGTCTCTTTCCTGCCTCGCGGCCCGGTCGCTCTGCCGACCTCTCGCTCTCAAGCGTGCAGCTGGCAACTTTGCTAGAGCACAGCTCCTCATCTAACCCAGCCTCCATGCGTTTCCCAGGATATATAGACGGATCTCACCATCCACACAGCACATTACATAATTCCGTTATCAACAACAGCTGCAATAACAGAGTACCATTAAGAAAGACACGCAGTCCAGAAGACCTTCCCTGGACCCACCGGCCAATAGCTCGTGCATGTGCAGCACACCCCGCACCTGTGCCTCCTGTGCGCGTCGCGATACTGCAGCTGTGTGCGATCGCCTGAAACGCGTTCACTCGGAGCATAAACGCAGCGGTTGTGCATGCGCATCGCTGTGCATCATTTGCCCGTTTGGCGAATGTTTTATCGACTTCCCCGATGGCAGACCCTTGGCTCTTAACCCGTGTATGGGTACATCCTGGGCAGTCAACTTGTTCGATCATGCCACCGCGACCACTCATCTCCACTCGACTTGATGCTTTCGACGTCGCGCACACACACATACACACTCTCTCTCTCTCGCTTTCGCTTTTCGCGCCCAAATCGCGACCTGTACTGCATGGCCGCGAAATTTCCTCTCCTCTTCCTTAGCGCGCGCGCAGATGATGCCATTCCCGCAGTAGTCCGTCCAATCCACGGTACAGTATCTGATCTAGCTCGCTCCTCGCTCCCTCGATAGCACGGCGCACAAAAAAAAGAACACATCGCTGGCTGCTGCACGCCTTCTTACGTTGCTTGCTTGCGCACTTGGAAGTTGGAACTCGCGAACTTTTTCCCACGCCTGTCAAAGACCAAGCTGCACGCCACACTACGCTACGTACG
The DNA here is from genome assembly GCA_014281115.1 of Laburnicola sp. R22_1. Taxonomy (NCBI): domain Eukaryota; kingdom Fungi; phylum Ascomycota; class Dothideomycetes; order Pleosporales; family Didymosphaeriaceae; genus Laburnicola; species Laburnicola sp. R22_1. The sequence continues at coordinate 406,738 of JACONQ010000015.1, forward strand.
CCACGGCTACGCCACCGAAAACGCGCTCTGGCGATGTGAGAAAAAGTTGCACGTAAGCATACACCTGCATCTATTCAAAAACAGGCGCTGCATCCCCTGGCCATTATCAATCAATAAAGCTAGAAATATACAAAGACGCCTTTTACGTATAGTGGATTCGGTTATCTATAAGAAAAGATCATATATATATATAGGTGCGTAGTAGAAAAATCGAGGTGTTGGTGGTGATGGTTTGCTTACGTACGACTTTTTTTTTTCCACATCGCCAAAGGTCGTTTATCGGTGGCGTAGCTGTGGCGTATTGGCGTAGCGGTGGCGTACGTAGCGTAGTGTAGCGTGCAGCTTGGTCTTTGACAAGGCGTGGCGGGTGTCGTTTTTCGGCCCGTTTCGGTCCACGACGCACGACGGCGGCGGGACGGGATGGAGATTTTTGAAAATCTTTTTCGGCTGACGGACGGGACGGATAAGGGTTCGGAAGGGGGCGGGGGAAGGGAGAGCGGACGGTTATTTATATCTCGGCTGGCTAGGTATCTCGGCTAGGTACTCGGAGTTTACGCAGGGTGGAAGCCGTGGCGTTGCATCGTTTTACGGCTGGTGATGATGCGCGTTGGAGGGTTGCTGAGGTAGCTGAGGTTGCTGCTACATGCTGGCGAGGGGGCGTGGGCTGGGTGGCACTGTGGTTGGGTCCGGGGAAGGTGGGGAGGTGGAGATGGGGGGTGGTGTGGCGGTTGTGGGCTTGGAGAAGAGTCTAGGTTTTGTTCTATTCTTGTGGCTTGTTATGAGGTGCGAGGTTTGAAGTGGGTGGGTGTAGACACATAGACTATGGGACTTCACTGTTCGTTGTGTAGAGAAAAAGGGTTTTTTTGGTCTATGTAAAAATTCAAGAAGAGAATATGCAAGAGTTGAGTTATGATGTAGTCTGCACTGTGCCGGGTTTCCATCCGCGGCCTTGAACCACACCCCCGTACCATAGCGGGCGTAGGATATATATAGCTCGGTTTCCTTCCCGTGGAAGCATATCCAAAAAGAATTCCGCATAGTTGAAATCATCCAAACCTTTCAGTCAGGTGTGCGGAATTCCATCCGCGGCCTGGCCGTAGGATATATAGCACCCAGCTTCCTTGAGGCGAGAGCATACCCAAAAAGAACCCCACAGACCAAGAATCGTTCCAAAAGCAAAGAACGCATGTTCTAGAAGATGTGACAGCAGAAAAACCCGTAATGAAGTCCATGGTAGTTATACCGACCGAGGTAGTGTCTCCATTCCGCGGAGGAGACTTTCTCGCGGATTCCCATTCTTCTGAGACGTGAAAAGAAAGGCATGGGTATGGTTGAGAAAAATGGAGGATGAGGGGTGGGTGTAGTAGACCTGGAAAGAGAAGTCTAATGTTGGAGTTTCGGGAGTGCTTTTGATGAATGTTGGTCTCCGGGAATGTGAGGTGGGTGCCTCAAAATCCCAGTCGCAAGATAGATGGAGAAGAGATATGTGTGGATGGCGATTTCCGTAGAGATGTGAGCTGAGTATGGGTGGTCCGGTCGCAGAATGTGCCCTTTGGTGCCCCAGTAGTTCCCAGTCGTTCGTCAGGTCGACAGGTGGAGGCAATCTACCTCTTCCCCTTTGAATTGAAGAGCCCCTTGTCGAACGGGGTAGACGTCAGCATCTTATCGAAACCCAAACCTGAGGCTGGAAACTCGTTCACGAGTAGCCTCTGATGGGCAGGCTGGATTTGGATGCCTGCTTGCGTGACGGCGTCGTAAAGCTGTCCTTGAACGCAAGCTTGATGGAGGTCAAAGGGAGTCCGCTTGAGGAGGTATTGTCGGTAAATTTGCTTAAGATCTTCGACTGCGCCTCGCCCATCGCCACCTTGAGCGCATTTTTGGAACCCGTAGTCGCGAATGAGCACCGGACAAGGATCCGTGTCCCCCTCTGACCGCAGGAATTGTATGAGGCGAAAGACGGATTCTCGTTTGTCGCTCGGTTTCTCCAGGAAGCGTTCGAGCTGCGGCAGATATTGACGGAAAGATGACCATCCGTAGTTGTCGAAGAAAAGTGGGAGACTGTTTGCCTGCAATGCTTGCCAGAGCTGAGTGAAGACAGTGACTAGTGATTGAGCCGTGGTCAGAATCGTTTTGTACAGCCCACTCAGTCTTTGGATTTGGTCCTCCGTTTTGCAGGCTGGATACCCAAAGATCTGGTAGGCTTCCCAGTCTGGAGGAGGTGTCTGTCCGTCAATGATAGCAGCTACTAGCATGAAGCTATGTCGCTTTGCGGCCGGCTGAAGTCCGAGAATGCCTTGATTGCGATCTCCGGGAGCAAGATATAGTCGAGCGGGATTGAAAAAACGTTCCAGCGGGTTGTTGTTGTGCATTTCGTATCCTGAGGTAACACATGGGGTCGAGGTCACAGTCGTTGATCTCTGGTCTGAGCCCTGTGTATAAGACAATGGTGGGACAGCATCGTTCCGTTGAGAAACGGCTGGTGGACTGGGCTTTTTAGGTGCGGGCCACCCAGTACCCATATCGACAACGGAGAAGCTTCTGAGAGTGACGGCAGTGCGTGCGAGCGTATCGAATGTCTTTTTCGGTTGTACCAAAATACAGATCGTCGAATAGAGTTGGCATGCGAAAGAGGTGTCCAGGACGCATTTTAAGCGTTGTTCAAGATCATCAAGACGGTAAAGTTTAAAACCTAGACACATCATACCATTGATCTGCTCATTTATGATACGATCTTGAACAGTTTTGATGCGTTCGTGAATCGCAATCACGAGGTCACCGACCTCGACGTCGAGCTGTGCAGGCGAGTCTTCGGAAAGACCCAGCATGTTGCCGATGAGGTTGTTCATGGTTCTCTGGCTCTGGTCGAATAGCGTTCGCATTTTGCGTATGCAGCGTTCTGAGCGAGCTTTGTAGCACCGGAAGATGAGGCTGAAGAGTTCGGAGAAGTATTTGCTCTCCTCAATAGGCCCCTCGTAGCGACAAAGACCACTCAGGGCCTGCGCTATCTCCGAAAAAAGACGGCCATGAGCTCCGGGAGGTGTCGACTCCAAATGGGCATCACCCATTCTAAATATGCGAACAGAGATGGCGTCTCCATTGCCTTCGTTACGTGCTAGCGCAATGGTGGGCGAGTTCCACGCGCCTCCATTCCCGAGCATCGATGCCAGTCGGTAAAGAAATCTTCGTCGGAGACGCTCGATTGCTTTCGAACTGATGAGACTGGACTTAATGTCGTCGTCGTCTTCAAGCTTATCAACTTCCGAAAGGTCCACAGCTGATATGCCAACGGAATATCCTTTGGCTTCAGCTTCCCGTGCAATTCTGCGAGCCCATTCCTGAGGTGACTCGGACCGCCGTTTGATCGGCATATTGACAATGCGCGATGAGCCCGGCCTTGCCTGCGGAATTCTGCCGTCTAATTGCAGTGCTCTATCCCGAGTTCTCGTGGGGACTCCGGCCATGTTCACGAAGCAGCTGTAGAGCAGTCAGCGTACAGTTCAAAGCGTACCCAATGCTCCGACCAGGGCAGCACATCGGCTTCGCTCGACTCCCCAGCGACACTCACCGCACTCGTCCCTCGTAAGACTCACTCTTACCAGCCTTCTGGGCTAGGTCGGCACCGGGTTGGACACCGCTACTTGTATCAGAGCGAGAAAGGTATATCTCCAATAAGCACTTGGGTAGTGCTGTCGCAGTTATACTGATTGTTGGACGGCCAATGACAAAAGATAGTGAAGCAGACAAAGAGCAGCAAAGCAAGCAGACTTATATACACGGGGCCCCACCTCTCGCCGCGTCCCGCAGCGCAAAAGTGAGAGAACCGTGCTAGCGGCTCGTAAGCTTGCGTTTGACGTCGACGGATTTCGCTCACCGGAAGGCGCGACCAAACAGACGCCTTTACCTCCCGTCGCGCACTCATTTACCGCTTCTTGAGCGTCAAACAAACGACTTGGAAGGAGATTGTAGGTCAATAAAATGGGATTACGAATAGAAGACTGTGCAACAGAGAATTCATGATTTAAGACTGGAATATGCATGCGTTTGCAGTATCAATATCAACCTGCGTACACATGCAGCCGTAGGAAAGATATTTGAGAATCTTGCGTCTTCGTATTGCCTAGCCTGGGGCAACACACCGTCTTCAGCTTGCTATCCTCTAATATACAAGTGACTTTCTAGTCCCCACTCTTCCCACTCCAATATCTACATTCCCTCAAGTCGTCCAGCCAAACACTTCCGCCACACTCAAAAAGCTTATTCTCGTACCGCCCACCGCGATAAAGATACCCACCACATCCACAACGATCAACACCACGGCCCCAACAATGAATCGCGGACAGAAGATCCGATAGAGCATCAGATGCCTCCGCAAGTGACCGGCCCACATCGTCGTAGCCAGATTGATGGCTGCGTAAAAGAGGATATGTGTAGCCATGGCTTTTGCCACATCCCCAAGCAAACCCTTCCTCTTGGGGGGCTGTTTCCAGAGCACGAGAGCGGGGACAGCGACAGCGCAAAGGATCTGTGCGCCAAAACTGTTGAGGACGATGAGAATGGGTGACCATGGGTAGCGGAGTGTGTGGAGGGGGATGAATGCAGATTCCCACTGTATGCTGGAGGGTGTCGCTTGGTGGCCAGTCTTGAAGAAGTGGAAGGAACCGAGCAGACCGAGGATGATGGGCCCGATTGGGCTATCGGAGAGTTTGTTCGTATCGACGATCTCGAATAGCGAGAACATTTGCCAGGCTGCGATGGCAATGGCGCCGGCACCCATTGGCTTTTGAACAAGGGCAATGGCGAGGTACCACATGGTGATGAGGATGGCATAGCGAGAGCCGTGAACGTTGGCGTATCCAAGGATAGCGATGGAATTTCGACCGCCATTGGCGACAACCTGTCCGGGCTGGTTCTTCGTAGGTTTCTCCTCGATGTTGAGCATGGGTTTTGCCCAGGTAAAGATGGGATATCCAAAGGCCACGGCGATCGCGAGAGTAATGCGAGCGATGACCGTTTTTGAGGACTTCAACATCTCGCCATGCCCAGGGTACCAGTCACCGTCGTCAGCAGCATCAAGTGTCCAGTAAGCGGCGCTCAACAAAAGGCCGAAGCGCAGCCCAAAGCCAAGCCACAGGACTGCAGAGCCGTGATATGATAATGTACCATCGTAGTAACCACGAAGGAAAGTCGGGAGAAGAAGAGCAACTACGAATGGAATCACAAGTTGCCATGTTGCAGAAGTTGACGATGTAGCAGACGCATAGTAGGTGGACTTGCAATAGGGCATCTGTTCCTCTCGACACAGGCGCGAGAGGGAAGCAACGCGCGTGAGGATGACGAACAGGATGGAATGGTAACAGCCCAAGACCCGATCAGCGGTTTTCCTCTGTCGAACAGAAGACAAGGCCGCAAGAAGACCGAAGGTTGAGAGAAAATGAAGGAGAATTTCATCTTCCCAAATAGTAAATGAGTTGGCTGCAAAACCGACGGACAGAAGAAGTGTGAAGATGACACTTATCCAACCCCATATTGAGTTCGGAAATGGCGAGACTAATCTCCCTTTGAGGTACCAGAGAGCCGAAGCTACGCCAATATTGCCGCAGATAGCCGCTGCATATATGGTGGCGTGCTGTCTAGAAACGTGAGGGAGAACAGAGCTGACCCCAAAGCCAACCAGGCATCCTATGAGAGTGCCAAGTCCACCACGACCGAGAAGAACGGGGCTCAACTCGGATCGATCTCCATCTAACCCGCGAGCGTAGACCGCGAGAATTATCAGTGAAAATGCGAGAATAGCAACCCCATTCAACATCCGCGGAACATCGAAACTCGCCCACAGCGCATGGCAAATTTCTAGAGTCTCGCGCTGGTAAGTTCTGTACATTCCGTAGATACGTGCATAATCCACAGCAGCTTTTGGCTGGCCAGATGTAGAATCCCAGGCATCATTGGCTCTGTTGAAGGAAGCTAGCGACGCTGTACGGGTACCCTCGTCCATGCTGCGGGCCAGGGCGTACTCCTTCTGATATCGGTAGATTTGAGCCGCTGTGAGACGATTCACAGTAGCAAGATTCTCAAAGTCGGCGCCTTCAATACCAATAAATGCTTCTTCGATGGGGGCTCCGAGGTTATTGAACGGAATGGGCATTCCAAGGAGAAGGGACAAGGTAGGGACAAGGTCGATCTGCGGGACCGGCCTTTCTTTTGCTGTAGCCGGCGGAGTGTTGTAAGCGGGAGAACTCCGACCAAATTTCTTCTGCTTTGAGTACATCCAGAGTGCCGCCTGGACCTCGTCGTCTGACTCTCCACCGTGATCTCCCTTCGCATCCATCCCATGATCGCCCATGACCACAAGCAATGTAGAATCATCCAGTTGTTCAATCATCCTGCGAATAGTGTCGTCCATCTGTTTGAGCTTCGCTGTCATGGCGGGATGGTCAGGTCCATATCGGTGCCCCGCGTGGTCAACCCCGAGGTAGTGGCCAATTATCACATCCCACTTGGTAGTGTTGGACGCATGCATGAGTGGGAAGATGTGGTCGTTGACGCCATTGTCTACAGTGTGCAAGTCCCAGACATTGAAAGAGTCGTATGCGCGCGTGAGGTCCGGCTCAAAGTGACCTGGAAACAGCGCATGCCAGGTATCGTCTCCAAGATGTACTATCCTCTTGCTAGCATTCCGCAATTGTGCCACCAGATTGTCCTCGTCGATCGCCGTGCCCGCAAAGCTCGACCCGGCATCAACAAAGGTTGGCAGCGTCCCTGTTGTGAGACCCTTCAACCTCTGTAACGTGGCGGTCGGTGGGTCGGCGATGAACGGAAGGAGAAAGGCATTATTGGGCTGCTCGACAGCTGTTTCGTAGAGCACTGGGAGCGCATTGTGGAAATGGTGGGGCTTTTCGTCGGAGCCCTCGGTAGGGAAAGGTATGGTAAAGTCATAGCGGAGCGCGTCTACGAGGATAACAATTGCTTTATCGAAAGTTTTAGGTTGCCAACACCCTGCTTCTGACGACCCGGGTGTGTATGAGCGTGCGCTACTATCGACAGGCGGCACGGCGCATTCCGATTTATAGTCCAGCACCAATCTCGTGAGGAGGAAACCACTCGTAAAAAGGTAAATGCCTAGTATGTGGAGAATGCTACGGCGCGTCAGCCTTGGGCCACACCCCGCTCAGCAGTCAAACATACAGTATCCAAGCGAAGAACGCGACTAAAAGGCCATGAACGGCTTTAAAGTGTACCTCGTCCTGCTTATTGGCTTTCGTCGCGTCGCCCGTGGTGGGTTTCAGGCCCAGAGACTCCTGCTTTTCTTTCTCTGCTTTGGCCTTTGCAAAGGCAGAAGCGACGCCTTCGTAGGACGACTTGGGTCCTCCATTATCCATTGGGGCAAGATTACTGCTGGAGACCCATTAGAGTGGCGTCAAAATGGCCATCTAGCGACTGGGAGGAAGTGAAGCAGGAGCCGGAGATGTTCGGAACCGGAAAAACACCTCGTTCCGATCTGTTTACTTTGCAAACCAGGGTACTCACTCATCCACGCTGGAGACAAACATACAGTAAGTTTGAGTACAACGTGTTACCTCAGGATTAACAATACTAAGGCTAACTGTACTCAAAATGTTGTCCTGTAGCTGTACAAATCAACGATGTTTGTTTGGAAGCGCCCAAAAAGCAGCTGCAGCCCTATTGCCCTCTCCATTTGATAATGTAGTCTACGCCAATTCAGCTGCAGCACACAGCCTCTCCGAGAGTTTTCATGCGCGACAACAATTCTCCATTAGATATTTAAGAGCTGTAGCACACAATACTAGCTAAGGATGTGCGACTCTCTTATGAATCGCGTATATAGTCACAGGACAAAAGTTTGAGTAGTTTCACTTGGTATTGCTTATCCTGGGGTAAAACATGTACTTAAACTTTTGTCCCAGTACTGTAGCTTAATGCTGTCCTGGCGTTGCGACCAGCCATGGTGGCATGTTGATGTTACAGTGATGCATCACGTTGTAGCAGGAAGAGCAGTTGTTATCTTGTCGAATCTGTTTGTATCTACTCCCTTGGTGCTTCAGCGGCACACGCGCAGGGTATAACATACATTAGAAAATAAAGTTATTTAAGAGGACATAACCTCCGTGGAGAGATGGGCTGAACGAATGTCGAACTAGCCATCCGTCTCCGAGAAATGTACAAGCCAAGCGGCGAGCTCAAGCCAGCAGTACAACATGTATGTTGCCGCGACATAGGCTAGAAGAAGGGTATCCAACGCGACAATCAGCGCTATAAACCGTCATCAAATATCGAGGTCGTAGCCAGGTGGCTGAGTATGGAGCAATCGAGGGCCGAACTGGTGAGGTTACTCAAGTAGCCAGTCGGTCGATAGTGGGTCGTGGTAAAGTGCGGCCTTTACGAGTAGTACTTGTCGTCTTTCTCTGTCAATCCGCCAATGCGGTCGAGATCCAGAGAATCAAAGCGGTCTGAGGCGTCGCGCTGATACGGGGGAAGGTCGTCCTGCACAGGCTCCAATCCGACACTGTGCTCTCCAACCCGAACGACGACCACACGACCTGATTGTCGCTTTCCGGTTTCGTCGACTTCGTCAGGGAATGTGATGCGAATCTCAGGTACGGGGCTTGGCGGGGGGCTGGAAGAGTTTGCCATCAATTCCTTCTTCTCTTGGTAGACAACGACGGATTCGCGGCCATTGCCGTAGGGTGTGGTGGTAATGGTCAAACGGCGGGTAGACTGCCTCTTTTCATACAACGGAAGCTGTGCCTCTCTGTCTTTCCTCGCCCGGCGCACGCTTCGGAGGTAAAACAGGGTTCCAACCAGGAACACGACGGCGACGAATAGCACCAGGAGCGATATCAGTAGACTGAGCATTGTGTGGTCGAGTCCGCCTTTCTGTTCATCATCGCGCGCGACGAGGAAGTGGATGGAGTTCATATTGTTGTGTTTACGTGATCGTCAAACGGTCGTGAGATGGTTGCTCAAGGCAGTGTTGGTGATAGTAATAGCAATTAAGGAATGAATAAACTGGTTCCATGGTCAGTTCAGTGGGCTACAAACACGGCGCTTCTGGACGGAATGCGAGGCCGGTCGTAGACGTACCTTCTGGGACCGAAGCGCGGTAGGAATGCTGAGGCAGGCCGAACGAACGGATGCAAGTATCGCTGAAAGAGTGAAGCGACACCGCGGTAAGGAGTGTGAAGAGGCAGGACCGTGTAGGTGGAGGTAGCGGTAGCAAGGAAAGAAGGGGGGAGAGCAGTAGTTTTGCGGCGGTAGGCACGCTGGAGCTCAGGCCAAGGGTGATAAATGTGGTTAGGCTGCGCACCAATCGCAAATCACACCTGCCCAGTTCGCGTATAAACGCCAGAGCTAGGCCCAAACGGCAGCATTCAATAACAGAGTCGTGAGCGCTGCGCTACCAGCAGCCATCCTATTCACAGCGGTAGGCGCCCAGCGTCTTTAGGCCACGCCGCTCGTCGAGAGCACAGCGCTGTTTGTTTCCGCGCGCGGAAAGTGATTGGGTGCGAGGACAAGCAAAGTTGCAATGAACGAGCGTTTGGACAGAACCACGGGGGAAGCGAGGGCCCGGGCGACCAGAGCAATAAGGCAGAATGGAAAAGTGGAATGGACGCCTTGTGCTCTGGCAACCGCCCAGGCGACTCGCCGCCCATATAGTTATATCCATACCCTCCGCTCTAATTTCCCTCGCGAGACGTGTGACGTGTCTAGAGTTGGCACTGACAGCGGGCTGAAGCTGAGACGAACGGCGTGCGTGCGATCGCAACCTGACGGCTTCTCCAACATCCGTCCAGCATCATCCCTCCAGGCTCCACAGGCTCCACCAGCTCCGACAACAGACAGCAACAGTGATGTTGGCTTCTGGCGGACAGAGCAGTAAGCCTCCCATCAAGTCCGTACCTAAGAATGACTTCCGGAGCCTGGCTTGCGCCTCGCACCAGGTCACAATTCCCCGAACACCCGTTCCCGCATACCCAATAATAAGCTCTCCGAGTGGCACCTTTCGGTCTATCGCTGTCCGACTTCACGCTGAGTCATGCATAGCTTGAAACACCGCAACGCTACATCCGAGGAGTCGAGGACACTTGTGGCTGTCTTGTATTCCAGAGCCAAGGCGTAACGTGTGCGGAGCCCCTAAAAGGTTGAAAGCTTCAAGCACCGTTCTGGAGTAAAGGGATGCTGCAAGTCTCCAAATCCTGTCCATGACAACTCAACATGTCCTATCGTATGTTATACACCGAGCAAACAGCATTGCCATGCGGGTGCTTCGGACCGTGCTACATGGGCACTGAACAAGAAGCGACGAGCGGTGTGCACATGCGCGACGACGTTGTCTACACGGGAAGGGATCGAGATTGGCTGTCGTTCGACGACGAGAGACGGGCTTCCGAGATGGCTGCCAGATGTTCCCGATGGGCGAGCGCGCGCCATTCGTAGCAGTTTGCTTTGCGCGCCAACGCAGCACGAAAGCGCACAGTGGGGTTACTGCTGCCCTGAGCCGTAGCCTTGCCTTGCAGACTCCACAGCTATCATCATCCCACAAGGTGGAGGTCTGTCTTTCGGTCTGGCGAAAACTGGACGGATCATTAGGTGACGAGTTATGGTGTTGGGGGACATGGATGCATGGATCGCAGTCGCCGGTCGCGACTTTACCCAAAACCGACGGCCCCGTGACGGCGTAATTTCTGCTCTTCCGAGACGACGCCATGGTTTTTCTCCGCATCCACGGTCCACCGCGCAGTGAGGATCCACGGTCAAGCGAGGCATACGTCTTGCTCGGAGGTGCGGTCCCGGCAGACCGCCACAATCTGTTGAGGGCATCTGCAGACTCAAGGTCCACATGGTGCAGGCGGGTTGGCTCTGGCGCGGCGAGGCAAACATAGGTACCAGTACAGAGGAGAGGCCCCGGCGCCTGACATCTGGTGAAACGCATCGTCCACATACATAGATAATCAAGGCTCCCAGACATATGCGAGCCTTGTCTCACTTCTGCTCTTGCTCTCAGCCGCTCCCACTTGGCGCACGCGACGGCCGCCCGACGCCGTTGAAGACGCAGCGGCGAAGCTTTGCCCTAGACGGCAGCCAGTGTGAAGTGTACCGGAACTTTTGAGAGCGCGCGCCCCAGTGGACGGAAGCTAGTCATCTAGCCGGCCCAGGTGCCTCGATTGGAGCCTAGTGCCGAAGATCTGGGGAATCCACACTCATCATCTCTCCCACCCACCAGCTCTCGCGACAGCAGCCGTGTTTCCTCCTCTGCGCCGCCCTCTTACACCTCGCCCGCTGCCTGCGCCTGCGCCTGCCGCACACACGCCCCCCCGCCATCCGCCGCAGCGCCCTCGCGGCCCCTGAGTGCCCACGCCCACACGGCCGCCCAGCCCAACGGTCCATTCCGCAATTACTACCGCCCGTCGCCCTTGCGTCCCCCTCTTTTTGGCCGCTGGACCGTCTTCGAGGACACCCTGATGCGTTCCCGCCTGGCAGGCGACACCACCGCTTCGAGTTTAGCATGCGCAGCGGCTAGAGGGAGCTGTCGACCTTGCACGAATCCAAGGGGGTTGCGGACCGCACATATCAACCCTCACTCCGCCCGCGCTGCACTCCCTTCGCTCGCACCCCGCCTCTTCTGTACCATACCCGCCACGTATTTGCTTCGTCGTCCCAACATACTTCAGACGACAGCCGGTAAGCCTCGCAACCCGTCCCAGAGCACCCTGTCACTTTGCTGTCCGCATGCTGACGCCTAGGCCTCGTCCAGCTCCCACGCCATAGGCCGCCCCGAGTTGCACTTGCCGTCTGAGAATCACCCGTTTTGTCATTTTCGCGCTACAATCTGCTACGCCTGTCCACCGCCTGTATAGACGCATCGCCCCAGCGTGCGTCGCAAATATGGCTGGCCTGACGAACAATGTGGGTCCCCTGCCCGCTTTCTGGCGATGATCTAATGCAATCAGCAGGCTCGACCGCGCGACTTCCACGGTGGAATTGCGATCAATGGCGGAGATGCTGAGCGCACATCCCATGCGACAATCCCTTGGGGAGGCAGCATATGGAACAGCGGTAAACCTGTAACCTCTGGCTTCAGTTCCACTGTTAGGGACAGCTCCGTGCCTCGAGGTGCGTTCCATACTCACCGCCCTCTCTGTGTTTCTGACTCATCCCACACAGATAACGGCAATTACATCGGTGCCCCCATTGAATCCATCCAAGGCAAGACCGGCTCCGGATCCCTTGTTGCATCTTCCGAGTCCGTCGGCTGGGACAATGGCCGCATTGCTTGGAGGGCCAGCACAGCGGGCCTCGCGTTTCCTCGCACAGGCGTATCGCCAGCCCGGAAACGGTCCCTAGCTCAGCCGGAGCCCTCCCAACAGTATCCCGACAACCCTACTGCGTTCTTCCCTACTTCACGACCAACAGCCGTCGGCCAAACGCTTGTCGCCAATGCTACGAAGCCTCTCCTAGATCCTACATCGGTGAACTTCACCTCCGCTCGCCGGATCGATCCTTTGAATGGGTTGAATACATTTGGCTTCGGTCAGAGTGACGCACCCCAGCGTTCGGAGGTTCCCATAGGACCATGGCCCGATGCAGCTTCAATGCACTCTCCCACCGATGATAGACGGAGTGTTGCCAACTCTGAGTACTTTCCGTCCAGCTCTACTCCCTCAAGGAGTGGGAGCCTCCCACCATCGCGGCATGGCAACGAACCGCTCCAGTTTGGCCAACCCGGCGATACCTACCCGAGATATGGGCAGCCAGGGCAGCGCCAAACTTCTTCGTTCTCCATTGGAAATGGTCGACCGTACCAAGGGCGAAGCGGCTCCATACAGAGCGAGGCACCGCACCTAATCAGTCAACTCAGTTTAGACCACGATGCTGAACTAGGGACAATGTCACACAGGCCTTCGCTAACCATCCATTCGTTTCCACCGACTTTCAGCCCAGCTGGGCATGACGCTTCTCTAGCACGCGAAAACCTCGCAGATTCGCAGGCCCTAGAGAGACCCGGCAATATTGGCTATGGACAACCGGGATCTTACACCCCGGGTGGCTTTACTAACGGGCAAGTGAACGATCCTAACATGCAGTTTAGGCCCGTTCATTTCGATAGCCGCAGTGCACCCAACGGCACCGGCGTACATCAGAGCCCATACCGTACTCATTCGCATACACCTTCTGGATTCGATCATCTCTACCCCTCTCGCTCAGATCACACTCTTTCCACAAACAGTATCGCGCTGGTGAATCAGAGATTGGCCAACCACAACCACAACCTACAACAGCAGGAGCTCCGACGCAACCATGTTTTACCCAATCAACAAATGTCCCCACAGCAGCTTCAACAAATCATAGCGGCCAACCAATTACGGGGTTATCAATATCAACAGATTCCTGTCCCAACCGCCATGGGGATGAATAACAACTTCCCTCCAAATCTTCCTATGCCGCCGGTTCAAGGCGTCATTCCCATTGAACCCCCCCGAGTCCCTCGGGGTAACAGCAACCCACCTGAGCTTTCGACCATGAGCTCAACCTTGTATAACTTCAGAAACGCGGCCAAGTTAAACAAAAAGCCCGAATTGAAGGAGATTCTTGGCTATGTTGTTGAGTTCAGCGGAGACCAGCATGGATCTCGCTTTATACAGCAGAAGTTGGAGTCTGCCAACAGCGACGAGAAGGACAAGATCTTCAGGGAGCTTTCAGAAGACTGCTTGCAGTTAATGCAGGACGTGTTCGGGAACTACGTGATTCAGAAGTTTTTCGAGCACGGCGATCAAACCCAGAAGAAGTTCCTCGCAAATCGAATGATGGGGCACATACTGGAACTCTCCAATGGCATGTACGGTTGTAGGGTAGTCCAGAAGGTAAGTGGTTCTTGTGTTGACGTGCATTCAATCGCTGACTTGAGCAGGCCTTAGAGCATGTCTTAACTGATCAGCAAGTGGCGATTGTAAGGGAGCTCGAGAAGGACGTTCTCGGATGTGTCAGAAACTGCAACGGTAACCACGTCATCCAAAAAGTAATCGATAGGGTTCCCCACGAACACATCCAAAACATCATCGAGGCCTTCCGTGGCCAAGTCGGCGCTCTGGCAACGAATACCTACGGTTGTCGTGTGATTCAACGGCTGTTAGAGAAGGTCCCGGAACCACGGCGAAGATTCCTTCTCATGGAGCTTCATGCCGAGGGCGCAAAGCTTATCTCAGATCAGTATGGGAACTACGTTACCCAGCATGTTGTCAGCAAAGCACTAGAGGAGGACCGCGCCAAAGTGATAGCCCTCGTCAAGGCTCAAGTGCATGTCTTTTCAAAGCACAAGTTCGCTAGTAACGTTGTTGAGCGGTGCCTGGCCTCTGGCAATATTGAGCAGCGCCGCGAGATCATGCTCGCTATCATAGCGCCGAACGAGCGAGGTGAGAATAATCTGCAGACGCTGATCAAAGATGCATACGGCAATTATGTTATCCGTGAGTTTCCGGAATCGTCCCCTTGAGGGGCCATGCTAACAAATGCCCAGAAAAGCTCATGGAGACGGTTTCTCGACCCGACTGGGAAGAGTTTGTGGCCATCTTGAAGCCAGAATTCGAGAAGGCCAGGAAAAACACGGCTAGCAAACAAATCATCTCAGTTGGTCTCCCTCTATGCGCATTTGTTGAAGCAATCACTGACGAGCACTGAAGATTGAGAAGGCATTGCATCGCTTCGATCACGCGCCTGCTCCAGACACAGCAGCCAGTACAGCTGGTGAACACAACGCACCCACATCACTGGAGGACGCACCACCCACACCTCCCTTAACAAGCGAAGCACAGAGTCCACAGAGCAGCTCGCTTCCAAGCGCCAACGTTTCTACGGTCGACGAACCTGTACACACATCTCTCGCAAATAAGAATTTCTCCACCCCGGTTGGCGGCGTCAGCATCGAAGACGCCTCGTAGATAAACACCTTACGATTTCTACCCCATAGAGAGCACGATACGGTCTTTGCGCATATCCGGTTTCCAAATGTTTCTTCTTTTACTGGTCCATTACAACATGCATACACTATGGGAGGGCCACAGGCGTTGGTTTTCTTACCATGGGTAGGCGGACAGCATCTTATATACCAACCATACTTATTCTACTGGGGCCTCCTGTTGTCGGTTTCACGAGGTTTCAATGTTTTAATGTCTGAAAATTTAGGGGTCTTGCGTACTCCGCTTCTTTGTTCAGGAAGTTCGGGCGCGACACAGGGCGTACTGGTCAAGCCCTCTACACTACGAATCATAATTAGCATGGCGTACAAAAGAAGGGGGTATGGAATGGGGACTATATGGTATTTTTTGCTACGTTTATGACGGATTGAGTCTGCAATGTATGGAATGCTAGATTCAGGGGGTGTTAGGTGCTGAGTGTAGAGTTTGAGTCGAATGAGAAGGGTATTGATATTGAGCTGGTTTCTGATATGTGCGTGTTTTGTCCCCTGTGTCGGTGTGGCCCGTTGTGATGGTTGAAGTCAAACACAACATAACGCACAATTTCCTAGGCATACATTATACAACCTGCGATGATACATTGATTGATTATTCATCGACTCCCTTCCAATTTCTATTATCCTTGCCCTTGGAAAAAAGAAATTATAACCAACCACCAGCCAAACCCCCCTCTTCCTACGAAACCACCACCACCTCATCAACCAGCCCCCACCCTCAACCTCCTCTCCTCCCCCTTCACTCTATCGAAGTCAGTCGCCCTCCCTGCGAGTGCAGGCAATTTGTAGGGAGGTTCTACGTTAATCTGTGCCCTAGAGATTGATCTGCCCTGTACGGAGCCTTGCCCATGCAGGAATATAGGCGCATAACTGCCCCTACAGAAAATATCACTTGTCTTCTTCTGAATCCGATCTTCTGAATTTCTAGCTGTGGTTAAAAACTGCGCTAAAAAGCATACAGGACGCCTTGCCGACGACACGCTTGATATCTGAATCTACATTGGGCAACGCTAAGAATGCAAGGTGAATATACGGAGCTCAATATAGCGGGCTCTCCTCCGTAGTCTCCCAATTTTTATAATCACATAGCACCGTATCTCTCGCCGATCGCTTCACATCCTACTTATTTCCACTAGCTGCATTATTGGCTTCGTCGTCAGATGCTTCAATGTATTGGGATGCTGGAAAGAATTCTTCGCTCTCATCCTTGCCGCTATCTTCGTTTGTCTCGTCATTAGATTTTTCGTCGGTCTCATGACGCGGCTTTGCCGACACGGGCCCGTATGGCGCTGGTTTCGACCTTGAGAGATTAGCGGAATGCTATGTCACTACAAAAGGAACTCTACATACAGCCATCGGAACTCAAGGTTATCTGGTAACCTCGCCCATGGTGGCATTGGTGTAGTAAAACGTACGAGAGAGTTTGGCAAGAGGCTTGCCTCAGCACAACAGTCAAGGATAGTGAACGGTGTTGGATCGAAATGGTCGAGCGCTGGGGCAAATTCACTGGCGGCTTTGCGTCGTAGGTTCATCGACATCTCAAGACGTAGCCCGGGCCGCAGGAGGGAAGCCCAATCCAACTCGTTGATCAAGTACCACCACTTTTCAGTATTCGAGGCTGGTGTAAATAGCCATAGCTCCCGTCGCTCGATAAAATCGGATATGGGATGTCCTCTAAAAGCAAACTTTAAAAAAATGAAATCCTTAAAAACTCAGCTTCTACTTGAGCAAAGGTCGGGCTTTACTTACATTAAAGTTGCGAACCACCTCCAAAGGGACAGGATATTGTCGTCCAATTGCGTCTTGAAAGTATATTGGCTTTTGATCCCAAGGCTCGCCGAGCACTGTGCAAAGACGCGTCTTAACTTCTTCTGTATTTTGGTGGAGCAGAGCGGAGAGGTTGTCGGTTCTTCTTTCCAGCTGGTCATTCAACTCTCGAATTTCTCGCCTAGGCGAAATTAGGTCCTTGCTTAAGGGGTTAACGAATAGGATCATCTCTTACCTATTCAGCCCGTTTTGTATCATGCTCAGCGTTGTAATATAGCTTTTCAAGCGTCTCCGGAATTGTTCAACCTTTTCCTTCTTCCACAAGCTCCATGCGACCCTCCTGCGATATTTTACTAAGCCCGCAGGTGGACCAGCATATTTGTCAACAAGACTTTTGAATTCGCTTAGCACTTTTTGACCACTCGAGCACGTCTCCAGCATTCTTTTTGCATTTTGTACAGTTATCGCACCCCCAGTAGATATCGCGTTTCCTATTAGGTCAAAGAGACTTTTTAAGTGGTTGAGTTCATCCTGAAGCTCTTTGAGTTCGATTATGTCGTCTGAAATGCCTCGAAGGGCGTGAACAATCGTGACTATTAAGGTTGTTACAGCAACGAAGTCGCCGACACTGAAACCGAAAGTAGGTGGAGTCATTTAGAGCGCTCAACAGTAAATTGTTAACCAAATCAGAAAGTGGCTAGCGCAGACTCATATACGTCTTTGCGAAGTTGGGTTAGCGCTTACCATGACGTGGCACCTGGGCAGACTTGCGTCCACGAGTTTGGGTTTATCACGTGATTTACTTCAACTGGAGGTGTCCAATTTGTGGTTACCAAATCCGGATCGCCTCCCTCCGCTGGTCGAGCTGCGGAGATAGACGTAGCCAGCCCTCATTAATATTCCCCGGCCCAATTCAGAGGCAGAAATATACTGTAAGAGGCGGTGACCGAAGATCTCTACAGTTTGCCTGCGCTAGCGGGAGGGCTGCCGACCCGCTCTTGCCACAGCCTTGTGGAATGGCGAATTTTGTATTTCCAGAGGATTAAGTGGGTTAACGAGAGGAGTGAGTTGGATCTTTTTATCTCTATTACTGTTAGGGTGGTCACACAAAGCATTGGAAATGCCTTGTGTGTCTGAGCTCACCGTCTTTTCAAGCCATACGAAGAAGGCGGAGACCTCCAAGAGGCCAGGGTCAGTATCCGATGGACGAGGTGCCAATATAACATATAAGGCCAACCGGTGAAGCAGCTTGGGGTTTCGCAACATCATTGGATGATCATCGATCTAGCAGTGATGGACTTCGAATATGTTTCCTGGCTTCCTTCCTGAGTGGTGTGACCGGATTCAGCCTTGCAAACAACTCTGGTCATCTGCCTCCTCTCGATGCGTGTCCTGCATATCAAGGTAACCAATTATGAATGATTACATACGCACCATTGAGATTCATATCCTTGGCAGCCATTCCCATTGAGTACAATCTGAGGCATTAATCCTTTCTAAAAGCCCACATTTTCCTTCAGCCTCCTCAATTTTACTCGAGTGTTGTCAAACTGAACTTTTGGATCCCTCATTGCATTTCTTTCATCTTTTTTGCCACTCCAGAGACATGATTGTCGGCGCAGAACCCCTGGGATGCATCGCTTCCATTAAGACGGTGACGGGAGCTGCTGGTGGCATATTCGGATTCATTATGCAATGCAAAAGAGCCCCGAAATCCGCCATCAAACTCTCCGCGGTACTTCAGCAGAAGAAAAGCGTCCTCGAAACGTTGCTCGATGACATCGGGACCATGTCTCCTTCCAATGAACACATTCGCCTTATTCGCCAAACCGTTGAATTTATGAGAAAGATCATCAGAGACTTCTATGCCATGACCGCCCCCTTGATAGGATGTGCTTGGTCTCGGAAGAAGCTGAAGAAGATGGGCTTCAAACGTCTCACGAGGAAAATGGGGGAAGCCATGAGGAATTGCAAAGCAAGGCTTAATTGGGCCTGGTCTCGGGGGATCACCCAGACGAAGCTACAGCAACTTAGGGACGGAATGGAAAGCCTTTTGATGATACACCAAAGCCTCTGCTAGTGGGTTAACCTGACATTTCAAAGAATGCTGATAGCTTGATGCATAGCTGACATCGGTAGTCGCAAGTCGAAGCGAAAAGAAGATAGCGCGAAAAAAGGCGTCCTAGTCGGCGCCGTCATTGGAGGAGTTGTAGGCGTAGTCGTAGGCGGAGTCGTAGGCGGAGTTGTAGGCGGAGTTGCAGGCGGAGTTGTAGGCGGATTACTCGGATACGCTGTAGGGTGGTGGTGGGGATAACTGGCTCTCTAAGAACCATCATGTTAGGCTAGGAAGACAAGCTTAGAAAAGAGCATCCGGTGATTACTTTCCTTTTACCCATTCAAATTTTGTGGCGACTCTCTTTTCTGAGACCTTCGTTTGGAATTTCATTTGTTTTACCCTCAAGCTCTTCAGCGAGTCTCCTTTGTCATTCCAATGCTTATTAAACGTTCTACTGTATCATGGGGCGTATTGTTCCCTTAAGATAGTCTTTAACGAAAGCGTTCTCTATGTTGCTCACGAAGACGGCTGCTGATTGTCGACAACGCCGATGATCTGGACATTTTATTTGGGATCGTGGAGTCGAACGCCATTATCGAATACCTCCTTGAGAGTGAGGAAGGGGTGACGTTATATAACACGCGCATGATGGAGGTGGCGGCGTCTCTGACACGCGGCGATATGCTCGAGCTAGGGCCGATGAGCCGACAGGACGTAGCAGAATTCCTTGAGAAGTTGGTTAGGAAGCATCTCCGCGACGAGCCGGCTACTGTAGAGCTGCTGGACGAGTTGACGTGTCTGCCTCTGGCTATTGCGCAGGCAGCCGCTTACCTTACCTAAACAGGAACAGGATGTCTATTGCAAGGTGCTTGCACCTGCTTTAGAACACGGGGTAGGATGTTATTAGCCTTATAAGCAGGGAGTTTCGCAACAACACGTAATACAAGAGCTCGGCTAATGCTGTAGCCACGACGTAGTGGTGTTGTTTAGCCAGATTTGGGCGCACTATGCGGTGGCGGAAGAACTTCTAGCATTTATGTCGTGCGTTGAGTGGAAGGCGATTCCGCGCTCTCTTCTGCCGAGCTGAAGAGCGGATAGAGGGGGCCATCCAAAAAAATTATAACCAACCACCCTACGAAACCACCACCACCTCATCAACCAGCCCCCACCCTCAACCTCCTCTCCTCCTTCACTCTATCAAAGTACGCGCTATCCACCTTCCTTTGCTCCTCCCACTCACGCATGGTATCGTATGGATTCGGCGTGCCGAATGTTTCTTGCCATTGGGTGCGGGCGATGGAGCGGTATTGGGCTGTGAGGGGGGAGGGTTGTGTGGTGGTTATGGGGGGGCGTTTGATGGTGGGGTCTGAGGGGTTGGTGGGTGGGGGTTTGGCGGGGGAGTGGGAAGTGGAGGTGGGTGGGGGCATTGGGGGTGCTGGTGTGGTGTGGTGAACAGTAGGTGGGTCGGTGGGGAGATATAGGTTTAGGGGGAAACGGTTGAGCAGTGTGCTGTGTGGGACTCTGGGATAGGATAGGTGATAGAGAGGTTAGATGTAGGCAGAGTTTTGGTGTGTAGGTGTAGTGGAGTGTTGGATGGAAGGGAGAGATGAAGAGTAGTATGCGAGAGGGGGAGAGTTAGTGTAGATGGGCATTTTCGTTTTTTTTGTGCGCATGGTGCTTTGTGCGGTTTTTTTTGTTGAGCGGAACGAGACGAGGACAAAGTGACAAAGGGGTGGGAGGTCGAGGTGGAGGCAGGGCATTTCTTTGTTCGATAGGTGGATGATGGCATTGAGGTACGTATGAAGTACTTTGTAGAACCAGAATTCAGGTAAATGACGACAGATACGGAAGCTTTGCCTCCTCGTTCTTCTACTCCGACTCGTAAGACCCAGGAGATTCCGGATATCCATCATACACTTCTGCCACCCATTCTCTCGCCCGAAGATACGGATTCGGACTGTAGTCCGGATCTTCGCCGAACGTCCTGTCCCATTCGTTTCCGACGATGAGATGGTATGTTTCTACGAGGTCGGCAAAGGCATCTGCATCTGTTGGGTTTTGGTGGCGGCGCTCTTGGCTGTGAAAGCCGCGGTTTAGGAGGTCTTGCGGGACGTTTGAGGAGGCGGGGATGATGGATTCGCGGGGGGTGGATGGCGTGTCGGTGGACGACGTGGATGGGGCGTGGGCGAGGCCGGATGAGGCAGTGGCAGTGGTGGCGGGCTCGGGTTCCGCGTGTTGGTCGTCTTGGTTGTTGTTGTTGTTTAGGGCTGCAGAAGCAGCACCGACTCCTTCGTTGGTGTTGGATGTTGGCGACGCATCTGGGGTGTTTTGCGCGTTTTCTTCGGCGTCGTCTTCTGACGAGGGAAGGTTGGAGATGTCTCCCTGCTCGGAGTCGTGCGGCGGGGTGTGCTGCCCCTCGTTGTCTGTTGGACTGTCTGGATCGTTGTCTATTATAGGGATACTATTAGCAACTTCTTTATAGCATCGTACTGCTAAACCTCATTCGCAAAGGAGGTCACTCTTGGCAGAGCAGAGACAGACGTACCATCGTGACCCTCTAACCTAACGTCAGTATCGACTGTAGACACGGGGTCATTTGACGCCGATCCCTCCGCCTCAGGGAAATCGTCATCTCGCTCGCTAGACATGTTGCTAGTATCGTGTTCTTACTATCGAGACCGAATTTTCAAAGTGTCAAATGCTAAGAGCCGGGGGGCGTTCAATATTCCTTCAAGGACGTTATGGGCTTGTGCGTGTCAACGGTTCAAGTGCCTGCAGAGGTTACAGCTTTCTATGGAGGCGGTATTGAGGGCTATCGCGATTTTAAACTTGTAATTGTCTCAGAGGTTTGGTTGTTGATAATACGATGATGAGTCGGCTCAGTGCCCCTTGCAAGCGTCGCACTCACTACAAACTTAGTACATATAGCGTGAGTCGAGCAAGTAAGACATACCTGAGACTTCCTGCTCACAGATCGTGCAAACTACCTAGAACTCTATCCGACAGAGCGCCAAATGCGCTCGGCAAGGCGTAGATTAGAGAAGAGTATTGCAGAGAACAGGAGCAAGAATGCAGCTAATATGTTGAGAAAAAGGTTAGGGTAAGGATGCTGGTAAATCGATTGGCAAGCAGAGCTGTAAATGGTATACTTATAATGTAAAGAGAGCGCCGAGCGAAGAAAAAAGGTGAATAGGATGTCACGGATGTAGATATGGAAGAAAACCGTCACATTTTTGTATTATGGATTCCAGTTAATCGATGAATGAGTGTAGCGGATGTCCCTTCGACATAGAGAAGACTATACAGGAGGTGACAATACGAGCATGTTGAGTAGTTATTGCATACGTAGGAATGATTACGAAAAAATGGAATCCTTGTGAAGATGTGGAGTCATTGCGGTATTAAGATCGAAGCCGACAATCTGCCAATCGAACCGTATGTGTCGACTGAGTGGACAAGTGACTCACATTGAAGGAAGAAAGGCATGACCAGAAGACCCTGGACAAGTGCTATCGTCGCCACTATCTATCTCTTCACAATACTCAACAAAAATGTTGCCGTATCACTCAGTATCTTACCTATTCCCCTCCTTCTCAATAGCTATTCGCGCCATATTTCAACTGCATCAACGCGAGCCGAGCTGGTTCCTACAATGCTCTCCGGAGAAGGGCGACCCTAGTAACTCTCTCCGAGGAAGCCATAGTTTCTCTCCCCATGCCGCTAAGTACGGAGAATGATTGTGTCCTCCAAGATATCATCGACCTCATCAGTCACCGGGTCGCGATTTTGAGACCTGCGGAGATCCTTGTTGTAGTAGAACTTCATGAGCCTAACAAGAGCGAAGACAGAGATGATTTCGAGAAAATTTTGCATGACTAAAGGCGGGTACAGAGGCATCGTTCGAATGTGATAGTATTCCGTAGTGGCAGTGTTCGGAAGTGAAGTGGATGTGCGTTGCGACACAAGTCGATATAGACCGTTGAGGTTGAGTGTGGCCGATTGAGCTGTCTTAGTTTTCTGGATGTTGTGTCATGGGTCGACTCTATGCGACAGGACACCTTTTAAGCCATTATTGTTTGCTGTAAGGAGACTCATGACTAACAGTCAGAGAACAATTATTGAAGCTAGCAAACAGCCAGCAAAACGCGCGAAATAAAGAAGCGCGATGTTTTTCCATGGTTTTATCCGTATCTTTCTTGATGCCATCAAGATTTCGCATATTGTAGAACGCATGTTGTGGATACGGCTTGAATCTATGTGTATCGTATAAGATTCAAACTCCAAGCGATTATGGCGGAGAGAAACGGGTGTCGAAACGAAGAGTCATACATACATATGACTCGCGCCATGAATGAAATCCATAGGCAACGTCAGAAGGACTACTATTAGTCGAGCACCCGGTCGTGACTGCGTTCTACTATGAGAACAATGAACACTCGCTGCAGCATCGGGACATTTCCCTGTCGAGTGAGTGAGTCATCCTAAAAGTCTCACGCAAAGGCGAGGACACGTGTATCTTTGTGGCGTATACCGAGCAAATGTTAGAAGTAGAGATCGATGTAGCTGTGTTCTGTAGGTTGTCGCATGCCTGCAGGTTAGCGACCGTTGACCATATTCCTGGCCTAAGTGCCTTTGCAGATTCTTTGAGAACCGAGGTAGGTTCCGGGATACGTGGCTCTCTCCCCACACTGCCTTATTGTCCACCGTAGATCCAACAATGAAATGCCGAAGGTGCGCAGCGACTGTGTGGACGTCCAAGGCGAAAGTCGGGGCCAAGACAGGCTGAAGCTCTGCCTAGCACTCTTGATGAAGATGTAAAACCCGCCAAGGGCGCTCCGAGACAGCTGACAGTTGTCGCTAGCAGAAGCAGGTACCTGTGCAGTTTCCCCGCATATACCGCAGCCCAGTTATAGCCTGGGGTTACTACAGCTCCCCAGATTCGGTGTGGGCAGTGCGATGTATTTGAGAATTTGGGGATACGTATACGTGGTCGACGGTGACAAGCGACGTTGGAACAACAGGCCCCAGGGCATTGCTTCATCCGCCTCCTTGGCGACGTTCTCTCCCGCATTGCTGCATTCTTTCAAGCCGCTCTAGTACGTCGATCATACCGTTCTACATGTTCTGACAGTCTTCTACGGCAGATCGACAAAACCTCGGACACATCCTGAGGCCATGAACGGCCAGCTTGGCTGTGAAACATGGTAGAATGGCGGTCCCGACGGTCAAAGACCTTGTGACAGCCAGAAAAGAAATTACAGAGGAGGAAGGCTGTATTGAGACAGAACGAGTTGCCATGTGGATCTGGAAGTTGAGGATGACTCAAATCACTCACTGTGTACCGAAGTATCAGCCGCACCAGGTGATGGTGGCAATAATTCGCGCGCCTCGACGTGCACTTCCCGCGTGTATTGGGCATCCTGGAGTAGCACACGCAATCTTTGGTAGCATATATATCCAGATTCGTGTTATGTTGGCGCGTTCAGTGCGCACGAAAGGACCTGGGCAAGCTTGGCTTCCGCGATGGAGGGGAAAGAGCAACTTGCCTGCTTCAATTGCTTCCAAAGCAAATGGTCGAGACTTCCGGACGTATCACGCAACCTGCGTAGCCTGGCCGTTACGAGACATGTTGATGGTAATGCTCGACAATAGGCGTCGAGCATACATGTAAGAGAAGGATAGTAATGCCCTCGAGCGCTCTTCCTGAATTGCAGGTTAGGCACATTAGTTTGTAGCCCATGATGTCGAGCTACTTCGCCCTCACATGTAAATAAAAATCAAGTACACGGACCTATTTTGCGAACCTGCGCGTGAGGTTCCTTGTTGGTGAGGCGGGTTCGACTCCATTCCATGAAATAGTTCTCGTTTCGGCTTAGCTTCTGCGGTAGTGTGAGAGCTTCGGACATTAACAAGTTGTCGCCGGCCCGACGCACTCAAGCACACAAACCGAGCTGCTGAGACTGTAATGTCGACCTCAACGCAGGCAAGGACAGAAGGATTTGGTAGAACAGCCTTGATTACGTTTCAGCCTGAGTAGCACTCCGATACGGACCGTTGTGGCTGCGCGGTAAGCGTACGCGAGTCGCTTATCTGTGCTGCAGCCAAGCGGGCGCGGATCTCGAAGGCATACCCCGGTACTGATCCATCACATACCTAGGTCAGAAGGCATACTACCGGTACCACTGGCTGCTCATGCCAGACTGCCAGTTAACGTTTGTGAAAGGGGAATGCCAGTCGGCTGCCGGTGTTGGCTACGGCACTTTCGCAGTCACACTTGGCCATGCCAGCACCCGTGGACCGACACTTCCACGCCTGGTACCGAGAGACGATGGTTGGACAGTCGAGAGTTGAGAGCCAAGGTAACCAAGGCTGTCAATTTTTCGTGGTGGATGAGCAAGGATCGAAGTGTTCTAGCGCGTGAACGGATGGGCGGCCGCTGTCGTGCATGAGATTCCGATCCAAGTCCGAACAGTGGGGCCCCAGAGCGACCAAGAACTCCACCGTGCGACGAGAGTCGACAACAACGTCGTTACCTATATGAAGAGCGCGGGATGTACCATGGTAAAAATGCCGCTCTGGATGCCATGTATCGTTCTTGTCCCGGGCGCCCAGCTGGCAAAAGACGGCCGGACACGGCTGCCATGTACTGGAGTCGCTGAACAGGCTGGGTAAACCGCGCAGTGGAGAGGGCGCGAATTGCGTCTTTTTTGATTTTTTCCATCTAGCGGTCGTGGCCGTCGTGGCTGTCGTGGCCGTCGCAAAGCGCCATCTCTCGTGCCGTCGCCCTAGCGACGTGCCCAGGCACGGGCGAAATGTGAATTTCGCGGCGCCGTTGGTGCGCTACCGGAGCCGCCCTTGCCATACCGGACGGCCGCTAAACGAGGCCTAGCGACAGAAGTCGTCTTGGCGTTTCCCACGCACGTTTAGCTTGATCATATGCGCCTTAGCGTGTAATTTGTGCATGCCGCGACCACTTTGAGCTGTGTCTTCATAAAGGCCTGCAACGCCCGTTCCACCACTCAACCCTCCAGTTCGTTGAGCGGCTGCCCTCCGTCCTCATCTCTCTCCCCTCCTGCGTCGCCTGTGCCCCAAGACCGCGACGGACTCGCTCTGTACCGAGCCGGGTATGTTAGGTATGTTACCGTGGAATCGCTCGCTGTGCACGTCCTGAACCATTCTTCGGCTTCTCCCTCGACCCGGAGAGCTCTCCAATGGCTTCCTAATGGCTCCATGCATCCACGGATAGCTCGCCATCACAACCCTAACCCTAACACATTTTCTGATCCAGCGCAGTATAAAGGCATTCCGCTCGCACCTCGAGACATCTGCTGCAACACCGACCACCACCGACTGTAGAACCACCATTCGTACCACCACCACTCACCAGCACCACCACTAGTACCAACTACCAACTACGAAACCTTCTACAGTTGCAATGGCGGACAACACCGGCGCTATGACGCCCAACCATTTGGGCACATCGGTTCCCAGCGGACACCTCGTAAGGACCCCACCCTGCATTCGTCGTCCGATGAATTTATTGACCGGCTTGCAGGACGAGAAGAGCGAGAACGTCGACGAGAAGGCCCTGCCCTCCAAGGTCAGCGGTTTGCACGAGGACGAGGAAGAAGAGGACGAGGACATTGACGCTCTGATCGAAGACCTCGAGTCCCACGATGCGGCCAAGGACTACGAGGACGAGGAGGAAGTGCAGGCCGGATCCGCTCGTGTCGTGCCTGAGGAACTGCTCCAGACCGACCTGCGTATGGGCCTTACTTCCACTGAGGTCACTTTGCGCCGCAAGAAATTTGGTCTCAACCAGATGAAGGGTAAGTACACTTTTTTCTCATATGCCTACTGTCGGTATGGGGCTACATGCTGCACGGAGCACCGAGAGTGTCCGATCTCGGCGTCGTCCACTTTACCAAGTGCCGGTTGATCACATGCTAATGCCACGTAGAGGAGAAGGAGAATGCCATACTCAAGTTCCTGATGTTCTTCGTCGGCCCCATCCAGTTCGTCATGGAGGCTGCTGCCGTCTTGGCCGCCGGTCTTCAGGATTGGGTTGATTTCGGTGTCATTTGCGCCCTGCTTCTGCTCAACGCGTGTGTCGGTTTTATCCAGGAGTACCAGGCCGGTTCCATTGTCGCCGAATTGAAGAAGACGCTCGCTCTCAAGGCTACTGTTCTCCGCGACGGCTCTCTTATCGAGGTTGAGGCTCCCCAGGTCGTTCCCGGAGATATCCTGCAGGTCGAAGAAGGCACCATTATCCCCGCCGACGGTCGCATTGTTACAGATGACGCATTCCTCCAGGTCGATCAGTCTGCCATTACTGGCGAGTCCCTAGCTGTTGACAAGCACAAGGGCGATGTCTGCTACCAGTCCTCCGCTGTCAAGCGCGGTGAGGCTTTCGTCATCATCACCGCCACCGGTGACTCTACCTTCGTCGGTCGTGCAGCCTCCCTCGTCGCCAGCGCCTCCAGCGGAAGCGGTCACTTTACCGAGGTGCTTAATGGTATCGGTACGGTCCTTCTCATCCTAGTTATCTTCACTCTCTTGGTTGTCTGGATCAGTTCCTTCTACCGTTCTAACGGGATCGTCCACATCCTCGAATTCACACTGGCCATTACTATCATTGGTGTCCCCGTCGGTCTTCCCGCTGTCGTTACCACTACCATGGCCGTCGGCGCCGCCTATCTTGCCAAGAAACAGGCTATCGTCCAGAAGCTCAGCGCTATCGAGTCTCTTGCTGGTGTTGAGATTCTCTGTTCTGACAAGACGGGCACCCTTACCAAGAACAAGCTGTCCCTTGCCGAGCCCTACACCGTCTCCGGTGTCGATCCCGAGGACCTCATGCTCACCGCCTGCTTGGCCGCGTCTCGCAAGAAGAAGGGTATTGATGCCATCGACAAGGCTTTCCTCAAGTCACTGAAACACTATCCGCGCGCCAAGGAAGTGCTCAGCAGGTACAAGGTCATAGACTTCCACCCCTTCGATCCCGTCTCCAAGAAGGTCCAGGCTGTCGTCGAGTCTCCACAGGGCGAGCGCATCATTTGTGTCAAGGGTGCTCCGCTTTTCGTGCTCAAGACCGTCGAGGAGGACCACCCCATCCCTGAGGCTGTTGATGAGGCATACAAGAACAAGGTTGCCGAGTTCGCTACCCGTGGTTTCCGTTCCCTTGGTGTTGCTCGTAAGCGTGGTAACAACGCCTGGGAGATACTCGGTATCATGCCCTGCTCCGACCCCCCGCGCCACGACACTGCTCGCACTATCCACGAAGCCAAGACCCTGGGCCTTTCCATCAAGATGTTGACTGGTGATGCCGTTGGGATCGCCAAGGAGACTTCTCGCCAACTCGGTCTCGGAACCAATGTCTACAACGCTGAGCGTCTCGGTCTCGGCGGCGGCGGTGAGATGCCTGGTTCTGAAGTCTACGATTTCGTTGAGGCTGCCGACGGTTTCGCTGAAGTCTTCCCGCAACACAAGTACAACGTCGTCGAGATCCTTCAGCAGCGTGGCTACCTTGTTGCTATGACGGGTGACGGTGTGAACGATGCTCCTTCTCTGAAGAAAGCTGATACCGGTATCGCTGTCGAGGGTGCCTCCGACGCCGCCCGATCTGCTGCCGATATCGTCTTCCTGGCACCTGGCCTTGGTGCCATTATCGATGCGCTTAAGACCTCGCGCCAGATCTTCCACCGCATGTACGCCTACGTCGTCTACCGTATCGCCCTGTCACTGCATCTTGAGATCTTCCTTGGTCTCTGGATCGCCATCTTGAACACCTCGCTCAATCTCCAACTTGTCGTCTTCATTGCCATCTTTGCCGATATCGCCACCCTCGCTATCGCCTACGACAATGCTCCCTTCAGCAAGTCGCCTGTCAAGTGGAACTTGCCCAAGCTTTGGGGCATGTCTGTCCTGCTCGGTGTGGTTCTGGCTGTTGGTACCTGGATTACTCTTACTACCATGTTCCCCTACCAGGACCTTCCCAACCCCGCAGGTCAAGGTATCAGTGGTGGTATCGTCCAAAACTTCGGTGTCCGTGACGAGATTCTCTTCCTCGAGATTTGTCTTACTGAGAACTGGCTCATCTTCATCACCCGTGCCAACGGTCCTTTCTGGTCCTCCATCCCCTCGTGGCAACTTTCTGGGGCTATTCTCATCGTCGACATCCTCGCCACTCTCTTTTGTATCTTCGGTTGGTTCGTGGGTGGCCAGACCAGCATCGTCGCTGTGGTCCGTGTCTGGATCTTCTCTTTCGGTGTCTTCTGTGTCATGGGCGGTGTCTACTACCTTCTCCAAGGTAGCCAGGGCTTCGACAACCTTATGCACGGAAAATCCCCCAAGAAGGACCAGAAGCAGAGGTCACTTGAGGACTTCGGTAAGCATCTCCCCATCCCCTTCTTCTCGGTTACATTGCTAACATCTCACTAGTCGTCTCCTTACAGCGTGTCTCGACCCAGCACGAGAAGAGCTCATAGGACAGTGCAACCGAAAAATACAAGCCAAGCTAATGATGTTGACGCCAATGGGAAGGTTGTTGGACAGCCACAAGACAAGAGTTCGTGGACATGTCTCGCATGTATTACATATTCTGGGGTAACATGGACCCTAATATACCACCTACAATGAAAATAGCAGGTAAACAAGCGCGTGAGGGATAGCCGGTGCGAGGGCTGTGGACTTTCCGATACTGCACTTATTTCTTTCTTCTTTGCTCTGATTTTTGTTATACCTGCTGCGCTCCGGGTGTTGAAGACCGGCCAGCACCTTTGCGGTTCGCGTGCAAGTTACGACGGGAAGTGGGAGGATGGGTGTCTTTAGCTTTGCTTCAGTCATGTTGCTTTGTTCTGTACGATGGCATGTCTGCGGTTAATGAGATTTCTTATTGAATTTTCATCTAGTGTGCATCTACCTTTGTACGGTGATTTGAAAGACACGGTGATGTCGTGCATACGAGCTCCGCGTGCTGCCCAGAATAAGCAATGCGAAGGGAAAGGACATAAATATTTTTGGTACGCTATAGAGTAAGTTTTATGTATTTGAGATATCGTGTTTGTACCTACCTACCTTCTGGACGTGGGTGTCGCCGTGTGGGTAGTGATAACGTCATCTCCTTAGCGCTACACCCCACCTGGCTTCTTCGGCTTCGTTCCGCGCGCAAGCTCCTCACTACGCGTCAGAAGCTAGTTATTGATCGTATCCTTGGTGCTCTTTTCCTTTAACTTCTCTCTCCACGATATCCCTTTGATATTACGACAATACCAATTCTGCAACATGGCCAAGATCTCCACACCAATTCCTGCCCTGAAGCTTAACGATGGCAGCTCCATCCCCATGCTAGGCTACGGCGTAGGCACCGCGTGGGGAAAATCCGGAGACGAGAGCAAAATCGACCAAGCTACCATTGACGGCGTGAAGATGGCGATTGGACTTGGCTACACGCACCTCGATGGCGCGGAGTGTTGGTCTTCTTTCTGCGGTTTCGAAACATAGCTTCTTGCTGACGAAGTGCCAGCGTATAAGAATGAGATAGAGCTTGGGAAGGCGATCAAGGAGAGTGGTGTTGAGAGGAGCAAGTTGTATGTTACTACGAAGGTTTCGGATGCGGGTGGGGATGTGGAGGGGGCGCTGAGGGCGAGCTTGAAGAAGTTGCAGGTGGATTATGTGGATTTGTATGTTTTGGGACGGTGGTACCTGGTCAAGAGTTTCTGGGCATCTGCGTTTGCGTTGCTTGTTATGGGGAAGCCATGCTCTGGAAAGCTATTGACCGGGCACTGCAAGCAAATGTGCTACTCGTGCATATAACTGACGAGTAGCAGATACCTTATCCACTCGCCTTTCTGGGCAGAGTCCGAACAGGATCTACAAAGGGGATGGGCCTTGATGGAGAAACTGAAAGAAGCCGGCCTTGCTAAGAGCATTGGTGTTTCCAACTATCGTCCGCAGGACCTCGATGCTGTATTGAAAACCGCAAAAGTGGTACCTGCCGTTAACCAGATCGAATTCCACCCTTACCTTCAGCGGGTGGAGCTCCTAGAGTTCCACAAGAAGCACGGCATCGCCACCACAGCTTACGGGTAAGATAAGTCCAACAACACTCGATGTGCAAGCGAGACAAGTATCAAGAACTGACGCCGCATCTCCTCCGCTCGAACAGTCCCCTTTCGGCCGTCACCAAGGCGGCGCCCGGCCCTGTGGACGACATCATGACCGGCCTGACGAAGAAGTATGCCGTCAGCGAGGGGGAGATTAGCTTGAGGTGGTGTATGGATCAGGATGTGGTGCCGATTACGACGTCGAGTAAAGAGCAGCGGTTGAGTGATTACCTGCGGGCTACGAGGTTTAAGCTGACGCCTGCGGAGATTGAGCAGATTAATGAGGCGGGGCAGAGGAAGCATTATAGGGGGTTTTGGGTTAGGAGGTTTGGGGATAGTCGGGTGTAGGTGTGGAGGATCTTCTGGCACTGGGAATTGTTGTGTAAATGTAGATGTCGTTGATAGAAGCTTGGGGTTGGTTTTGTGTTTGTGTCATATAATGAACAGTTTTTGATGTAAGGTTGGTTACAAACAAGTATAAACTGCTAGGACCTATATTAGGAAGGGTAACAAAGGTAGCATCACCAGCTGGTGAGAGACCCGTATAGGGCGGGGCCAAATTTTTCTTAATGCGTACGAAGGCCTGGAAGAGATGCATAAAGTGGCAATTGAAGTGAAGCAAAATTAGGATTTCGTGAATGCCTGAAGCGTAGCTTGCCCTTTTTGACCCGTGGACGGGCAAAGATCTCTTGGCGTGCCAAGCTTACCGCCGAGTCAAAAGTTCAACGGTGCAACTCCTCACCTGCTCCACTCCACTCACGCCCTCACCAACAACCAACCACTCCGGTCCGTGCTGCGACCAGCGAGTCCCATACATTATATTGACACCTCGCAGCTTCGTCTGTTCGCTACCTGTGCGCGCCTGCGACTCGGCGACCCGACTGACAGGCTTAGCTTCTGTCGCGCAGCAGATCGCAACCCCTCACCATGGCGAGCACCACTGCCATGACGCCGGGCGCTGCGACTACCCCCGGCTCGAAGAAGGCGTCCAAGAACGCATACCGTCGAGCCAAGAAGAAGGCACAGCGCGCTGTAAGCTTCGCGATAGCACCAGAGACTCGGGCAGTGCTAATCGTCCTGCAGGAGACCCCATCGGAGGTCGGCGACTCTGCGCGTGAGAGCGAATCTCCTGCTCCAGACGACAAGTCCAATAACGATGAACAGGCGGTCCGAGCCGCGGACCTTCTGGACGCTGACGATATCGCGAATGTGTACGACTTTGACAACCCACTTTTCGAGCAGTACAAGAGCATCTTCGAGAAATTCCGCGAGCCCACTGTCGAAGAGACAGCAAAGGAAGAAGATAAGCCTGAGCTCTACTATTCCGACGATGACATCCCCGAGGAAGAAGATGATTCTGCAAAGAAGATGTCGAAGAAACAGCGCAAACAGATGAAT
Source organism: Laburnicola sp. R22_1 (assembly GCA_014281115.1). Classification (NCBI taxonomy): domain Eukaryota; kingdom Fungi; phylum Ascomycota; class Dothideomycetes; order Pleosporales; family Didymosphaeriaceae; genus Laburnicola; species Laburnicola sp. R22_1. The sequence continues at coordinate 439,046 of JACONQ010000015.1, forward strand.
AAGCTGTCGGTTGCGCAGCTGAAGGCGCAGGTCAAGAAGCCAGAGCTCGTGGAATGGACCGACGTAACTTCGCCAGACCCTCGCCTCTTGATCTCAATCAAAGGCTACAAGAACGTCGTACCTGTGCCGAACCACTGGTCGCTCAAGCGTGAGTACCTTTCATCGAAGCGTGGTATCGAAAAGCCGCCGTTCGCATTGCCGAAGTTCATCCAGGAAACTGGCATCTCAGAAATGCGAGATGCAGTTCTCGAGAAGCAGGCGGAGATGACGCTGAAGCAGAAACAGCGCGAGCGTGTTCAAGGAAAACTCGGAAAGCTCGATATGGACTATGGGAAGCTCTACGACGCCTTCTTCCGTAGGCAGACCAAGCCTGAGATGACGCGTTACGGCGAAGTCTATTATGAGGGCAAAGAGCTTGAGACAAATTTGGTACATTTGAAACCAGGCGTACTTAGCGAGGAGCTGAAGGATGCGCTGGGTATGGCGCCCGGGCACCCTCCGCCGTGGCTAATCAACCAGCAACGTATCGGACTTCCCCCATCCTATCCTAACCTCAAAATTCCCGGCGTGAATGCGCCTATACCCCCAGGCGCTTCCTGGGGTTTCCAACCGGGTCAATGGGGTCGTCCGCCTATTGATGAAACAACCCATCGCCCAATGTGGGGTGGCGATCCTCTCGGACAAGGTATTCTCCAAGAGCAGTCGGCCCCGACGCAGGGAGGTGAACCTGTAGAACGGGGTATCTGGGGTGTTCTGCGAGCCGAGGGTGAGAGTGATGAGGAAGAGAGCGACGATGAGGAGGATGACGAGGAAGAAGAGGAAGAAGACGGTTCTGAGGACGTCAGTGGCATCCAGACCTCGATGACCTCAGCCTCTGCCCTTCCTTCTGAAATTGGAGGAACCGAAACCATTGGAGGAGAGTTCACTCTGCGTAAGCAGCGGAAAGGCATCGAGACCGAAGAGCCTGGTGCGCCCCGTAGCGCCTTCCAAGTGCTTCCCGAGAAGAACATCCAGGCAACAGGTTTCTTTGGTGGTGAGCATGCGTATGATCTTGATGCTGCTCGACGCGACAACCTTGGAGATAGCGGCCAGCGCAAACGTAAAGTTGGTGATGTCGATATATCTGTCGACGTAGATGCATTGGCAGACAGCGACAAGTTGGATAAAGAGGCTCTGAGGAAGCAGTACGACGCGCAGAGGAAAGCAGAGTTGCAAGGACAGTGGCAAAGCATTGATCAAGATGATCTGAGCGAGATGATTGCCGCTGAGGCTCGCAAGGAGTCCCGCAAGAGGCAAAAGAGGGATGAGGACCGGCGCCCTCGGCGATGAGCGTGACAGGCATGGTTCAGTGGGAGATGACGGGGATAGGACTGTAAGATTTGTAAAGATATCAGCATTAAGATTCCGGGGTATTCAGGTTTTAGGCGGCGCAAAAGGCGTTTGGCACGAAAATTTGAGGGCCTGGAACTTGAGGGCCTTTGCCCAAGTGCAGTCAAGAGGCTTTCAGATGCGAAGGATTGCGTTGGACGGGTTATCGCAGTTCTACAATGGATGCAAGCAGCATGGAAATATGAATGAGGAAAGAGCCTGTCGACATCGCCGGGTGGTGTAATAATATCAAGATGGTCAAGAAAGTAAAGAACCAGTGGTGAATATGTGCATAGTTGGAGGATGTGATGATTTAAGACGAACAGTTGCCCAACCGAACCGGCATTACAGCTACAGGACAAAAGTTTGAGTACAGTTGGTCTTGGTAACGGTGTACTCAGACTTTTGTTATAGCACTGTATTGTGCTCACCTTCGAGACGACACAGGTTGATTAATTCTCTAGCGACCGTTGACATTTATAACTCCTCACGCCGACCGAATGAAGATAATCGAGGCGTCGTCAGTAATAATGTGTCAGTCATTATATGAAGAGCGAGGTCACGTGTCCAGCCCGAGCTTTGGAGATTTTCATGTTCAAGCGCGTGGCGAGCTCTTGGCATAGAAGAGTTCTATCACATAACACTGGCAGGCAAACGCGTGCCGACACCCCTCCTCGCCACAACAGTCCCTCACTTCTTGCTATTTTACCGCGCGCCACCTCTACTAGTTATTGTTCTACAGCCCAGTAATTAGGCACTGCGGATCGTCGCCACTATGGACAGGGACAGAGACCGCGACCGAAGGTTTGTCGCGCCCAACCCGCACCTGTTTGGCCGCTGCAACTATATCTTCTGGTTGACCGTGAAACTATTCATGTACTTCGCTCATAGCTTACATGGAGTAGAGATGACAGGTTCTCGAACACCTACCGGCCTCGCTCTCCCGGCCCGCGCCCTCGCTCACCTGGTCCGCGCATCGACAGCTACCGCGCCAACCGCTCTCCACCTCGTCGCGGCCTGAGTGGCGCCGATACCTATACTCCAGGTGGTCGTTCGTCTCGTCCGCGCAGTCGCTCTCCTGTAGCGTTTCGTAGACGCTCTAGAAGCCCTAGGCGGGACGATGACCGGTGGAGGGCCCGACCTCGATCTCCCCCACGTCGCGCATTTTCCCCTAGGAGAGAGGATTTCAGGAGTGATCGTGCAAGGTCGCCTCCGCGTAGAGAATACGACTCCTACACGCGCTCGCCTCGCCGTGATAGGTCTCCTCCACCGCGAGAACGAGATCCTTCACCAGCTAAGAGCCGGGGAGTGCGCTCACCTCCTCGCTCAAGTCGGTACGATGAGCCTCGATCTCGTGCTCAAAGGTACATAAGACAGCCCATGTTTATCTCAGTTCTTAGCTCATGACTACAGCCCACCGCGCCGATTCTCGCCTGCTCCTGCGCGCGAGGGCAGAGACTACCGTCGCCGCTCGCCATCTCCTCGACGTGAACGCGCAGACCCGTACACGGCAGATACGTGGAGACGAAGGTCGCCCTCCCCGGCCAGACAAACATATGCGTCGAACGATGCATCCGGTAGAGAGTCGGCAGCCACCTCGCGCCGTTCGTCTCCGCCTCCAGTTCATCCTAGCAGAGCTGCCTTGATTCCAGACGATAGACCCATGAGGGATGCAGTGTCGGCTCCTCGATCGCCCTTCCGCGAACGTGACTACGATCGGGCTAGAGAGAACAATCGTGAACGGGAGCGGGAGCGATCTCCTCCACGCCACCGCGATGGGCCGCCTACGGGACCTAGAGGCGACCGTGATCGAGAGTTTGCGCCGCCTAGTGGTCCAGCATCGACATACCGCAACGGGGAGAGCAGCTACTCACGAGCGCCTCCCACCGGTCCATCGAACCGTGGCTACCCTTCTCCTGCTATGTCACCACCAGCTGGTCCAACTCCACAGGCACCCACCTTCCCACGCGGTAACAACCCTGTTCTTGCTGCGCCAACGCGCCCTCGTGGTTGCGGTCGTGGTGGCTTTGGTTATGACGCGCCTCGTGATTTCTCTGGTCCACCGCCGCGCAGGGGATCAGGTCACTTTGGAGGTAGAGGCGGAGGCGGCTTCTACGGCGGCGGTCCACCTTCCGGTCCTCGCGGATCAGTGAGCGGACCGACACCCTTCGCTCCGCCTTTCCGTGGCTCTAGCAACAGCACCTCAACTACCTACCCACGGACTCAGCGCTTCGGAGCGGACCACCTCGCTGGATTACCGAAGGAGATTCCTGGAGGCCAGAAAGCTCCCGAGCTATACGACAAGAGCAAACTTCTCAAATTGGAGGAGGAGACGCGCAGGTTGCGGGAAGCGATCGAGGCAAAAGAAGCGGCCAAGCGAGAGTCTGTCAAGGAGTGGGATTCGCTGCAGCGAGATGCAGACAATGCTGCGCTTCGGGTTGAACTTGCAGACCAGCACTTGAGGTCGCTGAACGCAGACGGTGACGGTGGAGGGGCAGCGTTCTAGTCGGGTGCGTTTCGGTTCCACATGATGATTCTCAAATTGGACTGCTGCATGGGCCTTGAGTCTTGTGAGATGTCGCGATGGGTACGAGCTTGGCAGTTTATTGGATTCTAAGGAGCAATCTGTAAGATAGGGCATTTGACGGGCGAAAATTGCTTGGATCGCGGCATGTGGATGGTATACGGCGCTGTAGGAAGCATTTGGTAGATATTTTCTCTCTTGACCTCTAATTGTCACGAAGTCTTTGAATCGTTTCTCTTGAATTTGGCTTCGGAGTAAACTATCTACCATGAGGGTTTAGACGTGAATTTGTTGATGTACACGATCATCTGTGCCAGGTCAGTCTAGGACTTGGATGGCATGGATGCATTTTGGTGTGACAATGCAGACGTAGAGTGTCCAGGAACGTTGACTCGGTACTGCGGTGGAAACTTATGGAAAGTAATGTGCAGGCGTGCGGAGGTGAGGGTGAGAGTTGGTCACCCACCTCGATGAGGGAGGGCTGCGGGCTTTGGGGAAACCGATTGGTGCCCCACCTGCTTCTGACTCGGCCCTAATTGACTGGACGACGCTAATAATTATTTCGACAGTGTCAAGCTCGCCAACTGACCTTGCCCTCGCAGTCAACCACCTGATTCCCCTGCCGCAGACATGGTGGGCCAGAAGGCACGTCGACCGAAGCTCCAGCAGCTTTCGCCTGCTAACATGCGTCCAGGAACCCTCGAGGACGCGTGCCAAACCTGCCCCGCGCGGGGCGAAGACGAAAGCTGCAACGGCGACGGCGACAAACACAACCACTGCCGCTGCAGCCAAGGATGGAAGCGCTGGTAGTAGTGCTGCGCAGCAAGAGGGTAAACGCGCGCTGGTAGAAGACGGCATGCATGGACCTGGGGCTGCACCTACTGACGCGGCCGACAAAGCGCGCCGCCAGAAAGCGCCGCTCAACAGCAGCGCGAAAGATGAGTTCGCTGCCTTGCTCGAACCGTTCTACTATGGCAAAGCCCTCTCCGATCCCATCGACACCGCACGCGACAAGTGGAATTTGCTGCCGGCGTTCTTGAAGGTCAAGGGGTTGGTGAAGCAGCACGTTGACTCGTACAACCACTTCGTGGATGTGGATCTCAAGAAGATACTCCAAGCCAACCGATATGTGCGCAGCGACTTCGACCAAAAGTTTCTGCTCGAGTACAAGGATATCAGGGTGCTGGCGCCTAATCGTTCCGAAGACGACGACATCACTGGGAACTACAAGAGTACAATCACGCCGAATGAGTGTCGACTGCGAGACATGACGTATGCTGCCCCCATCGTCGTCGATATCGTCTACACGAGAGGCGCCAACCGAGTCCGGAGGAACGGTGTGAAGATCGGGAGGATGCCAATCATGCTGAAGAGCAATAAGTGTGTGCTTGCGGGGAAGAATGACAAGGAGATGGCTGTTCTGGAGGAGTGTCCGCTTGATCCTGGAGGTTACTTCATTACCAGAGGACAAGAGAAGGTCATCCTCGTCCAGGAGCAGCTAAACAAGAACCGTGTCATCGTGGAAAGCGCAAAGGGCATCATACAGGCTAGCGTTACGAGTTCGACCAACGAGCGAAAAACGAAAACCTACGTCTTACAGAAGAAAGGTCTTCTATATCTACGCCACAACACTCTTTCTGAGGAGATACCAATCGTCATCGTCATGAAAGCGCTAGGGATCCTCTCAGATGAAGAGATTATGGTCCTGGTTTGCGGCGAAGACATGGCGTATCAGGACAAGTTTGTTGCCAACTTCGAGCCTTGCATGCAATATAAGATATTCACCCAGGAAGCGGCGCTGGAACACATTGGCCATCGCGTAAAATTGACGAAGAACCGCTTTGGTCGCTCACGAAACTACCATCTCGAGGCCATGGAGAACATGGCGAATGTGATCCTGCCTCATGTGCATGTAGAAGGGACGAACTACCGAACAAAAGCTTTATATGTCGCTTTAATGGCACGCAGGGTTATCATGACCGAAGTGGATCCTACTCTCGTGGATGATCGAGATTACGTGGGCAACAAGCGTCTCGAGCTTTCTGGTCAGATGCTGTCTCTTCTCTTCGAAGATCACTTCAAGCGCTTCAACCACGACTTCAAGTTGAGCATCGACAAGGTGCTCAAGAAGCAGAATCGTGCTCAAGAGTTCGACGCCTTTTCGCACTTCAGCGTTCACAAAAACCATATCACATTAGGCATTGAACGTGCCATCGCCACCGGGAATTGGAGTCTCAAACGATTCAAAATGGAACGGGCGGGCGTCACGCACGTGTTGAGCCGGCTCAGTTATATTGCAGCGCTCGGTATGATGACGCGCATATCTAGTCAATTTGAGAAGACGAGAAAGGTGTCGGGTCCTCGTGCGCTACAACCGTCACAATTCGGCCTTCTATGTACATCAGATACACCAGAGGGAGAGGCTTGTGGTCTAGTCAAGAATTTGGCTCTGATGACCCATATCACCACCGAAGACGAGGAGGATCCGGTGCGTAAGATCATATTCCTTCTGGGGGCCGAGGATATCTGCATGCAAACTGGACAAGAAATACGTACAGATGGTATCTACTCTGTGTGTCTCAACGGTACACCGATTGCCGTGTGCAATAGTCCAAAGCGGTTCCTTGTCGATTTCCGGAAGCTCAGACGCATGGGTCGTATATCCGAGTTCACAAGCATCAACATCAATCACGATTTCTGCGAGGTGCACATCGCCACTGACGAAGGTCGCATCTGTCGACCGCTAATCATAGTTGAAAACGGCCGTTCGAGGGTTACAGCACGGTACCTGAAGGCGCTGCGAAAGGGCACCATGGAGTTTGAGGATTTTCTAACGAGAGGATTAGTGGAGTACTTGGACTGCAACGAAGAAAATGATACTAACATTGCGCTCAGCGAGAAAGACATCGGCCAGTTCACGACTCATCTGGAAATCGAGCCTTTTACCATCCTGGGCGCCGTTGCCGGTCTCATTCCATACCCTCACCACAACCAATCGCCCCGTAACACATATCAATGTGCTATGGGTAAACAAGCCATAGGAGCTATCGCGTACAACCAGTTCACCAGGATAGACACGATTCTATATCTCATGGTGTATCCCCAACAACCCATGGTGAAAACACGGACTATCGAGCTCACTCATTACGATAAGCTTCCGGCTGGGCAGAACGCCACCGTCGCAGTCATGTCCTACTCTGGTTACGACATTGAGGACGCGCTCGTTCTCAACAAAGCCTCATGTGACCGCGGTTTTGGACGTTGTCAGGTATTCAAGAAGGTCGTCACACCACTGAAGGCCTATGCGAACGGACAGGAGGATACGATCGACGAAATCACAGCCATGACACCAGAAGGCCTCAAGAATCCTAAGTATGCAGCAATTGGTAAAGATGGCGTTGCGCAGGTGGGAGCTCGCTTGTCCCAAGGTGAAACTTGGATGATGAAATCCGTGCCAATGGATACCACGACCAATGCCCGGAGCATCGGCCACAAGACTCAGCCGTTAAACTATAAGCTTCCAGATTATTCATATATCGACAAAGTCTGCTGTACTGAAAACGAGGCGGGTACCAATCTCATCAAGGTTCTTTTCCGCCAAACGCGCCGCCCAGAACTCGGCGACAAATTCTCCTCTCGCCACGGACAGAAAGGTGTCTGTGGTCTCATCTCACCTCAAGAAGACATGCCCTTTAACGACGAAGGCATCTGCCCGGACATTATTATGAACCCGCATGGTTTTCCTTCGCGTATGACGGTCGGCAAAATGATGGAGCTGCTCTCCGGCAAAGCCGGCGTCCTGAACGGCACTCTGGAGTACGGCACCGCCTTCGGTGGCTCCAAGGTCGTCGATATGGCGGACATCCTCGTCTCACACGGCTTCTCGTACACCGGCAAAGACTATCTTACGTCTGGCATCACTGGCGAAGCCCTCCAATTCTATGTCTTTTTCGGACCCATCTACTATCAGAAACTCAAGCACATGGTACAAGACAAAATGCACAGTCGCGCACGTGGACCGCGCGCCATCCTCACCCGTCAACCGACCGAGGGTCGGGCCAGGGACGGCGGTCTCCGTCTCGGTGAGATGGAGCGTGATTGTCTGATTGCGTATGGCGCTTCGCAGCTCTTGCTTGAGCGGCTGATGATCTCGTCGGACGCGCATAATGTGGATGTGTGCGAGAAGTGCGGGCAGATGGGGGCGTCGGGGTACTGCAGGATTTGCGAGTCTGAGAAGGGGGTGCGCAGGATCACGATGCCGTATGCGGCCAAGTTGCTGATTCAGGAACTGGGGGCTATGAATGTCAAGGTTACGATTGGGTTGGAGGATGAGTTTGGGAAGGGGGGATATGATTATGGTGTGTAAGTGTGTGGGGGTTTGGGGGTTTTAGGATGCGGGTAGTAAGGCTTGCGTGGTGAGGCGGATCCTGGAAATTGTGCATAAACAGAAGGGGGAAGGATTTTAGGTGCATAGCGTTGGCGATATTGGGTTGGGATGTGGGCATTTATGGGCGCTTGGCGTACCGGGTTGTTCCTCGCTCGAATGATCGGCTAGGGAAGTTTCTCTTCACGGTCAAGAGTATGTATGATATTAAATGATGCGACTTTCCACGCCATTCGGTGCGCCATATGTATAATTTTGGTGGAGTCCAGACGAACTTGAATGGGGTATCAACAGACATGAAAATGAAAGAAAAGACCTCCTTCCCTGAAAGGAACTATTGCCATGATATGATGTGCCTAAGCGGACGGACAGAAACCAAAGACGCTATTTCTTCGCCATGCGGTCTAAACCAGACCCCCTGGACATCATTATATCCTGCAGATAGTAAGTCAAGAACGAAGAGCGTATGCAGCATACAAGGGATCGATCGTCTCACAAGTACAGACAAGGGCGCGAGTTTAGTGACCCAGTACATCATCGAGGCCATCTGTCCCCTCCACAGCTTCCCCTTCGCACCGCCGAGAACATCACCCACCACCTTTTTAGCCAACATTTCGGTGGACATGCGCGGGTGCCCATCTTCCCCTTTAGCCAGGGCCGTCATCTCCTTCTCAGCAGGCTTGACTGGCCATGTGTCAGCAAGCTCTGGGACGCTGCCGTTGGCCATGATGTTGCTGGCGACCGCACCCGTGACGAAGAAAATGACACGCACGCCTAGAGGGGCCAATTCCAGACGCATGGTCTCGCTCACCACCTCCGCCGCAGCTTTGGACGCGCCGTAAAGCCCCATCCAAGGGGGTATGCACGTGGCCTGAGATGGAGCAGACGTTGACGATGGTGCCCCGGGCGGCTGTGAGGAGCGGGCTGTTGCGAAGATATGCAGGCCGCGTTGGTGGAATTGGAGGGCTAGTGATGAGCCGATTCCGCCGGCACTGCAGCCTGTGATGAGGACTGTCTTGGGTGGGGGGACATGTTGGGGGCGGGAGAGGCGGAGGGTAAATGCGAATGAAGAGCACATTCGGACGGAAGGTCACACAGATATAGGAGACTGGTGCATGGTGGTGAATACAATCAACTAGAGGGTACGGGTCAATAGCGTAAATCCTATCCAAGGGGGTTTACTTCTTGTAAAAGACCATGGAAGGGCTTTGCGATCTATCCTCTGGTTGTAGTGCTCACTCGGGACTGCCACCAGCAGCAAGCGAGGTAGGGGCGGGCCTTTGAGTTCACCCGCCCCGCCTTGGCAAACGGTCTGGTGCATCTAATTAACTACCTAGAGGTAGAATAACAAAGGCTTTTATTTTAAATAATATGTGGCGTTGAATTAACTACCTAGGGGTAGAACAATAAAGGCTTTTATCTTAAATAATATAATAAAAAAAGCAGAGCCCCTGCTTAAGAAATAAAAAGAGCGTTTAAAAGTTATATTAGTTTGAACTTTCCAATTTTTCTTAATTTCCTTAGTAAAAAGCTGTGTATTATGTGAATCTATGCATTACACGGAACGTATACGTTATATGCTCAGTCATGGGTGTAGCAAACACTGTAGTGTTTCAAACACTTCGGCTCCCCGCTGTGGTCGATCCCGATCGCGCCCTTTTCTTTTTACGTACTTTGGTTGTTGAACCTTTGTTGTCCACGAGTGCTGTCAAGTCTCATGATCTGTAATAGCTTAGGTCTGACTATAAACGGATACGAATGAACAAATGAAAATAGTGTTTCAACAGCCACATCTAGCGACGCCAGCAACTCAAATCTCTAGCGACTGGCGGCTGTGCTAGCTCTAGGGATCCACATCTCTTTCGACAGCCACAGCCACTGTGGAGCGCTGGTGAAGTGGTTGCTGGCGATGGTTAATGAATCTGGTTCTTGAGATACTACAGTGTTGAGACATGCAGTGTCGCACTACACCCACATGTACATGTTGGATTTCCCCAGTCCGCTGCAGAATAATGAGCATAAACATCATTTACCTTAGCAGACGTTATGGCAACACCTATAGTATTCAACAGGTGTTTGTCAGTACCGCAATATTCAACAAAAAGCACAGGTACTGGGAGTGGGTGGGTACTAGGAGCTAGTGGATACTAGGAATCTGCAGGTACCAGGACCCACAGTTACTAGGAACTTGCAGGTACCAGGAACCCGTAGTCACCAAGAATCTGCAGGCACCAGGAACTTACAGGTACTAGGAACTGCCCAATATTAGGAACCAATAGTATCCTTGATCGATGTCGCAGTCTATAGTAATTACCGTAGATTGCATACATACCTTATGACGGACGTTGTAACCGCAGTTAGAATCCCTGTTTCCCTCGCACGGCCTATCAAATGAAGTTAATACACCACCTCTAGCCCTATATTTAGCAAAAGGGGACACTCTAATCAGTTAAATAGGGATTCTAAATGCGGTTACATCTATTATATGCAAGAGTCTACGGTAAATATATGACTTGGAAAAGGTATGATTGCTCCAACTGCCCGAACCGGCGATGACAATACCGTCACCGAGCGAGGCCATGCGCTTAGGGTTATGTCTGGGGCGGCGCCTTCACCTTCAGCCCCCAAAACCGATTAGCGCGCTCAAGTACCGTCTGGCTCGCAGGAAAAGGGCATGGCGGCGTCGACAAGCTCACATATGTGCGCGTAAAGAACACTGTTCAATGCGAAAATAAGCCCGTGAAGCTTCCTACTGAACGGAATACCATGCGTCAAGCTGTCCAATGTTGTGTTCAAAATGAGCTGCCCCAACTCCAGCCGGCGTGATTCAACTGCCTTCCAACTTCTTCAGATCATGCACTATCTCGGTAGCACAATGATAGCTCGCTTCCCAACACTCCCGCACAACATCGCCACCTTGAAGCCGCTCCAAGGGAGGGAACTCGCCTTCTTGAAACCGTCTGTTGATTTCAGCCTCGTCATCTGCAGTGTCCAGCTCGGGGAAGGGCGACTGTCCCGTCACTATATAGTAAAGCGCCGTTCCGAATGCAAACATGTCGGATTTCCGATCGCAGTGTTGTCGATCCGGTCGCGGCATGGAAGATATGACACTTTCGGCTGCCCCGCCATTGAGAAGAACAGCCCCATCAGGGCCGAGAAGTCGTCCTTGAAAGTCGCAAAGCTTGATCGCACCGTCGTTGTCAACAAGCAGATTACGTACGCTGAAATCGCAATAAAGGACGTTCTTGTTATAGAGGTAAGCAAGACCTTCTGCTGCCTGTACTGCCTATCTCAGTCTCTGACTCGGTGGTGTAGGAAACGCGTAGATATCTTTCCACTGACCCGTTTGGCAAGTATTTGAGCAGCACACCGTCTTCGTGTGCGCCTATAAACTAAATAATTTGTGGATGCGGGCCCAATATTTGAAGGACCTAATATTTAACTTAAAGCCCTTTTACTACAGATTCTCTGCATTTTCTGCGGAACGCTAGGCCTCTTGGCGGGTAGCTATCCTTCTCTCTTAGAGGCACAAGCGGAAATTTTAGGACAGTGTGCTTATTACACAGGCCGATGTAATTACTAGCCCCAGCCATAATAAAGGATTAGACTCCCTTTGGATACCAGGGGCGGAACTCGTAGTAATCCATAGTAAAGAAGTGATGTCGCTGCGAGGAATACCGTGGGTCACCACCTGGTGCACGGCCCCACCTGGTGCACGGTTTCCAGATGCCCACACCCACAACTTTTGCAGCTGTAGAGTCGCATATATATTGTATTATCGCGAGATTTTTTAGTGGAGGGCTTTTAAGGACCTATTTGATTGATTGGTAACGATAAACTACGTGCGATACCTCTGTGGGAGGCGTACTTTGCGGGTGCGCGTGGCAGGGCCGGGTGTAGGCACCACATCAACTACAGATGATATATCCACACCAACATCCTCTGTCTCCTCAGCGACTTGAGGAGGTGGTGCAAAGGCCTTTGACGGCGTCTATTACCCTTTTTGGAGAATTGTATATCTTGTTGGAGTTGCTTTTGGCTTCGCGCGCGATCCTAGCTTCTTCGCGCTGCACGGCCTTCTCGCGCTGTTCTTGAAGGCGTATTTCTTTGGCCACCTCTCTCATGCGCTGCCTCTCTTCAAGCATGGTAGCCTTCTCCTGCTTCTGCTGCTCCCTACGCTTGATCTCCTCGGACTTCTGTTGTTGTAGTAGCTGCTCGTTGGCATCCTTTTGTGCTTGGCGATCGCGGGCGTCCTTGACTTTGGATGGCGACCAGAATATAGCTCCACCATTATACTCCTGCGGTGCCTTAAGTAATAGAGGCCTGCCACGTTGACGGCGCTTCTTCTCATTGACAAAGGCCCCTCTGAGTCGCTCGTTTTCATGCTGGAGGAGCTGTTTTTGTACAGCCATCACGTGAATCGTCTGGCTTAGCTGTTGGGAGCGTCGATCGTAGATATCCTCCACTACCTGGCGCAGTAATCGCTCAATCTTTCTCCAATCTGAAGCGCTGAGTACGGAAGTAGTACTATCGCTTGATGAGGGCCTCTCAGTCTCCTCTATTTTAAACTTCTTAAGTATAGCCTCTGGGTCTAACGGCGAAAGCCCTGTGACTTGAAAAGCCGTTAAGATCGTCTTTTCCTTAAACGTTGTATGCCAGGCCTTATAGAACAAGCGGAAGAAGTCTCTTTTTGTAATCGCGGAGATGCCCTGGCAGCTATACATGAACTTGGAGAGCTCGTTTGAGTAGGCAGTTGATAGAGGCTTGAAAAGGCAGACGTCGAGCGGCTGCAAGGTGTGGGTAGCGTGGGGAGGATAGATGGCCAGAAGAATCCGATTGTCGTCGCAAAACTTGATAAACTCCATCGATATATGTGAGCCATGGCCGTCAAGGATGAGTAGACGATATGATCGTCTTGCCTTTGCTTTTGTTTCGCGATTGAACACCTGTTCAAGCCATGCGAGCCCTAGCTTGTTGTTGGTCCATCCACTGGGCGATGAGGCGAAGAAGGTTTTGTGCTCTGCAGGGTCGAAATCTTGAAGCCATGAGTCTTGTATCTTGCCAGAAACAGCCTGATAAATCAGCGCAGGCGTGAGATAGCTGCCGTCGGCGCAAATACAGGCTATCGTAGTTATCCACTCCCTGTTGCCGTCCTGGAGTGCTTGTTTCACGCCTCCGTGATCATATCGATGGCGGGAGAACACGCGCTTCATTTTTGACAGCACACCAATCAAGAAGCCCTTCTCATCCATATTGTAGATATTGCGAGCCTCGATATCGTACTGAGTTATCTTCTGGTCTAGGAGCTTAAAATATAGGGCGTATTTGAAGGCAGAGTCAGCTCTGTGGCGTGTGGAATCGATGCCGGATGCCCATCGAGATACAAGCTCAATGTGATGCCGCGCAATAAAGCGATCAACCCAGTTTTTTCCTGGCTCTTTTCCTGCTATTTCTGCTGCGAAATTCCGTATCATCTCCCTTGTAGGTGGTAGCCCTCGTACACAGAGCTTATCAATATATTGTACGAGCTCAGTTTCCTGTGTAGAGTTGAGAAGGCGCATATTATCGACTTTCTCCGCATAGCTGCCGATAACCCCGCGGTGACGCTTCGACAGCAACGTTCGATCAACACCGTACTTTTTCGCAGTCTGAGTATAATTAGGCTTCTCTCCAAGCTTCAGCGATTTTAACGACTCTAGGGCAGCCTCCATTGGGTGTATATTGGTGGTGTAAAGCGATTCTGAAAGTGCGGGAGATTTGGTGTTGGCCGTGCACGAGGTGGGGCCGTGCACGAGGTGGTGACCCACGGTAAGGCTCACAACGCCTCCTAGCGCCTCGGCCACCCCCCATAATTGGCCCACCACATCCACACTGCTCTTTTAGACCAACCTTTCAACCACCCCATCCCTCCGCCTACAAGTTCCAATACCCGCAAAATGTCTCAATCAGAAGCCCCAGGCCCAGACTACGAACAAAAACACGTGCACTCCGTCTACGAGCAAATAGCCTCCCACTTCTCTTCCACGCGCTACAAGGTGTGCGTCACCCCAGCCGGGCGCAATGCAGTCCCCAACTTCCCTCTCGATGACTAACCACACACCCCCCGCTAGCCCTGGCCCATAGTCGAGCGCTTCCTCAAAGACCTCCCCGATGGCGCTGTAGGCGTCGATGTCGGATGCGGAAATGGGAAATACCTCGGTGTCAATCCCAACGTGTTCATCGTCGGTTCGGATCGGTAAGATAAATTCAATCTCTGCTGCTCAATTTTCTTTTCGCGCATGTGTGTTGAGATACAGCAAGGTCTACGAATCTGGTCAAGATCGCAAAACAGCACCAGCCTCATGCAGGCGTGGTGGCGGATAACTTGAGCCTACCGCATCCACTGCACAGCTTCGACTTTGCGATTTCGATAGCCGTCATCCACCATCTGTCTACGTCGGTGCGTAGGAAGGAGGCGGTGAAAGCTGTGTTGGAGCTTCTGCGGTCGTCGTCAACGGGGCAGGTTAGAAGTGGTGGCAAAGCTTTGATCTATGTGTGGGCGTTAGAACAGAAAGATAGTCGGAGAGGGTGGGACGAGGGCCATGAGCAGGATGTTATGGTGCCGTGGGTCATGAAGATGAAGAAGGAGAAAGAAAGGAAGAAAGCAATGGGTCAGAAGCCTCTTGAACCCGTTGATGGAGGTGAAAAGCCCCCTGAGCAACCTCGGGATAAGACGTTCCTACGATACTACCACTTGTATCGGAAGGGTGAGCTAGAACGTGACATTGAAGAGGCCGGTGGAGAGGTAGTGGAGGCAGGATACGAGAAGGACAACTGGTGGGCGATAGCAGTACGGAAGACTTGAAGCATTGAATATCAAGTGCAAGCCCTAGTGTAATTGCTATGACATCGCTACTCCTCCGTCAATGCAACCGGTAAAGCATGAGAGCTCTCGGTTAGTGGAAACAGCTGCCAATAAAATCCAACTGCACCCACAACGAGAAGGACGTAGTATGCAACGGTCCATGCGATGCCTTTGGTCTGAATCCGAGAACTGTCCACCCTTCCTTCCTTCTTGCCAGGCGGTCCAATGGGCTCACCAGCTTCTACTCCTACTCGGCCGTAGAACCGCGGTAGGCCCATCCAATTGCAAAAGGTATGAGTGAGGATTGCCGAGTAGACATTGCCTGTACGCACGAAGACGAATGCGGCGAAAAATCCGAATAGCGACGTGTACGTGAATTGGAGCAACGAGCGGAGCACAGCGAGGACCAAGGGCGTTTGCGGGTGGGTCAAGCGGAACTCGTATAGATGGTGGACATGTGCGATGCCAAAGTAGAGCGGAGTGAGGAATATGATCTGCTTCCCGGAGAAGCCCGCCAGAATGTGAAGTGGGATGATCAAGGCGCGCCAGATGACCTCTTCGCTGACGGGACCCTGCGTTGTTTAGTAGATATCAAGGTAAGGGGGCAACCGACGCACCACAACGTAGTTCCTGTACCCTATCCAGCTGCTGAGCTCCTGATACAGTCCTTTGCCCCTCACCCATTCCGTCAGTCCGCCGTCTACTATGCCATACTCGAACAACGGCCCCGCAAACAGTATGGCTACCAGCAGGATCGTCCTTGCCGTGTCGAGTGGAGAGACAGGCCACACGCCGAGCAGGCGGAGAAGGTCTGGCGCCGATGTATCGGCGGACCGATGCAGTACGAGGACGGTCAAGGCTACACTAAGAATACTTGAGCAGGTGACGGCGCGGACCCTCGCGCGTATCGAGGAAGGCGCATCGCGCGTCAGTTGCGGGGACGGGCGCGTAGCAGAGGACAGGTAGAAGGGTACCACGTATACGACGGTGAAGAGGACCTGCAACTAGCCGTCAGTCGAGTCCCATCCTCCTTGGGGCATGCCTCGCGATAGGCAGGAGAATATAGACATGGCGAGCGGGACGCACAGACAAGAGCGCCGCAGCGCTGGGAGAAACGGCGGGCGGCTTGGGAACTGGCCACAGGTCAGACATGGCCGAGCAGTTCAAACAAGAGAGAACTAGCACAGGTGGCGGAGCTCGTGGAGCATGGCGCGGGCGTCTAAAACAGGTGGTGGGAGGGAAGGAAACGCGCAAGCCAATGGATGGCAAACTCACCGCCTTTGCTGTGCTTTTCGTACATGTTCCCCCGTGCGCTGAAACCGGCTCTCCAGAGGGCGGGCGGCGGCGGCAGCTACGACAAGGCGGTTGGGTTCATTAATAAAGCTGCTGTTACCATTGTTCCTTGGGCAGCCCGACCAAGACGTCGAGCAGCGCTTGCTTGCCTTGCCCGCCCACCTGCCTGCCACGCCTGCAAACGCCGCAAACACCGACCGCCGGAACAACCTTCACCCGCGCCGACTCAATCGCGCACGGCGCACGCATTAATCCCCAGTGCCCACGCGCACAGCCGCACAGGCACGAGCAACGGCCCCCTGCATGCCTGCATTGGCGGCGCCGCGCGACCCACGACTGGACCACTCGCAGGCCCCAACGCCAGCCTCGGTGGCCCGCCCGTTTGATTGCATCGCAAAGCGTTCACCAACGCGTCGCGAGGCCGTTATCGACATTCGATAAGGGGTGCATTGTTGCTGGGATCGAGGGGAGTCGTGGGCCAGGCACTCCATTCGAGAGGCGGCCGGACCGCTGTGCAAATCACCCACGGCGGTGCCTCCCCATGTCTGAGGGAGATCCTACGACGCCGTATTAAGATATCCAGCGAGGACTCGCGAACCGATCCGTGCTCGGGCTTGTTGACCGCCCCGGGCTCTGAGCTGGCACCATTGGAGGTCACGCAGAAGCGAGCTGCCGCCTGCATCAGCTACCAAGGCTTGCTCGACAGGCCAGCGCGCTCCTGAATTTCAACAGCCGCTGCCCACTTGTCTTCTCTGCCTCCGAACTTCCAAAACCTTTAATGCCATCGCGCCTCCATTTTTCGTCACTCTTTTGACTCTTTTTGACATGTCTGTATAGCTTCTTGTCGCTCATTGCTGCTCTCATTTCCCATCTCCCTTATTTCCTCTTTTGTCTTATTTCCTACCTGTCTTAATGAGCCGTCTCACATTTCGACGTAGTATCAACCCGCTTTTAGAACACGCAAATCTGACCTCGCGACACCAACACACCACAAAGGATGTCGGCCTCGGCGAGCCGGCGCTCCTCTACCTCGGACCCGCCGGTTTCGTCTCCGCTTGCGCGCGCTCCAAAGTTTTCTCCACCGTCTTCGAGAACTGTTTCGCCTATTCGCAGAGCTCTTCACGAACGCTCCAATTCGACTACAAATCAGTACACCGGACCCACTATCCGCGTAGTGGAGGAAGAGCCAGGCACCGATGTCTATTCCAAGAACCCATTTCCTAGCCAGCCATCTCAAATACTACCGCCTCGAAAGGCGCCAGGGTATACCTTCGAGCGCAGGGGGTCTCGTGTTTCAGATACTGTCGCGAAATTTGAAGCGAGCCAGACCCTTGTCCCCAAGCCACTGCAGACGAGGAAGGCCAGACACTCGACGTCTACTACCACATCAGACGCAGACACTATTGTGGCCTCTGCCCTCTCTCCGTCGTCCAGTCGCTTCTCCCAAGGTAGCACAACCCGGTCGTCTCCGCCGCCCGAATCGTTATTTAGGAGTGAAAAGGGTTTTGGGGTACTTCAGGAAGTCCTCCCCCCGCAAAAGCCTACCATTCGGGCTGTCACTCCTTCGACCTCATCCAGCGCCGAAGAGCCGCCTGCCGAAGTTTCTGGACCAATATATTCCGAAGACCACGCATTAACGCCGCGAGCATCTGCAGCATCGCTTGCCTCGACGTCCAGCGCGGAATCAGCCACAAAACACAAGGCCAACCACAATAGAGGCTCGTCCAACATCAGCTTCAGTCCCTCTCTGGCAAAACGTCACAAGCATTCACCATCCTCTGGATCCGACAAAAAGAAGCAGGCTTCATCTGATAATACAGCACCGCAGTGGCCAACACCAAAGGGCTCTAACTCGCGACCAGTGAGTTAGCTGAGTGCCAGTGATACCACACCCACTAATCACTTTGCAGGCCTCCTCGCACTCCTTTGCATGCACAGACTATTCTTACAATAGCGATCGCCCGCGATCTGCATCGCATCCCGTACCAACTATTCATGAAGCGCGCACCGCAACTGTCGCATCCGGAGTACAAGTCAATTACCCAACTGTGCGCGCACCGTCCGCCAGCAGCTTATGGGCTCAATCGCAAGATCAACTCCCACCCATTTCGTCCCGAATGAACAGCCTGAACGACCGCGACTCGCAGGTGCACCATTGGAGTTCGCAGCTTTCGACAATACCCTCGGAATCTGAGCGCACCTCTCGATCAATCGGACGTACTTCACACTCCTTCAGCGCGCGGTCGCAATCGCAAGATGACTATGCGGGAAGTGGGAGGGCGTTCGTACCCTGTCGGAGACGGACAGTTTCGAGCATCTCCTCGTCAGAATATGTCTTCTCAACCCCTACCGAGTCGTCGGTGCCAATCCCTCTACCATTATTCTCCCCCATATCCCCCATATCCCCCATAACCCACCCTTCACACGATCACGAGTCCGACGAGGGACAAGATACCATCTCACCACTACAGTCACCCCCGCTGAGGATGAAGAACTCTTTCTTGCGAAGATGGGACAGCGATTCGCGATCAACTTCTTCTTCTTCAAGACCTAGCTCTTCACAGTCTGATCTAGCGTCTTTCGTCGCGAGCACCATCCCCGCTTGGGCAAGGTACAGACACTGTGATATATGCACATCGCCTCAGGCTAACCGGTAAACAGAGTGTACTACCAACGCGGCGAACGCTCGTCTTTGGTCGCTCCGGCATCCGAATCTTCCACTAGTTTACGGTTACCATCAGCGCAGAGCGGGAGGTCAGGCACGCCATCCGATGGCCACCTTTACCCAGGCATCTATCGACCGCGCAACCGACCGCATCAGCGAGTATCACATGCGGGAACAGTGTTATCTGATGGCCCGATTGAGCAAGAAGCCTACATTATCGGGCCTTCGCGACGGACAATAACGGAGCCATTGACACCACGTCTCCGGCAAGACCGACGGAGCCAAGCTCAACTCAGCGCATGGAAAGCCCCATCCTTTGATGAAAACCTTGGATCGATGCTCTTCAGTCGTCAGAACAGGCAGATAGTGCTTTTCTGCGTAGGCTTCATCTTTCCACTCGGTAAGCTCGCAGTCCCGTACTGCACGGACAAAGGCATCGTACTAACGAAACTTGTAGCATGGATGATCGCATCCATCTTACCATTACCACCCGATCCCGATATGGCCCGGGAAACAACGAGCGCACTGGATCTTGAACGACGTTTTGCGGATCAGTTCGGCCCAGTTGTCGACAAGTCGTACCAAAAAGCTAACTGGTGGCGCAACTTGAACCGGATCATGTCCGGGATCGGGACGCTCCTAATCGGAGTAATAGTAAGCCATCATAGCAGCAGATCATGTGTCCCTCACTAACGTTCCCAGATCGCACTCGCAATACTCGCATCCAGGATGTCCTAATCCTATGTACTACTGCCCTTCAGGCTACTCCAACCACGGCCACTCCTCGCCACTTTCTTTGCCATATCTCTCTTCTGCCTGCCTCAGGCATCGCACCCACGTCTACACGGCAGATTTCGCATAATGCCTATTCATGACCTGCATCACGCCACTTTTACGTTTTTAATCATGTATTTTCCTACCCCCGCTACGTATCACGACATGATGCTCTCCCAGAGTCTCTCGTACTACGTAGCTAGCTCATGTACATATATCCCCTTCTTCTTTCACCTAGACCCACAGTGGCATCTGCGTTCTAGCGACCTGGTTCGATTCGGACGGTATTGCATTGCGTGGCTGGCGTTCTTTTTTGTTTGCTTTTAGACGCACACTATTACCCTCTGTACAAGAAAAAGCTTGTTGGAAAGTTTGGATGAAGGCGGCAGCGATTTGCTGACTGCTAAATGGATGGAAACGGCGACGGCATGAAACGTGCGGCCGCATACCTAATGTTTGGAATTGATCTGATGGAATTGGACGATACGCATTGTAATTGTAAATAGGCGCGGACGCTCCGAGACGGATAACGGCCAAGGCGCAATATAAAACGATTGTCTTCTCATAAAGTGGATGGGTGCCTTGCTTGGAGGTCGGGTGGTGACAATGGGTGTCGTGTGCGTGGAGGGCACGGCTCACCTGGGGACTGAGGACCAGTCGACCAGGATAAAGAGTCGTGGATTTGTGCTTCGTGCGTAGGGCTGTAACATGAGGCTGAGTATCCAGGTGTCAGATCGAAGCAAGGGGCGTTGCATGTTAGAACGGGCCACTCGGCACTCAAAGTAGATGGCGATTTATTGCGGTGGAGCTACCTTGAACCGATAGAGTCACCAGTCAGGAACCGAAGGCTGATCGAGTCACCAAAGCGTGGCGGTGCGGCGCAAGCTCAGAATGAGTCGATTGGCGCTAAACCCCGCCAACGACCGAAGACCCCTCATGAAAAGCAGCCCGCTTCACACGACATTTGCGCTCAACGAGCTCAAGTTTGAACCGCGACAGAAGACCAAGTCCTCTATTACTGTACTTTATCACTCCACTACATCCGTTACAGCTACAGAAACAAGTATTCATCATGGCGGTTCGTGCACAATTCGAAAACTCCAACGAGTAGGTTTGCCCCGCTACGTTCCGAAGGATACAGACATGGGAGCGTCGGTTGAGAACTGGACTTGTGCTAAACCGTGTTGTTTAGGGTCGGCGTGTTTTCTACACTTACAAATGCGTATGCGATTGTTGCAGTCGGAGCTTCCGAGAACTTCTACAGGTGCGTTGCGAGAACTCCGCTTAAAAGTCATTCGCGAAAACGACCGAGTACTAAGATGCGCGCAACAGTGTCTTCGAAGCCGAACTCCAAGACGTCATACCCATCTGCCATGCTACAATAGCAGGCACAAGGATAGTGGGTCGTTTGACCGCAGGGTAAGTCCTCACGCGAGCTCTCTCCACACCCCCTCAGAGCCCCAGCTCACTCCGTCCAGCAACAAGAAAGGCCTACTCGTGCCCACCACTACCACCGACCAAGAACTCCAACATCTGCGCAATTCAATCCCGGACGAAGTGAAGATCCAGCGAATAGAAGAGCGACTCTCCGCCCTTGGCAACGTAATATGCTGCAACGACCACGTCGCGCTCGTGCACCCAGACATCGAGCGAGAGACCGAAGAGATAATAGCCGATGTGCTAGGCGTCGAAGTCTTCCGGCAGACGGTTGCGGACAACGTGTTGACGGGGAGTTACATGGCGTTGAGCAACCAGGGCGGCATCGTGCATCCCAAGACCAGCATTCAGGACCAGGACGAGCTGAGTAGCTTGCTTCAGGTGCCACTTGTGGCGGGCAGCGTGAATCGCGGCAGTGCGGTTGTGGGCGCCGGTATGGTTGTCAACGACTGGATGGCTGTGACGGGTGGGTTTATCTTGCTGCCTTCTGGTGGCGATTCCTATGCTAATTCGTACGCAGGGCTTGATACTACGGCTACCGAGCTCTCAGTTGTCGAATCCGTTTTCAGGCTAGGAGAGGGCAACGGTCCCAGCGCCATTAACACGACTCACAAAGATGCGATGGTGGAATCGTTCTATTGATCCGTGTGTGGAGAAGTTTGGTACGCGGTATGAAGTCCTCAGCCGGCTGTGTGGTATATTGCGGCGATTCGAGAGGCACGGCGCATGGCATCCGGAAAAGTAGGAACTAAAACGAGGCCTATGATTGATGCCTCATAATGTAGTAATCGTTCGATACCACATTGCAGAATTGAGGAAATAAGGTCCTAGATGACATGATCCGTGACCCAAAGCTTGAATATTTCAAAGTATGGCATCCATGAATGGTGCAGGCTACCTAGGTCTAACCCCGCCTGCGTAAGGTGATAGGGCTGAAGGCGGTGAGGGAGATCGTTGCAGCTTGGCATAAACGTTGGAATTAGATCATGTTGCGCCGTTGAGCTACACACTTCTCACCCGTACATGCCACCTCTCTACTCACTTATAGCTGCTGCACGCGCGCTTCGTCCCATGGATGTACTCAGCTAGCGTCCTTTACCTTCTGGGCCTGCGATAGGCAACAGCCATAAACACAATCACAACCACAGCTTTCTCGCCGTCCGTCTATCCTCCACCGCACCCCGCCACGATGCCGCCCGACACGTCCAAGGAGCTGACCAAGCGCAACGCTTCCGACGCCCTCATGCCACCCCCTCCAGCGCCCAAGCGCATAAAGCGGCCCAACATTGTTCTCGATGAAGACACGTACACTTCCGCCATCTCCCACATCATCCGTCGCGACTACTTCCCCGGTCTGGCAGAGACAGACGCCCAACGCGACTACCTGAGTGCACTGGAAAGCAAGGATAACAGATGGATCAGGGAGGCGGGCAGGAAGTTAACGGACGTTATGACGCCAGTGCCCGGGCGGGGTGCTACGCGGGCAAGAAACACGAGGTTCGATCGTGCAAGCGGCAATGGGGGACGTACGCCGAGCGTATGGGGAGGAGACACGCCACGCACAGAAGCTGGCGAGAAGGAGGATGAAGACGACGAGGGACTGGGCAAGCTCGACGACGTCGATCTGGACATGGGCCTCGGTGCTTTCCAGGCCAAATACACGTCCGAAGACCAGGAGAGCTTCAACCAGATCCTCGACCGGGCCAACAAGAAGAGATTCGAGAAAAATACCTGGTTGCACGAAGGCAACAGGTTTGCTTCGAAGCAGCGTCTCGCGCAGCAAAAAGTGCTCGAAGCCCGCAAAGACGCGACGTCCAACGAGCCCGTCGTCCGCCCCAGCCAGAACCTCGACGACCGCCCCGCGGCCCCGAACACGCATAAGCACACGGCCTTCAACACGCTCATGTTCGGCCCTGATGGCGTAGAATCCTGGGCCCCGACGCGCGCCCAAGCTGCTGAATCCTTGTCCCTCGCGCCCCCGAAGAAAGTCCTGCACCACAACACACGACTGCTCCCCGTAGAAGACGCGGAGCCCAAACGCCCACCCAGTCCTACCATATCCGCGATCCGTGATGCCGTCGCTGGCCGGCCCAGACTGACGGCGAGCGAGGGCGGCTACACAGGCAACGAAACCCCGCGCGTAAACGGCTACGCTTTCGTCGACGCGGTACCTCCTGCACCAGAAGACGACGACACACCTACCGATCTGCTCGAGCGGTTCGGCCCAAAAGGCAGCACCGCCCCCTCGTTCACCATGTCGGAGAGCACGCCACGCGAGAAAATGCACCACAAGATGGTCGATCGGATCGCGTCGTCCAAGCGCACGTCATCGTCCGCTTGTACAGACGCTCCTTCGGTTGTCGGACAGGGACTGGGTATCTTCAAGGGAGAGGCGAAGACGCCGCGGTTTTTGTCGGCGCCTACGCCGGCTATGAGGGCGCAGATGCAGATGCAGCAGGGCGGTATGACGACGCCTGGGGGGAAGAAGATGGGGAATTTGACGCCTGCGGCGCAGAAGTTGTTTGAGAAGGTGGGTGGGGGGACGCCGCGGGGTGGGGAGGTGAGAGGGGGATTTGGGGAGATGAAGGGGAGTGGTGGCGTGAGGCAGTGGACGACGCCTACGCCGAAGGTCAAGAGGAGGATGTAGAGGCGGAGAGGCCGCGGCGCGATAGATATGATACCCGCATAGATTTGGATTGATTCTTAGATTGTTATGTATGTTCTTCATACTATTTATTGGATATTGTGCGCGCTCCTCGTTCGCTATGATGCTGGTTACGATACCTGAGCTACATGCACACAGTTCTCATAGAATAGAAGGAAGAAATAGCACAAGAGCAAAAAATGCGTCGACCCAAGTCTACACCATCCCACCTGGGCAGCGTCATTATCACCATCCATGTTCAATCAATCATACACAAATCCCTCCCTCCCTCACCATATCATATCACATCTCAACAACATCACAGTCACATTAGCAAGACAAGCAAAACAAGCCCCATTCATCTTTGAACGCACCACACCGCATCGCATTGCATTGCATTATACAATTCCCCCTCCACCCCTACCCTACATACACATCTTCCTTCCCATCATCCCCATCCCGCCCGCCCTGCGTGGTATCTATAAAAAAGAAAACTCGCACCGCAAAAAAAAAAAAGACAAAGACAAAGACAAAACACAAAACCAGAGAACCCGCACCGCGAACGGAGTGAGATGGGCAAGCTAAGCTAACCAGAGAGTTTCAAGGGAACCCGAAGGCTGAAGGCCAATCAATCATCGCGCAATGCTCCGATGATGCTATGCAAAAATCGCCATGCTGATAAAGTAGGAAAGGAAAACCAGGAGACCTCCAAAAAGGAAAAAGGCTTGTGAGCAATGTCACAAACAAGACAAATGACATGATCCAACCGCCAGACCGCCGTGCTGCCCAAGAGGGCCTAAACAGAGACGGGAATAGAGGGA
Source organism: Laburnicola sp. R22_1 (assembly GCA_014281115.1). Taxonomy (NCBI): domain Eukaryota; kingdom Fungi; phylum Ascomycota; class Dothideomycetes; order Pleosporales; family Didymosphaeriaceae; genus Laburnicola; species Laburnicola sp. R22_1. The sequence continues at coordinate 463,800 of JACONQ010000015.1, forward strand.
GAGAGAGGTAGGGCTAGAGTACAATGCAATCAGTGTCTGGTGCAATGGGGATTTCCAGACAATCAGTCAAAGTTTCTTAGGATACACGATGCAGACGCAGAGAATGCGAAAGTCATGTGTTCAGTGGCTGCGATGTGTGTGATTCGGAAAAAAAGTTCCAGCACTCGATAACGCGATCAACCACCACGTCGACGCGTCGAATCCGGTCCGTTGTAGGATCTAAACTGCGTTCCAGGCGCATGGTACGATCTATACTGACGACGAGGCTGGCGCAAGGGGCCCGAGCCCGGCTCGCCAGAACGCGGAGCAGCAGACTCCCGCTGAGCATTTGCGTCATAAGACGAATTATGCTGCGGCTGCTGCTGCTGATGTTGTTGTTGCGACGGAGAATATGCGGACGGAGGAGCGCTCTGGCCGACAAAGGTCATGGGATGGGGTTGGGAGTGTGGTGGCGGAGGAGCCATGTTCGCTGGGAGGATGGGCTGTCCGCCGTACTGGTGAATCTTTAGGGGCGGGTATGGAGTGGAAGCACTAGGATGCTGGGGTGGCGGTGGGGGTGGTGGTGGTGCTTGGAAGCTACCTGGTGGCGGGACATAACCTCCTTGATAGGAGTGTGGTCCAGATGGCCCGTGTGGCCCGTTGTAACTCCCGCCGTACTGTGGTGGAGGACCGTGGCGAGAACCATGAGAAGACGAATGAGAGGATGGCTGATAGCCGGATTGTGGATACCCAGTCTGTGGCGGAACAGGATAATGTGCGAAACGAAAGTTGACATTACTAGGCGGCGGCCCAGGTGGCTTGGATGGAAGAGTCTGACTGATGGAGGGTAGTTGAGGTGGGGCGCTCGGTGTGGAGAACGGGCTCTGACGTGAGGATACTGTTTTGGTATGCTCAGCCGGATACTGCGGTGGACTGCCTGCGTAAGGCTGTTGTGCGGAAGGCTGTGATCCCTGTGAGCCGCTGAGGCGCCTGTCGCGCTCCCATTGTGACGACGATCCTCCTTGATCATTGGAGCCTTGACGAGGGAGATAGGCTGGTGCTGCGCTCGGCGACTGTTGATATGACAGCGACGGCATTGACGGCGATGCATTGTAAGTGCTCGAGGTCCTGCGAGATCGTTTGCCCTTATCCTGTTTCTCAGATGCGCCGGAAGGACTGAAAGGCTGCGAAAGGGGTGGAGCACTCATAAAAGCTTGCTCTCGTTGGGCATGCTCTCGCTGAGCGTTCTCTTCTCGTCGAGCATTCTCTCGCTGAGTATTTGCTTCTCGTTGAACATTCTCCCGTTGAGAACTCTCTCGTTGGTTGCTCTCTCGTTGAGTGCTCTCTCGTTGGACGCTTTCTTGATTCTCCGCACGCTGACTAGAGTGACTCTTCCCATCGGGCAAAGTTCTAGTACCTAGCATATCGCGAATCATATGGAGAGGATCTTTTCTCCGTAACTCTTCCAAACTCGGAGGCTTCATGTAGTTTGGTTGCTTTGGAGGCCCCTCAGGCCACATACGGGTAGGGGCAGATGTCGAGTAAGCGTCTCTTGAAGGCATTAGGTCAGCTTGAGCTGCCGACACGCCTCGACGTGGGTCGGGCTGATTCACGAGTGTTGCCAGTCCCGGATAACCATTTGATACGGATGTAGCGCCTTGGCTGAGGTTTGCACGCTGGGAGGATGTATCAGTCGATGTCTGATCAGCAGCGCCTGCTTGAGGCTGCCGTGACTTTGCAGGCGGGACATCTGAGTCGTTGTTGATGTTGAGGATATCCATGATCCGGTGCGTGAACCGGACTGGGGCCTCATTCTTTCGTACCTCAGGCTCTTTCACAGGTTGTATCCCGTTGGTTTCGTGAATTGGGGTCTGCTGGCGTGATGCAGCTTGCCACTGGGATTCTATATCAGGAGTAAAATCATCCTCCATTAGTACATCGGTAGATGTGGTAGCAGGCGGCTCGGTAGGCGATGCTTCTCTGCGCAGGTCTTTTGAAAGAACTGGCGCACCTTCATTGACGATCGGTGACATGGGCCCGGGCTGCTTCTCTTCTTCTTTAACAATACCTCCACGAGATGCATCGGCCGACAGAGACGCAAGCAGGAACAGCGCGTCGGCCTGCTCATTAGGAATGATAGGTGCTGGTGATGGAATACGTGTTTTCTCGACATTGTTGGCTGCTTCGATCAAACTCGCGATATTCCAGTGACAAACGGCGTCGTCTCTATCGGGGCCAGTAAATGTTGCGAACCTAGTGGGCTGATTGATCGAGTCATCGGCTTCCTCGTCTCTAGCGACGAAATCTTTGCGAATCAGATCGAACCGCTTTTTGAGCAACTCTTCATTGAGCACGCGCTCGGTTTCAACATATGCCCGACTGCGAGAAGCATACTTCGAGCCGAGTCGGTCGTCCTTGCCCAATACTGGGAAGTCGCAATGAGTTGGTGCAACAACATTGTCTTCATCTTCGGTACCAGCTCCGTCCGCAGCTTTCACTTCTCTTTGGAGCCGCTTCATGTGATGGAAGCATTGCAACAACAAATTTTCCTGGAGATCTTTGAATCGTTGAATATACTTCTCCTTCTCAATATGCTCTTCAGCTATGCACACCCGCTCAAGTTGCTCAAGCTCGTTTGTTCGTAGCGCGTTGACCTGCACAAGTCGTTTCTCCTTGTGCTGATCAAGAGCTGTCATGAGCGGCTCATACTCTGGACATTTTTTGTAGTAGTCCGGATCATTCTTCAACGATGTAGTTGCTCGGTTAGAAAGCTCTTCCAGGATGCTCTTCTGGATCTTGGCGAGGCTGCGGTAACTCATTTTCAGATTGAGCTGACGTCGCAAATCCGTCTCGACATTAACGTCTGGGTGCGGTGCACGTCGCCGTCCCGGAAGGCGCCGTCCCGGTTTCGCAGGCGCATCGCCATTGGTGGGAAGCACATGATGCAGGTTCTGGCTGCTCTCGACTTCGGCGATTTGCTCAGGTGAATTTGGTGCTGTAGATGCATCTGTCAACTCCGGAGGCTGGTCTGCGGACTCGGCTGGGGTCTGTGTTGTTGTCCTGGGCTTCTTCTTTCGCGGCTGTTCGGAAGTGTCGCTCTGGGTCCGTGTAGGAACACCATTTGCGCTGACAGTTTGGCTCGACTCAGAGGATTCATGCGATGCGCGTCTCTTTCTGGACGACGTTTTCGAGCCGTTGGATGCATTGTGCGAGTTCAAGTGTGATGACTCTGACGAATGCGTGCCATTCGCCGCAAGCTGATCAGCGAAGGAGCCCGTAGACTGCTGATGAGGCGAACCAGAATCGGTGGAAAGTCGGGTGCGCTTGGCTGGTCGCTCACCCTCGATCTCTGAATGGCCATCCTCGAATTGCGCCAGATCGTCCAACGAACTGCGGCGGCTGCTCGAGCTCGCAAGTGATGGCGCACCGGAACTGTCCTGATTTGAAGCCGTTTTCACAGCACGCCGGGTTTTCATATGGAGAGGTTCTGAAGGAAGAAGCCGCGACGTCTTCGCTCCTGGAAGACTCGAGCTATTCCTTCGCTTAGTTTGGGAACTAGTCCGCATTGCGGCTGCGCCAAGTAAATAGCATATTAGCATACGTCTGGAGGCAAGGTGCGGGAGAGGGAAGAGCAGGCGAGGGAGACTCACCAGGCGGAGCCTTGGGCGGCGCTGTCGTCGCTTTCTTTGTTGCTTTATTCTTGCGCTTTGGCGGCATTGTGGTGAGACTGGAACTGGAACAGGCCCTGGAGCGCCCGTTAGCCCGTGACCTTGCTTCTGTATCTTCGATAGACTCTGCGGGCATAACCGCTACAGCGACCAAGTAGGAATTGACGAGAAAGAACGGTGACTTACGAATAAAATGTGCCCACTCTTTTCCGTTCAAGAACGCCCGGTGCGAAGCGTTGGTGAAGCGCGAGACCTGCAAGTTGCCGTGGTAAGCCTCTGCATGGAATGAAAGTGTTGGCGCAATCCAAGCTGTGGAATATCTGCGACCTTGAAATGACTCTCAAGAGCTATATCTTCCAGGTGAAGATGTATCCAAGCTGCGCTATGGGTTGCTGAAGTGTAGGGGTACTTACTGTGCTGAGGTTCGTTGGTCCCCGTGGCACAATGACTGACGAAGTAATGTGATGCAGGAAAATAGTCACAAGGCTAGGGACTCATCCCGCGATGCGTTCAGACAGAACAACAGTCCAAGTGCAGTGGCTTCTCGCAATCGTTCCGAGGTTGGCCCTGCGTGAAGGAGCGTGAAGAGAAAAGGACCATGTGCAAATGCTCGACGCAGCGCAAGAGAAAGTAGACGTGAAGTAGCACGAAGCCGGGTTCCACTGGCGCAGGCGAAAAGAGTTAAAGAGTCTGCAGACGAGCAGCGAAAGGTAGCAGTTGTTTCGACGGGGTTTATGAGGATGGTTTAAAGTGTTCAGGTGCTTGAGACCACCTCAGAACGGACACGGGCTAGTCCCAAAATGGGTCAACGCCCAAGCTGCGGGTATCGGCGGAGATGAATAGGAACTTTGGCGGACAATAGCACAATAGGAGCAAGCCAACCTGAGGTGGCTGCGGTGAATGTGAACGTGAATGCGCGGCAAGATAGGTGAACCAGGGCAAAACCAAGCCGTCCAAAACGAGGGCGATACAGCAGGGCCTTTCCTAGAACGGCAAGACTAATCTTACGCCAAAGCCCGCGGGCATCCAGTGTCATCTCATCACTTTTGCAAAAACTCCGGTATGGATCGCCGACATGTTGCTGCTCTACTCATTGCGAATACGTGTGCACTCTCTTCACCTGCTGCGCCTCAATCACCATCACATACGGAGTTTCAGCGGCAAACGTCATTAGCCGTGAGACCCGATGGATGGACGGCCATCAGGAAAATACGTGTTAATGATTTCCATGCGTTTGCTGTCGGTACCCTCGAAAGTAGAGTGACAGGACAATAGTTTGAGTACAGTTGGCCTTAGTATTGCTAATCCCGGGCTAACACACTGTACTCAAATTTTTGTCATAGTACTGTACATGTGTTTGAACCGCGGCGGGACGCAAGAGACATCCTCCGTACATCTGGCATCTGTTCACATATCTAGAAGAAGCAGTCGTCGAATTCAAACATGCAAACAACACGCTGTCACACAGCACGCATATGAACATGTCCAGATCCACTCCCGCCTTACTTCCCGCTCCTCGCCTATCTCCAGTAGTCCAGTACACACCCAACGCCACCCAAACGAATGTCGCATGACCAGCCCCCAGCGCAACCCAATGCCCACACCCCGCATACCTCACTGCTCCAACCCACTGAGGTTTTCAATATCCGACCCATCCGTGCCCTTTCAAGCAACAAGGGGCGCGCGCATCCCCAAGCTCCACGTCAGAACTTTTCCAAATGCTCCCATTGGTCGCCGGCCTATGCACGTCAGCGGGTGCCCCCGAGTGGGTCCTTTTCATGCTCCCCTGACGCCAAGCCGGATCGAGCCTGCGTGCTACCCACAACCATTGTGATGAAGAACAAAATCGAGTCCTGAGTAGCCAATTCGCATGACATCCTCAGCCATTATTAATATACACCTGTTGCATTCTCATTACACTTCCCAGGGTAACGTACCTGTCCTACTCTTTGACCATATGCAAACCTGTGATCAGACAGCACATGCGAAAGACAGAACCATTTGACACATGGTTGAATTCGTCTTCATAATTGCTACGTGTGCGCAAGACTTGCGATCCTCTAGCTACTCCCGATTCAAGCCCAGCTCTACCAAAGGTATAGAAACGTTTGCACCGCCCACCTGCAGTGCCCATTACCAGGTTAAAAACTAATACTACGATATCACAGCTTGCTATAATGCTGATATCTCAACCAAGAGCTTCCCGCCGAGCTCACCCGATTTTTGTGTACCAAAACGCCAAATTCAGACGCTAAACGTGATCATACGCACAGTATAAGAAAGGAAAGGAAATGAGAGGACAGGAAGTTTAGGCATGAAAGGAAGAGTCGCTTCAAAGGGAAGCGATGGCAAAACTCGTTCGTACAACAAAAGGAAACTGCAGTGATTCGTTTCATAATCCGTGAAATACACGAGACGACATATCAGTGGACGGACGCGGATCGTCAGTATCAGGGTTGAATACATTCCATGGCAACGCATAGCGCCGTATTTAGCCTCATCGACTAGTGTTCACTTGCAGGTTGACTTCTGTCCGCCCTTGCTGATACTACTTCTCGGCGAAGAGTTGAGGACATAGTCCGGGATCGAAGGTGTCATTTGCCGACTAGGAGGTGAAGGACTGCGCGACTGCACCCGTTGTGAGCTGAGACTCATGGCGCGCTCGTTGATGTCGTTGATGAAACTCTGAGAATGGACCAGAAGGCTCGGGCTCGGAGCACGGCTGTTTGATCGGCTACTGCTTGAACGCATTCGGCTGTAGGGGCGTGGTGGGCAGGTGATAACCTGGCGGGCGAGCGGGCTAGCCACAATGCTCGTGCCTGGCGTTGCGGTCGGAGGCGGTGTTGGGCTTTCACTTCTGAAGAGAGGGTGGATATGTGCCTCGCTGCCTGCTGGACTCGGAGGGCGTGAGGTGTCCAATGTCAACTTGGGTGGAGGTGGTAGATCGTCAATATCGCTCGCCAAGAGTCCTTCTGGGAATGGTCCATCCAATGCCCGAGCTGGACTTGCGGGTCGGCTCCCAGGGATGGGTTCAAGAACAGTGCCTCGTGGTGCCGAGACCGGTGCCGAAGTGAGGTGTACAACAGCGTCTTTGCTTTGCGCATCAACCTCCCACGAATCGAAGCCGTCAGCCTGAGACGAACTGTCGACAGAGATACTGTCGGAATGGATACTGTGTACGCCTCGGGCAGATGAAGGTCGGCTGACCAGCTTGGTGCGTGATGTAACAGGCCGTACGACTTGCTGTAAGGAGTCTCTCCAAGATTTCAAAGACTGAGAAGATCGGCTTGACATGGTCGGCGATGGGAGAGCTCCAAGAGGCGATGAAGGCTGTGTGGGCGCCATCATGTATAAGTTCCCATTGGCTGCCGAATAGCGTACCTCAGACATGGCTGAATCACGGGGACCGGATATGACGACTTGTTGTACTTCTTGCCGCGATTTCCCCCATAAAGGAGAGGAGAATAGGATGAACTGACTGAGGCAAGCCAGCGCCCATATAACAATATGAGCAGAGAAGCTACTATCCAATCTCCAAGTCGCTTGACTGGTTGCAGTCTGAGAGAGTTCATTTAACTGTTTCCTGATAGTGATGGTGGATGCTAACGACAGGGCCAAAGCTGTGACAGAAGATACCACACAACAGGCCGCAAGAACCTTCCTTGTTTGTACCGAACTCTTGATGATTCCTTCTCTTGTCCATGCATATTGCGAGGAGAAGACTGACACTGCCCCGAGAGCTACAAGGTCGAAGGCACTGGCGGTACCTGCTAGACCAACCAAAGAAGAGCGAGCGGCAGATAAAGAGACTGCGTCGAGGATGTCCAGAATGGTTTCAGCAGCAGTGGTGGACCATGCCAGGGCACCCAGGAGTGACAGGTAGAACGTTCGTGTTCGGAACATGTTGCCTGCGACCGAATAGTGGTGGTCGAACTTGTAGTGGCTCAGTCTGAAATCGTCTGAAGTGATACAGCGACAACGCGGCCAGGTAACCGTCCAGAGGCTGCTCAAGTCGATGCGAAGTCCGGGTCCAACTGTTAAGCGAGCTTTGGGGAACGAGTGTTGAATGTCCTGAACGGAAACTGGAAAGTCGTCGATTCATCCAGAGAGGTGATCAAATTGAATATCGAAGGCGGTTGTGCGATAGAAATATCAGGCAGGTGCGAGCACGAGAGCGAACGCGTGAGTGGCACGCGACCGAAATGATGGTGTGGGCAGTATACTTGTTCGTATAATACCCTTCAGCGTGATTGAGGGCGACGCGAAGGCTGGATCGGGACGTCTCAGGCACTTCCAGTTGCAGTAGCCCGGAGCGGGTTGGTGCAAGTTGAATGAGCCAGCAACCCAGTGAACCAACCAAGAGAAAGAGTGGCAGGCTGAACAGCAGTTGGGCGAAGGTAGATTGGAGTTAGGAACGAGCGGAGTATTGGAACGACGAACAGTGCATGTGGCGAGAGGGCATGTGGAAACCGGGGGCCTGGGGCAGAGTATGTAAATAAAATTATTATTAGAGAGCAAGACGGCTGATGAGAGGAGCCATTATTTTGGGGCTGCAACGCGTTGAACGTGATGGAGCGCGGCCGGGATACGGGGGGAATCCTTGATGGGCGGCAGGCATCTTCTATGCTTCGATTGACGAAGCGGCCGCTTGCACCACGGCCGTACGCATCCCGGGGTAACTCACGACGTGCAGCTAACCAGCGATGGCGGAGCCTGGGCTGCACGGGAGTATTGGCTCTGTACGATGCCATCGGTGGCCGCCAGCTGAGCGAGGTTGACGCGGGCTCACAGCATGCAAGCTTCGAGAAGGGGGAATGCGACGAAAACAAGACGGTAAGACGGCGTTGAGGTTCGGCCCACCTGCTACCAATTGTCGCCTGAAGGCTGTAGGGCCGACTTCTGCAACAGCCGGCAGAGCCCAGATGGAGGCTAGGCTGCCGACGGCTCTCATTTCCCACGCCTTGTTTATTTGGGCTTGCTTTTTGTATATTTGTATACGCACAAGCTGCGCCGCCGCGAGCTGGGTGGGCCGTTGGCGACAGGCGGCAATGCAACAGGCGGCGCTTGCGGCTGCTGAGCGCGCAACGGAGGTAGGACCGGGTCAATAGTGCTGTTTCGGTGGTGTCGCATGGCACAGCATATAGCGACTACAAAGCAATACATAGGCGAACGGCGTACAAACTGTAAGCTGCAGCACAAGGCTGTTGAGCGGACGTCGAAACAACATCCCTCGCGTCTCTGGGCGGCGTGATTGGCGGGTAACAGGGGCCGGCAACAACAAAACAAACTTCACGCGTGGATGCGGCTGGCGCGATAATGCGACGGGGGGACTCTGCAGTCTGTGGAGTCTCTCCATGGACGCGCTAGCGGAGATGACTGCACGGCCATCATGGGCCATGCACGCCATCTGGACTCTGGGCTGAGGTCATCGACTGTGCACGTGACGTGGTCGGCGCCCGGGCGCCCGGTGATTACGTGGGGCACCGCCAGGGCCACCGGGACGTTACGTCAGCCACCCCCAGCCCGCGCTGCCTTGCGGTGAATAGATGGCCCGCACCGAGGGCAGAGGGCCTGCGGCTTGGCTAGGCTGTCCCGCTGCCCGCGTTGGTTGACGGCGCACCAGTGCTGCCTGCTTTCCAAACTGCGATACGCTCAATCACTGCTCGAACCATCCGTCCAGCCTTTCTCTCCTAGCCGCACCAACCAAGGAAGCCTCGTTCCACGCAAACGCAGTCCTGCGCCTGCGCCCGCTATAAATTACACACCCTCGGGGCAAGGGCCACTTCGACTCCCCGCCATTACTTCTTCCCCACCCAGCTCAACCGTGACATCTCTGTCGCCCTCCACAACCCGCCAAAATGAAGATCACGGTCAAAGTGCGTTGCTGCCTTCTCTCTCTCTGCAGTATGCCCAAGCTAACGCCAGCGGTAGGATCTCAAGCAAAACAAGTTCGTCATCGACGCCGAGCCATCGGAAACGGTACGCAAAACTTCCACCGTCATCGCTATACAGCCCGCAGCTAATGTCTATCGCAGATCGGCGAGCTCAAGGCCAAGATCCAGGCGGACAAGACCTGGGAAGTCGCCCAACAGAAGCTGATCTACTCCGGTACGCACACCATCTCGGACTTCGCAGCTACGTGGCGTGTTCCGCCACAGGTCCTGACGTGAACTAGGCAAGATTCTACAGGATGACAAGACGATCGAGTCATACAACATCGAAGAGAAGGGCTTCATTGTCTGCATGGTATCTAGGGTTCGTGCTGCTCGCCACCCATTGCCTGCGCTTGCTGACAGCGTTCACAGCCGAAGAAAGAAGCCGCTTCTTCAAGTAAAGCACCCTCGACACCAGCTCCAGCACCCGCACAAACACCTGCTGCTCCCGCTGCGCCAGTAGCAGCACCGGCACCGGCGGCCCAGAATGCTCCCGGCACTCCTTCACCCGCCCCAGCTCAGCAGTCCTCGGACGGCACTCGCTTCAATGACCCTTCAGCATTGACCATGGGCAGCGAGCGCGATGCTGCCATCGCAAATATGGAGAGCATGGGCTTCGAGCGCGCGGACATTGACCGGGCTATGCGCGCCGCATTCTTCAACCCAGACCGAGCGGTTGAGTACCTATTGACGGTGGGATCTTGCGAATGGTCGCTCTGGACGATATGCTAACGGATGTTAGGGAATTCCCGAGGGCGCTCTACAGGAGTCACAAACTCAAGCGCGTGCTCCAGTGTCTCCTGCTCCTGCTGCCACTGGCGGTGGCACCGCTGCAGCCGCTCCTGCCGCTCCTACCGCGGGCGGTGACGAGCCCATAAATCTCTTCGAGGCAGCTGCCCAAGCTGGTCAGGGCAATCGAGGCGGCGCAGGTGGAGCTCGTTCGGGGGCTACCGGTGCTGCTGCTACTGCGGCTGCTGGAGCAGGAGCTGGCGCGCTTGGTGCTAATAGTCTGGACTTCTTGCGCAACGACCCGCAATTTCAGCAATTGCGACAGGTGGTACAACAACAGCCGCAAATGCTTGAGCCAATCCTGCAGCAAGTCGGCGCTGGCAACCCTCAACTGGCTCAAATGATCGCCAACCACCCAGAACAATTCCTACAGCTGCTTGCGGAGGACGCTGACGAGGATACGCCGCTGCCACCAGGCGCCCAGGCCATCAGTGTCACCGAAGAGGAGCGTGAGGCTATTGAGCGCTTGTGCCGTCTTGGGTTCGAGCGTGATCTAGTCATTCAGGCTTACTTCGCGTGCGACAAGAATGAGGAGCTGGCTGCGAACTTCCTGTTCGACCAGCCTGACGATGCCGACGACCAGTGATCCGATGATCCAACCAGTACGAGTGACGCATATCCAACCATCAGTCTCTGCTATATGCTCGCATCCGCTCCTCCAACCCGACAAACGATTTCACCTCAAGGCCATCGCTTACATGGAACACGAATCATCTGAGCTGCTTCTCTCGGTATGTCTGATCATGTGAGAGTGCCTTTTCTCTCGTTATTTGGTAACGGTATGATACCCTCCGCAATATGGGCGGCGGCGGGTGAGATTTGGATCCGGCGAGATTGTAGATAGCTCGCCGCAATGAGCGAGGTCAGCAGCTGGAATAAATCATGAGTCATCATTGATCGCCTGCCATCCTTTTTTGCTAGGTGCTGGGTTGATATTGCCTCGTGTGTTACCCCTGTGAGGTATGAGGACTCGAACAACTCCCACGTCGAAAACACAACGAAATGACGATCTACCATGTCCGCTTCATGATCTAGTTGATTCGCATTTACTTGCTCTTATGTTTACCGTAGATTACAGCTATTAGAAAAGTTTAAGTATAATCAGCCTCTGTATTGCCTGTCCTAGGGTAATGTATTATACTCAAGCTTTTGTCCTAGTACTTAGTCATATGTATGCCATGTCCAATATACGCAGGTATGCAGCCTTGATACCTTAACTTGTAACCAGATATCCTCCAGCCAGAGCAAGCGTCACCTTCACATAAGGCTTTAAGAATCGCCACAACGCCTATAACCTGCTTCCGAAATTGTTAGTAGGAGTATAATCCAGTCGTTCTCTGCTGTGGTTGGAATTTTTTTTTATAGCATAGTTGCCTGCTGTGCTGGATTTCTGTAACATTATTTATCTGCCCGTTACTTTGCCAAAAAGACAAGCTTTTTTTTACTATTGATTCTACAAAGAAACGTATGCTTTATTGAGTCGGATTCTCTTAGTAGTCTCATGTCTTGCCGTTTCTTGCTTTGTTTACTACAACCTTCAGGAATCTCTGCACGCTTGTTCTAGCAAGGCTTTTAAGGTCTGAAGTCCAGTATAGCAGACACGAAGAACCCCTAGCACCTGTAAAGGGTTGGGTCTGGCATGGTATATTGGTAATGATAGAGGAGAATAGCAACCTGCGCGTGAGGGGAAGCTAAAGAGAAGAATGGCAGCTTCACACTAGATGCGTGGAGAATAAAAAATACAATATTTTATTACGAGTCGAAACTTTTTTAATAACGTCCGTCCCATATCTATATAGCCCAGTCAAGCCGCAAATCATTCATCGCGCCATAATTTCGTTACGCGCATCCGCCACAACCCTTCTCGAGGCCTCTAGTGATGGAACAACCTGATGTGCTGCTCCACAAACGTAATTCCCGACTTCTCCGCCGTCTCAAACACGGCACCATCGTTTTGGCTGCCCGTCGGCGCAGCAATGTACTTGGCACCGCTCCTCGCTGCCCTGAACACATTGTCGATGAACGGGAAGAAGGCGTCCGAGCTTACGGCGACGCCCTCCAACCTGCCCAGCCAGGCTTTGCGCTCCTCGGCGGAGAAAGGCTCTGGGACCTGGCCTTCTTCAAAGTGCTGTTCAAAGTCTTCGCGCTCAATGCCCGAGTCGGGAATTAGGCCGCTGCAGAGGAGGTCGATGGCGTTGGATTTGGAGGGACGTTTGGTGCCCTTCTTCCACTTGAGGTTGAGAGTCCGCTCGTGGAAGCGCATCCACCAGTTGTCAGCCTTGTCGCCTGCCAGACGTGTGCAATGGATGCGCGCTACCTAAGTGTCAGTTTGGGTTTACGAATCGTTCAGGTTCGGACTTACACTGCTGACCGGCCCCGAGTCCGATGATCTGGCCGTTAAGCGCATAGCATACACTGTTGGACTGTGTGTACTTCAGGGCAATAGTGGCAACAGTCAGGTCCCGGAGTGCAGACTCGCGCAGTGGACTTGAGTTCTTCGGGACAATGACAGTGTTGAATGTCTCGGCGGGGACAATCTTGGCGTCGTTGCGGTGTTGCTGCAGAGAAACACCATAGACTGTCCTGGTCTCAACTGGGCCGGGCTCGTAGTCGGGGTCCATCTGTAGCACAAGGTACTTGCCGCCCTTCTTCTTCTTCAGGATCTCGAGAGCCTCATCCGTGTACTTGGGCGCGATGACACCATCTGATACTTCCCGGCTGATGATCTTTGCGGTTGGCAGATCAACTTCGTGGGAAAGAGCGATCATGTCTCCAAAGCTCGACATTCGGTCGGCACCGCGAGCCCTCGCATATGCTTGAGCCAGCTGTGAGTTCTCAATGCCGTCAATATCGTCCACCATATAGACCTTCCTCTCCTCTTCACTGAGCGGCACTCCGATGGCGGCACCAGCGGGAGAAACGTGCTTGAAACTAGCAGCGGCCGGGTAGTTGAGCGCCTTGCTAAGCTCCTGCACCAAAGGCCATGCATTCAGGGCGTCCAACAAGTTTATGTATCCTGGAGCACCACATAGCACCTTGAACGGTAGCTGAGCCTCCTGTGCGAAGACAGTAGCAGGCTTCTGGTGCGGGTTCGCGCCGTACCGCAGAGGCAATTGCTGCTCGCCCTCTCCGGCGTACTTCTTGCGGAAGAAATCGGAAATGGCACTGTCGTATCCTGCAGTCTGCTCAAACGCCTTGAGTGCGTACCGTTGTCGACTCTTCTCCGTAACCTCGCCGTGCTCCTTAAGCTCGATGAGGAAATCGTGGTAGTCCTTAGGGTCGCTGATGATGGTCACTCGGGCGTGGTTCTTCGCAGCGGCCCTCAACAGTGTCACGCCACCAATGTCAATCTCCTCAACCGCCTCGGCGATGGTCACGTTGATGCGCGCGACTGTCTCGGAGAAGGGGTATAGGTTGCACACGACGAAGTCAATCTTATCGATGCTGTTCTTGGACAGGTCCGATTCGTCCGACTCGAGGTCGCGTGCGAGGATTCCTCCGTGCACGGCAGGGTGGAGTGTCTTGACGCGGCCTCCAAGCATCTCGGGTGCTTGGGTGATGGCGGAAACGTCTTCGACGGGGAAGTTGGCTTGACGGATCATCTTCGCGGTGCCTCCGGAGGCCAGCAGACGAACGCCATTGTCGTGGAGGCCTTTGGCGAGGTCAAGAAGGCCTGTCTTGTCGTATACAGACAGAATCGCTGAGAGGGTCAGCAAACACGTCTCCAGGGCTCACATTTACTCACCAGTCTTTTGTCCGCCCATGCTGACGGTCTAGTCCGGCTCAATTGGAAAAGGAGTGTCTGAGAAGAGAAAAGCCGGGGTATCGAAGCCAAGGTCACACTTGAGAGGGACTGAGCAGTTAAAAAGCCGTGTCTTCGAAATTCTCATGCCTGCCCCGCCCTAGCCTGACGTATCGCGCCTGCCCCTCGTTGCGAATCCGGCAAGGCTGAGTCGGCCCGCGCTACCCCGGAAAGCAAGCTTCGCGCCCAACACTGAGTACAGGCACGGTAGGGCAGGGAAGCGCATTGTATTTCGTGCGCGCGTGTCATTCCGAGTGTTTGCTGTTATTCTCGCAGGACTTCAAGCCAATGGCTTTCTACAGCCTGATAGGTGTATAGCATCCAATCATGTTCTAGATCCTCTCTCATTCGGGCCTCGGTCCACCAACCACATACTAATCATCATCTTCCCGGATTCCGCTCCACAGTACATATTCTCCCGTACACGCCACCTTTCCTTCATGACTACACTTTCTCCGCAACAATGGCCTCCCAAACAGGCGCCGAAGATTTGCTTTCCCATCTCAAGTCGGTCTTGCTTGAGCTAAACGCGCACCCTTACCCCGAAGTCGCGAGCCCGCCCGAAAGCCCCAAACGCGCATCCGTAGCCCTCATTCTCCGCATACAGCCGCACTACTCGCATTGGCCCGCTACAAACGACAAGCCGTTTCCCCTCCATCATCCATACCCACCGAGTCCCACGCAGCAACGCCGCCGCTCTTCAGTGGCTTCGAACCAGCCTCGCGATCTCTCTTTCAGAGATGCTATAGAAACCTTCTTTGCGCAGGACTGGGTGAAGCATGGGGACCCAGAACTTCTTTTCATCAAGCGCGCCACGAGGGTGGGAGACAAGTGGAATGGACATGTCGCGCTACCAGGAGGGAAGAGGGACCCCGAAGACGAGGACGACCAGGTCACTGCTGTGAGAGAAGCATTGGAGGAAGTCGGCATTGACCTGAGCTACAACAATGCGATAGCCATAGGCAACCTACCACAGAGAATAGTAACATCAAGCTGGGGCAAGATACCGTACGTCGACCGCGCGTTCTCTCCCCCCTTCCAAAAAATCACACGCTGATCCACCACCACAGACTCATGGTTCTCTGCCCCTACATCTACCTCCTCACGTCCCCTACATATCCAGCGCAGTGCCTCCAACCTAGCGAGGTAGCCTCCACCCACTGGGTTTCTCTCCGCGCCCTGCAATCCCCTTGCCTCCGCACCTACGAATACGCAGACGTATCCGCCCGCCTCGCCAAATCCGAACTCGGCATAAAGCGCTATTTCCTGCAATCCATGCTCTCCCAAATGATGTTCGCCGCTATCCGCCTCCTTCCCTCAAACTCGACATACTGCGCTACCATCCCCGGCTTCGTGCCCGAGGGACCGCCGCCGGACGCAGGCGTCCTAGGCGCGGCAAAGGAGGTGTTGTTCGGGCCGGATGCGTCGGCTGCGAAGGACAGGGCGCCATTGATGCTATGGGGGTTGACGCTGGGCGTGATTTCGGATTTGCTGGAGCATTTGCCGCCTCATAATGCGTTGGAGCTGTGGACGTATCCGACGTTCACGAGTTGGGACGTGAGGTTTGTTATGTGGGCTATGTCGTACCGCTTCCGCAAGCAGAAAGCCATCGAGATGAGTACACAAATGGCGACAGGACTTGTAGAAGAGATGCCCGAAGAAGAAGAAGAGCCAGCCCAACCGGGCGAAGTGGGCATCGCAGGCTTGGGTGTAGGACGCAGCTGGGGCAGAACTGGAAGGGCGAAGATGGTGGCTAGAAATGCGGCTGTGAATTCTATGCTGGAGGGGTATTATCCTATTGTGCGGAAGGCGGTGGCTACGGCGTTGGTGTGTCGAATTAGCGTCGTTGCGGCCATGGCTGTGTATTTGGGTAGGAAGTATAGACTGAGGGAATGGCTGGCTTCGCTGTGGTAGGTGTTGTGGGAATGATGTGTAGATAGATGGATGGATGGGGACGGTGAGAGCATCACTTTTTGTGCGGTGCTGTACTGTACTACGGACTACCGGATATGACTCGCCTTGATATTTAATATGAATTCTTATATTTGTAAGAGCTGGAGGCATGTCTGTTCTTAGTTTATATACCTCCTCTAGAATTACCTCCTTAGCTGCCAATAACATACCCGGCACGACTCACCCCGAGACACGTAGTGCAGTTCAGCACGTGGAAATCGACTCGGGTGATGAGTTTGAACGTTACGCAAGTGCGAAGTTACCTGACTCCCACAACCTATTACTCCTCTTACTAGCTCTTCTCTCACCTCACAATCCCTCCACCGTTAACAGACCTTCTTCACCACCCCTCGCCTTGTCTTTCGCTGCCCCGTATCCCTCCTAAGCTCTATTTCTACAATACCCCTCCTCGTATACTTCATCCCACGTGTAGCCCAACCACCAGGACAGCAAGTAACACCGTAGAAGGTGAACAGACATGGAAAGATATCCCAAAGTAGCAAAATGGCAGTAAGTGGCGGTTTCTCCTCGAAGAACACCCGCTTGGTGTAAAGAGTCGCTGGCTTTTTTTTTGGAACCGAGAAACCTGTACAGATGTAATGCGGCTGTTGTCGTTAATAAATCGTATGTATATATATGTGTGGCGTTAATTAAATCTACCTAGGCCCTGTTTGGTTTCGATTCCGTTTTCGACTCTGTTTTGTACATATAATCGCTAAGTAAGCGGCTAAGGCGTACAAGGGTTTTTAACAGCGGCTTAACTAACAGGTATAGATTAAATAGAGTACTATTTAGCACGTATCTATTATCTATCTTTATCTTAGTATTAGCTAGGGGCTACCTTTATTAATTTCTTTTAGTAATTTTATTGTAAAAACTATATCGCAAACTCCTATACGCTATAAGGCTCTTTAGCGCCTTATAGTTAAGGCCCTATTATTATTGCTAACACCCTTATTCTTGCTATTACTAACGCTATTATTGCTATTATCTATAGACTTCTAAGCGTTGTTACAAGCTGTAACATAGTTGCTATTACCTACTCCTAATAGAAATAAGGCTAAAAAGATTATGTAGAGCACTAGAATACTTAGGGCTTTACTAGAGGCCCTTAGTAACTAGGCTAATACTAACTATTGCGTAGATAATAAGTTTAAACCCTAGGCGTAGATATACGCCTATAATAAGGTGGCTAAGGTTACTACTAAGCTAGTAACTATAAAGCAAGTTAAGAATAAGTATAATAGCTATAAGAAAGAGTATAAGATTTAGTTAAAGCTTCTTTATTAATTAGGCTTCTTATATAAAGATAAAAAGATTATTACTAACACCCCTATACTTAACGCGTACTTTAATGCCTATAAAAAGACTAGAAAGTATTAAAAAAGGCTTCTAAATTTCCCTAAGTTATATAAGAAGTTATTTAAAGACTACTTTACTACTAGTAAGGACACTACTATAATTAATAACTTTATAGAGTTAATAAAGTTAATTAAGAAGAATATTTTTAAGACCTTAGGTAGTAAGACTCTAGGTAGATAGTATTATAAACGTGTAGGCACTAGGTTGTTAATTAGGACCTAGAAGAAGCGCCTAAAAAATAAGATAACTTTAGAGGACTATATAGGCTAGAGGATTAACTATTTAACTTTAGCGATCTTAGAGCTTATTGCAGCTAGTTCTAGGGATTACTAGTAAGACGCTATTATATAGTTTTTAGAGGCTTATAAGTCGCTAAATAAGCGTCTTAGGTACCTTATTCTCTAGGATTTTAACTTTTAAGGACAAGTTTAACGCTAAAGTCTTTCTTAATATTAAGTCACGCAGCGCGCAGAAGGCTTAGGTAAAGCACTACTATAATAATATACTTAACTTGCCTACTTTTACTAACTAGAAGCTTCTTTAGTAAGAGTTATAGAAGCATATAAAGTTATTAGAGTAGAAGGGTAATAGAAAGTTAAGTGTTAAAATTAATAAAAATAACTTAACTCTATACTAAAACTAATAATAGTAGTCTAAGCGCGCTCTACACAATTTTTCACCTTAGTAGCTTTATTATCCTTTAACTTATTTAGAGCACTTTTTATAGTATTTTTATTCTGCTAAAACTAAGATTTGCTTACAAAATTTATAATTTTAGTAAATCTTACTTTAATACACTATAATTTACTATAAATCTTATAATATAGGCCTAATAACTAATACTTTTTCACGCTCTTTTTAATTACTAAGCAGGGGGCTCTGCTTTTTTGTCATGTTATTTAAGATGAAAGCCTTTGTCGTGCTACTCCTAGGTAGTTAATTTAACGCCACATAACTAATACTAGTGTACTTTATTAATTTCTTAACACTAAACTTTTGTCTATTAACTTGCCTACCTCTCTTTTTATCTACCTAATTACTTAACTATATATAACCTTATAAGTAGTTATATACTACTCCTATATATTCTCTACTATATAGTCTTACTACTTCTCTATCCTAGATTCTCTAATATTAAGATCCTAGTTAGTTTTAATATTATAATATAGGTACTCTAAGCCCTTATTCTTATACTTCTCTATCTTATTAAGATTCTTATTAACTTTATACACTAAATTAATAAGGTTATAAAAGGTAGCTAGAGCGTATATAAGCTTAACCTAAGTCTTAATATTAAACTTATATAGCCTATTAAAAATCCGCTAGCGTCTTTTAAAAATACTAAAACAACACTTTATAATATTTCTTAGGCTTAAATAGTAGTAATTAAACAACTCCTATAGCGTTTCTAGACTTATACTAACCTTATAAATCTCTTAGATATAGTACTATATACTATAATATAGCACTATTATATTATTACTATTAATATACCTAGTATTAGTAATAAAGTACTTGCCTAAAGAAGCTACAAAGCTCTTATCCTAAGCGCTTTTTAGCACTCTGCTATTATGCGCACTACCCTCCTATCTAGGTAATATATATATAAAGTTTGTATTAAAATTAATAATAGCAAGGATATTTTACGCAAGGTCTTTATAGTAATTTTAATAACGCTTTTAGTCTGCGGCAGGTATATAAATTATAATCTAGGTGCTATCTAGAGCTCTAATATAGTCCTTAAAAATAGGTATTTTTTAAGTTATTTCTAATCTTCTCTAGCACCTTATATACGTTCTCTAGAAACTTAATAATATTCTTATATAGTAATAATAAGGTGTTAAGGACCTTATAAAAATTACTATAATTATTAAACTAATTTACCCTTATTACTAGGTTACTTCCTAACTTATTATCTCTATTAAATACTCTACTTTATACTTAGTATTACGCTATAAGGCCCTATTACTATAAATATATAAAAAGGTAAGAATCTTCTTCTCTATAAAGATTCTACTATTGCTAATAAGTCTATAGAATTTTATATACTTAATAAGTATATACTACACTACTAGCTAAAGTTATATTTTCTTAAAGAGCTAAGTTAGGTTGCCTAGGCAGTTGTCTAGCTACTACGCACCTCTCTCTTAATTATTTATTATTATTAAGTAGAATCTAACGCCTATAGGCCTAGCTTTATTATCTAGTTAATAGGGTAGAATAGCTACAACGCTGCTAAGGGCCCCTACTATAACCCTTACTATAAGTTAACTTAAATAATTTAATATAGCCGCATATAATTATTAAAGTACTCTAGTATAGCTATAGGAGCCTAAGAGTAGCAGTAGCTACATTAGAGCTTTATTTAGCCTAAAAAGGCAGATAATAGGCCTTTTTAAAGCTAGTAAAAATATTTTATTACTAAGCTCTAGTATATAAAATAGTATCTAGTGCAGCTTTAAAACAGTGTTAAAAAACTAAACACAGCCCTATTTACAACTCTGTTTTGCTAAGTAATTAAACCGAAGCCAAAACGGAGCCCCTTACTGGAGGAACCAAACAGGGCCCTAGGGGTAGGACGACAAAGGCTTTCATCTCAAATAACATGACAAAAAAAGCAGAGCCCCCTGCTTAGTAACCAAAAAGAGCGTAAAAAAGGTGATCACAAAAAAAAAAAGATATATATATAAGGATAGTGAGAAGAAGAGTAAACCACTGCACCATCTACCGCCAACTTCAGACTTCGTTCCCCATCTCTCTATACACACTCTACCATTGCCGCGAAATCATCTTTCTAAATGCGAGCTAGACGCCGAAAATTGCAACGCGATGCGATAACGATAAACAACCCCCATGCCGCCCACCCCACCATCCTACGCCGTCTGACCCACAGCAGGTTCATCCGGGAACCGAATCGTCCTCGGACCAAGATCCGCCGGCTGCGGCGTATTCCCGCGCGTCGTCGCATCTTTCGCCTTCTCCTCAGCCGAGCCATTACCCGTCGCGACATCGCTGCTATTCTGCGTCGACGACGTCGTCCGCACACTCGACAACGGAAGCGGAGCCTGAGAGCTCGCGCGCGTTCGGGGCGCCGACGGAGTGATGGGACCGTTGATGATGCTTCTCCCGAGGCGGAAGACGCGGTGGTGTAGTGCGTCCTCTGAACTGTCGGGGTTTGCGGCTTCGCGGCGGCGCAGACCGCTCTCGGTCTCGTCCTGCGTCATCTCTGGTAGGCTGTCGCCGACGTGCAAGGGTTCAGGGCTGTCGTCCTCCTCCCGGGCGGTAGAGATGGCGCGAGAGATGGAGCGTGGGAGCCAGATGCCGAGTTTGGACATGGGGATCGTCAAGCCGTGGACGATCTGGTACGGTCAGCTTCGTCGACGTTGCATCGAGACATCAGGATGAGAGATCTTACCACGCTGCAGATGACGAGGAACCATACCACTACCGTCGTCACCTCCATCAAGAATTCCGCATCGGGTCTGACTTCTCCGTCAAGCCGGACGTTCTTGCGCAAGTAATCGAGCATGATGTAGAGGTAGAATATCGCGCTCACACCAATTGGGCCGAAGAAGCCTACGTATATGGCCTGGCGCTTCTCCTCGATCTGGTGGATGTGCATATGCATAGCGAAGATGATGGGGAGTCGCCGGAAAAGGAGAACGAGGATGCCGAGAAAGATGAGCCGGTAGATTGGTATCACGCTGTTGTTATAGAACTCTGACCACGGACAAACGGCGCCTACAGACGGCATTAGTGGTATGCGTGAGGGTAGGGGAAAGTCTTCCTTACCAAACCAGATGAATACGGAAACGTTAAGCAACATGTCGATCGTAGGCTGGAAACTATCGTCCTTTGTTTCGAGCCGAAACCAATCGCTACGAAGCAGTTAGTGACTGGAAGAATATTTGTGCACAGCTATGGCGGGCATAGAGACGGTCGCTTACTCCCAGGTAAAAGTGTTGCCAGCAATGAAGCCCGCAAGAATGTCGTCGGATCCAACCATGCCCATCGTTCCGACCAAAAAGAGCTACACACACAAGTAATGTTAGTATTCGTTGCCCCGTACGCAAAAATACAGAAACTGAACATTTTGTTCTGTAATGCGTTTGCATTGCATATCTTGGGCGATTCATCCCACATGCAGTACTAGGACAAAAGTTTGAGTAGAGTGTATTACACCAGGATGAGCAATACCAAGACTAACTGTACTCAAACTTTTGTCCTGTAGCTGTAGACCACAGTCA
This sequence comes from Laburnicola sp. R22_1, assembly GCA_014281115.1. NCBI lineage: Eukaryota > Fungi > Ascomycota > Dothideomycetes > Pleosporales > Didymosphaeriaceae > Laburnicola > Laburnicola sp. R22_1. The sequence goes on from JACONQ010000015.1 coordinate 485,533, forward strand.
CAATAGTATAAAAGATGGTACTTACCGCCAAAGTTATCGCAAACACGAGAAAGCTCTCTTTGTCCACATACTGGCGTTCTTCCGCCCAGTGAAGGAGCTCCTTAGCAACCCATCCTACTGCAGCACCATACAAAATACTGAGGAGTATCGTATAGCCCCAGGTTTCGCCAAACCATTGGCCTATAGCGTGGGCGGCGCTTTTATCCGAGCCTACTCCTCCGTAGCTAACATGGTGGATGAGATAGAGTGGCAGAAACAAGAAAGGGTAACCCAATCCGTCATTGGCACCAGACTCGGCAATGATAATCTTCTGTAGCTCTTTCGGAATGTTCTTGTCTGCAAACTTGCCCTTGACAATGGAGTTTGAGAGCACAGGATCGGTTGGCGCTTGTGTCACGCCAACCGCAAGAGCTTGTAGGAAATTGATGTGCCTAAAAGATAGCTGTAAGTTACTGAAATCCACTCATGAGTTTGTGCCCATGGGTTACGTACGGAACAAAGGCATAGATTAAGAGGCTCGTAACGATCCACATAACGACCATGCCGGGGCCAAGAAGAAGAGCCAAGCTCTTTCATTCCGTTCTCAAGTACCTCGAGGGCAATTGCACCCCCGCGAGCACGACTTGGACGCCAAGAACGAGGCGGAAGAAGTACAAAGTGATCTTGTCGAGGACCTCTGGATCACCCAAAGCATATTCCTCAGGCTTTATAAAGTTGGTGGCATTTGGACCAAAAACAATACCAGCTACAAGAGAAATGACTGAGCATAGTTAGCCGTGGGTTCTCTCACCACTTATTCCTGGGCTAGCTTACGAGCTTCAGACAAGTGAAACTTCTCCTTCACCAGATATGAGACGAGTCCAAAAAGCGTAATGAAGCCCCCAAGACAGGCACAAACGATGTTGAAATTGTCCACGACAAGAGTCGGCATCTCGGCGCCACGCTTGCCAAGCCGGAATCTTGACCGCGAACGAAGTTTGAGAGGGTGGTTTGCAGTCGCGGGTCCACGGTGCCGCGACCCAAGCTAGGGTTAGGGAAAGCTTGTCTCTGCAGTTGTTGGACAGTTCGCGAGGTAAGCGTTTGGATGTAGATGGAGCGTCACGTCTGAAGGTGTTATTGAATCATTGATAATGTAGCTGCAAATGGATGTCGATTGAGGAGACGCCACTTTGAACGAAGGCTGCTGCTCAAAAGCTATGCATAGACAATTCCTACTTGATGAATGGCATACGGTAGTTTGCCAGTACGCAGCAAGAGTAGTCGGCGGGGGAAATGGGCAAATTCTGCGCGACTTTCGAGATCTTGGCTAGTGCTTGGATCAGCGCCTTGGCACACTGGGCGTAGTCGCGCTTTCCCACACAACTTGGGTCAGAAGGACTGAATATTGCGGTCACTTGTACATGGTGTATGCTAGGAACACTGGGCGGTATCGCATGCTTAGATGGTTAATACTCCAACTGCTCTAGCTCAGAGTGAATGGTCTGCATCATGCTGCTGTCCGGCCCAAGAAGTCTCACTGTTTCGCCAAGTTGGGAGTACAGTAGCTTGGGTGCAAGAGATGAGATAAGATAAGGAAGTAGTCGTTCACATGGACTACATACTGATAGAAAGAATGCTGTTCGGCTGTGCATGTACATTCCGCGAGTGAGCGCCTCTTGTTTTGTTGTGGGTGCAACGTCGTGTCTTGGAAGTGTGCACCTGGTACAGAGGTCGTCATCGACTGCGCCGGTTATCCAGCGGCGCCAGAACAGCGTGGAGGTGGTGTCAGTCAGCTAAGGCATGTCCTCGTCAGCCGCCACTACTAGGTAGCTTCACATGCAATTCATCTTCAGATGTTTCCTGCAACTCCCTCACACGTGAGCATCATTCGGCATGCGTTTCGCTCCAAAGTTCCCTCGCTGAGCTCCAGATGGTGTGCGGGCTTCCCCACGTTGCGAAGCAGCGTGAGCCTCGGCGCCGTCAGCGAATGAAGCGTGGCAACGCAGATGCCGAGCGCGCAAGGGCTTCCTGGACGCGATCGGCGCCAGCCCGAGACCCTGCATTCAAGCCCAGATCTCAACTGCTGGAGCGGCATAGCCTGTTCCTATCTTGCGAAGCTCTCTGCCAGCTGACGATGGAAGCAGCTGCGTAGCCCGTGCAATACACACAACACACAACGGCAACCGTCCCGCAACCAGACCTCGGCTGCAGCCCGGGTCTACGCCTCCTCTGGTGTATACTCCATGGCTCTCCGGCCATGCATGTACGCGGTACTAGGCGGTGGATAACCAGGGGTCGCCGCGCCATGGAGCGTTTCGGGAGATGCTTAGGGCGTGTTCGGTTCCGTCATCAGTTTGAGCGTCAGTTTTGTTGGGTAATCGCCAAGTAAGCCGCCAAGCGTACAGGGGGGTATTTTAACAGCACCTTAGCTAATTAGGGTTATCTAAAAGTAGCTGTTTAGCTAGTAAAAACCTAGTTTTAAATACTAGTTTATTCTTTTATTTACTTTATATCTCCTAAGTTTAACTTTATTTTTTATTAAAATTATATTGCAAATGCCTACTCCCTATTACTAACTTATTAAGCGCCTTACCTAAAAGAGCCTTTTATCCCTAACATTACTATATAGCTTTTAGGAAAGTTTAATAGCTAGTTTAATAATATTTTAGCTAAAAACACTATTACTAAGTCCTACACCTAATTCTATTAAGTTAAGAAAGGTGCTTTAGAGCTCCTTATAGCTAGAAACGCTACTTAATACCCTATAATACTAGGCTAATAAGAGTAATAGGGCAGATAATAATTTTAAGCTATAGATATAGGTATATATATTAAAAGAGAGAAATAAAGTCTCTAGTAAGCTATTAACTATATATTAAGTTAAGATAAAGATTAATACCTATAAAAAAAGTAGAAAGTTTAGGTAAATCTTATATAGTAGTCTAGCTTTTTAGTAAATAATAGTGTTATTATTACTAATAGCCTAGTACTTAAGTAGTACTTTAACACTTATAAAGAGGCTTAAAAGTATTATAAAAAGCCTCTTAAAATTACTAATAAACTTTATAACCTTTTTATAGATTTTTTAGCTACTAGAAAGAACTCTACTACTTTTAATAACTTAATTAATAGGCGTTAATCTAAGCAAGCTAAGTTAATTAAGTAGAATAGCGTTAATAGCTTATTTTTATAGAAAAATCTATTAGGTAGTAAGATCTTATTAAGTACGCAGTATAAGTGTGCGGTAACTTAGTTAAGAACTTTAGAAAGGCAACTAAAAAAGACAATATTAAAGGACTATATAGATAGAAGAATTAGCTAGTTATTAGACTAAATTAGAGGCTTTATTACCTTTCTTAATAGGGACTATTAGTAGAAGGCTATTTTATTATTTATAAACAACTATTTAGCGCTTAAAAATCTACTAAAGTTTACTATACTTAAAAATTTTAAAAATCATTTTACTATTAAATTATTTATAAATATAAAGCTATATAGCACACAAAAGGTATAGGTAAGGTTAAAAATTAATTTACTTATTAGTTAGCCTTTATATATCTATCTAATAGGCTATATAGAGTTATACAAGTAGGATAGAAAGGCTAAGTAAAAACTTAGAGCTAATGTAGAAATCTTAATTCTATACTAAGGCTAATAATAGTAGCCTATACGCAATTTTTTAGTTTATAGAGTTGTTATTCTTTTACCTATTTATAGTACTTTTTATAGTATTTTTATTCTACTAAAACTAAGATTTGCCTATACAAATTATAGTTCTTATAAATTTTACTATAATATACTATAATTTATAGTAAATTTTATAATATAGACATAATAACCTATACTAGTGTACTTTTTTAACTTCTTAATACTAAAGCTCTTCTATTATCTAGTACCTACTCTAATATCTTAATACTTAACCTATAACTCTTTACGCAGCTATATATTGCTACTCTATACTTTTAGCTATCTTATTCTACCTCTCTAATATATTAGTAATCTCTAGCGTAGCTAAATTATTATTATTTTTATTTTTATAGTAACTGCGCTCTATTTGCTTACGCGTAGTAAGCTTATTAAAATTCTTAATATTATTAGCTATACTCTACACTATAGTTATAAGGTTATAGTTTTTTTTGCGACTAAGGGATTTCTAATAAAAATATTACAATAATAATAGTTATTTCTCCTACGTTGTAGACACATAAAAGCGTTTTAAGGTATTAATAAAAAGAATTATAAGGTTATATAAGATAGTAAGAGTATATATAAGCTTAACCTAAGTCTTTATTATAAACTTATATAGCCTATTAAGTATACACTAATGCCTTTTAAAGGTACTAAAAGTACGCTCTACTATATTCTATAGGCTTAAGTTATAATAGCTAAATAACTCTTATAAATTTTAGGACTTATAGGCAACTTTATAGATTTTCTTTAAGTAGTACTATATACTATAATATAGCATTAATAAAAGGTTGCTATTAATATACCTAATATTTACTAAAAAGTACTTGCCTAAAGGAGCTTTAAAGTCTCTATTAAGAGCACTTTTTACCAACCTACTATTATATATATTATCCTTCTAGTTAGGAAAATATATATAAAGTTTATTTTAAAGTTAATATATGCGAGTATATTTTATAATAAGTCTCTATAGTAATTTTAGTACGATACACACTTAGTAATAAATATATAAATTAGTATTTAGGTGCTATTAATTACTTCTATATAGTCTTTAAAATATAGCTAGCGTTTTAGGTTATTATAGATCTTTTTAGGTACCTTTATTAATAGGACTTTTATAATATTATAATATAGGTATAAAAGAGTATTAAGTACTTTATAGAAATTGTTATAATTATTAGCTAAAGCTTATTTTTATTATAGGTAACTTACTAACTTATAGTATCTATTAAATGCCTTACTTTATATTTAGTGTTTTTTAGGACGCCCTATTACTATAAATATAGAGAAAAGTAAGAATTTTCTCCTTTGCTAGCATCCTACTATTACCTACTAATAACTTAGTTTTTTAGTCTTAACTAAGACCCATAGGCACTTTATAGTCAAGTCACATAATTAAAAGAAAATTGTTTAATTTTAAAATTAACTTAGTTAGAATACTCCCTCCCATATAGCTATTATACTAGCTATTAGATATTAGCTAGCTATTGCGCACTTTTATTTCTACACTTCTCTATATCTCTAAAGAACTTATTATTATTTATAGTAGTAAGTAGCCTAGTTAACTTCCTTATTTGCTGTCTAGCATAGTTTTTATTTGCCTATATCTATTCTTACTTCTCTTTTATACTAGTTAATAATAATTATAAAAGTAATAATTATATAAGTAATATACTAAAGTATTATATAATATAGCAAGTTTGACTATTGTTAACGATGCTGCCGTAAAGAAAGTCGACAATAAGATTATTATTATTTTGTGTATATTTTATTACTACTACTGTGTGCTAGGTACTAGGTTTTAGTACCTTCTATTTTACTTCTCTCTATGTATAGTGCGGACTCGACCTTAGTTAGAATCTCCACATAATAAAGATGTTTAATAATATAGTAAGTAAGTAGATATAGCTTTACTAACTATTTATAGTCTTCTTTTCCTTTCTATTTTTTAGACCTAGCTTCTACGCTATATTTCTAACTTTATCTATCCTCTTAGTAGATAGTATATTAATAGTTTTAATATTAACAATCTTTATAGTATAGGTTAAGTTAAATTTAGTCTAGAAGTATAGTTATAATATAGTAGTATTATTTAGTTACTTAGTTGCTTAGTTATTATAGAGTAAATAGTAGAATTAGAGCTCTCTCTTATATAAGAGGAAGTGTTAGATAATAGTTAGCAGCGGCAAAGAGTCTCTCCTTAACTATAGTTTACGCTGATATAACTAAGTTACTTAGAAAGCTAATAGAATTATAGGGTACTAGATATATAAGCTCTTATAAACTATTTACTTTTATATATATTTATATAGTTTTTCCTAGGATTAATTTGTAATATTATGTAATTTTGGACCGGCTGTTAAACTAACCACCATGTTACGTAATTAATAATTTCTTTAATAATATTTTTTACTGCAATAATAATAATTATAATTATAATAGTAACTAACCTAACTATAGTAGACTATCTATTAACTACTATTAATAATACTATTATATAAAATACTAATAATAAAATTATTATTATTTTATATATATTTTGTTACTACTACTATATACTAGGTACTAAGTTATATTTTTTTTATAACTAATGTTAGGGATTCCTAAGGTGCGGCGCGCCCGGCGGAAGGTTCCGCCGAGCCCCGGAACCTTACCCGATTAGGCATTAGCGCCTCGGCTACGTGTGAGTATATAAGGCAGCTATTAACAGTCTTTATACGCCACCTCGATATCTTAGTAAAATCAACTTCTTGATTTTAACCTTTGATGCCTTGAGTGATCCCTTACAACTAAGAGGTTTCTAATAAAAATATTATAATAATTATCGTTATCTCTTTTACTATTATTAATATAGAAAAGCATTTTAAGATGTTTAATAAAAAGAAGTTAGCGCGTTAGCCTAAGCTTACTAAGCAAGCTTAGCGCGTCTACTTTATCTAAAAAAAATCTATATACAAAATATAGTAAGGCTATATTACTATACCTATTTAGAGTAGTAGGAGGGAAAAGGGAATAAGAAGGTACTTATTATAACTATTATCTCCCTTCTCTACTATTATTTCTAAAGATATTTGTGAGGGCACTATAGAGATTATTATATTATATATAAGATAACTAGTAGTTAGGATTTAAATATAAGATAGTAGCGATATTTATATAAAGTAGGTACGTAGGCAGGCTATATATATAGTCTTGCTTAGGATCTTGCTTAAAACTACGCTAGTCCTAAAAGAAAAATAGCTAAGAATAATGTAAGTGAGGGGGTCGCACCTTAGATTAATAACACTACCCCCCTCTCTATAGTATAGTAACTCTAGTGCTGCTAAGATTCTTTTAACTATATACTAATAGCCATATAACTATTACGCTCTATTACGATTTATTGCACTCTATTGTAATCTATTATACACTATTTCTAATTATTATAATCCTTATAGTAATTTACACTAAATTATTATAAATTTCTACTAAATTACTATAAATTTCTACTAAATTACTATAAATTTCTACTAAATTACTATAAATTTCTACTAAATTACTATAGATTTCTACTAAATTACTATAAATTTCTACTAAATTACTATAAATTTAATCTAATTTGTTAATGTTTATTAGAGTCGCGTTAGTAGCGTTATTATAAGTATTATTATTATTAGTACTATTATTATATAGGTTAGTACACTTAACCTGGCTAAGAGAATTATTACTAGGAGGATTTCTAGGAAGACTACTATCTATTACTAACTTAAGACCTATATTTGTCTATTTCTAGGTATTTAGATAGGTGTTTATAACTAGGATAGTAGTAAAACACTCGATAATATTTTGGCGTCCGATAATATTATTAAAGTTATATAGCATAGCGGGTTTTTTTAGGTTCTTAGTATAAAAACTAGCAATAGGCTAAGGGCAATTAAGTAGGTTATAGTAAAGCTCCTAAGTAGAATTATTAAATTTATCCTATATAACTTTATACTCTATAACGCTATAGTTAGGCGTATATAGGTCTTCCTTTAACTTATTTAAGTAATAGATAAGTATAGTCCTTACCTTATATTCCTTTTCTATACGATTAATTAATAGTATATTATTCTTATTATGTGTTTGCCTAGTAAGTAGTTGTTTATTATATAGGTGCAATAGCTACAAATAGAAAATGTTGTATAGTTAGCCTATCTTCTTAGGTAAGTTAAGCTTATATGCTATATTATTAATAACACAAATAATATAAAAAGCTTCTCTATTCTTATAGTTACGTAAAGAGCTAGGTTTCTTAGTCTTTAAGTTGCGCGCGTCTAATATTACCTTATTACTAACCTTAAAGTAAGGCGTAGGCGCGCGTTTTGCGTTAGCGTACTTAGTCTATTTAGCTTATGCCTACTACAAGTTATTATATAAGAAATTACGTAGTTAGATAAGAGAGTTAACAAAGTTATCTACGCGTTAGTGGTCTATATAGGTGGGTGCTATAAGTAGGCGCTTACTAGTAGTAATGTCTCTACTTACTAACTTAATATTATAAAACTATATAGACTTAGTACTATTATGTGGTAAGTAACCCTTAGTGGCGACAAAAGGTGCGACTCCTATTAACTCGCTAACTAATAAGTTGGCAATAAATTCCGCCATAGGTAGGTATAGAGTCTAGTTATCTTACTAGTAGTTAATATACGCGCGTAGGTACTCCTTAAGCGTAATATTAGTAACTTTAGTTTAACTATTAGTCTTAAGGTGCCAACTAGTAGATAGGTAGGGCTTTGTACCCAGACACTTATAAAGATATTTCTAAAAGTGTAATATAAACTATTAACTATAGTTACTAATAATATTCTTTAGTAAACCCTTCTTGCGCTAGATATAGGTAATAAAAGCTTTTGTGACTATCTTGGCCATAATCTTAATTATAGGGATAAACTTTTTTTCTTGCTAAGCTAGTCTATAACAACTATAATGGCTATATATATCTTACTATTATTGTATTAAGATAGTAAGCTAATAATAAAGTTTATTAATATTAATTTCTAGTAATAGTCTAGGATTAGCAGTGGGTGTAATAAGCTATATTTAGTATTATAGTACAGCTTATTACGAGAATAGAATATGTAGGCATAGATATAGTAGACAATAGTGTGCGTTATATATGGCTAGTAATACTAGTAACTAATATATTTATAAGTACTCTTATAACTAATATATTTAGTACTAACACTATTATAAGCTTGCTTAAGAATATGCGTATAGATTTTCTTATTGTTAGAAACATATAGTTAGTCCTTAATATATAGCAACTTTTTACTTAGCTAATAGCTAGCAATCTTAATCCTAAGTCTCTGCTTAAGAAACTTCTCTGGCAAATGTTAGGTCTTAGTTCTAATAGTAATAATAATATTCTAGACTAACTTATTAGTAGCGTATGCTGTCGTAATATTCTTAAGTAGTTACGCTATCTCCTTAGTTTCTATTAGGATTATAATAATAGAATTGTTATTATTATTATTAGCGGCCAGTTTAGCTATATAGTATAATATAGCTATAAGCTATAGGCCAAAGTAATAACTCTTATTTAATAATACGTAAGTAGTAGTAATTATATAATATAATTCTTTGCCTTTAAAGATTTCTAGGTGTAAGACTATTTATATCTAGTGTTATTAGTAGATATTATTATTACCTTTAGGTAAGTTACCTAAATAGCGCGTTAAGGCGTTAGGTTTTGTGTCTTGCTTATCTAAACAATATCTAATGCGAAAGTTAAATTTAGCTAGAAACTCTACTTATTATACTTATTATTAGTTAGGCCACTTGCTAGTTATAAAGTACTATAAGACTAGGTAATTAGTAATAATGTTAATAGGATCCTAGATACCTAAGAGTTTAGATTTTTACTTTTTAAACGCGTGTACTATAGCCAAAAGCTCCTTATTATAGATTTTATAGTTGCACTTAGCGGGGTTTATTTTATATAATAGGTACGTAATAGGCCGCAATACGTCTTAATTATCTTTTTATAATAAGATAGTAGTAGTAACAAAGTTAGACGCATTAGTCTCTAACTAGGTTTCCTAATCTAAGTTAAAATAAATAAGTATTGGTACTATTGTAAAGACTTGCTTAAGCGCGTTAAACGCAATTACGGCGGGAGATTTTAGCTTAATAGGCCAGTCTTTTAGTGCGTTGCCCTTTATAAGATTAGTTAATAGGCGAGCGAACTAGCTAAATCCTTTAATAAACTATTAATAAAAGTTTGCAAAGTCTAGAAAGGCCTATATATTTTTAAGTAACTATAGTAGTTACTAGTTATAAACTGTCTATACCTTTTTAGAATCCATCTTAATGCCTTTAGTTGTTAGGATAATCCTAAGGTACTTAACCTTCTTAACCTTAAACTAACACTTATTAATATTTAAATATAGACCTACTTATCCTAACTTATTAATAATAGTCTATATATATCTAATATGATTCTTCTTAGTCTTACTCTACATAAGTATATTATCTAGATATACTATATAGAAGTTATTAAGGTATTATTATAGTATTTTGTTAATATAAGTCTAAAAAGTACTAGGGCGCTAGTGAGGCCAAATAGTATAATAGTGTATTTATATAGGCCATAGTGGGTTAGAAATACTATTTTTTCTTTATTACTCTTCTTAATGCGTATATTATTAAAACCTATAATAACATCCATAATAGACATAAACTTAGTTTTATTTATTTACGCTAGTGTGTCTTTTAATAATAGCGGCGTATTGCAATTGTGCTTTATAATAGTGTTAATAGTGTGGTAATTAACGCAGACGCGTAACCCACTCTCTAGTTTTTTAATAATAAGGATAGGTAATATATACTATGATATACTTAGTTATAAGAACCTCTTTACAGTTATTTTATTAATATATTCTTTAACTGCCATTATCTCCAAATATGTGAGGCTATAGATGTGCGGTTGTAGCGCTTTATTATTAACTAGGTCAATAGTATAGTCGACGCCAGGACGGTAAGAAGCTAACTTATTAGCTTCCTTTAGGTTAAAATACTAAAACTTATTATATAACCAACCTAGCAGCAGCCGCTTAAGTTTATCTATTATTTATAGCTTATTAACTAACTTCTTTATAAACTTATTATAGTTAGTCTAACTATAAGCAGCAAGACCTATAGTTACGCAGAAGATTTATGTATTATAGTTGCCATTAGTAAAATTAGGCAGGCGACTAAGCTAGTTCCAATAATAAGGTTCTAACTAGATAACTAAGTCTAGATAGTGTACTACTATAAGATAAACTGCCTTGTCTATAATAATACTAATATTATCCCGCAGCGTAGGTTGTAAGAAGCTAGTTAGCGGTTTACTATAGTACACTATCTTAGGTAAGGCATTCTTAAGATAGTTAACTAGATAGTAGTAAGCGTTAAACGTTATAGACTAGTTATATAACCCTAGTTATAAGTTATAGGCAAATATGTAATCCATTCTAAGTATAATATTAAAAGTCCTAATATTAGTAATAAAATACATAACTATGCTAGTATAAGTCCCATACTATATAGTAAGGTCTATAGCTTAACTAATCTTGTTAACTATCTTACTATTAGCGAGACACAATGTAATTAGGTTATTAATATTATATAATCTTAATTAGTGCTATTTAATATATATAGGGCTAACAAAACTTGCGCTGGCCCCTATATTAGTAAGTTAATATACCTTAGCCTATTTATAAGGTATAGTAAGCTTAACAAGACATATAAACTATAACTACTTAATTTTATCTAGTTAAGGTTCTATATTAATAGTAATAGTAGAGATCTATTATATATACTATTTATTTAGACCAACCTTAGGATCTAGTTTAAACTTATTTATTTTTTATTATACTATTATAAGATTCCTCTATATATGCTGTTAATGTCGCTCTCTTATATAGTTTTGTTTAGGAGCTACTAAAAATATAACTTATTATTATTCTTATAGTCCTAACTACGACGTATATTATTTTTATTAAGGATCTTATATTTAGGTAACTTATTACGCAAGCCATTATGTCTATAAATACTATATAGTTAGTTAGAATTTGTCTAAATAGCGTAGACGTGTTGCGTGTCTTTATAGTTAATAGGGCCAGAGAGGATAATATAGAGGTACTTAATATTCTTTACTAAAGTAATTGTATTATTGCAATAGCTAGTAGTAGGATCTATTATATAATATTCCGCAACTTTATATTTAAAATATGCGTTAGTCTTAGCTAGTAAATCTAATTCTTATAACGTGCGTTTATAATTATTACGTCTACTAGTCCTACTTATATATAGGGCAGACGTGGTACGCGTTATAGTATTAGACCTAGTAGTAATAATGTTTATTAAGCGAGGATTTAAACAATTAGGCACTATAGTAAATATACTAAAGTAACCCATAGCAGACTTATAGTTAAGGCGCTCTATATATAAGACTTAATTTATATAAGACGCGAAAGATTCCCTAGGCACAGATAATACGTTAGTAGTATAAATAATATAATTATGTATAAGTTAATAGGCTTCGCTTATTAGTAGGTAGTTAGACATATTAAAAAAGTTAATAATAGCTATAAATTGCGCGTGCTAGTTAGTAAGTGTCTTCCTAGGGCCATAAACTAGGGAATCTTTCTATAATCTTCTTCAAGGCGTCTAATAGCTTATTTTTAGACAAATAGATCTTATTAAAGTAGTTAAGCATATTAGCGATAGTTGTAGTAGTCTTAAAATATAGGTATAAGAGAGTTTATACCTATTTCTTAAGTTAACTATACAAGTATATAATATGCAACTATGTATTTAGAAGAGTCTATAGCTTATCTATTAATATAATAAGCTAATATTTATAGTTGTCTTTGTCTGTATCCCTGCTAGAGAAATAATCTATCTTAGGTATATAAATCTAACGCAAGTAGTAAGAGTCTACTATAAGTCTTAGTAATAGGAATACTTTGCAAGAGGGTATTAAATAGGTCTATTATTATGCGTGACTTATGTGGCTTATGGCACGCAGGTTATATTATAAGTCTAGAGTAAGGAAAGAATGTGTATAATTAAGTAACAAATTATTAGCGGGTGTATAATAAACTTCTATATTTAGTAGTTATTTAAAAGATAGAATTAGCTAATTTAGATCTACTATAAACTATCTAGTGTTATAAAGTTAATAATAATAAATAATGCGTATAGGTAGCTATTCTTTAAGCTTAGTAATATAAGTACGCGTAGTATCTAACTCTTACTAAAGTGCCTATTCTAACTTTATAAATTGCGTGATGTGGTTTTCTAAGTCTTAATAGTTAATACGCAGGACGTAGTCGTTAAGTAGATAATCTTAGAGCTTCCTAAGCTATTACTATGTGGTTATATAATAGGTAGCTAGTATCTTTAACTTTCTAAGAGTAATAAAGTCATTTTTTATTAAGTTATAGTATGCTTATAACTTAATTTCCTCCTACTCTACAATCTTAAGAGAGTGCTTATACAAAGTAATATAATTTTCTAATATCTTAACCTATTCTAACTTTGTTATAAACTGTTGCTCTAATATTTTATAACTAGTCTAGAGCTGCTTAAGCTCTTAGAGTTTAATCAAATTATCCTCTAGCTTATTAGTAATTTATTGTATAGTTATTAATAGTAACATAATAATATTCTACTAGAATTTAGGTTTCTACTTTACTGCGTTAATAAACTGCATAGATTATTAAACCTTAACTTTATTTAGCTTTAAACTATTCTTAATACTAGTTACGCTAGTATAGAGTTTATAATCTAACACATTACTATTAGTGTTAGTAATATTAGTAAAGTATATATACTTAGGGAGATTAGTAGTAGTAGACTAGCACAGTTCTATTAGTTATGTGTTATAGTTAGAGAATTAGATATGTATATAAAAGGATTACCTTTATTATAAAGTCTACTTTTATTATTGTTATTGTTTGCACAGGCCTTATTATAATCTTTAGATTAAAGAAGTCTCTTTTTAAATATAACTTTACTCTTATTATAATGTTACTTTATTTCTAACAAGTTATTATCTAACTTATTCTAATTTATAGGTAGAGTACCCTAAGTAGTGCTTTGTTAAGTTAGGACCTCTGACTAATACGTAGTAGCGAAGTTACAGAACTTTTTATAGAAGCTAATATTATTATTATTATTATTATTATTATTATAGCTAGGTCTTGCTATCTCGTCTACTATATATAATAGGTTCGTCTTTTAGTAAGTGTATAGTTTAGATTAAAGGTTAAGATTGCAAAGTTAAGAATATAGTAGGTGCTATAATTAGTTATAGTAGTTGCTTTTATATAAGGTGTTATAACTATAGCCTATATATAACTATAAAAGTCTAGATATATATAAAAACTCAAGATATTATATAGTAATATTAGACTCTCTAGGCTTTTACTAAAGTAGGTAAGACTTATTAGAATTATAAGATCTTAAGACCTTTAACTACGCAAAGCGAGCGCGCCTAAACTAGGTTTACTACTATACTACACCAGAGCAATTTACTAGCGGTATAGGTCTTACTAACTTAGCTTATAACTATACCTTAGGCTATAAGTTATTTAGGTTGTTATTATCTACTATTAATATAGAGGTCGTATATATCTATCTACTATTATTGCAAAGGTCCTATATAACTATCTATTATTATTGTAGAGATTCTGTGTATTATAGGTAATAGAAGAGATATTGTAGTTAGAGACGTTACTATTATTAAAACTAAGTAATAATATTAATATTATCTTATTTCTTATTAGTAAGGTAAATAAGATTACTATAATTTATAATAACTTGTAATAAGTTTAGTAAATAGTTATAAGTGACTTGTTTAAGTAAGCCAGACTTATAGTTATTATAATAACCAGATTTGCTTATTAGTAAGCTACCCTTATAGCTATCTTAGTAGTCGTTACGTATAAAGCTTAGTAAGCTTATAAGTTATTATAGAGAGCCATATTACTTATAAGTAAGTTATTCTTCTAGGGACTATTATAGTAGTACTAGGGGGCTAATATCTTATAAGATATAATCTACGTGCTGCTATAAATAAGGTAGTAGCTATTCTTTATCTTTTATTATATCTATTATTATTAATAGGTAACCTATAAATAAGCATTATTGTCGCTATTAGTTATGTTAGTAATGCTCTAGGGGAGGCATCTGTGCTCTTAATACCTAAGATACTTAAGAACGCGGAGAAGCCTACCTACTATATTAGTTAATAGGCATTGTTATTAGTGACGCCCTAGAGATAGGCCAAATTTTAGATAGTTAAGCTACACCTTAATAATTGCTACTATAGTGTAAGAATACTATAGGGGTTATTATATTATATATAAGATAACTAGTAGTTAGAATTTAAATATAAGATAGTAGCAATACCTATATAAAATAGGTATATAGGCAGGCTATATATATAGCCTCGCTTAGAATCTCGCTTAAAACCACGCTAGTCCTAAAAGAAAAATAGCCAAGGATACTATAAGCAAGGGGTTGCACCTTAAATTAGTAATAATATTACTAGAAGTAATAGCTATTATAATAGTAGGTATATATACTACTTATTAAGTATATACTAGGTAGAAAGCTTATATACACTATAGGTCTCTTTTCTAGAGTTAATCCATAATATTATATAATTCTAGGCTGGCTATTTAGCTAACTACTATATTATATAATTAATAATTTCTTTAATAATAATTTTTATAGTAATAATTATAATTATAATTATAATAGTAACTAACCTAACTATTTTATTACTTTTTTATAATAAATCTTCTCTTATAACTAGTAAGCTATATACTACCCCCTAGAACCTTACTATTACTACCTATCTTCTCTATACTCCTACTACTACTACTACACTTACTTCTTATTATTGTTATGCGTCTGTATAATCTTAACTACTACTAGAAGCTTTTCTTACTATAGCTACGCACGCACACTTTGGCAACATATAAAAAATATCTACTTTTTTTCTAATAAATATCTACTACTATATCTTAGCCTATTCTCTAGTCTTACTAGTAATATAATAGCAAGGTGCTATTATTTTCTTATAAAAGTTGCTATATTTCTTCTTAGGTCTTTATATAAAAGGATAACTTAGCACTTAAGAATTTAGATATAAGAACACTATGGGGGTTATTACATTATACATAAGATAACTAGTAGTTAGAATCTAAATATAAGATAGTAGTAATATCTACATAAAGTAGGTACGTAGGCAGGCTATATATATAGCCTTACTTAGGACCTTGCTTAAAACCACGCTAGTCCTAAAAGGAAAATAGCTAAGGATAATGTAAGCAAGGGGTCGCACCTTAGATTAGTAACACTACTTCCTCCTCTATAGTAGCGACTCTAGTGCTGCTAAGATTCTTTTAACTATATACTAATAGCCATATAACTATTACACTCTATTATAATCTATTACGCTTTATTATAATCTATTATATACAATTTCTAATTATTATAATTCTTATAGTAATTTACACTAAATTATTAAAAATTTCTACTAAATTACTATAGATTTAATCTAATTTGTTAATGTCTATTAGGTTATGTTAGTAGTGTTATTATTAATACTATTATTATTAGTGCTATTATTATTAGTACTGTTATTATTAGTACTATTATTATTAGTACTGTTATTATTAGTACTGTTATTATTAGTGCTGTTATTATTAGTACTGTTATTATTAGTACTATTATTATTAGTACTATTATTATTAGTACTGTTATTGTATAAGTTCGTACGCTTAATCTGGCTAAGAGAATTATTACCAGAAGAGTTTCTAGAGGGACTACTATTTGTCGCTAACTTAAGACCTATATCTATTTATTTCTAGGCATCTAGCTAGGTGTCTATAACTAGAATAGTAGCGAGATACGTAACAACATTCTAGTGTGTAACAAAATTATTAAAGTTATGTGGTATAGTGGGTTTTTTTAGGTTCTTAGTATAAAAACTAGTAATAAGCCAAGAATAATTAAGCAAGTTATAGTAAGGCTTCTAAGTAGGATTGTTAAATCTATCCTATATAACTTTTTACTTTATAATGCTATAGTTAGGCGCGTATAGGTCTTTTTTTAACTTGTTTAAGTAATAAGTATGTATAGTTCTTACCTTATAGTTCTTCTCTATATATTTGTCTAATAGTATATTATTCTTATTATATATTGGCCTAGTAAGTAGTTGTTTATTATATAGGTATAATAGCTATAAGTAGAAAATATTATGTAGTTAGCCTATCTCCTTAGGTAAGTCAAACTTGTACGCCATATTATTAATAATACAAATAATACAAAAAGGTTCCCTATTCTTATAGTTAAGCAAAGAGCTAGGTCTCTTAGTCTTTAAGTTGTGCGCGTCTAATATTACCTTATTACTAACCTTAAAGTAAGACGTAGACGCGTGTTTTGCGTTAGCGTACTTAGCTTATTTAGCTTATGCCTACTATAAGTTATTATATAAGAAATTGCGTAGTTAAATAAGGGAGTTAATAAAGTTATTTGTGTGTTAGTAGTCTATATAGGTAGGTGCTATAAGTGGGTGCTCGCTAGTAGTGGCGTCTCCACTTACTAACTTAATATTATATAATTATATAGGCTTAGTACTATTACATAGTAAGTAACTCTTAGTAGCAATAAAAGGTGCAATTTTTATTAACTTGCTAACTAATAAGTTGGCAATAAATTCCGCTATAGGTAGGTACAAAGCCTAATTGTCTTGCTAGTAGTTAATATATATATATAGGTACTTCTTAAGTATAGTGTTGGCAACTTTAGTTTAACTATTAGTTTTAGGGTGCTAACTAGTGGATAGGTGGGGCTTTGTACCCAGACGCTTATAAAGACGTTTTCAAAAGTATAATATAAACTATTAACTATAGTTTATAATAATATTCTCTAGAAAACCCTCTTTGCGCTAGATATAGGTAATAAAAGCTTTTGTAACTGTCTTAGCCATAATCTTAACTATAGAGATAAACTTTTTCTTCTTGCTAAGCTAGTCTATAATAACTATAATAGCTATATATATCTTGCTATTATTGCAATAAGGTGGCAAGCTAATAAAAAAGTCTATTAATATTAATTTTTAGTAATAGTCTAGGATTAGTACTAGGTACAATAAGCTATATTTAGCGTTATAGTATGGCTTACTATAGTAATAGAATATATAGGCATAGACGTAGTAGGTAATAGAATGCGTTTTATATAACTAGTAATACTAGTAACTAATACATTTATAAGTATTCTTGTAACTAATATATCTATTAGTAATACTATTATAAGCTTACTTAAGGATGCGCGTATATATTTTCTTATTATTAAGGACGTATAGTTAGTCTTTAATATATAGCAACCCTTTGCTTAGCTAATAGCTAGTAACCTTAATTCTAAGTTTCTACT
The DNA here is from genome assembly GCA_014281115.1 of Laburnicola sp. R22_1. Taxonomy (NCBI): domain Eukaryota; kingdom Fungi; phylum Ascomycota; class Dothideomycetes; order Pleosporales; family Didymosphaeriaceae; genus Laburnicola; species Laburnicola sp. R22_1. The sequence continues at coordinate 503,656 of JACONQ010000015.1, forward strand.
TAAAAAGCTTCTCTAGCAAATGTTGAGCCTTAGTTCTAATAGTAGTAATAATATCCTAGACTATCTTGTTAGTAGTGTATGCTATTTTCATATTCTTAAGTAGTTGCACTGTATCCTTAGTTTTTGTTAGGATTGTAATAATAGGATTTTTATTATTATTATTAGCAGCTAGTTTAGCTATATAGTATAATATGGCTGCAAGTTATAGGCCAAAGTAATATTTCTTATTTAATAACGCGCAAGTAGTAGTAACTATATAATATAATTCTTTGCCTTTACAAATCTCTAGGCGTAAGACTATTTATATTTAGTATTATTAGCGAATATTATTGTTGTCTTTAGGTAAGTTGCCTAAATAGCGCGTTAAGGCATTAGGTTTTATATCTTACTTACCTAGACAATATCTAATACAAAAGTTAAATTTAGCCAGAAACTGTACCTATTATACTTATTATTAGTTGAGCCGCTTACTAGTTATAAAGTACTACAAGGCTAGGTAATTAGTAATAATATTAATAGAATCTTAGGTATTTAAGAGTTTAAATCTCCACTCCTTAAACGCGTGTACTATAGCCAAAAGCTTCTTATTATAGATTTTATAGTTGCACTTAGCAGGGTTTATTTTATATAATAGGTACGTAATAGGCTATAATACGTCCTAATTATCTTTCTATAATAAGATAGCGGTAGTAATAAAGTTGGATGTGTTAGTCTCTAACTAGATTTTCTTATCTAAGTTAAAATAAATAAGTATAGGTACTATTATAAAGGCTTGCTTAAGCGCGTTAAACGTAGTTGTAGTGAGAGATCCTAGCTTAATAGGTCAGTCTTTTAGTGCATTGCCCTTTGTAAGATTAGTTCATAGGCAAGCAATCTAGCTAAATTCTTTAATAAACTATTAATAAAAGTTTATAAAGCCTAGAAAGGCCTATATATCTTTAAGTACCTATAGTAGTTACTAGTTATAAACTATCTATACTTTTTTAGGATCTATTTTAATACCTTTGGTTGTTAGAATAATCCCAAGGTACTTAACCTTCTTAACCTTAAACTAACACTTATTAATATTTAAATATAGACCTACTTATCCTAACTTATTAATAATAGTCTATATATGTCTAATATAGTTCTTCTTAGTCTTACTCTACATAAGTATATTATCTAGATATACTATATAGAAGTTATTAAGGTATTATTATAGTATTTTGTTAATATAAGTCTAAAAAGTACTAGGGGCGCTAGTGAGGCCAAATAGTATAATAGTGTATTTATATAGGCCATAGTGGGTTAGAAATACTATTTTTCTTTATTACTCTTCTTAATGCGTATATTATTAAAACCTATAATAACATCCATAATAGACATAAACTTAGTTTTATTTATTTACGCTAGTGTGTCTTTTAATAATAGCGGCGTATTGCAATTGTGCTTTATAATAGTGTTAATAGTGTGGTAATTAACGCAGACGCGTAACCCACTCTCTAGTTTTTTAATAATAAGGATAGGTAATATATACTATGATATACTTAGTTATAAGAACCTCTTTACAGTTATTTTATTAATATATTCTTTAACTGCCATTATCTCCAAATATGTGAGGCTATAGATGTGCGGTTGTAGCGCTTTATTATTAACTAGGTCAATAGTATAGTCGACGCCAGGACGGTAAGAAGCTAACTTATTAGCTTCCTTTAGGTTAAAATACTAAAACTTATTATATAACCAACCTAGCAGTAGCTACTTAAGTTTATTTATTGTTTGCAGCCTATTAACTAACTTTTTTATAAACTTATTATAGTTAGTCTAACTATAAGCAGCAAGATCTATAGTTACGTAGAAGGTTTACGTATTATAGTCGCTATTAGTGGGATTAGGCAGGCAACCAAGCTAGTTTTAATAATAAGGTTTTAACTAGGTAACTAAGTCCAAGTAGTACACTACTATAAGATAAGCTACCTTGCCTATAATAATACTAATATTATCTCGCGGCATAGATTATAAGAAGCTGGCCAGTAGTTTACTATAGTACACTATCTTAGGTAAGGCATTCTTAAGGCAGTTAACTAGATAGTAGCAAGTGTTAAATATTATAGACTAGTCACATAACCCTAGTTGTGGATCATAGGCAAGTATCTAATCCATACTAAGTATAATATTAAAAGTCCTAATATTAGTAATAAAATACATAGCTATGCTAGTATAAGTCCGATACTATATAGTAAGGTCCACAGCTTAACTACTTCTATTAACTATCTTGCCGTTAGCGAGATATAATGTAGTTAGATTATTAATATTATATAATGTTAATTAGTGCTATTTAACGTATATGGGGCTAATAAAACTTACGCTGGCCCCCATATTAGTAGGTTAGTATATCCTAGCCTATTTATAAGGTATAGCGAGCTTAATAAGGTATATAAACTATAACTGCTTAATTTTATCTAGTTAAGATTCTGTGTTAATAGTAATAGTGAAGATCTATTATATACGCCATATGTTAAGGCTAAGCTTAGCATCTAGTTTAAACTTATTTATCTTTTATTATACTACTATAAGATTCCTCTATATATACTATTAATATTGCTTTCTTGTGTAGTTTTGCTTAGAAGCTACTAAAAATATAACTTATTATCATCCTTATAGTCCTAATCGTAATATATATTATCCTTATTAAAAATTTTATACTTAGGTAACTTATTACCTAAGTTATTATGTCTATAAATACTATATAGTTAGTTAGACTTTATCTAAATAGTGTAGACGTGTTGCGCGTCTTTATATTTAATAAGGCCAAAGAGAATAATATAAAGGTACTTAATATCTTTTACTAGGGTAATTACATTATTATAATAACTAGTGGTAGTGTCTATTACGTAATATTCTGTAACTCTATATTTAAAATATATGTTAGCCTTAGCTAGCAGATCTAATTCTTATAACATACATCTATAATTATTATATTTAGTAGTTCTACTTATACGTAGGGCAAACGTAGTACGCATTATAGTATTAGACCTAGTAGTAATAATATTTATTAAGCGAGGTTTTAAACAATTAGGCACTGTAGTAAATATATTAGAGCAACCTAGAGTAGACTTATAGTTAAGGCGCTTTATATATAAGGCTTAATCTATATAAGACATAAAAGATTTTCTAGACATAGATAACGCATTAGTGGTATAAACAATATAACTATATATAAGTTAATAGGCTTGGCTTATTAGTAGGTAGTTAAATATATTAAGAAAGTTAATAATAGCTATAAATCGCGCGTGCTAGTTAGTAAGTGTCTCCCTAGGGCTCTAAACTAGGAAATCTCTTATAATCTTTTTCTAGGCGTTTAATAGCTTATTTTTAGACAAATAGATCTTATTAAGGTGGTTAAGCATATTAGTAACAGTTATAGCAGTCTTAAAATACGGGTATAGGAGGGTCTATACCTATCCCTTAAGTCGACTATAAGTATATAATATGCAACTATTTATTTAGAAGAGTCTATAGTTTATCTATTAATATAATACGCTAACATTTATAGTTATCTTTATCTTTATCCTTACTAGAGAAATAATCTACCTTAGGTATGTAGATTTAATGCAAGTACTAAGGGTCTACTATAAGTCCTAGTAATAGAAATACTTTATAAGAGGATATTAGATAGGTCTATTATTATGCGTAACTTATATAGCTTATAGTACACAGGTTATACTATAAGTTTAAAGCGAGAGAAGGACGTATATAATTAAGTAATAGATTATTAGTAGGTGTATAACAAACTTCTATATTTAGTAATTATTTAATAGACAGAATTAACTTATTTAGATCTGTTACAAACTATCTAGTATTATAAGATTAATAATAATCAATAACGCGTATAGATAACTATTCTTTAAGCTTAGTAATATAAGTATATATGGTGTCTAACTCTTACTAAAGCGCCTATTCTAACTCTATAGATTGCGTAACGCGGTTTTCTAAGTCTTAATAGTTAATACGCAAGACGTAGTTATTAAGTAGGCAACCTTAGAGCTCCCTAAGCTATTATTGTAGGGCTATATAATAGGCAGCTAGTATCTTTAACTTTCTAAGGGTAATAAAGTCTTTCTTTATTAAGTTATAGTATGCTTATAACTTAATTTTCTCCTGCGTTACAATATTAAGAGAGTGCTTATATAAAGTAATATAATCTTTTAATATCTTAACCTATTCTAACTTTATTATAAACTATTACTCTAATATCTTATAACTAGCCTAGAGCTACTTAAGCTCTTAGAGTTTAATCTAATTATTCTCTAGCTTATTAGTAATTTGTTATATAGTTATTAATAGTAATATAATAATATTTTACCAGAATTTAGGTTTCTAGTTTACTATATTAACAAACTACACATATTCTTAAACCTTAACTTTATCTAGCTTTAAACTATTCTTAACACTAGTTACACTATTATAGAGTTTATAATTTAACACATTGCTATTAGTGTTAGTAATATTAGTAAAGTATATATACTTAGGAGATTAGTAGATATTAGGCTAGTATAGTCCTATTAGTTATATATTATAGTTAAATAGTTTAATATATTTATAAAAGCGTTACCTTTATTATAAAGTCTACTTTTATTATTATTATTGTCTATAAAAGCCTTATTATTATCTTTAGGTTAAAGAAGTCTCTTTTTAAATGTAACTTTGCGCTTATTGCAACATTGCTCTATTTCTAACAAGTTATTATCCAACTCATCCTAATGTATAGGTAGAGTACCCTAAGTAGTGTTCTATTAAGTTAGCATCTTTGGCTAAGACATAGTAGCAAAGTCGCGAAACTTCTTATAAAAGCTAATATTATTATTATTCTTATGGCTAGGTCTTACTATCTCATCTACTATATACAATAGGTTTATTTCTTAATAAGTATATAATTTAGGTTAAAGGTTAAGGTCGCAAAGTTAAGAATATAGTAGGTGCTATAATTAGTTATAGTAATTACTTTTATATAAGACATTATAACTATAGCCTATATATAACTATAAAAGTCTAGATATATATAACAACCCAAGATATTATATAGTAATATTAGACTTTCTAGGCTTCTACTAAAGCAAGTAAGACTTATTAAAATTACTATAAGGTCTTAAGACTTTTAACTACGTAAAGCAAGCGCGCCCAAACTAGGTTTACTACTATACTACACTAGAGTAATTTACTAGGGGAATAGATCTCACTAACTTAGCTTATAACTACATCTTAGGCTATAAGTTATCTAAGTTATTACTATCTACTATTATTATAGAGATTATATATATCTATCTACTATTATTACAATGGTCCTATATAACTATCTACTATTATTGCAAAGGTCCAATATATTATAAGTAATAGAAAAGACGTCGTAGTTAGAGACATTACTATTATTAAAACTAGGTAATAATATTAACATCGTCTTATCTCTTATTAATAAAGTAAACAGAATTACTATAATTTATAGTGACTTATAATAAGTTTAGTAAATAGTTATAGGTGGCTTATTTAAGTAATCCAGGCTTATAGTTATTGCAATAACTAGATTTACTTATTAGTAAGCTACTCTTATAGCTGTCTTAGTAGTTATTATATATAAAGCTTAGTAAGCTTATAAGTTATTATAAAGAGCCACATTACTTATAAGTAAGTTATTCTCCTAGAGACTATTATAATAATGCTAGGAGGCTAATATTTTATAAAATGTAACCTACATACTACTATAAATAAGGTAGTAGCTATTCTTTATCTCTTACCACACCTATTATTATTAATAAGTAATCTATAGGTAAGCGTTGTTATCGCTATTAGTTATATTAGTAATGCTCCAGAGAATGCATCTATACTTCTAATACCTAAGGTACTTAAGAACACAAAGAAGCCCACCCACTACGTTAGTTAATAGGCGTTGTTATTAGTAACGCCCTAGAGACAGGCTAGATTTTAGATAGTTAAGCCGCAGCTTAACAATTACTACTATAGTATAAGAATACTATAGGGGTTATTATATTATATATAAGATAACTAGTAGTTAGAATCTAAATATAAAATAGTAGTAATACCTATATAAAGTAGGTACATAGACAGACTATATACATAGCCTCGCTTAGGACCTCGCTTAAAACCACACTAGTTCCAAAAGAGAAATAGCCAAGAATAATGTAAGCGAGGGGGTCGCACCTCAGATTAGTATTATTAGAGTTGCGTAAAAATTATATATAGCTTAAATAGATTATTAAATATAACTTCTAGAATAGTATAATTATAATTAATTTAGTTTTTTAGTAGTCCTACCTCTTAAACCTTATCTTATAGTAAGTAGGCTAGATAGCTAATATTATCTAGCTAGTTATTTATGCTAGTTTTAAATTCTCTAGTAGCTATCTAACTGCAGGTATTAGATAACGCGATTTTAGAATACTAGAAAGGTATTATGTTGCTGCATATAATAAAGAGGTATTTAAATTTAAAAGACTTAGTATTATATAAGTTAAAGATAAAGATTTAGTATACTAGGCATTACTAATATTATAAGAGTAGGTAGACTTTATATACTATATATATAGCAAACTATAGTTATACTACTATTAGATTATAAGCGTAATAACTAAACTATAGTGAAGTGTTTTATTATTTATACTGCTTTTATAGTTTTAACTTTGTAGTTTACTATAGCTTTCTAATAGTTTACTAGTTAAGAGATAATATATAACTTAGTTATACTAAATAGTAGACTATTTATTAACTATTATTAATAATACCGCTATATAAAATATTAATAATAAAATTATTATTATTATTTTATATATTTTGTTACTACTACTATATACTAGGTGCTAGGTTTTAGTGCCTTCTATTTTACTCCTCTTTATATATAGTGCAGATTCGACCTTAGTTAGAATTATAATATAATAAAGATCTTTAATATACACTATAGGTATACTAACATTCTATTTCTATATTAAAGTTAACTTTAAGGAGACTTTTACTACTCTATTTTCTACTATCTTTCTAAGCCCTAATACTAACATTATAATTAACGCTGCCTAAAAGTACGCTCTAATTTATCTACTTAAACTTACTAGGCCTATACTAGAATACTACTTTATTTAGAAGATCATTAATAGATTAAAGTAAAAGAAGGTATACCTTAGCCTATATAAGATAGTCCTAGTATACTAGTTAAGCTAGTAATAGATTAGTAACTATAGGCGCTATAATAAACGCGTAGGACTTCTACTATAGTTTTTTATATTACTACTAGTTAGGAAGGTAGTAATAAAGGGCAGGATTAAGAGAAAAGAAAAAAAATATTTATTAATAAGTTACTAGAGAAGGAGAGCGTTGCGTAGATATACTAGATTCTTATAGTTATAGTGTTAGATAAGCGTATTATATAAGTGTGCTATATAAGTAGCGCGTAAATATAGTGCAATTACTAATAATAGTAATAATAAAGTAAGAGTTAGTTTTCTATACACGCTTTAAGTAAATTTAATAGGTGTTAGAGCGCTTATAGATAATTAGGGAACAAGTGTGTAGTAACTACTATTACGTTAGTAGAGACTTAGTAGACTATATTTTTAGGCGCTAGACTAGAGCGGCCTTTTTATCCCAACCTACGTAGGCTTAAATTAAAAAAAAGGGGGTTAAAAAGAATAATTAACACTAAATATATAATGCGACCATACTAAGTTATAGTGCCTTTTATTTTACTTTTCTCTATATATAGTGCGAACTTAACCTTAGTTAGAATTTTTATATAATAAAGATTTTTAATATATTTATATAGTATCTTATAAAGCTAATATATAGAAAAAAAGGTTATAGCTAAAATTTCTTTTACTATAGTATAGCTGCGGGATATAGTTTTATTTATAAACAACCTAGTTTTTATATAATTAATAAGTATACTAAGTATAGCTAGCTAGAGTTAGATCTTTTTAAATAGCTATAATAGGCCTTTTATATATTCCTTTAGCTACTTTATACCCCTTTCCTAATTATTATTTTATTTCTAATACCCTATAGGCCTAGTTTTACTATTTTACTACTAGGCAATTATAGTAATAACGCTAGTAAGGACACCTATTAGTGCTAATAATATAGGGCAATTTAGGCTTAGTAGTATACCTATATAATTATAAATATTATAAAATAGAGATCTTAATTATAATTAAAGCCCTAGAGGCTTTAGTTATAAACTAGAGTGTTTAGATAGCCTAAATAGGCTAACTATAGATTATATAAGAGCTAGTAGAAATAAAATATTAGCTAGAATTAGGCTATAACTAGTATTACTAGTTACTATTAAACTAATATTAAAAAACTAAATATAGTATTAGTTATATACCTAGTTTGCTTAGTTATTAAACTAATAGTTAATCTAACGCCCAAACTAACAGAACCGAACACGCCCTTAGCCGTCCACAGGTGACAGCAGCGTGAGCGTCGGTGCTAATAGGAAACTGGCGGTCTGGCGTCTGCTGTGTGCAGCTGGCCGCCAAGCCGGCGCGGCGAGAGGGCCAGCGGAGGGCCAGAGGAGCGGAGGCTGGTGGAGAAATGGAACGGGGAGAGCGACTGTTGAACAGCTCCCCCCGTGCCCCCGTTAGCGAGGCAGCCACTCCGGTTTGTCCCTGCGGGCGTTTGCATCGCTCGACTCGGCCTGCCTGCCTCGCCACTATCCCCGACTATCAAAATCAAACAGCAGCGTCTGTGCTGGTGGAGACGGGGCCACTGCGGTGGTAGCAAAGGGCTGCAAATAGCCAACAAGCATGTGTCGAAGCTGCAGATACTGCAGATAGGGGTTCCAAGGTTCAGAGTGGGCGAGCTAGCCAGGTACCGCCTTCGCGGCTGTGCGCAGCCTTCTCGAACCGCTCCGACTACGCTACCCGCAGATGGGTCCAGTCTGCCGCCAGAAATTTTGGCCTGACCGCTTCCGCTCCTGTGTGCTTTAAAACCCACCTCGCCCGCTCTTTTTTGCTCGACTGCCCTTCCCCGCTCTCTCTCCGCCCTCACTTGTGTCCTGACGGCAGCGTGAGCCTGTTCTCGTGCAGCGTCGACCTCGCACCGCTCCTTGCAGTTGCTTCTCCACACCCGGGCCGCCCGCAAACCATCCACCCCCCACCCCCTTCCGCAAGCCATTGCTCCCTGTTCTTGCCCGCCTGCCAATTGACTCCTTGAACACAGCCTATATCACAATGGCTACCACCGCTCGTCCCCAGAACCCTATAACAAAGAGGACTGTCACCTCGGACTCGGTGCCCTCGTCGAACGCGAATTCGGCGACTGCCTCGCCCTTCGACTCGCCCGCTGGTTCGGCGTCGAACACGTCTCTGTCTTCGCTTGGCTCCACCGACGAGGTTTCAGTCAAGAGCGCGCATGGAAAGCTGCTCGACACCTACGGCAACGAGTTTCAGATCCCCGACTACACCATCAAGGACATCCGCGATGCCATTCCCAAGCACTGCTTCGAACGTTCTGCACTCAGTGGCTTCTACTACGTTGGTCGCGATCTGGTCAGTCTGGCTGCCACTTTCTACCTCTGCTACAACTATGTGACCCCTGAGATCATTCCTTCAACCGCAGTCAGGGCTGCTCTGTGGACTGGATACACGATTGCTCAAGGCTTGTTCGGAACCGGTCTGTGGGTCATGGCCCACGAGTGCGGTCACCAATCTTTCTCGCCGTCCAAGGTGCTGAACGACACAGTCGGCTTCTTCTGCCACACTGTGCTACTCGTCCCGTACTTCTCCTGGAAGATCTCCCACGGCAAGCACCACAAGGCCACTGGCCACATGGAGCGTGACATGGTTTTTGTGCCCAAGACGAGGGATCAGTATGCGACCCGCGTCGGAAGGTTTGTGCACCAGCTCCACGAGCTCACCGAGGAGACCCCCATGGCAACCTTTATCCACATGCTTTTCCAACAGCTCTTTGGCTGGCAAGCGTATCTCATTGCCAACGTGACTGGCCACAACAACCACGATAGGCAACCCGAGGGCAAGGGTGAGGGCAAGAAGAACGGTCTCTTCACCGGTGTCAACCACTTCAACCCGTCTAGCCCCTTGTATGAGAAGAAGGACGAGCACCTTATCCTCCTCAGCGATGCTGGTCTTGCCGCCGTCATTGGCACACTCTACTACATCGGCAAGAACTTCGGCTTCTCGAACCTTCTGGTTTGGTACATCATTCCGTATTTCTGGGTGCATCACTGGCTTGGTAAGTACTCGTTTTACAATGTTGACCAGAAGCAAAATTGACAGAAAATAGTTGCCATCACCTTCCTCCAGCACACCGACCCGACCCTACCCCATTACGACGCCAACACCTGGACATATACTCGTGGCGCCGCGGCTACTATTGATCGCGAATTCGGCTTCATTGGACGCACGCTCCTACATGGCATCATCGAGACTCATGTCCTCCACCACTACGTCTCCACAATTCCCTTCTACAACGCCGATGAAGCTTCCGAGGCGATCAAGAAAGTCATGGGCAGGCACTATCGCTCGGACACCGAGGGTGGTTCCTTGGGTTTCCTTCGCGCCATCTGGAAGAGCGCCCGCTGGTGCAACTGGGTCGAGCCCAGCGTGGACGCTCAAGGCGAAGGCAAGGGTGTGTTGTTCTTCCGCAACAGGAACGGTCTTGGTACCGCTCCGATGGTCATGTCGGCGCCAGTCGCTAAGACGACTGCTGGCAAGGGGGCGAAGATGGAGATTGGCGCTGATAGCGACCTTGAGTAATCCACGACAACGAAGTTACGATTGCGACCAAGCGTATAGATCAACTGTTAAGAGGTTCACTTGCATCGATGATGGAGTTTCGGTTCTTGCTGCCCACACGGCAGCTAATATCTCGTTGCTTTGCAGAGTGGGAGGTTACCTGATGTGGATAGACCATGATATCCCTGCATGCGGTTTGGAGCTTTTTCCGACCAGATAGATAGACGACCACTTCAAAAGTTCATGATCCCCTCTCCGATGAATGCGAATACTTTCACAAAACAATTACCGAATGGTCTGGGGCTTGCTCAATGCTCATGTCACCGTGTGTGTTTGAGAAAGGGTTGATCTGCCATCCTGCTGCGCGGCTTTTCCGTCCTTCCTGTATTCATGACTCTCCTTCTGTGAATTTTCATAAATTTGGAAATGAAAATTTTCGACCAGGGTGCTTCTGCCGCAGGAGTCAGGACTTTGTCGATCGCTTCCTCTCGTATAGTTAGTTCTTGAGCATACGCCCGTAGTGGCTCCGCACATAGCAGGGCGAAGCACGCGAATAGTAAACCATACGAATGGTGTTTATCACTCCGCCCTTTGATAGCACGATGATCAGCTCACCTTGACCGCCTGGATCACGCCCAGCTAAGTAGGAGTTTCTTCGACTCGGTGAATGCGTGATGTAGCTTTTTGTTGTGCTAAGCTAGCGCATATAGTGTCCGAACACATAGGGTTTCCGAACACCGCGCCACAACACCACACCTGCAGAAAACACGCGATATCTCTCCACAACGCTCATCAATATGGACGCCCGCGAGGTTGCTATACAATCCGCTATCAACGATCTTAATACAGGTCTTTATACTAGCCAGCGCGCCGCTGCGAAGGCGTACGGTATCCCTTTGTCAACGCTGCACGGTCGACTACGTGGCGCAACAAACAGCGCACTCAGCCATCAGCATCAACAGCGGCTGACTCCTCTACAGGAGGATTTTCTGGTAGACTGGATCCTCGAAGAAGACGCACGCGCCTGCCCTCCCTCACACGCTCGGCGCGAGAAATGGCGAATCGAATTCTGCGTATGAATGGCGACAACCAGCCTGTTGGCAAGCTCTGGCTCTCACACTTCCTCCGGCGCCAGCCACGCGTTGCCTCTGTAGTCGGCAGAAAGCTAGAGGCTCAGAGAGCTGATGCAGCAACACCAGAGCAGCTAGGCGCGTTCCTAGAGCTCTATAAGCAGACTCGACGGCGGCTCAACATACAGGCGGAGAATACATACAATATGGATGAGACTGGCGTTGCTCTAGGGGTATGTACTAACACTAGAGTACTCTCTAGTAGTCAGAAAAAGAAGGCTTACATTCGGTCTCTAGAGAATCGCGAGTGGGTCTCTATAATCGAGTGCGTATCGGCGACAGGGCAGAAACTACGCTGCGCAGTCATCTTCAAAGGCCAGAGCCTACAGACTACCTGGTTCCCAGCCAAATCCGTGCCTAGCTGGCTCTATACAACCTCTAAGAACGGATAGACGTCAAAAGCGATAGGTGCTGAGTGGCTACAGCGTATATTCATACCTGAGACGGCTATAGGTGATGGCCAGTACCGCCTTCTTATCCTCGACGGTCACGGCAGCCATATTGATATAGACTTCCTTTGGCTCTGCAAGCAGCATCGAATCGAGCTCCTATACCTACCTGCGCATACCTCGCACGTCCTACAGCCTCTAGATCTCGCTCCTTTCTCTGTGATCAAGTCTAGTTACAGACGTCAGATCCAGGAGCTCGCATCACTCGACGACGCTGCGCCTGTCAAGAAGGAGCGCTTTATCACCTGCTATCATCAAGCTAGGGAGGAAGGCTTCACAGAGCGTGTGATTCGAGCTGGCTGGCAGGCATCTGGTATCTGCCCATTCAACATCAATCACGTGCTCAGCTCGTCGCAGGTCTCTCAGAGGCCTACTACGCCTACACGTCAGCAGCAGCCTCAGCAGCAGCTCCAGAGCTTCCTCTCGACTCCCCAGGGCCCTCACGATCTCTATATAGCGCAGCGCAGCGTCCAGAGCGTCGAGAATCTAGGTCGTACGACCCGGCTGCTCCTACAGAAAGCAGGTAAGGCTCTAGCAGCTGCAAATACTAGAGCTGCAGGCCTAGAAGCAGAGAAAAGACGCCTTGAGCAGCAGCTAGAGATATCTACCTCTTAGCGTCAGCGTAAGCGCGTTCGAGTAGACCCAAATCAACGCTTTGCAGAGGTAGAGAGTATCAGGGAGGCTATGCGCGCAGCTGAGGCTTTAGCAGTCCAACCACGTAGATCTACTATATCAAGCACCTCAGAAATAGCTGCTATAGCTACAGCAGCTGCAGCGCTTGAATCTATGTGTAGTTAATGGCAATTGTAAGTAGCGTTGCTGAGATATCGCGTGTTTTCTGCAGGTGTGGTGTTGTGGCGCGGTGTTCGGAAACCCTATGTGTTCGGACACTATATGCGCTAGCTTATCCTATTGCGTAAGGGGAATTGAGTTTGTGGGACAGGCAGCAGAGCAAACCATGAGTGGTCATCACGCCAGGAAGAGAGTGGTGGTGTTGATACCGGGTCTATGATGATCAGGTACGGAACGTGAGCGAGACGTGTGCTCTTAGGCTGCCGGGGGATCTAGTGCCAGGTGGTAGACTATCAGTTTGCGTACTGTGGGAGCGTAAGACAAGTAATGCGTCTGGCTACTGATACGGGGTCAAGTCTGTACATAGGTAGGGTAGGAGGCAAGGCTGTATATTATCGGTCTCTTCTGTTATTGTCTCGGACGAGAGGCCTTCCTTCTGAAGGGAAATACAACTTTCAGATAGCCACACTACTCGGCAGGACACTCCGCTCAGTTTCCAATCAAACGATGCAGAACAATCTAGGATAAGATATGGATAGGGCAAGGGTATGTAGCGACGTTGGTAAGGAACAAGATCTCATCGGAAAACCTCATCTGCTCCAGCTACGGCGCTCGGCGAGTCGCGCTCTAGGGCAGAATGCAGAGGAAGAAATGGAGAGCACACGCAGCCCTTGCGAGCAGCGTGCCCAAGTTTCCCACAATACACTGCCCAGAATGAGTTGAAGAAGAGAAGACGGGCAGCGCGCGCGCAGAGTTTTGTATAGCAGCGGGCTGACCAATCACGGCCCCGCTGATTCGCTCAGCCTTGGCAGCTCGAACTTCAGTCCATCATCGTCGAAAGAGCTCGGCAAGCCAACTCCCCATCGCCCATTGCTCTCGCCACACGATGCTGCGGCAACAATTGATCCGCTCGCTGAAGCGGCCTGCGGTGAAGGCAGGCTTCAATGGCAGCCGGACCTTTACCGCCTCTGCCCGCAGGCCCGCGGAGGTGGAGCTCACCGTCGGTAGGTGCCGCCACTCCGCGAGGGCGGCAACGTGTGCTAACTGGCTTCGCAGATGGAAAGAAGGTGTCAATCGAAGGTACGATAGTGCTCATGGCCTGTTGAAGCTCAAAGGCAGCTCTAACCCCTGCCAGCCGGAGCGGCCCTCATCCAAGCATGCGAGAAAGCCGGCGTTACCGTCCCCCGATACTGCTACCACGAGAAGCTGATGATTGCCGGAAATTGCCGCATGTGTCTAGTCGAGGTGGAGCGGGCTCCTAAACCTGTGGCGTCGTGCGCATGGCCGGTACAGCCTGGGATGGTCGTCAAGACGAACTCACCTCTTGTCCACAAGGCGCGAGAGGGTGTCATGGAGTTCCTGCTTGCGAACCACCCGCTAGACTGCCCTATTTGCGACCAGGGAGGCGAGTGCGACCTGCAGGATCAATCAATGCGATATGGTGCCGACCGAGGGCGTTTCCACGAGATCGGGGGCAAGCGTGCCGTTGAGGACAAGAACATTGGACCTCTGATCAAGGTGGGATACTCGTGGGCGTGCAAGGCAATATGGGCTGACAATTGCAGACCTCGATGAACAGGTGCATTCACTGCACCCGATGCGTCCGATTCTCCAACGACGTCGCAGGCGCGCCGGAGATGGGTTCTACGGGCCGTGGCAACGACCTGCAGATCGGCACATACCTGGAGACTGCGCTCGACTCTGAGTTGTCTGGAAACGTCATTGATCTCTGTCCTGTTGGTGCCCTCGTGTCGAAGCCGTACGCTTTCAAGGCTCGTCCGTGGGAACTATACCACACCGAAACAGTGGATGTGCTCGATGGACTGGGCTCGAACATTCGGGTAGACGCTCGTGGCACCCAGGTCATGCGTGTCATCCCCCGATTGAACGATGATATCAACGAGGAGTGGATCAACGACAAGACCCGTTTCGCATGCGATGCCCTAAGCACACAACGATTGGTGAACCCCCTCATTCGCGTCGACGACCAGTTCCAGCCTGCATCGTGGGAGCAGGCTCTCGTGGAAATTGGCAACGCATACAAGAGGATAGCACCCAAGGGCAACGAGTTCAAGGCTATCACTGGTCATCTAGTCGAGACCGAAACTTTGGTTGCTATGAAGGACCTGGCTAACAAGCTTGGCTCGGACAACCTGGCTTTAGATCAGCCCGGTGGCCACGAACCGATCGCTCATGGTGTCGATGTTCGGTCGAATTATGCCTTCAACTCTAAGATTTACGGCGTTGAGGAAGCCGATGCTATCCTCCTCATTGGCACTAACCCGAGACATGAGGCTGCCGTACTTAATGCTCGTATCAGGAAGCAGTGGCTGAGGTCTGATCTAACCATTGGCCTCGTTGGAGAAGACTTTGAGAGCATATTCGAGTACCAGAAGCTTGGATCATCTGCTAAGGATCTGAAGAGCGCCTTTTCTGGAGAGTTTGGCAAGCTGCTGCAATCGGCTAAGAAACCCATGATCATCGTTGGCAGTGCTGTTACGGAACACGCAGACGCGAAGTCTATTTACGAGCAAGTTGGTGCTTTCGTGGAAAAGAACAAGGTCAACTTCCAGACACCCGAATGGAACGGATACAATGTTCTTCAGCGGACGGCTTCGCGGACGGGTGCCTATGACGTCGGGTTCACTGTCCCGTCGCCGGAAGTAGCTAGCACAACCCCCAAGTTTGTCTGGCTGTTGGGTGCGGATGAGGTTAACGAGGCTGAGATACCAAAGGACGCCTTCGTCGTCTACCAGGGTCACCACGGTGACCGGGGTGCACAGCTCGCCGATGTCGTGCTCCCAGCCGCTGCATATACTGAGAAGTCTGCCACATACGTCAACACGGAGGGCCGAGTACAGATGAGCCGCGCCGCCGTCGGCTTACCTGGTGCCTCAAGGGAGGACTGGAAGATTATCCGAGCAGCGTCAGAGTATCTCGGGGCCGAGCTACCATACGACGATGTTGAACAATTGAGGGACCGCATGGAGGAGATTTCTCCCGCCCTGCGAAGATACGATGTCGTTGAGCCGGTGTCATTGCCTGGATTGAGCAAGGTGCAGCTGGTCGACCAGAACAAGGGAGCCAAGTCGACGGGCGAGCCACTCAAGAAGCCAATTGAGAACTTTTACTTCACAGATTCCATTTCAAGAAAGTAAGTCCTACCACTGTTTTCCCATTGTACACCCAACACTGACGTAATGCTAGTTCGCCTACAATGGCGCGGTGCTCAGCGGCAAAGGCGCAAAAGAACCCCAACACCAATTTCATGGCGCCTGGTGAGCCGGATCCTCAGGTCGGTTACGGACCACAGTCGGGTGCGTTGGCGGCTTGAAGGGCTTGTATCATGTAGTGTGGAGAGGGAGTAAGAATCAATTGTATATAGGCTCTGGCGAGGTTTGTTTCCTTTTGTGCGTGCGAGGTGTAGAGTGTATGAAGAATACCAAGCCATTTGTTAAAGACAGTCATCTTTGGTGATTTTTGTTCATGTGCTATCGACGTCCGATTCTTTCAAGTCACCTACCTTCATGGCGTTGAGAAAAGATATTGCCCTCCTGTTACACCTGATTTTTGTTTGATGAACTTTGATCATCTACAGTAGGGCACCATGGTAATATAGTTGGTTCAGCGGATACGACGAAGCAGTGGGTTTCTGATTGGCTGTATGTGAATGTCTCCGACGATCTGCCCTCTACAGGGACATCCTCCCTGCGAGATCGCTAGTTCGTTGGCTTTGCCAGCGGATCACATCGTCGTAGAGCACGAATCCACCCATAGATATCATTGCCCGCTCATTAAAAACAGCCATTTGCTTCGCTGCCTTCTACCACAACTCTTCTGTCCTTCTCCCTTTCGACCGACCACATTGCTCATCCTCGTTTCTTCGACTGGGGAGCCGGACTCTGGCCCCGACTGCTGGTCTCCGTCTTACCAGCCATCCAGGAAGCAAGATCAAAGTTTTGGATCTGCGCTGCGGTATTCGTATTGCTCGAGCCCATGACGCCCTTCTTCTGCATTTCTTCGAATTCCGCCTTCGTCTCTGGATCCACTGCAACAAGATTAGTCTCATGAAGTTTCTTAGGGGGTTCGTAGTTGGGTGGGTGGGATACGTACTATTCTCCATCAAATACGGCATGCCGAAGACGAGAAGCATGGTGAACAGGCCCATGAGCATCATCGGGTTTTTGAGAAACGATAGCGGAGAAACTACACCCATTAGCACACACACACACTCTTCACAACAAAAACAACCGGGAGTAAAAGTGTGCACGTACACCCCGTCCTCTCCTGATAAAACTCCTTCGCCGCCCTCGGTCGCACCTCAACGACCAACCCACTCTCGCCCTCCCCCCTCCCCTCCCCCTTATTCTCCCACTCATTCCCAAGAAAAGTCTGCCACGCGCGCACCGTCTCCTTCGTCGTCTCGCCCTCGCTCCGTTCGCCCGCCTCCTCGACCGCGACGTCGATGCGCAGCGGCTCGAAGAGAAAGTCCCGGCAGTGGATGGTGGCTAGGTAGCTCCCCGCGGAGACGTTGTTGAAGTTGAAGGAATTGGAGCGCGTAATGTAGGCTTCTTGGGGCGGGCCGGAGGACTGCAGGGTTGCGTGCGTGGTGGAGGGGAGGGAGGAGGGGTTTACGAGGGGGGTGGGGGGGATGTGGAGGATGAAGCGGGCGGCGGTGGTGAGGGGGGTTACGGGGGCGAGGAGGGTTAGTATTGAGGGGCGCATTTTTGGGGTGGTTGAGGGTTGAGGGCGGGTGGTGAGTGCTGATTGCTGATTGCTGGGTTGCGGAGTTGCGCGCCGTCTGCCCAGGGTCGGGGGTTTGTTTTTCCGGGGCATTCTCTTGGTGTGCTATTCGCGGGTGTCCATGGGCTCAACGCTATCAGGTGAATATTTCACGGTGCGAGCATTTTAGCACTCAGTCGTCCCGTATTCAGATTAGTTACCTGAGTGAGCATCTGCTCGGGGACTCGTCCCGCCAATCTCGGCCCGTATCACAACCAACCTGTCCATTCCTTCCCTGCGGACAGTGCCAGCAGCACGATGAGACAGCGAACATGCGTCACGAGGTATCTAGAACGGCCAAAATCAACGGCTGGTCAAACAATCCACTTTACCCAAGGTCTAAGACTTAGCTCAGGGCTATAATATACATAAGTCGCATTCTGGACGACCTCCCCTTTACATGCGGTCTCATATCTCGATGGCAATTCGTACACTCCTTCCTTATCCATCGCAGCTTGTTCTCTAGTTGTATTCCATCTCACACCTTGTTTGGACAGGTGTGAGTCGGCAATACCAGGCGTATGGACCGGACGATCACGAAGAGCATGTGAGGAGCGTCGACGAATGTGGTTCGAAAAAGAGGTTGCACTGTGATTTGCCGTTGGTGTCAGTGGACTCCATGCTGCTGGGAGCCATCGTCGGCGGCTACCGTCGCTGGAAGAGATATAAATCCTGACACAATACCGATAGCTTCAGCTATTCTTCTCTTCTGCCACGAACATTCTCCGTTGCATGCAGACCGAGACGCAGACCCCTTTCAACAGAGCCCATCTTCATTATGGACAAGGAGAGCGAAGAAGGCATGCTCCCCGTAACGGCCACTCCTCTCCCCCCGGTCCAAGACCGCCGGTCCAACTCCATCCGCCATGAGTACCCAGTCTTCATCGGCGAATTCATCGGCACCTTCATGTTCCTCTTCGTCGCCTTCGCGGGCACACAAATCGCCATCGTCTCCTCAACCTACGAAGCCGACTCCGAAGACGCCCCCGATCTGAATCCCATCCAACAAGTCTCCAAACTGTTGTACATCTCCTTTGCGTTCGGCGCCGCACTAGCCGTCAACATCAGCATATTCGCCGAGACAAGTGGAGCCATGTTCAATCCAGCCGTGAGTCGCGTCCACCCTCCATCACTTTAGCCAGTTGCTCGAGTGGTGTCGGAGCGTTACACACTGCATGCCAGGAAAAGACGCCGTCTGTGATGGCCACGTCTAGCTAGCACACTCTGTACCACATTCCAGCAGCTCCGTCACACAGCGGGAAACCGAAACCCCAAGCTGACACCCACACCCCAGGTAACCCTCTCCCTCCTCCTCATCGGAGCCATCAAATAGCTGCGCGCCATGCACGCCATCCTCGCACAGCTCATCGCCGGTATCTGCGCGGCCTTTGTTGTCTCCACGCTCCTACCCATCGAGCTGCCCACAGCTACCAAGCTCGAGCCCTCCATCTCGGTTACACGTGGCCTCTTCCTCGAGATGTTCCTCACGGCTCAGCTCGTGCTAGCGATCCTCGTGCTGCCGAGTGGGCCTAGCAAGCCCCTCGTCATTGGGCTAACGCTCTTTGTCGCCGAGCTTTGCGGTGTGTATTACACCGGTGGGAGTCTTAATCCTGCGCGTAGCTTTGGACCCGCGGTTTTTGTAGGGTTTGAGGGGTATCATTGGATTTATTGGGTGGGTCCGGCGTTGGGTGCGGGGTTGGGAAGTATGGTGTTTCGCGGGTTGAAGGTTTTGGAGGTGAGGTAGGAAGATGAGTATTTGGCGGAGACGGTGGTGAGATTGCGATTTGCAGTGATGTGTTTAACGGCTGGTAGTACTTACGAGATCATGACTTTTATGTTTTATGTCTGTCGATGGACCGTGTACCGAGAGTGCGCGAAGTCTTCTTTCAGATAGTCTGTCGATGGAGCGCAGTAGGGGCGCATGGTAGGTAGATTGACATGAAGGATCTCCTTACCTCTCTACTTTATGTTTCAAATGTCTTTTTTCCTAATTTTCTTGGAATAAGGGACTACTTTGTTGGAATTCTGCAGAGAGAGAGAAAGAGAGAGTCTAGCCACCCTTACTCTAAACTTCTCTGAACTTCTCGCCCAGCGACTCTCAAAAGCGAACCACAATTCCCAAGCTTCAAAACAGAGCAACACAACTACAACCAATAACTCTACCGTCCCATCTCATCCTATCCTATCCCATCCCGTCATTTCCAAACCACGTAACCCAAACCCAATCAATAATCACTCACCAACTCACCCACCCACCACCCATTCATGCGCGAAAAACAAATCACCGTGACTGTACCCCACTAACTCCCAACCCCCAACCCCCAACCGCACTATCCCACCACCACCATCACCACATCTCACACTCCCTCCCTAGGCCATACCCAAAAACCAGACAACCAGCCAGCCAACCAACCAACCAACCAGCCACAAAAGCACTACCACTACACTATACAACTTCCAACGTACAGACCAATCACCAGGCAGTGCAATGACCGACTGGCGTGGGTGCGTACAGTAAGTACCCAAGGTAAGCACAAGAAGTCTTATTGTAAGCACTAGGAAAAAAAGTACCAGTGAGTACTGCGTGTGCGTGCGTTACACCAGGATAAACAATAGATGCGATACGGGAGACCAACAGTACTTGAACTCTTATCTAGCGACTAGCTAGCTATCATTGTATCCGCATTCTCACCTACAACAATAACACCCACAGCTCAGCAACAATGCTCCCCCGCCCACTCCACGCGATACACAACCCCCACCCACATTTTCGCCCAGAGTAGATCAAGGACAAGAGCCTCACACAGTCACACACACAAAGCCAACACGAAACCCATCCATATCTATATCCATATCGCATATTATAATCATTACCAAAATCCCACCCCACTCCACCTCTATAATCATATCCTAGGAATAAACCCCACCCCACCCCCATCAATCCCTATCCTATCCCCATTTTCAACCCCCCACCCACGCACCAACCTATACAACCTCCCTACGAAGGAAAAAAAACGGAGAAACTCTATCATCACACAGAGGAAGGGGGCGAACCCCTTAGGTATACTAACACAATAGCAATATCAAATATCATCCCCATCATCCCCACCATCCCCCTTCTTCCTCCCCTCACCATTCAACCGCTCCATCCTAATATCCTCGCCCCCTCTCCTCCGCCCATTCTGCTGGTCCGCCATAGCCATAGCCTGGCGCCCCGTATCCGACGACTCAAGGAAGTCGCGCAGTCGCTCCTTCCCAATGTCGAGTGCCTGCGACGACGCCGCGTTCGCCATGCGCGCCATGGGACCCCACAAGTTAAGTGTATAGGTGACGTAGGCGCCGATGCCTAGGAGGATGAGGAAAACGAAGTAGATTGGGTTGCGGAGAACTGTTGCATATATCAATCAGCACATGCGTTTCGGATGGGATGGGAGAGGGACGGGACTTACCAGCTATTATTTCGTTCCAACCCAGCGCCAGCAGCAAACCGTAGAAATAAAGCGGCACTTGCGTCATTCCGCCAATCGCACTACGCTTGGCTTCGACGTAGACACCGTCAGCCGTCTTCTTGAAACGCACAAGAAGATCAGCCTGTTTGGCGTCGCTGATGGTAGTCATTTCTTCTTCGAGACTCTTTCCTTCGTCATCATCGAGACCGCCGATGGGCGTGAGGTCTTCTTCGTCTGCAGGAGACACCGACGCAGGAGCGTCGCCGATCCAAGCATCGAGCGGAGGAGGCGCGGACGTCTTTGAAAGTTTGAACCGTGACAATAGAGGAATAAGGGTAATTGTTGACTCGCGAGCCTTAGTGTAGAGACCCTCGATGTCATCGGTCGGCCGCCATATCCGAGGAACGCCGTGTTCGTCGTAGCGGAACTTGTCTTCAAAGTTCTCCCGCAACTTCAGCAGGATGTTGCCTTCCATGACCTCTTCATCGATTTTTGCGCGGAGCACGCCCCAGGACTTGCGGCGTAGCCTCCACAGACCGACTTCAACTTCTTCCGTACTAGCGTCGAAGCTTTGCGCTCGGTCCGTGAACCGGTTTTCGGCATCCTGGACCGTCTCGGTGAAGATGGTCCATACGCGGTCCCATAGATCCTTCTCGGATGGAGGACGCTCACCGTGCTCAGGTGCGCCAGATCCGCCCCGACCACTACCAAGTTTGTTGAACTCCAGCCCAATCGACTCATCCAGCCTTGAACGGACCCAACGTTCTACCCGTGTGGCCAGACGTCGCATCTCCTCCTTTCGCAGACGGCTAGATACCTCATCTAGTTCTTTCTTGTATAGCTTCGTCTCTTGCTCGTAACTGCTCCATGCCGCACCCTCAACCATAATGGCTTGGGCATCAGTTGCAAATTTTTCCAGAGCCTTCTTCTTCTCGCTTTCCACGATTTGCGCAAAGTCATAGGATGCACCCTTCTTCTGTCCGATCTTCACAGCTCCGCCGACAGCATTGCTGAAGGCCTCAACGCCAGACTTGTGAGCCGCGGTAAGCTGCTTCTGGAAGAGTGCTTTGAGCCGCGTATCAACCTTGCTCTCCAGCTCTGCCTTCTTGCGCGTGTAAACACCCTTGTGGTACCGGCTCGCGTTCGTTTCGAAGTCCTTGAGTATTTGTGATCGGGCAGCGTTCATTGCCGCTCCAAGATCCGGGATGACCGAAGGCCTTCCTGCCCGCGCATCTTCTGCCTGTCTGTCTTCAAGTGGCGTGATCTTCTCGTCGAATGCAACCAAAACTTCTCGAGAGATCTCGTCGCATCGGAACTGTGCCAGTAATTCTTGCTGTGTTGGCAAATCCAGATCCTTATTGTTCACAATCTGGTCCCAGACACCTTCGGCGTAAACAGAAAACCCGTCGGCGGGGATTCTGCGATGGTACTGTGGCAGGAAGACGGGGAGCGATGACTCGTCGAGGAGACCACTCTTCTTGGGATCACTATATCCTTCTCGGAACCGCGTGCTTAACTTCTCCACCTCCTGCTCGAACTTCTCTGGTTGTAGGATTTTGTGGGGCAGCGCGACGAAGGCAAAGTCGAAGTAGTCTTCAATCCGCGCCTGTTCGAGGTTTTGCGGTTTCGATATCGTCGACCATAACTTGTTGAGATCTTGTATTAATGTGTTTTGGAGGTTACTAAGAGGAGTAGTTCCGATGTGGTCACGGATGACGAAGAATAGAAGGGAGCGCGGACTGGTCCTGCATGGTGTTAGTAGAGCCACCGGAACAGACCCACCAAACGTACTTGCTGTCCTTGATGAAGAGCTGCAGATTGACCTCGAAGACGGTCTTGAGCAGGCCCATGTTCGCGCCCTGGTACAAGCCAACCTGGTGCTCCCAAATGTTCACAATCAGCACCTCGCTCGTCGCCAGTGCGAACAAGGCGCTTTTGCGCTCAAAGTCCTGGTCTTCTCCGCGCTCGCGTCCGTCGGTGCCCTCCACGTCCATTACTAGGATATTGTCCGCCATGCCCCTTTCGCTGCCCTCGCGCTTGTTCTTGCTCATCCAGATTCCCTTTGTCGTCTGCCGGCGCTCCTGCTCGGACATGACGCCGAACTGTGTGCCGAAGAGGTAGTTGAGGAGAGTCGACTTGCCGGTTGACTGTGAGCCGAATACAGATATGAGGTGGTAGTTGAAGCCGGCGGGGACGATCTTCTCGTGGGACAGATACGTGCCCAGGTTCTGGCTGCAATGCACTCTGTCAGCACCTACACAGCGCCTGGGACACTCGCGGATACGCACTTGAACAGCTTGTCCTCGTCGATGACCTGGATGCCATGCT
Source organism: Laburnicola sp. R22_1 (assembly GCA_014281115.1). NCBI lineage: Eukaryota > Fungi > Ascomycota > Dothideomycetes > Pleosporales > Didymosphaeriaceae > Laburnicola > Laburnicola sp. R22_1. The sequence continues at coordinate 527,325 of JACONQ010000015.1, forward strand.
CGTACTCCTGTTGCGAGGCATCGTCGCCGACGGAGGCAAAGTGGGCGTTCATCATCAGGGAGGGCGCGGAGGGGTGCTTGACGTTGCTGGGGCGGCCATTTCCGTTGACGTTGAGAGAGTCGGCCATGGTGCGGTACGGCCCTGTCACGGCGCAGGCTAAGGAATAATTCGTGTCAGGGAAAAGGGCTGGCCGTTGATGTCACCTGGCTCAGGATCTCGGGCGGCCTGCCGAGGGCGTTGAGCGGCAGTCGCCCGTTATTCGCTGGCCTGCCTCGCTTAGCCGCGCAGGGGAGTTGCTGCTCACACATTCTTATTCTAAGCCATGTAGTCTACCTTTCTGATCATGCGGTCAACTCAAAGCTGGAATAACAACAGGCAAAGTGAAATGAACACATGCAGCTTCCAGGCTGTATCATTTGTGAACATGCCCGACGCAGTTCATGTCCCCTATCCGTGCTGAGGCCTTCCTCGCCCCGTGTAAACGCCTATCCAATGCTTCTAGTGTCTTCATGTCTTGATGGCCGAGTCGTCCCAAAAAATATGAATACAGGTATCCCAATGCTACAAACCAAAAACTCAAAAAGCGTCTGAACCCCGGCCCCATCATACAAACGTGACATCAACGCCGCTATATAGGTTTCCCATTAACACCATTCGCTCGCCACGTCTCTTCTTGTTTCGTGCCTGGCGGTAACCAGCTCGACTGGTCTCCGTTGGACCTGCCTCCATTCGCGTCGTCGTCTCTCTTGCCGTTGAACATGGGATAGGCTCTGGTACCGGCGGACATGGTCGCCGGGCTCGCCGAGAAATTCGGGCGAGGTAGCTTGTCTGTCGTGAGAGGGAGCAGTGTCCCATGCGCCTTGGACTGCATCGCGCGAGCCTGCTTATCCTTCTTTGCAGCGTCCGATGTCCGATCATATAGGTACAAGCCGAGAAAAGTAAGGAAGAACCCGAACGCCTGGACCTTGGTCATAGGCTTCCCGAACCAGATGATGGCGAATACAATAACAAAGACGCGTTTGATCAGACTAGCGACCGAATATGTGACCGGTGAAATCATGGACAACAGGACAAAAGCGACGATATTTTGACCAAAGTGGAATGTACCGTTGAAAACGAATTCGAGAAATAAGCGTCCGTGATCATAGGCGCCCGGATGGTCGGTAAGGTCGATTGAAGCATCGTGCAGGAAGTCGCTCAGAAGCGTGAAGCCTTCGGACCACAACCAGAGCGGAAGCGTTAGTACGAGCGCAAGGCCAGACGAGTAGCACAGCAGATTCAATTTGTCTGGTTTCGTAAACCGCGAGGGCGGAAGTCCTTCTTTCTCGGCAGCCGCGGCGTCATTGAAGATTTTCTTGGAGATGATGTTCTGCGTGACAAAGAGAATAGCACTAGCAAATGCCATGATCAGGCCCATGAAATTGGCGTGGAAATCCGCGGAGCAAGCCAATACCACACCCAGCGTGAGTGGTATCAGCGAGAGGTACGTAGGTATCGAATACTTAATCCTGAAGAAGATACGGTAGGCCATTACAGTCAGCAGAGGGGAGAGTCCTTTGATCGTGTGTACCAAAGACACCGGTATCCTCCGGGTAGCATCCGAGCTCAGAACATGTCCACCAATTTGGAACAGTGCGAGGGGTAGCGTAGCCATGATCAGTTCTTTGGTCGGCGGGCGAATGCCGTACTTGAGGAAAGGCAAGGTCTGCTTCATGCGGGGGTATTTCCTGGCTAGCGCGGCGAGGAACAGACACCACCCGGAGACAAACATGAATTGTACAATCGTGAGCGTGACCGGTTTCGGAAGGGCGGTAAGGATGGCTTTCGAGGAGGTGTTGGAGAAGATGGAGGTCATGTACCAAACGCCGCAGAGCATCTGTATCAGTCAGCACTCCGCCCGCTCGACCCAGGCCCGTCTACATACAATGAGCGTCGGCGACACCGGTGCCTTCAACGCGTCCGCAATCTCGACTACATTCTGGCTGACGCTTGCTTTGCGCGTCCGTACTGTCCTAATCGCCTCGCTAAGACTCTTTTGCCTTCCATGTCGTGTAGCTGGGCCATGCACTGAGCCATTTGCATATCCAGACCTCTGGTCGCTCCGTGCCTGCCAGCGGTCGGGGGTGTGCGTGTGTCCAATCTGCGCGCGGCTGCGACTTGGGCTGGGGGTCCGCGAGGTGAGGCCGAACGGCTCCTCCTCGTGCGTAGGTAACAGGTCGGGCTGGAACGGCGGGAACTTGAACGTCGCATTCGCATTCGAATCGAGGGGCGGCGCAGAAGCCATCGCGGCTGGGCTAGAGGGTTCGTTGTGCTATCGTAGAGTCGTTCGTCAAGCCATGGGAGCTGAGCGGATGCGATCGGAATCGGAGCTTAATCTGGCCTGAATAGACCCGGCAATCCGCCCTGAAGGACACGAACGTCGCACACGCAGGCGGCGGAGGTGCGCACAGGGTCTGAAGAAGAAGATGGCCGCTGGCGCTGAGCCGTGGCTTGCGACTGCTATTACCTAGCGGGTGTCTATCGACATCTTACGCCCAAATTAGCTCCCTGCAGGGGGCCAAGATGCGGCTATGGTGCTTAATCCAATGACGTCCCATTCTACATGCGCCACCCGTCGCGCCGCATCCCACGCCGTGAGCTCTTCGCAGCGTCGCGGTTGGTTCCAGCATGTATATCGTATCCGTCCTCGCGCCATGGTGCTTATGGCTGTCGGCGGTGCTCTGCACTGCGGCACCTTTCTCGTTCAGCGGCTCCTGGCAGATCTTGGGACCGTTCCAAATTGGGACAAGAGGCATGGCATCATTCCGTGCGCCGATAAGCTGAGTATCTCGAGCTGACCGCTCCGCAGAAAGTACATGGGGAGCCGACCCTCTGGAGTATGCTGGAGGCTTCCGCTCGCTCCACTATGACCCTGGGGCCCAGTTTCGGAGCTCCTTACCCACCAATGGAACGGCCAATTGGAATGTGACCGATGCAACGCAGACATCTACATCGTCAACTAGTGCCAATGCTACTTTGAGCGTTTCGTACTCCAATGTCGACTGGGATTTTCTCAAGGATGTCTACGGCTGGGCAGCTGTGCAGTATCAGGTATGTAGCCTGCAGTGCGGTGGCTGGTTGTGCATTGGAATCTGTGGGGTGACTTGGCTGAGAGACGTTTACTAACTTGTGGCTGCAATGTTTAGGCATGGGCACGTGGCGAGCTTAGTGTGAGTGGGAACAGAACACAGCACCTCGTCCTATATACGGATGCTATCCTAGAGTATTGGGTGGACGACGTTCACTACTTTGGAGGCGACTTCTTTACGTTCCGAAAGGCCCCTCCGGTTCTTCATCTGTCCCCGGGGACACATCAAGTAAACTTACGATTGGTGCGAGATGTGCGCGCTTTCGGTGGGATACTTGCACCGACCATTGATGTTGTAGTGCACGCTGAACAAGCCTCTGGAGCCTTAGAACTGGCGAAGCCCGGTATACTCCTCTCGGACGTTATTGACGATAAACTGGCTTCCCCATTAGGATCGGTGTTTCTTCGAAACAGCGGCGAAGATAATGTAGAGATAGTGGATATCCGACCTTCTGATGTGGGAAACCCCATTTCCTTTCAGGACCTTGGGCCCCAACTCTTTCTCGCGCAGGACTCGCGAGTACTGACTGCTGAGCAGACAAACGTTTCAAGTCCTAATAATGCGTCTGGTCTAGTACTCGCCGCTGGCCAAACTCGGCCAGTGACTCTCAATGTTTCGTTGCCCTCTCGTAATGTTTCTTCTGTGCAATATACTATCACTTACAAAGTCGTCGGTAGCAGCCGCTTATCGACTGTGGAAATCTCTCAGGATCTCGCTAAAACGTCTTTATATGAACCGCATAAGATCACGTTCCTCCACCCTGGAGGCATAGTGTCCTATTCTATGTTTCGACCACCCGCGAAGAATGCGACCTGCGGTCCTGGAGAGAACTCAAGCTTGCCAGTTCTCCTACAACTACATGGGGCGGGACTAGAGGCAGACAATGGCATGGTAGCCCACGCTCTAGACCCCGTCCCAGATCTGTGCGCCTTCGCCTTGTTTCCAACTGGTGTGACGCCATGGTCTGGAGATGACTGGCGTAAGTATACCGTTCCGGAAATGAGCGCGCTAACTGAGTCTAGAAAATTGGGGATTCGCTGATGTTGAAGCCGCCGTGAACAGTATCACTGAATGGGTTGAGTATGTGGGTTGGCAAGGTCCAAGCGTGGACGTTAACCGTTGGATCGTCTCTGGCCACTCGAATGGAGGGCAAGGCACTTGGTATGCCCTCACGCACCGGCCGGATCGAGTACTAGCTGCTGCGCCAGTGTCTGGCTACGCTTCTATTCAAAGTAAGTCTGCCCTACAGCGCCGGCTGTTTGGTCTTCGTACAGTGGGTCGCCCCAGGGTATAAACTATGGGTAGACTGTACGGAGACCGCCGATCTATTTTCCCCATTGATTTCTAACATGTCAAAGAATACGTCCCGTACGAGCTTTGGCAGCCTGCAGATCCGCGACGCACAGCTGTCGTTAGCGCCTCTTTGAATAGCTACCGCCATGAGATGCTTATGCCCAACGCTCGTGGGATTGCGATTCAACAGCAGCATGGTCAGATCGACGACAATGTACCCGCATATAACTCGCGACTTCTTGCCCAACAACTGGTCCTTTCGGGCACCAACTCCAGCTATAATGAAGTTCCTGGTCAGAACCACTGGTGGTATGTAAGGTCCGCGTATAGCAGGGATGTTTCCTCTTCATGAACAGGGAAAGATATTCCTTCTCGGTCTGACGGAGACATTACTAGAAACATATTCCTAATTTTCAGAACTGCACTAACGATCTCCACCTTTAGGGACACTGTAATGACCACTCCACAGTTGGTTGACTTCTACTATACGCAAACTAAAAGTAACGATACTATGCCGAGAACATTGACTGATTTCGAGCTCGTTGTAGGCGATCCGGGAGATATGGGCTCAAAGGGTGGGATCAAAGTGCTTCTTCTAGAAGACCCAGGACAATACGGACGAGTAGAAGTAAACGGGAATCTCATCGCAACCTCCAACGTGTTGAGTTTAGAATTCAACCTCTCCACCTGGAAGACACAGGCCTTGACAATCGATGACTCCGATCTGTCACTCGACCAATATGCCAAAACAAAAGATACCACATCCATCACCATTTCCAGGAGCAGCGGGAGTTGGTCCATCGGTCCACCAGACAATAATGGCGATGAGATTCCGCATCGTCGTGGCAGACAGCTAGGTTCCATGACCGCCATCCTTCGCACTCAAGGCCCGTTCATAATCCGCCACCAAGGCCCCGTCGCACCCGCGCATCTCGCTCTTCAGATCTCCCGAAACCTACATCAATACTTCCAAGCTGACGCCGAAATCCTGTCCTCGCCCTCCTGGGACAGCACCACCAACGGTACTGGCAACGTGATCACGCTTGCGATTGGCGATACCACACCTCCCAGCATCTACTCGGACTTTCCAATCAAGCCATCTGCCTCGGGTCTCACAGTCCGCGACAGCAAGGGTAAACAACACCAGTATGGCAGAGATGGGGCGTCTGTTGGTGCTGCGTTCTTAAGGCCGTTGCAGGGCGAGAGGCTGGAGCTTGTATTCTGGGGGAGTGGCGAGGAGGGTCTGGCGCAGGCGACAAGATTGGTACCGATGGTTACCGGGGTTGGACAGCCAGATTTCGTTGTCCTGGGTGAGAAGGCGAAGTGGAAGGGTGTCGATGGGGCGTTGGCTATGGGCTTCTTTGACTCTAGGTGGGAGGTTACGGGATCATCTGTTGTGTCTTGATCTTGCTTGATTTTAAGATGCTTAGCGAGGAGATGTGGGGTTGGTATTACGTATGGAAGAGCTTTGGCGTCCCGAAAGTGTTGTTCTGTTGGATTCGCAATGCCCTCTTCAACTATCTGTTGTGTTTGTCATATTTTCTTGTCTTGAATGTTTCGTTTGTCGCTTCTTTTGATTAGGTTTCTACTCTATTCTCTAACTTTATCTGAAGAAAGATAGAGATCCATGTGTAGAGTGGTTTTCTAGGACAAGTTAGGTGAGTCCAGACTCGAGATATGAGCTTATGCTGACGACGACATCGTTGAAGCCGAGTTGGACGGACGTGGAATCAAGATCACCATCGCAGCTGAGACTGTTCGGATCACTCGATGCATTGGTTGGAATCGGCCTGGGTCCACTTCTATACACCAATTTTGCTACTTCGAGCCGGGCTGTAGCCAGGACATACAACCCGCTGAACCTCATCCTGGTACGTCTAACCTCAATGTAGTTATTCCCTTGACGACCTGAGTAGCGCATCTCGAAGACTTCGGTTTGGATCCAATTCGCCCACCTACCGCCTGCACGAGCGCATCTTTCACTCTTTCACTCTCGTAAGGGTCGGGCAGCCACTCACGTCATTTCCATTATGCTTATCAGGTGAAATAGTCTATTGAGGTCCGGCGCGTCTGGTGCGGAGTTTGCTTCGCGTTTGCCACGCGCCTGCCGCTGTCGCGACTGCCACTTTCGGTTGTTATAAAGCAGCTTCGTCCTCGACAGCTCAGAACCTCTCCACATCCACCAACTTCTTTCCTCCCGCACTCCTCCTCCTTCTCCCACATCTACTTCCGCACTTGTCGGCACCTGCACGTTATTTTCTATTACCGCTGCCCATCAAGGACGTGAGGCAGGGCGATCCACGCGCATATAAGCTGCCATTTGTCTCACCTCACTCCTCCCACGACCGGTTTCTATCTACTCTGGCCATTTACGCCGCAAACCGGGTCATCAACGCTGCTGTGTCTTACATCTTATATCGAGCCTGATATCTCGGATCTCTCGAATCTACCGTATAACCGACAGCAACATGAGCTTCAATCTTACTTCGGACGGCTCTCCCACTCCTCGGAAGACCGTCTCTAGGTTCGCCGTACCAACCGATCTCAGGCTTGACACTTCTCCCGAGGTACTAGGCTTCGGGGCGGTAGGCACTCGCGCTCAGCAACACCCTTTCATTTGGTCTGGCAACACGTCGTTGACCTCCAATGTGCAGGGTATGAAGCGGCCGCTGGGCTCCTCTACTCAGAGCAACCGCATGATGCCACAGCCGAGCATGGATGCCTTCAAGGTTAGTCAGTCATGCAATATACCCCAAGACACTTGTGCCCGAGCGTCCTCTTCCCAATCACAATCATGTAGTATCGACGTTGACATATTAGAAGATCAAGGTCGAGCCGGGTACGCACGATGAGACATCTGTTGTCGACTCTCTCCTCCAGCGCCTCAACGAACGCTCCTCTCCCCATGACCAGTATGGCTCCTCCAAAGGCTCCATTCCGATGACCCCAGCCACGGAGTACATTGGCGGTACACCCAACACCGAGCCTGATTCCGTTATTGTCGAGACTGCAGAGCTGCGTAAGCTCAAGGCTGATCTGCTAGAGGCGCGCAACGAGGTTACTCGGATCAGCCAGGAGCTGCATAGCACTCACGTCGCCAAGTCCACCGTCGAGCACCTCGGCCAGTCTTCGGAAGCTGATTACGCCTACTCTGATGAGGTCACCGAGCAGACGCTTATGCAGCTGCGTGACAAGTTCAACGCGGCCAACCGGACTAGCCATGCTTGGGGTAACGAGACTCGTCCCATGTACAACATGGGCGCTCAACAAGCTTTCCCGAGCATGCAGGCTCCGGCACGTCAACCACCTATGCAGCAGAACTACCGCGGCCGAAACAGCTACCTGAATGAACCTACCCACTTTCCTATCGAACAGAGCTTCCGTGGTGGTAGCGCCCTGCCGAGCCGCCCTGTCTCCGCGTTTGATCCTCCAGCCTCCAACCAGTACGTGGGTTCGGGTCCACAGATGTACCCATCCTACCAACCCACCCCGATTGGTCCTATGGGCAATAGGCTCTCCCCCGAAGCGTCCGAGTTCAACGTTAACGCCGCCATGGGCCCGTCGCCGTGGAACTCTCAGGTATGTGACTCACATATCGCCTGAAAAAAAATCGGGTCCGCCCTATAAGGGTCTCTCACCAGCTGGTGATACTGCCTCTGTTGCGACGTTTAGCTAACATGACGAACTCCTAGCCACCCTCTGATTCTGGAAACGGCGTTCAGTACGTCGCACCTGTCGAGCCAATGAACTATCGACGCTTGTTGGAGCGCAACATGACCTGCAACTGGACGTATATTGTCGACAAGATCATCTGCAACAATGACCAGCAGGCGTCCATCTTCTTGCAACAGAAACTCAAGGTCGGCACCGCTGACCAGAAGTACGAAATCGTCGAATCGATCATCGCTCAGGCCTACGCACTTATGGTCAATCGGTTTGGAAACTTCCTTGTCCAGCGTTGCTTCGAGCATGGAACTTCCGAGCAGGTATGTTACAATCATGGACATAGAGATAGCTTTTCTTAACCTTTATTTGTAGGTCATTGCTATCGCCGGTGCGATCCGAGGAAATACGCTCACGCTGAGCATGGACCCTTTCGGCTGCCATGTCGTGCAGAAGGCTTTCGACTGCGTTCCCGAGGAGTACAAGGCCACGATGGTCCATGAGCTTCTTCGACGTATCCCCGAGACTGTCATCCACCGATATGCATGTCATGTTTGGCAGAAGCTTTTCGAGCTCCGATGGAGCGACTCCCCACCCCAGATCATGCGTTACGTCAACGAGGCTCTCCGGGGTATGTGGCACGAAGTCGCTCTGGGCGAGACCGGCAGTTTAGTCGTCCAGAACATATTCGAGAACTGTCTCGAGGAAGACAAGGTACGTACACATTGTCGTCGAAGCCTTTATAAGCTGACCATGTTCCAGCGCCCTTGCATCAACGAGGTTTTGGCCAGCATCGATGTTATCTCTCATGGCCAGTTCGGCAACTGGTGCATCCAGCACATCTGCGAACACGGCGCGCCCGCCGACCGTAGCCGGGCTATTGATCACATCCTTCGATTTGCAACGGACTACAGCGTCGACCAGTATGCGTCCAAGGTCATCGAGAAGTGTCTTAAGATTGGTGGTACCGAGTTTCTTGATCGGTACCTTGAGAGGGTCTGCGCAGGTCGCCAAGATCGTCCGCGCATGCCGTTGATTGATAGTAAGCCTACTTCTCTCTGGTGCCGCGGGCCACTCATGCTAACAACAGCGAACAGTTGCCGGTGACCAGTTTGGCAACTACTTGATCCAGTACATCCTCTCCAACAGCGGCCAACAGCATCGTGACCTCGTCGCTTCGCACATCCGCAAGCACATGGTCTCCCTCCGTGGCTCTAAGTACGGTTCCCGCGTCGCCATGCTATGCTGTAACCCAGCGCTTGCAACTCGTCCCGGTCCCCCTGGTGGCATGATGTCGCGCGGCTACACAAACAATCACCGTGGCGGCTATGCTAGCGGCTTCCGTTAGACATTTCCTCGACATGGTCGACACTATCGTCAGCTGCAATTATCTCAGTTCGGCACCTTATTTCCTGGAATCGGTTCAAATGTTGCAGCATAATATCCGTTTGGGTATCGCAAGTAGCCATGGACGCGCTCGCGCTCGTTCTCGTTCTCGATCTCCAAAAAGGTAACATGGATATGCCTAAAATACGCTCCATGTCGAAAAAATTGTCCAAAACCGTTGGGATACGAAAAATGGTCCATCTGCTACCGTCGGTTGGTTTAACATGGTTTCCTGGAAACACGTTACCTTCACCTATTCCCTCTTGTTTATCACCGCATTTCTCAAGCCAGACTTGGCTAGTTGCAGGATCAGCTTGGAGGCGAAGTAATATGGACTGACGGGGCTACTTGATCCTTTGTATGCGTATCCTTCTTACGAAAAAGAAGTAAGGTGAAAATGGTGACATGGTTATAAGCTCGACTGGGTTGTATGTATTTTTCTCAGAATCGAAGACATCATGGCTACATATCTTGTTCTCATCGTCTGTTGCAAGCGAATGACTCTACTTGGCTTACACTTTTGCAATTGCCACCATTCTCTAGCACGTGTGAGTGTCGTCTCCAGGGCTCCAGGGTTGGGGCCCCGACGGAAGGGGTGTCACGCGCTCGAGCTCCGAATGCGCGCGAAGGTCGGATCTACTCGGGGCCGAATCGGCTTACACTCGGACTATTCAGCAGCGCTACATGAGAGTTCGAGAAGGGGCACGAGAAATGGACGAAAAATAACCAGAGGGTTCACAACTATACAAAGCCTTCTAGAATGCTATTAGAAATAAGCTAGACAGGCTGATTATTTTGTGTTGCGGAGGACCAGCGGCATGCGGCATGGCTGGGGAAGGCCGAAGCGGCATTTCGAGATTGCACCGAGCGTCGTGCGGCGCGTAGGCGAGACGGCGCCGAGGCGGGGCAATATTGTGCTTAGGGGTGGATTATGGTGAATGTCAGTGGGAGTGGAAAGCGAGAGGTTTGTTATGCATGTGATGGGTTGTGATTTGATGAAGTTGGTTCAATTGATGAGCTTGAATCTATCGTACAAACAGAGCAAACAGAGCAAACATTCGCGACGAGGTTCTCGGAGAAACGCTTCTTGAGCAAATTTGAGCCATGGAGATATCGCGTGATGGAGTGACCGGCTCGTTCGAGATCTCGTACTTGTACTTTGTGTGTAAGCCGGATGTCGCCGATGCTGCCCTGTGAGCTCGGGACGCTCGGCGACGTCACCAGCCCATCTGCCCTGTGGCCCGCCTGCAACATTATCTTTTATAAAACCATCGCCGTCGTTCCTACGTCACGTCAATTGCTCGCTTTTGACGCATACAGGCGAATTCCTCACGTTCGACGCATATACACCTCACGAATACCTATTTTACTGTACCTACTCTGTCGATCTACGAGTAAACAAAGCCGGTGAAAGCTACCCACATTATGAAGATTCTTACGAAAGAAGAGGAACAGGCGCATTACAAGTGAGTAGAGCGATGAAGCGCGATACGATTGAGAAAACTGGCTAACAGATGGCAGTGCGACTGTCAAAGGCGGAACAATTGGTGGTATGGTCGGTCTTGCGATTGGTACTGCTGCTGTTGCGGGAGCGAGCAGAAAATACCCGAGCTTCAGATCTCTCTCAGTACCGTTCCGAGCCTTCCTCGTAACCTCTTCGGGCTCGTTTCTTGGTGTGTAGAAGCCGTTCTTCAGCACTATACAGACTCTTGCTAACCATTTTCCAGCCGTCATCGCTGCCGACCGCGCCTCCGCCCGCTTCGACCTCGAGAACAACCCCGAAAAGCAGCGCGAACAAGAACGTGAACGCGAACGTGAAGCCCTCTACTCAGCCAACAAGACCGCCGCGCAGCGCGCCAAAGAATGGGCGTCCGAGAACAGATACCCGCTCCTGTTCGGGTTCTGGGTAGCTTCCATGGCAGGGTCGTGGATGGCTGTGAACCGGCAGAGCGGACTTTCTGGCGCACAGAAGCTGGTTCAGGCGCGTATGTACGCGCAAGGGTTGACGCTGTCAGCGCTTCTGGCGAGTTTTGCGTTCGAGGGCAATGACGCGGCGAAGGGGAGGGGCAGGTGGGAGACGATCAAGGTCTTGGACCCGAATGATCCTACGCACAAGCATATGATTGAGAAGAAGATTCATCACGAGCGGTATGCGGGGGAGGACCAATGGAGAGGTACGTTTGCCGCGTTTATCGCATGACGTGCTCAATAACAGTCGACTAACAAATGCTGCAGAAATGGTCGAAGCTGAGGAGCGACGAATGAACGAGCGCAAGGAGGCTGCAAAGGCAAAGCTCCATGATGATGAGGCGCAGAAGAAGGAATCTAAGCCCTCTTCGTAGAGCGCCGCCACTCTCCCTATATCCATCCTAGTATTTCGAGCCGTTTGAATACCCCGGCTTGTCTTCCTTGTAACGACGACGATTACTTGAAGTTCAACTTTATGTTTCCCCTATCATCTCACTGGCGTAATGGGGTGGTCTTGTCGCAGAATCAAGGGTAGAAGAAAATGTATTTCTAGCCGAGTAGACGCGGATGCATTGTAGATATGGCTTGGCCGAGCGGGCGCGCGCCATGTGCGTGTTTGGGTCTTGCTAGGGCTGGGCTGGAATTTATGATTTTTTTGTTCATGTGTTTGGGTCTTTAGTGTTGGAGAATTGTTAGATGTGACAGTGGAGGCTTGTTCGAATGGCGAGTTGTGTGATGTCGATGTTTCGGTGTTGGTTGGGGTTGGTGAGGAAGGTACATGTGGGGGAGGATCACATGGTAAATGATTGGTAGTACGGTACAGTTTCTTATTTTTTTCTGTTTTACAAGCCTTGTGACCGACTGGAATGAAGGCAATCTTTTGAAAAGGCAAAGTAACAACAAGCAAAAACGAGGGTGTGTGACTAATTGGACGGGCTAGAGCTGACGTCGACTCCGCTCTGATATTATACGAGGCAGCCGCGACTCAGCCTTCCAAACTCAGCTCTGAGGCAGGTGCCAAGTGCCGTGTGCCCCGCTGCCTTCTGAGCGCCCTCACAGTTTGCTTTCTCTTCTCTCTTACCTCAATACCTTACAGCTTCTGCTTTGCTTCACTGTACCGAACACCTCCGCATCTTCACCATGGAGGAAGTCCACGACGATGAAAGGCCTGATCCCGGAGGCCCGGCTCACAGCGAGCCGTTGAGGTGGTATCAATACCAACCGCTCAATCAAGAGGCCCAGGAAATCAGGCTGCTCAGATTACTGCCCGCCGGAAATATCGATGATGAGCTAGAACTCGAGATCTTCCATGCGCCGCTCGTCGTGCCGGAGAAAGCCCCAGATACCAGGCTTGAATTCAGTGAGCTTGAGAAGACGCTACCTGGAGGGTGGGAGCTGTATAAAACAACGGAAGAGCGATATATATTCCGACACATCGTCACTGGCGAGAATCAATGGGATCACCCTGATCCGGATGTTGATCGCGAGTTATACCACTACGATGCTGTTCTTGATCCTCCCGGCTTTGAGCCTGTTTATGAAGGTGAGTTTATAGGTCGCTTTCATTACTTCGCAATATAAGTCTTGCCTTGTGTAGTTGTTGATGAAAGTAAAATGCCGGGTTGGTCTGTGTGTGTAGCGAGCCACGTCAAGGTAGTCCACGCAATGTATCTCAGGAGCTAGGTTCATGTGGAAAACCCTGTTTTTTTGGCAATGTGATGCTGTAACTGTGGGTCACAGTTCGAGGCAAAAAGTGACTCGGAAGGGCTTCCTTAGTTTCTGGGTCTCGAGCAATTGTTGATCTTGTTACAGCCCTATCGTATACATGGGGCAAAAAGGGGACCACCACGAGAGCACCTGTGGCTTCCACCGCCAAAAATGGGATACAAACCACCTTAGATCTACAACCGAACCTTCAACTAGCTTTAAAAAATCTTCGACGGGTTAATACTTCTCGTGTTCTCTGGGTCGATGCTATTTGTATCGATCAAGAAAATTACGTCGAGCGCAGTCGGGAAGTGAAGAGGATGGGCAATATATACACGCTGGCTCGAAGAGTGGTGGTCTGGTTTGGTCCAGCGGGTGAATACAGCCTAAGAGGACTGAACATTCTTGCATCCATCGGTCGGACGTTCGTGGACGTTGGTAACTATTATCTTGCCTCGCCAGCTTTGGACGGATCACGCAATTTACTCGACCTTTCCTACGAGGATATCGCACCGCATCGGGAGGAGGACCATCCCACCTTCGAGTTTTTGTTCAACGAGAAATTACAGTACAACGAAGAAGATTATCGCGCCATCCATGAAGTTCTAAGTTTCTCATGGTGGCGTAGACTATGGTATGTTAAAATTACCGTCAAGATACCGAGATATCACAGATACTGACCTATAGCAGTGAGTACTTATCGCTATGTTCATTTCAGTCCTATCTTCTGGGCTCTAGTCTGGAGTATCTATTGAATTGCTTGTTTGAATTTTAGATTTAAGCCCTCATACTGATTCTGTTGCCACTTGGAGGGATATGGCAGGAGATACATCTTGCTAGCCCTCGAAGTATTGTACAGTGTGGCTCCCACTCTGTACTGTGGACTCATCTCCGGCCATCTCCGGCGTGGCGTTAGATTCCTGGACTTCCGGCACGACCAGTTCAAGACAACCAGTCTGAAGCCTCTCATAGGTCGTTGCAACCCGCTCTGTTTTCCGACATCGACCAAGCATCTCTTGCCGATTATCCGAAATACAAGGTTTGCGGCGTTTCAAACTCCACATGATCGCATCTTCGCACTTCTTGGCCTTGCGCGCCCTGATTATGTGGCGCTCATCAAGGCAGACTACAATCTGGCGCTTGTTGACCTCTTCAAGAATGTTTGTACAGCACACATGAAGATCCACATGGACTTGAATTTTCTGTCACACTGCGAAATGGCCACGCAAGAGCAGATTCCAAATCGCCCTTCATGGGTGCCGAACTGGTCCTCGTGGTGTCCGCAGTCGCTGCTGCGTGGTGAATTCGCGTCTGGATGCAGCGGATACGGGGAAACTACAATACTAACTGGCTCAAAGCTAACTACATTTGGTGTACTATGTGGAACAGTAGAGCAAGTTGGCGGCGAAGCACCGCTTGAGGGCGGGATGAGGCAAACACTGCGCTCATGGGGAAGAGTTGCAAAGAATAGCAACGAAAAGTGGGAAGAAGATTTTATTCAAGCAATAGCTGGTGGTTACCATGATTATAATGGGATCTACCCGGTTGAACCGACCCTTGAGCAATACTGGGCGGCATACCACAACGAGGACGGCGAACCGTTGGTCTCCGAGCCGGTACGAGGTCGGTCGATTTTCAGATGTGATAATGGAAAAATAGGATTGTGCTCTCCCGCCGTTAAGCCAGGTACGTTTTGTTTCTCACTCATACATCCTCCAGCATATACTCGGAAGAAAATATCCGAGCTCATAAACATGATGGATGTAGACTGGGTGGTACAATTACAGTGTAGTAGCGTTCGAAGGAACTGCCGGTGCATCATGATTCCTTATCTTATTAATAGAAACTGGATATGCCAGAGTAACGTGCATCTGGAGTTTGGAACCGGGTCACATGAACATTTTGGGAATTGATACTCCGTTACGGTTCATGATGGCCTCGCATGGCTCTTGTGGTAGAATTTTACTGACCTTTTCAACAGGAGATCTACTGGTTGTTCTCCTTGGAGTTTTTGATTCCCTCGTGCTCCGAAAATCCACTTCTGATCAATACACAACCATATATGCGGTAGTAGGACCTGCGTATGTTAGCAGTGTTGCGCACACAGTAGCTCTACTAGGGCCTGTACCTCCTCAATACACGGCGCACCCGTCCTTAGACTTGCAGAACTATTTAATGCGGGGTTTAAAGACTCGGGCAATGGTGTCACAATCTACGATGATCCGCGACTAGGGCCGTTGCCTGATGGATGGGAATTTGAGAAAGAATATGCGCCGGAACAGAAAGAACAAAGCGTCTACCGGAGAACAGATACAGGATATATAACGACGACAGATCCCAGGTTGTCCGTGGATGGACTTCGAAAGAGAGGGGTTGATGTGCAGGAGATCGTTCTAATCTAGTTGGTGCCTCTCATAGCACAGCCCGAGTTGCTCTATGATACGTAATCCAAATGCAGATTGTCCAGACGCTTATGCGATACCATTGTAAATCTGTAAGATTGGAGAGGGGAACGAATCAACTCCACTCCTTTTGTTTTGAAGTTCCTAGGCGCACAATCAAAATTCTCGAAACCCCTTTCCTTCACTAACCATATTTGCCCCCTTCTTTCGCACGTCTTCACTATGCCTTACCCAAGCTTCACTTGCATCCACCCATCGTTCATCACCGCACTTCCTTCTGCACCACTCCAGCACACTCTCTAACTCCTTCCGTATCCGCGCCTCGAGGTTCCCTTTCCCTTCTTTCCCCCCATCTGCCCGAAACTTCTCAACATCGTCGATCAACTTTTGCATCTCTCCCGTATCATCGCCGTACACAAACTCCACAAATACAACTTCTTTATCTACCACCACATTCATCCTGCCCCTCATCTCCTCCACCACTTGATCATCCAGTTTTTGTTCATCCCTATGCTTCGGCACCCATCCTTCCCCCGCATCTATAACATCTTCCGCCCACAGCCTCGCATTACGCATGTCGCCTCCGCATCGATGCAGTATCGAGCGCAGTAGCATACCCTCGATCGCGGGCGGCGCTTGCATGTGTCGCACAAGAAAGTGTGCTGAGGGTAGATCGGCGTTCATGATGTGCAGTGTGGCTTCTAGAGCGGGATATAGAAGAAGGGAGGCTACAGCGGCGGTGAGAGAAGGATGTGATGTGTGGCGTGCGGTGGGGGCTGGGTGAGGTGCGTTGTTGGGAGGAGGGTTTTTGAGGATGGAAGGAAGGGTATGCGGATTTTCTGAGCTGAAAGGGTCGGAAGACATCATAGATTATTCGATAGGGTATTTTTCCTCTCTACTCGTACATTTTAACAATTTTCAAAGAAACAGTGATTGTTTGAACTCGAATGCTTTCTTCCAAAGTATGAATGAGAACTAAAAAACAAGTCGAATTGGAAGAAATAGAGATCTGAAAAGCGAGTATAACACTCTGAAATAGCCGTGACCGAGCTTTTTAACTTTGTATGTTTTGCCCATTCATACGAAAGGTGTTGTTTTTGGATCCTGGCAAGCGATGTCGGAATGCAGACGTCATAGATCCTGAAAAGCCACTCGTACAACACTAATGCCGATTCCACCTAAGGACAAAACATTCACAGAGAAATAGGTACGCATAATTCATCGGACGTCCGACGTCGAAATGAGTTGGCAGTCTTTGGGCACAAATTCAGCGTACCTCTGTGGCTGGTTGGTGGTCCGCGCGTCAATCGAAGCCTTGAATGAACCCCGGTAGCTGTGCTTACCGAGGTGGACGGTCGAATGAGCCCGACGGCCGAATGAGCCACCTTGAACACCAAAACAGCCCCACAACTTGAGGCTGTAGAGCCTCACACAATAGCTATTATCGCGATATTTTCTAGTGGTGATATCTATAGGCTTTAATTGATATATATAGCTATTGATATCGCGTAGAAGGTGTGATGTTGCGGCTGCGTCGTGACCTGAGAGCTGGCGCGCCTGCAGCAGCACGCTGAGGCTCTCCCCTACCTACGGGCCTCACAACAGCTCTCTTTTTAAGAGTTGCTTTTGCAGAAGCCTTAAGGCTGCGCTTTTTGCCCTTTTGAGAGGTTTTAAGAGCTTGTTGGAGTCGTTTTGCAGTCCTGCGAGCAGCTGCCCTAGAGGCCTGTTCAGCAGCCTTCTCCGCCTTCTCCTTCTCCTTTACCAGATTGGCTGCAGCCCTCGCCTGACGCCTTATTTCCTTCTCCTTCGCCTTTGCCTGTCTTGCCTCTTTACGAAGCCTATTTGTCTCAGCTTTTTGGTGTTGTACCTGCTCCTCCTCGCGCTCCTGGAGCTGCCGGCGATCACGTGCCTCCTTCACCTTCCTTGGAGACCAAAATATAGCTCCACCTTGATACTCCTCAGGCTCCTTAAGTAGGAGAGGCTTGCCTCGCTTCCTACGCGTTCTCTCGTTGATCAGAGCCTCGCGTAGGCCCTTGACCTTATACTCAAGGAGGGTCTTTTGAGTTGAGATTTGGTGGAAGGCCTGGCTTAGCTTTTGAGCTCGTTTATCACCTCGATCCTTCACTACCTGACGCAGTAGGCCTTTAGTCTTCCTCCAGTTTGAGGCACTTAAGGCTGAGGACTCGCTATCGCTTGAGGAGCTTGGGCTAGAGTTGAATCTCTGTAGTATAACCTCAGGATTGAAGGGTGAGAGGCCTGTAGCCTTGAAGGCCTTTAGGATTGTCGTTTCCTTAAAGGAGGCCTGCCAGGCTTGGTAGAAGAGGGGGAAGAAATCCCTCTTGCTTATTGAGTAAAGGCCCTGGCTCCTTTCTATAAAGGCTGAGATCTCCTTTGAGTAGGCTGTGGACAGAGGCTTGAACATAGCTACATCGAGCGGCTGCAGCGTATAGGTTGAATAAGGAGGATATACAGCGAGGAGGATCTTGTTCTAATTGCAGTACTTAATAAAATCCATTGTGAGGTGAGATCCATGGCCATCTAGGATGAGCAATCGATAGGAAGATCGAGCCTTCGCCTTTGTACCGCGATCAAACACCTGTTTAAGCCACGCGAGGCCGATATTGTTATTCGTCCAGCCAGAGGGCGATGAGGAGATTCGAACCTGATGAGTCGCATGATTGAGGGCCTGTAGCCAGGAGTCCTGTATCGATCCTGAGGCTGACTGATAGATGAGAGCGGGCTCAAGGTAAGATCCATTAGCGCAGATACAGGCCAGCAGCGTTATCCACTCTCGAGAGCTATCCTGGATAGTACCCCTCCTCTTCCCATCCTTATATGAAGCCCTGCTGAAGATCCTCTTTGAGCGACCTACAACACCAAGCATGAAGCCCTTCTCATCTATATTGTAGGTATGACGCGCCTCAACGTGATACTGATTAATCTTCTCGCGTAGAAGGTTAAAGTAGAGGCTATACTTCCTCCCTAAATTAGCCTTGTGGCGACTATTGTCAATGCCCGTTGTCCATTTTGAGATAAGCTCGTCTGGGTGTCAGTGCACAAAGCGATCAACCCAGTGTACTCCAACCTCTTTCTGCGTAATCTGCGAGGCGAAATTTCGTATCATAGCTCGTGTAGGTGGTAGGCCTTGATTTTTAAGACGTTTAATATAGTGTAGAAGCTCTAGTTCCTGTTGTGGATAAAGAGCTTGTTGATTCTCCGCCATTGTACTGCGTGACCTTGAGATGCCTTGGTGTCGCCGCGCGAGCGTTGCACGGCTGCAACCATAATCTCTCGCAATCTGTCTATAGCTAAATTTTTCTGTAGGTCCTAGCGATTCAATCGCTGCAATCGCAGCCTCAATCGAGCTCATAGTGGTAGAGTTATCGCGTGTTGAAGTTGAGGTGTTGTCGTGGTGGGGTGGCTCATTCGGCCGTCGGGCTCATTCGACCGTCCACCTCGGTACGCCCCACCGTTCCGCTACACAGTGCACACCTTTCTCAACAGCTTCAAGCGCCTCAAAAGCGAACTGCGGCACTAACCGGCTTTCTCCGGCCAATAGCCCAATCCTTACGCTACGGCTGAGCCTGGGAACGGCTCCAGTCTGTGAGTCGAACGAGAAGACAAGTAGACCACACATGGCTCAAAGTACTCCACCGGATCCAATCCTAATATTCGGGGCGGGCGTTGCTGGACTCATATTAGCACAAGGCCTCCGTCTTCGTTCTATCCCCTTTCGCCTGTTCGAGCGCCATCCTCGGTTACACCGCGCGCAAGGCCATCGCTTCCGTATCTCGAAAGAGGCACAGGCGGCCCTCGATAGTGTCCTATCTCCTCAGCTTCAAGGCCTACTGAGACAGACTGCACCCGCGAGAAATCGTTTTGAGCCGCGATACGTAGATGCCAGAAGGCTGGACTTCCCGAAACCAACACCTGCGGGTCCGGAATCCGTGCCACTCGATCGGACGTGGATTCGTTCTCTAACGACGCTGGACATTGATGATGCCATCGAATACGAGAAGGAATTCGTATCTTGCGAACTTCAAGATGATCGAATTCGAGTTAGCTTTTCCGATGGCTCTACAGCGCGTGGACTACTACTCGTCGGTGCTGACGGCATCAAGAACCAGGTGCGTAAACAGCTTCAACTTGCGCGCAAGCTGCTGGATTTGGAGCGCTGGATCATGTGGGGTCGAACGCCATTAGCAGACTCTTTGAAGAATGATCTGCCACAAGATGTGCTCAGTTGGTGTATGTATCTGGACCACGAAGCCAATGTCCAGACTGTGGTGGAACCGATGACGTGGTCAAAAAGTGTGCAACAAGAGTCGAAATCTCGGCTGCCGGATTTTTCCGACTGCATATACTGGGTTATTTGTACCGCGCCCTGTCAGTACGCTAAGTTTTTGCCGAAGACGGTCGAGCAAAAGAGGCTGTTCGTGGAAAAAGTGGCTGAGCGCTGGCATCCTTCTTTGAAGCAGCTGCTTAGTGCAGCTTCACATGAATTATCTGCTTGCGTACCTGTTTTATCAAGCAAACCAAACATAGAACTGGGTTCGACACCTCATACAGAGCGAGTTACACTCGTTGGGGATGCAGCTCACGCGATGAGCCCGATGGGTGGTTCCGGTGGTGATACTGCGGTTCAAAATGCCGTAGATCTGGCGCGGACAATCGCCGAGGAAGGCGTCACGGCAAACAGTATCGCGAATTTTGAGGCAAGAATGGAAAGTAGGGCAAAGGATAAGATTGAACATTCTTTTCGCGGCGGGCAGAAATTCTGGCGTGGGAAAGAGTGGACCGAATACGGTGAATTTCACCTCTAAAAGAACCCCCTGGAGTCTCTTAATTGCTATGGACATCCCAATTGCGCTATTTCTCTATATTGACGAAGTTTTCTCGTATAGTGAAATGTCTATGGCTACTATAAAGAGCAGTAGGATTGCAGAACGACATACACTACCAATGCTAAACCTTCTTAGCGATCCACCCAGTCTTGCTCACTCTCGCCGCCACCAGGGCTATCGCTCCTAGTAGCATGCTACTGGCGGCCCACATCTGCGCTCCCAGGTAATTCCCCCCTTGCGATTGTACAGTTGCGGCTGCTATTAGCCTCCCGGTCAGACTTGCGAAAGCCACAACACTGAACACCATGCCCATTCTCGATCCAAGTTGGCTCAAGTCGGTCGTCAATGCAGCTAGCGACAGCGTTTCCACCGTAGCGTAGTACGCTACAGCTGCCCTCTATCGCTCTGTGCTACAGCTTATATAGGCGTTATATGTATATAAAAGTCCCTTATAGTAAAAATAGTGTTGAAGGGAGCTAGAAAAGATAGAATTAGGTAATCTATTGTTAGACTACTAGCCTATAAAGGAGAAGGCTAGGCTATTTATATATATACTAAGGAGTATAAAAATAAGTATATTTATAATCCTAGCCTAGGCTTAGCGTATAAGGCGCTAAAGCTCTAGGCTTTTATAACACACCCCTTAGGTAGCGCGCAAAGCTCGCCGCCTACATTCGGAAAAGTTTTAAGCGAGCATAAGCACCTAGAGCACCTAAGCAACTTTAAGTACGCCTACGCACGCCTACACACTAAATACGCTTAGAGCGCACTAGTAATACTACTTTTTTCTTAGTATACACATATATAAGGTTATGTAAAAATGCGCACCTATACTACTAGGGCACCTAGGGCATATAGGGCACCTATAGCACCTATACTATTAAAATAATACTAATTAATTAGCAAATAAAGCTTTTTAATTAGCTAAAATTTAAAAAAGCTTAGCAAGCTACTTAGTAAGCTGCTTAGTAAGCTTTAAAAAAGATTTTTAAAGTATAAAGTTAAAGTCTCTTAGTAAATAGTAATTACTAGTAGTTAATATAATAGTACTAATTACTAGCGTATTATATAGAACTTTTACCTAATTCTAAATTTTAGGTTTTATAGGTTTAAAAATAAAAAAATATAGTTTTATGTATGTATTATTAAATTAACTACCTAGAAGTAGAATAATAAAGGCTTTTATCTTAAATAATATAATAATAAAAGTAGAGCCCTCTACTTAGTAATTAAAAAGAGCGTAAAAAAGATATAATTACAAAAAAAGCGCGTTTAAACTACTAAGCGAGCTTGGCGGTCTTGGCGTAGTATTGCTCCCATAAGCAAAATTTTTATAAAGAGGCTACTTAGAACTTTAGTAGAAGAGAGATAAGACTTTAGCGTAGTTACGCTATAAGTTATCTTTCTTCTACTATTCTAAGTTGCAAACTGCTATTCTAATTATCGCAAACAATATAAGTTAATATGTTAATAGGTACGTACTACTATACTTATAGTAGTAGAACAAGAGTAACACGTACTAGATATACTATCGCTCTATTACTATATTAAGGTCGTTCTTAATAAATCTTCTTCTATTACTATCTCTCTACGCCCTGCCATTATAGTTTTATAATTATTTAAAAGAATTAGATTAGGCGAAAATTAGTGGCTTAGTAAAGAACACTATTTTAAAAAGTATAAACTTTAATAACTTTTTAACTACTTTATTTTTATTAAAACTTTTTTAAATTTTATATACTATACTATTAGTACTATATATAATAACTAGTAAAATAAAGAGTTTTTTATTAATTACTAACTAATTACGTAATAAAAATAGTATTTTTATATTTAATAATTAAAGACTAGTATTCTCTCTATAAATCTATTAAAAAAGTAAAATTATAGCTTTACTAGTAAAAAAGTTATAAAGCTTTAAAAATTACTTAGTTAGACTATTTATGTATATTTACACAAGTCTGCGCATATTTATATATCTCTAAGTATTTTTATGCTAGTAAATTGCCTATATAAAAATGCGCACAGATACGTACATCTACGCACAGTTAAGTAGCCTCTTTAGAAAAACTTTCCTAATAAAAAGAATTAGATTAGGGGAAAATTAGTGGCTTGGCAAAGAACTCTATTTTAAAAGTATAAACTTTAATAACTTTTTAACTACTTTATTTTTATTAAAAAAATTTAAAATTTTATATACTATATTATTAGTACTATATATTTATATAATGATATTACGTAATATATATAATAACTAGCAAAATAAGAAGTTTTTTATTAATTACTAACTAATTACGGAATAAAGATAGTATGTTTACATTAAATAATTAAAGACTAGTATTTTCTCTATAAATTTATTAAAAATTAAAATTATAGCTTTACTAGTAAAAAAGTTATAAAGCTTTAAAAGAATTACTTAGTTAGACTATTTGTGCACATTTGCGCAAGTCTGCGCATGTCTGCGCATCTCTAAGCATTTTTGTGCTAGCAAATTGCCTGTGCAAAAATGCGCACAGATGCGCACATCTGCACACGGTTAAGCAGTCTCTTTAGAAAAAACTTTCCTAATAAAGATCTAATTATTTTACTTATAATTGCAAAAGACTTATAGATACTACTTTAGCGTCTAGTTTTGCCTTTTAGTCTGCCTATCTATCTGTGGGTAAAAAGTAGTTAAAAGTAGCTATTTTAACTCTAAGCACTACGCAAAGGTGCTCTAGTATCCTAATATAAATAGGCTACTCCTATCTATTACTATTAATCTTAGGGGACTATAGAGCTATATAACCTCCTACTAAAAAATCTTAGCTAGTTTTACTATAGTTATATCTTTATAAATAGCTATATAGTAGGCTATTTTACTAAAATAATCTATAATTACTAGTATACTATTATACTTATAGTTATACACCCTACTTTTAAAAAGAGTTATAATTATATCTATTATTATATTTTACTAAAGATCTATTAGAATTAGTAAACTATTAAGTTAGCTATACTATATGTATCTAGTAGACTTAACCTTTATATAGACCTTATAAGTCAGAATGTAATTCTTAATAAACTTATAGACCCTAGGCTACTAGAACTTTTTCTAAATAATATTAAGTGTCCTTATAAAACTAAAATAACCTACTAGTAAATTATTATAATAGCGTCTTAAGATCTTAATTCTAATACTAGCTAGCACGTATAGCCGACTATTAAACTAGAGTAGATAACTCTTAATTAGGCTTTACTACTCTATCTATATGTTAACTACAGAAATAAGAGAGTAACTTTATAGTAACTAAGTAGTAACGCTAATAGGCATAAGGCCACTTAGTATAAAGTTAGCAGCGGGACAAAGGTAATTTAGTTACGTGACTAGCATCCCGCCAAGCTAGTCTAATTAGGTATAGGGACTGGAGGACAACTATCCCGCCAAGAAGACAACATCCCGTTAGATTAAGAGGAGGACGGCAATGGGATGGGATAGACAGATAAAGATTAAAACTATATAGATCTAGGGGATCTCCTTAGTTTTAAATCTTCGTAGTTAATTCTCTTATAGTACTATCTCCTATATAGATTAGTGCTAGTTATTCTATATTATTTAGAATTAGAAGAGCCTTATACGAGACTGTTAACATCTTACTTAATTCCTTCTAAAGCCTCTAACGCGGACACCTCTAAGTTTACCTTACCTCCCTAATTCGGATTAGGACAAGATACGTGACTCCGTGTTAATACTATAGTATATAATTCTCTATAAATTATAAGAAACTCGCCCTTACTTTAATTATTATTAGGTTGCTTATTATCTCTTTAAAAATAGCTTAAAGTAAAGAGTTCTTAAATTTCCCTTATTACGCATTCTCTAAAGTAGGTCTTTTCCTAGGTTGCACAATCTGCGTAATAGCTACTAGCCTAGGCCTTTTTAGCCTCTTTTAAAGTATTTTAGCTTTCCTAAGCTTTAGCTTACTTTAAAGCTCTATAAGTAGCCTTCCTTAGGAACTATCTATCCTATTAAGCCTTTCTACTCCTTCTAACTTATAGTTAGGCCTTCGTAAGGGTCTATCTGCTAGATTTGTCTTTCCTAGGCAGTGTCTAATCCTAAAATTAAATAAGGCAAGCTATTTAGCCTATTAGATATAGTGTTAGGTTAGAACTTTAGTTGTTATAAACCCCTATAGGTTAGTATAATTTGTTAGGAGCTTTACTTACTCTATAGTGCCTTTTAAGTAGTACCTTTAGTGTTTAAAAGCTTTTACTATTATAAGTAGCTCTCTATTATATATATTATAATTACGCTTAGTCTAGCTTATCTTATGTAAGTAGAAGGCAACTAGGTACTATTATTTCTTTTCTTAAGGCCCTAGGTATAGTTAACTTAAGATACTAGATATTGCGTATCTAAAGGCGTTAGTCTCTACTCTTAAGGGCAATTTAGAGTTAAAATAGGCTAGTAAGAGCCTACTAGCAAAGATTTACTTTAGTTACTTAAACGCAGCCTAATTTCTTCTTATATTATTAGTAACTACTATAGGCCAATCCTTCTAGTCGCTAGGTAAGTACGTGTAGAGGACTTGCAACCCTTAAAACCCCTTTAATAAATCTTTAGTAGTAATTAGTAAAGCCTAGAAAAATCCTTATATCCTATACTAACTTAGGCTCTAGCTACTTCTATATACTCTTAACTCTGTCTCTTTCTATATATACGCCCTCTAGGCTTACTATAAATTCTAAGTAGCCTACCTCTTAGGTGTAGAACTTACACTTAAAGAGTTTAGCGTATATCTTATACTAGATAAGCTAATTTAGCACTATCTTTATATACTTAATATATTTCTTCTTACTTTAGAAATATATAAAAATATTATCTAAGTATATAATATAATAGATATTAAGTAAGTCTAATAGCACACTATTAATATAGCTCTAAAAGACTATAGGGGCGTTAGTTAACCTAAAGGGCATTACTATATACTTATAGTAGCCATATCTAGTCTAGAATACTATCTTCTATTTGTTGCCTGCCTTAATTTATATATAGTAATAGGCGTCTCTTAGATTTAATTTAGTGTATATAATAGCAGATTCTAGCTAGTCTAGTAACTCTTAGATTAGTAGAAGTAGGTAATAGTTTTTTATAGTTACTACGTTTAGTCTATAGTAATCTATATATAATTATAATTCTCTATTCTTTTTCTTTATAAAAAGAATTAGTGCTTCTGCTTCTAATTTTAAGTGGCGTATCTAGCCTCTTTTAAGGTTTCTCTTAATATACTCCTTTAAGACCTGTGCCTTTAGCGCTAATAGGCTATAGAGTAGTTTAAAGGGTACCTTCTTACCTACCTTAATATTAATAGATATTTTATAAGGCCTATAGTTTGCTAGTAAAGCGGCGTTTGTTTCTAAGAAGGCTTTTTTAAATCTCCCTTAGTAAACCTTAGATAGAATAGTCTTATTTAGACTAAATTAGCCTAGACTAACTCTATATATAACAAAATAGTTATTATTAGTATTTCTAGTAGTATTTGCGAATTATTATAGTCTCTTTATAGTAACCTTTTAGAATTTGCGCTTACTATTATTAAATTACAATATATAAGTAGTAAAGTTAGGTAGTAGGTTTTATTTAGTTAACTAGGGTATTCCTAGCACTATATTAAATTCTTTAATATCTCCTACAATAAATTTGTTTAATCTAGCCTAGATTTGCCTACAACTATCTATTATTATATAGGCTAGCTTAGTCTAGCCTTAAACCTTTAATTTAACTCTATTTAGGATTTTATAAGTCTAATTTACATTTGCTCTTAGTTAGACTATAACTTTTTCTACTATTCTAGTACTAATAAAGTTAGCCTCTATACTATAGTCTACTAGGGCCCTTACTTTAAAGGAGCCTACTACTATTTAAATAACCCCTTTTAAGGCAATTAGGGACTCTCTAGCCGTATAGGGGCCTCTTATCTTTAAGGTAGCTATAGTAAGCAATCTTTGTCCTTTTATATATATAATAAAGCCTATTAGTCTAAGAAATAGATAACTTAGGGCTTGTCTTTTTCTGCCTCTATTTTTTGCTTTAGGTAGTTATCTTTATAGTGCCCTTGCTTATAATAGTAGAAATAGTTATTCTTTTTCTAGTTTAGTAGTAATTATATCTTATAACACTTATTTTATTTTTTATATTATAGGTTATAGCACCTCTAGTCTAGTTTAGTGTTATTTAACTTAGATTATTTCTAGCTAGTTATGCCTTGCCTATTATCCTCTTAGGTCTTCTTATTATTATTCTTTTACTTTTACTTACTGTCACTAATCTAAGGTGCGACCCCCTTACTTATATTATTCTCGGCTATTGCCCTTTTGGAACTAGCGTAGTTTTAAGCAAGGTCCTAAGCAAGACTATATATATAGCCTATCTACGTACCTACTTTATATAGGTATCGCTACTATTTTATATTTAGATTCTAACTACTAGTTATCTTATATATGGTGTAACAGCCCCTATAGTGTCCTTACACTATAGTAGCGATTGTTAAGCTGCAGCTTAACTATCTAAAAATTTAGCCTATCTCTAGGACGTTACTAACAATAACGCCTATTAACTAATATAGTAGGCGGGCTCCTCTGCGTTCTTAAGTATCTTAGGTATTAGGAGTATAAATGCCTCCCCTAGAGCGTTACTAACATAACTAATAGTAACAATAACGCTTACCTATAGGTTACCAATTAACAATAATAGGTATAGTAGAAGATAAAGAATAACTGCTACCTTATTTATAGTAGCACATAGGTCACATCTTACTAGATATTAGCTCCCTAGCACTATTATAATAGTTTCTAGGAGAATAACTTACTTATAAGTAATATAGCTCTCTATAATAACCTATAAGCTTACTAAGCTTTACATATAATAACTACTAAGATAGTTATAAGGGTAGCTTACTAATAAGCAAATCTAGTTATTATAATAACTATAAGCCTAGCTTACTTAAACAAGCCACCTATAACTATTTATTAAACTTATTATAAGTTACTATAAATTATAGTAATCCTATTCATCTTACTAATAAGAGATAAGATAACATTAATATTATTATCTAGTTCTAATAATAATAACATTTCTAACTATAATATTTCTAATTATAATATCTCTTCTATTACCTACAATACATAGAACCTCTGCGATAATAGTAGACAGTTATATAGAACCTCTATAATAATAGTAAATAGTTATAATATATAAAACCTCTATAATAATAACAAATAGTTATAATATACAAAACCTCTATAATAATAATAGACGATTATAAAACCTCTATAATAATAGTAAATAGACACACACAACCTCTATAATAATAGTAGATAGTAATAATCTAGATAACTTAGAGTCTAAGGTATAGTTATAAGCTAAGTTAGTAGAACCTATATTCCTAGTAAATTGCTCTAGTGCAATATAGCAGCAAACCTAGTTTGGGCACGCTCGCTTTGTGTAGTTAAAAGTCTTAAGACCTTATAGTAATTCTAATAAGTCTTACCTACTTTAGTAAAAGTCTAGGGAGTCTAACATTGTTATATAATATCTTGAATTTTTACACATACTTAGATTTTTATAGTTATATATAGGCCATAGTCGCGACGCCTTATATAAAAGCAACTATTACAATTAACTATAGTATCTACCGTGTTTTTAACTTTGCAATCTTAACCTTTAATCTAAATTATACATTACTAAGAGACAAACCTATTATATATAGTAGATAAGATAGCGAGACCTAGCTATAATAATAATAATAATAATAATAATAATAATAATATTAGCTTCTATAAGAAGTTCTGCGACTTTATTACTACGTCTTAGCCAGAGGTCCTAACTTAATAGAGCACTACTTAGGGTACTCTACCTATAGATTAGAATAAGTTAGATAATAACTTGTTAAAAATAGCGCGACGTTATAATAAGCGCAAAGATATATTTAAAAAGGGACTTCTTTAACCTAAAGATTATAATAAGGCTTTTGTAGATAATAATAATAATAAAAGTAAACCTTATAATAAAGGCAATCCTTTTACAAATATATCTAATTATTTAACTATAATATATAACTAATAGGACTATACTAGTCTACTATCTACTAATCTTCCCAAGTATATATACTTTACTAATATTACTAACACTAATAATAATATATTAAATTATAAACTCTGCGTTAGCGTAACTAGTGTTAAGGATAGTTTAAAGCTAAATAAAGTTAAGATTTAAGAACACGTGTAGTTTGTTAACGTAGTAAACTAGAAACCTAAATTCTAGTAAGATATTATTACGTCACTATTAATAACTGTACAATAAGTTACTAATAAGCTAGAGGATAATTAGATTAAACTCTAAGAGCTTAAGCAGCTTTAGGCTAGTTATAAGGTGTTAGAGTAATAGTTTATAACAAAGTTAAAATAAGTTAAAATATTAAAAGATTATATTGCTTTGCATAAGCACTCTTTTAAAATTATAAAGTAGAAGAAAATTAAGTTATTATTATTAACGTTTCTATTGCTTCTAAAATTTTCTATAGAGTAAATACAGCCATAGGCAAATCGTACAGGTGGACAAGGGGCACTTTCTCCTAGTGAAAAAAGCCCTTTAAAGGGGGTTAAGAAAAAACTAACACTAGTGGCCAATTGTCTGTCTAAAGCGTAAATTGAAATTTCCCACAAAGTTTTTCCTAAATTAGAAGATAGTAATATGCCTTAATTAACTTTCTCGTCCTATAAGTTTAAATCTTAATAACTTATTAAGACTAGTAACTAGTTAAAGATGTCATAATTATTAGAGATACTTGCTAATAACTTTCCCGTCCTATAAGTTTAATCTAGTAACTTAGTTAAGACTAGCTTAAATAGTTAGAAATTTCTTAATTATTAGAGATACTAGCTTATTTAGGCTACTTTTCTTCTTATCTACAAAGATTAGTTTTTTGGTATTTAAAAACCAGAGGGGAGAGAGGGCGAGATTTGAACTCGCTAAGGAGTCTAAGTTTTCGCTTATTACTAGACTAAAATCCTCGCTTATGGTCCCCCACCACAGCGTAGATTTACTATCTAGGCTTCTGCTATACTTAGACGACCTTACGCCCGTATCCACCATAATACGCCCCTCTAAAATTAAGTTATAAGCACACTATAACTTAATAAAAAAAGACTTTATTATTCTTAGAAAGTTAAAAATACTAGTAGCCTATTATATGGCCCTATAGCAACAGTTTAGAGAGCTTTAAGATTGCCTACTTAACAACTACGTCCTATATATTAAATATTAAGACTTAGAAAACTACATTACGCAATCTATAGAGTTAGAATAGGCGCTTTAGCGAGAATTAGATACTATGCGTACTCTTATTACTAAGCTTAAAGAACAGCCATCTATACGCGTTATTTATTATTATTAACTTTATAATACTAGACAGTTTGTAATAGATCTAACTTAGCCAATTCTATTTATTAAATAACTACTAAATATAGAAGTTTGTTATACACCTACTAATAATCTATTACTTAATTATACACATTATTCCCTTACTCTAGACTTATAATATAACCTGCATGCCATAAGCCATATAAGTTACGCATAATAATAGACCTATTTAATACCTTTTTATAAAGTATTCCTATTACTAAAACTTATAGTAGACCTTTAGTACTCGTATTAAATCTATATGCCTAAGATAGATTATTTCTCTAGTAAGAATAAAGATAAAGACAACTATAAATATTAGCGTATTATATTAATAGATAAGCTGCAGACTCTTCTAAATAAATAGTTACGTATTATATACTTGCGTAGTTAACTTAAGGGACAGGCATAGACTCTTCTATACCTGCATTTTAAGACTGCTACAACTATCGCTAATATGCTTAACTACCTTAATAAGATCTATTTGTCTAAAAACAAGCTATTAGACGCCTAGAAGAAGATTATAGGCGATTCCCTAGTTTAGGGTCCTAGAGAGATACTTACTAACTAGCACGCACAATTTATAGCTGTTGTTAACTTTCTTAATATGCCTAACTACCTACTAATAAGCCAAGCCTATTAGCTTATATATAGTTATATTATTTATACTACTAATATATTATCTATGCCTAGAGAATCTTTTGCGTCTTATATAAATTAAGTCTTATATATAGAGCGCCTTAACTATAAGTCTATTTTAGATTGCTCTAGTACATCTACTATAGTGCCTAATTATTCAAAACCTTGCTTAATAAACATTACCGCCACTAGGTCTAATACTACAATATATACTATATTCTTCACCCCACATATAAGTAGAACTACTAGACGTAATAATTATAAATGTACATTATAAGAATTAGATCTGCTAGCTAAGGCCAATACATATTTTAAATATAGAGTTATAGAATATTGTGTAATAGAAGCCACTACTAGCTATTATAATAACGCAATTACCCTAGTAAAGAATATTAAGTATCTCTATATTATTCTCTCTAGCCCTATTAACTATAAAGATGCACAACACGTCTATGCTATTTAGATAAATTCTAACTAACTATATAGTATCTATAAATATAATAGTTTGAGCGATAAGTTACCTAAGTATAAGATCCCTAATAAGAATAATATATATTACGGTTAGAACTATAAGAATAATAATAAGTTATATTTTTAGTAACTTCTAAGCGAAACTGCGTAAGAGAGTAATATTAACAGTATATATAAAGAAATCTTAGAGTAGTATAATAAAAAATAGATAAGTTTAAACTAGATTCTAAGCTTAGCCTTAACCTATAGCGTATATAATAGATCTTTACCATTGCTATTAATATAGAACCTTAACTAAACAAAATTAAGTAGTTATAGTTTACTTATCTTATTAAGCTTACTATACCTTATAAATAAGCCAAGGCATATTAACTTACTAATATAGAGGCTAGCGTAAGTTTTATTAGTTCTATATACGTTAAACAGCACTAATTAAGATTATATAATATTAATAACCTAATTATATTATATCTCGCCAATAGTAAGATGGTTAACAAAATTAGTTAAGCTATAGACCTTACTATATAGTATAAAACTTATACTAGCACGACTATATATTTTATTACTAATATTAGAACTTTTAATATTATACTTAGCATAAATTAGATGTTTACCCATAACCCATAACTAGAATTACATAACTAGTCTATAATATTTAACGCTTACTACTATCTAGTTAACTATCTTAAGAATACTTTACCTAAGATAGTATGAGGGTGCTAAGTATAAGCAGGTTAAAAAGGTAAGATTCGAGCTAGGGTACGTATGTACGTACGTACGAAGTCTATATACAGGGCGCGCTAGTGGCCAAATTGGGCACTAGCGTCGGATTTTACGGAGATAGCCAGGTGGCCCCAAGTGACCCGGTGACAGATAGTATACTACAGCAAACCGCCAGCCAGCTCCTTATAACCCACACTACAGAACAATATTAGTATTATTATAGGCAAGGCAGCTTATCTTATAGTAGTACACTATCTAGACTTAGTTACCTAATTAGAATCTTATTATTAGGACTAGCTTAGTTACTTGTCTAATCCTACTAATAGCAACTATAATACGTAAACCTTCTACGCAACTATGAGTCTTACTACTTATAGTTAGACTAACTATAATAAGTTTATAAAGAAGTTAGTTAACAAGCTATAAATAATAAATAAACTTAAGCAGCTACTACTAAGTTAGTTATATAATAAGTTTTAGTATTTTAACCTAAAGGAGGCTAATAAGTTAGCTTCTTATCGCCCTAGTGTTAACTATGCCATTAACCTAGTTAATAACAAAGCGCTATAACTGTACATCTATAGCCTTATATATTTAGAAACAATAGTAGTTAAGAAATATATTAATAAAATAACTATAATGGACTTTTTATAGACAAGTATATCTTAGTACGCGTTACTTATCCTTATTATTAAAAAACTAGGGAATAGATTACGTATCTGCGTTAATTACCGCGCTATTAACGCCATTACAAAGCGTAATTGCAATGCGCCACTATTACTAAAAGACACACTAGCGCAAATAAATAAAACTAAGTTTATGTCTATTATAGACATTATTATCGGTTTTAATAATATATGTATTAAGGAGAAAAAATAGCGTTTCTAACCCGCTATGGCCTATATAAATACACTATTATACTATTTGGCCTTATTAACGCCCTAGTACTTTTTAGACTTATATTAATAAAATGCTACAACAACACCTTAACAACTTCTACACAGCATATCTAGACAATATACTTATATATAGTAAGACTAAGAAGAACTATATTAGATATATATAGACTATTATTAATAAGTTAGAATAAGTAGGTCTATATTTAAATATTAATAAGTATTAGTTTAAGGTTAAGAAGGTTAAGTACCTTAGAATTATCCTAATAACTAAAGGCATTAAGATGGATTCTAAAAAGTATAGGTAGTTTACAACTAGTAACTACCGCAGTTACTTAAAGATATATAGGCCTTTCTAGGCTTTATAAACTTTTATTAATAGTTTATTAAAGAATTTAGCTAGATCGCCTGCCTATTAACTAATCTCACAAAGGGCGACACACTAAAAAACTAGCCCATTAAGCTAGAATCTCGTACTATAATTACTTTTAATGCGCTTAAGCAAGCCTTTACAATAGTACCTATACTTATTTATTTTAACTTAGATAAGAAAACCTAGTTAGAGACTAATACGTCTAACTTTATTACTACTACTATCTTATTATAAAAAGATAATTAAGATATATTACGGCCTATCGCGTACCTATTATATAAAATAAACCCTACTAAGTGCAACTATAAAATCTATAATAAGAAGCTTTTGGCCATAGTATGCACGTTTAAGAAATAGAAATCCGAACTCTTAGATACTTAGGATTCTATTAACGTTGTTACTAATCACCTAGCCTTGCAGTACTTTTTAACTAGTAAGTAGCTTAACTAATAATAAGCATAATAAGTAGAGTTTCTAGCTAAATTTAACTTTTATATTAGATATTGTCTAGGTAAGCAAGACATAAAATCTAATATCTTAACGCGCTATTTAAGTAACTTACTTAAAGATAATAATAATATTCGCTAACAATACTAGGTATAAATAGTCATACGCCTAGAGATTTTTAAAGGCAAAAATTACATTATATAGTTACCACTACTTACGCGTTATTAGATAAGAGTTATTACTCTAGCCTATAACTTATAGCTATATTATACTATATAGCTAAACTAGCTACTAATAATAATAATAACAATCCTATTATTACAACCCTAATAGAAACTAAGAAGATAACGCAACTACTTAAGAATATTAAGAAAGCATATACTACTAATAAAATAGTTTAGAATATTATTACTACTATTAGAACTAAGGCCTAACGTTTGCCAGAAAAGCTCCTTAAATAGAGACTTAGAATTAAGATTACTAGCTATTAGCTAAGCAAAGAGTTACTATATATTAAAGACTAACTATATATCTCTAACAACAAGAAAATCTATACGTGTATCCTTAAGCAAGCTTATAATAGTATTACTACTAGATATATTAGTTATAAGAGTACTTATAAACATATTAGTTATTAGTATTACTAGCCACGCATAACACATACCATTGCCTACTATGTCTATGCCTACGTATTCTATTACTACAGCAAGCTATACTATAACGCTAAGTATGACTTATTACACCTGCTGCAAATCCTAGACTATTACTAAAAATTATTAATATTAATAGACTTTATTATTAGCTTACTACCTTATTACAATAATAGTAAGGTATATATAGCCATTATAGTTATTATAGACTAGCTTAGCAAAAGAAAAAGTTTATTCCTATAGTTAAGATTATAGCTAAGGCAGTTATAAAAGCTTTTATTACTTATATCTAGCATAAAAAGGGTTTTCTAGAGAATATTATTAGTAACTATAGTTAATAGTTTATATTACACTTTTAAAAACCTCTTTATAAGTGTCTAAGTACAAAGTCCCACCTATCTACTAGTTAGCACCCTAAGACTAATAGTTAAACTAAAGTTGCTAACACTATACTTAAGAAGTACCTATATATATATATATATTAACTACTAGTAAGATAACTAGACTCTATACCTACCTATAGCAGAATTTGTCGCTAACTTATTAGTTAGCGAGTTAATAAAAGTCGCACTTTTTATTACTACTAAGGGTTACTTACTATATAATAATACTAAGCCCGTATAGTTATATAATATTAAGTTAGTAAGTAGAAACACTGCCACTAGCAAGCGCCCACTTATAGCACCCGCCTATATAGATTACTAACGCGCAGATAACTTTATTAACTCTCTTATCTAACTATGCAATTTCTTACGCAATAACTTATAGTAGGCATAAGCTAAATAGGCTAAGTACACTAACACAAAACGCGCGCCTGCACCTTATTTTAAGGTTAGTAATAAGGTAATATTAAATACGCGCAACTTAAAGACTAAGTGACCTAGCTCTTTACTTAACTATAAAAATAGGGGACCTTTTTATATTATCTACGTTATTAATAATATAGCATATAAGCTTAACTTACCTAAGAAGATAGGCCAACTATATAATATTTTCTACCTATGGCTATTGCACCTATATAACAAACAACTACTTACTAGGCAAACGTATAATAAAGATAATATACTATTAGATAAATATATAGAGAAGAAATATAAGGTAAGGACTATACTTACCTATTACTTAAAGAAGTTAAAGAAAGACCTATATATACCCAATCGCAGCATTATCAAGTATAAAGTTATATAGCATAGATTTAATAACCCTACTTAGAAGCCTTACTATAACCTGCTTAATTGCCCTTAGCTTATCGCTAGTTTTTATACTAAGAACTTAAAAAAACCTACTATACTATATAACTTTAACAATTTTATTACACGCTAGGATATTATCGCGTGTCTTACTACTATCCTAGCCATAGACGCCCGCCTAGATACCTAGAGATAGATAAATATAGGTCTTAAGTTAGCAACAAATAGCAGTCCCCCTAGAAACCCTTCTAGTAGTAATTCTCTTAGCCAGGTTAAGCATACTAACCTATGCGATAACAGTACTAATAATAATAGTACTAATAATAATAGTACTAATAATAATAGTACTAATAATAATAGTACTAATAATAATAGTACTAATAATAATAATACTAATAATAATAGTGCCACTAACACAACCCTAATAGACGTTAACAAATTAAATTAAATCTATAGTAATTTAGTAGAAATTTACAATAATTTAGTATAAATTACTATAAGAATTATAATAATTTAAAATAGTGCGTAATAAATTATAATAGACTATAATAAATCGTAATAGAGTATAATAGTTACATAGCTATTAGTATATAATTAAAAAGAATCTTAGTAGTATTAGAGTTACTACTATAAAAGGGAGGAGTAGTGTTACTAATCTAAGGTGCGACCCCCTCGCTTACATTATCCTCGGCTATTGCCCTTTTAGGACTAGCGTAGTTTTAAGCAAGGTCCTAAGCAAGGCTACGTATATAGTCTATCTACGTACCTACTTTATATAGATATTACTACTATTTTATATTTAGATTCTAACTACTAGTTATCTTATATATAACGTAACGACCCCTATAGTGCCCTTACACTTACCTCGCTTTAGCCCTTAAATAACCTACTAGTGTTAGTTAGCTATTTCCTCTAGTTAAATAAGGCTAGTCTACTACTATAGTTACTATTAGAGCCTCTTTACTACTTAACTATCTAGAGTAGAGAAAAAATCGCTAATATATTAATTATTATAATTATCTAAGGAATAATTAGAGTTAATCTCTTCCCACTAATTCTTAAGATAGTTTAGAAGTTTAGTTAGGGTCTAATAACTTTACTTTATGTTTTTAATACGCTAATAAGTCTCTTATTTTTTTAGCTTATTTCTAGAGTATTTACTATAGTCTACTTTATTAGTTTCTATATTATCTTACGCTTATATTTGCGCTTAGAAATCTTCTAGACTACTTTATTCTAGAAGTTATATTATATATTTCTAAAATAGTAGTATATAAACTTTATTTAGGCTAGATTAGTACTAAAGGCTAGTGCGTATTAAATATAGTTTTTGCAGCCTTTTACCTAGGCGTTTAGTTTTTTTTAACCTCCTTCTTTAAATTAGGCAGGCTTTAGTAGTTTTAGTAGTTGTAGATCTAAGCTAGCTATTATTATTTAGGGTAGGATAATAGGCGTAATACTAGTTCTTAGGGACTTTTTCTTATTCTTTTTACTTAGTTGCTTACTTTTTTATCCGCCTTTCTTACGTAAAGGAGAGTCCTCTCTAGAGCTACTAGACTTCTTTAATAAGTTGCTACTCTACTATTAGGATTACTTATATTCTCTTTAATAGTTTTAGGTATTAGTTACCTACTCTTACCTTTATTCTTTTTTATTATAGCTTTAGCGTTACTTATAAAAGTTAAGGTTCTTTATTTATTATTATTAAGTTCTATTTTAGCCTATAGAATTTTAAATTAGTCCTATAAGGCTTTAATAGCCTTGCGCTTCTTTATAATCTTAATTTCTTACTTAAGTTCTTTTTCTAATATTATATTTAAGCTTTTCTAGCGCTTAAGGCTGCTTATTTTTTATCTATACTAGTTTGGCCTAGTTTAGGGTCCTTAATGCTAGCGTGAGATTGTCCCTCGCTAGTTACTATTGCTCTACTTAGGCTAGCTATAGAGGCTAGATATTAGCTTTAACAAATATTACTTATATTAGAATAATAAGATATAAAGTAGTAAGAGATTGTATTATAAAATTATAGGTATAATACTTAATCTATTAATTTACTACTAAGGCAATCCCTTTAAGAAGGGAAGTAGGTCTAAAGACTATAAGGCCTAAGAAGAAAACTCTAACTAGCTAAGACTAATCTAGGCTAGTCTAGGGCAACTAGGGAGTTACGCTGCCATAGAGGACGCGTTATAATAATTTTATAGATATCTAAGGCTATATAGTCTACTAAGCTTTTTTTTATAATTACCTTTTTTACGCTCTTTTTAATTACTAAGTAGGGGGCTCTATTTTTTTTGTTATGTTATTTGAGATAAAAGCCTTTGTTGTCCTACTCCTAGGTAGATTAATTAACGCCACATAGTCTACTAAGTACCTACTATAGCTTTTTAAATTTACTTTAAATTTATACTTATTATCTCTAGTTATTTATTTTTATTTAGAAAGTGAGTATAGTAACTATAAATATAGATATTACTTTAATTTAGGCTTAGATCAATTATTATAGCTCTAATTTTAGCTAATTAATAGTAGTAAAAATACTATCTAAACTAGCTTTTAAAAATCTTATTTAAAAATTAAAAATTATAAAAAGCAAATAAGTTTTTTTATAAAGATATATACCTACTAACACTACTTTACTTTAAAGCTTAATAAAAAGATTTATATTTATATATATTTTAATAAACTTATTAATAAGCTTTTATTTTACTTACTTAAGTATACTATTTAGTTTCCTAGTATAAAGTAGCATAGTTTAGCGCTTAATTTTTTATTAGTCTAGTTTTTAAATTATAAGCGCTCTTTCTATAAAAGTATTACTATATTCCTATCTTATAAAATAACTATAATTTCAAGATTATATTTAGCCTAGTCTCTACTATTTTAGCAAATAGCTTAAATATATTTATAATTTTAAAAAGTAATTTTAAGACTAGGATAAAGGTAAAAGGCTTGCCACTAAATTCTTCCTATTTATAATATATAGTGTGGCTTCTAAAATAAAATATTAAAGATTTTTATTATGTGGAGATTCTAACTAAGGTTAAGTTCGCACTATACATAGAGAGAAGTAAAATAGAAGGCACTAAAACCTAGTATCTAGCACATAGTAGTAGTAATAAAATATATATAAAATAATAATTTTATTATTAACTTTCTATATAGTAGTATTAGTAATAGTAGTAAATAAATAGTCTAATATCTAGTATAACTAAGTTATATATTATCTCTTAACTAGTAGACTATTAGAAAGCTATAGTAGACTATAGAGTTATAACTATAAGAGTAGTATAGGCAATAGGACGCTTAACTATAGTATTACCGAGCGAGCTGCAGGCAGGTAACCTAGTTGGGACTAGCGCCTTGGCAACAGTATATAGTTGGCGCGCAATATATAATTACACGCCATCGCAAGTATCTTATATTTAAATTTAACTACCTTTTATCTTATCTATGACTAGATACGTAACGGGTGATTGGACTCTTATAATAGTTTAGTTATTACGCTTATAACCTATTAGTAGTATAACTATAGTTTACTATACGCACAGCGTATAAAGTCTACCTACTTTTATAATATTAGTAATGCCTAATATACTAAATCTTTATCTCTTTATTTATAATATCTAATAATATAATAACTACTTTCTAGCAATCTAATATTATGTCTAAGTCTAATACCTATAGTAATATAGCTATTATTAAATTTAGTTGGAGTATAAATAACTAGCTAGGCAAAGTTAAAGATAATTCCTAGAGATTTAGTAACTTTATACAACTAGAAGAATTATTAAAAGGGCCTCTAAAGCTTATCTTTAAGTATCCTATTAGTAATATCTTTAGGCTAATTTACTATATTTTATGCCTCTAAATCCTAAAGTGTAAAACACTCCTTTAATATCTAAATATTAGTAAAAACGCAGCCTTTATAACGTAATAATAGTATAATATAGAGATTATACTATAAAAGCTTAAAAATATAATTAAAATAAAGGTAATAAGGACTATAAGGGCAAGAACTAGAGTAAAGCAAGAAAAAGTTTATTATAATATATAAAACGCTAAAGGCATAGTAGTAGTATAAAAGCTTATTAAGATAGTAGTAATTATCTAAACTACTATTAAGATAAGAGACTATAAGTAATAAGGATAAAGATAAGTAGTAGTAGTAGAAGTATAAGAAAGATAGATAGTAGCAGTAAGGTTCTAAATAGTAGTATATAGCTTGCTAGTTATAAGAGAAAAATTACTATAAAAAAGTTAGATAAAATAGTTAGGTTAGTTACTATTATAATTATTATTATTATTATTATAATAAAAAATATTATTAAAGAAATTATTAATTACGTAACACAGTGGTTAGTTAAACAGCTGGCCTAGGATCACGTGACATTACGGATTGACCCTAGGGGAGAACTAACATAAAATATAGAAAAAGAAAGGCTATAGTAGTAGTAAGAAAAGGATATATAGCGTGTAGTAGGGGTTAAATAAGAGGTATTGCTAGGAGGAGGGTTTTAAGGATAGAAGGAAGGGTATGACCAGCGGTCTGGGGTTTATATTGATCTGCAGCGCGTGTTTGCCAGGGTGGGCGATTGTAGGCGAAAGCTTACCGAATAGCAGGAACTAAATTGGTCCATGTTTCCCAGAAATTCCCGCCTTACTAGGCGATGAAAGCCCCCCAATGCTTATCTTTGCTCAAGCTACGCCGCACCGGTTGTGTGTCACATTCCGCTTTCAGTCTTTATTAACGTACCCAATGAAAGGGCACCGTTGCTTACTAAAAAGGCAGCAATTACCAATGCAGCGACAGCTAAGTTTTTCGTACTCCCCAAAATTTATTAAAGACCACAGTAACCATGTAGTTCTTTGCCTTGTCTGACGTGCAAGAGTGTGGGAATCGAAAGCTCCGAACCTGTGGGGATAAGCACCCAGACATAACTGCACCTCGCCGCCTTGCACATGCGTTCACATTGCATCGTGACGTCACTCCGTATGCATGTTGTTCGACGTTTTTGGGTACTCGAGCGCTAGCTGAACCAACCTATTGATCCAATCATGATACCATATCGCATCTATTCCCAAACAAGAAATGGCTCAGTTGTGAGCTTATTCAACAATCTGGTAGCATCTTCTCGTCAACAGCTCCTATCCTTCTATTCTACCTGGTATTATTGTTCCTTTTGCTACATCTATCAGGTTCAGCCACACAAGATATTCAATGATGTTAGATCAATCTCCCTATACAGCGCTTGCAACAAAAGAGTCCACGGAGTCCAATGAGCCGCTTTTGGGTGAAACTGTCCCGCTTCGTGTAG
The DNA here is from genome assembly GCA_014281115.1 of Laburnicola sp. R22_1. NCBI lineage: Eukaryota > Fungi > Ascomycota > Dothideomycetes > Pleosporales > Didymosphaeriaceae > Laburnicola > Laburnicola sp. R22_1. The sequence continues at coordinate 567,862 of JACONQ010000015.1, forward strand.
AAAATCATACGAAGCTACAGAAGCAACTGCACTGGATCTTCCATTGTGTCAGTTCGATTGCTATACTCGGGCTATCGCTTGGTCTATACTTTGCACTCCGAACCAGTCTGACAAAATGTTGGGACATGTTCAATTATTACTGTAAGACAGAAGCTCAAAAGGCTGGTTTATGAGACACTAACCCATTAGCTCCTGTGAACGAAGCCGTGGCTCCGCATTCATACATTCATAAACTGTTCAACGGCTCGCTATAGTACAAGAGTCCCTTTAAAGGTCCACCTACCCCGGAAGTCGAAGACGCATGGTACGATATCATGAAATGTAAGCGCAGCCTCAAATCATCTGTGACATGCCCAAAGCTAATCCATACGTTCAGATGGCATGATAAGTGCCTCCAAAGAGGATATCGAAAAGGTACAGCACCTGGATTGGAGCGCTCAATTCTCACTGCTTTCATCTCATCGTGGCTTTTACGCCAAATCGCCAAGGAGACTCTTCATCTGACGACAGAGTATAGATTTCGATACCGACCCTATGCTCCAAGTTGGCGAAAAGTCAGACTCTTCGTACGCGGAGAACTATAAGCGCGCCAACTTCGAGACAGATCCCATGCTTCAGGTCGGGGGAAAGGCTTCTTCGTCGTACACGGAGAGCTACAAGAGAGAAAATTTCGAAATCGATCCGATGCTTCAAGTTGGGGAGAAGTCTGACTCTTCGTATGCGGAAATCTATAAGAGAGCCAATTTTGAAACGGACCCTATGCTTCAGGTGGGAGAGAAGTCGGATTCTTCATATGCCGAAAGCTACTAGAGAGCGGACCCAGTTTTGCGCTTCGTGTGGGAAGAAGTGAGATATGTGTGTTGTTCTTAAATGTAATTTCCTCTGTAATAAATACAGTCGTTAGTCTTCTACTTCAAGCACTTGTGATAGATGCGTCGTAACGAGCATCACTGGCAACATGTATAAGATTATGAGCGACTTACCACCACACTCTCAGCATCACCTACCTCTGCGACCGTTTTCATGCTCAGAGCCTCAACTCAATCCCAAAAGCTACAACAGCTATCACCTTAACCCATTCCATGTTAATCTAGACATCTTCCACACTCCCAGCACACCACACCGCGCCTGTGTCTCCTGAATTTTAGTCCAGACGCCCAGCAGTACAAGACGTAGGACCATGTACCGAAAATTTTGAACCGAACGCGCGCCATTGAGGAGCCGGAGAGGGATTTTAGTATCATGATTCAGTTTTAAAAAAGGAAAAAAAGAAGAAAAAAAGAAACATCGTCTTGCTTGTAAGATTATATAGTTCTTATCTATCTCATGTCAACTTCACTTACCTCATTTAGTCTTCGCTATGGTTTTGGATCCATCGCCGCATGCCCCATACCATTTCAACGCCCCAGTAGTTGTCGCTCCAAGCACGCCTCGCCACTTAAATCTTTTGACACACAGCTACAGGACAATGTTTGAGTACCTTCAGTCTTCGTATTGCCTATACCAAGGCAACACGCAGGGCTCAGACTTTTTTCCTCGTACTGTGACCTTTCTCGCTCCATGCGCGACTTACATTTCTCTTTCGTCGCCCCACACCGACCAGGAATACCTCTCTCATACCCCAAAGTCCAACCATGACTTCGACAAGGCGATTTTTCATCACGCGCTTCCTCGTGAATGAATAAGTGTACTGCATTTTAAACCAAATAACCGCTCTCACGCCCAAGATCCAACCATGAAAGGCGTCCAAGGTGATTTTTTGATGCCCCCTTTTCCCCTCCCTCCGCCTCTCTATAGTCGTTTCCCATCTAGTTTTATAGCATCCAACCACGCAACCACGCAGCCTCCTCCACCTCCACCTCATACATATGGGTCGCCAACGCCTTTCTTATAGTCCGCAGAAGACCAAGAAACACGCATCTTCGATTGCGCGTATCGATTCTGGACACCACCCTCTCCATGGGGAAATTGTATGGATCCTTGAACAGGCACCCAAGAATCTCTCCATAGAAGACTGCGAAGTGGCTTTTTGAACAGCCACGCACCCCTCCATAGGCACCTTCCACTGCCACTTCCAGCTGAATTTTAAATAGCCACCCCGAAATCTCTCCACCCAGTTTGAGCTTTGGAATTTTCCACACCTCTGCTCTCCATGTCTGTGTCTTCCAGTTTTTTTCAAGCAGCCACCCTCTCTCTCTCTCTGCACATGATCACTCTTGCTTATAGATTTTATTCCACACACAAATCCCCACACCCATCAACTGTGGCCAGATACGTTTTTAAACACCCAACCCTCTCTCTCCGCATCTCATTTCTGCTACTGGATTTTATTCCACACCCAAACCCCACACCCATAATTTCTGGTCATATCGGGTTTTAAACAACCGCCTCTCTCCACATAGGACCTTCTGGTTGTGATTTTAGTCCACACCCAAACTCCACACACCCATCATGTAGCTGATGCCCATTTTAAACAGCCACACTCTCCATCGTCGCTTTCCAGATGGTATTTTAGTGCCCCAGAGATAGAGGCAGAGGGTAGACGTAGTGTAAGAAGAGAATCTTTGCAGGGCGGGAAGAGCGAGCTTATATAGAGGCGTGTATCTGGAGCGCGATCGGACGAGGAGTGTACAGCGGTGAAACAATGAGCGCGAACAGGGAGGATCATCATTGCAGGTTGGTGGTGGTGATGGTGGTGGTGGTTATTCCATGCATACACTTCCACGCCACCATCTCAAGACACAGTCAGCGCGGGCGACCGAGTAGACACATGTCACCAAATCACAACACAACACGACACAACACGACACATCATGCCAAACAAAAACAATCGCACATGCTTAATCACATAGGCATACACATACTGCCACACTACCCAACCCTACATCGATCACCCCACAAATCCCCGCCCAATCCCCACCCCTCCTCCCCACTCAATACTCCGCCAACTTCAACCTCCGCCCAATATTCCTCCTAATAACAGCGCGCTGGTCCTCCATCGGGTCGTCTTCCTCGTTCGCTCTGAGCGCCGAAAGGAGCATTCCGGCGTCGAAAAAGCCATCTGGGAAAATAGGGAATCAGCAAAATGAAAAGAGATGACACACAGAGAAGAAACAACAGCAATGCGATGCGCGTGAGGGGTATTTATATGTATATGAAAAAGGCAAATGTAAAGTCTTGCCTAGACGGGGTATAAAAAACATACATGTGCAAGCCATAGCAGAAATATGCGCGAAAGAAGATCAAGAAGAAGAGAACGTGTTCGGGTAAAGGCGTCTCACCACCGCCCTCGTGCACTTCCGCGTTTTAAACGTCTTGATGGTCGGACGCCGCGGGGAGCTCACGTGGACGGTAGTGAGCGGCTTGAAAGGGGGCGACTGGGGAGGTGTAAGGGGTGCAGCGGGGCGGAGTGTGACGTTTACAACGGGATCGAGCTTGGTAGAAGGAGAAGGAGGAGAAAGGGAAGTCCTACATCCGCCGAGACCATCGTCGTCGCTTTCCGCGACGTCTTCGTCCACTACAGGCGCTTGTGCCTTTCCATCGCTCTTGATGATGCGACCGCGACTCTTGACGCGCGCTGCCTTTGGTCGATCTTCAGCTTCGCGGGCCCGCGACGCTGTTTTGTCGGCAGAGGTGCCTCGTCGTTTGATCTGACGTAGGAGCTTACGAACTTCGAGGAAGTATGATTCCAAGGCATCGATGAATCGAGAGGTTTGCCTGTGCTTAGATGATGCGCAAATGGAGATGCTACCATCCTTGATAATGTAGCCGATGCCGAAACCGTCGCCTGAAGTAGGACCGAAGCCGAACTGCCTCAAAGAAGGGTTACCGCAATTTGAGGTAGAGAGAATCGTATTGTTGAGCTTGTCCCAGCCGGCATCAGCAAACAGAGCTGGCATCTGATGTTGCACAGGAGCTGGTGGCGAGCTGTTGATCGAGCCATTCTCAGACAGAACAGAATTGCGCTTCGGGGAGCCGACGGTGGAGTTGACGGCCTCTGGACTCGAAGGCCGCGTCGAATCCCAGCCATCACTACTTGCCATCTCGGCACCATCTTCATCTATGGCTCGCTGCCAAATGCAGTACAAGGCGTACATGTGCCTATCGGGGCCTTGTGCTTTCGCGCAGTCCTTGGTTGTCGCAGTGTGCTTCTCGCAAGCCTTTCGCAGAGTATCGATCTTTGCAGCTGCTGGGTTCTCGCCCCAGAAAGTTTTGACAAACTCCACAGATTCTTCAGATACCGACCTTATCGCCTCTGTCCTTCCGTGGTAGAAGGATTTAGTCATCGCCGGCTCATACACGCACTCCATTCTGCCATACAGACCATAGTATGCAGCTTGGAACGCCATCTGGACAAAAGCATCGGGAGAGAAGCCCATAGAAGTTATGAAGTTCTTCCCGTAATGGGGGAACTCCAACGTGGCGAACTCATTTTGCTGGATTAGGTCTGCGAGTCGAGTTTCGGCAAACCGCAAAGCAGTACTAAGCTCAGGAATCATATCCCACTCGAGCTTGTGCGGAGTAGTTTGAACATCGCCGAAGCTGGCAGGGTCTCGTTTTGCTGGATCGGGACTGACAGACGCCCACAGGCTGGGTGCGTTGCCGTTAATGGTCCTTGCGAATCGGAGGATAGTGTCCGTGTACACGTCAGATGCAAAACGAAGAACGGTGTGACCATCAACACCAGTGTGCTCAAAGTTGATCCCTGCACTTCCGTTCTTGCATACGATAATCTGGAGCTTATCATACCAGCGGTTGGTGCAGGTACCGACTTGCACTCCTTGTTCGACCTTGCTTGATCCGCAAAGCATGTTCATACAAAGGTCAGCCCCAGTCTGCGGCTCCGTGTAATCCAGGCATAATATGAAAAGGGCGGAGTCGACAATGTTCAGGCAGTCCGAATTGTTCGAGCCTTCTTCTCGATGCAACACATCTCTTAAACCCGACCACACTTTGCGGTTCTCGGTGCTAAGAACGCCCAAAGCACCTTTCGCAGCCTCGCGGATGGGAATTTGAGAGGCGTCTTCGACAATGACTGAGAGATTGAGCGCAATATCTTTCTCGCTCATGATAAGATCGGAATTATCGTCCAGAACGTCAAACCAATAGAATTGGCCATGGCAAAGGACAGCAATATGCTTCGAGGTGGGATCTTGACCGATTTGGCAACCATTCTCGGTGGGTATCCTTGCGGTGCCAAACAATCTGGAGAACTGATACATGCAGAGGGGTTGGCCTCGAACGGTATCGGGAGGAAGCTCTTCTCGCCGAACGGCGCGCACGAATGAAAGTGCCGAGACCACTAATGAGGCTGCACGGGTGACTTGGTTGTTGCGGGCTGGGGTGGGATCGTCTTCCAGTAGGAAAAATGGATTTAGATTAAGCACCACAGGATTGTCGAAGTTTAGATAGGAATCGTACCCTACAGGTATATTAGCGCATGCCTCATACTGCGATGATCACTGTGAGGTAACACCGATTTGGAACATAGTGACACGTATGGGCCGGGATCTGCCAGACTTCTGGACATGGAGACGGGCTTACTTACAAAATTGCTCAATATAGTTGGCTTTTCCACCCGCGTACTTCTTTAGCTTATCTTGCAGCGCCGGACCGTCTGCCTTGAGAAAGTCCTGGATGGCGTGAATAGTGTCATGGTGCTCTTTGGGCGTCTGCAATGGCTGGAGGGCGGCAAGGTACTTCTTACATGAGCTATCGAGCTCGGGGATTGGAAGTTTAGGAAGTTTTTCTTGGTGAGCAAAGGTGATGCCTGGCTTTGAGTTTGGGTTTGTGTGGTGCCCGAGAGGATCCCTTGCTTCGGAAGGGAAGGAGGCCTGGCTCTCTTTTGCGGAAGCCTCTGAGCGGATCGAGCCGTTCATCTCGGAAGTGGCCATGTTGGAAACCTGAGTTGCCAGGGTGCCGTTCAGTGACAGAGGCTGAGTGAAGGTGCGGGCTGCCATGATGAGAGGATTAGCTAAGCGTAGAGAGGCGAGATGTAAGTGCTAATAGAGAGTAGCCGCAGGGCGCTGCGGTAAAAGTAGTGGCAGTCTTGGAGACAGTAGGCCGGCATCGAGGTGCGCTGGGCGTCAGTGGGCGGGGAGTGGGCCGTACAAGAGGGTCAAGATTCTTATATGGGATGGGACGAAGATAACCCGCAAATGGGGCGGGTGGAGACAGCGTATGGACAGATAAGGAGACACCAAGGAAACGGAGACGGACTTAGCGCGTAGTGCTGCAAGCTACAGGCGGGCTGTATCCGCAACGACGTGGTGTCGGGGCCTGGGAGCTGTCAACGTGATGTCACTCACCTATCAGTCGCGCGTGGGGACTCGGAGACGCGGCGATGGGGACGGAAGGGTGGGAAAAGGCTGCGGCAGCGAATGCGCAGGCGAGAATCAGACAATACCGGCCAAGAGGATGCCCCGAGGTGTGGCTACCCTGCTGCACGGACGGCTTTCAGTTGCTGCGGACGGGCGGAAGTGGTAGTAGTAGGACAAGAGCGTCAGGGAAGGCCGTGTGAGGGCGGGCCAGATGCCGGCTATTAATATGGGGAATGGGAATGGCATGGGACAAGCAGCAGTAGGAGCACCTTCGCAGCGCGGGCAGCGTGATCATCTTCGGATGCCTGGACAGCAGGCTTCGACGCCCTCGACGCCGCTGTTGGGCGTGCTGTCGTTGTCTCTTTTGGGGGCGGGGCACGGGGGCTCAGCATTCACCGGGAACCTGCGGGGTATTGCTAGTAATTTGCTACTAGGCGAGTGACGTCTCGCGGGGGAACGGAAGGATGTGGATTAGTCAGCCTCGTCCCTGCGCGTCTTCACCTCACCTCAGGCGCGCGTCGGGTCGCCGTCGCCGCTCGAAGTGTATGTGTATGCACGCAGAGGGCTGTGTTCTGTATTCTTCCCGCGCTGCACCAGAGGCTCGCCATCCTCCCAGAGCCGCGTGGAGAATGACCGTGGCGCCGGACCCATGACGGATCTGCTGCAGGTGCTGCCTGACTTCAACACCAAGCCCTACACCCACCTGCTGCCCTCGCTCGACAAAGCCCTTATATCGACAAACGACCTGGTCACCCTCGAGCCCGCCCATGTAGCCAAGCGCGCCCAACTCCCGCCGGGAGAGCTGCGGCGCCTGGCCGACGCAGTCGTCCTCGCACTGCACCGGCACCTCGGCTTCGGCGCAGAGGAAGCTCGCCGCCACGCCTTTCTGTCTGCTTCTGGCCATGCTCCCGCCATAAGCACCTTGGACGAAAAGCTCGACGCTGCTCTGCTGGGCGGCCTGCGTCCGGGCTACCTGGTCGAGGTCACTGGCGAGAGGTACGCCCCAATCTCCACTGCTTGTCATCATGCATTGCTAGCCTTTGCCTACATACACTGACAAGCTCTAGTGGAGCCGGGAAAACCCAACTACTGCTTACGCTCCTGCTTGCATCGCAGCTGCCTCTCCCACACGGTCTGTCCAAATCCGCCGTGTACATCTCCACCGAAGCCGCGCTCGCTACCAACCGCCTCACCCAATTGCTCTCCACTCATCCGCTACTTGCCCCGCTACCGTCGAAAGAGAAACCCTCGCTATCGCGCATACTGAGCATCCAGACACCCGACCTTGAGTCTCAGGAGCACATACTACGCTTCCAGCTGCCGGTAGCCATCAAAAAGCACAATGTGGGTCTTGTCGTTGTGGACTCGGTTGCCGCGAACTACCGCGCCGAGTTCGAGAAGACCGGTGTGAGGAACGGTGCAGCTTCGATGGCTAAGCGAGGTACCCAGTTGGTGCAGCTGGGCGCTTTACTGCGTGACCTGGCCCGCACCGAAGGGATCGCAGTCGTTGTCGCGAACCAGGTCGCTGACCGCTTCTCCAATACCCCTTCGCGAACAACGTTTACCAACAGTCAAGGCACGGACCGCCAGAACGCACCCCAGGCTGCCATCAGCCAGCCTCCGTCAAATCCAGCGTCCCAGAAAGAAGAAGAAATCATACTCTCACCCGAACCCCTAGCCCTAGACCACCAGCAATGTTGGTTCACAGGCTGGGGCGACCTTCGCTCGGACCCACCCCACACACTAAAGACTCCTTCTCTCGGTCTCGTGTGGACGAACCAGATCGCATGTCGGATCGCCTTGAGCAAGCGGCCCGTCCTCGCTAGCCGACCCCTGCTCATCCAGGTCAACGGCGAAGATCGTTGGAACGAAGACGAGAATCATATCTCGCGATGGCGGCGGTGGTTCAAGGTTGTCTTTGCACCCTGGGCTCCGCCGTCAGAGGGTCGCGGTGTTGAATACGAGGTGTTGAATAGTGGGATACGACATGTATCTAGAGAGGAATAAGATATATAGCATATAAACTGTAGATTTTTGGTTTTTTGAGTTGATGAGGTGATGTAGATGACGGTGATGATAGCTGGTCGTAGTTGTGGGTTTCGCTGTGAAGAAGTTACGTTCGTTAGGTCGGTAGCTTTACATTCACGATCTCTAAGCAGGTATCTCTTGCATTGAAGTTGCTGTGCTCGTTTATATTCCTCTTTCCCTCTTCCCTTCCAGACGAAACTACTAGATCGTGCTCTGTTCCAGAAGTTCAACAGGGGAATGTGCTGCATGAACAATAGGTAAAAGGTCCCGGACCGGGAAGTGGAAGACGATAGATAGAAGAGGAGTTAGGATGAGGACCACATCTCCCCTGCACGTCGCCGCGGAAAGAATATATACTTCGATATATCATGCATTACGCATACTACATATCACTCCAAGATCCCATCTCACTTCACACCACCCGCCTCTACACACCACCACGGCACCCAGCATATATCCTCAAGCAAAGTCATACACAACAAGTGCCTGACTCCCCTCACCCTTTTCCCTCAACACAATCACGTTCTGCTCATCGAACCCCACCCAGCCCCTACTAATCGCCGAGTCATCAAACCGCCGCTCAAGCGCGAATCGAAGCCCAACGCCCGAATCGGCCTCCTCATCTACACTATCACCCGGCGACTCGTTCCCCTTCAAAGGCTGTATGCGAACGCTTAATTCGCCGTTTCGGGAGCGCTTCCGATTCGCCAAAGACGCCATTCCGCCTTCCAAGTCCCAGACGCGAAGTTCGTCGCCCAACCGGCTGACCGACACGGCTTTTCCGCGCATGCCGACGTGCGCGCCGGACACGGACGACGTGTGGCCCCAAAGACGAGTCCCTGCGCTTATGGAGAGCGAAGAAGCTGTGGATCGGACGAGGTATAATGAGAGCGTGTTATCGGGGTGGGCGACGAGGAGGTAGGGATGCGAGTAGGACATGGACGTCGGCTTGGAGTTGATGGGCGTGCTTGCTGAGGTCGACGCTGTGATGATGGGACTAGAAGATGAAGAATGGATTGGAGGCGAGGACGTGGACCGTTGGCCGGAGAGCGTGTGGTAGTGCTGGTCGGCCGCGGTCGCAAGGCGAGATTCTAATAGCTCGCCTTGCAGCGATAGTCGCATTTCTTGCACACCCACAGTCCAGCCAGATAGATATGTTGGTAGAGCGTAGGCAATAGCGGCGGTCACGCTGGTCGTAGTCGTACGGATAGACAAGGACACTGGAGGCCACACAGTATGCGACCGCAATGAGTACAGTAGCTTTGGCGCTTCCAAAGTAGCACCCGGCTCTTCGATTTCGGAGAAGACGTATATCGAAAGTAATTGATCTTCTGTCATTGTAAGAAGGTAAGGTGACGAGTATGCCAGCGCCGACAGCATCCCGTTGGTTGAGGGCGCATGTTCAAACAGGATCCTGAATGCCTTCATGTCCTTGCGGAGCTCGAAGACGATAAAAACACCATCATCAAAGCCTACCGCTACTCTTTCATGCCTCGCCTCATTGTCGCCTGTGTCTATTGCCATCGACGTGGGGAGGTGCGAGATACCAGTGCTGTTTACAAGGGGTATGGAAGCGACCAGATCGCGTTCATGCTTGGTGCTCCATGCGCGGAGACCGGATATTGAATCCGCTGTGAATATCGTCCCCGGCGACATCATTACGAGTAATGGTGGTTCCGGTGGTCTTTCGGCGACGACGATCTCGCTGACCGCGCATTGCCCTTGTGCCCAGTTGTGCCTCAACCTGTACTGCTGTTTCCAGTTTGTTCTTCTACCATCCTTGACAAGGTGTCCGTCGTCCAGCCATTTCGAGAGTTTCGACGAATATCGCAATTGGTCGGAGGTGGCGCTGGTGTCTTTGATCCCAGGTATTCGCGCGGCCCGCGGTAACACAAATTGCCTGTAGTATGCGGCTTTCCATAATTCCGAGTCGAGCGAAAGGCGCTTGAATTTCTTGGATATACTATGACCGCGTTAGTAACCAGAGCATAGATTCTATGGTGATATACGTACCGTTGACAGACAAGTAGGGAAGGCACCGAAACGAAGGACAGGATGCGAACGAGGAGCTCGTCGCTCAGCTTTGAGAGTCTGTCGGCCGCGAGTATCCTGCGCACCTTTGCAGGCGGCTGCTCGCAATAGTCGTCATCTTTCCGTGCCCGTTTCATGATGAGATTCAAGTATAGAAAAGTTGCCCCACTCAGTGATGCTAGAGTGGTAGAAGTGGCCCGTGCGATGCCAAGTCTGCTGCGTGACTACGCGCCCAACGCGTCCATCCCGCGGAGCTCCAGGCAGACGTAAACCACACCTCACAAACACCAGCGACTGCATTCCCTGGACTTTCCAATGAGCAACACGGTCTCCACCGGGATAGATCAATAATACCTAGTATGGCGGACTTGGATCCGTGGCTGGCGACCAACAAGGGCCTTTGGGCGCGCGTTTACGATGAGGTCATTAAACCAGAGATCGAGAAGGAGTGGAAGAAGCGTATGCACCCCACTCTACATCTGATGCTGAACGACTAATCCGTGATTTAGGATCCGAGGACCGCGAGAAGGAGTTGAAGATGAGTATGTCAGATCCCAGCCAATGAAAGTGCAATACTCACGGCTCATAGAAGACGAGCATCATCAGATTCTCTCTAACCATGTCAGCAATGAATTAGTCAAGAACGCGCAACTCAAAGAGGAGAATGCGCGTCTGAAAAGGTTGCTTCAAAAACAGAACCGCGGTATTACACCCTCGGCGGAAGAAGTAAGGTCCAACACGGATGGTGCCACCATCCCGGTCGAAGAGTACCGACAGATCACCGACAAATACGATGAACTGAACAAGCGGTATCAAGATGCTGCTCAGAGGATCAAGTATCTGGAACGAAAGAATGTTGCCGTCATGCAGAAGAACAAAGATATGAAAGAGAGCGTGAAAGCTTGGCAGGAATACTGCGACCGTCATATTGGGAAGAAGATGAAATCGGAAGAACGTACCACGAAAGCTCCACCAAAGAACCTTGCGCCAATTGAGACTCACGAGCTAGGGCCGAGTGTCCCGTCAAGTCCGGTATCAACTACTTTTGTCAGGACACCACGGTCGCTAGTCGCCCAAGACCGATCCTCCCCTGCACCCATGATTGCCCTTTCACGAGCTACGCTGCAGCCGCAGAACCCCGATGCGACTGACAACAATGAACACGTTAACGCAAGAGATCAAATGGAAGCAGATATAGACCTGGTTCATAGACAACACGTGGAGGACGGCGAAGAGGGGGAACGCGCTGAGCAGGTGGAGGATGTGTCACCGCCACTATCTACGACGAACCTTCGAGGAACGACTTCTAGCTCAGACAACGACAGAATCGCTTTTTTAGGCCAACCCGGCTCAGATAAGCTGGGCTCAAGTCAGACGACAGAAGACGAAGTTGCAGAGCAGAATCATGAAACAACAGCACGCAGAGCGGACGCAATGACTGATGATGACGTGCCTCAATTCGTCTCCGAAAGATCCCTCAAACGCAAGCGGAAGCCATCAGCCGGATTCAGAATCTACACTGATGGCTCCTCCGATGGGACTCCGGCAAAACCTGTGCTAGTAAAAGAAGAGCAATACAGCAGTCCTCCGCCGGAGTCTGCAATCCATCAACTTTTGCGGAAGGAGACTATGGACCTCGACGAATTAGGACCAAATGCTATCATGACCCCAAGACGGGCGTTACGGAGGGTGAATACGATACACTCGAACACAATTGGAACGCTACGCAACCAAAGATCCAACAGCGCACCTTTCAGTGGCAACCTGATTAAGTCAGAGCCGAGTGAAGAGGCGCATGTAGCAGAGGCTAGGCCCCGCTCTTTTTTGGCTATCGAGATGGAAGACACAAGAGCCGTGAGCGAGCCCGGAGATGCCATTAGAGAACCTGGTAATGCTCTGCAGCCCTTGGACCCAAATGTGTTGGTAAAAAGAATAGCTGAAGGTGCGCCCAAAAAGCGCATGAAGAGAGAAGAAGCTCGAAAAAAAATTGAATTCAATATTTTAGCAGAGTCCGGAGCAGAGCCGCCTCCCGTAAACGAACGAAGAAAGCGGCCACCACCAAACCTTGCTCGAGAGCACTTCAATGAGCGAATACGAGTAGCCAAAGGGTCCCCATCGCCCAAGAAGAATGCTCTCGCTACTCCAAAAACCGCGCCGGCGAAAACAAGAACCGCTCAAATTCCCACTCCGCCCTCTTCCACGAATCGTCCGTACACACCCTGCGCTAGGCCCCCTCAGCGTAAAGCACCAGCAACAGACCTGCGCCCTGATGCTCGTGTCCGTCTAGTACCGGACGGACAAGAAATATGGAGAATGGGCCCACCTGGTGAACCCGCGCGCAAGGCTCCCGCGCCACCACAGTCAAAGGAGCAGGTTCCTCTCCGCGACAAGCCATTCGCTGAGCTTAGAATCCAAGACTTCAAGCCCAATCCCAGTTACAACCAGGGCTACTCGTACGCCTTCTCTGAAACAGTCCGCAAGCGTACTGACCGTCTCTGCCTCCCCGGCTGCACGAATCCCGCCTGCTGTGGCTCGACTTTCCGCACACTCGCGTCCGCCGCCGCCTCCCTCACTTCCTCGCAGGAAGAAAAGCTTTTACAAGAATACCTGGGCGATGCGTACGACAGCTTTGGATTGACGCAGATGTCGCAGGACGAAAGAAAAGAGATTGTACTGCAGGCGCGGACTAGGAAGATGGCAACGGAGCATGGGAAGCACAGGCAGGCATATGAGGGACGCAGGACTCCGCCTGGGTTCTGGAGGATAGACTTTCCGAATACACAGGAGCAGGAAGAGGATCGAGAGAAGGCACAAGATATGGAGATGGCCCAGGTGCAGGAGAGGTGGTTGGAAGCTATGCGTCGAGGAGGAAAGTGGATCTTTAGAGATGAATAGAGGACGTAGAGTGGCGAGATTGGTACTGGATGTTATTATTTTTGGGTACACAGGATTGAGCGGTTCTGAGATACAGAGGACGTGCATGAATGAATGGATGAACGTGCGCGTAGTCGGTCTCTAGGGAAGACATGTGAGATACAACCCTGTCTGTAGACTCCACACGTCTTTTATTATCGTATATGGAGATGAGCGACCAGTGATTTTCTTGCTTGCATTCCCTCGGTCGCATTGAGTAACTCCAGGATGCACAAACATATGCTGGCACTCGTAGATATATATAGACACCAGCCTAGTTACCTACATACAGCTCGACACTTTGTCGCTGTGTGTTACCCCAGCATATAATAGACGCAGAGTTCCAAACTCCCGCCTAATCGTGTTACGCTAGGATAACTAATCCTAAGTTAACTATACCTACACTTTTGCCGTGTAGCTGCAGTGCAGTGTTTATCTATTATATTAATTAACATGTGAATAAAAGTGACTCACTCCTTCATTCAACCTAGCTAAGTAGTAAGTAATTAATCAGTCTATAAAAAAAAGGGAAGCAGATAGATAGAACAAACAATAAGCCAGAAATGAGCAAAAAAAATGTCGCTTCTGTGGATCGAACACAGTACCTCCAGATTTCGTTCGGTAGAACCAAAGTTTGCCGCCAGAGCGGATTGCTTCAGTCTGGCGCTCTCCCAAGTGAGCTAAAGCGACTGGGCTTCTTTGATGGAGGAATTTTTGAGTTTGCAATTATATATCCGTGGCTGTGATGGGTTGTGGGAGGCTAATAAGGGCTCTGGCACTAACGAAGCGTAAGCGAATGCGCCTGATTGGTACTCTAGGTGAGGGGAACACACTCCGTCACCCTTTTGAGCCATCATACCGAGATAGTGTGATGGTTTGGGCAGGCACACTTGTGGTACGAGGCATCTCGATTATTCACATTGGTTGCTTCTGCTTCTTGCACGCTCGAGCTTGATCGAACGTCTCAACACCTAGTGATATGATAATTCGGTGCCGTCTATGTGTAGCTTTTATGTTATTTGGCACGTGAGATGGCTTTCTATTCATTACAGTCTCAATGTCATACATGGACCGATGGTCGATCAGAACCATAGGAATATAAGGACTGCAGTCGTTGAGTAGCATGGGCAACAGGTATTTGCCGCGCCACCATGTGTAGTAGTAGTAGTAGTGATAACTCGTATTGAGTTCTAGTGTAAGAAAAGAGCAATTCGATATTTCACGTTGGTGGAAATGAGAATATGACTTTCCAAGCAAAGTTGCCCTGGCATGATCCCGAGGCTTGCCAAGCCATGAGCGCTAACCGCCGTGGCGCGCGCAACACCAAAACACGTCCGCCACGACCAAAATCTCTACGCAGCCGCGAACACCCAAGTCACCCTCACCAACGCGTCGATTCTAGCCTGTCCTGCCTGGCCGTACACTCCTTTTCTTCTTTCTGATATGGCGCCCACACGAAAACGCGAAAATCGCGAGAACCAATTCTACGATGTCGGCGTGCAAGGAAGGTAAGACACTGGAAAACGCGGCCTGTATGATGCGTCGCATAGCTAAGAATGATAGGAAAACCGGTATCACGCTCGAAGACAGAGGTGTGCGCGATGAGCATGGCCTCGAACCCATATCCGGCATCTTCTCCTCGCCAGAGAAGTCCCCTCCAAAGCGCGCATTCTCGAGTAGGACTGGAGGCACACTTTCAGAGTCAGAACCCATGGATATACAAGAAAGTACGCATAGTAAGAGGAGCAAGCGCTTTTGCGCCGCCAACGGCTTTCACAGTGGGAAACTGACCTTGGTCCCAGGCTCCATTCCAGACCTAGCCACGTCCACCAAATTGCTTCGTAGCGCCAGGACTCACCTACCGCCACCCAAAGCGCGCTCGCCTATGAAAACCGCGCTTGGATCTTCTCCACGCCGGCAGTCATCCATGGGGCGTCGAGCGCAAACTACGAACCCCACTTCCAGCCCTTCGCGTTCTGCGTCACACCCTGCCATTAGTCGACGTCTTGACTTCGAACAGGAAGAATCCAGCTTGCAGGAAACACCGGCTTTGAGTGGATCTGGTCAACGGCGAGGGAATCGACGGAGCGTATACAGCATCGAACCGTCCCCAAGTCGTGCCACTAGCAGTGCCATGATGGAAGAAAGTTTACAGGAAGAAATTTTTGCGGCCGAAGATTCAGCAATGCTCAACGGTGTCGCGGAAGAAAGTGATCTTCCTGATCTGGGAAACGATACCGTTACAGGTGCCGAAGCGGAAGTGGAACCGGAGGCTGAAGTGACAGTTGACATAGAAGAGTCCGAAGTTGTCTCTGAGCCAATAAAAGCGCCTGCTAAAAGGGGCCGAAAGCGAAAGAGCGATGCCATTGAGCCTGCGGAAGCAGAAGAGGAGGCGCCAAAGCCGCGCAAACGAGGACCTAAGCCAAAAGCTACAGAGCCCTTCAAGAACGGCAAAAAAACCGCGCCTGCACCCGTTGCACCCTCGCGCAGGTCTAAACGTGTCTCTGATATCACGGAACAGGAACCAAGCTCCATTTTGGAAGCCTCCGCTGGAGCTGCGGAGCAAGCCGAAACCCCACCTGTGGTAGCCAAACCAAGAGGAAGGCCAGCAAAGGCGAAACCGCAGCCGCAGAAACCGCAGCCAGAGAGTGTGCCCCCTACAAAGAAGAAGCATATGCAACAGGAGTCGGACCAGGAGAAGGAGAACGAAGTGCCCGTTTTCAAGAAACCGAAAATTGCGCCGAAGCCCAAGAAGACTGATCCTAAGGCGTCGGAGAAGAAAGAGAAGCACCTGACAACAGAAGCCATCGAAAGCGGAAAACTGGTCGATGTTTACGGAAAGCCCATATCAAAAGCTGAACTCGATCAAATGTCAGTAACATCAGTAGGCTCAAGGTTTGGCCGTGGTCGACATTTGTCGGTATATCGCGAGTTGGAACCAGAATCAGTGGCGCGCGTGGGACTGACTGGCAGACATCGTGTGGCACCGATCAACTTCTGGGCGAACGAGACGATTTCCTATGATCCCCGCGGCAACATGCAAGCCATCGTTAAGAAGGAATTCCAGGAGCCTCCGCCCAGGAAACATAAGTCTGGACCGCCCAAAGGCAAAAAGAGCGCACTTGCTGCGGCTGAGGATGAGGAAGAGGATGAGCTTGAGCCATGGGAGGAGGAAGGCACTTTTGCTGGTATATACAGGGACTTCGATCCTCTAACGGAAATAACGACGGAGACGCTCGTCGAGTCTAGTAAGTGTCTTCATGCTATCAAATTGCAGTGAAAATCCTAACAGTGATAGCCCTTGGCTGGTCCCATAAAGGCATCTCACCAACTGATGTCGCCGACGCATCATTCAAATTCCAGAAGCTGGCCTCGGCAGGCGACGAGAGTTTTCTAAGCTGGGGCTTCATCGAGCTTGATGCAGACCAGATGAAGCGCAGCAAGAATGTGCGACGCATGCACATGGTGTTCCATGTCACGAGTGGTGCTGTGGAGGTCAAGATCCACGAGAGTGTGTTTACAGTACATCGCGGCGGTGTATTTCAGGTTCCTCGTGGTAAGTTCCTTTCCACTGTTTCCCTTTCTCTGTCTCATTCCAACTACCACACACATGTCTCTTTCTGTACGACGGCAGTTGTTTTATGCTTATCCCCCGTGTCCTATCCGACGACCCCCGTGGCAATTGGCACAAGACCAACCGTCATGCTTTCATGTTGCGCGATGTTGCACGCTCGCCTAGGCAAGCAAGTTTGTGGCTGACATCAGTGCATTGCTGCAATTCTCCCATGCTGTGTAACATTGTGCCCTGCTCCGTCGTTCGCGCACGCGCATACCACTTCCCCGCCTCCCCGCCTGCTCCCTATGCTTCTTTTTCGCTCGTCTTTCTACTTTTGCTACTTCGCATCACTGTCGTGTTCCACTAGCCTTCACACCGCGCCACATCTCGCATCCGTATTGATTTGGCGCTACGCTACTGTGCTTGTTGGGACCAGTCACTGACCTATTTCACAGGCAACAATTATAGCATCAAGAATGTTAGCGCAGGTACGAGCCGCCTCTTCTTCGCACAGGGCCTCGAGTCGCATCCTGAGATCAATTGATGAGACTTGGTTTCTCTTTCCACGGGAGACCTGACTCGTCAAATGCTCTGGCAAAGGAGCGGTGAGGAACGGCATCTAGCGGTGACGTCGACCTTTCCCGATGTGTGCTTCCAGGGTGATGTACGTCCCAGGGTCGTGGTTCTTGGTAGTACGATGGATGGATTGGCGTTCTGCTCGTGTGGGTTAGCTTGCGCGCCTATGTCCGGTGAAGCTGCGGTTCGCGCTATTGTGTGGAGTTGTCTGTGGGGCAGCTATGGTGGCTGCATGATGAGATGTTGTCGTTCATTCCGTTCGCTGGCCATACCTCGCCTGCAGTTGGTCAGGTGACTGTTTTCAAAAGTACCGTTCCTACGTATAGTCCCATCAGTGTAGAGCTTCTACATGTTTCAATTTCCTCATTCCACTACACGCGACTCTCACGCGTCGATTCATCATTTGCGATGCGAGCAAGTGTCTTTCAAACTTAGTACTCCTCACCGACTTTCAACTTTCTTCACCGCTCTCTTGGTTGAGTCTTGTATCCGTCCAAGACCTGCTGATCGACCCGACTGCGCCTTGTTTCGCGCTTCAGAAGTCGGGTCGCCCTTGCCCGCTTCCGCCGTGTAACGAGTGCATCACAAGACACAGCGGTATCCTGGTGTGTCGCGGTGGTTTTGGTGGCGTATGTCGCTGCGTATGCGGTGGGACATTGGACGAAGCATGGGTGAGCGGCCGCGGAAGAGGGGAGTGGAAAAGCGGTGGAGGGGGGTTGTAATTGGTTGTTTGCGGGGAGTGATGGGGTAAGAGATGGTAATGTTGTGGGAGGGTATGGATGTATGCTGGTTGGGAGATGCTTTGGAGGCGGGTTGCGGGCTGGTTGGGTTGTGTAGTTATCGAATTAGATGACTAGAGATAGTAGGTGAGAAGTGATAGGTCTCAGCGTCGTTTCTGACAGCGCAGTGGCGAACGACAGATGGGTGGTAGGTGCTGTGTCACGCTGGCATGCACTCAATTCAGCTTTTCGGTCGCGGTCGTACAATGGTGAGAAACGAAGACTGACGTTCTAGACAGGTCTGTTGTGGTTAGTTGATTGGTTGGCTTACCTGCTTGCTGCGCTGTGATGACAGTGAACTTTCAAGCCCAGCCCGCTTCCCCAGATGCCGTGTAACCGTCTGCCTCAGAATACATAGAAGGGTCGGGCCGCATCAACTGAACGGTGTGCAAATGAATGGGCAGTTTTTCGGGCTCCGCTTAGGTACCCACACAGATCGATGAATAGGGATCTACAGCCTTCGTGCATATGATGACAATCCTACCCCATCATACGACTCGTAGAACGAGGATTCTTAGGCATACGTGCCTCCGACCGGGTTGCCCGAGCAAATCGTAGATCCCGGGAGTTGTGGCGTTAATGCGTTTGAAAAGAAAGAGGAGTAGAGCGAGGCGGTGTAGGTGCGTTGCTGGCATGTCTTTTGCTTCGTATCCGGTGAAGATATTTTCATTGGGGCGAGTAGGGGGTTTAGGGAGGCGGAGGTGGTATTGTATTTGTGGCTGTAATGATGTTAGTGTTGTGCGACGGTGCTGGGGGGTTTGGTTGGTCGGTGAGGTGTCACGAGTTTTGTGGAAATGCTGGCTTGTGGGGGCCTAATGGAGGTTGTTTCGCCTGGGAAGCCTTGCGGGGAGGAGATGGAGAGGAGATGGAAGGTTTTGGGCGGGTTGGCGGTCAGAGTTGTTCAGATTCGTCAAACGGTGTGGTGACATTCCATGTTGTTTGAAAGATCCGCTTTATCTGACGTCTAGAAGGTATGAAGAAACGACTCCTGGAGAAGACCTATTCTGAATGAAAATGCTCTACAACCACTGACTAGAATTTCATACCTACCTATGGTAAGGATGGACGACCGAGAACCATCTACAATCGCAAAGCCTCATCCACAAACATTGCTCCAGCCTCAAGCCTTGGTCACCCTTTCCGCTTCTGTGCATTAATCCACTTCATCTTAATTTCTAGTTCTCTTCAGCTACGACCTATTATTATCCCAAACACTCTCCCGAGGTCCTTTCCGTCACCAGTTCATCAGCCACCTACCCCTGACATCGCACCTCGGTCGCGGCACCGTCCCAAGATCACCATCGCTTTCATCTCCGCTTCCACATGGCGTTCCGTGCGAACCCCTCGTAGCGCCAAACCTTCGACCTTAAGCTCTTGTCGCGAGTCGCCCGTACCTACGCTAATGGACGCCAAACTGCTCCGCGCCAACGCCATCCCGACTAGCTCGCATCATTTCCGGTCAATGTGGACGAATGGCGACAGGATGGTTTCGTTCCGCCATCGTAACGAACTTACCACAAGTCGTCCTTGCTAAAGATAGACGTTTCAAACTAATTGTTTTGTAGGCTTGCTCACACGGTGGCGTTCTACTCGGGGCTTGGAGGTATCGGAGCATGAGCATGGGAACCAAGCAACTTCAGAGGGTGTGGAGAGCTTGTCGAGTCGACCCGCTGTCTTTCCGGTTCCGCAAAACACCAAACTATACCGAGTCGTGAACAGCCAGTTCGGACGCCCTGTCCATGCCATGTCAAAGTTTCGGTTCCGGGTGTGGAACCTTCCCCGCTAGAAATCTATCAGCCATGCCGCGGTTCAGCGTCATCGAACTGGTCCCCGTTTCATCATCCCAGCGGTTACACTTGATGCCGAGGAATCGTACCGTACATCATTTCACAACCATGGCCCCACCGATCCATGGGGAAACTACGCCATGGTGCCGACTGCATCGCGCGCTCGAGCATGAACTATCGTGTCGCTAGCGGCTTGCCGAAGGAACTGGAAAGCTGAGCAAGAGCATGGCTGCTGCCTGCTCACTGCTTACCTACCTGTGCTTGAAAGACTCGGTGATGATACCGCGAGAGAACCTTGTCGGACCATCGGAGCAATAGGTAAAGCTTTCCCGGCGCGTGGAACTCGGTGCCATGTAACAATTAACACACCAGGAGCCACACGAGGCTCATGCATGTCACACCTGACGTCGAGGCCAACGAACGCCCGAGCATCGTTTTGCCCTCCCCACCCGTCTCACCACCGAACCTGTGCGGTGCCATGTAAACCTGTTTGACACAACGGTGACATGCACGGCCATGCTGAATGAAGCAGTCGCCAAACCCTCGGGCTCATTTCGCTTCTGCGAGACATGTCTCTATCCATGTACCTTATGTTGGTAGGCTCGCCGCACTTGCATGAATCAGAAAAGTCGTCGAACATGTTCGCAGGAGGGAGCCTTCCGTCGTCCGACATTGTGGATCGCGAGGTCTCCTTCTGTCCGCGCCGTTGCGCCGCGCACCGCAGTCATCTACCGGTATCCGTCCGCAAAGCCCCCGGCCCGCTGCCCCCCTTTTGTGCCTCCAACCCGAGGTACCATACCTCTTCCATCCATAGCATGGCTTCCGAGTGCGCTTCCACCGTTCCATGGCGACGGGCGCCGTCTCAGCGTGAAGGTGGTGTCATGCTTCGCTTGGCTGCGAACGAACAAGTTGGGCTGGCCGCTGAATCATGAATGCCGAAACCGAATGCCAATTCCCTCAACGCCAAGTTGCCGACCAGCAAACAACAGGATGAAACGACATCAGCAGCATTGCTTCAAGAATGACATCCACTCCAATAAATGTCCACCAAGCACCTACTTTCTAGCCCTCTACTCGCCCAATGTGAACCATTCTCCACGATATGTCACTTGTCACAGATTCCAAAAAACACCCCCGCCCGCCCAAAACGCGCGTTTCATCATGCGTCCAAGAAAAGAAACAACCACAGATGCATGATGGCCTCGGGCGATCTCCCTTCCCACCCGCAAGGTTCCCATCGTATCTCCCAAAACAAAAACAAAAACCCTCCAAGCTCAAGCCCTTGTCCCCGTAAACCCAGCTCCCATGGGGAACCCTGCAGCGAGAACGCTCCGAAAATTCGCCTGCAAGCGCAACCCGCAAGCGGGAAATTTTTTCACACCATCCCAACCAACCCCCCCTCCAAGCAACCGCACCGGCACCCCTCGTCTCGTCTCGTCTCGTCCGTCACCCTGGGCATTTTCGGCTACCTACATATGTACCTGGGTATGTAGCCGCTTGCTTCCGCCTCCGCTTTCCCAATGTTCATACGTAAAATTTGTATGACTCATCCCCCTCGCGAGCAAGCGGGCGGCCCCCCGTCACGGTCCCAGAAAAAAAGAAGCGGACAGTGACTCGCCCTCGCAGCCCTACCCGTCCATCACGACTCAAGCCCATACGCGGGCGCGGCCGCGGGCGCAGCGTCCGTCGCACAGTCCGCCACTATTCGAACAAAAAAGTGAGGCAAGCAAAAGAAAGGAGGCTGAGCCAGACAGAAATGCTACCCAACGCGATGAAAGAAACTAGGTCCAGCACGGTACGCAATGAGATGAGCCACACAGTACCGGTAGTCTATGGAAGCAAGATGATGTGATGGATGCATGAACAGATAGTTAGTAGCGGTGGCAGTGGTGGACAACGCAGAGGCCGCGCGCCACGTAACTGACCGCCACATTCTCTCCATGCCTCCCCTCCAGTAAAGTGAATACGTCATCGGTCGGCGGAGCAGCCTTCACCGCTCTCTCGTTCTCTCTCTGTCTCTGTCAAGATTCCACAGCACCCTGCTTTTTCTCCCAGCGAGCGAACAAGCGTGGCCGAGGCTTCTCCGCGGCCATGGTGTGTTGGGGCCGAGCGTGGGAGGTGGAACAATATCTCGCCAGATAGTAGATTGATAGATAGTATATGCGTTCCATAATACCAACAACGGTGATTCTGCATTTTTGGCGCGTACCAGCTATGCCTAACAAGTTTCTAATAGATATATGTATGCCTCGGAAGAAGTGAACTGAAAAGATTTTTTCCGCCTTGGTCGGATGCGCTGCGCTACCTCGTTCCCGCTGTAGATACGGTATGCTTCAAACAATGATACTCAAAAACAAATGCTTGAATGGAAAATATATACCCAGGAAAAGGAAAACAAGAAGAAGAAACCGCTGCAAATGCACAATCGTGAGCGCTACCGCTAATATGGTATATCTATAAGAACAATGGGTGAAAGCAGACCAGGATCCCAAAGAAAAAGCAGACGCTATGATGTTGTAAACCAGACGAAGAGACCAAGGAGATAAGGAGAGTAAGAAACACGCCACCCACGCTAAATGCCACAACCGTAGGTGCCGCCGTTTTGTAGATGCGAAAAGTTGACGCTGAAGCCACCATGTCTTGAGTTCCAGGTCGTTATGCAACAGCACTCCGTCCTATACCAACCAGTCCTAATATACCGAGTGTACATGCCGTCACTGGTTGTTGTTCCCTTATATACCATCCAACCGCCAATATGCTCCGTATTAAGTCCACGCTCTTTTGCGGTCCCTGCCCGAAAAGACAATGTTCAAGCTTGCTCTTCCAAGCGTGTCGTTGGCACGCTGTCATCAGAAGGCCATGTTATACTGGAAGTTGGGTATAGCATGGAATATCCATCACGCTGTGGAGGTCGGTGGATCGGCCGTTGCCCGTTCTGCTTCGTCTGCGTCCCCTATGCTCCTTCTCAAGCTCTTCACGCTCCCGGTGCCACTGCGTTGCGACACTCGATCGGGGCTCCTCCCACTCAGACTTCTGGCGTCCGCTTCTGCCTGCAAACCTTGCACACCCTCGTCTTCTCGCTTCCTCTTCCCGAACGCCTCACTCAATGGTCCCTCTTCTTCCCTCTTGATGTTGGTGTCAGGGGCAGGCGCTGTTCTGGCTCCACTGACAAGGTCGGCCTCGGACCGGGGGTGGATTTGTGGCAGGGTTGGGCCGAGCTGAGGCGGTACACTGTTCCTCGCCCGCCTTTGACTGAATGAGCTGTCCCTACTTCGTCCCTGGCTTGATCCACTGTCGGACCGCTGGTGGTAGGAGTGGGACCGGCCCGGCGGTAGTGGAGGTGGTTGTTGATGTTGTTGTGGTGCGGTTGGAGGAGGATGAGGCATCAGCTGGGCCGCATTTGCAGGTGTGAAGCCATGGGATGTGGGTACTTGAGCTTGTACAAATGAAGGGGGGGGAGGCGGTGGTTGCCCCGACACGGGTACAGGCACAGCCGACGCGTTGGGCGGAGAGTTGAGGCCTGTACCCGTTGCCGAAGGATGTAGTTGAAAGACGGGAGCATTCGCACGTGCGCTCATTTCTTGCTCTCCTAGCTGCCAGTGCATCGACTCAGCCGAGCGCCACGGGATGCCCATTTCCGTGGCCACCTTCTGCCACATCTGGTCCTTGAATCTGCGTCGAAGTCAGCACACGAAATTGAATTCAACGCCACAAACCCAGTAAGCATACAGTGGGGTGTTGATGAGGCGTGCGTGGGGTTGCTCGTACACCAAACGTTTCAGGGAGGAACGATGGATGACCAAATAGCGGGATACCGCGAACATGGTTGCGAGATGCTGGCGGATGCAGGAAGGCGCGTAGTACATACCGAGCGTAAAGGCGCGCGAGTTTGTTCTTTTTCTCCTCGTCCCATACCGCCCGCTTTTCCAAATAGTTTTGGTAGCGCAATCGGCACGAAATGGAGCTTCTTCCCGGGAGGCGCTTCGCAATATCGTCCCATTTCATACCTTGTCCTCGTAATTCAATGGTAAGGTTGTCCTCTTCCGGTGTCCATTTGGATTGCTTCTTTGCTGGACTCTCCTCGGCAAGTGGTGTCTGCGAGCTTGCTCTCTTGAGCATCTGTGACGGAGGTGATACGTTCGCGCCTGTCGATCCTTGCGGCATCATGGATGTGACGGAAGCCCCAGAGTAGAGAGGTCGAAACTGTGGCGGCGGGCCTGGTTCCTGGTGTCGATGCAGTTCTGAGATCGCGGGAAGCACTGGTCCACCTTGCATCGACGCAGTAGACGTGGGTCCCTGTGCCACATAGGCTGTTGTGATGCCATATCCTGGCGAGGAGGTCACATAAACTGGTGTTGCAGCGATGTGACCAGGCGATGGCGTGGCGTAAGCGGGAGGCTGGCTGTATGCTGAGGGAGCAGCTGTGACGGAGGTGAATGTTCTTGTTCCTCCAGTAGATGTTGAAGCTACTGAGAGGGGACTCTTCTTGCTCGCCGGGGACTCTGAGCCCCGCGGCTCGATGAGCAGATTGATATCCACGGTGGGCAGGGTGGACCGGTTCTGAGCCAGCCCATAAGGTTTCGTAGATGTTCCTGTCTCCTGTCTACAGCGACCTGTTGGATTGGGACCGAAGATACAAAACTGCTGATTGTGACTGATGGGGGATGTCGAGGGGTCAAGGTGTCGACGATCAAGCAGAGTGCACGAACCCGGTCAATATGTGTACCCGGTATATCGGCCGGTCAAGATCTGTCTGTCGATTTTGTTTTGGCGAAATGGAAGCCCTATGGGGTACAAGCTGGCGAGAGAACAACGCGAGGCGAGGTGTGGCGTTATTGCACTAGTCAGGCAGTAACAGATGCTGCTCGGTACACCGCTTGAGCAGCAGAGGTCGAGGTTGTAGTCCTAGACAAAAGCCGGAAGGAGCTGCAGTGCAGAAGAATGCCGTGGCGGAATTGGGACGGCAAAGCAAGAGCGAGGCGGTGGTATGTTGGAGTAGCGTCTAATGTTCCAATGTTTGTCGAAGGGACCAGTTGGAAGGTACTATGGCCGATACAGGTGCTGACTGGTTGTCCTCGGAACTATGGAGAAAATAGCACTGCGCAGTGGGCAGGGGCGTGAAACGGGGCCAACCAAACAACAGACGAGGACAGCCACTAGATGCGATCAAAGGATTGAGAAGAAGGCGTTGTTGCGTGGGAGAGGAATAATGGATGCGGCCTGGCGAGCGGACAACTGGGACTGAGGTACTTGAGGGCACGGATAGGGCAGTAGAGGGAGTTAGCACCGGTGTGCGTGCAACTGTAATGCTATGCGTTTCTTGGACTGGCCCTGGTGGTGCCGCCTCGCTTTCCGTCCGCGGTAGGGATGCGGGGGTGCGGATTAGGATGCACCCTTTGGCGTCTCTGACCTGACACTGACTACATACTTTTGTGCTTGACGCTGGCTAGCTCTGTGCTGGCGGCGCCATGCTTAGCCACGGACCCCTGTCGACGAAGGACAGCTGATCCTCTTAAGGAGTATGCTGCTGAAAGAAAGAAACCAAACGCCAAATTTACCACCGTTAGTTGCAACAAAAAGCAGACGGCCGGCGCTGCTAGCAGGAGACGGCGATGACGTGTCTCCGACATTGCAGCATTACTCACTCCGGGGCTCTGGCTCCCATCTCTCCGTCCCCTTGTTGCTTCATATCCACTTACTCGCACGTCTCGGTTGATTTGGCGCCCTCTCGATCGTCAGGCCGCAACGGCTGCATAACAGGGCTGCAGCAGGACGCGCTGTCAAGACGTTGTTCGTACCCTCCCGCATTCGAAGCCTCAACATCGCGACAGATGCAAAAAGGTGATGCAGCGAATCAGATGCAGCGAACCACCTCAGGGATCTGAGAGCTTGTTGGCATGGGCCGGGTTGTATTGCAGAAGAAGCGCGATGACCTGGCGTAGCGCGGCGAACAAGATCTGCACATCCTTCGCCCTGCCCTACGGCTATCTGACGCCAAAAGGGTCGCTACCGAAAAGGTCTCGCGAACGCTGACTTCATTACGGCGGTGCAGGTGGTGAGCTGTTCACGCCCGAAAGCTTAATGCCTGCATCTACGCTCCGTGGTCTGGTGTTCCTGGTCTGCCAACCCCAACCGTCTGCCAGCTCCATCAACGTCAAGCAAGACATGTGCGAAGACTCCGAAGAGCGGTGTATTGGGGTGAATTGCGGTGAAGTGCCCCGAGCAGGTGGCCGTGACGTTTAGCTTCGCCATTAAACAAGATGGCATGCATCCGGACGGATACGCAGCTCCGAACCACGCCCGCAGACTGACCATCTGCTGTCCCACCACCTCCACGTGAAGGACAGGGCGTGGTGTGTATGTGCTGTCTCGAACCTGGCCACGTTGTTGCCGGTCGGTGTTATAACAAGTTTAGTACGAGTGCAAAGAAGCGCAGCAGGGCGCCGTACATGGCGTATGCGAAACAGCATCACAGACGGGTCGGCCGCCGGGAATTCATGATGATGCGCATAAGGCGGTGTAAAGATGCCTGATTCACGCCCGAACCGCTGCATTCTGGTCGTCGTTTGAGAGCGGTGCTAAAACACCCGAACTGCATTAGCCTGGCGTGGAGGGCGCACGGGGACAGTGTTCTTGAATAATAAAAGGCTTGATGGGCTCATGGTGGAGAGCGTTACGAAAAGCCGGTCCGCGTCCTCCGTTTTGCAATGCAATCCGTATGCGGCTGCGAACATGATTTCCTCCAGAGCGCCGGGCTGAGGCTGCGACGTCCCGACAGAGCGTCTCGTGCAACCAGTGGCTTTGTCTGCTGCGCCACACTCTACAGCGTCGCAGCCGGCACGGTCGGCGTGGCTGCGTGCTGTCAGTCTGCCGGGCACTAATAACACTTCATCAGTCAGGATACGAAGGATGCACGGCGAGTCGGTATTTTTAGTGAGGAGTGCATAAAACAGGCGGTGAGGCCCGTCCGCTGTCAGTGTTGGGAAGGGCTGCGGTGCATCGCTGGCAGCACAAGAAGTGTGGCTGGCCGAGGCGTGCGTGTATGTACAGGACATGGGCAACTCTGGCCTCGTGGGCGAGTGAATTGCAGCCATGGCATGACGGGTGGCCGACGGCGGCCATGAAACGGGTGCTCGATGATCTGTGCCCCGGCCGAAGGGGGAGGAGTGTCATTAACAGGCCTTGGCTGACGAAGCACGCGGGCAGTGAAGCACGAACACGCGGGCAGACGCGGCGGAATGCGTTGGTCAGAGAAAAGCAACAGGCAGGCCGGCCGGTTGGTGGGACGGGCGGAGATGCGAGAGGGCACGGCGGGGGGTCGCGAACTGTTGTTTACCGTGGCGGCGCGGGATGGGTGCGGGACGTGACACGCCAGCCAGAGTCGGAGGCGTGGGGGAGAAGGGCTGGCAGCCGGTCACGATACCGGCACCGGTGCACGTGAGGTGGTGGATCCCGAGGTCGGGGCGGCACTGCGGTAGGTGGTGAGTGATTCCAATTTCACGCCAAACTACGGCCTTGGCGTGCGCGTCTCGCTAGAGCTGCCCGTTTGAGCCCACTGACCAGTGACCAGAGCTCGACTCTACCCTTCCGTGGCTCCAGGCACGCCACACTGCAGTCGCTTCCGCCGGTGAATGCACGCCTGCGCACCTTCCCCCGGAAGAACATAGCACCGCCTGCGCTTTCTGCTTCTCGTCTGGGGCAGCAACTGCGGCCTCCTCCGTCTGTCCGGCTGTTTCGACGCCCACTCCTCGCCACCATGTCACTGCAATCACTGCAAACCGCCGCAGACGTTCCCCTGCTCATCTCCTCCGCCAACGCCTCGTCCGAGCGCCGCATATCGCCCTCGTGGACCATCGCCCATCTCAAGACGCGCCTCGAGCCCATCACCGGCATCCCCGCGTCCTGCCAACAGCTGACGCTGCGTGTGGGCTCGCAGCATGGAACCGCCATCTCTGCTGCCGACGAAGAGAGCACACAGCTCGGCGCATTCCCCTTGCAGCCACATGCCGAAATCGCCGTGAGTCCACTTGTTCTCCTGTCATGGCTTGCCCTCGAGCCTCTCGCGGGCTGCCACATCTCCTGTTTGACACAGGTTGGGCTCTCCATGTGAGCTCCTAGCAAGCGTCCTTTGCAAGTGCAGCTTTGCGAGTGCGAGTGTGCTGTTGCACTAGTCTTGCTGCTCTCGTCATAGGTCAGCCGTTTGAGGCTTTGGACCCTGGCCTGCAGCTTGTACGCATCCGATGCCCCGCCATGCACTCCGCGCCTCTCTATCTTTGTCATCGCGGTCCCACGTTATCCATTGTATACCCTGCTAGTCTTTGTTGCTAGAAAAGTCTGCCGCTGTAACCAGTTCGCGCGTGCTCACACTGGTGCACGCATGGGAGACCTTGCGAGCCTGCCTTTTTTGGTCGTCTGATTTGCTTTCTTCATCCGTCAACGTCATTTCTTTATTTCACGAAATTGATCATCTTCTTCACTTGAACAATCCCTGCGTTTCATACGCTGAAATGAGGAGTTGCCCTGGGTATCCCTCGAAGCAAAACATTCACACCGATGCCGCATGTTTCTAACGTTGCCGTCTTAGGTCGGTGACATTCGCCCGCCGGGAGCCCGTGTAGACTTCACCGATCTGTCATCCGTACCCAAGTACACTATGCCGAGCGCAGAGTACGAGACTCGGTCCGACAGTGTTTTGGCCTGGAAGAAGAATCAAAAGCTTGGACGCTTCGATCCTAATGCGCCCTCTATTGAACAACAAAAGATCCGAGCCTCCGAGCGGGAGGTCCAAGAGCGAGGTAAGTGAGTGCATATCGTTTGCTCATCCTTTCGCGAACTCGTACGATTGGTGCCAGAACAAAACCAAGTTCAAGTCGCTGCTGTATGCCATGACGGCCATGCTTCGTGAAGCGCCGAGACTGGACACCTGCATATACTCGGTCTACTCTCTGACCGCCACTCCCGCAAGCGGATCAAGCTCGTTCGATGTCTCCGCCCTCTATCAGAGACATGTTGTCTCTTCTCGAGCGACTAATGCAAATAGCATGATATGCAATGTGCTTGCTTCGCTCGTATTGGCGACTTCCTTGTTGGGCCATCTGCATCGCGCCTTGGCGAAACAGGAAATGATGCCACTATGTCCAATCTCGAAGTCATCTGAACCGCCATCTGACAAGGACAATTCGCTTGAGTCACCCGTTGCGAAGTAGCCTTTCCGATCTGGTTTCACATCAACCCTCCTCGATTTAGCCCAGATCTGTCAAGGACGTCTTCAAAGGCGACATATCATCCTCTCCTCAAACACTGCCTAGAGCAAGTCCAGAGACGAGTACGGGGATAGACACGAGACTCGATGGCGGCCAATAAGTCAACAGCGATTAGCAATGCACCGTTACATCCGATAACGGGAGCTCTGTGTGCTTCTGGAGATGCATCAATAGCCCACAACGCAGAGTGTCAGCCAAGTGTCCAGAAATGGAATCATCTGGCATCTCACTGTTACCCGGAAAGGCTGCCTCTGGAACATCTACGCAATGGTTCTGTCGGTCACTTCACTTCTGCAAGTCGGTCGCGGCGCAGCAACAGTGCGAACAATTTCCGAGCGAGATCGAGAGCGCGAAAAGGCCACTCGAACAATTGATGCGGTTTAATAGATGTTCGGCTAACTTGAGGTCTACAGGAATCTCACTCGGTTGCCGCGTCCGTCTCCTCCCAGAATCAGATGCCCGACGAGGAACGGTATCTTACGTTGGCAGCGTCCCTGAGATCCCCGGTATTGGTTCTTGGGTCGGCGTCACGCTTGACGAGCCCACTGGGAAGAACGATGGCACGGTCAAGGGCAAGCGGTATTTCGAATGCGGTATCAACTACGGCGTCTTCATCCGACCCGAGCGATGCGAGGTGGGCGACTTCCCTCCGCTTGACTTGGGCGATGAGGATCTGGAGGAGCTTTGATGGAGCCGACATAAAATGGGACCTGCGGGGTATAAAGGTCGAAAGGAGAAAAGGTGTATCGTGCGGAACATAGTACGCCGATGTAAACGTCGTGCTTGCCTAGAGCACGGAGTCTCTGGAAGGATCCACAAGGCATGCAGCGCTCTACACCCAGGGCCTGGCAGCTTTGGATCCCTCCATGCCTCAAGATAGTCTATCTCAAAGAACATGGCAACCATTATCCACATGCTCGTCTCACGGTGGTCTATCTGTGAATGATGCTGTACCTGCTCAGCTTAGCATGCCCGCAATCGAAATGCACATGCCGACGTTTACAACACGACGTAGTCACGCGTACCATGTTTCCCTTGCTCGGATTCTTTGTATACTTTCACGCAACAAGGCTTGTTCATTGTCATCACGACCCGATTATCATCATGGTGGCGAGATGAGATTGATCTCTTGGCTAGAAGCTCGTCTGTCTATGTGGATGATAGATGACGTCCTTTGGGTAAATGGGTTTATCGACTGTCGTGCTTGTGCTACTAGCATTGGATTTACGTTTTTCGGACTTGGGTGTGGAGTGTGTGGAGTGGGAGAGTGTGGTGTGGTAGCGTGTGCGTATGTTTGTGGGTTTGTGGGGAGGGAGGGAGTCCGGATGGGGATGGGGATGGGGATAGCGGGTGACCAGAATAGAAGTGCGAGGTAGGAGGTAGGAGGTATGGTAGGAAGTTGGGTAGATAGTGTTACGTTGCAGTCGATAATGTAGTTACGTGTAAAACGATAAGCCAAGGTAGACTGCATGTGGGTTATGTTCGTCCTTCTTTCTTTTCTTTCTTTCTTTCTTTCTCTGTCTGCATACGTTGAGGTAGGGACTTTTCTGCGTGCCTGCTAGGTTGGCCTGGGAGGGCAGGGCGGTTGTGGTGTTTGGTACGCGGAAGGGAAGGGAAGGGATGTATGTATGTGGCTTATGGAGTAGGGTGAGGAAGGTTTTTTTTCTTGTGGGCGCGGTTTCGGCGCTTGTTTGTATACCTTCCTAACCTAGGGTGGTGGGTTTTTCTAGGGTTAGTAGATGTTGAGGTGAGGTGAGGTGTGGAGTAGTATAGTATACACATGTAGGTAGTATATCTAGGCTAGGTTTCGCTGTCCGTAGGTACGGATCTTGACCATCTTCTCATCGGGAATGATTTACTTGACTATCTTCGTACTACCATACACCTCCACCCCCTAACCACCACAACATAATACCCATCCTATCCAGTGCAACTAGTGTATACGCCCTTTGTTATATCCGCGCCTGTTCGTTCTAGTATTGCAAGGTACGAATGACATAGAAGCCAATGGCATGAGAAGGGAAGCGATAGAATAGAGTTGTCACTGCGAGATGTACAATCCACGCAAGACATTGCCAAAGTACAGAATCCATCTCCGAGCAGTAGCTACAGCCAAACCTGATTCTTCTTCTCCTCCGCGAGAGGGAAGAACATCATCGCCACATCCAAACAAGGTCACAAGGGCGAGCAAGTCCAGTGTACGGGAAAAAAAAAGAGAAGCACAACAGCACAGCACAGCACAGCACAGCACAGCACAGCACATCGCAGCACGACAAGCACGTCGACTTGATTCAATTCCACATCCAACGGACAGCGGACGGGATTTTCAATTCCATGATTTCTTCCTACATGGGCGACCGGGATGTCCTCAACCTACATCCCACAATCACATGCTCTGCTTTCAAAATCCGCTCCTCCCCATCTTCCACCAATGCAAAATTCGTTCCGCTTCGTGACGACGACGTTTTCTTTTCCGTTCAGAACCTTCCTCTTGACGAATTGGGCCAGCCGGTTAAGAACCGTGTCCAAATCATGCCGGGCGATGAAACATGCTTGTGCGCAAAGAGGTCAAAGACGGCGTGTCGGCCGCAAAATGAGAACATGTACAGGGAAGGAAACTCGTAAAGGGGTGCCCATGACTCGTAAATCGTAGGTCCAGTAACCAAGCGAAGCGCCGGATCCAATGTTCGTCGACATGCCAATCGTCGCGTTGAAAAAAAGTCCGGGCCGAGCAATCGACTGAAGTAGGGAACCTAGTTGGGGCAGGCGTTCTGAACGTGGCCCGGCTGCTTGCAGCGGTAGCAGACACGCTCAGAGGTCGTCTCAGAGGGGCAGTCTCGCGACAAGTGACCGACCTCGCCGCCTGTGCATTGTATTAGCCGAGCACTCATGTGCGTTTAGCAATAACTCACAATTATAGCACTTCTGTCCCTGGGTGCAGTCACGGCTCATGTGACCGAAGCCACCGCAGGAGTAGCAGGTAGTCTGCCTAGGTCCGCCGTAGCCACCACCCGCGCCTCCGCCATAACCACCACGCTGGTAACCGCCGCCATAGCCACCTTGAGCACCGCCGCCCTGGGAGCAGTTCCTAGCGATGTGACCCCGCTGGCCGCACTTGTAGCACTCTTGGCCGCCGCCAGCACCACCCATTGGGGGGCCGCCGTCCTTGGTGCACTCGCGGCTGATGTGACCGGCCTCACCACAGCGGTAGCAAGACTTCTCGGCCGGGGCGGAGGTGCACTCGCGGGACAAGTGACCCTTCTCGCCGCAGTTGTAGCAAGTCGGGTTGCCCTTGCTGGGGCACTCGGCCGCACGGTGAGAGGTGTCGCCGCCTGATAAATAATTAGCCAAAATTCACAACATTGGTGACGCGCAGCCGCAATAAACAATAGACAAAACAGAAGCAACATGCTAAAATTAGTATGCTAGAAGTTAGTATGTCAGAGCCGGAACTGTGTCACATGGCAGCGCCGGAGCCCCGGAGATTAGTAAAATGACGTCCGTCCAGATTCCGCGATGAAGTTGCGAGCTGAGAAGCGCAGAAGATTTGGCGACGAGAGTTGGGCGGGACGTACAGTTGTAGCAGCCGCGGCCACCGGCGCCAGCAGACGGAGCCTGGTAATCCATGTTGAGAGTAAGGATTGTGCGTTAAACCTGGGGTAGATGAGTACCTGAACGGCGAGTGTGCAGTGGCGTACCAGACTCACCTGCGAGGGTCCGGAAAAGGGTATGGTAAGGAATGTGTCGCAACTAGACGTCTCCAACTATAGCTTGCTGAAGCAGATAAACCGCCAATTGAGTTGAGAGCACGCGAGTTTGGCGTTGAGGTGGGAGAGAGCGAGGGGAGCTTGAGAAAATATCTGCCCGCAAAAGTGGCAGGTGTGTGCGATGTGGAGGCTAAACTAGAGATGGCTAGCGCGACTGTTCGTCTCACGTGGAACGTGGGTGAATTTGAGCATTTTACCGTGGCAAAGAATACTAAAACGTGCAAAACGTAACACCACGTGCCACGCTAGGTAACCAGCTATTCACTCTCATCGTACTCGACGCCAATGGACAAAGTAAGCATGAAGGCAACACGGCTACTTGATCGATTTTGCTGTGCTCGCTACAGTTGCATACCATCTGATTCGCAGACCCTCCCCTCACGGCAGCAGGCATGCAGATCTAGGTAGGAACGCGATGCTGCTAGCCGCATATAGACAGCGGCTGTCCTTGTGCAACCGATGCCGAACGCTGCAGAATGTGGCGGCCCCGCCACAAACACTCGGGTAGAGCGGCGAGCAGAATTGCCCCGCGCTCGTGCGAGTGGCATACCCGCAAACCCTCACGTTAGGAATAGACCGAGTACGTCTATTGTCCTCACGAAACACAAACCGGCATCAAGACCACACTTTTCAAAGGCACCCATTACTAGCAGATCATCAACCCAAGCCAGACTCCCCAAGAGATGATTCCTCCCACCCTAAAAAATCTCCAAGACCTTTTTATTCCCAAAGACCGCAACATGAAGACCAACGATAGAGTAGAAAGGAGGCTAATAGATAGTACAAGGATAAAGTATGGTGGTGTGCGTGATTCCGAAGCCGGACATTAGCCTTTAGCCGTGGCTCCTGTGCAAGTCACCCAAGAGTGGTAGAACACGGTAGAGACTGCTCTGTATGTCCATCTCTTAATCAGTGATCCTCCAGCTGCTGAACCACTTGAGATGGCTCCACTGGGAGCTCGGACCCTGCATCCCAAAGGAAATGGCCCTGAACAGCCAGAAGAGGCCAATGACGACGACATACAGAGCGCCGAAGATGGCCCAGTTCACTTGCTTATTCAGTCTGCGTGTCGTCCAGTCCATGCAGAATCCAAAGGTTAGAATAGCAAAGTAGAGGGCAGGGTAGTAGTGGTGGACATAAGTGACACGACCCATGGCGACAAAGGGAAGATAGTGAAGGATCCAGCCGACAACGGGATAGATACCGGAGTAATGGATCTGGTCGATGTCGGCAGGTTTGAGATCGTCGTAACCGCGCTGCCATCGAACGAGGTACCAGAAAAGCATGAGCGCGAATACACCCAACGAAGCAGTGGAGCCCCAGTAGACGGCCGGGTTGCCAAGGAGGAAGTATTTGACGACTATACTAATGTCAGACAGGGGAACTTTGCAAGAATCGAATCGACTTACTGTCATCATTCCAACCGCACATGCGTAGACCGACGTGGAGCAAAGGCCACTGCCAAAATTTGGAAGCAAGGTCGTCCTGCTTGTCCGGGTCGGGCACGAGTGCGTTATTGGAAGTCATCATAGCAACATTAAGATGAATGAAGTCCTGGAGGAAGGGAGACTTGTAAGAGCCTGGATCACCAGCGGGGACTGCATTGCGTCAGTACGGCATCAGTAAGGAGATTTGTGTTCACTTACGCTTCTCATTCCAATGACTCTCAACATTCCAGTGGGTGTAGACATCACGGGGCTTGTTTTCCTTGACGCAAGTGGTCTCAATCTGCTTGAAACCCCATTGTGGAAGGTTGACATTTCCAGCTCTGAGATAACATCCAAGATCTACATGCTTCAATCGGAAAGAAGTCGTCAAAGTTCGGATTTTGGAATAATCCCATGAGGAGGCATCTCGGACGACCTCAATCTTCCAGTGGTCCTTGGTATCGCCGACGGTGGTGTTTCCGTAACAGGAGACTTCCCAATCGCCCTTGGTGACCGGAGCCGCGATCTGATGAGAGTGGAGATTACGGCCGGTCTGAGCATGGATCAAGCGAATGACATCGCCATTTCCAGGGAAACGGGGTTCCTCCTCTGGCTGGTAATCAGCCTCATGTCGGTTGGGATAGAAGAACCAGTCGTTGTTGGCATCTTTGTGGTGGTAGCAGGTGATTTGCTGCTGGTTTGAGCCCTCGGGATAGGTTTGGACGTGAGAATGAAGAAGGCCTCCTCCGTAGCCCATGTTCTTTAGAGTCGCACGGGAGCCAAAGGCAATTTCAAGCGGGCTATCTTTACCGACCGCAGTGCCTCGGAGATTGGCCTGGAAAAGCGAGCTCATTTGGGCATCACCTGGACCGCTGTTCTCAAGGATGAGGAAGTGCACGTAAAAAGAGAACATGTAGACAGCAAGAGGAATGATAATGAGACCGAAGACACGGAAACCTAGATGGGTAGCCAACTCAGTCTGTACTCGTTAGCTCTAGTTTCTGTAAATTGGGCAAAGCCTACCTTTGGCATTTTCAAGTCACCAAACTTGTTCCAGAGGTCCTCGATCGTGTACAGACCGACCAATGCGGTGACGAAGAAACCGACCCACTTGACACTGCACACACATCCAATGGATACACCAAGGAGCATCAACCACAGACCCCACTCTGGGGAGAATGGGTCCCGCTGGTAACGGTGGAACTTGGACCAGCAGAAGACGGTCGTAAAGGTGAAGCACAGTAGCATGGAGTCGAGCAGAATGAATCGGCTGATGGTGGTGTACGAGTTCTCGAAAAGGACCATAAGGGTAACGAGCCATACGGTCGGCCTATGGAAGTTGAGCTCTTTCGCAGTGAAGTATGCCAGCGGAACGCAGACGGCGCCAAAGGCCGAGTTGAAGAGGCGCATGAAGGTGTAATCGAGCTCCGGGGGGTACGTTTCTCCCGACTTGAATTCGAACGAACCGTTGTATCCTGCGAGGTATCCAGAGAGGCCGACCAGCATCTTGCCGAGCGGCGGGTGGACGTCGAAGTAGAACTCGCGCTTGAGGTAGTGGGAACCGAACTTTCCGAAACTGTAGCCAAGGTCAGATACAAGCTCACGGAACGAGGCGAGGGGCGACGTACTGGGCTTCATCCCAGGTGACGATTGGGGAGAGGCCAATCTTCCACATGCGCGTGAAGAAGGCGAGCGCGGTAAAGAGGAGCGGGGCCCATATGAACTCGTACTCGTCGAGGAAGCCGATGACGCTGAAAGGCTGGACGCAAGTTAGCTGCCGGCTCCAACGCTGGCTAGATTTACGATTGGAGCTGAATGCCCCAGAGCATGCCTACCTTGTCTTTTGACTTCTCTGCCTCTGGAGCCTGTGCCACGGCGGGCGTTGCGGCCGCTTGACCAGCTACGTTTCTTCTCCGCAGCTCCTCCGCCCTCGGATCTGCGCCTGTTGCCTGCGCGTTCGACGCCATGTTGTAGAGTCGTCGGTACCACGAACTCCGTGTGGCTTGTTCAGTCGTTCGTGCCCGGGCAGCCGCAGCCCAGGAGAAAATCTACGTCCTGCGGTCGAGTCTGAGGCGGGTGGCTTGATGCGGTCCACCTCACAAACGAGCGGCGATAGGAAACTATTACAATTGCAACTAGAAGGAAGTAAGAAGAGCAGAGGACGAGTTGCCCGCGCAGGTTTCCGTCCGTCGACGCTGGGTCCGTGGCAGGAGAGGTGGTATACGAAAATAGAAATTAAGGCAAGGCGACGTTGGAGCTGAGCAAGGGCCAGTCGCGTAGAACAGGGGCTCACAACACCTGTCATGATGATCATCCAAGGCGCTCGAGTGCTCACGTGAAACCCGGCGTGCCGGTCCAGTCCAACACTAAATGTTCTCGCTGACGAAAATGCATGCAGCCACAGTTATGACCTGGAAATCGGCGAAAAAATAGTGAGCAGAGCATGGCGCCACTATATCAAAGGCCCCAGTGTTGCTACGCTGGCCAGCCCTGGCAATGCCGAGCCACGTATATTGATTGCAGCGTTTGTGACATCCCTACGCTAGCCATAACCATTCTTCGTTTCTACATTTACCAGAGCTGGAATAGGCTTTCTGTACAACCCCCACAAAACTACACAAGTGAAGTTGCGCCGGCCTTGACGGCCTCCCAAGTCAAATCGACCCATGCTATACGCCTTCTATCAAAACGAAAGTCTACGCCCGTCGCGAAGGCTTGATGCTATGCTGAGCCCTTTCCAAAAACGTAGATAATGCAACCATCACGGGACACGCCGCGAGACGCGTGCCTAATCCTCCTCATCTTGTCCGACGCGTCTGTATTGCCCGCTTGAGCTGTCGCCTTCGCCGTTGCCCTTTGATCTCTTCACCATGTTGGAGATCCACCCGCCAATGCCCTCGCCCTCCTTTGCCGCCTTGGTGTCTTGGCCTTCTATAATTTCGGGAGGGTTGATGTCGAGACCAGGAATGGTATTTTCTGCTCCGCGTCCACTGCGGATATCAAGCGATGGCACAGGGGAACGAGCACTTCCACTGAACAAGGATTCAGCTTCAGCTAAGGTTTGCGGAGTTGGTTGCACTGAAGTGGCGTCTCCAAAGATGGAATTCATGTCCTCTAGACGAATGTTGGCCGTCTCGGGATAAATGAACCAAACTGCGTCCTGGTAAGCAGCAATTCAAAATCCTCTTCTTCAGCGGACTTACCGATGACGAAACTGCAAGCGCAGAAGAACGCATGTATAAGATACAAACGCCATTTGATATGCTCTTGCAGGATTGGGGTCATTTCTCCAACAAGCCAGTTAAAAGCCCAGTTCGTTGCCGTACTCAAACTAGCGCCTTTGGCCCGGATGCTCATCGGAAGGATCTCGGGCGGGTACAGCCACGGGATCGGACCCCATGATGCACCAAATGCCGCATTGTAAATCATGACGGATATAACGACCAGATTAGGCGTCCAGCTGGTGGAAAGGAAGATGAAGTAGGAGATAGCAGTGAGCGAAATGCACATAGCTACTGCTCCAGAAAGGAGAATCTTTCTGCGACCCAATGTGTCGACCACATACCAAGGCGGGATCGTGGATAGAAGGTAAGTGAGGGCATTGATACCGGTCATCAAAATCGCTTGACGACCATACCAACCCGCCTCTTCAAAGACCAAAGGAGCGTAGTATGAGATGACATTGATGCCGTTGAGTTGCGCTAGGGCTTGGGCAGACATGGCGATGAACACACGCTTGTAGTAGCGCTTGAACATGTCGGAGTAAGAGCGCTCCCCTTCTTGGCGTTGTAGCAGCACGTTCATCTTGATCTCCCGGTATTCGTCTCGGGCTTTCTGGTTATGTATATCGCCCTTGCCGTAGAGGTTAGCGATGACCACAATGCCCTCTTCGTCATGATCATTATCAAGCAACCACCTGGCCTCGGTCAGTAGATTGTTGGTCAGATGGGGCCAAGACAGACCTCGGAGATTCGCAGATAAGCAGACTTCCGGCGGCAAGGAGACCTCCCATGAGACACTGCATGAACAATGGTACCCTCCACGACCAGTCACTCTTAATAAAACTGCAAAAGTAGTCGACCCAAACACTTGCAGCGTATCCTGTGATGTTCCCGGAGAACTCAATGCAAGCAAGCCTGCCTCTGTTGTGCGGCGGGGAGATCTCCGATTGGTAGACTGGCACAATGGCTGACAGCGTACCAACACCCAGACCAGCTATGATTCTGCCGAGCATCATCAGCGGCATGCCATTGGCAAATGTTTGCAAGGCACCGCCGACGACAAAAATGATGGAGCCCCAAAGAATAGTTCTGCGTCGGCCTAACATATCTCCTATGCGGCCCACCAGCAGAGACGAAATCAAAGCTCCTATTTCCAGAATAGCAACCATGGTGCCTAGTTCAGCGGCTGTTGGCTGGTTGAAATAATCCTTGAAATAGACACCCCTGCATGCTTTATCAGATATGGTCCATGGCGAAGGGATGCGGGGCGGCGCACGTAATGATACCGGACATGACTCCCTGGTCGTATCCAAAAAGGAAGACGCCTAAAGATACGAATACACTGGTGAAGTAGCTGGCGAGATGTCAGTCATGGAGGCCGTGCCGCTATCAGGCCAACTCACATCAGCTTCTTGCCGTGGAGCCCGTGGATACGGGAAGGGCCATCGTTGGGCGCCATGACGGCGGCGAGTATTCGCTCTGCCTTGGAGATGGACCTTGGTCCCGGATCGGGGATCTCGATATCCTCTTTTCTGATGGCCCGCGCGCTTTCTTTTTCGTTGAGCCTGTCTTCGGACTGGTAGCGAACGCGCTTCTGCTGGCGTCGCGGCTGGGAGGAACGGCCTCCCTCGAGCGGTTCGCGCAGGCGGATACGGAGGGGGTCCTCTCGGTCGGCAAGCTGGTCAACGAGGTCGCCCGTGTCGCTCCAAAGCGAGAGGTCGGACTCGGACTCGGGGGTGTCGAAGGAGGAGCGGGTGCTCTCCTTGTCGTGGTCGTCGAGCAGGTGGGCCGCGTCGCTGTTTCGGTGGTGTGCCGAGGATGAGAAGGTGTGGAGCGGGATGCCGGCCGGCCTCCTGGTATGCGAGTGGGAAGGAATTTTGAAGGTTGGCGGCTGGTGGGAGCAGCCTGACTCCAGGTTCAGAAGGGAAGCACGTCACCGGACCAGGGCAAGGAAACGGATAGTACAGTAGTAGGGCGGTCAGGACGGTCACATTGGGGCATAAGCGGGAGTGGGGACAGGTGCCGCAGGCGTCGTGACCAAAAAGACTCCGAACAGAGGTCCACGGGGGGGGAACAGCTGCCAGCAGGTGCATGCGCGCTCAGCGCTGGAAGCTGGTCGTCGCCAAGCGTCAGTGCGCCTTGCTGACGAGCGATAAGACATTGAATTGCCCTGCCAGAGAGCATGTTAAGCATGTTATGCACGCTGAGGCTGCAGCACGACAACTCCAACGGCGCAGACCCTCTTGTACTTGCAGCGCGCTTTCCGTAGCACTCTGGGATGGCACTTCCCCCGCGTTGGGACCATGGTCCACGTGAACAGCAGCGTTCCAGGGTCCCTACACGGATAGTAGATACCGAGGGTGCTAGTAGGTAGCTGGGTCTGCTCCTGTACGAACTTTTGAATACCTAGGAAGAAGGTAGTTGGAAACACAGCTAACGATATGAAGATATATGTCCCTTCCGTGGACAACTACGCCTTGTTGCACAGCTCGAGTACTCAGTACAGTGTGCCGTGGACGAGATGAAGACCAGAGTCCGCACGGGAATGACTTCAGAAGCATATGCACAAAACATCGCCTCGTTGCTTGACCGACTCTTGTCCTCCAAAAGACGTGTACTGACCCACATTGCCGCATAAAAAAACAACCCCGCGAACGCGATCTCGAATGACGCGTGCACGCCAAATGAAATCATCGTTCCTCTGCGCTAGGTGGTATGCAAGGCTGCAATCTTCGCTGCCGGGTTCATGGCTGCTGGACGCCGGCCATCGACAGACGTTCGGACACGGCTTTACTAATAAACAAAATGATGTGAATGTTCGCAGCTCCCGATGCTGGCTAGTATCGGCCATCCATCCCGGATGGAGATCCATCACAACTGACAAGAGCATCCATCATCCGTCACCCGCACGCCGTATGTGAATGCCCCCCAACGGCCACTGTGCCACGTCCCGACTTGCCTTTCTTGTCGCAGAAGGGCCCCCTGCCTCCTCCCCCAAGAAGCACAGCCGACGTGAGATGCGTCGTCGTGAATCGTGATGCGGAGTGCTCGAGGGCTGCGAGGGCGATGCAATGATGCATTATTAGCATCAAGGCCCTGCACGCCTCCCCTGCCATGCCCGGCCCTGAAACCGGTTAGAGGCAGCGTTCCGGCAGCGTGATTGGGCAGTGCCTGGTTCGTGTAATTTGTTTGTCGGCTGGGCTGCTCCTTTGAGGGCGCCGCCGTCTTCGTCTTCGTCGAAGCTGCACCACCGACGCCTTGTCTCGAGCTGTTGCTGCTGCTAAACGTCGCCGCCCTCGCCCTCGCCAACACCAGTCGCGCGCGTGTTTAGCGTGGGTACCGTTGCAGCCCTGCAGTGTGCACTGTCCAGTGTCGACCTCTCCCCTGGGCCCTAGCCAAGCAGCAATAATATCCTGTTTCAAACCAGCCACACAACGCACCCCGAGCTTCCCCCTCGCGTCGCCGCCGTCGTCGTCTCCTCCGCCATCACTATCGTTACCCCATTGAGCGAACATAATACACCCTCCCTCGTCGCATTGCAGCGACCGTATACGCCTGGATCCCGAAGGCGACGGCTACGCGCTCTAGGCGCCCATCACCCTTGCCCACCATGTCACGGTACGGCTATTTCAACACCTTCTGTCGCGACAGCGGGAACCTCTGGTCCACGTTGCCAGGTACGTATCACGCTTTGCGGTTTTACTTGTGCCAATTGACATGTGGACTGACTCATTGCAGTATGCTACGTACGTCGAGCCCCGAAAACCGCATACCCTCTGCCTCTCCTTCACAATTGCTAATGCGTCGCGCAACAGCTCTTCGACCAAGCGCCTACGAAACAGGGAACAGGATGGCCGGGTGGGTGCACGCTGACAGGAATAACGTTGGATGCAAGCCAAGGCAGATATCTGGCGAACCTGGGTCAGTACACCGAGCAATGGCCCGGTCGGACCGCTGCTGACCAGAACAGGCTCGATACTCCTCTGCGCCATAGCAATTCTTGCGAGCTTGTTCCTGCTATGGAGATCTGAACGGAAGAAAGCAGCTGTCGGACGAAGGTGCGCCCGCCTCATCTACACATTACGCTTGATGTGTCATACTTACTGGGACTAGGGAAATGCAATTGTTCTTAATAGGATATATCGTCGTCAGTATCTGCGAGATCTTCACCGTCGGCGGGTTCCCGCTTGACTCGGCAGTGCGAAGGGTATGCTAAAATTCCAAGCTGAGCTGATCGTGACTGACGAGCATACCAGGCCTTTGTCGCCGTTCATATCGCCGCTATCGTCGCAACGACATGGATTTTAATGCTTAATGGTCTTGTTGGCTACCAACTACTCGACGACGGTACCGCTATGTCACTTGGGCTCATTTTTGGGTCCGCCGCTGTGCTCTTCATCGGCACCGGCTTCATCGCGCTCGATCACGGGTTCAGTTGGACTGGCTATTTCGACGACACCTTGAACAGCAATCGCAGCTACTCGCTTTACACGCTTTATCAGCTAGCGCCTCTGGTCTTCTTGACCGTCTTCGTCTTGCTCGAAGCATTCCTTGTCTTGCGTGTTCTTGGCGAAAAGAAGCCCATGGGTACGCGCGTCTTGTCAAGGTCTTGTTCTTCGCTAACATATATCATAGTTTATCTTGGTGCCGCCGTCATTCTCTTCGCGATCGGACAGATCTTCCAATACGTCATCAGCGTGCACATCTGCAATGGCACCAATGGAAAAATCAACGGAGGCCTATTCGAGACGCTCTTTACTCTGCTCGCGGTTGTCATGATATGGGTGTTCTGGTCGAGCATCACGGAGGACGACTGGCCAGTTCCTACTACGCCTGGTGTGGGGTCCTATTCGTGAAAGCGGACAGACTGAGAGAAGTCGTAATTTCTTATCATCAGGCTGTGTCCTGGCCAAGGCATGTTACTCAGCTGCACGGGCGCGTGTGCACTTACTTATTGGCCTGGCTCATTAATGGATGCATCCTCCTTGATGCATGTGTCAGATTCACGAGATCGTAAGCAGTGGAAGGAAATATACCAGGCGTTGGCGAAAATCTAATGTTTCATGATCTTCTAGCATAGCATGGGGTGGGGGATAGTCGTAGGATGGCCGTTATGCTAGTATCTACTTACGATGTACACATAATGTAGATTGAATTTAAATAATAATAGACGAATGCAGTGCTTTGGCATGAGTTTTCCATTACTCCACAATATGTAATGCTACAGCACGAAAATGCCCTGATGTAGGATTGAACGCTGTGGGGTGCTGGTAAACAGGGGCCTACAATGACCACTTGTTGGATACTCGTTGATATTGTGGTTATTCACATGCGATTCCAAGAAAACGCGTGCGATGACCGTCACGTGCCCATGCTTTTCCGGAACCCCAGCGCGGGCGGTATATGCCGCATTTCGCAAGGCAACGACACCATCTTTCATACATCGCACAGCCCAACCCCGTGCTGTCCGCCGAGTCGCTCCGCCTCAGCCTGCGACATTTTGGTTTTCACAAATCGAGCGAGAGAAGTGTGCGACGTAACCAAAACAAGCCCCTCCCCACGCCGCCCTATTTCTTTGTTTACAGTTTGCCTCATACCGCAACAAGAAGCGCTCTGCTAGTGCTAGATTCAAAAATATACCTGGTCCGCGACAACTGCCGCTTGGGAAGTGCTATCGTGAGCGTCGGTCGCCGATGCGACTCCACATACCGCTTTCGCCGCCGATACTCCCCATTCGCCGATGGCAGACTCAGACTTCTCGTACGATGGCCAGTCCACCTCCGACGACGAGTACGTAGGGCCGAAGAGCGGATCGAGCTCGCAAGCACCGGTGCCGGGAAAGAGGAGGGCGCAGGCGAAGCCAGCAAAGGTACCTGAGCGGAAGGCGGCACAGGCTTGGGAGCGGAGGGGTAGCGCGTCATCAGAAGAAGAGTATATACCAGCAGTCGAGGAGATAGAAGAAGATGGAGTAGCAGAGAAGAGCATACATCATATCGAGGAGGAGAGGAAACGGAAGCGGTACGTGCAGGCACGACTTCATCGTGTGTCTCGTATGTGGAAGCGCTGACATTGCAGCTTGCTAGATTACGGAAAGACACCAAACCCTTTCAGCGCGGTATAATACGACACGTCGTGCTCGTACTCGATCTATCAGAGACTATGTTGGAGAAGGATATGCGACCGAGTCGATTCCATGCGATGATCAAGTACACACAGGAATATGTTCGCGAGTTCTTCGAGCAGAATCCTATATCTCAGATGAGCGTGCTGGGTATGCACGACGGGCTTTGCATACGGGTATCGGAGCTATCTGGCAACCCAGCGGAACATGCGGCTGCAATCCTGGGCCTGAGGACGCCGCGAAATCCCCAAGATTTTTCAAAAGAACCGAAAGGAGCGCCCAGCCTGCAGAACGCATTGGAGCTGGCGAGAGCTACGTTATACCATACGCCAAGCCATGGAACACGCGAAGTCATCATTGTGTTTGGTTCCTTGCTGTCATTAGATCCGGGCGATATACACCAAACAATCCGAGCATCTGTACGAGACCGGGTGCGCGTCAGCATAGTTGGCATGAGTGCTCGTCTAAAGATATGCACAGAGATTGTGAATAAAACAAATGCAGGCGACGAGAGCGAATATGTCGTAGCTACGGATCAAGAACTTCTTCGCGAGCTTCTGTTGGCAACTACAACCCCTCCAGTAGTCCGCGCAACCAAGACAGCACAAATGGACGCACCTCCGGAATCGGCGGCTGCGCTCATGATGATGGGTTTCCCTTCAAGAGTCGTAGAGGATACTCCGACGATGTGTGCGTGCCACGGCATCTTGAGTACAGGTGGCTATACGTGCTCCAGATGCAGCGCCAAAGTCTGCAGTCTGCCCGTCACATGTCCCAGCTGCCAACTCACACTTCT
Organism: Laburnicola sp. R22_1; assembly: GCA_014281115.1. NCBI lineage: Eukaryota > Fungi > Ascomycota > Dothideomycetes > Pleosporales > Didymosphaeriaceae > Laburnicola > Laburnicola sp. R22_1. The sequence continues at coordinate 612,447 of JACONQ010000015.1, forward strand.
CCTCTCGACCCATCTTGCGCGCAGCTACCACCATCTGTTTCCCCTCCGCAATTGGGCCGAAGTCAGCTGGCGGCGCGCTCGAGAAACAGGCAGCAAATCCTGCGTTGGCTGTCTGTCCGCCTTTCCGGAGCCACCAGCGCTCGAGGCGGACGGCGAAGAGCAACAAAATGGACATGCGGCAAACGGGACACTAGATGGGGCCGCAGATCAGCGACAAAGGCTTGAGGATGAAAGCCAAGAACAGAAAGCGAGCGAGAGCTCGAGATATGAGTGTCGAGTTTGCGAAAGCCACTTTTGCATCGACTGTGATATGTTCTGTCATACGGTGCTGCATAACTGCCCCGGCTGCTTGAGCAAGCTTGACAACCCAGCCGAGGTGCAGAATGGGAATGGCGATGTGGAGATGATGGGGTAGGGTTTGGATTGTTTTCAGTGGTGGGTAAGACGTAGAGGGCAGGCGTTCTTCACACATCAGCCGCCTCATGAGCGTGATCTGCGCATGGCATACGAAGTAGTCGTCCGAGATATCCAAAGTGTAGCTACGGCTCCTTTCAATCGATCGAACTGTTCACATTCTTCACCAGATGCATTCTGCAGAAGCCGTTGTTACCAAGCATATTGCACATCACCAGCTCGGCATTAAAAGAACATGCGAACTTCGGCGCCCGTAATAGGTACAAGCTCAGAAGAAAAGGTCGGCGCCTCAAATGCCGAAGGTCGTCGACCCCACCATCGGTGCACTGCATTCGTACGAGGACGAACGCGGGGCATCCTCCGCGTTCCGCAGCCTTGCATGAATGCTGTCGTTCGCTGGACGCTCCCAACATGCATATGCACCTGACTTCGCTGCTCTATCGCCATTTACGACCGCAATTGACGCCGCGCCCCCTCGCCCATCGCCTCATCACAGCCAAGGCTAGATCGCCGAGTTCGAGGTTCCACGTGAAAGAGCAGAGTCGAAGATTGTTTAGTGTACAGCAGCATTTGAGGATGGCGGCTTTTGAGCGCTTGGTTAGGTTTGAGGCTGAGGATGGGAAGACGTATTATGGGGATTTGGGGGCTGAGGTGCCGACGAGGGAGATTGAGGGGAAGGTGGTGAGGGTGGTAGATGGAGATGTGGAGAGTGGATTTAAAAAGACGGACAAGGAGATGAACATCTCAAAGGTATTCCCCGATTTCGAGTCGTATCCCGTCCCATGGCAGATAAACAACCGCCTCTAACGCGCCACCGCACAGCTCCTCGCCCCCCTCCCCTCCACCCCAATAATCATGTGCGTCGGCCTAAACTACAAACAACACGCCGAAGAAGGCAACCTCCCCATCCCAACCTACCCCACCATCTTCACCAAACCGCCCACCGCCCTCACCGGGCCCCTCTCCCCCATCCCCATCCACCCCGCTTGCCAATCCCAACTCGACTACGAAGGCGAACTCACCATCGTCATCGGCCGCACGGGGAAAAATATCCTCGCCGCCGACTACGCCTCGTACGTGCTCGGCTACACGGTCGGCAACGACGTGAGCGCGCGGAATTTCCAGCTCCCTGTGAGTGTCAGCGGCGGGCAGTTTGGCTATGCGAAGAGCTTCGATGGGTTTGCGCCGATTGGGCCGTGCATTGCGAGTCTGGAAGCGATTGGTGGCGATCCGAATAAGATACGGTATTGGACAAAGGTGAATGGCGGGGTGAGGCAGGTGACGGGGACGGATGATATGATTTGGAGTGTGGGGCAGATTGTGGAGCATTTGAGTAGGGGGACGACGTTGAGGGCGGGGACTTGTATTATGACGGGGACGCCGTCTGGGGTGGGGGTTTTTATGGTCAGTGCGGTTTTTTGTTGTTTGGTGGGGTGAGAGGTCGGAGAGGAGGACGATGGATGGCTTTGGTGCGTGCGCTTGTGCTGTGTGCTGTGTTGACTTGCGAGATAGGATCCTAAGGGCTTTGTGAAGGATGGGGATGAGGTGGAGGTTTATGTGGAGGGGATTGGGAGCTTGGTGAATAAGATGAAGTTTGAGTAGGACGTAGGACGTAGGACGTGGGGGGCGATCATGTACTTTGGGTATTTTGGAAGCGGCCACGTCCAAGGGATAGGGGTGCCTGGTTGCTGACTAGTAGGACAAACTCTTATCTCATGGTACAAAGGTATGCAATGCACGTAATACCCTACACTTGCGTTCGCACACCCCACCAACCCCTGTCCAGAGTATGCAGGAACAAAGAAGCAATGCTCACGTTATAGGGAATGATTGTATCATGACACACCGCATATAAAACCCCAATCGTGCGGCGTGGCTTCTGTGCTAACTCTCGTGTGGGCGTCTTTTGGTGGGCGGCTTTGAACTGAAAGGTCGTTAGAGTGCAGAGTGATGATAGAAGCTTTAGGGGACTTGATAGCGGCCACCCCCATAAAGCAATCGCGGTCACCCCTATAAGCTGCTACAGCTAACTATCTCACTACGCTAACGCCCACATATACCTATATGTGGCGTTAAATTAACTACCTAGGGGTAGAACGACAAAGGCTTTCATCTCAAATAACATGACAAAAAAGCAGAGCCCTCTGCTTAGTAAACAAAAAGAGTGTAAAAAGGAAAATATTTATAAAATACAACTTTAAAAGTTATTTTCTGTTTATAAAGAAAGGTGATTCTATAGTTTTTTTAAAAGCAAAAAGCACACAATCTTATTTAAAGATAATTCGCTTTTATTTGATAAGTTCTCTTTACAGAGTAATACAAATTTAAAGGTTGAAGAAGGTGACTTATAGGGGTGGCCGCAATTGCTTATAGGGGTGGTGGCTGCTATCTAGTCCCAAGATTTAGGGTACAAAGGTATGGTACCCTTCACATTCGAGCCTCTCGCCTGTGGTTGTACCCAGAGAACCTCCCGCCTGGGCGGATTGTCCCGCTTTCGCGATAGGTGCACCATCCAACGTGTTACGGACCGCGCCTCCCACGTTCTTTTACTATAATTGACCTAGTGCTGGCGTCGCTACTGCACCATTTTGTCGTCATGCTTGCTCACAATGTGCACGAGACGGGTCTGGTGGCGCCCTAGATGTACTGATATTCGCTACGCCATCACATATGTACTTTGAGCGTTGGTGTGTATGTGGAAAGCTGAGGTTGATTGAACTTGTATACAATATCGAATCGTATGAATTGCCCATGTGCTGTCGAAGTGTGGAAGCGGGCTAGCACGCGCTTGCCAACCTTTTGATGTTACTACCCAGCACACATTGTAATAGTGAGACAAGAAATATTGTTGAACATTTATATAAAAGTTTACCTATTGACTTGAACTATGGTGCGCTGGGAGACCAGCTAAACCGAACTCCTTGGCGCCCTGTTCATTCCAAAAGATATTGGCGGTTTTTCGACAACTTGGGGTTCAGTTCAAACCATAACTTATTATTGTCTCTCGCCTTAAAAATGGGGCAAGCCTTTTCACGCGTCCCTGCGTCGAACTACGGGGGTGTGGCTTGAACCCAAATGCTTCCGAGGTTCTCCCAAGTTCTCATTTCCAAGGTTCCGGAGAAAGATACCGTATACCTGTAAAAAGGTTCCGACGAAAGATACCGAAGGTATACTTGTAAGAAGGTTAATAGAGGCCTGTTCTACCTTGTGTAGTGATCGCTTTCGACGGCACCTGTGAGCTTGCAGTGCCACGCAGCACTTGAGCGCACCCAAACCATTTCTTCATCGTTCTCCTATCTTTTTCCACACGCGAACTTCCGGTATATCGCCCACTCGAATCTTTTCGGCCGTTGCTTCAACTGGAGCGATTTTCCACCCTTCGCGCTGGGATAACATTACCCGTGGATCTCCAGTGCTTGAACAAGCGGGAACACCGTCACCCGTTCCCGAATTCCTACCATGGAAAGCCAGAGCTACATAGACATAAAACGAGCAACCGAATTACAAGACAGGATTGTGATTACTTTCCTGGTCTTGGATTGGGTGTTTGTTTCACTCAGAGTCTGGACGCGAACTTTCATCGTCTCGAACTTTGGCTGGGATGATGGTTTCATGTTACTTTCTGCCGTGAGTTCCAATCTTATCAGAGACATCAAAGTTCATCAGTATTGATGACGCCGTAGGTAACCTTTTCAGTGTATTGCGGTGGACTACTCTATCTTTGCGCTTTGCGAAAGGGGGTAAATCAACCGGCACTGTAGCTGACATGCAGGTTATGTTCAAGGTAGAAGACCCCTCTTTACATTACTACTTCGACTGACAATCACAATGGGTCATTATCAATGAAACCAACTATGTCTTCACTATAATTTTTTTCAAGATATCATTGGCCATTTTCTTCGCCTCATCGCGCGCTGGCACTTCATGCTCGTATACTTCACCCTGGGCATCAACCTCGTCTCGTCCATAGCCACCTTCTTCTACAGCATCTTCCGATGTGGCGCCGACATGAACATGTACGTGTGGAACCAAATGTCCGGCGAATGTGCACCTCTCACCCTCGATCGCTTCATTGCGTATCAACACGGTACGTGACAACATCAGAACCTTTGCCACACGCTCAGCTAACGCCCTGCTCACCAGCCTCCATCAACACCTTCAACTACCTCATGTTCTTCGTGCTTCCCGTCCTCATGCTCTGGAACTCCAACATGGACATAAAGTCCAAACTATCAGCGGGCTTCATTCTCTGCCTCGCCCTCATGTCCGTCCCACGTACGCCTCGATCTGCCTCCTTGCTTCCGCTGACAATCCAACAGGGGCTGCATATGCTCTATCATCCGCTTCCGTTTTATCGAGGGCTTGGTGATCTTTGCAGGTGACGACTACTACTGGAACGGAGTCAACCTCTGGATCTGGGGCACCATCGAAAATGGCACTTGCATCAGCGCAGGCTGCCTCGCCACGCTCCGACCCCTCGGCCGAAGAGCCATCCATCGCGTTCGAGAGTCCACCGCACTGACTAGCTACGCTAAGCGCCTTACGTCGTCCTTCAATTCACGCGGCAGGCCTAGTCACTCAGGTGGTAGTTCTCGTCCGCGTGCGCCCGCACCGACGGCGACGGGGAGCTGCAATTCGAGAGAGGGGGATAGCGTGGCAAAGTCGGCGGAGCCGTCTATTAGTAAAGAGCCTACGTTTGCAGAGCTAATGACGGAGGAGGGGCGTGAGGCGATTCCGTTGTCGTCGGGTATTGGGAATCGACGCTCGAGTGCGGATCCTATCCTGGAGGAGATCGACATTGGTTCTTTTGACTTGTCGCGCCGTGTCTAGTCGTCGAGAGGCACGGCGTCTACGAAGGAGTAGATGGCGTGGACTATGTATAAGATTTGGACGGCTTAAGAACACACTGTTCGTGATATAAGCTCGTTGTAGAGGGAGGAGAGATCGGCACTATGGCCCCGGAAACTGACATTCCTAGCTTTTCCATGGCGGACGGACAAATGAGTCAATACCCGCGATCTCGTGTCACGCTGGTAGGAGAGAATCGCAGGGCGCCACTACCTACTACTGGGTCCCCATACTCGCTCTCTGATCGTGGCTTGATACTGAGATTGGCGACTTGATTGGGTATACATATTCGAGGACGGAGGAAATCAAGAATAGAAGAGGAGTCGCGTTTCAGCTACACTGCAGCGAACCCGTATAAGGCGGACTGATTAAGCGGATGAATACCTTAGGTACGTTAGCAACCCAGCTTTCACTCAGGACACGCCCAGCTACAGGAGCTTGCCTCTCGAGTACACTGAAAGAAGCAATGTGGGCCAGTGTCGAGGAAGGAGACGGCTGGGTAGATGTGTGGTAGTTATATTATAACCTAGATGAGTGGGGAGCCGACGGGATCGCGGGGTGCCGGACGGATGAGCGCTGAACTGCTTTCACATGTATTCACATGCTATCTCACAGAGCTGGTACACAGAAAAAAAAGTCATAGCTAGATTTTCTTTTGCTATAGTATAGTTGCGGGATGCAACTTTGTTCACAAAAAAAACCAAAAAAAAACCCTAGATGAGCTGTGTGTCAACGCATGGTGATAGAGCGATTCAAGAATAGAGTAATTTGGGCGAAGTGTGCTGTGGAGATAGTACCTTCAATGGGTTCTTTGAATATGCATGGACATGTCGCCATGCGGGCCTGCTTCTGCTCTGTTCCCCTGAAGGTATATGTAGTTTATCTTGAAGTGAAAGGTACTTTGAACGTTTGTTTTAGTGTTTGTGTGTGACAATGGAGTATAGAAGTGTTTGAATTATTGCTATATGGCGGCTACTAGCGCATAGTGTGGTTTAGAGAAAGAACGACCAGCGCACCGGCCCTGCTTGCTACAATGTGAATATTACTTTCTTTTTATTTGATAATGCAGTCATCTACACGCTTTTTCCCTTTTCATTGCTGAGTATGGCTGTTTTTACATAGACACACAACTGTTTTGGTGTACCACGATGGAGCCCGGCTGCCGAATCCATCATAGGGCAGGCGTGTACGGGCGAGGAAGCTGCGACTGAGTAAAACATGACGAATGGCAAATATTTGTTGACGGCCGCGGACCCAGTCTTTACACACACACACACACACACACACACAGAGCTGTCTGCTCTACTCCCCCCACGTCGACTTTGGAGATCCTTGTCAACGACAGCGAAGTACCGATACCGCATTTTACCTCCTGGCCGTTATTTTCCCGCCAACTCAGCACGACAAGGCCCAGAGCCCAGGCTCAGCCACAGATAACGAGCCATGGGTGCGTTGTCTCGGGCAGGATGCAGCGGCTCCGTTGCGTGTACATGCCGTTAGGTACCCACTTTGCCACGGAAGCTCGATTGGAAGGGGAGATGGGACCTCGATTCCTACCATGCAGGCAGGTCTCAATAGAGACTATCGGCTCGAGCGTCCCCCGTCGATGAGGATGGAAACGAACAAGAGCTGGAATACTCACGGCATGAATTGACTGACTTGCGGTTGCCGTGGGGGCTGGACCTCGAATTGGAGAGCGGGGTAGGACTCGCGCGAGGTACCTGCCCCTCCTTCTCTTTACGGCAGAGTGCTAATTAGCCATGTCCCGCTGCGTGGTGGACCTCCACAACCTTCTCATCGCATTCGATGGAACACATGGTCCCGTCCTGTCCAACTTGGTCACGCCTCTGTTCCGTGAAGTCGCGAGACGATGGGCGGTGATTGGAGTAGGAGGAGGATGCGGGGAATACTGCCGGCGGCTCTGAAACGCTCTTCGCCATGGGCACCCGCATGTCTAAGCCGATGTCGGTTAGCTTTCCGTTTGGACATGGCGGTGAGACTGCGAGCCATCAGTGGCCCATCACACGTTTCCTAGACCGGACTCAGCGTAGTCACCATGCAGGACTGAAGACACCACGCTCGCCAGAAGTCACACAAGGCTGCAACGCCGCGAGCGCCTCCACAACGAACAGACAGATAGAACAGACACTGCTCTTTCAGCAAGTCTGACGGCTCGAGGCTCAGGGCATTGTTCGGCTGTCTGTTACACGGCGTAGCAGTTGGGCCGCTCCCAATCCGGCCATGTTGCCTCACAAGCGGTCGGCATTGGGGAGCCCCGCCGCGGCGGCCGTGGACGTGAAAAGATGGTCTTGCCCGTGGCCAGGCGTGCAGATCTATAGGCCTCGATTGGGAGAGGGTGCATAACAGTCTCCGCTCTTCGCTGGGATGCTTTCGAACCACGTCGATCGGTCTATGCGGCGGTGTCGACCCTGTGATGTGAGTCTTCTTTGCAATGGGCAGATGGTTGCTTGACATGCATGGATGGACGGCTGCCGCGCAAAAATTATGGACCGATGCACAGGGAGAATAGGCGTCCTGGAGACCTCGGGGCAGTCGGATGGGTACAAGCGCCGTGGTGGGAACAGCGGGCGCACACAGAAGCGCAGTACTCGAGCCAGCGGGTAGAATTCAATAGCAAGCTGCAATTGCGCGCTGCAGGCCCAAGTGTGAATATAGGCGGCATAGCGGGCGCGGAGAGACTCGAGCTACATGCGAAATAAGCTACTGCAGACGGTGGCTTGCAGGTCCCTGGTCAGACCCATTCGTTTAAAGGCATCAGGGTCTACTGCCAGCCTTCGTCACAGCACTCCGCCGCACTGTACAATACTGTAACTCTTCGCGCGCGTTGGTGGGACGGGGCCGCTCCTGTTACTGCTGTCTTTCCTTGAGTCTGTCCTTTGGCACCCGTGCTCGCTCGCCGTTGAGCTCGTCGTTCCCGTCCCAGAGCGCGGACCACACGCTGCCGCGGCTCAGCGCTTGGAACCATCTCCCACGGTACCTAGCCCAGCGGACCTCCTTCGACCTCAGCGACCATTTGCCTCTCTCCCTGATCGCAGCACCACGTCCACCGAGGGCGCCCGCCCTGTGTATCCATTACTGTGTATGTCCAACCTGCTGTCGGCCGCGTCATGGCTCCGGGAAGCATGAGCGCACCGGCGGTACCCCCCTCACCGCCAACCATGGAACCTCCCACCCCACGGCACACCAGGCGAAGAGAATTTATGCTGACCGTTTTTCGTCCAGTGTATTTGTAGCAAACATGGCCTTCTCGACCAGCATGGGAGACCGCGGCGGCATCAAGTCGCCCCGCGATGAGTCGTCGTTCGCTTCTCTCACCAGTCCTCTGCGCGCCGTCGGCACCCAAATGCCATCCTCCTCTGCCAGCGACGCCCGTGGCCAGTTGCATCGCCGATTCACAACGAACAACATTCCTACTCTTAGCACCCCGCTGTCGCCAATTGGGCAGCAGCGCAGACAGGCGGCTGAGCCGGCCGAGTTCACCACAGCGGTACGTAGCAGCATGTTCGTTATACCATATGAGGCGCAGGCATGTCTTTCGCTGGCCTTGCACGCCGTATTTCTCCAGAAATATCAGTCAACATGCTGGCGAGAATGCGGTCTTTGGAAACTGCAGCTTGTCGTCCGGCGGCTGCCCTGCGTCGACATGGCTCCTCGAAGGGCCGTGCGCGCAGCTTCTGTTCGTAACTCTCTCTCTCACTTCGCTTGCAGTCGTGCAGAGAGATCTGTTGCGGAGAGGGTAGAGTCTGAGATACGTGCTCGGATGTGCTCTTGCTATTCTTCTGCGCTCGAGATCCTAAGTGAATACGAATCAAGACTAACGAACCTCTAGACGTATCACAAGCTTCAAGTGGTAAGCAATCTCCCCGCCTTCACCTCGACACTCTGTTGTGGTCCTGCCCTCTTCTGCGAGTCATTTCCCGCTAGCGCCGCTGCTGTGGTGATATAAACCTGCGTCCCCGTCTCCCCTCTCCCTCAACACATCTCTTACCCCGCTCTCTTTACCTCCGGCTGCTGTACGTCTGTACGAGTTGGCCTACTCATTCATACACTTTCCCACCTCTACCCTATTCTTCGCACCCCGCGCGCCCCGCGTGTGCAGTGCCCACGCTCTCAGTGACCTGCTGACGGCTTGTTAGCTCGAGAAAAAGAAGCTTGAGTACGAATATCTGAAGGAGCAGCGGCGGCGCTTCGAGGCTGAAATGGAGCTCATGGATTTACAGTCTCGTCAGAACGAAGAGGAGATCTCTCGCCTCTCCTCCGACATTCACCACTACGGCAAGCACAGCCAACCCACTACCCCGCCTGAGTACAGCAACAGCGGAGGCTTCCCGTCTTCACTATCGCGACCAAATCGTTTCAGCATGTCGGCGATCAATCCTGGTTTGACCACGCCGCGTGGCAGTCGCGCGGGTTCCCAGTTGGCTTCCCCGCCTTCTGCTCGCTCCCAGGGCAATGGCTTCATTCCGTCGCAGTCCATGCCCGGTTCGCGACGCAACTCCGACGAGGATGGTGATGAGTTCAATGACGACTTCAATCAGGACAGCCCCGTCCAGTTCCGCAAGTAAGTGCTTTTTACCTTTACCTTGCAAACGCCCTTGCCTTGTCCCGTGACACGGACCCGACACCTCCGTGTCGGGTCCCCACACTCACGCGCGTCTACATTCCGACACGCCAGCCTCTCGTTCTAGAGCCGCATACTCACTGATAACAGCCCCAACCGTTTCTCGATGCCCACTCTCGGTCGTAACACGAACGAGGTTCGTATGCCAGACATGGGCTCGGTCCTCGACTTCCTCAAGGACGACCACGAGAACCCGCCTTCGTCCTCTGGCGCCAACTACTCGCTCCAGATGAACACCACCAAAGATGGAGTTCCGATTTTGGTACGTCAGAATGGCGCTAACAGTAACGGCACGAAGTTGTCTACATCTTCGGCTGCACTTGATCTTGCTCTTTCGCAATCACCCGGTCCGGACGGCCAGTCCAGCGGTTGGTCGAGCTATCGGCATCGCCAAGCACAACAGTCGCTCCCTACTAACACTTTTCGAAAGGAATCTCAAGGTGATGAGTACGAGGTGACCAACGGTACCGGTGACAAGACCCCCAAGTCCATGGCTGGCAACCGTCGCTCCATGGAGGCCTACGCGCTCAGCCCGCAGCGCTCCACCTACCAGGGTAATGGAATGCCGAAGTTGCAACAATCTCTTTCCAACAACGACGTGCCGACCTTGAAGAATGGCGACAGTCCGTCCAATGGCGCGAGCTTCAAATCCCACGCGGAGCAGCACTTGCGAAACCACAACGCGAGCCTTGGCCGTGTTCCTGCGAACGCGGTCCCCAACCGCCACAGCCGCGACTTGTCCAACGGCTTGAAGGACCAAGAGTATCGCCAGATGCAGTCTGCCCTCCACGCGAGTGCGACTCCGTTCGGCCCAATGATGACCTCCAGTTCTGCGGTCACCGGTGCGATGGTGTCCGTTGCTTCCCCGGTTCCGTCCATGTACCCTATGTACGGCAACGCCCCGTCGCCCGGCCCGGCCTATGTTGGCTATGGCATGTCGCAATTGAGCAATGCCATGGGCGGTATGTCTATCGCTCAAGGTCAAGGTTACCCGCCTCCCGGCATGTACCCGGCCCCGCAGCCGCAGTACAACTACAATCCGTACGCCACTTATAGCCGTGACGGGCAGGTGCAAGACAGTCAGGCACGCGTCATCCAGAGCCGCCGCTTGCAGAATGGTATGCCACACCCTCACATGCTTGATCAATGCTTACCTTTCGGAGATGCCAACCGATTCGTCAACTTCGACTTGAAGACGATGGAGCCTCATGAGATCTACGCCTTGTGCAAAGATCAGCACGGCTGCCGATTCCTCCAGAAGAAGCTGGAGGATAAGGACCCCGAGAATCTGCAGATCATTTTCAACGAGACTGCCCCTCACGTTATTGAACTCATGACTGGTGAGTCGTGCTCCCGTTACCCATTCTCCTTGACATACTAATCTCTATAGATCCCTTTGGCAACTACCTCTGCCAGAAGCTGTTGGAGTATAGCAATGACGAGCAGCGCAACACCCTTGTGCGTAATGCTGCGCCGTCCTTAGTATCCATCGCCCTCAACCAGCATGGCACTCGCGCGTTGCAGAAGATGATCGAGTTCATCTCTACCCGAGATCAGGTAAGCAACCATCGAATCTTCCCTTGCCTTGCTACAACACTAACGCTCGTGCAGATTGACATGATCATCGGTGCTCTGGGCAGCGAGGTAGTTGCACTCATCCAGGACTTGAACGGCAACCATGTGATCCAGAAGTGTCTCAACCACCTCAAGGCCGAGGATGCTCAGTTCATCTTCGACGCTGTGGGCGATCATTGTGTCACTGTCGGTACGCACCGCCACGGTTGCTGCGTCCTCCAACGCTGCATCGACCACGCTTCAGGCTTTCAGAAAGTGCAGCTTGTCCGCCAGATCACGAACAACAGCTTCGACCTTGTCCAGGATCCCTTCGGCAATTACGTTGTTCAGTACATCCTTGATCTCAATGACGCGAACTTCACGACTCCGCTGTGCCTCGGCTTTCAAGGCAACATCGCTACCTTGTCGAAGCAGAAGTTCAGCTCCAACGTGATCGAGAAGTGCGTCCGCTGCGCTGACCCGTCTACCAAAGCTGTCATGATAGAGGAGATGATGGACCCTGAGGAGCTGGAGAAGTTGATGCGCGACTCGTATGGCAACTACGTCATCCAGACTGCTCTCGAGTTCGCTCCTGCCGAGCTGTGCATTCATCTTATCGATGCCATGCGCCCCATCTTGCCTCAAATTCGTCAGACTCCTTATGGTCGCCGCATTCAGAGCAAGGTCCAGGAGCGTGAGTCTCGGCTCGCTGCCTTCACCGGCCGCGGTCGTGTCTCCGGTCACCCATCTCCGGGAGGGCTCACTTCAACCCGTGCTCCGGACGCGGCTACGGCTTATGCTGGCCCGGTTTCCTCGGGTTATGCTGCTCCGTCCATGTATACTGCGGCCGTCAATTATGGCAACAACGGCAACATCGCTTCCCCGCAGCCGCACCGTATGAGCAATCCTCCGCTGCCCTCGCACCTCCAAAATGCTGTTCAGTACCCGGCATACCCGCAGTATGGCATGGGACCGGCGGCGGACGGCAACGGAAACTTTTACTAAGCATTCATGGTCTTGACGATGTTATGATGACGAACCTTACGCCACCGTCGTTGGATCAACTTTTCGAGATATCGCTACCAGTACAGTTTACCTTACCAGTTGTTACTCTTCTGGTGTTGGCTGGCTTTATCTTGAGAATTGATCTCTTTCATATACCACGATTTGTCTGTCATGGGTTGGAAGTAACATCTTTGGCTGTTGCTCACCATCTCAGTCTCATGATTGATCGGCTCGCCGTCTTGTATAGTATTCCTACGACACGAGCATAGCGGACCCAGGCATAGTCTCGGCGCTTACGGAACGGTTCATTCCCTTGCACTTGTACCCTTACATGGCTCCGTTACCCGGACACCTTTCCTATCATTGCACATCCATTCCCTTTCAACTTCACTTCACTGTCCTTGTTACGGCGTGTAACGCCACCTCCCTTGATTTGGCATTTCTGCAATGATACAAGGGCGGCACATCTAATGGATAGTATTGCATGTCCTGGGGTATTTTGCTCCAGCATATGGCTGGCTGATGGATTTTCCTTTTCTTTTTTCAATTTTCTTCCGATGGCAGGCGGATGGACATGGCGGCTTTTGAAAAGACTCTCTACGCTTCGATCGCGGCTTTGCTTAACAAAACGGTCTCGCTTTTCCACTGGAGGACGCTTGGCTTTTGGGCAGGTTCGCTACGAATCGAATGCACATGGATCAGAGTAGTCAAAAACATTGAATCGAATGGTTTGCAAGTAGATTCTGAGTGCTTCGCAGTGTCATGTGCATGTGTGAAGTCGACGGGTGATGCAAGGGTGCTAGGCGACATTGATGCAGGGATGCATGCATGGAAGCGCCAAGGACATGTGATTTCTTTGTAGCCCCCTTGCAAGGCCGTCACCTTCTGATTCGGTGGCTGTGAGCGGCGCAACCCGTCGTCATCGTACCCGAGCGCATCGTTTTAATCTACTAGGCACCGGCTTCACCGCCTTCCCTACACGACCTTCCTCTTCCTACGCAACCGACGAAGCGCTACCCGATAACAAGCTACCATACCTATATACCCCGCCACTGCCGCCTGTGACTAGCCACCGACATGCGCTCTGCTCTCTTCTCCCTTATCGTCGCCCTCTTCGCCACCGTCACCATGGCCGTCGCTCCGACGTTGAAAGAAGTCATCATCACGTTCCCAGCCGAGGCGCCCGACCACCTGGTCGCGGAAGCGAAGCAGAAGTGCCTAGATGCGGGAGGCCAGATCACACACGAGTACAGTACGTAACCCTGGGGACGTGTGCGCGCGCATTGCGGCGAGCGTAGCAGACTGCCAGTGCAGTGCAAGTGCAGTAGAGCGGCAGTGCGGCAGTGCGGTGGACGAGGGCACAGTGCATTTGGATTTGAGCTAACGTGGTCGCAGCCATCATCAAAGGCTTCGCTGCAAAGTGTCCGGAGAAGCTCATGGGCGAGGTCCAGGCGATGAGCTCCGAGTACCCGGCTGTAATTGAAGGGGATGGCATCATGACGACGCAGGACGACAAGACGGCCGGTATCTAGGAGGGCTGTTGGAGGAAGACTCTGGGGCGACTGGATCTCGCACGTCTGGGCTTGAGGGGGAGGGAGTGTTGCAACCCATGGTGCAGGAGTACGGGACAGTGGGCATTTGGGAGATTGGATGGTTCTGCATCCTTGGGGGTGATATTCTGGAGGAAAGGCACATGCATGCTCAGAGGGTGCTCTGGCGCCGCTATGGATTTGGTACCATTGCGAATAGACGCTTTACTTTTCGACGCTGCAGAACCAACACTACTAGACGGCAGGCCCCAGGCGCTGCAACCATCCGTGGGGCCTCCAGCTAAAAAAGTATTCCCTATACTAGGGTAACACATAGCACTTGGACTTTTGTCCTGTGAGTCATGTAAAGGCCTGGGCGAGTGGTGCGCGTTTCAGAGCCAGGTCGGATTTCATGCTTGGGCTGATGGTCATCAATCATGGCCCTCGACCGCAGTCCTCGCCATCCCGCCATCCCGCCAGCCCGCCAGCCCGCCAGCCCGCCCTCCCGCGTCTTCCCCAGCAAGAACAGATGCGGCCGTGACGTGCAGCAGCCACTCCCTGCAGGCGGAAGGCGTCAACGTCCGCTCTAGCGTGGTCCGCTACCGAGCTTCATCACATCGCCCGCGTCGACACGATATTCCGTGCTGCCGTCGCCGCCTCATGATGCACACGCTCCGCTCGCTCTGCCCTCGACCATCGCGCCGGACCCCAACGTGCCCCTGCGCGTCGTGAGCCCCGCGAGCCCCGCGAGCCCGCCATGGACGACTTCAAGCCCGAGCTGCTGAAGGCGCTCCTCGACTGGGTATGCATGTGTCTGCCCCTCCCCGCCGCGCAGCGAAGCTTGGAAGCGGGAGCTGGCTAACGGCAGTGGCCTGGCAGGTGAACACGTTCGACCTCCCCGGACGCGTCACATGGTGGAGCCAGCTCGAGGACGGCCACATCCTCTGGCACATCCTGGCCAGCATCGACGCCGATTACTTCCGCGAATCGCTCCCCAACCTCGACGAGGGCACCGACCGCCGCCGCTCCGTCACGGACAACTGGATCCCAAAATGGCAGAACCTCAAGCACATCGAGCGGACCGTGTCGGCATACATCCGCGAAGAGTGCAACCAGCTGCCCGTGCTCAGCAAGCGCATGGTCCCGGACCTGAAAACGGGCGCCAGGGACGGCTCGATGATGCTGACGGCGAAGCTCACAATGGCCGTGCTGGTCGCCGCGTGCACCTCGCCCAAGAGCGGGGAGAGGATGCTCGGGCACATGGCACAGCTGGGCGACTCGGCAAGCGCCATCGCAGCGGGCATACAGGAGCTACAGTCGCTGGACAGACGCATGGCAGATCTCGGCGTGGACCAAGAGCTGACCTCGGAGCCTTCCCTTTCCGCCGCGACCCTCTCGGGCTATAGGACACCTACGCGAGCCATGTCGGGCGCTGCGTCGACTGTGGGCAAAGACTCTGAACTAGAGCAGGAAGCACAGCTATTCGAGGCCAACAAAGATCGAAGTACATTACGAAGTCAAGTCACGAAATTACAAGAGGAGTTGACCAACTCCAAGGGCCGGATAGCACAACTGGAAGAAGAGCTGGTCGAGGCAAGACTGCATCTTGACGACCGGGGGGCAAAGGGTGCTACATCGGATGAAGTCGAGCGGCTGCGCGACGACCTGAGGCGCGAACGGCAGTACATCGATAGGTTGGAGACTGACCATGCCAATGCCAAAGAGGTCATAGAATCCCTCAAGAAGCGGATGGGCAGGCTTGAGAGCGAATACGACGCAAAGCAGGAGCTTAAGGACCAACTGCAACTCGTCAAGGCTGAGCGCGATGAGCTGGAGAAGAAGGCGAAGGCGAACGAGAACCTCAAGAGGAAGATTGAAACTTTGAGCAAGGAGGCCAAGAATCTCGAAACGGTCCGCCAAGAGCTGCAGCAGACCAAAGAAAGATTGCAAGATCTGGAAGATATCGAGGAGAAGTGTGCTGCGCTGGAGAAGGTGAACAAGGAGAACATCCAGACACTGGTGAACTCTGAACAGTCCATCTTCGAAGAGAAGGGACGCAGAACGCGGCTTGAGCATGAAAACTTGGTGCTTATGAAACAGGTGGAGCAGACGAAGGACCTGCAGTACAAAGCAGAGGACGCGAAGCGCGAGCTGGAAGATCGCTTACGCGAACTCGAATCGGGCCACGCCGGGCGTGGTGGCAGCTTGGAAGATGAGCTCAACCACGACGAAAGCCCAGATAATCTAGAAGACACCCCTAGCCTAAAAGCGCCGTTAGAAGGACGCGTGAGCGCAGACGCTATTGCCTTGCAACAGAGAGTGGATGTCTTGAGCGCGCGACTGAAGTCCATGGAGACCGAGACGCTCAAGCAAATGCAGGAGAATCTGGGGCTGAAGTCGGACATGTTGGCTGACAAGGACGAAGAGAGCCAAAGGTTCGTTTATCCTGTAAGCATCGGTGACAAATGGCTAACAGAATTCTTGCAGACCATTCCTTGAGCAGAATGAGAAACTTCACACCACGGAGACAGAGCTAGAGGGGCTACAACGCAGATTACGTGAGAAAGACCTTGAGATGGCAGAGTTGCGCAACGAACTTAACAAGAGTAAGCCCTTTGGACCCTTTATGCAACACACAGCTAACCTACGTGTCATCAGAGTCCGATATCGACGAAGAAGTGAAGAATCAAGGTCTACAAGAAGAACATGACCGCATGCTAGCACTGCAGCTAAAAACAAACCAGAAGCTCCGCGACCTGGAAATAGCCAGAGACGAAGCCCGCAGCCTCTTGTATGCTTCGCTAACGGCTCGCGACGGTCGCAGTCCGGAGCTTTTAGAGGCACTAAGGGTGGCAATGTTCCAGCGGATTCGAGAACAGATAGACGGGGTCATCAAAGCTCCATCAGAAGCCCAACCGAAGGTGCTGGAGGATACTTCTGCCGAGATTGCAGACAAGGTTGCATCGTCACAAGCTGCGTTGGACAACGCGAGAAAAGTAAGCGCACAACAACTTTCTTCAGATTCTGGAACATTTCTCAGTGCGAATAACGCGAGTGCACGTTCTGGGTCCAACAGCTTCCCGTCTCGGTCGAAGTTGGCGGTATCCGAGTCTGCTGCTACCCTCGTTGCTTCGCCTGGAAGAGACAAAGAGAACGGCAAGCCGCATACAGTGAACAATTCCGCGCTGGGAGTAAACTGTTCACCAGCCAGCAACACGAGGAAGATCTCTTGGGGCCATAGAATCGCAAGACTCGTGTCCCCGTCGAAGAGTTCGGTTTCCGTGGCAGCAGATGCGCCGGGGCAGATGATCTTTGATCTGGCAAGTCTGTCCTGCGCATGGCATGGTTGAAAAGTATACTTATCTGCACGGCTTGTCGCTTGTCTTTGTCTCCTTCGTCTACCAATTCAATGTCATCTTGCAATGACAGAGTCGCTAACATCAAGCCAGGACCTCGAAGAACAAGAAGCAGCCAATCAAAATCTCCGCTCAGAGCTCGAAAAGGCCCGGAACGAGAGCTCGGAGAAGGGTTCGGTAGGTTTTGCATTTTCGATTTCACGCCCGCTCTTTCTCCTCTCATGACGACGCTCGCGTCATCGGTATTCGGATTCCAAGTGTGGTTTGCTGACGATGTACAATAGGCCGAACTCCAGCAAGAAGTCGAGAACCTGCGGCGCGAGAACAAGCTCATGACGTCGGCGTGGTACGACATGACCAGCCGGCTGCAAAGCAATACGGTCGTGTTGCAGAGGAAGAGCGAGGCGCCCAAGAGCTGGCTGGGCAAGCAGAGGGCTGCCGCCGGTGGCGGGGCAGGCTTGGTATGCAATTCTCCTAACTCTACTCTACTCTGCTCTGCTCTGCTTGCGAAATGATGGCTAATGCAGTCAATAGGGTCGCAGATAGCGTCTTTGCGCGGTGAGATTGTTGTTGTTGGTGTTATTCATTCTGTGCATATGTGCGTTGCTCTCGTCCGATTCTGAAATATTACACTCTTCGTTGATCACATGGAGGGAGGGATTCGCCTGGACTTTTTCGCTGGGCTGAGTTGAGTTGAGTTGAGCTAGGCTGAGGGGGGTTTTTGAGCGTTGGGTTGGGAGGGGGGCTTGAGTTGATTGTGTGCGTGGGGGGGAGTGATTCTTTTGTGGGGTCATGGGCATAGCGTATATACATTTCTTCTTGTTTTCTTTGGTCGCTTTTATTATACCCCCCCTCCTCTCTCTCTCTCCTGAAGGTATTGCATAGGAGGCCGTTGCGTTTTGGGGGTGTTGTGGGTTGGAGCTGGGGTTCGCGATGCGTGGTGGGTGGGAAGATGGATGAGGAAGTGAGGCGGTTGTATAGTGCATGCGTGAGTCTGGTGAGATGGGATGAATAGAGCATGGTTTCACGTTAGTGTGTGTGTGCGTTGTTTGTTTGTGTATGATGTGATGGTGGTGCTGGTGCTGGTGCTGGTGCTGGTAGGGCGAAATTTGAACTGATGGTGATGATTAGATGGATGGATGGATGGAAGGAAAAAGTAGGTGGACTGGGAAGGAAGAGAGCTTGGGTGGTGCTGGATGGAGGTGGTGCTTGAGGGGAGTGAGGTGATGAAGACCATCATCATCATCATCATCGTCTCCAACGTCAGCCTAACTACGTTAGGTGGCGGCGTGGATAGGTTGCGGTGTCCTTTTTTTTCAGAGGATTGTACGGCGTTGGGGGTAGGTGGGAGAAGGGAAGGCGCGGCATGGATCCGTTTCTTGTCCTCCTTTGATGGGTGATGTTGGGGTGGCTGAGTGAAATCCATGGTAGGAGAAGGTGCCTCTTTTTTTTTAGGTGGGTGGTCGGTTGGTCCGGCGGGGGTGCCCTATAGTGTTGGGTTTGGCATTTTTAGAAGGATGGGAGCAGTGTGTCCAACAGTCAGTTACTGAACGTTTTTTGGCCTTTTTCAAGTGAACACTGCTGTTACGTGGCTACTAACTATACTGTTAACTAGGGGTGTTATACTAGTTACTATCACCTAATAGTAACTACTATTATACTAGTATACCTACTAACTATACTGTTAGGGGCAGTAACTATAGTAAGTACACAGTACCTTCCTATAATAGCTAGCGTTTACGTGTTAATTTATATATTAATTTACATATTAATTTACATATTAATTTACATATTAATTTACATATTAATTTACATATTAACTTACATATTAATTTACATATTAACTTACATATTAATTTACATATTAATTTACATATTAATTTACATATTAATTTACGTGTTAATTTATGTATTAACTTATATATTAACTCTATATAGGCACCTAGGCGCCTTCTAGGCTTACTTATATATTAATTTACACGTTAATTTATATATATTACCTAATTAAGTAAGTTAAATAGTTTTACTATAGTTACTACAGTAGTATATTACTATATAGTTAGTTACTGCCCTAATATGCCTAACTACTGTACTATCCACTAATAGTAAGTGAATAGTTAGTGACTGGCAGTAAGACTGACTATTGGACACACTGGATGGGAGAGAGCGGAGCGCACAGCATTCGTCTGTGAAGAACATATTTTTCTTGAGCCTAAGGTAGATTGGTGGTGGCACAGGGAGGGCATGCTCAAAACGCTCTAGATTTTTGTTTGGGTGCATGTGTCGGTTCGTCTCTTCGTCGTTCCTTTGGGTTGGTTGGACATGTACATCTCTGTACTATTTTTTTGGAGAGACAGACGGAGGAGGACATTTCGCGGGGTGTTGTATATTTTTGTAAAGGAGGGCAAGTTTGGTAGTAGTGGAGTTTTGATAAGGGAAGGGAGAGGGAGGAAGGAGCATGTGACTGTAGTATGAGTGATAGTTTTGTCCGAGACGAGGAGAGGAGCATGAATTGTCCTTTGGTTGATTTTGGTACGGATGGGAAGAAGAGCAGAACAGTCCTCCGATCCAGTTTTGTTGGCGTCGGAGAAGAAGTACACGGCGTATTTGAGAAGTTTGGTCTGGATGGGAGTATAAATTCTGGAGCGGTCCAATTTTTGAAGAGGCGGCGAGAACCATATTGATACTAGTAGGCGCTTTTAGGCTGGCGGGAGAAGAGCATGCAGTAAGAATGTCGTGTTTTAAAAGAGACGAAGAGGAACATCAGCATTCTGATCATTGTTTTGTTGTGCACAGAAGAGGAGTGTGGCGGGGTTCAGCTATCAGGTTTGGAAAGAAGGAGAGGAGCATTTGATCGTTTTGTCTGAGATTCTGGTTCTGTAGGATCTCAGAGAAACATAAGAACATTTTGAGTAGCTTTTTGTGTTTGACGGAGGCCAGAACCTTTTAACGATAGTAGTTTTTGGTAGGGGCTGGGAGGAGCACGGGGAGCATTCATCACTGTTTCAGCTGATTTTGGGTCTGACTGGACCGCCAAGAGGCATACGTTGGTTTTCGAATTAGTTTTGGTGTCGGATGGGGATCGATAAGCGCTGTGGTATGGGTAGAAGAGGAATGCCGGAATTGTTTGAAGAATTTCAAGCTAGAGGAAAAGAAGCACCCGCATGGACTCGGTCAATCTTAGGAGATGCGGAGAAGAGCATATAAAGTTATGAGCATAGCCCGGTACGCACGTGGGCGCAGGAGAGGAGCATACTTCTGCCGTTGCTGATATTTTGGTAGGTCTTTTTCCAGCAGGAATTCAGAGAAGCATAATACAATCTTTTAATACTTTTGGTATGACACAGAATCGAGCATTGCTCTGGAAAGCGCGTGCTTTGCTGTGGATGAGAGCGAAGCATGCCAGAACTCTTCGTAGGTTTTTTAACGTGGATGTAAAAACTGCGTAATGTTTTCCAATGTCTTTCTTGGTACTGGGAGGGAGGACCATAATAGACATTTGTTATTATTTTAGTAGAATGTGATCCGACAGGAGATAAGCAAGTTCAGGGGTCCCCCTTTTCTTTTGGCAGGACCACAGGGCATACGTTGGAATTCCATCAAGTTTTGGTTCCGAAGTTGGGACAAGCATATATTGAACGCTGTATGATTTTATCCCAGCACAAGGGCGAGCATTTCATGTAGGCGCGGAGATTTAGTGTAGAGGGAGAAGAGCAGGTCCCCGCGTGATGTACGTTTTGATACCGGAAGGGGAACAGACATGAATTTTATTGGAACTTTCTGTTTTCGGCAGAGGGAAACAACTTCGTAATGTTGAAGTGATGTTAGTTGTGGTCCGAGAGGAGCATGTTAGTGTGCGAACATAACCTAGTACCAGACAATCTTTTGATCGCCGATACATGAGGACACATTCCGCTACTTTCTGTATTTTTAGTAAATGTGATTCTATCGAATTATTTCGGCGCCGACAGGAGAGAAGCATGGGTCTTCTTCGAGGATTCTTAGTGTCGATGAGGACCAGCGGAGTTTTTGCATTGCTTTTAGTTATAATGGCGGGGACACAAGAATATGACCCAATGCAATAACAAGAGTAGGGAGCATATGATGATATCGACAGGAGGGGACCTATGGTTTTACTTATGAAGTATTGAACAGGATCATGCTCCCGGCTCCCGAACATAAGTATGAGGGTTTGACTTTTTAGAACGACAAAGTAGAGAAATGGCATCAGCTTGACTTATCTTTGTCCACAAGGACATATAACAAGTATAAGCTGCTTTTCAAGTAAATTCTAGTGCTGGTAGGTCAGGAGGCATGTCGTTGCTTGCGCAGATTTATAAAAGAATGTGCTCGTTGGACAGGCCATCACTCGGTTGTGGGGATATTTTTTTGCGACTCCAGAGCACAGACTCGTTTAGAGAAGGATCTTGTCTTTCCCAGCGGGAGAAAAGATACATGTAGAATCAGGCGAAGAGGCACATACCTATGGTACACTTCTCTCCAGGGCTTTTTGAGGACAAGGTTCTGATTGAAAAAGTGTGAAGTATTATTGATGGTTGAGCAGATCGGGAAATCTGGCTATATACGGGCATTACGTGATAGTGCGTAAACAGACCGACGACCAGCACCTGCCAGGTGCTCGGGTGGGGGGCACCTGCCAACACTGATTAGACATGCCGTCTTTAGGTGTTTTTTAGAAGGTCAGATCGCAGACACATGCATACGAGGATTTTCGCTTTGGTAGATAGAAGAGCAGACGAGTATGCATGGATTTGCAATTGAATTCCAACGTCGAAACGCGAGGACACATTTTGAAGAATTTGTGCAATTTTAGAGGAGAAGAGACTGGTCCGGCATTATGACTATTCGTTGTTCTTTTGGAACGGCAAAGCACAGACGCATGAATTGAACATTGTAGCTTTTTTTGTTTGAGTAATAGGTGGAGGAGAAAAGGAGGAATATAATACAGGGGTGGTCTGTATCGCTTCTTGAGGTTCTGGAGGAGGAGCGCATGCTGCCTTTTGCAGCTGAATTTAGAGATTATTCCCAGAGTGAATGTTGCGCGTATTTTCGACGGCCACCATGCGGAGACATGAGAATGGTGTGGCTTGATTTTGGATAGGAAGGAGAGGACGAGGGGAGAAGCACATGCATTCTGGTTTTTGGAATTTTAGTCTTACAGGGAGAAACGGATGGGTATCACCGGTGCGCTTTTTGTACCATGGCAAAGCGGTAGAAGAGGATGCATACTCGGACATTCCCTTTGCCGTAACTGCTTCTGAAGCCGCGGCATAAAAGACATGCTTTTGTGACGTCCATATTTTCGACGTGGAGAGAGCGGAAAGAGAAAAATCTCAATAAGATAGTGCCCATTTATAGAGCACAGGAGAAATGCTTGTTTCGCTATCGATTTATGTTTTGACGCAGAGCCGCTTGTGCTGCTCTGACGGCAATTTCTGTACTGCAGTGTGACAATTTGAGAGGGACGCAGGCAGATAGACAAGCGGCACATGCTCTCTTCTTGGGGAGACGTGTCACAGAGAAATGTACAATTCTGAAAGTGCTTTTATAAGGGAGGAGAGACGAGAGGAGAGCACATCAGCATGGAGAGAAGCCTTTTTAGTTCCACGGGAGCATGTTCTGTCGTCATAATTACTTCTTGTGCTGTGGGTTGCACAAAGAATATTGAACGTATATGCTATTCAGCGACGAAGCTCTCGGAAAGGTCGGAACAGAGACATGACTTTGTGCCATGCCTTTTGTGATCCAATATAGATCTGAAAAGGAAAATCTCCATGTAAGAATATAGCGACAATTTAGGTGTACTGAGCAAAGAAGAAGCAGCTGGACATTAAATGACGACTTTATAATTTGAAGAGTCGCAGACCCACGCTGGCGCAGGGCATGTTTTAGGAGATAAGCGCAGAGGTCCGCACTTGTATAATAACTGTTCCTATGTCCAGCTGAGAAGCCAAGGCACGCAGACGAGCCTCGATATTAATCAGAAAAGTTTACGAGTGCCCCAGAGACATCGAGTAGGCCGGCCATTGTTTTTAGTGGAAATAGAAAAGAAGGACTGTCTCCATGCATTATTGGAATCGATCGTTCTGGCAATTTTTGTTGGGCCAGGATAAAGCGCGTACAGACATGCGTGTAAGCCGTGTACCTGGGCAGGTTTTAAACTTCGGAAACGTTCAATCTGCATAGGAGGCTCGGCCAGAGAAAGGCTAGAGCAACATGTGTCTCCATGAACAAGGCCATTGCTTCTTTGATCGTGTCGCTGAGGCGAGGAGGGAGCGAGGACGAATGTGAAGATGCTGCCACGAAATTTTAGAAACCGCAAGAAAGACATAAGAGCTGGAGCACAAAGTTTTTGGGGAAACTGGATGGATCTACATGTGTCTTTTGTGCTCGGCTTTTATTGTAGCACTTGAATGTAAGAGAGCGGAGCAGTGAAGGATGCCCAAGGCTCTTATACTTGCGGTGATCTCGGCTCTTGAGTTGTTAAACGTTCAGATGCCGTTGCATGGATTCGACGTGGTATCTTACAGCTTCGCGACGGGGGCTGAGGTAGAGTGAACTAAATCTCACGCAGGAGCGAGCTGAATGGCTAAACGATGTCGGCGAAGATAATTGTACGCTAGCGGACTACCAAACTGATGTGCTTCGCCGACGTCTTCTGCACCGCCTCTTCCTCCCTGCATACGCAGACTCGCAGAAACATCACGTTACAATGGCCAACAGAACTGAGGGTGGGACTAAGCAACTCTTCATCTGTATTTACGGGATCTTCTTGAGCCTGGTGTGCCACCAGCTAACTGATTCAGCTCACATGTAGGTTCACAACAGTACTATGGAGTCCATCTAAACCCCTAAGGGTGGTTCAGGCATTCGAGTGTGGCTAGCGCAGGGAAGGCTCTGCTGACAGTTTGCTGGCAGAGATACTCGTCAGCCCTGCCGCTAAACCAAGATAGGGCATCCCAGGTAGAAAAGGCAGGGGGTCGAACGCTTCATCTGTCAATAAAATGATGAACAACCTCATCCTACATATCACAAGGCGACAATCGTAGCACAAGGTATACTCTTCTCCAATCATCTCGGCCCGTTTGTAGTCTTACTCTGCTAGATCCTGCCCAACACCGTCTCTGTGGCTTCGCTGCTACCGGGCATAGTCACTTCTCTGCGGTTCAGAGCTTTGATGTCGTCGGGATTTTTAGCCTCAAGTTGGCGGTTTACTATGGACGCAGTCTATCACGAGCATACCTGCATACGCTCCCGCGTGTTACCCCGGACAGAAGGGAACGCAGGTCGACGATCTCTATAAAGATACCCACCGTACCTCAGGGTCGGGTATATATTCGAATGTATGCATCATAATCGAAGAAAGATATCCCCCTCTGCGTCAGCTCATGCCGATAAGGACCAACAACCTTCTCGACTAGGAACACCGACAAGGTTAGCATCAGACTCCGAACAACTTTCAGAATTGTCAGATGTTGCATGCTATACTTACCAGAGACGACACGTGCGATGCAATCGCATACTACCGCATTGGTAGGTACATATTCTTGGCCACTAATACTTATCGCCTACCTTGATCTTCAGTGCTAAATGTAGAAAGAAGGGAGAGAGCAGTGCTTGGGTTGCCATAAACCGCTCAAGTATTGCCTCCCTCTTAAGTACCTCCCCATCACCACTTCAAAATGTCAGAGCGATTTTCTAGCCTGTGGGTCATTATTTGCAACGGACGAAGAGCTAACTCGCTTTTGAA
Organism: Laburnicola sp. R22_1; assembly: GCA_014281115.1. NCBI lineage: Eukaryota > Fungi > Ascomycota > Dothideomycetes > Pleosporales > Didymosphaeriaceae > Laburnicola > Laburnicola sp. R22_1. Next base: position 637,566 of record JACONQ010000015.1, read on the forward strand.
TAGATGGCCAGATGGTGATGCGCGATAAAAGCATCGATCCAACACACACAACACAATATCTAATACCAAATCACGTCATAATCCCCCTTCATACCACCATCACATACATTGCAACCAACCATATAAATATTAACCCATACTAACAACCCCCCACCCTTCAAGAAATACCTAAACCCATCTCATTCATCTCATCTCTTACACGACCACCTCCCCCAACACCTCTACCCCCAACAAAAACCACATATTCCTACAAAATACCAACGTACTCCACCAACCCCCACCCCCCGAGCCCAGTGAAGCCTTCTACTGAGAAAAAAAAGGGCAGGGCGGGGGAAAAGAAGACACGCAGGCCTAGTTAAACTCTCATAACAAAACGCCTGTCTGTTATCCAGCCCATCCCATCCTACCATAGCGCCATGTAAACCACGAGAAAGCCAAAAAAAAAAAAAAAAAAAAAAACCAACCACCATCACCCCCAACCCCCCACCACCAGTGCATGCAACTATTAAATACATCTCCATCAAGGCTTAGCCATAACATCGACATACCTCCCGCCCTTCTTCTTCTTCGCGCCCGCCCCCTTCCTCGCCTGCGGCGCACCCAGCAAATCATCAATACTACTCGCCGTACTTATGCCCGTACCAGGTCTACTCGGCGGCCCCGAGCTCCCCAACGAAGGCCTCACCAACACAGGAGCCTTCGGACCTTCCGTGTCAGACGGAATGCCCGGCGTCGACGCCCGCGAGCCGGGGATACCCGCAGGCGGCGGCATCGACGAGCTGCGCTGGAAAGGATTCGATGTAGGCGGTGCAGCCAGGCCGTTTGAATTCGGCAGCGAAGATGGCGGGCCCATTCCATTGTTGGTGTTGTTCGATACGTTTCTGCTGGGCGGGCCACTTCTAGGCGGTGGAGGCGTGGCGATGGGCTTGGTTGCTTCGGTAGTGCCGCCTTTCTTGTTGACCCACTTCTTTAGGTCGGGATCGTACACAAAGGAGCTCTCCTCGCCGAGCTTGGCCTTGATAGGCTTGGGTGCCGCGTTGTCGTCTTTCTTGAACCAGCCTCCGAACCAGCCGCCGCCGCCGGACTTTTTGGCCGCTGCTTCCTTGTCGCGTTTGGCGTCTTCTTCGGCAGCTTTGCGGAATGCCTCGTCAGCTTTGCGGTCTGCGTCGGATCTGCCCCTGATCTTGAGGTTGGCGACGCGGCCGGCGAGGTCGTCATCGTCGTCGCTCAAATCCATGAAGGATTTCCTGGGTTTGAGCGATTGCTTGGGTGAGTCTTCTTCCTCAGGTCGGTATGGCTGGTAGGAAGGGGGTTCGAATGAGCTCGACGGAGGCTCGTACCCACTTGACGCTTGTGTGGTTTCTGCAGGCGTGTCGCCGAAGTTGGTATGATAAGGCTGATATCCTCCGAATGCTGGGGCGCCTTCTGCTCCTAGAGGCGTTGGATGGTAAGGGCTTCCATACGAAGTCTCAGTAGCATTGTATTCTGATCTGAGAGGAGAGTAAGAGTGCGATTTGGAGAGCAGCGACTGGTGGGCAGAGGGGTTGAGCTGAGATTGTGAAGGGGCGTAGGTATTGGAGGTTTGAGTCGAGGGAAGGTACGAATCGGAGACTGCGCGCATGCCTGTGTTCCCATCGTTCGATTCGAGTGAAGGCCGACCATTTGGCTCGTACCTCGACGGGTTCGAGTCCGTTGATGTCCTTGGTGCATATGCATTCGAGGGCGCGTACCTCGAGTTTCCAGGAGCAGAGGGGGCTGCTGCAGATGTACCAAAGCCAGAGTAGGCGCCATAGAGGTCCGCACTGGACTGCACAGGACTGAGCGTTGTTGGCGTATTACCAGCAATCTTGGCGAAGGGACCGACTTCTCCCCCCGATTGGTTGGACGCGGCGTCCTCGTCATCTCCCGCAATGAAGCTGTTGAATTTGGAAAGCAGCGAGTTTGATACCTTATCCATACTCGGTTTGGAGATCCAAGACGAAGAGCCATCCTTAGGAGACTGCGAAAGGCGGTTGCTGAGATCATCCAGCATGGCCACGAAGCTGCCATTGTAGTAAGGAGAGATCCGGGTAGTTGATTTCATAGACGTCGCAATGGCATCGCAGTATGCCTGCGCATCGGCTCGGTGGCCGTATTCGGCCAGCTGATATGCGTGCGCAAGTTTGTAGTTCTGTAGATGTGGGATGATAGGAGACGAGCCTGGTTGTGCGGACAGGGACAACCCAAATTCGTACACTTCGGTCAACAGCACCGGATCCAGATCAATGCCTAGGTCTAGTGGGTTTTGACGGTGGTCAGCGCCAATCAGTACGATGTCCGCCTCAGGATCGTCGACTCCGTTAATGTGAGCCTTGGACCGCGCAAATATGAAACAGATATGCGCAGCTTCAACTCGACCATAACCTGCGAGCAGCTTTCCGAGCGAGACTAAAGCAGCTGAGTCACCCTCGCTCCGGTTGTTCAAGACCAGAGAAAGTGTCTCACGCCATTTGTCGAGGCCTTGGAGAGCATTCTGAGTAGATCCTGCGCCATCCGTGCTCATCATCTGGAACCCGGCTCGAGCGGATGCGGGGACTAGTTCATCGATGCAGTCCTCATGGTTACCGGCGAAGATTTCATACAACACTGCAAGAGCCTGGTTGTTTCGTCGCATTTTCTTAACCTCTTTCTGAACGAACTCCTGCACCACCTGCTTCCAAATGTCTTTGCCTAGGGTCGAGGACAACAGCATAGCGTGTGCCCATAATCGTTGATCAACCGCATGCCAGACAGCTTTCTCACGATCACCTCTTGTAAGAAGCGTCATCAACTCCTCTACAGCACGAGGTTCCACTGGTTCGGCTTGAACGCTGGCCGTGTTAGACCTTGATCTACCCACTAGCTCGGCTGCAGTTGTAAGTGATGGTTCGCCGTCAGTGTGGAAGTCTGTCTCAGGCGAGAAGAGCTTCCTAACGGCAGCATCCACTGCAGCGTTGCCATCTAGATGACCGTCATGGTCGATAAACACTAGCATGACCTTCCAGAGCAGAACCTTTTCTTCAAGCCGCTTAAGTTCGTCTGCGGTTACTGACTGGTCCAACCCGGGTGTATTCAACTGAGCTTCAAGTACCTCAATATGTCTGGTAAGCCACATTGAGACGTCCTTCTTTTTGCTTTTTGCTTTCAGCGGGCCAGGGAACTTAGTGATGTCTTCAGATAGCGGTAAAGCTTCCTTGACGTTCTGAATGCGGACTTCGCCTGGACTGCACTTCACCATAGGTGCCGATGCACCGCCACCGTAGCGAGGAACCCGTTTCGGAAATGACGTTACGATGGTGCCGCCCAAGCCCCATTTGAAGACGGGATAGCCTCTCCAGCGTTCAAGTGGATCAGTTGCGCGCTCATCAGACGGCGCAATGAACTCATACTGTAGAGAATCCTGGCGGCGGTGAGGTATGTGGTTGACATTTTGGGCGGACGGTGTCGCGATAGCGGATTGTGAATGTGCCAGAGCACGTTGAGACGGAGCCATGGTAGACGCTGGTGCCGTAGGTGGAATCGTCGACTGATACTGGAGCGCATAATTACTCCTCTTTCTCGGTGAACTGACAGTGGATGGCGGAGTACTTTGCGAAGGCGGTGTCTGCGATCTCACAGCTGCTGGCGAAGGCATGCCTTCACGTTGTATTAGTTCGTCCGACTCACTGACTCCTTCCAGCGGAGTCTTGAAAGGAACACGAGATACGTTATCAGCCGAAGTCAAGATAGTTTGACTGTCTGATGCTTGTTCCGAGATAGGTGCTGATTCGCGGGACTGGTGTGGCGAAGTGTGATATGCAAGTGGACTAGATGTCCGAGGTGCATAGGGCTGTGATGAGGGTCGAGGAGGTCCACTTAGCGACGGAGAGCCGTACTGGCTTGCAACAGGGGCAGCATGCCCTTGCGGAGGCGCGGGCGCAGGCGAATATCTAGCATTGGCTACTGGGGCAGTTGGAGGGGCTGGGGAATACCTCGCATTGGCAGTGGGCGCAGCTGGCGGATGTGCTGGCGCTGGTGAATATCGGTTCGACGGAGGCGCCGGAGCAGGCTGGGGGATAGGCAGACTGTTCGTCTGCATAGGCGCTGTGGGTTGATCGGGAAATACAGGTAATCGCTCTGGCTGCTGCAGTTGGGAGATGAGGTTGTGAGACTCCGGCCGAATTTCATTTCTTAGCGAGGACCCAGACGCCGTACGCTCTTTAGGAGGGAGCCCGTGGGCTGGGGGTGGTTGTGACGTGCCCTGCTGGGGCGTGTAACGTCCAGATGGTTTCGGTTTGGATGTAACAGGCAACTCGGCGAAGAAATCGCTCGCAGGTGCTCTCGCTGGGGCACGCTTTGGAGGTGCGTTAGGTGGCAGGCTCGTCGTCTGAGGCTGCATGGAATGGCCTGAAGACAGGCCCGTAGTCGTCATGCTAGACGGTGGCAGAGCAGGCCGAGCAGGGCCGGCATTTGACATGCTGCTGGTCCGTGGAGGTGCCGCAGGTTGCGCAGCTGGCATGGAAAGGGTGCGTGGAGCTGGTCGTCTGCGTGTAGATACGATGTCCTCTGGCAGATCATACGGTGAATGGTAACCGTCGCGGGCTTTAGCAGCAAAGCTTTCTGCAGAACTCGGCATCTGAGGTCTAGCAGGCGGCTGCTGATACGCAGATGGTTGGCCATATGCGCCATACGCGGCATTCGGTGTAGGAATTGACGGCGTTTGGTTCGGCTGGGAGAAGTATCCAGATTGGGGAGTAGACACCCCATAAGGAGTTGCAGACGGCTGCGGAACCTGTGCAGCTGCAGCTGCAGGAGCATAGCGACTCGTGCTCGGGGCGGAGACGGGCTGTACCGGCTGTTGCGATGTTTCTGAAGGTTCATCCTCCAGAAAACCTTCATCGTCGGTCAGCTCAAAGAGGGGCGCAGCTTCCCCTGCGTCCGGCAAGAAATCGTCGTCCATATCCAAATCCCACATCGAGTCACTTGCTGCTGGTGGTTGACCTTCCGACCCCTTTACTACCTGCGCCCCGGGACTCTCTTCTGACTGCGCGGGTTCTACAGGTTGGCTAGCTGCTGCTGCACCGAAGAAATCATCGCCGTCTGCGTTGCCCCAGCCGTCGGCCTCTTCTCCAGCATTTCCACCGACCTTCGTGTGACCAATAGTCTCATCACCGACAGTCGTACCGCCTGCTTCCGGGTGGAAGGTGTCCAAGGGCGTCTCTAGCGGCGGATCCTGCGGCATTCCCCCCACGTCAAACACCTCACCAGATGCGCCCCAATCATCCGTTGCCGACGCCGTGTCAGCAACCAGTGGCGCATTCTCGCTCTCAGCCATTGCCTCTTCCAAAAGCGTAGTCTCTCCTTGATGTTCGTAGTTGTCCTCAGCACGGTCGTCCGAAGATTCCGCATCGTATTCCTCCATGTCCTCATGAACACCAACGTGGCGGGTACCATTTGCGCCCCCCTGCTCATCTTCGGTCACCGTCTCCCCTAGATTCGAGCGCGCTGCTGCGGTTGCGAGATCATTTTGTCCGGCATAGGGACCTCCTCCCTGATTCGCCTCAGCCTCGAATGGCCGAGGAACGCTCCCGGAGTCTTCGCCCTGGCTATAGCGGTCGGAAGATTCACTACCGGAACCGGACTCGTGTCCAGGAGCGCCATTACTCGTACGCGCAGGCATCGTAGGCACGTCATCCTCATCGTCCTCTTGGCCCTCTTCTAACTCGGGCTTCGACTGAGGTATGATCTGCGGAGATGGCTGCAGCTGGTGCGCGACGGATGCATTGTGCTCGTTGGCTTCGTTGTTTGGCCGCAATGCGGGATTCCACGACGAGACGGGCGGCGTCGCGGCGCCGGCGTACGCGTAGGAGAAGTTGGGCGCGTCTTCGTCCATTACATCGATTATGGTGTAATGTTAAGGGGTATATGCAAATACTATGCGGACGTGTCAGCGACGAGTTGCAGTGCAAATGGACACGAGCGATGGCAGCGGCGCGGATAATTGCACCACCCAGTCGACAAGATCAATGCTCCCCAAATCTGCTGTCGAAGCACGGCGAGGACGACGGCAGTGCCTCGGCCGGGATGCGCTTGACGGGCAGGTGCAACCGTGGCACAGAGGGAGGAGGTGCGCTCCCCTTTCCAGCTGGAGGACTCGACGTCACGGAGCCGACGTACCTATACAACAGAATCGAAACGCGTGAAGAAAGGTCCTCGCAGTGAAAGAGGCGCGCAAGGGCTAGGGAAAGGACACGATGCACGGCTGCATGGTTGAATGTCGAATCCAAGGCAATCTGTTGCGCGCGCGGCGGAGGCCATGTGTTCCCCCGGTCGCAGGCCGGCCCTTCCCAAACAAGCCGCTGAGCCACACCTGTGGCGCCCTGCACGGAAGGTGCGACCACGACCACGACGCGCACCCTTCACAGCCCGCTGGCCCGCCGCTTTCTCTCTCTATACAGCCGTTAACGTCCCCTCGTTCTCATCGCCGTAGACGTAGCGTAGCCATCGTAATCCAGAGAGCGTTGCGTGCACCCGTTGGAAACCCGCATCGCCCGAAGTGCAATCTGGCCGCCTGGAGCTCCGCATACCCGAAAGCCTCCAGCAAGTCGCAAGCCGATCACACACAAAGCGCGCATGTGGAGGAGATAGCGAGACCAACTCCGGCCTGCGTTGGCCTCCTCCCATGAGCCATGGCCGCGCCACACCAGTACCACCAGCCAAATGCGCCAGACGACGGCGACTCCGACCTCGACCTCGACCTGGAAGAGCTCGACCCCCTCGCTGCAAACTCGACGTCTTCTGCCTCCCCGGCCAGGCGCACGTCTAGAGAATACAGGAAGCCCTACCATGAGCTGGGCGCAAGGATACCGCTCAGGAATCTGAGGGTGGGCAGGTTGCGGGGAAACAGACGGCGACAGGAGCCCGAGGAGGAGGATCTGCGAGGGCTGGTGGACGACGACGATGGGGCGAACAGGCACTCGGACGGCAGCTATGGGCAGTCTGGGGACGACGACGCGCCGTTGCTGTCCTCGCGCCACGAGCGGCCGAACCCCCACCCACCACCGAGCGCTCTGTCCCGCTTCCAATCGACGATACGCCTTCCCAGCTTCCTCAGCCCGAACTCGCAGGCCATCCAGCTCGGACAAGGCCCTCCAGAAGAGGACGACGCCGAACAGGAGCATGACCCGACCTCACAACGAACCATCACCGTCGGCCAGGCGCAGACTGCCCGATTTCCCGCAAACGCCGTCTCCAACGCGAAATACACTCCCTGGAGCTTCCTCCCGCGCACCCTGTACAACGAATTCTCCTTCTTTATCAACATGTACTTTTTGCTTGTCGCATTATCCCAGATTATACCCGCTCTGCGCATTGGATACCTTTCGACCTACGTTTTCCCACTGGCGTTTGTTATTACAGTCACTCTGGGGAAGGAAGCCTTCGACGACATTGCACGACGACGGCGAGACGCGGAAGCCAATTCGGAACCATACACGGTGCTGAAGTTCGAAGAAAACAGCGCTGGGAGCGGCCTTGCACCGGGCAAGAACTCCAGCAAGAAGCGCAAGTTGCCCAAGGCACGAGGGGTCAGTGGCGGCCGGACTACCGACATCGAGGATGAGGAACAACAGATAGCCACGACCAAGGGCATGCCCAGCGCTACTTTCTGGGAACTCACTAGGCCCTCTCGCAGTTTAAGAGTCGGAGACATAGTCAAATTGGGCAAAGACCAGCGTGTTCCAGCAGATATGGTTATTCTCAAAAGCTACTCCCACGAGGCTGCTCTTCCGACTCCAGCCAGTCAGATGGAGGATTTGCCCAGCGAAGGATCGCCAGCAGCCATGAGTGCTGGTGAAGATAATGCCGCCACTCCGGGCTCGTCTGGAGAGGCCTTCATCCGTACAGATCAGCTAGATGGAGAGACAGACTGGAAGCTGCGTTTAACATCTCCGCTAACGCAGAATCTGGATGTGGGCGAGTACACTAGGTTGCGAGTTGTTGCGGGCAAGCCAGACAAGAAGGTCAATGAGTTCTATGGTACAGTTGAGCTTCAACCGAAACAGCGACGCCAGTATGACCCCCATGAACAAGAGTCGGGACTGGCCAAAGAAGCCCAGTCAGCACCGCTCAGCATCGACAACACGATATGGGCGAACACCGTGCTCGCTTCGAGTTGCGATGTGCTAGCTGTGGTCGTTTATACTGGACCTCAAACACGTCAAGCGCTCTCAACGTCGCAGTCTCGATCAAAGACTGGTCTGCTTGAGCTTGAAATCAACTCCTTGACGAAGTTCTTGTGCATCTTTACGCTTTCCCTGTCATTTATCCTCGTCGCTCTTGCTCGGTTTCAGGAAATTGATGGCCAGCAGTGGTACGTGTCGATGATGCGGTTTTTGATTCTTTTCTCCACTATCGTTCCTGTTGGTCTGCGTGTCAACCTTGACATGGGCAAGTCTGTTTACGCGTGGTTCATCGAACACGACAAAAGCATCCCAGGGACTGTAGTACGGACCAGTACGATCCCGGAAGACCTGGGTCGAGTAGAGTATCTCTTGAGCGACAAGACGGGCACGCTCACTCAGAACGGTAAGAAGAAGCAACGTACCGCATATACTTCTGCTAATTGACACAGAGATGGAAATGAAGAAAATCCATGTTGGAACAGTGTCTTACGCCAATGAGGCCATGGATGAAGTCACGACATATGTTCAGCAGAGTTTCACTACCCCAACTGGGGAGCCCCCGTCATTTGTCACACCCTCGTCTACCTACGTCGCTCCCCTCACCTCAGCAACCCGAACGCGCAGAGAGATAGGTTCACGCGTTCGCGATGTTGTGCTCGCCCTCGCCCTCTGCCATAACGTCACCCCGATAACGGAAGAGGAGGATGGGCAGATGGTCACTAGCTATCAAGCCTCGTCTCCTGACGAAATTGCGATCATTCGGTGGACAGAGATGGTTGGGCTTCGACTGGTGCAACGCGACAGAGAGTCGATGACACTTCAATCGTGTGACAGTGGTAACATAGTTGTCCGCGTGCGAATCCTAAACGTGTTTCCTTTTACCTCCGAAAGCAAGAGGATGGGCATAGTCGTCCAGTTCTATTCCGGACCGATTAACTCCCCCTCGGAAGAAGATGGAGATGTTTGGTTCTACCAGAAGGGAGCCGATACGGTCATGACTTCTATCGTCGCTGCGAACGACTGGCTTGACGAAGAGACTGCCAACATGGCCAGGGAAGGTCTTCGAACTTTAGTGGTGGGACGTAAGAAGCTTTCGGCCCAAGCTTATACAGAGTTTTCGAGCAAGCATGCGCAAGCGTCGTTGGCATTGCAGAACCGCGATGTTGCAGTCGCAGAAGTGGTCAAAGAGTACTTAGAGCAAGACTTGGAACTACTTGGTGTCACTGGTGTCGAAGATAAGCTGCAAAAGGACGTCAAGCCGTCGCTCGAGCTGCTCCGCAACGCTGGGATCAAGATTTGGATGTTGACGGGCGACAAGGTGGAGACTGCTCGCTGCGTGGCGGTAAGCTCCAAGCTCGTGGCTCGTGGGCAGTACGTGCACACCATCGCAAAGCGTAAGACTCAGCAAGCTCATGCATTCGTTCAGTACATCTCTAACAAACAATAGTAAAACGCAAAGACCTCGCACATTCCTCTCTCGACTTCCTCCGTGGCAAGACCGACGCCTGCCTCCTTATCGACGGCGAATCCCTCGCCCTTATGCTCACACATTATCGCCAAGAATTCATCTCCATCGCCGTCCAACTCCCCACTGTCGTCGCCTGCCGCTGCTCGCCCACTCAAAAAGCTGACGTCGCATACCTCATCCGCGACTACACCAAGAAGCGCGTCTGCTGCATCGGCGATGGTGGAAACGACGTGTCTATGATCCAAGCCGCCGACGTCGGTGTAGGCATCGTCGGCAAGGAAGGTAAACAAGCCTCCCTCGCAGCCGATTTCTCCATCGAGCAGTTCTGCTATCTGGTTAAGCTACTGGTGTGGCACGGACGAAACTCGTACAAGCGAAGCGCAAAGCTCTCCCAATTCGTCATCCACCGCGGCCTCATCATCTCCATCTGCCAAACCGTGTACTCGATCGCGTCCTCGTTCGAGCCCAACGCCCTCTACCGCGACTGGCTCCTCGTCGGCTACTCCACCGTATACACCATGGCGCCCGTCTTCTCGCTCGTGCTGGACCGCGACGTCGACGAGTCGGTCGCAAACCTCTACCCGGAACTCTACGCCGAGCTCAAACTCGGGCGCTCCCTCTCCACCAAGTCCTTCCTCATCTGGGTCGCCGTCTCCATCTACCAAGGCTCGATGATCCAAGGGCTCTCCCAACTCCTCGTCGGCGTCGGCGACCCCTCGACGGACATTTTCAAACGCATGGTCAGCGTCTCCTTCACCGTGCTCGTCTTGAACGAGCTCGTCATGGTGGGCATGGAGGTCACGACGTGGCATTGGATCATGGTTGCTTGTATTTTTGGCACGGCGTCGGTGTATTTTGGGAGTGTGCCGTTTTTGAACGAGTATTTTGATTTGGGGTTTGTGAGTGGGGTTGCGTTTTGGTGGAAGGTCGGGGTGGTGGCGGCCATTAGTCTTGTGCCGCCTTATGCGGCGAAGATTATTGGGAGGACGTTGAAGCCGCCGAGTTATCGGAAGGTGCAGGGTGTGTGAGGTGGGGGTGGGAGGGGATGGGAGGGTGGATGCTGTTGCGTTGGGTGAGCTGGGTGGGCAAGACGTTTGCGGCGTTTTGGCTGGGTGCATAGCGTGTTCTTTTTATCTTTGTTTAAGAGTATTATGTATATTTTGTATTTTTGCATTTTGCATGTGCTTGTGTGGGCTTGTGCAGCGAGTCGTTGTGTATGTAGAAGTGCTCCTCCTCATGCGCTGCGGTTGATGATGGTGCTTATTCCTTGTCCTAGTATAACCTTTGGCAGATGGGTATGTCGGGTCATGGCATGGCATTGCATGGCAGGGCAGGGCATCTAGCGATCGTTGCTTTCTATTTATTTAGGATGGTGAGGGCACTGCACTGCGCGTCTCTGGCACCCATACACACATAGGGTCTGTTGTGATCTGTTTTCGACTCGGGTTCAGTCTAAGGTTCATGGGCATGGGATAGGGCGTCCTTCATTGCCGTCTTTCCTTCTATGGTCATGCGTGAGACGGCACGGCACATGCAGGCTTTACGCTTTTTCTTTTTTTCTTTGGAATGAGGCGATATGTGAGAGGTGGTTGTGAGGACTTGGGGCATGGATGCTTTTCCTGGCTTTTTTTGGGGGTACGTGCTGCTGCATGTATATATATATATATACATAGCGTGTGAGGCTGTTTTGTTAAGTTTTGGAGGCGTAGTCTACTCTACTCTACTCCACACCACATGCAGGACGGAACGGGACGGGACATGTTGATGCAAAGATGCAGTTTTGAGATGGCGCCCGGGGGAGGACATGCGGGCTGGCAGCGTATGTTTTTATTGAGGTCGAGTGTGTGTGGAGTGTAGGGGGGAGGGATGGTGAGGTAGCGGTGGTGGTTTTATGCGTGTGGATGCGAAGGGAGGGTGTAACGTTGGCCTTTGTATCGTTTATGCTGGGAAACACAGTGTACTCGGAGTTTTGTTTTAGTACTGTATGTTGGGTAGTAGTGCGGGGTTAGAGAAAGGGAGTCGTTCTTGGATAGGCTATGGCCATAACACTGTAGGTGATGATGTTATATGGTGGATATCTGGGTGAGTTTGGGTCCCTTCGAAGGAGCTGTAGAGAGGACGTGAAGTGTTTTTGTTTTCTTTTGGTGTACTAGCGCACACTGCGCACTGCACACTATATAACGTTGCATAAACCCGTCCCTCTCTTGCATTGAACAAGCCACGGATGGTGAGTACTGCGGGTGTTAAGAGTAAGTCAAATCACCCTCGCGGCTTTTCCACATCGCTCTTGTGCCTGCTCCCTTCAAAACAAAAAGACATAAGTACCGACGACCTCGCTTTTTGAACGAGCGACAGAGCATAACATACCTCCTTCTTATCTTGTGTCCTACCACCCATCGACACAAAAATATCGTCTTTGTACTGCTACCTTCGAGACAGAAACCCATGAAGTACCAACCACTCTCTTTTTGAACGAGCCACAGCTGGTGAGTACTGCGGGTGTTGAGAGTACCAAATGTAACAACCGCAGTGTGAGGACATCTCCTTGACGCAGACGAACATTTGAACTGCGACCGCAGACAAGGGCTTGGGTTCGAGGATATTTGAATCGGCTGGGTGGCAAGACGGCGTTTTGAGGAGGCTGAGAAGTAGGGGCCTTGGGAGCTAGTCGAAGGAATCGGACCTTGTTAGCATGCAGAATGTGCTGTAACTAGCGTGGAGTTGTGATGGCATGTGAGGGGGCGACATTTTGAAGAGGTCGGCCCACGTCCGGGACATGGAAGTGAGAGAGGGTTTAGGTCATAGGAAGCGAAGAGGTGTTTAGGTTGTAGGAAGTGGAAAGGTGTTTAGGTTATAGGAAGCAAAGAGTTGTTTATGTTATAAGACGTAAATAAGTATTTAAGTTATAGAATGTAAAGAGGTGTTTGGGTTATAGGAAGTTAAAAGGTGTTTAGGTTGTAGGAAGCGAAAAGATGTTTGGGTTGTAGGAAGCAAAAAGGTGCGAGTGTGAAGAAAGGAACAGAAGAACAAAGTGGATGATAGAGGGGTTTATATACCTATGAGACTTAGCAAGGGAAATAGTCCTCCGCCTAACGGTGCGGAGACCTGTATGCGGTATGCCCTAAGTTTTTGGGGGCACTGGTACCTATGTGCGTCGTGTGATAGGTACTAACGACGGTTTAATATAATAGGCTTCTGTATCTAATGGCGCGAAGACCTGTGATAGTGGGTGCACTAGTTATCTTAGGCGATATGTGAAAGTTATGATTTGGTCTGAGCTAAATTACTGTGATCTCGCCACTTCTAGTGCGAGTTGTTAACTTAAAGGACGGAATAACCGAACTACCTAAGGTGTGGATGTAACTGATTATTTTGTGGCCTGATGAGTTGGCATGCTGCGACTGAGAATTTAAAGACTGGGTTGAGGTGCGTCTAATTACCATGTGAACCTGAAGCTGCTCCTTTTGAGATCAAGAGTGAAACATCGCAAACATTTCGGTACAGATAAATATGATTGGTGACGATCGGAGAGAGTCCGGAAGACTGGTGGCTTTGGACGCTGATTAATCAAATAAACACCTTCGAAAACAACAACCACCCTCGACGACCCCCTTCCTTTCCATTTTTACCACCATGGCTACATCGCCACCTTTCCCCTCACCACCCTATTCCCGGCGACGTGCATCCCGATTAGATAACTGCGCTGGGAAACTCGCTTTCGCATCCTTTCTTACCAGGCACCAAGCTCATACCGAGTAAGTCAAGATGGCACTGCATGATTCGCTGAAAGGCTAACGCTTCTCTGCAGATATATAGCTAGAATTCATCTTCGTTGTTCCCTTCATATCCTCTTTAAAGATGACTGCACGATTACGGACGCCGTTTCGGTCTCTCTCGGCAGACAATTTTATCTCTAGAGGTTCAGCTGGACAAGTTTTCGCCATCAGCCAATCTGTTGTATTCAAGTGTCCAACACTTTTCAATAATCCTGTGCGGGCGCAAGCAGAAGAAATAAAAGAGAGCATCAAGAAGCTAGAAAATAAAAAGGCAATATACCAGATACTAATAGAACATCGGCATCCCAACATTGTATGTGGCCTACTTTGCGTTCTAAAGGGCATTTTTCTACATCAGCAGGAAATAACTCTTAAGACTCGTATTAAGAGGTCTCCGATGTCAGCCATAAGCCCAATTACGCAAGAGCGATAGATCCAACAAATCACCAGTGCCCTAGCCTGGATTAAGCATCTTAGTTATGCCCACAGGGATCTTCGGCCAGCAAATATATTTCTTAGCACTAGGGAAGAAGTCAGACTAGGAGATTTTAATACAACAGTTAAGAGGGGCGAACAGCTTATAGTAGCGAGCGAGCCGTTTTGCAAGATGGATAAAAACTACAAACCTCCCTTAGCCAGCCCGCTCAGTGAGCAATTCTCACTAGCATCTTGCATTTACACCATCCATTTTAGGCACAAACCCTTTCATAATATCAAGGCGCCTATCAGAGTTCGGCGACTCATCATAAATCAATTTCCTTCAACCGCAGCAGATCTTATCTTCGGCGACTTAACACAAAAATATTAGCGCGGCGGTTATCATTCAATTAAGGCGGTGGAACACAAGATTGTGACCTTGCTAAGAAAGCACACAGACGCAGAAGGGCATTTAAAAAGTAATACGCTGGTCTTAGATGACATTAAAGCACAATATACCAAATTTCTAGAAAAGGAGTCTACCGCAAGCATGCTGTAGGGGTTGTATATTTAACTAGGCCGATAGTCCAATATTAAGCAGCTTCGTTTTTATAATTCCGACTAGAGATGGTGAGATCTAATGACTTCACTATACGATCACATTTTAACTAAATCCACAATCTGGGCACTGCTCTTCCTGGACGACATGCCTAAATCGTAGTTATTTGTAGGATTTGTGCAATTAGAGCCTCGCTGCTTGGCTTCGTCGCATTGCCGGATATATCGATACTGCTTGACTTCGTGTCCGCAAGCGTATTTGACTCGTGGATGCATTTGGCACATTGTGTAGCTTAGTGGAGCAACTGCATGGCATGTAACGTCGGCTATGCGGTAGCACAATCACCCAAAAGACACGTACAGGTGCAACCTTTTGGAGCAGGGCCTGGTACCTTTTTACGTACGTTCAAGCAGAACATTTATCCACTGAAGCATGAACTCCAGGTGTCCCAAACGTGAATCGTGAGAAGATGCTGTGGAAGGTGCAGGACCGCTGCTTCTATACATTCCTTATGTCTATCTATATCATACAAACGCGTGGCCGCTCATACATCTACTCTATCACTAGTACCCAACACTTGCATCGCAAAATTATGGGGAGGCGCAGTCTCGATCGAAATAGGTCATTTGTAAGCAAGCAAGCTCCCGCAACAAAAGCCCATCGATGCGTACCCAAGAAATTTTTACGTTTTTTTATATCGTTTTGCTTAGCTTTTACCAAGGAAACACAGCAGATATTACAGGTAGCAGAACAGTAAAGACTGTGTGGGGCGTGGGTGGGTGTTTGAAAAAAATACAGATAAAATAAGCGGCGAGATGAACAGAACGAGTGACGAGGCCACCCAGTTCCCCAAAAGTACGCCCCCCATCTTCCCTCGTTCGTTCCTGGTCTATGTTTCTTTTCCCGATTGACATGGGTTTGTCCTGCTTTCCTCCCACTCACGATCTCATTACAGTGCCCAAAACAGATCGCAAGCCAGCTCGTCTCATCTCTTTCCGGACGAGCCCCTCCCGTCCCTCCTACATCCTGCGCCAGACGATACACTAGATCTTATTGTCCATCGTAAACCCTGGCTGCTGTGCGTGCGCCGTCAGAGTCTCCGTGCTCTCGTTTTGCCACCTGTACAACTCCAGGCCGCGGCCAGTGACCGGGCGCGAGAAGCGGTTGTGCACCATGATCGACTTGCGCTTGGGGTTGACATAGGCGTTGGTGGGAAGCGCGTCGTTCTCGGATAGAACACGGATCTCGGCAGGCTCCTCCTCCATGATGGGTTGCACGCCTTTCCAGCGGTAGAAGGCATCCAGGGCGGGAATAGACAGGCCGTGCCAGACGATGGAGAAGAGTACGAGCCAGTAGACTGTGGGGATCATGGCAGCGACCAGGTTCTCTTCCTCTTCGGTTTCAGCTTCACCAGGCTTGGGGAACAGGTGGCGTGTGTGCTCGACGTAAAAGACGGCGCCGATGCCTATGTATCGTTAGCTGGGTCCATTGTACAAGGTAAAGATGGTATCGACTTACCGATAGGTCCGAAGTAACCCGCAAAGAGCGCCTCCTTCCAATTCTTGATGCACCTCGGCATCACCTTGTACATCATGAAGATGGCTGGGATACGACGGAAGATGACGATGAGGATGCCGAGGAACATCAGTCTGGTGATCGTGATACCGGTGACGTCGGGCATCTGGAACTCTTTCCAAGGGATGATGGTCCCAATGTACATGAAGCCGCCGAAGTTGAGAATGACGTCGAAACAGCTGTTGACTTCATCGTGTCGCTTTTCCGCCTCCTCCAGGTACATGCCATTCCAGTTGAGCATGTTTCCGGCAACGAAGCAGGCGAGCAGGTCGTCGGTACCCAGGACACCGCAGACACCTATGATGAAGAGCTGTGTATTGCGTTAGTATTGTTCCCGTGAATGTTCGATTTAGGAGCGCAACATACACCGATGGCCATCGGCCAGAGCAGGAAGCTCTCCGAGTCGATCCACTTCTTCCGCAGTCCGAACTTGATGGCATACATGCTGCCGTAACCGATGATGATACCGATGATGATGGACATGATGATGATGTAGAGCCAGCCTTCGACAAGCCACTCCTCCATAGCTTTGGGAATGCCACCTCCGAGACGTCCGACTTCCTCTTCGCGCTTCATCATGCGGGCTGCGCCCTCGACAGCCGCTTCCATCCCGTCCTTGAACTTGACTTCTTCGATATGGGCGTGTCGGATAAGGTACGTTGCGAGGCTGTAGGGTACGTTAGGCTGCTGATATGTTTGCTCATCCATGAAGCTTACAGGAGGAACGGAAAGCCAAAGCCATCGTTGGCACCAGCTTCGGCGGAGATGATCTCACGCAAGGCGCGAGGGACGAACTTGTCAGAGAATGGTCCCTTGGCCACGGCCTGCGAAAGGATAGGATCGGTGCAGGTGACGCACGACCCGATGACAAGGGCAGCCAGAAGGGTCAGCTTGGGGATCGCGATGTAGACGCATATGCTGGTGCAGATCCACATGATTGTCATGACAGGGAGTAGAAGAAGCAGCATCTCTTTTATGTTGGTTTGTAGGTATTTTGATGGGAGCTGGAATCCCGCGATAACCAGTTGCACGCCAATAACAATGCGGCACAAGCCCTACGAAAGCAAAGTCAGTATGAGACCGCGCAGATACGCATTGCTGTTCTTGAGAGAACTCACCAGGGTAATGGCTTCCTGCTGCCCCTCAGCAGCTGAACCCCATTTCTCTGCATCGAGAAATCTCGCTGCTATCGGTCCAAGTGCGACACCGATGAGAACCGCAGGCACTGTCGATGATGTTAGCGTCGCTCTTCCGCTTGACGTCGAGGAATTCAGAAGACATACAGGCTTCACCCAAGTACCATACTTGCTTTATCTTAACTGAGATGAATCCATAGGCAACGATGAAGGCGCCTGGTTATGCTAGTTAATATTTAAACTTTGTTATCTGGTACGATTCGAACGGACCTAGGACGGAGATGACAATGTTGAGCTCGCTGATATCAAGTGTCGGCATGATTGCGTGTGTAACTCAAACCACTCGCAACTGCGAACAGGTTCGGGGAAAACCCGACCGTAAATCTATCGTGGATGGTATGTTGTCTATGGCGATAATGGAGGACGAGAATGGGAAGTAAGTATGTCGGATCGCGAAAAAATAGAGGTCGTGCCACAAGCGTGAATTCCAGTCCAGCCGAATCAAAACTCCGAAGACACCAATCAATAAAGCTAAACTGGCTAAGAACGGAAAGAAAGGGATGAAGTGCCAGACTTCTGACGGTCACCTCATTTACGGCGTTGCGGTATTTTAAGAGAGCGGAACCGCACTGGACAGTCTTGGAAGTGGTAGGCTTCCAATGGTCTGAAACGCTAATAATGGACCCTCCTTGTGCCAGAATCGGGTCTGGGCTTACGGTTTCGCACTACGTCGACGGAAAAGGGTGGGACTTTGGCCTCACCATTCCGAGGTCCGTGGCGGAAGGCGACGCGCTAAGCTGCTATCACCCATGCACCCATGGGACAGGACTTGGACTTGGCACATACCTGCCAAAAGCCAAGCATTGATGCAGAGTCTTGTCCGGACATTTGCCCGCAGATTGTCGTTTCGCTGCAGCTTGGCCTAAGGAGATCATGCTTATGGTGTCTCGGCTTTCAGACTTCATACGCTACCAGGATGGCAGAATTAGCCGCCAAGGTCGGCAGTGCCTGCTGTGAGCGGAGGTGGAAACGTCGGACGGCGGCTCTCTGCGCGTGAATTAAATCCCTCATTGTTGAGCCTCACACGCGGCCCCGGGAGATGACGATAGACTCTTCGATCTGACACCTCCGGGCTTGCCCAGCCCTAAGCCTCAATATCACGGTACCATCATCCCGTGGAGCTGAACATCCGCCGGAAGCCATCAGTGAGCAGAAAAAGGAGACTCCGGTTGTTGAACTCGACATTCTCCGATGAATCTTGGTTCGTACAGCCATCTTTGATACTCAGTGAATGGTTCTTCCGAAGAGAGACGGTTTTGCGATATGCGATTATGTTGCTTGAAATTGTGATAGCCGTGGTGGTTGGTCGTCTTCCCGCTTGGTACCTTGGCACCTTGGCAGAGGCGCCGTTCCAGCCGCCCACAGCGGAAATGTGAAGCGCCAGGGGGGGTGCCAAGTATCCCGCGAAGGCCGTCGCCAAGCCGTTCCTGAAACCCGAGCAGGCTCCGGTCCATCTTGCCCAGCGAGGCGTACAAAGGCTCTGTTCTTGAGACATGGCTGTCGAGCCAACGCATATCATGTAAGAGCTTGAACAGCATGCTGACGACTGCACCTAGTTTTGTGAAGAGCGTTGTTTCGAGGGCGCGCGTACCTTACAGCCTGGGAGGACCCCGTCAATCCAGATCTAGGGCATGTTTGGTTCCGCCAGTTCGGGGCGTTAGAAAGGCTCCAGTTTACTAACTTAGCAAAATTCAATAGTGCCACTTGTCGCAGCTAAGCTCTGCTCTGCTAGCAATAGTTATATACAGGTACGCTAGTTAACTTGCTAATATTCTATAGTTAAGCTTAATAGTCTATATTAAGCTATTTATATAGCTATTTATTAAGGGGCCTAGAGCGCTAAATAGCTAGTTAGTTTTTAGCCTTTTTATAAGTATTCTTATATCTAGTTTAGTCCTTAGTTAGTGTTAGTATAGTATCTATTTATATAATAAAGTTGTTAAAGTAAGTATAATAGTAGTTTATTTAGTAGTAGTAAAAGCAAAAGATAGCTTTAGTAAACTAGCGCTAGGAGTAAAGATTAATATTATAGGTAGGGCTAGAATTATAGTTAGTATTAGTAGTATAGATATAGTAAAATAGAGGCTATATAATAGAATTAGTATTAGTTTTACTATAGGTTATATAATATATATATAGTGCGTAGTAGGAAAGCTATTTGTACTAGTAACTAAGGTATATAGTAGGTATTTTATACTAGTAGAGTTAGCTAAGTAGGAAGCTATTAAATTAGCTATTAAAGTTAATTTTAGGTAAGTTTTAGAGGAGTAAGAAGAGCCAAGCGATTAATATATAACTAGGGCCTTATTTAGTTTTTTTATTAGCGCTAGAAAGCTTTTAATAATACTAGTTTTAGTTTATTATTAGCTAATTTTATATTCTTACTAGCCTTTATTTATCCTATATCTAAACTTATTAAGGCTTTTTAGTATCTATAGTTTAAAAATTAAGCTTAAAGGCTTTTTTTATCTAGTTTAATATTAAGTATTTTATATAACTATCTAAATAGACGCTAAGATTTTTATAGTAGTAATAGTAGTAGGTACCCTAGGCAGCTTCATAGCTATTTTAGCCTATTAATAGTATAATAAGTATATACTACTAAGGTGTAAAAAGTAAAATTTAAATAAAGAAAGGAGATAGTAATAATTAGCTAACTGCCTAGACAATCTCTAATAGTTGTTTAAAAAGTTACAGCTCTATCTAACTATATAAAATAAACTATAAACTTTGATAACGTTCTATAGACTTATTAGAACTAGTAGAATCTCTATAGAGAGGATAGTCGACTTGCCAAATACCTTTTTTAACCTTTTTTTAAGTTTAAGGTTAAAGTAAATTAAGATAAAAGGTTATTATGTACTATATATAGCATCTAATTCTAATTAAAGACTAATCTTAAATACTACGTAATAACGCAACAATAGTTTAAGCTTACTTGCACCTCCTAATACTTATAAGCTTCTAGTCCTAATATAAAATTTACTTATGCTATATATAGCCTACCTAAATTATTACTATTAGTATTATTAACTATCTACGCTTACACACTCTTTACGTAGTGTACTTACTTAGATAAGCTAATATAGCTATAATAGCTAGAAGAATCTCGCAGATTTATATAATACTCTTACTATACTAGAGCCTAAGCAGGGGGCTCTGCTTTTTTTGTCATATTATTTAAGATAAAAGCCTTTATCGTCCTACTCCTAGGTAGATTAATTAACGCCATATACTAGAGCTTATTTTTTTGTAAATAAAGCTACATCCCGCAGCTATACTTTAGTAAAAGAAATAACTAGCTATAACCTATTTTTCTATATACTAGCTCTATAAGATACTATATAAATATATATAACTAAGTTAATAACACACTTATTATACGGTACCCCGTAAGACTATTATATATATAGGTAGGGTTAACTTAACTATAGTTTAGAACTATTATTAAGTAGTGACTTATCTTACCTATATAGATAGTAACAAGATTAGGGTGCTTATCGCCTATATAAAAAGAGCCTAATCCTACTACTATCTTATACACTATCTATCACAACTAATAACTATAGCTAAATTAAATAAGATAAAGATGCAACTGCGCTGCAAAGCGAAGTTTAACCTTAAGTATGCCTAATCTACTATAGATTCCTCTTTATATTTCTAAAACTTAATTAACAAGCTTATAATTATCGCTAAAAAGAAGCTAAAGCTTAAAATAGCTAATAGTAATAAGCTTCTAGTTAGGTTACTTATACTAGATTACTACGCAATGTATGTATATAGTCTATACTACTATTTACTAGCTTAAGTTGTGTATATATTAATAATACGCGTAGAGACTACTTAATAAACTAAGGCAAACCTAGAATATATTATGTATATAGCAAGATTGGCTTGCTAAATGTCTTTTTTAATCTTTTTTTTTAGTTTAAGATTAAAGTAGATTAAGATGGAAGGTTATATATACTATGTACGGCACCTAATTCTAATTAAAGACTAACCTTAAATACCTTAATAACCCTACACCTTATAAGCTTCTAGTCCTAACGTAAAGTTTACTTACAGCGTATATAGCATACCTAGCTTATTACTACTACTATTATTAGTTACTTACGCTTGCGCGTTAAATAAGCTAACTTAATAGTAATAATAACTAGAAGAATCTTATAGATCTATACAACACTCTTACTATACTAGAGCTTATTAATAAAGACCTTATTATCCTTTTTTTATATCCCCTACTAGATTTTATTACTAATAAGAAGCAATTATATCTACTAAAGTGGAAATTTAATTTTATAGTCCTTCGCAAACTAGATAAGCTACTAACCTAACTAGCACACTAGAACTACCTTATAGATAGTTAAGTATACCTACCCCTTGCGCTAGATAAGTATTCAAATAGAATAGAACTCTAGCGTAGTTATTTTAATAGCAGCGGCGCGTATCTTTAGTATATACTTTTTAGCAATAGTAAGTACTTCTTTAGGAATAATATTAATGCCTAGATAGATAGTAAGGCATAAAGTAATAGTAGGGGCTTTATTTAGAATAGCCTTAATATAGTAATAGAGTAATAGTGTATCTAGTATATATTACTCTTATTCTACTTATAAGTATAGTAGTATATACCTATTAATATAGTAAATACTAAATATTAACTTATATTAATTGCAACAATCTAAAGAGTAGTTTATAATAGTTAGAATAGTAGAGAATAGATAGAAGTTATAGCGTAGTCGCGCTAAAGCCTTTTATTTCTCCTTTAAAGTTCTAACTATAGCCTTTTTATAAATTAACTTTGCATATAGAAGCTGTGCGCGCTAAGACTACTAAGCTTGCTTAGTAGTTTAAACGCGCTTTTTTTTTATAATTTACCTTTTTACGCTCTTTTTAATTACTAAGTAGGGGGCTCTGCTTTTTTTGTTATATTATTTAAGATAAAAATCTTTATTGTCCTACCCCTAGGTAGATAAAATAACGTCACATTATATAGCAAAGGAGAAACCTAATAAGACTACTTAACACTATAGATAATAATAAGTTCCTTTAGAAGCTAAGGGAGTGTAATAAGAAAGGTACTAAGTAGTTAAATAATATTTAAAAGCTATTAAACTAGCTATAGGTAGTAATTACCTATAACCGCGTTATTTCTAAAACTAAAAAGTTCCTTAATTATGTAATTTGACTATAAAGGGCCTATGAGTCTTAGTTAAGACCTAGAGCTTATTAATAAAGATCTTATTATCTTTTTATATTCCCTACTAGAGAATTCTAGTACTAATAAAAAGTAATTACGTCTACTAGAGTAGTAATATAGTTTTACTATTCTTTATAAACTAGACTAGCTACTAGCTTAACTAGTATATAAGAATAGCCTTATAAATAGTTAAGTAAACCTATTTATTACGCTAGATAAGCTTATAAATAGAATAGAACTCTAGTGTAGTTATTATCTAGATAATAGTTGTATAGAACTCTAGCGTGTACTTTTTAATATTAGCAAGTATCTTAGCATTAGCAAGGCTGCTATTAATACTTAGGTAGATAGTAGGGTGTAAAGAGATAGTATGGATTTTATTAAGAACAACCTTAATATAGTAATAAAGCAATAGTGTATCTAGTATATATTATCCTTATTCTACTACATAAAAGAAATAGTATATACCTATTAATATAACTTATATTATTTATAATAATTAGAATAGTAAAGGATAAAAATAGATACCTGCAGCGTAATAGTGCTAAAGCCATTTTATTCCTCCCCTAAAGATCTAAGTAGTCTCTTTATAAAAACTTTGCTTATAGAAGCCGCGCTAAGACCACTATACTTAATTAGTAGTTTAAACGCGCTTTTTTTTATTATTACCTTTTTACGCTTTTTTTAATTACTAACTAGAGGGCTTTGCTTTTTTTATTATATTATTTAAGATAAAAGTCTTTGTCGTCCTACCCCTAGGTAGATAAATTAACGCCACACATAGAGAAGAAAGTATTAATATTGTTATATATTTGCTCTAATAAGGTATTTTAGTATACTACTAAGTATAAAGTAAAGCACTTAATAAAAATAATAAGTTAGTAAGTACTATATACCTTTACTACGCTTTATAATAATTATAGTAATTTCTTTAAAGTACTTAACGCCTTATTATATTTTATTATAATATTATATAAGCCCCTATAAAGAAGCTACTAAATATAATTTAAGACAATCTATAACATTAGCTATTTTTTAAGGACTATATAGATGCAATTAATAATACCTATATACTTATATATATTTCTTTCCTAGGGTTAATCTGTAATATTATATAATTCTGGGCTAGCTATTTAACTAACCACTGTGTTACGTAATTAATAATTTCTTTAATATTATTTTTCGTAATAATAATAATAATAATAATAATTATAATTATAATAGCAACTAATCTAACTATTCTATTACTCTTCTATAGTAAATCTTCTCTCGCAACTAGTAACCTATATACTATCCTCCTAGGACCTTACTATTGCTGCCTATCTCTCCTATACTCTTACTACCGCCGCTTACTTTTACCCTTATTGCTTGTAGTCCCTTACCTTAATAGCAGCCTAGATAATTACTACTACCTTAATAAGCTTTTTATATTATTACTATATCTCTAGTATTTTATATATTATAATAAACTCTTTCTTTCCTTTGTTTTAGTTCTTACTCTTATAGTCTTTATTATCTTTATTTTTAATTATATTTTTAAGCTTTAATAGTATAATTTGGCGTTATACTATTATTATATACCTCGCCGCCGCCCATCTCCTCCGTGCTCCCGCCGCCGCTGCTCATCCTTACTCTTATCGCTCGCAGCCCCCCACCTTAATAGCAGCCTGAATAATTGCCACTACCTTAATAAGCTTCTTATGCTACTACTACGCCTCTAGCGTCTTATATATTATAATAAACTTTTTCTCCCCTTTACTCTAGTCCTTGTCCTTATAGTTCTTATTATCTTTATTTTTAATTATATTTTTAAGCTTCTATAGTATAATCTCTGTATTATGCTATTATTACATTATAAAGGCTACATTTCTACTAATATCTAGGTACTAAAAAAGTGCCTTATATTCTAGGATCTATAGGTATAAGGCGTAGCAAATTAGCCTAAAGATATTACTAATAGGATACTTAAAGATAAGCTTTAGAGGCCCCTTTAATAATTCTTTTAGTTACATAAGGTTACTAAATCTCTAGGAATTATTCTTAACTTTATCTAGCTAGTTATCTATACTCTAACTAAATATAATAATAGCTGTATTACTATAGATATTAGATTTAGACATAATATTAAGTTACTAGAA
The DNA here is from genome assembly GCA_014281115.1 of Laburnicola sp. R22_1. Taxonomy (NCBI): domain Eukaryota; kingdom Fungi; phylum Ascomycota; class Dothideomycetes; order Pleosporales; family Didymosphaeriaceae; genus Laburnicola; species Laburnicola sp. R22_1. The sequence continues at coordinate 662,075 of JACONQ010000015.1, forward strand.
AGTTATTATATTACTAAATATAATAGATAAAAAATAAAGATTTAGTGTTCTAGACGCTTCTAATATTATAAGAGTAGGTAGACTTTATACGCTGTGCATATTATAAACTATAGTTACGCTACTACTAAATTGCGAGCGCAATAACTAAACTATAGTTAAGTGTTCTATCGTCTATACTACTTCTGTAGTTGCAACTCTATAGTCTACTACAGCTCTCTAATAGTCTACTAGCTAAGAGATAATATATAACTTAGTTATGCTAGATAATAGACTATCTATTAACTACTATTAATAATACTACTATAAAGAAAGTTAATAATAAATTATTATTATTTTGTGTATATTTTGTTACTACTACTATATACTAGGTACTAGGTTTTAGTGCCTTCTATTTTACTTCTCTCTATATATAGTACGAACTTAATCTTGGTTAGAATATCTATATAATAAAGATCTTTAATACTATTATTATATTATAATTTTTTTATAACTAATGGGTTTTTAATAAAATTATTATAATAATAGTAGTTATTTCTCCTACTATTATTAACACAGAAAAGTGTTTTAAGGTAGTGTTAATAAAAAGAGATTAGCGCGTTATAAGCGAGCTAAGCGAGCTTAGTAGGCTTAGCGCGCCTACTCTAACTAAAAAAAATCTATATATAAAACTATGCGTAAGGATATATTACTATACTAGTTTAGAGTTAGGGGGGAGAGATAAAATAATAGCGCTAGCGCCGCAACTAGTATAATACTGCAACTATTATCTTCTCTACTATTATTTCTAAAAATTACTAGTAATAGCTATATTAGTAGATTTGTGCTATTATAAGATATATACTAGGTGGGAGCTTATATACTATAGGTATACTAATACTCTATCTTTATATTAAAGTTAACCTTATAGAGACTTCTACTACTATTACTCTATTTCCTACTATTTTTCTAAGCCCTAATGCTATAATTATAGTTAACGCCGCCTAAAAGTATACTCTAATCTATCTATCTAAAGATACTTAGTCTACACTAGAATACCGCTCTATTTAGAAGATTATTAATAGGTTAAAGTAGAAGGTATATCTTATCTTATATAACGTAGTTTTAGTATACTAGTTAGACTAGTAATAGATTAGTAACTATAGGCGCTATAATAAATATATAGGGTTTCTACTATAGTTTTTTATATTACTATAGGTTAGGATAGTAGTAATAAAGGGCAAGATTAAGGGGTAAGAGAAGGTGTTTATTAATAAGTTACTAGGGAAGAAGAGTATTACGTAGATATATTAGATTCTTATAGTTATAGTATTAGATAGTAAGCGTAACGTATAAGTGCGCTAGGGTAGTAGCGTGCTTATAGCGTAATTACTAATAATAGTAATAATAAAGTAAGAAATTAGTTTTCTATACACGCTTTAAGTAAATTTAGTAGGTGGTAGAGTGCTTATAGATATTAGGTAAGTGCGTAGTTAACTAGTTTGTTAAACTGTTATTGCGTTAGTAGAGGAGACTAGTAGTAGACTATATTTTTAGGCGCTAGACTAGAGCGGCCTTCCCATCCTAACCTATGCAGGCTTAAATTAAAAAAAAGGGAGTTAAAAAGAATAATTAACACTAAATAAACAATGCGACCATTATTATATTATAAAGGCTACGTCTCTACTAATATCTAGATACTAAATGAGTGCCTTATACTCTAGAATCTAGAGGCATAAGGCGCAGCAAATTAGCCTAAAGATATTACTAATAGAGTACTTAAAAATTAGCTCTAGAGGCCCCTTTAATAATCCTTTTAGTTACATAAGGTTACTAAATCTTTAGGGATTATTTTTAACTTTACCTAGCTAGTTATTTGTACCTTAACTAAATTTAATAATAGCTATATTACTATAGATATTAGACTTAGATATAATATTAGGTTGCTAGAAAGTAGTTGTTACGTTGCTAGATATAATAGATAAAGAGATAAAAATTTAGTATACTAGGCGTTATTAACATTATAAGAATAGCTTTCTCTTATAGCGTTGTACTGTATACTAAAAGGTCTGCGATATTTCTCTTTTAGATTAATATTATAAGAGATAGACTTTATACGCTGTGCGTATAGTAAATTATAGTTGCGCTATAGCTGCCAGATTACAAGCGTAATAACTAAACTATAGTTAAGTATTCTATTACCTACACTACTTTTATAGTTGCAACTTTATAGTTTACTATAGCTCTCTAATAGTTTACTAGTTAAGAGATAATATATAACTTAGTTATGCTAGATAGTAGACTATGTATTAACTGCTATTAATAATACTACTATAAAGAAAGTTAACAATAAAATTATTATTATTTTATACATATTTTATTACTACTACTATATGCTAGGTACTAGGTTTTAGTGCCTTCTATTTTACTTCTCTCTGTGTATAGTGCGGACTTAATCTTAGTTAGAATCTCTATATAACGAAGATGTTTAATATAAAGTCGCATTGTTTATTTAGTATTAATTACCATTTTTAACCCTATTTTTTTAATTTGAGCCTGCGTAGGTTAGGATAGAAAGGCCACTCTAGTATAGCGTCTAAAAATATAGTCTACTTCGAGTCTCTACTAACACAATAGTAGTTACTACACACTTGCCCCTTAATTATTTATAAGTACTCTAATACCTATTAAAAGTTACTTAAAGCGTGCATAGAAAACTAACTCTTACTTTATTATTACTATTAGTAGTAATTATACTATATTTATGTACTACTACGCAGTACACTTATATAATATACTTACTATCTAATACTATAATAATTATCTAACCCCTTTTTATTAATATCTTAAAACGCTTTTCTGTGTATATAATAGTAGGAGAGATATCTACTATTATTGTAATACTTTTATTAGAAACCCCTTAGTCGCAAAAAAAAACCCCATAATAATTATAAGAATATAATATATTTGCGTAACACTCTCCTCCTTTAGTAACTTATTAATAGATATCTTTTTCTTTTCTCCTTTAATCCTACCCTCTATTACCACCTTCCTAACTAGTAGTAATATAAGAAACTATAGTAGGAACTCTATATACTTTTTGCGCCTTAAGTTACTAATCTATTACTAGCCTAACTAGTACACTAAAACTACCTTATATAAAATAAGGTATATCTTTTACTTCCTATTAATAATGCCCTAAATAGAGTAGTATTCTAGTATAAATCTAGTAACTTTAAGTAAACAGATTATTAGAGCGTACTTTTAGACGATATTAGTATTAGCATTAGTATTAGTACTAGGGCCTAAGAAGATAGTAGAAAATAGAGTAATAGATAGTAGTAGAAGTCTTTTTAAAGTTAACTTTAATATAGAGATAAAGTGTTAGTATACCTATAGTGTATAAGCTTCTACTTAGTATATATCTTATAAGTAGCATAAACCTACTATTATAATAGTTATTGCTTTTAGTACTATCTTTAGGAATAATAGTAAAGGAGGAAAATAATAGTTATAATAAGCACCTTCTTATCTCTTCTCTCTACTCTAAACTAGTATAGTAATGTGGCCTTACTATATTTTGCATATAGATTTTTTTTTAGTTAAAGTAGGCGCGCTAAGCTTGCTTAGCAAGCTTAGGCTAACGCGCTAACTTCTTTTTATTAACACTACCTTAAAATGCTTTTCTATATTAATAATAGCAGGAGGAACAACTGCTATTATTATAATATTTTTATTAGAAACCTCTTAGTCGCAAAAAAAACTCATATTATGTATAGAGCTTTTCTATAAGACTTATAATAGTAATAGTAATAATAATATTAATAATCTAGGCGTTAATATTAAAATACAAGAGAGCTATTTATAGTAAGATATTATTTATAATATAACTTTATAAAATAGTAAAATTAATAAAATAATAAAGTTAAAATTAATAAAGGTAAAGTTTTAGGAGATATATAGTCTAACAGCTAATAAAGCTATATTTTAAAACTAACTTTTTAGCAGCTAAATAAGCGCTTTTAGATAACACCTTATTAGCTAAAACGCTGCTAATTTCCCCCCTATACGCTTAGCCGCTTACTTGGCGTTAGTTTGACAAAACTGACGCCTATTCTGTTACCGGAACCAAACAGGGCCCTAACCCATCCAGGACTTCGGATGCCGCAGTGGACACGACGTTATTGGTCAAATCTTTCAAGGTGAGCAAGGGCTACGATGTGCTACATGTGGGTACTTCTCCATCGGAGTAAATATGACGTCGTGCAGCGTTGATTCATTAACATTTATCCCACTGCTTGGCGATGCCTGATCGTTTCTTGAACTTTGTTCGGCAAGAGCATGTAGCTCCAACTCTTGAACACCACGAACCTGGAAATAGGTACGTTTTCCTCCACGCGATGCATAGTTCTCTTTCTCTTTTGTCGCTGTTGCGATCTTAGTAGTTGCTCATCATAGTTCTGTTCATATTCGATGTCGAAGTACGTTTTCCACAGACGTAGTACTTGCCGGTATGGATTGATTGCACTTCACTGTCCCATATTATCTGTTCTCCACACGCCAAGTCAATCAAGCAGCTGCAGTCCCTGTCGGCGAAGAAAACATGAGCTTGTTTTTCCCCAAGGCCAGTTCAAACGGCAGTTGACGACGGGCTCATAACGCCGAAGGTTTGCGTGGAGCGTTGCACCGTTGGCGGACACTCACTGGCATTCTACGAATTCATCAAAACTCCACTTTGGAATCTGGATGAGCTTTTGGATGAGCTCCGCATCTACACGGAAAAACTCACGCAATATTAAAAGACTGTCCAAGCACTTCCTTTACCTTTACCCAGACATTCACAGGCTAATGGAAAATCGGCTGCAGCATGATTGCATGGCGTTGCAAAACTTTGGGTCTGTAGGGGCCATGGAAAGTAGAGCCGTTGTATTTGATATTCAGTCGAACTCCAAGGCGCCAAGGTCTAATTGGTATTTGGAAACCGCACATGCTGTCATGCTCGATGGTCAACGATCTGTTCCTCCAGCAGTCGCACGCAATGGCGCATTGCTTACCATCGGCCATGGTGCAGGCAGTTGACTCTGGGCTAACTAATCCCTACCTTCCACCATCTTGAACTGTTGCGAAGCTTACCAGCAAGAGTTGTGTGGTTCTCAGCCTCGGCGCTGTCCGACGGCGAAATTGCACCTCACCAGCCAGATTACCTACCAAGTTCGTAAACCACATGTTCAACTTTTCCATTAAATCGCGCACCTCACGTGCAGCCAAGTAAAGCCATTTTTCGCATCGCCATGCGCCAACTACATCGATTCCTCGGCAGTCTCGCACCATTGTTTACCTCGCGTTTCGGCCAAACTATCTTCGGTCCGAAACGCGTCCGCGAACGCGGTTCGACAGAAAAAAAGCTTGCTATTTGGAATACCGCCTCCTTCAAACAGGCGCGGAACTGGTGGATTTGACATCTCCTAGCTCGCGCACTTGAAGAGTTGTGAATCGTTTGCCGTCTATGCCAATGGTAGCTTTGTTTGGTGCGCGAAAAGAAGAGGCGGCCGGGAAGCGAGGCCAGAGTCGAGCCGCAGATAGCGCGACCGGCTACGAGGCGAGATATTTGCTGTTTACTTGTGGCTTGCTGGAGTGTAGAGCTGTACACGGTGTTTGGAGAGGAGCGAAGACTCACTGACAAGCGCGACAATGGCCATATGGTACGTACCTGGTACTAGTAGCTTCGCTTCTAGCATACAAATGCCACTCTTAGGTCGTCATGGCCATGGAAATTGCGTGATCGCATGGCCCGTGAAATGGCATGGGCCATGGAGAAGTGGGTATGTAGGCCATGTTATGATTTGGGTGGTTGTCTGCAACGTTGAGTGCTGGAATCATAAATGGCAGTCACGACCACAAGCATCAGAACTGCAACTGCTCGTCGACCAACTCGGATAAAGACGAAGAAGTCATCGTCGGCCACAGAATCTGTGGCACTGCGAAGGTAATTTATCGCGATTCTATCCGCTTTTAACCCTACCAGAATCTCTGGCTCAACTTAAAGCCACACTTCATTCTACGACGAAGCGCGACGCCAACTGGTGCATCGCGAAGGCAAAAGCACACCTGCCGCACATATTATTGCGATATAGGTACTATTTTAATCCATTGTGTGGGTCAAACACGGGAGATAAACAAGCCGGCCAGTACGCGATGTGGGTCAAACAGGGGAGAGAAACAAAAGTCGTCGGATCGTTATTGCATGGGGTCGACGGGCACGTGTGGCTTGTGTACCGCCTTGTGATGCTGTTGGTGAACTGAGGGTGTAGTGGTAGTGTTCTTTTATCTGTTCACTCTTCAGTCCTTTGTGGATGTCGCCCGACGGTGATGGAGATGTCTCTAGCTGCGATACGTATCACTTGGAAGCGAGGAGTCGCGTCCCCTACGCCGGTCTCTCAAATTCATGTGGGAGCTTTCTACGCATGACGGTAATGTAGTTCTCCGGGCTCACCGCGTTCCGAGCAGCAATGACGGCGCGGTGTTCGAGAATGCGAAACTGCCGCGCCATATGAAAAATCACTGAGCTGTACACATAGCGTACATTTGCGTGTGATACCGAGTCGTTACCAGTTATTCTGCACGTGCAGTATAGAAGCCGCGAATTTTTACCTTAGGTATGTTGGTGGCGATGGTCAATTCTTCATGGATAATGCATGGCGTAGCTCACCTGGCGCTTTTCCGGAAACAAACTTGACGCTGCAGCTCAGTTGAAGCTTGCGAGCTTGTAAGCTTCGATGGCATAGGATCCTTGTCAATTCACAAATCGCGTGGTAGGTGGGCAAGAGATATCAGGTGGCCATGATTCTGCACTCTTTAGAATTCTTGCATGTGAATCGCGATTCGTGTCCCTTCTTAATTGACTGCTAAGTCTAGAGCGTGGTGTTATATATTTACTGCGGACGTCGTCATAGTTCTTGGCTGCTTAGTAGGTGGACAAGACATTAGATAGCCAAGATTCTGGGGTTTTTTGGATTCTTACATGTGAATCGCGATTCCTGCCTCTTCTTGATTAACTGATGAGTCTAGAGCGTAGTGTTGTATATTCATTACGGACGTCGTCATAGTTCTTGGCTGCTTAGTAGGTGGACAAGAGATAAGATAGCCAAGATTCTGGGGTTTTCAGGATTCTTGCATGTGAATCGCGAATTACGTCTCTTTTTGATTGACTAATAAGTCTAGAGCGTGTTCTTGTATATTGCGGATGTCATCATAGTTCTTGGCTGCCAAAATCTTGGATTTTTGTGTTCTGAGGACTGGTAGACACTGACTGTCTTCTCGTGGACTAGACTACAATTGCATCAATGTTGATGTTGAGCTGGAGAAAGAACCTTACCGCTTCCGAAGTCAGCTCAGTCATGGGCATTCTGCTTACATGTTTATTATAATGCCTATGTGGAATCTTATGAAAGAGAAGGGAGAGCTCGCATAGGTCACTCGATCCATATATTCCCTAGAGCGAGAGTCGAGTCAGTAAAGTTGCGTTCAGGCACCTGTGAGTACCATTAACCATTTCCCACCACAAAAGTCCATTTTTTCTTGACTTTTGTGATCCTCTCATCCTTCGCTGCAATATGATACTCTACAATCTGGTATCGGTCACTACCACGCGGCTGACGATAAGTATCACTATTTCGCGGCCATTTCTTCTAGCGTCCTTCTGTATTCGAGGAGGAATTCGTCCATCATACGGGTTCTTGCAGGTACGGGAATCGACACTATATTGTCGGGGAAGACGCTAGCCTAGATATTCAAGTCTCCATCGTGACACCCTCATTCGCACCTTGCACGTAAAAACAACTCAGCATTGTAATTAACCGCTGCAGTTATTTGCCGCAAGGCACGGGAAATTCGGTCATACGTGTTCTGGGGTATCCTGATCCTTGCCTATTGTTCACTATAGGCCTGAAGTTTCCCGTCGGAGAACATGCCCATATGTGATTCGCTGTTGGCGTTAGCAGTTTCCCGACGGGAGAGCGTACAAGGCAATATGACAGGACTCCAAAAAGCTTGCAAATAATCAGAATTGTGAACTCCGCAAAACCTTCACATCGTCACTATGGTGTCTATATCCTCAGTGAAAATCAACGAGCAGCGTCTCAACCGCACTCTCCAGAGCACCTGCACAGAATGGGGCGCTTTGGCTGCACCATCTACCGGTATGTGCCGCTTGTCTCTCAGCCAAGAAGATAAACAAGTACGAGACTGGCTCGTCGCGGAATGCAAGAGTTTGGGCTGCGAAATCAAGATCGATCAGATTGGTACTATCTTCGCGATTCGACCGGGTACTGCGGAAGATAGAAAACCAATTGCAATGGGCAGTCATCTGGATACTCAACCAGCGGGTATGTCGAGTTAAAACACTCTTTTTATGAAATATTTTTTTCATTTACCAATCGATCTTAGGTGGCAGATACGATGGGGTCCTCGGTGTGCAGGCTGCCCTCGAAGTTCTCCGTACCCTATCCGACAACAACATCTCTACTCACTGTCCCATCGCACTCATCAACTGGACGAATGAAGAAGGTGCACGCTTCCCGGGAGCGATGATGGCCTCTGGTGTCTGGTCAACGAAGTCTTCGACTCCGCTCGAAGCTTGCTGGGATCTTCAAGACAAGGAAGGCATACGGATAAAGCATGCATTGGAAGCGATTGGGTACCTAGGAGAGACGAAAGCTGATTACAGGAATAACGGACTGGAGTGCCACTTTGAACTCCACATCGAACAAGGTCCATTATTGGAAGAAGAAGGCGAGAGCGTGGGCATCGTCACGAGCGTGCAGGGCATGAAGTGGTTCGCTATAAGAGTTGAGGGAGTTGAAGGGCATGCTGGGACGACACTGATGCCCGGTAGGGCGGATGCTATCGTCACTGCTTCTAGGTTGATCACTGCGGTGCGCGATACGGCAGTGAAGACGGAACTCGGCGTAGCTACGGTGGGAGTGATCAAGAGCGATACGTCTAGTCAATCAACGATATCTGCAGGTGTGGACTTCATCATCGACGTGCGCTGCTCCACCGATGGCATGGTCGACCAACTCGCCAGTGCCATTTTCAAGACCTTCGACACCATTATCGCCGAGGAGAAGAGTGGAACATCGTACGAGATCAAACGGTCATGGGGTCTGCCTGAGTCAAAGTTCCACCCGCAGTGCGTCGATGCAGTCAGAGCTGCGGCACTCAAAGCAGTCGGTGAAGACCAGGTTATGGAGATGAAAAGCAGAGCCGGTGAGTTTTTCCCAAAAGCTATATAACAGAAAGTCAAACGCTAATTTCATACGTGACTTCCAGGTCATGATGCAGCGTGGACATCTCGCGTATGCCCATCGAGCATGATATTCGTGCCGAGCCATCACGGGCTGAGTCACAATCCAAATGAATACACAAGCCCTGAGCAGTGTGCAGTTGGTGCGCAGGTATTGCTGGATGCTGTGCTGTATTACGATCAGAAGGTTAGAATAGGGGAATACTAGATATCTGATCTATACAATGCAAATTCAGTGGAGTATCAGCCACAGCTCCGCCTACTACCGTCTGTTTCAGTGCTTCGAGTTACGAGACTGGATATTCTAACATGGCCTGTATGTTATCTACAGCGGGTTGGGGGTCAACGAGCCAGCCACCTTCCACATGTCTACTTCGTGAAGTTTCCGGTGTTGATCCTTAGCCTAGCTGGGTGTGGATGTTGCAGTAATAGATGCTAGAGAAGAGTAAAAACTAGATTTTCCTTGTTAGATGGGATCTGCTGTAGTTTCTTGGTATTTCGCTGGGATCTATTTTAAGTAAATAACGTGTTCATTTCTCCAAACTCTTGAACCATAACGAAGCTGCTGACTGAATACACATCCGTTATTGTTGCTGTTGTCAGTAGCAAGTACGAATGTCCCATTAAATAAAGGACCAACACTAAGATTGCGGCCCCAAACCCATAAATGGCCATAGCTATTGTTGAATGATGAACTATCATTAGAAAACGGGACAGAAATCTTTTTACCGAGTATTGCGATTCAGAAGCGTGTATCTAAAGCTGGACCAAGGGCACCAAGATAGGATAACATCAGGCTTCTTTGGGCGCCAACAGAGTCAGCAGTGATCTGGAATCCAGGAAGTCTCTTCTTCCAGAATCTTATGAACTCGGGAAGTAGTGCTTTTAAAAGGAATAATGTTAACAGCTGCTTTGATAGATAATATATGTATGACCTACGCAAAATTTAGAATAGACACTGACAGACCCCTTGCTTCTAGAAATGTTTTGTTGTACCTCTTCAATAGTACGACGACAAGGATTTCCGTGTTTTTCTTAGTGAACAAAAAGAGAGCACCACGAAGATGATGCCATGCAACATTCGATATGCCAAAAACGGAGCCAATAATCTCCTTCAGCTCGATATAGACCTTGAGTGACCAATTGATCCCCAATGAGGTCCGGTCTTTTTCACGATAGGCTCGGCCCAAGGGAGGCGTCTTTTCGGTGTCGTTGACGCTGTTGTCAGTATTCGGCGCTTCTTCATTGCCAAACTGTTTCAGCGCGTTGGGCGATAGCATGCTGAGCCATCTCGCATAGCCTCACAGGCCTAGCCGTGGAAATTAGGGCAGTCACAAGTTCGCAGACATGGTTGCTGCAGCTAGGTCCGGGTCGGGCAAAGCGAATGCTAGGGTGTCCCTAGGGTTTCCTTCTCGAAGTCGTTCAGGCAAGCTAGTATAAGGGCTTAACATGCACAATTTCCACCTCCATGAGAGTGACGAGTGGAGCGCCATGTGTGGGCTAAGCTGGATTTCTTTCAAATTTGCCTAAGCATTGTCATGAACTGAAGCTGTGATTATGACTTTGCTTCAGAAAGGAACGTACCGACAACAAATACCTAGCCATTAGACCTAGGGAACCTTGGAATAGCCCGCTGCTGGTTAAATATTCAACAAGATGATTGATCTGCGCCCGATGCTGTCGGAATTAGAAGAGAATGGAATGGCAACCACAATGTACCTCCAGGTTTTAGCGGTCGTGTCTATCACTAAGAATTTGTTTGTTAACTAACCAGAAACAGTTTAAAAAGGTGAAGAGAGCAGTTTCAAGCCACACGATGTATCTGCTCTGTAGGTCAATGTCATTTATATTACTATAATCATCCGTCTCGCTTACATTTTAAGTGAGAACATCGCATCTCATAATCAATACAGGCTGATGATAATTGAGACCTGAGTGAGATATCCAGGAATGGGCTAGTGCACAAGCCTTTGTAGATGACGTCATCGATTGATACATTCATGCGCTTTCATCAGACCGATATCACAGCATCCAAGCCCTTGGTCGCGCATAAAGCATGCCTCTCACTTGTAGGTTTTTTCAGTTAATCTCACCTGGACTGAAAGTCATCAAACACATGCCAATTGCTCGTCCGCTGTTCCAATGCTTGCACACTTTCCGCATCCACAATGGTCAGCCCTACCAAGCGCAAGGCAGACAAGCCGGCTCCTTCGCCAAAATCAAAAAAACCTAAACTTGAGATACCGGAGTACCATCTCACGCCTTCAAGACGCGACGAGGATGGTGAGATTGTTTGGCCAGCACCGAAAGGGCAGATTGAGCGGGCGAGAGAGATCATCTAAGAGTGGTATGCGTTTAAACTCGGAGTTATCTAGATAAAAGCTAATATCTCACAGCGCAAATTCTCAGAAGCCTACCCTGATGCTTCCGGACAAGGACGCTGACGGACTCTCCTCTGGTGCTATTTTGCATCACACGCCCACGTCGCTTGGCCTCTCACCCGACCTTATTGAAGTGTATTTCCCGCCAAAAGGAGGGAACGTGCATGATCAGTTTACCCGGGAGCACATATCTAAGACAGTACCGGCCTACATATTTGTCCTAGACCAGGGAAGTAGAAGGAGCGGAGCTCTTTGCAATTCTCCGCACACTTGTCTCATCATCGATCATCACTTCGCAGAGAAAGGTGGTTTCCCGGAAGGCGCAGAGTATGTGACTGCCCACGATTGCCCGCCGGTAGCTAGTGAGTAAACCCGACAAACCATAGTGGATTACCGCTCATCTTATTCATCGTTTAGCCAGCTCACTTCTCACGTACAACATCTGTCTTCCCTTGCATCCCGACCTGGAAGAGAAAGTGTCCTGGCTTGCTGCTCTCGGAACGCATGGCGATCTAGGTAACACTTTGAAATGGCAACCACCCTTTCCCGATATGACAGCAACTTTCAAACAGCATTCGAAAAAGACGATCCATGACGCAGTCAGTCTTGTGAACGCGCCACGGCGCTCGGCAGCATATAATGTCGATGCAGCCTGGGACGCCGTCGTCTCTGCAGAAAGCCCAGCATCTCTCTTGAAGGCCGAGAAACTTCGTGATGCACAAGCAGAAGTCAAACAGGAAACTGAGCGATGGGCGCATGCGCCTCCCAAGTTCTCTCGAGACGCGACCATTGCCGTGCTCACGATAAAGTCAGCCGCTCAAGTGCATCCCGTCATCGCCACACGTTGGGCAGGTTTCCTTAAATCGAACAAACTCGAGATCGTTATGTGCGCAAATGAAAGCTATCTCCCTGGTAAAGTCAACTTCTCCTGCAGGGTGGCGAAGAATGCACGAGCAAGAGAGGGCGACGCAAAGGTCCACATCATCAAGACCTTAGAAAGGATTGTGGCAGATCAGCCAGATCTGAGAGCGCATCTTGGTGAGAGCTTCGCCAGGGGGCATAAAGAAGCCTCAGGAGGAATAGTGAACATGCAAGAGCGGGAAGAATTCAAGAAACTGATGGGAGTGGGTGAGAACGTGCGGAAGAAATCGGAAGGGAGCGCCAAGGACAAGATTGGAAGCCAGCGCAGAAAAACACGCTGGCCAACTACTTTATCAAGGCTCCGTGAATCGAATTTGCTAGGAAACCCTGACAAAGGGCGGTCTGGGCGATAGGATGATGTGGTTCTCAGTGTTTGAAATTTTCGTCCTGGCGTGACTCTGGAAAAGTCGCGTGGCTCGGGCTTCCTCGCCTGACGGCGTGACTACAGCGTGAGTATCTCTGGGCGACAGGTACAACGACATTTAAATATTGGTATGTACGGATTATTTTTCTCTCATCATCTGTTCAACTTTATCAATCAAAATTTGAATATTTCGGAGGTCGAAGTTTTGACCCTAAATTTCCGGGCTTTTGCGACCTGCACAGTGGCGTTTTCGGGATACTACGACCAAAAGTTGGAATTGTTGCAACTTTGAGCCGTGAGTTACCCTTGGAAAAAGTAACAGAAATACAGATTCTAATGATCCAGCGCAAAGAAAGTCAGCCAAAGTGCTTTTTCGAACACGCAAATCGCTACTCCACCCATCATCACGATGATCCAGTCCGCCTACGACTACTCCCCATCCTTCGAGCCGCATTCCACGTTCCCACAAGACACCTCCATCCACTGCTTGCTCGAAGACCTCAAACGCAGAGAGGTGTTCGAGCATGATCTGCTCGAGCTAGCGGGCAGGGTGGAGAAGAGTGGAAAACCCGAGACGGAGCTCTTCTACCAGGTGTGCTATGAGGCAATCCACGGCTTGATGTTTGGCGACATGGATGGTCAGGGCAGAGTTTGGCTGTCATATGATGACTTTGCAACTCGTTCACGAGATCAAGAGACGAGGGAGGCATATAAGCAGGCTTTGGTGCAGGCGCTTCAGATTTTCAATGACTCGCACACGGAGTTTGTAGAAGCTAGAGATGCGCTCTATAGATTGGGCATGTTTTGGTATCTTAGAGGGATTGTCGGCGAGCCATAAAAGGCTAGGGCTTGGAGTTCGAAAAGGATGGCGTTTGGGAAAGGGTGGCATGCAACAAACTGGCGCATGCATTTATGGATAAAGTGAGTGGTCAAGTGCGCATCATGAAACATCATGCTGCCGCTTTCGAAAGTTAAGGACTCGTGCTAATCATATTCACAGATCTCTTCTCTAGTCATGGAACGAGCATCAACAACAATAACAATGAATACAATTTAACAAAGACGCTGCACATTAATTGACTCGCTTGGCTACGATTTCTAACCAGAGTAGACAGCCGGACCAACGCTGGTGTACTGGAAGCTGGGCTCCCAGAGCGATTTGCTGAACAATGCATCACTACACATCGTCAGCATGACTTCACACCACAAATACATCGTCACTGAAACTCACCTCCTCTTGTAAGCACCAGGGAACTTGACACCAGCCGGAGTCGCACTGCCTCCACCAGTGACCTTGACCTGGTAGCAAGAGACGTACGGCTGCATGTTGCCCGCACCGGCGTGCAGAGCAATCGCCTCAGCACGGACAAGGTAGTCACCAGGAGCGAGGCTCTTCGGCACAGTGAAGGCTCGTTTTCCGCAGTTCGCGTTCAGGATCTGAGTGCCCCACGAGGCCTCAGTGCCCGTGTAACTGTCCTCAGCAACCTTGAAGAAAGAGGCGTCCTTTGCGGTCTTCGCGTCAGCCACCTTGGCCATGTAGACGTACACGGGGCCAAAGTGTCTTCCGCCAATGGCTTCGTTGCTGCACGACCTTTGGCCGGGCTGGGCATGCATCTCGACGGTGAGGGAGTCGCCGGCTGTACATAGTCTTGTTAGTCTTCCACGCTGGGCATCTGAAAGGGGGAGAAGACGGACCGGCAACTTCGCAGACACCTGAGGAGGCGGCGGGTCCACGACCGCAGAACATGTCGGGCGAGGTGAGCGAATCGATAGGGCTGTTGTCCCTGACGGTCCTGGTGCAAGTCGTTCCCTTGTCCGTAGACCCGACCCACAACTGCTGCCACGTCGAGTGCGCAGAGGCGACGCTCGCCGAAGCAAGAAGCACGATAGCAGCCTTCATTGTGAAAGATAGCGTAACGTCGAAGCGAAGCGTAAAGAAGCGAAAGTCAAATCAATCGATATGTTAAACGAACTCAAGTGCCACGAGAAAACAGCCACCCTTCTACGCAGGCAAATGCTCGAATTTATACCCTCCAAGTCTTTTCCCTCTTGATCAACGGCGCTCTCTTGTCCGCTCCGTGCTCCGGCCCGTGTTGCCTGCGATCGTCATACCGCATCACCCAAATTACATGTTCGATATAATATCGCAACCCCACAGTTTGCTTATTTACACCAACCTGGCGCACTATCCGCCAAGTACACTCAGGCGACGATGGTTGGCGAAGTCCGTCATGGTAATATAGTGTGCACTTAATTACGGCTCTACGCTTGCTATTTGCCGAATCAGCCGCCCAGTTGATTCGCTCTTGCCCCAGCCGATATGGCGCAAGATGTAAGGAATGCACCCCAGATTTTTCCCGGCCGTGTCGGTATGAGCGCGGAGGAGCATACAGGTCGTCGCGAGAGCAGTATCTTAGCTGTAATGCTGCCCTCATATATCGAGTGGTGTCCGAATGGTGAGCTTTACTTAGCAGCATGTGTGATCTCGACCTTCTAGACTGCCAGGCTCTATGCAAGTCATGGAATAGCCTTCCGTGCTAGATCTAGAAAGTTCGCTGTAGGGAGTACTGTGATCTGTTGTAGTCTAGTGTTGCATTATCAGCCCTAGAAGGTAGCATTGTCGAACATTTCCTCGAGCGCTATTATGTAGCCTGAATACCTTTTGCAAGGGTTAAACCAAGTCCTATCAAAGCGCAAATAGCCGTTTAGCGCACCGAACGTCTTGCGCCTATGATGAGAAATAGTAAAAATGACAAACCTATTAGCACAGCGTGGCGGATACTCGCCGGTAAGCAGCTAACTACTTTAGGTATGCTACGCATATATTACACTGCTGACTAGGCCTAAGAACCATTCTTACGCCGCTAAGTCACGCCACCAAGGACCTTACCCAGCACACCCCCAATCCTCCTCGCCCCCCCTTTTTCCCTTCATGGCCCTCCGCACCGGACAAATCCTCCGCAGCGCAACAGGAAAATACGAGCTCCTCCAACCCCTAAAAGGCTCCACCGTCTTCAAAGCAAAAGTATTGTCCAGTCCCTCCATCCACGCAAAATGGTACCTAACCGCTCCTCCTCCCTACCACCCAACACAGACGCCCGCTCACGCATCCTCCCGGGGCTGTTATAAAATCAGCAACCACACCCGAAGAGAAGATGTGCTTAAGACGCGAACACCGGAATTATAACATCTCCGAGATCACATCGAGCCCATCCATTCGAGCGCTATGCGATACCGTACAGATGGATGAGCAGCAAGACGACGTCGACCCCCCGTGTCTAGTGTTCGAATGGATGGATCACGATCTCCGCGCCATAACCGCACCTGAATTCCGCAGCCAGGCAAAATTCCCAAAAGCCGTGTCCAAAGCTGTCCTATCAGCTCTTGATGTTCTGAAAAGGCTCGATGCTATCCATACAGGTACCGCGGCGAGGCCCCTATTCCATATCCTCTCCTGAAAACTCACAGAGTCAGACGTAAACCCGAACAACATCTACCTTTCTAATATCGATGGGAGTTCTCCGGTGGCGAAACTAGGAGACCTGGGGAATGGTAAGTAGACTTCGTCACACCATGTCTGTCTCCAGCTCTCATCGTTACAGTAATCAAAGACGCCTCCACATCCCAGCGTCTCCAGAGGCTCCCGTGCAGAGCACCCGAAGTCTGGCGCGGCTTACCCTGCCGACACGCCTCGGATATTTGGTCCCTCGGCGTCACGGTTGGTGCTCGTATGAGGCTATTCTTTTCGAAGGCTAATTCGAAAGTTAACAACCAAATCATCGCAACTACTTCTCTTTGGTCCTACTGACAAGAAGATCGAGGGGAATACGGAGGCATGGTGCATTGCGAAAATCATGTGCCTCGTCGGTCCACTCGGTCCACCTATCGCTCACCAACCATACAAAAACGAGTTCGAACTCGCGGACCAACTGGCCGTCATGCAGCATCCGCTTGGTGGCATGAAGCTCGTGAATAGAGGCCACTGGCGTGAGGAATTAGAAGATATCCCAGATCCGCCGGTGCCTTCCGATTTACTGGATTTTATTGCGTCGTTGCTCATCATCGACCCCGACAAGAGGCCCACAGCTGCAGAGGCACTGCTACATCCGTATTTGCAATCTAATACATGAGAGAAGACATTCTTCGCTCGCCCACATCTTTCAACGACCCAAGTTCGCTGCAACACTCTCCAAATGCGACTTTTAGAATGCGCGAAAAGGGCCAACGAGAGAGTGCGACAGCATAAACACGTTTTCCTCTCGTTCAGGACAAAATAGATCATTGTATGGCATTAATGATATGGGACACTTCGTGTACTCCAGGCTCACCCTAGCAGCCTGGCCCTTACCCTCCTCTACCTACACACACAAGGAACCCTATGTAACATAACGAGCGAGATAATACAGCCCCATCGTAACTCCCTACCCTCTCATACCAAATCGCCACGCGCACCCGCAAGATCAGCGCCTGCGTCCTTAATAACAACCTCCCACCATGGGATGTAAATCCCGGCATTCTAAGATCACGCGCATTTTCCCGTGCCTCACACGCCATAGCAACGTAGCTAGAAGGGATTTTTATCACATGGACATCACATTATCCATGTCACAGTACAGAGCATTTTAGCATTGTGCACTCACTCACTACTACTACTACTACTACTACTACTACTACTTGCGCGCGACTTCCTTGCCTACTAACCTCCTTGTCGAGCTTATCGACCCCCTTGCTCATAAAAACGCGTCGTACCAACACTTCACCAATCGAATTACTCACTACTCACTACTCACTACTCACTACAACGTCTTTGCTCTATAGCTCCAAGGCACATATATATCCACCAACCCAATCCACTCCCCATCTGCATAATGCCCCTACATCCTCATCACCATCACGCTCTTCACGCCCAACACCAACAAAACAATACCTAACAAAACATACAAACATTCCCCACACATCTAGAAACTTCTTAAAACACAACAACAGCACTACGGCAGCTCACACCAGCAAGTCACCTAACTACCCACCACCGCAAACACCCCACCACAACAACAATATCACTGCACAAACACACACCCTATAACTTTTAACTTTTAACTTTCTTTAACTTAACCTATCATATCAGAGACACACACAGTGAAAATTAGAAATTAGGCGCCTTTCCTTAATCCTCCCCCTCGCCTCGCCTCGCTCCCCGCAGGGCCTCTTCTTCTTCATCCTCCGCGCCTTTATACAAACACACACACACACAAACCCCAGCCAACCACATACATGATTCAAAAAAAAAAAAGCCTCAAGGTATCGCTCACATTTACACTGTGCATCATGGTATCTTTGTCTTCTCAAAAATCTCTACGTTACCTTACTCGTCATCCTCCTCCTCAGCAGCCCGTGTAGCCAGGACATAGCGTTCCACACCGTGCTTGTCCCTTCCGTGCTCGAGCGCGAGCTTGCCGAGCGCGGCAATCATGTCTTCAATGGCCGGGTTCTTGCGGCTGCGGTCCTTGCGGCCCAGGTCGTTCAGCCATTGGATCTTGTTGAGCACGTAGTACACCATGGCGATGACAATCGTGACGCCCAAGCTGTACAGCCAGACAACGACGACCGTGACAACATCGACCCAGCCGTCCTCGCGGAAGTTGGTGACGCTGGGAGGGCTGGTCTGGTACGGCTCCCCAGAAAGCCAACCGAAGATACAGAAGAGCGTAGCCAAAACGTCGACGGCAAAGATGGCCCCAATGAGCTGGAAACTCGGGAATGTCTTACTTCCACGAGTGACAAAGATGAGCCAGTTCTCAGTGAGAGCGATTTCGAGGAAGAGAATCTCTTGCACGGAGCCGAAGTTCTGGATGATACCCCCGCTGGGCATGAACAAGACACCTCGGATAATCCAAGTACCGAGAGCGAGCAGGAGACCAAGGATGACGGAGATGAGCCAGATCTTAGGCAGTTGCCATTCCACAGGACGTTCATCTGAAAAGGCGTTCTACAAGCGATCAGGATACAATTATACAAATCGAACGAACAATTGACTTACATCGTAGGCAACAGCGACCGTGGCCAAATCGGCAAACAGAGCAATGAAAACGATGAGTTCGGCGCGGACGGACTCGTTGATGATGATCATCTGGGCGGATTAGCCTAAGTGGGTAGACATGCACTTCCACGGTGACTTACGGATGTGACAAGATAGACTTCCAAATGGATACAGAGAGCAATACGGTATTCGATATAAGCCTTCATACGCTGGAAAATCTGGCGGGCAATCTTAATAGCCAAGACGATTGTGCTGAGACCGGGGGCAAGGAAGACGATATCGGCAGCGGCCTGGGCAGCTTCGGTGGAACCTTCGACGGCGATACCACAGTCGGCTTTCTTTAGCGAAGGAGCGTCGTTGACACCTAACAAATTAGCATAATCAAGATGACGCACCGGAATTTACGTACCGTCACCAGTCATGGCAGTCAAGTGACCACGCTGCTGCAACATCTCGACGACCTGGTACTTGTGCTCAGGGAAAACTTCGGCGAAACCGTCGGCGCGCTCGACTAGGTCGTGCTGCATGGTACCAGAGAGACCTCCGTGGATGAGTTTGGTAGAGTTGTACACCTTGGTACCTAGGGCAAGCATTTTGCAGGTTTCCTTAGCGATGGCGATGGCATCACCAGTCAACATCTTGACGGGTACACCAAGCTGCTGAGCCTCGATAATAGTCTGTGCGGTATCCTCACGCGGCGGGTCGAACATAGATAGAAGACCGAGGAGGATCCAGTCGCCGCCATTCTTCTGGTAGGCGACACCGAGGGAACGGAAACCTCTCCTAGCGAAATCGGCTGCCTTCTCGCGGAACAACCTAGCGGTCTCCTCGTCGCAGTTGGACAGGTTGAGAATAGCCTTTGGAGCTCCCTTGGCGCAGACGTACTTGTCGCCGCCCATGTGACAGACGGTAGTGATGCGCTTGGAGACAGGGTCGAAAGGCGTGAACTTTTCCGTCTTCCAGCCCTGGTTGAGAATTTCACGGGCCTTGGGGTATCGGCGGATGGTGAGGAGCGTGACCTTGTCGATGGGATCGAGGGACTTGAGGTTGTGGGAGGAAGCAAGCGCAGCGACAGCCATCATCCAATTGACATCTTGACCCTCGGCCACGTAGGGCTCGCGGATGCTGAGCTGGTTGGCAGTCAACGTTCCGGTCTTGTCAGAGCATAGCACGTCGACACCAGCGAGAGACTCAATGGCGGTGAGCTTCTGCACAATGGCGCGTTCCTTTGCGAGATAAGCAGCACCGACGGCCAATGTGGTGGTCGTGACGACGGGAAGACCGACGGGGACACCGATGATGAGGAGGATCAAAGCGTAGTGGAGGAGAGTGGTGGAGCTCTCGGCGCCCCCACGTGGGGTGGCAATGCCAAGATGACGGAAGAAACCACCAATCCACGCAGCGAGGATGAAGAACATGACCAAGACGAGTAGAGCGGTACCGATCGAGTTCATGATGGCCTTGAAATGTCCTGCGATGAAGTGTCAGCCCAATCCAGGCACCCGCGTGCGAATAGACATACCTTGGTCCTTGGCTCCCTGGACAAGACTCGCAGTGCGGCCGACGAAGGAGTGGCGGGCAGTGGTCAGGGCAATGGCGTATGCTTTTCCGCGCTTGCAACCCGTGGTGTAGTAAGCGACTTCGCCCATGTACTTGTCAACAGCGAGAGACTCTCCGGTAATGGCAGACTGGTCGGTAGCGACGAGCGAGTGACCTTGGGTGATGGGGCGCTCTTCGTCAAACTCCTCGTCATCCTTTTCATCGTCGGGATCTGAAGTGTCGTCGAACATGTCCTCCTCCTTCATCTGTAGGTACCTTTCGAAATCCTGGGGACAGTCGTAGTTGCAGATGAGACGCACATCAGCCGGAACCGTGGCGCCTTCTTCGACAATAACAATGTCACCGGGCACGACTTCGCGGGCGAGGATGGTCTGCTCACCACCGTCGCGGATGACGGTGGTCTTCATGGCAATGTCACCGCGGAGACTGGCCACGACGTCGGCGGCCTGCTTTTCCTGGTACCAACCGACGAGGGCGTTGAGCAAAAGAATACCACAGATGACACCGAAATCGATCCAGTCGCCCAGACCGGCGGCCAGCAGAGCGGCGATTTCCATAACATAGAGAATTGGGCCTTGGAAGTAGCTGAGGAATTGCTTGAGCAGGTTAGTCTTCTCCGTGGCCAGCTCATTGAAGCCGAAGCGCTTGCGCCTCAGATCGGCCTCGTGCGTGGTGAGACCTTGGCGGATGTCGGTGTTGAGCATCTGCCATTGGAAGTTAGCATGGGGGTCAATGGCTGCGATGGGCTCGCAGAGCTTCTCGTACCTCGTCCGGGACGGTGCCGGCGTCGGCGCCGGCGGGAGCATTGCTGGTCGAGGCCCAGAATTTCCACCACGGGCTCTTCTTGGGGGCGGCGTCCTCGTGGTGGCCGGGCGAGCTGCGCGGGTCGCGGTAGAACTGGATGTACTTTTGCAGCGCATCGTACTCATCCATGCCCTCGAAGGCGGTCAGCGACACGATGGACTTGGAGCGCGTCGCGACCGAGGCATTGCGCTCGACGTCGTCGCTGTGACCGCGAGCCATGCTGGTGAAAGAATGCGGGGGTGCGGTGGGCGCAGGCAGTTATCTCATTCAAATCGCGAAGCCAGCAACGTCACCAGCAGCGTCGACAGCAGTGGACGGGTGAGGGAGGGTGGAGGGAGCTCGAGGGCTGGCGACAAAGGGAAGCGGCGCGAGGAAAGCTTCGGCGCTTGCTGGGGGGAAGGTCCGCTTTATGATGGATGCTGGGCTTTGACGTCGACGGCTCGTAACGTCGTACTGTCAACGGTCGTGCGCGACTATTTCTCCAGGCCGCTGCTATCAGTGGGGGGCGGCCGGCCTATCCGCCCGTTAGAGCCGCGCGATTTTCGCAGCCTGAGGGCGCCCAAGCAGGCAAGTCGTGATGTCGCTCGGGCGATGCAAGCTACGCAGCTACGCCGGGCGGAGCTATTGGCGCCTTGTTTCTTCTTCGCACCCGTGCATGCGCCAGGGTCCGTGGGCACCTTAGGTGCGCTGCTAAGACGGCTCTGTACGGGCGATGTGGGCATGCCCAGGTTGCTGCCCGCGGGCCCGGTCAGCACGCTGCAGCAGCTCTCTGGCTCGCTGTTCACGCTGTTGCGCGCTTTTCGCGCTTTTCACGCTTTTCACGGCCCTCGCCAGGCGCGCGAGACAGTGATGGGGTATAAACGTTTACAACGATTTCTAACAAAATTTACTTAATAAATTTAGCTATAATATAAAATCTACTATATAGCGTTAAATTAACTACGTAGAAGTAAAATAATAAAGGGTTTTATTTTAAATACTATATAGCGTTAAATTAACTACCTAGGAGTAGAATAATAAAGGCTTTTATCTTAACTAATCTAATAAAAAAAGTAGAGCCTTTTACTTAGTAAATAAAAAGAGCGTATTAAATATTTATATATTGTGTGTGTTGTTAATTAACTACCTAGGGGTAGAATAACAAAGGCTTTTATCTTAAATAATATAATAATAAAAGTAGAGCCTCCTACTTAGTAAATAAAAAGAGCGTATTAAATATTTATAATAATATTTTAAATCTTAATAAAATAAAGTTATATTTATAACAAACACGTAAATATGTATATAAACAACCTCCTATCACTAGTGCAAGGGAGCCACTAGCGCGGCGGCGGATTACGTCAAGCATGACGTTGGGATTTCCGACCGCTCCGACAAGGATGCCCTCGGCCGGCGATGTGTCAACAGCGGCCAGCCACGCCCTAAGCTTTGATTGCCGACGACAAGCTTCGGCCGGACTTGGCACCCTGCCCGGCCTCCTTTTGCTCCTTTCAACGTTGCCCACCCACCCACGCAAATCTCAATCTCGCCCACGCGACTCCAATTTCGCAGCGCTCCACCCGCAACGCAACGTCGAACGCGAACCACGCGCTGCAGCGCTGCAAACGCGCCGCGGCCCATGCGGCCCTACCTAAAAGAGCTGTCATGAGGAGTTTGAGCACGGGCCATCTGACCTGGATAGCTTTCCCCGCACGTGCCCGCGCCATCGGCGGACAAACATGCCGAGCTGCAGCCGTCTGATGAGTAAGCCAACGGCCCTCGACGCTCATTCGCCCGTCCCCTCATCCTTGTCCGCTTGCGTGCAGCTTCTGCTAGCCGCAACCTCTCCTCGCTCGCATTGATTCACATTCCCAGTGTTTTTCCTTCACGATTCACTATTGCATGCGCTCCTGAGAACGCTGGCCGTGCTGTCACGGTGTCAGCGTCTTCAGCCGCGGGCAAGGTGGACCTGCGAGGCTGGGGCAGCCCCAACCGAGATGAGATAAGACACGACACGTGACGTCGAAATATTGCCTCTCCACGCTCCCGTCAGGATCACCCCAAATGGAGCCTTCCGTTTTGCGGGAATAACCACACAGAAAACTCGTCGCCGTTACCGCTCCTGGCCTCCTGGCTCCTGGCCTCCACCCAGGCCCGTCCAGGAGCGCCTGTCTCGCCTCCGAGTCCCGGTCACACACACATCGAGCAGGCCTTGGAGACCGTTGCAACTTGTTGGCTCGGTCGGGTGTGCGGTGCGACGTGGCACCGTGTCTGGTCCCCTCGCATTCGTTCACGTTTCGTTGAAAGAGCGATGCACGGCTCCCCGGCCTGCGGTGTGCGGGTGGCGGCTCTGGCCCTGTGCGCGATTCGCCCGAGGCTGTGGCTATAACTACTAACTTATAACTTGCGTTAACTATACATTATTATTAGCTAAATAGTTTTTATAACTATATCTTTTTTTAAACTTACTTATTTTAAAATATTTATTTTACTAGCTACTTTTTTATTTTATATATTTCTAAATAATATTAGTATAAGTATTTAGTTTTTAAAAGTAAAAAGTAAAAACTATTTATAAGTATTTTACTATTTTTATATAAATAAAACTATATTCTATAGCTATACTATAGTAAAAGAAAATCTAGCTATAATCTTTTTTTCTATATACTAGCTCTATAAGAAGATAGATACTATATAAATACATATAAAAGCAAATAGTTTATAAGGGCTTATTTGTCTAACACCTTATAATCCTGGCTACCCACAATAGTGACTTAGTCACTTTGGCGTGAACTAGGGGAGGGGGAGAAGGCGTTACTAAGTCGATCTTAAGATCTAATAATTTTCTTTTAATTATATAATCTGACTATAAAGTACCTATAGGTCTCGATTAAGGCTAGTATTTTACTATATAATTTAATTTTATTTATTTTAATTAAAACTAATTTATTTATAGTATAATATTTACTTAGTATATATAGTATAAAAAAATAACTATATTAGTATTTAAGCTTTAACGATTTTATTTTTAAAACTAAGTTATACATATTAATATTACTATTACTAGTTTTTTTAAATTAAATTTATTAAAATAAAAGTAGTATTTACTAAAGTATTTAGAAATTTTACTAAAAAGAATAAGCACTTTAATAATATAATTAGTAATTTTAATTATTATATTATAGTTAACTATATTATATTTACTAAGTAGAAGCTACTTAAAAGCTATTATAATTAGTACTTAATTAACTATTTTGCTAAGGGCTTTTAGCCTTAGTTACACACATGCCGGTCCTTGTTGGAAGGAGCCCGCCCTCGTTCAAATTGCGTGCGACACGCCGAAACGACGCTGGCCCGCACACTTCTCTGTTGCCCTGGTGACGGCTGACTATACACCGATGACTGCACGCTGCTTCAAAGTTCAAACCCCGGTGTTTGCTGCTGATAGCTAACAAACGCGAAGCACCCGGCCGCCCCGCTGCAGAAGCTTTCATCCTCAGGCCGAGCGAGCGAGCAAGCTGCCGCCGACCAACGCCGATCACTGTGATGTCAACGAAGCCGCACCACCGATGAAACTGCCCGACGCCGCTTTCTAGAAATTTTTTCTTCCCTCGCCCCAACTCCGATGCCAACGAACATGCATCCACACTGCAGCGCTTGCCTGCTCACCGACACACTTGGCGGCCTACTGGTGATGAAAAAAAGCCTCATTCAAGCAAGGCTTGCGATGGCAGGTCCGGATCAGAGAATTAAAAGCCTCATCTCATCTCATCAATTAATTCTGCACGGCGAGACGTAACGTCCAAGACAAGCCAGGCCGGCCTTTTTGACGCCCGTCTGGAAATACCGGATAGTCTACGCACACACGCTGCCGCCAGGCTACGGGCTTATGTATAAC
Source organism: Laburnicola sp. R22_1 (assembly GCA_014281115.1). Classification (NCBI taxonomy): domain Eukaryota; kingdom Fungi; phylum Ascomycota; class Dothideomycetes; order Pleosporales; family Didymosphaeriaceae; genus Laburnicola; species Laburnicola sp. R22_1. The sequence continues at coordinate 687,299 of JACONQ010000015.1, forward strand.
GAGTATAACGAGTTCCCCTATGCGACGCTTTATTTTTCTTGGGTTGTCGTCGATTGCTGAGCATTTCACTGGTGGATTGTTGGTCTCGCGCAATTCGTCGTTTCTGCCGGACAGTACGTGCGGTGGATGGCGCGTTGGCGCATATAATATACACATGTGATTGTCTTTTGTTTTCTACGCCGAACCGGTTGTAGAAGATTTAGACGATGGCGTGGGGTCGTTACCTGCGCGATTTGCGGTGGTGCAGGGTGATCGGGCGCGGGTGGGCGGGTGGCTGCGGTGCGAGTGCGAGATTGGTGAGGGTAGCCTGCCTATCTTGCGTTAGGCGCGTTTGGGGGTAGTGTGTTTTCTGCATACGAGTTTAGGATACTAATGAGAAGTTGTGTCTACTCTTGGACGGCTTCTCTAAGCTTCGCCTTACTCCTCGAGCATGTTAGTCTGGTGAGTTGCACGTGCTCTGGGATGGGTTCCCTATGCCCCGTGGCGGAGGCCAGATCTTGGGAGCTAAACTCTACTTGTTGGCTTCAAGGAAAGGGGCTATCAAGGAAAGGTTGACAGCACTAGCGAGAGCTAAGAGACATCAGGTATAACACTTTGCTATTCGTTGATATCCTAGATGCGGTTGAGTGTGTGACTTGAAAAGAAGTCATACTAGTTATTCTCGTCGAAAGAGCACATAGCATCTTTCAAAACATCCTTGGGCTCCACTTTCTTGTTGGGATCTACAGCAATCTTTGCCACGATCCTATGGCTATCTTTTTGCGCACTCTCTTGAACACCCTTGTCCTCGGCGTTTTTGTTGGCTTGAAAGATTATCTCTTCCCGTCCATCCGGGAGTGTAGCACCCTTGTCGGCGCGAAGATTGGCTTTCCTGTCCTTCTGCTCCGTCTGCGATGGATAGAGGCGCGCGCCTTTTGGTGTACCTTTGAGCTTCCGCAAGATCTTGTCGAGCGGCAAGTCTAGGATGTAAGTCTTGAAGAGCCGCCTGGAGATTGACGAGGGCGACATGATGATGTTTCGACTGTGGCTGGTTAGTAAGGCATTGGGCAGGAAAAGGGGGTGTGCACACTTGCGTCGAGGAAGCTGAAAGGAATAAGAGAATACCTTTTGTTTGTGGTGAGGCTGTATCTGACGAGGCTACTGGCAGTTCTTGGAGAAAGTTGAGCTTGATACCCACTGGATGGAGCAAGCCAGCCACTCTTTTATACATGGAAGCACAACAGCTACCTAGGTAATCTTGCAAGGTACTTACGGTCAGGACCTTCGTGAGCTTCTCAGCAGGGTATGCTCAGCCCATACCGGTCAACAACTGCTGCACGGCGAACTGTACTATTCCCCTTAAGCGCTGCATCAATTGTATGATCTCCACTCGTTTGGTCAAATGTTCTCGTTTGGCGCCGCGGTGCCACCTCCCTACTGCGGCGTAGTGCTTCTTACTGAAGCTAGAACTAGGCAGCAGTTTTCTACAAGCGCGGGCATCTATTGAGGGTAAATTATTCGCTGAATAGATGCTCATCCCAAGCGCTGCTTGAAATTGTCCGGATGTTTGTAATGGTTGTGATTTCTAAAAAAAATAAGCTAATGGAGCATGCCCATGAACATCATTGGACGATAAATAAAAACGCCAAGGCGCTAAACATCTACGCGTGTGAAGAAGCTCTGACCTTCTGCCTTCGAACAATTCTACGCTTTTCTTCATCATCACTTAAACTGGGCCTTGTTCTTCTACCATGTTAAATTGGATATTAAAGGTAAAGACACCTCGTCCCTTCAGCTACGCCTTCCACAGTAGTCCGATGAGTACGCAACATACGAAGCACCCGGACTCTCTGTTCTCTTACACCAACGGTCGATGGCTCTGGAATGAGAAAAAACAGCTTGAGGATCGATACCGACGCTTCAATGTGCCCAATCTCCAGGAAGCAGCTTGTCGCGCAACAGGTGCGACCCGTTGTGTTTCACTAGAAAAAATCGGCGAAGGCAACTGCAACAAGGCCTACCGCCTTGAGATGGAAGATGGCCAAACAGTTGTCGCCAAGGTCCCTCATCCTAATGCGGGTCCCTCTCTTCTCACGACTGCGTCTGAGGTCGCTACCATGGAATTCGCCCGCTCTATTTTAGAGTTACCCGTTCCGAAGATACTTGATTGGAGTGCGACAGATAAAAATCCAGTCGAGGCTGAATATATCATAATGGAGGAGGCAAGAGGTACTCAATTGCACGGGGTCTGGGACAAGCTTTCGTTACGAGCAAAATGCGATGTCATTGATCAAATCGTCGATATCGAGCGCAAGTTACTCTCTGTGACTTTTGATAAGTACGTCTATTCTCTTCCCTGTCACAACTCCCATAGTGGAATCTCCTAGTTGCATGACTGACACGTGTCAACAGACTTGGTTCACTCTATTTTGTCGACAGCAATATCCCAGGCTGCGAACCTGCTATTGCTACGGCTGATTCGGAAGAACTTCGTGACCGCATCCGAGCACGATTTCTCATCGGTCCAACCGTTCGGCCTGAGTTCTGGGAAAAGGAACGCAGTCGCATGTCTAAGTACCAAGGTCCATGTACGTTCTCTCGCGCTTTCATCGACAGTGTTCAAGCTCATTGACTCGCGTAGGGAATTCGGCGACTGAGTATCTTACCTCAATCGCTGATCGCGAGATTGAATGGATAGGGACATATGGTTCCTCCCACACGACTACGATGGATAACCCGTATCAGTATCAGTACGCAAGCCCTGACCAGTATTCCCCAGCGGCACACATATCCGCGCTCGAGAAATTCAAGGCAGCAATTCCACACATTGTCCCCCAAGTTGCAGGATTGGTCGCCCCAAGATTCTGGCACCCAGACTTCCACGCTGGCAACATCTACATTGATGATCAGAACCAAGTATCCAGTATCATTGATTGGCAAGGTGCTTGGACTACGCCGGTATTCCTCGGTGCTACGCCGCCTTTACTTCTAGATTACAACGTCGAAATACTGATGAAGCTCCCGGATAACTTCAAAACCCTCGACGAAGAGGAGAAGCAGAAGCTGAGATATCAGGTTTCACAGTCCATACTTATCCACGCGTATGAAACAGCGACTGCGGAGGAGAATCCAGTCATGCACCAGATGATGCATCATCCGCATGGACAGACCATTAAGCATCTTGAGGCTTTTGCTGGGACTAGCTGGGACAACAGTCTTTTTCCTTTAAAGCAGTGCTTGATCAACGTCGAGAGGTATGTCTAACATTCAAGTCGAGTCAACACAGCTAATCGCGTTATAGGGAGTGGGAATACTTCGATACTAATGTCCCATGTCCGTATCACTTCTCAGACGAAGAAATAGAAAGGCACAACGAGGGAGCCGATACGTTCAACGACAGCCGGGAGTTCTGGAAGAGGCTCAATGGCGTGCTTACTGATGAGGGATATACTTCGAATGAGACTTACGAAGAGGCGGCGGAGATAGTAAAAGAGATGCAACGGATACGGGGTAAATAAGTCGAGATTTCTGCGATGCTATACTGGGGCGCTTGGCGACAACCGCACACAACGAGATAATGCGCACATGTCTAATATATCTCCCCCCACTTCCTGTCATTCACCCCCCTCACCCTACATACCACCCCCAAACAAAGAATCCCCCACCCTATCCCCCTCGCCCTGCATACCACCCCCCAACAAAGAATCTCCCGCCCTATCCTCCACCTACCCTCTCCTCTCCTACACCGCGCCAAATTAGCCCCTCCACATCCGCACCACAACCGCATCATCGCATTCATCTCAGCACAGCACCTCCCCACTACCTCTCTCTCCCTCCTCACGAACAACACCACCCTTTCCATACTCCTCTGCACCCCCATTCTACTACGCCACATCCTTCACCTATACCCCCCCTCCGCCCTCTCCCCTCTTCCAACACACCACCCAACCTCGAGCACCGCGGCGGCCGCTTCGGCTCTCCAGCCCTGCAAGTAGCGTGTTTCCGGCGGCAGCAGATGCTGCTTGAGGCGGGGACGGATTCTTTTTCGAGGGATGGGTCGGGGTTTCGGCGCTTTTTGGGGCGGAGCAGAATGCGTGGGGGGATGGTTAGAAGGGGTGCGGGTGCATGGGGGGTTTGCGGCGACGGAGGTGGCTAGATGGACGTAGAGGGTGGTGCTTGGGGGGATGCGGGGGGTGGAATGGCGGGTGGGTAAGGTGTTGGCGTTGGCGTTGAGGTCGGCTAGGAGGTTTTGCTGCTCGATAGATGGGTAGTATGGGAGGGAAGACGTGGCTGGTTGGTACTGTAGGGTCTGTGGATGTGGACGAGGTTGAATCTACGTCAGAAGAGGGTCTAGCTAGCTAGCTAGCTGCTAGAAGGGGGGTAGAGTCGAGAAGTATTTCCTTAACGTAGCAGTTGGGTGTTTGGTAAATACTGTTGTCTCTGTATCTATTTTGTGTCCGCGTTGGCGAGTTAGCTGGGCGAGTTGGGGCTGGAGGGGAGTGGAGTTCGCTCATGTGCCGTTGGCGATTGATTGGTCATGATGCAGGTTAACGAGACGGCGAATTTTCAATATGATGATATTATTATTCACATGTATGAAGTCGTAATACGCTCTACTGCACAACGGAGCTTTCGCCTCAACGTGCCCTTCCAGCCTGCACTCAAACATCCAACAGTCATGTTGACCCAATTGCTCGTCCATATCGCCTGCACAGTTCCTTGTCCTCCTCAAAGCACTCCTGCACATCACACCGCCGCCTTCTCCCATTTCGCCCTCATGGTTTCACCATCCCATCCAGGCCTTAGTTACCCAACCACGGAAACTCGTCGCAAGCCGCAAACCTGTTGTTTCCTAGACAGCATTTCTGGTACTTGCTGAACTGAGCTTGGGTCGTGACGTCGCACTCTTGGTATGTGCCTCCGAGGTAAGGAGCGCCCGCTGACGAGCAGCAAGCCTGTCCGAAGTCGGGGCACTGGCACTTTGCGGAAGCAAGGCCGGTGGCGGCCGCGAGGGTAGCGAGGAAGGCGATGACGCGCATGGTGATGGTGGGAGTATTTGGGGTTTGTGGAAAGTTTGCTGGGTCGTTTGGGTCGGGGCGAAGGCGTGGGTTTGAGTTGAGTGTGAGGAGATGTTGAGCCTGGCCTGGGTGAGATGTGGAGTGGCTTCGCTGCCTTTATAGCTTGATCGTAAGTTAGACGTGGGTAGTCTGACCACTGTCTCTCGTGGCTTTTACTCAAACAGGCAACCTGTAGAGGTGCATACGAGAAGGATCGGGCCGGAGTCGCCGCCCCTGCAGAACATAGTCCGATTAATCCGGGGATGGGCGATGCTGTGAAGAATCCTTCTAAACGACCAGTACATACATAGTCAAGCTTTGGAGGAAGAATTTTCGTTGGGTACACGGATGTCCGTGTCATATATAGGAACTTACAATCTTGTACCAGCATCATTGTCCGAAGTGGTAAATCAAGATTTCGAACAAACTCTCTAGGATGCGTAGTATCGTTGGGCTTTAGTGCTGGTCAGCTCGTATCCGGAGAATATTTTATTACTTAAGCGGAAGGCGGACTTTGTCGCGGAAGGCGACTATAGTAACTAGAATGAGGGGCATTTTACGACGGATGGTCAGGCGCGATTCAAACGTAAGCCTTGGTGGCGAGATGATGGGTGCCTGATGGATTTGGCGCTCAGGCTCTAAACAATCGTTTCGCTTGCGACGCTGTTTTTGTCAGCTTACGTTCTTACAGCCTGGTGACCCTTGACTTTAGCGTCAGGTGTGAGATGTAGTTTTCCTGTCTCGTTTGCGATCTCGTTGATGGTCATGTAAGCGTACAAGGATGCCGGAGCCACGTCGGAGCTGCTTTCCGCTGAACTGGCAAGTGGACAGTCCAGACGGTAGCGTTTCACAGTCGGTGCAAATGCGCAATGGTGAAGAAAGGATGAAAAGGATGAAGATGGAACGGAGGCGTGTGGTGTAGTTAGAGACGCACCGAGAGGACGCCATCGCGTTGGAAGCTGCGATGCAAGGCACGGTTCCTTGGCATGGCCAATCAGGATTTGTCAGCGCCTGTCCTCCCATTCGTCACCGCGCCGCTCTCACATCCTCACTCACAGCCACAGGGCCATACTCGTACTCTCCCAGGGCTTCCAAGCTTTGCGATACGCAGAGGAACTCCCACGTATGCCTACGTGAGGTCCGCAGAGAGCGTCCGAGCTAACCATGGCTCGCCTCTCTAATCCCTTCGCTTTCACGCCGCTCCCCGTCATCATCATCACGACGCTTACTTACATCGCCATCTTTGCCGCCCTCCTCACGGTCCACCTGACCGTCCCCGACCATCCTCACAATACGCCTGCAGGAACGAACTTGACACAGGCCTGGACTGACTTGGAGTACATTACTCGACGATTCCATCCATACAACAGTCACGCCAACGATGATGTGCGAAAGTACCTCTTGTCACGCGTCAACGACATCGTAGCATCTAGAAGCCTAGGCAGTGATCGTGTCGAGATTATCGATGACAATGTTTCCAACGCAACTTTCTCGGCTGGGAACACCACCGTCTACTTCGAAGGAACCAACGTCATCGTTGCTATTCGAGGCTCATACGACAAGGAGCCATTTTACCCCACCCTCGAGACGCCTCAGGCAGCTGCGCGCAGTTCCAAAAACGGCGGAGTTCTCGTAAATGCTCATTACGACTCTGTCAGCACTGGCTACGGAGCAACGGACGATGGAGTTGGCGTTGTGTCTGTGCTGCAGCTGCTCTCTTATTTCACCGAGCCTGAAAATTGGCCAAAGAAGACCGTTGTTTTACTGCTAAACAACGGCGAGGAAGACTACCTGAACGGTGCCAAGGCATTCATGCGGCACCCTATCTCGCAGCTTCCTCACACATTCCTGAACCTCGAAGGCGCTGGTGCTGGTGGTCGAGCGACACTCTTCCGTAGCACTGACACAGAAGTGACGAGCTTCTACAAGGCATCAAGCCATCCCTTTGGCACCGTAATCAGCGGCGACGGGTTCAATAAAGGGCTCATCCGTAGTCAAACCGATTACGTGGTCTTCAACGGCGAGCTCGGTCTCCGCGGCCTGGATGTCGCTTTCATGGAACCACGTGCGAGATACCATACGATTGAGGATTCGACGCGCGAAACTTCTATGAACTCTCTATGGCACATGCTGTCAGCATCAATCGCTACAACATCAGGTCTAGCATCTGATACCAGTGATCGATTCAGTGGTTCAGATGAAGAGCGTACAGAGGGCAATGTCAACGCAGGGACGGGCACCGAGGCCGTGTGGTTCGACATATTTGGAACAACATTTGTTGTGATGCGCTTGCATACCATGTTCGCTCTTTGCGTCACACTTCTTGTTGTTGCTCCCGTTTTCCTGATTGGACTTACCACGGCTCTTTCCAACGCTGATAAGAACTATCTCTTCGCTCGCAAGAAGTACGTTCACTCTTCCGATGATGATCAGCCCGTGCACCTGAATGGATGGCGTGGCTTCTTCCGGTTCCCTATTAGCTTTGTGGCTGCTACTGCAATTGTTGTTGGGCAGGCGTACCTACTCCAGCGAGTAAATCCATATATTGTCTACAGCAGCCCGTACTCGGTGTGGATGTAAGTCAGCCTACGACACTACAATATCTTTAACTGACATAATTACTAGTATGATGCTGGCGGCTTGGTTCTTCTTTGCTTGGTTCCTGCTACGTGGAGCAAGCGCGATGCGCCCTTCGGCACTCCAGCGTCACTACGCCTTGGTTTGGCTGTTCGTTGGCAGCTTCGTGCTACTCATTCTCGCAACTGTTCTTGCGCAGAAGAACCAGATCGGTGGCGGCTATTTTGTCATGTTCACTTTCGCCGCAGTGTTCTTCGCACTTCTCGTGTCCTATGTCGAGCTCTTCTTCCTTCCCAAAAAGTCCGCCTACGCCAGCCACTACGATCAGATAGACGAAACTCGTCGTCCCTTTGAGCCCGCTAGCAGACCAACCAGTGGTACGAGATCTGATGAACGCCTGCTCGCAGATGACGATGCCACCGAGACCACATCACTTCTGCGAAACGATCGCCGAAGCTTCAGGAGAAATGGAAGCCGGCAACAGTCTGTTAGCGAGGGAACTGATTCTGGAGAAAACCATGCACCGTTGGATCTCGGCCGGCCGTATCGAGGAGAACAAGAATGGAGTGGCAAGCTTCCGAGCTGGCTTTGGCTCATACAGTTCTTGCTACTGGTCCCAATGATTCTGATTCTTGTGGGTCAGATCGCTTTGCTTCTAACCTCTGCCCTCTACCAAACCCCAGCGGACGGGAGCCCTTCGCTCTTCATCTACATTATGTTCGCGGCCCTCACGGCGTTCTTGGCTACTCCTGCAGGCCCCTTCCTCCACCGCTTCACCTACCATGTCCCGACTTTTCTGTTATTCGTCTGCATCGGAACGGCCATTTACAACCTTGTGGCATTCCCTTTCTCTCGTGACCACCGATTGAAGGTCTATTTCGTGCAGCAGATCGACCTCGACAGCGGTTCGAATCTCGTGTCTTTGACAGGGCTTGACGGGTACGTACAAGACATTGTTAGGGAAATTCCTAGTGCACAGGGCAAGCCTCTCAGCTGCACCACTCCTGATGTCGCCACCCGAAAAGAGCTGACCAAGTGCTCGTGGGATGGACTACCGGCCCATGTCGTGCCCAAATTGTCGCCCTACGGTAACAACACCACCCCCAAATCCTGGCTAGATTATTCGGTGGTGGAAGGAAAGAAGGCCAATGAGGCTACAATTCGCGTAGTGGGGCAGAACACGCGGTCGTGTCGCGTCTTGTTTGACTCGCCGATCGCTGATTTGGCGGTCGCTGGCGCGGTTTCAGACCCCCGCTTCAATGCGACTGGTATTCACGGCACACATGAGCTCCGCCTCTGGCACCGCGACTGGTCTCAGCCCTGGAATGTTAGTGTGGCTTGGGATCGCGACGCGGATTCGACGCTTTCTGGAAGGGTTGTCTGCTTGTGGTCTGATGCAAATGCAGGCGGGGTTCCGGCCTTCGACGAAGTGCAGCATTATCTGCCTGTCTGGGCTGTTGCAACGAAGATTGGCGATGGTTTGGTCGAAGGGTCCAAACGTTTCAGGCTGTAAAAGACTATCCTGTTCGCCCAAGGCACCAGGGGTCAATGCTGCCTCCTTTCCTTTCGCTGCGATATCCTTTCCGGCTGCATATAAGCAGGGCGTTTCTGGTGTCTATTCTCGACACGTTATCTCAGTCGTTCTATGCGACGCTCCTTTCTGGGTTAACTCCTGTCTTTTTGGTGCGTCGGCCTTTGCATTCGCGGGCATGTTTATAATCTTGCGGTTGTTCATAGCATCTTGTTCGTATCTCTAGTCGACCTTAATGAGAAAGTACGACAGCAACGGTCGCACCGCGCCGGCCCTCCAGTTCCCGACAGCGAAGAAGTCGTCGTAATCTACTTCAACGAACCTCCTGTGCCTCCACATTGCCTTTTGCCCGAATTTACGACACATCCAATTGGTGAGCTCTCTTTAACGCGACATCATGAGCAGAATGCTGGACAGCGCCCGCGACTATGCGCAAAATCATCCGATATCAATGGCTGCGGGATTGATCATTGCGCTACCTGGAGCGTACCTCTTTATCACCGGGAAGTCGCTCATATGTGCTCCTGGACTCTGCAGCGATGTTTCCCCATCGACTCACTCCCTCGTGGCCAGCCTGACCAACGGCCTTTCAAATTACGACAGTCAAATCCCTTTGTCCCAGAGACTGCATCTGCCAATCTCAAGGTGGACCGACCAGCCAGCACCGAAGTTCGTCATCCAAGTCATTCGCGACACCCGCAAAAACTTTGTCTTGGTCTTCACCTATGTCAGAGAGCGACTAAGTGTCAACATGAGACAGGTTTTTGAGGTGCTGGAAGAACGCTGGGTGTCACACTATTCGACTTCACGAATGGTATCTGTGGCGATTGCCACTACCTTGCCTGGCGCTTTCCTCGTTTTCACGCGCAAGCGTCCGAAATCTTGGGCTGCACGGCATCAAACAATGATCGCGAACATGTTGCACGTATTCTCTCTTGTTGCCGTTGCGAACCAAAGGTTATCGGTTCAAGACTGGCTTGTCGCAGCGTTCGTCGTGGTCTCGTTTGAGGCACTAAAACGAATCAGCCATGTCTCAGAAACACCTTCGGCGGTCGGAGCCGTTCTCTCGCAAACCCAATCTGCCGCTACCCGGTCAGACATCGCTCTCTCATCCAAGCATGGAAAACTAACCCGCACACATTCTTCATCGAACCCAGAATCTTGCACTTTAGCAGCCGGGACCAAAGACGCAGAGATTGAACGGCTCCACAAACGGCTCGCCGAACTCGAGACAACGGAGAAGGCTAGAGAGGTGGATCTTAGACGCACCAAATCAGAGCTCCAAAATGCGCGCGCGACTATAAATGAAACTTTTGGGGAATATGCGAGCTTGCGCAACGAGGTCAAAACGATGAAAAGCACCCTGGGTCGAGATCACCAATCCATCGTCTACAGAAGGGATATCGAATTGTTTGCGCTACGCAAAACGAATGAGCGGAAAGAGAACTACATTAAAGACCGCGAGGCGGAACAAGTGGACGTCCGCCGACAGCACAAGGCCGCTCTGGAGCTGAAGGACGCTGAACTACGGAACCTGAAGGCGCGCCTTGCGTTTTTGGAACGACAAGAGAGTCCGGGATTCAATGCTGATGTCAAGGTCGACAGCGCGACCGAAAGTGATTCGCAGGCTGCACTTCAGATCAAGTTCCTCCGCGTCAAGGGCAGGAGCTCGACGGAGATCGACGAGCGGACAATCGAGGAGAAAGACGATGAAATCGGCAAATTGAAGTCCGATCTCGCAGATGCAAGCGAAGCTCTGCACAATTCTCAAGTTGAGCTGCGAAGAGCGTGGGACGCAACGTCTGAAGTGCAGCAAGCGCTAGCTGAGGAACGTCAACGACACGCGCAAACGGTGAAGGAAGCAGCTTTGAAGATTGAAGAAGAATTCAAGAGAAGCAGTCAGAATAGCTTACCGGAACGGTTACCTACGATCGACGAGCAAGCTAAGCAAGAGCTAGAGGCCATGTTTAACACTGCACAGCAAGATAATTCGCGGTTGTATGGGGAGGTGGAGGCCTTGGAGAAACGAGTCCGTGAAGCAAATGCACGCGCGTTCACGAGTGAGCAGGCTGCGCAGGCTTTGAGAGAGCAGTTGAGGCTGGAGAAAGCCATCAACGACGACATGGAGACTGCACGGCCGAGTTTGGTTCATCGAGTACATTTTCAGAGACTGGAAGGCCAATTGAAAGATAGCCGTGATGAGCTCAATGCTAAAGACGAGGAGATCGAGAAGCTACAGAAGAGCGTAGCCGAAAAAGACAACAAAGTCGAATATCTCGCAAAACAAAAAGAAGCCTCAGAAACAGCGCATGCCAATCTTGAAGAGGAGAACTTGCGCCTAAAGCAGTCTATCACACAGCTCGAATCCACAAAAGAACAGCTCATGCTTGATCACGAGCGTCTGGCCCGACACCGCGCCCGTCAACGCACTACTTCCGCCGAACACACATCCGCCCGATCAAGCGGCGCGACGCTCATCACTGAGGCCTCGCAGACCATCACATCCGACGAACCGCTTCCCGCGCGCCCCGTTTCCATCCCTCCAGATAGCAGTATACAGGGCACGCCTGAGCGCCACCTGCGCAGTGACCCGAATCGCCTTAGCATGATCTCCAACGACGTTCCCCCGGCTGAACTCCGCCACACGCGCCGCAAGTCACTCACCTTGAAGGGCCTGATGCGCAAAATCACCAGGAAAGACGACGAAGAGCCTAAGACGGACAACGCGGCGGAGAGCCCACGCCCTAGGACGGCTTTGATGCCCAAGGATAAGAACAAGCTTATGCGACCGAAAACTGCAGTGCCTTCCTCGGAAGCGCCCAGCAAGAAAGAGACCGGGAAATCGAACGGGACGATCGCAGAGTTGTCCAGACCGCAGACGTCGGCCGCGCCGTCGAAGAAGTTAGGTGCGCCGGAATCGAGGTATTATGCTGGCGAGCCGGATGCGAGACCGAAGACGATGGCGGGAGAGGGAAAGAGCTCTGCGGTCGAAGACGGCCAGAGGCCGAAGAGTCGGGGGTGGGCGGCTTCGTGAGTGCTCTCTCTTCTAGATCTGACTGGGAAAATGCTAACGCTGTGTAGAAGGAAGCTTGTGAGGAAGTCTGTTGTGTGATGATGTTGTATTATGAGCGGGACGATGCTTTTGTTTCATGTATGTATGTATCTACGGCGCTAGCGTACTTTGGGATTCCGTTCAGAATCAGGGGATATGGGGGCGTTTTTATATATCAGGATGGATCATATGCATGTACGGCTGGATCGGGTAGGAACGGGTTGGTGATGTTTCAAGGCATTTGATTTCTGTGTACTGGCTTTACTTTCCACAGAATCACATGTGCAACGCCGGCATTTCGAGTCCGAGCTACAGGGTGTTAAGCAGCGACCCCATAACAACAAGCCACGGCTGTTTATCTACTAACTGTTATCGATATGTCGCATCTAACCACCTCCAGGGAAGTAACATGGTAATCGCAAGTACTTAGGATCCACGTTTGTTGCCTACAGCTTCTACTCCGCCGTCGATCACGCTTCCTATATCCCATGGGTAGTAGACGTGTACGCAGACCAAGGCTAAACGAGCAACCCATTAAGAAAGCGCAGCGTAACACAAGAAGCGGAGACACCCTCACCCGAATGGTCAACCTCCCGCAAGCTTATCATCTTCCCCGCACCCGCCGACTCAGCACTAAGCACCCACCCACACACATTTCAACAACCCCATCCCTACCATACAGTAAACGGTGAACGCCGAACTAGGATACGGACTAATGATATTCATCGATCGGATTCAGGGTTACAGAAGAGTGCACATGCCGCCTGTTAAACAACACGCACAAAAGCGCTTCGCTTTCCACTTCCTCTCACCTTCCATACCCCTCCTTCTCCTATCCACACACCACCATGTTCACCCTCCCCGTCCTCCTCACCATCATCCTCCTCTTCCTCTCCATCCTCACGACCCTCCTCCGTACCGGCCGCCGCCCAAAACACTACCCCCAGGCCCCCCACCCCCCCCACGATCCCCTTCCTCGGCAACCTCCACCTCATGCCCAAAGCCAAGCAATGGCTCCAATTCAAGAAATGGGCCGACGAGTACGGGTCTATATACTCGCTCATGCTGGGTCCTAGCAGCGTGATGATTGTGTTTCTTCGGATGCTGTGGTGAAGGATTTGCTGGATAAGAGGAGTGGGATTTATTCGTCGAGGCCGAGGTTGTGGGTGGGGAATACGAGTAGTGGGTGGATGAGGGTGGTGTTGATGGTGTGTTGAGTTTGAGTGTGGGTGGGTGGGTGATGGAGGGGGGGAGGATAGATGGAGTGTTGGTGGGAGGGAGGCGTGGTATGGAGGGTGTGTGATGCTTACGCAGGCTTGAGGGAAGATTGATGACCTTGTAAAGCGGTCTGGATTGAATCGCCCGCGAAGCCTGCGTAGCAGTATCAACATCTCAGAATTCCACGCTCTCCCTACTTCCAACCCAAAATATTCAGTCCTCCCCGCCACCCACCCACCCACTCACGGTATCCGCACCGACCCTCCAGCTAACCCGAACACGCCCAGGAATACGGCAAAACCTGGCGCATGCTCCGCAGCCTCGTCCACTCTCACCTAAACATCCTCGCTTCAACATCCTACATCCACTACCAAGACCTCGAAAACCGCCAAATGCTACTCGGTTTCCTAGACCAGCCTGACCGCTGGTGCGACCACATGCGCCGGTATACCAACGCGCTCACGACGCAGATTGTCTTCGGGTTCCGCACTGTCGACATCAATGATGAGAATATGCATACGCTCTTTCAGGTAAGTTTGTCTGCCATTTCCACTAGCTTTTAAGTGTTGATGCAATGTCACTGATGTGCGAGGGCAGTGTGTAGAAGACTGGGCTTCCACGTTTGGCACGCTACAGGCGCAGCTCCTGGACATTTTCCCCATCATGCAGCGTCTCCCAGACGCGCTTGTCCCCGTGAAGAAGAAAGCGAGATCCCTCCATGCGAGGGAGTTGAAGCTCTATCTCTACCACTGGAACAACGCAAAACGCGCCGCGCTAAATGGTACCGCCAACGTACGTGTCGGCACATCCATCGCAAGTCACAATCCGTCAACCAATCACTAATGCCCGACCCAAGCCCTGCTTCGGCGCAGAACTCGTCATGGCGCAGAAGAAAGAAGGTTTCTCCGACAACGTGGCATCGTACCTCCTAGGCACTCTCCACGAAGCAGGCTCAGACACAACATGGAGCACACTCGTCGGCTTCACCCAAGCCATGCTTCTCTTCCCCGCAGTAGCGCGCCGCGCACAGGAAGATCTCGGCCACGTATGCGGCGACCGCCTGCCTACGCTCGACGACGAACGAGACCTGGAGTACATCCGCGGGTGCGTTAAGGGGTCGCTCCGCTGGATGCCGATTTTCATGCTCGGGTTCCCGCACGCAGTCATTCGCGATGATGTGTATATGGGGTATACAATCCCGAAAGATGCTTCGGTGATAATGAATGTTTGGTACGTCATGTTGAGTCTTCTATTGGTGCGGAACGGAGTCGACTTACTACTACTACTTACTATCCACAGGGCCCTGCACAACGACGAAACCCACTTCCCCAACCCGCGCGCCTTCGACCCATCCCGCTACGCAAATGACTTCCAAACCGCGACCGAAGCAGCGCGTAATGCTGACCCCACCAAGCGAGACCAGTACACCTTCGGCGCGGGACCGCGTCTCTGCCAGGGCATGCATATAGCGGAACGCTCGCTGTTCCTCGCCATGTCGCGTCTCTTGTGGGCTTTTGATTTCGGGCCAGAGAAGGATGAACATGGGGTGGAGATCTGGCCTGATGCGGATGCGCTGACGGATAGCATCCTGACGCGGCCGGAAGACTTTCCGGTGAAGATTACTGCTCGGAGCGAGCAGAGGGTGGTGGCTGTGCGACGTGAGTGGGAGATGGTGGAGGGGAAATTGGATGAGAAGGGGCAGTGGAAGAGGGTGCCTGACGGGATGTATGTTTTCCAGGGAATATGTACCTTTGGTGACGTGAGGTAACGCGTTGCAACAGCGCAAGCGCGTTCTCTTGACATAGCATTGTAGGAAGAGGAAATCACTTACGATGTACATGACACAAATCCCTTCTTCCTCACCTTCCTGCCCCATACAAACCCTACGCAGTCCCCGGCCGTCTAAAAGGACGATACCACTCCCCAGGACTGACCATCCTCCCACCAATCTCCACAACCCTCGCCACCGGCTTCCTCCGTATACCATTAACCCTAGTCCTCCCAGGCCTAGAGTTGACACTCACCACCCTCTGCAGCGTCTCCCCGTCCACATATCTACCCAGAAACTCGAGGCCGCTCTGCGGCACCGGCTTACGACTGATCAACCCGCTTTTCGGGCTTTCATCTACAGGCCAATCCGGCTTCTCAAGAGATCTGATCGATCCGACAGACCATGAGCGCGAGTTGCGACGCGGTGTTGGCGATCTCGATCGCGACGTTTTGAACGCTTGCATGACTTGCTTGGCGAACGGAGAGTAGATGAGGGGCCCAGGAGGGAAGGATATGGGAAGGGGCTCTATGCGGGGGTTCCTTTGGGATCTAGACGCTCGTGGTGGGTCCTTGGGAGGTACAGGGGGTCCTACATCATCGTCTGACTGTTCAAAGACACCTAGCAACCGTGTACGTTGACCTCGCACGGGAGGAGACGAATCGCTGTCTCTCACCGAGGAGATGTTGCTCGAGCCACCCCGTAATTTAGCAGGGGTACTCGGTCGGCTTGATTTACGTGGTTTGTTCTTCGCCGTACGTACCTCGGTATTCGCGAGGCCGTCTTGAATGATCGGATGGAGATTTGGCGCGGGAGGTAATTGGGGACTTGCAGTACGCTGTCTGTCGTACTTTGCGTTCAAGTTGTCATTTTCGATACTTTCTACTGCTTTTGGGTGTAATATCAGTCGTAGAGGTAAGTGCGATGAGCCCTCCGGCAAGGACAAGGGCGTAGTGTCGCGCTGTATCGGCTCCCGTACTGATAGCATCTCCGGCACCGGGTTCGAGTCTTCGGTCTTTGCCGCATGCACAGCTCTCTTGCTCTTCGACTTAGGCTTCAGTGATCTCGATGTTGCTCCAGCAGGCATGCGCTTTGTCGCGTCGTCGGATTCCCTTATTGCACAATTAACCTCACCTTGTGCGCCATCACTCATACGTTTTTCTTCCAACAAGCGCCTCATCCACGACACCATAACCCTCGCACTGTGCTGCTCAACCTGGAACATCCGTCCCATAACAAAGCACAGCAGTTCTTCGCTTACTTGGCCAAGCTCCGTTCCCCATAAATGATCTAGAAGCTCGATATCCGGGCCTTGAGCGAACATCAACCATTGATCGAGCTGAACCAGTATATACCGCTGGAAGTCTACATCGTCAAACCTGGACCCCAAAATGTGCGCTTGGACCAGGTCAAAGCACTCCCGCCAGAGAAGTGTGTGGTACGGCTGTTCCATAGGGCCGTGCTCGTCGTGCAAGAAGAGAGGGGCATCGTCGAACTTCAGCCACCAGGCGTAGATTTTTAGAGCTGCAGGTTCAACATCGGGGCGTTTGCGCAAGTAAGCGGATTTTTCAGCTACGACAACAGGAACGTGTACTCCTTGTTGCGCGATATCTTCTGGCGAGACCGTATCACCGGCTAGCAGGTGGACTATTTCGGGTAAATGTTCAGCCGTGGGAGGTACGGGTGCTCGATTATCCATTGTGGTTAGTCGTGGCATGTTAGTATACGATTTGCTCTCCAGCTCTGCTTGCAGTGCTTACCGCTATTCTTTTCTTGACTCGACGTGCAGCGACGCGAATGAGTCGTCGTTGGGGTGTGCGTCTCTTCGAGTCAATGCTGCGGTGTCACAGTCACAGTCACACCTCACCCACCTACCAGTGACCCTCCTCGCTTTAAATTCTTCCCCAATCTTCAAACCTGATTACTTCCACAAACGCACCGCATCGCGTCAAGCCGTTCTTTGAATAATATATTCCAATCCCCTCTTCACGATGTCCTGGAAATGGGCAAACAAACTGAGAAGAAAGCTGAGAAGACACAAACCCAGTATAAAGCTCACGGTATGCCCTAGACCATCACCTCCCTCGGATACGAAAGAGACATTGCGACAAAAGAAGCGCCAGCGACCGAAACCCCCTCCAAGGACATTCAGCGAATTACTTGGGCAGTGGGTAACACCGTATCAGAGCCCTTCACGTTTGAGTCCGACGAAGGACCCCCCACAGTCGCCTCTATCACTTCCTTCGAATTCATCCTCCAAGTTATCGCCTTCAATCATGTCTCGGAAACTCGTCAAAAAGTGGCCGTGTACGAAAGAGGAGGAAAAAAAGCCGACAAGTCCACTGGTCATTGGCGATCCGTATGACTTTAAGAAACTATCTGGGTTTGAGCTAGGACTGCCGACTCTGGAAGGAGGTCAAGATTGTGGCAATGAGAGAATCGGCACGGAGCTAGACTCGACACTTGATGATGGAGTCAGCTTAGTATCCTGGAGAACCTTCGCCAACGAAAGCAGGATGCCAACGCGAAGCGCCTTTGCGCCGGTTCCGTTATCCTTAGGCACACGGCACCCATTGGTGGTTCGTTGCCTCACCCTCTGAAGTTGAACCCACCGCAAATGCCACAACGACCAACACGGCCAGCGCCATTGCCGCCTGTATCTCAGCCAGGTGGACGGGATGCGCATCCACCAGAAAGCCTGAGGGTAGGTTATCCAGGAGATAGCGCCAATACAACTGTTAAAAATTCACAACCGTCCAGACATAGCGTCATATACGGAAGCTTTGAAGTCGGATCACCATTCTTCCCCATCATCGAGCAGGTGGAAGACATACCGCTGCCAGTTTCGGGATCAGAGACGTCCTCTTCCACAAGTCAGATATTGCCTGTCCCCGAAGTCGAACGCCACCTGGAGTCAAGGACCAATGGTTGGTCCGGAAGCTTCCAGATACCCGCTATTGGGCCACTACCGCTCGAGATGAGGGAGCCTCAGAAGATTTACTGGCACTATGTGAAAACTAGGAAGATTGATGTCGATATTTGTCCGGAAGCTGTGGATAGGAACAATAACTACACCTGGATGCACTGCTGGAGCCTTCTCAACCTGTATACGTTCGGTGCTTCGTACATAAACGATGACGAATTCGCGGATCGTGTGATGGATTTGCTGTGCGAAAAGCTCCGACCTGGACAAGGAGCCGATCTGGATACAATAACCCTCATTTTCACAGGGCAATATATCTCTACGCGACTGAAACGCCTTGTCGTAGACCGATGCATCGATGCAGGAGGGATAGACTTTCACCACAATACTACGAGGAATCTACCGAAAGATTTTTCAGTTTTCGCACTCGAAGTGGCCATGGAGCGGCTGAAGCATGGTGGAGCGGCACAATACTCGATCTCGCCTTGCCGGTACCACAGGCACAAGACGCCCGAGGATTGTTATCTGCGGAAATGGGCCAAAGAGCGCGACAGGAGAGTGATAGAAAACAGGAAGGCTAGAAAAAGCCAGAACGATGCACTGGTGCGCTTCGATCTTGGTCCTGAGACTCGCCACGCCGAGAAGCTGGATGCAAGTTTAGACAGAGTCAAAGAGGAGAGCGATGGGGCGATAGTCGATATGCCAGCGATCGATGAGGCAGTGGACAAGGAGGCAGTAGTCGACGAGGCAGTGGACGATGAGGAAGCAGTCGCTGAGCCAGCAGCTGATGAACCGAAGGAAGACGATCAGAGTTGTCAGGCAAAGCATGACCTGGAGCGCGGCGCAAGCGTGCAAGAGGCAGGGTCCAATACGAGTGAGCCATTCGACCAGGAAATCCAAAACGTATCAACAGCGGAGTTCTTTACGATGGTCAGACCTTCGGATGGGGCTTCCCTCATCAGCATAAACTGCAAACCACGTCCAGAGCTGACGAGGAGTTCTTCTCACCCTGTAGGAACCGGGTGGGAGGTCAACCGCAGGCCGTCACTGCTCCATAGTTTGCATCGCTGTAGCCTATCGAACGCTTCTGAGGAATTTCCGTTGCCTGGGTCTTATCCCCAGTCCGTAGCTGGATAGAGGTGTTGTTTATAGGCGTAAGGTGCTGGCATGTACGATGGAGCGGGGAGGTTTGGTTTGGCGTTGTGTTGCATTCTTGGAGATCATGGCGGGCATAGTGGTTGCGATATCAAAGACGGACGGCGGCAGCATGGGTCTGATTCATTGTTAGTTGTAATTGTGTAAGAAGTAGTATTGCTGAATCCACTTGGTTTTTTCTCTTGGACTTCCAGCGCTCCTTGTGCCGCTTCTGATGACTAGAAGCCGTGCCAGCGATCAAACCATGGTCGCTAGAGAGAGCGGATTCCGCTCGAGTTGCGACTGCGACAAGTAGGGAGACATTCGAGAAGCCGATCTGAGTTGCTGAGTCGCACTGGTCCGCGCTGACGAGGGCGTGGTCCGCGAATGGAAGACCCCTGGAGCTGGGGACCAACTCGGTGTGCGCTTCCTAAAGTCCGAGGCTAAGTCCGGGCAGCCGCGAAGCACCGCAACCTGCACATAGATAGCGAAGGTTGCAGTGCCTTTTAGAACCGAAATGTGATATCAAATCGACCTCCAAAGCCTACAATGCGACTCCTCAAGCTCATCGAATACTGTCTCGGGCGGCTCCTTTACCGCCGCCGCGGCTACGACGCAGACTGCCTGTTCAACAGCAAAGCTTTCAAGAACCACGCGAACCCCACGATGCCCCTAACATCCCCCGACTGCGGCGCATCGGACGGAAGACTTAGCGATGAGTATTCAGCCTTTGGCACGGGTCGCATTCCCACGTTGGCCTGGCCTGCCGCAAGCCCGAACGTGAAGGAATACCTCTTCTTCTCGGAGGATCCGGACGCGCCGACGGGACACTCGAATGTACATGGAATCTATTGCGGTATATCGCCTACCGTGACGTCATTATCACTGGTGGAGCTGGAGTTGTTGAAGGAGGCGGATGGTGTGAAGGTTGTCAAGAGCGGTTGGAGGGTGGGGAAGAATCGCAGGAACGCCGTGTACATCCCGCCGCGCCCGCCGCTAGGCCATGGCCCGCACCGGTATTTTTTGAAATCATCGCATTGAACGAAAGGTTAGTCCCGACAAAGCTCAGCACAGTGCCAACCAAGGCGGAGATTGTGGAGGCTATTGATGGGAAGGTGGTTGAGTGGGGTCGGTGGGAGTCAGGGGGTACAGGCTCAAGGAGCTTTTTGGCACTGCGAAACTCCATCTGAAGAAACCTGCCGAAAGGGTCACAGTATAAATCAAATAGAGTATAGCAATTCGAACAGGCTGTTGAGGTTTCTGGTCGTACTGCGTACGAAATTAGTGTTCTTGCGTCCGCTGGTGATCGATGCCTGGCTGGCTGGCTATATTGGGCCGCAGTGCGGTCTATTATTGGCAATTGCCCCACACAGCCGACCCAGAACATCTGCTGACCCACTGACACGCACGCATGCTATCGACTTTAAGAAGGACAGGCTGATGTCGCAGCTCCTGCGTAGAGATGAGCCATTTTAGTACCTATATAAAATAAAAAAACCAGAGGTCCTCCAAGAAATCGACATCAGACGAAACAAACTGGTGAGCTTAGCGCCCGTTTGGCTTAGTGGTACAGCGTCTCACTCGTAATTAACGCGATATGAGAAGATCCTCGGTTCGATTCCGAGAATGGGCACTTCTTTTTGCCAAGATTTGGCGTCTTTTGTTTTTTTGCGTACAAGAGGGTACGACGACGAGAGCATTAGCTAGACATGATTGTGAGGCATTGTTTTTGCTTGCTGAGTGCTGAGTACGTCTTTCTCCTAGGATTTCTGAGCTATCTCAGTGAGTGACTGTCCTCGACTGCTTCTTACGATTCCAGATGTCGGTTTCCTGCGTGCGAACTGCTGGCATTTTAAATACGCCCTATGTCCGACGCGCTTCCTTGCCTCGACACCATTTATCATCTGTCTACCGTCCTCCTACAATTTGCAACTCCATATCGCTTGCGCTTGAGCTGTAGCGCAGGTAAGCCACGATAATGACGGCCATGCCAGCGTTCCGCGCACGGCGGCTTGCTCAAGGCTCCCAGACACCCTGCCCGCGTCCCTACCGAGCCCATATCCGTCATGAAGCTGCAACACGACGACGACCTCGACCCCGAATATGACATCGACCACGACCCTTTTTCCTCACCACAGCCTCTACCCACTCTATCCTCCACGCCGACCGTCCACCCCGGCTGCTGTCTCGGCCTCAGCGCGCCCCTCCTCGCCCACCTCCACACCCTGCTGCCTGCCCAACCCGCCCTCACCCTCTCGATAGGCAGCGGCTACGGCCTCCTCGAAGCGCTTCTCCTCGCGCCACCGCACAGCCTCAACATCGTCGGCGTCGAGGTGCAACCGAGTCCCAACAACTACCTCCCCGCTGCGCATCATCGCACCGTGGCTGGCACGCGCTTTCTGGAGCCGCTGGCTGCTGAGGCGAAGGCGTGGTTGTTTGTGTATCCGAGGAGGGTGGGTCTGGTGGATGAGTACTTGCGGGCGTATGCGGGCGAGGAAGGGCTCGTCGAGACGGCGGTGTGGGTTGGGCCGACGGCGGACTGGGAAGACTATAGGGGCTGCTTTGAGGGGTGGTATGTTAGGGCTCGGAGTATGGATGGGGTGGGTGGCAGAGCGTGGGAGATGATTGCTGCCGCGTGCAAACGTCGCGGGGATATACCGAGCTTGGTGGACCGTGTTTGAACGGCTTTCAGAAATGCAGGTGCAGCGTCGGAAACACAAATCACCACCTGGGACCTAACAGGGATTTGCCCTTGAAGAGCTTCGCGTATACAGTCTTACACAGGAGAGAATACTACACTGACCCTCCTAGACGATCCCTTAATAGGTTTCGACAGCATGGGCTCCAAGCTCCAGAAGGCCCTCTCCATCCACTAGGAGGGTAGCATAGCTCCCACCACCTCTCCGACGAACAAAGAACCACCACCGATTAGCAATCACCATACACCAACTCAAACCCGCTTAACCAACCATTTCCGTAGATGCCCCAAAATCAGAACAAACCACTCCAACAAGCAGATACCTCTAGAGCTCCACACACCCCCTCTCACGCCTGTCACTCCCTCTCCTCAGCGAACCCTACCCACCACCTCTTCACAAACCACGACCCGAGTTCGATCCCTTCCATATCTCTTTCATCTCCCACCGCATTCTATTCTATTTCCATCTCACGCTTGCTTGTCTCACTCTACGCCCCATTTCCTTTGTCCCCTTCTTATTCAATCACCCCCTCACGCTTGACAATCACCTCCTTGTCCTCCACACACATACACTTCCTTTGTTCTCACCTCCCCCCCGGCGCATGGCGCAACGCCCTCCCCAAACCGCAATTAAAACGCGTCGTTGCCGCGCCCTCCCACCCTCCCGCTTTATACTTTCCCACTCACATTCTTGAAATTGTTCTCAGATATTTGCTCAACTACACACATACTACGCGCAGGATATTATCGCAGTCGTCTATTTGTTGTACACGCCTTTACCCAGATCAGATCAGATCAGAGCGGATCAGGTAGAATACGATAGGATAGGATAGGATTGGATCCAATATGGCAGACGCACTCATGCACTTCGCGGCGCAGCATCCGATGCCTGCGGCTAGTATTTGGGCGGTGCTTGTTGGTGGGCTGGCTATTCCGAGGTATTGGCAGCTGGGCAGGGAGGCTTGGAGGGCACCGTCGAGTTCTGTAGAGGTGGAGACACCATCGAGTTCTGTGGAGACGCCACAGAGCCCTGCGGAGGATCCGCAGACGGTTACGGTTGTTGTTACGCCGAGTGTTAAAGAGGGGGCGGAGAGCGCTGGTAGTGCTGCTAAGAAGGTTTTCGATACGGCCACGGACGCTGGGAAACAAGCTGCTGGGAGTGCTAGTAGTGCTGTCAATGAGGGTATCGATACGGTTTCGAACGCTGGGGAACAAGCTGCTGGGAGCGCCAGTAGTGCTGTCAATGAGGGTATCGATGCGGTTTCGAACGCTGCCAGCGGCGCTACCGATACTGTGAAAGAGGTTGTCAATAACGCTACCAGTGTTATTGATGAGGTTGGCAAGAAGGCCTTGAACGCTGCTAAGGAGACGTACGACAATGCTACGGTTGTTGGTGGTGGAATTCTCGACAACGTTACTAGTACTGCGAAACAGGTTGTCGATAACGCTACCAGTGTTGTTGAGAAGGCTGGCGAGGAGGCTTCGAAGGCTGCTAAGGAGAAGTACGACGATGCTACCACCGCTGTTAACGGAACCGTCCATCAGGTTTCGAAGGCTGCTGAGGAGGTCGGCAAGAAGGCTTCGAAGGCTTCTAAGAAGGTCGACAAGAAGGCTTCGAAGGCTTCGAAGGCTGCCAAACGAAAGTCCGGCAGTGTTACGGCAGTTGTTAGCAACACTACCACCGACATTGTCAACCGCGCTTCTCTTACTAAGCAATTTGTCGATAGAATGGCCAGTGTTCTCAGCGCAGCCATCAAGGACAGCGTGGATATCCAAGACATCTATGATATGGCCAAAACCGCGATCCTGACCGGGTCCACCTCCACAGCGACATCTGCCCCTGAGACCAAGGCATCTACTACATCAGCGGAATCCACGAACAAGGCTGCATCTCGCCAAGATGCTGTCAATGCTTCTCGAACTTCCGTGGTTGAAGCGGTCAGCGCCGCGGTTGGGGACTTGTGCCTGTTTCAAAGCTTCCATTGGATATACGTCTTCGTTCCTACCGCGGCGATATCGCTTGGCTTTCCGAGACTCCGGCGCTTTTATGAGGTTATAGCGTTTGGTCTCGCAATGCTTGTCCCCTACATCTTCAGGGGTAACCACGGCATGGGGTGCCCCGAGGATCCCTACACGAGTATCCCGACTTACATCGTCGCGCGCATGCTCGTCTTTTACGGTATTTTTGGGCCCGTCCCCCCGATACAGAAGGGCATCGCGAAAGTGTGGTCCCTCGTAACGCAGCACCGGATTCTGGTCTCCCTCGTAGCAGCGGTAGGGACGTACTGGAACTGGCCTTATCTGGTTGACACGTTGTACAGCACCTTCAACTTTTTCATGTCGTTCCTTGACCCCTGCTCCCGCTACGAGCATCGCTTCGCGAAAGTCATCGCCCTCACTTCGGGTCCGTGCGGTACTCTTGCTGTGTCGTTTTTGGCGCGCAGCCGAGGGCCCGAGCACCCACTAGAATTCATGAGATATCAGGGCTTCAATAACGCTATTACGGCTTCTTTGTTGGTAGTGCCCGTGTCATATTACTGGCTCTCGGAGCCGTCGTGTGCGCAGGACACGAAGATTGCCTTGGGTACTATCCTAATGTGGGCCTTGGTGTGCGCGTGGAGTATCAAGGGGGCTAAGCTGGTTGAGATGGCGAATGCGGCTAGGATTGCGGTGCTGCCTGGTCCGGAGCCTGACGTCGGGGCGCAGGATGCAAATGTACAGGCTAGCAACGCACAAGAGCCTGAGGAGGATGTTGAATCTGAACGCGAGCCTTCAGCTGAGTTAAAACCTGGGCTGGCTCAAGCTGTGGAAGAAGCGTCGGAATCTACTGGATATGCGCCTGTTGCCGCAAAGAAAGGCCCTAGAATTCCGTCTCCGCTGGCAATCTGGGATGCTCCTGAAGATGTTAATGGAGATGTGCCGACCCTAGTTGTTCAAGATGCGGACGTCACTGAAGATGCTCCAGTTGCTGAAGACGTTTCAGTCGCTGAAGACGTTTCAGTCACTGAAGACGTCCCAGTCGCTAAAGACGTCCTAGCTACCGAAGACGTCCCAGCTCCCGAAGACGAGGCAAGTGCTGAAGATACACCGATTGCCAACATTTCCTCTGCCCCCGAAGACACATCTGCGCCCGGAAACGCCACCGATCATACTCCTGTGACCGACGCTCCTACAACAGCCGCCGGCCCTGTAGCCAGCGACGTCTCGAATGTCGACGATACACGCGAATCTCGTGATGTACCCATCCCCAGCATAGAAGTAAATACAGATACGGTCACTGGTCCATCTACAGACACACTTGAGACTGAGGTCGAAGAAGGGGAGTCGGAAGAGCGTCGAGCAGACGCAGCTGAGGACAACGAGTCTAAACCTAAGGATGGGGACGATGAGCCTAAGGACGAAGAACCTAAAGACAGCGACAAGGGACCCAAGGCCAGAGAGACCAAGGCCGAAGAGACCAAGGCCGAAGAACCCAAGGATAGCGATAAGAAGCCCCAGGACGAAGAGCCTAGGCAAAATGAGCCTGAGCTGATTCGGCCAGAGTCAGCCGTTTCGGTGCAACCCGATGAGGCCAAGCCTGAGCAGCCTGACCTGGAGAATCGCGAGAGCAGTACAACCAAAGATGAATCGCCCAAGTCGCCCCAGCTGTCCCAGTCGCCGCAATTGCCTCCATTTCCCAACTTGCCGGAGTCGCGCCAATCATTGGAATCTGAGCAGAAGCCTTCCGAGCAGCAGCAGACCCAAGAGGAGTTGTCTGGAAAGACGCATCCTGAGAGCGGCAGGACGAAAGATGAATCGTCCAAGTCGCCCCAGTCGCCCCCTTTGCCGAAATCGTCTGAGTCGCCTAAATCATCCGAGCGCGAAGAGACGCAATCAGGACAAGTGGAGTCTGAGAGTGGCAAGACCAAGAATGAATCGCCCCAGTCTCCTGATTCGCCCCTCCCGCCTAAACCTCAGGAGTCTGATCAAGAGCCGGCTGAGCAAAAGCAACCTGATGAGGAGTTGTCTAAACAGGTACATGCTGTAGAAGAGCCCGTTAGAAAGAGTACAAAAGCAAATACGCCCGAGGAGCAACCCAAAAAGGCAATCGAGGTGCAACCGACTGAGCCCAAGGAGGAGGAGGCTGCAAACGACCGTATCACTTTCGGGGACGAAGATTCAGACGACGACTTTTCAGCTGCGATCATGGCTGGACTCGAGAAGGACGAACCAGGTGTAGCCTCCGGTAGTAATATCGAGGCCAACCCCGTGGTTGCTGATAACAACCCATCCACCGTGGAAGAGCCAGGTGTGGTTAAATTTCCCGATGCCACCTTCAATGTCAATAGCACGCGTAGAACCATTCGGCCAATTCCTTCTGAGCAACGGACAAGAGGTAAGAAAGTTCTTGTGCAGGAATCACTTTTTAGATTCGTTAACATAGACACAGCCACTGTACGACCTTCAGGGTCAGCAATCGATGCTCCACAGTCGCCCCCCACTGGCTCTGCTGATACTGATGCTATCTGGGATAAAGTGGATGTGCCATTTGTCAGCTTTGGTTCTCCTACCACTCCTGGCTTTATTACTGGCTTTAGCCAACCTACTGCTATCCAGCCGCTCGCTAGTGCTCCGAAGTCCCCAGGCTTTAGCCAACCTAGTGCTGCCCAGCCGCCCGTCAGTGCTCCGAAGTCCTCAGGCTTTAGCCAACCTAGTGCTGCCCAGCCGCCCGCTAGTGCTCCGAAGTCCCCAGGCTTAGGTATTCTCATGCGTGGTGCCCAGGCTGCTAGTATGAAGTTTCCAACACCCACTTCTAGCACTTTCGGTGCCGTTGCCAGTTCGCCCGTCGGAGCAACTGTTTTCAGCTCAGTACCTCCTCAGTCAGGTAGCATAACTAGCCCAGCTACAGCGGGAGGCGGCGTTCCCGGTGGAACTGAATCAAGCAGCGCTCCTGTACCACCTCAGGATGAACAGGATGTCAAGAACACGAATAATGATGTTGAGATGGCAGATGTCGAACAGCCCAATATCGATGGTACTGCTCAAGACAAGAAACCTACCTGAGAATCACTCAATCGGAGACTGACACGGAATGGTGGCGTAGAAGCAGAGCAAAAGAAGAAGCATCGGAGGAAGGGGCGGTATGGATAATCAGGCGGATACAAGAAACAAAAGCGACGATGATCAGAGTGGAGACCCGGGTCAAACGCCGTTGGAGATGGTAATGGAGAGAATAGCAACAACGGTCACGGCGGCGTTCCTACCGATTTTCAACACAATCAGAAGTACGAAGAACGGAGTGTTCAAGAAGAAGATGGCAATCGCAAGGAGCCCGAAATAGAACAAGAGGAGCCGATGAGAAAACCGACGAGGCCCAATACGAGGCGCACCCGTTCGGAATCTCACTCCAAGTCCAGGTTTGTTATTGAACCTAAAGAATACCAGGAACCGATACAGGATCTGCCCTCCAATATGGAGCCCGAGACTCAGGACGGAGACCCTCCATTTCTTCCCGTGATGGTGTCCCAGCCAGCATCAAGTGGCGGCACGCAACGGCCTGTCGTGAGGCTACCAAAGCCTCCGCCCATAGTACGACTACCGTCTGCTAGATCTTAGATCAAAACTGAAACGCAAATCGCACAGCCGGTGGACCAAATGGCCAGCCCCCATGCGCTTTCTCTCGTAGACCGAATTGCACGAGCGTCACAGCCCGGGTGTCAGATCCAGCAACCAGCGGAGGAAGGTAACGCTTAAGCAAATGTAGAAGAGCCAAACGAGTCTTTTTCGTGGCCGACACAGGACATGACACCGGTCGAAGCGGATACCAATGCCAAATTTGAAAAGATAACGGCTCGTGCTAGGAAGTTTGGGCTCAAGGTTGAGGATGACGGAACGCTGAGGGAGCGCGTGAAGCGGATTTGGGGTCTCTAGTGAAGCTTTTCTTTGTATATTGAGACTTTCTTTTGTGTCTGTTATTGTATTTACAGTGTCGAGATTGTCCAATAGATTCGTTTCCTGTTCAAATTGGAAAGTTAATCAAGTCTTTACTTAATGGTGCGAGGACCCGCTATTTTCGAGAAGGGAACCCACTGCCCGCGATGTTTCATCACATTCGCTGTTATTTCGCAATGTCCTGCTGCACTAGCAGTCTTTATATAATTCTACAAGGGCCGTTAGTGTTTAATAGTGCACATATAATTTTCTCATATTAACTATTATCTACAACACCAAGTGGCAACCCTCAACTTCATTTCGACAACTACAAAGGTACCACAAAGCAGAATAGAATCAAAAGACGGAATGGATGATATCTGGAAAAAGGTGCCGAAATGGTCCATGGACGAAGAATCTTCTCAACAGTATGCGGCCCAGGAAGTCGACTGGCCCACAGTCCCATATGCCCAGCAATATTCATCTACACGGGGCGATTGGTGGGATCCTCCTCGCTATACTCCAGACGCGGAATCGCTAGCCCCCTCTAATCCTTTCGACATGGCGAATTTGCGTGAAAGTCTGCCACACACCTGGGGTCTAAACCCTTTGGGCTATTATCCGAGTCGTATGAAGCGTTCACCGAAGCCGAAGACTCCGCCCCCTAGACTTCCGTCCCCACCAAGCTACCAGAACCCCGCAGGACCCACCTCATACAACGTGCCTAGAGATCCAAATAAGCCCATCTATACTCCAAACGGTCTGGTGTATCTGCCATACCCTGATCTGCCTGCACCCCGGGTTCAAACTCCACCAGAGTCATCAGACCGCCTGGAGATACCGAGCTCCGTGGATGCACTGCCATTGCGCGTACGCCTAGACTCACGTCCTTTTCCAGAGAAGATAAACGCATACACTACGCAGAATCAGACGACCCCACATTCAAGTTACGTCCAGGGGATCTGGGACCAGTCTAAGAATCTTGGCCTGACAGCCTGGGATCCCGAGCTTACGCAAGATTCTGCCCCTTGGGTGCGAATGTTTGAGCGCCTCCATCCTGACCACAAACACCTTCTTAATCCGTATCGTGGGTTCCATAGGGCTTTAATTGCCTTTGTCAAATGCTACCCGGACATGCAGGAGTTGGATGATATTGCCAAAGCTGAGCTTGAAGTCGAGGATGCTAGCACGGAGGCGGCATGTATGGCGGATTATGCGGCTTCAGTTGAGGCCGAGAGTCTCGAGCATGGAAGAATGTCAGGAGGGCCAAACCATCAACGTGAATTGATGCCCGGTAATGGACTTGTTGCGTCACTAGAGTCTCTGTGTCTGCATGATGGCAATAGCTCGGCGGGAATAGAGGAGGCGTTTGATGATATGCGGATTGAAGATGTTATGGATGCATCCTAGGTACGATACCGATAAAGGCTAGCTAGGAATTCCGGATGAAGGGTGGACGGGACCCAGCAGCGATGGTGAGCATGCGACAGCTTGGGTTGGTAATAGTCCGGAAGGGACTTGACTAGAGGCTTCCTTTTCTAAAGGCTTCTTCTTCTTCTTTCCGGATTGGGAGAGTGGACAAATTAGCAAAGAATAGATTGATAAAAACAGTATTTTGATTGGAAGTGGTGCGCACCTAGGTAATATAGCGGCAAAAAGGTAGCTGATTAGGGTGAAGTATTACAATATTTGAAACGAGAAGTCAATTAAAATTAAAATGCGGTCCTATCATATATGTCAGCATGTACGTGCAAGAAGAGACTTCCAATAGTATCAATAATTGCATAACCCACATTTGTCCCAAATCTTCACCACGGCTGATGTGGACATGATATTGCGCACAGATAGAGGAGTGGTTGCACTTTATTCGGTCGGCGTACGCCAAATATGTAAGAAAAACACAAATCTTTTCTTTATAACAGCTTCACCTTCCCTTACCCTCACCGCGGTGAAGTAGGCAAGTGCGGGCCGCAGGTGCGGGTGATTGGATCACGTGCTCGCTTAACGGGTCTTGGCACACTAACGGCTGCTTCTTGTATATCAACTGCTCGACTCACCCTCTCCCCTCCCCTCCACTCTGCTCCACTCAACTTCAGTCAGAGTTTGCTTTCGCCCGCCACAATCAGTCATAAGGTGCTCCTGTCATGACTGGCTTCCAGTCATACCGGCTAATGTGAGTCACTCGCTCGTTCGCGCAAGTGCGCCCCAGCAACCCGTGGACATCACTGACTCACCCACAGACTACTTGAGGTCGAAAATCACTCACGAGATTGGTCTTCACCTTCCCTCACCTCACCAACAACCTCTCTCGCACCACTCTCTAGCTAGGTTGCGCAATGAGAAAACGCAACCATTGCTTCCTTCGCAGATGAACACCCACGTTGCGCTACTCAACAGCGCCACGACTGACATGGCCAAGCTGATGGCACTTTGATTCAGCAACCTCTTCATCGCCCTCGCCATTCTTTCGCCAGAGCTTTCGCCGCTAGCCTTTACCAACATGTCACGCACAGCTATGTGGCGGCTTCGGCTCAGGTCAATCATGGCTGGCTGCGTGACATGGGTTGGAGATGGATAGTTACAGCAGGCCGCTCTGAGTTCATGTTGCGGGCCGTGTGGAACTTGAGGGCTTCGTGCCTGGCCTACCCGCAACCTCTCACCTCAGACCGCTGAGAGTTGGCTATCCTCTTCATACCGTGGTGCTAGTACGCTCTTGGTGCGCTGGGTCTTGGGTCCTTTTTTCGCTCCCTGTTCCATGCGCTGCTGTCCTCGGCCAAGCACACTGAAGTCATCGAGACATCCGCACACCAAGCGCTATTGCAACATGTCACCTGCGGCCTTTACTCTACTAGTCGCCAGTCTTCCTGGCTTGATCTTACCACAACATTCTATCCTGCCGCTCACCTTGTTGCCGCCATCGTTCACGTACAACCATCTTAGCTTTACCTCCGGCGGCGACCGAGCACACACAAATGTCTTGCAGACAACAACACTCTCGACACCCACCAGACCCAGCGCACCGCATCGAACGAACCGAACAGTGTGAAAAACACGGCACCGGACAGGAGACGACACTTCTCCTGGGCGCTCCCGATCTGCGGATTGGATCAGCGTTGAGCTCGATCGGAGTAACATCATGGATCTCGACTTGGTACAGGGTGTGGTTCAAGGCCACAGGGTCCCCTAGTGCTTGGAATATGGGTCACTTCTTGGACCTGGTCGGGGAAGTTGGTTGTTAGGGTTTTAAAAAGGTGGAAGCTGCACTCTGTCCGGCGCTCTTCGGAGTCAGGTCAAAGATGGAACAGCATTGCGTAGTGGATTTATGGTTATGACCTCGGTCTTGATGCTGGTGGCCATGAATGTTCCTGGGTTCCACGGAAATGGAAGCATTGTGGCTACTGAACACACGCTCATGTATGCGCACCGGATTTTATTACAGGATTATTTGGGCGGGTATACACGCAGGACTTGATAGTGGAGTGATCCGGACTCAGAATGTCGGGCTCAGGGACTTTGTACCGGGTGTGTCTGGCGAAATGGAGGAGAAACTGGGAATGCACAATGGTAACGGTCAACGCTGTGTGAGGGACATTGAGGAGGTATTAGAAGAAATCACATAAAGGTCTTACGCCCGTGGACATGGAACTGAAATGTCTCAAATGAAAGTGCTTCTGCTCTGACTGTTTGCTTTTCATGCCGAGCCCTAGTATCTAGACGTGCGCTCGAAAGGAGGACCATGTAGCCTTGGAAGGTCCACTCAACCTCAAATCCCGGCTTTCGTGTCTGTCCAAACGTTGTACGAGCCCTCTGTAACCTCCTCCGTTGTGAAACTTGTGTTGAGTAACTTCTAAGTCTCTTCTTTCTATAAAAGTCCTGCGCCTTCCCTTATCCTCGCGTTCATACTCCGATTCGTGATGCGCCAGCGCGCAGGTCTTTAAGTGAGCGATTCGGTGAACATGAATTTTCCAAAACATCTGGAGCTATGAGACGTCAAACCTAGATATTAGCGAAGTCTAACATGAGATGAGTCCCAGGTCGTGCGTGGTCTTGTGTTGCGGATGGGCGTGGCCCACCCGGTCGGTGCGTATGTGAATGACTGAATACGCTAACCTCTTATGTATGAGCTTTCCCAAAACACGAGTGTATTCCGTTGGCATTCGCGTCTACGTTGACGCAATCGCTGCGAACGTTTCTAAAGCAAATCTTGCAAGCTAATATCGCCATCATGATATTTTTACCTACCCGTGGACGGCGGGGCGCTTATGACAGTGGAGTTTCTGTGTTGTGCAATCCTAGAATACGCTAACCCGATTCAGATCCCCGCGCCCGTCATGACCTTCCCAAGTTCCCAGTATTGAAGCCTCTTCTCGTGACGACATCAATCTGTCACTGCATGACCGCCAGCACTCGGACGAGGTAGGATCTTCTATCTACATCATTCGACTAGGTTGCCCACATCTATCTTATATCGGTAGCTCAGATGGCCGTGCCGGCGTCTCTTGGTCGAAGAAATTGAAACCGTCACTATGTATCGAGCATCTATTTGGCGAAGCTATATATGATCGATCATAGCTGGCCAGTTTACAGATAATGCAGAGGCCAAAATGCAACATCCGACGAAACTTTGGAAGAGGGCACAGTCATATAGGGTGTCAACGCCAGCTGTCTGCCCAGACGCGAAACACGACGCCGCAATCCCCATGTGGCAAATTGTGACAGGACACTTCATGTACGCTGATGCTCATACTTTTGAAGAAGGAAGGTTTATCAAAAAAATGACGTCTATGGAAGAAAGATGCTTCATTCATGTTGTGCCCCGTTGCCATCTATCTCCTCCCGCAAGTCAACACTGAAACGGATCTCTTGCCCGGCAATAATAATCGTCAGAGTGGTCACGAAAGCGTTTGATGTCCTGCTTAGGGCAATCGTGGCTTCTGCATATCAGTGACAGCGAAAAGCTCTTGCTAAAAAATCTGTATCTCACACGAATGCGGTTGTCATAGCATATAAGAGATGACGACGATTTGTCTCAGGTCCAAAGACTCTGCAAGTGGCGACGCGTCTCTAAGGAGCTATTCAGAAGATTTCGTACCAGTTACCCCAGGTTGTGTATTATTTACATCACCTTACTAAAACGAGCGGCAGGGGATATACGCAGGCCATGGGGTTGCAGGATGTAAGTGGCCCTGGATGCAAATACAGACATACATTTTACGGAAATTTCTGACTCATTCATATACAGGTTTTTTTCTTGATTGCAGACAAAGTTTGCTGTGTCTATGCAACGTGTCGTGATTGCAAAGCGGCGCAGCTGCTCCATTGCTTCTTCATATAACCCTCACTCATCCCATTCTGGCCAATTTTCTCATCTCCCTATTCTGCTCTCATAACCTTCTACTAATATCTCTTCTCACACTCATGATGCTTTCCCTCCTACTCCCTGCCCTCGCTCTCAGAGTCGCAGCTCGCGCCTACCCACACACCCCCGACACCACCCTCCACTATCGCGACATCCCCTCAACCAATATGACTTGGGTCAACGTCACTACACCCATGCCCCCTCAAGCGAACCTCACGCCCCCCGCTATAACCTGCACAACAGGTGCTCCCGGTGGTGTTTATAGCTGCAAAGGACCAGACTGGACTGCCCCCTGCACTTGGACGAATCCTGGAGACGCGACGAACTGCCGCCCGCTTGGGAATAACACACAGCCTGGGTCTATTGGGCCTGATGGCGGTGGTTACTGTATTTTGTACCAGACTGGGGACTGCTTGGATGAGGGCATCCGGATCTCCAATGGCACGTGGGAGAATGGAATGTAAGTGTGATGAGTAGGGAAGTGGCTGATTGCTGACGATGGAACAGGAAGTTGACGTGTCCGGGGATTTTGTCGAATGTACCGATTTTTTCGGCTATTAAGTGCTTTGTTGGGGAATGAACGCGGGTAGCGTGGGTCTGGAGAAAGGAGCTGAGGCCGATGTAGGGCGTTATGAAGTCAACGAGTGTGTGGACTATATGCTAACTAGATCGAAGACAGCGAATTTTGTTCTACGGGCGGTTCCGATTATAATCGATGGATACTTCGCGTATCTCCCAGACATAGTGCCGATACTTAATGGTATTGTTAGATGGTCTTTGTTTTCTTGAGCTACGGGTATGACATTCCTTTCGTACGCTATTCTATTATAGTAAAACTCTAGTCACATGGGTTCCGTTTGCTGCTAGCTACCACTCCAACTGTGACAACCAACATGTTTTTGTCGGTGAGGAGGGGCCGATTTTTTTTCCGGGCGATATGTGACTCACAAGGAGCCGAACCAAAGTTCAAGAACCACAACTATACTTGTTGCTTGGACCTATTTCGACATCTATGTAGTTATTCAAGCATCGTACATGGCGATGAAAATCAGACCTGATAAAGCGTTTGCTGATGTGCGTAGCGAAAATTATTCGCAGTTATGGTTCCAGCGCCGTACCAACTTCCCATCTT
The DNA here is from genome assembly GCA_014281115.1 of Laburnicola sp. R22_1. Classification (NCBI taxonomy): domain Eukaryota; kingdom Fungi; phylum Ascomycota; class Dothideomycetes; order Pleosporales; family Didymosphaeriaceae; genus Laburnicola; species Laburnicola sp. R22_1. Next base: position 721,637 of record JACONQ010000015.1, read on the forward strand.
AAACCTATCCGTCAACGTGAAAACGCTTCTACAGTCCATCCTATATTTCCGGCTTTCATCATGCATCTGTGTTCTTGCCATCTTTCTAATACCTCTCAGGACCTCCCTCGGGCTATTACCTGTGTACAGCTCTCTTGCAATGTCGGATCGGGAAAGATCTACACACCACCCAAAAGATCAATCCGACTTCCCCCAACGTCAAATTTTGACGTGACTATGGTGCAGGGCTATGCGCAGAAGGGGGCATAGTAGGTGAGGAAATGCGCTGGAAACCTTGTTGCTTGCATTTGGTGGCATCTATATAGGTTTTAGTGCCGAAAAAGCTTTTCTATATAGCCTATAGTCTACTTAATCAGTTAAAACTAGTTGAAAAAGACGTTTAATGAGAATCAAATGTTGAAAAATGTTCAAAAGATCAACTTCTCGGTTGAACCACAGGGGCATATTATTACAACATCCTCCACAGCGCCTGCGCAAAATATAATCCTGAACACATTACCAGCACGAACTGTCGCACATGATTCCAATCCGCAAAAACATGACGTTGACGCCCGGCGTATGTGGTTCGGCAGCCCCACGGAAAGCGGCCCTCAGCCGATGGATCTCCTAGAAGGCGCAGTCGCCCGGACGGTAAGCCACGTGCGCCCGCAACCAAACTACGGTTCAACAACGACGCCATCTCCGGTTATATTTCGCCCACGGGCTGCACTTGCGAAAACATTTCCTCAATTTCTTCTTTGCAAGCACGACCACCCCCCGATCAAGGAGAGTCATCCAACATGAACGACGACCCCGGCCGACAACCTGCAGGCATGCTTAAGTCAATACAGGCATCGTTGACCACGGGAGCGCTGCTACTACAAGAGAAGATAAGCGGAAATCGAAATCGGACTCCGGCGGACGTTGCGGATGGTTCATCAAGCTCGCCAGACCCATCTAACGAAGAATCAGTGCACTATGAGGGCCCGGGGAGTTCGTTGCTTGGCGAGGAAGGAGAGTTGGAACTGCAAAGTCCACCCGAGAAGGTCGGTCTGAGTGCGTTGTACTATAAGTGGAGAGACATGCTTATGAAACAGTTCGCAGAGGAGTTGGAGCGTACGCAAGCTGGTGGTGTGAAATCTGGCGAAGATTTGGATCCGATGAAGCGGGCCATGCAGGCAGTGGGTGACCTCTCACTGCGCGGAGAAGAAGGTGAAGAGCCTGACGCCGTGAAAGAGGTGGAAGAAGGTAAAGGCAAGCAGCCTGAAAGAGAGGGCAATACGTCTGAGACACCTTTTCCATGTAAGCTTCAGGGCGACGCGCTTGCAGCGCCTTTCACCACACTAGCCGCACCTCCCTTAATCAACCCCGCCGACAGTTCCCTCTCCACTACACCCCCAACAACACGCGCAAGCGACCCAACCGCCTCGTACGCCAGCAACCTCCCGCGAAACTAACCTATCTCGTTCAGCGAACCGCACCGCGAAACAAGTTGAACAAACCGCTGACCATTTCCCTGCAGTATATACGCGCCCCAGGCTACCTGATATCGCCATGGAGCATATTTCCCTCCTCGACGAGACCGACGGTCCGCTCCGCGCCACCCACGACGGCACATACCTCGACGAGGCCACGGGCGAGTACCTCGCCCTCGACCCTCCGCAAGATGGCACCGTCGACCGCAACGACTTCTTCGACAGCTTTACCAAGCCGCGACGCGCTCCCGTCGCCATGCCCGAGATGAAGAACGGCGCGACGGGCCTCGACGCCCCCCGCGACCGCAAGTCCGTCTCCCGCGTCCTCAAGAACTGGTGGAACGGCAACAACCACCCGCCTGCCCCGCCGGTGCCCCAGCTCTTCGTCGTCGGCGAGGAGCCGCCGAGCGTGGAGAACGTCAAGGAGATGGTCAAGATGAGGCGTAGGATCCACGACAAGGAGACCAAGGGCTTGTTTTTGGACCTGGTGCGCAAGTACTGGGATGGGATCTTGAAGGACCAGTACGACAGCATGTGGATCCCGAGGGCTGAGTCGGACGAGTCTTTCATGAGGGAGGTGGAGGAGTTTGCGGTCAAGCTGGCGAGGCACCACGAGATGTTGCGCGAGATGGATGAGGAGGATGCTGCTGCTGCTGCGTCGGATACGGCCGACGAGCTGGCGCGTCAGAGGAAGCGGCGCTTTTGAGGAAGACGGAGGGTGCTTGGCGTTGAAGGGAGACCTTCAGGTTGACAAAGCGCTTGCTGTTAAGAAATCTCCGCCTTGGTATGCCTTGGAAACGGTTGGTTTATGTCGCTAAGGGTATGCGACGGATCTTTGCCATGTGGGCGGAATTTGGCTTCTATAGCTGGCGGTGCCACAGACACTCGTCACTGACGTGCCATCTTCTGGTGTTTAAGTCCCAAAAATATCATCTGGATCAAACCGAAAACTCTTATCTGGTTAATACGAATGATCCTGCTCTCCTTGCCCTTCTCTTTCCTTCTAGGCACCACCGCGATGATCCCGTATGAAAATCGACAGCGCTCCTCCTGCCAACTGCCCGGACAGTTTCCATCACAGTCACCATGCGCCAGGTGGTGGTACGGTCAGCATGCAAACGCAGATTCGGCGGCACAAGATGGTTGTGGAAGGTTGAGATGTTCCCCGCGTGACGAGCCGCGTTTGTCACCGCCGCTAGCCGAAACATGCTAACGCCGCGTGTCCATTCGCATCGAGTGTCTCATCCTCCTACACAATCCCGAAATCATTTCAACCATGTCGCATCAATTTGTACGCTGTCCCCAGGCTGATAAGAGCTTCTAGAACATTCAAATATGGGAGCAGCCGGGCTACGTCGTGAGCCGAGGGGAGCTGGTGCCAGTGTGGACGTGGCTCTGAGTCCCCAACGAGAGCAATCGCGACATCATGGACATCCCAAGCAGATATGAATCAGATGACACATTATCATTTATCTTTACAAGAGCTGGAGTGTATTCCCACCACTGTCGGGTTTACCGTACGTCTCCGTGCATCGTTCTAAGATTCCCCTGTTTTGTCCAATGTCTCCGGATTGCAGCTCAGGTTAGTCGTTACGATATGTCGGATGCATGAGCCGCATCGTTGGGTTATCGTGCTTATCTACATTTCTCATAATGTCAATCTCTCCCTTCTTGTTCCTCCAGGTGCCACGGCTGCTATGTTAATGGGAAGACGATGGAAGGCAATTCGGCGACGGCAATTACGGAAACCCTGAAGGGTATAAATATGTCATTAAGACAGTCAGTGAGGTTCCTGAGACATTGGGGCGATTTAAGAGGGTGGTTGTGCAATCGCAAGAGAAGAAATGGGTGGGCGGCAACGGTCTGTACAAGCGTCCTGGACGGGGCATTTGATCATGCACTGCAGTGGCATAGAAGAGGAAAGATGAACCTGAAGCCTTGGGTTTGTCTACTCTGGAGCCGTAAATCTCCGTGGAAAAGTTTTCCTAGAGGTCCTCGAGGTGCGTTCCGGGTGCAATTGGTCGACAAACGCTCAGTTTTGCTTGAGCTCAACAACTTTTCACTCTCCGCCCACAACATCCCTTTGTCCACCCAGCAACTCAACCCTCGCCAAGAAAACTTTGCGTCTTCACCGCGTCGCCCTCGCCCTCTCGTGAAATCGTAGAGCCCACCGACAGTTTTATAAATTTTCGTCCTGCTGCCGCACCTTCAACCCTCAACCTACACACTCAACTGACATCACTCCTTCGATTTCTACAATCTTCATATCAAAATGTCTTACAAGACCACCATCTCTTCCCTTTCTGCCGCCCAGGCCAACCTTGCTGGCGTTCGCGCCTCTATGGAGCGTCAGAGCTCCACCACGAACAAGCTCAAGGTGACGGTCGCACGTCTCAAGAAGGTGATCTCGGCGCCGGTTCGCGTCGGCAAAGCCGACATCGAGGCAGAATCTGCTGCCGAGCAGCATGCTTCTGAGCTCGCTGCCGCGAAGCGCGAGGTATGTAAAGTCGACATTGTCTCACAAATGCAGCTAACACGTATCTAGCTCGAGCTCGTCAAGACCGCAGCCGCCGCGCGCGAGAAGCGGCTCCAGGAGCGCGAGCAGTCCGTGAAGCTATTCGCGGAGGAGAATGCCCGCGCCCTCGAGACTGAGCTCGCTCGCGCGGAGTCGCTTCTCGTCGCGGCCCAAAAGGAGGCGGCGGAGAATGGGCTCCAGGTTTACAAGCATAGGATCGCCGGTTCCCACCTGTGGCAGCAGCTGCAGGGTGCGAACAAGAAGATCAAGCTCCAGGCCAAGGAGCAGGATGCTCAGCGTGAGGCCCTCCAGAACGAGGTCAGTCTATCTATCCTAAACTCACCACGCGTCATTAACATTGACTTAGATCGACGCCTATGCCACTGAGCTGGACAGCGTCAAGACCGACCTCCATTCCGCCCACTCTGCGGTCCAGCAGCACCAGCAAGCTGCCGAACAGGCTCAAGCCCAAGCCGCGTACGCTCATCAAGAGTGGGCGCACTACTACAACGTTTGCAATGAAAATCAGATGACGATCGCTGGACTCATGAACCGCAACCATCAGCTAGAGTCGGAGAACGCGTCCACGAAGCAAACTCTCGACACTGTCGGCAAAGAGCTGCTCAAGGCCCAGAATGACCTCATCGTCACACGCGCAGATGCCACCGTCAACGGAGAGGAGCTTGCTATTGAGAAGAAGAATACCACTATCATCTCTACTGACCTGTACGAGAGCAAGGAGAAGGTCACTGCTCTCACGGCCGAGCTCGACAACACCAAGATCGAGCTGGCTGCCTACAAAAACCCCATCGAGGTCGTCGAGGTCGATGAGCCTGCCACCGCCATTGAGGCCTTCGTCGCCACTGAGCTCGTCTCTGCCCTCGAGCCTGGCGCTTCCATCGAACCCGGCACCAGCACCGAGCTCGACCTCACGCCTATCACTGTCACCGAGTCTGTACTCTCAGAAGACGCAATGCGCATCTCTGACGTCGAGTGCAAAGACACTCTGACCGACATCAACACTGACCAGACCTTCACCGCCTCCGAACCAGAAGTCGCCAAAGACATGGCTCCAACTACCACCACCGAGACCAACGGCACTACCATCAGCACCGACACAGACCTTCCGCAGAAGTCCGATGTCACCTACGCAGGCCCGAATCACCTTGTCGTTAACAAGCCCATGAACATCAAAGCCTTCAAGAAGACCGAAGACGGCACCTGGTTCGCCGTGCTTGAAGACCCCGTTAGCCCTCAAGACCTCCTCGTCGACGCGATCGAGAACAAGCTCGCTATCACCGAAGCCGAACTTGTTTCCACGACTGCAAAGCTCACTGCCAAAGATGCAGAGCTTACTGCCACAGCTGCAGAACTCACCTCTACCAAGGACATCCTCGCCTGCATCAAGACCGACCTGTCTACCAAAGATGCAAAGCTCACTTCCACCCTCGCCGAGCTCGCCACCAAAGATGCACAGCTCATCTCCAAAGACGCCGCACTCACATCTACAAAGCGCATCCTATCCGACACCAAGGCCTCACTCTCCATCAGCGCCACCGCCCTCACTACCACACAAGCCGAGCTCACGACCGCAAAGATGGACCGCTTCGCCGCCGAGCAAGCAAAGCTCAAGCTCGAGACCGTCGCGAAAATCTACGCCTGCGACAAGTCATCGTCCTGCTCCTCGTGCCCGCTGCACATGGAGCGCGCCCTCCGCGTGTCCCGCGCTGCCGAAGCTCAAGCCGGCAAGCTCATCGACGAAGCGCATATCAACTGCATGCGTGCCTGGAACGAGCTGCACGACTACGAGATCCAGCATGCGCGTTCGCAGTCGTCTGATACGTGGGTTGAGGGCAACGCATCTCCGGTGGCTGCTCTCGAGGACGCTGCTGCCGACGAAGAAGAAGACGAGGAAGAAGACGTCGACGGCGATACATCCGACTGTAGTTCTGAATGCAGCTCTATCGTGTTCATTGGGGATGATGGCCCGGCAGATGTCGAGAAGGAGGTCATTGTTGCATCTGAGCCTCCTGAGGAGGAGACTGTCGTCGCGTCTGAGCCTCTCAAGGAGGAGACTGTCGTCGCGTCTGAGCCTCCCAAGGAGGACACCATCGTCACGCCCCCGCCCTCGCCCACCGAGGACGTCTTCTTCACGCCCAAGACCGAGCGCACGGCCGAGCCCGTCGAGCTTGAGACGAACCCCGCGGACGAGCCTGAGTCCAAGTACAAGCGTCGCTCCGACCTCCCTGCGCGAGCATACATCCCACCTCACCTCCGCAAGAAGCAGGGCGGCTTCGCGGCGCGTTCGTTCGCGCAGCACATGCCCGGCATGGTCGGGAAGTAGGGAGTTTTGGTGTTTGGATTGGTTATCCTGGGGTAACACGCGTAGCGTGTGGGGTGGTAGTTTTGTGCGGTTTTTTCAGGGTTTTGGTGTTTTGCAGGAGTCGCTATCTTGGAGAGTATAGGCTGGAATGAGATGGAATTATACCCTATTGCGAATGTACTTGTTTTTCCATGTACTGAGACGTGATTTTGATGTGTGATGTGAGTGGGGGTTTTAACGTTGGTATTGTGTATCCTGGGGTAACACGTATGGTGTGCAAGACGCGGTGTAGCTAGAGATGGCATGAAGGTCACAGGCATAGGAAGCGGAAACTGCATCTGCGTAAGGATGTAGGGAGTTACGGCAGGAACAGTTATCTAGTATTGGTATGGTGGGTGCAAAGGACAGTGAAGTACATCTGGCCACCGTTCTCATGATCTTCTCTATAACATCTTCGCAAAACATACAAAAGAAATTTTCTATTCGTTTTTATTAGGCTATTCTCACTAAGAGGGACGTCAGCTAGCTATAGTAATTGTATACGCTTAGTTATTAATTACATAATAGAAAGGAGCGTGCGTGGGGCGACGCGACGCGGAGTAACCTAAGGGCAATTGCTGCTGTTATCTACAACAAGATACAAACAATAAACTATTGCATCACTGCACAATATCCATAATCAAAATTTCCGTTAAAGAAACATACAAAATACACCAGAAAAACAGCGTCGTACTGTATAGACATTCATGTTGTCGTGGTTGCTTATAAAACAGCCTATCCCTAAACGGTTTAGCACAAACCATCGACACTCGGAGAGGAAGTCGCTGATCACTCCCACGCCCACGCCAACTCTGAACCCTACTGCTCATCATGTCCGCACCCCCATGCCCTCAACGCATCTCTTGACACATCCATCCGGAAAGTAGAGCGCTGCGCTACATTCCACGACGTCCTATGTCAAAGACCGGCTTATTTTGCAGCGCGTCGCGTGCCATGCCGCCGCGGTCAGCCGCTGCGCATCCGCCGACAAGCCAGCTACGAAGTCCGGTCGGCCAACGAAGTTGCTACGCTGGAAGATCTTCCCCTAGATCTGCGACACCGATCAGAGCGTCGCGTGGCTACTTGTTGTTGTCGTTGCAGCTATGGTGGAGCTGCAGTAGTTGTACTGATGGTACAGTCTACAGAGAATGCCCAGCGTTTCATCAGTGTACATCGTCTTTTGATCGAACGAGCTGGGCAAAATGGGTCCTACGTGGATAGCGTGGAGAACGAGTCGTGGGGGAGACGCCTCAGGGGTGTACTATCGAAGCCAAGTCAACAGTTCTTGAACGGTTGCACTGACTGCGGTGCACGCTGTTTCTGCCGCCACCGATGGAGGCCGAGTACGTCGTCGCTGACTGCCTCAAAACTCTAGTATGCGAAGGGCGCATACCCAGAGATGTGCCATGCCACAGTCCTTTCACCCCACAACCAGCGCAGGCATCGATTGGCTCGGATAGGCATCCCAATGTGGTTACAATGCTGCTTTAGGTAAGATTCTACGGTGGACTAGGTACGACTCTCAACAAAACCGACCGAAAACTATCTCTGCGGGTCGTATTGGCAAGCTATCGAGGCATGCGTACGCTGTATTCTGGACTTCAAGCGGATGTCCTCAGACTTCTCAGCTTCGGAGTGAGCGTTGGGAGTCCTGATTCTGTATTCACCGCCGGAGAGATTGACGATCCTGTGGGGTCGACTCCGCAATCCCATCGATAATAAAAGATCACTTTTGAAACGGGGAAGACGTACGCTAGCGCAGTACACTGTACGCTGTGCTTGCTCACCATCCGTCGACATGAACCCCGGTGCGATCAGAAGTGAGATGCCAAGTCCACAGCATCTCAACAATGGGTGGCAGGACAAAGTCGTGGAGATGGCATCAAGCCGCGCGTAACACGTCGGACCGCGGTACATCTCTTCAACCCCCTCTGATTAATTGCACTGTATTATATGTGCAGGGAGTCCTCGTCTTCAACCTACAGCATGACGTCCATAGAGATATTGCGGGGCGACGGGACGAAAACTGTGGAAGAAGGGCGAGACTGCATGGCACGCATCTATCTGCTGCACAGCACGCATTCCTAACTATATACAGTTAGATCTTAAAGATACCCTACTAGGTAGGATTCGCATATAAAATAATAATATTATTATTTAATTATATAATTATATAGTATTGCTACTACTACTACTACTACTACTACTACTACTACTACTACTACTACTACTACTACTACTACTACTACTACTACTACTACTACTAATAATAATAATAATAATATATAAGTAGGTAGTGTTAAAATATATACGCAAATTATATTAAATTAAAAACTATATTAAAAACTATCTTTTTTTGTAATTACCTTTTTCACGCCCTTTTTAATTACTAAGCAGGGGACTCTGCTTTTTTTGTTATATTATTTAAGATGAAAGTCTTTATCGTCCTACCCCTAGGTAGATTAATTAACGCCACATATTAAAACCTATATAGTAATAATACTAAAAGGCAGCGCGCATACTTAGTAAGTAATTAGAAATAAGTTTTAAATATGTGGCGTTAAATTAACTACCTAGGAGTAGCACGACAAAGGCTTTCATCTCAAATAACATAATAAAAAAAGTAGAGCCTCCTGCTTAGTAATTAAAAAGAGCGTGAAAGTTTTTAAATATATATTATACACAAACGCTTTCTCCCCTAGGATTAATTTATAATATTACGTAATCCTAGGCTAGCTGTTTAACTAACCACTGTGTTATATAATTAATAATTTCTTTAATAATATATTTTACTATAATAATAATAATAATAATCATAATAGTAACTAACCTAACTATTATATTAACTCTTTTCTATAGTAGATTTTTCCTCGCAACTAGCGAGCTATATTTCACCCCCCTAGAACCTTACTATCGCCTATCTTCTCTATGCTCCTACTACTATTGCTTACTCTTATCTTTATTACTTAGTTATAGTCCCCTACCTTAATAATATCCTAAATAATTACTACTATATCTATAAGCTTTTTGTGCTATAGCTATGCTTTTAAACTCCTATAGTTTCTAAGAAACTACTACTTATTATCTAGTAGCCGCCTTATACCTTTACTTTACTAGTTCTTATTTTTAAGCTTTTTTAGTAATGCCTTTATTTTATTTTATTATTATAGTATAAATGCCTAATCTAACTCCTTATTTAGATACTAAAGAAGTGCTTTATACTTTAGAATTTAAAGTTATAAAATTAGCTAATAGGGCCTAAATAGCTAGGGCTAGGTGTTATTAAAGATATTAAGATTAAGAGGCCCCTTTAATAACCCTACTTACTATATAATATTACTAAATCTTTAAAAATTATTCTTAGTTTTGTCTAGCTAATTCTTTATATACTTTTAAAACTCTACTATAGCTATACTGCCCTATATAAAAGAAGTAGTATAGTTAGGCTACTAGAATATTATTATATTACTAGATATAATAAATAAAAAGCTAAATTTAAAAAATAGTAGTAGTAGTTATATATTAAAACTAAAGATTTAGTATATTAGGTATTACTAATATTATAAGAGGCAGACTTTATACGCTATGCGTATAGTAAACTATAGGTACACTACTACTAGGTTATAGTTTTTTTTTAACGACTAAGGAGTTTCTAATAAAAATATTACAATAATAGCAGACATCCCTCCTACTGTTATATACATAGAAAAGCATTTTAAGGTGTTAATAAAAAGGGTTAGCGCGTACTAGGTTATAAATATAATAACTAAACTATAGTTAAGCGTCCTATTACCTATACTACTCCTATAATTGCAACTTTATAGTCTACTATAGCTCTCTAATAGTTTACTAGTTAAGAGATAATATATAACTTAGTTATACTAGATAGTAGACTATCTATTAACTACTATTAACAATACTACTATAAAAAAGTTAATAATAAAATTATTATTATTTTATATATATTTTGTTACTACTACTATATAATAGGTACTAGGTTTTAGTGCCTTTTATTTTACTCCTCTCTATGTATAGTGTAGACTTAACCTTAGTTAGAATCTCTATATAATAAAGATATTTAATATATAAACGCTTTTCTATATATATAATAGTAAAAGGGATAACTACTATTATTATAATATTTTTATTAGAAACCCTTTAGTTATAAAAAGAACAAAAAACTTATATTATATATATAAATTTAGGTAAGTAAGCTATTCTCTAAACCCTAGGTGTATATAGTTAGGGATGCGTGCCGCGCAGCAGATTAATGCGTGCCATGCAGTCTCCCCCTAGAAGAAGGCCACGATAATTGATTGACAGCGAAGACAGCCGTGGTGCACACTGCACAACGTGGCTCGCATTCATGGACAACGCATAGCATGCTGTCCGTCTGGACTCTGCAGTGCACTCAGTGCAAATTGTGGTGATGCGGCAAGCAGTGTTGGCAATTCTTGGACCAATTTCTTCCACCAGCCCATCCGCATTGGCGTCGACCCGGCGCTCTTCCCGCTGTGGTCCCGCCTCGGAGCACCTTCCCCACCGATCTGTTTTCGTCTTTCGACCGACTACCCACACGATGAACATTGAAAGCCAAAGGTCTCGACCGCTGTCATGCAATATGGCGCCGCAAAGTGCCCTTTCCACGCCGTAACATGATTTTACTCAGGGTTTGACGCTCGCACGGCTATTGAGTCTGGGCTGCACGGCTTGCGCTAGTACCTGTCTATCCCTAATGAAAGTCTCCTGCTAACGCACGCCACAGCGCACATCTGAAACGTGGTGTCCGAAGACGCCAGGCCATGTCCTTTGTGCGCACCAATCAAGGAAATCTCTTATAAAACACTATAAAACGGAAAATCAAAGATTCCGTGCTAGGCAAGAGACCCCGGCGGCACTGCTGACTCAACGTGGCCGCGTGCCCCTGAGAAGCCTCCACCGTACGAACTACCCCTGCAGCGTATCTTATCGCACGTTGCGGACATCTGGAGAAGGCGCCAATACCGGTCTCTTACTACGGCACAACTATGATGTGCTCCGCTGGCTTACCGCCGTATGACGACGCTGTTTACGGACAAACCCAAGGCGGCCTGACTTGGGCGCGTCCAATCGCTACGCATCGGGACCTGCAGGTATGCCTCAAACGGTCAAACGAAACACTGATCTCACCAGAATTGCGCCAAGACATGACGACTGGACTTTGAGCTAAAATGAAGGAGTGGAGCGCGGCAGTCCGGGTACCCAACCGCCGGATTCGCTGGAGAATGAGGCCCTCGCTGGGCACACGGAACGACAGTGGGATCGTGCATACGGTGTGCTGTGCCCAGAAGGTGATGGCCTCCGCAATCGTGTAGCGCCGCGCCAATCTCCCGGCGTGGCAGTCATATATAACCACCCGTCGCGGCGCTCCTCTGCTGCCGCCGACAAGTTTGAGACTTCGACGAGATCCAGTCACTCTTTGGAATACCAACCAGTTTCCATACACGTTCTTTATACGTTCTTTGTGAACACCACATTCATTTCTTAGCTCCAGCGGCTATACAAACGACCAGCTCTTCAAGTCCCACTCCTTTCGTCGACGTCTAACAACTCTCCACCCTCTCCACCAAAAACAAACATCAAAATGCACGCCTACGCTACTCTCGGTATGCTCGCCCTTGCGGGCTCTGCCATGGCTGCTCCCTCTCCCTGGGGCGGCAGGGGTGGAGGTGGCCCTCACGTCGTCTACGAGACCGCCGTCGTCACTGTCATCGTCGGCCCTGACGGTCAACCCATCTACCCCGCTGGACCCACCCCGGAGCCCCAACCCCAGCCCGCCCCTGCGCCTGCTGAACCAACCATGTCCTACTTTGTCCCAGAGAAGCCTGCCTTCGTCCCCGAGCCTGAGCAGCCTGCTGCAACCCCGGCTCCCAAACCCGAGCAGCCTCAAGATTCTCCTTCTGAGCCTGAGCAGCCGGCTCCTGAACCCGAGCAGCCCGCGCCACCGACCAGCGGTGATGGTGGCTACATGGACACTGTCAACACCTGGCGCGCGAAGCTGGGTCTCTCCGAACTCAAGCACGACTCCACGCTCGAGGCCAACGCTGTCAAGACCTGCGTTGATGGCAACGGCCAGATGAAGCACCAGCTCAACGCCGGCTCCATGGGCCAGGTTCTTGCCCCCGGACAGCCTGGGGATTTCGAGAAGGTCTTCGTCGGCGGCTGGCTCTGCGAGATGCCCAACATGCCCGGCATGGACGGTGTCTGCGCGGAAATGTCCAAGGGCTGGGCCTACGAAGGCCAGACTGGCCACGCCGAAATCCTCACCAGCCCCGACTACAAGGCGATTGGTTGCGGTACCGCCAAAGGGATCTGGGGCTGCGATCTTGGTTACTAGGCGCCTGCACGGGGTGCGGGGAGTCGACTGGGTCACCGTAAGAGATGGTTGGCGTTGATGCGCTAAGATTTTTTGTTCTCGTCAGTACGTTGTTTGTACGCTTCTTGTTTTTAGGCGGCTACGCGCTGCAATTCACGCATTTTGTCACGACTGCAATCCCTTGGCTTCTTCTGTTTGGGTTTCGTGGTGCTCGTGTGTGATGTTGACGGCTCATTCGATTCGGCCACAGGGAAGCGCCAGCCGCTGATCGCTAATCTCACAGGTGCACCAAATCACAGTCGCCAGCGTCAGAAGCAAGCAGCTCGCCGAAAATGACAGATACCGTCACACCTCGGTCAGCCATGACGCGCTGGGCGCAAGCTGCACAGAGAATTGTTCTTTCTGAAACATTTTACCTTGTCCTGTGTCTCTCGTGCGGAAATGAGCATTTGCCAGGCCGCTCTTCGGGGGGGGTTGTTCGCGGGCATACCAATTAAGTGCCCATATAAGCAAAGCAGCCAACCACACCCTTGCGAGAGGTCTCCACTATGCATCGCCTCACCAAAACTTCAAAAAATATTAACTTTAGAAGCTATTTTCTCTTCAAAACTCTGTTTTTTTCCTAAAAAAAAGTTGTAAGAAGAAGAGACTATCTTTGCAAAGATATTCCTGCTTTTGTAACTAATTTACCTCTAGAAATAATAGTAGATTTATAGGTTGAAAAGGTTGGCTTACTGGTATGCCCGCGAACAAGTCCCGCTCTTCGGAGATGGCGCAGCTTGCCAAGGCCCGTGTGCCGTGCGTGTCTTTCAGCTGAACGAGCGGTCATGGTCCGTTGGAGACTGGAGTGAGAAGCTTCTATCTCCTGCTGTCGCTGAGCGCAGAATGAGGATGTTTGAGGACAAGACCGGTCGGATGAAGGTTTGATGGACGTTCAGCGGCGCTGCAAGGGGGACCTCGGACGGTCGGTCCCACGTGCGGTGTCCACGCCGCCGGCAGACGCCTTGCGCCCGGCGTACACGTTATTAGCTAAATCATGGATCGGGCTCGCCGCACGCACGGAACAGCCTGCCTGATCAACAACACTGAACTGGCACATCACTGCCAACGTACCTCAATCCAACTCCATCTCGACTTCGCGCAATGTCGGCGCTCGTCAGATTTCTCGACTCTCGGTCAGAAACCGACCTCCAGGCACCCGGGTAGTGACTCCCTCTCGAGCGGGGACCGTAACTTATGACCAACACCGCGCACTAACTCTCTCGGGCGTCTTTGGCACACCCAGGTGACTCTATGATTGGATCTCGCCCATAGGTATCAGAACATCGTCTTGGATGTGCTCCAAGAACCGTCGAGTATCATGAGAGATGGCGCTCGGTGTTCGGTTTACGTCGTGCATGGCTCTCATATCTAGACCTCAACGCTGCCGGCTCCCAAGCGCACGTTTTCCAATCCCATTTTGAAAATGCCCGCCGCTGCTATCAATACTGCTGAGGCCCCTGTCGCGGCTGCTGTCGAGGCTGCTGGCTCGATCGAGCAGGCTCCCGAGGTGTCGTTTGATCCTGTGGCGCTCAAGGCGCGGTATCAGAAGGAGAGGGACATCCGTGTTGCGCGCGGTGGGGGTACTGATCAGTATACTCTTCTTGATGGGGAGTTTTCTCGCTTTTTGAAGGACCCTTGGGCGGAGAATGCGGTTGAGCGTGAGCCGGTTGTGGAAGAGACGGAGGTTGTGATTGTGGGTGCGGGATATGGGGCTCAGCTCATTGCTACGGAGCTGCAAAAGGTTGGCGTGACGGATTTCCGGATGATTGATAAGGCGGGTGACTTTGGTGGTACCTGGTAAGTCTGTTTGTTGAGTCGTCGACTGAGAAAAAGAATCAGTATTGACTGCGGAATAGGTACTGGAATCGCTACCCGGGCGCGCAGTGCGATGTCGAATCGTACATATATATGCCTTTGCTCGAAGAGACTGGCTATATGCCCACTGAGAAATATGCTCATCAGGATGAGCTGCTCGCACATGCACAAAGGATCGGAAAGCATTTCGGTCTCTACGAACGCGCGCTCTTCGAGACGGAAGTCAAGGAGATGCGGTGGCAAGAGGAACAGTGCAAGTGGCTTACCACGACCTCGCGTGGAGACAAGATCACCTCGCGCTTCGTCATCCCCGCTGCCGGTCCTCTCCACAAACCCAAACTTCCGGGTATCAAGGGCATCGAGACCTTCAAAGGACACTCTTTCCACACTTCGCGCTGGGACTTTGACTACACGGGCGGCGATGTTCTGGGTGGTCTCACCAACTTGAAGGACAAGCGGGTTGCCATCATCGGTACAGGCGCTACATCAGTGCAGATTGTTCCCCGCGTGGGCGAGTTCGCAAAGGAGCTCTACGTCTTCCAGCGCACGCCCTCATCCATCGACGTCCGCAACAACCAAGTAACGGACGAGGCATGGTTCAAGTCCCTCCCGCCAGGCTGGCAAAAGAGGCGCATGGAAAACTTCAACCGGCTCATCAACGGCGCCGAGCGCGAAGTCGACCTCGTAAACGACAGCTGGACCTCGGTCGGCCGCGTCCTCATGAAAGACCCACTCGACTGGTCCGACCCCGTCGCCGCAGGCACGCGCTTCCAAATGATCGACTTCGAAAAAATGGACCAAGTGCGCCGCCGCGCCGACGCCATCGTGGCCGACAAAGCGACGGCCGAGTCCCTCAAAGCGTACTACAACCGCTTCTGCAAACGCCCCTGCTTCCACGACGAGTACCTGCAGACCTTCAACCGGCCCAACGTCACGCTGGTCGACACAAAAGGCCAAGGCGTCGACGCCCTCACCGAGACGGGCATCGTCTCCAACGGGACAGAATACGAAGTCGACTGCCTCATCTTCTCTACGGGCTTCGAAACCTCCAACTCGTGGAGCCACAAGTCGGGCATAGAAATGTACGGCCGCGGCGCGCAGACCATCACCGAGAAGTGGAAACACGGCCTCGCGACCCTGCACGGCTACGCCGTCCGCGGCTTCCCCAACGCCTTCTTCGTCCAGTACTACCAAGCGGCGCTCACTTTCAACCTCATGCACGTCACGGGCGAGCAGGCGACGCACTACGCGTACATCATTGCTGAAGCGCGGAAGCGCGGGGTGCGCTCGCTGGAGCCGACGCAGGAGGCGGAGGATGCGTGGGTGGAGACGATTGTGAAGGGGGCGATGGGCATGGCGCAGTTTTTCGGCGAGTGTACGCCCGGGTATTATAATAATGAGGGGACGGCGTCGGAGGCGGGGGCTAGGTTTGCGAGTTATGGTGCGGGGGCGGATGCGTTTTTTGGGCTGTTGAGGGAGTGGAGGGGGAGGGGGGAGTTGGAGGGGTTGGAGGTTAGGGGGGAGGTGGTGGCGCCGTGAGGGTAAGCAGGGCCAGGTGTACGTATTAAGATTAAGTGAGTACATAGACGTATAGATAGACGCACGCTGTTTAAGATGTACATGGCCATGTCCGCTCCCATGCGCTTTGCAATCCAAATGCCCAAAACGCCGGTAATCGTGCCAATCAACTTGTTACCCCGTATCATATCGTTTCACGGCCCAACACCACCGACCGACCGACCGAGTCCAGCACTTCTCCCTTGCTCCTCAGCGCCTCCGTCCCCTTCCCTCCTGTCTCTCTCTCCAACCGAAATCGTACACCAACTCCCATCCATCCACCCGCACGCACCGTCCCAAATCGTCATGAAGCGTACTCGTAAAAATGCCGCGGATGCAGTGGCTGCTTCATGATGCAACTAATAACGCGCTCGCCGAAGGCGACAGCGATGAAGAGGTAGAGTATCGAGAGGGTTTCCAGCATTGCGCCGTGGGTGTTTGTGGGTTTGTTTGGAGAATCGCAAAGTGAGGTGGGTGGGTGCGTCGATTATGATGCGAAGCCGCACAGGCAGATTGGGTGTTGTATGTAGTATAGGCAGTTTGCTGTGCTGTAGTGTCGTATATTGGTTGCTAAGACCTCGCGAGCGGAGACTCCGTGATCTCTCTCTCTCTCTCTCTCTCTCTCTCTCTCTGTAGAGTGGATGCAGTATTGCGCCGATTTGGGTCCGTCAAATATGTATGTACGTTGCTTGTTGGGTTTGCAAAAACTCACCATGCAGTTCATTATATACATATTTACTTTTCATCCTGGTCGCCCGTTTTTCGGGGTCGAGACTCTCCGGAGAAGGGAGTTGGGAGTGAGTGTGGCGGGCGCCGAAAGCGGGGTGCGGCTAGACCTGGGCTGATCGCCGGTTTCGGTTACCGGATTGGGGTATATCGCGCTGCGGGTACCTATTATGGGAGGAGAAGGGTTTGCGTGATCGTGCGAGTAAATTTTCTGTCTTGTGGTTGGTGTAGTTGTTGGATTTTGATACGGAGGGAATGTGTCCAGGGTCTATATGTGGGCGGGGTTGGTGCGCGTGCTGGAGTTTAAAATCCTTGGATGGAGGAGGGGGGGTGGAGTTTTAGGTATGCCAAAGTTTCGCCTTGTGGGGAGAAGGGTAGTAAGTGGTTAGTTTAGACTAATATGGGGTTGGCTAAGGATAATTATACTGCTGGTTATACCTAGGTAGTCTGGGAAAAGACATAGAAAGGCTTGAATTTCGTACGAACGGTATAGTAGAAGACTGTAAGTCGACGTGGTTGGTCGCATTCATATATCATGGACATTTTCCATACCATTGACGCGCCCAACCGAAACGTTGTGCTCGCATTGGTTGCCAGGGCTTAACATAAACGCGCTCTTAAGTGGGCGCTGGTGCCGTCTCTGACAGTGCGGTTGAATACATGCAAGAAAAAGCGAAGCATTTACACCGAACCGGGTAACTTTGAATGTAGCACGAATATACGTAGAATCGGAAAGGAGGTATTCAAGCAGTGAGCTGTTGTTGTAGAGATACAGAAGCCACAAGCTTTACAAATCTAAGCCAAACAGAATTCAGGTTGGAAAATGAAAATTAATGTAAACGAGAACGTAACCCGCAATAATGACATGAAAACGTGTGCCACGTACACGAAGTTCCCAAATTTCAGCCGGTGTTACCCTATAGGTCGCCTTCTGGTAGATGGGAGATTCCTTCTCCCTCTTTTCTTCTTCCTCACTAATACAAACATTTCTTTTTCTTACTTTTTACCCTTGTCTTGGTAATAATCATACGAATCCTCTGCCGAAGATAAGAATGCATATGGGGCGCCAAAGCTTGCAGTGGTGCTCCACGATGCCTCAAGCAAACTTTTTCTGAGCATCCCTCTTCTCTACAGAGAAATGGTCGTTCATTTTTTGAAAAATGTGTATCCCGCTGAATTTTTTTGCAAAGCCATTTGAGTAGCAAGGACA
The DNA here is from genome assembly GCA_014281115.1 of Laburnicola sp. R22_1. NCBI lineage: Eukaryota > Fungi > Ascomycota > Dothideomycetes > Pleosporales > Didymosphaeriaceae > Laburnicola > Laburnicola sp. R22_1. Next base: position 739,673 of record JACONQ010000015.1, read on the forward strand.
GTTAATCCGATGGCACTTGAGTAAATCATTTCCGCACGCTAGGTCACATTACATATACTGACCCATGAAATAAGAAATAAATTCGATATTTCGTTTTTGCAAGCTATCCACTCCTTTAGTGTCTTAAAAATGAAATGCAGACAAAGAAGTAATAGTCCGGCACCCAAAACTAACCTTACCACTAAGCCCCCAAGGCCGGCGACTCCAAGACCTAGTATCCTCAAGCCTAAGCCTACGTCTTTGATCATGCCCACAAGGAATGAACATAAGATAAGCGCCCATGGAATGACAATCATGAAGGCAACGCCACGCCGTATGATCTTGTTAGCCTTTCTCTGTGGGATTCTAGCATTTAGAATCTCAGAGAACCAACTCAAAAGCTTCAAAACTGCCACTACAGTGATTGTAATCGTTCCTAACAGAACGATAACGCCGAAGAAGTCATACAGTAAATAATGCAAGTCTACAAACCGGGTCTGCATGCTGAGAATAGAAGATGCCAGAGACAGGGGGAGGAATATAACAGCAAGCAAGCTAAGGAGCCAAAGCTCAGATGACTCATGATAACCTCGTCCGATCTCAATGAACTTCAATCGTCCTTCTAAGCGTCTTGAGATAGAATCCGACCTCTGATTCACCTCTCTGCATTTTCCTCGGATTTCGATAAGTAGCTCGCGGAATTCCTGAACGTCGGGCAGGTCGCCAGTCAGTTGGCAGGCTTCAAGTAACGATTCAAGTGCCCCAGCAAAAATAGCCGCGGCATGTTGGATATGCTCCCAGAAATACGAGTCCTTGGACATTACCTGAAGGAAAGAAGACGTGATCGTCGTACGCCCTGGATCCGAAAGGTGCTGTAAGAATGTATTGTGAAGATTTTCGATGGAGGATAAGGTTTTGACGTGCCCAGAAAGTGCAGCATGACATAAGCGGAGTATAAGCATGCGCTGTTGCATTGCCTTAGTAGCAATATTTGCTTTGTTCTTTTCGTATGAATCGTCCAATTCGATGATTGCGAGTGCAAGCTTGTAGAGCTGAACGCCAACATGGTGTTGAGCCGAGTTGGGAATCGTATCGTTACGGTAAGCAGGGACATCGGATACACAGGAAATGAAAGCTTCATTCTCAACAAATAAGCATATGATAATGAAGTAGTCTGAGGTAGGCTTCATACCGGACATATGGTTGTCATCTTGCTAGACACACCTAACTCTTATCCTAGTGCGAATTAAGCCGCCGAAAAGGCCTACTGGGAATTCTGAGGCGCTGAATGTGTAAATTGGAGAGAGCCACCAGAGCATCTGGTTGTTTAGTAGCCGGTGATTGAACGTTGACATTGTTGTGGTCGTTGTATAGAAATTGGCGAAATTTTCGAAAACTAATTGCTCAACATACGCCCTGAATGGTTCGTCGACTTCTAAACCCTGTTCAATGTATAGTCGACAAGAGTGAGACTGCTGCGGCGGAATGCTATTAAGGACATCCATAACCCGTCGGGTGGTGGGATCCTGTGTGCTTCCTCGTAATTGCGAAGCAATGTTTGGCAGGAACGAGAGATCGAGAACATGAAGGTATTTTTCCGTGAGCTTGATCCAGTCTTTTGTTGCGCTACCAGCGTATAGGTCGTTTCCGGCACGCAGAACTCTGAATCCCAACGCCGCTACGTCGAGGGCGGCAGCTGCGGCAGCTACTGTTGACAGTGGGTCCACCATATTGAGTCGTCGCCGCCGTAGAATATGTAACAGCAGAGAAGAGCGTTGATGACACGATTGATTAGAACTAGGGACAAGGCTTGTGTAGGCAACAAAAGATGGGAGACGCTCGGCTGCTGCTTGGTCTATGAACCGGCGCCGGTGGGCTCGAGAGGCATGAGGACGTGGTGGCCTGAGCAGGTCTTTCGCAGCGGAAGGGACAACGGCGGGTTTCCCAGCTTGAGGGCGACGTGAACGGCAAGTATCTATGTTACAAAAGTACGTATCGCTGTGCGTTGGACCGCATCTCGAAATTGTACGATGGCTGTGTCGAGCGGTCGAGACGCCGAGACGCGGTTGCCTGGCTGGCTAAACAACGATGGACTTGGTGTTCCTGGCTACAATAGTGGACGACATTGCACGCGCTGCAGCGGAGGAGGCCATGTTTCTCTTTGCAACCGGCCCTCGCGCAGCCTACGATGAGCTTCTCTGAGGAGTTGAACATGGCTATTCTGGATCTTTGGCAGAGCTGTGGGAGAGTGGAAAGGGACTGAGATGGGATGAAACGATGGTGCGCGTCGACCATCGATATTAATGCTTCACTGACAGGGTTTGCCGGGGAAGCGGTCAACAGATCACGCTAGTGCGCCAAATCATGTGTGAGGGGGCCCGGGTACCTCCTTGTTCATGAGATACAGTTTGAGATGATCAACGTTCTTTTCTTGATAAATTTCATTCAACATAATGCGGCATACCTCTTCATATACACGTATCGAAGCTAGATCTAGTCATCAACCACCTCCACCTTTCTTCCCCACCAATGTAGGCAGTTTGACCTTGCCCAACTGTGCACCACCGACCTTTTGTACTTGCGCAACTGCATCGCCTAGCAACACTCTTATCGCACCTTCTAGCCTCCTGTCTTTCTTGCTCCTCATCCACAACAACACTACCCCTAGAATAACGATATCGATAGCAACGTGCTTAACGCTCCCCCACATAAGTCTCCATATGAATCTCAAGAAGAGAAATTTCTTCGAAGGGCTGAATAATCGCTTCGACTCTAACTGCTCTCGCAGCGCTGCGACTTCGGCTGTCATCTTGACGAGGGCTTGTTCGACGCGCTTCTGCCATTTTTGCGTGGCGACAGACTCTTGTGGTGGCTGGGCGGGCGCAGATGGTAACGCTGGCGTGAGTCGGGACATGAAGCTTCGTTGCTGCGGAGGCTTCGAAGGCGTATAGGGTACGGGCTCTTGAGGCTTGAGGTCCGCCTGCACGCCTGCGTCTTCCGAGTTGGGGTTGTACTGTGAATCCGGCGCGTCTACAAACTCCTCCTCCCCCTCAAGCTCCGCTTCCTGCTCTTCTAGTTCCTCCTCGCTCTGGCTCATGGGGCTCTTGATCTGCAGCGGCCCCTCATCATCCTCATCGTTCTCATTGCCCAAACCCACTGCCCTTGTCTTTCCTTTGCCACTTCCGGCTGTGAAACTTCGATAGTTTGGAGGGATGTGCAAGCCCGTGGAGCCGAGCGTCTGGCTCTGTAGTGGGGAAGATGACGATGATGAGGGAACGTTGGACTTGACTTGGTCCCAGACAAATTCCAGTTCCGCGACGAGTTCGCGTGAGTCGGGCGAGGGGGAGGCGTACTTGTGCATCGTGTCGATCAGCGTCGTGATATATCTCCGCTTCGCTTCGGTTCTCGATATGCCGTTCTGCTGTTTCCACGCGTCCCTAGCGCACCATATCAGCATGGTACAGTGAATGAAGGGAGGCGTGCCGTACCATTTCTCCCGCGCGCGATGCTCTTCTTCACTACTTCCTTCCGGTCTCTCCATTATACCGTCGACGTCACCCTCTGGTGCCTGTTAGGCGTGAATTGGAGGCGCTTGTGGGATGAGCGTACCCATGGCCTGCTTGTACAACCCGTACAGCTTCAGTCGCGTTGCCGACGGCGGCTTCTGCGATCCCGTGCGGATCTTGTTGACGGTGTTGAGCGCATGGCTAAAGACTCTATCTGCACACCACCACGCATTAGCACGCATCCTTTATACATCATGGTTGCATATCCACCTGAAGAACGTACCCACGGAGTCTGACATCACGAGTCTTGATTACGCGCCCCGCAATCGGGCGCGCTTTATCCAAAGGCGCCAGGACAAACAAATGAGCAGAGCGACGAAAAGCAGCGCGCAGTATGCAAAAGAAGAAGCGAGCGGCGGACGTAGACGTCGTGCATGGCGATAGCTACGGCGCTGTTCCATGGTGGAGTGCTGGCGGCCATGTCGGCATTGATAGGGCCTCGGCTCGGAAAAGGCCCGTCGAGACCCGATTCACATGCGAACTTTCGAGATGCAACTTTTAAACTAACTTGGTAGCATACTGCGTTCCAGCGATCCATTCGATTACTCAGGCACTTTTTTTACGGTTCTTTTCCAGAGGCCATTGTTTACTCTCACTCTCCCAGCCGATTGAATACCGAGCTGATACCCTTGGATGAATCGACGACGGACACACTGCACCACTGCGAGTCATTCGAAACGCAAGCGAAGTATTACCATCCATAGTTTCATCGGTCGCACGAACTGTAGAAAAGCACTGGATCAAGAAGATATCAATGTACATCAAGCCAAAATATTCCCAATTAGGCAACCGAATCCGACGAACGGAATACATCCATTACATCCGTACATACATACAACAACAATCCTTTCAGCCATCAATTCTCTCCCAGAAGAACAAGGGTTTTCCGCGCTGTGCATGCTCAAGGGTCTCAACTGTTACGCCCAAGTCACAAAGATACAATTGACTACAGCGCATGGGCAAGCAGTAAGATTGCTGGCCTGGACTTTTAAAAGCTTTCACTGCCCGGATATTGTCGAGACTGCCGCTGATAAAGTTGGAGAAGACTTTCCATATGCTGCATAGACACGAGTTTGCTTTTTTTACATACCTGGAGCTCATCCCACTCGTTGTACGGAGGAACGTCGTATTTATCACAGTTCTCAAATTCAAAAACGTTACAACATGCTAAAACTGTAGGGGTCTTTTAAACTCTATTAACGCACCTACTCTAAATCATTTCTCGACAACAATGCCCTCCGAGAAGAAAACCATTCGCAATATCCAGCCAGACTTATGGTCAAAATATCATGACTCGAGTGGACTCCATTCTAGCTCGCTAATTGTGGTAGCTGTCCTGCTCATCGCTAGGCTCGTTATCTTCCCAATTTGAATGGGTTGGAGAAGCGCGAGGACAAGGGGTGACTGGAGTCCAGATGATGGAGAGGACCTTAGGGGGAAGGGAAATGAAAAAGGTCAAGACAAAGGCAAGAATAGAGCGGCCAACACCATACAGTTAAGCACTGTCGTAGAGCCACAACAATCCCAAGAGCATGACGGCAAGCTAAGGTTAAGCCTGCACCCAGATATCCCTCCAACTCGACTACAATCTTGAAGCATGCTGCCAATCGGAATATCATCCAGGGGTACATGTAGTTCTCCCTCAACTCCCTCAAGGTCTACCCTGTTCTTAGTCGTTGGTTGGCGGTAAAGAAATACCACCGTGAACGATATTGTAATTAGGATGCATAGTAGGTGATCGTCCAATGCTTGATAAAACATAAGCAACCTTGACGAGTTTTGGCTTAGCGCATACATCAGTGTGGCCATCGGCTGCTACATTGCACATCACTCTCAACATATCTTCAATTTTGCTGGATCGCGGAAAAAGCATGGAAATGTCGAGCTTCTGAATAATGGGTTCGGTGAGCGGATAAGTTGGCAGAATTACCTAGAGTGTACATATACACGACCACGCTTACCAAATCCGGTAAGTCAACTATGAGTCGACATGAGCCAGTAACACAAACACTTCATCTCACCCCGCTGACAGGAAATCCATAAACCCAGCATCACCAAACCATATAAAACCCTCGCTCACACCCCTCAACAACCATCCACCACACCCCCAAAATGACATACACGTATCCCACCATCCCACTCACCTCTCCCCTCCCCTATACCCCCCTCCCCCCAACCGCAACAACCACCCCTCTCCCCCCATCCCTCACCTCCCCACCCCCACCAACGCCCAACTCCAAATCCATCTTCGCCTTCTGGAACACAGGCATCCACACACTTCCCCCCTACCTCCTCCGTAACATCCTCGCCTGGCACCGCCGCTACACCCCCCTCGGCTGGACAATCTACATCTTCGACAACGTCCCAGACTCCCCACTCAACATCGCCCACTACATCGACACGACCTCTCCCGCCGTCGTGCCCGATGCGTTCCGCGCCGGCACGCTAACCGGCACCTACGCCGCGCAACACACCTCCGACCTGGTGCGATTCCCGCTCCTGCTAAAATACGGAGGCGTCTACCTAGACGTCGGGGTCCTCCTATTCGGCGACCTAGACGACCTTTGGACACGCCACATCGCCAACCCCGCTTCACCGTTCGACTTCGCAGGCTTCACAATGGGCGACGCACCGGAGATATCCGCCGTGAATTTCGCGCTGATAAGCAGCGTTGACAACGCGCTGGTGCGGCGCGCGCATCATATTTTCCTGCAGCTGTGGGCGGGGAAAACGGACACCAAGGGCGCCAGTCGGCATCCGCTTGTGCGCCATGTGCCGCTCATGCGGGTGCCGCAGGAGGTTGTGGTCGAGGTTGCGGGCGCGGAGAAGATGGTGATTGACGATGAGGCGATGACGGATTATGCGGTGCAGATTCAGTGTCTTGGGGCTGCGCAGCGGTGGGTGGATGAGGAGGGGGGTTGGGATGGACCGCGCTATGTCAGGGAGAGGTGTTGGCTGTATAGTATGATTGATGCGGCGTATGTGCATGAGACGATGACGAATTGGACGAGTAAGAGGCAGTTTGATTTGTTTTGCTTGGAGTTGCCGAAGGCGGGGGAGGAGGAGACCGAGGAGCAGGCGTTGGCGAGGGGAATTGTGGAGAAGGCGGTGGCTGGGAGTTGGTGTTTGAAGTTGGGGCATGGGTTTTCGGCGAAGTTGTTTGGGGCGGATACGTTGGGGATGTTGTGGAGGAAGAATGATGGGGCGGATTGTAAGGAGGGGACGTATGCGGGGTGGTTGAGGTGGGCGGAGGTGAATTGCAGGCAGGATGTTGCGCCGAAGCCGTTGGAGATTCCACCGTACGAGCCTACCACGAGAGGGCGGTTGACAGAGGGGGTTCGGTCATAACTGTGCTTCGCTGTCATATGCGGCGACAAATAGATAGAAATAGACTTCCATCAAGACGATGAAGAGTCCACATGATGGTGCGAGATGGCTATCGCGCAGTTCCAAGAACAAGCGAAAGGTGACTGCTCCGACTACAAAGCATAGCACATTCTGTGTCATCGCGGCCGCCTGACGGTAAATAGTCACAAAGCGATGAAGTTCACCATGTAGCCCTTAGGGTGCTAGGAAAGCCATCCAATTGTCAGTGCAGAATCTTGCAAAGTAATTTCATGGCGACTGGGTCATCATCGGGAAGAGGTACCTCGCGAGGAGCACCGGGCGATAGCTCCTGACCTTGGACGAAGCGACCGTTGAACATGGCATCAAAGACCGACGAGGCCTCGCTGAGAGCGGCGGAAGATACGAGAAGCTCGAGCGCGGGTTTGTCTTTTCCTCCAAGCTTCAGAAGAACGTCACCTCGCTTGGCAACTTGCAGTTTCTCCGCCATCTCGACGTCTGGCGCGGGCGAGTCGGCCATGGTGAGATCTACGACGTGGAGTTAGCTTGAATCAAAGAAGTATGTACGGGAGCGTACCGCGCGACAGTTTAGGGCGACTCTGCACGCTTGTACTAGGTCTGGGTTGAGGGTGAGGGTGTCGTAGCAGAGGTTGTATTTGGAATAAATAGCCGGGCTTGAGGTGACACGCGAAAGACTGTTGTTGGCCATACAAACCAGCAAATCGATGTAGATGTAGCTGAATCACGTCAAGATTCGGTAAATGCGTCGCAATCGCTAATTGCTTTCTGCTTCCAGGTGTACATGTCGTGAAACCCGTCGTTGTAGGAGGACCAGCAGTACATGGCTATGAGCTGAAGGTAAGCTTTGACGCTTCAGGATAATGTGTGTTTAGGACGCTTCTGGAGAACATTGGCCAAGATTTTGAGATTCACAGATGTTGGGCCTGCTCCGTGTCGGGATGGTAAAGGTTCATGGTAGAAAATCAGTTGGATGCTGCTCAGTAAAAGGACAAAAGGACAGTAATACACGCGTCAAAGAAGCCGACGCGACGCTAGCCGAGCAATCTGGCGGGAGGTCGAGGATAGATGCGGCAAACATGGCCCTGGAGATGGCGCGGGCTTCGGACTTCTTATGGAAGCTGCGACTACAGAAGCTGCAAGAGCTGCCCTCGTATCTAACCGCATCAAGTAGACCGTGAGGGGCAGGGACGATGCATGTCACGATGCAGCTCCCCAGTTCCACGACCGACCCGAGCCATCTCCTCCTCGGCCGAATCTCGCCCGCACTTCCAGCGACAGCCCCGCGACACGGCCGAGTTTCCACGGCGCAGCTATGGAGATACGTCGCACCCGCACTCTGGCGAAACTGGACCGCTTGCGCCCCGCTGAGCCCCATCGCTCCCTGTCAGATTCTCTCTATCGTGCATGGTTGGTCTTGGGGCGGACATGGCTTGCTCCATCTCCATGTAGCCATCCGTTCCAGACGAAGCCATGCTCAGCCTCCGAGATGCCTTTACGATGAGATGCAACTCCAAACGCCCGTCTCCTTGTATGAGCGCATCTGACACACATGGTACCTCGATGTCTGCCGTGCCGCGTAGAGCTGGCCCTCTGAAGCTAGCCCGCCCCTCGACGCTGTCCAACCTGCAGATTGGGCCCGACGAGCCTTTGACGCCGTACCGCACCCACACTCCAGGAACAGGCACAGGGCAGCTCCGTGAAATAAGCGGGCAAGCAGGGTGCGCCGGCCGTCGTTCGCGTCTGGCCGCCGCGTAGCATCATTCGCTGCGACCCCGCACCGCCAGCCATCAGAAGGCATTTCCCAAAAGGCGACCGTGTTTCCCGCAATATCCACGGGCCACTTGGCCTGCAGAACGGCACTGCAAAAATGGAGTGGGGAAGCTAAGGTTGTGACCCCCAAATGACCGAATGGGGCGCCTGGACGCCGCGAAGCTGTGCTCTGTAGGGTATTTAAGTCCCCTTCGGTCCGTCCAAGGCCCTCATCCCATCAACGAAAACTCTTTTGTGCATAATCCTCAAGGATCCTCAAGGATTCCAAAACCTTTACGTCACGAACTACTGCGAGAGGTATGAGACGACGGCGGCTATATCCCAGGCCTGCAAGCTAACCCTGGCTGAATCAGATTCACGTAGGCTCTGCTTTATAAAGCGCACACGACCTCTCTTCTCTACTTCTCTTCCACAGTCAAAATGGTATTTCTCCGCTCAGCTTCCCGGCTTGCACGCCCTGCCACCTCTCTCCTCTCCGCACGAGCCAGCCCACGACTCACTGCTGGAGCCTCCTTCCGTCAGCCGAATCCGATCCGAACGCTAACGGCGACTGCTACACAACAGGGCAAAGTACTCCTCGTACTGTACGATGTAGGTCAATTGCACCCCAATGCCTCGCAATGGACAGCTGACCATAGCAGGGCGGCATCCACGCCGAGCAGGAGCCCCAGCTCCTAGGCACCACCGAGAACGAGCTGGGCATCAGGAAGTGGATCGAGGACCAGGGCCACACTCTTGTTACCACGTCGGACAAGGAGGGCGAGAACTCCAAGTTCGACCAGGAGCTCGTCGACGCCGAAGTCATCATCACCACGCCGTAAGTCGAAGCTACCCCGCACTGCGCTTCCGCTCCCGAGATTGCCCCGCAAACAAGTTCCCCGCATTGTCTCGCCCGAATATGGAAGACGCGTCAGCTAACAATTGATTCCCCAGCTTCCACCCCGGTTACCTGACCGCTGAGCGTCTGGCAAAGGCGAAGAACCTCAAGATTGCCATCACGGCTGGTATCGGTTCCGACCACGTCGACCTCAATGCCGCAAACAAGACCAATGGCGGAATCACCGTCGCTGAGGTCACGGGTTCCAACGTCGTGTCCGTCGCCGAGCATGTTGTCATGACCATCCTCACTCTCGTCCGTAACTTTGTGCCCGCCCACGAGCAGATCGCTGCCGGCGAGTGGAACGTCGCTGCTGTCGCCAAGAACGAGTATGACCTCGAGAACAAGGTCGTCGGTACCGTCGCCGTTGGCCGCATTGGCGAGCGTGTGCTCCGCCGTCTCAAGGCATTCGACTGCAAGGAGTTGCTCTACTTTGACTACCAGCCGCTTTCCGCCGAGAAGGAGAAGGAGATTGGCTGCCGACGTGTCGAGAGCCTCGAGGAGATGCTCGCACAGTGCGATGTTGTCACCATCAACTGCCCGCTCCACGAGAAGACCCGCGGTCTGTTCAACAAGGACCTCATCTCCAAGATGAAGAAGGGTGAGTCTGCCCAATTGTTTGCTTGTTTGATTCTGACTCGTCTAGGCTCATGGCTCATCAACACCGCCCGTGGCGCCATCGTCGTCAAGGAGGATGTTGCTGAAGCGCTCAAGAGTGGCCACCTCCGTGGATACGGTGGTGACGTCTGGTTCCCGCAACCCGCACCCAAGGACCACCCGCTCCGCTATGCCCAGAACCCATGGGGCGGAGGCAACGCCATGGTTCCCCACATGTCTGGTACTTCTATAGATGCCCAGAAGGTACGTCTCTTCTTCCTCAACCTTACTATAGCATCTGCTCACAGAATTCCAGCGATACGCCGACGGCACCAAGGCCATCCTCGACTCCTACTTCTCTGGCCGCCACGACTATAGGCCCGAGGACCTCATCGTCCACAAGGGTGACTACGCAACCAAGGCCTACGGCCAGCGCGAGAAGAAATGAGGGTTCTTTGTTGCATGATTCCCACGTATATATTGTTCTACTAGTTCGGCATGGAGTCGCACGGGGTATTTTTCGGATGTTTTATCAAAACCAATCATCAATATTATCAGACGTCGTACGTACCGTCTAAGCCATGAGGTGATGAAGCTCGGGATGCAGATGGGTATCCCTCTACTTGAAAGAAGATTGTGTAGTATGAATCGGGCATTGGGTGTCTGCACAGTGCAGTGGATGCATGAATTCTCGTCGGATAGTTGACGCGTACATCACGTCGTAGCGGCCTGTTGGATGTTACCCAAAACTGATACGATTGTTTGTGAGGAATATGCAAAAAGGTGTAGATAGAGAGCACCGAACACCATAGGTTTATGCACAAATTCCCCTCCCTCAATATCTTCGCGAAGTCGACAAGGACCGCCGTCGGCCGTCGTCCTCGTCCTCTCCATCACTCTCGTCTTTGAAGCCCTCCTCAAGCTCCCGGCTCAATCTACAATGCTCCTCCATGATACTCCGGCGCTGCTCCAGGGCCTCTCTCCTCGGCGCATCCACAGGATCAAAGCCGACCATATCCTCGCCCTCCTCGTCGTCGAACAGCTCGTCCTCATGGTGCTCTTCCCCGCTCCCGTCCACGACGACGCGTCTGCGCAGGGCCCAGCCCGAGGGGACGAAGAGGTTGTGCAGGGCGTCGGAGAGGCGCGTTCGCCAATTTGCGGTGCTCGAGGCGACGCCGGCGGGCATGGGCAAGTACTGGCTGTAGCGGGTGCGGTGGCGGCGCACAAAGGGGATGATGGCGTGGGCGAGGGCGACGTACAGGAGGGCGGCGAGGAAGAGGGGGATGAGGAGGCTCTGGGGGAGGTGTAAGCGGGGGGGGGGGTGGGTGTTGGCTGGTTGGCTGGTTGGCCGGCTGTGTGCATGGGACGGGTCCAGCTGCTGGGCCATTCACTAACCTTGACTACGTGTGTGAAGGCCGCCATGGTGGAGCGGCTGTGCGTTTGTTTGTGATGTCGGTCTACCTAGGTACTCTTGTGTGTGTACCGGATGCGTGTATCTTTTGCGGCGCCTCGGCGCTGCACGCGTGCCACGTCCGCGTACGTTCGCGATCACGTCCACGTCCACTGTCGCCAGGGCCCGTGACGTCGAGGAGAGGTGAGGTTCAAACAGAGTCGAGTTGGGGAGCGCAAGGTGCAGCGGCGGCGCGAGCAGGCCGGCGGAGGGCCAGGTCCAGCCGCAGCAGGCCGGCCTACGGTCCAAGCACGTTTCAGGGGCGCCTTTTCCACCGCGTCTCACGTCCCGAAGCGGAAGCATGGGAAAAGCATCCACGGTGCCCGTCTGCCCGCCCACGGCCACGAGACACGCGGTGCCGCGCCGTGCATAGCACATCCTAGCTGCGAGAGAGGCTTGCCCGTCCCATAGGACATGTCTGTGTTCTTGACCAGGAGTGCCCGCTAACGCTCGCCGCCGCCAGACCGCAACCGCGACCGGTAGCCCACGACACTCCTGATTCCTGCTATCCTATCTACACCACAGTGAACCACGACCTGCTGCGCCCTCGCCCTCGCCCTCGCCCTCGCCCTCGCTCGCCCCACCCTCGACGTTTCAGGCGCCCCAGGCACACTGGCGGCCGACGCCCAGCCCAGCCCAGCCCAGCGCGGGCACACGACGAGTGCAGCAGCACGACACGCTGCGAGACGCCGCCGCCGCACCGCACCGCACCGCACCGCATAGACGATGCCGCCCGGCACGTCGCAGGACACCAAGGACACCAAGGGCCGACAGTCCTCGGCGGGCAAGTTCTTCGGCCGCCGCCTGCACAAGGACAAGGACAAGGACAAAGAGAGGCCGAGCAATGACGCCCACCTCACGGCTCAGAGCCCGCCCGGGAGCGCCCACGGCTCGCAGTCGTCGCGACATTCGCACCGCCACTCGAGCTCCGTCGCCTCGGTAGACCGCCCGCTGTCCATGGGCCTGGAGCCCGGACTGGCCATGCAGGCGGGCGTCTACTCTTCCATCCCCTACGACCACTCGCCAGACGGCAGGACACCGCGCCCGACCAACGACGGCGCATCGCGATACGGCGCGCCACAGCCACACCACCTCGACAAGAGCGCCGCCGACTTTCACCAATATCCCGTGTTCGACCCGACCAAGATGCCGCAGAACGGCTACGCCAGCGCCGGGCCACCGCGTCCGCCGCCGCACGCATCCGGCACCACAATCGCCTCGAGCCAGCCAGGCGACAGAGGCGTGTCGATGCAGCAATGGGGCGACGGGCGGGGCAGCAATGGCTATCTTTCATATGCGGGTACCGACTCCTCTGCGAATACCCGCACCTCCTCCGACCAGGCGAGCGTCTACTCCAACGACTCCAAAACACGCAGTTCCAATGTCTACTACCCGCAGAACCCGTCTCAATTCACTTTCTCCTCTATCGGCTTGGATGCTGGTAGCCTCCTCCCCACCGCCGTAGGACTACCGCGCGATTCGCATCGCAACCTGCTGCACTCAAACCACCCCTCCGCTTTCTTATCGACTACCTCTTTCGGACAAAATAGCAACAGCAACGCCATTCAAAGACCGCCGGACCATGTGGTGGAGCAGGAATTCATGAACTTGATGGTCAAAAGAGGGTGGAAGAGCTTGCCCGAGCAGGCCAGGCGGCAAATGGAAGCCTACAAAATAGACAAGAAGTGGACGCTGGTGCACCAGGACAAGCTGGCCGAGCTCAAGCACGAGGAGAGGAAGCGCCAGACACAGCGGAATACATACATTGGAGGCGGAAATCAGGACATCCTAATGAGAGCTGAAGAGGAGGGTTCCCCGGAATGGTATGTCAAGAAGGTCATGGACAACTCGATTACGATAAAGCAGATGTCGAGTTTGGAGATCAGTCTGCGTACGCAGCCTATTGCGTGGGTGCGGGGCTTCATCGAGGCACAGGGGCAGATCGCGCTCACCAACGTGCTGGCCAAAATAAATCGCAGGAAAGGGCAAGGACCCGCGCCTCCAGCTAATTCGATGGCGCAAAAGGCCGAGAATGATACAGAGCGAGAATATGAGATCATCAAGTGCTTGAAAGCGCTGATGAACAACAAGTACGGCGCCGACAACGCGCTGAACCACCCATCCATCATCCAGGCCCTGGCTTCATCGCTCATCTCCTCGCGTTTGAACACACGAAAGATCGTGTCCGATGTCCTGACCTTCCTCTGCCACTGGGGCGACGGCGCTGGTCACGAGAAGGTTCTACAAGCTCTTGATGCTCTCAAGGTGCTGTATGGCGAGAATGGCCGCTTTGACGCTTGGATGCGTATTGTGGAAGTCACCGTCGATGGACGCGGCAAGATGGGCTCCCTGGTGGGCGCCTCAGATGAAGTTCGCAGTGGAGGAATTGGTGTGGAGAACCTGCTGATGGAATATGCCATCGCTACACTTTTTCTCATCAACATGGTCGTGGACGCCCCGGAAAGAGATCTGCAGCTGCGAATGCACATCCGCGCGCAATTTACAGGATGCGGCATCAAGCGCATCTTCAAAAAGATGGAGGGTTTCCAGTACGATGTCATTGACAAGCAGATCGAACGGTACATGTCGAATGAAGCCATCGACTACGAGGACTACCTGGAGCGCGAGAACAACTCTATGGTGGACAGCGTCGAGGGCGAAGTCAAAGATCTCAACGACCCAATACAGATTGCCGATGCCATCTCAAGCAAGATCACCAACACCCGGGCGGCGGACTATTTCGTATCGGCCATGCAGCATCTGCTGATCATTCGTGATACTGACGGCGAGGACCGCCTGAGAATGTTTCAACTTGTGGATGCGATGCTTAGCTATGTTGCCATGGACCGTCGTTTACCAGATATGGACCTGAAGCAAAGTTTGAACTTTACTGTCCAGTCTTTGCTCGACAAACTATATACCGACTCGGAAGCCCGACAGGTGCGAGACGAAGCGATCGAGGCCCGACAAATTGCCGATTCTGCCATTGCTGAACGCGACGACGCAAAAGCCCAGCTTGCGTTAGGCGCAGATGGCTTGGTGCAGAAGCTTCAGAAACAGCTTGCAGAACAAGAGAACATAATCGCCGTGCGGAGCAGGCAAATCGAACAGATGAAGTCTGAGCTAGCCGAGATACAGAGGGTACGGGCCCAGGAGCTACAGAGAAACGAGCTGGAAACGCGCGAGTTGTACTTGATGCTTAGGGATGCTCAAGACGTTGCAGCGTCAGCAGCTAAGAAGTCTGGAAAAGAAGGACTTGGTGCTAGTGACCCAGCGCAAATGCAGGGTATTTTGGACCGGGATAGGTTGATGAACAGACTCGAGATTCAGTTGCAGCGAGCGAAGACACAAGCAACTCTGGAAGGAAAAGCTCTTGGTCAGGTGCAACCGAGCGAGAAGTTGAGAGAGCTTCGAGAGAAGATGGAGGGCCAGGTCGACCAGGACTTTGACGGTGTAGATCCCAACTCCTTTGGTACATCAAGAGCAAAGAGCGGTATCGTGCGCAGGAAACCTGTCAGCGGTAACGTCGACGGCGATGAAATGATGCCGGATGTGTATGAAGACGACGAAGACGAAGAGGAGGACGCCATCATCGAGAAACCTAGGCTGATACAGATGCACAAGCCCAAACTGAGTAATGCTCGCCCTCCTACTGACCTGCTAAATGAGATTGCGGCCAAAGTCAAGCCGTACGGCGACTCCGAAGCGGACGAGCAGGACGTTGGGATGATGTCCACAGACTCTGACGCTACAACAAAGGCACCATCGCAACCACCTCCTCCGTCGCCCATGCCTGGTACTGTTGCTGGTATGCCTCCACCACCCCCTCCACCCCCTCCGCCACCTCCAGGGCAGCTTGGCTTTCCTGGTGGTATGCCTCCGCCACCACCGCCGCCGCCACCTCCTCCCATGCCAGGCGCAAAACGCCCCGGATTCATGCCCAAGGGTGCTTTCAATGCCGCTCCTTCAATCAATATGAGTGGGCCGCGGCCGAAAAAGAAGCTCAAAGCTCTGCATTGGGACAAGGTCGATGCGCCCCAGTCCACTGTTTGGGCCGCCCATGGTCTGACATCGGAAGAAAAAGAAGAGAAGTATCGGGAATTATCCAAGAAAGGGGTACTGGAGGAGGTTGAAAAGCTCTTCCTGGCGAAGGAGATCAAGGCCATCGGCAAGAAGTCGGCCAAGAAGGACGACAAGAAGCAAGTTATCTCGCACGATCTGATGCATGCTTTCCAGATCAGCATGGCCAAATTCTCGCAATATTCCGCTGAGGAAGTCTCCAACATGATCATCCATTGCGACACCAAGATCCTTGACGACCCCGTCGTCATGGACTTCCTGCAAAAGAAGGATTTATGCGATGTACCTGACAATACAGCGAAGCTTCTAGCGCCCTATTCCAAGGATTGGACGGGACCGAATGCTAGCGAAAGCAAACGCGAACAGGATCCGAACGACCTTACGCGAGAGGACCAGATCTACTTGTACACAGCGTACGAGCTGCATCACTATTGGAGAATTAGGATGCGAGCGCTTTCTCTTACTCGCACTTACGAATCCGAGTACGACGAAATCTCCGCCAAGCTTGTCGAAATCTCGAAAGTGGCAGACAGTCTGAGGAGCTCTTCTAGCCTGATCAGTGTCTTGGGTCTTATCCTCGACATTGGTAATTATATGAACGATGCAAACAAGCAAGCGACTGGCTTCAAACTGTCTACCCTATCCAGACTGGGCATGTTGAAAGATGACAAGAACGAATCCACCTTTGCTGATCTCGTCGAACGCATTGTCAGGAATCAATATCCTGGCTGGGAAGACTTCACAGACGAAATCAGCGGTGTGATCACTGCCCAGAAGATCAACGTGGAGCAACTGCAGACCGATGCTAAGAAATACATTGACAACATTACGAACATCCAGATGTCGCTTGACTCGGGCAATCTCTCTGATCCCTCCAAGTTCCATCCCGAGGACAAGGTGGCTATCGTGGTGCAAAGACACATGAAGGAGGCTCGGCGAAAGGCAGAGCAATTGCAGGTGTTCTTGGAGGACATGCAGAAGATGTACGACGATATCATGGCCTTCTATGGTGAAGACCCACAGGACGAGAGCGCCAGACGCGACTTTTTCGCGAAGCTGGCGAACTTCGTCATGGAATGGAAGGTGAGGCACAATCAACAGATGCGTGCTCACAACGAGATGCTAACATGTACTCCAGAAATCCAGAGAGAAGAACAAGCAGTTGGAGGAGCTTCATCGCCGGAACGAAGCAAACATCCGCCGGAAAGCTGCAGCACCCAACGCGCTCTCTGCATCCGCTCTCTCGGATGGCTCCGATGCGCCCAAGTCGCCCGCCAACACGGGTGCCATGGACGAATTATTCAAGAAACTGCGCGACGCCAAACCCGAAGCGAGAGATCAGCGCGACCGCAGACGGCGGGCCCGCCTCAAGGACCGACACCAGGTGCGCGTCGCGAGTGGGCAGGAGATTCCCGAGCTCGGCGTCAACGTGGCCGAAGCTGAAGAAAAAGAAGGCGGCAAAGGCGTGCTCAGCCCGCCCAGCGAAGCCGGCGAGGGCACCCAAACGCCCTCCTCCATCACCAGTCCCACGGAAACAACAGGCGGCGACGTTGCCGACCGCGCAGCCGCCATGCTCGAAGGCCTGCAGGGCGGCACCTCGCTCAACAAAGACGGATCGCTCGTTATCCGCCGGCGGCGAGAAAACGCAGACAGCGAACGGGAGCGGCGGAGGCGGAGGAGACAACAGGCTAGCACGGCGAGTAGCGTGCGTAGCGATGATGCGGGGGGGCTTATGAGTCCGTCGGCTATACCGGAGGAGGGGGAGGAGGAGAGTATGGTTAGGAGGGGGAGCGTTGTTTCTGGGGAGGGGTCCGAGGAGGGGAGCGCGTCGACGCCGATTACGGTGGTGCATCCGCCGAGTCCGGAGGGGAAGAGGGGTGCGGATGGTGATGGGGAGGGGGATGGGGAGCGGAAGTTGCCTACGCCGCCGCCTGAGTTGTAGAGGTAGGGATGGGGGTGGGGATGGATGGGGATGGCGATGGGGTTAAGCGTTGTTGTTTTTTTGGCTTTGTATCGTTGTTGTAATGTATAAGTGTGTGTGGGTGGGTGGTGGGTCGTTTTGGGCGTTTTTCGCATCGCTGGATGGCTGCTTCTGCCTTTGGTTGTTGGTTGGTTGGTTGTGAGGCTGGCGTACTGTTTTACCTTGGGACGTAAGGGGCGCTTGCTTGCTTGCTTGCTTGCTTGCTTGCTTGCTTGGGATGCATGGCATGGCATAGCGTGTGCGTGTGCGTGGGTATCTGTTTTTTTTCCCTTTCGTACCTTTTTTTTTTAAATATAACACATATGCATGCGTGGTTGGTTTGTCGTTGTCTACCTACTACCTAGGATTCTCAGTGTCACTCACGTACGTTGGTTACGAAGTATATAGTACGTATATCCTCCCTCTCCCTCCCTCCCTTATACCGTTCGCTTCTTGGGTTTTTGGGACTATGCATGGCCGGCCTGCTGTGTGTCTCTATTCGAGTCTCGAGTCTAGCCTTGCCTGGCATTTGAACTCTTGGTTGTATGCGTACTATGGAGGGGGAAGGATGTTAGGCTTTAGGCTGTCTGTTCCTTAGACTAGACGGTGTTACTGGGAATGGAGAGAGATGGAGAGAGAGAGAGAGAGAGAGCGCGAAGAGTTTTATAGTCTGGGAAAGGTTAAGTTGACCATAAACAGCAATGAATGAATGAATGGATGGATGAATCATATCGTTCGCCTAGTTTTCAACGCACAAGTATGCCCCCCCGCCGCCTCAAGCTGAACACCTTCCCAGCCCTCCACCCTTGGCGCCCTACTCCTCCACTCCCCCCGCGTACCATTCCCCGCCTCCTCACCCCCCAAAGCCATCACCGCCGCCGCCCTCCCCGCCGCCCTCGTATTCACGCCCAAAGCCTCCCAGCTCACATTCTCCACCGTGTCGCAACTCAAATGATAACACGGATCCGCGGGGACGCCGCCGCCGGTATGGATCCCCGAGCTCGGAATCCCCAGCTGCAAAAAGCCCAGATAATCCGACCCCGTGCCGAAGCCGCCGTAATACGCGGGTTTCCCCGCCGCCACGAGGTACGCCAGCAGGAGCTGTGCGCCGGCCATGTCGGCGGGGTTGGCGCCGGCGTAGACGCCGTACACGGGCACGGGCGACGCAATCATGTCGTAGTTGTAGTAGAAGCGTATGCTGGAGGCTTGCTGGGGGGTGAGGTGCGCGGTGTAGAACAGCGAGCCGACGAGGCCGGCTTCTTCGGCGCCCCAGAAGGCGAAGCGGAGCTTGTTTTGTTGTAGCGGCGTCGTGGTGCTGGGGGGGAAGGTGGCGAGGGCGCGCATGATTTCGAGTTGGGCGGCTACGCCCGAGGCGTCGTCGTTTATGCCGGGCCCGGCTTGCACGCTGTCGAGGTGGGCGCCGAGCATGATGGTGTGCTTGGGGTTGCCGGCGTGGGTTTCGGCGACGATGTTCCAGCTGGGGCGGGCTTCGGTGATGGAGTCTACCATGAGGGTTGCGTGCAGGGTTTCGTTGGCGAGGAGGCGCGCGAGGTAGGACTCGCCGACGGAGAGGGGGATGAGGCCTACGGGGGCGAGGAGGCCGATGTTTTCGGCGCCGAGGGTCGCTGTGTTAGGGGTGCTGGGGGTGTTGTGGAAGAGGAGGACGCCAAGGGCGCCGTGGGTTTTGGCTAGCCGCAGTTTGTTGGATATGCTGCATGTGCCGCGTTTGATGAGGGCGAGGCGGCCCGTTACGTTGACGTTTGTCCATTGGTCGGCGAAGCAGCCTGAGCCTGGGGGATGGCGTTAGTATCGTGGGTTTTGGGGTGGGGGGGGGGGGGGGGTTCAGCAGCGTACCTCGCTCATCGTCGACGGGAACGGCGACGAGTTCGCCTGTAACGCCGTCTGGGAGCGGCGTCGCGTTGTTGTACATGAGCGAGAGGACGTCGACATGTTCGCCGTCTGGGCCTGTTACGGATATTTTCCGCGTCTCTTCGTAGGTGTGGTTGAAATGCTGGGTCCAGGTGCGGAACACGTCGCCATGGTCGCGCTTGATTTGCGACAGGACGTACTCGGATGATGCTGCGTAGCCGGAGGTGCCAAAGGCGCGGTTGTTGTTGTTTTCCTTGGCGATTTTGTCGAGTGCGCGGAGGTGTTGTTCTAGTCTTTCGGGTGCGTGTTAGGACAGTGGTTGCGAAGAACGAGGGACAAGGTGTCAATCACGTGGATGTCGACTTACCCTTCCTGTCCAATTGCAGCTACCAGGTTATCCGGCGTCAATTCCACGTTGTACCCGCCCTGCACCGCCCAACAAGACACCAGCGCTGTAAAGAGGAAAAGCCCGCGCCTCATGTTTTCCCTTGGCTCGAAAAGTGCAGGAAAGCAACACACGACACAGGCCGCGTCGCCATATGGCAATATATCCTATCTGGGCGTGAGGCGCCATGATACCTACAACCGTTGCCAAGCTGTGCATGCATACACGGATTAGCCTGAAAAGGCAGGAACCTGTGTGCCCCGCTGGATGCTGCGGGCTGACCTTCCTGTTGGACTAAGCGCGCCTAGTTGGAACAAGGCTGGCTATCTGGTTGATGGCGCATCTTGTTGATGATGCTGTAGTTTGATGAAAGCCGCCTACCACCGACGCATGTATGGTGGTAGCTGGTCCAGAGGGTGGAAAACAAACAGAACACCGTCTGCATCTGGACCAAAGTCCTTCTTATATACCTCTTTGCTGCTTTCAAAGACACACTACAACCAAGACATTACAAACAGACGGTGTTGACGAACATAAGAAGAAACCCGGCTACGGTGATGGTGATGATGATGATGATATGGTGTCCAGGTTTCATCGAGATTGAAAGATGGCGATTGATTTGACGATACCAAGGATAAGCTATTCTTTCTTGACAACTTTCTCCAAAAACCGTATTGAACTTCCCAGGCCGAAAAGACGCGTCCTCCAAGGAGCAGACGGCAACCACGATACCCTATCGACATTCCCCAAACCGGCTTATTGGTCTATTCGTGCACACCTGCCATCCCTTTCGTCGATGCCCCTGCCAGCGGCATCGGCAGGAACGGCAACGTCGAAGAAGCGCGGAGAGGAGCGGTGAAGAAAGGCGTCCACGGGTGTTCGACGCTCACGAGGTTTGCACGAGGTGTTGGGGTGGAGTATTGCGTAGCGCCTGGGTTGTGGGTACGGCGGTATGGCGACTATTGCATGCACCATAGGTCGCTACAACTTACAAAGCCATTGTGTAAGATCACGTCGCCGTGACCGAGGCTTGACGGGATGACCCAGCACCGCGGCCAATAATACCCCGATCAGATTAAACTCCGGGATCGCCGTTTGCCGGTCAGCCCACGTATGCAGGGTCTCCAACCGTCTTCCAGGTCCAAAATACGCATCACGCTGGTGTAACGTCAACATCAGACAAATCTACCAACATCTGTACCTATGCAATGGGATGGGATATTTCCTTCTGAATGGTGTCGCGATGAACACTACAACTTCTGCTATGCAGCATATTCCTACGCTCAACGCATCGGCTCCGCTGCCGAAGTTTGCAGCGAGGAGCGAGGAACATGGCCAGCGAACCTTGGAAAAGTTTACGTGCCGTCCCGAGGTCAGAGCCGCACCTGCACCATCGTTCCACTTTACGAGCGCATCCGAGGAGAATACGAAGAATTCTCGAACGCACACTGGAAGGATATTGAATGAAACCATTTACGGTCGAGGTTCGGCCCGCTTTTCGTGCAAGGCACATCTCCCGGTGACCTGTGAAGCCCACATGTCTCGACGTTGTACTCGGTCAATTGTCGGCTGTGATTGGGTCGGACACACCACCGACATCACACCACCTGTGTTTTTCGATGCCAGATTGCTCAGCGGTGGATTTTATCTATGTGAGCACAGTAGATACTACACAGTGGCAGTAGACACGATCAATCTCCTGGTGTCAAGTCGAAGTATCGCTCGAAGATGCGCCATGGTCGTCATTATTCATACCGAATACCGGTTTGCGAACCCACGAAAAGGATGCATGACGAACGCACGGCCTATGCAGGGCTCTACCACGGGCGGTTACTCCCGTGAGAAAAAAACTAGTTCAGTGACGGAGCCGGCAATAATGGCAGAGTTCCATTGTTCGTCGGCCGAATCACGGTCCCGCCACACATCGACCCACGCTTAGACGTACCATGGAACGAGGGTGGTGTCTTTCGTTCAGCAGCGTCCCAAGTATATCTTCCCTATTGTCCCTGCCCTCTGTCTTCCAGTACACAGTACTTCTTATTGCACATCCTCAATAACTCAATAACAATATCACCATTACACATCAACCTCAAACACTTATTATGCGCTCTCTCTTCCAAAGAAAGGCTGCCGTCAAGGTAGCCGAGAAGCACCCTTCGCCCATGACGACACCTCCGCAGACACCATCTGAGACGAACTCATATCCCGAGCCCGAAGCGCATCAAGGCAGAGTACCGCTTGTGGCGGTGATTCTGGGAGCGGTTTCTAGCATCGGTGGCTTCATATTCGGATACGAAGCGGGGACCATCTCTGGCTTCCTTGCCATGTCCGATTTCATCAACAGATTTGGCGAGAATGGAGAGTTCTCTGCCGTCCGCTCAGGAACGATTGTCGGTCTCCTATCGTAAGCTCGCCTGCCAGTCCCGCTATAGAACGTATCACTTACATGTCTTAGAATCGGTACCCTTACCGGATGCCTGGGTTCTGCTCCGCTCGCGGATACTTTTGGTCGACGACTTACCATCTGCGGAGCCGCATTCTGGTACATCATTGGTGTGATCATCGAAATCACTAGCAACGATGCATGGGTGCAGTTCGCAATGGGTCGTTTCGCGGCTGGTCTTGGAGTCGGAGCTCTATCCACTGTCGTGCCAATGTACCAATCTGAATCCATCCCCAAGAGAATCCGCGGCGCTGCAGTTTCTTCATACCAGCTATTCATCACCCTCGGTATCTGGACCGCGTACATGGTCAACTTCGGCACCTCGAAGGACTACAACAACAGTGCCCAATGGCGCATCCCTAACGGTCTGTCCGCGCTCTGGGCTATCTTGCTAGGCTGCTCCATCCTGCTGCTTCCGGAGTCTCCACGATACGCTTACCGCAAAGGTCGTGTGGACGAAGCACGTCGCAACATGGCTCGCCTCAATGGCGTAGCAGGGGATTCGGCACTCATCGATGCCGAGATCAAGGAGGTCCAAGATAAACTGGAAGAAGAATCAGCCGGTAGCGCCCATCCCTGGTACGAGATCTTTACAGGTCCGCGTATGCTCTATCGCACTGTTCTTGGAATAGTCTTGCAGGCTGGTCAGCAGCTCACGGGCGCCAACTACTTCTTCTACTACGGCACGACCATTTTCTCTGCGACTGGTCTTGACAACAGCTGTAAGTAACCCAAGATGGAAACACCATGTGCCATGTGCTAACACCATCTAGATGTCACCTCGGTCATCCTCGCTACGGTGAACGTCGCCGCAACCTTCGTGGGCCTGTGGATGGTCCAGAACGTCGGAAGGAGAAAGGCGATGATCGGAGGCGCCGCATGGATGTGCGTGTGCCTATTCATCTACTCCTTCGTCGGCCACTACATGCTCGACCACGCCGCTCCGCAGAACACACCGCAAGCCGGAAATATCATGATCGTCTTCACATGCCTGTTTATCGCCGCATTCGCGTCCACCTGGGGCCCACTCGTCTGGGCCATCGTCGCCGAACTCTATCCCGCCCGGTACCGCGCCAAATCCATGGCCCTCGCCACAGCGTCAAACTGGTTCTTCAACTTCCTCATCGCCTTCTTCAGCACCATGATCACCAACAACATCGACTACTTCTACGGCTTGATCTTCGGCGGCTGCTGCGCTGTCTTAGCTCTCATCGTCTACTTCTTCATGATTGAGACAAAGGGCCGGTCACTCGAAGAGATCGATACCATGTATGTGCTCCGCGTCAACCCCATTACGAGCTCGAAGTGGACTGCCGAATCGCTGCATCCCGATGCGCTGGAGGATCTGGAGCGTCTGCGTCTCGCGCCTGGAGGGAGGAGCTGGGGCGAAATGGAGCATGGTGCGCTGCAGGCGCCGCAGAATGCGAGGACGAAGGAGGCAATTGTTTAAGGCAAAGTCATTCATTCATGTTTTGGAGTTTGGGTGTTTGGGGGAGTAATAACGATGTATGCGCTATGAGAACATGTACGAATAATGTATATATGTAATCAGAAATAAGTTAGGAGTGTCTGTCCCCAATGCCCAGACGAAGTGAAACATGTCGGGGCTCCGACGCGCCAAAGCAGCGTACGCAGCAGCATGGCTCAGCGCAATTTTCAGAACGGCGTTACAACGCGGCCCGTCCCCATCGATGAACCCAACCCTCCCAAATCTCCACTCGTTCATAGCCGCGCCGGGGGTTCGAAACTTCGCTTGAGCCTCGTCGGCCCGTCAGGCGGCCTCTGTCAATCACCGCTCTTGTCAGAATGGCCGGAAGGCTCGCCCGCTTAAAGTGGTGGTGTCTCGCGCGAGTGTTGATCAAATCTGCTCATGAGCCTTACCAAAAAGCCTGTGCTTCTTCTCGCGTTCACTGCTTTGCGTTGATGCCATGTCCGCTAATCTATGGACAGTGCTTGTCCACCAATGCTCTGCAGAGATGGGTCGGAAGATGCGCTTCCTTTGTAATCTCGGGGTGCACTAAGGTATACCCAAGCCACGCATGGAGGAATGAATGCTTGGAGTCGACCCTGTATTCTGCAAGTAGAGGCAAAACACCATAGTTGTATAAGAGCGAGTGCGTCCAGCTGACACGCAATTATCCACCACACACACACACTCGTTTCTGCATTGATTGCACATCAAAAGCTGGGCTTCTTCACTTCACTGTTTACTTTTTAAATCACCGGCTTGACACTTCACGAACTCCTCACGACAAACCAAAAGATCACATCACCATGCACGGAAGCTTCTTCACCTCGCTGCTGGCAGCCCTGCCAATGACAGCCCTAGCCCACATGGACATTGCCACCCCACCCATGGAAAACACCACCGAAGCCCCCCGCCACTTCGGCATCCTCCTCCACCCCTCCATCACGCCCATCGACCTCTTCGGGCCCCTCGACGTCTTCACCGGCCTCGCCATGGCCTACGCCAATTTCACCGGCAAAATGACGCTCTCGGTCCTCAGCCCAAACAGCACCAGCTCCACCACGAGCCCACCCATGGCCGGCATCCAATTTGGAATGGACCTCGTCCCCACCATCACCTTCGACGACTACCTCCAAGCGCAAGCCATGAACTTCTCCATGCCCGACGGCAGCTCCTGCCGCAACGTGCCCCACAAACTCGACGTCCTCCTCGTCCCCGGCGGCGGCGGCACCCGCAAAGACGTCTCCCACGAAATCGACTTCGTCCGCACCATCTACCCGACCCTGCAATCCATCATCTCCGTCTGCACAGGCAGCACCATCCTCGCCCGTGCCGGCATCCTGGACAACAAGCGCGCGACCACGAACAAGAAGGCGTGGGCGTGGGCGACGTCGTTTGGGACCAATGTCCAGTATGTGCCGTCTGCGAGGTGGGTGCAGGATGGGAATGTTTGGACGGGCAGTGGCGTTAGTGCAGCGGTTGATACGGCGTATGCGTTCCTGGCGCATACGTATGGCGAGAGGGCGGCGCAGTGGGTCGCGGATAGTAGTGAGTATACGAGGTGGACGGATGCGAGTTATGATCCTTTTGCGGAGAGGTGGGGGGTTCCGGGGGCGACGAATGGGACCAAGGAGGCGGGGATGCACCATTAGATGGGTGAGGGTGGAAGATGCGTGCGTTTGATTTGTGGGGATGTTGAGGGGTGGAGAGTTATTCTTTGGTGGGTTGGGTTTTTCTTCTTCTTCTTCTTCTTCTTCTTCTTTCTGTGGGTGCATCGCCTGAGGAGGGCTTTATAGACTACTTTATAGATATATTTTGTCGTATCGGCGTGAAGTTGATCAATGCTGTATATATTCTTTTTTGGACACTTCACTATCTTAGTTGATTCGTGTTGAGCACCGCCTTGTGCGCATAACTGTGATTTCGTGTTCGAAAACGGATGATAACTCAATTTGGTGCTTGGTATCATACAAGGGCTTTCGCGCCGCAATGACCCTATTGGGTTGATTGTTTACAGGTTGAAGGGATTAGATGCGCGCTGGGTTGATGGTGCGGGTTTATAACAAGATCCAAAACATCTACCTGTTGAGTTGAGTACTTTTCGGGTGTTATGCTATCCACGTCTGAGCAGTTCATATTCTCCATGCTCAAAGATATCGGTTGTACACCTCTGTGGCAAGTAATTATACATGTTTGCTCTGTTTCTGTACTCCACTTCTTTATAGTCAAAGTGTGCTAATATGTAAAACGAAAGAGAGGGGGCTTAGGTAGGATATCTTCTGGGGTCATTCCTGACCGGCGCAGGACGGGTTCTCAGCCTGCGTACCTACATTGATGTCTGTGTCTCGTTACTGACCATCTAACATTATAAAGGTGCACACAAAAATCCAACATAATGCCGAGATCAAACTGCACATTTCCAATTAAACAATCCCTTGAAATTTGCTGAAACGCCCAAGAAAACGCAGCCTATACACCACACTACCTAGGTAGTGAAGAAGACCTCCGCAGAGTTAATGCACCAGCACCTCGCTCAACCGCGCAAAAAACGCGTGAGCTACCACGCCCGCTTGTCCAGCGAAACCACCCACCATCTACCCACCTTAAGCTGCAGCGCTTTCTTCCAAGATATCGAGCGGTCTGGGGCGTTATGCAGTTAGCGCAGACGAAGTTACCATTATTGCCCTCGATATAACTCACTGCGTGAAGCGCGAGCGAGCGAACTACGTGACGAAGAGTGCTGAAACCAAGCGTCGGTGGGAGTACCGAGCACGGGAATTTCCAACCCGGTGAATGTCAGCGACCATGTCACAAACGCCCAATCTACGACTTCGACGCCGTGTTCTGCCCCTGCTAGAACGCAATTTGAACATTTTGTCTGCGACGATGGAACAATCGCCCAGTCGGCTACGTCGATGCCATGTTCGACTCCAGCTTGGATGTGGCTTCCACCCATCCCTGAGACCGACTCTTCAGCAGCTCGAGTGCTGCGTCTACCCAGCGCAGACGCCGCATACATGCTATGCGCAAACCCGGTTTCGGAATCAAACTTGGGCGGACGCTCTATCCCGATTCCTGTATGTGACGACCCCGATCGTGCAACAAGACCTTTCGAACAGGCGCTCCACACCTTCATCACCGCGCTTGGATCGGCCTGGTAACGGTTCCGGCGGTGCCGACGCATCTGCGGTGGTGGTAAATCTGCGTGGGACGTCGATAAGGCTCGGTTTGCTTGCGAGGGCAAGCGGTCGCGGTCAGTGATGGATGTTTTGATGGCTGGGAGCGGTTTACGAGGGATAGAGCGCGGAGGCTTTTTTGTGGTTTGAGAGGCCATTTTGGGAGGTGGGGTGTGAGTGGGCTGGGGCTGGGGCTGCGAGGTTTTGAGGGTGGGGAGTCTCATGGAGTGGCTGGGTGAATGAGTGCTGAGGTGGGGATGCGGGACAAAGAGAGGGGGTGGAGTGTGACATAGAGCTGTGATGTATCGGGAAGACATTTTGCGGCGTATGTGAAAGATAATTCTGGACTGGACGTGTGCAAGTCGGATCCGAACTCAGATGCTTAGCTCTAGCAGCAGTCTTGTCAGTAGCAAGTGACGCCAGTGTACGGTATAACCAGGCATACAAAGAAGTCTCTCCATCCCCTAATGCTTTGAAAGATTGCTTTGTTCTAAATTTTTCTTTGTTTGCCACTATATCGCTCAAAGACAAATACAATCCCATTGTAGCGCTTCTATTTTCTCTCTTTATCCCATCATCCCATTATCATCTGCCCACCACACAATGACCCAGCCCTACCTCTATCATCTAAAGAATGCCGCCTCACCCAATACGTCCACAAAATCAGCATTCTCCAAAATCCACCATCGCATTCGCATTCCACACCGAACCAAACGCAAAAACTCACATCTTTCGATGGCCGTCATAAACGTCGTAGTCCAAGCCGCCAATACAGGCGACCGCTTCCACCTCCTCAATGACGCCAGCGTCCTCCCAAGTAACCTCACCAACCCCATCCACCCGATCTTCCAGCACCAACACTCCGTGTTCCTCGGCCAAACCCCCCACATGAAGCAAGCCCTCCAATTAGCCTCCCTCTTCCTCACCGTCGACCCCCTCCTAGACTTCTTCGTCCCAATGACATACGGCGACATCCACCCCACCCCCAGCAAAGACTCCACCTACCTCCACTGCCCCACGCACGAACCCAACAGCACCCCCCTCCAATACAGCCACGAGCCCATCCGCGAACTCCTCCTCTGCCTCTCCCACTGCACCATCTTCCGCTGGAAAACCTGGGACTCCCCAGAAGAAGCCCGCCTCTGGGGCCGCACCAAACTCCGCCAAACTGCCCCCGTACATACCCCCCGCTGCACCCACAGCGACACGCTCAACCACTTCTCCACCACGCACTCGGCGCTCATCGACCTCAACGGCGCGCTTCTAGCCTTCTACGCAGACGAGCAAAACGGATATGCGTCGCGCTCGCTGTGCGATCGCTTCCGGCACGACTTCCAGATCGCCGCGACGCTCGTACATGAAATCGTCCACGCGTACGGCGCCGTGCATCGACGCGATTTGGCGGAGCCGTGGACTAGGCTCGACCATCCGACCTGCGAGTGGGGCTGGGCGTGGGAGAATTTCATGTTCGGCTCGATTGTCCAGTCGCACGATCGGTCGACGCTGGGGACACACATCCAGCTGCACAAGCTGTGGTCCAACGATGCGATGTGCAAGGAGCATGGCGGGAAGGAATACGTTGCTGTGCCTGTGGCGTGGACGGCGCAGTGGTTTCGGAGGGAGACGTGGGAAAAGGTGGAGAAGGAGGGGATTTGGGGGGTGAAGTTGCCTGAGGCGAGACTGAAGATTTATTCGTCGACGCCTTTGGGGTATTGGGTTGTTAAGACGGATGATGAGAAGGCGAGGGAGGACGTTGAGTATCATCGTGATAAGGCGGCATTGGTGGCGCTCGAGGATCAGCTGCCGGGGAGGAAGCCGCATACGATCACGAACAATTTGTCCAGGATGATATGGATGCCGATGGATAAGACGACGTATGTTCCTGTCCCGTCTCGCGCTATCTACGGGCCGGCTGATAATACGAGGCAGAATGTCGTTGATAGGGGGGCTTTTCTCGCCGAAGCTAAACAGGTTGTGCGGAAGATTAAGGGGCCGCTTGCGGTGTCGAAGAAGCTGTCGAAGGCCACCACGTCAGTGTATTTTGATACGAATGGTACTTCACGCGGTGCTTCGAATACACCTTCGACGCTTCCGCAGGCCATACCTGCAGCAGCTGAACTCAGCGCTCACCGCGCAACAACGAGTAGCTCTTCGAGGACTTTGTCAGCTCCACAAATCATGTCTATGGCAGCCGGGCTGAGCGTCGACCCCAAGTCTTCGACTAATAGCAACGGCAAGCGCCATCGGGACGAGGACTGCACAGTGACAGCGACGTCTCGCCCGAGCAAGAAGGCTCGACCAAGTGTCTCAGTACGAGCCTGAATGTAGGAAGTCGCGACACAGGATTCTAAAACCATGACCCCATCATAGCATTTATTCTCAAACCAGCGTTTTTAAGCCACAGAAAGAATCATAGCATAGCACACTCACATCCTTATTGCGCATTCCATTCCATCCACAAACGCATTTCACGAACCACATATAGTCTGCATAGCTCTCAATATTTACTATCAAACCATCATTTAAACCCAGTTATCTCTTCATCTATCACGCCCCAAAACCCAGTCCATCATCCCAGTCCCACGGTATGGATACTCTGTCCCACTCCAGAATAACCGACACAAACCCCCAAATTATCCATCTACTATCCCACACCGCCATTCCCCACCCCCACCACCCGCCACACCTCAAGAACCACATCGCCCGCCTCCCAGCCCATCTCATCTCACATGTTGCTATTTTAATCCTCCCATCGACTGCATGCATGCACAGCCCCCCACCTGCCCCCTACTACTCGCTCGCTCGTTCGTCCACACTCCGCAAAACCATAATCTTATTCCCAGACGCACAATAACCTTCCACGTACAGCCTACATTCCAGGCGCGCAAACAGTAAGATTAGAGAGAGGTACACCCGACGTTTGCGAGACTCGGCTCCCCTAGGTACTGCCTGCGTGCGTGTAGCAAACTCTCCTTTGCACCGTCCGTCGGGAGGGAGGGAAACCACAAAGCAAAACGAGATTATACTCTTTCATTCGTTCAAGCGTGAACAGCTCACCAACATGCACGCACGCATCCCGTCTCCAATCTACAAAAGACCCCGTTTACAGTCTCGTTCCTTCCTTCACCTGCCCAGCCCACAAACTTTCCGCCCCCAATTGAAAAACCGCCCCGCCCCGCACACACACGCCCGCTTATCCCTCACTACCGAAAGCGCAATGCATCGTATGGAGGTATACCTACCCACCACACAGTATGCGGAAAACGCACATTGTTAAAGCTTGAAGACTGAATGTGGGTACCTTCTAGATGCGCGCTGCAGGCATCCATGGATGCATGTATCGATCAATCAATCAACCAACCAACCAGTCCATACACAACGCACCATCCAAAATACCTTTTATCGCAGAGATCAAATAAGGAAATAGATGCCTGCCTTCGAAAGCCACGTCCCTTCCTTCCATGTTCTTCTTCCGTTGATTTGAAGAGTTGTACAGGCGTCACATATCCACGCATGCATGCGTAGATTATTTTTTTCAATCATAGAGAGAGGGGCATATATAACCCGCAACCAGGAAAAGGAAAGTAGAGATAACCTAGTTAAATAAGTACTAGACTAAATAAGTAAGTAAGCAAGCAAGCAAGCAAGCAAGCAAGCAAGCAAGCAAGCTCTCGTTGGAACTCGCTACATAGCACGCACCCATATTGCCCCACCCAGCCACAACTAGCTAGATACAAAAACCCCAAGAAACAAAAAAGAAAAGACATAATCCGCCCTAAACTTCCAAGCCAATGGTGACAAGCGCGGGTATCATGTTACGAAGCGAAGCGAAGAGAAGAGAAGAAAGAAACCGCAATGCGCAGCCAGCATCCGAGAACAGTGGCGGTATGTATATATGAAGCAGAGGAAGAGGAACGCTCAATAGCAGTAATCAGATATGCAAGTGAATAAAGAGTCTAGATGGTTCAACCGCTCCTCCAGCCGCGGGATATCTTCCATCGAGATTCGAGTTCGCGGGCCCTAGCGGCAGCTTCTCTGCGCTTGAGCGCGTGCATTTCACGTTGGCTCTGCGCGTAGTCGGGTAGTTCGTCGTCCGGAGGCCGCTGCTCGTTTTCCGCTAGTCCTAGTCGCTCCAGCTCCAGGTTGATGGCGTTCAGATGGACGCGGGGAGAAGAGGGTGCATTCATGCCATACGAGTCTCGACGGGGGAGAGCCGAGGCGGAGACAGAGAAATCTTGCGGGGCCTGCGCGGACGCCCAGTCGTATTGTGGTACCTCGGTCGTCACGGGCTCCGATTGGGCCGACGTGTTGCGAGCAAGGAACGGTATCCTGTCGTTCTGGGAGCCGCGGGCAAAGAGCGAGCCTTGCAGGCGCGGTGAGTCCGATGACGACAAGGGGTCGGAGCCATCCGGAAGGCCAGCAGTGGCTTCCACAAAAAGATGAAAGTCGGAAGCATCTCCAAAGGGCTCCGTCGGCGACATCCAGGTATGTGGTCGTGGTGCGTCCGCGAGGGCTTCGCGAGCTGTTGCAGACGAGTGCGTATTCGAGTCGGGGAACGTCCTTCGTGGTCGCGGGGGTCCCGCTTCGAAGTAGGTCGCCATTGACACAGCGCGTTGCTGTTCCGATACATCGGGACGGAGTGAGTAAGGCTGATATTGCTGGTGTTGGTGATATTGCGGCTCATCACTGTAGTGCGCGGCCGCAGAACGGGCACGCAGCATGTCTGACGGTGGGCTATATCGAAGAGGCGAACTAGGCATGCTACGAGACTCGTAGTGGCTGTGGTACGGCTCGGGACTTAGCCTATCATTTGAAGATGTTCGTCTGTGGGAACCAGGCTGAAGATGGGACGGATCGAGGTTACCAGCGGGCTTTCGTTTTATCAGGTCAAGCAGGAAAGGTTTGTGCTTTTTTTTTGGCGAGGCAGGATTAGGCGGAAGCGGTTTGTTCAGTGCTACTGTGGTTGTGGATATCAATGGCACGGCAGCCGCTTGCTGTTCCGAGAAGGATCGAGAAGCGCGATGGCGGGTGGTGGTAGTAGCTTGGTAGGCGGACTGATGCTGTTGCTGTTCCTGGCGGCGTCTGGTGCTTGGCAGGTTAAACCATAGCTCAGTGTCGTCGTTTGCGGTGCTCCGCGGTCGAGGTTGGGGTGTAGACATGGGCTCCTCTTGCTTGGTGTCGGGGGACACCTGCAAGAATATAAAGCTGGAAGTGATGAGCGACTTGGCCGTGAACGACAGATCCGGGTTGCAAGTGGCGACAGTGGTTGGGCCCGTCAGCAGCTGGGCGTCGGGTAGCATTCTACTATCGAAGCTGTGCAGGTTGTTGTCCAGGCTGGCGTGGTGCCAGGGTGCGGGTCGGGAAGTATGGAGGGGCTGCAGCAACGGTTGCAGAGGCAACAGACGGTACCGAGCTACTGCATGCAGCGAGATTCAGCCAAAGGCTGTGGTCCAGATGAGGCGGGCTGGAGGGAGATTGGTGCAAGGGCGGGCCAGTCAAGAATGCAGGAAGGGGCAAACGTGTGGGTAGGGTAGGACGCGAGGGTGTCTATGGCTGGTTGGCGTAGGTAGAGAGCGGTAGGTAGTAGTAGGGTGGATGCAGGGGTGCGGCGCTCTTAACCCATGGCGGAGGGCGGCGGTGGTGGTATGTAATATGTATCCACTCAACTCACCCACTGTCCAGCACGAGAGATGGTATGGTCGACGACAAGACGCTTGCTAGCCCCGGCAAACAGTCCCCAGGCGTCGGAACGAGCAACGAGGCTGCGCTATCAGGGCGCCAAAGCGTCCGAGGAGGCCTTTGCGGAGATTGCTGTGAAAGCGCCCATGTGCGTGGAAGCCGTACCAGAGGCCCCCTTGGGCAGCACGGCGGATGGCAGGCGGAGACTGCTGTTGGCCAGCAGCCGGGGCGTGCGTGCTCCCGCGAGGCTTGCAGCAGCGGTAGGAGTCGCGCGCGTGGCGTAAGGAGTCCGCTGATGAGGTGTGCCGCTGCTCCGGCTGCGCGCACCGTGACTGACTGCTCGCCTCAGCGACATGGCTTCGCAGGTAGCACAGTCCGACAGAATGAATGGAAGATGCGCTTGACGACGCTCCGTTGGCCATGGTGACCGATTGGGGGTGTTGCGGCAGGGGAGATGACGTGCACAGCCCCGCTGCGCCGTCGCCTAAGAATAGGCGCGCTATACCGGAGTCGCCTCTCGGGCTGCACAAACTTCCTCTTCTCTCTCCATTCACCACTGCCCAAGATGCTCACCGTCGCTCCCTGGAGTCTCACTGATCACTCCCGGCAAATGGACACCTGCGAGTTCGAGCCTGTTCTGGGGAAAGCTGCTGATCATCGCGCGCGCCAGCATCCGTTTGACCGCACACCAGGCAGCCCATTACCTACCTACTGCTGTCGCTGTCGCTGTTGCCGTGGCCGTTGCACTGCCCGAAACAATGCATCTGTCTCCGCCGTGCTGCGTCGACTTCCGGACACGCCAAACGAGCGTGCAGATAACGCTGCTGCAGGCCTCCAACCACGCCGCCAGCTCAGCCTGGCCGCTGTCCCGAACCACGGCGAGGCTGCTGCTGTTGTCCCCACAGGCAGCCTTGCCATTCACCCGTTGCGGCACTGGCAGGATCAACAGGAACGAGCGATGACCTGTCTAGCGTCTCGCTCCACAATCCTCCGCGATTCACTCAAACTACCCGGCCGCCAACGACCTGACGCGGCTCTGAATCCATCGAGAGAGGAACGCTCGCAGCTCGAGCACTTGAGCCCGGGCTGCACCTTGCAACCGTTGTCGTCGCAGGAAACGATGAATGAAGTTGCTTTGGCGTTGCTGACGTGCTTCCATTCAATACACAATAGCCCGGTTTAATCAGCTCGCTCTTCGCCCGTTTCAGGAAAGCGCGCCTGGCACCACATGTGACGTCTCTTGTCTGTTGACCGCCGGGACGGGCCCGGCGCACTTGCTCGACGACGCCCGTCGTTGCTTCCCTGCCCGCCAGAGGCACAAATAACTCAACGAGTGCTATTCACCGACCCACAATGCTCCGTGTACGCGCTATCCAAGCTCCCATACAAACTATTATCGAGTACAGTTGTACAAGACCCCGAGATAGGTAGGGGAACCCATGGGTAGATCCTGTTCCTTCGTGCTGTTCCAGCCCCGCCTTGGATCCTGTCGGCTTCACTAGACGCACAATTTCTACTGACTAACCGCCTAGGTACTTACCATACAGTGGCATACACCAAGGCCGGATGCCGATAGCACAAAAAAAGCACCAACAACTAAGATAAACCCGCCACAACACGCACCGCGGCAGATCCGCGTACGAAACAACGACAATCCTCATGACGCATAACCACCCCGCACACTCCAACGACACAAAACCAGCCCACAAAAACCCGCTCCATACCCTCCTCCCGTGCGCAACTCGTACGAAAATACCTCACGAGTCACTGCATCATCACCCACCCAAAAAAGAGCGCATCCCCGCTGACTAAACTCTTACCTAACATTCACTCACTTCCCAACGACCCAACGCTCTGAAACACGTTCCCATCGGACAATAGCCTAGGTAGACCAGCAACGACAAAAAACTCTGAACCGCCGTTTCATCCATCTGCCCTACCTACCAAGTGCTAGCTAGCTACCGGTACGGACTTGGTGCCCCGTCTAGCTCACGAAGCCTCCTAGCTTTCCGCATCGGGACCACGACCTCGAGCGGATAAGCGCAGGCCGTGCGCCGTAGTTCTTCTTCTCTAAAGCTTTCTTGATTCTCGTAGAGGGATCGAGCGGTCGAGGCGATGACATGAGATGGGATGGGGGCGACCCGGGAGGCGACCCGGGAGGCGACCCGGAGATTGCCGAGGCGGAGTTCGGAGGCTAAGGTGGTGGCCGTAGGTAAGGCTGATGGTATGAGATGGGCAAGTTGCTTGATCGTTTGTTTGTGGATGCTATTATTACGAGGTGGGTTACTTGCGGTGATTGGGTGGTGGGGTGTGGTGTGAGCGATGATGGTGCTATGTATGTTGGGATGGCGTGCGTTGCGAAACTCCAGGACTGGCCGGGCGAGTTCGTTCTAATGCGGAAGCTTTTTGACGGTTGGACCGACGTGCTTGCATGGCTGGGAGGTAGGTAGATAAGGCGATTGGGCATCTGGTCCGATCGATGTTGTTCGTAGTAGAGACTGCGCTGTTTTTAATGCCGCCTGGCCTGTTGAACATGACATACTCAGTGACACTATACCTACATCATCAAAACAGATTATTTTACGTTTATAATACGTGTGTGTTTTCTTTTGGCTATTCTCACTAAAAGGGACGTTAGCTAGCTATAGTAAGCTTATACGCTTAGTTATTAGTTATATAATAAGTTATGTAATATTAGTTAGGTCGGTGTCGGCAATGTTGAATAAATACATATCTTCCGAGGCGGGGGCGCGGTCTATAGATGTGAATGGGTGACTGGCTGGAGAGGGGGATGAAGTTGAAAGGGCGGACATATTATTGGGTATTATGGGGTGATTTGGATTATGGTGAGGGTTTGGAGTTGAGCCGCGGAGGTGTAGGGTGGCTTTTGATATGGAGTTGTAGGGGGGAGGAAGCAGTGAATTGACGTGTGCGCAGTGATGTATGGAAGAATGTTCAGGGATGGGTTTAGTAAGCGTAGTTGCTTGTGTAAACAAATGATGTAAAGGGATGAGGGGGGAATTGGGAATTCATAGCTGGCTTCAAGGTAGGGTGTTGATCTGCATTGCTTCATCGCACTGCACAAGTGACAAGCTTCCAAGGTTGGGTCGCATATGACTGTCCCCTCCCTTTATCGACTCCTCTACAACCGCAAACGTCCTTGGCACAGTGCCCTCAAATATCATTCCCAATCACGACCACCACACAAACCTCAAAACATGCCTTGCCATGGGCCAAGAACAAAGGCAGAGCCAAAAGCAACCCCACCGACCCCGACGCCCAAAAAAAGCACCAAAAAGACCGCGAGCTCCAAACCCGCCCCACCCGCAACTGGAAAGTAATTCGACAGCTTGGTAAAAAAGACGGCAACAACGGTGGTCTCAACGGCGGCGTCTTCATCGTCAAAGACCGCGCCACCGGCACTTTGTACGTTGAAAAGCGGGCCAAAAAGAGCACGTGCGCCGCTCCAAAATGGTGCTCCAAGAGATCATCATCCTAAAATATCTGTCCAAGCCGTCGCACGCGCACATCACCAAGATGGTAGACCACTTCGTCGACGCAGCGAGGAGCATGAGCAGTATCTACCTCGAGCGATGCGACGTCGGCGGCTTGAACGTCTTCATCGAGACGCGCGTCAACAGCGTAGGGAGCCTCTTCGACGAACTCGACGTCTGGGAGTGGTTTATTCAGCTCTTCGACGCGCTCACCTACTGCCACTACGGGCCGAACCCCGCGGCACGCTTCAGCAAGACGCGCGCTGAAGACTGGGCCGACGCGTGGGACATGGTGTTCCATCGGGACATCAAAGTCGATAATGTACTCGTGCAGCGGGGGACGCGGCCGGGCCAGACGACGGGGTACATCATGAAGCTTGCGGATTTTGGGTGTGCGGTGGCGCGGCGGCATATCTGGACGGATGTGGAGAATCAGCGCACGCAGCAGTCGGTCAGGATGCCTGGGTGGGAGACGCCGGAGTTTCCGCTGTTCATGGGCAGGTCGGATGTGTGGCAGCTTGCGGCTGTTGTGGGGTGTATTGCGAATGTGATTCATACGCCGTTTTTCGATAAAGAGTGGCCGGCGCCGGGGTATTCGCAGACGCTGAATAGTGCGATTGTCGAGTCTATGAGTCCGGACCATAGGACGAGACCCAAGGCGGATGAGGTGTTGGGCTATGTGGAGAGGAAGTATCAGAAGATGAGGGGGGAGCTGGAGAGGACTCGGATGCCGCTGCCGGCGGATATTGATATGGCGAAGAGGATGAAAATGGTGCAGAAAGGGCAGGCGCAGTTGCAGAAACGCATGCAGCAGCAGCAGCAGCGACCACAGATGCAACGCCAGCACTTCGCACCTCCGGGATACGATCCTGATATGCCTGGCCCCGGTCGATTTGGGGGTCACGGCGGAGGATTTGGAAATGCTGGATTTGGTGGTCCAGGCGGTATAGGAGGGCCTGACGGGTTCAAAAAGTACCAGAGGTATGAAGATAGGGGTAGATTCGGAGGTGAAGGAAATATTCGCGGGTTTGGCCGCAAGCGTGCGCCGAATGGGTACGAGTCGGATGAAGAGCTACATGGTATGGGCGGTCGACAGATGGGTGGATACGATGGCTCCCCATTCGGAGAAAGGCATGGGCCGTATTTCGGAGGTCGAAGGCGTGGTTATGGCTTTGATCATGGTAGATATGGTTTTTAAAGCCACAGTGCATTACCATTTTTACCTCTTGCCTATTCTGGGGCGACTGTCATAATTCTCGAGATAGTATTGGGTATCCTAACAATCCATAATAAGCCTCTAAGCCAT
Organism: Laburnicola sp. R22_1; assembly: GCA_014281115.1. Taxonomy (NCBI): domain Eukaryota; kingdom Fungi; phylum Ascomycota; class Dothideomycetes; order Pleosporales; family Didymosphaeriaceae; genus Laburnicola; species Laburnicola sp. R22_1. The sequence continues at coordinate 777,138 of JACONQ010000015.1, forward strand.
CAACTTAAACCTGCAGTGTAACATCTCATGGTCAATTCTCCATTCTCAATCATCCGATAATCGATTCAAATACCAGACCATCCCCAGGACTCCTCAAGCTGCCGTATCGCGGTGGTTGGAGGAAACCCGTGTGCGCGCTCACAAGCATACCAGAAGTCGCGAAGCCGTTCTTGATCTTCGCGCACGTTGAAGCGATCGCCAACTATTCAACATTAATAACTGTGAGCACCAGCGACTTGTATCAATTTGACATACCGAGCGCAATCGCAAAGCAAGCGACAAACTTGCAAGGAAATACCCTCATGTTTGAGAGTGCCACTCCACATAATGTACGCACGTCCTCTTGGACCATCCTCTACGTCGCATTAGGGAAAACCATTTGACAAAGATAGGGTGCCTTACGTCGACAACAGCACGTGACTGTTTATGTGAAGGGCCCAATTGAGGGATCGTTGGATCGTGAACGACGAGAAGCATGTGAGCAAGAGTGTTGTACTGGTTCCCCATCACTATCACACAGATCAATAATCGAGCAAACTCAAGGCTAAGAACGCTTACCATGCGTCTTCTCATGGAACCTGATATCAGGAAAATTCCTCCCACTCCCATCCCGATCCTGTCTCCAGAAGAACGGATCGAAACTATCGGGCCTCATCCTTCGCCACGCCTTGTTCTCATCCATCAACTGACTGTACCGCAGTACGCTATGCCTGTCTTCGCCGAATGCGAAATTGCACGCATCGCCAAGATGTGCGATTGTCCGCGTCGCCCATATCGAGTCGTCGGTGGGTCCCGTTGAGCGATCTGCAGGGAAGATGTGTAGCTGGAAGGCACGTTGCGTCATGAGCGATATCCAGAGTTCCTGACGAAAGGCTGCCCAATAGATGGCTTGTCTGAAGCTGGGTCCGGTGGTGCCGACGTAGGATTGCTCGGCTGCACGGATGATGGCTTGGGTGCCGAAGAGGTGTCCTTGAGGGTCGGTGCCGGTGATGGATACTGTTGCTGTTAGACACTCGATCGGAATATGGCTGTAGTTCTTACTATTCATTTCTTCCATCAGTCGTAAAATGATGGTTGCTGCGAGGAGTGACTCATCACGGATCGCGATATCATCGTTCAATGTCGGTATTAGTGTCTGAAAGCAGCGCTGATAGTAAGCATCGGCGACGTAAGGATCAACGTCACTAGTCCGACTAAGTTGTCGTGCAGATAGAGCGAGGATGGCGTTCATTAGTGTGCTGTTGGTCTTAGCTCTTTGGACGACGTGCACGCCAAAGTGGCATCTGTTGTCCATCATATCGAACTAAAGCCGATTAGCATGCGTTGAAATGGCATACACTGTGTCATACAAATAGAGCAATGTTCTCAATATAATGTTGCAGAAGCATGGCATCTTGTTCACTGTCCAATGGCCATACCACTGGTGCGCCTGGGGGATGCTGGTAAAGGAACGTGTTCGATCTATTTACGTCGCGTACGTGTGGCGTAACCGGCAGGCTGTATGCTTTAGGCGGAGGAGCACTATAAGCTTGCGGCTGGACAGGAGATTCAGAGTTAAGAAGCGACAAAACAGTGAGACCTTCAGTTGGGGTGACTATAGAACTGGGCGCGTTGTGGCTAGGGACACTGGATTGTTGGCCTGGCGAACAGTCCGGTGGTGTCGCCAAGTCATCAAAGGCGTCGTCCGCCTCATGTGTATAATGAGAGCGGATGTCGGGTGACTCGTCGAGGAACTGAACTGCGTTGTTGTTTCAGCTTAAGTACAAAATCAAGGCAGTGCCTCGTACTCTGAGGAGGAAGGACCACCCAAGGCTGCGACGTGCTGAAGCTCTCTTGAACCGAGGATCGGCGAAACCGTCTGGCGGTCTCATAGACACACTCCTTTTTCGCTTGTTTGCATCGACCACACTTCGGGTGTTTTCCATCGCCTATCGCTGCGATTCAGCTGGCGACAGTCTTACTTCCGATAAAGATCATACATCGATAGTGACGTGAGCGGCAGCGGTTACTGGAAGTGTCAATGGGCGTAGATCCACCCTACAAGGAAGATATTTACCATGGCATTTGGGTAGGGCTGACAAAGGGTCTCGATTGACAGTTACACGTTGTCGGGGTGAATTGCCCTCTTGAGACGGGGACACGATGGCGTGACCGTGGCGCGGCCCAGAATATTTACACAGTGGGAACGGCCATGACGGCGCGACTAACCAAAAAGGCGCTGTTGGTCGGAAACTGCTTGTCCGTCAGCCGGCCACAACGGTCCGCCATCGTGAAAACAAATTTGGTGGGCAGAGGCGGGGTATACCCCACATTTCCGAGGCTGTTGGCCAGGGCAATCTTCGCCTACCTCAATGACCCGAAGGGATATGATTTCGCCGAAACGAATGGCTTATAAACACCCCGAAGTAGTTGATGCTTCTACATTGTTGATACCTCGAGCGCATACTGCCATCCACGATCTTGGCATCCGCATCCGAACATCATGCCTCACGCCGAATCTCCTGAACCGGAAATTCCAAGCTTCAAGGGCGAGAAGCTCTATGTAAACGATGGGCTCCTTCGTCCAGAGCAAGTAGGCCCTTTGAAAGAATCCTCTCCGGATGTGCCAGTTGAAGAGCTCCGGCGGCGCTACCAGGAGGACGGCTACGTGTTCTTGAAGGGCTTGCTACCGCGCGATGATGTGTTGGATGCCCGCAGAGAGTACTTCGAGATGCTAGCCCCCAGTGGTGTATTGAAGCCTGGTACTGCTGCAGTGCAAGGTGTCTTCGACGACACCCAAGACGCTGCAGACTTCCCCGGAATTGGTGCTGGCGCCTCTCCAGGAAACGGCAAACCCGGAGCCGAGACTGCGGAGAAGTTCGTTGATCTCGCCCTGCAGGCGCATTACGCCGATTGGTACAAGGAGAAGTTTTGCAAGCACCCGATGCTCAAAGAGGCTGTTGCACGAATTTCGGGTTGGGGAGAGAACACACTAGCGGTGCGGCGCAGTCTACTGAGAAACAACACGCCAGGCAACAAGGCCATTGGAGTACATTACGATCAAATATTTCTGAGATATGGAGAGCCGACGAGTTTTACTGCGTGGGTACCCATGGGCGATATTAGCCTGGCAGGGGGAGGTTTGATCTACCTGGAGAACGGTGAACCATACATAGCAACTGTGGTGCGATTTCGTGCTAATCCGTTCAGGTCATACATTGGGCCAGGAGATAGAAGCAGACTTTACAAGGAAAGCGAAAGAGAGCGGGTTGACAGACGAGGAGGCGAAAAACGCGTTCAACCAGAACATGCTCTCGACAGGTCTTCTTGCAGACGGACCGCGGGAGTACAGCGAGACATTCGGAAGAAGGTGGCTGGTCACATCTTTCGAAGCAGGGGACGTTGTGCTTCATACACCATACACGGTATGATGGCTGACCTGTTCGCTGGTTTGAGATTGACGAGGATGCTAGATCCATGCCTCGACGTTGAACTATGACCCGAATAATATCATCCGGGTGGGAACGGACTTGCGCTTTGTGGATGGCAGTAGACCGTGGGATAAAGTGGGTGAAGAATATCTTTTTGTCCGCTTTTTTCTAACAAGTTGTAGCGATGGGATAAGGATTACGAGTTCAATGATGGCGTTTGAGGCGCACAGCGCGTTCGAAACGAAGAGAGAAACAAGTATACCGTTGTGTAACAAACAGAGGCACACCAGAAAACAAGATCTTTACGCTTGGGCCACAAAGACTGCTTGCGCATCGAGGACGCGGCTTGCCAACGGTGGATGAGGGTGTCACGACGCTTAAATGATGAGACACTCTCCGGTTTCCAGCAGCCAATGAGCGGTGTTGATAGGTCGCTTAGTTTCTGAATGTGACGTCTTGGTTCAGTGCAATTCCCTCATCGATTTGCACGTCCCTCACCTCGTGTTCATCTCTCACTGGGCGCGACTTTGCGTTTCAGTTCTTCGTTTCATTGGCGCGTACCTAGATCCCGCGATCGACATTCATTTAGGCACTGGCGGAGCCTTAGCGCAACAGTATCACACGCTCGGTGATTGGAGTACCTATCATCATACTATTCATCGCGAACGAAGTTTTGACAGCTCACTGTCCTCAGTTTTCACGTCTGATGATCACCAGGTAGTTGGAAGCTTGCACATGCTTTCACAAACAAGGCATTTCCGCGAAGCTTATAACCGCAATCAGGCTCCGACTCAACAACTCACAGCAGGTTAACCTACATAGTACGAAACTGGCATCGATTTGTTCTGCTTGATTAAACTTCATCAACTGCTTATTACGCCGCCGATATCACGTTCTTTTCAGCAATGAGTGCCGACCGAACAGATCCCTGCCCATACGGCGTCGTCAACCTGACCGCTGCGTTAGAAGTCTACATAGTCCTGAAAGATTCGCCCAAAGGATCCCATACGCAGCTTAAAAACTGGCTAGCCACCAACTACCTCGAAGAAAGCCTGCGAGGGCTCCCGGTAGAGGGGCAGGAGCCCATCGGTCGGCGCATTAGATCGGTCGAAGACCTCGGTATGCTGGTCGGCGCTTATAATAATGCACGAGCGTTGTGCCGGAAGGCAAGGAGGAGGAGCCTGGAACATGAGCTGTACTTTTATGGACATAAGCCTGGGCGCGAAGCTGGGATGGCAGCTGGAGAGTTCGTACGGAAGCATTTTGATCCTGATGCTGTTGCTAGGAGGGGGTCCGCTGTGCATGTACGAATGACTCTGTGAGGGCGGGGTATCATTCGCGCACGGGTCAAGCTGATCGGGAATTTCGCTTTATTATCTGCTACTGAGGCGGTTTTAGCATATGGGGGTTCTTCGTTGCACGTCGTAGGATATCACAGTGGTGGAAGTCCCATAGAAATCGTCGCAATAAGCATGTCTTGTCACAATGAATTTCCTTACCGGGAGAGTGTCATCCACCACATATCCATTGGTATCGTTGAAGTGTTCACCATGTACTCGAGGTATGCGAACGGATTGAAGGCTAGCGCTGAGAAAGGAGGGATGCCCAGCTCGCATGGTGGATGGAAAACAGCCACATGGAGATGAGCATGTTCTGCCCCCTTATACGCACTCGTGCAGCAATCCTGACTGCATATCTAGGTAAGCCGTCCGGCGTCCAGCATGTGACTGGCGTGGCGAGGTGGTGTCTGTGGCGGCTGGATCCGTGCTGAACAATACGCCCACAATAGCACACACAATAGCACGCCCCCGAGTCCGGATCTCCCTCCCATGACCTGCCTTTACCCTCTTGTCCATCACCCTTGCATCCACTCAAGCTTTTCTTTCCCAGCTTAACTCTCCACAATAAGAGCGTGCGATCCACATCTACACAAAACAGCGGCTCGACTTCTCGATTGCGACGTGCAGCAAGCGACGCGCGGACCAAGGCCGGCCCTCTCAACGCGTAAAATTCCCACCACAGCAGCTCTTCAAGCACACATTTCTCCACGCAAGATAGACCTCGACACACTAATCGGCACCATAAATCCGTCGCCACTGTCCGACAGCCGTGTATTCAATTGCTCTATCCGCATCTGCACCCGGCGCCCTTATCCGCCAGCAGTTATTTCAGGGCATTCATTGTCTATCAGGCTTAGCCCCTTCGAACAGCTCGGCGCATCCGACACAGCCAGTCGAGATGGATGCTAGCGCGCTCCAGCAGCATACAGGCACAGGCGCTACGATGGGTGACTCCGCTTCTGGCTCCCACTCTGCGCAACTCTCCACCCAGCTTCTCAACAACCCACAGCTTCTATATAATCAACTCATGAACCACGGCGCGACAGTTCGGTCAGTTGCGAACAGCAACTCAGCATCCGCCATGAGCCTTCCTGAACGAGTGGAAGGCATGATCGACCTGCAGACCCTCTCCAAAATTCACGAGGCGCTGTGTATGAGCTCGGTGAGTAACGGCCCCAACTTCCAAGACAAGGCACTGATCAGATCTTCAGAGCCCCGAAGACCATGTCTCGGCCGCCTGGATCAAGGAACACTATCTGTCCGGATCAGATGGCGAGGCTGACGGTGGTTGTGCTATTCGGAGTACCGAGGGCTTCGAAAAGCTCTACAATGCTTACAAGCGCGTGCGCTCACTCACCAACAGGGCTCAAGATAAGTGGCCATTCTTCGACAGAAAATGGAAGGCAATGAATGCGGCAACAGTCCGGCGGGTGGCTCAAGGCGAACTTGAAATGACACCCCCCAATCCCATCTACGCGAGCCTCGATTCAGCGCCACCCAGCTTTGTCCCTTTCCAAGAGAAACCGAAGAGCGGACACAAGACGAAGTCCACCAGCCAGAGTACGTTTTTCATACCCACTGGCAGTACCAACTTCCGTTTTGAGTATCAGTATGACTAACATCTAACAGACCTTCCGAGTCAAGTGGCGACGGCGATGCACCCTTCCGCACACGAATCAGCCACTAGTATTCATGCAACTGAAACAGATCAGACCCAGGACGAATCTGTAGCAGGTAAGTCTGCTCAATCGTTCTTTGATCTGATGCGTTGGGTAAACGCTCGGTTTGTCGACGCAACTGCTGACGACGAAAAGAAACGACCACTTGTGAGGTGACACAAGAGCAGACGACTGCTGCAGCAGAAGAACTAGAGGCGCCGATTCCGGATACTATTCCTACGCCTACCTTTATGACTTCGCCTGATCGCGCTGCAAGTGAGGTGATGCCAAGCAGTAGGATTATGAGCACCACGCCCGTTTCAGGTAGGTGACAATCAACGGATCTCGTCGCGGATTACACTTGACCTTCTCTCTTACCTACCCTTCGGTCGTCACATCCATGATTGAGCACTTTTTACAATCTCGAATATCATCTGACATGTCTACAGACGATCACGCCCTCCCGCTCACGGCCGCATATGAACCAATCGCCACCAGCCTCGACCGTCTACCTGCGGTAAGTTAATCGAGCCACACAATCATAGACATATACTCATCGTAATGCTAGTCCTCTACGCTGAAGCGTAAACGCGATGTCAATGGAACCTTCACACCGGGCCACGTCCGTGGGAACAAGAAGCAGAACCGCCGTGGAGGCAAGGGTGGACGACTGCGCAAGTCCACGTCGGTTGTACCACACGTGGTAGAGTTAGGTTCAGATGTTGAAAGCCACACGCCCTCAACTTTTGACGACATCCTCGCGCGACGTGAAGCTGACACGGAGATGGTCGATTTGCCAACCGAGAAGAAATCGCCCAACGGTAGTAGTACTCGTGTTACTCGTAGGTCGACGCGCCTTACCGCGGCCGAGACCTCGACTGCTTCGGATCGTGCAACCTCTCAAGAGAGTGGTGAGGCTCAGCCCCGCAAGCGCCGAGCAGATAGTGATGTCACAGTCAATGGCGAACACACTCAGGTGAGTCATCCACGGGTCGAGTCCTTAATGAATACACGTGCTTACCATGCCACCATCATGCAGGCAGCAGGATTTGTCGAAGAGAAAACAGCAACCACATCTGAGATCAAGGACAATGCCGATACGACGATGCTCGAGAATGACAACACGACAATGCTTGACGACGACAGCGCTATCACAGATCCCACGGAGGATGATCTCCTCAAACTGGCCTTGTCGCACACCTCCAGCCGCCAGCCATCTACTACTACGAGTTTTCTGTTTCACGACCACAACACCAAGCAGGAGTCCGCGAATGTTCAGAAGGGACGACAATTCTCCGAGCCGAAGAACCTGGTTACTGTCGAGTACTTTGCCCGCGTCCACACTGGCACTACCTCGATGGACATTCCTCTTGTATCTTCCCTTTTGGGCGATGATCGTGAGAAGCTCGATACCCGCGTCGCTGCGTACGCCGCTTGGAAGGAGAAAGTGGGCGACAGCGCAGACATCTCGTTCGAGACGTGGAGTAGCATTTACATGCTCGGTCGTTGAAGAAGCCCGTCACGCTGATGCGATCAGTATCTTCACCGGCTCTGATACGTACAGGCCAAAAAAAAGCCTGGTCACATATTAGAAGCCAAGGATACATACAACTCACCAAATCTACCCCCCAACCCGCGGCGGCACACTGTACGTAGTAGTATGTGGACATGTGTATTCTCTGTATAGAAGACACGCAGTCTGTCTTCTGGAGGACTTTTTCTTTTCCCTTTTCCCCTCTTTCAGTTTCATTCTGCATGCTGGCGTCGGAGGTGTATGTTTGCTTATAAGCGTAGCTTCGGCTCTATGGGTATCTATGCATTTGTGGTAGTGCTGGGTTTAATATATTACTGTCACCGAAATTTTGACTGTCTTGGGCATCGTAGTCCAGTGTGTCGCATGTTTCGCACCGAGTGTCGCGTGCGTGGAGAGTGAGAATGACTCAGAGCAGCGTGGTGGTAAGATGCTACCTCTGATATGCAGGTATGAGACACAGCCACATCGCACGAGCAGTGCGCGGCCCAGGTGTGAGGTGAAACTTGCTAGTGGGGTGGTTGGACCGTACTGTTGGTGCCGGATAAGGTTGGATCTGTGCTTTAAGATAGGTGATGTGATGTGATTGGGTTTGGGTTCTGGGTTTGGCTTGTGTGCGTCCACAGGTGGAAGGGTTGCATGTGGGCTTACTATTTACTTCCGTGGAGTATGGTTATAGACCTTGCGGTTCGGGGATTTGCTAGAGGTAGACGGAGCTAACTAGTAGATTGTGTGTAGTTGTTCAGGTTCTGTGTCCAACATGCATGTGTGTTTTTCTCAGGGAGAGACGGTGGAGAGGTGAGTGGCGATTGCCCCTGGCTGTGTCTACATTTCCGGGGTTTTTTTTTGCGAGTGGTGACTCTTTTGTAGCTGACATGCTTGCCGTTCCTGATGCTTAACGCCTATGGGAAGTCTGCTGCGCGGGCTGCTACCGGGAAACGCTGTGGCTATTCTCACAGCGCGAGATATCGTTTACATGGTGTCCGTATCGCATAAGGTACTTTTTACTCTTGCCGCACCCTCTCGTATCGCGTTTTGAATGGTTAGAAGCCATCACCGTATAAAGGCGTGGATGATGTGCTACGGTGTCCAGTGCGGCAGTGGGATTCGATGGCGGGAACGCTCACGTCCAGTCTGTAGATGAACGCAGCCGTGCACCAAGTCCATGGGCTGATACACTGCATGTGCATGCGCTCCGAAGAACGCGCTCATGGCGGCCAGACCTCCCGTCACCCCCATGAAAGAATCCGCACCCGATACTAAGATGCGTACAAAGTCAACACCAGCCATATATATAACTGGATAAATGCTAGTAAAAAATTTATACGCTTATTTTATTTAGAGAGTTATGTCTAGCTATATACTAGAAAGTATAACTATAGCTTGCGTACTCTTATTGTTAGCTATCAGGTCTTAGTATCGGACACGAATTCTTTCATGGGGTGTCATCCTAAATATGGTATACGACAGAGAAGGAGAATGATGGATGTCGGATGCAGGAGGAAACAAACATAGCTACCTTAGCTGTCGAGTATCACCCCCGTAAAATAATTCGTGTCCGATGCTAAAATGTGTACAAAGTCAACATTAGCCGCCTCTAGAAGCAATCTATACGTGAATAATTACTAGTAAAACTTTTATAAACTTATTTTATATAGAGAGTTAGGTCTAGCGATATACTAGAATGTATAAATATAGTTTGCGTACTTAATTGTTAGCTATCTAGCTAGGGTTTGGCATCGGATCCACTAGCGACCAAATCCTAAAAAAGAATACCTAAGGTACATATGTTCCAGTTGTCAGGACTATTGGAAAGAGCTAACCATACACCGCTGGAAATAATATCATCCCATTCGGATTTAGTACCACCTCATTATGACCCGAAGACAAAAGCATCTCCCGAGGCTGCGTGGCAGTAGGACGCTTCCCGGGATCTTCTACCTTGCAACATTGGATGGCAGATTGCAACTGGGGCGATAGGTATTCCGCTACATCTTCGCGACTGGGGTTGGAAGAAAATATACGAACACGGTAAAGAGAGACACATTTAAGTCGTGGTCGGTTGATCTTCAGACTGCACTACTTCTTTGGCTGGAGCTTGCATGCGATCCTTAAGACGGCGGGGAGGTGGGTTGGGTTTGTATTTTAGAGGTGCAGGCCTCAGAGCGAGAATAGGATGCGTCTTTGGTGTCTTGTAGCTTTCTTTAAGCTTCTTATGGGCCTTTTCGATATCCATGCTTGTAACCTCTGCAACAATTGTCTTGATAGGTTTAAATTTATGTGTGTGTTGCGAGTTTGTGTTGCGGCGCGGTTCTGATTTGCGCACCGTGGTTTCGTCTTTGATAAGGGCAATCGCGTGGAGATACTTGTTGACGGTGAGCAGGGCAAGCGCATGAAGGTTCGATATAAAAGAGCGCGTCCATTCGATTGGCTTCGCGATGGGCTCCGTACCCGATGGTTGAATGTTTGGGGAGCTTGTGCACGGCGCCATATCTGCAGAGAGGATCTCTGGTGCATTCAGGCCCCATCTTGCCGTTATCTCGTTCAGCAACCGCTGCCTCCGCTCTGTGTTTAAAGAGCCCGGTGCCGTTGCATTTGCTTCCACATAGATGATAGTGTTGCTTTTGAGCTCGGAGAATGTAGGTCCAATGCGGCGACCTCGAACACTCTTGCGGTGCAATACAAGATACGAGGATGCAGGCGCATCCACTGCGCTGCGGATCTTGTTTAGGATCTTAACGGTCGTGTCCTTGCGTCTAATATTGACCCGCCCATTATTGTCCTTGCCAATGAAGAAGACGGACTTTGACGCGTGAGGATGCGAGGCAGGCATTATGTACGAGGTGTAGAGCGAGTATCGTGCGTTGGCGAATGTGGGAAGATGTCAAGGAACGTCGTGTGACTCGAAGTAGTGTGGGTAGCGGGATAACAGCTTTTCAGAGGTTCAGGTCAAGTCTTTTGTTTTGTTTGTCGAGCGTTTGTCGATGACTAAGGTGCCACCTGACCGCGCCGCTAGAAGTGATAGAGTGAATAGCGAGATGCTTTTTCCAGCCACTATGCCACATTGACAACTTTTGATTTTAGTACTATATATATTTTATAATTGGAGAAACTCTCATCAAACAGTACAATGACCTGGGGCTACATGGTGTTACGGCAGCGTTGTTCGCATCCATGTACGAAACCTGTTAGTTAGCAATAACTAGCTTGTCAAAACTTGGGTCGTACTGAAGTCTTCTGTTCGATTTCCGTTCAAGACTTTTTTTTTAATTTTTTTGTGTCTGCTAGCGCTTTTTATAGAATTTACCTTAACTCTTAATTCTATAAAAAGCTTCTTTTGATTATGCCGCGGTCGAATTGCTTTTCTACGTACAGGAGTCCGTCGCTTTTCCTGCGTACGACTAGTACCGTGCCCATGACAACTGCGAGTTATAGCGTGTTGGCAGGATATGCTATTTAACTTCTTTTAAAGAAATTATTAGTAGTCCAGATTTGACTTGGAATTGTATTGGGGTTCACTATGGACTTACCAGATCTACCGGCTTCTGAACTGGCAGTGCCGTCACCCAGCACTGTGTAGCGAGAAGGATTGTTCGTCTGTAGATGTGGTATTATTGAAGGGATAATAAGAGTTCCGCAAGAGTATTCTAGTATGCTCTTTTGAACGCCTTTTGGTACTGAATTAAGCATTAAGGTACTAATATGTACCTAGGGTATTAGTAACCTGGCATAGCTAAGAATGAATGCACCTACAGTTACAAACCTCCAAGTCATCAGAGTCATCAGAGTCATCTCATAAATTCGGGTTCTGCGATTAGACAAGGAAGTGGCTGGAAGGCTGTTCATTGTGTGGTGTCATCACATTGTCAACTCAGTCTAAACACTTTTCGTGCTGTTCATGTCACTTTTCGAAACAAGGAAATGGTGCCGCCGAACATCATTGTGCTTGCACAACTCAAAAGACCAACAAATTCGGATGTGTATAAATTAAGAACACCCTGACCTTCCCCTTCACAGAACAGAACATATCGCCTTAACCTTCTTCCCAGAACAGATTACCTTAATATTCACCTTCACAGAACAGATAATTAAGAGTCTCTGCGAATTCACACGTTACGATGGACAAGATACAAACCCCATATAAGCGGTTCACGGTTATTGGAGACCTCGAATCATCCGAGGGTTACAATAATGCCGCCATTCTCCTAGTTCGAGACAACGAGTCAGGTAACTTGTGTGTCGAGAAGCAACTCTTACCTGAAGATGTTGAGAGTGGACAGGCCAATACTGAGATGGAAATTCTTTACCAACTTCGCTTCCATCCAAATATCACCCAGCTCGTAACATCCGCGCTGATTGAACGCGAGGAGCGTTCACAGCCGAAAATGACTATAGAGCAGGGCATGGTGGTAGACGTCGGGGAGCCAGAAATCATCACAATCGAGCCGAGCGCGACGATCTGGACGGAGTACTGCGACTCAAAGAGCTTGGACGACTTTATAGAATCGTTCTGTGATCCGAGCTATAAAGTGCCAGAGGCTTTCTTATGGCATGTGCTCGAGAGCCTCGCAGAGGCAATTCGGTTCTGTCAGCTAGGTCCGAAGGATTGGTATGGGCCCTGGAACACTGTGTATCACCGGGACATCACCCCTGCCAACGTGTTCCTAGCCTCCGAGGCAGATTCGCGCTTTGCTCGAGTAGTCCTCGGTGACTTTGGGTGCGCAACCACCCTCGCGGCCCAGCTCACAGGTGCTACGCATCCATACTTCTGTTATTACCAAAACCAGGACTTCATTTCCCCAGAATCACCGGTGTACACTTTGAAGTCGGATGTGTACCAGATTGGTTTGGTGCTGTACTGCTTGATGTTCGCGCAGCGTGAGCCATTTCCTTCGGACACACCGTCTCTTCTGTGCGATCCTGCTGAGCGGATTATGAATGACCGGTTCTATTCAGAGCCGTTGCGCTTTCTGATTAGGTGGTGCTTGGAGGATAGTGTTAATAGTAGGCTAAGCATTAGCGATCTGGTCCATGGCATTTCGTGGTACAAGCAGTGCGGATTCTGATAGCTGGCTTTCGAGAAAGTCAATAACTAGGATTTTTCTTGGTTGTACTAGTTAGTAGTACCGCCCAACAACAACTGCACATAGCCTGGTGCTCACTATTACCATTAAAATTGATAGCATACTATAATTGATATCGTTTCGTGTACGTTTTCCCTCGGACTGCTGAATAGTGACTTGTATGTGGGTCTCAATAAATGAACTTAGACTCTACGATATATCTACCAGGTGTTGTATGATCATATACTGTGAGTTGAATGATCAATAGGAAAACAGCGAACAAACAAGCAGAAAAAGCACGGGGAACATGGTGCTTGAATAAGTATGAAGTGTGACATATTTCATTCATATCGAGTTCATCAAAACGTGTACAGAGCTAGAGCCTGATCTGGATGTCGTTGATCATAACCCCATCGCAACCCATCTTCGTAACTTTTGTGCCGCTTCGCTATTTTGTAATCTTCGTTACGCGCGACCATAGATTCATTATTGCTTTGTCTGATGGATCGGCCCTCGTTCATTGCATACGGCCACTGACGACTCTGTGTCAAGGGGCTACCACCTCTTCCCGGTGCATCAGATCTTCGAATGGAAGCGGGGTGCCTGGCATCTCCACCCTCAATCTTCGAATACTCCTCACTAACATTTCCGCCCTCGGTCTCTCTTCCCTGCTCACTTCCAGGCACCCTTGAATCAGACTTCGTAACTCGCATGAATACCTTTTACTGCTATTCATGTCCTGGCCATGGAAGAAATCCCCGAGACTCTCAGTCGGATTGAGATCGCACATGTACAAACACATTATCACAAGGCCAATGTGGTAGACATCGCATGCTGGATGTGTTTCGCAGCCCTCGGGAGGCCTGTATCTCGGATTCCCGGGGAAACGGTCTCCATGCGAGAGCGCTGCAATATCCTCCCGTGTCGCTGCGCATCCGAAATCCCCAAGCTGGATTGTAGGATACGTTTCCTTCATGCCGCTAGACTGCAAGAATACGTTGCTGAGTGTGATGTCCCGATGCACAACGCTCTGACTGTGACAGAACCGCACTGCTTCAACTAGGCTCTCAAACGCGTGCCATATGAAAGCTTCGGGCAAATACATCCCTCGGTCCCCATACATCTTGATTAACTGTGCGAGTGTCCCTCTATCGCAAAAATTTGCCACTAGCCATGGAATGTCATGAGGATGTTTAGATCCGTCGTCCCAGTCGAGCAAACGGACGATATTGGCATGCCCGCCTCCGCCTCCATATCGCGCCAACTTGCGTAAGATTCGAATTTCGCACGCTGCGTGGTCTGGCGAAGTGATGTCTGGTAGTAACATTTTCAAGACGCACAGCCGCCCTGATGGAATCTCTTCGACGAGCTTAACACCGCGGTTGAAGCAGCCATCTAATATTTGCCCGTCGCAAGGGGAGAGTGAGGTCAGGATTGTCCAGCGGGACTTGAATACTGAACCTGGGTCGAACTTGCGGCCTGCGCGCCGTCTGATGCAGATTTCTTCGAGCATATGGGAGTGCGCACTGACGTCGTGTACCTATGGTGGGACCAGGTGGGGTAGAAGGTCGCGGCAGGGTCCGCCGGTGTTCAATTGTTCGGATGTTGAAGGGCCGAAGTATTGCCTTGACTGCAGAAAAGCCGCGAATTGATCGTAGGTAGAAGGTGTAGAATGAGCGCGTAATGCGCTTTTCGAACGATGAAGAGTAGATTCGGAACTTTCACGACGTGCCACCTCAGCGGGTGTGGAGGGGTAAATCATTTATCGAAGAAACATGCTCCATTACCAAACTGTGTAGCGGCACGACAGGGTAGGACGTTGGTGTGTGCGCCAACTGCCATCGACATGTTGGCAAGGAGTTGGAGGAACCTCAAAGCCTGAGTCCAGCCGTTCATTCAAACGTCAAAATCCTAACGTTATTTCCTTAACAGTTAATAAACCTTTAAACGTTCTAAGGTTTATTCTAGGCATTACTTTAACAGAAATTTTAATTATAAATATTATATAATTTTGCTTGTGGGAGCCTCCGCGCCAAGACTCGCTTAGCGAGTTCGAACGCTTTTTTTTGTAAGCCCTTGTTTACGCTCTTTTTAATTACTAAGCAGAGGGCTTTGCTTTTTTTATTATGTTATTTAGGATAAAAGCCTTTATTATTCTACCCCTAGGTAGATAATTTAATAAAATACATATAAATATTATATAGTACTATAATTTCTTCTAGGCAGGAGTATAAACTATATAAGGGCACTATAGGAGTTATTACGCTATATATAAGATAATAGTAAATATTAGAATCTAAATATAAAATAGTAGCAATACCTATATAAGGTAGGTACGTAGGCAGGCTATATACATAGTCTTGCTTAGGATATTACTTAGTAATTACGCTAGTTCTAAAAGGATAATAAAATATAAGTAAGGGGGTTGTACCTTAGATTAGTAACACTACCCCTCCCTCTTTGTAGTAGCAACTCTAGTGCTACTAAGATTCTTCTAACTCTATATTAATTTCTAGGTAACTATTACGCTCTATTATAATCTATTACGTTTTATTGTAAACTATTACACACTATTACAAATTATTATAATTCTTATAGTAATTTACACTAAATTACTATAACTACCTACTTAAATTACTATAAATTTAGTCTAATTTATTAATATTTATTAGGATTGTGTTATTAATACTATTATTGTTAATACTATTATTGTTAATACTATTATTGTTAATACTATTATTATTAATACTATTATTATTAATACTATTATTATTAATACTATTATTATTAATACTATTATTATTAATACTATTATTATTAATACTATTATTATTAATACTATTATTATTAATACTATTATTATTAATACTATTATTATTAATACTATTATTATTAATACTATTATTATTAATACTATTATTATTAATACTATTATTATTAATACTATTATTATTAATACTATTATTATTAATACTATTATTATTAATACTATTATTATTAATACTATTATTATTAGTACTATTATTATTAGTATTACTATTATTAGTACTATTATTGCATAGGTTAGTACGCTTAACCTAGCTAAGAAAATTACAGCTAGAAGGATTTCTAGAGGGACTACTATTTATTACTAACTTAAGATCTATATCTATCTATTTCTAGATATCTAGATAGGTATCTATAACTAGAGTAGTAGTAAGGCATATAATAATATCCTAATATATAATAAAATTATTAAAGTTATATAGTATAGTAGGCTTCTTTAGATTCTTAGCGTAAAACCTAGTAATAAGACAGGGACAATTAAGTAAATTATAATAGGGCTCCTAGGTAGAGTCTTTAAAACTATCTTATATAACTTTATACTCTATAACACTGTAGTTAGGGGCGTATAGGTCCTTTTTTAACTTATTTAACTAATAGGTAAGTATAGTCTTTACCTTATACTTCTTATCTATATATTTATCTAGCAGTATACTATTTTTGTTATGTGTCTAATTATTAAGCAGTTACTTATTATATAGGTATAGTAGCTATAGGTAGAAAACATTATATAAATAGCCTCTATTTTTATTAACACCTTAAAACGCTTTTCTGTGTATACAACAGTAGGAGAAATATCTGCTATTATTATAATATTTTTATTAGAAACCTCTTAGTCGCAAAAAAACCTATAAATAGCCTATTTTCTTAAGTAGATTAAGCTTATATACTATATTGTTAATAACTTATACTACGTAAAAAGGTCCCCTATTTTTATAGTTAAGTAATAAGCTAGGCCTTTTAGTCTTAAGGTAATGTGTGTCTAATATTACCTTATTACTAACTTTAAAAAATAGTGCTAGTGCGCGCTTTACATTTATATACTTAGTATATTTAGCTTATACCTATTATAAATTATTATATAGAAAGTTGCGTAAGTAGGTAAGAGAGTTAATAAAATTATCTACGCGTTAATAATCTATATATATGGGCGCTATAAGTAAGTGCTCGCTAGTAGTAGTGTCTCTACTTACTAACTTAATATTATATAATTAAGCTAGTTTCGTACTATTGCGTAGTAAATAGCCCTTAGTAGCAATAAAGAAAGCTACTCTAGTTAATTTACTAACTAAAGAGTTAGTAATAAACTCCACTATAGGTGAGTATAAGGCCTAGTTATTTTATTAATAGTTAATATATGCGTATAAGTATTTCTTTAGTGTAGTATTAGTAATCTCTATTCAGCTATCTATTTTAGGATGCTAACTAGTAGATAGTTATAGTTTAGTGCTAAGACGTTTATAAAGCTATTTCTAAAAGTAAAATATAAACTATTAACTATAGTTACTAATAATGTTCTTTAGGAAACCCTTTTTACACTAGACGTAGGTAATAAAAGCCTTTATAACTACTTTAGCTATAATTTTAAATATAGGAATGAACTTCTTCTTTTACTAAGCTAGTTTATAATAATTATAATGGCTATATAGGTCTTGCTATTATTATAATATAGTAGTAAGCTAATAATAAAGTCTATTAAAATAGACTTCTAGTATTAATCTAGAATTAGTAGTAGATATAACAAACTATACTTAGCATTATAGTATAGCTTACTATAGTAGTAGAATATATAGGCGTAAATATAATAGGCAATAGTGTATAGTATACATAGCTAATAGTACTAGTAACTAACACGTTTATAAGTATTCTTATAACTAATATATCTAGTGGTAACACTATTATAAGCTTGCTTAAGAATACGCATATAGAGCTTCTTATTACTAGGAATATATAGTTAGTCCTTAATATATAGTAGACCTTTACTTAACTAATAACTAGTAATCTTAATTCTAAATCCTTGCTTAAGAAGCTTCTTTAGTAAAAATTAAGCTTTTGCCTTAATAGTAGTAATAATATCTTAAACTATCTTATTAATAGTATAGGCTATCTTAATATCCTTAAGTAATTACGCTGTCTTATTAGTCTCGATTATAGTTATAGTAATAGGATTATTATTATTAGTAATAAGTTTAGCAATATAGTATAATATAGCTATAAGCTATAGACTAAAGTAACAACTTTTATTTAATAAAGTGTAGACAGTAGTAACTATATAATATAACTCTTTGCCTTTAAAGATTTCTAGCTATAAGACTATCTAAACTTAGTGTTATTAGTAGGTATTATTATTACCTTTAGGTAAGTTACCTAGATAGCGCGTTAAGGTGTTAGGTTTTATACTTTATTTACTAAGGCAGTACTAAATATAAAAGTTAAACTTAGCTAGAAACTCTACCTATTACACTTATTATTAATTAAGCTACTTACTAGTTATAAAGTACTATAAAGTAAGGTAATTAGTAATAATATTAATAGGATTCTAAGTAGCTAATAGCTTAAATCTCTATTCTTTAAAGGCGTGTATAATAGCTAGAAGCTTCTTATTATAGATTTTGTAATTGCACTCTATAGGGTTTATATTATATAATAAGTACATAATAGGCTATAGTACGTCCTACTTATTCTTTTATAATAGTACTACTATAGTAACAAAGTCTAACGCGTTAGTCTCTAGCTAGGTTTTCTTATTTAGGTTAAAATAGACTAGGATAGGTACTATTATAAAGGTCTACTTAAGTGCTTTAAACGCAATTACTATAGAAGTCCCCAGTTGAATAGGCTAGTCCTTTGGCGTATTACCTTTAGTTAGATTTATTAGTAAGTAAGCAATCTAATTAAAATCTTTAATAAATTGTTAGTAGAAGTTTATAAAACCTAGGAAAGCCTATATTTTTTTAGGTAACTATAGCAGCTACTAGTTGTGTACTGCCTAAACCTTTTTAGGGTCTATTTTAATACTCTTAGTAGTTAGTATAATCCTTAAGTACTTAACCTTTTTAACTTTAAATTAACACTTATTAATATTTAGATATAGACTAGCTTATCTAAGTGTATTAACTACAGTCTATACGAATTTAATATAATTCTTCTTAGTTTTACTATATATAAGTATATTGTCTAAATAAGCTATATACAAGTTATCTAGATATTATTATAACATCTTATTAATATATATTTAAAAAGTACTAGAAGCTCTAGTAAGTTTAAATAGCATAATAGTGTATTTATAAAGTCTATATTATATAAGAAATACTATTTTTTTCTTTACTACGTTTCTTAACGCGTATATTATTAAAACCTATAATAATATCTATAATAGATATAAATCTTGTCTTGTTTATACGCGCTAGCGTGTCTTTTAATAATAGTGGCGTATTATAATTGCGCTTTATAATAGTATTAATTGTGCGATAATTAATGCAAACGCGTAATCTACCTCCTAGTTTTTTAATAATAAGGATAGGAGATATATACTAAAAAGTGCTTATCTATGTAGCGTTAAATTAACTACCTAGCAGTAGTACGACAAAGGCTTTCATCTCAAATAACATGACAAAAAAAGCAGAGTCCCCTACTTAGTAATTAAAAAGAGCGCTTATCTATAAGAATCCTTTTACAGTTATTTTATTAATATATTTCTTAACTACTATAGTCTCTAGTCGCGTAAAACTATATATATGCGATTATAGGGCTTTGTTATTAATAAGGTTAATAGCATAGTTAACTCTAGCGTAATAGGGAGGTAACTTATTAGCCTTCTTTAGGTTAAAATACTAAGACTTATCTTATAACTATATAGGTAATAACTATCTTATCTTACCTATTATATAGGGCTTATTAGACAACTTTTTTATAAACTTATTATAGTCTATTTAACTATATATAGCAAGTCCTATAGTAGTATAGAATGTCTACGCATTATAATTGCCTATTATTAGGTTAGGTGGTTAACCTAGCTAGTCTTAGTTATAAGGCTCTAGCTAAGTTATAGAGTCTAGGTTGTAAACTGCTATTAGATAAGCTGCCTAGCTAGTAATTAGACTAATATTCTCGTAAGTTATTGTGGGTTATAAGGAACTAGTACGTGGCTTATTATAGTATATAGTTTTAGGTAGCGTATTTTTAAGCTAATAAACTAGGTAATAATATATATTAAATATTATATTTCTTCCCCGGGGTTAATCCGTAATATTACGTAATTCTAGGCTAGCTGTTTAACTAACCACTATGTTACATAATTAATAATTTCTTTAATAATATTTTTTACTATAATAATAATAATAATAATTATAATAGTAACTAACCTAACTATTTTATTACTCTCCTATAGTAGATTTTCTCTCGCAACTAGCAAGCTATATACTACCCTCTAGGATCTTACCACTGCCTATCTCCTCTGTACTCCCCCTATTACCGCTTACCCCTACTCTTATTACGCTACTATCCTTACTTCTTATTATCCTTATATGCCTACAAGATCTTAACTACTACTAGAAGCTTTTTCTATTATAGCTACGCGCGCGCGCTCTAGTAATGTATAAGGAATATTCTTTTCTTCTCTAATAGTTACTTACTATTATATCTTAGTCTATTCTTTAGCCTTGCTAATAACGCAATAGCAAAGAGCTATTATTATTATATAAATATTATATAAATATTACTATATTATTACTTAGACCTCTATATAAAAGAATAGCCTCGCACTTAAGAATTTAAAGTTATATAAAAATAGTATATAGCCTAAATAAATTATTAGTTATAACCTTTAAAATAGTATAATTAATTTAGTTCTCTAGTAGGCCTACCTTAACTATATCTTGCAGTAGGTAAGCTAGATAGCTAATATTACCTATCTAGTTATCTATACTAGTTTTAAATTCTCTAGCAGATGTCTAACTACAGGTATTAGATAACTTAATCTTAGGACGCTAGAAAGCTAGCTTACTATATATATTAAAGAGTTAAATTTAAAAGACTTAGTGTTATATATATTAAAAAGAAAGAATTTTTAGACGTTATAGATATTGTAAGAGTAGACAGACTTATATAATATACGTATAGCAAACTATAATTATAACGCTATACTTTACTATAGCTCTCAAATAGTTTACTAGTTAAGAGATAATATGTAACTTAGTTATACTAGATAGTAGACTATCGATTAATTACTATTAATAATACTATTATACAGAACACTAATAATAAAATGATTATTATTTTATATATATTTTGTTACTACTACTATGTGCTAGGTACTAGGTTATAGTGCCTTCTATTTTACTTCTCTCTATATATAGTGCGGACTTAACCTTGATTAGAATTTCTACATAACAAAGATCTTTAATATTAAATATTATAGATTAGTTGTATAACCCTAGTTATAGATTGTAAGCAAATATCTAATCTATGCTAAGAATAATATTAATAGTGCTAATATTAATAATAAAGTATATTATAGCGCTAGTGTAGATACTATATTATATTATAAGGTCTATAGCTTAACTAATCTTATCTATAACTTTGCTATCTGCAAGATATAGGGTAATTAGGTTTTTAATATAGTATAGTCTTAACTAGTGTTATTTATTATATAAAGAACTAATAAAACTTGCGCTAGCTTTAGTATTATTAAGCTATTACGTCTTTGCCTATTTTTAAGGTATAGCTAGTTTAACTAAATAAGAAAACTAAAGTTATTATTTAGTTTTATCTAGTTTATCTATATTAATTGCAGAGATCTATTATATATACTATAGGTTAAGACTTAGTTCTATATCTAATTTAAACTTATTAATTTTTTACTATACTACTATAAAATTTCTTTATATATGCTATTATTGTTGCTCTATTATGCAATTTCGCTCTAAAGCTACTAAAAATATAACTTATTCTTATCCTTATAGTCCTAACCTTAATGCACGTCTAGATTATTATTAGCTAGGTTATTAGGTTTAGGTAACTTACTATAGGAGCTGTTATATCTATATATTCTATATAGTTAGTTAGAGTTTATCTAAATAGTATAGATATACTGCGGGTCTTTATAATTAATAGGGCCTAAGAGAATAATATAAAGATACTTAATATCCTTTGCTAGGGTAATAGTATTATTATAATAGTTAGTAGTTGCATCTGTTACTTAATATCCTACTACGCTATATTTAAAATAGGTATTAGCTTTAGCTAGTAGGTCTAATTTGCGTAATATGCGTCTATAGTTATTACGCCTAGTGGACTTTATATATAGGGCAAATAAAGTAGTATATATAGTAGTATTAGATCTAGTTTTAGTTATATTTATTGTGCGAGCTTTTAAGTAGTTAGGAGCTATTATAGAGGCTTCTAAACAATCTATTATAGATTTGTAATTAAGGTATTCTATATATAACGCGCGTTCTATATAAGTATCAAAAGACTTACTAGGAATAGATAACGTATTAGTAGCATATATAATGCGAGAATATGTAAGCTAGTAGGCATAATTTATTAGCAAGTAGTTAGATATACTAAGATAGTTAGCAACACTGCGTGACGCAGGTCCGCTCAAGACCACTCCGGGGTTCGCATCCCGAAATCACCAAGGCAGACTTCTGATGCTTTACATGATCAATCGAACTACCGGTATACAATCAAGCAGCTCTTATCCGACGTAACGAGCGTTCTAGGACCGGAACTATCCTTCTGGGCATACGATCAACTCGCCCCATGCGCCATGGAATATGATCTTGATACAGTACTAGGACAAAAGTCTGAGTTCAATGTGTTACCCCATGATAAGCGATACGAAGGCCATTTGTACTCGATTGATGAACGCGGCGGTGTACTTACGCCCGCTCGTACGCTGTCTCCACATGCAGTGATGGCGACTGTAACGAAGCCACACAGACTTGAGCTTTTACCAGCACGATCGTACTTGGGTATGTCACCACTGCATGTCATAGCCTAATGTTCTCGTGGCACGCCTGAAACGTGTCTCCTTTTACGCCGTGGTCTGTGCGCGTAAGTCTAAACTAATTCGGGCAAAGTTGCGGCATCGTTCCGTCTCCTAACCAGGCCAGGACAGCCTCACGCTGTCAATCAATTCACTGCAGAGCGGTTCCACGACAGCGGACAGCCTATGTCTTTTAGACCCGAGTACAGTTGATCGCAGTCCCGTCACAGCTGTGTCAGCCACGATGTACCGCGCGTTGCGACCCCACGATGCCGCAGCCCTCCAGTCAATGCTGAAACCTGGAATCGAGACTTCTTCATGTTCGTTATTATTGTTGACCTCTGCTCGTTATTTTGTAACATTAACTAAAGCTTTCCACTTATGCTCGTTACTTGGCTGTCTCTTCTTCATCCGATTTTGAACTACTACTAGGCGGAGTAACCACACGCCGGGTACATTCACTTTGTGCATCTAGGGTGCCGCCTAAACAACGCCCTTGACGGCGCAGTAGCTTGCCTGACTCCAATCCTCTAACGCCTCCTACGTCTTCAAAGTTCGAGCCGCTCAACCTATTTCAGCTTGACGACTCTCTGTTAAGACTTGTAATGGTCCGGCGGTCACAATGAACCTCTTAATTCGACAGATCCTGGCGCTGATTCGCAAGAATCTACTCATCATATGTGTGCGACGACCGCTGTCTACCTTTGTCCGCGCAGTCGCAATCCCACTTGTCATAGTTCTCGTCCTAGCGTACACTAAAGAGTTCTTCGCATCGCCTCTACGATATGGTGTATCCTCACCCCATACGGTAAGTCACCCTACAGTAGTAGTATGGCTACAGGTCTGCTGCTGATTTCACCAAGATACGATCGCTCAAGGACGGGTTAGCTGCTAGCAATGGTCGTGACATCGTCGGTTTTGTCAGCAATGGACTTACAGGCGACGTATCTCAGGTCATCGATGCGCTTTCAAAAACCGTTAACGACGCTGGGAAAACCTCAAAGCAATACGCCAGTACTGGAGACCTCGCACAAGACTGCATCAGCGACACTGGTGACGAGCCCAAATGCTACGGAGCTGTTGTGTTCCTTTCCTCGCCAACCCAAGGCACGAATATAAGTTCAAAAGGGACATGGAACTACACCATCCGCGGTGACAGTGCCACTTACGGAGGCTTTGCCGATGTAACGAAGGATACAAACAACCCAGAACTGTATCTCATGCCGCTCCAACACGCAGTGGATGCGGAGATCCTCGCGCGATCGAACTTTGGTACCACGTCACCTCTGCACAAGATGAAAGCTGTGATGTACACCGCCGCGAACCAGGCCACGCTAGACGATTCTCAAACCTGCAATTTCCTGGCCCTTTGTATTTTCGCGTTTGGCACCCTGTTTACTTTTACATTCATCGGAATCGTATACCATATGACATCTTTCGTGTCGCACGAAAGGGAGCTCGGTATGTCAAGCTTGATTGACACCATGATTCCAGGTGGTTCCAACATTCGTGGTCGCGTTGTACGCCAGATCGCAACCTACGTCTCCTTTGCAGCCGTCTACTTTCCAGGTTGGATAGCTGTTGGTGTGGTCGTCTCTGTGCTCGTCTTTCCGAAGACCTCGCAAGGTATACCAGTCGGCTTCACTATCTTTGCTGGCCTAGCGATAACCTCCTTCTCTCTATTCGGCGCCTCGTTCTTCAAGAAATCCCAGCTAAGTGGCTCCATTATGATTGTCATTGCCGTGGTCTTTGCCATTCTACCCCAAGTGCTCTGGAATCAAACCCGCGTTGCGTGTGGAATTATGAGCTTCATCTTCCCGACAGCTACTTATACCTACTTCATTACAGGAGCCGCTGTCTTCGAGTCACAGAACGAGAAAATTCAGATGTGGGGGCAACCTTCTGGAGTTTCCAATGATCCCAAAAACTTCCGTCTCGACATAGGCATTCACTGGATATTTCTGGTCCTACAAATGGTGGTTTATCCAATCCTCGCATTTGGGTTGGAGCACGTGCTCTTTTCAACCGCATCTCCCAACAGAACATTCGAACAGCCGGAGCACAAGCAGTCTCCCACTGTAAGGCTTTCTTCATTTTCCAAGACATACAGAGCGGGCATCATAGCGCGCATCTTCAAGCGCCGCAAAGATGTACATGCAGTCGTGGACCTAAGTCTGAATGCGTACCGAGGGCAGATCTTGTGCTTGCTTGGTCCGAACGGCAGCGGCAAGAGCACTACCATGAACTGCATTGCAGCACAACACAAACTGACGTCTGGAACCATCGCTATCGATTCTACTGGAGGAATGGGTTACGCACCGCAGCATAATGTCATTTGGCCTGACCTCACAGTCGAAGAACATATACGGATTTTCAGCGACCTCAAGTGCATCGCAGCGGTTAACAACGAGGTCGTATCCGAGCTTGTAAGCATGTGCGATCTCAGGAAAAAACTGCCCTCCAAGGCGAAGACGCTTTCTGGTGGACAGAAAAGGAAACTGCAGTTAGCTATGATGTTCGCCGGAGGATCTGCAGTTTGCTGCGTCGACGAGGTGTCCACGGGTCTCGATCCTATTTCACGTCGCAGGATTTGGGAGATCCTTCTTGCGGAGCGCCACAGGCGGACAATCATTATGACGACTCATTTCCTGGACGAAGCAGACTATCTAAGCGACAACATCGTCATCATGTACAAAGGATCGCTACGAGCGGAGGGCACGTCTGCGACATTGAAGAACAAGTATGGTAGCGGTTTCACGATCAAACTACCGGAGAACATCGACATCGACGTGCCCTTATCTGGTTTCATTGAGAAGGAAACCTCTCGACATCAGATAGTGTTTCGAGTTGCAACAGCGGCGCTAGTGACTGAGCTCGTCGGCTATCTGGACTCGAAGGGTATACGCGACTACCAAATTTCCGGACCTACGATGGAGGAACTATTTTTGAAAGCAACCGGCGACATCATCGCTTCCTCAGAGAGCATTGCCAGCAAGGAGGGCCAGCCTGTAAATGCCGATGCCCACGACGAAACACCAATCATGGAATCCGCGAATAGAAATTACGAGCTGCAAGATGGCCGGCCCATATCTGTCATCAAGCAATGGTTTCTGCTTGTCGGTAAACGCTTCCGTATTTTCCGACGTCGCTGGGTCCCATACTTCATCGCTGTCGCCTTTGCCATCGTCGGAGCTGGTGTCGCTCCCCTTCTCATCAAGGGTTTCACGGAGCCACTTGCATGCCCGGCTCTAGCAGATCTCGTGGACGATTCTTCGTTCAGGCAAGATTTCACCTATCTCTCCTCTCCGCGCATGCTGTTTGGCCCACCAGATAAATTGAACGACACCCGTTTAGAACAAATGGCAAAAGTATACTCTGAGAATAACACGGGATATCCCCAAAGTAGCTATAGCTCTAGCTACACCCATGGTTATCGCAATGCCACGCAGTTGAAGAATCAACTGGTAATGGTCAACACGTACGATGAATTTGTTCAGAAGATAAAAGACTCCCAGGACCCATCGTCTTACAGTGGTGGCTTTTCGACTTACGATAATTTCGAGACAAGCCAGGTCGATGGTGGCCTTTGGTTAGGAGATGACGAGACGATTCTCGCTGCCAATGTGCAGTATTCCTTTGAGGTGTCGAACATGCTAAATTTTCTCGACAACATGGTTGGCGGAGTGCCAATCTCTGCCGGATATTCCAAGTTTGCAGAGCAGAGTACGCCGGATATTTACACGTGAGTGATCAGTCTACGGATGTCACTCGAGAACATCTACTTACTCGAGCATAGAGTTGAACCGCTTATGTTCATGATATATTACGGACTGATTATGGCTGCGTAAGTCCCAAGCACTGTTTAGCATACGTCTACTAAAACAAGTCTTTCAGATACCCGGCATTCTTCGCGCTCTATCCCACCAATGAGCGTATCACGAATGTGAGGTCAATGCAATACTCAAATGGCATCCGCCCACTCCCGCTTTGGCTATCCCATCTTGCTTTCGACGGCATCTTCGTTGTTATCATCAGTACAGTGGCCACCGGTCTACTATCTGCCTCGACGCCCGTCTGGTTCGGCCTAGGGCACATCTGGTTAGTCCTCGTTCTTTACGGCCTAACCGCTACCCTTCTCGCTTATATAATTTCCATGTTTGCCAAATCGGCTGTGGCCGCCTGGTTCAGTAAGCAGTCTTCAGCAAATGTTGTAGGTCCGCGCTAACGAGTTAACAGTGATCGCGGTCGGACAGGCCATTTTTTACTTCGCCTACTTCGGCGGCTTGCTCGGTGTGCAATCATCAATCCCGTATATAAAGCTAGAAGTTGCATACAATGCCCTCTTCTTTGGTATGGGCATCGTTTCCCCTGCAGTATGCCTCGAGAGAGCGTTTACAATAGGGTTGGGACAACTCGCGACACTCTGCAATGGACACAGTGCCGGTTCTATATACCTCTTCGGTGGACCGATCTTGTACCTCGTGCTCCAAGGAGCAGTCCTCTTCATGATCCTGCTTTGGTGGGACAGTTCTTTCAAACTCCCGTCTTTTGGCGGACGCAGAGCAGGTCACGATCCTGAATCGACAGAGATGTATTCCAGTGACCTGATGAGGGAGCTCAAACGCATCAAATCTGAGAACACCAATCTGCGCATTGAGTCAGTATCCAAGACATTCGGCAAGAATCTCGCAGTCGACAATGTCACCTTCGGCGTACAATCCTCGGAGATCTTCGCGCTACTTGGTCCCAACGGCGCTGGAAAAAGTACGATCATCTCTATGATTCGTGGCGACCTCCATCCGTCTAGTTCTGCCTCTGCCATCGATATCGCCGGCCACTCTATCCTTTCCGCTCCCGTCGCCGCCCGCGCAAATCTGGGCGTCTGTCCGCAATTCGACTCTGCCGACGTGCTCACGGTCACTGAGACCCTCCGCTTCTTCGCCCGCATCCGCGGCGTCTCCAACGTCGACCACAACGTCCAAACAGTCATTGCCGCTTGCGGTCTCACAGCCTGGGCCGATCAACTAGCGCAAAAACTGTCCGGTGGAACAAAGCGCAAGTTGAGTCTCGCAGTAGCATTAGTCGGCAACCCGCGCGTGCTTGTCCTCGACGAGCCTTCCTCGGCTCTTGACGCAACCGCAAAGAGGAACATGTGGCGCTGTCTGCAAACCCTGGCTAAAGGCCGCGCGGTGGTCTTAACTACCCATTCCATGGAAGAAGCCGACGCGCTCGCCGACCGCATCGGCATCGTCTCCTCCCGCATGCTCGCCCTCGGCGAGCGCGAAGAACTCAAGCGCCGCGCAGGCGACTCATTCCACATCCACTTCGTCTCGCGGTCTGCGCCCCGCACCACGCCCGAAGAGCTGCAAGTGATGAGGGACTGGATTAATCGCACGTTCGCGAATGCGAAGATCAGTCGCGAGACGCAGGGTGGGCAGATGCGGTTCGAGGTGCCGGCTGAGGGGCGGACGTTGGCGGGGCTGATTGCGCTCTTGGAGGGGACCAAGGCGGAGTTGGGAGTCGAATTTTACAGTGTGGGAAAGGCGACGCTGGACGAGGTGTTTGAGAATATCGTGAGGAGGTATGGGGAGCATGCTGAAAAGTAGGGTGGTGCTGGTGCTGTGAGCGTTCTTGGGTGGTGGGACGTTCCTTGGGTGATACCCGCATAATAATTGGATGATGCGATGGGGACTAGGCATACCGGTTGGATGAGGTCGCTTTTTGGCTGTTAATCGCGGAAAAATGCGATCCGTGATCCTTGGAAAGAGCATTAGATAACAATGATGCAACTGATGCAATTGTGCCATTGATGCAATACAATTTCTAGCCAAATGAGTGTGATCTATCTAAGTCTAGGGAAGAAAACCTCAGGACACAGGCCCATCTAACCACACAAGATATGGAAACTCATCATGGACAGAGTTACCTCAAGCAACCCTATCCAGTTCCCGGACTCTCGAAAAACAAGCCGCCAACAGTGAAATGACAAAAGAAACAAGAAAATCCACAACCACATGCAAACATCTGACTCAGACAGAAGGCTAATGTTCCGATGCTGTAGCAGGGCTCGAATATTCTGACGCAGCAGCCGCCGAACTTCGAGGTGAACTGTCCACGGACGACAGCACACTGAAGGCAGATGAAATTGAGGGTACCGGGGAAGACGAGGGCTGTGGGACAGACGAAGGTGTCCGGAACGGTGCGTGGGGTTGACTGATGAGGAATGGAGGGTCAAATACCTCTTTGAAGTCGACCTCGAACTGCCCAAAACACACCCTATTGCCTGTGCATCCAAGGTTATATGTCTCGAATTCGTTGTGATCCCATGTACCCTTTGTATCAAACTTGCCTGCATCGACTTCGGGCTTGACATTTGTGATGAAGGTGTCCCACACGTCTTTGGCTGTGCGAAGTTAGCGTTGAAGTGTTTGGTGTAAGGTATGGTATGCAGGAGTGGGTGAACTCACCTAGTTTGTTGCAGCCCTTGTTTTTGTCGAATTCCATCTCCTTCGACCGATCAATGAAGGCTTGGCCGTGCACAAGAGAAGTCTCTAAGCCCCGGAAGTTCGTGATCCCCAGCTTATCTTGCAGTTTGTACAAGACAGCAAGACGCTTCCTCATGTCCATCCAGGGCCCATCATTCATGTCTGATCCTCGGCACTCCGCATAAGTGTATATCAACCCAACCACAGCTGTGCCTTTCAATGTCGGATCGTAGGGGAAACTGCCTTCCTCCACATCGAAGGCGTATTGCATATAGGGGCTGAACCGACCTGTGGTGCCTAGACCACCCTTGATCCACTCCAGGTTGCTATCAGGGAAGTTATTAGCCCAATCATGGAAGTTCTCCGCAGGGCTTTTTCTCGATATCACTTCATCAATGGCGTTAGGCACTCTTTCGTCGAGCGCGAGAACAAGAAAGGGCGGCTGGGGCGTCTCTGGAGGAGGCGCTTCGGGTTCAGGTTCTGGACGAGGAATATCGAGAGCCATGTTCGCAAAATGTCTGGAAAATGTGTATGTAGCAAGATAGCAACAAAGAAGAATGTCCAAGTCAAGTATCCGAAAATGTCAGTGGATGCAAGAAACAGCGACCGCACCCCACTACCTCATTTATACCCTTCTATGACTCCAACACCGTCCAGCGCGTCACACCTCACAGCACAATACCAAAACCGCGTGCGCCCAAACCTCTGCCCTGCAGCTGTTTCTCTCCCTGACCCCAAGTCTAGTCCCGCATCACCAACCCACCTCTACGTCCACCCCCCCACCTCCTTTCGCAGCGCACTATCAAGGCTGCCTTTCCCAAATCTTCAGCCCTACAGGTCATCCCCAACCCCAACCCAGCTCCAAGTCCACCCCAGCACCATCAGCCCACCTCAACATCCACCCCCCACAATCCAGCAAACCACCCTCCACAGCGCAATACCAAGGCCACCCTTCCCTCAACCTTCAGCCCCACAGGTGTTTCATAAACGCACATGGCACGTGCTCGCGCTGTAGTACAAGACTACCACAGACCGCAGAGTACCCCCATGGCAGATGCCGCGCAGATCACACCCAAAGCTAAGGCACGCTGTCGTGCAACACAGGCAGCAGCGGCAGGACAAGCACATGCCCTATCTGCTACCGCATTGGGGTTGGTGAAGCCGAGCAGGCTGAGCAACCCTAGCCCAGTGATGCCACTTGCTCCATAGCCTGTGCGAAGGCGTGACTAGCTGTCGGCAGTGGGGAAAAGCCGTTTGTTCGTTCGTTCGTGAGTCATGGCTGGCTTACACCATGGTTGACTCTCCTCCCCTTTCACGTACACTTGAAAAGCACAATTAGCCTCTGTACAGTCCCTCTTGGGGGTACCACACAACACTCATACCATTGTCCTAGCCCAGTATGCAATCCAAGTCCACCCACCAACCCACCAAAACAATATACACACCCATACCCTCCCTCTCTATATCGACGCCCAACGCCCACCACACCACAACATCAACTCAAATCATACCCTTCCTCCCCCCCTTCACCACCCCCAACGCCCTCTCACAATCCCCACAATACCCTTTGACCCAATCTCCAACCTCTTTCTTCTCCTTACTACTATCCCCACCCAAGATAGCACCCACCCTCTCGCACTTATTTGTCTCATCCATCAGCCAATTCTCATACTCCGCTTCAACGACCTCTTTCTCAATGCGATTGACGACGCGCAGCGCAACAAGTAGATCGTGCCGATGGGAGCCGAGGTTCTGCCTCGTGCGGTGGAGACGGCGAGGTGCGTTGATGGAGGGAGATACGGGCGTTGGGGGGTTTGCGGTGGGGTTAGTGAGGAGAGTTGTGAAGGTTTGGTGGCTGCTGGGGTTAATGATTGCGGCAGAGTTTTGCAAGGAGAGGACATACCATCGATTTGCATCGGCGTTGACAGGCAAATGCAGTGTCACGTCGGTATTGTTAACATTGGCGAAACTTTCTTCCACGTCGGAGAGATAGATGGCGCGTGTCATCGACGGTGAAGGACCGACGCCTAGCCGTGACATGAAATTCGCAGCGTTGCGTTCATTCCACCACAGCCAGGAGTCACGTGACGCGTGGAAAAAGTTGGCTCCACCGCTTATAACCAGCAGAATGACAAGGAGTTTGTGTGCTGATAGAACGTTGCCCAAAGCAGCGAATGCTGCCAATATCCAGCTCATGAGAGTGGAGAAGATACTCACGATGATGTTGCCGATGAACTGGGCGACGAAAGAGCCGGTCGTTTGCGGACGCAGCTTAAACTTGCGCGGCCTGTTTGGCGGCGCAATGTCCTGGGCCGTGAACTCCGCAGCTTGAGTTGCGACTCCAATCTGCCCGAATATGTTTATGACTTTTCCCGTGTTACGGTTGTGGCCTAGACGAGCCACCTGGTCATTCACCACATCGACAAGGTCTTGTGCTTCCAACTCCATATCCTGGAGGCCTTGTCGTTCGATGAGCTTCTTCGCGAAGCGTGGGTTCTGCATCCAGTCCACTTTCGTGTGAATGGCGAGTTTGCAGCGTGCCTTTGACACGTGGGTAACGACGATCTTGCTCAAGAGGATGAACCGATCTTGGCTCGGTAAGTACCAGGGGGTTTTCCTATCGGCGACGACGTAGCAAAGGTGATCATTCAAAACTTCGATGACCTGGTAATCGTTGATGATGACGGAATCGGCTTCACCAGTTTGAGTGACTTCATATTCGAAATCACGGCGCTGATGGCCTGGGTCGATTTTAGTCCAAGGTCCTTGCACTACGCGCCGGGCCCATCGCTCTCGGTACAGCATTTGGAAAACCGCGCTCTTGTCGCCGAAGAGGATATAGAAGAGTCCCTTGGCGCTGATATCAAACTCCTTTTCCACGGCAACTTGAGTCATACCCTGAGGCGCGAAGTCAACAGGCTGCGATGGTAGCTTGAATTTGCTGGCGGTCCTGTTGATTCCTGTTGGACCAAAGAGGTTGCCGTCAATGCGGAGACTGGTCTTGAGGTCTTTGCCATAACCAGGATCCATAGGCGTATGCGATGGTATTTCCTCCCAGCTATCTGCGCTCGGTGAATTATCCGCCTCATTAACCTCCATTTTTATCAGTCTTTTCACAATTTCTTCCAGACCATGTTCCTCGGTGGTGGCATTCCGCACTAAGAAATTCAGACGTCGCAAAAGCAGCTTCAAAGGCTCCAGGAACGTCTTGACGGTTATTCGAGTAGCACCGCTTTGTGTGCCAGATTTGAAATGCAAGAAAAGAAAATCACAGTCTTTGCCCGGTGCTGCTGTGACCTCTTCAATGGACGACATGCTAACACCAGTGATCAGAACTAATCCCAGGTGATTGCTGTAGAAGTAGATGTCCTTGGAAGTGACGTAAACCCGACCAGGAAACTCCTGCTGGTCGGTCGGGTTCCACACGGCGCGGAACACAAGCACGAGTTTCTCCGCTCGAGGGACAGTGGGGAACAAGATACGGAACTGCGCATCTTGCATTCGCAGGGCGAGAGGGTAATAGTTCGGGAAGTCCTCAGTGACTATAGTGGGCCGTGGTAGAGTGGCCTGGGTCCCAAGGCTCATAGCCTTGCGATGCGCTGCACTACCAGGCGTCGTTGTGTCTGACGCAGGACCTCCGGAGGTTCCATCACTGGGCTTGTCGAATGGATCGAGTCCGGGTGATGAGCGCAAGGGACTGGGAGGGTCCGACATGCTACCGTCGAGCATTTCAGCTTCGTCTGCGTGCCCAAGCCGATTGACATAGCCCCAATTGACCGAGCCCCATAAATTCGCCATTAACCCTCCCGGCATACTACCAGCATTGATCAGACCCAAGCCGCGTTCGCCACTTACTGCTACGGCAGCTTTGCTGAGGTTCGTGGGGGCAGGGGGGTTAGCGAGCGTTGAAGGGGCCAGGCTGCTGGATGGCAATGTTTCGCCCATGACGAGACGAGTATCTGGAAGGCCTGCCGCAGGGGCTGAAATCTGTCCGACCTGTACAATGTTATGGCTTGCCGATGCGAGACTTGCGGAAATGAGACTAGCGATGCCGCCAGAAGCAGAAGAGGGATTGCTTCCACTTAGCTGGGGCCCTAATGTAGACTTCCGCGTCAAATCAAGCTTCTCCATGATACGTGCAGCGTGGTCTCGTCGACTGCTCTCTTCCCCCCCTAACGTGTTGCTGCGTTTCGCCACATCAAAGCTACCTCGCGTGGCCAAAGCGTCCGAGCCAGGAAGCCCAAGAGTTTCAGCTCGATCGATCGTGCCCATCTCGTCGCTAGCATTGGCAGCATGCCCTTCTGAAGTCTTCGCGGCGAACTCGGGGGCCACGGGAGGGCTGATAGAAAAGGCGGCGTCGATAGATCCAGGTGCGGCGGATTCCTTGGAGGTGTTTTCCAGGGCCTTCCGCTTGGCCACTTCGAATGATGAAATCCACTCAGTGAGATCGGCCTGCGTATCGGCCTGGAGCAGAACAGTCGTGTCCTTTGTTTTGACCTCGAAACAGAAGCGTCGTTCTTCGTGGAATGCAGGTCGGATACCGCAGAGCAAGACACCGATCTTTTCAGACTCTTCAACAGCGCCAGACCGTGTGCCTTGGGTCAGCCATCCGAATATGCCGTTCTTGACGAAGAACCATCTGCGCACCCAGTACGTTCTCGCAGGTTTTCCTGTAATGGTACGCTGGAACAGCCAGCCTTGCTTCTCTGCTTTTTCATTGGCTGGATCTGGTTTCGCTGGAGACGGGAGGGTAGCGGAGGACGGTGCTTGGGTGGCCAAATACGGCACCGTTGACGCAGCATACGAGTCCAATTCCCGCGATGGCCGTGCAGCCAGCTCAGCGCTGTTCTCAACCTGCTGCCTCGCCAGATGGAGTTCGCGCTTGAAAACGCGCTCGCCGTTCTCCATCTCTCTGCTCCAGCCACGCACGCGGTCCACATCGGAGCTCCAGCCTGCAAATGCTTTGACGGAGCCGTCGCGTGCCGCCTTCATATCGCGCCACTGCTCCGTGACCACCTTGACCAGCATCTTGTCCAGCGTCACTCTTACTTGCGGCGCCAGGACGCAGAAGTCCATGCTCGCTTTCAAATAGGCCCTCCTCGCCTCATGCAGCTGGAAAGCATCTTCCCGCAGCGACGAGGGCTCCTTTGTCTTTGCCTGTCCCGCATATCGCGCAATAGCGCCGTCGAAGGTACGTTGTGTGTGGTCCACATTTTTGCGCGCGTCTCTGAGCATGCGCAGGTCGTTGTTTAGGAACGATCGGATGGGGTCGCAGACGCTGGCCTCTGCATTCTTCATGCTCCGCAACGTGCTATTCCAGAACTCGCGCGTGCCCTCGCCGAAGCGCTTCAGGGCGAGCACCGTGTAGTCGTGGTCAAGGACGGCTTCGGAGAGCTGCAGCGGCGGGTGCGAGGCCTGGACATATGTGTCCACGAGCGTCTGCAGCGCGTTCATCTCGGTCGCGAGCTTCGAGGCGGCGCGCACGAAGCCATCGAGCCACCGTTCCACGAGGTCGATCTGGTCGCCAAAATGCACCGCCGTCGCGCGGAAAGTGGGCGAGTCGAGGGCGGCCTCTTTGATCACGACGGGGCTGGTGGCGGTTAGTATCTACGCCGACAGGTGCATGTTCGGGCGTACATCAGGGCCAGCGGCTTTGCGACGGGCTCCAGGTCCAGGGCCGGAGGCGGTGCGGCGTCGTCGGCCATGGTATCAGTCGTCGTCGCGAATGCCTAGGACTAGGGGGAACGAAGATCGAAGATGTGCTAGGTAGGAGAGGTGAATTATACATTGACGCTACAACACATGATGGCAGGCAACTCCTTTCACGCCCCAATGCTTACGGCGCGTGGGCTGCCTCCTGGCTGCCACTGCCACCCAGCAACGCATGCGAAGCGACGTCAGGCCCTCGCTCGGCCGCTGTTTCTCCGCCCCGGACCCTCGAAATCTTGGCGCCTTGCCGTGCGCTTCGTTTTTCTTCTGGGAAAGCACAAGCTCTGCACACTACACACACACACACACACAATGGCCAAATCCAAGCTCAAACAGCCCGCCAATGGCGTAAAGCGTGCACTCGACGACGACTCGGTCCCACAGAAAACTTCGAAAGAGCGGCCCGCGAAAAAGACGAAGCTGCTCGACGACAGCGACGATGAGGCTGACGACGACGACAACAACAACAACAACTGCGGCGTGTCGCTAAAGGTCAACGAAGAGTATGCGCGCCGCTTTGAGCACAACAAGAAGCGGGAGGAGCAGCAGAGGCGTATGTCCATACCACCGAACTACCCACACAAACTTGGCGCTAATGGTCGCAGTGGAGGAAAGGTACGGCAAAGATGGCGACGAAGATTCCGAGGACTCGCAAGAGGGCGTGGAAGAAGACGATGCGGCGGAGCTCCTAGATGAGAACCTCGACCAGGAGATTTCAGCCACCCTCCAGGCCCTCCGCTCCAAAGATCCCCGCATATACGATACGAGAGTGAAATTCTTCGACGATGCTGAAGAGATCGCCTCGGGAGACGCCAATGGCGCAAGCAAGGAGGAGTCGATGACGCTGAGGCAGTATCACACAAAGAACTTGCTAGAGGGCAAGTTCGACGAAGAGGATGACGCACCGCGTCGAACGTACGCACAGGAGCAAGAGGACGCCCGACAAGACCTTGTCAAGAAATTGCAGACGGAGGATGAAGACGACGAGGAAGACGACTTCTTGGCCGCCAAATCGAGGACGGAGCCCGCCCCGGAACAGCGCGTCAAGATCACGCTGCAAGATGTGGAGAACGCCGACAAGGATCCCGAGACCTTCCTCTCCAACTTCATGGCCTCTCGAGCCTGGGTACCCAAGGGCGACTCCCGCTTCCAGCCGCTCGAATCCGACGACGACGATGAAGACGCGGCAGCTGACGAATGGGAGAACTCGTACAACTTGTACTTTGAAGATACCGCGGGTGCGAACGAGAAGCTCGTTACGTACGCCCGTGACGCCGTGGCCAAGACCACCGTGCGTCGAGACGACAAGAGTAGCCGAAAGAAGGTCCGCGATGCCGCACGGGCAAAGAGGGAAGCCGAGAGAAAGCAGAAAGAAGAAGACCTAGCGCGACTGCGGAAGCTCAAAGTCGAAGAAATGGAGCGAAAAGTGCAGAAGATTCGCGAGACTGGAGGTCTAAAAGGCAGGGACTTCAAAATGGACGAGTGGAAAGACGTTCTGGAAGCCGATTGGTCCGATGACCAGTGGGACAAGGAGATGAAGACGCGATTCGGCGATGCTTACTACGAGGATAACGACGCCGCCATGGAAAGTGGCGACGACGACGACGCTGGCACGAGCAAGAAGAAAAGAGCAAAAAAGCCCAAGTTCGACAACGACATCGACATCAAAGACCTCATCCCAGATTTCGAAGACGAAGAAGACCAACGCCCACAGTTTACCCTATCGTCCGACGATGAAGACGCCGAAGCCGGCGCAAATGAAATGGACATTGACCAAGACGAGGCCAACGCCAACGACGCCTCCTCCAAGAAGTCCTCCAAACAACGCAAACAAGACCGCGCCGACGCCAAAAGCGCCGCCCGCCGTGACCGCCGCCTAATCGAGTCCCTCGTCGACGACAGTCTCCAATACGAAGCTGCCCTCGCCGCCTCGTCGTCCAAAGCCCCCAAAGGCTTCCGCTACCGCGAAACCTCCCCCACAACCTTCGGTATGACACCCCGCGACATCCTCCTCGCTAGCGACAAACAACTCAATGAATTCGCGGGCTTGAAAAAACTCGCTGCTTTTCGGGATCCCGTCAAGAAGAAGAAGGATAAGAAGATGCTTAGTAAGAAGGCGAGGTTGAGGCATTGGAGGCAGGAGACATTTGGAGATCCCGAGGGGCCGAAGGGGGGGTTTGAGATGGTTCTGGGGGATGAGGAGGGGGAGGCGGTGGCTGGGAAGGGGGAGGATGGGAGTCATATCCGCGAGGGGGAGGGGAAGAAGAAGCGGAAGAGGAAGGGGAAGGGGAAGGGGAAGAAGAGTGCTGTTGAGGTGTAGGGTAGTCAATCATCTTGTTCGGATTTTGTTATCGTGTGTTTTTGTGACCTTGTACTTTGGTGACATTGTCTTCAATGTTATTGGGATTTGAGATCATGTTATCTTACCAAGTAAAGCCCATGTTCATGTCAATGGCCATCTAAGGTAGCGGATGCGTGAGTAATGCGTGAGTAATCGCGACGGGACAACAATGTTATTATATCATATTTTAGTGGCATGTACATTTCCCAAGTCCTATGCAACGCCGCTGCATCCTCATCGCGTCCATACCGGTGCGCTTAGCGTCGGAATACCGTCCTCATGATCCATGGATTGGGTCTGGGACTGGACGTCTGGCCCCGGCGGGAAGACGGCATTCCAATCGATCCAGTCGCTAGATGAGACTGGGAACAGGGGATTCCAAGCGGGCGGTGGATGTGCTGCGTCTGGAACCAAGGGCCCTGTGCGTGGACTTACAGGCACAGTTGGCGGTAGAGGGATCGATGAATAAGGCCCGCGGTCTGTCCTGGGATCATAATGAGCGGAGGCATGTGTACGAGGAGGCACGTCGCCTATATTCGTCGTCGTGGTTGAAGGACGGCGACTGGGAGGTAGCGACGCCGGTTGGTTGTCTGGTGGGGCGTTGAACGAATCTAGAAGGTCATTTTCACATCTGCGGATAATGCCAGCGACCTGTCTCAGCAGCCTTTGCTCGACTGGCCCAGACTCTCGTTCTGCAGTCGCGAGGAGCTCTTGTCGAATTCGGTCGAGCAGCTCGCGACGGAACCGGCGCGACTCCTCCGTGGGTGAATCGCTATCATAATCTAGTTCAATGTTAGCAAAGCTCTCGAGCCCCAAAGAGATCATTAGGACTTACAAGGCGAAGGGATATCCGACGCTGCCACTTCCGGAAAGAGTAATTGATATGTGTCTCTCCATTTGTCCTCCTCCAGCCTCAGAGCTGGAGACCTCTTCTTCAAACTCTCAAATGTCCTCCTATCAATGCCTTCAATGGGCTGGGGCGCAGAAATTTCACAAGGATTGCTTCGGATATGTGCTGAGAAGTCAGAATCGAGGTCGAACATTGCGTAGCAGCGCGGACAGTATATAGGCTGCGCGTGCGAGCGATACAAGTGCTCTTTCATCCGATGCACAGTGGGCCATCCAGGGCCAGGACACGTCCGTCGGCTGCGGTAGCGGTTCGGATCATGTTTGAAGAACGGGCACGCAAAACGAGTTTCAACTGAGTCTTCGGTGGTTGTGGTGACGGATACGCGACGTCTTTTGTTTGAATCGTCGTCGTCCGGGTCATCTGGCGGAAGACCTTCGTCAGAACGAGCTCTGCGCTTGCCGCTGGAAGCCTGGGAAGGCCCGCGGTTAACACGCAGGAAATTGGCACTGTTCTGCGCTCTGGAGCCTTGGTTACCGGCACACTGCATGTACGCGGCATAACCGAAATTGACTTCGATCTTCCTCATGATTAGCTCAATTGTTTTGAGAGTCGCCTTCGATAGCGTCCCTGGTGTGATGAGCAGGCCGTCCTCGGCATCACTATTATCATCCGTATTCGAATACATGTCACAGCTTCCGGTAGAGGATAGAGTTGCAATCGATAGGTTGCGTGTTTGAGGGCGATCATGAAAGTTGTCCTGAACCCAGTGCTCAACGTCCTCTGTGCCTGAAAACGTGTCAATTGGACGCTTGAAGGCGCCCGTCCAATCCGGCTTACTTTGGTCCAGGGAATTCTGAGTTGAAGTCGGGTTGCTAGTGACGTCGATCCTCGGGACCGGATCTATTTCTTGTGTAGTTCTGAGCTTCTTGCACTGGAGGGGGTTGTACGTGTTGATGGCCAATCGTTTGGTCTTGGAAGAGGTGACTTCCTTGAGTTCGAAAAGTGCGGAAGAGTCGCGCGTAAAGTAGGACGATGTATGAGGTACTATGCATCCACATAAGCAAGCGTTCCTGGGTGGTGAAAATGGGCTCACTCTGATCCGGTGCCGTGAAATCCAACGGTGACAAGGAGATATCAGGATCGCTAATATAGCCAGAGTCTCCGGTCCTCGACGAACTCAACGAGTCTCTTCTCACTGTGCTTGCGCTTTCCTGCGCAATTATAAGCTTCGGCAGGGCCGGCTGCCCGTAAGAAATGTCGCTCCACGTCACAGCCGCCATTGCGCAGAACTCAGACTCGGGGTTTTTCGACAGTCTGTCGGTGTAAAACGTGGGTTGTCAAGGGTTATCGAAGACTTGCGAGAAGTAGTGCGGGCGTAGAGATGACGATATGTCTGCCTGGTCGATGCCGCATCCCACCTGCAACTGCGCATTCGCGCAAACAGGATGCATCGTCAGCGGCCAGCCCCGCCACGCCGACTGCAGGCCAGTGGGCCACGACAGGTCGGAGCCGCGGAGGAACCAGCCCACGAGGGACGGGAGGGGCCGGGAGGGGCCTTTGGTGGCTGTGTGAAGAGAAGGCACTTGAAACTGGTGGGCTAGCATGGATGGGGAAGGCAACGATGATTCGCGCCTTGTTTATCCGACCGGATTCACCGACTCGTCTTGCGCAATGCTAATGTTCATTTTTCTGATGCGAGACGACGTTGGGGGAAACGAGTGAGGGTATTCTGCTCATGGGTGTGGTTGCTGGTAGCTGAAGGCGCAGACGAGGCACTCAGTTGCCAAATCTTGCTGCATATCGCAGTTGGTCCTACCACGACGGAGTGCCCTGATGCAGCTATGGTGAGGTACTGCAAAGCAATGCACTTGGAAACTGCTGAGGTAGGTTGAGCCTGGAGGTGCATGCATGTGGAGCCTCGGAGCCTGGAGCCCGGGAGCCTGGAGCTGGCTGGAGCCCTGGTGGAGCCCTGAAGGTGATGTAGTCACGTGACTGCGCATGGTCCGCGTGACGCTAGCCTGGTCGGGATGGCGTCTCCTCCAAACACTCAAGTTTCGCCGCAACTTCTTGTGAGCACTGAGCCTTCACACTGCCTCCCATGACCTCCGTCCGCCTGTCCGCCGCGACGTTCCTGCCTCTGCTCTCGCCGCCCCTGAGAGTGTCGCTACAGTCGCTGCAACATCCCATCCGCCGCCCGCCCCTCGTTCGAACGTCCCCGCCGTCGCAATGTCGCTCGCTCCATCTCTACAAGACGGCCAGGGCCAAGACGGTGCTCGGCATGCACAAGGTCATTCCCTATGAGCGATATGAACCACCGGCTCTTGACTTGTCGGAACACAAGATCAATCTGGTCGATGAAAATCGAAAGGTCATTGCAGCAGATATTACGCTGGAACAACTCTACAATGACCATGTGAAGTCGGGGGAGATGGTGTATCTTGTCGACGAGTTGAAAAAGTGGCACGCCATGTTGGATTATGAGCAACTCGCAAAAAACGAGATTCCTCAAAAGCACAACAACTTTGCCATCGTCAAGGCACATAGCACAGACGCACATGTCAAAGTCAGAGAGAGAACCTCCCCGGTACCGCATGGGTCCCCGAAGGAGGTCCTGCATCTGGAGACTTTGAGGGAGGTCCACCTTCTGTTGCACAACCCGCCAGCATACGTCAAACTAATGCTGGACAAGGCTTATCGCCTCATCGAATTAGGCTGTCCTATCGAGTTTTCCATTCGGATACGCCACCAGAGGGAGAACAAGATACAGAAAACGCACCGTGTAAACGAGGGACTCTGGGATTATGTCTATCGCCACTTCCCGCATTTGCGCCCCGACTTCTTGCTCAAAAGCATGCCGCCAGGAACGAGGTACATGATAAAGCCTTTTAGCGATGGAAGGACCGTTCAGTTTGTCGTTGCTTTGCCGTCACAAAATGACCCCATGCGGGGAATCGACCTCACTCAACGATTGCTGAAAGTGAAAGGATCAGTCAGGAAATCAATTGACGAAGGGAAACAGGGCGAGCTGCCGAAGGCGGTTCGGTTCGCGCGTATTGAATCGGGCGACACAAACTATTCGCTCGATTCAGGGAGAGGGAGGAATAGCGTAGTACCCAGCGAGCTCTCAAACAAGGGCAAGGAGGTGCGATGGGGTGAAGGTTCATTCAACGAGCTTAGTCCAACAAGAAGGCAGAATTGGAGCATAAATTGGAGGCCAGAGCCACGGCAAAAGGAGTTCAATGTGCCAGAGGGGCAAGATGGGAGAAATCTACAACACCGATATATGGTCTTACAGAAAGGGAAGGAATCGGCGAGCGATCAAGCGAGACGTTCTGGGACGGCGGCCTTTGCAAAGAGACAAGGCGTTGCGCGGAAGATGCGTGGAAAGTGATGGACTGGGTACAGGACTATGGGACTCTTTTGTACAACACAATAGAATGTATTCTAGCGAGTAGAAACCTCGTATATACTTGGAAATAGAGATGTAGCAGCATAGATGTCTGTGCGGCTGGCTACAATGGGCACCTACGATATGGACTGGAGCGAGGGATCATGTATGGAGAAATGCATCGGCGACTCGGACGCTCCACCGGCCCGGTGCGAGGGTGATGGGCGTCGTGTTTGGACAAGGACGATGACGATTTTCACAGGCTTGGCACAGCTGCCTGCACCGCCGTAGGGCTGGCTGACGCTGACGGCGGGCGACGACGTTGCGATTGCGATGCTGCCCCCATCCATAAGCCCGACCGACCAGCAAGCCCCTACCTACCTCCCACGCCGCACCGACGATGCGAAGCCCCTAACGCAGCAGCCCGCCCTCTTCCCTGCCCTCGTCCTCGCCGCCCCGCCAGCTGCTCGTCGTCGCCCTCGCTCGTACCGTGTCGGAGCGCATCCATGAACGCGGCACGCCAGGCCTGCCGCCCCAAACACCAAGTGCTGGTGCTCAAGTGCTACCCCAAGTTCCAGAAGCACAATGTCGACGTCAAGGCCAACTCGAGCGAGCTGAGCTACCTGCTGTACTATGCCAGCACGCGCCGCAGCAAGCTGCAGAAGGTCGGCGACTTTCTGGACAAGCGCACCACGGCCGACGTGTGGAAGGTCCGCGCCGGCAACGTCCAGGTCACGCTCCAGATCTTCCGCGCCCTCATTGACAAGTGCCCGCGCGACCTGCCGCTGTACGCCGGCGCCGTGCTGCGCAGCCTGCGCACCATCCTCAAGTCCAACGACGTGGCCATGGTCGAGGAGTCGGTGCCGACCTTCGAGGCCCTCTGCGCCCACCAGGACCCCGCCAGCCTCGCCGCCGACCTGGACTACATCAGGCAGTTCGAGGACATTGTGCAGCTGTACGCCCACTTTGCCTCGCGCGAGGTCATCAAGTCGGGCAAGGCACCCGTCAGCTGGCCCGTCGCCATACGCTTCCGCAGGTCGGGCCTGCAGGCCCTCAAGGCCGTCGCCTCGTCCGAGTCGCTCGGGTCCGAGACGGGGCGCCAGCTGGCCGTCATCATACCCGTCATCCTGCTCAACGTCTACTCCGACACGGGCGACTACCTCCGCCGCCTCGAGAGCCGCGAGCATGACAAGGAGGAGCACGAGCGCGCCGAGCAGGGCCGCCGCCGCCAGAGCATCTCCACGGTGCGGACCGACGAGGACGAGGCCGACACGGTCGCCGCCTCGGCCACCACCGAGGAGGCAGACAAGCTCGCCGAGGAGAAGGCGGGAATGATCGCCCTGGACGCCCTCAGACACATTTTCCTGGGCGTCAACCGCGGACAGCTGTGGCTTGCCACCTCTGCCGTGCTCAAGTTTATCGGAAGCCATGTGCGACCGCACGAGCGCCTCCAGGACAATGGCATCGGGAATTGGTCAACCACGCTCATGTCCATGATATGCGCCTGGGCGCCGGTGCAGGATCGCTATGCAATTCTAGTCTGCACCGTCGAGACCCTCGTCCGGAGCCCAATTGTGGAAGACGACCTCGAACGGCAGCTAGTCTTGGCCACGGTGATCAACTTTCTTCTCAGCTCTACCATCAACTTCATCGGGCTCAGCGTCATGGACGTATTAGCGGGTCTTATTTCTCACACGTTATTACTCCTTCAACTCGCCGGCCCTGGTACTTCGATAGTGCCACACCCCCAGCAAAGCACCCCAGTCGTTACGGGAAAAGACATCGCAACCCCTAAAAGCTCAGGAAATCTGGACGGCGTGGTTATGGAGGTTGTCAACGAGCCCTCGCAATTCCGGCTACAACTGCTCGAGACCGTCAAACGGTGCATGTCTAGTCTAGCCGTTCATGTGTACTATACGGACCAGATCTCGGATATGGTCGCAGCAATCCTGAGTCGTTTGAAACCCTCACCCCTCTCCGGGGTATCTACCACCGCAGACGCTATAGAGGACCCTGTTGGCGCCGTGAACGCGGTCGCCAACTCTGCCCATTTGCGCGAGCGGTCCCCGTATGTGGATCGCTTCTTCTCATTTGAGACGGCTCGTTTGACTGCGCTGGAATCGGTGAAGAACATCATCACAACCGCGAATACCC
The DNA here is from genome assembly GCA_014281115.1 of Laburnicola sp. R22_1. Classification (NCBI taxonomy): domain Eukaryota; kingdom Fungi; phylum Ascomycota; class Dothideomycetes; order Pleosporales; family Didymosphaeriaceae; genus Laburnicola; species Laburnicola sp. R22_1. Next base: position 820,881 of record JACONQ010000015.1, read on the forward strand.
GGAGGCCTGACGGGTCGTCTGCGTCTGTTGCTCGAGGCACGGTTAGTGTGGGAGCTTGGGAGGGTACGCAATGGCTGCTACGCGATCCTAGCGGACAAGTCCGCAAGAATTACGTCGACGCTCTCGTCACCTGGTTGACGCTGGAGAAAAAGAAGGAAGACCGGAAATTTGTGGACGGTTACCACAAGAAAGAAAAGGAAAACGACAAGGGTGTGCTAGCTAGGCGGGCTGTATCCAACGCATCACAGCGAGAGAAATCTCCGAGAAGAGAAAAGAATACCTTCCTCGCCCTGCTCCACCTCGCAGTGTACGAAAATGCATTGCAATACGTCGATTCAGAGGCAGATCTATTGCTACTCCATCTACTCCTCACCACGCTTGTCAACAAACTTGGTGTCAACGCTATCCGAACGGGCTTACCAATGATTCTGCAACTGCAGGAGGATATCCAGACTGTCGACAACCCCGGCGCCAAGGTGCGGATAGGTAGTCTGGTTCATGGATATCTTTGGGCTGTCAGTATGGCCTTGGGCTTCGAAACCTCTGCTGTCGGCAGGACGATACACTCTGAGATCTCTAGGCGGAATGAGAAAGGTTTATGGGTCAAAAGCATACATGTCCCACCCATGCCTCTTGACCGAATTGAAACGCCACACTCGGACCCGGTTAGGCTACCAGCCGATCTCATCCATACAGAAGCTCTCAAGCCGTTTGACAACCGCGACGCCCTTGTAGAGAGGATTGCAGACGGTTATTCTGCTTCCCTACACTCGCCCCCGTCTAGTCCGCCTGGTTCGCCAGGTCGGTCCATGACGATAGCTTTGACTGCCCCCGCAACCTTGCATCCTCTGCCCCAACTTTCTTACAAGGTCAAAGAAGAGCTCCTTGCCGACTGGTCTAGGGAAGAGTGTCTCGCGACGAATACGAAGGATTCTTCATCGGCTTCCATGACAGGATCTCGGACGGCAGCCTCGGGGCAGCAAAAGAATAACTATCTGGGTGTCACTATTCCCAATGGCAATCTAGACAGCGCCACAAGCTCGCCTATACCTTCACCAACACCAAGACGTGCTCACAGCCGGCCTCCATCCACGGCGTACGGCCTGGTGGGACGTGTCTCTTCTCCTCATCGTCACCACAGCCCCTCGCGAACACCCGGTAGCACGTCCTCTGTCCGCTCCTCTGTACGTGTCGAAGACCTGAAACGCGTACTTTCCGACTCGGCACCGCGCACCTCGTACTCCATGCGTCCCGTCTCCCACCGCCACCAGGCCTCTCCCATCGACTCCTCGGCGTCAGATTCTATGGTTAGCGTCCACAGTCTCTCAGACGCCTCTTTCGCCACCGCGGACCCCACGACTTCCCAGCCTGTACCGCCCCCCTCAACACCTGCTGCAACGCACACCCCAACGCCATCACCCCTTCAAACATCATCATCGCCTGACACGCCCGCTCCCCCCAATCCTTTCAAAAACCCATATTTCGCACAAGCACGCGCACGCGCCTACTCTAGAGACGCTGTCCCACCGATTCCACCGATCCCCGACTCTCTTCGCGACAAATCGCTCAGCCCCGCGTTGGACCGCCCGAAGACAGCGCCTGGACCCAACGCTGCAAATGCGAATGGCAGTATTGACGTGCGGAAGAACAGGAGCTTGAAGCGTGCGTCGCAGGCTCCTGGAGCTGCTAGGAGGAGTGCGTCGAGGGGGGCTGCGAGTACGGCGAATGGGTATGAGGGGGGTGGGGAGGGGAGGAGGGGGCGGAATAGGAAGATTGATTTTACGGGGTTTTTGGAGAGTATTGATGTTGAGGATGAGGATGGGGGCGAGGGGAGGAGGGTGGCGAGGGCGCCTTATTAGTGTTTTGGTTGATCCTTTGGGTGGGTGGGGTGGAGTGCTTGGGTTGTGCTTGTAGTTAGTTCGGTGCGTGTCGGTTGGGCTTGTATTGCGGTGGAGGCTGGGGTGGGGGTTGATTGATTGGTCTTTTTCCTAATGGATCGAGTTGAGTGAGTGGATGTGTGGTTTAAGAGGCTTTTTGACATCCGTTTTCTTTTCTTCTTTACTTTTTTCGTTCAAAAGTTAACTGTGAGAAAGGGGGGCCGAGTGTAGATATATGTACGCTTGAGGTTCGGCTTAATACTTGTTTTTGTTTTTTCAGCTTGTGCGTTTGTCGTGTTGTTTCGTTTGTCTTGATGAGTAGTAGTTGGATTTGCATTTTTTTTGTTTTGTTTGAGGTTGTGGAGAAGTTGGGGGTAAGTGGGTGGGTTGGGTTGGGATAAGAGGAAGGGAGGGAAAAGGTGTTGCGTTGGTGGGCGTGAGGTGGTTGGGGTTCACGGTATTCGTACACTACTATGCTATCGTCAAGGTGTAGTCTACACTTACACTGATCGTTGATTCGTTCTTTGATATCGTTTCCCTTGTTTATTCATTAATCCATTCATTCATTTATTCATCCACTTCCATTCATACTCGTCTCACGCGCCCCACCCACCCACTCATTCATCACCCAAATATTTCCCATACATCTTATGCACCCATGCGCGATTTACCTTGCCAAAGATATCTGCCCCAACCCTCTGGTTAGCCACGACTTGTCATCGCCGTCCATACCGCACGCAAACACAGCCCATAGTACTAGATGGAATACACGGGGAGCTGGATGCAACGAGAAAAAGCCGGACTTACACATGGGCACACAAGTGGTAAACCCGCAGACGGTGACGATGCCAAAGACTTTACACATGTGGGCGGGACCGTCGCGGGCGGCCCACTCGTTGATGAATGTGCTGAAGGCGTAGAAGAGGAAGTTTTTGAGCATCATTTGGAGGATGAAGAGCTCGGTGGAGTAAGGGCGGAAGGCGTCGCTGCGTAGGGGGGTTAGTTGGGGAGTAGGAGAGGGGGGAGAGGAGATGAGGTACGTAGCGACTCAACATCCGAAGTCGCAGCACAAAGGGAAAGCCGAAACAAAAGAGACTTACAGGATATACAACCCCGTACTCGTCCCCGCGATGCTGGTCCCAAAACACACGGCCCCGTAGCAGAAACTGCAGAGATAGACTCGAGAATGCGCGGGATGCTGGAGCGCCCACATGAAGGTGAACCAGCCCAGCGCCAGAAAAGTGACGCTCAACACGCAAATTGGAATCCGGAACTCGGCTTCGAAGACGCCGTTGTTGCGGCGAGCGAGGATTCTGGCGATGAGGTCGCAGATTGGACCGGCTATGATTCCGAGGATGCCGCCAACGAGGGCGCCGGTGAAGAAGTAGCCGTTTTGGGAGACGGTGAGGTTGTAGGGTGGCGGGGTGAAGATCTGTGCCAGGGTGTAGGCGGCGCCGACGAAGAAGGACTGGGTGGGTTAGTGGCGCTAGGTGGAAATAGAGAAAAGGAGAAAGAAAGAGGTGACGTACGATTAGGACGGCGTTGATCAGGGTAATCCAGATGATGGCGGGATTAAGTAGGTGCACGAAGATACGGCCGAGAAGTTTGAACATGCTGTCATGGCTGTAGACTCCGGAAGTGAGGCGTAAGTCTTGGATGAAGCTGCGTTTTGGAATGGTAGGGCCTGTGCTCGATGTCGTTGTTGCTTGGGGGGTAGATTGCTCGTTTTCCTTCTCTTTGATCAGCTCTTCGCTCACGACCGTCGCGTGTTCCACCGTCTCTCTTCGGAACTGCGTCTCAGGGATGAAGAAGAATGTGCTGAAGAAGCCAAAGATCTGCAGTGGTAGCAGTACGACGAACAAATTGCGAGCACCGAGTACTTCAAACATGTGGCCTGCGCAGATGGCTACGAAGGACGCGAGGCAGGCTGTAGTGAGTACGAGTAGGGATGTGCGCAGTCCACGCTGGTGCAGGTAGAACATGTCGCCGATAGCTGCTACGGCGAGTGATTCGTATGCGGTTGTGCCCAGTCCCTGCACCATACGGCCTGCGAGTAGCACTGTGTAGGATTTGGATAGGCTGGATTGGTCGAAGCCTGCAATACATATTCCGGTGCCGAGGGCACCAAAGAGGCTTGCGAAAAGGAATTGAGGCCGTTTACCGTACTTTTCGGCGAGGACGGAAACGAAGGGACTGCAATTTGTGTATGTTAGTCTGGAACATCATACGCCGAGGGGGTTTTGGCAGCATGAACGGAGGTGGAATACCCAAGCGCGCCGACAATAAGTAACTGGTAGCCCGAGAGTTGTGCTACTTTCTTCACGGGAACACGGAGTTGTGCAGCCAGTGCGACGGTGGCGGGTGCGATCATGGGTCCGGGACACGCGGCGAAGATGATGCCGTTGAAGAAGAGGACAGCAAATGCAGCTTCGCGCTTCCATGTTGGCCAAAGCTGGATATATTAGCTGCAGCTTCGCAGAATCTTCCTTGAGGGCTTACCAGCGGGTCATTTGGATCATCAGACGGTTGTGGAACGAGGACGATCTCTTGTTTCTTAAGATACGGTCAGTACAGGAACTAAACAGCTTGAAGAGAGAATTTCAAGAGGATCTTGCCCTGCCCTTCCCGTGCTTGAAGTGCGCATGCTCGAACTGGTGCTCCTGGCTCGTCTGCCCAGTATCCACCAGATACTCTGTGCCTGGAGCCCACTCGCTGGTTTTCGGCTCTAGGATACCGAGTGCCATCTTGTATTTGTCGTCGTTCTATCGAGCCTCCTATTGTAGCCCCAAGCAAAAAGAGTCGCTCAGGGTCTGAATCCTGCGGGGATCTTCTGGCGGTTTAAATAATCCCGCATCCGTCTTACACTCAGCATACACCCTTACAGCGCGCCATAGTGTATGTACAACGGTGAGCAGCCCATAGCCCTGTGCTCACAGAGGTGTCTAGCTCGTGATTGGGTGATGCGAATCTGCCAATACCCCACAGTTTGGTCAGCCGTCTGTTTCATTCATTCATATCCGTTTATAGCCGTCTGATTTGCATGCAAACAATACCGATGTATGCGACGGCATGGATACTGGGCCAACCACGATGGATGTGTAAATAGAGTTTGAGTAGTGGATTGGATACTGTAAGAGTGCGGCGTGGGTGTGGAGAACGATGTACGCGGCAAGGCCAGCGGACATGGCAGTATTGTCGAATCCATCGAGAGCTTCCAGATTCTACTTGATTGTCTGAAAACTATCTATTGGAAGGTTGCCGTGGAGGACCTCGGATCCTCGGGATGTGGTGCATGCTACCCTGTCTCGGCAGTCAATGCGCACCGTCACTCAATGCGCAACCCCAACATGACGCGCCCCAACTTTGACGCGCCCCAACTCCACCAATATGGACCCAATTAACGCCGCGATAGCAGCAATCGAAGCGCAAGAACCAGGAGAATTTTTATCATACAATAAAATCGCCAAAGAATTTGGTGTTGTACGCTCTACGTTGACGCGCAGGCACCAACGCGTCACGCAGGCGCGTACTATCACTGATGGTACACGTCGTCTACTCCATCCACAACAAGAAAAGGGGCTTCTACAATATATCACCTACCTTACTGAGCGTGGCCTTCCTCCTACACGGCAGATGATACAAAATTTTGCTTCCTACATGGCAAAAAGAGACGTCAGCATGTCCTAGGTTGATCGCTTTGTTAGGCGCAACCCCGACTCCTTGATCTCACGATGGACGACTGGGCTTGACAGCAATCGCCACAAGGCTGATTCAGAGGCAAAATACAGGCTCTACTTTAAGCTTCTACACAAGAAAATTACAGAGTATAGTGTAGAGCCTCAGCATACGTACAATATGGACGAGAAAGGCTTCCTCCTTAGTATCACTGGCCGCTCAAAAAGGATCTTCGATAGGCCTCTATATAAGAGTCGCCAAGTAAGGCAATCTATACAGGACGGCAGCTGTAAGTGGATCTCGCTCATCGCATGTATATGCGCCGACAGATCTACTGTTAATCCAGCGCTAATCTATCAATCTGACGCCGCGACTCTACAATCAAGCTGGGTTAAAGAAATCAACGTCAATTCTCACAGAGTCTTTATCACCTCATCAACCTCTAGATAGTCAAACAATGAGATAGGGCTTCAATGGCTTAAACAGGTGTTTAATCGCTGTACAAAGGAGAAGGCTCAACGGCAGTGGCGACTCCTAGTCCTTAATAGGCATGGATCTCACGTTACTATGGATTTTATCAACTACTGCGATTAGAATAAGATCCTCCTTGCGATATTTCCCCCTCATGCGACTCATACGCTGCAGCCTCTTAACGTCTGCGTATTTAAGTCTCTCTCAGCTGCCTACTCTAACGAGCTCTCCGGATACCTGTATAGGAGCCAAGGACTGTCAACAATCGCCAAAAGAGACTTCTTTACGCTATTCTAGAAGGCCTGGACGACGTCAGTTACGCCGCAGTTGATTACCAAAGCTTTTGAGTGTACAGGTATCTCGCCGCTAGATCCAACGCCTATCCTCAAAAGGTTTAACAAAGAGACTCTGCCAGAGCCAGAATCACCAGTGAGCTCTACCTCAGTACTTAGCGCGTCAGATTGGCGTAAAATAGAGCGACTGTTACGCTCCACTGTGAAGGATATCGCGACTGAGGAGTCGCGTAAGCTGAGCCAGACGATACACTCAATCTCTGTACAAAAGCAGCTCCTAGAGCATGAAAATAAGGGTCTCCGAGAAGCTCTTGCAAACCAGAAACGGCGTCAAACAAAAGGCAAGACTCTGCCCTTAGAGCAACCTAAGGAGTGGCATGGAGGAGCAGTTTTCTGGTCACCTGCCCGCGTACAGAGGGCGCGTAACTCGCTCAGCCAGCAGGAGGCTGAAAAACAACAGTTACAACTCCAAAAAGCTCAGCAGCAAGAGATCCATATAGCTAATAAACAGCTTAAAGCTCGTTTACAGCAGGAGAAGCGCGTTGAGCGGGCAGCAGCCAGAGATGCGCGCGCCAAGGAGAAAGCTGATCAAGCTGCTGAGCGACGCCTCCGTCAACAGGCTCGCAAGACTCAACAACAACTTCAAAAACGTCTCAAAATTGCCAAAAAGGGAAGTCAGAAAGCTTCAAAAGCTACTCATACAGTTACAAAGAGGAAGAAATCTACGCCAGCACCTGTACGCGTTGATGCGGCGGCATCTGCGCCATCAACGCCATCATCGCGCTGTGGCCGTATAATCAGAACACCAAGCAGATATCTATAATCTGACTAGCTAGCAATCATCTATAGCTCTATGAGAAGCCAACTCTAGAAAATCTAGCGATAAAAGCTTTTGTGTAGAGCTCTATAGCCTCATATTGCTGGCTGAGCGATTACGTTGGGGTTGCGCATTGAGTGACGGTGCGCATTGACTGCCGAGACAGGGTACTACCGTGGGTCACCACCTCGTGCACGGCCCCACCTCGTGCACGGCCAACACCAAATCTCCCGCACTTTCAGAATCGCTTTACACCACCAATATACACCCAATGGAGGCTGCCCTAGAGTCGTTCAAATCGCTGAAGCTTGGAGAGAAGCCTAATTCTACTCAGACTGCGAAAAAGTACGGTGTTGATCGAACGTTGCTGTCGAAGCGTCACCGCGGGGTTATCGGCAGCTATGCGGAGAAAGTCGATAATATGCGCCTTCTTAACTCTACACAGGAAACTGAGCTCGTACAATATATTGATAAGCTCTGTGTACGAGGGCTACCACCTACAAGGGAGATGATACGGAATTTCGCAGCAGAAATAGCAGGAAAAGAGCTAGGAAAAAACTGGGTTGATCGCTTTATTGCGCGGCATCACATTGAGCTTGTATCTCAATGGGTATCCGGCATCGATTCCACACGCCACAGAGCTGACTCTGCCTTTAAATACGCCCTATATTTTAAGCTCCTAGACTAGAAGATAACTTAGTATGATATCGAGGCTTGCAATATCTACAATATGGATAAGAAGGGCTCCTTAATTGGGGTGCTGTCAAAAATGAAGCGCGTGTTCTCCCGCTATCGATATGATCACGGAGGCGTGAAACAAGCACTCTAGGACAGCAATAGGGAGTGGATAACTACGATAGCCTGTATTTGCGCCGACAGCAGCTATCTCACGCCTGCGCTGATTTATTAGGCTGTTTCTGGCAAGATACAAGACTTATGGCTTCAGGATTTCGACCCTATAGAGCACAAAACCTTCTTCGCCTTATCGCCCAGTGGATGGACTAACAACAAGCTAGGGCTCTTATGGCTTGAACAGGTGTTTAATCGCGAAATAAAAGCAAAGGCAAGACGATTATATTATTTACTTATCCTTAACAGCTATGGCTCACATATATCGATGGACTTTATTAAGTTTTGCGACGACAATCAGATTCTTCTGGCCATCTATCCTCCCTACGCTACCCACACCTTGCAGCCGCTTAACGTCTGCCTTTTTAAGCCTCTATTAACTGCCTACTCAAACAAGCTCTCCAAGTTCATGTATAGCTGTCAGGGCATCTCCGCGATTACAAAAAGAGACTTCTTCCGCTTGTTCTATAAGGCCTGGCATACAACGTTTAAGGAAAAGACGATCTTAACAGCTTTTTAAGTCACAGGGCTTTCGCCGTTAGACTCAGAGGCTATACTTAAGAAGTTTAAAATAGAGGAGACTGAGAGGCCCTCATTAAGCGATAGTACTACTTCCGTACTCAGCGCTTTAGATTGGAGAAAGATTGAGCGATTACTGCGCCAGGTAGTGGAGGATATCTACGATTGACGCTCCCAACAGCTAAGCTAGACGATTCACGTGATGGCTGTACAAAAACAGCTCCTCCAGCATGAAAACGAGCGACTCAGAGGGGCCTTTGTCAATAAGAAGAAGCGCCGTCAACGTGGCAGGCCTCTATTACTTAAGGCACTATAGGAGTATAATAGTGGAGCTATATTCTGGTCGCCATCTAAAGTTAAGGACGCCCGCGATCGCCAAGCACAAAAGGATGCCAACAAGCAGCTACTACAACAACAGAAGTCCAAGGAGATCAAGCGTAGGGAGTAGCAGAAGCAGGAGAAGGCTACCATGCTTGAAGAGAGGCAGCGCATGAGAGAGGTGGCCAAAGAAATACGCCTTTAAGAACAGCGCGAGAAGGCCGTGCAGCGCGAAGAAGCTAGGATCGCGCGCGAAGCCAAAAAGCAACTCTAACAAGATATACAATTCTCCAAAAAGGGTAATAGACGCCGTCAAAAGGCCTTTGCACCACCTCCTCAAGTCGCTGAGGAGACAGAGGATGTTGGTGTGGATATATCATCTGTAGTTGATGTGGTGCCTACACCCGGCCCTGCTACGCGTACCCGCAAAGTACGCCTCCCACAGAGGTATCGCACGTAGTTTATCGTTACCAATCAATCAAATAGGTCCTTAAAAGCCCTCCACTAAAAAATCTCGCGATAATACAATATATATGCGACTCTACAGCTGCAAAAGTTGTGGGTGTGGGCATCTGGAAACCGTGCACCAGGTGGGGCCGTGCACCAGGTGGTGACCCACGGTATCTTTAGCCTAGCGCAAAAGAGGGGGAGGCGTAGCGCGCGGGTGGGCCTCGGCACCGTGGGCATCGTACCCACTTGGTACCTCTCTCCATACAATAGGACATACCAGCTTTTATCCTGCTTCTCTTGTTACCGCCCTTTGATAGGCTATCTCGCCGTCCTTTAGAGCTCTGTAGTTAATTTAATAGTGCCGCTTGTCGCGGCTAAGCTCTACTCTCCTAGTAATAGTTATATATAGGTATAACGTGGTTCACCAGCGAGTGACCCACACCAGTGAGCGCGCCACCTTTGCCAAGACCCCACCATCACCAACAATACCATCATAATACAACCACCTACCATGTCTTCTAAGCCATCTAATAAAGCTCGGTTACTTATTGCTATTAGAGCTATCGAACAAGACCCAAATCTTACAGAGCGAGCAGCAGCAGGGCTGTATAACAACGGAACGACTGCACGACGCGATAACCCACCTAAATCAAAGAATTTTACTCTCCTTAAGGAGCAGGCGCTTGTTGATCGTATAATCGAGCTGGACACGCGTGGATTCCCTCCTACGAAGCTTATGATACGCACAATAGCCGATTCACTACGTTTACAGAGAGGAAAGCCACCTGTTGGCATTAACTAGACAGACAGGTTTATTAAGCGCAGACGTGAAGTTAAAACGCGTTGGTCTTGGTCATACAACAACTAGAGGGCACAAAAGGAAGATCCTAAGGTTATAAACGCGTGGTTCAAGCTTGTGGAGGGCATTAAAGTCAAGTACGGCATTATAGATAAGGACACCTACAACTTTAATGAATCAGGCTTCCTAATAGGGGTTATAGGGTCTTAGCTTGTGGTCACAGCATTAGAGAGGCGTGCGAAACCCAAATTGATACAGCCAGGCGACCGCTAGTGGATTATAGTGATCTAGGGTATCTGCGCTGCTGGATGGGCAATCCCTCCCTTTATTATCTACGCCGGCAAGCGTCACATCTCCACCTGGTACGAAGACGCGTTAATTCCTGGCGATTGGGTAATCGCTGTTAGCGAGAACGGCTAGATAAACAACGAGCTTAGTATCGCGTGGTTAAAACACTTTAACGCGCATACAAAGGGACGCGCTAAAGGAACCTATTAGCTGCTAGTTATTAACGGCCATAAGAGCTATAACTTAATTAAGTTCCAGGATTACTGCAAGGAATATAAGATTATTACTCTCTATATGCTGCCATATTTGTCACACCTACTGCAGCTGTTAGATGTAGGCTATTTCTCCCCGCTAAAGAAGGCATATTGTCAGATTGGATAGGTGATCCGAACAACTATCGTGGGTGGCAGGAGAGAGATGAAACAGCCCCTACCCAAATAGGGATAGTATGGAGGATTAGCCAAGAACCAAAACAGCGCACAAGCAAACCTCGAGAGAGGAGACACACAATCAACAGAATGAGCCGATCTCAACACTTATTAAAATTAAACCACCTTTCATCTTATTTATTAAGAATACCCTTATATCTGACAATTAAGAGTCTCAGTGCCTCTACCTTGAACACCGGAACAACCAGAACGCCGATACAACTCGAGCCGAAACGACGCGACGTCGCACAGAACGATAAAAATCCATCAAGATGTCAACTACCCCGAATCGCGACCCCACAGTAATCCTTATGGACCATACCCAGTGGATCAAGTGGATCGCACAACTGGAGTCGAAGTGTGTGTCGTTGAACGTCTGGTCGAAGATCGACCCCAAACAGATGGCCCAGCCACTCGCCGAACCTATCGCCCCAATCAGGCCCTTGATAGCCGACTATCAACCAGCTACAGCGGCGATAAACCAACATCAAACCCAATACCGAGCGAATCACGGGCAGCACGCAGTGATACCCCCGTTTGTACCGGCTCGACCGTCCGACCTCTCGAACGCCGGCAAGACCTCATACAAAGAAGACGTAGACGACTTCAAGTCCATTTTTGAAGAATACAAGGTCCTCGATCAGAAACATCAACGAGAACAAACCCACTTCTCTCAGGTCACCGACTTCATTCGGACGACAGTATCCTCACACCTATTCACCAACTGCTGCAAGCCGTCCCAACCATATCGAAGCTGGATAATCAAACTCGCCGCTACTGTAGGCGTGAGATCAGAGGACGAGCTCAACAAAGCAAGGGAACGATACCAAGCAGCCTTTAAACCAATGAGGACAACAGCCCATTAGGACACCTGGCTTACTGAAGTGGACCACGCGGTTACAGAAGCCAAAGCGACTAGTGTACCCAACTGCCTGAACGATCAATTCATCAAGAACGACTTCGTGAAAGCTACAGCAAAGAATTTCCAAGGATGGACAATCTCATTTATGGAAAACGGCCTCCCAGATCCTACGGTGACGGCCACCGACATGTTCCTACGATTTAGAAAACAAGCCAACCTACTATACCCAGCCAAGAGCAAATCGTCCAGAGCAGCCTTCTCAGCTGGAGGACCAACCCTCGCTGGAGAAGAAGCTAATAATAATGCCGATACCAAACCAACTCGCGGAAGAGGTCGTAACCAACGTCAAAAGCGCAGTTATCGCAATAGTGATACAATCGACCATACAACGCAGAAGTGTAAGGCTTGTGATAGACCACATGATCTCAACAAGTGTTGGTATGCAATGCCAGAGACAGCGCCTCCAAATTGGAGAGCCCGAGACGGCGTCAAGAGAATGGCTCAAGAAAGGATTAGCAACAATGCTGAACTTCAGGAGGAAATACGCTCAGCGAAAAGGCCACAATCAAAGACCCCAGCTCTCAAGAAGTCGCACTCAGCGACTCCAACAATAGAAGCTTCCACAGAGGAGTGACTACATAGAAGGCAAATTGGAGAGGTCAATATTGCGATAGCCGCCGCCTCTTTCATAACGAAACAGTCAAGGTACCCACTTGAACGATCCTTTATCCTCAACTCAGGGACAACGTGCTATATAGCAAATAATATCAGACGATTCACAAACACTCGGCCACCCACACCAGGAGATTTCTTATAGGCAGGGAACTCACGCGTATGGATCATGGCATATGGCTCACTATATGTGAGAGTGAAGACTGCAGGCTCAACACGCCGCCTTCACCTCAGAGATGTGGCCTTCTGCCCAGACCTACACTGTAACCTTGTCTCATTTAGAGTACTCCGACAACAAGGCCTATGGTGGGATACCAAGTCAAACCCTACCGTACTACGCCGATACGACAATAGCGCTGTTGCGCTCCTTAAAGAACGATACGGACAATGGGTTGTTGAGTACAACAATGTCTCTGAGCCAAAATCAACCTTTGCAACAACCAAAGCACGCACAATCAAGCCGCGACAACGAGCGAGCGGTGAGATGTGGCACAAACGACTGGGACACCCAGGACCTCAGGCACTTGAGCACCTCGTGCATCACTCTGAGGGGGTGAAGATTGTTGGCATTCCTACCGTCAAGTGCGACGCATGTGGAAGATCAAAGTCTAAGCGACAGATAAGAAGAACCCCCCGAACAATCCTAGAAGGTCCAGGAGAGCGAATAGCCCTAGACTTTCATGATTACGAAGAAGGGAGTAACACAAAGGAGAAGAGCCAAATGCTAATCATGTGCAGAGTTACCAGTATGCTATAGGATTTCTATTTCAAAGACAACCGACCTGCCAGATCAATCATTAAAACCCTCCAAACATTTATCACATTTATAAAGAATCAATTTGGGATTGCGGTCAAAGTCATTAAGACTGATAATAAGACGTTTCGCTCAGCCGAAGCCCAGAGGTGGAGGGACGAGCAAGGTATAGCAGTGGAGCCCTCAGCACCTGATACCCAAGCCCAAAACGGCGGAGCTGAACGCTCAGGGGGTGTGGTAAAGGAGAAAGCTCGTGCAATGCGCCTTGACGCGAATCTACCATAGGAAGTATGGCCTGAAGTGACTCGAACCGCCGTATACCTATACAATCGAACACCCAAGTATTCGAATCGCTAGAAGACGCCCTATAAAGCGTTCTTTACCGCTGTCGCCTTTCAAAATGGGATAGTCACGTCCCCACGCAAACCAAACCAATCCCATCTACGAGCATATAGCTACAAGGCCTTTGCCATGACGGATGATACGAAGCGTGGCAAAGGACGTCTACAAAGACTCGACCCAAAGGCATGGATTGGATACTTAGTGGGTTACGTTTCCTCAAACATCTTCAGGATATGGATACCATCGATGGGCAAGGTCATCAGCACCCGCGACGTAGTGTTCGACAAAGATAGCATCTTCAACAGAGACATGAAACACATTATAGACAATCTTATGCACAGTACCCTTGAAGAAATTGCAACTTGGATCAGGACGATAGAGCTACCGCCTTCACCATCACAACAGAACAATGCTACAAGCAGGTTCTATGAGGATGAAGCGACGGACGACTCTCCTTCTGAGCAAGTGGGGACACCCCAGTACGACGAGCGCGGGAAGAAGGTCATACCCTACCCGACGCCGCCAAGTACACCACCACCAGCAGCCTTATTAGCGCAACTAATGAGCTCAGATGGATACGAGCAGTGCCCCAACTCGCTGCCCAGCGCTAGAGATGATCAGGAGCTAGATCCAGCCCTGCCTCGCCCTGGAGGAATACAGCCTGTTGAGAGAGCCCTCCTACGTGAAGAGGAAGGAAAGCTGGTTGATCCCCAGTTGCCCCTCTCTCACGACCTGGACAGACTCCGATCTCCACTCAGTTCCTTACCCAGTGAAGCGAAAGCCACTGCACCATGGACCGCAGCCTTCATGGCCGGTACCAAAGCAGGTCACGTTCGTGAAGTAGAGGGGAAGAAACTGGATAACGCAAGCATTGAACGCATGATAATGAAGGGCTATCAGCCTCATTACAGCGAACTGTCACCAGCACCTCCTCCGAACGGGCTCAAGCCTACGCACCCACTCTACATGCTCTTTAAGAAAGCCGAGGAAGAACACCTCGATAGCCACAAACAAACGAAGTCATGGACTAAGGTGCCCACTATTCAGGCAAGACGAGAAGGAATCCAGATACTGGATTCAATGTGGGTATACACCTACAAGCTCGATCAGCACCACCACTTCCAGAAGTGTAAGGCAAGGCTAGTTGTCCAAGGCGATCAACAGAACAATGTTACCGCCCAAGAGACCTATGCCGCCACACTCGCAGGAAGATCGTTTAGGATGCTGATGGCTATTGCTGCTCGGTTTAACCTAGAGCTAAAGCAGTACGACGTGACCAACGCTTTCGTACATGCATTGATTGATCGTGTTATCTACATGCGAATGCCACGCGGGTATGCACGTCCAGGCACGATACTTCAGCTTCAAAAGGCGCTGTATGGCCTGCGGATCTCACCCTTACTATGGCAAAGGGACTTCACCACCTACCTCACAGAGCTTGGTTTCTCTGTAGTTCCACACGAACCATGTTGCATGGTACGAAAAGGGGTGTTTATCTTCTTCTACGTTGATGATATCATTCTTGCGTATCACCCACGAAACCGTACACTAGCAGACCAGGTCGTGAAGGATCTCCAGAAGAAATACAGCCTAACAGGAGGAGGGGATTTGAGATGGTTCCTTGGAATAGAGGTGATGAGAGACCGAACCCAGCAGAAGATATGGCTATCGCAAGCCGCGTATATCGACAAAATCGTCCAACTCGCAACTGATCATGACCTTCGCCACGATACCCCGATGGCTCGAATAGAGCTTACTGGCCGCACAGACCTCGCAACACATGGAGAGATCAACCTGTACCAACGCAAAATTGGCTCCCTACTCTTTGTAGCGGTGAATACACGCCCTGACGTTGCATTCGCTGTCTCGCGACTCGCCCGCTTCCTTACCAATCCAAGCCCAACACATCAACAAGCGACTGACCGCGTCCTCTTATACCTACACTCTACACGAACATACGCCCTAGAGTTTGGAGGAGACGATAGTCTTATCGTAGCTAGCGACGCATCGTTTGCAGACAACACAATGGATAGGAAGAGTTCCCAAGGGTACGCAATTAAACTATTTGGCGGCCTTATCGCCTGGCGAGCCAACAAGCAGGACACGGTTACCACTTCGACAACTGAGGCAGAGCTCCTAGCACTATCCCAAGTAGCTAAGGAAGCTATGTTTACACGGATGCTGCTTAACGAACTTCAAGTAACACTGGAAGACCCAGTGATTACTATTCAGTGCGACAACAAGCAGACGATTCGGCTGATCAACGAGGAGATCTCTCAGCTGACGACCAAGCTCCGACATGTGGATATCCACAATCACTGGCTACAACAGGAGGCAAAGAGGAAGTCAATTAGAGTGACATATGTCCCCTCGAGCGATATAATCGCCAATGGATTCACTAAGACCCTTCCTGTTGGGACCTGGCCCTAGTTCCTAAGCCAAGTAGGACTGGCAAACGTGAAGGACCGCATGATCGTAGAGCAAGGAGAGATAGATGCGATAACACGAAAGATTGAAGCTTTAGGGAGAACGGTAGATGCTGAGACATCCTAGATCACCTAAGAATGAATGGTGAACAGCTCAAGGCGAGGTCGCCGAGCTGAGGGGGTGTGTCAGATTGGATAGGTGATCCGAACAACTATCGTGGGTGGCAGGAGAGAGATGAAACAGCCCCTACCCAAATAGGGATAGTATGGAGGATTAGCCAAGAACCAAAACAGCGCACAAGCAAACCTCGAGAGAGGAGACACACAATCAACAGAATGAGCCGATCTCAACACTTATTAAAATTAAACCACCTTTCATCTTATTTATTAAGAATACCCTTATATCTGACACATATAGTGCTGAGATTTTAGGCTTAGCGCGTTAGCTAACAACCTATATTACAAAGATCGAGTTCCTCCCAGCCTTTAAAACCGCGTTTTTAAAGGTTTTCTCTGCAGAGACAATTAAGGGTAGTTTTCGCGGTGCTAGGCTAGTCCCATTAAATCCAGAGGAGGTGTTGCAGCACCTTAACATCCGCATCCGTACACCTAGTCTGCCCATTAAAGAGCCTACCACCTAGGAGTCTAAAACACCAAGTAACCTACGCGAATTTAAGGCGCAATTAACACTGGTTTGTAAGAGAATTAGAGATCACTTTAATTCATTACTAACTTTAACTATGCAGGTGCTTAAGAAGCTTAAAAAAGGCGCTCTAAGTGCAATATATAGTTAGGTACTAGTGTTAGATAAAATTGTAGGCCTTCGCAAGACAATTAAGAAGACTATAAGGTAAAAATCGCGTAAAAGGAGGTATATCCAGTATTAGGGATCACTTATAGTAGCAGAGGGATCTTAGCTAGCCACTCCTAAGAACGCTAGTGGACAAAAGAAGGGTAAATAGTTGTTAGGTACTAGTCGCGCTGCAACAGGGCCATTAACTTAACGACGTTGTGGTATTTGCAGGCAACCTGGACACAATGCGCAAACCTGCCAGGGAGTTAAAGAGGAAGAATCTAAATTAAATACATTAACTCAGTATATATTTTCAAGTAGTGTTACGACGCAGTCTAATAATAAATAAAATGGTTTAGTGGGGTCTTGGCAAAGGTGGCGCGCTCACTAGTGTAGGTCACTCGCTAGTGAACCACATTATAAGCTAGCGCATATAGTGTCCGAACACATAGGGTTTCCGAACACCGCGTCACAACACCACACCTGCAGAAAACACGCGATATCTCAGCAACGCTACTTACAATTGCCATTAACTACACATAGATTTAAGCGCTACAGCTGCTATAGCTATAGCAGCTATTTCTAAGGTGCTTAATATAGTAGATCTACGTGGTTAGACTGCTAAAGCCTTAGCTGCGCGTATAGCCTCCCTAATACTCTCTACCTCTACAAAGCGTTAATTTGGGTCTACTTAAACGCGCTTACGCTAACGCTAAGAGGTAGATATCTCTAGCTGCTGCTTAAGGCGTCTTTTCTCTGCTTCTAGGCCTGCAGCTCTAGTATTTGCAGCTGCTAGAGCCTTACCTGCTTTCTGTAGGAGCAGCCGGGTCGTACGACCTAGATTCTCGACGCTCTGGACGCTGCGCTGCGCTATATAGAGATTGTGAGGGCCCTAGGGAGTTAAGAGGAAGCTCTGGAGCTGCTGCTAAGGCTGCTGCTAACGTGTAGGCGTAGTAGGCCTCTGAGAGACCTGCGACGAGCTGAGCACGTGATTGATGTTGAATGGGCAGATACTAGATGCCTGCTAGCTAGCTTAAATCACACGCTCTATAAAGCCTTCCTCCCTAGCTTAATAATAGCAGGTGATAAAGCGCTCCTTCTTAATAGGCGCAGCGTTGTTAAGTGATGCGAGCTCCTAGATCTAATGTCTGTAACTAGACTTGATCACAGAGAAAGGAGCGAGATCTAGAGGCTGTAGGACGTGCGAGGTATGCGCAGGTAGGTATAGGAGCTTAATTTAATGCTGCTTGCAGAGCCAAAGGAAGTCTATATTAATATGGCTGCCGTGACCGTCAAGGATAAGAAGGCGGTACTGGCCATCACCTATAGCCGTCTTAGGTATGAATATACGCTGTAGCCACTTAGCACCTATCGCTTTTAACGTCTATCTGTTCTCAGAGGTTATATAGAGCCAGCTAGGCACAAATTTGGCTAGGAACTAGGTAGTCTATAGGCTCTAGCCTTTAAAGATAACTGCGCAGCGTAGTTTCTGCCCTGTCGCTAATACGCACTTGATTATAGAGACCTACTCGCAATTCTCTAGAGACCGAATATAAGCCTTCTTTTTCTAACTACTAGAGAGTACTCTAGTGTTAGTACATACCCCTAGAGCAACACTAGTCTCATCTATATTGTATATATTCTCCGCCTGTATGTTAAGCCGCCGTTGAGTCTGCTCATAGAGCTCTAGGAACGCGCGTAGCTGCTCTAGTGTTGCTGCATCAGCTCTCTGAGCCTCTAGCTTTCTGCCAACTACAGAGGCAACGCGTGGCTGGCGCTAGAGGAAGTGTAAGAGCCAGAGCCTGCCAACAGGCTGGTTGTCGCCATTCATACGCAGAATTCGATTCGCTATTTCTCGCGCGCGAGCGTGTGAGGGAGGGCAGGCGCGTGCGTCTTCTTTGAGGATCCAGTCTACCAGAAAATCCTCCTGTAGAGGAGTCAGCCGCTGTTGATGCTGATGGCTAAGTGCGCTGTTTGTTGCGCCACGTAGTCGACCGTGCAGCGTTGACAAAGGGATACTGTACGCCTTCGCAGCGGCGCGCTAGCTAGTATAAAGACCTGTATTAAGATCGTTGATAGCGGATTGTATAGCAACCTCGCGGGCGTCCATATTGATGAGCGTTGTAGAGAGATATCGCGTGTTTTCTGCAGGTGTGGTGTTGTGGCGCGGTGTTCGGAAACCCTATGTGTTCGGACACTATATGCGCTAGCTTAGTAAAAAATATTATTAAAGAAATTATTAATTATATAATATAGTAGTTAGTTAAACAGCCAGCCTAGGATTACGTAACATCACGAATTAACCCTAGGGAAGAATTAGTTACTATTATAGAAAATATTATAAAAAGTTTATTATTATAGTTAAATAATTTTAAAATATATTTATAATATATTTATAATATATTTATATTTACTTTACTTATTACTTAGTATTATTTAATTAGCGTAGTCTTAGCTATATATATATCTACCTATACTACTTTTTTTATTCCTATACGCACTATGCGCTGAGGTTAAAAGCACTATTAGCTAAGGTGCCGTTACATTGTACGATGTTGCTCCAATATGCAATGGCCGACACGGTTTGTCCTTCTCCTCTCATCGTAGCTGGCTTCCATCCAGCATGGCTTCAGACGCTCGCGAAGGCTCGAGTACCTGCTCTCCACAGTCCCCGTCTCGTGGCCATACACTAACGGACCACAGCCCTGAACGCATCGTCTGCAGATGCCCCATTGCAGGCGCGGGTGCGCCGACGGGCGCGCAAGCGTAGAGGCCCGCCTCAGTTGCAGTTCGTCACGGCAACCGACCCTTCCGAATTCAAAGGCGAGAATGCGAAGCGAAGCGTACGCTCACAGGCCATGATCCAGTACAGATACCAGTCGGCAGAGCAGAGGAAGAAACACGATGGGGACAGGCGGGGTGGCTTGACGCCCACCGCCGAACGGGTGGTGCCCATCCCACAGACGGACCTGGCCTACGCCGCCGCGCAGAATGCTCTCCTGGCGCAATGGCAACCTGCATCGCAGCCCCAAATGTACTCGACCACATCGGAAGCGTGGTGGAACACCCAAGGTCAGCATCTCGCCGAGGTTCCATGTTCGTCGAGATACGCCCACGCGCTGACCACTGTACCGCTGAACATGGCTGCGAAGCGCGTACTCGAATCGCATGATCCAGACACAAAAGATGCCATGTTACTCCATTTGCTATCTAGAGGGCTCGCAACTACCTGCGTTGGCAGCAACCTGGATCCTTTTTCCGTCATACCGCAATTTGCTAGCCCGGAGCTCAATTCCGTCAGCCTCGTCCGCAGCTGCAATCGCATCTTTGTGTCGAAACAGACCATGGCCAGATGGGTGCCTTTTATGCTGTCGCATCCCCACATACTGCTCAGCTCTACCATCATGTCGTCCACTTGGCTGGACAAGCACGAGGGTGTGTCCGGCGAAAGCAGGCGAACAATTATTCTAAAAGCCGAGATCATCAGCTGGATCAACGAGCGTCTCCGCAACGCCAAGACGAGGCTTGAGGACAATACCATCATGGTCATCATCCACCTTCTGGCTGGCGAGACCTGGAGCTGCAATGAGAAGACACTTCACATCCATATGTCAGGGCTTGTCAAGCTCCTGGCCGCTCGAGGTAGTCAGGGCCAGCCCATGGTTTCTGACGCTATTGGCTTAGTTGCTACAGTGTATGTTTTCCTTTTGACCATCGTACGTTTCTCATCCTTGATAGTGTCTGCACGCATGTTTCCATCATATGCGAATCGACCCCGCTCCCACGATTCCATCGACATCAGGCGCCCGACTTCCCAGTCGACGAATCTATGACGTTGCCTGAGTCGCCGCTCTATTGTCCGCGGGAAGAGATGTACTCTGTCATCAACGACCCCGCATGTTCTGAGCACACTTACGAACTGCTCTGCGATGTGCGAGATTTGACTGAACTCTTCCTCGCCTTTAGCGCTGATTTGATCACTGTGCTTGAAACGGAATCAAAGGTTATGGACTCTCGGCTTCGGACTTTGTCCGTGGACTACGATACGAAAGTCGCAAAGATACGTGCCAAGTTGGCAGCGCTGCCCTCTGCTTATACACCTGGCTTACCAACGACGCATGACTGGGTGTATGAGGTATGCCGCCTTACCGCAATTATACACACTTCAGCCATCATCACGTGTGTACCATTCTCGGTAGCGGCGGATCCTGCGCTGAATGCCGTCATACGGTCCGCTCCGTGTATTTCTGGGGGCGGCGTCAGCAAGCGACTCACGGAATCGCTCTACGAGGTCTTGGAGCGGACCAATACCGGCGATGTGTGGAACAACATGGCGGGCGTCTTCTATTGGGTGTGCGCCGTGGGTTCCGCCGCTGCGCGGACGCCTGTGACTGTCAACTCGTATAGTCGGCCGAGCTCCCAAAGCGAAGCATATGCCACATGGGTTCGGCGTTGCATAACCATGTTCTCGTCACGCACCTTGGCCCTGATGACCTTTGAGCATCCGGTTCCTCTTCTAGCAGCGCAGCGAAAACTGCTGAGGATCCAGGAGCTGATTGGGAGGGGCGGTTCGCGCGCATAAGCTTTTCCTTCATAGGCGTGGTCAGGCGCTTGCTGGAACCAAGCTTCTGCTCGGCGTTTGTCAGATACAGCCAGGACTCACAGAGCGATTATCAAGGATCGTACCAACTGCCCGTCTGCAGGTCCTGGGGGAATTGATTGTGGGGTTAGTTGGCTTGCTACAGGACCGAAACTATTTCTGCCACGCGCAGTTTGGCTCGATGTCATGATTTCCTTTCGTGCGTGGGTGCTGCTGCGTGGTGGGTCGCCAACAGACCCCGGCCCAAGCCTGCTGTCAGAAAAGCAAGTCAGACTACAGATCTTGGTCCGATCTTCAAGCATTATTATGGACGTCGTCCGAAATATGCTGTCATTGTCTAGTGAGACACATGCGTCCGTGATCTGCTTGTTGTGTGAGTCTGGTCCATGCCGTATACGACGGATGCGTAGACGACACGAGCAAGCGCAGTCCGAGGGCCGCCGTGAAAGTAATCTTTGCGACGGATGCGGGTCTCGACCCAGGACACCGCTTGTTTGGCTGATGAGCTGACAAAGGGCGCGTGGGGATCGTCTGGTCTCGGTCCTCGGAGTCCGGGCCAGCCACCCAGACTTTGAAATCGTGGTTCCTTCCTCACCATTAATTATGATGGCGAGAAGTTGGACGAAGAATGGCGGAGAAGAGCAGGAGGTTCCATGAGCCACAAAGGGTGCCGAAGTGGGCAAGGGTGAGGTTGCGGTGCGTGGTGTTGGTCTTTCTTTGTGCGGTTTGTCATTCATTGTGCAAGCACTGGAGCAAGAGCAACCAGCGGATCGTCCGTTTTCGTCCCCGTCTTGTGGACAGCGCCTTTTCTTCGATGGCCGTCTCTGCGTCAGTCGGGCTACTGCTCGCGTCAGAATGCTGTCCCATGGCATCCGGTGACGCCGTTCTGGCAGCCAGCAGCCGTGTACCAGTAGGGTGGTAGACATCGGTCGGACTTCGCGCCTTCTCGCCGTCCGATTGGACGTCATTGCTCCAGGGTCACGCTTTAGCGAGACCACCTTGCAGCGACCATTCACTATAATACCCGCCGCCCTCCATGCGTCAGCGAGATATTATCGCAGCAAGCGTCGTCCCTAGCTTACTTCTCATCTCCATCATGGCTGTCGTGGCACGCTTGCTCTGGACCCAGAACAGGGCTGCCAAAGACCAACCAGACACGGGCAGCGGCGGCTTCGTCGAACCCAACACGCAGCAAACCTCCCTCCTCTCGCGGGCTCGTTCGGTGCGATTGTTTTCTGCGCCAAATAGGGAGCGAGGGCACTGGGTGCCAACCTTTTCAGGCATGATCAAAGCAGCCGACGAAGCCGTCTTTTCCTCTTTGTTGCTCAACGGCCACCACGGACCCCCCGGTGAAATATCACTTGAACATGTGTATGAGGGCTTTGCCAATGAACTGCGGAGCCGCCCCGTAGCAGAAAGATCGGCGTACCCTCAAGAGGTTACCAAGTTTCTTTTGTCTACTAAGCGGCTACAGCGAGCACAGTCAGTCAGTACATCACCACCACATAAGCGGCCGGACGTACCAGAGAGGAGATCGCGGAAATCGGTCGGCATGATTCGCAATTCTATCGATCTGGCGGAGATGGGTCTTAATCGGTCGAGATCTTTCAAAAAGACAGCGTCACCAAACCTCGTGTCCGTACTCAATGTTGTGCCATCCGAAGCGGGTGTCACGGTGCCGACGCATACCTACTGGGGCCAGGATCTACAACATGTCGTGACCTTCGAGGGTCACAAAGCTGTCCCGGTAACAGCCCACGAGCTAGCCGCGTTGTCGGTCATACTTGGGAGTCCGATCGATTTCGGGCTGGGGACACAAGATAAAGACCGCGACAGCTGGGCTACTACGTACAAGGGCGCGGTCGGCGTTTCGATCTCTGTAAAGGCAACCAAAGACGGTGCATATCACGTCTCCTTATCGTCGAACAAGCGGCACATCTCCCAGCTACCCGCTAAAGGTTCCGGCTACTCGATCTCACACGCGAAGCACCTTGCGTCTGGCTCACTACCGTTCACATCAGAACGAAAAGCCGTAAACAGCATCATCATAACAAGCGACACTCTCGAGAACCTGAAAGCAGGAGCAAAACTGCATCTTCAACGAGCCGGCGCCGACACCAAAGGCGTCCAATTCCTCGCCAGCCTCCCCAACTCTCGCACGCCACACTTCCACACGTTCGCTCCCTCGACCAACGCAAACTCCGCATCTCTTCTCGTTCACGCCATCGGTGATCTACCCTTCACTGGCGGTTTCACTCCCTTCGCCTCGGCCCCTCTGATCAAAACAGTGCAATTCGTAGCATCCGGTGGTCTTGTCCCCGGGCGGCTCCTCCAGCGTCTAGACGCGCTCGTCGAGAAAGTGCACCACCAGGCTCCCCATCTACAACTCTTCGGCCCCTTCCTCGAGCCCTCGAACGCACATCTACGCTTCCGTGCGAACGAGCGGCTCGCCAAGCTAGCCACGGGCACCATGACGGAAGAAGCGGTCGCAGACAAAGTAGCGAGAATGCACCGATATACCACCCTCTTAGAGCGCCTCATGGCCCTCGTACCCGACATGAAACCAACCGACGTCCTCCCCGCCGTCCGCTCCGCCATGAAAAGCGAAATGGAGCGCGCCTACGACGACGCCGTCGCCGCGCACGCCATCGATACATCTATCCTCCCCAGCAGCAGCACAGCCACAGACGCGGGCCCACAACGAGGCACCAAGCGTTCCCGCCGTTCGATGATTTCCTCTGGCTCGACGTCGCCTGAACTCGAGAGTGTGACGAGCGGTCGGTCCTCGGCTACGTTTCCGATGCGCAATCTTGGGAGACGGGTGGAGCATGTGTTGAAGGGGGGTTTGCCGCTGGATGTTCCTACTATTGCGATGGTGGCGAGACTGGTGCTTGTTGCTTGGACGTTGAGTGTGGAGAGCGTCGCGTGGGAGGAGGGGGAGGTGGGGTTTAGGGTTGGGCATGTTGAGACGATGCCTGAGAGGATGTATGCTTGGTAGTGCTGTGGCGAGTGGGGGAATTGGTCCTGCGTTTTCGTTCAGCGGGACGATTACTTGGTTGGACTTGGATTTGGATTCGGGACGATACCATTAGCTGCGTCGCGTTTTTTTTGTATAACTAGTATGAATGTTTGAGGTGGGGTGGTGGATGCATATGTCACCTCACACCAGCTATCTCCACCTCTCTCCATCCCACGTCCCTTTTCTTTCTTTTCCTTTCCTACCCTACATTCCCAGCACGCTCCATGCTAGTTTTAGAAGTCGCAGAATCAGAGCGCTAAACTAGTAAACCGTAACCCAATAAATCAGTAAAGTAGTAATGCCATCACATCGTCCCAAAAAAAACCAGCACCAAGCCAACGGAACAAAAAAAAGGCGTATAAGATGCAAGGGGAAAAGAACAGGCTGGTAGGCGGGATAAAATATCTATCCATGTGCACGCTGCGGATGAGACTGAGAATGAGAATGAGGAAGATATGCGGGAAAAGAGCCCAAGGGAATATAGATGCATCTTGTACATGTACACGCAAAGATAGCATCCCATATCAAATGTTCCCTAACCCAACCAACCCAACCCAAGCCAAACCAAACCCAACGCAAATGCCCAATGTCCCTCTACTACGCAACCCAAGCCCACCCACTCACTCCCCAACAACCTCCAACCCCCTACAAACCCCGACCCACCCCACGCCCACGCCCTCCCAAACCCCTCTAACTCTATCCTCCTCCAACCCATCCCGCTTCCTCTCCCTCCTCTCCACCGCATCCCCCGTCCCATCCACAACATTTACCCCCTGCCCCCGCTCCCGACTACTAATCCTCTTCTGCGCCGCACTATTCGCATTAAGCGTCTTATTCCCCCGCCCATCCAGCTCGCCTTTGACCTCCCAGCCGCGCCTCATGGGCCCATGCAGCGTGGTGGGCGTAATGTATGCGCTGTCGAGGAGCGAGTGCCAGCGGGAGAGGTACATGCCTGGGCCGTGGGTGGAGCCGCTGGCGCGGGCGGTGGACATGATGGTCTGGAGGCGGGAATGGGATGTTTGTTTGAGGGTTTGGAGATGCTTTTCGTGGTGGTCGAGGAGGGGCTTGAGTTCGGATTGTTTCTCGGGGGCGAGGGTGTGGAAGATGGATTGGAGGGGGGCCGTCATGTTGCCCGCGCCGCGCTGGCCTTTTTCTTCGGCGGCTCTGGCATCGGCGTCGGCGCGGAACTCGGAGAGGACCGACTGGGCGTAGTCGCGGTATTCGTTGGCGAGATCGGGCGCGTTTTTGCAGACTTGGTGGAGGAAGCGGTGCGCCGAGGGCATGTGCTTTCGGAGGAGCTGCACGTAGTTTTCCACGGTAGGGACGTACGAGTCATTTGCGGCGTTGGTGGCCCCTGCTGGAGTATTCCGATTCGGGGAATTACTGCGACTACCTGGTCGGCTACTACTGCCATTCGCCTTCCGGGGTCTGGATGTCTTGATGAGGTCTGTGATGAAGGTTTCTGCATCGGATACTGTGCCAGAGAGGTCGACGGCACTGTGCACGGCTCGGATGACGGGGTCGAAAGCTGCGACCAAGTCCTTCATGGCAAAGGTCAGGACGTCGGGCTGCAGTTTGCAGAGAATCTTGGTGAGCTCCTCGCGGTCGCGTATGGAGAGGTAGTTGCTATAGTACTCCAGGGCCACACTGTGTTGGTTTTCGCTGAGTGTGGTGGGATCGATGGGCGGATCAGCGGTTTCGAGTATGACGGCGATGATGGACTTGGAATCCTGTATTGACGTGCTGCGGGCGGCGTCATGCGTCTCCTTGGAGGCGTACACGTAGGTTTTTATGGCCCTGATGGCCTCCTTCTTAGGGGCGTCCTTGCCCGTTTCTAGCCTCTGCGCCTTCTTCTGGAACTCGGAGGTGTCCCAAGCCATGACGGTCGACATGATCTGCTGCATGAGGTTCATGCCGTCGTTGGAGTTGTTGGTGAGGCCTATCCAGTTCGTGACAGCCGTCACCGAGAGCTTCGCAAGAACCAAGCGGACCATGCCGTTGATCATGGTCGCTGCGTTTCCGACGCGCAGTGTCTGGCGCATGAGGGTGTACGGAACCAGGCGGTGCACGTTCTCGAGGAGGTGGAGGAGGTACTGGCCGTCGGGCGACATGACGAAGACGTTGTGCAGCAGCGACGCCATGCTACACGCGTTAGCGACGACGAGAACAGAACAGAACAGAACAGAACAGGGAGGAAGGCCACTCACTTCAAGAGCACATACTCGTGCGCCGCCTGCACCAAGCTGGCGTGGCTCTCCAGCTTGTCCGAGGCCGCCACCTGTTCGAAGAGCTCGTCCAGCAGGTCCCCGTAGATCAGCTCCCGCATCGCATCGTCCCACGCCTGCAATATGTCGTCGGGCTTGGTGGTGTCGTAGTCCATTCTGCCCTCCGCCTTCCGCTTCCCGACCGGATAGCCGCCCAGCATCCCCCGCGCGACATACTCCAGCAGGCTGCTGATGGCCGTCGCCAGCGCCTTGCGCGAGCCTATGGCGCCCTTGTCATAGCTCTCCGACAGCTCGGCGTCGCCCAGCTTCTTGACCAGGACGCCGACCTTCTCCTGCCAAAAGTCGGCCCCGAGCTTCTTCAGGCCCGGCAGCCGCAGCGCAAACTTGTTCAGCATCGTCTGCAGCAGCGGCGACGTCGTCTGCACGCCGTCGGCCTTGCGGAAGGGATGGCCATACGTGTCGATGGCGGACGGGTACTTGAAGGCTTCGATTTCGGCGTAGAGCTGGTGGTGGATCAGGATGTCGAACAGGGCGTGCGTCTGCGCGGGGGTGAGGGGGGAGGAGGCCGACATGGTCGCGGGAGCATGGCGCAAGGGACGGGGCGGCGGTCACAGTGTTTGTAGGAGGTGAGCATGCTGCCTGCGCTGCGCTGCCCTGCGTTGCCCTGCCCTGCCTGCCTGCCCAGTGCCCATTGTGACGCGGGACGCGCGACGTGGCTGCAAGTGTGGCGGTGCTCGCGGCCTTCTCCGCATGGCGTTTCACCCTGCCGGCGACTCCGGCCTACTCTCTAAACAAATCGCCACGTGAAAAGACCACAGCACATAGCTCAACCCTCCTTCAACACCCTCCTCACTGCCACTCACTACTCACCGCAGCACCGTGATGCGAATCGTGTCACCAAGCACTTTGCGACTTTGTGCGTGAACGATACAGAGACAGAAGCCGGGCATGCCGTGGGCGAGGTCTGTAGCGTAGTGCATGTTGGGATGGCAGCCGTGGATAATAGGACGACTGGCTCGCCGTCGGTGACTTGGAGACAGAACTGGCCGCTGCTGTCAGCTGTTACCGTTGCGCCGTCTGCGTAGACGTTTGTCCATCTTCCATTGGCCTTTTGCGAGTCGAAGCAGTGTTGGCCGCTTGATCCCCTTCCGCCGTTTGTGCTGAGGACGATGAGGTTACCATTGGCGCGACTCCATGCATACGCGTTACTGGCGACATGCAGGTGTACGTGGTCGTTTCCTGATAGTCCGCCGGCGGCTTTACGCGCCCTGGTAAGCTTCTGGATTGCTTGGTATAGGTCGGTTTGTGTGCTGAACCCACTGCGCCAGAGATCTTCGCGGTTAGCAGGGTCAGCGCCGCCCGCGTAGCCTTGCTCCGTCCCGTAATAGACGATTGGGATGCCGCGGGAAAGGATAACAAAAGCGAGGGCATTCTTCAGCAACGTTTGGTCGTTCTTTTGGTTCAGCCAGCGGGGGTTGTCGTGGTTATCTAGGAACGTTCCGAGCGCGGCGGGATCGGGAAACGAGGAGCTGAGCGTATTCATCACGTCGACCAGGGCTTGCGAAGTGCCCTTTTGCTGGTAGAAGTTGTTGAGTGGGTAGTAGAGGGGATAGTTTAGGAGGCCTGGCATGGTGTTCGCATAGCCTGCGACGTAGGAGGGGCTGCCGTCGAAGACTTCTCCGATTGAGTATACGCCGGCTGCGGCCGAGAACGGTTGCCAGAAGTCTTTCTCGACATGTTTCACCTGTTTTTAGTCACCAAGGGGATTTCGGGCACGCTTTTTCAACACTAATTGAGGTTATACATACTGTATCAATGCGAACACCGTCGAACTGATATTCTGTGACGAGCCACTTGATCCAAGTCTGGTACAGCGATCGAATAGTTGAATTCTGGGTGTAGACATCGGGAAGATCGGAAATCTGGCAGTTCTCGATGCTATTCTGATCGGCGTAATCGATGGTGCAAGCACTGTGGTACGAGGAAGCCTGGTTCATGGGTTCAGGGCGGTTATCGGCGATTGCGGCTTTGCCCATGTGGTTCGCGACTACATCTACCATGATGTACATGCCCTAGATTCTAATGAGTATATGGGTTCCACCCTGCAAACTGGAATGCCGAGACCCACCTTCGAATGCGCCGTATTGACAAGACTCTTGAGCTCGGCGGCACTACCGTAGTTCGAGTTGATTGAATGCAAATCTTGCGCCCAGTAGCCGTGGTATCCGCCAGCGCTGTCTGGTATCGTTTTAGCGATTATATGTAATAGCGGAAAGGCAGCGACATACTTGCAACAACAGGCGTAATCCAGACGGCATCGAAGCCCAGGCCTTTGATATAGTCAAGCTTTGACTCAAGGCCTTTGAACTATATTCGACGGCGAGATTAGCACTGAGTAGAACATAGCGCATATGTAAGTATACGTACTGTGCCTCCACAATAGTCTCCTAGGTTACTACACAAAGAGCCTCCTGTATCGCTGCTGCTTCTCGCGACCCGGTCCGTCAAGACGAAATATATGCTCCTGGACTTCCATGCCGCAGTGTCTGCCGCCGAAACCAGAGAATACGCATGAAAGAGCGATAAAATAAGCAATCCCAAAAACAACAACATCTTCGTCGCCGCCGATATGAGCAAGTGGGCGTAGTAAAGGACCCTCGCGCCAACGTCCTTTAAGCAAAGCCTGCTCTTCGCCTTGCGTGTCTTTGTACAATAGTACGCGGGTGCAACCGCCCTGTCTCACCGTGGCGTATGATCGTGGTACCCGATGTCTACCGCGAGATTGTGTACATGTATCATGGCGGGCGAATGCAACCAGCCATAGTTTGCGCGCGTCTTCTGACCACCGCAACGCGCAACTGGGCGGTCGAAAGCCCTAATGAGGCAACTGCGAAGCCGTGGTTTGGATGCTGTCTCCCCCATGATGCCGTCTGCGGAGCCCCGCACTAGTAGCACATGGTGATGCGTAACGAATTAGGTAAGGTCGGTGCGCAGGAACACCACCAAGTCCCGAGGTTTAGAGCCATCTTCATGACGACGTGAGGAGCTTGGAATCGACCTGCATCTCATCGAATAGACTTCCAGAACCGCGGCCAGGACCTGGGGGGCCTTTCTGGGAAGAAGATCCTGTCCGGCGTCGCAACGTAGTCAGACAGATCGCTCCTGCGTTCAGCACCCAGTTCTTGCATTCATTCATTCATTCATATCAGTTTATAGTCGACCTAACCTTTTACAGATTATAAGACTTAACAGCAAGCACAACTAAGGTTTAACAGCTAAAGTACGTAAAAAAAAGGCGCAATTAGGATTAGCTATAGTAGGGAGCTAAAGAATAACGCGATAATTATAAGAGCGGATCACATAATAGCAAACTATAGGATAGTGACCTTAGAGTTACTATTTAACTATAGAGCTCTAAAGGGCGGCAAGATGGCCTATTAAAGGGCGGTAACAAGAGAAGCAGGATAAAAGCTAGTGTCTTTGCCTATTCTTATTATAACCTACTACAAAGGCGATCTGCAACTAATAGCAACCTTAATCCCTCCTATTAATAAAACTATTACAGCTCTATTAATATACTATAGTAGTATAAGCAACTCTTAAATCTATATCTCTTAACTCCCTTACTTTAATAACTACTGCATTAGAAGAAGTTAGATTATAAGCAAAAGGGCAAAGTTATATAGTATTACTAGTACCTAGGCCCTTTAGCTGCTAGAGCTACACCTTAAGATCTTAGTAGAGCAAACCTATAAGTTTAACTCCCCTTACTTAAGGCGTCTCTTATAAGGATAGTAGGCAATTAACACTAAGGCATTAATTGCGCGTATATCTAGAGGCAAAAGGCCGCCCTTACTACTATTATTAAGAAGGATAAGGACTATAAGCTTAACAATAAGGAGAGAGGTGTTAAGGCAAAGATCCACGCGTGGAATAAAAGGTGGATCTAAGACATGCTAGACTAGTAGCAGAGGGAGCCTAAATAATTAATACAATTGTTAACTTCAAACTGTGCACTGCGTAAAACTTAACAAAGTACTCAACGGGTCTGCATCGAAGACCTCCGGTTTTTGAAGACTTTGGTGCCTATCTTGCACGAGCGTATGGAATACCTCCTGGCGAGGATGAAAGAGATCTCTACATGGCTGTCAAGAAGCAATATATCTTACTTTTCTCCATCTCTTACATTCGCGATCACAAGGCTCCAATAATATTGATTGATTGTAAATAGATAATCTATGAATTATCAAAGACAATCCCTACTTAAAATTCATGCTACTTAGCATTAGCTTCCGCGCCTCACAAAGTTTTCAAAAATTGCGAGCATCCTGCGTCCATAAAACTGTAATCCCTGCGGGGCCCCAAGCGCGTGCACACCTATCAATTCCTCGCTGGTGAGCACAGACTGGTCAACATCTTCTCTACGGACATCGTCATTTTCCTCCCTCCTTATGGCTTCTTCATCGGAACCAGAGCGCTTGTGGGTAGAACGTGCAGGGCGCCTAATGGTTGCACAAGTCTGGTGCCTACTTTTCCTGCGCCTCCGTGTATCGCTGTCATATATGTAATCGCAAGGGAGTACTACGTCTGTGGCTATCAGCAAGTTCAGTTCATAAAAGACTCTGCATTACATATCCCGCTTTCTTAACTGGGCATTTACGTTTGCCCAGTGGTCGTAGTCAATCAGAGATGGTTTGTCCCATAGATCTGCGGGTAGCGCGTTGACTGCGTATGGGCGTACTGCAACGAAGTTCCCAGCTGCAAATGCGCGTGGAAGTTGATAGAGCGGTATTCCAGAAGGGGAATAGATGTCGTCAAAGTCCGTGTGCGGGCGTTCGGTTTCGATGGTTGCCATCGTTAGTAACGTTGCGGAGTGCTTATCAAGGATGAAGGAGCGGCTGCAGTGTGGACGTTATCGTTAGTCGGGCGGATGTTGTTCTAGCAAGAGGGGGATCTACTTTGTGGGGTGGGTTTAGAGTCTTGCGTTCGACCGTACGTGGCCCCTCGGTATCCGTCGTTTGACAGGCCAACGCATACGCAGTACCACGATAAAACTTCACCAAAGCAACGTATACGAAGTTTTACCTATCAAAATTCACTATATAGTTGCTTTACCCTCTTCCAAAAGTGGCATGAGCTTCC
The DNA here is from genome assembly GCA_014281115.1 of Laburnicola sp. R22_1. Classification (NCBI taxonomy): domain Eukaryota; kingdom Fungi; phylum Ascomycota; class Dothideomycetes; order Pleosporales; family Didymosphaeriaceae; genus Laburnicola; species Laburnicola sp. R22_1. The sequence goes on from JACONQ010000015.1 coordinate 852,500, forward strand.
CGTTCTGAGAACGAACAATGTTCGCTCCTCCAACTCAACAGAAAACGAACAATGTTCGCTCCTCCAACTCAACAGAAAACAAAGGAAAACATCTCAAGGTCAAGACGCTTGCTCATGCAAATCAATTTTCCAGAAGCACTGAGCTCAGACATACTTAGACGCGCGTGCATCTTAATCCGAAGCTTCGAAGTCCATCAGCCTGGACTGTCGACCCTTTTCATATGTCTATTCTCTCCCATTCATCTTCAATTTCGGCTTTGTCGCTGCTAGGCATCTTTCCTCTCGCTTTCGGGGTGATTTTGGAGGCTCCGATAGTCACAGGGTACAAGCGCCCATCGCGTCGCCGAGCCATTAACTCCTCCGTATCGCGTCCGACAATGACTGCGAACTCGCCATCAGGTATCAAACTCAATAGGTTTTTCTCTTCAAGAGCATTTTTCTTCCGGCTTGGTGCAGAAGCTTCTGCATATTCGAAGAAAGACAGCGAGTTATTAGACATCCCGATGATGGTGCCATCTTCCGTCTGGTTGAAGAAGTCTGGCGAGAAGTTAGATCGAATCTGTTGCATTTGTGGGTGAACTTACCTTCGACACTACGACTCATGAGTGGATTTTCAGACTCAAGATCTGCCTTCTTGTCCTCTCGCTGCACCGCCTCCACGATCAAAAGTTCGAGTACTTCCTTGACGGCGCGGAAGAGATCCGAGTTGTGACCCACTGCGTGCTCTATTTTTGCATCTTTCATAAGGTCGGCTTCCTTCAGCAGTGCGTAATTCGACTCCCCTAATATTATGTGCGGCGACAGCGCGTTTTTGGTGATGCAAACCGATTGTTGTGCAGTTTCGTCTTCACTGGAACTCTTTGGGTTGGGGTGGCGGATTCCGGACCTTTTTGTATTTGAGGACTGAGAACTCGATGCAGGCGTGTATGGTGTAGCTTCTTGGTACAGGTGGTATCTAGGCTTTTTGTCGTGCAACAAGGCTGACACGGCCTGTTTGGTTTTCTGTACGCTGTAATGTGCAAATCCGTATAGAGAATCCATGTTGAGTTGCACGTTCAAGTGGCGAGTGAACGCGGGGTGTGCGGTTGACAGGAAGGATATAGCGCAGTGTTTTATGAGTTGTGTAAGGTTAAGGCCTGGTCGAACTGGCTCCCTGTGGTGAATTTATGAGAGCGGAGAAAATTATCACGCAAGTCTCCAATTATATAGTGATATCTTGAAAGTAACCATGGTTAACTAGAGGGATTTCCCCTAGAGTGTTCGGGTGCCAACATTGTGAAGTCCAGCTACTAGTGAATGTATTATACCTTACACGGCTAGTGCTGTCCATATGTTGGGAGAAGTAAACCAAAGATATTAATGAAAAATTGGTATTTTTTTTCCAGCGAGAAGCAAAATGATCCAACATTACAAGCTAATTAGCGAACTCAACGTCCTGGGTTTTCAAGCCTCGTATTACGTGACACGATATTAGATATTAGGGACGAGGTATTTTCTTAGACGCGCCTACATAGAAATCATGAAACTCATAGTGCAGGCACAAATATAGAGTGTTTTTTCTCGATTTTTGTTCACATGAAAGTTTGGCGGCAGTGCCTAACCATGGTTCAGTGCATATGACGCACTATTTCCTGAAAGAACAACAGGGTCATGCCTTACCATGGTTGATGCACAGCTACGCGGAAGAACTTGACGATGCTCAATTAGAGTATTTCCCGATTCTGTATCAGTATGTGTAGAACACCCCTAATACTCATTAAAGCCAATCAGCCCCGGAGGCGGTGGTTTGTAATTCCATTGACCAACTTCGAACAATCATTCACATTTTCCATGTATTCGCATACACTGGTTGGAGAAACTATCATAGATTCTGCATATTGCTGCATGCTTCGTATGCTAGAATGCAACAGCACACAACTAACATGTCATCGCAAACGCACACCAAGCCCAACCGGCCACATCAAATGCCTCTTCAAACGGAACACTACGGGTTTTTCCCACGGAATAATCGTCCCAGCGTTCCTGGTTGACCATTTCTCATCGTCCGACATGTCTTCACATCGACTTCTTCGAAGTCCTCGTCCTTTGAATCCAGCGAAGCTATAGATGCAGCCGAGCTGTGCAGACCGATGTCCTCATAATCGCTTTCACCGCCACTAATTACAGGTTTTCTCTGTGTAGTACCGCATAATTGATGAGCTGGATTAGTAGAAGTGACCGACTGAGCCGAACGCCCCTGACTATCTTTTGTGAGACAATGCCCGTCTACCGGTTTCTTAACAACAGAAGTCTGAGGCCGAGCATCCGTTTCATGTTCCCCAACTTTGGTCGCATCGAATTGACGAGGTAGCCTGTCTTTATGAATGTCGGAAGGCGAACTTCGAAAGATTTGAAGCCCTTGGATAGCGTTTATAAGATCTGTCTCTGCCGAAGAATCAATGTGAGCCTCTTGATTTTTGAAGCCGCTGTAGTTCGGGATTATCCCATCTTCCTCTCCAGATTTCGTGTGCGTAACTACTCCCTCGGAAGTTATAGGGCACTCGGGCAGTTCTTTCACCGGAGTGTCAAAGGGGCTATGTGCAGGCACTATGGCGTTTCGGCGCCCTGCGGCGCGAAGCCTCATGACGGTCTCCAGTGTGGGAGACACTGCACGCTCGTTACTTGCGAAGTATCCGTTATGCCTGCTCGACTGGAGTTCTGTTAATATGGGTGATGTCAGTCGTGCTGGTGTTCTCACAGGTATCGCAGAGAGCTCAGTCTGCAGAGGCTTGCTCGGATCATACTGGTTTGATCTATCGTCACTGTACACGACGTCCTGCCAATACTTCTGTTGGGGCTCGGTGCCTTGCTCCAAACATACCGCGCCCTTTGAAACTGTGGGCTGGGAGGTGGTATCTTCTAACTTTGTCCTCTTCCATGGTCTGGTTCGGCCCTCATATTCTGCAGTAATTTTGTCAAGCTTTTCATGTTCGGCATAAGGCTGAGGGTACGTTCTTGGTTTCTTTTTTCCATGTCGCACAGGTGCCACACTAGATTGATTCTGACGCATCGCGCGGGGCTGGCGAGGAGCATTAGGAGGAGGAGACGACGAACGGATGGGAGAAGGAAAAGGATCAGCATCGAGCTCATGATATACCTGAGTATTGAAAGCTTCTTGCGCTGCAACTTGTGGTTGTTGTGGTGTTGTTGCTTGGTTATGGAGAAGCTCTCCTGGAGGACCGGAAATAGAAAATTTGTGCGAGTTGTCTCTTGGGCTTACTGGCATGCTGGACTGCTCAAAGGGAGGAGATAGCCCTTCGAAATGGGCTGCTGGATACTGGTATTGATGTCGCTGTGAGGATTTAGACAGTGGAGGCAGACGGGTATTGCTGTTGACGGGTGGAGACATGCTGATAAAAATTTGAGTATGAGTTATGCTTGGTAGTAATTGAGTAATGTGGCGTTTATAGCTTCGTGGTTATACTTCAAATGTTGATACATCCGTACATGAATTCTTCTTCGCGATTGAATGTAACTGTAGAGTGACACCGAACACACGATATTCAATGTCCATATTGACAGACAAACGTATGAACCCAGTTGTGGAAGGTCTGTCTTTTAGTTATGGTGATGTGAATGGTTGCTCAAGTCAGTCGCTTGGGGAGAACTGATGTGGACTGAGATTCATCCACTGGGAGTACTGTCTTCTGAAGGTTACCATTTCTCTTCTGTGAGTACGGCGTTGAATACATGGAGATTTTCATTTTTCGCTTTGGGTTTTAACAAAGTTGACAGTCTGGTATCAGCAAAGTCATCCGGCGATCCATGTGTTCATGCATCGATCGATCCATGGATACATAATGTACACGTGACATGCTAACATACACCTGGATGGGCTAGCGCGTTGTGTAAGCGAGACCGGGCCTTTCGCGGTTTAGAGCGAACGCAGTGATCAATTATGGTGCGCCATTACGTTGTGTGCAGCATGTGTACAGGTCGCAGTAGGTGGTATAGGGTACGAAAAATAACAGAGTTCGCATTGTCAAGACTCTCGAGGGGGAATCGGGTAAGTTCTTAAGATCTTAGAGATGCGTGAGATATCAGATGGAAGATTACACTACCTCCTGCTCCCCACCTCCTCACTATACTACTAAGGTATTTTTATAGAATTATTTGTTATAGAAAGCGCTTTAGAATAAACCATTAATTACCTAATTCTAATAGGCGATTGTAGAGATATAGATAATTGAACACTGACTGTTAGTTGCATTTTGGTTTTCCATCACCTCGTAATGTCGCACTGTAAGCTCAGCTATAACGTGTTTTACAAGCGAGCGGCCCATACAAGCGAGCGGCCCACCCTACTAACTTCGCGCACCTCTATAGGCGTACATCTCAACCACGTTAAGAGATAATTTAGAGATATTAATAAAATAAATTAAGCAGTATCTAAAGTATCTTTTTTGCATGTACGTGAGTTGTGCCCAGTCTCTCTGCACCTCTTGCAGCGCGCCAGAGCCTGGCGGCTAAGGCCTGATCGCTCTCCACCTTGACGCTGTTCACGCTCTATCTGCTGGTCAGCCTCCTTTTGAGCGAGTATATCCTCTCCCTCTCCCTTTGTTAAGGTCCCCTGCTTCTGTATCCGCTTCTTTTTGCGCTGCCTACGCTTTGTTGCTGCCTCATTGGCTCTCTCAAGGCTGGTAATCCGATCGCGCATCAGCTCGGCCGAGAGCATCATCACTTCAGCCCCCTTCTTGAGCTGGTTAATCGCCTCAATAATCGAGGCTGGCGACGAGCTTTTGTGCCGTTGAACGCGATTACGTATTAACGTTGATTGAGCCTCAAGCTCACGTACGTTGCTTGGTGTCCGAGCCTCCCAGAGGGCCTCTGGTAGAGCGGCTGGTGAAGGCGTACGCAGCTGCACATCTAGCTTTGATAGGACAACCTCAGGCTGAAGAGGAACAAGGCCTGCGCCTCGAAAAGCTGAGCAGATATTAGCTGCCGTAAACGATCGCTCAAAGGCTGCCTTAAAGGCTGGCAGAAATTCGAGCTTCGTAATGTGGTTGATGTGGTGGCGGATTAGAGCCTCAATCTCACGGCTGTACGCGCGCTTCAACGGCGAGAAGCAGCCAACGTCAAGCGGTTGGAGTAGGTGAGATGAGTGAGGCGGCATGCAGAGCGTGTAGATATTGTTCTCCTGGCAGAGCTCTCGAAACTCAAGAGACTGGTGGCTCTCATGGCCGTCAAGGATGAGCAGCCGACGCGCGCCGACTACCCGGGTCTCTGTATGCTTGATAAAGTGCTTTAACCACTCAACTCCAAGCTCGTTGGTCGTCCAGCCATTGTCGCTAACAGCGATGGCCCAGTCGCGCGGGATATCCTCCTCGTACCAGGCAGATAGGTGGTGCTGGCCAGCAAAGACGATAAAAGGCGGGATAGCCCAGCCAGCAGCGTTAATTCCCTGGATCACCGTCACCCACTCGCGATTGCCTGGCTGGATAGCCTTTGGACGGCCTCTCCTCTCTGACCCTGTCACGACAAGCTGAGTCGTGATCTTGCCCATCATAAAGCCAGCCTCGTCGAAGTTGTAGACGTCCTCGTCACAGATGCCGTACTTGGCCTTTGTCTGCTCAACAAGCTCGAACCAGCTCCTGATTAACACAGGATCCTCACACAGAGCTCTCTGCCTGTCGTAGGCTCGGTTGAAACGCGTCGTAAGAGAGTCTGTACGCTTGACAAAGTTGCGCGGCCAGTGGACGCCGACCTGACCTCCGCCGCGCGCAGCCAGCAGCTTATCTGCCATATCACGTACAGCTGCGTACGTAGGCGCAAATCCGCGTTGATCTAGGTCGAGTATATAGCTGACAATCACCTCCTCTTCTAGCTCAGTGAGCTTCTTCGAGTTAGGCTGGCAATCGCGTCGGGCAGCCTTGCCAGCGCGTCGGCGTCGGAGCGTCGTTCGGGGGACTTCAAATGTCTGCGCAGCACCTCTTACGGACTGAATTTAGTTTTGATTAATAGCTAAGATTGCAAGGTGTATATCAGCATTAGAAGAGGCTGGTTGGGCTTGATTTGGGGGAGCCATGGTAGGTAGGAGTTCACGCGTCGCAGAAAGTTGGTGGGGTGGGCCGCTCGCTTGTAAAACACGTTATAGTTGCCGGCCACATAGGAATTCCGGCCACCCCACTGCCGTGCACGGACGCGCAACGCCCGCCGAACACCAAAACCCTAAGCCGCCCCACCGACCTATGGCGCACCCCACCTATCGCGCGCGACGCGTTCGCGCACACAGAATTCTTCCAACTGCAATATCTCCACAACCACATATAATTATCACATATAATTGTAGATATGGAGCCTTAATACAGTCCCTATAATCTTAAGCACGCAATATATAAAGCTGAGATGCTGCAAGGCGCCTCGGTACGGTCCATAGCCTTAGACTACGCGATCCCACCCTCCACACTTCGAAACCGCCTCAATGGCCGCACCGATGCGGTATCTGCACAGTTACCACGCCAGAAGCTCTCTCCTAATCAGGAGAGATGGCTCGCTGATTGGATAGTCAAGGAGCATAGCCTTTGGCGCGCTCCAAGCCATGCTACTGTACGCGAAATGGCCAATTGCATTGCACGCGTTAACGGCGACCACATTCCTGTAGGCAAGAATTGGATTGCCGGCTTCAGAGCTCGTAATCCGACTATTACCACCCTAATTAGTCGATCACTTGATAAAGCACGCGTTAATAGGTTAGACAAATTAACTCTTAAAGGGTTCTTTACTATATTAAAGGCTATTGTTAGCGAACACTGCATTAAACTATCTAATATCTGGAATATGGACGAACACGGCCTTTGGCAAGGTAGCAGTAGCAATAGGAGGGTACTAGGACCTGTGACGAAGTTAGGATCCAAGCGTACGTACGTGAAAGAGCCTGGATTGACTAATTGGGTATCAATTATAGAATGCGCCAGCGCTGAGGGCCGCTCCATCAAGCCTCTTGTCATATTCAAGGGCGCAGGGCTTCAAAGTACCTAGTTCCCTATTGACAACGCGCCTGATTGGCACTATACAGTGTCCGAAAATGGCTAGACATTAAATAATATTAGTCTGCGGTAGCTGGAGACTAAATTTCTACTAGAAAGTACGCCTAACAACTTATCTGACTAGCGCCTTCTTATCTGCGATAGTCACAGCTCGCATGCGACAACAGAATTTATGTGGACGGCTAAAACTAATTGGATCTTCGTCCTATACTTGCCTCCTCACACTTCGCACCTACTTCAGCCTCTTAATCTGTCATTCTTTGGCCCACTAAAGCAGAATTACTGTTGGGAGCTAGATAGGCTGTCAGCCCTATCCAATGCAGCACTAGTTAAGCGCAATCGCTTCCTCATGCTATATGCAGACGCTCAAGGCCGTGTTACAGCCAATTATATCACAATAGGGTTCTGTACAGCTAGTATACATCCGTACAACCCTAGAAAGGTCCTCAATTCTTCACAACTACCGTGCAATTAGAAGGTTATAGTACCTCCAACAACTCCGAGCCCACCCCAGAAGCGCAAGCGATCACCCATAGTTCGTACACCATCTAGACCTCAAGAGATACCCTGTCTATTGGCAAATCTAGCAGATAGACAAGGATCTAGGGCGCAACGGCGGGTAGAGAAGGCGCTAATAAAGGGTTAGTCGCAGCAATCGACTAAGCTAGCTGCAGCCAAGGCGCGTATTGCCAGACTTAAGGCTTAAGTTAAGGATCTAAAGCCCAATAAACGCACAAAGGTCAAAGTATACCTTAATGTTAGCTTTGCAGGGCTTAACAATATTAAGATTACACAGAAGCAGTTACAGAAGGCTTTGGCAAAGGATAGGCTTCGCCAAGACTGTAGAGTAACAACAAGGTCCGTCAGAGGTTGTAGACAAGGCGGGTAATGGGGAAAATTATCTAGATGGCTTAGTAGACTAACTAGCTTCGTTTTTAAATAGTTTTAAAAGTTAAAATATAAAAAATTGCTATACAGAATACAATTTTAATGAGGAGGTTGCCTATTCGGGCGCGTGCGCCATAGGTAGGGTGCGCCATAGGTCGGTAGGGCGGCTTAGACGAAACCCAAACTTTAACACCTTATAACTCCACCACTATGGCTCCAATCGATAATGCGATTATAGCAATTAAAACACTCAAACTAAAAGAACAGTTCTTATACTAGATAATTGCTAACTAGTTCTATGTGAACTAAAGTACTGTAAGCAGCCTAGAGCTATGTCACATGACGACATTAGTCTTATGAGTCAGCTCGCCTACTATATACGAGCCTCTGATCACTCCATGTACGATACACAGGCATATACACATCTAAACACAGATACTTCTACGATATACACTTTCTACACATACTACCTAACTGCTTATAGTTATGAGCCCGGCCTAATCCGCACTTATATACATACATTAACTCCCTACCTACCTATCTGTTAATCGAGCCTACTCTATCTTGCTATGTTAAAGGCCAGCTCTTTGATTATCCTTCACGGTCCATATAACTGGGAACTATAGATCTATACTATTAAAAGGCTCGCAGAGGCTGGAGACGTATAGGGATATATTAATCCAGATCTGTCACCCCTATTAACGCTTAGTAAGCCTTAGCAGCAACCTGCCTAGCTTTAAACTGTTAATAAAGACGAATCGCTAGCGACAGAACCTACTACTGAAGCTCGAGCGCAGTACAATTAGGAAATAAGTCTCTACTATAGGGAGCTTAAGGAATATAGACGAACTAAAGATAAGATTGGCTAAATTAAAGCGCACGTAGCTAACACTATTACTTAGGACCTAGTCTATTAAATTAAGGACTAAAAGTCCCTCTATAATTAGCTTAAGATGCTATAGAAGCTCTACAGCCCTATAATAGCTAATTAAGAATATTAGGTCTAGAAAGCCTATAATACTGCTAAAGTACTGCATACTTGTAGAGAGAATCTAGAGGAGTAGTGTAGCACCTTTCTTACTGCCTACAATAGGGCTAAACAACTTAAGCTACTAGAGATGCATGGCTACTAACCTCACAAGGACCTTATTTAAGCTATTAGGCAGATCGACCCTAGCTATGCTGCTACTATCGCCATTACAGTATTTAACGCGGAAACTATCTTAACTGCCTCAGATAGCGACTCTATCCAGCCAACACTACCTGAACTACTAGCAGGATACCTGCGCTACTATCGTACGACCGCAACAAAATCAACTATCCAAGGCGAAGCATTTGCAGCTACATTGAATCAAGAGGAGTCTCTATATAGACAAAACAACAGAAAGAGACCTTATTAGGACAAGCTATTAAAGCTATTAAAGCTATGTCTCTGTGGGGATCTACACTATTGGGGACAGTGTCCGTACATCGACACCTTACAGCGCAGAGGAGGATTCGTCGAAAACCCTAAAAAAGCTAAGAAGATAGTTAAATACGAAGCTAAGGATATAAAAGGCATACTAAACAAGATTTGGAAAAAGAATTAGCGCTATAAGAAGCGTAGGGTTTAAGGGAGCTACAGGTCAGAACCTAATTTGATAGAAATTAACGTAGGTAATGCACCTGCAGCCGACCTTCCCTATAAAGCCTACGCTGTCTACTTATTAGTATTTAATAATAGGCCAACGCTATAATACTTCTCGCTCCTCTACTTATAGACGCTAGATCTAGCCACTAATATCTATATCTGCAACAATCCTACTGAGTTCTAATAGAAGGCTCCTGCATCGCCAGACGATGTTGTCCTTGCAGGAGGCATAGAGATGGCTATTTAGGCATAGGGAGAAGTTAAGATACTCCTATTAACGCCTTAAGGATAGAAAAAGACAAAGCTTAAGCGCGTTGCCTTAATACCAAGCTTCTTTACAAGCCTAGTCTCTCTAGCCTAACTATTATTGTTAAACGTCTATTTCGACTTAGGAAGAAACACTCTATATTAGTCCAACTTATCAGGGTTACGAGTTAAAGACATCGCTAGCCTCACTAGGCTAGATGGTCACTGGCTAGTAGTCTATTAAACTAATCCTCTATCTACCCAATCTACTTAGCTTTAAACATTCGCTACCCATTAACGTTAGCCACAGTACTTAGCCCTACCGCCTAAATTAAGATTGCTGAGCAAGGCCTAGCTCTATGTCCTTATAGGACATCTAAGTAATAATGCGATCGACTAACTGTTAAGTTACGTAATAGGCATACAGCTAGCTACTAGAACTGCTTCTTAAATAGTTAACTGCAAAGAATGCCTATAAAGCAAAGCACATTAGATTATCTTGCGTTAAATAGGCCATAAGATAGGGGCAACCTAAGCCTTTAAAACTATCGCTATCGACCTAATTAAGCTTAACACAAGAGCCTACAACGGTGATTGATATATCTTTTACAGGTTTGACCTATTCTTAAAGTTTTATTTTGTCTACATAATACCTAGACAAGACAAGCCTACGCTACTATCTATTATTAGACGACTAGATCGAACGATTAAATGAGAATTTAACACAACTGTCACCTTTCTTATTACTAACGACGAGCGAGGATATGGCCTGGCAGACAACTCTGCTAGAGACTACTATTAGAGAGAAGGCATTAAGCTACAGATTAGAGCTCCACACACTAAAGAGCAGAACGGCTTAGTAGAGCACTTAGGTAGGAGTCTTATTAAGAGAAGTTGTTTAATAAGGATTACCTTAAACCTACCTCTAGCACTTGGCTCTGAGATCTACCCCACAGCAGCATACCTGCTTAATCGCACACCCACGCGATTACTAGGCTGGAAAACACCATTCGAAATTGCCTACGGCAAGAAACTGTCAATTGCTCACCTACGCGTCTATGGCTGCCAAGCATACGCACTACGCAAGCAGATACTACGAATAGATAAGCTTAGTCCTTAAGCTTTAGTAGGATACCTAGTTGGCTATGACTTGTTAAACATCTACTGAATCTGGATGCCTAAGGCGAGAAGCCAAGCTTATAGAGGCAAAGTTATTCGTGTAAGAGATGTTACCTTCTAAGAAGACCTCTTTTATTAACTACACAATGAAGTAGATCCGCTTCTACAAGGCTCTAAGCTAGAGCAATTCGCCTACGAGTATTAACTACCTTTAATACGCAGCCAAGACAGCTTTGTAGAAGATTTATCTAAAGACAAGCTTATATTAGATCTAGACTAGTCTAGCCAGACTGCTGCTATTATAGAGCAAAGCCAATTGACGCAAAGAGTAACAACAACCTAACACTAGATAAGAAGTTACTATTAGCAGCTTCTAACACCGAGTCGAATAGAGACTACTAAGGTTTATAGCAGCTCACAGGGCTCATCTTATAACAACTCACCATGCTTACTATTAGCTACACTAACTAGCTCACTACCACTATCCACATCTTTAAAGAAGCGTAAATGTAAAACATTAGATTCTGTCTTACGAACGGACTTAAACCAAGTAGAGAATTAAGAACTAATTAATAGCAACCTTCGTTAGTCTTATATACTACCTAAAGGGTTAATAAGATCTAGAAAGCTATCTTAGAAGAGTAGCAGCTTCTTTATTAGCACATACTAGTTAGCATATGTAGCAGCCTTAGCTACAGTATTAAAAACACGATTTCACTACACTAAGCTACCTCCTAAGCCGCGTCTCTATAGAGATGTAATAAAAATGCCATCTCTATATAGGGAAGGCTTCCTCTAGGCTATGAAACAAGAAATTAGCAACGTGAAGCAAAAAGGCACGTATAAGAGGATTACCTAGCAGGAGTTTAACCCATAAGACTAAGAGGTCCTCCTATTAATGTGGGTCTTTAAGTACAAGCTTAATAATTAAAGCTACCTTATAAAATATAAGGCCTGTATCTGCGTACGAGGCGATCTACAGGCGACTACCGAGGATACCTACGTAGCCACTCTAGTGGTTCGAATATTCCGAGCTCTAGTCGCTATAGCTGCCTACTTTAATATAGAAATCTGTTAATATAATGCTGTTAACGCATTTACAAACGCTTAGCTCGTGACACTAGTCTATTGTTACTTACTAGAAGAATTCTCTAACCCTAACTATCTATAGAGACTACGTCGAGCTCTATACGGCCTAAAGACCTCACCACTACTCTGGTATTAAGAGCTTATTAAGACGCTTACTAAGCTAGGCCTACGCGAAGTTAAAGACGTTCCTTGTCTATAGAAGAATGACAAGCTTCTAGTCTTCTTCTATGTGGATGACATTGTCGTACTCTGCCTACTAGCCTATAAGGCTGCACTATATAAATTTAAGCAGAAGCTCCTGCGCTAATATAAGATTTGATCTCTAGGAGAGCTTTAAACGTTCTGTAGCATTTAAACGTATAGAGACTGTAAGAATGGCTCTATTTGGCTATTACAAGCTTTATATATTAAGAAGCTGGCATAGAAGTATTCTTTACCAAAGCCATACACGAAGTTACTAGCTACCCCACTACCTCTAGAAGAGCTATTACTATCTAAGGATTAGGCAAATAACTTTACTAAGCACAGATATGCCCAGCTTGTAGGCTCTATAGGCTACGTAGCTAGAGCTACCTAACCTAATGTCTTAAAAGCTTATTCTAAACTAGCTAAGTTTCTTACAAATCTATCTTTACGTTATCTTAACGCAGCCTACTAAATAATCGCCTACCTGCTAGGCACTAAAGATCGAGCTCTCTACTACACAGCCTCTATCTTAAACGAATTAGTCTATATAGCCGACTAGACTTAGCCTAAGTTCTTTGGAGCAACAGATGCGTCGTACGCCAATGATAAGATTACACGCAAGAGCTTATAAGGCTATATCTTCTTCCTATTTAGCGGACCTATAGACTGGAAAGCAACACTCTAACGCTATATTACCAAGTCCACTATAGAAGCAAAGCTAGTCGCCGTATTGTCTGTAGGCACTAAACTAATCTAGTGGTGGAGAGTCTTTAAACAAATTAGCTTTAATCTAGATTATAAACGCCTTCTATACTGTGACAATTAGCAGACTATCCAGCTTCTCACCTCTACTACGCCTTGTCTTAAGACTACTGTACGGCACGTCGATATCTATTATCACTGGCTACGCCAAGAAGCTTAATCTAACAACATTAACCTCTTATACATCCAGACAAGCTGTTAACCAGCTAACAGCCTCACCAAGCTACTACCTAGGCAGAAGCACAAAAACTAGGTTTCTCTTCTTTATTTTTAACTATTTCCTTCTAAATAAGCTTCCCTATAGTATAGTACTCTTCCTGGTTTCTCCTATGTGGTTTTTACAGGTTTAACGAGACTATATATTTACTAAGCTCTATTCTGTACACAGCTCTACGCTGTACCCCTACACTTTACTTAGCTCTATTATGTACTTAGCTTTACGCTGTATTTTACCTTTATACATAGAGCAAATATGCTCGCATTATGTATTAAGCTCCACCTATAAGGCTTATTAACCTCAGCACAGAACGCGAAGCAATAAGGATCTTAATACTGGCTCTGGGAGACGTCCTACTATTAGGGACGCCTGTAGTATAGAGCGAGGTCCACTAACACTGCGATGGCGGACGGCTACCTACCTAGGACTGCACTAATATAGAGACTAGTTCTTAATCTAAATATAGCTGCCACACAAAGGCAGAGGGGGACCTATAGCTAATATTAGCTTTAAATATGCGTTTAAACCTAAAGGGGGTGTGTAAGCAGCCTAGAGCTATATTATATAACGATATTAGTCTTATGAGTTAGCTCGCCTACTATATACGAGCCTCTGATCACTCTATGTACGATACACAGGCATATACACATCTGAACACAGATACTTCTATGATATACACTTTCTACACATACTACCCAACTGCTTACAAGTACACTAAGCTAAAGACACTAAGGCTGTTAGCGCCCACAGGCAGCCAAAGAACGCGATTAACAAAACCTTAGCTAATAATAAGAGTTAGAGCTTATACACTATATTAAAGACCTTATAAAAAGAGGGCTGCCTTCTATAAGAGAGATAATACAAAATTTCGCATTCTAGATAGCCAACAAGCGCGTGAGCGAGAGGTAGGTAACGCGCTTTCTTAACTAATATAGCCACCATCTTATCTCAAAATAGATATCTAGAATTAACTCCCTCTACTATAACGCTAATTTAAACGTTAAGTATAAGCTATACTTTGACTTGCTATATTAGAAGATAAAGTAATACAATATATAGCCGCGCCACACCTATAATATAGATAAGAAGGGCTTTATAATAGGTATAATAGGACGCTTAAAACAAGTGTTTAGCTATTAGATATAGGAGCGTAAAGAGGTACAAGCGTCACTCTAAGATAGTTCTTAAGAATAGATTACCCTCTTTGTAGCTATCTACGCTAATAGGGAGGCTCTACTACTAAGTCTTATCTATTAGTTAGCAAATAGCTTACTGTAGGCAGCTTAGGTAAACGCTATTAAAGCTAGGCAACACGATATCTTTGTGGCTTTATCTCTATCTAGATGGACAAATAACAACGTTGGTTTAGTGTGGCTAGAGTAGGTCTTTAATTGCTGCACGAAGCAGAAAGCGCGTTATAGGAGAGACTAGTGTCTTCTTTTACTTAACAGCCATAGCAGTTATCTTATAAAGGAGTTTATTAACTACTATAACTTCTATCGCATACTTCTAGCTGTATTTCTCCCTTACTCTACCTATACGCTTTAACCTCTTAACGTTGTTATATTTAAACCTCTCTCTACCGCCTACTCTAAGAAGCTCTCTACCTACCTCCAGAGGAGCTAAGGGCTAGTACTAGTTAAGAAAGGAGACTTCTTCCCGCTATTCTAGGGAGCGTAGGAGACCTCCTTTAAGATAGAGACTATTCTTAAGTCCTTTAAAGCTGCTAGTATATAGCCTATCAATCTAGAGGTTATACTTAAACGTTTTGCAGACAATGCCTTAGAGTAGTAAAATAATAGTAAAGGATAGTCCTTAGCGCTTACTAACAATAACTAGCGCCAGATAGAGCGTCTTATATGCTCTGTAGTAAAGGATACTACTATAGAAGAGTTAAAGTTGCTCTTCTAAATACTCTATAGACTCTAAGTACAAAACAAGCTGCTACACCATAAGAATAATAGCTTAAGAGAGGCTCTTACTACTAAAAAGAAGTATAAAAAGCGCGGCAAACCTCTTAACTTATAGCAGCGCTAGGAGTACTATAGTAGTGCTGTCTTCTAGTCTCCACGCAAAATTAAAGAGGCATGTGCATAAGAGATAGTAAAGTAGAGAAAAGAGTATAATAGGCAGCTTGCAAAGGCTAACAGAAAGGAACTTTAAGCTGCTACTAAGCTACTCTAAGAGCAAAAGGCAGAGGAGAGGCGTGTGGCGAGAGAGGCAGCTAAGGTAGTAAGGAAGGAGGAGAAGGCTAATAAGGCAGCTGAACGCAAGCGCTAGAAGGTAGCTCACAATGCTAAAAAAGCTATACAACTATTCTAAAAGGGCAAGCGCAAGGCCTTAAAAGCCTCTACTTAAGCTAATAAGTGTTAGAAATAATATAGTGCTAGTGTAGCTGCTAAGGAGGCATTATAGGCTACACTAGCTGCCCTAGCTTTTATTACCTACCGCAGCCGCAATATTACACTTTCTAGTAGATTTAGATAGTACAAATTAATTGTAAGTATCTAATTACTACTACTCTATAAAATCTTATAATAATAACTATTGTAGATGGCTTAATAACTTTATTTTTAAAGTGGTAAGTATGTTATTTAGTGGGCGTTGCGCGTCCCTAGGTATTGCGCGTCCATGCACAGTAAAACGCGACATCTACACAAAACACGCGATATCTCCTAATAACACTTATTAAAATAGACGCCCGTGAGCTAGCTATACAATTAGATATTAGCGATTTTAATATAGATCTTTATTCTAGTCTACGCGCTGTAGCAAAGACATATAATATCTCTTAATCTACACTTTAAGGCCAACTAGGTGGCGCAATAAATAGTACGCTTAGCCATTAACACTAGTAGCGATTAACTCCTCTATAGGAGAACTTTCTAGTAGACTAGATCCTTAAAGAAGACACGCGCGCTTGCCCTCCCTTACACACTCGCGCTTAAGAAATAGCAAATTAAATCCTGCGTATAAATAGCGACAATTAGCCTATTAGTAAGCTCTAGCTCTTACACTTTATCTAGCGCTAGCCACACATCGCCTTAGTAGTTAGTAGAAAGCTAGAGGCTTAGAGAGCTAAGGCAGCGACTCTAGAGCAGGTGCGCGCCTTTCTAGAGCTCTTTAAGAGGACTAGAAAGCGCTTAAATATACGCAATAAGGATATCTAGAATATGGATAAGATAGGGCTTACTCTAGGAGTATGTATAAACACTAGAGTACTCTCTAGTAGTTAGAAAAAGAAGGCTTATATTTAGTCTCTAGAAAATTGCGAGTAGGTCTCTATAATCGAGTGTGTATTAGCGATAGGGCAGAAACTACGCTGCGCAGTCATCTTTAAGGGCTAGAGCCTACAGACTACCTAGTTCCCCTTGTTCTACGTACCTAGCTGGCTCTATATAGCCTTAGAGAATAGATAGATATTAAATATAATAGGTGTTAAGTGGCTACAGCGCATATTTATACCTAAGATAGCTATAGGTAATAGCTAGTACCACCTCCTTATTCTTAATAGGCACAGCAGCCATATTAGTATAGAGTTCCTATAGCTCTGTAAATAGCATTAAATTAAGCTCCTATACCTACCTGCGCACTCTTTATACATTCTACAGCCTCTAGATCTTGCTTTTTTCTCTATTATTAAGTCTAGTTACTAACACCAGATCCAGGAGCTTACGTCGCTCAACAACGCTATGCCTATTAAGAAAGAGCGCTTTATTGCCTACTACTATTAAGCTAGGGAGGAAGGCTTTATAGAGCGTGTGATTTAAGCTAGCTAGTAGGCTACTAGTCTCTGCCCATTTAACATTAATTACGTGCTTAGCTTGTTGCAGGTCTCTTAGAGGCCTACAACGCCTACGCCTTAGCAGCAGCCCTAGTAGCAGCCTTAGAGCTTCCTCTCTACCCCTTAAGGCCCTTAGGATCTATACTTAGCGCAGTGCAACATCCAGAGCCTTAAAAACCTAGGTTGTAGCACCTAGCTACTTCTATAGAAAGTAGGTAAGGCGCTAGCAGCTGCAAATACTTAAGCTGCAGGACTAGAAGCAGAGAAAAGACGCCTTAAGCAGCAGCTAGAGACTTCTAGCTCTTAGCGTCCTTAAAAGCGCGTTCAAGTAGACCTAAATTAACGCTTTGCAGAGGTAGAGAGTATTAGAGAGGCTATACACGCAGCTAAGGCTTTAGCTGCTTAACAGAGTAGATCTACTATATTAAGCACTATAAAGAGAGCTACAGTAGCTAACGTAAGCGATCACCGGATGCACGCTATCACCGGATGCACGGTCTCCTGCACACGAACCCCTCGTACGAAAACCCCAATATCAACCGATTAAGACGACGGATAATCTTCAAGTTTTGGATACAAAGTAAAGAAAGCTATGCGAAAACAAATATTTATTTATCTAATCCTGAAACCTTAAGGGGAGCGTGATCTGCCGCCCATTTCGTCCGACTACTGATTTCTGCCTCTTGGAGCATTCCACCACGGTATCCTCTCTTTTCCGCTTCTGAGGTTTCTTTTCTTCCTTTTGATGATCCTTTTGAAGCTGATTTTCCTGCCGGATTTGTTTATTTACTTGCTGTCGTACAAGATGTTCTTCTTTTTTGCGTTCCTTTTGTTGCAGTTTTTCTTCCCGGGCCTTCCTTCTCTCCTCCCTTCTCTTAAGAGCCTCCTGTGCCTTTCTCTCCTTCTCGGTGGCCCGATTCCGGCGTCTCTCTTCAGCTTCGGCCTTTTCGAGTTGTTTCTGCCGCTCCAGCTCATTCATACGGCTTCGTACGGCAGCAACTTTAGCGGGAGAGAAGAACTGGGCCTCTCCAGGCTGTTCTTGGTCAAAAAGTCTAGCCGGCTTCCCTCTTTTCCGCCCTTTTTTCTCATTAACAAGTGCCGTACGAAGCCCTTGGTTTTCATGTTTAAGTATTTCGTTTCGTATTGCTAGTTTTTCGCTGGCGCGAATAATTAAATCTATCCCGAGATTGACATCCTCTTTCTCCTTGGAGATCGCCTTTACCGCACGACGGAGACCTCGTACAGAGCCTGGGGTAATATGCTTCCTTTCGCTATCGCTTATAATGGGTGACGGGGTCTCCCTTGTAATCTTCTGAAGTACCTTGCTCTGATCTATGGGGTAGATTCCTGGAGTAGCAAAAGCGGATCGAATATTCTTAACCGTTAACGCCGAATTCCACGCTGTACGAAAGAGAGTCCAAAAGTTTCGTTTTGTTACTCGAGAGAATCCATGGCTTGACTGAATAAGCCGGTCAATTTCTTTTGAATATGCGGTAGAAAGCGGAGAGAAGATTCTAACGTCAAGGGGCTGTAATCGGTGCGTTGAATGCGGCGGTAAAATTGCGAGAATAATGTCATGTTGGTCACAAAAGTCAATAAACCGAAGATTAACATGACTCGAGTGACCGTCCACAAGAAGAAGTCGTTTCGATTTGCCAGCTTTTTCCCTCGTACGAGGCTCAAATATCTTTGAAAGCCAGGACATCCCGAGTTCATCGTTCGTCCAGCCCTTCTTTGAGACTGCAAAGTATGCATCGTCCGATGAGCCATCGAAATCTTCTAACCAAGTGTCTTGGAGGTCATGTGAATCGCCTTGATAGATTAAGGCCGGTGGGAGCGCTGTTCTGTTGGCACAGATTGCTGCAAGAAGGGATATAAACTCCCGACTACCATCTTGATTTGATCCAAGAATTTTCTTCTTCCGAAGTTGCAGGGTCGATACAATTCTTTTCATCGTACGACATAGGCCAAGAAGAAATCCTTTTTCGTCAAAATTATATATGTTTGAATGGCGAATGCGGTACTTTCTGATCTTTTCATCAAGCTAGATGGGAGAAGTAAGCACATGCCTTCGGGTTTCGGATTCCAGAGGAACTAAAGAAGGGAGAAGTCGTACACCTCGATAGAAATGCTCAAAGTATACAGAATTATCGGCTACCTTACAGGTTTGGTCGATTCCACGAAGATAAACACTTTTGATCTCGTTTTTGTGCCGCTGGCAGAATCGGCGAACCCAGCATTGTCCGATCGGCTTTCGTACGATCTCCACAATCAAATTTTCTAGGATTTGAGGGGTTGGCGGCATTCCCCGGTCCGAAAGATCGGAGATATGCTGTAGAAGAACTTCTTCTTGAGCGTCTGTGAGAAGCTTGTGGTGAGTTGAGTTGGCTTCTTAATTTGAGGTCGTTTTCCCTTTAAAGCGGCGCATGAGCGTCGTACGATCTAGATTGTATTTTTTAGCGGTGGCAGCAAAATTAACGACTTTTTGCGATTTCAAATCATCAATAGCTAGTTGAATATCGTCCTCGTTGATCATTTTATCAAATTTTGAAGATGGGGGGTTTTGGTGTGGGAGACCGTGCATCCGGTGATAGCGT
The DNA here is from genome assembly GCA_014281115.1 of Laburnicola sp. R22_1. Lineage (NCBI taxonomy): Eukaryota > Fungi > Ascomycota > Dothideomycetes > Pleosporales > Didymosphaeriaceae > Laburnicola > Laburnicola sp. R22_1. The sequence continues at coordinate 872,043 of JACONQ010000015.1, forward strand.
GCATCCGGTGATCGCTTACGTTATAGCAGCTGCAGCGCTTAAATCTATGTGTAGTCAATAGCAATTGTAATAGGCGTTGTTGAGATATCGCGTGTTTTGTGCAGGTGTCGCGTTTTGGTGGGGTGGCCGGAATCCCTATGTGGCCGGCAACTATATAGCCGAGCTTATTCAATGGAGTGGAAACTTCCTAAATAGGAAGTCTTTAGCTTAGCTGGCGCACAGATCTGTCCTTTCACAAGTGTTCTCTCTACAACTAGCGACGACAGAAAAGAAATCGGCCCCGCCTATACGGGTCTCCTCACCAGCAGGTGAAGCAATCTTCATTGAAACACGAATATGGAGTCGTGTACTCCAAGAATGGCGCTCAACAAGTTCTTTCCTCTTTTTTTGACATCGCAACCACGATCACATAAAAGAGATCATATTAAAAAGTGAAATAGCGTTGGGCGGCGATGTAGAGGCCACCGCCGAGTCATTTACGTTCGCATACAGTTTCCGCCGCTGCTCTGGTAGTTCGAAGTGTATTGCTACGCGATCGTTGCTGGGACGCACTGATACGACTGGTATACTTGTATACTTGTACCATGTTTCATCACCCGACGATCGGCCCCACCTGACGATCGATTTGGCAGGGCCCGTGCGTACAACTTTTGAAGCTGTACAACGCAATACAAATTGTATACAGGCTAGATTTTTTGGTGGAGAGCTTTTGAGGGGCATAGGAGACAATCGCGATACTTTATTAGGTGCGATAACGCTCAGGGAGCCGTAAAGAGCGACCCCGGCGTGTACGCGCTGGCGTAGGCGCCACATCTACAACAGATGAAAAGTTGTACTCTACATCCTCCTCATTAATTAAAGGAGGTGTAATAGCCTTCTCCTTGCCCTTACGCGTCACCTTGGAGGTGTTTTAGAGTAGGAGAGGAGCTTCTTGGATGCCTTTGGGGGCCTTGCTTTTGGTGCCCGAAGCGCCTGGGTTGACGCCAGGGCCCTGGGCGCGCTCCTCCTTTTGTATAGCCTTTGTACGCCTCCGCTCCTCCTGGATAGCCTTCCTCTGCTCCTTCTCTTGCTCCTTAGCCTTTGCCTCCTGATCTTTTTGTGCCTGGCGTTGGCGAGCTTCCTTAACCTTTGTGGGGGACCAAAATATGGCGCCACTAGCGTAATTTGTAGGTGGTTCAAGCAGTAGAAGCTTTCCTTGCGTAGGGCGCTTCTTCTGGGCTAGCGCTTCTCGTAAACGCTTATTTTTATAGTTCAGGAGGGCGTTGCGCACTAAAATTGAGTGCATAGTGCGGGAGAGCTGCCGGGACCCCTCAGCGTAAGTATCAGCGACAACCTGGCGCAAGAATCTCTCAATTTTACGCCAATCTAAAGCGCTAAGTACAGAAGAGCTGCTATCGCTTGAGGATAGCCGCTCTAGGTCCATATTATTAAAGCGCTGAAGGATTACTTAGGGGTTGAAAGGCACTAGGCCAGTGGCCTTAAAGGCGCTGCAGATCGTATTTTCTTAAAAGGAGCACTGCCAGGCCCTCTCAAACATAGCGAAGAAGTCGCGCTTTGTGACTCTTGAGAGGCCCTGGCACTTATCCAAATACTCAGTAAGTTCAGCAGAGTAGGCAGTGCTAAGAGGCTTGAATAGCGCGACGTCAAGCGGCTGGAGCGTATGGGTTAAATAAGGTGGATAGATGGCCAGGAGGATCTTATTTTGATCGCAGTAGTTAATAAACTCCATTGTAACATGCGATCCATGGCCATTAAGGAGTAGTAGACGATAATCGCGGCGCGCCTTTGCCTTAGTCTCCCTGTCAAACACCTGTTTGACCCATGCTAGGCCTAAATCGTTGTTCGTCCATCCACTTGGTGATACTGCAAAGAGAGCTTTGTGTGAGGAGTTGTTAAAATCTTGTAACCAGGTGTCTTGTATATTGTTTGACTGCGCTTGATAAATCAAGCAAGGCGTAAGAGAGCTTCCATCAGCGCAAATACATGCCAGCGTCGTAATCCACTCGCGATTGCCGTCCTGGAGCATTTGTTTAATGCCGCCGCTCTCATAGCGCTGTCGGGAGAAGACACGCTTCATTTTTGACAGCACCCCAATCAGGAAACCCTTCTCATCCATATTGTACATGTGGCGCTTGTCGACGTTATACTGCTCAATCTTTTTACGTAGGAGCTCGAAATATAGGGCGTACTTGAAGGCAGAGTCGGCGCGTTTACGTGAGGCGTCTATACCAGAGGTCCAGTGCGAAAGTAGGTCGACTTTGTGGCGTCGTATAAATCGGTCAACCCAGTTTTTGCCAGCAGGCTTCCCAGCTATTTCTGATGCGAAATTTCGTATCATCTCCTTTGTAGGGGGTAATCCTCGTTCGCAAAGGCCATCAATATATTGTAGAAGCTCAGTTTCCTGTTGGGAGTTGAGGAGGCGCTGGCTGTCGGCCAGCGCGTCGCGCGTGCCCTGCACCCTGCGATGCCGGCGCGACAACGTATTGCGATCGCAGCCATATTTTTGAGCGACTTTGGTGTAATTAGGCTTCTCAGAGATGCTCAGCGAGCTCAAATAGTCAAGAGCAGCACTTAATTCGGCCATATTCGTTGTATAGAGCGTTGCAAAAGGTGCCGAAGTTGGGCTGTTGAGGCGGAAAATCGATCGTCCGGTGGGGCCGATCGTCAGGTGATGAAACACGGTATACATGCGACGCTGGAGCATACATCTCCGTGCGATCCCACAGTGGCACCGTGATTACTTATCGAACGTCAACTTGTTACACAACGCATCCGAGCCAGAAACCTAGAACAACGCTAAAAATCAGGCGGTGGCCAAGGTCGGCTGCCTTCTATCAGTGTCATGCTTTGTCACGTGGACACGTGGGTCTTGGCATCCATATATCCACCGGCAGTAGCTAGTCTTAGTCCATCATCACTCATACAATAGATCCATATCCCTCTAGCAGGCTTCATCGAGAGAACAAGAGATGCCGGTCAATACAAGCCTCAGATGACCTATATACTTGATATCTGCAACGCACGTGGGGTCTCTGGTGATCATTTCGCAGAGTTGTACTATGCTCCCATTGAGAACGTTTCATCATGCCTTTCGCTACTATTTTCTAGCTTTCGGATTTGGCTACATGGTGGGGGCGCTCTGTGTCGCCACCAATAACGCCGGGCCAGTCCCTCATTGGGCACACGAGAATCGACTGGGGGTTTAGTAGCAGGAGTCCTTCAGCCGCACTACCGGATAAATCCTGCATCCTGCGTCCACGTAAGAAGAGCCGAGTATGGCTCTTAAAGACGGTGAGTGAGTTCCAGCTTCTTGAACAAAGGCTTGCGCCACGTACCGCTATCAGCAAACAGACCAGATCTAACCTCCCTCCCTGCGTGGCGAAGACCACCTGTGTCCCGAAAGAAATGACAGATACTTGGAATGTGCACTGGTTCTATGTTACCTACGCGTTCTTGCTCTGGTAGATAAACTGTAGACATTTTATCTAGTACTTGCTCAAGATAGCCGTTAGGTCGCATATTAAAATTACGCAAGGTTGGCTGTTTAATACTCTGTTAAGCGCTTAACCTCCTCGGACTCTATGACACTCTTTCTGCCACAACCACAACGTCCTGTTATTTTGCTAGCTAAAAGTGAGCCTACATTGATAATAAAAGTGCTTTGTAACTTTCTACAGCACTTCGAGGTGTTCTAAGTCGTGAGAGTGGCGCAAAGCCTATGTCCGCTACGGAGGTTGGTACATGCAGCACGCTTAAGCTCCAGAAGCGGGTGTTGCAGTACGCTTACATAACTTCGGTGGCAACGCAGTATGAATTAGCATGGCTAAGCTTCTCGCTTGCCGCCCTCTAGCCTTTCTTATGATCAACACGAAGGCCCTGTGTGCAGGAAAGAAGCACCGGCTCGCATCGCAACCGAGCACCATCGGAGCTGAGCGACACTATCTGTTAACTGTGCATTTATGCAAACAGACAAGAAAGTGTCACTGCAACTTGATTAATTGCTTTAAGGTCAACGTTCACAATACCCAGAACCGCAAGTAAGATGTCTATTGTGACATGTTCATAGTCATGTTCATCATGATTTCTTGACCGAGCTCATGCAATCCTCGAGTCAAACACAGAGCAGTGGTCTCTTACATAACCTAGTTATTTCGATTTCACCTTCAGCAATTTTTAAGCTCTTCCGTGCCTTCCGCGCTGGGATCGGCGCCCTTCCCGATCAGCAGCTTCATAATCGTCTCGTGGCCTTCCAATGAAGCTGCATAGAGTGCGTTGCCGTACTCTCCACCCTCCGCGTTAACGTCGGCGCCCTTGTCGACCAGCAGCTTCACAATCGTCTCGCGGCCTCTGTATGAAGCCGCCTGGAGTGCGGTACCGAACTGTCCACCCTGCGCGTTGATGTCGGCGCCCTTGTTGAGCAGCAGCTTCACAATCTCCTGGTGGCCTCCTAATGAAGCCGCCTGGAGTGCGTTGCCGTAGTATCCACCCTCCGCGTTAACGTCGGCGCCCTTGTCGACCAGCAGCTTCACACTCGTCTCGCGGCCTCTGTATGAAGCCGCCTGGAGTGCGGTACCGAACTGTCCACCCTGCGCGTTGATGTCGGCGCCCTTGTTGAGCAGCAGCTTCACAATCTCCTGGTGGCCTCCTAATGAAGCCGCCTGGAGTGCGTTGCCGTAGTATCCACCCTCCGCGTTGATGTCGGCGCCCTTGTCGATCAGCAGCTTTATAATCGCCTGGTGGCCTCTGTATGAAGCGGCCTGGAGTGCGTTGCCGTACTCTCCACCCTCCGCGTTGACGTCGGCGCCCTTGTCGACTAGCAGCTTCACAATCGTCTCGTGGCCTCTGTATGAAGCCGCCTGGAGTGCGTTACCAAACTGTCCACCCTGCGCGTTGATGTCGGCGCCCTTGTTGAGCAGCAGCTTCACAATCTCCTGGTGGCCTCCTAATGAAGCCGCCTGGAGTGCGTTGCCGTAGTATCCACCCTCCGCGTTGACGTCGGCGCCCTTGTCGACCAGCAGCTTCACAATTGTCTCGTGGCCTCTGTATGAAGCCGCCTGGAGTGCGTTGCCGAACTGTCCACCCTGCGCGTTGACGTCGGCGCCCTTGCCGACTAGAAGCTTCACAATCGTTTCGTGGCCTCCTTCTGAAGCCGCCTGGAGTGCGTTGCCGTACTCTCCACCCTCCGCGTTAACGTCGGCGCCCTTGTCGACTAGCAGCTTCATAATCTCTTCGTGGCCTCCTAATGAAGCCGCCTGGAGTGCGTTGCCGTAGTTTCCACCCTCCGCGTTGACGTCGGCGCCCTTGTCGACCAGCAGCTTCACAATTGTCTCGTGGCCTCCGCGTAAAGCCGCCTGGAGTGCGTTGCCGTGCTCTCCACCCTGCGCGTCGACGTTGGCGCCCTTATCGAGCAGCAGCTTCACAATCTGCTCGTGGCCTCCGTATGAAGCCGCCTGGAGTGCGTTGCCGTACTCTCCACCCTGCGCGTCGACGTTGGCGCCCTTGTCGACCAGCAGCTTTACAATCTGCTGGTGGCCTCCTAATGAAGCCGCCTGGAGTGCGTTGCCGTAGTATCCACCCTCCGCGTTGATGTCGGCGCCCTTGTCGATCAGCAGCTTTATAATCGCCTGGTGGCCTCTGTATGAAGCCGCCTGGAGTGCGTTACCAAACTGTCCACCCTGCGCGTTGATGTCGGCGCCCTTGTTGAGCAGCAGCTTCACAATCTCCTGGTGGCCTCCTAATGAAGCCGCCTGGAGTGCGTTGCCGTAGTATCCACCCTCCGCGTTGACGTCGGCGCCCTTGTCGACCAGCAGCTTCACAATTGTCTCGTGGCCTCTGTATGAAGCCGCCTGGAGTGCGTTGCCGAACTGTCCACCCTGCGCGTTGACGTCGGCGCCCTTGCCGACTAGAAGCTTCACAATCGTTTCGTGGCCTCCTTCTGAAGCCGCCTGGAGTGCGTTGCCGTACTCTCCACCCTCCGCGTTAATGTCGGCGCCCTTGTCGACTAGCAGCTTCATAATCGCTTCGTGGCCTCCTAATGAAGCCGCCTGGAGTGCGTTGCCGTACTCTCCACCCTGCGCGTCGACGTTGGCGCCCTTGTCGACCAGCAGCTTTACAATCTGCTCGTGGCCTCCGTATGAAGCCGCCTGGAGTGCGTTGCCGTACTGTCCACCCTCCGCGTTAACGTTGGCGCCCTTGTTGACTAGCAGCTTCATAATCGCCTCGCAGCCTTCTAATGAAGCCGCCTGGAGTGCGTTACCGAACCGTCCACCCTCCGCGTTGACGTCGGCGCCCTTGTCGACCAGCAGCTCCGTTGTCCTATAATGTCCATTGTCTGCTGCGAGATATAATAAAGTCTGGCCGTAGCTATCCTTCTTACGTAACGCAATGGTTCTCTCTTCCTCTTGACTCGGAAGCATATCCTCTAGTATAACTGACAATCCGAATCGGGCTGCAAGATGTAATCCTGTGCTGTCCTTGGGATATCTCTGGCTGTAATTTTTATACTTGTACGTCGGAGCTAGCAATACCTGTGTAGCGCTCGAAACTAACTTGATGTCGAAAAGAAACGAGCAGGCTAGCTCGCACACCTCATCGTCTACCATTACAGCATGCTCGCCCCAGTGCCTGGCGGCATAGTCTAGGAACTTGCTTTCCTTGAGCCGCTCTTCGAACTCTTCGTCAGAGGAGCAGCTACCCGTTTTAAACATATCGAACGATAGGTGGGTGAGGCATGTCGAGGCAATATACAGCTGAGCACCTGGATTCCACGTGTCTCTGATACGCTCGAAGTACTCTTGTGTGGTATAGTGCACAAGACGGATAATCGCGCTTTCCTGATCGACAACAACAAGGCCAGCACACACGGATAGCACGTCCTCGGAGTGGGGTAGGTTGTCCGGATCGAGCTCCGCTTCGTCGGGCTCCACCGCTAGGGCACAGCATAGCTCAGCTGTAGTGAGCGGCCTCTTTGCGTACGTAATCCATGACAAGACTTTCTTGGCCAGTTCGTAGTGACCCTCCAACTGGCTCTTGATTCTTTGCAAAGCATCTTTGTATGCATCATCGAGCGCGGCTGAGCCTTTCGAGAGGCTGGCTAGCGTCGTCTTGACCTTTTTCGGCGTTGTCTTGTCGGACAGAGAATCAATGTGTAAGCGGGCAAGAAGAAACCTAAAAATTCGTGAGTTTGCATCATGTCGTAGGCAAGACAAACGACTCACATGCCGTCTACTGTCTCTGGGATCTTTTCTTCCACCATCTTCTGCAGCACAGGGTCACGCTGAATACATTTAGGCAGTCGGTACATCTGGCCGACCACAAATCGCTTTACGTCTTCATCGCTAGCTCTTATTTCTAGCCTCACTGCTGTTTGGAATTCAGCTTCGATTTCTGATATGAACCGCGAGGTGGCCATGAGACGAATATCCTGTCCCGCTTGCAACTCTCGGAGTTTGGCCAGAAACTGGCGACGAGTGCCATCGCTGTCTCGACACTCATCTAGCGCATCGACTACGATATAGACAATCGGGTACTTTGTAAGTACTTCTCGGAGAGCGCCAAAGATCTCCTCGAGCGATGGCTTTGTCCCTCGATCGGCATGCTGCTTATGCAATCGCTCTACAGGCTCCGCTGCCGACGGTCGAGCCTGCACTAGCTGCTTGACGACGGCTGCCAGCATGCTGGAGACATCCTGCTCTTCCTGCGCTTTGTAGTTGCAGTACAGGTACGCAACGCCGATAGAGCTGTCCTGCACCGACTTTAGCAGGTGGTCGATCGCGATCGCGGCCACCATCGTCTTGCCGGCGCCAGGAATTCCCGAGCAGAAGAGAGTACCATTCGGCTCGCCGAGCCACCTCGCGAATTCGGGCGCGTCGAGAAACCACTGGCCTGTTCCCTCCTGTCTACGACGTATAATATCCGACTGCTGAGCGGGGTAGTCGGTAGGTGAGATCCATTCCATTATCCTGCCGTATTTCGCATCGGCTTGATCTTGCTGGATCTTGTCTACTCCAGACTGTAGGGCGGGCACGTGCGTCCGAACAAAGTTGGTATCGTCTTTGATGGCTTGGGATAGTTTGCTCCTGAATGTAAGCCACGTAAATCTACAGTGCTACTGCGAATGCTTACAAGTGGTCCATCTGTAACGCGATCTGCACTAGCGTTTTTAAACGCTCTATTCGATCCAGTATGCTAACAATCTCCTCCTTCTTGAACTTCCACACTAGCGCTTCGCCTGCCTTCTTCAACCGACCTCCGTCTGTCATCCTAGTCTGCAACGCTTCGAGCGCTTGCTTGAACTGATCGAGCGGTCCATTCTCGACGCCAAGGGCTCGGACGGCGGTGTACCACGGTGCATCGGCGCTTCCCTCCTCGAGACGGAACCTCAAGTTGAGAAGGAGGCTGTATACGTTTGAGGCCTCAACAGCGCACTTCGCACGATCTTTTGAAGCGTCATTGACGTCGTTTAGGTAACCAAGGACCTTAGCCGAGAGCTGGAGAACTGCGATGATGCTGGCTGTGACGCTGAGTGGATCCATACCCAAACAATATCGACGGACGAAGCAAACGCGTATGGATAAGCTGTTTGGAGGAGAGCGGCATCGTGTAGGCAGTGAGGGTGTAAGCGCCTAGGCTGACAGCAAGGCCGAACAGCTGCATGAAACGTGCGCTGTGCTGCGCCGCATTGTACCGATACGACCAATTCGGTGCAATCACGCAGCAGGTTGACCATTGACCAGAAGAAGCCTTCTACAATCCGTTTTGAAAGGTACGTTACTCACGTCAAACGATACACCCTTGTGAGATGGAGGTTTAATTCGCGTCGCGTGAACGCGGCAGGTTCCGATCGCCGTTACCTTGTGGCGTGCAGTTCGTCGCACCAAGTGTGGCGTCGAGATTGAGTTTTTCCAATGGAGCCAGTGCGTCTCCGCTGCATGACTAGAGCGACCCCGGAGTCGATCGAATGACTACCGGCCTCGTACAGAAGAAAACCTCCGCGATCCTCTAAGCAGCGCAGGGTCCGCGGTGTCGTGACGAGGAAAGCGTGAGCTAAGCGCGAGTCAAGCGCTGCCGAGATCTAATAATACCGGTAAGCGTGAGCGGGCAAGCGGCGTGGCCTCTGCTGGTGCTGCTCTGTGCCGCTTCGTGCTGCCCAGCGCTCCTCCACACCCACCACCGCTGTCGCTGTTGTAGAATGGACAGCGCAACGCTCGCGCTGTCGGAAGGCCTCGACCCCACAGAGAATAGAACCTATGCGGCCTTATCAAGGTCTAAGAAGATCCCTTACACTACCGTATGGCACCGCGCACACGGACGACCTTCGATGCAGGACAAGGCCAGAAGCCAACAGTACCTCACAGAGTCTGAAGAAGACGCCCTCGTTGAGTATGCCCTGCGAATGGCTAACAACGGATTTCCTATTCCAGTCAAGTACCTGCGTTCACTGGCCCATGTTATCGCGCGTCAACGGACCTCCATCTTCCAACCTCCTGCGGCAGACGATCCGTCCTCCCGGCCACAACTGGCCTCAGGCTTTCTGCAAGCGCCACCCCGAACTCAAAGCGAAGAGGGTCAAGGCGCTGGACTGGAACCGGCATGATAAGAACATCTACGGCAAGGTGCGACATTGGTTTGACATCATCGGCCCAGAATTAGATAGAGCGGACGTGCTACCGGAGAATGTGTACAACATGGACGAGACCGGAGTCATGTTGAGCATGCTCGGCTCGCTCAAGGTCCTCGTAGGCAAAGACGACCTGCCCAGGTATCGAGGCGCAGGCGTCAAGCGGACGATGGTAACGGCCATCGAGTGCATCTCCGCAGACGGTAGGTCGCTGCATCCACTGATTATATGGCCAGCTGCAACCCATCGTAGCACTTGGACTACGCATCCCACCCCCGGATGGCATTTTGCTTGCTCGCAGACGGGCTATACCGATACTAAAATCAGCTACGACTGGCTCAGGCTGGTGTTCGATCCGCAGACCAGATCGCGGGCGAACGGCAGGCCCCGCATACTGATCTGCGATGGCTTCGGCACCCATGAGTCGCTCGAAATCCTAACGTATTGCCTTGAAAACAACATCATCCTGTGCCGCATACCTTCACACACTTCGCACAAGCTCCAGCCGTGCGATGTGAGCGTGTTTGCCGCATTGAAGGCTGCATACCGGGAACAAGTCGAGAGACTGTATCGAGGCGGGGCTAACACGGTCGGCAAGCAGCATTTCACACTTCTCTACAGTCGTGCGCGCGAGCAGGCGTTTACTAGTCGAAACATCAAGTCCGGCTGGTCCAAGACAGGTCTGTATCCGTTCAGCCCACGCAGAGTGCTCAAAGATATCCAGAAGCCAGTAGCCGAACTGCGTGTTCCAAATAATACAGGTGCAATGACAGATACGGAAGTACTCTCAACGCCAGTAACATCAGAGGCACTCACTGCGCTGCACAGCCAAATTGACCATGACACTCCGCTACTTGACGCCCCGAACAGACACCGTCTACAGAAACTGGCCAACGCGGCCCGCAAGTGCTTCGCCGAGCGTGCGCTTCTCCTCGATGAGAACCGGTTGCTGTTTGAGCAGAACAACGAGAGCAATTGCCGCAAGTCGGTCAGGGCTACTAAGGTTGGGGAGGCAAAAGTGATGAGCTACGACGACATTGTAGAAGCGCAGGCGAAGCGCGATGCGAAGGAGGGCGCGGTGCGAGAAGGGAAGCGCGGAGCGAAACGGAAAGGTTGTGCGTCTGAGAAAGCGCCAGCAAAGAGGACGCGGAAGAGCGAGGTGGAAGTGGCTGTAGACGAGATCGAAACGATGGGGCTAAGGGAATACTGCTCTGTTCTTGACTTTAAGCGTTACATGGGTTCAATCAATGAGTTGTAGCATCCTTTGTTGTCTTTGGATACTGTGAACCTTTCGCGTTGCCTCACGAAAGATTACTGCTTTGTGCTTGATAAAAAAAGGTTGCATAACTTTAATTAATAGATTCTGATAATGTTGTAAACAAGCAATAGAGCTGATGACGCCGTTCACATACGATGAGGCTAGGTCTTGCAACCTGGCGCTTCTTTTCTGCACACAGGGCTTTTGCGTTTGTTCTGAAGAAGGTTAGGCCGCGTCAAATGAGAAGCTGGGCATTGTGTAAGAAAACGTGCTGATTCATGCTGTGCTGTAATAAAACCTAGATAATCGTACTGTAGCACCCGCTTTCGGAGCCGTAGAGTGCTACATGTACCGACCTCCGTGGCGAACATGCGATTTGCGCCACGCTCACGAATTAGAGTATCTTCAAACGCGCTACAAAGATACAATGCGTATTTGAGATTACTAGGACTTATTTTCAGCTTGCAAAACGGCGAGACGGTGTTGTTGTGGTGAAAGAAGTGTCGCAGAGTCAGAAGCAGGTAGAGCACGCAACAGAGTATAGGACAGCTAACTTTGCGTAATTTTTACATGCAACCTAACTTCTGGGTTAAAGGAGAGCAGGATTCAGTGTTCACAGATTATTAGCGAGATTAGACAGGTGTGCATAGCTCGAAGTCGCTGTACATTCGATGTACCTCTCGTTTTCTTCGGGACACAGGGGTCTTTCGCCACACAAGGGGGGAGGTTACTACGATCTAACGAGCTGCTTTTGCTTACAACAGGCAAAGGGGGCAATGGAGTTGCTCCGTGAGCATACGGGTGCTGACCACCACCTTCTCAAAGATGACGGTCATAGCTGCCTCCCTTCATCTGAGGCTTACGCTGAGGCTTTCCTCTGTGTAACAACTGTGTTGTTGAGTGATTCAAATTCCCGGGTCCGTCAGCGGTTTGGCTGCCTCCCGCAGTATAATAACTTATACAATTCCCACTTGGTCTTTCAAGATTTCAACAGCTTTACATCGTCCATATAATATCTTACTGCTATCACCGCTTCTTATCTATATAGCACCCACGACACAAGGGGTATACACCAGTTTCGTACTCGAGCCTGTCTGTTGTGACGCTCATCCACAGCTTAAATTGCACTTACCGCGGTCTTCGCCAACTATGTCCTCATCTCTATCCTTGTTCCTTTTTGCTGTATTGAGCACACACATCAAGGCTGCGACGAGCTACTCGATACCCCAATATGCCAGCAATCCGACATTCCGATCACTGGCGATCAACAATACCCGCGCGGGCTTCCTTTACGGCCCCCCGGTTGCGGGTGGACCATTCTATCCGACTGGGAACCTAGGCAACGCAAAAGTCGCTGCAGACATTGCAAATGAACAGCTTGAGGCGCAGCCTCAATCAGTACTGATAGGCGAAGACATCGCTCTTGCCAATGGTTCGAGCGACCAGGTTGGTCCACTTTGAGAATTATGAAATGGACCCTGAACTGACGAAATGCAATGCAGTATCAAGGCCTGGATACAATTGAGGAGTATACACTGCTCTACGACGGGCAGTGGGGCAGGTCACTCCCGGGCGGGCCGGCGCCAGGTGCCCTCACCAATTATTCTCAGGACCTCCTCTTCTCAATGGAGCGATTAGCGAATAGTCCTTTCTCCGTAAGACGGCTACCCAAAAATTCAAAGTTCCCCTTCCAGGTAGACTCATCGATAGTGTCGAGCGTTACGGGCTCATCGCTCAAAGAACTCCTAAAGCATGGCCGACTCTTCTATGCCGACCATTCGGCCCAGGCCACGTGGGAAACAACCAAGGACAAGTACGGGGCTGCCAGTGATGCCTACTTTTTTATTGACAAAACTTCTGGTCACTTCCTTCCGCTCGCAATCAGGACCAACGTGGGGGCGAACCTCATCTACACGCCGTCAGACTCGGCCGCTGACTGGATGCTGGCCAAGATCATTTTCAACATCAACGATTTCTTCTTCGCTCAGACGTATCATCTAGCCGCCACGCACCAGGTGGTTCAAATTGCCTGGATGGCGGCAATACGGACACTGAGTACTGAGCACCCTATATATGCCCTGTTGGACCGAGTGACTTATCAACTGTTTGCTATTCAACCACTTGCACAGGCGTTCCTGTTCGATCAAGGCACGGCTTTCGACACCTTGTTCCCCTTCACTGGTTCCGCGGCTCGCGATTTCACCACTGAACTCTACTATAACGGCAGTGGCGCATTTCAAGCCAATTACTTCAAGACAGAGTTAAAGAATCGCGGCTTAATCGATTCCAGCGGTCCTAAGCTGGAGCACTTTCCCTACTACGAAGATGCCTCGGTCATTCACAAGGCTCAACGGAAGTTCATAACCGCATTTATAAAGTCATTCTACTCATCCGACCAAGTCGTCAAGGAAGATACTGAACTGCAGGCCTGGGCTGCTGAAGCGAATGGACCTGCTAAAGCCATCGACTTCCCTTCGAAGTTCACCTCGCTTGGTTCGGTAATCGAGGTTCTTACACATATCGCTCATTTAACCTCGACTGTACACCATTCTGTCAATACCAACAATCTGCTTTCTCTGTCCTCGACGCTCCCAATGCACCCTGCAGCGCTTTATAAGCCTATCCCTACCACGAAGGGCAACACTTCAGTCGTTGAGTACCTCCCACCCCTCGCAGCGTGTTTAGGGCAACTCAAAGTCGACGGGCTTTTGTAAGTCTATTATCCTCTATTACACAACAGATAATCCTGAACCCGATGACATACAGTACTAGGACGAAAGTCTAAGTACCTTATGTTACCCCAGGTTGAGTAATATCGCGGTCAAATTGACTCCAAGAAATTTCTTGTCGCTGTACACATGCTAACATAATTGTGTCATTCCTAGTGCGCGGCCTCTTTTGGCCAACACGAACAGAACCCTTACGTACGTATTCGATAACGCCACCTTCCTGGCCGGAACAAACAGACAGACACGCACCGCTGCAGCGCAATTCAAGAGCGAGATGCAGGCTTTCGGCAAGCAGGTCGAGAGTCGTAAATTTGATGAGGACGGGCTTAGCCAGGGTGCGCCATTTGTGTGGCAGGCGCTGGATCCCAACGTGGCGCCCTACTCACTGACTATTTGATGGCTCACTATTAGATGACTGAAAACTACAGGTGGATTCCTAGTAATATAATTCCTCAGCGCAATATAGCTGGACGACTGTCTAAGCTCATGTGTTGTCTGTGCCCTTGGGATGCCAACCATTCTTAATGCTTATATCCAACCACACTCTTTGGAATTTGCCACTTTGATGCTACGCCGTTTTCCTCCGTCTTTCCTATGCTTTCAAGAATCTCATACTCATCCAGAATTTCTTCGGTGTCCTCGGTGCTGGTAGAGTCGTATTCCTCGTCTCTAACTGAGCAGAGTTGCTAACAGTCAGGTAAGTCAGTCTCGCGGATCTTACCTGGGTTGACCTGTAAGGGGGGGTCCCTGGAGTTGACCTGATCGAACTGGTGTACGTTGGGGGGCCAAACTGACCTGGTGATTGGCCTGATTGATGATATTGTATAAAAAAAAGTGGGGCATCTATGGTGTTGACCTTATATATAAGCCTCCGGGGCCCAAGACCCCAAATGATACCTCTCCTCTAGCACCTGCTCAGAGAGATCTGTACTGTTAGCTAGAGTACGGTTGACGTCCGTAAACCCAGCTTTTATCCAAGATCGTACGCACTGAGTTGCGGAGACTAGCTGGGGACCTTGTTTACGCCTTTTGGGTTCCATCATGTCGCCTGTCTCTGAGAAGACTCTCTCACAGTAACAAGAGGACGCTGGGATCGATAGCATGTCTATTGCGAGCTTTGACAGGTCCGGGTAGCCGTCTCGCATGCCCAGCCAGTAAGTAATCGGGTCCTGGGCAAGCGGGTGATCAATCGGGAGGTAAGGTTCGTCAGTATACCACCGCTCGTACTCATCTGAACAGTTAACAGCTGGGCTGGCGCTGAGGCGTACGGGCTTTGTGAGACCTTCTGTAAACGCGTCGATATTTGATACCTTTGCTCTCTTGCGCGGGGGAGAGTTGACAGCACCCGTATTCTTGGCCTTGTACGTATCCCAGAGCTCCTTGAACTGAGCCTTGCCCTTGGCGAGCCACGTCGGGTTCTCCTCACCCCAGGCGTTGACAAAATAGTGCTTGTAATAAGGGTGGAGAGACGTCGCCGTAAAATAGGCAGGTGAGTCTTTAAGCTTAGCGTAGTACTTTGCAAGATTCTTGTGCGCCAGCCGGACGTTGATTATTATATGGTCCTCGGGAGCGTCGTCCTTATCAAAATCAACGTCGGCCCACTAGGTCGCCAGAGCTTCAAAGTGATTAAGGAGATACTCAAAGGTCGGGTATACCTCATAGATGGCCCCAAAACGTCCAGAGAAGCCGCGCCCTTCAAGTCTCTTGGTGGCCTCCTTCAACGGCTAGAGGACATGTACGTACTGGGTAATTACTTGCCAGTCTCCAGAGGTGAGCCCGGAGGACCTCATCCATTCAGGTACGTCGGCTGGCGTCTCTGTCTGACGCCCTCGACGCGTTGCGTAGTTAGAGCGCGTTTTTGTGATATGCCACTCCATATACGCGTTAATAGTAGAGTGGAGTATTATAGCCCTTTTAAAGGTGTTGTAAAAGGAGTTCCACCTTGTAACAACGGGCTTGACGGGCTCTAGAAGCTTGACGGGTTTCCTGTTACCCTCTGCGCGTTCAGACTTAAGAATAGTGCGCTGAAGCTGGTTGAACAAGTCGTACTGCTGGGGAGTACGTATTGAGTGGAGGACGTCGACGAGCACCCCCAATGGGCCCTTCTGACGCCACTCACGCATGAGCTTCTCCTCCTCCGCCGTCTAATTGTTGTTGTTATTAAAAACGTCCTTGTTAACCCCAAATATCACTGTCTGACCTGTTAAGTTGAGCGAGTGGGGTGAGCAGCGCAGACGGCGTTCGACCGCGTTGAAATTAAACTCTTGGGCTAGGCAGTTAATAGTAGTATTGTTATTGGCGGCATTATTAAGAACAAAGTAGCCCACTAAGGACGCGTTAATGCCGAACTTTATCAGCGTCTGTTTGACAACCTCCGCTATCCTTTTTCCTATATAGGCGCCAGCCAGCTGGGGCAGGGCGAGAGGCAGGTCGCAGATCCGTCCTTGGGCGTTAACGTAATGGCAGACAATCCCCATAAAGGCCTTCTTGCCACCTTTAACAGACCAGCTGTTAAAACTGAAGTGGACCTTGCCTAGCGCGTGAGACAGCTCGCGTTGAACTAACGGCGCTAGGTAATTGTAGAGGCGCAGTATATACGCCGAGACGCTCTAGTGGTTCTTCTATATCGCCATTTCTGCCTTAGGGTTGGCAACCCGGAGGAGGGCTTAAAAGGTTGGCGATTCAAACTCGCTGAGAGGATGGTTGTTCTTAACAAGCTAGCTGACTGCCGCCAGTCGAAAACGCTGTATATTGAAGTTACCTAGCGCGTTCGCAACGTCCTGCGACACCTCCATCCCAGCGCCTGTCAACCCACGGAGAGTACGCTGGCCAGCCTCCAGCCCGACAGACTCGCGCCCAGGGCGAGTTATCGCGTGTCCTGTACGGAGCGTCTCAAGGTGAGACCAAGCTGACGACGTTGAGCTTGTTACGTCGTATATACCCCTACTTGCAAACCCAATACTCCTGTGAACGTGGCAGTACTGACAGACAAAGAAAATACGCGTTGGGCACTTGCGCAGAGCTACTCGATAGCTGTAGTTGTATATCAGCGACTTCTTACTCCTCTGCGTCCGCAAAGGCTTCATGTACGGCCCCAGACGCGTCCAGTCGATCCCATCAAAGTTATCCTCGTACCCAGCATCGTACTCAGTATCGACAGCCTCGGGGGCTTGGGCGGAGGGCGCAGTGGGTGCAGTGGGCGCAGTAGGTGCGACAGCAATGGAAATATCTGTATAGGCGTTATGTGACTCCGCCGCCCGATCTCTAAGCTCTACCTCGAAGGACTGGTTGTCCTGGGTCAACTGGGAATCTTTGGCGACGTTAGACAGAGATTCAGCAGTGAGCGAGGTAGCTGGTGTACTAGGCGCCTCCTGTTGCCCCTGCTGTCTTTTTGAGCCCCGGCCGCGTCGATTTGAGCTCATCTAACGGGTATACTGATGGATATTGACGAGTATGTGGGTAGGTGCAAGGTCTGGGAGCACTGACGGAGATTTCAGGTGTACGGCTGATTACCCGATTAGGAAATAATCGGCAAGCTAAAACACCAAATATTCGCCAAAATATCGATATTTGATGATATTTCCAGCTTCAAAAACTACTCCAGGAACCCTCTGCGGGGGCCCAAATCACCAGGTTGGTCAGTTTGATCAATCAGGCTTAAGGCCGGCACCTTATTTGCCTACTAATTTGTATGAGCCAATGGTTGACTGATTGAATTGACGCTTGGCAGTAAACCGAGCGGACTAACTGCTACCTGATTGATTGTTAGCAACTCTGTAACTGAGCTGGGCACATCCGGGAAGGATCTGTCTGTGGAGCGGCCATGTGTTTGTCGTTGAGTACTCGGTATGCGCCGCTCGGATATCATTTCTGTATGGGTACTTATGTGCGGCTGTGTGCTTCCGGTATTGACATGTGCGCCTTTAGAACGACGTTGCTGTTGTTTGGGACTCTCTTTATCGAAGTTTGCTTCTGGGGATATATCTGTATGCTCCTTCTTTGGGCTTAGTTATTTTAGCTGTGATAACCTCATCTCGATTTTTTTTGACAGTCCTCTGGTGTTGGAGCAGCTTCCGTGTTCGGGTTTTGCTGTTCAATACGTGGAAGGCTCTGTGCTTCTTGTAAGAAGCGAGCTGTGTTGGTGTTAGTCGTGCAATCGGCCACGATATACGTGATGAGTTGCTGAGCTAATGTTGTTGGTAGCTGATTGGGTTGTCTTGGGCGCTGCGTAGAGTTGTAGGGTATTAGAGGCTATGATGCTATAAAAGCTGTCAACTGGTCATTGGGAGAATATGATTGTGATGATTGCGGAACGAACGCAGAAATGTGAATCGTGGCCTTGAAGACAGTATACATGGTGATGGAGTTTGTGGTGAATTTCCGTTTATTGTCGACTTCACAGTTCGCAGATGACAGGACGCGCAACTGATGTTGATGTCGAGAAGGCGGCTGAAGTTTTGAGCGCACTCACTGTTTGCAACATAACCATTGATTATTAGATTTGATGGTGTGAATATACAATGCTATCTCGGCGTGGTTAACCAACGCCTCTTCAATTCTTATGTATTTTTTAAAAACTACAGTTGCTAGACAAAAGTGTCGACCATCGTGTGGCCTATACTAAGGTAACATGCAGGAAGCATACTGTTGTCCTATTACTATACATTCCCCTTCCGAAAATACTTGGTTACTTATAAGATACATACTATCTCCTCCGTGCCCCATATTGCGCAAGGATTAATTGATCTACAGCTCAATAATTTGCGTTTTTAGCCTTAAAGAGATTGTGTTCAGGTTGACTTTCGATCGTATTGCAGTTTGCAATTCGTTTGTTCTTGCAGAGTTTGCTCTACTGCTTTTAGTGTAATTCTCCTATTTAGTTTTAACAAGATCATACTGTATCGCCATGTTTGTAGTCTAATTAGGTATACCTATTGTAGCGGTTGTTGCTGCAAAGCGAAAGTCGGGAAAACACTGATTTGATTGTATGTGTGTAGTAGCTAAGATATATACTGCTAGGTAGGATAGGCAGCAGTAAATAAGTGTAGGCAGCAATGAGCTAGCATAGGCAACAATGAACAGTCCGAATACCGTTACACACCCCCTCATCCTGTAGTTAGTTAACGACGTAAGGATGATCTCTCCTACATGTCTACTGTGCCTTAAAGTCAAGAGTATAGATTTGTAAGGTGTAGCTGCCTCACAAACTCAGCATGCTTCTGACGTGGTAGCACCTTGGTCATGCCGTCAGCAGGCATCCTATCAGTAGATCGCCATTGTACGTAGAGTCGTCCTTGCTCTACTTCCTGGCGGATCCAGCTCTGGTGTATATCAACATGCTTGAGCTTAGTTGCCAGTTTGTCTTGTTCTTTTATAACAATCCCAACAGTCTGCTGGTTGTTACATAAGATAGTCGGAGTAGTGTGAAGCGTTAGTGAGAGGCCATCAAAAAGGCGTAGCCACTCCTCCATTGCTAAGCCTGTGAGGGAGAGCGCAAGTAGCTCTGCCTCAGTAGTTAATTTAGTGACTGTACGCTGCAGGGTAGACTTCCAGTCGACAGTCATCCCAAACAACTAGAAAATATATCCTTAAGAGCTGCGGCGAGTCTCTAGGTCGTCTGCGAAAGCAGCATCAGATGCTCCAAAGAAGATAAGATCGCAATAATCTTCTTCTATAGTCATAAACTCTTAAATCTCTTGCTCAGCTATGCAAGCTTCGAGCGCGTAGTACTTCGTCTCTAGGACGTAACGCCATACTTTGCGTATAGAGTCTACGTGAGCTTGTCCGGGGTTTGTGAGATGTGAAGCGTGTATCACATGCGCGCGTGCTAGATCTGGTCGAGTGAACTGCGTCAGGAACGCGAGATGGCCGACAAGCTCCTAGTAGAGCTTCGTACGAGCTGCGTTGGGTTCCTCTATAGATGGTTCAAGGTAGTTGACCATCATAGGTACTTCTGTACGGCGGCCAGTAGACGTTATGCCATACTTTGCGGCTACTTTGTCGATGTAGGCATCCTAGAGCAGCCAGAGTTTGCAGGCGGCGATGTCTCGGATAACGCGTATGCCTAAAAACCACTTAAGTGGACCAAGTCGCTTTAGTTAATAGTACTCGCTAAGCTTCTGCTCGAACTACTAGTGGAGCTTGGTATTGTGTGGGTGAAAGGCCATGACAATATCGTCAACGTAGACGAATAGTATAAGCCACTTAGTCGTGTACACACATGGAAAGCCTGGCACAGGCTTCATCCCTAGTGACTATAGCGTCCTGCGGAGCTCCTTGTACCATAGTAGCGGTGACTCCTTTAATCCATAGAGAGCGCGAAGTATCTAGAGTAGTTCTCCATCTTCTTAAAATCCGTCTGGCGTCTGCGCGTAGAGTAGACAGTTAAGTAGGGCGTTAAGAAAAGCTGTTAGTACATCGTATTAAATCAGCTCTAGCCCAAAGTAATTGGCAATAGCGGTGATTGCTCTAAAGGTGCGTGCTGCAAGTGTGGCGGCGTAGGTGTCTCCGTACGGCTGCTAGAGATCACCTCTAATCACCAATCGTGCCTTGAATCGTGAGAGGAAGCCGTCCTCATCAAATTTGTAGGTAAACACCCACATAAGTGGTAAGACCTCAGCATTAACATTTGCTGCTATCTTTGCAGTCCTAGCAAAGCATCCTTTACCGTGTTTCATCACCTGACGATCGGCCCCACCGGACGATCGATTTTCCGCCTCAACAGCCCAACTTCGGCACCTTTTGCAACGCTCTATACAACGAATATGGCCGAATTAAGTGCTGCTCTTGACTATTTGAGCTCGCTGAGCATCTCTGAGAAGCCTAATTACACCAAAGTCGCTCAAAAATATGGCTGCGATCGCAATACGTTGTCGCGCCGGCATCGCAGGGTGCAGGGCACGCGCGACGCGCTGGCCGACAGCCAGCGCCTCCTCAACTCCTAACAGGAAACTGAGCTTCTACAATATATTGATGGCCTTTGCGAACGAGGATTACCCCTACAAAGGAGATGATACGAAATTTCGCATCAGAAATAGCTGGGAAGCCTGCTGGCAAAAACTGGGTTGACCGATTTATACGACGCCACAAAGTCGACCTACTTTCGCACTGGACCTCTGGTATAGACGCCTCACGTAAACGCGCCGACTCTGCCTTCAAGTACGCCCTATATTTCGAGCTCCTACGTAAAAAGATTGAGCAGTATAACGTCGACAAGCGCCACATGTACAATATGGATGAGAAGGGTTTCCTGATTGGGGTGCTGTCAAAAATGAAGCGTGTCTTCTCCCGACAGCGCTATGAGAGCGGCGGCATTAAACAAATGCTCCAGGACGGCAATCGCGAGTGGATTACGACGCTGGCATGTATTTGCGCTGATGGAAGCTCTCTTACGCCTTGCTTGATTTATCAAGCGCAGTCAAACAATATACAAGACACCTGGTTACAAGATTTTAACGACTCCTCACACAAAGCTCTCTTTGCAGTATCACCAAGTGGATGGACGAACAACGATTTAGGCCTAGCATGGGTCAAACAGGTGTTTGACAGGGAGACTAAGGCAAAGGCGCGCCGCGATTATCGTCTACTACTCCTTGACGGCCATGGATCGCATGTTACAATGGAGTTTATTAACTACTGCGATCAAAATAAGATCCTCCTGGCCATCTATCCACCTCATTCAACCCATACGCTCCAGCCGCTTGACGTCGCGCTATTCAAGCCTCTCAGCACTGCCTACTCTGCTGAACTTACTGAGTATTTGGATAAGTGCCAGGGCCTCTCAAGAGTCACAAAGCGCGACTTCTTCGCTATGTTTGAGAGGGCCTGGCAGTGCTCCTTTCAAGAAAATACGATCTGCAGCGCCTTTAAGGCCACTGGCCTAGTGCCTTTCAACCCCTAAGTAATCCTTCAGCGCTTTAATAATATGGACCCAGAGCGGCCATCCTCAAGCGATAGCAGCTCTTCTGTACTTAGCGCTTCAGATTGGCGTAAAATTGAGAGACTCTTGCGCCAGGTTGTCGCTGATACTTACGCTGAGGGTCCCGGCAGCTCTCCCGCACTATGCACTCAATTTCAGTGCGCAACGCCCTCCTGAACTATGAAAATAAGCGTTTACGAGAAGCGCTAGCCCAGAAGAAGCGCCCTACGCAAGGAAAGCCTCTACTGCTTGAACCACCTACAAATTACGCTGGTGGCGCCATATTTTGGTCCCCCACAAAGGTCAAGGAAGCTCGCCAACGCCAGGCACAAAAAGATCAGGAGGCAAAGGCTAAGGAGCAAGAGAAGGAGCAGAGGAAGGCTATCCAGGAGGAGCGGAGGCGTACAAAGGCTATACAAAAGGAGGAGCGCGCCCAGGCCCTGGCGTCAACCCAGGCGCTTCGGGCACCAAAAGCAAGGCCCCCAAAGGCATCCAAGAAGCTCCTCTCCTACTCCAAAACACCTCCAAGGTGACGCGTAAGGGCAAGGAGAAGGCTATTACACCTCCTTTAATTGATGAGGAGGATGTAGAGTACAACTTTTCATCTGTTGTAGATGTGGCGCCTACGCCAGCGCGTACACGCCGGGGTCGCTCTTTACGGCTCCCTGAGCGTTATCGCACCTAATAAAGTATCGCGATTGTCTCCTATGCCCCTCAAAAGCTCTCCACCAAAAAATCTAGCCTGTATACAATTTGTATTGCGTTGTACAGCTTCAAAAGTTGTACGCACGGGCCCTGCCAAATCGATCGTCAGGTGGGGCCGATCGTCGGGTGATGAAACATGGTATTCCATATATTGCAATATTCTTCTTAACCTGCTTATCGAAACTCAGCACCATGCGGGTGAGTCTCTAGGTCTCTCCAGGTCCTCGGCGGTGGCGGAACCTATGACTAATAAATCCTAAAGACAGGCTGCGGCTTCAGCGCTGTCGTAAACGCGTGTAGGTAGTCATTAATGCGTATTCCATAGGAAATCGCGTGTGTCTGGTATCTGGTTGCACTAGTGAGGTCGTCAGTGCGCTACTACCATCGGCGTAAGGTTGTGAGTATATTTGACTCGTCAATTTCGAGATTTCTACGTCTCGGCGCATTGTTTGTGTGTCGATCAGGTAGATAGTCAGGGATTTGGGTTGCAGAGAGCTCTAGATCTCGTTCTATCGGGAGAACTTCGGCCGGAGTATCGTTATTCCGTTGCCGGCTCACGTGAGGCGCAGGTAATGTAGGCGTAAGTAGCCCACCCCCTAGAAATAGATCCTCTACGTCCTCATCAACTCCATCAATTTCCTCAACTCTACTCTCACCCCCTACATACTGCTAGCTTGCGCGAGCTACAGCTACAAGTATATTGCGCGTCTCGTTGCGCGTCTCGTTACGCGTCTGCCTAAGCGTCATAAGCTCTTCAATAGCAATATCGTCAGATTCAGCTTCTTCTAGAAAGGCAAGCAGCTCTATAACCTCTTCAATAACTAACTCTGCTGCGTAGCCTTCTAGTCCTTCGTAAAATCGCGTTAGTTCGAAAATAACGTCTCTAGCTCGAATTACTCTATTCTTTGTCGGCAGCCAGATCCTAAAGATATTCGTCAAATCATAGCCTACAAGATGTCCTATAAGAGCTCTAGACTCCAGCTTGTCGCCTCTCTTAATAGACGGATTTCGGACATACGCTCAACAGCCTATAGGGCGCAGGTGGTTCACCTTCGGCTTTAATCCCCATACAATCTCATATGAAGTCTTCCAACCTAGTGCTTCGGTTGGTGTACGATTCAGTATGTATGCTGCTGTTCTAAACAGCTCGTTTAATAATAATTTTGGCAGGTTTCCTTCAAGCCTCATAGCTCGAGCTCAAATAACAATAATCTTGCCTGCTCGCTCTGCAAGGCCGTTTTGCTCGTCTGCATAGTCTGCCCACAGCTCGTATCAGATCCCTAGCTCAGCGCAGAGTTCCTCCAATACGTTTGGTGCAACTCCATATCCTCGGTCGTTATCAGTCTTGATTGCGGTGACGTCGCTGTCAAAGATACGCTGTATCTTGCGAACCTTTTGGACAAGCCAGCGGCTCAGGAATGCCTTCGTACGCTGTGGAAAGCAGTCAACTTCATGCCACTTGCTATACTGGTCCACCATGTGACCTGCAACTCGGTCACCATTAAGACAAGCGTCTATGTCTCGTGGCAAAAGCTGAATAAAGTCTACAGCAACGCAGTAGAATTTCCTAGGTGCAAAGTCCTCCTGCTGTCTTCTAGAGACTTGCTTTGTAAGTTTCGATTCAACACATACGCCACAGAAGTCGCTATCTTTGCCTTCTACTCGCAAGCCTTCCACATAGTCGGCCAGCTTCTCAATTGCCTTCTTACCTGGATGGCCCCAGGTGCTATAAGCTGTCCTATAGTCGACTATAAGATCGCGTCGAGGGTCCTTTGAAGGTCGGTAGGTAGTGCTAAAGGATGATAATAGGCGTATGTCTGGGCGGCGGCTGGCATCAGCGTCGACCAGCCAGTGACCGTTGTCATACTCTAGTTAAGCAATGACAGTTTTCTTGCTGACTTTGTACAGCAAATCTTGTCCTGAGTCAAAGTGGATCTGACTCGAGCGACAGCGTGCTAAGCCCATAAGGCTCGTCAAGAAGCCTTCGACTAAGGCAACGTGTGTTAGAACGATAGGTGATAGTCCTCTCAGTGTTTTCACAGTCAGCTTCATGCTGCCCCATACAGTTATCTTAATACGGCCTATTCCTGCTCCTACGAAATCGTTGGCACTGGCCTCATACTCTCTCGTCCATCCAGGCCAAGACTCAGTATTAACAATATGGGTGTTCGAACCAGGATCAAGTATGAATCGGTTGCTCAATGAGTCGTAGCTGCTAACATCGTCAAGCGTCGATAGAGCCACCAACTCCTCAGTAGGTTTGACACCATCGTCAAGCATCAGATCCTCGTCGCGCTCATCGCGCTCGTCAACCGTAACGGCATCAGATACCATATATTGTGCGGTGTAGGTCGATGGATTGGAAGGAGGCTTGCCATCGTCAATAGTAACTGCAGGCTCAGAGTTCAACTAAGTTACCTTCCAGTCCTGTATAGCTTTCTCCACCCTCGCTTTCAAGCTCGGATCCTTAGCAAAGGCCGCTGCCACTTTCTTACTACCCTCCTTGTTGTCGAATCCTCGGGGTCTGTGAGGCGCATCTGGGTTCATCACCCAGCATCTCGACCATGAGTGTCTTTTGCCACAGAGGCATACACCGCTCCGTGTAGGTTTATTATCTTGCGGTGTTGCTAGCTTTGCTATCTCTAGCTCTGCCGCGTGTGCGCTAAAGCCTGTACTAATTGGGCGTGTACGCTTCAGGTATGCTGAGAACTCGGCGACGTAGTTCTCCACTAAGGGGACTGTCTTACCAAGCCTCTCCTTCTGGATCAGGTCTCGTAGACCTGCTGTTCCATATTCAGGGTCAATTGTCTTGCAGGCGACTAGGAAGTCTTCCTGCGCTCAGGTGTCTTCAGTCTCTGCCAGCCTAATAGCCTTGCACTAGTTAGTGACCTCGATCCACCTTCAAAGCCATTCTTCAACCTTCCTACCCTTTAGCGGCGTCTAGAGATCCTTATATACCGCTATTAGATCGCGGCGTCGCGTCGCGTCTAACGGTGCGAGATGTTTCTTAAGGGTCGTAAGGCGTTGGTGCGGCGTATCCTTGTCCTCAATCAGGTAAATGTGATGCGCTGCTATCGTCTTACTAATCTCAGAGTTAAAGTCTGCTAGAGCCTTCAGCTGACGCTTATACTCTAGATCCTTCTTTTCCCATCTCTCGTACGCCCAACGGTAATCGGCTCGCTGCTCGGTATTTAGGCTGGCGTACGTAGTAGCCGTGCTGTCGTAGTCGCTAAGCTGAGGCTCCATCGGCTCCTCAAGCTGCGGTAGCTTGTCTGCTGCAACATCTGGATCAACGTATTTCCAGAGTTGGTTCTTTTGCGCTGTATCCTTGCGGATGAACAGCCATTTGTGCCAATCTTCTGATCGACTGAGGACGATTGTCACTCGAGTGACGGCTGGATCCGACTCGGTTGTCATCGTGCTCGCAGGGTTGCTCCTACAGTAAGACTGTGGTGTCCTTAGTAGGGTAATTGCTTAGGTGAGTGAGGCCCCGTCGCAATCCGGGCTCATAACTGTAGCGGTTGTTGCTGCAAAGCGAAAGTCGGGAAAACACTGATTTGATTGTATGTGTGTAGTAGCTAAGATATATACTGCTAGGTAGGATAGGCAGCAGTAAATGAGTGTAGGCAGCAATGAGCTAGCATAGGCAACAATGAACAGTCCGAATACCGTTACACCTATCCTGTGAGTGACGTAGCGGCTATTGTCCGATGGGTGTTGGTGCAACATATGATAAAGCGTGCAAAAGTTCGGAAAGGTCAACTAACGAGCGAGGATGGAAGATAATTCGTGGCTGAACTGGTCGTTTGCTGGCGGCTAACTTGACCCACAAAGCGTTTGCATGTAGCACGCCTCCGTAGTCTCCCTGCCCCTGTTTGAATCGCGATCATCGAATTGCTCCTGGATTGTGGTCAACAAATATTATATGACTAAATTTTTGGGCAGTCTGATGTTTTCTATTCATTATGTAGCCTACTTTATCGCTGGTTTCCGGAGGGGCCATGCGGTGCTTGCTGATTGTCCCAGCCAACCTTTGAGGAAGTGCTCTCAGGAGTCCACTTCTGTTCCAAGTTGCTAGCAAGCTCATCCATTTGGCTATCTTTTGCTTGGCCTACCCTCGTGTCGGAAAGATGTTCGGTCAATTCGCTCACGGTGGAATCAAGATCTGTCGAACGCTGACCTTGAGGCTTGGAAGATGCCTTGGTGTTATTTGGGTTACTCGATGACATCGTGGTGTGAGTGCTTTTGGGCAAAATAAATCCGTTAAGAAAAGCGCTGGGTGTGTTTCGGGGAAGCGGGGTGATTTTTGAAGTGGCCGGGGTGCGCGAAATTGATCGGTGACTCTAATCTTAAAGCCTTGTGGGGCGAACAGTAAGGACTGCATGTGAGATGGCATTCTCCTTTAAGCGTTTGTCGCCAAACTACGTATAGGCTCCCAAACAACAAGGCAATCAACAACAAGGCAATCAAGCGGATTTAATCCACGACTCTGGGTCTACAAGTATTTAAATAATGGACATACACTTAAAATATCTTATCATTCGTTATCGTATACAGAATATATATTTCCAACGTTTCCAATAGTCGGTTACTAGTAACTATTGGATATATTTGAAGCCGTAACTGTACGTCTCGCCCGACGGACCGACTGATGGGGGGTGGGTTGAGTACAGTAACTGAGGGCTGCCGTAACTGCTTACTACTCAATAGCTCCGTAACTGAAGGGTGCAGTTACTGGAGTTACTGGAGTCGTACACCTCAAATCGTCGTCCATATCCTCAAATATCCCTCTGGCGGAGATGTGAGCTGTAAGCTCGTTCAGCTCACTCCTAATAGCCTTGTTTTGAATCCAATTACGTTGGAGTTGCAAGGCCTCTATTGTAGCTAGAGAAAGGAGGTTTCTATCCGTTGATATAGTCCTCTGTGCTTTGCTGAAGCACCTCTCACACTCACAAGAGGTGGCAGGTATAGATAAATAATTAAGGGCGACTTTGTACAAAATAGGGTACTGTTTCTTGCCTACGTAATGCCACCAAGTTATAGGGTCTCCGTAAATCGGGTCCTCGTCCTAAGCAATAAGGAGGTCTCCGCGTATATTGTCAAAATACGTCGTCAGCTCGTTTAACGTCTGGGCTTTCTTGTGAGCCCGGGAGTTGGTCTGTAAGTGGAGGTTGACAGCCATAGTCTCCTCGAACTCCTCGTCGTGATATTTGCCACCCGGCGTTTTGCGACGACGGAGGGCGGAGGCGTCAAGCTCAATTACCTCCTCCTCCTCCGCATCAACATACCGTTGAAAGACGTCTTTTAGGGATCTCTCAGCTTTCTTGTACCAAGCTGGGTAGGCTGACCACTGCCCTTGAAACCAGAGTAGCCGAAGCTGCGGGTTAAGGGCAGTCGCGACGCAGTACGGTGAGGATGGCTGATCCATCACGAGCTTGATAAAATACGACGTAAGCTTCTGTATTGCAAACCTAGTAGCGTTTTTGATGTAGGAGTTGTTAGGCTTGTAGGCGACGGCGTCTTTGACTTTGTGGAGTCTCCGCTAGAGGTGTTGCAAGTTGACAAGCGTCTGCCAGAGACTCCCGTACCTAGAGGTGCTGACGTTGCCCTCAAGTCTTAAAGTCATCTGATAGAAGGGCTTAAGGAAGTCGGCGAGCTCTTTAACGTCATCCCACTCATCGTCTGAGAGGGCGTCGGCCAATGGGTCGTAGTCCAGCTCCTCCTTGTCCTCCTCATCGCCGTCCTCATCGGCGGCGACGTCGTCAGCGCCCAACAGAGCTCTCCACCAACGCGTAAACCTAGAGATCAGGTCTCAAAGCTTATGACAGCGTAAGAGTATGCGATACACAGAGTGCCACCTAATCCCGCTGTCCTGTATTAAATGGAGACTGCTAAATTGCTAGAGGGGGTCCTCATCGCCCAGCTCAGTTTGTATAGTTATGAACAGCTCGCGGCGTTTGTGGGACGCAAGGACAGCATTCACAAAGTTGTGGAGCTTCCCAACAATCCCATGCTTTCTATACAGTTGAAATTAATCCTAGGGAGCGGCCTAAGCTAACTCTTCTTCAAACTTGCTGACACCGTTGCCATATATCAGGGCCTTAACGACAAGGTTAATTATATGGCCCGCGCAGCGTATACAGTGCTCAAAGGTGATAGAAATATTAGGGTGGAGGTTAAGGCCCGCGATAAGCTTAGCGTCGTTGTTTGTCGCATTGTCGCCCACAAAACAGCTGAACTAGGTGGCGATATTGTAGTCGTTAATGACGGAGAGGATGGCAATAGCCTAATTGGCGCCCGTATAGTCCCCAAGGAGGTTCTTGAAGCCAATAAGCAAATCCTAAGGTTGGTTGTTAATATCTGTAAGTTGTTAAAATACAGTGATTCATAGTAATATTGCGAAGTTCGAGGGGTCTTCGGACGACGCGCTACCGGTACTGTGTCCGTGCACTCAACGCCCGGATTCAGTCAACGCCCGCCTTTTACTAGGAAAATCAAAGAAAATAAGCAACTTCACAGCTATATAACTCTTTAGCTACTTTTTCTTTTTAAAAGCTTTCTTAATTAAAGTTATAGAGAAAGACTATCTCTACAACTCTAGAATTTTGGTTTTCTAATAATAATTAATTTTAAGAAAAAAGTATAAAAGTACTAAAACTTAAGTCTCTAAATTTAAAAATAATTTTTTTAGAAGTAAAGTATGCTGTTTAGAATATAGTTTATATTAAGACTTTTTTTTATAAAGGACTACTTAAGAAGATAGATTATCTTTCCTAATTTTTTTATTTAAAAAAATAAAAAGATAATATAACTTTCTAGTTAATAGTTTTATTAGAAAGAACTTAATATAAACTATATTCTAAACAGCATACTTTACTTCTAAAAAAATTATTTTTAAATTTAGAGACTTAAGTTTTAGTACTTTTATACTTTTTCTTAAAATTAATTATTATTAGAAAACCAAAATTCTAGAGTTATAGAGATAGTCTTTCTCTATAACTTTAATTAAGAAAGCTTTTAAAAAGAAAAAGTAGCTAAAGAGTTATATAGCTGTGAAGTTGCTTATTTTCTTTAATTTTCCTAGTAAAAGGCGGGCGTTGACTGAATCCGGGCGTTGAGTGCACGGACACAGTAAGGGCTTGGCATACCGTGCACGGACGCGCAACGCCCGCCGAATAACATGCTCACCACTTTAAAGATGAAGTTATTAAGCCATCTACAATAGTTATTGTAAGCAGCCTAGAGCTATGTCACATGACGACATTAGTCTCATAAGTCAGCTCGCCTACTATATACGAGCCTCTGATCACTCTATGTACGATACACAGGCATATACACATCTGAACACAGATACTTCTATAATATACACTTTCTACACATACTACCCAACTGCTTACAGTTATGAGCCTAGCCTAATCCGCACTTATATACATATATTAACTCCCTACCTACCTATCTGTTAATCGAGCCTACTCTATCTTGCTATGTTAAAGGCCAGCTCTTTAATTATCCTTTACAGTCCACACAACTAGGAACTATAGATCTATACTGTTAAAAGGCTCGCAGAGGCTAAAGATGTATAGGGATATATTAATCCAGATCTGTCACCCCTATTAACGCTTAGCAAGCCTTAGTAACCTGCCCAGCTTCAAACTGTTAATAAAGACGGATCGCTAGCGACAGAACCTACTACTAAAGCTTGAGCGCAGTACAATCAGGAAATAAGTCTCTACTATAGGGAGCTTAAGGAATACAGACGAACTAAAGATAAGATTGGCCAAATTGAAGCGCACGTAGCTAACACTATTACTTAGGACCTAGTCTATCAAATTAAGGACTAAAAGTCCCTCTACAATTAGCTCAAGATGCTATAGGAGCTCTACAGCCCTACAACAGCTAATTGAGAATATTAGGTTTAGAAAGCCTATAATACTGCTAAAGTACTGCATGCTTGTAGAGAGAATCTAGAGGAGTAGTGTAGCACCTTTCTTGCTGCCTACAATAGGGCCAAACAACTCAAGCTACTAGAGACGCATAGCTACTGACCTTACAAGGACCTTATTCGAGCTATTAGGCAGATCGACCCTGGCTACGCTGCTACTATCGCTATCACAGTATTCAACGCGGAAACTATCTTAACTGCCTTAGATAGCGACTCTATCCAGCCAACACTACCTGAACTACTAGCAGGATACCTGCGCTACTATCGTACGACCGCAACAAAATCAACTATCCAAGGCGAAGCATTTGCAGCTACATTGAATCAAGAGGAGTCTCTATATAGACAAAACAACAGAAAGAGACCTTATTAGGACAAGCCATCAAAGCCATCAAAGCCATGTCTCTGTGGGGATCTACACTATTGGGGACAGTGTCCGTACATCGACACCTCACAGCGCAGAGGAGGATTTGTTGAAAACCCTAAAAAAGCTAAGAAGATAGTTGAATACAAAGCCAAGGATACAAAAGGCATACTAAACAAGATTTGGGAAAAGAATTAGCGCTATAAGAAGCGTAGGGTTTAAGGGAGCTATAGGTTAGAACCTAATTTAATAGAAATTGACGCAGGCGATGCACCTGCAGCCGACCTTCCCTATAAAGCCTATGCTGTCTACTTATTGGCATTTAATAACGGGCCAACGCTATAATACTTTCTGCTCCTCTACTTATGGACGCTAGATCTAGCTACTAATATCTATATCTGCAACAATCCTACTAAGTTCTAATGGAAGGCTCCTGCATCGCTAGACGATGTTGTCCTCGCAGGAGGCACAGAGATGGCTATTCAGGCATAGGGAGAAGTTAAGATACTCCTATTGACGCCTTAAGGATAGAGAAAGACAAAGCTTAAGCGCGTCGCCTTAATACTAAGCTTCTTTACAAGCCTAGTCTCTCTAGCCTAACTATTATTATTAAACGTCTATTTTAACTCAGGAAGAAACACTCTATATTGGTCCAACTTATCAGGGTCACGAGTTAAAGACATTGCTAGCCTCACTAGGCTAGGTGGTTACTAGCTAGTAGTCTATCGAACTAATCCTCCATCTACCCAATCTACTCAGCTTCAAACATTCGCTACCCATTAACATTGGCCACAGTACTCAGCCCTACCGCCTAAATTAAGATCGCTAAGCAAGGCCCAGCTTTATGTCCTTATGGGACATCTAAGTAATAATGCGATTGACTAACTGTCAAGTCACGTGATAGGTATATAGCCAGCTACTAAAACTGCTCCTCAAACAGTTGACTGCGAAGAATGCCTACAAAGCAAAGCATATTAGATTATCTCGCGTTAAATAGGCTATAAGATAGGGGCAACCTGAGCCTTTGAAACTATTACTATTAACCTAATTAAGCTTAACACAAGAGCCTACAACAGTAATCGATATATCTTCTACAGGTTTGACCTATTCTTGAAGTTCTATTTTGTCTACACGATACCTAGACGAGACAAGCCTACGCTACTATCTATTATTAGACAACTAGATCGAATAATTAAATAAGAATTCAATACAACTGTCACCTTTCTTATTGCTAACAATGAGCGAGGATATGGCCTGGCAGACGACTCTGCTAGAGACTACTATTAGAGAGAAGGTATTAAGCTATAGATTAGACCTCCACACACTAAAGAGCAGAACGGCTTAGCAGAGCGCTTAGGCAGGAGTCTTATTAAGAGAAGTCGTTTAATAAGGATCACCTCAAACCTACCTCTAGCACTTGGCTCTGAGATCTACCCCACAGCAGCATACCTGCTCAATCGCACACCTACGCGATTACTAGGCTGGAAAACACTATTCGAAATTGCCTATAGTAAGAAACTGTTAATTGCTTACCTACGCGTCTATGGCTGCCAAGCATACGCACTGCGTAAGCAGATACTATAAACAGACAAGCTTAGTCCTCAAGCTTTAGTAGGATACCTAGTTAGCTACAACTTGTTAAACATCTACCAAATCTAGATGCCTAAGGCGAGAAGCCAAGCTTATGGAGGCAAAGTCATTTGTGTGAGAGACGTTACCTTCCGAGAAGACCTCTTCTATCAACCACACGATGAAGCAGATCCGCTCCTACAAGGCTCTGAGCTAGAGCAATTCGCCCACAAGTATCAACTACCTTTAATACGCAGCTAAGACAGCTCTATAGAAGATTTATCTAAAGACGAGCTTATATTAGATCTAGACTAGTCTAGCCAGACTGCTGCTATTATAGAGCAAAGCCAATTGACGCAAAGAGTAACAACAACCTAACACTAGACAAGAAGTCACTATTAGTAGCTTCCAACACTGAGTTGAACAGAGACTACTAAGGTTTACAGCAGCTTACGGGGCTCACCTTATAACAACTTACCATGCTTACTATTAGCTACACCAACTAGCTCACTGCCGCTATCTACATCTTTAAAGAAGCGCAAACGTGAAACATCAGATTCTGTCTTACGAACGGACTCGAACTAAGCAGAGAATCGAGAACTAATTAATAGCAACCTTCGTCAGTCTTATATACTACCTGAAGGGTTAATAAGATCTAGAAAGCTATTTTAGAAGAGTAGCAGCTTCTTTATTAGCATATACTGGTTAGCATACATAGCAGCCTTAGCTACAGTATTAAAAACACGATTTTACTACACCGAGCTACCTCCTAAGCCGCGTCTCTATAGAGATGTGATGAAAATGCCATCTCTATATAGGGAAGGCTTCCTCCAGGCTATAAAATAAGAAATTAGTAACGTGAAGCAAAAAGGCACGTATGAGAGGATTACCTGGCAGAAGTTTAACCCGCAAGACTAAGAGGTCCTCCTATTAATGTGGGTCTTTAAGTACAAGCTTAATAATCAAAGCTACCTTACGAAATATAAGGCCCGTATCTGCGTACGAGGCGATCTACAGGCGACTACTAAGGATACCTACGCAGCCACTCTAGCGGTTCGAATATTCTAAGCTCTAGTTGCTATAGCTGCCTACTTTAATATAGAAATCTGTTAATATGATGCTGTCAACGCATTCACAAACGCTTAGCTCGTGACACTAGTCTATTATTACTTACTAGAAGGATTCTCTAACCCTAACTATCTATAGAGACTACGTCGAGCTCTATACGGCCTAAAGACCTTACTACTACTCTGGTATTAAGAGCTTATTAAGACGCTTACTAAGCTAGGCCTACGCGAAGTTAAAGACGTTTCTTATCTATGGAAGAATAACAAGCTTCTAGTCTTCTTCTATGTGGATGACATTGTTGTACTCTGCCTACCAGCCCATAAGGCTGCACTATATAAATTCGAGCAGAAGCTCCTGCGCTGATATAAGATTCGATCTCTAGGAGAGCTTCAAACGTTCTGTAGCATTCAAACGCATAGAGACTATAAGAATGGCTCTATCTGGCTATTACAAGCTTTATATATTAAGAAGCTGGCATAGAAGTATTCTTTACTAAAGCCATACACGAAGTTACTAGCTACCCCACTACCTCTAGAAGAGCTATTACTGTCCAAGGATTAGGCAAATGACTTCACTAAGCACAGATATGCCTAGCTTGTAGGCTCTATAGGCTACGCGGCTGGAGCTATCCAACCTAATGTCTTAAAAGCTCATTCTAAACTAGCTGAGTTTTTCACAAATCCATCTTTACGTTATCTCGACGCAGCCTACCAGACAATCGCCTACCTGCTAGGCACTAAAGATCGAGCTCTCTACTACACAGCCTCTATCTTAAACAAATTAGTCTATATAGCTGACTAGACTTAGCCTGAGTTCTTTGGAGCAACAGATGCGTCGTACGCCGATGATAAGATTACACGCAAGAGCTCATAAGGCTACATCTTCTTCCTATTTGGCAGACCTATAGACTGGAAAGCAACACTCTAACGCTGTATTACCAAGTCCACTACAGAAGCAGAGCTGGTTGCCGCATCGTCTGCAGGCACTGAACTAATCTAGTGGTAGAGAGTCTTTGAACAAATTGGCTTTAATCCAGATTATGAACGCCTTCTATACTGTGACAATTAGCAGACTATCTGGCTTCTTACCTCTACTACGCCTCGTCTTAAGACTACTGTACGGCACGTTGATATCCATTATCACTGGCTACGCTAAGAAGCTTAATCCAACAACATCAACCTCTCATACATCTAGACAAGCTGTCAACTAGCTAACGGCCTCACCAAGCTGCTACCTAGGCAGAAGCACGAAAACTGGGTTTCTCTTCTTTATTTTTAACCATTTCCTTCTAAATGAGCTTCCCTACAGTATAGTACTCTTCCTGGTTTCTCCTATGTGGTTTTTACAGGTTTAACAAGGCTATATATTTACTAAGCTCTATCCTATACACAGCTCTACGCTGTACCCCTACACTTTACTTAGCTTTATTATATACTTAGCTTTACGCTGTATTTTACCTTTATATATAGAGCAAACATGCTCGCATCATGTATTAAGCTCCACCTACAAGGCTTATCAACCTTAGCACAGAACGCGAAGCAATAAGGATCTCAATACTGGCTCTGGGAGACGTCCTACTATTAGGGACGCCTGTAGTATAGAGCGAGGTCCACCAATACTGCGACGGCGGACGGCTACCTACCTAGGACTGCACTAATACAGAGACTAGTTCTTAACCTAAATGCAGCTGCCACACAAAGGTAGAGGGGGACCTATAGCCAATATTAGCTTTAAATATACATTTGAACCTGAAGGGGGTGTGTAAGCAGCCTAGAGCTATGTCATATAATAACATTAGTCTTATGAGTTAGCTCGCCTACTATATACGAGCCTCTGATCACTCCATGTACGATACACAGGCATATACACATCTGAACACAGATACTTCTACGATATACACTTTCTACACATACTACCCAACTGCTTACAGTTATTATTACAAGATTTTGTAGAGTAGTAGTAATTAGATGCTTGCGATTAATTTGTACTATCTAAATCTACTAGGAAGTGTAATGTTGCGGCCGCGGCGGGTGATGAAAGCTAGGGCAGCTAGTGCAGCCTGTGATGCCTCCTTAGCAGCTGCACCAGCACCATGTTGTTTCTGACGCTTATTAGCTTGAGTAGAGGCTTTTAAGGCCTTGCGCTTGCCCTTTTAGGATAGTTATATAGCTTTTTCAGCGTTGCAAGCTGCCTTCTGGCGCTCGTGTTTAGCTGCCTTGTTAGCCTTCTCCTCCTTCCTCACCACCTTGGCTGCCTCTCTCGCCACACGCCTCTCCTCTGCCTCCTGCTCTCGGAGTAGCTTAGCAGCAGCTTGAAGCTCCTTCCTGTTAGCCTTTGCAAGCTGCCCGTTATGCTCTTCCCTCTGCTTCACTGTCTCTCGTGCACGTGCCTCTCTAATCTTGCGCGGAGACCAGAAGACAGCACCACCATGGTACTCCTGGCGCTGCTGCAAGTCAAGAGGTTTGCCGCGCTTCTTGTGCTTCTTCTTAGCAGTAAGAGCCTCCCTTAAGCCATCGTTCTCATGGTGTAGCAGCTCGTTTTGTACTTGGAGTCTGTGGAGCGTTTAGGAGAGCGACTTTGACTCTTCTGCGGTGGTATCCTTTACTGCAGAGCGTACGAGACGCTCTATCTGGCGCCAGTCATTGTTGGTAAGCGCTGAGGACCGTCCTTCACCGTTGTTTTGCTGCTCTAAGGCATCGTCCGCGAAGCGTTTAAGTATAACCTCTAGGTCCATAGGCCATATACTAGCAGCTTTAAAGGACTTAAGGATGGTCTCTGTCTTAAAGGAGGTCTCCCACGCTCCCAAGAACAGCGGGAAGAAGTCTCCCTTCTTGACTAGTACTAGCCCTTGGCTCCTCTGGAGGTGGGTGGAGAGCTCCTTAGAGTAGGCGGTGGAGAGAGGCTTAAACATAACGACGTTGAGAGGTTGAAGCGTATAGGTAGAGTAAGGGGGAAATATGGCTAGGAGTATGCGATAGGAGTTGCAGTAGTCGATAAACTCCTTTGTGAGGTGACTGCCATGGCCGTTAAGTAAAAGGAGACGCCAGTCTCTCCCACAACGCGCTTTCTGCTTCGTGCAGCGATCAAAGACCTGCTCTAGCCACGCCAAACTAACGTCGTTATTCGTCCATCCAGATGGAGATAAAGCCACAAAGACGTCGTGTTGCCCAGCTTTAATAGTGTTCACCTAAGCTGCCTACAGTGAGCTATTCGCCAACTAATAGATAAGACCTGGCAGCAGAGCCTCCCCATTAGCGCAGACGGCTGCTAAGAGGGTGATCCATTCTCAAGAACCATCTTAGAGTGACGCTTGCACCTCTTTGCGCTCCCACATCCGACAGCTAAACACTTGTTTTGAGCGTCCTGTTATACCTATTATAAAGCCCTTCTCGTCCATATTGTAGGTGTGGCGCGGCTGTATGTCGTACTACTTTATCTTCTGATGCAGCAAGTCAAAGTACAGCTTATACTTGACGTTTGAATCAGCGTTGTGGCGGAGGGAGTCAATTCCAGATGTCCATTTTGAGATGAGATAGTGGCCGTGTCGGTCAAGAAAGCGCGTTACCCACCTCTCGCTCACGCGCTCATTGGCTATCTAGAATGCGAAATTTTGTATCATCTCTCTCGTAGGAGGCAGCCCTCTTTTTGTAAGGTCTTCAATATAGTGTACGAGCTCTAACTCTTGTTGTTGGCTGAGGTTTTGTTGATCGCGTTCTTTGGCTGCCCGTGGGCGCTAAGAGCCTTGGTGTCTTCAGCTTAGTGTACTTTGGTTCACATGGAACTAGTTAGCAATTATCTAGTATAAGAACTGTTCTCCTAGTTCGAGCGCTTTGATTGCTGCAATCGCATTATTGATTGGAGCTATAGTGGTGGAGTTATGAGGTGTTGAAGTTTGGGTTTTGTCTAGGGTTTTGGTGTTCGGCGGGCGTTGCGCGTCCGTGCACGGTACCGAGTCCGTGCACGGTACCGAGTCCGTGCACTCAATGCACGCCGTCAGTCAATGCACGCGCATCACCAAAACGGGCTACACAAACTTGAAGCTGTAGAGCCACACAACATAGCTATTATCACAAAATAACTTAGTGGAGTACTCTATAGCCCTATGCGATAAACTGTCTCACCAATACTTTCTTGGCCGAAGGATTTTTTGCGGCCGCGAGTGTTGGTTTAGTGTGGAGGTGTTGGGGTACGCGCTGTGCGCGAGGCACCACCTACATCATCCCTAGCACTACGTTTCTGCTTCTTTCTTGGTGCTGCTTTCTGTGACGCCTTGCGCTTGCTTATAGAGGGCTTTTGTACAGCTTTTTAAGAGTCGCGAGCTTGCTTTTGGCGCTCTCTCTCTGCCTTGCGCTCAGCGACTTCCTTAGCCTTCACAGTAGCTAACCGGTCACGCTCTTCCTTCTCCTTCTTCCACTTCTTACGCTTCTCCTGCGCAATTTTTTTGTTGTATAGCTTATTAGCCTTAGCAAGCTCCTTTATGTTGGCTTTTTCCTTCTCCTCTGCCTCTCTCTCCTCCCTTACAAGCCTTATCCGGGTCTTGGCCTCCCTGAATGACCGAGGAGTCCACATTATAGAAGGCCCCCAGTACTTATAGTGTTGCAGCAGGTCTAGAGACTTGCCCTTCGTCTCTCTTCTTTTCTTAATAGCGAGAGCGTCGAGCAGGCCCTCATTTCGCTCTGCAAAAGGGTGTTTTGGATAGCTATGTGGTGGAGCGATTGCCAGATGATAGATGCGTCCTTCTCTAAGGCACTACTTAACGCACGTTTTACAACTGTGTTCAACTTTTGCCAGGCCTCACCGCCATATGTGGGAGCTTCTTCTGACGCGTTGCTGGAGGTGTCCGAGTCGTTGGTGGTAAAGCGATCGAGTATAACGTTGGGGTTGAAGGGATGTACACCTGTTGCCTGAAAGGAGCTAAAGATGTTCTTTGTAGTAAAGCTGCTTATCCAGGCATCCCAAAACAAGCTAAAGAAGTCGGCCTTAGTTACAGGCACTAAGCCCTAATGCTTGTGAAGGCGTGTTGCCAGCTTCTTTAAGTATGCTGTGCTAAGAGGCTTGAATATTACTACATCGAGTGGCTGCAGCGTGTAGGTGCTGTGAGGTGGATAGATACCTAACAGTATCTTTTGCCTGTGGCAGTACTCTAGAAACTCTTCTGTTAGGTGGCTACTATAGCCATCCACAAGCAATAGGCGGTACTTTCTTCAAGCTTTAGCTGCTGTGAAGCGCTCAAACACCTGCTAGAGCCACGCAAGCCTAAGCCCATTATTCAACCAGCCACTGCCTAATACTCCGAAGAAGGCCATATGTTCTCCCACCTTCACATCCTCCACCCAGGTGTCTTATATGTTCTTAGAGTCAGCCGCATATATGAGAGCTGGCGGCAACGCTGTACCATCCGCGCAAACGCACGCCAACAAGCTTATCCACTCGCGATTGCCATCCTGCAGCATCTGCTTAAACTGCTTCTTCTTAAATAGCCTCTTGCTGAAGATCCTCTTCTGTCTGCCAACGGCTCCAATCATAAAGCCTTTCTCATCTATATTGTATGTATGCTCAGGCGCTACTTTGTAGAAGTCGATTTTGCTGCCCAGTTATTCGAAGTACACCTTGTACTTATTACCAGAGTTGGCAGCGTGGCGTTGCCAATCCATTAAAGTGCTCCATTGGGATGTAAGCTCATCCTAGTGTCAGTGGAGGAAGCGAGTAACCCAGCTCTCAGAGACAGGGTGTCCAGCGATATCAGACGCGTAATTCTGCACCATCTCTCTTATAGGAGGTAGCTTTCGCTCTGTCAACCCCTCTATATACTTTACAAGCTCTGCCTCCTGTTCTGGTTGAAGATTGCGACGTGCTAAACCTGCCTCCGTACGCGACCCGCTGACACCTCGGTGCTTGCGCGACAACGTCGAGCGAGCAACACTATGCTTTTTGGCTATTTCTGTGTAGGAGAAATTTTCGCTAGGGTCAAGAGCATCCAGCTCTGCAAGGGCTTCTTCTATAGTCATGGTGGCGTTGAGTTGTGGGGGGTGCGAAGTTGGGACGAAATCGCGATCGCGTGCATTGACTGACGGCGTGCATTGAGTGCACGGACTCGGTATGATGGCCGAGTATAGGTTGCGAGGGCGGCCTCCTAAGGCTGTGCACGGGGGGCTCTTGATGTGCTTAGCCCCGCCCGGCTGACTTGCTTAGGCGAGCGCTCCTAGTTGTGGCTGGAGGTTGCGGACCTGAGGTGCGCAGCAGGATGGGCTCGCCTTTTATTGATATTACTTTACCCCGGCCGCTAGGATGCTAAGCCTGCAAGGCTTATTTCCTTGATGCTGTATTGATTAAGTTGAAATTACGTTAGCAAGCAGATGAAATTTGTTGAATTGTTTGCGGGCGAACACAAGACAAGGGCGCTCGCCTAAGTAAGTCAGCTGGGCGGGGCTGAGCACATTGAGAGCCCCCCGTGCGCAGCCTTGGGAGGCCGCCCTTGCAACCCACACTTGACTATTATATTCCACTGACCGCGATTTCTCCTACGATCTATATCTACCTATCTTAGCTAGTTCCTAACAGCGCCTTGCCCTAGATTGTCTGTTGTCTGCACTCTCTTGTCTTCCAAGTCTACGAGAACTGTTGTTAGATAGAACAAGCGCGTTGAGGTCGGATCTGCATAATCGTGCAGGGACCACCGTGCTTAGCGCACAAGGCGCGACATTAGAGCCAGCCGAACATAGGGGTGACAGAACACAGAATACAGACACCAGATACCAAAGACAGAGACTAGTTTTTCCTTGCTACCTGTGAACCAACACTAATCAGTAGTTACCCTTACAGTTAATGCTATGAGATAACTACAGACAGTAAGGCAAACTAGAAGAGACACAATAAGGGGTATAGCGATACCCTAAACTGTGTGCTAACAAGACCCTAAGCGTTTACCTAGGTCTCCACGTCCATCACACCTTCGCCGGAACTCGCGCGTCATAGCCCACTACTAAGCAACAAGGACTCTAAGCGTTTACCTAAGTCCCTATCCATCACACTCTACAGTACCCGCCGCTGACAGTACTATTAACCTGCGTCCCACGCTTTCGAAGAGACGCCCCACAAAATCACAATGCCTTTCACCAACCACCTTACAAAGGAAGAACAGGCGCTTATTAACGAGGACAGCTGGGGCCAGCCCCTAGATGTTAACAAGAATACAGACATTAAGACAATTAACACAAAGAGAGTTAACACATACATCCTCTTCTACTACTAAATCTCCTAAGATAAAGGATGGGAGGACTATAAGCTCTAGGACAAGATAACTATTATCTTTAAAGGATAGCCAAAAGAACTATTTAACAAAGGCGATAAAGCTCTTGTTACTAAATAGAGAGACTACCTGCGCTAGCAAGGCGTCTTTATAGCCAAGGACAGCAAATTAATTGCCTATAATATAGCGGAAGCGCTGTAGGGCGACTATCACAAATGGACTGACAAAGAGGTTACTTACTAGCTTAAAATAAGTAAGAAGTTTAACTTACGCTTTAATCCAAATTATGCGCCTCTATATAATACACCTTTGTCACAACAATTCTCTTAACAACCCTCTGCCCACCTTACTTCCCCTTAACCAGCTCCAACAGCACGCACTGTCTACCTACCTATACCTCCACCACAATAGCAGCCCACTCTATACCTGCCTCCTTGGCAATAGTACAACGCGCATCTATCCCCTACACAGCAGCCAAACCTGTACAATACGTACAACCCTCTACAGCGCGAAAGCCCTACAGACGCCACGCGTCTTAATAACACACATAGGCTTATTATAGACCTCTGCAAGCTGTACGACAATGAGAAGCGCTTTAGAGGTGGGCTATACAATATATTTAACACTAAATTCAGGATCTTTTGCAACAATTGCAGCAAGATTGGACTACCTGAGCGGCACTAGGATCGAGCCTTCTCTATTATGCTAAAAGATAGAGCGTTTAGTTACTACTATAACCGCCTCGCTGGCCAGAGCTATGACCTCAAGACAATAATAGGTATGATAAAAAGCCATTTCCACACTAAGGAGAATTGTTAACTATACCTTAGCGAGTAGAGAACGACTACGCTGGCGCGTACAATTAGCGCCCACCCTAACAAGTCTCATCTTGAAGCCCTTTAATTGCTTATTAACAAGCTCTAGAAGCTTTAACATGGGTTAGGCCATAACTACTAAGGTGACAATATACTGCGCGAACAACTACTTAACGCGTGCAGCGGTATTAAAGACTGTAACCTTGCCCTCTTTGCCCTAGCGCCTACTTTTGAAGGCCTCTGCTCTACTCTACGCTCATCTATTAGCGCTGCTACTCACTCGCGCGAGGCGCGTAATCTAAACCTAACGCAATACACCGCTAACAGCGAGTACTAAAACAAATACAACCTCTAACACCCCTATAAGAATAACTTTAATAACAACACAGAGGGCTATAAGCAGTACTAGACTAATAGAACCTATAGAGGTTAAGGCTCATAGAGAGGTCAAGGAAATAGATCGCAAGGATTCTTGTCGCGTTTCTCGCCACAAGACGTTAACAGCCAAGGACTCTATTAAGGCAACTCTTAAGGACTACTTTTTTAACAGCTACTACTACCTAAGTAACAGCAATCTTAGAAGAAATGCTTTATCTGTAGTAAGCCTAGCTGCTAGTTAACAAAGCACTCTAGGGACGAGCGCAAGCAATCCTACAATAGGTTTCGCCAGACAGCATTAGCCTACTCACACAACGCACAACCCAACGTCGCTGACTTTTATGCTTTCCTAACCAAGTACAAAGGTCTCGAAATCAACAACAAGGCCCAGCAGATGCTCGCTAAGATGACAGTTAAGGGAGACCAATTCGTCACTAAGTTATCTAGTACAATTAACGGCAACCAGACGATTGCCTATCTAAACAACTAGGCTGTATACCACGCGACTACCCGAATTAACGCGTTTAGAGCTATCGATAACGCGCCCGCCACTATATTTACATTTAAGGATCAATACAATAAGAAAGTCTTCTAGGGCATTATGCCTAACATAGGAGCCTTAGGCGTCTTAACAGCTAGAGAACTATAAGCAACTACTCTATAGGCAGCTACAAATTTGCAAATAGATACCTTAACAGCTAGGCAGCACCAAATCCGCTTTAGTAGAGGCTAGGCAATTATATCTATAGGCACCCTACACGTTAACACAGCAATTAGTGATGTTACGTTCCACGTACTACCTACCAATACGCCATTCTTACTCTGTCTGGCCAATATAGACAGACTAGGCGTTAAATACGACAACCTGCGCAACGTACTAATTTAGGGCAACTAGCTACACCCAGTTGTA
This sequence comes from Laburnicola sp. R22_1, assembly GCA_014281115.1. Taxonomy (NCBI): domain Eukaryota; kingdom Fungi; phylum Ascomycota; class Dothideomycetes; order Pleosporales; family Didymosphaeriaceae; genus Laburnicola; species Laburnicola sp. R22_1. The sequence continues at coordinate 914,564 of JACONQ010000015.1, forward strand.
CGTAAATGGGGCCACCCATAGCTCCTTATTAATCAACCTAAGCGCACCGCAGCCGCCAGCTGCCACCTTACAGAGACTAAGCTACGCCAGCTACACTAACAATTTGGCCACCTATTAGCTCGTTAGCTCTACAACTTGCTTATCTACGCTGGCTATAACAACGTCTATAAAGAGCTTATTAACAAGCTTATTAAGTACTATTAATAGTGCTAACTAAACTAGAAAGCACCCAGACGCTTTAAATTTAAGCTTAAGGAACTAGACCTAGACTTTAACTGCAAGGTAATTGTTAATATTATGTACCTAAATAGCAAGCCTATCCTATATATAGTTAATAACGCAACTGCCTTTTAAGCTGCTCGCTTTCTTAAAGATGTATTAGCCGCAAGCACCTAGAACGCTCTACAGCATTGCTAGATAGATACCTACGTTGGACCGCCTAAGTACCTTGTCCATAACGCCGGCAGAAACTTCATTTCTACTAAGTTTAAGCAATTTGCCAAGTCACTGTCAATTAACATTAAAGAAGTACCTATAGAAGCTTATAACAGCGTAGGCAAGGTAGAGCGGTACCATGCTCCATTATAACGCGCTTTTAAGACTATCCAAGTTAACTTACCTATAATAATAGACAAGCAGCTTATCTTGCAAATGGCTATTAAAGCTGTTAATAATACTGCGGGTCCTAATAGCCTAGTGCCTACACTCCTTATCTTTGGCGCCTACCTACGTATGACAGAAGACTCTCCCCTATTGCTATTAATTACTCAACGCGCTGCCGCTATTAGAAAGGCTATAAGAGACGTTAGACAAATACACAAAACACGCTAAATTAATAACGCGCTGGCGACGCGCAATGGACCTGCGACAATTAAAATAACTATAATGCCTATTAACTCTAACGTGCGCGTCTGGCGCGAGAAGGATGGATAGATAGGCCCCTATAAGCTCATCGCTGTAACTAATGAAACCTGTACAATATAGCTACCGCATAGCCCTACAAATTTCTGCTTAACAGTTATTAAGCCGTGCTACACTAATACCTCCCCAACAAACAACAAACTAGCCACGCCCCTAGCGACAAACAACAATAATAATGGCCACCTAATAGATATGCTAGACAACATAGACAGCTATTACGACTATAACAGCGACATAAGTAGGTCTAACTGGCAACTAGGACTAGAACTAGCTTTTGAACCCCCTTAACGCAAACGCAGCCAACCTAAAGGCAGCAAGAACAAGCCTAAAGCCCCTACAGCCCGCGCGAATCCTCCTCAGACAGCCCATATGGCTCCTACAGCGTACACTGCCTACGCGCTGCGTAATAAGGCTTACATAATAAAGGTCTTTATAACGCACAAAGAAAACACTAACTAGCTACTTGCTGTACAGCTACGCTAAGAACAAAGGATAACTACACCTAGTCAACTATTTAAGCTGTTAGACAACAAAGAAATTGATAGCCTTATTGCTAATAGAGTCTTCCGCTTTAAGCAATACGATCCCTGCAAGCACAAGGGACGGATTTTTAAGTCGCGACTAGTACGCGAAATTAAAGGCAAGACTACTGCTACCCCATACAAGAAATCACGTCTTGTAGTGCAAGAATATTAAGACAATGGTAAAGCGACAATCCTCACCTAGTCACTAACTATCTAGCGAGCTAGCCAACAAATTATCCTAGCTATTGCTCCTTCGCTCATGCGTAATAGAGCCCTGTCACTAAATGAAGAAATCTCGCTCTGGCTGCGAGACATTACCCAGGCGTACGTACAGTCACGCACAAAGCTTAACCAAGTAGTTACTACCTACTTGCCTAAGGAAATTAAGTACAAGTATCCGCCTGACACAGTTATAATAGTCGAGAAGCCTCTATACAGCCTAGCTAAAGCTAGTACCTATTAGTGGGCAACGTACAGCGCTCATCATAAGGAAAAACTTTATATAGAGACCTTAACATACAACCTATGCTTGCTTGTAACCAACACTTAGGACACCTTTAGCGTAGTAGGCATGCAGACTAACAACACTCTTATCCTCGCAAATAAACGCTTCTCTAACCTAGAGGAGAAGGAGTTAATATTTATAGCCAAGCTAAAGGAGAAGCTAACACCTACTACTCTATTACTCTTTAACAGATGCATCCTATTAATTAATTACAATAGCAAGCTCTTACTACAATAGAAGGATTAAGGTAAGAAGGTTTAGCTTATTAATATAAGCTTAGCTAACTATTAGCAATAATATATTGAGCAGAGGGCTTATGGCGCCTATATCGCGAGCATCTGCTAACTAGAGGCGACTTTTAACCTCTCTGTTGCCGCACAAACTTAGGAGCCTACCGCCAACAACGTCAACGCGTTAAACAAACGCTTATAGTGGCAATTAAATAATCTTAATTGTGGCCTTACCTATAAGGCACTTAACCTAGCTTAAGCTAAGGTCTTTGTGTTTGTTAACAGCTTCTTTGCTAATAATAAAGATTTAAGTAGCCAGATTGGCTACATAATTGTATTGGCCATAGAAGATATTACTAACGCTAAATTTATAATTTATAGCAATCTTATCTACTAGAGCTTTGCAAAGAGCAAACGCGTGACCTAAAGTGTACTTGCGTTAGAGATCTACGCAATAGTAGGAGGCGTCGATCTCGCCTACTCTATCACCTTAACGCTCGCCATAGTTACACAGCAGCTTAGCCTGCTATCTCTCCCCCTAATAGTTTGTACAGACTTATACTCACTGTATGAGTGTATTGTTAAGCTAGGATCAACCAAGGAGAAGCGACTAATAATCGATATCATGGCTTTACGTTAATCGTACGAGAGGAGGGAGTTGTTTGAGGTTCGATGGGTGAATGGCCAAGACAACCCTGCTGACGCTATGACAAAGGCGTCGCCAAACAAAGCTCTTGAAGCCCTTATTAACACTAACTCGCTGCGCGTACAAGTTGAAGGATGGGTAGCACGCAAGGCTCCCGCAAACTAGCTCCAACTAAAACATAACTATTAATAACAACAACAACTACCACAGTAACTACCTTCCTTCTACACTCCTTTTTCTATAAAAGAAAAGTTGCTAGTGTCTGCACTCTCTTGTCTTCCAAGTCTACGAGAACTATTGTTAGATAGAATAAGCGCGTTGAGGTCGGATCTGCATAATCGTGCAGGGACCACCGTGCTTGGCGCACAAGGCGCGACATTAGAGCCAGCCGAACATAGGGGTGACAGAACACAGAATACAGACACCAGATACCGAAGACAGAGACTAGTTTTTCCTTGCTACCTGTGAACCGACATCTGTATTTTCTGCTTCCTTGACTAAGAAACGACGTGGTAACGATGCGGCTTCTTTACTTTAATTATTCTAAGAGACTTGTCTTAACTGACTTTAGCGGGAAGACTATTCTACCCTATGCTATCCTTTTACATAGATGGGGAGATTCTGAGGTTCTCTTTAAAGATATTGGAGGCAACACCTATAAAGAGAAGAAGGGTTATTAAAAGATTGAGTTCTGTGCGGAACAGGCGGCTAAGGACTAGTTTTAGTACTTCTGGATTGACACGTGTTGTATTGATAAATGGAACCTTTGTGAGCTCTTGAGAGTAATTAACTTGATGTTTTGTTGGTATAGAGATGTAATAAGATGCTATGTATTCCTACTAGACGTTTTAGTACCTACTGTAGCTGACATATGCTAAGAGCCTGCCTTAGAGGCATCTTTTTGGGCGAGCGAATGGTTTACTTGAGGCTGGATACTTTAGGAGCTTATTGCTTTAGTATTAATTAAGTTCTTTTCTTCTGATAGACAGCGGATAGGTGATAAACGATCCTTTGAGTAGTGGATATACGAGATTACTTGCATTCTGGTTAAGGCCCTCTAGAACTGTTTATTAGACGAATTTACTGTATATGAGCGAATGGAATGGGCTAAATATTGCTAGACAACTGAAGAAGAAGATAAGGTATATTGTCTTCTTGGACTTCTTAATATCTTTATGTCTACTTCCTATGGCGAGGGAAAGGAGTAGGCGTGGAGAAGACTTAAAATTGAGGTGGAAGCAGCCGATGCTTCTCTGTCTATTATCCTATTCTCCTAGAACGACTATTTTGTTGGCTGTGAGCTACAGCTTGCTGAACTGGAAGCAAGTCTCTTTATGGGCAAGCAAACTATAATGATGGTAATAACTGGACTAGGAGGGACTGGCAAGTTACAGCTAGCGCTTGAGCTTGCGTACTAGATAAGACGAAAGAATAAGAACTGCTTGGTCTTTTGGATTGGTGCAAGCGACGCAGATAGCCTCTATTAGTTATATGCAAATATTGCGCAAAAGCTTGACATTCCTGGCTGGGCAGATAAGAAGGCAGATATTAGGCAGCTGGTAAAACTTTATCTGAGTAGAAAGGGCTTAAAGCGGTGGTTGCTTATTTTTGACAACGTGGATCGCATTGACCTGGGGTCCGGTGGGATGTCCACAGCACTGGGGGCCGCTAACTTGATTGATTACTTGCTATAGTCTAAACTATGTTCTATTATCTTTACGACTACTAATAGTAAGATAACTAAGAGGCTATAACTATAGAAGATTGTAGAGCTTGGGGAAATGATACCTAATGTAGCAAGAAGGATGTTGCAGAACTATTTGAAGACTCTAATTTTGGAAAGTAAGTAATAGGAGGCGAGACCTTTGCTGTAAGAGTTATTATATCTTCCCCTAGTAATTTTCTAAGCAGCAGCGTACATTAATACTAGAAACACTACGCTAGGACACTACTAATTATAGTTGCTTAGGTAAAAGGAGGAAGCTTGCGAGCGTAGCTGTGTACTATTGGAAGGCAGGCTATAAGAATATAGCACGATAGGCCCTGTAGCTACTACACTTCTTATCTTTATGGACTAGATCTGCGGTAGTGATCTACTAGTAGTAGAATATCTGTTTCTTGCGGCCTTAGTAGACTGAAAAGATATTTTGCTTAATCTTCTAGAAACACTTTCCCCTTGCGAAAGGGAAGCTGTGATAAGAATTCTTAACAGCTATGGGCTTGTTACTAGGCGGCCTGCTAAGTCTGCGCTTGACTTTTACTAGTTAGTATATAGTGCTCTATAGGGATGGCTCTAAAAGCAGGAGAGGCTGGACTAATGGAGTTAACACGCTATTGCACGGCTGTTTAGAGTGTTCCTAGACTATAGTTATGGAAATCGAAGCAAATGGAGACAATTGCTTCTCTATGCTAGGTATGCTCTGTCTTATAAGGTCCCTAAAGAAGAGAAGGGAGATAGGATAGACCTAGTATGGAAATGTGCTATGGTATTGCTTACTAATAGATGGTATGATGAGGCTGAAGAGCTGTTTGTGCAAATAATAGAGACGTTTAAGAGGGTGCTTAGGGAGGAGCATCCTTCTATGCTGACTAGCATAGGCAACCTGGCGTTAACGTATAGGAATTAAGGCTAGTAGAAGGAGGCTAAAGAGCTAAACGTATAAGTAATAGAGACGAGCTTAAAAGTGCTTAGGGAGAAGCATCTAGACACGCTAAGCAGTATAGGTAATCTAGTGTTAACGTATAGGAATTAAGGCTAGTAAAAGAAGGCTAAAGAGCTGTTTATGCAAGTAATAGAGATAAGCTTAAAGGTGTTTAGGGAAGAGCATCTAGACACGTTAACTAGTATAGGCAATCTAGTATTAACGTTTTAGAATTAAGGCTAGTAGAAGGAGACTAAAGAGCTAGAGGTGTAAGTAATAGAGATGTTTAAGAGAGTGCTTAGGGAGGAGCATCTAGACACGCTAACTAGCATTAGCAACCTAGCGTTAATGTATAGGAATTAAGGCTAGTAGAAGAAGGCTAAAGAGCTAGAGGTATAAGTAATAGAGACAAGCTTAAGGGTGCTTAGGGAGGAGCATTTAGACATGCTAACTAGCATAGGCAACTTAGCATTAATGTTTTAGAATTAAGGCTAGTAAAAGGAGGCTAAAGAGCTAAAGGTGCAAGCAGACTTATTAATAAGCAAGTAACTTGCAAGCCTTACTTATTAAACTTAGGTAATAACTAATTTAAGCAAGCTAAGTTCGCTTATACAAATTTACTAAGCAATTTAAGTTTTAATAAAAAACTTACTTAGTAAACTTAAATAACTTAGGTGTTTAGGCTGTCTTAGAGTTAATTTTTGTGAGGTTTTTAAGTTACTAGTAAAAGCGATTTCGCGATAGTTTTCTAGTGTTAAGATTAGCTTAGTTAGCTCTAGCCACCTAATTTCGCGCGTTTGTTTAAACTTACCGCGTACTTATTACTCTACAACGCCTATCCTAGTGCCCACCCCAGTACTTTGCTGTCTCTTTTGCTACCTTATAGCCTATTATGCCTATTTCTAGAGCTGCTAAAGCTGCCGGCAGAGGCAGTAAACGCGCTATAGGACACGCTAAAACAACCCCCAACCCTCCCTCTAAACGCGCCCGCGTCTTCCATAGTAAAGGCACTAAAAGCCAGCCTATAGAGCTACTAGAGAGCCAGCAATGGCTGCCTGCCTCGCTAGCTATACAGGCGATCAACCTAATAGTTAAGTAGCTGTAGCGGCGGCGCTTACCACGCAAAGCCCTAGTGGACGCGGTGTCCCAGGCTACTAAAAAGCGCCTATTTAAGTCGCAGTTGCGTAATAGAGTGGCTAATAAGGCTATTATTAAGTCTGTAGCCAGCAGCAAAGTAGCTATAGTGGCTAGTTTTAACAAGAATAACTACAAGGAGGGGCAGTTTAACGAGCGTTTTGCGGATAACTTTGATAACATTAACTAGAATTATTTAAAGCGCTTTTATAAGCCTCCGCGCACTTAAAAGCGGGCTAAAAGCTAGATTTATAACTATGGTTACCGCGTTGCGCTGCAAAGTAGGCCTAAGAAGCTTTACTTTGTCTATAAGTACTACTATTAGCATTATTTAAATAAAGGGATCTTAAAGGTTACGTAGTTAATAACAGCCGCAATTTCTTATCTAGAGTAGCCAAAGGTAGGCTATAACCTCAGCAAAGCTAGCAGCAAAGTTGCTAAGCGGAAGCTGCCACCTGGCCAGAAGTTGCTAATAATAGTAGCTAGTTCTAGTATAGAAGTTAGTTAAGAAATCGCTAATAAAATAGGCAACTTTAACGTATAGGATTTCTACTTTGCTATTGTTACATAGCTTCTTAAAAATAATTACCCACTTAGCAAACTTAAATCGCCCACCTTTTGTGCCTTAATTAGCTTTGCTAACCCTAAGGCAGAAGTAGCGCTATGGGCAAGTTATAATAGCGTATTATTGTACGCAATAAGACTCTACAAATTTATACTACTAAAAGTTATTATAGTGCTATTTAAATTAAGAAGCAAGATCCATATAAGCTTTAATAGTTAGACAATAAAGAGAGATAAGCGCGGCTTTTTTAGAGTTATAGCTTACTACACTAATACGTTAAGCCGTTCTACTAACCTATGGCGCACCCCACCTATGGCGCACGCGTCTAAATAGATAACCTCCTTATTAAAATTGTATTCTGTATAGCAATTTTTTATATTTTAACTTTTAAAACTATTTGAAAACGAAGCTAGTTAGTCTACCGAGCCATCTAGATGATTTTCCCTATTGTCCGCCTCGTCTACAACCTCTGGCGGACCTCGTTGTCGCTTCACAGCCTTGGCAAAGCCCATCCTTTACTAAAGCCTTCTATAACTGTTTCTGTGCAATCTTAATATCGTTAAGCTCTGCAAAGCTAATATTAAGGTCTACTTTAACCTTTGTGCGTTTATTAGGCTTTAGATTCTTAACTTAAGCCTTAAGTCTAGTAATACGCGCCTTGGCTGCAGCTAGCTTAGTTAATTGCTGCGACTAATCCTTTATTAGCGCCTTCTCTACCCGTCGTTACGCCCTAGATTCTTGTCTATCTGCCAGATTTGCTAATAGATAGGGTATCTCTTAAGGTCTAAATAGTGTACGAACTATAGGTAATCGCTTGCGCTTTTAGAGTAGGCTTAAAGTTATTAGAGGTACTATAACCTTCTGATTGCACGGTAGTTATAAAGAATTAAGGATCTTTCTAGGATTGTATAGATATATACTAACGTGTCCGTGCGCGTGATGCGCGGATTCGCGTGATGCGCCGCTTTTTACTAGGAAAATTAAGAAAAACAAGGAAGTTTAAAGCAGTATAATTCTTTAACTACCTTTTCTTTTTAAAATCTTCCTTTATTAAAGTTATTAAGAAAGACCATCTCTATAATTTTAGAATTTTAGCTTTCTAATAATAATTAGTTTTAAGAAAAAAGTATAAAAGTGCTAAAATTTAAGTCCCTAAAATTTAAAAATAATACTTTTTTAAGTGTAAAGTATACTATTTAGAATATATTTTATATTAGAATTTTTCTTATAAAGAGCTACTTAAGAAGATAGATTATCTTTCCTAATTTATTTTTCTTAAAAAAATAAAAAGATAATCTAACTTTTTAGTTAAGAGTTTTATTAAAAGAACCTAATATAAAATGTGTTCTAAATAGTATACTTTACACCTAAAAAAGTATTATTTTTAAATTTTAGAGACTTAAATTTTAGCACTTTTATACTTTTTTCTTAAAACTAATTATTATTAGAAAACTAAAATTCTAAAGTTATAGTGATGGTCTTTCTTAATAACTTTAATAAAGGAAGATTTTAAAAAGGAAAGGTAGTTAAAGAATTATACTGCTTTAAACTTTCTTGTTTTTCTAAATTTTCCTAGTAAAAAGCGACGCATCACGCGAATCCGCGCATTACGCGCACGGACACGTTAGCTGTACAGAATCCCATTATAATATAATTGGCTGTAACACGGCCTTAAGCGTTTGCGTATAGTATAAGGAAGTAATTACGCTTAACTAGTGCTGTATTAGATAGGACTAACAGCCTATCTTGCTCCAGACGGTAATTCTGCTTTAGTGGGCCAAAGAATAATAGATTAAGAGGCTAAAGTAGGTGCGAAGTATAAGGAGGCAAGTATAGGACAAAGATCTAATTAGTTTTAGCTGTCTATATAAATTCTGTTATTGTATATAAGCTGTAACTATCGCAGATAAGAAGGCGCCAGTTAAATAAGTTGTTAAGCGTACTTTCTAGTAGAAATTTAGTCTCTAGCCATCGCAGACTAATATTATTTAATGTCCAGCTATTTTCGGACACTATATAGTGCCAATTAGGCGCGTTATTAATAGGGAACTAGGTACTTTAAAGCCCTGCGTCCTTAAATATAATAAGAGGCTTAATAGAGCAGTCCTCGGCGCTAGCGCATTCTATAATTAATACCTAATTAGTTAATCCAGGCTCTTTCACGTACGTATGCTTAGATCCTAACTTTGTCACAGGTCCTAGTACCCTCCTATTGCTACTGCTGCCTTGCCAAATGCCGTATTTGTCTATATTCTAGATATTAGATGGTTTAATATAGTGTTCGCTAATAATAGCCTTTAATATAGTAAAGAACCCTTTAAGAGTTAATTTATCTAACCTATTAACGCATGCTTTATTAAGTAATCAACTAATTAGGGTGGTAATAGTCGGATTACAAGCTCTAAAGCCCGCAATCCAATTCTTGCCTATAGGAATATGGTCGCTATTAATACGTGCGATGCAATTGGCCATTTTGCATATAGTAGCATGGCTTAGAGCGCGCCAAAGGCTATGCTCCTTAACTATCCAATTAGCGAGCCATCTCTCCTAATTAGAAGAGAGCTTCTGGCGTGGTAACTGTGCAGATACCGCATCGGTGCGGCTATTAAGGCGGTTTCAAAGTGTGGAGGGTGGGATTGCGTAGTCTAAGGCTATAAACTGTACTAAGGCGCCTTGTAGCATCTTAGCTTTATATATTATATTCTTAAGATTATAGGGACTATATTAAGACTCTATATCTATAATTATATGTGATAATTATATATAGTTGTGGAGATATTGTAGTTAGAAGAATTCTGTGTGCGCGAACGCGTCGCGCGCGATAGGTAGGGTGCGCTATAGGTTAGTGGGGCGGCTTAGGCAAGCTAGTAGGCGCCCATACTAGTAAGAGGATTACTAAGATTGTTACTTAAATGCTATAGAAGTTTAGGATAGAGTTATTAAAACTAGGCTGCTTTGTGCTTAATAACATCTACGCTAATAATACTGTAGTTAGCTACCTTACTAGTTAGTATAGCTTTACTACCTCTTATTACTACCTTTACTATAGTCCACATATAATTAATCTTATTGTCTAGGCTATTATTTTTAGTAAGAATCCTAACTTATACAATAATAACATAATGGAGCTAAGAGATAAGAAGCAACTAATAGCGAAATAGCGTAAAGACGGCCCTTTGGGCATACTTATTAATATAATTAACTATATACAAACGCCTTAGCAATATAATAAGTTTAACTACTTTTAGCGTCTCGCTAATACGAAGCTACTAACGTATAAAAAGAAATTAATATTAGAGCCTATTAAGGCAATTATTACGCACTAGAACTTATACTATAGCTACTTTAAACGCGCTGCTAAGCTATAGCACACTATTAGTAACTACACTAACTACTATATATAGCGTACGCGCAATCTTAATAATATTGCCAAAAGACACAGTAACAAGCTCTCTAATATACTAAAATAGATATAATTAGACGGCCTAAACAGCACAGACTAGACAGTAATTACAAAGTATATTAACGCGCTTAAGCCACTTAAAGACGCCATAAAGCAGCTTAAAAGTTATGGTAAGTTAGACAGATTTAGCGCGCTTTACTTAGTTATCCCAGTCTTTAAAACGCTACTCTATAAGCTTAAGCTACGCGTTAAGTAGTATAAGAGTATTAACTTTAAATAACCTAGCGCTCTAGAGGATTATATAAGTCAGGGGTCCTAGTTTCCGACACTTCTGTGTTTCGGACAGCCCCACAACCGCGCCTCCTTATTATGCACTACAACCGAATATAAGTTCTTAAAAATTCAATTCTTTATTAATTTCAATTTATTTTTTTGCATTATTTTTTCTGTCTTCTAATAGCTAGATATATAGAGGGCGACGTCTAAAATGCACTTACAGACCTCGAATCTAGGGTTGCTTTGGCTACTACTGCTGCTTAGTATGGGATACTATAGAACACTCTTTGCGGCCGCTTTAATAGTGCCTAACCTTACTAACACGCTTATAATAGTGAACAGCGGCTTATAACTGTTTAAGAAGAGCATCTAGAGCACTGGATTCTCTAGTAGGAGGCCCTTAGTTACGCGCTAACGCATGCGCAAGTGCGAGCTATTATAACTAAGCTCGCGCACAAGGAACTCGCGCACCCCTAGTTCTCGCGCACCCCCACCAAATCGCGCCCCCTCACAAAGACGCGTATTTTATCAACACTTCTTGTTTAATATGGATATACGCGAGCAGAGTATACAATTTGCTATCGCGCAATACAATGCTGGCGTTTTTACAAGCCAACGAGCCGCCGCAAAGGCCTACAGTGTTCCTCCCTCCACCCTACGCGATCGACTAGGTGGCATGGCGAACAGACGCGCCAGCCACGCCAACCAGCAGCGATTGACACCGGATCAAGAAAGCTTCCTAGTAGAGTGGATTCTTGAGCAGGATACCAATGGCTACCCTCCCTCGCACGCGCGCGCTCGAGAAATGGCGACCCGAATTCTCCGTATGAACGGCGACGTAGAGCCTCTAGGCAAAAGGTGGATGCAACACTTTATACAGCGCAACCCACGCGTTGCTTCTGTTATAGGGAGAAAGCTAGATACAAGCCGCGCTAAGGCAGCTACACCAGAACAAATCAACGCGTTTCTTGAGCTATTTGAGCGCGTCAGAATCAGGCTAGGCATACAGGCAGAGAATATCTGGAATATTGATGAGACTGGTATTGCCCTTGGTGTAGGTACCAACTCCAGGGTGCTCGCAAATAGCCAAAAAGAAAGGCTTACATCAAGTCGCCAGAGAATCGCGAGTGGGTCTCAATAATTGAGGCTGTATCAGCTACAGGGCAGAAGCTGCCCTGCGCTGTTATTTTCAAAGGCCAGAGCCTACAAACAACCTGGTTTCCAGCATCTATACCAAATTGGCTCTATACAACCTCAGAGAATGGGTGGACCTCGCAGGAGATAGGCCTTGAGTGGTTGCGCCGGCTCTTTCTACCAGAATCAGCGCCTAAGGGTAGCCAATACCGGCTACTCCTCTGCGACGCGCATAGTAGCCATGTGAATATTGAGTTCCTCTGGGCTTGCAAGCAGGCTCGAGTAGAGCTTCTATTTCTACCAGCTCATTCAACACACCTCCTACAGCCGCTAGATCTATCAGGGTTCTCGGTTATTAAGTCGAACTATAAAAATCACATACGCGACCTGGCGAGCCTCGACGACGCCGCGCCTATTAAGAAGGCGCGCTTTATTAGCTACTACCACCTAGCCAGAGAGGAAGGCCTCTCAGAGAGGGTGATTCGGGCTGGCTGGCGCGCTGCTGGTCTTGTTCCCTATAACCCTAATCAGGTACTTCTATCCTCACAGGTTATAGGCAGGCCAGCAACGCCGCCACGCCTACCTCAGGACCTCAACGCGATCAATACGCTCTATCGCACCCTCAGAAACCTCAGGACGTGTACGCAACTCAGAAACATATTGAGAGGTCACAAGAGCTATTAAAACCTACGCGCCAGGCATTCCAAAAAATGAGCAAGGCAATAGCTATTAGCAATAGTCGAGCAGCAAAGCAGGAATCAATAATCTCTCGCCTACAGTATCAACTAGAGGCTACTAGCTCTCAGAAAAAGCGGAAACGAATCACTGTAGATTACAACCAAAGATTTGCTGATATTGAGAGTATTAAGCGTACAGTTGATCAAGCTGCTGCTGCAGAAGCTTAGAGCTCTAGGCCTAGAGCTCAGAGGCGTGCTGTAGCTACAGGGAGGGCAGCGCCTGATACTACCTTTTAATCTATGTGCATGGAGTGGCAATTAGAATAGGCGTTAATAAAATACGCGTCTTTTTTGTGCGGGTGCGCGATTTGGTGGGGTGCGCGAGTACTAGGGGTGCGCGAGTTCCTTGTGCGCGAGCTTAGCGTGCTTAAGCAAGAGGGTGACCATAGGAACCTAGGGAGGAAGTGGTCTAATCACTTTTTGCGGCGCCACCTAGCTATTAAGATAAAGTTAGGCTGCTAGACTAACTAGGAACGCATAAATGCAGCTACTCTAGATAATATTAGGCACTTGTTTGACCTGTACGGGACCGTGAGCTAGATTCCTCCCCAACAGAGGTACAACGCCAACAAGGACGGCATTATAGAAGGCCAGGGTATTAATAGGCTTATTATTAACTTCTTATAGGAAAATCCAAACTCTATACTAGTTAAGATAGTAAATGCCTGTACTTGGACCTCTATAATAAAGTGTATCTCCGTGCTTAGTGTCGCTCTAGACCCCCTTATTATCTTTAAGGCTAAAAGCATCTAGGAGTAGTAGTTTAAGCGGGAGTTTTTGGCTTAATATTCTAGCTAGTATATTACCTTCTTGCAAAATAGATAGACAAGCAACGAAATTACTGTTAAGTGGCTAGAGAAGGTGTTCTTGCCCTAGACTAAGCCTAACAATCTATCTAAGGCACGGTTGCTTATTGTTAATAGTTATGGCAGTTATATCTCGAACGAATTTATAACTACATATTACCTAAATAATATTTACTTACTCTTTTTGCCTGCCTATACTTTATATGTACTCTAGCCTTTAGATCTTAGTTGTTTCTTAAGTCTAAAGGCAGCGTATTAGCGGTTCCTTAGCGAGTATATAGCTTTGACAGATGCAACAAAGGTTAGAAAGGCCAGATTTCTTGAATTTTATATAGAAGCGCGTAAAATTGGTCTTTGAGAGCAGTGCGTACGAGCTGGGTGGAAGGCGATAGGGCTGTATCCTAAGAGCGTGGATAAGCCCTTAGGTTCTTGGTGGGTCGTAGTGCGCCAACGGCCGTTGACACCCCCCTCTTCTACTATAGATATTAGGACGCTAAAACGCGGTGGCGACATTATAAAGCTATTTTCTAGGAAGAATAGCTCTCTAGCTATACAACAATATATTTAGCTTACTGCTACAGCGCTAGACTATATCGCAATAGAGATCTCTATAAAGGATTGTAAGATTACTTCCTTGCGCGAGTATATTAAGTAAGCAAATTCGCTAAAACGCTGCAAAGTTGTAATTAATCCAAATAATCGCTTTGTAAGTCTTGCAGAGGTTCTCTCTTAGACTAATTAGGAGGCCTCCTAACGTGTTCGCAAGGCGAGAAGCCTAACATAGGAGGTAAAGAAGAGTTGCTCTAAGGAGGAAGCGAAGCAGGCATTGGTTCGACGTTTAGCACGGGATTAACAACTAATATAACAGTATCTTGCCCGTAATTTAAGTGTAGACAAAGAAAGTGATTAAAGCTCTTTAAATGCAGTTTATTTTGTGTTTTTAGAAATTTATTTGATAAAGTTGTGAACACATTCGTAACTAGGGTGGTGACGGCGGCGGGGCTTTGCAGGGTGTCGGAAACACGGGGCTGTTGGAAACTAGGACTCTTGGCTTACCTATTAACCTTCGCACTGCCTAGACTAAAGCCAATAACTACTACGCTAAACTTAATATAAGTTCTTACCTATATACTACTACAATTCTTCACCCATACTATAAGCGCTACTATAATCGTAGCTAGCACAAAAAGCTAGACTAGTTAGCAAAAAACAACACTATGTTTAAGCAGCTTTGGCGGCAATACAGGCTAACTAACGCGCTAAAAAGCAGTCTAGCTATGCAGTCTAGCGATCTTAAAGACGCTATTACCGCAATAGCTAACGCTAACAATAACAACAACAACAATAAGAATATGGATAAATATAAGCAGTAGAAGAAACTAGAGCTAAAATAGACGCGCGAGCAGCTTAAAGATAGTTACTACCCTATCTATTACTAGATTAAACTAGCGCTAAAATACTCTAATTTATCGCGCTTAGTAATTAACATTCTAATAATCCCCACCTCTAGCTACAAGTGCAAGCGCCTTTTTAGCAAGCCTAATAATCTATTAGAGCCAAAAAGACGCAAAATTAAAGCTTTGTTGCTAGCAGCTTTATAATATATTCGAGCTTAGCAGCAAGCTAGTTTTAAACGCCCAGCTAATAGTATCGCTAAGAAGCTTAAAGCACTAGTTACTAATAATAAGCTAGGCTAGCAATATAGGATATGCAACTAGGAGTTATCTTAGCAGTAATTTATACCTACTTTAACTCTATACAATATAAATTCTATTAAGCAAGCAAGCAAGTCTTAAGCAATTAGCACGAAAACTTCACCCAAGTTAAGTAAGTCAAGTTCCTAAGAAGCTGAAATATAAGCAAGTTAAGTTCGAGCTTAAAACTTGCTTAACTTACTTGTTAACAAGTCTGGGTGCAAGTAATAGAGACGAGAAAGAGGGTACTTAGAAAGAAGCATCTAGATACACTAAGTAGCATAGGTAATCTAATATTAACGTATAGGAATTAAGGCTAGTAGAAGAAGGCTAAAGAGCTGTTTGTGCAAGTAATAGAGACAAGAAAAAGGGTGCTTAGGGAGAAGTATTTAGACACGCTAACTAGTATAAACAATCTCGCGTTTACGTTAAAGGGTTAGGGACTTATAAATAAAGTCATCTTACTAATAGAGGACTGCTGCGGGCTGCAGACAGTAGTTTTGGGTTGTCGACATCCCTTTACTATATTATCTTACGAAACTCTTGCGACATGGCAGTTAGAGGCCATAGAACTTAGTAAGCAGGATAACACCTAGTAAGGGATAGGTGTGGCAAACAGATAGTCTCTAAAGCGGCAGGCTTAACGTAGCACAAAAACAGTATAGCTAAAAGTGCTATAGTTTGCCTATAAATTATTATAAGGTGCAGCCTATGTTAGATGGTACTTCGAGTTGCCACCGCTAGTAGGGAGAATAGCCAAACCACACTAACACAGAGCTTGCGCTAGAGGCGATAGTTTATAGATATGGCTAAAGAGAAGGTACTATAGTATATAGCTCTAGATAGTGTAGAATCTTACTAAGCATAATTATTACTATAGCTCTGCCACTTAGCACTTATCCCTTACAAATATGTATAATCTAAATCCTTATAACTATTAGAGGTCGTACTAAAGTATATCTCTACGGCCCTAGAGATTATAGTACTTATATAAGAAGCTATTAGTTATTTGGCCTCTTTGTATGCGCTTGTAACAACAGCGTTTTGCTAGAAACGCTTATTAAACCTATATGCCAAAGCGCAGGCTTTGATTTTCAGGCCCGCCGCACTCTACTTTAACTTATATCCTTCCCATTATATTGGATTCTCCTTTAATAAGCTAAGACTAGAGCCCGCTACGGCTTAGTCTAGGAATCGGCGCGCTAGTAGACTCGAGAAGCGCAAGGACGTAGAGGGCTTAATTGGGTTGTTCTATTAATTAGCGGAAGGGACAATAGCAGATATTAAAACTTAGAAGTGGCGTAATTATATGGCTCTATATTACAAAGTAGGTATTACTGTGCGTTAGACTGCATCTCGAGGTGTGTAGGATTGCTGTGTTAAAGCTAGTTTTGCCGCTAGAAGCGTATTAGCTGACTATATAAGCATGGGCCATATCTTCTTACTACTTCTAATTCTAGTTAGATTTAACAATAATCTAGACGCTTATATAACTCACATAGCTACATATTTTATAATAAATTACCTACTAGTGTATAAGGTAAGACTTACGGAGTCATGGCGCATTAGCCCAGATTAGTGATTCGCTTCCACTAAAAGTACTAATTAGTAGGGTAGTGTTGCATAAAATCGCGCCCTATAGCGCGCATAGGGCTAATAATAACTTCCTAGTATTAAAGAGAGATTGCGAGGGTAGGATAAGCCTATTCTACAAAATTTTAGAGCAATAAGGACTTAAGTTTAGCGCTGTAGGGAGAGAAGTCTATTACGCCACAAAAGAAGGCGCTACTATGGGTCACTACCTAGTGCACAGCCCTACCTAGTGCATAGTTTCTAGATGCTCACACCCATAACTTTTGTAGCTATAGAGTCGCATATATATTATATTATCGCGAGATTTTTTAGTGGATGGCTTTTAAGGACCTATTTAATTAATTAGTAACGATAAACTACGTGCGATACCTCTGTGGGAGGCGTGCTTTACGGGTGCGCGTGGCAGGGCCAGGTGTAGGCACCACATTAACTACAAATAATATATCCACACTAACATTTTCTATTTCTTTAGTAACTTAAGGAGGTAATGTAAAGGTATTTTTACAGCGTCTATTACCTTTTTTAGAGAATTATATATCTTGTTAGAGTTGCTTTTTGGCTTCGCGTGCAATTCTAGCTTCTTTGCGCTGCACAGCCTTCTCGCGCTATTCTTAAAGGCGTATTTCTTTGGCTACCTCTCTTATGCGCTGCCTCTCTTTAAGCATAGTAGTCTTCTCCTACTTCTACTACTCCCTACGCTTAATCTTCTTAGACTTCTATTGTTATAGTAGCTGCTTATTAGCATCCTTTTGTGCTTAGCGATCGCGGGCGTTCTTAACTTTAGATGGCGACTAGAATATAGCTCCACTATTATACTCCTGCAGTGCCTTAAATAATAGAGGCCTGCTACGTTAATGGCGCTTCTTTTTATTAACAAAGGCCCCTCTAAGTCGCTTATTTTTATACTAGAGGAGCTGTTTTTGTACAGCCATTACGTGAATTGTCTAGCTTAGCTGTTAGGAGCGTCGATTATAGATATCCTCTACTACCTAGCGCAGTAATCGCTCAATTATTCTCTAATCTAAAGCGCTAAGTACAGAAGTAGTACTATTGCTTAATAAGGGCCTCTTAGTCTCCTCTATTTTAAACTTCTTAAGTATAGCCTCTGAGTCTAATAGCAAAAGCCCTGTGACTTAAAAAGCTATTAAGATCGTCTTTTCCTTAAACGTTATATGCCAGGCCTTATAGAACAAGTGGAAGAAGTCTCTTTTTATAATCGCGGAGATACCCTAATAGCTATATATAAACTTAGAGAGCTTGTTTAAGTAGGCAGTTAATAGAGGCTTAAAAAGGCAGACATTAAGCGGCTGCAAGGTGTGGGTAGCGTGGGGAGGATAGATGGCCAGAAGAATCTAATTATCGTCGCAAAACTTAATAAACTTGTCAGATTTAATGGTTGAATGCGATAATGCGCCTTAATAGATAATAATGATTGTATTGTGTTTTTGTGTCCACCGTGTTCGGCTGGTTCTGACTTCTTCGCTAGTGTGCCAAGCTAGGTGGTCCCTGCTTTATTGTACAGATCCAACCTCAACGCGCTTGTTCTATCTAATAGCTGCATATCTGACACACCCCCTTAGCTTGGAAGATCCTTGCAAGCTAAACTATTTAGCAGCCTGTTATCCTAAAGTAAGGTTATTAAGGTGCCCTTGAATTTCCTTAAGAGGTGCTTTATTCGCTACTTTGCGTTCTGTTATCTTAATTAGCCCAAGTTGGGTTAGGAACCCTTTCCACTTGTTGACTGGGAGGACCTTTGTAAAGCTGTTGGCGATCATTTCTGCCAATTGTACGTACTCCACCTTGATCTTTCTAGTAGAGACTTTCTGTCTTAACTAGTGATTGTGAATGTCGACGTGTCGTAGTTTAGTCTAAAGCCTAGATATCTCCTTAGTGACTAGTCGAATAGTTTGCTTATTATTGTATTGGATAGTAATTGACAATGAGCGCAGTTTAATCTGCAGTTCGTCTAGTAGTCTTGATATAAAGATTGCTTCCTTGGCCACTTGCGATAAGGTGAGAAGCTCTGCTTTAGTTGTCGAAGTTGTGACAGTGTCTTGTTTGCTTGCTTTCTAGGCAATAAGTTTGTTAAATAGCTTAATAGCGTATTCTTGTAAGCTCTTTCTGTCCAGTGTGTTGTTAGTAAATGAGGTATTGCTGGCTACTTGAAGGCAGTTGCCTCCTCTAAGCTGCAGTGCTCTCTATCTGGTGCTTGATAAGTATAGTAGTACTTAATTAGCGGCATTGTGATGTTCTAAGCCCGGATTTGATAGGAATTGAGCTAGCCTTAAGGTTGCAAAGGCTATGTCCGGTTAAGTTGTTACTGCCGCGAATAGAAGCGATCCGATCTTGCGTTAGTATTTGTTGATTTCTAAGGGTGTCGCTAAGCTGTCTTGTGGTTTTAGCTTAATAGCTGCCATTAGGGTGTTGTGTCGAATATCCCTCTTGTTAACTAATCGACTGATCTTGTCTAAGTAGGCAGCCTAAGAGAGTTGAATTGTCCTAGTCTTTTAATCTCTAATAATCTCTACGCTAAGGAACCACTAAAGGTTGTTTCCTCCACTTAAGGTGTATTTTTCTTATAGGCGCTTAATTGCTTGTTAGGCTTCTTTCTCTTTCTGCTTGTAAAAAGCTAAGATAATATTGTTAACGTAGAAGAAGACGATAATTCCGTCTTTAAGAAGGCAGCATGGCTTGTGAGGCACTGTCTAGAAACCTAGAGCTTTAAGTGTTAAAGTAAACTCTTTCTGCTAGAGGAGTGGTGAGATCTAAAGACTATATAAAGCCTTGTTAACTTGAAGTATTGTTCTAGGCTTCTAATAGCCATAGGGCATTCTTATATATACCTCTTAGTCTATACTTGCATGGACGAAAGCGTTTGTAACGTCGTATTGCTTGAGCTCTATATTATAGTAAGCTGCTATTGCCACTAGCATTTGGAACGACCTGCTGGCAAGCGTGGCTGTATAAGTGTCTTAAGAGGTAATATTCTATTGTTAATCGCCCCAGACAACTAGCTGTGCCTTGCACTTTAGCAAGCGATGGTGTTTGTTAAGCTTGTAGGTGTATACCTATATATAGTTAAGGATCTGCTGTCCTGTTAGTTTGATCTTCTTTATTAGTACTTCTAACTATGATTTTATTTGTTTGTGGCTTGCGAGGTGATCCCGCTCTGCTTCTTTAAACAATTCGCCCATTAGGTGATCCTTAAGCTTGGTACGGCATATTGGCAGAGGTGGGAGTTGACTTTGATAGGGCTTTAAGCCTTTGGCGAGCGTTCTTATTATCTTAGCCTTGTCTATAACATCCCTTCTATATTTCCTAACGTGGCTAGCTTGAGTTCCTGCCATAAAGGCGGCTGCCTAGGGGACAGTTTTGGATGACCCTTTTAGGTTTATTTCTAATTTATTTTTAGCTATTAACTACGTAAGTAATGCCGCAGGTAGTGGTGTAGTTAGAGAAGTTGGATAGTTGTCCCTAATCTTCACTCCTTAGTAGTAGCCTAGTGGGTCTACTTCGCCTTAGGGATTTAATAAGCCTCCAACAGTGTCGTCTTTATAGAAGGACTCTGTCTCTGGTTAATAACTTAGTGTTAGGAGTTTAATCGTTCTTACATATATGGCAATTTCCTCTAGTGTACTGTGCATAAGGTTATCTATAAGGTCCTTAGTTTTGCCACTAAAGACAGTTTGTTTATCGAAGATAACATCGCGGGTGCTTATCACCTTAGCAAGTGACAGTATCTAAATTCGATAGATGTTTAAGGACTAGTATCCTACTAGGTAACTAATTTAAGCCTTTAGGTCTAGGCGTTATAGCCTTAATTTATCTTAATGTGTATTATCCGTTATTATAAACGCTTTGCAGCCATACGCTTTAAGGTAAGCAAGGTTAGGTTTCTTAATTAAGGTGACTACTCTGTTGTTTAGAGCAACTCGTGTGAAGAATATCTTGTATGGCGTTTTCTAGTTGTTCGCATAATTTGGTGTTTAATTATAGAGGTATACTGCAGCTCTTGTGACTTTAGGCCATAGTTTCTAGGGTAGGTTGGCATTGAGACGCATCGCGCGCGATTTCTCTTTGTTCACACCCCCTAAGTGTTTGGCACCTTTATTTTAAGCTTGTGTATCTGGGGCGAAAGGCTTAATAGTAATTCCTTGTGATGCCAACTAGCGCTCGATTTCCGGTTTTACTATCGTGATCTCGTTGTTCGCTTTAATGACCTTGACCGTAATATTGTAATGGTTTTTAAGGAAGAGAAAGAAGTTTAATAGAAGTTTAATAACTAACTTTACTAGTTAATTATCTTTAAAATAAAAGTCCTATTGCAGGCCTAAGTACCTGTTAGTGACAAGCATCTAGCTCCTTTCGCTAGTGCTACTTTGCGCCTTGTAGGCATAAAAGTCGATAGCTAGTCTTTCTCCTAGTCCTTTATTGTTAATTCGCGGTGCTTAGCTAATTTGTCGCCAGATCTTTGCTTTCCTATAGAAGTCGCATTGAACTATTGTAACTCCCTTAACTCGCACCCCTTTAGCTTGCTGCACAAGATGTTTAATAGCTGCTAGTCTAGGGTGTCCTAGTCTCTTGTGCTATAATTTGGCTGAGGCCCTTTGTAGTGCTTCTTTTGTTTGTAATGTATTCTTGTAGATGTGATATAAAGTGGGTAGTAGCGGATTATACTCAAGTACCTATTAACCGTGTATCTTAGATAGTTTTCCGATAATCTTGTCGTCTAGTCCTTTTAGCGTAGTTGGGTCTGTTTGCGTATCCTACTAGATTCCTCTATGCCTTAGTAGTTGAAGGGAGACTAGGTTGTATAGGAGGTCTAGACAGATAGCCACATTATGTAGAACCAACGTAGTTGTTTCATGTTGGCCTCTTAGTGTTAAGTTAACAGAGCTATAGCCTTTTATCTATATCTTTGTATTGCCAGCCCATATATAATCTTCGGACGTAGGTAGACAGAAGTTATAGATATAGTTGGGGTTGTTTATAATGTAGCAAGTTAATCCTAAATTAAGAATAAACAAGCGCTTTAGCGGGTAATTAGACACTTCTATTTCTATTAGCGCTGATATAAACGCAGCGTTAACGTTTGATATTCTCTATCCCTCTAGTCAGTCCTTAGGGGACTCGAGGATCTTAGGTGTGGGCGTATACGATTGTTTAATGTTTGGTGTTTTTAATCTTAGTCTGCTTTGTCCTCTTAACAGTCCTTAAAATTTGGGATTGTGCTCGCGCTTTAATGCGACGAGTTCTTCGATCTTTTTGTTTAGTTTCCACTACTTAGGAGCTTTGTCTGCATTAATATAGAAGCAATCCTAGAGTCTATAGCAATGTCTACACGCAGGACATTTAGCGCCTTCTGTTTTTGCAGGTTTTTAGACTAAGGATAAGTTCTTATTATCTTTTTGGTCATTACGTTAATATCGGGGTCTGCCCCATTTTCTAGATAGTGCTGCTTCGGCATCAATGCCCTGGGTGGTTTTCCCACTTTTAGTGAGGTATGACAAGTTATCTGCCACAAATGCGGCCTTGTGCTTCCCTGTTCGAGGGGTTGGATAATTTAACATTATATGCTCTTAGAAGCGCTTTATTATTTCTTTCTAATTTATGCCAGGTGTGAATTGTCCGCTATCCTAAAAGGTTGTAGACTAATTAGGCGCAACTTTGTTTATAGTAGTCAGAAAGTCCTTTGTAATCACATCGATCTGTGTTATCTTAGGGACATTACTTATCTCCGCTTCTATAGCTGCTTAATTATATTCAGCAAGCTATGTGTCCTAATTCGACGCGTTTCTCATTGGTCTGAGGGATGTAAGGTATTAGTCGCGGGCTCGTTCTCTCTTAAATCGTTTGTTAACGCCAACCGTGGCTTTGAGGTTCGTAATCCACTGTCTTAGTGGTTGATCTAGGAGGCAGCAAGTGCGCTAAAGATGTAGGCTGATAGTAGCCTAAATATAAACAATAATTTGCTAGAGGCTTGTTTGCTTCTTTTTAAAATTATATTGATTGTTCTTATACTGCTTAGTAAGAATCTTATAATACTTAAGATCTTCTTTAAACGCCTTAAGTCCTGCTGCTAACAGTTTAGACTGCCTTATTAGGATGCTAACGTTCGCTGCTAGAGTATACCTATTAATTAGCGGCGCCCTTAGGGCTATAGGTTTAGGTTTTATTGGGATATTTGACGTAGGATCGACTTTTGGCCAGATGCGATATGCGACGCATCTAGACTAAAGTTGCATTATCTATGCCCTATAGTTGGTGTGGTCTCGAAGAGTTACTGTCGGGTCACGCTGGGGTAGTGCAGCCATTTTGGTATCGATTAAGGCAGTAAGACTCTTAATTGTCAGATTTAATGGTTGAATGCGATGATGCGCCTTAATAGATAATGATGATTGTATTGTGTTTTTGTGTCCACCGTGTTCGGCTGGTTCTGACTTCTTCGCTACCCTGCCGAGACAGTCAGTGCAACGCGACAGTCAATGCAACACTTTTTACTAGGAAAATCAAGAAAAATAGAGATTTTTAAAGACTTATTACTCTATAACTATAATATATTATTAAAAACTTCTAATATATTTAATACTTTAAATTTTATTCTCTATATTACTAGAATTTTACTTCTTTTTAATATTATAGTTTTTAATTATTTATAAAAAACTAGTAAAATCTATAATTTTAAAATTAAAAAGTAATAATTATTTAGTAAGGAAGTATAGTATATAGAGTATCTTTAATATAGAAGTTATTTAGATTTATAATATATTTAATAAGTTAATCTATCTATATTAAAAATATATAGAAAAAAAAGTAGTATATAATCTAACTACTTAGTTATATTTTAAATCTAAATAACTTCTATATTAAAGATACTCTATATACTATACTTCCTTACTAAATAATTATTACTTTTTAATTTTAAAATTATAGATTTTACTAGTTTTTTATAAATAATTAAAAACTATAATTGTCAGATTGGATAGGTGATCCGAACAACTATCGTGGGTGGCAGGAGAGAGATGAAACAGCCCCTACCCAAATAGGGATAGTATGGAGGATTAGCCAAGAACCAAAACAGCGCACAAGCAAACCTCGAGAGAGGAGACACACAATCAACAGAATGAGCCGATCTCAACACTTATTAAAATTAAACCACCTTTCATCTTATTTATTAAGAATACCCTTATATCTGACAATTAAGAGTCTCAGTGCCTCTACCTTGAACACCGGAACAACCAGAACGCCGATACAACTCGAGCCGAAACGACGCGACGTCGCACAGAACGATAAAAATCCATCAAGATGTCAACTACCCCGAATCGCGACCCCACAGTAATCCTTATGGACCATACCCAGTGGATCAAGTGGATCGCACAACTGGAGTCGAAGTGTGTGTCGTTGAACGTCTGGTCGAAGATCGACCCCAAACAGATGGCCTAGCCACTCGCCGAACCTATCGCCCCAATCAGGCCCTTGATAGCCGACTATTAACCAGCTACAGCGGCGATAAACCAACATCAAACCCAATACCGAGCGAATCACGGGCAGCACGCAGTGATACCCCCGTTTGTACCGGCTCGACCGTCCGACCTCTCGAACGCCGGCAAGACCTCATACAAAGAAGACGTAGACGACTTCAAGTCCATTTTTGAAGAATACAAGGTCCTCGATCAGAAACATTAACGAGAACAAACCCACTTCTCTCAGGTCACCGACTTCATTTGGACGACAGTATCCTTATACCTATTCACCAACTGCTGCAAGCCGTCCCAACCATATCGAAGCTGGATAATCAAACTCGCCGCTACTGTAGGCGTGAGATCAGAGGACGAGCTCAACAAAGCAAGGGAACGATACCAAGCAGCCTTTAAACCAATGAGGACAACAGCCCATTGGGACACCTGGCTTACTGAAGTGGACCACGCGGTTACAGAAGCCAAAGCGACTGGTGTACCCGACTGCCTGAACGATCAATTCATCAAGAACGACTTCGTGAAAGCTACAGCAAAGAATTTCCAAGGATGGACAATCTCATTTATGGAAAACGGCCTCCCAGATCCTACGGTGACGGCCACCGACATGTTCCTACAATTTAGAAAACAAGCCAACCTACTATACCTAGCCAAGAGCAAATCGTCCAGAGCAGCCTTCTCAGCTGGAGGACCAACCCTCGCTAGAGAAGAAGCTAATAATAATGCCGATACCAAACCAACTCGCGGAAGAGGTCGTAACCAACGTCAAAAGCGCAGTTATCGCGATAGTGATACGATCGACCATACAACACAGAAGTGTAAGGCTTGTAATGGACCACATGATCTCAACAAGTGTTGGTATGCAATGCCAGAGACAGCGCCTCCAAATTGGAGAGCCCAAGACGGCGTCAAGAGAATGGCTCAAGAAAGGATTAGCAACAATACTAAACTTTAGGAGGAAATACGCTCAGCGAAAAGGCCACAATCGAAGACCCTAGCTCTCAAGAAGTCGCACTTAGCGACTCCAACAATAGAAGCTTCCACAGAGGAGTGACTACATAGAAGGCAAATTGGAGAGGTTAATATTGCAATAGCCGCCGCCTCTTTTATGACGAAACAGTCAAGGTACCCACTTGAACGATCCTTTATCCTCGACTTAGGGACAACGTGCCATGTAGCAAATAATATCAGACAATTCACGAACACTCGGCCACCCACACCAGGAGATTTCTTATAGGCAGGGAACTCACGCGTATGGATTATGGCATATGGCTTACTATATGTAAGAGTGAAGACTGCAGGCTCAACACGCCGCCTTTACCTCAGAGATATGGCCTTCTGCCCAGACCTACACTGTAACCTTGTCTCATTTAGAGTACTCCGACAACAAGGCCTATGGTGGGATACCAAGTCAAACCCTACCGTACTACGCCGATACAACGATAGCGCTGTTGCGCTCCTTGAAGAACGATACGGACAATGGGTTGTTAAGTACAACAATGTCTCTGAGCCAAAATCAACCTTTGCAACAACCAAAGCACGCACAATTAAGCCGCGACAACGAGCGAGCGGTGAGATGTGGCACAAACGACTGGGACACCCAGGACCTTAGGCACTTGAGCACCTCGTGCATCACTCTGAGGGGGTGAAGATTGTTGGCATTCCTACCGTCAAGTGCGACGCATGTGGAAGATCAAAGTCTAAGCGACAGATAAGAAGAACCCCCGAACAATCCTAGAAGGTCCAGGAGAGCGAATAGCCCTAGACTTTCATGATTACGAAGAAGGGAGTAACACAAAGGAGAAGAGCCAAATGCTAATCATGTGCAGAGTTACCGGTATGCTATGGGATTTCTATTTCAAAGACAACCGACCTGCCAGATCAATCATTAAAACCCTCCAAACATTTATCACATTTATGAAGAATCAATTTGGGATTGCGGTCAAAGTCATTGAGACTGATAATGAGACGTTTCGCTCAGCCGAAGCCCAGAGGTGGAGGGACGAGCAAGGTATAGCAGTGGAGCCCTCAGCACCTGATACCTAAGCCCAAAACGGCGGAGCTGAACGCTCAGGGGTGTGGTAAAGGAGAAAGCTCGTGCAATGCGCCTTGACGCGAATCTACCATGGGAAGTATGGCCTGAAGTGACTCGAACCGCCGTATACCTATACAATCGAACACCCAAGTATTCGAATCGCTGGAAGACGCCCTATGAAGCGTTCTTTACCGCTGTCGCCTTTCAAAATGGGATAGTCACGTCCCCACGCAAACCAAACCAATCCCATCTACAAGCATATGGCTGCAAGGCCTTTGCCATAACGGATGATACGAAGCGTGGCAAAGGACGTCTACAAAGACTCGACCCAAAGGCATGGATTGGATACTTAGTAGGTTACGTTTCCTTAAACATCTTCAGGATATGGATACTGTCGATGGGTAAGGTCATCAGCACCCGCGACGTAGTGTTCGACGAAGATAGCATCTTCAACGGAGACATGAAACACATTATGGACAATCTTATGCACAGTACCCTTGAAGAAATTGCAACTTGGATTAGGACGATAGAGCTACCGCCTTCACTATCACAACAGAACGATGCTACAAGCAGGTTCTATGAGGATGAAGCGACGGACGACTCTCCTTCTGAGCAAGTGGGGACACCCCAGTACGACGAGCGCGGGAAGAAGGTCATACCCTACCCGACGCCGCCAAGTACACCACCACCAGCAGCCTTATTAGCGCAACTAATGAGCTTAGATGGATACGAGCAGTGCCCTAACTCGCTGCCCAGCGCTAGAGATGATCAGGAGCTAGATCCAGCCCTGCCTCGCCCTGGAGGAATACAGCCTGTTGAGAGAGCCCTCCTACGTGAAGAGGAAGGAAAGCTGGTTGATCCCCAGTTGCCCCTCTCTCACGACCTGGACAGACTCCGATCTCCACTCAGTTCCTTACCTAGTGAAGCGAAAGCCACTGCACCATGGACCGCAGCCTTCATGGCCGGTACTAAAGCAGGTCATGTTTGTGAAGTAGAGGGGAAGAAACTAGATAACGCAAGCATTGAACGCATAATAATAAAGGGCTATCAGCCTCATTACAGCGAACTGTCACCAGCACCTCCTCCGAACGGGCTCAAGCCTACGCACCCACTCTACATGCTCTTTAAGAAAGCTGAGGAAGAACACCTCGATAGCCACAAACAAACGAAGTCATGGACTGAGGTGCCCACTATTCAGGCAAGACGAGAAGGAATCCAGATACTGGATTCAATGTGGGTATACACCTACAAGCTCGATCAGCACCACCACTTCCAGAAGTGTAAGGCAAGACTAGTTGTCCGAGGCGATTAACAGAACAATGTTACCGCCTAAGAGACCTATGCCGCCACACTCGCAGAAAGATCGTTTAGGATGCTGATGGCTATTGCTGCTCAGTTTAACCTAGAGCTAAAGCAGTACGACATGACCAACGCTTTCGTACATGCATTGATTGATCGTGTTATCTACATGCGAATGCCACGCGGGTATGCACGTCCAGGCACGATACTTCAGCTTCAAAAGGCGCTGTATGGCCTGCGGATCTCACCCTTACTATGGCAAAGGGACTTCACCACCTACCTCACAGAGCTTGGTTTCTCTGTAGTTCCACACGAACCATGTTGCATGGTACGAAAAGGGGTGTTTATCTTCTTCTACGTTGATGATATCATTCTTGCGTATCACCCACGAAACCGTACACTAGCAGACCAGGTCGTGAAGGATCTCCAGAAGAAATACAGCCTAACAGGAGGAGGGGATTTGAGATGGTTCCTTGGAATAGAGGTGATGAGAGACCGAACCCAGCAGAAGATATGGCTATCGCAAGCCGCGTATATCGACAAAATCGTCCAACTCGCAACTGATCATGACCTTCGCCACAATACCCCAATGGCTCGAATAGAGCTTACTGGCCGCACAGACCTCGCAACACATAGAGAGATCAACCTGTACTAACGCAAAATTGGCTCCCTACTCTTTGTAGCGGTGAATACACGCCCTGACGTTGCATTCGCTGTCTCGCGACTCGCCCGCTTCCTTACCAATCCAAGCCCAACACATCAACAAGCGACTGACCGCGTCCTCTTGTACCTACACTCTACACGAATATACGCCCTAGAGTTTGGAGGAGACAATAGTCTTATTATAGCTAGCGACGTATCGTTTACAGACAACACAATGGATAGGAAGAGTTCCTAAGGGTACGCAATTAAACTATTTAGCGGCCTTATCGCCTGGCGAGCCAATAAGCAGGACACGGTTACCACTTCGACAACTGAGGCAGAGCTCCTAGCACTATCCCAAGTAGCTAAGGAAGCTATGTTTACACGGATGCTGCTTAACAAACTTCAAGTAACACTGGAAGACCTAGTAATTACTATTCAGTGCGACAACAAGCAGACGATTCAGCTAATCAACGAGGAGATCTCTCAGCTGACGACCAAGCTCCAACATGTGGATATCCACAATCACTGGCTACGACAGGAGGCAAAGAGGAAGTCAATTAGAGTGACATATGTCCCCTCGAGCGATATAATCGCCGATGGATTCACTAAGACCCTTCCTGTTAGGACCTGGCCCCAGTTCCTAAGCCAAGTAGGACTGGCAAACGTGAAGGACCGCATGATCGTAGAGCAAGGAGAGATAGATGCGATAACACGAAAGATTGAAGCTTTAGGGAGAACGGTAGATGCTAAGACATCCCGGATCACCTAAGAATGAATGGTGAACAGCTCAAGGCGAGGTCGCCGAGCTAAGGGGGTGTGTCAGATTGGATAGGTGATCCGAACAACTATCGTGGGTGGCAGGAGAGAGATGAAACAGCCCCTACCCAAATAGGGATAGTATGGAGGATTAGCCAAGAACCAAAACAGCGCACAAGCAAACCTTGAGAGAGGAGACACACAATCAACAGAATGAGCCGATCTCAACACTTATTAAAATTAAACCACCTTTCATCTTATTTATTAAGAATACCCTTATATCTGACAATAATATTAAAAAGAAGTAAAATTCTAGTAATATAGAGAATAAAATTTAAAGTATTAAATATATTAGAAGTTTTTAATAATATATTATAGTTATAGAGTAATAAGTCTTTAAAAATCTCTATTTTTCTTGATTTTCCTAGTAAAAAGTGTTGCATTGACTGTCGCGTTGCACTGACTGTCTCGGCAGGGTACCCGTTTTTCTCGCTTGACGCACGGGCTCACCTGACGCACACTTTTTCAAAAATCCCCACAATTAAAATAGATGTAGCTCCACTAATATGGACCCAATTAAGCAGGCGCTAGCATCTTTGAAATCCTTAGAGCTTGGAGGAAAAGTTAATATTGCGCAGACAGCAAAAAAGTATGGTGTTGAACGATCTACGCTATCGCGAAGGTGGCGCGGTGTACAGGGCTCCCATGCAGCCTAATATGAGAATCAACGACTTCTCAACGACCGTTAGGAGCTAGAGCTGGTACAATACGTTGACGAGCTCTGCCAGCGAGGGCTACCGCCTATAAGAAACATGCTACGCAACTTTGCTACTAAAATAAGTAGCAAACAAGTGGGAAGCTCTTGGCTAGATTAGTTTATTAAGCGTCACCATCTCAACCTAGTATCAAAATAGACGAATAGCATGGACAAGGATAGGAAGAGAGCTAATTCTGCCTTTAAGTACGCACTCTATTTCGAGCTCTTGAAGCGTAAGATCGAGCAGTACGAGATTGAGCCACAGCACACCTACAATATAGACAAGAAGGGCTTCCTTATTAGCGTACTATCAAAGATGAAGCGGGTGTTCTCTTAACAGAGGTATTAGGAGGGGGGAACTAGGCAAATGATTTAGGACAGTAATTGTAAATAGATTACGACAATTGCTTGTATATACGCTAATAGATCGTCTCTATCCCTAGGCCTTATCTACTAGGCTGTCTTAGGCAATATTTAAGACTTATAGCTACAGGATTTTAATCCTACAATACACACAGCCTTCTTTGCTTCCTCTCCTAGCGGATAGACAAATAATAACCTTAGGCTTTAATAGTTAAAGACTATCTTTAATCAAGAGACTAAATTAAAGGTTTAACCGCGATAGTATTAACTGCTTATCCTTAATGGCCATAGCTCCCACATTAATATGAAGTTTATTAAGTACTGCGACGACAATAAGATTCTCCTAGCAGTCTATCCTCCTCATAGTACTCATACGCTGCAGCCGCTTAACGTCACTCTGTTTAGGCCACTCTCACAAGCCTACTCGTACGAGGTAGCACGATTTATGGAGGAATCTCAAGCCTTCTTTGCACTTACTAAGCGAGACTTCTTTCGCATATTCTAGACTGCGTAGGAGAAAGCTTTTACTGCAAAGAATATCCTCTCTAGCTTTAAATTATATAGCCTTTACCCCTTTAAGCCAGAGGTTATCTTGGAACGATTTAGCCACACTAAGGCTAAGAGACTATTATCCAGCGAGAGCTCGAGGTCTGTCCTTATAGCTAACAATTGGAGGAAGGTTACTAAGATTCTATAAGCAGTTGTTAACAATGTATATAACTCCAAGGCTAAGCTGCTCTTACAAACAATCCACTCGCTCTCTACTTAAAATATAATATTAAAACTTAAGGTTTAAGGCCTTAAAAAAGCGCTAGTTAACAAGAAGAAGCGTTGGAAGAGAGGCAAAGCGCTCCAGCTTAAGCAGCCTCTAGTTTAGGATAGTAGTGCTATCTTTTAGAGCCTAAACAAGGTGCAGCTAGCGCGTGAGCGTGAAACTCAAAAGGCAGAGGCAGCAGAGGCAGAGAGGCTCCAAAAAGAGGAGGATAGTCAGCGCAAGGCAATTAAGAAAGCTAAGAAGCAACAAGCTTTAGAGGAGAGGCGTTATATAAAGGCTATTGCAAAGGAGATCCGGCTTCAAGAGCAAGCGCAGAAGCAGCAGGAAAAGAAGGATAATAGACAGGCTCGGCTTGCTGCTGCGCAGCTTCAAAAGGACATCCAATTTGCTAAACAGGCTAGAAAAGTAAGAAAGCAGCAGTCTATTGTCCCTTAGGAGGTTCATGGCAGCGAGCAATTAGTTGTTGAGGTCATTAAGGCCCCGCAGGCGACAAATCGTCGGGGGCGGCATATTAACCTCCCTACAAGATATCGTGATTAGATAATTGAGTAGACTTTTTCGCCATACTTGATTGCCTACTACTGTTCAAAATTAGACGATATAGAGATTTGTGTGAGGCTCAGTAGCTTCAAAAGCATTTGACGATGTTCGGCAAAAACCGTGCGCCAGGTGAGCCCGTGCGTCAGGCGAGAAAAACGGGTAGTGTGCCAAGCCAGGTGGTCCCTGCTTTATTGTACAGATCCAACCTCAACGCGCTTGTTCTATCTAACAGCTGCATATCTGACAAAACTCTATTAATATATAACATATTCTATCAGTAGCCCGGACAGATCAGTAGCCCGGACAGTTTTTCTTGGCAACTTCGAGGTCCCTCATAACTCATTATAGAACACCACCAACGTTACTTCATAGTGACTCATAATAACCTACTATAACTTACAATATACCAAGTTACTATTTAATCTACTTTTTACGTCGTGCAGCCTCTTTGCGCGGCTGCTGCAGCCGCGCAAAGCTAAGGAGTCTTTCTTGGCAATACGAACTTACAACAAGACTCCCTATAATATACGATATATTATCTACTATACTATACGTAGGCAATATATAGTATACTTATTGTGATTTGCAGTGAAGCATACTATATCTTAAGTAGTACTTTATCTGATTTTTAGTCACTAAGTGCTTACTATTGCAAGATGAAGTTAACCCGTCATTTTTGGCCTTATAGTAACCTATAATAAAATCACTCTGATTTACTATTAACACTATCTGAAAATAAGCCGCTAAGGGTAACATCTAACTCCTCCTCTATCTCTTTATCTATCTAACAGGTCCTTGAGTTGTGCCTAGGCTCTCCGCACCTCCCACAGCGGCGTTGTGTTAAGGGACCTGCCTCTCCCTCACTACTACCTCGCGCCCTTTTCGACAACTTCACCCTAATAGAAGGGCTTTCTACTCCTAAATCTGCTTCCTAAGCAAAGCCTAGCGTCCTACCTTTCTGAATGCGCTTTCTTTTACGCGTTTTTCGCTTCGTTAGAACCTTAATTTGCTCCTTAAGTTCCTTAATACAGGTCTCTTGAAGTACACTATAGTAGAGCATAAGTTTAGCACCTTTTATAAGCTGTAAGTAGCTTAATTTAGCATTAGGTAGAGACCGAATAAAAGAGTCGCGTACAAGCTTTGACTAGGATCTAAACTTAAGGGTATTGCTTGGGGTCCTGGCTTGCCATAGTGTATCCGGTGGGGTACCCTGAGGTGGAGTGTGAATACGCACATTAAGGCAATCTACTACTACTAACGCATCTAAAGGAACAAGCCTAGAGGCCTTAAAGGCTTTCTTATAGTTTTCTAATATAAACACATTAAAAAACGCGTCGCGAAAGGCTGGTAGAAAGCCCTCTTTGTCGATATGAAAGACGCGTCGGCGCGCCAAGTCCCGCACGCGCTGGGAGTACTTCAGCTTTAGTAGCGCGAAACAGACCACATTAAGCGGCTGGAGGATATAAGATAAGTGCGCTAGCATACAGAGTGTTAGGATCTTCTGTTCTAGGCAATAATCCTTAAAATCCTAGGAGTGGTAGCTCTCATGGCTGTCCAGAATAAGTAACCTCTATAACCCCACTATGCGCGGCCTTGTATACGCGTTAAAGTGCTTTAACCACGCGACTCTAAGCTCGCTGTTAGTCTAGCCGGTCTTAAGCTAGCGTACAAGGATCCTGATCACCCGGTGTTTCTGATCACTCTACCAAAACGCGACACCTGCACAAAACGCGCGATATCTCAGCAACGCTGCTTATAATTGCCATTGACTACACATAGATTCAAGCGCTGCAGCTGCTGTAGCTATAGCAGCTGTTTCTGAGGTGCTTGATATAGTAGATCTACGTGGTTGGACTGCTGAAGCCTCAGCTGCGCGCATAGCCTCCCTAATACTCTCTACCTCTGCAAAGCGTTGATTTGGGTCTACTCGAACGCGCTTACGCTGACGCTGAGAGGTAGATATCTCTAGCTGCTGCTCAAGGCGTCTTTTCTCTGCTTCTAGGCCTGCAGCTCTAGTATTTGCAGCTGCTAGAGCCTTACCTGCTTTCTGTAGGAGCAGCCGGGTCGTACGACCTAGATTCTCAACGCTCTGGACGCTGCGCTGCGCTATATAGAGATCGTGAGGGCCCTGGGGAGTTGAGAGGAAGCTCTGGAGCTGCTGCTGAGGCTGCTGCTGACGTGTAGGCGTAGTAGGCCTCTGAGAGACCTGCGACGAGCTGAGCACGTGATTGATGTTGAATGGGCAGATACCAGATGCCTGCCAGCCAGCTCGAATCACACGCTCTGTGAAGCCTTCCTCCCTAGCTTGATGATAGCAGGTGATAAAGCGCTCCTTCTTGACAGGCGCAGCGTCGTCGAGTGATGCGAGCTCCTGGATCTGACGTCTGTAACTAGACTTGATTACAGAGAAAGGAGCAAGATCTAGAGGCTGTAGGACGTGTGAGGAGTGCGCAGGTAGGTATAAGAGCTTGATTCGATGCTGCTTGCAGAGCCAAAGGAAGTCTATATCAATATGGCTGCCGTGACCGTTGAGGATAAGAAGGCGGTACTGGCCATCACCTATAGCCGTCTCAGGTATGAATATACGCTGTAGCCACTCAACACCTATCGCTTTCGACGTCCATCCGTTCTCAGAGGTTGTATAGAGCCAGCTAGGCACGGATTTAGCTGGGAACCAGGTAGTCTGTAGGCTCTGGCCTTTGAAGATAACTGCGCAGCGTAGTTTCTGCCCTGTCGCCGATACGCACTCAATTATAGAGACCCACTCGCGATTCTCTGGAGACCGAATGTAAGCCTTCTTTTTCTGACTACTAGAGAGTACTCTAGTGTTTGTACATACTCCTAGAGCAACGCCAGTCTTATCCATATTGTATGTATTCTCCGCCTGTATGTTGAGCCGCTGTCGAGTCTGCTCATAGCGCTCTAGGAACGCGCGCAACTGCTCTGGAGTCGCTGCATCAGCTCTCTGAGCCTCTAGCTTTCTGCCGACTACAGAGGCGATACGTGGCTGGCGCTTGATAAAGTGGTATAGCCAGTGCTTGCCAACAGGACGATCGTCGCCGTTCATACGTAGGATTCGATTGGCCATTTCTCGCGCGCGAGCGTGTGAGGGAGGGCAGGCGCGCGCGTCTTCTTCAAGGATCCATTCTACTAGAAAGTCCTCCTGTCGAGGAGTTAATCGCTGCTGGTGCTGGTGACTGAGCGAGCTCGTTGTTACGCCACGGAGTCGCATCGATAGCGTAGACTGGGAGATGCCGTACGCCTTTGCAGCTGCACGCTGACTTGTATAAAGACCTGCAGCGAAATCGCGAATAGCGGATTGTATAGCATGCTCGCGGGCGTCCATATTGATGAGCGTTGTAGAGAGATATCGCGTGTTTTGTTCAGGTGTCGCGTTTTGATGGGGTGATCAGAAACACCGGGTGATCAGGATCCTTGTACGCTAGCTTAGAGACTAAGAGCTTCCAATTGCGGGGGATACTAGTCTCCTTATACCACGCTAAGATGTGGACTTGCCCTTTATAGATAATAAAGGGTGGGGCAGTATACCTAGCAGCGCAAATACTCTAAATCACTGTGACCCACTTGCGGTTGCCTGGCTGAACAAGCGTAGGTTAAGAACGTCTTTCTGAACTAGTTACAACCTTTATTAAGCTAATAACTCCTATCTAGAAGCCTGTCTTATTAAAGTTATAGATGTCTTTATTCTGCACTCTATACTTAGCTTTTGTATCCTCTACTAGCTAAAACTACGCGTTTATAACCTCTAGGTCTTCCTGTTGTATCCTCTGTTAGTCCTTCGCTCGATTAAAAGCTATTTTAAGCTCAGGTACGCGCTTTACAAAGCGCTGAGCCTAGCATTGTCCTATAGGGTCTCTGTGCTGCGCAGCTAGCAGTTTGTTGGCTATATCTTCTACCTTACCTAGCTGGGGTGCAAATCCTTGCGAATCTAGGTTAAGGATATACTGTATAAGCGTCTGCTCTTTAGTTGTGGTAAGCTTTGTCATGCCTAATTGTGTATCTGCTTGGGCAGTGATTCCGTTAATTTAATTGCTTAGTGTAGACTTTAGGATATTATATACTGCAGTAGCGCGTCGCAGGCTTAAAATTTGCTTATTCTGATAGGCGTGAAGGGCAAGCTCAATTTTGCCTTCTTGATTAGATAATAACGCGTCGTGTTGTTGAGACATTATGATTCATAGTGAAGTGTTGTGGTCTTGGCAAAAACTGTCCGGCGGACTACCGTGTCCGTGCGCGTAATGCCCGGATTCGCGTAATGCCCGCGCAACACCAAAACACCCTAACTTCAGCACGCGATAACTCCACCATTATGGATCCATATCAGGCTGCGATTGATGAGATAGAATCGCGAGAACCAGGAGAAGATTTTTCATATATAGAAGTTGCTGCTAGGCATAGGCTTAAACGATCTACGTTGGGTCGAAGGCATCGAGGGGTAACGCGCCCTAGGCAGGTCAAGAATATCAACCAGCTAAAACTCAACCTACAGCAAGAGCAGGAGCTCGTATAATATATTAAAGGACTCATAGAGAGACATATACCTTCCACTTAAGAGATAATACAGAACTTCGCCTCTACTATAGCAAAGGAGCCAGTCAGCGAGAGCTGGGTTACCCGCTTTATCAACCGACACAGCATTCAGCTTATCTTGTAATAGACAGTTGGCATGGACAGCAATCGCCACAAAGCTAATTTAGAGGATAAATATCGCCTCTATTTCAACCTCCTACACAGCAAGATCGATTAGTATCAGATAGATCCTCGTTATATCTACAATATGGACGAAAAAGGCTTCCTGATTGGTATTGTAGGTAGATCAAAACGAATATTCAGCAGACAAATGTGGGAGAAGAAGGAGGTTAGGGCATCGCTCCAGGATGGCAATCGCGCATAAATTACGCTCCTAGCATGTATCTGCGCTAATAGATCAGCTCTACCACTAAGCCTCATCTATAAGGCTGCAAACAAGGGCATCCAATTAAGCTGGGTAGAGGATATTAAGGCAGGAGAACAAGAAGTCTTTATCACCTCATCACCCTCTGGCTGGACGAACAACAATATTAGGCTTGCCTAGCTTAAACAGGTATTTGATCGCTGCACAAAAGAGAAGACTCGCCAATTATATCAACTCTTGATCGTAGATGGCCATGGATCCCACATCACTATGGACTTTATCGACTACTGTGATCAGCATAGGATCCTCCTTGCTATCCTGCCTCCTTATTTAACTCATACGCTTCAGCCTCTTAACGTTGCAATGTTTAAGCCTCTATCAACAGCCTACTTAGTAGAGCTATCAAGATATCTCCATAGAAGCTAGGGCCTGGTTTCTATCACCAAAGGCGACTTCTTCCCCCTATTCTGGAACGCGTGGAAGGTCTCCTTCAAGGAATTAACTATCCTTAGCTCTTTTAGAGCCACAGGCATATCGCCACCTGATCCTGATCCTATCCTTAATAGGTTTACCCAGGATCAAGAATCAGGCGATAGCTCCTCATCAGGGTTTAGTGATCATGACTGGAGAAAGATGGATAGGCTTGTACGCTCTGCAGTGAGTAATCAAAGTAGCAAGGATACACAAAAGCTTCGTCAATCACTCCACCACCTATCTGTTGAAAATAAGCTGCTTAAGCATGACAACAATGGGCTTAGGCAGGCGCTATCTATCAAGAAGAAGCGTGGGAAGAAGAGCAAAGCTTTAGACCTTCAACAGCGCCAGGATTATTATAGTAGGGCTATCTTATAGTCACCAAGGAAAGTAAGGGAGGCACGTGTTCGTCAATCAATCAAGGAGCAGGAGGATAAGCAGCAGCAGCTTCAAAAAGCAGCGACAGCAGAGCTAAAGAAGGCAGCTAAGCTATATAAGGAGAAAATCCAGCAGGAGAAGCGTGTTGCGCGAGAAGTAGCTAGGGAGGCAAAGGAGAAAGAGAGGGCTGAAAAGGCAGCTCAGCGCGCTGCCCAGAAGTCTGCCCGCGACGCTGAAAAAGCTCTATAACTATCCTAAAAGGGTAAGAGAAAGGCCTCTTAGCCAGCTCTACAGAGCAGAAAGCGTCAGAAACGTATTGTTAATGCTCAAGATAATAGGGAGGCCTCAGAGGGCGCATCTACTTCCCCAACCAGATCTACACGTCGCGGCCGCAACGTCAAGCTTCCTAATAGATATAGATAGTGCAAATTGATCGCAAGCATCGATATAGTGCTACTCTGGAAAATCTCGTGATAATATTGATTGTGGGTGGTTCTATTGCCTGGTCGCTGATAGAGCGCTTCTGGTGTTGCGCGGGCATTACGCGAATCCGGGCATTACGCGC
Source organism: Laburnicola sp. R22_1 (assembly GCA_014281115.1). Taxonomy (NCBI): domain Eukaryota; kingdom Fungi; phylum Ascomycota; class Dothideomycetes; order Pleosporales; family Didymosphaeriaceae; genus Laburnicola; species Laburnicola sp. R22_1. The sequence continues at coordinate 952,351 of JACONQ010000015.1, forward strand.
ACGGACACGGTAATCTGTCCGGGCTACTAATAGAATATGTTATGAGCTATGGCTATTAAGGATAAGTAGACAATATAATTGTCTTGCCTTTGCTTTTATTTCGCGATTAAACACCTGTTTAAGCCATAAGAGCCCTAGCTTATTATTAGTCTATTTACTAGGTAAGCCAAGGGTCCTAGTTTTCGACAGCCCCGTGTTTCCGACACCCTGCAAAGCCCCGCCGCCATCACTACCCTGGTTACGAATGTGTTCACAACTTTGTCAAATAAATCTCTAAAAACACAAAATAAACTACATTTAAAGAGCTTTAATCGCTTTCTTTATCTACACTTAAATTATGGGCAAGATACTATTGTGTTAGTTGTTGATCCCGTGCCAAACGTCGAACCAATGCCTGCTCCGCTTCCTCCTTAGAGCAACTCTCCTCCACCTCCTGCGTTAGGCTTCTCGCCTTGCGAACACGTTAGGAGGGCTCCTAATTAGTCTAAGAGAGAACCTCTGCAAGACTCGCGAAGCGATTATTTGGATTAATTACGACTTTGCGGCGTTTTGGCGGATTTGCTTACTTAACATGCTCGCGCAAGGAAGCAATCTCACAATCCTTCATAGAGACCTCTATTGCGATACAGTCCAGCGCTGTGGCAGCAAGCCGAATATATCGTTGTGTAGCTAGAGAGCTGTTTTTTCTAGAAAATAGCTTTACAATGTCGCTACTGCGTTTTGGCGTCCTAATATCTATAGTAGAAGAGGGGGGTGTTAACGGCTGTTGGCGCACTATGACCCACTGAGAACCTAAGGGCTTATCCACGCTCTTAGGATACAGCCCTGTTGCCTTCTACCCAGCTCGTACGCACTGCTCTTAAAGACCGATTTTACGCGCTTCTGCATAAAATTTAAGAAATCTGGCCTTCCTAACCTTCGTTGCATCTGTCAGAGCTGTATGCTCGCTGAGGAACCGCTAATACGCTGCCTTTAGACTTAAGAAATAACTAAGATCTAAAGGCTAGAGTATATATAAAGTATAGGCAGGCAAAAAGAGCAAGTAAATATTATTTAGGTAATATGTAGTTATAAATTCGTCCAAGGTATGACTGCTATAACCGTCGATAATAAGCAACCGTGCCTTGGATGGATCGTTAGGCTCAGTCTGGGGCAAGAACACCTTCTCCAGCCACTTAATAGCAATTTTGTTGCTTGTCTATCTATTTTGCGAGAAGGTAATATGCTAGCTAGAATGTTGAGCCAAAAACTCCCGCTTAAACCACTGCTCCTAGATGCTTTTGGCCTTAAAGATAACAAGGGGGTCTAGAGCGACACTAAGCGCGAAGATATACTCTATTATAGAGGTCTAAGTATAGGCATTTACTATCTTAACTAGTACAGAGTTCAGATTTTCCTGCGAGGAGCCAATGACAAGCCTATTAATACCCTGGCCTTCCATAATGCCGCCCTTGTCGGCATTGTACCTCTGTTGGGGGGGAATCCAGCTCACGGTCCCGTACAGGTCGAACAAGTGCCTGATATTATCTAGAGTAGCTGCATTTATGCGTTCCTAGTTAGTCCAGCAGCCTAACTTTATCTTAATAGCCAGGTGGCGCCGCAAAAAGTGATTAGACCACTTCCTCCCTAGGTTCCTATGGTCACCCTCTTGCTTAAGCACGCCAGTTGCGATGGCTCGCACTTGCGCATGCGTTGGCGCGTAACTAAGGGCCTCCTGCTAAAGAATCTAGTGCTCTAGATGCTCTTCTTAAATAGTTGTAAGCCGCTGTTTACTATTGTAAGCGTATTAGTAAGGTTAGGCACTATTAAAGCGGCCGCGAAGAGTGTTCCGTGGTATCCTATACTAAGCAGCAGCAGTGGCCAAAGCGACCCCAGATTCGAGGTCTGCAAGTGCATTTTGGACGTCGCCCTCTATATATCTAGCCATTAGAAGATAGAAAAAATGATGCAGAAAGATGAATTGAAATTAATAAAGAATTGAATTTTTAAGAACTTATATTCGGTTGTAGTGCATGATAAGGAGGCGCGGTTGTGGGGCTGTCCGAAACACGGGGGTGTCGGAAACTAGGACCCCTGGCTTAATGAGGCAAAGAAGGTTTTATGCTCTGTAGGGTTGAAATCTTAAAGCTATAAGTCTTGTATCTTGCTAGAAACAGCCTAATAAATTAGCGCAGGTATGAGATAGCTGCTGTTGGCGCAAATATAGGCTATTGTAGTTATCCACTCCCTATTACTGTCCTAGAGTGCTTGTTTCACGCCTCTGTGATTATATTGATAGCGGGAGAACACGCGCTTTATTTTTAACAGCACCCTAATTAAGAAGCCCTTCTTATCTATATTGTAGATATTGCGCGCCTTAATATTGTACTAAGTTATCTTCTAGTCTAGGAGCTTAAAATATAGGGCGTATTTAAAGGTAGAGTTAGCTCTGTGGCGTGTAAAATTAATGCTGGATGCCCATTAAGATACAAGCTCAATGTGATGCCGCGCAATAAAGCAATCAACCTAGTTTTTTCCTAGCTCTTTTCCTGCTATTTCTGCTGCGAAATTCCGTATCATCTTCCTTGTAGGTGGTAGCCCTCGTACACAGAGCTTATTAATATATTGTACGAGCTTAGTTTCCTATGTAGAGTTAAGAAGGCGCATATTATCGACTTTCTCCGCATAGCTGCCAATAACCCGGCAGTAACGCTTCGACAGCAACGTTTAATTAACACTATACTTTTTCGCAGTCTAAGTATAATTAGGCTTCTCTCCAAGCTTTAGCGATTTTAACAACTCTAGGGCAGCCTCTATTAGGTGTATATTAGTGGTGTAAAGCGATTCTAAAAGTGCGGGAGATTTGGTGTTGGCTGTGTATAAGGTAGGGCTGTGCACAAGGTGGTAACCCATAGTATACAAATTAGGCTTAGAAATAACAATGCAAACGTAATTTTTGGGCAAAATGGAACATAGACATTCAGAGTTAGCTGCGGCAGATTATTTTTGTAGACTTATAACAATATTCGTCGTTCTTATTTATATTTTTTTTAACTTTATTCTCCCTTACATAGTCTAAACGTAGGGTATCCTAACCTTAATTCTATGCACGCCTAAAATTAGTAGCAAATAATAAAATAGGAACCTTATTAAGTAGATTCTAAAAGGACTTTAGCTACTAATAGAAAGTAGAGTAGACTAATAGCAAAGCTCTAAAGAGCCTAGTGCGATAACGTGTAGCATTTCTATAGTAAGGAGTAGAGTTCTTATAATAAAGTGTATAGTTCTTATAGAACTATAGCGTAAACTAGCACTTATTAACGTACTCTATCTCTAGAGATAAAAATAGACTCTAATAATAAGGTGCTATGCGTGTGCAGAAATAATAGTAACGCCACTTCTTATAAACTAGTAATTAAAACTACTTATATAGCCTACGCTATGTAATCTTATAACTATATATTAATTAGAAAGTTATAAGGGCGTTAAGCGACTTATATAATAATAAGGTAAGAAGGGCGTACTAACTATCTAGTAGCTCTAATAGGTAGGTGTTTACACGCATTTGCACTTTATCCTACTTAGCCTATGCCTTATAACTCTAGCGCATTTACTTATAAAGCTAATTAAAGCTATAGATAGTATACTATAGGGCTAAGCTATTCTATGCATTAGTGCTGCCCTAGTAAAAGGGTGTAGTTAGTAGTAGTTTAAAAAGGGCTAGTTCGCCCCTAGATAGGCGGGTTAAGGCCTTAAGCTCTTGCTTAAAATAGTTTTAATAGAGTAGGAACTTTTTGCTAAAACTAGAGTACGTCCCCTTATTCTTTTCTATAGTGCTATATGTGCCTATAAATAAAATATAGGAATTATTATTAACCTTTGTTGTTGAATGGGCTCTACAGCTAGCTGATTGAACAGAATGGTTACACATTTAATTAGCAAGAGAGAGGGTTGTACGGTGTACACAGCGTACGGAGGGTAGGTAGGGTGAGGGAAATAGATCTGGTTGTTACTTGCTTGTTATTCTATTAAGGTGCGGATGAAAAGGAGAAGACTCTGCAGCGCACGGGCATCACGTGACGCTTATATGATGCCTATCGTGCGAAAACCTCAACACCATAAGGAGCCTTGCCCGTACGGTGTATAGACACTGGCAACTTTTTGTTTTAAGGTTGCTGTTAGCTATACCTGGTTCTCTCCTCCTCCGCACAAACTATCTACTTGCCCCTATTCCCCCTATGCGTACGCACGTTCTGTACGCTCTATATAAGGCTAGGTTTCTTGCTGTTTGCATAGAAATTCCATTAAGTAATAATTTGTTGACCTTATTAGGAGCAGTGAGGTAATCTGGCCAATAGCAGTCCAGAGTAAGATTGCGCAGTTAATATTAAGACTGCGGCGAACATATGCTATTCGTACAAGGCTCTTCTGCTCAGTTCGGTCTTCGTATAGTAGGTAAGCTGTTTGTTCAGGCAGTAGAATGGAGTAATCGTATAACGTTAGGTGTTTGCCGTTAAGGAGCTAGATAATTGCGCAATTAAGGCTCTATTAAGGCTCTGTACAGAGGGGAAAAGGCATAAAATACTGGCCTCCCTCCCTCTATTCTTCTCTTTCTCACCCTTAACTTCGAACATCTCTTCGTACGTATCCTATTCCCTGGCTCTTTTCTCTTCTTATTGTGCAATGCTCTATTTCGTACAGTGCTAAACTGTGGTAGGATATGGCTCTCCAACCTACCGCTAGCAACCAAGTTGCCCTCCATAGATTTGCCATTGTTGTACTAAACCTGCCCAACGGACGCATGCGCGTCACTCTCCCAACTGCGTCTGTGGCTAATTGTACATTCTTTCAGAACATCTCTATTAATATAAGTTTCCCAGTTCTCTTTTCGTACGCAGGTTAACTTGAAATAGCCTGAGGAGCAAGCTGTCGCGCAGATGCCTTCGCACGACATTAATGTTATTCTTCCAGGCGGTACGGACTTGCGCCTGTGGGTTGCGAAGGTTGTACGGCGCGAGGGATACTTCCGCGCGGTCCTCGTACAGTCTCGCGGTTAGCTCGCGAACACTCTGTGCGCGCGTCGCTGCGGCGGCAATACTAGGCCTTCGCCCTTCACTAACTGTTGTACAATCCCGACTTTCCAGACTGGTGTGTGCAGTTCTTGTGTCTGGCAGAGCCATGGTGCTTAGTGCGATCACCACAATTAATAGGCTAGGGGTGATAGGTTTGGTAGTCTGGTGTCCATAGATTCTTAAATAAAAACTCCTCTCTAAAATAAATGTGCCAATTTGTCTTTTGTTCAAGGTAATAAAGAGTAAAATATTATGTGCGTATAAAAGATAAATAAGTGTATGCGCAAATAAACAAATAAACAATAAGGAAATATTTCTATACGAAGGCTAGGTAGAGCGTGCGGGCTCTAGACGATTAACTAATGCTTTAACAGCAATCATTAAGGTGTTAGTAGAGATTAAGGACTCTAGGGCCTGGTTTAGAGCCTTCTTCGTACAGGCATTAGCAGGGTTGTCCTTCCCATTAATCCACCTAATCTTAGAGATCTCGCGGTGCTCGTATGACTCGCGGAGCGACATAATATCAATTATAAGGCGCTTCTCATTCGTAGTTCCTAGTTGTACGAGGTAGTCATAGAGAGACTTCGAATCTATGTAGACAACTACTAGGATTGGCGGTAGATTGAGCGTACGTATAATCTTCTAGAGAGTTGTACTAATAGCAATAGCATTGTCAAACCCTCCTACCATGCCATATAGCTTACTAGCTAGTACGCTCCTTATTACCCTCTTGCACTTAGTCGAATTCCAGTGTACAATATTCGCGCGGATCTTAAAGTTGTTACTATCTCCCGTATGATGCTCATTGCCTAGAGCAATTAGGAATCCTAGCTGTAAGCTTAGGTCCTTATTATTGGCAAATAAGCCATTAGTGAAGATAAACAGCTTTGTACGATAGAGATCCAATAGTATAAAGGTAAGACCGCGCTCACTATTATTAATCTGCCACTAGATTTGTACGTTTAATGCCTTAATATCCTTGTGCAAAGGTGTTGTAGTCTAAGCGGCAACAGACAGGTTAAATACAGCCTCTAGTTGGCATATAAATGCAATATAGGCGCCTCTCGCACGCTGCTCCACATATCTCTATATAGTATCCCTATCTTTGGGATTAATTGTGCAAAGGCCCTTTGCTTAACCTTTTTGTGTAAGCACTACAGTGTTACGCACAAGTTAGATTCTTCCACCATTAAATTTAATAGACTAATCCTTAGCAAGGATAGTCTTATCCTTCGCACAGAATATAGCTTTCTTAAGCTTCTCCTCTTCTCTTTGTGCGAAGTTCTTATTAACAATGCTAAGGGTATCATCTGTCTAAAGACCGGTGATCCCAAAGGTGTGCTCACCTTTATTAGTAATAAGCAAGCATGGGTTGTATAATAAGATCCTCATTCTAAGTTTCTCCTTGTGGTAATTATAGTAGGTCTTAAACCAGTACAGACCTAATTTAGCTGCACCATAGAGTGGTCATGCAATACGGAAAATTGTGTTTGGCAGAAAACTTGTGCGCAACTCCTTTGGTGGTCTAGCATAGAGTGTACGAGACAGCTTGTTAGTAGACTGAATGTAGGCCTGGGTGATGTCTCGCAGTTCGAAATGCATCCTGTACGTTGCTTGTAGGCTTGCTCCTACTATAAGGAGCAGTTGTTGGCTCATCCTCTGGATTGTTGGTGATTAAGTAAGGATCTTGTCCTTCTCCTCATCTAAGTGACTAGCGAACACAAGGCGGGATTTCTCGTACGGTTAAGTAGTCTTGCCTTTGACTTCTCGTACGAGGCGGAGGTTAAAGACTCTGCCTACATGCTTAGATGGATTGAAAGAAAGAATCTCAAATGTGCCATTAGTAATAAGGGCGTCCATTTCCGTGCGGTCCGATTCTTTAAAGGGCGCTCCAGGTGTTGTGATTACACCTTCCGCACGGAGCTTCAGAGACAGTTCCCAATCGCTTGTTTCCTTCTGGGTAAGGAATGTAGCTGGTGCGCGAATGCGGCTGCTTCTGCGCGCATTGCCAGCTTCGTGCGCAGGATGTGGTTCATTGTCTAAGGGAGAACTATCCTGTGGCACTGGCTCGGGTTGTCGTACGGCGTCTTTCCTTAGGCGTCCTCTCTTCTTCTTCTCTGGAGGATTCCTTTGCATAGGAGCGACATCATCCGCTTTATACGAAGGTGGGAGAGTGTGATCTTCTTCGCGGTAGTAGGGCTTGACCTGCGTACAGCGGAACTTCACTGGACCATTCCTAAGATTAAGAAGCACATCTCTGTCCTTAATGCTCTTAATCGCGTACGGACTAGTCCATCCACCTTTCTCTCTCCATACCATGACTTTAGATCCAAGAGGAAGTTTGAGAACTTTGTGCGCTGCTACTGGGCCATTGCGGGTGTTCAGCGCACGATTAATATTAGTGTTATCTCTTTCCCTTTGCAGCATCTGCATCGCCTTTCGCACAGCATTTGCGCGTGCGACAATATTAGGCAATGGAGGAGAATCTATACTAATCCTAGGGTATGCGCCAAAGACTAGCAGTGTTGGTACAAGGCCATCTGGGCCTGCGGTGTTATTAATGGCCTTGACAGCTATCTGGAGGATGTCCTTATCATCCGTACGATCTCCTAGTTTAGCCTTAAGAATACTAAACGCTCTATAGAGGGGTGCGTGCGAGCGTTCAACCTTCCCAACTACCCAATATGCCTCCACAGGCATCTGCTTACATGTTGCGCTAATAATCTTCGCACAGTTCCTAAACTCATCTAATACGAAGTTTGTACCTAGGTTATATACAATATAGTCAGGTAGACCTTGGTAGACATTAATCCAGCATTAATAAAGAGCTTCCCAGGTATCTCGTGCAGACATCGATTTTAGAAAGATGGCGGCTTAAAATAATGTATCTGTATTAATAAAATGCAATGTATCCTTGGTTCCAATGCGTACAATATTAATAATAATCTCATAGTTAAAGTGGGTATTATTCTTAATAGTAAACTTAAAGCGACGCGGGGCTTGTGCGTGCGACTAGCAGTGGTGGCAAAACTTCTTCATCTTGTTTAGTACAGTAGTATCCACCTTATGGCCAGCGCTAGTAAGCATCTTCTAAAGTCTTTTCATATAAGGGTGTCCAAATTAGCGGTGTAGGCGGCGGAGTTCTAACTTAGTAAAGAAGGACACAGTTTCTTCCTTACTAACATTAAAGAAAGAATGTCCCTATTTGCGTACAACAGGTATAGTTGTACCATCCTTTTGTACAATAATATTCAGAACATTATTAAAATAGGCACTAAGCTTGTTAGTGTCCGCAAGTGATAGTAGGAACAGCGTTGGGGTGTCTAGGATGTAGTAGGTAACCTTGCCTATCAGGTTCTTAATTCGTACGGTTCCTAGAGATCCTTTTGGGCTCTGACCTCCAAAGCTAATATTGGTATTGCTAGGTGTCCAGTTAATATTCGTACAAGGATTTTCTCGCACGTACATTTCGAGCTATGACTTGCCAACTATAGAGATTCTTACTACACCTATATCCCACAGTTCACCTTAGTATGTTGTACAGTATTAATCTTCGAGAATAAACTGTGCTGCACACTCCTCTAGCTCTGTTTTATAAACATGTTCGCCAGTTGTATAGTAAAGATAGGCGGTAGTGGTAAGGTAGGACACTTGGTTGTTGCCATCCTTATTATCTTCGCTCTGCTCCTCTTCTTCGTGCGGAGCAGGTTCCTCATCATCATACCCTTCAAAGTCCTGGATATAGAACTGAACAGCTTCGTGCGAAGGCGTTTCATTATAATGCTCTTCACAAAAGGTGATATACTGTCTTATCGCGCGCGTACAGTCTTCGCGCGAATGGTTTAAAGACCAGCAACCTTCCTTATGGCACACAAAGTACTTCTTGGGTCTCGTACAGCTGTCGCTTAATCGGGGTCTAAATCGCGATAATAATGGTACGAATTGTTCTCAAAATCCTTGTCCGCAGAAGCCTGGCAATCTTCCTCTTTATGTGAAGAAGTTGTACTTGCGATTAGTGTAGTACGCATTAGCCTTCTGCAAGTACTAATTAGATTGGCGATTAATTGTAACTTGGATTGACGCATAAAAGTTAGCAAATAAGGCTTTACAGGTAGGTTTAATAGTGAATATAGCCTATTCTAGCTCTAGTTGTCCGCGGCATACTTATACAATAGCAGTATGCAGCTGAATTTCCCCTGCAAAGGCTACACCTAGTGCTCTCTATGCGAGAGTAAGCTTATTAATTATAGCCTCTAGGACTTCGTGCAGACTCTTATTAGGATTTTTGTGTTTGTAGCGTGCGAAGGTTATTGCTATCTAGTCTGTCCAGTACTAACTATGGTTAATAGTTATATTAAAGTGGCTGCTAAGCTCTTCGTACACATACTTCTATGTGTATCCAGGGCGAATATTGTGCAGGTAGTACTAGCCCGCACAGCCTATAAGGATATCTAGAAAGATATCTGCGTACTAATTCTTAGCGATATCTAGGCGTTCGCATAGATCTATAAAGATCCTAACTTTGTCTGCTAAAATATTGTATAGAGCCCCTGTGTAGTTGTTTTTCTTGTTCTATGCCTTCTGGAATTGTATCATCTTGTTGGCTAGAACTCTCTGGGGGGTGAGATAGTTCTTTAGTGGGAGCTTGTATGGATTAGATTGTAGTGTGGGTTTAGGCAGCATTAATTAGTACAGTGTCTGCGAGTTTTGTATGTTAGGCGGCGGTTGCGTTCTATACATATTATACAGTGTTTAGTTGCAAATAGGTGGGCGAAATGGTAGCTAGGTTTTATGCGTTAAGTGTGGTAGATTGTTTAGTAGTTTGTACAGACAATATTGTTAATCGCGCGGTGGTTCCCTTAGTACATTTATAGGCACCTATACCTGTGTAGGGGCCTGTGGTAGTAGCAGCTCGCTTTTTTGTTTGTGCGATGTCTACGGAAGCTTCAGCTTTAGTATATGCATACGCAGAGTAGACTAGGCTAGTAAACGCAGTAGTGTATAAGGTATATCTGCCTTGCCTTGGGCTATTGCGTATAGTTAGTGGGCTACTATTGTATTGCCCTCTGTCCTTGCCCTAATCCCCTTTCCTTCTAAGGCTGCGATAAGCTCTCTCTTATACGCACGGCCTAGATCTGCGAAGTGTTAGAGTTCCCATCCTTTAAAGTCTTCTTAGTATAACCTTAGAACAGCTGCTCCCTTCTAATATGTCGCACAAAGGTTAGCAATAACGCATACTGCGTATAATTGCATTTGTATTAGAGAGGGATCCTTTGCCATATTAATCTCCTCATTCTAGTACTCTGGCTTTATCCCTTTTCGCAGTGTTGCCTCTAATATCCCTATATCCCTAGCATACAGGTCGTACAATTCGAGTTAATTAGGCATATTGCCTTTGTCTTCGCGTGCGGTGGTAGGAGCGGCGGGTTCTGTAGGTTGAGCCATTGCGTGGCTGGGTAGTGATCAATGGGTAGTTTGTACAGTTCGGTCGCGTGTTGTTAGGGTTTGTTTGTTTATCTAACTGTGTGTTTGTATAGTTAATAGCGGTGTGTATAGTACACTATCTCCTCTTTAATCTTGTATAGTAGCGATCACGCTCACTAACTTAATAAAAGAGTTAATCTGCTATCCTTAAATAAGAATAGGTTTCGTGCGTCTCGCACTATCTCTCTCTCTGCTTTGTATAGCAGCAATAACGCTCACTAACTCCACAAAGATTTAATCTGCTATCCTTTTGCGTACAAAGAATAGGTAACGAAACAAACTGCACAGCGATAACGCTCGTACGGTTCGTCTTCACTCTTACTAATTTGTGGTCAGAACAGCCAACCACTAATTAGTGTTAAATGGGCTCTACAGCTAGCTAATTAAACAGAATGGTTACACATTCAATTAGCAAGAGAGAGGGTTGTACAGTGTACACAGCGTACGGAGGGTAGGTAGAGTAAGGCAAATAGATCTGGTTATTACTTGCTTGTTATTCTATTAAGGTGCGGATGGAAAGGAGAAGACTCTGCAGCGCACGGGCATCACGTGACGCTTACGTGATGCCTATCGTGCGAAAACCTCAACACCATAAGGAGCCTTGCCCGTACGGTGTACGGACATTTGTTGTATTTACATATGCTACTTAATTATAAAAGAAGTAGCGTAGAGTTAGGGCATAGGCAATTATATTATTTGCCTAAATATAGATTTTTTTTAAGTTGTAGTTTACGCAACTCTTGCTACAACTAAGCTAGCATTTAAGTAAGTTAGAAGTAGTTTTATACATACTCTATTACTACTTACTTAAGTTAGATAAACTATTTAAACTAATTAATATAGGTTAAGAACAAGAAACTAGTCTACTCTAATATTAATTTCTTATTATTAGAATTGCCTTTTAGTCTAATACTAGCTAGAATCTACTATCCCTTCTAACTAATAATATTATAATAGTCTAGTAGCTTAGTATAGTTACTATTTAGGGGCTGCCTACCTTTACTACCTAATACTACTACATTTTCTATAATTCTATTATGCGTCATATCTAGTAAACGCACTTAGCTAAAGAATATAATAAAAGAATATAGCTTATTACTAAGTAGAGAATAGCTAAAGATATTAGACTATAAGGTGGACCTAGTAATACTTTTAATAATAAGAGACGGAGTCTTAAAGGGGGTACTATCTAAATTAGTAATAGGGCTAAAGTCTAAATTAGCTACTATAATAACGGCTAGACATAGGGTCTAAACTACTATTAATTAGAAAATGCTTAGTAGTTTTACTATTATTAGTTTACAGTTAAATTAGAAAGAGTGTAAATAGATAAGAAGTTTAAGAAAAATAGCTTAAAGGATATAGAGAAAGGTGCGCAACACTAATAAGATATTGCTTATTATAATAATAGCGTTGCTATATACTAAAACTAAAATATACGCAGCACTAGAGGTGGCTAAACTTAACGCTACTATAGCCTAACATTAACCTAACCCTACTACGCAGATACAATAACAAATACGCGTATAGCTCTACACTTTCTCTATTATAGGCCTAGTATGTAGCCCTATAACATATTTTCTTTTTTATAATTAAAAAATAACTTTTGCTACTATAGGACTAGGACTTTAGGGGTATATTAGAGGCTTAGGCTACGCTCGCGCCTTTTCTTATGCTAAGGCGCTAACACCCTAGGTATATAACTAGAGAATCTAGGGTAAAATTCTTCTCCCTATCTAGAATTTATCTTTATTATTAACACCTTATAGAGTTTCTATCTAAGGACTAGGCTATTATAAAAAGAGTTAGGTCTTTAGTTAAGTAGCGTATAGTTCCCTTTAGTATAATAGAGTTAATAGTCTTCCTACTCTAGTTAAGTGTTATATTGTCTTTTTAGTGTAACTATCTTTTTATTATTCACTATCTCTTAATATACTCTGCCTCCCTAGTATAGTTATTATTTTAAGCTAAATAAAATACTTTATTTATAGAGATCTATGCCTATAGTTAGAATAAATAAGTAGAACAAGTAAAGAAAAGTGTATATTAATATATATATAAACGAGTATTTCTTCTTTAGAATTAAATTATAGTGTAATATATTTCTAGACTTGCTATTAAATTAACTACTATGTTACGTAATTAATAATTTCTTCGACAACTTTTTTGCTGCAATAATAATAATAATAATAACTAATCTAACTAGCTTATCTTATTTATAGTAAATTTCCTCTTGCAAATAGCAATTAAGTTATATATTATCTCTAGAACTTTGTCACTACTAATTTCTATAGTGTATCTTGTAAAGCTTACTCGTTATAAACTTTTAATCTTATTTTAATTGTCTAAATTAAGTCTAGACTATTCTATACTACTTTTCCTTTTTAGGAAAAGTTACTTTCCCTTTTAGGAAGGTCACTTAACTAATACTAAAAATAGTAACATTTATATAAAGTATTGCTATAGGCTATATATTATACTATAATATTTATTATAGTATAATTACCTAATTTGGCTAGAGGTTTCTAGAAAATTCTATAAGAATTTGTAATCTAAATCTTCTAGATACCTAATACTCGAATAATATTATTAGTAATTCTATAGAATATTCTAGTGTTCTATCTTATGTATATAAAGACTATTATCTAGGAGAGAATAGCTCTTTATTAAATCCTTAAATCTTTATTAAGACTATAAAGTTATAGGCTTACTAATCTTTATTATCCTTTTGCCTTTGTCTACACTCTCTTGTCTTCCAAGTCTACAAGAACTGTTGTTAGATAGAACAAGCGCGTTAAGGTCGGATCTGTATAATCGTGCAGGGACCACCGTGCTTAGCGCACAAGGCGCGACATTAGAGCCAGCCAAATATAGGGGTAACAGAACATAGAATACAAACACTAGATACTAAAGACAAAGACTAGTTTTTTCTTACTACCTATAAACTAACACTAATTAGTAGTTACCCTTACAGTTAATGCTATAAGATAACTATAGATAGCAAGGCAAACTAGAAGAGACACAATAAGGGGTATAGCAATACCCTAAACTATATGCTAACAAGACCCTAAGCGTTTACCTGGGTCTCCGCGTCTATTACGCCTTCGCCGGAACTCGCGCGTTGTAGCCCACTACTAAGCAACGAGGACTCTAAGCGTTTACCTAAGTCCCTATCCATTACGCTCTATAGTACCCACCGCTAATAGTACTATTAACCTGCGTCCCACGCTTTCAAAGAGACGCCCTACGAAATTATAATGCCTTTCACTAACTACCTCACAAAGGAAGAATAGGCGATTATTAATAAGAATAGCTAGGGCTAGCCCCTAGATGTTAATAAGAATACAGATATTAAGATAATTAATACAAAGAGAGTTAACATATATATCCTCTTCTACTACTAAATCTCCTAAGATAAAGGATAGAAGGACTATAAGCTCTAGGATAAGATAACTGTTATCTTTAAAGTATGGCCAAAAGAACTATTTAACAAAGGCGATAAAGCTCTTATTACTAAATAGAGAGACTACCTGCGCTAGCAAGGCGTCTTTATAGCTAAGGACGGCAAATTAATTGCCTACAATATAGTAGAAGCGCTATAGGGCGACTATTACAAATAGACTAACAAAGAGGTTACTCACTAGCTTAAAATAAGTAAGAAGTTTAACTCACGCTTTAATCCAAATTATGCGCCTCTATATAATATACCTTTGTCACAACAATCCTCTTAACAACCCTCTGCCTACCTTACTTCCCCTTAACTAGCTCTAATAGCACGCACTGTCTACCCACCCATACCTCTACCACAACAGCAGCCCACTCTATACCTGCCTCCTTGGCAACAGCACAACGCGCATCTATCCCCTACACAGCAGCCAAACCTGTATAATACGTATAACCCTCTACAGCGCGAAAGCCCTATAGACGCCACGCGTCTTAACAACACACATAGGCTTATTACAGACCTCTGCAAGCTGTACGACAATAAGAAGCGCTTTGGAGGTAGGCTATACAATATATTTAACACTAAATTCAGAATCTTTCGCGACAATTGCAGCAAGATTAGACTACCTAAGCGGCACTAGAATTGAGCCTTCTCTATTATGCTAAAAGATAGAGCGTCCAGTTACTACTATGACCGCCTCGCTGGCCAGAGCTATGACCTTAAGACAATAATAGGTATAATAAAAAGCCATTTCCACACTAAGGAGAATTATTAACTGTACCTTAGCGAGTGGAGAACGACTACGCTGGCGCGTACAATTAGCGCCCACCCTAACAAGTCTCATCTTAAAGCCCTTCAATTGCTTATTAACAAGCTCTAGAAGCTTTAACGCGGGTTAGGCCATAATTACTAAGGTGACAACGTACTGCGCGAACAACTACTTAACGCGTGCAGCGGTATTAAAGACTGTAACCTTGCCCTCTTTGCCCTAGCGCCTACTTTTAAAGGCCTCTACTCTACTCTACGCTTATTTATTAGCGCTGCTACCCGCTCGCGCGAGGCGCATAATCTAAACCTAACGCAATACACTACTAACAGCGAGTACTAGAATAAATATAACCTCTAATACCCCTATAAGAATAACTTTAATAACAACACAGAGGGCTATAAGTAGTACTAGACTAATAGGACCTATGGAGGTTGAGGCTTATAAAGAGGTTAAGAAAATAGATTGCAAGGATTCTTGTTGCGTTTCTTATTGCAAGACGTTAACAGCTAAGGACTTTATTAAGGCAACTCTTAAGAACTACCTTTTTAACAGCTACTGCCACCTAAGCAACAGCAATCTTAAAAGAAATACTTTATTTACAGTAAGCCTAGCTACTAGTTAATAAAGCACTCTAGGGATAAGCGCAAGCAATCCTATAATAGGTTTCGCCAGACAGCATTAGCCTACTCACACAACGCACAACCTAACGTTGCTAACTTTTACACTTTTCTAACCAAGTATAAAGGTCTTAAAATTAACAATAAGGCCTAGCAAATGCTTGTTAAGATGACAATTAAGGGAGACTAGTTCGTCACTAAGTTATCTAGTATAATTAACGGCAACTAGATAATTGCCTATCTGAACAACTAGGCTATATACCATGCGACTACCTAAATTAACGCGTTCAGAGCTATTAATAACGCGCCCGCCACTATATTTACATTTAAGGATTAATATAATAAGAAAGTCTTCTAGGGCATTATGCCTAACACAGAAGCCTTAGGCGTCTTAATAGCTAGAAAACTACAAGCAACTGCTTTATAGGCAGCTACAAATTTGCAAATAGATACCTTAATAGCTAGGCAGCACTAAATCCGCTTTAGTAGAGGCTAGGCAATTACATCTATAGGCACCCTACACGTTAACACAGCAATTAGTGATGTTACGTTTCACGTACTACCTACCAATACGCCATTCTTGCTCTGTCTGGCCGACATAAACAGACTAGGCGTTAAATACAACAACCTGCGCAACGTACTAATTTAGGGCAACTAGCTACACCTAGTTGTACGTAAATAGGGCCACCCATAGCTCCTTATTAATCAACCTAAGCGCACCGCAGCCGCCAGCTGCCACCTTACAGAGACTAAGCTACGCCAGCTACACTAATAATTTGGCCACCTATTAGCTTATTGGCTCTACGACTTGCTTATTCGCGCTGGCTATAACAATATCCACAAAGAGCTTATTAATAAGCTTGTTAAGTACTATTAACAGTGCCAACTAAACTAGAAAGCACCTAGACGCTTCAAATTTAAGCTTAAGGAACCAGACCTAGACTTTAACTATAAAGTAATTGTTAACATTATGTACCTAAATGGCAAGCCTGTCCTACACGTAGTTAATAACGCGACTGCCTTTTAAGCTGCTCGCTTTCTTAAAGATATATTAGCCGCAAGCACCTAGGACGCTCTACGGCATTACTGGATAGATACCTATGTTGGACCGCCTAAGTACCTTGTCCATAACGCCGGCAGGAACTTTATTTCTACTAAGTTTAAGCAATTTGCCAAGTCACTGTCGATTAACGTTAAAGAAGTACCTATAGAAGCTTATAACAGCGTAGGCAAGGTGGAGCGGTACCATGCTTTATTATAACGCGCTTTTAAGACTATCTAAGTTAACTTACCTATAATAATAGACAAGTAGCTTATTTTGTAAATAGCTGTTAAAGCTGTTAACAACACTGCGGGTCCTAACGGTCTAGTGCCTACACTCCTTGTCTTTGGCGCCTACCTATATATAATAGAAGACTCTCCCCTATCGCCATTAATTACTTAACGCGCTGCCGCTATTAGAAAGGCTATAAGAGACGTTAGACAAATACACAAAACACGCCAAATTAATAACGCGCTGGCAACGCGTAATGGACCTGCGATAATTAAAACAACTACACTGCCTATCAACTCTAATATACGCGTCTGGCGCGAGAAGGATGGATAGATAGGCCCCTATAAGCTCATTGCTGTGACTAATAAAACCTGTACAATATAGCTACTATATGGCCCTACAAATTTCCGCTTAATAGTTGTTAAGCTATACTACACTAATACCTCCCCAATAAACAACGAACTAGCCACGCCCCTAGTGACAAATAACGATAATAATAGCCACCTAATAGATATGCTAGATAATATAGACAGCTATTACAACTATAATAGCGACACAAGTGGGTCTGACTGGCAACTAGGACTAGAACTAGCTTTTGAACCCCCTTAACACAAACGCGGCCAACCCAAAGGTAGCAAGAATAAGCCTAAAGCCCCTACAGCCCGCGCGAATCCTCCTTAGACAGCCCATGTGGCTCCTACAGCGTACACTGCCTACGCGCTGCGTAATAAGACTTATATAATAGAGGTCTTTATAACGCACAAAGAAAACACTAACTGGCTACTTGCTATATAGCTACGCTAAGAACAAAGGATAACTACACCTAGTTAACTATTTAAGCTGTTAGATAATAAAGAAATTAATAGCCTTATTGCTAATAGAGTCTTTCGCTTTAAGCAATACGATTCCTGCAAGTACAAGGGACAGATTTTTAAGTTGCAACTAGTATGCGAAATTAAAGGCAAGACTACTGCTACCCTATATAAGAAATCACGTCTTGTAGTGCAAGGATATTAAGACAATAGCAAAGCGACAATCCTTACCTAGTTGCTAACTATCTAGCGAGCTAGTTAACAAATTATCCTAGCTATTGCTCCTTCGCTTATGCGTAATGGAGCCCTATTGCTAAATGAAGAAATCTCGCTCTGGCTGCGAGACATTACCTAGGCGTACGTACAGTCACGCACAAAGCTCAACTAAGTAGTTACCGCCTACTTGCCTAAGGAAATTGAGTACAAGTATCCGCCTAACACAGTTATAATAGTTAAGAAGCCTCTATACGGCCTGGCTAAAGCTAGTACCTATTAGTGGGTAACGTACAGCGCTTATCACAAGGAAAAACTTTACATAGAGACTTTAACATACGACCTATGCTTGCTTGTAACTAACACTTAGGACACCTTTAGCGTAGTAGGTATGTAGACTAACAACACTCTTATTCTCGCGAATAAACGCTTCTCTAACCTAGAGGAGAAGGAGTTAATATTTACAGCTAAGCTAAAGGAGAAGCTAACACCTACTACTCTATTACTCTTTAATAGATGCATTCTATTAATTAATTATAATAGCAAGCTCTTACTATAATAGAAGAATTAAGGCAAGAAGATTTAGCTTATTAACACAAGCTCAGCCAACTATTAGCAATAATACATTGAGTAGAGGGCTCGCGGCGCCTATATTACGAGCATCTGCCAACTAGAGGCGACTTTTGACCTCTCTATTACCGTACAAACTTAGGAGCCTACCGCTAACAACGTTAACGCGTTAAACAAACGCTTACAGTGGTAATTAAACAACCTTAATTGTGGCCTTACCTATAAGGCACTTAACCTAGCTTAAGCCAAGGTCTTTGTGTTTATTAACGGCTCCTTTGCTAATAACAAAGATTTAAGTAGCTAGATTGGCTACACAATTATATTGGCTATAGAAGATGTTGCTAACACTAAATTTATAATTTATAGCAATCTTATCCACTAGAGCTCTACAAAGAGCAAACGCGTGACCTAAAGTGTACTTGCGTTAGAGATCTACGCAATAGTAGAAGGCGTCGATCTCGCCTACTCTATTACCTTAACGCTCGCCATGGTTACACAGCAGCTTAGCCTACTATCTCTCCCCCTAATAGTTTGTACAGACTTATACTCACTGTATAAGTATATTGTTAAGCTAGGATCAACTAAGGAGAAGCGACTAATGATCGATATCATGGCTTTACGTTAATCGTACGAGAGGAGGGAGTTGTTTAAGGTTCGATGGGTGAATGGCTAAGACAACCCTGCTGACGCCATAACAAAGGCGTCGCCAAACAAAGCTCTCGAAGCCCTTATTAATACTAACTCGCTGCGCGTACAAGTTAAAGGATGGGTAGCACGCAAGGCTCCCGCAAACTAGCTCTAACTAAAACATAACTATTAACAATAACAATAACTACCATAGTTACTACCTTTCTTCTACACTCCTTTTTCTATAAAAGAAAAGTTGCTAGTGTCTGCACTCTCTTGTCTTCTAAGTCTATAAGAACTGTTGTTAGATAGAATAAGCGCGTTAAGGTCGGATCTGCATAATTGTGCAGGGACCACCGTGCTTGGCGCACAAGGCGCGACATTAGAGCCAGCTAAACATAGGGGTGACAGAACACAGAATACAGACACTAGATACTAAAGACAGAGACTAGTTTTTCCTTGCTACCTGTGAACCGACAGCCTTTTTATCTATTTTTATTGTGGTTATTATAATGTACTATAATTATATTATAATAATTCCACTATTATAAGAGAAAGGTAATATTATCTCCCCCTCTCTCTTTTACACTTCTATTGCCGCTACTACTACTACTTACTCTTACCCTTATTACTAATAGTCTCTCGCATTAACGGCGCCCTAAATAATAATTATTACTTTAATAAGCTTTGTACGCTATTACTGCAATTTTACAATTCTATAGTTTTTAAAAAACTACTACTCTTTGTCTAGCAGTTGCTGTGTACTTTTGTCAAATATTAGGTCACTGAAAATCACTGTGATTTTACTGTGAAATCTAGTAGTCACGTGCGTCCGATTATATAGTCTCCTTATGACGACAGTTAGTGTAACTTACAGTGATTTCACTGTGAGATTACTGTGAAATACACAAAGGAGACTAGCGTACTACTGTTATACTACTCCGCACTATTACTAGTGCGTCTTAGCGCTAGATAGATATTGCGTACGATAGCTAAGCTTCTCTGACAGAGATCACTCGACAATCAATTCATCATTAAATCCATCACTTTCATCTCATCTCATTAAAGATACTTACGTATCTGACAATTAAGAGTCTTATTGCCTTAATTAAACCAAAAATTATGTCTCTATTAACACTTAGGGATCCCACAGTAATCCTGACTAATTACTTAAACTACACACAATAGCTAAGGCAAATTAATACCTAAGCCTAGTTGTTAAAAGTATGGGATCTTATTAACCTATCCCTTAACAATAAACCGATGGCAGAACTAGTTATGCCAGTCGCACCGAATATTAGTGCCTATTAACCAGCTCCCGCTTTCGTTAACAGAAACACTAACAACGCCCGTCCATCGCTACCATCGCACCTATCACCGGCTGGCGAAAAGGCGTACAAAATCGATACCAATTTCTATAAGAATCAACTTAAAATCTACAAGCTCCTAGATTAAAAGTACGAACAGGAGAAGGAGAACCTAGATAAGCTGGTTATTCTTATTTAAACCACCACCTCGGCATATTTACAGTCCAATTGCTGCACCCTAGGTGAATTAATTAAATAATGGATTAAGAACCTCATAAAAATGGTTAGGGTTAACCAACACAATGAACAAAGAAGAGCAAGGATTAGGTACTAAGACGCTCTCAAACTAATAAGATTAGTCGGTTTATAGTACATCTGGCTCGCTAAGTACGATTATGTGGCTATAGAAGCTAAGTACAATTGTGTGTTAGAGCTTTAGGAGCTAGACTTAGTTAAACAAGATTTCATAAAAGCGGTTACTAATGTCGTATCCTAATGGGTTATGACCTTCCTATAACACAGAAGTAAGGATAAGACCATTAATAGAAAAGAGATAGTGAAACTCTTTTAAAAACAAATAGTAATGCAGCACCTAATTAAGGGTAAATAAAGGGGCGCGTTTGCTATTGCAGGACTATCTCTCGCTAATAGTGGTGTAACCACCTAGGCCGCAGCTAGGGACGCCTAACCTATGGATAAAGCAGCATTACCCAAGCGAGGCAGATCACGCGCCAATAAAGTTAGCCCTAAAGCCAAATCTAAGCAGTCCGTACGAGTCACTAACGATGAGCCAACAGTAGTTGGAGGCCAAGAGGGATTAAACCCCAAGTGCCCTGCTTGTGAACAACGCCATAGTCTGAAAGACTGCTTTTACGCATTCCTTAACAAACAACCTAAATAGTTTAAACTAAAGCCTGCTATAGAGGCGGTTATAATATATAGGTTAGAGAATAACTCTGTGCTTATAGAGCGCATGAGATTTATAAAGCGTTAAAAGTCACAGATACTAAAGATTAAATAATTAAAGACCCCTACTCCAACTCGAATTACTAAAATTACTAATAATAAATAACTAGATAGTAGATAGATTACTATCCTCTTAGCGAGCTTTAATGCTATTGTAGCCTCCTACTACTTAGACCTAAACACATACCCACTACGTAACTCCGCGATTCTTAATTCTAGCACAACCTGCTATATTTTTAATGACATTAATTGCTTTGTCTTATAGCAACCACTATTGCTAGGAGACTTCGTATGGGCGGGATTATCATAAGCATAGATAAGGGGATATAGGAGTGTCCATCTTTACGTTAAGAGTAAGGAGGGAAATTGCTTAGTAAGGTTAGACAACGTTGCCTACTATCCTAGTCTACTTTATAACCTAGTGTCCTTCTAATTACTCTAAAGGCAAGGCCTCTAGTAGGACACTAAGTTAGACCTAACAACAATTAGGAGACAAGACAATACAATCCTGGCCAAACTCTAAGAAATCTACGATTAATAGGTACTAGAGTTTATACCAACATCAAAATTAACTTGTACCACGATTAATAGTACGTACGCTACACACAAATTTACCTCGCGCACCGCACAACGAGCGCAGAAGGTGAACGCTATCACATGGCACAAACGACTAGGCCACCCAGGCCCTCAGGCACTGGAGCACACAGTGAATCACAGTAAAGGGGTACGTATTAAAGGGTTGACCATGGTCCAATGCGACGCTTGCGGCAGATCAAAGCTTAGGCAACAAATTATACGTTAGGCTAGACAAATTAATAATGGCCTAGGAGAGAGAGTCGCTATAGACTTTCACAACTTTAAAGACAAGAGCTCAACTAGCGAAAAGAGTATGATGCTTATCTCTAATTATTTCTTAGGCATAGCTTAGGACTTCTACCTTAAAGACAATCAACTAGCACGAACAATTATTAAGCTGCTAAAGGAATTTGTACTATTTATGAAAGTACAGTTTAAGGTAACTATAAAAGTTATCGAATCTAATAATAAGATTTTCTTAGTTAAACAAGACGTTTACAGGTAGTGTGTTAATAAAGGGGTTGTTATTAAGCCTTTAGCACCTAATACCTAAGCTCAAAATAGAGGGGCTAAACGCTTAGGGGGTGTAATTAAGGAAAAGAGCCGTGCAATGCGACTTGACGCCAACCTCCCCTGGACACTATGGCTAGAGATTACACGAGCGGCCGTATACCTATATAATCAAACGCCAAACTACGCCAATTAATGGCAATCACCACACGAAGTATTTTTTACAACAGTTGTCTACTAAAACGGCATCGTCACCTAACTAAAGAAACTAAATTAGGCTTACCTTAGAGCCTATAGCTATAAAGCTTTTGCCTTAACTAATAATATAAAACGCGGCAAGAGCAAGCTCTAAAGGCTCGACCTAAAGGCATAGGTTAGTTACCTAGTAGGCTATTAATTAACAAACATCTAGAGAGTATAGATACCTCTACTTAACAAAGTTATTAGTACACGCGACGTTATCTTTAACGAAAATTAAGTGTTCTTAGGTAAACAAAAAGACCTATTAGACAACCTTATGCATAGCACTACTAAAGAGATTGCTGCATAGACCTAAATAGTAGAGCTATCGCCCTTACTACTAGAACATAAAAATACAGAGTCTTTCTATAAGGATAAGTTAATTATTAACTCTCACAAGGAGGACAAGGGTACTCCAGGGTACTATTAAGGGAGGAAGATTAATTACACCTACCCAACACCACCAGAGACACCTCCGCCTGTCGCACTGCTTGCCTAATTAATAGTGAGTTTCGAACAGAACCAAATTAAAAAATTACCTATAGGAACACTATAGCCAGATTAACGCGCTATGCTATAGGCAGCCGCCTTCTTTGTAGGTACACTCGCAGGAAGTAGAGGCAAATATAAGGGGAAGCTACCTAATAAAGCTTAATTTAATCGCATGCTTGCAGTAGGTAAGAAACCCTATTAAAGTTAACTACTAGAACCTCTATTATGCAGAACCTAGATAGATAATTATCTGTTATTCGAAATGTGGAAGGATGCCGAGCGATCCTATCTACAAAGTTACAAAGAAATAAGGTCTTGGAGCGAGGTGCCCGCAGCCTTAGTGCGATCACGCGGTCACTAGATTCTTAACTGTATGTGGGTATATACCTACAAACTTAATAAACATTACAGATTATAGAAGTGCAAGGCAAGGCTAGTAGTGCGCGGAGATTAACAACGCCATCTTACTACACAGGATATCTATGCCGCAACACTCGCAGGTAGATTATTTCGCCTGCTTATGTTAATAGCGGCTTGGATTAACCTAGAGCTAAGCCAGTACGATGTTACTAACGCCTTCGTCCACGCGAACCTGGACAGAGAAATCTATATGCGGATGCCCTAAGGTTATACCTAAAGAGGCACTATCCTATAGTTGCACAAGGCACTGTATGGCTTACGCATCTCACCACTACTATGGCAGAGAGAATTCACTAGTGCGCTTAAGGATCTTGGTTTTACTATAGTCCCGCACGAACCTTACTATATAATTAAAGATAGCATTATTATCTTCTTCTATGTAGACGACCTTATTGTCGCATACTTAAAAGATTAAAAGCACGCTACTAATATAGTAATAAAAAAGATAGGTATAAAGTTTACCCTGACTAGTGGTAACGATCTACAGTGGTTCCTCGGCATTGAAGTTGTTAGAGACCGTGCTAATAGACAACTCTAGTTATTATAGAGGTCCTATATGGACAAGATTAGTTGTCTAATCGACTAACGCGACCTTAAACACGATACCCTAATGTTAGCAGTTAAACTGTTACCTTAAGAAGGACTCGCCATAATAGCAGAGATCAATTGGTACTAGCGGAAGGTGGGATTAATTCTCTACGCTGCAGTAACCACGCGCTTGGACATAGCTTTTGCAAGCTCCCAATTATCGCGCTTCCTTTTAAACCCCAGCGACGACCATTACAACGCTGCCGACCGCGTACTGCTATACCTATTATTCACCCGATCACTAGGGCTACAATTTGGAGGAGCAGACACTTACGAGGTTGCGAGCGACGCGTTGTTTGCAGACAACACCCTTGATAGAAAGAGCTTATAGGGGTACATTATTAAATTGTTTGGTGGCCTTGTCGCCTGGAAGGCAAACAAACAAGACACTATCACTACTTTAATAACTAAAGCTAAGTTGCTAGCACTTTTACAAGTTGCAAAAGAGGCACTGTTTATAGCTTAGTTAATTAATAAACTTAAGATTAAACTGTCGCTATTAACAATTACTATCAATTGCGACAACTAACAAACTATTCGACTTATTACTAAGGAAATTGCCAAATTGCAAACTAAGCTTAGGCATGTTAATATACACAATCATTGGCTTTAATAAGAAGTAGTACGTGGAGCTATTAAAGTCTAGTACTAGCAATTAGAAGAAATGGCAGCAGATGGTCTTACAAAAGCTCTGCCAGCCGCCACATGGACTAAGTTCTTAAATTAACTAGGACTTAAAGACGTCAGGGGAAGGATTACTAACCAAGAGGCCGACCTTAACAAGTTAAAAGACAGGATAGAAGCTTTTGAACTATAAGCAATAGTACAACTGCGTAAGAGATAGTTTAGCTTGGCCCTCTGAGGATCCAAGCTGAGGGGGTGTGTTAGATATTAGGTCACTGGAAATCACTGTGATTTCACTGTGAAATCCAGTAGTTACGTGCGTCCGATTACATAGTCTCCTTATGACGATAGTTAGTGTAACTTAGAGTGATTTCACTGTGAGATCACTGTGAAATACACAAAGGAGACTGGCGTACTACTATTACACTACTCCGCACTATTACTAGTGCGTCTTAGCGCTAGATAGATATTGCGTACGATAGCTGAGCTTCTCTGACAGAGATCACTCGACAATCAATTTATTATTAAATCCATCACTTTCATCTCATCTTATTAAAGATACTTACGTATCTGACAACTTTAACTCTACTAGTTCTTATTTTTAAGCTTCTTTTGTAAGGTCTCTACGTTCCCTTATTATTATAGTATAATAGCCTAACCTAATTTTTTCTTATCTAGGTACTAGAGAAGTGCTTTGCACTCTAGAATCTAAAGTTATAAGACTAGCTAATAGGGCCTAAATAGCTAGATCTAGGTGTTGTTATAGAGACTAATATTAAGAGGCCTCTTTAATAACTCTACTTAGAATACAAAATTACTAAATTTCTAGAAATTATTTTTAACTTTGCATAGCCAATTCTTTATATACTCTTAGAACTCTACTACTACTATACTACTCTATATAGAAGTAGTATACTTAGAGCGCTAGAATAGTGTTATAATACTAGATATAATAAATAAAGCACTAGATTTAAAAGACGTTCTATAGTCGTGTATTAAAGAAAAAGACTTTTTAGGCTTTGCTAATATTAGAAAAGACTTTATACACTTTTGCGTATAGTAAACTATAGTTATAACTCTACTCTTTACTATAGCTTTTTACTAGTTAAGAGATAATATATAACTTAGTCATACTAGATGCTAAATAGTAGACTATTTATTAACTACTATTAATAATAATATCGTGTAGAATATTTATAATAAGATTATATTTCTATTATATATATTTTGTTACTACTACTATATGCTAGATACTATATTTTAGTGCCTTTTATTTTACTTCTCTCTATATATAGTATAGACTCGACCTTAGTTAAAAAAATTTATAATAATAATCTTTATTATAAATAAGTATAGTAGATATTTTATATATATAAAAGAGTGCGTCTTATTAGTTCTTCTAGAAAAAAATATCCTCTAAAAGATCTTAAGAATAATTATATAGGGGAAATAATAAATTATTCTATATGCCTCTACGATATAATATATATCTATAATAAGGTCGCTAAGTTTACTACTATGTTACTAACTATAAAGTAAGTTAAGAATAAGTATATGCGTTAAAATATCTACCTACGGTAGAACAACAAAGGCTTTTATCTCAAATAATATAACAAAAAAAGCAAAGCCCCCTTCTTAGTAAATAAAAAGAGCGTAAAAGGTGGTTACACAAAAAAGAATAAGTATAATAGCTATAAGAAGAAGTACAAAATTTAGTTAGAGTTTCTTTATTAATTAGGCTTCTTATATAAAGATAGGAAGGTTATTACTAATAGGCCTATACTTAACACGTACTTTACTACCTATAAAGAGGCTAGAAAGCATAAAAGGTAACCTCTAGATTTTCTTAAGCTATATAAGAAATTATTTAAAGGCTATTTTACCACTAGTAAGGATACTACTATAATTAATAACTTTTTTAAATTATAGTTAGAGCTGGTAGTGTTAATTAAGAATAACTTTTTAATAGAGGTATTAGGTAGTAACGCTATAGGTGTTTATTATAAACGCGTAGGTAGTAGATTACTTAAGGTCCTAAAGAAGTAGCAAAAAAATAAAATAATATTAGATAACTATATAGGCAAAAGAATAAACTATTTAATATTAGTAATTTTAGAGCTTATTATAGTTAACTCTAGGGACTATTAGTAAAAGACTATTATACTATTTATAGATACTTACTAGCTACTAAACAAGTAACTTAAGTACTCTATTCTTATAGAATTTAAATATAAGTTTATTACTAAAATCTTTTTTAATATAAAACTACGTAGCATGTAAAAGGTCTACATAAAACACTACTATAATACTATACTTAACTCTAGCGCTTTTAATTATAAGAAGACCTAGTAGAGTAAGTTATAGACAAAGGTCGAGTCGTTTTAGTAGGCAGGGGATAGAAATTTAAGAGTTAAAATTAACAAAAACAGCCCTTTAACTCTATACTAAGACTAATAATAGTGGCTTATATATATACCCTACGTAGATTTTTATCTTAGATTTATTATTCTTTTAGTTATATAAAGTATTTTTTAATAGATTTTAGTTCTACTAAAACTATAGTTTGCGTATAAAATTTATAATTTTAGTAAATATTACTCTAAATTCTAATAATTGCAAATACATTCTTATAAATATTATAACGCCTGCCTAATAACTAACACTAGTATAGTTTATTAATTTTTTAATACTAAACTTTTACCTACTAACTTCCCTACCTCTTTTTCTATCTATTTAATTACTTACCTACCTATAACTCTATAAGTAATTATATACTACTTTTATATATTTTCTACTATTCTAGCTTACCTAGTATTAAAATTCTTATCTATTTTATCGTCGTGCTATAGGTGCTCTAAGCTCTTATCCTTATACTTTTTTATTTTCTTAAGATTCTTATTAATTTATATACTAAATTAATAAGATTATAGATAATAGCTAGAGTGTATATAAGCTTAACCTAAGTCTTAATATTAAACTTATGCGGTCTCTTAAAAATACGCTAGCGTCTTTTAAAAACACTAAAATAATACTCTATACTATTTCTTAGACTTAAATAGTAATACTTAAATAAATTCTATAGCGTCTCTAGGGTTATACCTACTTTATAATTTGTTTAGAAATAGTATTATATAGTATAATATAGTACTATTATATTATTACTATTAATATACCTAGTGTTAGTAATAAAGTACTTACTTAGAAGGGCTGTAAAGTCTTTATCTTAAGCGCTTTTTAGCATCTTGCTATTGTGTATGCTACCTTACTATCTAGGTAAAATTTATATAAAATTTATATTAATGTTAATAATATTTAGCACGTTTTATAAGAGATTTTTATAGTAATTTTAATATTTTTTTAGGAGTCTACTAGTATATAGATAGTAATCTAGATACTATCTAAAGTTCTAATATAGTCTTTAAAAATAGCTATTTTTTTAAATTATTTTTATTTTCTCTAACACCTTATATATATTCTTAGAGAGCTTAATAATATTTTTATATAGTTAAAATAAGGCGTTGAGAACCTTATAAAAATAGCTATAGTTATGAGCTAAATTTATCCTTACTACTAGTTTACTTACTAACTTATTATTATTATTAAATAGCCTACTTTATATATAGTATTACGCTATAACGCCCTATTACTATAAAAAAATAAGGACTCTCTCCTCTATATAGATTTTACTATTACTAATAAGCCTATAGAATTATATATACTTAATAAGTGTATTCTATACTACTATTTAAAATTACGTCTTCTTAAATAGCTAATTTAGAATAATAAGGTAGTTTTATAGCTAAAGCTCTCCTATTTTCTAATAATTTAAATAAAATCTAACGTCTATAGGCCTGTACTTATTATTCTGCTAGCTAGCTAAAATAGCTATAATACTACTTAGGGCACTTAATATAGCTATTACTATACGTTTACTTAAGTAATTTAATATAGGTATATATAATACTATTAAGTTCTTTAGTATAGCTATAAATATTTACAAAGTCTATAGCATTACTAGAGCTCTATTTAGCCTAAAAAGAAAGAAACTAGACCTTTTTACATCTAGTAAGGATATTTTATTACTAAGCTTTAGTATATAAAACAGCATCTAATATATCTTTAAAATAGCGTTTCAAAAATAAATATAGCTCTGTTTACGAATTCGTTTTGCTAAGTAATCAAACTAGAGGCAAAACGGAGCACCATACCGGAGGAACCAAACAGGCCC
Organism: Laburnicola sp. R22_1; assembly: GCA_014281115.1. Taxonomy (NCBI): domain Eukaryota; kingdom Fungi; phylum Ascomycota; class Dothideomycetes; order Pleosporales; family Didymosphaeriaceae; genus Laburnicola; species Laburnicola sp. R22_1. The sequence continues at coordinate 981,163 of JACONQ010000015.1, forward strand.
TAATTATGTGGCGTACGGCTACGCTTCCAGTTCGGCCAAAAACGTTCTGTGGCGTGCGGAGAACTCCGATTGTCTGCGCATCTAACGCGGGTAAAGACTCATTGTCCATCAGCTGTCTCTCTAGCGTGCACTCAGTAAGTCATAGGTCTAAATGGGGTCCAATAGATATTCCCATTTGGTCTAACAGATGATGGGTTCTGGAGCCTACCGAAAACTACAATAAAACAATCCTGCCTACCAAGCAAAAAATGACGCTGGGCAACAGCCGCGGCGGGGGGAAAGAGTGGGTTGGGGAGGGTGTACCAGTACATTCAGAAACAGCGCTGCGCGCATTGGCCCAGGCTAGGTTTTCTTCATCGGCCCAACCGATCTGTCGTTCGGGTCCGGTACCGTGGAACAGGCTTACTTACGCCAGCGTTATTCCGGGGAGGCGGAGGGAGAGGCGTTAGATGCGTACAATATGTGGTGGAGAGCATGGACAAAGCACGACCGCAAAGCCCTCGTTAGTGGCGCAATACGATCGGTCGATGCCCAGCGATTTTAACATGAGGACTACATCACTGGCAGTTTTAGCCGCGTTTAAAGTATAATTATACAATACTCTCGCTCACCCAAAGCTTGTGGAAAAGCCTTTTACGAAGAAGGGCCAATAGGAGATAGCACGAAGGCAGACGGAGACAGGGATGGGCTAGTATGATGCGAGAGAGGCTGAGGTACATGTATCCCGTCGCAACCTAACAATAAAACGTTAAAGTTCCTTTATATTTTTGCTGTACATTCTTTTGCCAGCGAACGCTAGGGTTAAGCTTGTTGGACGGCCGGCAAATTCCGCCTGCATAAAGTTCCTCGCAGCCGGAATCTGGCCCAACTTCCCCCTGCTTGCATGTGGATTCGATAAGTTATAAAGGAAACACTCTCCAGGATTCTCGTCCAGCAAGTTATCGCCTTCGACTCACGAATTCGACATTTCTTATCCTACGAACACCTAGTCCAAAGCATCTGGATCAGCTATGGCCGTTACTATAACTAGTCGCAACAGCCCCAGTGGCGAAGCAACTCTTGCCATATCATCGATTCTCATCGCAATCAGTGCCGCCATGATTCTAGCACGTCTCTACCTCCGCTTCTGGATCAACCGTCAGAAACTTTTCCCCGGCGATGTGCTTATCTGCCTGGCGTGGTGCGCGACCGTTGTGTGTGTATCTTTCAACGTGGTCTTTTACCAGATGAACGTCCTCCACAAAGATGTAGATCCCTTTCTTTCCGGATATAAAGGCGACAAGAAGTCGTTGCAGAGAGCACTCAAGGTACGGAGACACCTTCAACTGACCGGGCTCGACTTTGAGGAATATGGTCTAATCTTCGTCACAGTACTTTTGGGCTGTCAACATCCCATTTTTCACTGGGTTCTATCTTTCCAAGGCAGCACTTTTAGCCTTCTACTGGCAGGTCATCCCAGAAATCCTCAAAACCAGTAGACGTTTGTTATACGGCACCGCCGTTTATTGCGCCTTTGCATACACCACGTCCATGCTGCTCAACTTCTTCTTGTGTTTTCCATTAGAACGAAACTGGTACGTCCTCGCTCGAAGTGTTGCCATGACTTCAGATAGATGGGCCTCATTAACATTCCAAAGGGTGCTCGGTCCGACCACTTGCATCTACGAACCAGGCACAGTTTTCAAGTCAGCGTGGGCATTAAACATGTTCGGTGATTTGCTTAGTGAGTCTTCACGCACTTTTACTTTATGGTATCGCTTGCAATATTGATAATCTGACATATATCATCCAGTCTTTGCCCTTCCTTTTACCTTCCTTTACATACTCAATATCAGAGGAGCCGTCCGGATAGGAGTGTATTGTACATTTGGCCTCGGAATTATCAACATGGCATTCACGTTGGCACGTTTCTTGTCCATCAGACTTTCTCCACGTAATGGCAAGGGTACTATATCAGTTACAATCATCGGTATGTGCTATTATCAATGAATTTTCCCCCGTATGAGCCGTGGGACTACAGCGCCCCCAACACTCCCTGAACTTACAGCAAATGCACCAGTGGCTAATATGTTTGGCTCTGTACAAGTAATTTGGAGCTCTCTCGATGTGTCTATCGGCGTGATCATCGCAAACCTCCCGACCCTTGCACCGTACCTTCGGATGATGCGTAACCGGAAATCCGAACCAGCCCCAGGGGCATGTATCAATGAGCCGGTGCGTAAGGACACCTTGGACAAATACAAAGGTTGGCCATTAGAAGAGTCAGGGACATCCGCATTGCAGAACTCCGAGTGGGCGAGGGATGGTGGAAAGAGAATTTTGCAGGGTTCATTGGAGGATGTGGGAATTATCACCACTACAAGAGGTTTGGATTCGCGAAGTGGAGAAGTCTGGAACGGCATAGAAATGTCCGATGCCGGCGCTCGAGCGCCTTGAAATTGAGAGTGAGGCAGAATGGTCGGCTTGAGGTGGAAGACTGTGCTTAACGACGATGATCGGTACCTTGCTCTATAAACGCTTTTGATTAATACGAGGTTTTTTCTGTTCTCCATCATCGTCTGTGACAGTTTTGTGGAGTCGCTACTACCTAGTATTATCTGACCCATCTGAGATATCTAATTACAGATTGTTTCGTTTGCTGCAGCGAGGTTAACTCTGGCTTGATGAGTGCCCAGGGAACCACACCTAGCCGAAAACCCTCCACTTTGCAGGGATAGACGAATCAACTGTGGATGAATTGTCTCTGTTGTCTCAATGATGAGTATGTTTCGTTCGACTTCTCCATTCTCAGAAGAAAATCATAGCATTTGGTTGAATCACCAGGCGCTTGGCATACCCGCAATGTCTGACGCCCACCCACTCTATTCGAGCATCTGGCTGCCGCTCGGTATGTGACTCGGTCATGATGTGCTCGGGAAGCGCGAGGATGTAGTAGGGTTTAAGCGGGTCTTTTGCTCGGTCAGCGGAGGGATCAATGGCGAGTCTGCAGGGCTCGAGGGCGACGTGATAGATGTTGCGGAAGCTACCGAAGTACGCGCCGTCAGCTATTAGAGCGGATCTCGACGTTGACGGCTGTGTCGGAAGCTGATTGCAGTTTCGTCGTTTCGATGCCGGACGGGTTCGTTGACTTCAAACAAGCGCTAACGTGATTTATCAGCCGACGCATGTCCCCACCCAACGCACGCTTTTGAGATGGCCACAAAGATTCCCACGATAACTTTAAAATTAATTATCTCAACAACCACATACAATATAGAGGCTGCGCTTGCAGCAATCAAATTATTAAGCATTAGCAAAAAGCCTAATTACACACAACTTGCAAAAAAATATAGCATTAATTATACAACTTTGTTAAAGAGAGCGTAGGATATCTATGGCACCTACGAGGACGCGAACAATTAATATCAACTTCTTACTCGTAATTAAGAATATAAGCTTGTATTATATATTAATAAGCTTTGCGTATAAGGCCTACCTTCTATAAGGTATATAATATAAAATTTTGCAGCCTAGATTACGTAGAAAGAGCTAAAAAAAATATAGGTTAATTAGTTCTTTAAGCATTACTAAATTAAGCTTATAAATTAAGAGACATGTGGGATAAAGGCTATAAGACACTAAGCTAATTTAGCCTTTAAATATAAGCTTTATTTTAATCTTCTACGTAATAAAATTATCTAGTATAATGTTTAGCTAGTAAATACGTATAATATAAACAAGAAAGGCTTCTTAATAGGCATTATTAGTAAAATAAAAGAGTCTTCTCCTATAAGCAATTTAACTATAAAGAGCTTAAGCATATAATTTATAATAGTAATAAGAAGTAGATAATAATATTAGCCTATATTTACGCTAACAATACTACTCTTATGCCTACCCTTATTTATTAAACTATATTAGGCAATATTTAAAACTTATAGCTGTAAAATTTTAACTTAAAACTATACAAAACCTTTTTACCTTATTAATTTTAGAATAGACAAATAATAAGCTTAGTCTTAAGTAGTTAAAGTAGGTATTTAATAGAAAAATAAAGGCAAAAAAGGCGTTCATATTAGCTATTAATACTTAATAGCCACGGCTCTTATATATTAATAGATTTTATTAAGTACTATAATAAAAATTAAATACTACTAGCTATTTACTCCCCCTATTTAACTTATACGCTTTAGCCTTTAGATATAGGTCTTTTTAAGCCTCTCTTATTAGTATATTTAATAGAGCTTAGTAACTTTATGTACAACTACTAGGGCATCTTATCTATTACTAAATAAGATTTTTTTCGTCTCTTCTTTAGAGTCTAGCATATAGCCTTTAAGAATTCTTAACGCTTTTAAAGCTACTAGTATTTATTCTTTTAAGCCTAACTTTATTCTTAAGCAATTTAATAAGAAGAACTATAATAGGCTATTCTTAAGCAATAGTAGTACGTTAGTGCTCTTAGCTTCTAATTAGAGGAGGATTAAACGCTTACTATACTAGGTAATAAAAGAGGCGTTAAGTAGGTACTATTCTAGATCTACTTAGCTCTCTTATATAATTTACTTTTTAGCTATTTAAAAGTAGCTATTGCAGCATAAAAATAAAAAGCTTTAAGAAGCCCTATATAATAAAAAGAAGTATTATTAACATAGCAAGCTTCTTCTACTTTAAGCGCTAGAGAACTATTATAGTAGGGCTATATTCTAGTCTTTTATAAAGGTGCTAAATGCCCACAATTAGTAGGCTTAAAAGAATACTAATAAGAACGCTCTATAGTTTTAAAAATTAGAGAAGCAAAAGGCAAAGAAGTTTTAAAAGTAGGAGAAACAAGCTATGCTAAAAGAGAGAACGCGATTAAGAATAGTATCTAAAGAGGTATAAATTAAATAGTAAAAGGCTAAGACTACTAAGCGTGAGGAGAATTATATTACAAAGGCAGCTAAAAAGTAACTTAAGTAGAATTTATAGGCTTTAAAAAAGCTTGCGCATTAATAAAGCAAGAACAATTTACCCTAAAAATAAGCTCTTAAAGTACCCTAGATTGTTAAGCTTAATGTGAAGTCTAAGGTTAATAGAGGCCCCTCTCTCCTCTACGTAACGCATACACGTAGTGTACAACTTCTATAGCATTATTACTAGTAATTTAAAAAGATTAGATAACTTAGAGAGCTCTATTATTTACTACTACTAAAAATCTTGTAATAATAGCTTTACTATAAGGCTTAAAAGATTTAATTTTTAATAAATATAGCTATCTTAAAAGCGTACGTTAGGTGGAAACGTACGCTGGCTAATAAATTACATTAGGGCCGCCTCCTCTAGAGCCCTTGCTTTGCTCCTAAACTAAGATTAGTTTATAATAAGCTAAGCCATCTAGATAAGCTAGCCATCCTAATAAAACGCAACACCTATAAAAAAGACACTATATTTATAAACTATATTCTTATAATTACTATTAAATATATATAGACTAAACAGTTATAGCTATTAAAACTACTATAGTAGTTTTTATAGCTTTTATAGTAGAGTGTTGGGCGCTAGGAGTTAGAGTTAGGCCTTAAGTCCCTAGGAATATTAACATATCGCGGATCTATTTAATTAGATTTTTTTATTACTACACTATTATAAATCTATACGTAAAGGTGTTTTAACACTATTCTTATCTTTTTACTTTTTATTAGAATCTATAGCTTAACTACGTTACTATACAATATTAGTTGCATAGCTACGCAGCTAAACAACGCTATACTAAATTAAATTTTTCTAATATAACTATATACGTAGCTAGCGTAGCACTAGTCTCTATTATATGTACTATCTAAAACTACACTATTTCTAGTTAAATTTTTTCTAATATAATCATACACGCGGCTAGCGTGTATAATAGTAGTCTTGGATCTACATACTATTTAGCACTATACTATACTCTAGCTAAATTATTTCTAATATAACCTATGCAATATACGTATACTAGTATTTTACTAGTCTATAATTTAGATTATTAATAGGCCTTTTAGGAATAGTATTTCTAAAATACCTAATAGAAGGTACTACTACAACATCTAAGATAAAAGACATAAGCTAAGCCTAGAAATATAATTAATTAGGACTACTAGAGTAAGCTTAACTAGGCTTGCGTCACTATTAGCTATATTTTTTTTTACTAATTAGAAAATTAGCTAGTGTCACTAGTAGTAGTGTTGTCTAGGCGAGCTTACTCTTTTATTTAAAATATTATAGTACTACCTTCTACTTAGTATTTTGGGTTAATATAATATATTAATCCTAGTGTATATTAGGCCTATACACGTATAGTAATAGCCTTTAATAGAAATTTTAATTATAGATATTATATAGTAATGTAATAGTTTATTATTTATATCTTCTAGTAAATAATAGTAATTATTCTTAGGTTACTCTGCGCTGTAGTTGCTGCGTTCTCTTTGTTCTTTTTATTACCTCTTCTTTTAAAGGACTTAGTTTACATTATTATTATATTATTATTATTATCATTACTAGCATATCTATATAGTATTATAAGTAGTAAAAGGTAGAGGTAATAGTGTATATATCTCTTATTATTATTCTCTTTAATAGAAGTTAACTATTTATAGTAATATATAATAAGATTATAGTTAGCCCTAGTAGTAGACCTAATACTTTAGGTCTTAGTTATTAAAGTGTTTAACTTAGAGAAATTAAAATCTTACTAGAGCCATAGGCTAATAGGTCTAAGCTTTGCCAACCTTACTTCCTATAGCTTACTAGCCTCGACAAGTACTTATTAACTCTTTGCTAAGACTTATCTACTATGCGGCCTAGCATTACCTACTCTATTATAGAGCACAATAAGACTAACTTTATCTAGACACTAATACTACTTATTAATTAAAAGTAAGCGTAGTATAGACTAGACGCGCAGATTATTATTTACTAATAATAACTACTAGCTAAGTTAAGACTACTGCGTCTAATATACCCCTAAAATAGGCACTTTTTATAAAGAAGCACGCTGCACGTAAAAGGAAAGTAAATTATAAAGCTATAGCTACTTATAAAGTGTTTAAAAAATCTACTACCTTAAGTTTACTATATTTACTATTCTTCTATTATATTAAAAAAACCTCCTAACCTAACCCTTTTAGTGTAAACCCTACTACTAGCCACTATAGAAGCTATTCTACTATCTTTACGCCTCTTTAGCGTATAGTTTCTACTCTATAACCTATGCTATTTGCTACCTTACTAAACTTTATAGTATTTATAGTACTGCCTATAATTATACCTATATTATATTCTACTACACGCGTACTACTACTAATAGTCTTATCTTTTATACTACTACTATTAGTATAAACTAGACTATAACCTAGACCACCTATAACTATAGCACTAACTAAGCTAACTACACTATTACCTATCTTACTAATTAGGCTAAGTGCTATACTAACACATATACATTTATTTCTCTAAATTTAACTAAGAAAAAAACTAGGCATAGAAGCACTAGGACATATAATACTAGTCTCCCCTATTAGTAATACTTAAAAAGACATTGCCTAGTTATTAAGCCGCGTATATATTATAGACTAGAATATTAAGACTATAAATATAAATATAAGAAACAGCAATATAGTAGAAGATATACTATCCTGCCATAAGTTACTTTTACTATTAGTTAGTAACGTGTTAGAATTCTAAGATTAGGAACTAACCTTTATAGAAGAAAAACTAAATAATATTATACTATACGGTATTTAAAATGTAGGTAGCTCTTACTAGGTAGATATTTCTCTAAGCCCCCTATAAGAAACTAGCAACCTTGTGCCTAATATTTCTTTACTACTAGAGCTATTTGCATTTTCTAATTAGCTATATTTAGATTTTATACTAAGGAATACAAAAGTAAAGCTAGACCTAAATCTACTAAATAACTCTAGCAATAATTATATAAAAGAAATAAATATATAAGTATACTTAAAACTTAATAGTAACTAAAGTATATAATATACGCCTAATTCTACTACTATATATAAAAACACTACTAGTTTACCTAATATTTATAGAAGTAATACTAATAACTAAGAATTAGCTAACACGCTTTTTAATTCTAGCGTCTTATTAAGTATATTAGGCTTAACATACTATATAGTAATAGAAAAGAGCAATAAGACTTTAATATAGTCTCTAGGTCTTAGTTGTAAGGGAGCAATCGGGCTCAATTGTTAAACAGGTTGAATTGCTATAATGAGGATACTAGGTGCCGCATACTACCTGTGTGGCAGCGGTCCTAAGGGCGCGCTGGTACTACCTAATTGGGACTAGCGCGCGGGGCCGGATTAACGTTGGGCCGACCGGGTCGGATTAACGTCGGGCCGACCGGAGGTCCGATGGGCCGATGGGCGGCGATCCCTAACATTACCCCCCCTCCAAAAGCCTCAGCTCCGAAAAAACACCACAACAGCGAGAATCCCAATCCTTGGAATTAACGCAAAATATCGTGCGTAAACACCTGCCCTAGACGTCAGTTGAATAGCCAGCACCCAGGCGCAGAGCCCACTGCGACTGCGGAGCCATGGCGACGCAATGGCCTCAACAGGCAACGTGGCCAACCCCAATCCGCAAGCACGCTACACGCCTCAGCACTTTCCTTCAAGACACACTGAGCTGCATCGAACGCACCAACAGCCAGCCCGTACCGGCAGACCTCGTAAAGACTATCATCCACGGCACAGTGACATTCGTCCTGAAAGTGCAACACACCCCGGACCTCAGCGCAATAAGCGACGCCCTAAGGATCCTTCAAACAGAAGCAAAGGCTACGGCGAACAAGAACGCACAGACACTCAGCGACATCAAAAACGAGCTTAAAAACAACACTGAAGCCGTACAACAGTCCACCGCGGTCACACAACAGAGCATTAACATTGGGGAGGAAGCAAGAGCCGCTGCAAAGGAAGCAACGGAAACCGGCAAGGCAGTCCTAGAAATGACGAGGGAGATCAAAACCAAGGGGTTGCAGAATCAGGCAAATGGACCGATGACCTACGCTGCGATGGCAGCTAGAGGTCAGACACTAGCAGGCACATACAATAAACAGAAGCCCAAAGGCCCGTCCGCACAAGCGCAACGTGAGGTCATTGTGAATATCAGAGACTCATTTACCATACAGAGCCTAAGGGCAATAAACCCCCGTAACTTGAAAGCCCATGTAGAGCGAGCCGTTGAACAAAGCGGAAACGAAAATATCACAAACATCAAGATCGTCTTATCCAACCAGCTAAAGAGCGGAGATCTGAGCATAAAGACAGCCAATAGCAACGAAGTAGAAGCACTACAACAATTCGCAGACGACTGGGTCCACCGCATTGGAGACAGAGCTACAGTACGAATCCCAACGTACGGCGTCCTCGTACACGGAATTCGTACCAGCACACTCGACATGAACAAGTTCGAAGAAAACAGAGCCCAAATCCTACAAGATAACAAACCGTTCATCCCGCAGGCTGAAATCAAACACATAGGATGGCTAACTAGGAACGCACCCACTAAAGCTGCATCATCTATCACGATCGAGTTCACCAAACCTGAGGACGCCAACAAAATCATAGACAAAGGACTAGTCTGGCAGGGCGAGGTCTTCTAATGCGAACAATACGAGAGACAGTGTCGATTGAAGCAGTGCTACAAGTGCCAAAAATACGGCCACATAGGAACCCAGTGCAAGGCAGCAATAGCATGTGGCTATTGTGCGCAGGAGCACGACACCAGGGATTGCCCATCGAAATCGGGCCTGGATACGACAAAGAAATGCGCACTCTGCCGAGGAGAGCACGAAGCATGGAACCGCCAGTGCCCAGCTAGGAAGGAGGAAACAGCCAAGATGAAGATAGCATACGACACTCAACCCCATTACCACCCCGTACCAGGACCAACCGGAGGAAACATCCACACAGAAGGCATGTCCGAAGCCCGCCAAAGGACGAGGACAAGCCAAGCTACAGCAGGCTAGGAAAACCAGAATGGCAGGACCCGCTCCCTATCACGAAGAGGACAAAAAAGGACCAACACGGGAAATGTGGTTGGTTCAAGAGATAGGGAGAATCAACAAACAGGAGATGACAGTAGCCAAAGGCCCCAGAGAACAATTGTCCCCTCAAGGAGGGCGCTAGAAGCAATCGAAAGCAACACACGACTAATACAGTGGCACGACCAACAAATGGACATCGACGAAAACACTGAATCATGAACCACAAACTAACACTAAGCATACTACAGTACAACGTTCGTAAATCGAAAGACATAGTAATGGCAACGCTACTACGCGACCCAAAGACACATGAACACGACATCCTTGCCATACAGGAACCGTGGAGGAACCCATTTATGGCAACTACACACCACCCAGCCAAGGATGTTTTCGACCTATACTGCCCAGGAGGGACCAAGGAAGGACCAACTAGAGTGTGCTTTTTTGTAAACAAGCGGATAGACAGCAACAGGATCCAGTTCAAGGAACATACACGGGACTTATGCTCCATAACACTCAAGCTAGAGGAGGAACAGCAAATCAGCATCTACAACGCCTACAACCCCCCAAGGAACACGGCCCAGCAGAGCGTGCTACCACACGTTCATGAAATACTGAACAAACACGAGGATGACGAGCTAATATTACTTGGCGACTTCAACCTACATCATCCGCTGTGGGGGGGACCAGACGTGCAGAGCATAGAACCGGAGGCAGAAGAACTAATCACCATAATAGAAGAGTTCGCCCTCTATACTACCCTCGCCCCTGGCACGATAACATACAGAGAGAGACAGTCACAAAGCTCCATTGACATCTGCCTCGCCACGGCAGGGCTTGTCGATAGAGTTATAAAAAGCGAGGTTAATAAGGAGCTTGATCACGACTCAGACCACCTGCCGATAAGCACAACCCTCGACATATCGGTGCCAAACGCGGATAAGGCGCCCAGGAAGAACTGGAAAAGACTGGACGGGGAGGCATACATAAAAGCACTGAAAGAAGCCCTGCCTTCGCTCCAAAGACCAGCAACAAAAACCGCATTAGACAGATATGTAGAGGAGGTGATCACAGCAATACAAAGAGCAATAGAGAAGGCAGTCCCTCAGACGCGCATCTCAAGCAGAACCAGAGAAGGGTGGAACGATAAGTGCAGAGAGGTCTTAGCAGAGACGAAAAGACTAAAGAGGATACACAACCAGCTCAACACAGAGGAGACATGGGAAGAATACCGCGCAGCAAGAAATCATAAAGCCAGGACGATCAAGAAGGCGCTACGGGATACGCACAGGGAACAAGTGGAGAGGGCAGCTGAGTCACCAGAAGGGCTATGGAAAATAGCCAAGTGGGCTAGAACAAGAGAAACACAGTCTGCAAGAGCTACACCAACAATACAACACCCTGAGACTCAACGCGAGATTACGGAACCACGCGACAAAGCAGAGCTATTCAAGGACACCTTCTTTCCCACACCCCGGAGGCGAACCTGGAAGACGTACGGGACGCGGAGTACAGCAGCCAAATCGAACTACCACCAATAACGGAAAAGGAGATAGAAGACGCCATCCGCGCAGCATCCCCCTCAAGGCTCCAGGACCCGACGGAATCACGAACAAGGCCCTCCAGGCAGGAAGGCCTCAGCTCGCAGCTCACATGCTAAGAATCTTCAACCAAAGCATAAAGCTAGGCTACTGCCCAGCTCACTTTCGAAGATCACTCACAGTGGTACTGCGCAAACCAGGGAAAGACAACTACACGAAACCAAAGGCATACCGACCAATCGCGTTACTTAATACTATGGGCAAAATAATGGACGCAATAATTGCCTAACGGCTAAACTACTTAGTAGAAACACACCAGCTGCTTCCATCAACTCACATAGGAGGAAGAAAGAAGCGCTCAACGGAACATGCGCTCCACGCCGTTACGGGGAAGATATACGAGGCATGGAGCAAAAAGAAAACCCATGTGGCTAGCCTCCTCCTGCTCGACGTGTCGGGCGCATTCGACAACGTATCCCATGCACGCCTACTACATAACATGCGTAAGAGAAAGATTGACAAGAGGACTATTAGATAGGTTGCAAGCTTCCTCAGCAACAGACATACACGCATCACAATCGATGGGTTCCAATCCACAGAATACGCGATAAGCACAGGCATCCCCCAAGGTTCTCCACTCTCGCCTATCCTCTACTTGTTCTACAATGCCGACCTCATAGATATGTGTAACCAGGAGACAAACGTCCTACCCACAGGATACATAGACGACATAGCGATCCTAGCATGGGCAGAAACAACAGAGAAGACGTGCGACATCCTAAGAAGAACTCTACAAAAAGCACAGCAGTGGGCAAGCACGCATGCATCTATCTTCGCGCCAGACAAATTTCAGCTCACACACTTCACCAGGACACGCAAAAGGATTAACATAAACCACTCAATCCAGACTATCTGGGGCGAGATCAAACCAAAGTCGACCTGCAAATACCTGGGGCTAACGATGGACACTAAGCTTACGTGGAAAGCACACATAGAAGAGATCAGACGAAAAGCAACAAAAACAGTGCATGCGCTAAGTAATCTGGGGAACTCAAACTAGGGTGTCAGCCTTATGGATCTGCGGAAAATTTACGAGGGGACGGCGCTACCCCAGATAATGTATGCTTGCTCAATATGGACAAACAAAAACGGAAAGAAGCACACCTACACCAAAAAGGCACTTGAGATCCTGCAGAGCATCCAGGGTAGAGCAGCACGAATCATCTGTGGAGCATTCAAAGCCACATCAAGAGCCGCGCTCGATATTGAAGCGTTTCTCCTCCCCATCGAGCAACAGATATGGAAACACAATGCCGACACAATTACGCGACTCCTCTCTAGCAAAACGATAGCGAGTACCGTAGGGTTCAAGCCCACAGATGCCACGCACACGATCGAGCGCAGGAAACACACGGCCTCCTGGCAGAGGATCTACAGCGAGATGAGAGACAAATAGAGGCAGGATCTTACCGCGCAGGAGCCGATTCCCCCATTCATAACGCCACCATGGCAGCGAGGCCCGAAGATCTACATAGACAAAGACGCGGAGACAGCCCAACAGCGACACGATAAGGAAGACGCAACAAACCAGGACCTCAGCATCTATACAGATGGGAGCGGGATAGATGACAGAATTGGTGCCGCAGCAGTGTGCCTGTTTGTGGAGTAGACACGCAGCGCGTATCTAGGACTTTCCGCAACATCAACAGTCTATGCAGCAGAACTATACAGGATTAGCTTAGCACTGCAAATAGCACAAGCATACGCGGATCGAAACGGAAGCAGACGCAATGTCGCCATCTACACAGACAACCAGGCCGCCATATGGTCTATCACCAACGCGGAAGGACGGATAGGAGCTTACATTCTGGAGGAGATCGCTCGCCAAATCCAGGACCTCTAGGATAGAGGACGACCAGTTCGGGTCCAATGGGTACCGGCCCACGTAGGGATCCCAGGCAACGAAGCCGCAGACATAGCCGCAAAGGAAGCTATAGGATGGAGAGAGGACGGCAGAAGAGGACCAACCGCAGACAAACCTCCGAAGCTGTTTCCTCTTAAGACAATGCTAAGAAGAAGGTGTAAGCAGCAAGCGGAGTTAGCATAGGGAGCAAAATGGCGGAAAGACACAAAGGGCCAAGCCATATTCAGGAACACACTAGTACCCACAAAGAGAGTACTCAAACTCTACAAAGGTCTTAAGAAGAGAGACAGCGCTCTTCTCGTACAGCTTAGGACAGAAAAGATCGGACTAAAAGACTTCCTCTTCAGTCGCAAGGTGCCAGATGTAACCAGCTGCCGATGCGAGTGCGGAGCAAGAAGACAGACAGTTGCCCACGTCCTCCTCTACTGCAGGACGCACAACGACCTCCGGAACTAGATATTTGGCCGCCTCCTAGGACGACACAACCTCCAGACCATCCTTAACAAGCCACAACTAGCTACCAAAGCCATCAAATTTATAGAACAGACGCGGATCCTTGGGCAAGTCGGGATCAGAGACGCGTAGATAAAGCCAAGCGCTAGGGGGAGACTGTAGGTATAGTGGATGCGACACACAAGGCGAACGCCTCTACAAAGCCTAGAAGAAGGTGTACATTAGTATTAGAACCATTATCTAGATAAGCCGCCAAGCATATATAGATAGTGGTTGAGGGAGAGAAGGCAGGTCTCTAGGGACAGCTGGTCTTGTTTTGCAGGATGAAGTGGGGCGGAGCGGAGCAGCAATGATCCGGGACGCGTCGGCTGTCCGCCAAGCCCGCCTAACCGGGCATAGCTGCGGAGAAATCGCGGCTGAAACCGAGTAGGAATAAACCAACCAACCAACCAAAAGCCTCAGCTCCGGCGAGGCAAACCAAGAAAAACCATGCCAGAGGCGCTAATCGCGTGGCTTAACAAACATCGTGAACCATTGTGATTCATTATGAACCATTATGGACCATTTAAGACCATTCAAGACCATCCAGAAACATTGTAACAAGTAAAACAACCATTAGATAACCTCCCCCAGTACACAAGCTGGTGAAGTGAGCGCCCCACCACCGCGCGTCACGGTGGTTACGTCCAACAAGACGACCCAGGCGTCTCCTCAGGTGTAGCCCAGAGAGAGGCCTGTTACCCAAAAAGGTCGTCCAAAACAGCCAGTCAGCGGGCGCTCCACATGCCTGTCCTGGCAGTCTCGCGGCATGACGTCGTGTCAAGAGGTACCTTAATCTCACGCATGTGCGTACGTGAGGGCCAGAAGCTCGGGGTCCCCAACTCTATCGTCCTGGAGGTACATAACTATAAGATCCTTGTATAACGCCAGATCTTTATACAGGGCATGTGGGCCAGGTTTCCCATCGTTGTCCCTGTGATATGCTTTGACAGCTTTCTCGCAACCCAACATGTCTGTGTAGGGCTGCCACTCGGGGTTAGCGTTCCACTTGGGGGAGTTTTCATACCGGACTCTATACATGAGTAGCCCCTTGTCGCCCGTCAAAGGATCCTTGCAGCGACGGTCGACCTTGCTGTCGACTACGGAGTCGACGTAGTAGTCCTGCAACCCCGCCGGTGGGGTGACAGGCGCGTCTGTCGCGACCGTGCCCTCCTTGTCGGGAAGCTGGACGGCCTTGGGGGCGTCATGTAACAGCCAGGCGTGAAACCATGGGTGTACGTCACGGTAACTCGTGGGAAGCTCCAACCGGTACGTATGGTCGCGAAAGACCTCTGCGATGGGAAACGGTCCCAAATTCTTGACGTCCAGACCTTTGTTGGGACGGAGGGACGGAATATTGCGCGCGTCCAAATAAACCATATCCCCAACGGCATATGCTGGTGCGGGTTGTCGACCCTTATTCGCGTAAAACTCCATTTTCGATTAGGCCTAGGCTAGATTTTCATTCATAAAGCGCATAACGTCTTCGACGCGACGAACCATCCGCTGGGCGTCCTTGCGTTGCAACTTCTCGTAACGGTCTGTTGCTGTGACCGGGGTGACAGGTTCAAAGCCCCGTCGCGGCAAGTAGCCCTTAGTCGCAAGCAACGGCGCGACTCCAGTAGACACGCTTTCTTTGCAATTCGTGGCGAGTTGCGCGATGGGCAACCAGTTGACCCAGTCGTTCTGCGTGTAATTGACGTAACAACGCAAATACGCCTTCAGGACGGCATTCATGATTTCCGTCTGCCTATCACCCTCTGGGTGAAAAGCCGTCGTGAGCGCGGGTTGCGTACCCACCTGTCTGCAGAGCTCCCTCCAAAAGTAGGACGTGAACTGGGCGCCGCGGTCGGAGACGACGGTGTCGGGAAACCCCTCCTCGCGCCATACGTACTCAATGAAGGCTCTGACGACAACCTCGACGTCCAGCGATGGAAGCGCAATATACTTGTGTTGCTTAGACAGGCGGTCGACCACCACTATAATATGACGATAGGTGACTCCGCCGCGCGTGCAATCTGGCAACGGAGTAATAAAATCAATGGAGATATCTTTCCAGAAACGCTTTGGCACTGGCAGCGGGCGAAGGAGTCCTTGTTTCTGTTCCTTGAACGGCTTTGAGCGGCGGCAGGTGACACAATCGCGTGTATAACAAGCAACCGTATCCGTCATGCCAGGCCAGTAATAGTGCTGGCTAACCTCATAGTACGTTCCTCTTTTCCCTGCGTGTCCTGCCCCCGGGGGTTCATGACACGACCGTACAATGTCCGTGCGGAGGACGTCGTCGAAGGGGACGAAAATCCGTTTCCGGAAAAACACCAAACCGTTGGTGACGTCACAGTCTTGTAATTCCACCTTGACGTTGTGGTCATGTATCACCGCTGCTGGGAGACGTCGCATGCCCTGTTGCTTTGCCGCGACAATCTGTTGCAGGACGGGATCCCCGGCGGTCGCCTGTTTCAACCGGTCCGTCATACCAACGTGACTCTATACAGAGGGATCCTCGCTCAGCAACTCCGCCTGTCCTGGCGAAGTGGCCTCGCGACTCTCCGGAGGGCCGTCGTCGACTGTCCTGTCTTCGACGGGTCCCTCCTCACTAAGAAGGTATAACCTCGCGGCGAGGCTGACTACCGACTCCTCCGTTCCCACCAGCATTTGTGCGAGGTAAGCAGCGTGCAACGCTCCTTCGGCGGGACGCTCCGTGAGCAGTGTGACTGTCTTCGAGACAGGTTCGGATGTGACTGCCGGCGGGGCAGGTTCGACGCGGTCGGGCGTGAGGATCGTTTGCGCTTGGTGTTGAAGACGATCGTCCAGTACGTCACGTGGCAAGTCACCCGGACGACGGGTGAGAGAATCGGGCTTTCCACCCTGCCTGCCCGGCCGGTAAGTAATCTTGAAGTTGAACTCAGAGAGGAATTCCGCCCAGCGAGCCTGACGACGGTTCAACTGTTTTGTGGTCATGAACCACTCCAGTGCTTTGTGGTCTGATATCACATTAATGAGCGACCCGTCGGACAGCTCGGGTCGCCAGTCTTTGAAAGCCTTGACAATCGCGAGAAGTTCCTTGTTGTAAATCGCGTAGTTGCACTCCGCCGGTATCATTTTTGTGGACATGAAGGCGACAGGACGCAGGGCGCCCTCATGCATCTGAGACAAGACCGCGGCGACGACAAAGTCTGACGCGTCTGTCTTAACCCACGTCTCTAGGTCTAGGTCGAAATGTGCCAGGATCGGGGCTATTGTGAACGCGTTCTTGAGCTGCTCAAATGCTTTAGCGGCGGGGCCTTGCGGGTCAAGAGGGAACTCCGCAGAAGCCTCTTTGCGGGTCAGGTCTGTTAGCGCTCTTGCCAAGCTCGAGTAGCCAACAATGAATCGCCTATAAAAGTTCGCAAATCCCAGAAACGACTGCACCTCACGCACGTTAGTGGGGAGCTGCCATTCAGTTATGACGCGGATCTTGGCGGGATCCATCTCAATGCCGTCGACTGTGAGGATGAGTCCCAGGTATTTAACCTTCTTAACCGCGAACTCGCACTTGTCAATGTCAAGGTATAGCCCAGCCTTTTTTAAGCATTGACAGACTCTGCGGACGTGGTCCTTGTGTTCGACCAACGTCTTGCTGAAGACCAGGACGTCATCGATGTATGCCGAACAAAATTCATCTAGGTATTCCCGCAGCGTCTTGTTGATGTAAGACTGGAAAGTCGCCGGTGCGTTGCACAATCTAAAAGGCATGACAAGGTATTCGAACAACCTATACCGTGTTGCAAAGGCGGTTTTATGTTCGTCTCCATCCTTAATGCGCACCTTGTGGAAGGCCGCGATGACGTCGAGGACGCTGAACCACTGCACCCCAGACAGTCGGGAGAGCGTCTCACGGATGTTGGGTGGCGCGTTCTTGTTTTTTACCGTAGCGGCGTTCAGCTGACGGTAGTCGACACAGATACGCAGGCCTCCATTGGGCTTCTTGACGACTAGCACCGGAGCCGCAAAATCTGAGGTGCTGCGTCGCACCTCACCCGTACTGAGCTTCTCGTCGACGTACGCCTTCACCGCCAGAGCCTCCTTTCTGCTCATACCGTATAGCCGGGCGGCGGGGTGCTTTGCCCCAGGTTCTAAGTTGATCTCATGGTCCACCCCAGGCCGATGAGGCGGGAGCTGGTCTTCTGGCACCATGAAAGCCCCCCACTCGTCCCGAAGCCAGGCAGGTAGTGACTTTAGTATCTCCTCCTTTGTCTTGTTAGGTTGATTTATCTTCTGATGAAACTTGTCAAAGTCTTCTTGAGTCAAAGCTGCGAGATCGACACGAAACAGCTGCGCAAACATGGCCTTGACGTCAGCGGCGTCGTCTGACTCACTCTCGTCGTCAACCCCGCTAAGCTCCTCGAGTCGCTGCATATGTTCGGGATATAGCCAGGTGGCGTGGTGGTCGGCCTTGAGGGCCATGAGCGAAGCGGCGTACCCGGAGACGACTTCAATATCTATTCCAGCATACGCAGGGTGCGGCGTCCTCGGTTTAGGCAACTGTTGTTGACAACCCTTGCTGGTGACGATGACTAGGAGCCCTTTCATATAGCAGTTACTTATGCAATAGGGCTTGTCGAAGGTTATAGTCTTGTCTTTCTAATCGATATTCGGGTTGTGGGCACTCAACCATGATATGCCGAAGATGACGTCGTATCCCGACATGTCGACGACGTATGCCAACTCCTTGGAGAAGTGGTCCCCGTGGTACACAGGCAACACCGCCGCCTTTGTGAGTACTTGTTTCGTGACGCTATTGCTGAGACGCAGGCGGACGGGCTTCTCGAGCGAGACTATGCGGAGTCCGCGACGAGCGACGCAGTCCTTACTCACGCACGTGTTTGTCGCGCCCGAATCCGTAAGACTGTTAACGGTGATTCTGCCTCCGTTGGCAGCCTGGAGCTGACACTTAAAGACAAATTGTGCCCTATGTATTAGCGGTGTGTCCTTGTCGAGCGAGTTCGCGCGGAGTTCGACAACCTTCTGGGGCTGCGACGACTGTCGAGTTAGCCGCAGCTCTAGCTCTTTGATCTTGCGTAAAAGTTTTGGTAATAACTCTTGAGGTCCCTGCTGATGACTTTCAACAGGGACATCTAGTTTTCCGACAGGTCGGCTTCAGTCGACGCGGTGGGAGCTGGCGACGAAGGTTGGATGTCAACCGCAGCGAGGCCTGCGTCGACGAGGGCCTTGATCTTGTTGGCTGGTTGCTGCGGTTTGCCCTTGCACGAAGCGTCCTCATCCTTGCGACGGTGGCCTTTCTCGCCACATTTGATGCAGCGTCCTTCGTCCATCAGTAACTTAACCTGGGCGTTGGTACGACCGGAAATGTTGCCACCGGCATTGTTGCTTCCACCGCGACCGCCTCCCCCACTGCGACCGCCTCGATTGTTATTATCGTTGCCCCGCTGCTGCGCAGGGCCCTGCAGCTTTAAGATCGTGGCCTGATGACGTATCTTTTCGATAAATGATGACTATGAGTCCGAGTTTGACTATTGCTTGTCGGCCTCCAACCGCGATGGTTTCAAGAGTCGGATGGCGGTAATGATTTTCTGCTGATTGGGAACGTTGACAGGTGCAGTCGCGATCTTAAATTGGGACAGCTATCCTTCGAAGCTTTCGCGGTCTCCGATCTTCAACTGGTCGCCCTGCATGGCTGCGTACGCCTCACCCATAGGATCCGCCGCCACGTAGCTGCGGTCCAACATGTCGAAAATGTCTTCAGCAGACTGAAAGGCACCGGGCTTGTCGAAGTCCATACGATGCTCCAAGCGTTGATACGCCACGTCAAGGGTGTGATTGAAGATGAACTCCATCTTGGCGTGTTCGGTCGTGAAGACATGGTTGTACGCGCTCAGGTATGAGCGTACAGAACTCTTCCACGGTTTGTAATTCTTGCGGTCGTCTGAGCCTTTGAACTTGTCGGGCTCACGAAGACGATGGCCAGGAGCCTGACCAATGC
Organism: Laburnicola sp. R22_1; assembly: GCA_014281115.1. NCBI lineage: Eukaryota > Fungi > Ascomycota > Dothideomycetes > Pleosporales > Didymosphaeriaceae > Laburnicola > Laburnicola sp. R22_1. The sequence goes on from JACONQ010000015.1 coordinate 1,001,115, forward strand.
CCGTTAACGCGGACGTCGACTGGCCACCGGGCGTGTTGGCACGAGCGGCACGGCCAGTGTTCGTAGCGGGTATCGCGGGTCGCAGGGTGCCTGCTTGCGACGCGGCGTATGTCTGAGCATGGCGCTGTCGGATGATCTCAAGGTCTTCGGCGTTCAGATCTTGTTGTACATGCGGTGGTACGTCGGGTGGGGCGAACGTCGCCGCCTTCAGCTGATCTTCCAGATCCGCGACTTTCCGCTCTTGTTCCTTCGCGCGGGCACGGTATAGTTCTTTAAGCTCCTTCAACTGGTCGATACGAGCGAGCGCCTCTGTTACCTGGGTTTCACGCTGGGCCGAACGATGACACTCGACCTGCAGGTTGCGCTCCGCTTCCAACAGGGAAAGTCGTGCGCGTTCTGCCAACTCTGCGGTGCGGTTGCAGCGATCTTCTAACTCAGCCTCCCGCTGATGTCCTTGGTGAACCTCATCTTCTAACTCAGCGGCGCTGTTGGCGTGCCCCACGAAATGGCCAAAAAGCGACTTCGGCCATCCGCGGGTGGACGTGGCTTCTTGCAACGACTCGCCGTCGCGAATGTCTGCCACCATCTCCTATTCTGGCTCGGTGCCTTTGGTGGGTGAGCGGAAGACTTCGAAATAGAGTAGCGGTGCGTCGGTATCCTCGTCGTATCGAAGTCGCAGCCGCGTATTCCTGGTGGGCTGCTCCACAACGTCGAAAATGGATTTCCTGCTGGAACCGCGACGCCATCCACGCGACGGCCCGTCTATCGTCAGTTTGGGGTACTTTACCGTGCCACCAACAGGGATTTCCGTAGGCTGGCTGTCCAAGGTGACATGCTTGCCGGCGCCGCTTGCGCCACCTGCACTAAGCATGTTCAAGTCCTCCTTATCCAGATCTTCTGTGATGCGAGGCGCAGGGGTCTGCGGGGCAGTTCCGAACTGTTGGGTCGCGCTCTTGTTAGTTGGGATGGCGGGGCCGCTTGTGCGCCATCCCCCAGGGATGTTTCCGCGGTTCGCTATCTCGTTGGTGGTACCGATAGTGTCGTGAGGTTCAACCAACGGTTCGGGGTTGTTGAGCCTAGCCATGCACCGTCGCAGGTGCGGTCCCTCTTGCTGTAAGAGCGCGATATACGTCGTCGCGAGTCGTAAGTCAATCAAAAGCCTGTCGTGGCTTGCGCTCTGTCGTGAGCGTGCTTTTGTTGACCTAGTATAATGTAAGGGAGCAATCGGGCTCAATTGTTGAACAGGTTGAATTGCTATACAGTCAACTCTCGTTATAACGATGTCCGTTTTAGCGATATCCTCGATATAGCGATATTTTTCGCTTGCACGGATTCAACTCCACACAATCTACCCCTGTATCCGATATTCAATATCTAATACCACTTCAGCGCCAAGTATCGTTATAGAAGCTATGGGCCGCAAGGGGATATCCAATCATGAGAGGAAGGCTCTCCGCGCCTGGGCCTTCTCTCAGCAACCACAGCCACGACAGAAAGCTATCATCGCATGGTTTGAAGCTGAATTTGGCAGAAAGCTCTCCCAATCAACTGTATCTGAGTCTCTCGACGATCGCTTTCGACACCTCGACGCCCTACCTGCCTCCGCCTCCGCCTCCGCCTCCGCCTCTGGTACATCCATATCTGATACAGCCTACCGCTCACGAGCGGCTGCCTGGCCTCTGCTTGAGTCTATCCTGTATGAGTGGCAGCAGGGAATACAAGTGCGAGGGGGACTAGTATCAGGCGATATACTTGCTGAGAAAGCTTGAGAGATCTGGCGTCAGATTCCAGCCTACTAGGGCCAGGCTATTCCTGAGTTCTCGTCTGGCTGGGTATTAAAATTCAAGTAGCGATATAGGATAGCAGAGGTTACACAGTATGGCGAGCAGAGCTCTGTACCAACGCAAACAGCAGCTGAGATGGTAGATGTACAGAATATCTGCATCCGATACCTAGACAGCGATATATTCAACATGGACGAGACTGGGCTATACTAGAGGTGGGCAATATTAAGAGGGCTAGCTACTGCCTTAATGCCTGGTGTTAAGAAAGATAAAGCTAGGGTATCTATTATGCTCTGCTGCAACGCTACTGGTACTGAGCGCGTAGCACCATGGGTGATAGGAAAGTCAAAACAGCCTTGAGCTTTGCGAGGAGTTAATATATTAGCTATTGGCTGTGTCTGGGGGGCCTCCAAGAAGGGCTGGGTAAACATATCTATTATGGCTGAGTGGCTTGCTGCATTCTATAGCTATATTGGCTTAAGGAAGGTTGTTCTTCTCATGGACAACTACTCGGCCCATCTTTCTGGCCTTTAACAATCGCCGCCTCTGTCTAATATCGCGATCTAGCTCTTACTAAAGAACTCAACAAGCATGTATTAGCCTCTTGATTAGGGTATTATCTAGAACTTCAAGACCTACTACTAGAGGCAGTGGCTAGCGTTTACGGTTAAACACTACAACCTTGGCCTTAATCTATTCAAATTCATGACGATTCTCTATACGCTCCACTGGATAGCTGAATTATGGCTGCTCGATATTAAGGATACTACTATCCTACACTGCTACATCAAGAGCACGTGCATTCTGAAGAGGTGGCTAGATCCTAGCTCTGGACTTGATAGAGAGGAGCCAATAGAGAGTCTATATTAGGCTGCTGCCCAGGCTGGCCAGATCCAGGATCCTATGGCTATAGAGAACTTTCTCAATCCAGTAGATGAGGATTTAGAGGAGGAAGAGGAGGATACATCCCTATAGGATATTGTAGTTGCTTAGCTAGGGCTTGTTTAAGGATTAGAGGAAGAGGAGGAGGTGCTACCTCCTCCTGCTCTAAGCGTTGCAGAGGCTCTTTAGGCTGTATAGGTTCTACTCTGCTATTAGGAGTATTAGGAGACTGCAAAGTATGAGGATATATCCTATATGAAGCGGCTAGAGAGGTTGTTGAAAGCTTAGTTAATCAGAAGTATGAGGCAGTCAACAATTTCGGAGTGGCTGCAAGTTCGCCAAGACTAGCTTAATAATCATCGATTAAACGATATTTCGATATAACGATAGAATTTGCTGTGCACGGATTAATCGTTATAACGAGAGTTGACTGTAATGAGGATACTAGGTGCCGCATACTACCTGTGTGGCAGCGGTCCTAAGGGCGCGCTGGTACTACCTAATTGGGACTAGCGCGCGGGGCCGGATTAACGTTGGGCCGACCGGGTCGGATTAACGTCGGGCCGACCGGAGGTCCGATGGGCCGATGGGCGGCGATCCCTAACATTAGTGCCCTTTTTTCTTTGTTACTAGTAGACTAACGTATAACTTTATAAATCTTAATTTATTTAATATTACTATTAGTAATTATTTAATTTTACTTATACTATAGTAGTATATTACTACTATATATAATTATACTTCTTAATCTTATATTATAAGAAATAGGCTAGCTAGTATAATATTTTAGCTTAATAACGCATTATCTATGTTTGTGCTAGCAGAGTTACTAGGACCCTAACTACTTATACTTAAAAAGGCCTTAACCTAGATTATAAGCGAGTCGTCTACCTTATTAACTCTCTTAGCCTTTTATAGCCTGTATATCCACAATATAATAAAATAATATTAATATAAAAGCTGTCCTAGTTTAAGTAGTATCTATAGTACGCTTTTCACACATTTGTAAGTTATGGCCAGTCTTTCTATAGCGACTACAGCGCGCTAAGGCCTGCTGGCTTATACCTAATCGCGCCTTACCTTAACGCGTTTCTTCCTTAAGTTGCTGCTTAACAGCCCTTTAAGTAATAATATCCTCTCTCTCTGCCTTTAATAGAGTGCCTTACTTCTAAATCCGCTTCTTTTTGCGATTCTTGCGCATTGTGGCGGCCTTATTTGCTCTCTTAAGGCTTAAGATTCGCTCGCGCATAAGCGCCATTTAATGCATTGCTTTAGAAGAGCCTCTTTCTAGCTAATTAAGCCTCTTAATAATAGAAGCAGGTGACAAGCTCTTATGCGCGCAAATCCGCTCGCGAATTAACGTTAATTAAGCCTCTAGTTCACGCACATTGCTGGGTGTTTTAGCCTCCCACACAGCCTCTAGTAGGGTTGCTGGCGACAGCGTCCTTAGCTTAATATTAAGCTTTAAGATTACTACCTCTAGATTATATAGGGCTAGTCTAGCGCCCTAAAAGCTTACGCAGATATTCTTCTTTATAATTAACTAGTTGTAGGCGGTGCAAAAGGCAGGTAGAAACTTAAGCTTAGTAATATAGTTAATATGGTCGCGTATTAGGCTCGACACTTGGCACCCGTTGTCAGATACGTAAGTATCTTTGATGAGATGAGATGAAAGTGATGGATTTGATGATGAATTGATTGTCGAGTGATCTCTGTCGGAGAAGCTCAGCTATCGTACGCAATATCTATCTAGCGCTAAGACGCACTAGTAATAGTGCGGAGTAGTGTAACAGTAGTACGCCAGTCTCCTTTGTGTATTTCACAGTGATCTCACAGTAAAATCACTCTAAGTTACACCAACTGTCGTCATAAGGAGACCATGTGATCAGACGCCCGTGACTACTGGATTTCACAGTGAAATCACAGTGATTTCCAGTGACCTGATATCTGACACACCCCCTTAGCTTGGATCCTCAGAGGGCTAAGCTGAACTATCTCTTGCGCAGTTGTACTATTGCTTATAGTTTAAAAGCTTCCATCCTGTCTTCTAACTCGTCGAGGTCGGCCTCTTAGTCGGTAATCCTTCCCCTAACGTCTTCAAGTCCTAGTTAATTCAAGAACTTAGTCTATGTGGCGGCTGGCAGAGCTTTTGTAAGACCATCTGCTGCCATTTCTTCTAATTGCTAGTACTGGACTTTGATAGCTCCACATACTACTTCTTGTCGAAGCCAATGATTATGTATGTCGACATGCCTGAGCTTAGTTTGCAATTTGGCGATTTCCTCAGTAACAAGTCGAATAGTTTGTTAGTTGTCGCAATTGATGGTAATTATTAATAGCGACAGTTTGATCTTAAGTTTATTGATTAACCGAGCTGTAAACAGTGCCTCTTTTACAACTTGTGAAAGTGCTAGCAACTTAGCTTTAGTTATCGAAGTAGTGACAGTGTCTTGTTTGTTTGCCTTCTAGGCGACAAGGCCACTAAACAATTTGATAATATACCCCTGTAAGCTCTTTCTATTAAGGGTGTTGTCTGCAAACAACGCGTCGCTCGCAACCTTATAAGTGTCTGCTCCTCCAAATCGTAGCCCTAGTGATTGGGTGGATAATAGGTATAGCAGTACGCGGTCGGCGGCGTTGTAATGGTTGTCGCTGGGGTTTAAAAGGAAGCGCGATAATTGGGAGCTTACAAAAGCTATGTCTGGGCGCGTAGTTACTGCAGCGTAGAGGATTGATCCCACCTTCCGCTAGTACCGATTAATCTTTGCTATTGTGGCGAGTCCTTCTTAAGGTAACAGTTCAACTGCTAACATTGGGGTATCGTGTTTAAGGTCGCGTTAGTCGATTAGACGACTAATCTTGTCCACGTAGGACCTCTGTGATAACTAGAGTTGCCTGTTGGCACGGTCTCTAACAACTTCAATGCCTAGGAACCACTGTAGATCGTTACCACTAGTCAGGGTGAACTTTATACCTATCTTTTTTATCACTGCATTAGCAGCGTGCTTTTGATCTTTTGAGTATGCGATAATGAGGTTGTCTACATAGAAGAAGATGATGATGCTGTCTTTAATCATACAGCAAGGTTCGTGCGGGACTGCAGTAAAACCGAGATCCTTAAGCGCACTAGTGAATTCTCTCTACCACAGTAGTGGTGAGATGCGTAAGCCATACAGTGCCTTGTGCAACTGTAGGATGGTGCCTCTTTGGGTATAACCTCGGGGCATCCGCATATAGATTTCTCTGTCCAGGTTCGCGTGGACGAAGGCGTTAGTAACGTTGTACTAGCTTAGCTCTAGGTTACACCGAGCCGCTGTTAACATAAGCAGGCGAAATAATCTACCTGCGAGTGTTGCGGCATAGGTATCCTGTGTAGTGAGATGGCGTTATTGATCTCCGCGCACTACCAGCCTTGTCTTACACTTCTGTAATCTATAATGTTTATTAAGTTTGTAGGTATATACCCACATACAGTCGAGAATTTAGTAACTGCATAATCGCACTAAGGCTGCGGGCACCTCGCTCCAAGACCTTATTTCTTTGTGACTTTGTAGATAGGATCGCTTAGCATCCTTCCACATTTTAAATAACAGATGATTATCTATCTAGGTTCTACATAATAGAGGTTCTAGCAGTTAACTTCGATAGGGTTTCTTGCCTACTACAAGTATGCGATTAAATTAAGCTTTATTAAGTGGCTTCCCCTTATATTTGCCTCTACTTCCTACAAGTGTACCTGCAAGGAAGGCGGCTGCCTATAGCACAGCGCGTTAATCTGGCTGTGGTGTTCCTATAGGTAATTTTTTAATTTGGTCCTGTTCGAAACTCACTATTAATTAGGCAAGCAGTGCGACAGGCGGAGGTGTCTCCAGTGGTGTTGGGTAGGTGTAATTGATCTTCCTTCCTTAATAGTACCCTAGAGCACCCTCGTCCTTCTTGTAAGAGTCAATGATCGACTCATTCTTGTAGAAAGACTTCGTATTTTTATGTTCTGGTGGTGAGGGCGGTAGCTCCACTATTTGGGTCCATGCAGCAATCTCTTCAGTAGTGCTGTGCATAAGATTGTCCAACAGGTCTTCTTATTTACCTAAGAACACTTAATTTTCGTCAAAGATGACGTCGCGTGTGCTGATAACTTTGTTAAGTAGAGGTATCCATACTCTCTAGATGTTTGTTAATCAATAGCCTACTAGGTAACCAACCTATGCCTTTAGGTCAAGCCTTTAGAGCTTGCTCTTGCCGCGTTTTGTATCGTTAGTTAAGGCAAAAGCTTTACAGCTATAGGCTCTAAGGTAAGCCTAGTTTGGTTTCTTTAGTTAGGTGACGATGCCGTTTTGGTAGGCAACTGTTGTAAAAAATACTTCGTGTGGTGATTGCCATTAATTGGCGTAGTTTGGCGTTCGATTATACAGGTATACGGCCGCTCGTGTAATCTCTGGCCATAGTGTCCAGGGGAGGTTGGCGTCAAGTCGCATTGCACGGCTCTTTTCCTTAATTACACCCCCTAAGCGTTTAGCCCCTCCATTTTGAGCTTGGGTATCGGGTGCTGAAGGCTCAATAACAACCCCTTTATTGACACACCACCTGTGAACGTCTTGTTTAACTGAGAAAATCTCATTGTCGGATTCGATAACTTTTATAGTCACCTTGAACTGTACTTTCATAAATAGTACAAATTCCTTCAGCAGCTTGATAATTGTTCGTGCTAGTCAATTGTCTTTAAAGTAGAAGTCCTAAGCTATGCCTGAGAAACGATCAGAGATGAGCATCATACTCTTTTCGCTGGTTAAGCTCTTGTCTTCGAAGTCGTGAAAGTCTATAGCGACTCTCTCTCCTGGGCCATCGTTGATTTGTCTAGCCTGACGTCTGATTTGTCGCCTGAGCTTTGATCTGCCGCAAGCGTCGCATTGGACCGTGGTCAACCCTTTGATACGTACCCCTTCACTGTGATTCACTGTGTGCTCCAGTGCCTGAGGGCCTGGGTGGCCTAGTTGTTTGTGCCATGTGATGGCGTTCACCTTCTGCGCTCGTTGTGCGGTGCGCGAGGTAAATTTGTGTGTAGCGTACGTACTATTGATCGTGGTACAAGTTAATTTTGATGTTGGTATGAACTCCAGTACCCATTGATCGTAGATTTCTTGGAGTTCGGCCAGGATCGTATTGTCTCGTCTCCTGATTGTTGTTGGGTCTAACTTGGTGTCCCACCAGAGGCCTTGCCTTTGGAGTAATCGGAAGGACACTAGGTTGAAAAGTAGACTAGGACAGTAGGCGACGTTGTCTAACCTTACTGAGCAATTTCTCTCCTTACTCTTGACGTGAAGATGGACACTCCCATATCCCCTTATCCATGCTTGTGATGATCCCGCCCATACGAAGTCTCCTGGCGACGGTGGTCGCCATGAGACGAAGCGATCAATGTCATTAAAAATGTGGCAGGTTGTGCTAGAATCGAGGATTGCGGAGTCACGTAGTAGGTATGTGTTTGGGTCTAAGTGGTAGGAGGCTGCGATAGCATTAAAGCTCGCTAAGAGGATAGTGATCTGTCTGCCATCTAGTCATTCATCGTCAGTAATCTTAGTAATTTGAGTTAGAGTAGGGGTCTTTGATTGTTTGCTCTTTGGTGTCTGTGACTTTTGACGCTTTACGGATCTCATGCGCTCTATGAGCACAGGGTCATTCTCCAACCTATATGTCATAACCGCCTCCATAGCAGGCTTTGGTTTGAACCATTTAGGTCGTTTGTTAGGGAATGCGTAAAAGCAGTCTTTCAGACTATGGCGTTGTTCACAAGCAGGGCACTTGGGGTTTGATCCCTCTTGGCCTCCAACTGCTGTTGGCTCATCGTCAGTGACTCGTACGGACTGCTTGGATTTGGCTTTAGGGCCAGCTTTATTGGCGCGTGATCTGCCTCGCTTGGGTGATGCTGCTTCATCCACAGGTTGGGCGTCCCCAGCTGCGGCCTGGGTGGTTACACCACTGTTAGCGAGAGATGGTCCTGCAATAGCAAAGGCGCCCCTTTGTTTACCCTTAATTGGGTGCTGCATTACTATTTGTTCTTAGAAGAGTTTCACCATCTCTTTTTTATTAACGGTCTCGTCCTTACTTCTGTGTTGTAGGAAGGTCGTAACCCATTAGGATGCGACATTGGTGACCGCTTTTATGAAATCTTGTTTAACTAAGTCTAGCTCCCGAAGCTCTGACACACGATTGTACTCAGCTTCTGTAGCCGCATGATCGTACTTAGCGAGCCAGGTGTACCATGAACTGACTGATCTCATTGGTTTGAGAGCGTCTTGGTACCTGATCCTTGCTCTTCTTTGTTCATTGTGTTGGTCAACCCCAACTGTTTTTGTGAGGTTCTTGATCCATTGTCTGATTGATTCACCTGGGGTGCAGCAATTGGACTGTAAATGTGCCGAGGTGGTGGTTTGAATGAGAATAACCAGCTTATCTAGGTTCTCCTTCTCCTGTTCGTACTTTCGATCTAGGAGCTTGTAGATTTCGAGTTGATTCTTATAGAAATCGGTATCGATTTTGTACGCCTTTTCGCCAGCCGGCGATAGGTGCGATGGTAGCGATGGACGGGCGTTGTTGGTGTTTCCGTTGACGAAAGCGGGAGCTGGTTGATAGGCACCAATATTCGGTGCGACTGGCATGACTGGTTCTGCCATCGGTTCATTGTTGAGGGATGGGTCAATAAGATCCCATGCTTTCAACGACTGGGCTCGGGCATTGATTTGCCTCAGCCATGGTGTGTAGTTCGAGTAATCGGTCAGGATCACTGTGGGATCCCTGAGTGTTGATAGAGACATGATTTTTGGTTTGATTGAGGCAGTGAGACTCTTAATTGTCAGATACGTAAGTATCTTTGATGAGATGAGATGAAAGTGATGGATTTGATGATGAATTGATTGTCGAGTGATCTCTGTCGGAGAAGCTCAGCTATCGTACGCAATATCTATCTAGCGCTAAGACGCACTAGTAATAGTGCGGAGTAGTGTAACAGTAGTACGCCAGTCTCCTTTGTGTATTTCACAGTGATCTCACAGTGAAATCACTCTAAGTTACACCAACTGTCGTCATAAGGAGACCATGTGATCGGACGCCCGTGACTACTGGATTTCACAGTGAAATCACAGTGATTTCCAGTGACCTGATATCTGACACCCGTACGCCCGCTTTAATAGCGAGAAACAGCCAACGTCTAGCGGCTACAGGAGGTGCGACGAATGTGGCGGCATACAGAGAGTATAGATATTATTATCCTTGCAGATTTCTTAGAATTTAAGCGACCTGTGGCTCTTATAGCTGTTAAGTATAAGTAGCTAGCGCGCGCCTACCCTACGCGCTGCTATATGCTTAATAAAGTGCTGTAGCTAGGCAATACCAAGCTTATTAGTAGTCTAACTGTTGTCGCTAAGCCTAATAGTCTAGTCGCCTGGTATATCCTCGCCCTTATACTAGGCAGAGAGGTAATACTGGCTAGCGAAAATAACAAAGGGTGGGATTGCCTACCTGGCAGCGTTAATTCTATGAATTACTGTGACCCATTCGTAATTGCCTGGCTGGATTGCTTTTGGCTGGCTACGTCTCTCTAATTCTATAACAACTAGCTAGGAGGATATCTTGCCCATTAGAAAGCCAGTCTCGTCGAAGTTAAAGGTGTCCTTGTTGTAAATACTATAGGTGGCCTTTGTACGCGCTATGAGGTTAAATTAGCGTTGTATAGCTTCTGGATCCTCGCAGAGCGCTCTCTGGTGGTCGTACGGTCGATTAAACCGCGTAGTAAGGCTGTCTGTTCGCTTAACAAAGTTTCTAGGCCACTATTAACCAACCTGGCCACTGCCGCGCTTAGCGAGCAACTTATCCGCCATATTCCGCACAGCTTCTAGAGTAGGCGCAAACCCTCGCGAATCTAGATTAAGTATATACTCGATAATTACCTCCTCTTCTAGCTTGGTAAGCTTTCTTAAGTTGGGCTGGCAATCGCGTCGCGCAGGCTTCCTAGCGCGTTAGTCGCGCAGCGTTGATTGGGGGACATTATAAGCCCGTACAGCCTCTCGTACAGTCTGAATTTGGTTCTAATTAATAGCTAGGATAGTAAGGTAGATATCTGCTTCATTGCAGGGCAATTAAGTAGAAGTTAGTTGAGCCATTATAGTTTGTAGGTAATGCGTCGTAGAAAGTTAACAAGGTGGGCTACTCGCTTATAATCTAGGTTAGCGCGTTACCTACATGTTAAGACAACAAATTTCTATAGGAAGGAAGAGTCCTTAACTAGGGCCTCTAACCTAGCAGCCTTTGCTATTCTCTCGCTTAGTCTAAACTATTTAAAAGAATACTTCTTTAAATATTATAATGGGTTACACTAACTTTTATAATAGTTTAATTATAATAGTATTATTTTCTCTTTTACTAGTCTTAGCGTTATTAAATATAACTTTTTACTAGTATTTTTGCCTACCTACACAGAAAGATTTACTAGTAACTAATACGTATCTTTCAGTTCTATTAATCTATTACACTACTATAATATTCTTCTTAGCCTATATAATAGGTTTTATTACTATATTTTTAGTCTTACTTTCCTCTTTAGTATATAATATCTAAACGCAAGACTTTAGTAGCCTAATTTTAATATATAAAAGATAACATTCTAGTTATTTAAATAAACTTTATAATTCTACCTATACTTTGTAGTGTTTACAATCTAACTAGTTTAGATTACTATTTTCTTAGTTTTATATATATTAAAACTAACTTACACGTATATAAAATATAAGTATAAGATTATAGTTACGACTATATAAATACCTATTATAATATTCTATTATTAGTCTTTAAGTTATTCTAGAACTATTTTATAGAGCTCTTTAACTATATTACTATACTTAACACTAATATACTTTAGAATACTTTTACTAATTCTAATTCTATTATATTATATTATAATCTTAAACTCTTTTTTTTAAGTGGCTTTTATATATTTACTAAGTGCCATACTACTCTTAATAACTTTATTAAAACTAATTAGAATAAGACCTTTTCTAACTCTTATTAGTTCTACAAGAATTTTAGAATCTAAACTAGGTTTAATATACTAGATACTACTACTCTACGTAAAATATAATATATTAAGTAATAGACCTTATACTTTAATTATAGTTGTACTAGCTATTATAATAAGCCTTAGTTTTATATATTTGCTAGCACTAATATAGGTTCTATTAAAATTAAACTAATAAGCACTAATAAGTTCTACTAGAATAGAATTATGCATCTTAAGACCTATAATACTGCTAAAGAAGCTATATACTCTTATAATTATAGGCTATTTAATAACTTATTATATAAGGTTATTAGTATTATATAAAAGCTACTTAACGCCCTTAAGTATAGTAATATAAAACGTGTAGAGAGCATAGTTATATAACTTAACTAATTACTAGACTAGATTAAATATTATAAAAGTAGAATCTAGGTTTTACTATTAGATACAGCTTGCCAAGAGTTCTTTTCTAATTACTAAAAGGCTTAATTGCATCTTAGCAAATTATAAATAGTCTTAGCTCTAATAAGTATTAGTAGTAAACACTATAGTGTAAAATCTAAATCCTAACACAAATACTATATATTCTAGATCTTGCCTATCTAAGATATAAATAAGTTTTAGATAGTAGAAAGCAACTATTAGCTTACTATACTTAAGATAATTACAACTATAGCATATTATATAAGTTCTAGCACTAGAGAATAAAACCTAAATTGCATTGTAATTATAGCCTTTACTAGCACGCTTTAATTTATATTTAACTATAAAAACTTTAGCACGCTTCTATTTCTTAGTACTAGTAAGAAGTATTATAGACTTTGCTACTATAAATATAAAAGTGTAAATACTATAATAGCTACTTAAGGAAAGAAAAAAGTTACTAGAATAGTATTAAGGCCTTAAATTTGCTAGCTCTATTAAACATTTTAGTATAATTTAAATTTCACACCTTCTTAGAATTTAAAATAAAATAGTGCCTAGATTTTATATAAATAAGTACCTACACTTTAATATATACTATTATATATTATAAAGATTAAAGTAGTAACGCTTTATCTATATACTATACACTAATATAGCGTACTAGTTTAAGTTTATATACTACTTAATAATTCTTCCCCAAGGTTAATTCGTAATGTCACGTGATTCCGGGCCGGCTATTTGACCGACTACCGTATTACGTAATTGATAATTTCTTTAACAATTTTTTTACAGTAATAATAACGATAATAATTATAATAGCAACTAACCTAACTATTTTATTTCTCTTCTATAGTAGATTTCCTCTTACAACTAGCGAGCCATATACCGCTACTTAGGACCTCGCCGCCGCCGCCCATCTCCCCTGTGCTCTCGCTACTGCTGCTCACCCTTACCCTTATCGCTCGTAGTCTTTCGTCTTAATAGTAGCCTAAATAATCGCCACTACCTTAATAAGCTTCTTACGCTACTACTACGCCTCTAGCGTCTTATATATTGCAACAAACTCTTTCTTCCCTTTACTCTAGTTCTTGCTCTTATAGTTCTTATTACCTTTATTTTTAGTTATATTTTTAAGCTTCTATAGTATAATCTCTGCGTTATGCTATTATTGCGTTACAAAGACTGCGTCTCCACTAATATCTAGATACTAAAGAAGTGCCTTACACTCTAGGATCTAGAGGCACAAGACGGGACGAATTGGCCTAAAGACATTACTAATGGGATACTTAAAGATAAGCTCTAGAGACCTCTCTAACAATTCTTCTAATTGCATAAGGTCGCTAAATCTCTAGAGATTGTTCTTAACTTTGCCTAGCTAGTTATCTATACCCTAACCGAATTTAATAATAGCTGTATTGTCGTGGGTATTAGATTTGGACGTAATATTAGATTGCTAGAAAGTTATTGCATTGCTAGACATAATAGATAAAGAGATAAAGATTTAGTATTCTGAGTATTTCTAACATTATAAGAGTAGGCAGACTTTATACGCTATGCGTATAGTAAACTATAGTTTTGCTACTACTAGATTGTAAGCGTAATAACTAAACTATAGTTAAGAGTCCTATCGCCTACACTACTTCCGCGATTACGACTCTGCGTAGGTCTACTACGGCTTTCTAACAGTCTACTAGTTAGGAAATAATATATGACTTAGTTATTCTAGATAGTAGACTGTCTATAGACTGCTATTAACAATACTGCCATAAAGAAAGTTAACGACAAAATTATTGTTATTTTGTGTATATTTTATTACTACTACTATGTACTAGGTACTAGGTTTTAGTGCCTTCTATTTTACTCCTCTCTGTGTATAGTATAGACTCGATCTTAGTTAGAATCTCTACACGACAAAGATCTTTAATACTACTTAACAAAGTATACTCTAAAATAAAGTAATAATAGAAGCTGCTAAAAAATATAGTAAAACTTATTTTTATTATTACTATATAGGCTATACGAGTATATAATAATTATATCTAGAAGATAATTATATAATAATAGATAAAGTATAGCTAGGATAAGCTATTAAAAAACCTTAAACTATTCTTTTAAAAGGCTAAAATAAACAATCTAGAAAAGTATAAAACTACTATACATACCTTTATATATATATTTAATATTATTAGAAATTACTTAGATATAAGTTAACTAGAAGCTTTAAAATAATAGTATAGAAAAGGAGTACTATTCTTTACCTTCTTTATAGACTATAGTTAGTAAAATTATATTACACTACTATTTACTCTATATAAAAATAACTTATTATAGCTAAAAATAGCTATCTAAATAGAAATTGTTATATTCTATTTTAATACATTTTAAACTATCTTAGAAAATAAAATACTATTATTAATATATTTAGATTACTAGGCCTTTTTTACAAAGTTTATAGGCATTTACGTGTAGGCAAAGTCTTAGACACTAGGGATTAACGTGTCTGTGCGCGTAATGGGCTACTTTGTATAATACGCCACCTACGCCAAAACACTTAAACTTCGCAACCTTATAACTCCACTATTATAGCTCTAATTAATGATGCTATTGCAGATATAACGTCGCTAAATTCTGGCGAACAGTTTTTGTACCGAAAAATAGCTAAAAAGTATAGTGTTTCTTACTTAACTTTAATACGAAGGCACTAAGCTACAACACAGCCGCACGCGTCTAAGATTATTAACTAATAAAAGATTACTTCGCTATAGAAGGTAGAGCTTATTAACTATATAAAAGAACTTACAGCAACGTTACTTGTCTTTTATAACAGAGATAATATAGAATTTCGCGTCTATAATTGCAAAGAAGCCTGTAAGCGAGAGCTGGGTTATGCGCTTTATTAATAAATACGACATCTATCTTATCTCTTAATAGGCAATAGGTATGGACGCTAATCGCTATAACGCCGACTTAGGAAATAAATACAGCCTGTATTTTAATTTCCTAGGTAACAAAATTAAGGAATATAATATTAAGCCTCGTTACACATATAATATAGATAAGAAGGGCTGCCTAATTAGTATTATTAGTAGATTAAAATAGGTGTTTAGTAGGCGAATATAGGAGAAGAAAGAAGTTAAAGCAGCTCTCTAAGATAGCTCTTATAGTGCCAAGCCAAAAGTCTGTTCCCCCAACACGCTAACGCGCGTACACCAACACCAACACCCTATTTTCAACACTACATTACTCCACCAATATGAGCTCTTTTGGTGTAGAACTTTCAGGAAATCGTCGCCGCAATGCCGAATTATCTGTCCAGTAATGGGATTTAATTATCGCGAAGTGTGAGGCGGGCGCGTCATCGCGGGAGTTGGCTGAGGAGTTTAACTGTACGCGTCGCTGCATTAACAAAACACTTTAGAGATATGGAGAACAACACTACAATTAATCGCGGCCTTAATTAGGGCGTCCCTAGGCGCTTAATATACATAACAAGCGTGTACTCTATTAAGAGGCACGAAAAAACCCAAGGATTGAATACCCAGCCCTCCTCCGCGAGGCCTCCCTCCGCCGCATCTCTTGAACAACTGCATATCGCGCATTGAAGGCAGAGAGCCTGACCAACTTCTAGGCAGCGCGGAAGCCTAAGATCACTCGCGCGGTGGCCTAGGAGAGGCGTTAATTCGAACGGGAATATCGCAATTAGGATTGGCGCGGACAGCCCTTCCAGTTCTTAGATAAGTGCTCTATTCAAAGACGCTCCAGCGGCACATCTACATGGGTTTTTCGCCTCCCACACGAGAAATAGAGACATAAGATGATCGAGGAGACAGTTATATTAAGATCTTGCGCGGCAATGGTGTGGGCGAGTATCTGGCTTGATTGGAGAGGGCGGGTTCGGCGGAGTCCCTTAGTGATTATGCCTAGGGACCTAGCAGCTTGTTGCAAAGGATACAGCGTATAGAGTTATATTGAAGCTCTACGCGAAGGACTTCTCTGTAATTATTACGCAGGAGATATCTATATGCACGACAACGCGCCCATCCACAGGGCGCGACAGTCGCTTAATTTTTTGGCGGAATACGGCATACAACCGATCGAGTGGCCGCGTTATTCCCCCGATATTAACCCCATCAAACATCTCTAGTGGTCCCTTAAGAGAGAACTCCATAAGCGTTACCCCAATATGGGCGACCTTGGCGACGGCGACAAGGACTTTGAGACCTTCTGCGCGGCGTTGAAAGATTGCTGGCGTAGGATCCCTGATTCGCTGATTCGCAAGCTTATACTTAGTATGCCGCGCCGCCTACTTGCTCTCCGGCGTGCGCGCGGGTATTAAACAAAATATTGATCAAATAATTATCTCTATATCAATTATCAACTCTCTGGGAGCGATATTGGGGGTGCCGGAGCGCTCTGCGCGACGGGGTGGTGATGATGGCGGACCTCGCTTACCCCTGCGGGGAACAGACTTTTGGCTTAGTACTGTATAAATAGATTACTATCTTAGCATACGTCTATGCTAACGAATTAGTTTTGCCGCCAAGCCTTATCTATTAGGCTACTAACAACGGTATACAATTAAGCTAGGTAGAGGACATTAAGGCAGGAAAGCACTTAGTACACGTTACCTTATTCTAGTTAGACTGGACTAACAATAATATTGACCTTGCCTGGCTCGAATAGGTGTTTAATCGCTACACTAAGGCAAAAGCTTAATAATTTTACTAACTACTTATTCTTAATAGCTATAGATTTTATTAACTACTATAATTAGAATAGAATCCTTCTAGCTATACTTCCTCCTTATTTAACTTATATACTTTAGCTGCTTAATATAGTGTTCTTTAAGCCTCTCTTAACTACGTACTTAGCTAAGCTATTAACCTATCTCTATAAGAACTAAGGCCTTATTCCTATTAAGAAGAGCGACTTCTTCTCTTTATTCTAGAAGGCCTAGACAAGCTCCTTTAAGGAGGAGATAATACTTAAGTCTTTTAAAGCAACAGATATCTCACCATTTAATCCAAAGGTTATACTCAAAAAGTTTACCTAAACTATCTAAAATAAGCAAGGATTGCAAGAGAGTTCTACGTTAGTACTTAGTAGATCTAACTAGCGTAAACTAGATTGCCTTATACGATTTGTAGTAGAAGACTAGAGCAGTAAGGACGCGTAGAAGCTTAGCTGCTTACTCTACTATATCTTAGTTTAGAACAAGCTACTTTGCTATGAAATTAACAGGCTTAAGGAGGCATTATTAGTTAAGAAGAAGCATAAGAAGAAGGGTAAGCTGCTGAACCTTTAGCAACGTTAAGAGTACTATAGGGGAGTAGTTATTTAGTTACTAAGGAAGATTTAGAAGGCTTATATACGCTAGTTTATAAAAGAGCAAGAGGAGAAGGAGTAGAAGCTTTAAAAAGTAGAAATAGCTAAGTTAAGAAAGGTAGCTAAACTATATAAGGAGAAAATTTTAGAAGAGAAGCATGTGGTACAGAAGGCGGCTAAGGTAGCTAGGGAGAAGGAGAAGGCTAAGAAGGCAGCAGAGAGCGCGTACTAGAAAGCGGCTTATAGCTTAGTAAAAGCTCTATAATTAACCTAAAAGGGTAAGAGAAAGGCCTTATAGCTATCTACGTAGAGTAATAAGCGTTAGAAGCGTGTGGTTAATGCTATAGCTACTAAGGAGGCCTTAGGTACCGCATTAGCAGCTCTACCTAAGGCTACGCAGTATAGCCATAACATTAAGCTTCTAGGTAAATATAAGTAGTGTAAGTTAATTGTAAGTATTAATATAGTACTCTACTATAAAATCTAGTAATAATAGTTACTATGTGTAGCTCTCTAGCCTTGTTTCTTATAGAGCTATTTTAGCGTAGGTGGCCCATTACGTAAAGTGGTCCATCACGCGCATAGATACGTTAGGGTTAGGCCTTAAGTTCCTAGAAATATTAATATATCGCGCACCTATTCAATTAGGTTTTTTTATTACTACACTATTGCAAACCTATGCGTAAAGGTTTTCTAATACTATTCTTATCTTTTTACCTCCTATTAGAGTCTATAGCTTAACTACGTTACTTTATAATATTAGTTGCACAGCTGCGCAGCTAAATAACGCTATACTAAATTAAATTTTTTTAATATAATTATGCACGCAGCCAGCGTAGCACTAGTCCCTACTATATATACTATCTAGAACTACGCTATTTCTAGTTAAAAAAATTTTAATACAACTATGCACGCGGCTAGCGTGCGAAATAGTGGTCCTAGCTTTGCGTACTATCTAGCACTATGCTATACCCTAGCTAAATTATTTTTAACACAACCTATACGACGCGCGTATACTAGCGTTCTACTAGTCTATATTTTAGATTATTAATAGGCCTTCTAGAGATAGTATTTCTAAAACACCTAATAGAAGGTACTACTATAATATCTTAGATAGAAGGCATAAGCTAGGCCTAGAGATGCAACTAGTTAGGGCTACTAGGGTAAGCTTAACTAGACTTGCACTACTACTAGCTATACTTTTTTTTACTAATTAGAAAATTAGCTAGTGCTACTAATAGTAGCGCTGCCTAAGTAAGCTTACTCTTTTATTTAAAATATTACAGTGGTATCTTCTACTTAGTATTTTAGAGTTAATATAATATATTAACCCTAGTGTATATTAGGCCTATACACGTATAGCAATAGCCTTTAATAAAAAAATTAATTATAGATATTATGTAGTAATATAATAGTTTATTATTTGTATCTTCTAGTAAATAATAGTAATTATCCTTAGATTACTCTACGCCGTAATTGCTATGCTTTCTTTGTCTTTTTTATTACCTATTCTTTTAAAAACTTAGTTTACGTTATTATTTTATTATTATTATTATTACTACTAGTATATTTATATAGTATTATAAGTAGTAAAGAGATAGAGGTACTAGTGCGTATACCTCTTATTATTATTCTCTTTAATAGAAGTTAACTATATATAGTAATATGTAGTAAGATTATAGTTAGCACTAAGATTCTTCTCTAGTAGGTAGAAGTTGTTAAGCTTAGCTATATATATTGCGTCGCGTAACTATAACTACTTGTGTAGCAGCTATAGACTAAGCTTCTTAAGTTAGATAATCTAGAGATCTATTTACACCTAGTATAAATCTAGTAGACTTCTTAGATACTATATACCTATCTTTTTAAATATGCCTTTTAGCGTCTTAGTATATTATAGTATTACTACTTTATTAATTTGTACACTCTTTAGCTTAGCTACTCTAGTAGGCGTAAGAGTAGGGCGCGTTATCTTTTTAAGCGTATATAAATTTAATATAGTAAAGGGAGAAGATAGAGGATGTAATAAGTAAGTATTACTTAGAAGTACTTAAATTTATAGTATAGACTTATAGGAAGCTAGTTAATAGTTTTGCTAATAGTAATGCGTTATATATACTTATAGTATGTAAGTATATTTTATAGGTAAAAGTATAGAGTATTACTATTTATAGGATAGCGTAGGCATAGGCCCTTATAGGGTAATATTTAGAGACTGTCTATATATGGCACTTTAGACGTCTGTTTAGCTAATGCTAAGCTTTTTGGCTGATGCTAAGCTTACGTAATACGGGGCCGCGCAATTGTGCGATGCTCACAAATCGCATATATTCCCTCCGTACGCAGATAGTTACTAAGATATAAATAAACTAGAATACTTCCTTTATTACCCCGACTGTACGTGACTAGTTATGCTAGCTATCTCGACTTGTTATAAGGGAGACAGCCCACCTAACAGAGACTATGTTTAGGTAGAAGCTAATTTAGAAATAGCTATATTACGTTGCCTTAGAGTTAACTTAAATTATTGTAATTAAATTTTTATATTTTGGTATTTAAGTTCCTAGGACCTATATTTTAAAAGTGAATGCGGTTTTAGTGTTAGTTAACCCGAGCCGCTTTGTCTACTTAGCCACAAACTAATAGCTAATAAGCTTGGCTGTTAGAATAATATAATGTGTTTTACTACTTATTTAGCAACACTACTTATCTGGCAGTCTTACTAAAACTACTACTAAGCTTTTTTTTTAATTAATTATAACTTTATACTAATGCTCTTAATCGCCTTTAGAAAAAGGTAGAGTTACTCTAACTATAAATACTGTCTATAAATACTAATTTTTAAAAGCTTATAAAACTAACTTTAGTGGGGTGACTAGATAAATAGTGTTGCTAGATAAGTAGTAGAATACGTTAAGTATAGTTATAATGTTATTACTACAAGAATCTATTTGTCTAACTAAATTTAAAAGCTACTTTAATTAGAAGTATTAATTAGGATTGCGGGATTGTATAAATCTGCGTGCCACGCTAGCCATAAGGCTAACAATGGCTTAAAATTATTAACCTAGTTCTTAAGGATTAGATCTAATTACCTACGATAAATTTGACTTAACGAAGCGTTGTTGTGGCCAGTATATTAAAAGGGCATACTTTTGCCGTAAATAAAGTCTTCGCGCGCCTTAGGCTTTAGAGAGTAGATGCGATAGTTATAATTAGACTAAAGAAAGGATATTGTATCTTAAGAAGCTATAATAAATATTTCGTAAGAACTATAGAAAAAATTAGTTGCTTTTGTGCAGATATAGTCTCTTAAAGTTAAGGTACTCTTGTTTTATCTTAGCACACTATGCGTCTTACGACTCTGGGATAGATATTAACCTCCCCCCCTATGTGGCGAAGTACACCTATGTCCTAAAGAAAACAAGAGGTACTTTAAATATATAGCAATATTTACCTATGCGCGTAACATTATTCTTATTAATAAATTGTTAATATAAACTTCTATATCTTTTTTAGCTAGCTACCTAGTTATATGTAAAAATTACGCAAAGTTAGCTATTTTATATTATGTTGCGCGCCCTACCTACTCTAATTCTATAACACTACTTTTGCCACAACAATATTGCCTCGCTATTTTACTAGTAGAAAATAAGTTTATATTAATTATAAATATATATTATATTTTTATATAGTATATTAAGATATTCTAAGTAGTAAGCGTAGCGCAAATTGCATATTCGCTATAGAGGTTAGTATATCTAATATGCCAGAGCTCTAAAAGTAGATATTATAGTACGATTATATAACTGCTATTGCAACCTAGTATAAATTAGTAGGTTTTCTTACGCATAGTCAAGCTTCTCGCTTATAGCTGTCTAGCCTTTCTTAGGATAAACATTAAGGACTAATATGCTAGAAAGAACCATAGGCTCGCAACGCGGCCCGCCCCCACTAGTTAGTAATATTGTTAAAATCTGAATTTTTAGCAGACAGTATATTGAATCAAATAGGTCATAGACTAATATTGTAGCCTAGTTAAGTACTACGTAGAACTTTATATAATTATTTATAAACGCACAATATGCTTAATGCTTAATTAAGGTAAAAGCGACTTTAACTAAGTCGATGGGTCACTGCAACTAAGCGCTAGCCATTAGAAATCGAAAACCTCCCACTCGTAATCTATATAAAGGCTACCTAAGAAAGGCTTGCACATGAAACAATAGTCCAGATCTGGGCTAGTGCTGGAATGAAAACGAGACCTATAGATCTCCTGTTTTTATGCCAAATAGGCTTCAAAGCTTAAGTTCTCCACTTGCATGAAAGCAGCCACTACACTAATAGCCACCGTAACGTTTACTACAAGATAGAGATATTGGTGTCTAGGCTTAGGAGAGCGCTGGATAATAAAGATAGTTGGCGCCCTTATTGCGCAGCAGCTTTATAATCGCCTTGCGGCCTCTAAATGTAGCCGCTTGTAGTGCGTTGTCGAAGTGTCCACCCTGCGCGTTGATGTTGGCACCCTTGTTGAGTAGCAGCTGCATAGTCTTCTTATGGTCTTTAGATGAAGCCGCCTGGAGTGTATTGCTGTACCGTCCACCCTGCGCGTTAACGTCGGCGCCCTTGTTGACTAGTAGCTTTATAGTTGTCTTATGGCCTCTAAATAAAGCTGCCTAGAGTGCGTTGCTGAAGAATCCACCCTGCGCGTTAATGTTGACGCCCTTCTTGACTAGTAGCTTCACAATTGCACCTTGGCCTCTAGATAAAGCCGCGTAGAGTGTGTTGCCGTACTGTTCACCCTGCGTATTGACCTTGGCGCCATTGTTGAGCAGCAGCTTTATAATCACCTCGTGGCCTCTATACAAAGCTGCCTAGTGTGCGTTGCTGTAGTGCCCACCCTGTGCGTTGACGTTGGCGCCCTTCTTGACTAGCAGCTTTATAATTGTCTCATGGCCTTTGTATGAAGCTGTATAGAGAGCGTTGCTGTACTCTCTATTCTGCGCGTTAACGTTGGCGCCCTTGTTAACTAGCAGCTTTATAATCGCCTTGTAGCCTCTAGATAAAGCCGCCTGGAGTGCGTTGCAGTATTCTCCACCCTTTGTGTTAATGTTGGCGCCCTTATTAAGCAGTAGCTTTACAATCGCCTTGTGGCCTCTGTACGAAGCCGCCTGGAGTGTATTGCTGTACTCTCCACCCTGCGCATTAACCTTACCGCTATTCTTAACTAGTAGCTTAACTATTCTTCTTAAGCCAGCGAGGCTTGCGTAATACAATGGAGGTGGAAGTGAATGTAGGCTCTTTTGGAAATCGGAGTCCCTCTATGGTTTATCTAGATTATGGATTCGAAGCTAGTTTAGATAAGCGTTGTTTTTGTTTGAAAGCAGAACTATTGCCTCTTGAATATATCCTGCGTGTTTCTCTGTAGCTTAAGCATGCTCTATCTAGTACCTAGCTGAGTAGTCTGCTAGCCTAAACTCTTTCGCATTGTTATAGCTTAGTATCTTGACTCCCTAAAACTGGAGAAGGTATCTAAGGCAGCTCCTCGCTATAGCATTATGGCACACGGCGTGTTGTATGCTATAGTGTGCTGCTAAACCTCTTCTAATCCTATCTAAGATAAGATACTCTTTAACAGAGCAGTGCGCAAGCGCTACAACTTATCTAGCTCGCCCTAGTATTCTATTTTCCTTATCTGTAGTAATGGCGACAAGGCTGGAGCAGATACTTAATACACCTAACGGATCTTTAAGAACTTTGTCGCAATCGAATCTGGCTTTATCCTCTAAACTAATGGCTACTATCTTAGCGACCTCGTCCACCGAGAGCGGTCGAGCTGAAAACGTTAGCCACTATAGAATGGGGACGGCATACTAAGCATTGACTTTGCTGATTGCTGAAAGAATGCGATTATATGTCTTGTCTAGCGTTAGAGGAAGCGTTGCAAGCGATCTCCGCAGCGATGCTTGCGTATAATACTTCCCTAACGCGTCTAGCTGGCAACTAGCCCATTGAAACCTGTAGTTGACATTAGTCTTGCGAATTCAGGCGAGAGTAGGACGGCACGCATACATTCCTTGTGCTCCTTTTATAAGAGCAGCCTTAATGTCCTGCCTAAGAGCAAGGTCCTTTTCCTACCTACTTAATTATTTGTTGTTAGAGAGTTGTTGTCTTACGTATTTCTGTATATCTCTGTCCACTAGCTTGCTTCGCAGATTAATAAAATTCTGCTAGTGTATAAATGTCTTTAACAAACTCTTAAGTTCACGTTCTTGGCGACTGGCCAGGAGTATGTGCGCGTTCTGAAGCTGCCATACAGACACAGTCTTAAGAATGCCTGTTAGCTCTGCCCGCTCAGAACACTTATTAAGAGCATTGAGAACAATGTACACATATAGGAACTCCCGCATTATCTATTGCAGCACTTCTAAAAGCGCATATAGTGAGGGCTGTCGCTGCCCATTCTCACACAAGGAGAATAATGTCCTAAGGCTTGTTGGGATTGTAACGCACTGCTGCAAAATTTGCGAGATTAAGGAGCGCACTATTAGCTCCGCGCTCTGCTTCTATATATTATTAAAGTTAAAGAAGAAGTACGCAACCGCCTTGCTAGGGTTGCTGTTGTAGTGCTAAAATATGTCCTAAGCTAGCGTACATAGTCTCCGGCCACCCGGGGATTCCGGCCACCCCACCAAAACGCGACACCCGCACAAAACACGCGATATCTTAACAACGCTTATTATGATTGCCACTGCGTGCACATAGACTCTAGAGTTGCAGCAGCAGCAGCTACTAAAGCTGTTTCTGAAGCGCTCGATATAGTAGATCTTTGCTGCTGAGCTCCTGCAGCCTCAGCTGCGCGTATAGCCTCTACGATAGTCTCTACCTCTGCAAAGCGTCGATTTGGGTCTATTTGAACGCGCTTTCGAGGACGCTGAGAGCTAGTAGTCTGTAGATGATACTCAAGGCGTCTTTTCTCTGATTCTAGCCCTGCAGCTCTAGCATTTGCAGCTGCTAGCGCCTTACCTGCTTTCTGAAGGAGTAGCCGGGTCCTACAACCTAGATTCTCGACGCTCTGGACGTCGCGCTGCGCTATATAGAGATCGCGAGGGCCTTGAGGGGTTAAGAGGAAGCTCTGAGGCTGCTGATGAGGCTGCTGCTAATACGTAGGCGTAGTAGGCCTCTGAGAGACTTGCAACGAGCTGAGCACGTGATTAATGTTGAATGGGCAGATACCAGCAGCCTGCCAGCCAGCTCGAATCACACGCTCTGTGAAGCCTGCCTCCCTAGCTTGATAGTAGCAGGCGATAAAGCGCTCCTTCTTAACAGGCGCGGCGTCGTCGAGCGATGCAAGCTCCTGGATCTGGCGTCGGTAACTAGACTTGATAACGGAGAAAGGGGCGAGATCTAGAGGCTGTAGGACGTGCGAGGTATGCGCAGGTAGGTATAGGAGCTCTATTCGATGCTGTTTGCAGAGCCATAGGAAGTCTATATCGATGTGGCTGCCATGGCCGTCGAGGATGAGGAGGCGGTACTGGCCATCACCTACAGCTGTCTCAGGGATAAATATGCGCTGTAGCCACTCAACACCTATCGCTTTCGACGTCCATCCGTTCTCAGAGGTTGTATAGAGCCAGTTAGGTACGTAGGACGAGGGAAACCATGTAGTCTGTAGGGTCTGGCCTTTGAAGATGACGGCGCAGTGCAGTTTCCGCCCTGCTGCTGATACACACTCGATTATAGAGACCCACTCGCGATTCTCTGGAGACCGAATGTAAGCCTTCTTCTTCTGGCTACTAGAGAGTACTCTGGTGTTCGTACATACCCCTAGAGCTACACCAGTCTCATCCATATTCCAGATATCCTCTGTACGTATATTGAGGCGTATTCTAGTCTGCTCAAAGAGCTCTAGAAAGGCGCGTACACGCTCTGGAGTAGCTGAATTAGCTCTCTGAGCCTCTAGCTTTCTGCCGACTACTGAGGCTATGCGTGGCTGGCGCTTGATGAAGTGGTATAGCCAGTGCTTGCCGACAGGCTGATCGTCGCCGTTCATACGTAGGATTCGATTGGCCATTTCTCGAGCGCGAGCGTGTGAGGGAGGACAGGCGCGCGCGTCTTCTTCGAGGATCCATTCTACTAGGAAGTCCTCTTGTAGAGGAGTCAGCCGCTGCTGATGCTGATGGCTAGTTACGCTGGTAGTCGCGCCACGTAGTTGGTCTTGAAATGTAGATCGAGGAAGGCCGTACGCCTCTGCTGCTGCTCGCTGGCTCTTATAAATGCCTGTATTGTAATCGCTGATCGCTGATTGTATAGCCAGCTCACGGGCGTCCATATTGATGAGTGTTATGGAAAGAAATCGCGTGTTTTGTGCGGGTGTCGCGTTTTGGTGGGGTGGCCGGAATCCCCGGGTGGCCGGAGACTATGTACGCTAGCTTAGAGAACAGTCAAGGTGAGAATAGTTTTGCCGCATCCTAGAATGCCATATAACTAGAGGAACGATGAAGTACTCGTCTTCTACTCGGCATACTGGTTGTCCTTAAGAAACTAAAGCCCTGTATTGTTGTGGCGTTGCTTAAGCGCCTTATAGTAGTTTGTGGATAGATCTGGCGCAGATAGCCACCTACGTATCTTGTCTGCCTTTTTATCTTTGCGTTGGCTGCCGCTCTACTGTGTCCGTGCACTCAACGCCCGGATTTAGTCAACGCCCTGCTGAACACCATAGCAGCTTAACTAAAATAAGGCTGCAGAGCCACACAAAATCGCTATTATTACGAGATTTTGTAGTAGAGTACTATTTTAATGCTTGCGATTCACCTGTGCTACTTATATTTACTTAGAAGCTTAACGTTACAGCTGTTCTGCGTGGTCTTGGGTAGAGCTGCTGATATGGCACCTAAAGCCTCCTAAGTAGTTATAGTATTAACTACGCGTTTCTAACGCTTGTTGCTCTGTATAGATAGCTGCGAGGCCTTTCTCTTACCCTTTTAGGTAGATTATAGAGCTTTTGCATCGTCGCGAGCTTCTCTCTAGTAAGCATGCTCTGCTGCCTTCTTAGCCTTCTCCTTCTCCTTGGCTACCTTAGCTGCCTCCCTTGCCACACGCTTCTCCTCTGCAATTTTCTCCTTGCATAGCTTAGCTGCCTTTTTTAACTTAGCCTTCTTAGCTTTTTGAAGCTTCTGCTCCTTCTCCTCTTGCTCCTTTACAGACTGACGTACGCGAGCCTCCCTAACCTTCCTTAGTGACCAGAAAACCGCCCCCCCATAGTACTCTTAACGTTGTTGCAGATCTAGAGGTTTTCCCTTCTTCTTGTGCTTCTTTTTTGTAGTAAGAGCCTCTCTTAACCCAGCAATCTTATGGTGAAGTAACTTATTTTGAACTGAGATGTGGTGGAGTGAGCGGCTAAGCTTCTGCGCGTCCTTACTACTCTAATCTTCTACTGCGGATCGTACAAGGCGGTCTAGTTTACGCCAGTTAGATCCGCTGAGTACTGATGTAGAGCTCTCTTGCGATTCCTGCTCATCTAGGGTAGTGTTGGTGAACCTTTTGAGTATAACCTCTGGGTTGAATGGTGATATGCCTGTTGCTTTAAAAGACTTAAGTATTATCTCCTCCTTAAAAGAGCTTGTCTAGGCCTCCCAGAATAGAGGGAAGAAGTCCCCTTTCTTAATAGGGAGGAGTCCCTGGCTCTGGTGGAGGTGATCTGATAGCTCCTTTGAGTACGCAGTTGATAGAGGCTTAAATAGAACCACATTAAGTGGCTGAAGCGTGTAGGTTGAATGAGGGGGGAAGATGGCTAGGAGTATCCTGTTACGGTCGCAATAGTCGATAAAATCCATAGTAACGTGAGATCTATGGCCATTAAGGATAAGTAACTAGTAAGACTGTTAAGCTTTTGCCTTGGTGTAGCGATTAAACACCTGTTTAAGCCAGGCAAGGCTGATATTGTTGTTTGTCCAGCCTAAAGGCGACGAGGAAATGTGTACTAAGTGCTCTCCTGCCTTAATATCCTCTACCTAGCTTGATTGTATAGCCTTATTAGTAGCCTAATAGATGAGGCTTGGCGGCAAGGCTGATCTATTAGCGCAAACACACGCTAGGAGGGTAATCCATTTATAAGAGCTATCTTAGAGAGATGCTATAACCTCCTTATTCTCCCACATTCGTCTGCTGAACACTCGTTTTGATCGGCTAGTGATACCAATTAAGAAGCCTTTTTCATCCATATTATACGTGTGACGAGGCTCGATGTCATATTCCTTGATTTTAGCACCTAGGAGATTAAAATACAGGCTGTATTTATCCCCTGAGTCGGCTTGGTGGCGATTGCTGTCCATACTAGCTGCCTATCGAGAGATCAGATGGATGTTGTGTCGGTTGATGAAGCGAGTAACCCAGCTCTCGCTCACTGGCTCCTTGGCTATTGTTGACGCGAAATTTCGTATTATCTCTCTTGTGGGTGGCAAGTGATGCGCTGTAAGCCCTTTAATGTATTGTACAAGCTCCTGCTCTTGTTGGGGACTGAGTTTCTGTTGGTTAAACCCCGCAGTTGCACGCGTCGTTTGAATCGCTTGGTGCCTTCGCGACAGCGTACTTCGATCAACGCCATGCTTGCTAGCGATCTTAGTATAAGAGAAAGATTCTTCTGACCTTAGCGATTCTATTTCTTTAATTGCAGCCTCAATTGAGCTCATATTGGTGGCGTTATGGCGTGTTGAAATTTGGGGTGGTTTGCGTTCAGCGGGGCGTTGACTGAATCCGGGCGTTGAGTGCACGGACACAGTACCGTGGGTCACCACCTGGTGCACGGCCCCACCTGGTGCACGGTTTCCAGATGCCCACACCCACAACTTTTGCAGCTGTAGAGTCGCATATATATTGTATTATCGCGAGATTTTTTAGTGGAGGGCTTTTAAGGACCTATTTGATTGATTGGTAACGATAAACTACGTGCGATACCTCTGTGGGAGGCGTACTTTGCAGGTACGCGTGGCAGGGCCGGGTGTAGGCACCACATCAACTACAGATGATATATCCACACCAACATCCTCTGTCTCCTCAGCGACTTAAGGAGACGGTGCAAAGGCCTTTTGACGGCGTCTATTACCCTTTTTGGAGAATTGTATATCTTGTTGGAGTTGCTTTTTGGCTTCGCGCGCGATCCTAGCTTCTTCGCGCTGCACGGCCTTCTCGCGCTGTTCTTAATGGCGTATTTCTTTGGCCACCTCTCTCATGCGCTGCCTCTCTTTAAGCATAGTAGCCTTCTCCTGCTTTTGCTACTCCCTACGCTTAATCTTCTTAGACTTCTATTGTTGTAGTAGCTGCTTATTAGCATCCTTTTGTGCTTGGCGATTGCGGGCGTTCTTGACTTTGGATGGCGACTAGAATATAGCTCCACTATTATACTCCTGCGGTGCCTTAAGTAATAGAGGCCTGCCACGTTAATGGCGCTTCTTCTTATTAACAAAGGCCCCTCTGAGTCGCTCGTTTTTATGCTGGAGGAGCTGTTTTTGTACAGCCATCACGTGAATCGTCTGGCTTAGCTGTTGGGAGCGTCAATTGTAGATATCCTCCACTACCTGGCGCAGTAATCGCTCAATCTTTCTCCAATCTAAAGCGCTGAGTACGGAAGTAGTACTATCGCTTAATAAGGGCCTCTTAGTCTCCTCTATTTTAAACTTCTTAAGTATAGCCTCTAAGTCTAACGGCGAAAGCCCTGTAACTTAAAAAGCCGTTAAGATTGTCTTTTCCTTAAACGTTGTATGCCAGGCCTTATAGAACAAGTGGAAGAAGTCTCTTTTTGTAATCGCGGAGATGCCCTGACAGCTATACATGAACTCGGAGAGCTTGTTTAAGTAGGCAGTTAATAGAGGCTTGAAAAGGCAGACGTTAAGCGGCTGCAAGGTGTGGGTAGCGTGGGGAGGATAGATGGCCAGAAGAATCTAATTGTTGTCGCAAAACTTAATAAACTCCATCGATATATGTGAGCTATAGCTGTTAAGGATGAGTAAATAATATAATTGTCTTGCCTTTGCTTTTGTTTCGCGATTAAACACCTGTTTAAGCCATGAGAGCCCTAGCTTGTTGTTGGTCCATCCACTGGGCGATAAGGCGAAGAAGGTTTTGTGCTCTGTAGGGTCGAAATCCTAAAGCTATAAGTCTTGTATCTTGCTAGAAACAGCCTAATAAATTAGCGCAGGCGTAAGATAGCTGCTGTCGGCGCAAATACAGGCTATTGTAGTTATCCACTCCCTATTGCTGTCCTAGAGTGCTTGTTTCACGCCTCTGTGATTATATTGATGGCAGGAGAACACGCGCTTCATTTTTGACAGCACCCTAATTAAGGAGCCCTTCTTATCTATATTGTAGATATTGCGAGCCTCGATATTATACTAAGTTATCTTCTGGTCTAGGAGCTTAAAATATAGGGCGTATTTGAAGGCAGAGTTAGCTCTGTGGCGTGTGGAATCGATGCTGGATACCTATTAAGATATAAGCTTAATGTGATGCCGCGCAATAAAGCGATCAACCTAGTTTTTTCCTGGCTCTTTTCCTGCTATTTCTGCTGCGAAATTCCGTATCATCTCCCTTGTAGGTGGTAGCCCTCGTACACAGAGCTTATCAATATATTGTACGAGCTCAGTTTCCTGTGTAGAGTTGAGAAGGCGCATATTATCGACTTTCTCCGCATAGCTGCCGATAACCCCGCGGTGACGCTTCGACAGCAACGTTCGATCAACACCGTACTTTTTCGCAGTCTGAGTATAATTAGGCTTCTCTCCAAGCTTCAGCGATTTGAACGACTCTAGGGCAGCCTCTATTGGGTGTATATTGGTGGTGTAAAGCGATTCTGAAAGTGCGGGAGATTTGGTGTTGGCCGTGCACGAGGTGGGGCCGTGCACGAGGTGGTGACCCACGGTAGGATCTGGATGTGGTCCTGTCACTTTAACGCATGCTGCCACTGCTTTAGCGCCTTTGCGTGGTGCAGATCGCGCGTCCTTTAGTGCGAATACAGACTCGCCTAGAAGCCTGTTATTATGGCCTTGCTCCCTTCTATTTGCCACTTTGTTGTATTGTCGCATCCGTTTTGTTAACCTCAAGAAGTTTTAGTTGCACTGTCTTGCGATCTCTAGGAGACAGTTTATTGCTTGCTTGGACGTAAATATTTCAGGGTGTGTATCTGCCACCCCGCGCGCTATTACGGCTGCCCTGCCTTTCTCTAAGTTTGTCTAGATTGGCTTACCCAGGACCTTGTTTCTGGATAGGACAGCCTCCACCTCCTAGTATATGATGTGATACTCCGTGTCCGATATGTTAAGGATACTCTGTACGGTGTCTTTAGCCATGTGTGCGGGATGTGGTGTGTGTGCGTGTTTAAAGTCTGGTTCTATGTGAGGTCGCGTCTTGGTGTGGAATCATCGCGGCGTCGGCGCGTCCGCTGGCCAAAAACCCGCCCTGTTGTCTTGGCATTCCTACTTCACATTAGCTGTTGGTGCGAACCATAGTTACTATAGATGCGCGAAAATATCACAGTGAATCACTATAATAGTATTTAAACTGCAGTGACTACTGTCCTGCCGAAGTAGGTGTACAAGCCAAATGTGAACAAGCGCCTTAGAAGCGCCATAACTATACCTAGGTCGCTATACTTGTTCCACGGCCATAAGATATATGTTACAGGCAGATTATAGAATGCAATAAATTTCTAACTAAGGAGACTAGAGCTGTAACTTTTGTTGTCATTACTTGTAACTTAGAAAAAGTTTTCGTTGCCGCTGTTGAAGTTGCTGTTGCTGTTGACATGGCCTTTGGCGTTTGCACGGTCGTGGCCATTAGTATGACTGGAGCTGTGACTGTTAATAGGGGGCACGACGTTGTTAAACGAGTAAGCGTAATAATGTACATTGTTCTGCAACTGCGACAGAAGCGGAGGGTTGCTTATGCGGTGAGGTTAGAGACAGGCGACCATATGGTGTTTGGCGGAGGCCGGACAAGATAAGGCGCATGGCGTTAATGAGGTGAAGACAAAGCTCAGTGGGCGCGAATTCGAGAGCGGTCTGAATGACGTAGTTGCTGTACGAGTCGCTCATCAGCTTCTTGAGCTCCTCTTCATGCATTATCTCCTAAATTATAATCGCCTTGATGTCTATCTCAGCGCAACAGACGCACTTCTTAATAACATTAGAGCTAAACTCCTGCTTAGGCAGCTTAGCGATGTGGCCTTAGAAGCCAAGGCAAAGCGGAGTAGTGAAGTTCACTTTGTTAAGGTCGAGGATGTACTGCACTACACGTTGTTGCCACTGTTGGCTTGCTTCAGGGTCGGCACGTCATTGCTAGAGGAGGACTGCTGCAACTTTAGTATGCCATCAGTGTACGTGGAACGTTTAGGGTTGCTTAGGCCGCTTGGGATGCATCTATAGTGCAGTCACTGTGGTTCGTATTCTGTCACAGTGATCCACTGTGACGTCTTTGGTGATACAAGGCTAATAGGATTTGTTATATCAATTAATTCTTACAGTGACGGCTATGAATATTCTAAGCACTATCGTCTAATGATAAACCCATCCCACGCGTTATGCGTGATGGTTCCCCGCACGTATCTCTTTGATTTCCCTTTATCCGCCTTGCCGTGTATTTCGCCATATCTTGTTAGTTCTTTAATTGCCAGTTGTTGTTGTATGTAGCGTTATACTCCAAAAAGTTAACGTAGTTGTTAACTATAAACTTATAGTTGTCACTAGGACCCGCTTCAGATCCACTGTCAGATTAGACGCTGTTATATCTGTAGTTTGCGTCGGCATCCTTCGCTAGTACAACGTGCGCTGCGCCAATAATCTGTGCTACACGGAAGCGCCGATAAGCCCCTTAGTATCTAGTTTCTCCCAAGTATGTTTCTTGGGCTGACTAGTTCCAAAGCTTAACGAAACCGTGAATGTCGTCCGGTTGTCCCTGGTCCACTATCTCAAACATCTTAAGAAGGAAGCAAACATATAGGTTCTCTTACTTGGTAGAGTATATAGGGTTTCGTTCCATAATAGTGAATATTAGCTAGATCTGGCCTACACGCCTACCTTTAAGAGGGGTGTCATCGCGGTCGTATTCTTAAACCCATACATTGTGTTTAAGCCACTCGCCATTACCTTGCCAATCTAGTACACATTAAACAGTCTCCTAGTCTTCCCATAATGCTTTACTGTTCGGCCTTCCAGTCTCCCTCCAGTACCTGAATAACGGGTGGATTGTCATTATATAGAGATCGACCCAACTAGGGTCATCTTTAAGCTGTTCGGCATCCCTCCAATGCGAGCTTGTTCTGCCAGCTTTAATTATATTCTCCTCTCGCAGCATTACCGCGAGCGCGTCGCGTAGTCCAAGGAATTCAATATAAGTTGCAGTGTTTCAAACAATTGTCCAATAACGTGGATTTAACCCCTTCTCCTTTACAAGTAGGGATTCGGACGTGTCGATGCCGTATCGGCTTAATAGAGCCGGTCTAGCCAGTCTACCTGTCCGCACCTCTTCTGGCCCCTATGTCTTAGTTATTGGCTCCCCCGCGTAGTACTTCGCTAGAGTCTCACATATCTGAATCTTAGTCTATTAAGTGTTTAGACTGCTTATCTGCGCCAAAGTTTTCTTATAGTTTGTTAATTGGAACTAGTTCTTAATAAGGAACATGTGGGGGGCTTCTGTATACGTGGCAGGGTCACAGTTCGGCAGTAGCCCATATTGCCGTACCATCCATATATAGTGGGTGATTGCATGAAGTTTCGGTATCTAGAAGTGCTTTGCGTGTGGTGGACGGAAGCCGACCAATTCCCACTTGTACGTGTCGACCCGCTGGAGGGATTCGAGCATGTAGCCGAGTGTTTCCTTGTCATGGCTGTGGTAATGAGAAATCATAACAAAGTCGCACACCCCGCGGAGATACCGTATAGCATCTGGCTTACTTTGTAGGAGGGGGGCGAATACCGCCAGGATCTGCTTTGCAAGGGCCTTCTGTTCGTTTCCAGACCATTGCGATATTCGACTAACTAGTATATAGTTGAAGACTTTTAGGCCTGGGAAGTGAGGCACCTTCTAGTAACGCTCGTCAATCCGACTTGTCCCCAACATTGTATATCGTGCCCTTGAGTTGCCATATATCGAGTTGACCAGACCTGTTAGCCACTTAACAGTATGCTTTATGAGTCCTTTGTGGAGTTGATGTAAGAGGTCTAGCATAAGAGCCGTGTGTATGTTTACAAATGGGAACTCCCACGCAAAGTTCCTGATCTGGTGCACGTACTCTGGGTGAGAACTCTGGATGCCAGTCTGTCTTATCCTCCTAATCATACCCACAGTACTGTCGTGCGAGCGATGTGGCGCGTATTCCGCTGATGTCTTGTTAGTGCGGTCGGCATGCATTATTATATTTCGCATTTGAGGGTGTATTTGACACACTGTACAGTGCTGTCTTGTTTTCACCCCTGTAATTGTTACCTGCTCCTTGTAGTCTGCCATAATACCGCATATAATCGGATAGCACATTCTCTCAAACCTATCCGCACATCTCATGCGCATGCCTATTTGACCAATAAACTTAATAGCTAAGTTAGCGGCAGTTAGATGGCGTAATACAGTTTTACGGGAGCACTTACGATCCAACACTTTCGCCATCGCCTTGTGGTACACATTCATAGTAATGTCTCTGTTATGCTGCTTAATAATCGGCAGCATCGCTATAAGCATATTACCTGGGACCTTTCTTGATTGTTGGATGCGTGC
Organism: Laburnicola sp. R22_1; assembly: GCA_014281115.1. NCBI lineage: Eukaryota > Fungi > Ascomycota > Dothideomycetes > Pleosporales > Didymosphaeriaceae > Laburnicola > Laburnicola sp. R22_1. The sequence goes on from JACONQ010000015.1 coordinate 1,035,342, forward strand.
ATCTAGGTTGCCAATTGATATATACACTAGCCACGCCGCCTGGTCACTATAATAGTTACTTAGTTGTGTCTTGTTAACTCCGATTATAACTAGTATAATGGTGGAGTCTTTTAGTAGTTTAGTCTGCATAGTTCACTACTAGTCGGAGTTCCACAGGTCCGTATACATCCTTACCTTGTGGGAGTTGCCATCTCTATTAGTTGTCTTCTTTAGTATTCGCTTAGGGGCATAAGTCATATGTTATTTAAACAGTTTAAAGCTGATCTGGAACTCGATGACACTAAGTATGTCCTGTTGGAGGAGTCGACCATCTCCTGTGTCGTGTGCTCCATCGGGCGACTAGTTGCTATTGGGCAGGAATATGGTGTGTTCTTCCTATTCGCAACCCGTGATACCTGTCTCGATATTATCTAGTAATGTGTGCCACTGTTTAGCGTTTCGAAATTGTATATAAGACAAAAACGTTGATAAGCGCTTGTTAGCGAATAAAAGGTTAACGTCTCCTTTTGTACACTGAATATTGTATAGCCACTTAGCGAAGGCATAACTTGTCTTGTTTTTGAAGAGCGCGTATGGACTATTACTGTAACTCACTGTTAGTATAAACGCGGTGTTGTGGAGTGTGTTAGGGGTAGTACCTGCGTCGCCGCTGTTGGAATGAACTGTGTATGGGGGTGCCAGCTTGTCGACTAGTGACGTCCTTGAAAGTCTGGCGACTGCTTATGACTAACGTACTTGCCGCGTGCGAGGAAGCTGAGGTTGTCCATTAATTGTTGTTTGCACCACGGTTATTCTCTGTGCTATCCCTATATATTGAGGCCATGTTATAGATCTCTGGCCCATACTCCTTAGTATTGCTGTTATTGTTAACCTCTACCTTGCTCTCGCTGTTGCTACTATAATTCATATGGTTGTTGTGTGGCATAATATCTAATAGTGCGCTCTCTTGGGTTGCATTAGGTGTGGGCAGTGTAGACTGCGTGGGACTGTCTATGGTTTTTATAATTGTACTAACTCTATAACCTGTCATTATAATTTATTATGTAGACCGCTAATAACGTACTATTTGTTATTTAGCCTTTGTGCATTGTATCTGGTGCGTAATTAGCCCAGACTAGGTCTTTAGTGTGCGGCCACACACGCACTAGCGGCTAAATATCGACTTTATACTTGTATATAGTGCTCTGTGTACTATTAAAACACGCTATGTGGTACGCACTTGTTTAGTGTGGGTTGTATTAGTTTATGTGCTGCTTTTGGCGTTTTTAACAACGTCTAGTCATGCTAAGAATCTGCCGTGCCAGGGCTGACGCAAACCAACACAACGTATTATTATTATTCTACGTTAGTCCACTATCCTATAATTAGCGGCCCATAGTCAACAGTATATATACTCAAAGCATTGGAAATAATTACGTTTAATCTAACAGTTCTCTGGATACTTTATTCGCTTACTGGGAAAGCACGTAGCTAAACTGTTAGTACTTGTTATAGTTGTGCACACCCAACTATCTAAATTCTACTTACTCTATCCGTGCAGCATTGAAGAGAAACATGGAATTTACCGCTTCTAAGACCTGGAACGATCACAGTGACGACGTCACTTATCTAGCTACCTACACAGTCACCTATAACCTCCTGGGCCTCTTGCCATTTTATGTCTCCAAGCCATACCGGGTCGACTACGTGCACGGCTCGTTCGCATGGGTGGTTAATATCTATAACAACAGCCAATTAATAAAGCGCTGCATTCTCGTCAGGCTAGATAGTGAACTTAAGCACACTTGGCATTTTCAGATCTTGGGGTTTAGGCGTAAGCTTTAGCTATACTCGCGCGACCTCTTTTATTATACTAACTATAAAGAGGGGGTACTGTACATAATAACCACAAGCGTTGGTATATATCTTTTAAGTATCCTGGTTGAATGTTCGCTAACGTTATTAAAGAATATGTGGAGAAGAAGATACTCCTATTTAAGCGAGCGTTATTATTAGTAGAGACAGATATACTAGAGGGTTAGCCATCTAATATAAATAAGCTATAGGCCTGGACATAGGCCTAGCGAATGCTTTCACTGTCCTGTATATGTACGCGGATGTTTAGTTTTTACTATAAATCACGCTAACTTACTACGTACACCACAATAGCAGTCTAGGTAAGGTAAAGGTAAATCTATCTCTCGCGCAATATCTACACGCGGCGCAGACGCGCCTGTTTACACTACACATAGTTGTTAAGTAATGGCAAGTTACCCGCAAGCGCTTTTAACACTAACAACTATTTGCAAACCCTCTTACACTCACCACCTTTAAGTAGCGCCACCACCTTCTATTCTCTATACACAACCACCCGCAACGCCTCGCACTACTCGCAATAAATAGCCTAATAGATACCCCACAGGACCACCTATCTGCTGCCTGCGCGCCAGACGCGCAGCGCGTCGCCGCTTTCTAAGAGATGCAAGACTCTAACCCCAGCAGCGTAACAGTATAGAACCTAGCTAGACTGTTTAACTGCAACGCGACCGCATTCTACAATATAAGAAACATTATCACATAAGACATAATAGACAATAACTAGGTGGATTTTAATTACCCACAGCCAGACAAACTACCCAATGTTACAAGTGTTAAGCAAACAATATTCAAGCACGTCTAAGACCTCCCAGAGTGCAAAGTTGTCACCAACGCGGGTTTTATAGATATGGTTTTCGACGTCCTATGGGACGCGGCCTTAGATAAACATTAGTTTTGCTTTAGATTTGAGGCAGGAGATAATGTAGGCAGTAGACAAAAATCACAGACATTAAAGAAACAGACTGCGACTAGTAGTGGGCAGGACACGCACACACCTATTCTGAAGCGCTAGCGCTACGTCTGAGACGTACCTGTGCCAATTAGGGAAGAGCCTTCTATTTATTTTGATAATATCCTAGTTGTTGTCTTTGACAGTTGTAACAAACAACTCCCTAACCTAGTAGTATATATGCACTCAAAGTGCCTTATTTAAGAACTAGAGGACGTTAAACTAATATTACGCAAAATGGACAGTATGGGCGAGCTTACCCACGAGAGTATCATGTACCCAAAATTAAGAGACAAGATAAGGGAAGCAGCCACGGCCTGCGGCCACAAACCTTTTAATAGAGCTACACATTGGAAGTGGCGCTTTTAGAGCGTTATTGAGGATGTACCTGTCCCACTTAAGTCGCAGAGCCTTGTTTCTGACTAAGCCTATACGCTAAAAGAGCGCGGCATGAATGTATGGCTAGTGGTTTTGGTTGACAAGGGTGACGACGTGGAAGGTACTTGCCTGTACTATAATGCACTAACAACCATCTTAGGAAAGAAATTTATGCGATACGCAGAGAGGGTTAGGCAAGCCACGCTGCAAGGTGGCTTTAGAGATGTTGCGATGTTGGGATAGGGTTAGCAATAAAGATTTCGCGTATGATGAGAATGCAAGATTCTACTTGTCACTAAGAATTATAATGTGAATTAGAAATATATGCACACTGGCACGGCATAAACACATTAACGCTACTTGCCTGGTACTTACCAATGGTTAAGAGTGTAGCGGTTGTAGCTAAAAGGCGAAAGTCGAGGCAACACTTGTTGTATTGAATATGAGTAGTACCTAGGATATATACTAATAGGCAATCTAGGCAGCAGTGAACAAGTGTAGGCAGCAATGAACTAGTACAGGCAACAGTAGATCTGTAGGCAGCAACTCCAAACTTACCCACTACCGTTACACACCCCCTCATCCTGTAGTTGTCTAGCAACGTAAGGATGACTTTTCCTACATATTTGCTATGCATTGAAGTCGAGAGCGTAGATCTGTAAGGTGTAGCTGGCTTACAAACTCGGCATGCTTCTGGCGGGATAGCATCTTGGTCATCCCATCAGCAGGCATTCTATTAGTAGGTCGCCATTGGACGTTGAGTCGTCCTTGCTCTACTTCCTGGCGAATCCAACTCTGGTGTATATCAACGTGCTTAAGCTTTGTTGCCAGCTTATCTTGCTCCTTTGTGACGATTCTAACAGTCTGCTGGTTATCACACCAAATGGTTGGAGTCGTGTTTAGCGTTAAGGATAGGCTGCGGTATAAGCGAAGCCATTCCTCCATCTCCGAGCCTGTGAGAGAGAGCGCAAGTAGCTCTGCCTTAGTAGTAGATTTGGTGACTGTACGCTGTAGGGTAGACTTCCAGTCAATAGTCATCCCAAACAGTTGGAAAACGTAGCCTTGGGAGCTGCGGCGAGTTTCCACATTGTCGGCGAAAGCTGCATCAGATGCTCCAAAGAAGATAGGGTCGCGATAGTCCTCTTCTGTAGTCACAAACTCCTGAATCCCTTCTTTGGCTGTATGAGCTTCCAGTGCATAGTACTGAGTCTCTAGGATGTGTCGCCACACTTTGCGAATAGACTCCACGTGAGCTTGTCCAGGGTTGGTGAGATGTGAAGCGTGTATCACATGAGCGCGTGCTAGATCTGGGCGAGTGAACTGCGTGAGGAACGCGAGATGACCGACAAGCTCCTGGTAAAGCTTTGTCCGGGCTGCGTTGGGTTCCTCCATAGATGGCTCGAGATAGTTGACCGTCATTGGTACCTCGGCGCGGCGGCTGGCGGTTGTTATGCCATAGTTTGTGGTTACCTTGTTAATGTAGGCATCCTGGAGCAGCCAAAGTTTGCGGGCGGCGATGTCTCGTTCGACGCGTATGCCCAAGAACCACTTGAGTGGACCAAGTCGCTTTAGTTGATAGTACTCGCTGAGCTTCTGCTCAAACTGCCGGTGCAGCTCGGCGTTGCGAGGGTGATAAGCCATGACAATGTCGTCGACGTAGACGAACAGGATGAGCCATTTGTTGGTGTATACACACGGGAAACCTGGCACAGGCTTTATCCCTAGTGACTGTAGCGTCCTGCGGAGCTCCTTGTACCATAGTAGTGGTGACTCTTTCAACCCGTAGAGAGCGCGGAGTATCTGGAGTGGTTCTCCATCTGCTTGAAATCCGTCTGGCATTTGCGCGTAGAGTAGGCGATTGAGTCTGGCGTTGAGAAAAGCTGTTGGTACGTCGTACTGAACTAGCGCTAGTCCAAAATGATTAGCAATAGCGGTGATTGCTCTGAATGTGCGTGCTGCTAGTGTGGCAGCGTAGGTGTCTCCGTACGGCTGCTCGAGGTCACCTCTAATCACTAGACGTGCCTTGAACCGTGAAAGAAAGCCGTCTTCGTCAAATTTGTACGTGAAAACCCACATTAGTGGTAACACTTCGGCGTCAGCACTTTCTGCTGTTTTTGCGGTCCTTGCAAAGCATCCTTTGCTCCATATGCTGCGGTATTCTTCTTGACCAGCTTGTCGAAACTCAGCTCCATACGGATGAGTCTCTAGGTCTTTCCAGGTCCTCGGTGGAGGCGGAACCTGTGACTGATGAATCTTGATGACAGGCTGCGGTTTCAGCGCTGTCAAAAAGGCGTGTAGGTAGTCATTAATGCGTATTCCATAGGAAATCGCGTGCGTCTGGTATCTGGTTGCATCTGTGAGGTCTTCAGCGCGCTGCCGCTGTCGGCGTGAACCTGTAAGTATGTTTGACTCATCAATTTCGAGGTTTCTACGCCTCGGCGCGTTGTTGTTATGGCGATCAGGTATATAGCCAGGGATTTGGGTGGCAGAGAGCTCTTCTGGTGTTGACTCTAGGTCTTGCTCTATCGGGAGAACTTCGACCGGATTATTGTTGTTCCGATGCCTAGTCACGTGAGGTGAAGGTGAACCTCTAGACGTAGGCGTGAGTAGCCCACCTCCCAAAAACAAGTCCTCTACATCCTCGTCAACTCCGTCAACCTCGTCAACCTCAGCTTCAGTAGCTCTATCCTCACCCCCTACCTGCTGCTCGCTGGCGGGAGCTGCAGCTGCAGGTACTATACGACTCTGCCTGAGCGTCATAAGCTCTTCGATGGCGATATCGTCAGATTCAGCTTCTTCTGGAAAGGCAAGCAGCTCTATGACTTCTTCAATTACTGACTCAGCTGCGTAGCCATCTGGTCCCTCATAGAACCGCGTTGGCTCGAAAATGACGTCTCTCGCTCGAATTACTCTGTCCTTTGTTGGCAGCCAGATCCTGAAGATATTTGTTGAATTATAGCCTACGAGTTGGCCAATAAGTGCTCTAGACTCGAGCTTGTCACCTCTTTTGACTGATGGGTTCCGGACGTACACTCGGCAGCCTATAGGGCGTAGGTGGTTCACCTTTGGCTTCAATCCCCATACAATCTCATATGGAGTCTTCCAACCTAGCGCTTCGGTTGGTGTACGATTCAGTATGTATGCTGCTGTCTTGAGCAGCTCGTTTGATAATGATTTTGGCAGATTTCCTTCAAGTCTCATGGCTCGAGCTCGAATGACGATGATCTTGCCTGCTCTCTCAGCGAGGCCGTTCTGCTTGTCTGCGTATTCTGCCCGCAGCTCATATTGGATACCTAGCTCAGCGCAGAGCTCCTCCAATACGTTTGGTGCAACTCAATACCCTCGATTGTTGTCGGTCTTAATTGCGGTAACGTCGCTATCAAAGATACGCTGTATCTTACGAATCTTGCGGACAAGCCAGCGGCTCAGAAATGCCTTCGTACGGTGTGGAAAGCAATCCACTTCATGCCACTTGCTGTACTGGTCCACCATGTGACCTGCAACTCTGTCACCATTGAGACAAGAGTCTGCTTCTTGAGGCAGTAGCTGGATGAAGTCTATAGCGACGCGATAGAACTTCCTTTGTGCGAAGTCCTCCTGCTGTCTTCTAGAGACTTGCTTTGAGAGCTTCGATTTGACACATACGCCACAGAAGTCGCTGTCTCTACCTTCTACTTGCAAGCCTTCCACATAGTTAGCCAGCTTCTTAATCGCCTTCTTGCCAGGGTGACCCCAGGTGCTGTAGGCTGTCCTATAGTCGATTATACGATCAGGTCGAGGGTCCTTTGAAGGTCGGTAAGTAGTGCTAAAGGATGACAATAAGCGGGTTTCTGGGCGGCGGCTGGCATCAGCGTCGACTAGCCAGTGTCCGTCTTGGTACTCCAGGTATGCAACCACGGATTTTCTGCTAACCTTGTATAGAAGGTCTTGTCCTAAGTCAAAGTGAATCTGACTCGAGCGACAGCGTGCTAAGCCTATAAGGCTTATTAAGAAGCCTTCGACTAAAGCAACGTGCGTTAGGACTATAGCTGATAGGCCCTTAGGTGTCTTTACCATCAGTTTCATACTGCCCCATGCAGTGATTTTGATACGTCCTGTTCCTGCTCCTACAAAGTCGTTGGCACTGGCCTCATACTCTCTCGTCCATCCAGGCCAAGACTTAGTATTAACAATGTGGGTGTTCGAACCAGGATCAAGTATGAATCGGTTGCTTAATAAGTTGTAGCTGCTAACGTCGTCAAGTGTAGATAGAGCTACCAGCTCCTCAGCGGGTTTGACGCCGTCGTCAAAAGACAGCTTCTCATCGCGCTCGCCGCGCTCGTCGACCGTAACGGCATCGGATTCCATATATCGCGCGGTGTAGGTGGATGGGTTCGAGGGAGGCTTTCCATCGTCGATAGTAACTGCAGACTTAGAGCTCGATTGAGTTGCCTTCTAGTCCTTTATGGCCTTCTCCACCCTCGTCTTCAAGCTCGGATCCTTAGCAAAAGCTGATGCCACCTTCTTGCTACCCTCCTTGTTGTCGTATCCTTGGGGTTGGGAAGGAGCATCTGGATTCATCACCCAGCACTTGGACCAAGAGTGTTTGTTGCCACAGAGGCATACACCGCTCCGTAAAGGTTTGCTTTGTGGTGTTTTTGTTGGCTTAGCTATCTCTAGCTCTGCCGCATGTGCACTGAAGCCCATACTGATTGGGCGTGTGCGCTTCAAGTACGCTGAGAACTCGGCGACGTAGTCCTCCACTGATGGGACTGTTTCACCAAGCCTCTCCTTCTGGATTAGGTCTCGCAGACCTGCTGTTCCGTATTCTGGGTCGAGTACCTTGCAGGCGACTAGGAAGTCTTCCTGCGCGCGAGAATCCTCCGTCTCTGCCAGCCTGATAGCCTTGCACTGGTTAGTGACCTCAACCCAACGTCGAAGCCACTCTTCAACCTTCCTGCCCTTTGGCGGTGTCTGGAGATCCTTATACTTTGTTATTAAATCGCGGCGACGTGTCGCGTCTGATGGTGCAAGATGTTTCTTGAGGGTTGTAAGTCGTTCGTGCGGCGTACCCTTGTCCTCAATCAGGTATATATGGTGTGCTGCTATCGTCTTACTGATCTCAGAGTTGAATTCTGCTAGAGCCTTCAGCTGACGCTTATACTCTAGATCCTTCTTTTCCCATCTCTCGTACGCCCAACGGTAATCGGCTCGCTGCTCGGTATTTAGGCTGGCGTACGTAGTAGCCGTGCTGTCGTAGTCGCTAAGCTGAGGCTCCATCGGCTCCTCAAGCTGCGGTAGCTTGTCTGCTGCAACATCTGGATCAACGTATTTCCAGAGTTGGTTCTTTTGCGCTGTATCCTTGCGGATGAACAGCCATTTGTGCCAATCTTCTGATCGACTGAGGACGATTGTCACTCGAGTGACGGCTGGATCCGACTCGGTTGTCATCGTGCTCGCAGGGTTGCTCCTACAGTAAGACTGTGGTGTCCTTAGTAGGGTAATTGCTTAGGTGAGTGAGGCCCCGTCGCAATCCGGGCTCATAACTGTAGCGGTTGTAGCTAAAAGGCGAAAGTCGAGGCAACACTTGTTGTATTGAATATGAGTAGTACCTAGGATATATACTAATAGGCAATCTAGGCAGCAGTGAACAAGTGTAGGCAGCAATGAACTAGTACAGGCAACAGTAGATCTGTAGGCAGCAACTCCAAACTTACCCACTACCGTTACAAAGAGTCTATAATAAATTAGTTGGGATTGTGTTTGTGAACATGTCTAACGTCCGAATGCCGCACGCCAAAGGAAAACGACACAAGTCATAGTGACTTACTATGCTATTTACAACTAGACTCCCACGTATAACTAGCATAGCCTTGTAGTGCAGGTATGCACCGGTTGTTCATTAGGTCACAGTGACCAACTGTGCTGTTTAACAACAGAATCTTGTGGGCGCGACATGGTCTGGCAGTGGAAAGACAATTGCAAAATCAGATTCAGTTGCTATAGGTCACAGTAATTCATCATGCCGTGAAAGTGTTGGATCCCCTAGGCGCGACATAGTTTGATAGTGCAATGTAGCTACGAAGCAAATTAAGGGAAGGGCAGGTCATGGTGATTTATTATGCTGTCTAAGAGTGGGGCATCTAAAGCGCAACCTAGGTTTGTAGTCCAAGGTAGCTGCGAAGCAAGTTAAGGGAAGGGTAGGTCATAGTGATTTATCATGCTGTCCAAGAGTGGGGCATCCAAAGCGCGATACGGGTTGGTAGTCCAAGGTAACTGCAAAGAAAGCTAAGAGAAGGGCATGTCATAGTGATTCACTATAGTAATGTGCGATGGCCGCAGAACAAAGTAGCCCATAATGAAGGCGGATGGTCGACCGCGCTAGTCTAATTGCGCTACCATATTTTACCACCAAATGCACGGACCCACCAAATGCACGTTTTTGCCGCCACCAAGGGCAACACTCTAAAACCTATACAACGCCAAATATATAGTAAAATCACTAGATTTTTTGCAGTAGCACTCGTAGGAGCATGTAAAACTATTGCGCAATGATAAATTACTTGCGATAACGCTGTGGGAGCTGTACAGTACGGGTGCGCGTGGCTCTGGCGGGTGAGGGCACCCTCTCTCCAGTGGGCTCTTGATCAACAATAGTAGCCTCAGGTCTCTCAAGAGCTTGTTTTTTGGTGTACGAGGGTTGAGGCTCTGTCGATTACCCTTTTTAGACAATTGTATATCACCTTTGAGTTGCTTTTCGAGCTGCTTTTGGAGTAGCTTTTCAGCTCGCTCAGCAGCCTTGGCCTCTTTTGCTTGCGCCTTCAGTTCTCGCGCCGCCAAACGTACGCGAGCTCTCTCCTCTTTAAGAGCTTGTTTCTCCTGCTTTTTGAGAAGCCTTTAGTGTTTAGCCTCTAAGAGTTGTTGTTGTTGAAGCTTTTTATTAGTCTCAATTTGGTCCTGCCTCTTGTGGGCCCTTTGAACTTTGCTAGGTGAGTAAAATACGGCGCCACTATACTAATTATTAGGTTTATTAAGTAGGAGAGGCTTGCCATGTTAACGGCGCCTCTTCTTGTTAATAAAAGCTTGCTCAAGCCTATTGTATTAGTGTTAAAGGATCCTGTATTTGATCTCAAGCTTGTGATAACTTTGCAACAGCTGTTTACGCTCCTTAGCGTAGTCCTCCGCAACAATGTCCTTCAGTATTTGCTGTACTTTACGTTAATCAGAATCAGAGAGGTTTAACGAGCTACTCCGACTTAAGGGAGGGCTCTCGTGCTCTGCGATAAACTTCTTGAGTATAGTGTTTAGGTTATAAGGTGACAACCTAGTACACTTAAAAGCTTTGAGTATTATTGTTTCTTAAAAGGCCCTTTGCCAGGAGGCGTTAAAGAGTCGATAAAAGTCGCGTTTGGTGATTGCTAAGAGACCCTGGCAGTTGTACATAAACTCTAAGAGCTCTCTTGTATACGCCGTACTCAGAGGCTTGAACATCGCCACATTAAGAGGCTGGAGAGTGTGGGTAGCGTGTGGCGGGAAGGTTATAAGGAGTATTTTGTTATTGTCGCAGTACGTGATAAATTGCATAGTAATATAAGACCCATGCCCATCAAGTATAAGTAGTCGGTACTCCCTACAAGTTTTCTCCTTAGTCTCGCGATCAAATACTTGTTTGAGCCACGCCAAACCAATCTTATTGTTGGTCCACCCACTTGATAAGCTCGCAAAAAAGGCCTTGTAGTGTTGCGGATTAAAATCTTGAAGCCATAAGTCTTGTATATTGCCTGTAGTAGCTTGATAAATCAAGGCTAGCGTTAGCGAGGTGCTGTCAGCGCAAATACAGGCAATTGTTGTTACCCACTCTCTATTACTGTCCTGGAGCATTTGCTTGTAAGGGCCCTGCTCATATAGCTGCCGCGAGAACACTCTTTTCATCTTAGTGAGCACTCTAATAAGGAACCCTTTTTCATCCATATTGTACATATAGCGACTGTCGATATCGTACTAGGTTATTTTGTCGCCTAAAAGCTTGAAGTATAAGGCGTATTTGGTAGCAGAATCAGCGCGGTGGCGACAGGCGTCGATACCAGTAGTCCATCGCGATATGAGCTCAATATTGTTGCGGGCAATAAAGCGCTCAACCCAGTTTTTGCCTAGCTCTTTTCTGGCTATTTCTGTTGCGAAATTTCAGATTATTTGCTTTATAGGAGGCAGGCCTCTCTTATTAAGCTTATATATGTAGTTTACAAGCTCTTTTTCTTATGTGGTGTTAAGAAATTTCTGCTCATTTGCCCTCTATATGTGGCTTTTATTGATCCCGCGCGCGCGCCGCGATAAAGTTGATCGCTCAACGCCAAATAATTTGGCAATTTTAGTGTAATTAGGCTTTTCACCTGCTGGCAAGCTTTCAATTGCTGCCAGAGCAGCCTCCATAGCGTCAATATTGGTGGAGTTATGAGCGTTGATAAACTACGTGGATTTTTTCAAAACCGTGCATTTGGTGGGGTCGTGCATTTGGTGATTACTGTAGTCATGGTAGCCCAATTGCTGCCAAGCTAAAGTCGCGCAACAACTAACAGCTATGGACAACAACAATCTAGAACTAATCCCTCCACACTACGCAATTACACGTATACGCCCTTTCTTGCATTCGCACTATGTGTGCCATTTTAATTATGGCTGCGGCTGCGGCGAACAACCCGCCTGATCTAAAATAGTATAAGGAGACTGCGTCGAAATACCCGTAACAGATGCCAAAGAACGTTGTGATAAGAGGTCTCTAGCTTATTGGGCAGAAGTCGGGCGTTTGGCAAGAGATAGTGAACTACGTATTAAAAGAAATAGACTGCGACCTAGTCTTATTTAATTTCGCATTGCAAACAGATAACTATAAAGTTGCACACAACAAAGTTATAAGGGATATACAGACAAACAACTGCTTTAAGACATTCTGGGAACTCCCAAACTCTGTGCTAAAAGACAAGGTGGGAGCTGAGGAGTGGTGCAGAGCGGCGGGGCTTAGTCTCTGGACGGTAGTGCAGCGGATAAAGAAGGCCCCTGCGGGTGCCGCAGTCAAGTTAGCATCCAGGGCAAGAACAAGGAGTTGGAGCATAGAGTTATTGCAACTTAACACGTCTTAAAGAGGCTCTGCTACCTTGGTGGTGAGCACTAACACAGCTGGCGCAACTAAGATGCGAAGGCTTCGCATTGACAATACTCTGGCTACCAGCATGCAAAGCACGAACCGCGCGTTTAGGGAGAACAGGATTAACATTTGGGTTACCGCCTTAAAGAAAAAATATTTTTAATCCGCCTCTTGTTAATTATCTAATGTGAGCACGTGCCAATAATAACTAGTCGCGAAGATAGGGAGGTGGGCCCAACATTAGTTACACTTGACACGCTTAAGGACATTGTACAAGAGAACCTCCTAGTATTCTAGACAAAATTAGATACGTTTAACCTATAGGCACCCAGGACCTAGCGACTAATAAATATTGGAACAACCAGCGTCCTTTAGATGGAGGTGCAATTGTTAGTAGCGGTTGGAGTGACAGAGTGGGATGTTGTAGTGGCGCACCCTCACGTTACAATAAAGGGTATGTGGACTTCTAACATGCTTGCCCTATGTCACAGCGCTAATAGATGTACTAGATAAACAACTGCTAGTACTGTGCACATCTCTCTACAAACAACGTAGCGTAGCTAACACAGACCCCAACCCCAGCACATTGCAAACGCGGAAAGGTAAGAATTAAAAGTCACTAGACAGAACTTGGTATGAATTATAGTGAATTAACAAATGACAGATCCTACCCCCACATCCTACACCAGCGATAACGGCTCAGACGGCGAATTGGATAACTAAAGGAAGACACAACGACAACAGAAAAACAAAAAGAGCGATTCCCTAAGCGGCAGCGAGTTGGACGAGTACACAATAATCAGAGGGAGGCGATAACAGCAGGATGAGAAGAAGAGCGGCTTCCGCCAAAGCTATAATTTAAATAGCGACCTGTCTTAGCCCAGTTGCACTTTGTCGCAAACTAACAGCACGAAGAGAATTTGCACACCATCACTACGTATTTTGCTAATACCCTTATTACCCCAACGCGGTGCAACAGCTGTTGACAAGAACGAAGTACAGAGGACTATTAACGCAGACGGTGCTAATTTATCCAGTGGAGGCGGATTTTAAGATGCTGAGTACGAACAGCAATTGTTACAATAACAGCTGGCTAAGACGCAGCGTGTGCTACAGTGAGTCACTATGACTCCACATAATACCAGAATCTCGCTAACAATCGTCCACAGAGCAAATGCGGCCATCAACGCCAATCTCAGCCAGACACGCGCTCGCATAACAGAACAGTCATACGCCATAACAGCGCAGATAGTTATGCTCGACTAGGCCACGCTTATGACATTGCACGATATAATCACATTCCCCGCAACATAGGCCCTTGCTCCAGGTTCTACAATGCTTCCCCACCCAGAGTTGCTAACAGTCAGGTAAGTCAGTCTCGCGGGTCTTACCTGGGTTGACCTGTAAGGGGGGGGTCCCTGGAGTTGACCTGATCGAACTGGTGTACGTTGGGGGGCCAAACTGACCTGGTGATTGGCCTGATTGATGATATTGTATAAAAAAAAGTGGGGCATCTATGGTGTTGACCTTATATATAAGCCTCCGGGGCCCAAGACCCCAAATGATACCTCTCCTCTAGCACCTGCTCAGAGAGATCTGTACTGTTAGCTAGAGTACGGTTGACGTCCGTAAACCCAGCTTTTATCCAAGATCGTACGCACTGAGTTGCGGAGACTAGCTGGGGACCTTGTTTACGCCTTTTGGGTTCCATCATGTCGCCTGTCTCTGAGAAGACTCTCTCACAGTAACAAGAGGACGCTGGGATCGATAGCATGTCTATCGCGAGCTTTGACAGGTCCGGGTAGCCGTCTCGCATGCCCAGCCAGTAAGTAATCGGGTCCTGGGCAAGCGGGTGATCAATCGGGAGGTAAGGTTCGTCAGTATACCACCGCTCGTACTCATCTGAACAGTTAACAGCTGGGCTGGCGCTGAGGCGTACGGGCTTTGTGAGACCTTCTGTAAACGCGTCGATATTTGATACCTTTGCTCTCTTGCGCGGGGAGAGTTGACAGCACCCGTATTCTTGGCCTTGTACGTATCCCAGAGCTCCTTGAACTGAGCCTTGCCCTTGGCGAGCCACGTCGGGTTCTCCTCACCCCAGGCGTTGACAAAATAGTGCTTGTAATAAGGGTGGAGAGACGTCGCCGTAAAATAGGCAGGTAAGTCTTCAAGCTTAGCGTAGTACTTTGCAAGTTTCTTGTGCGCCAGCCGGACGTTGATTATTATATGGTCCTTGGGAGCGTCGTCCTTATTAAAATCAACGTCGGCCCACTAGGTCGCCAGAGCTTCAAAGTGATTGAGGAGATACTCAAAGGTTGGGTATACCTCATAGATGGCCCCAAAACGTCCAGAGAAGCCGCGCCCTTCAAGTCTCTTGGTGGCCTCCTTCAACGGCTGGAGGACATGTACGTACTGGGTAATTACTTGCCAGTCTCTAGAAATGAGCCCAGAGGACCTCATCTATTCAGGTACGTCGGCTGGCGTCTCTGTCTGACGCCCTCGACGCGTTGCGTAGTTAGAGCGCGTTTTTGTAATATGCCACTCTATATACGCGTTAATAGTGGAGTAGAGTATTATAGCCCTCTTAAAGGTATCGCAAAAGGAGTTCTACCTTGTAACAACGGGCTTAACGGGCTCTAGAAGCTTAACGGGTTTCCTGTTACCCTCTGCACGTTCAGACTCAAGAATAGTGCGCTGAAGCTGGTTAAACAAGTCGTACTGCTGGGGAGTACGTATTGAGTGGAGGACGTCGACGAGCACCCCCAATAGGCCCTTCTGACGCCACTCACGCATAAGCTTCTCCTCCTCCGCCGTCTAACTGTCGTCGTTATCAAAAACGTCCTTGTCAACCCCAAATATCACCGTCTAACCCGTCAAGTTGAGCGAGTGGGGTGAGCAGCGCAGACAGCGTTCGACCGCGTTGAAATTAAACTCTTAGGCTAGGCAGTTAACAGTAGTATCATTATTGGCGGCATTATTAAGAACAAAGTAGCCCACTAAGGACGCGTTAATGCCGAACTTTGTTAGCGTCTGTTTGACAACCTCCACCATCCTTTTTCCTATATAGGCGCCAGCCAGCTAAGGCAGGGCGAGAGGCAGGTCGCAGATCCGTCCTTGGGCGTTAACGTAATGGCAGACAATCCCCATAAAGGCCTTCTTGCCACCTTTGACAGACTAGCCGTCAAAACTGAAGTGGACCTTGCCCAGCGCGTGAGACAGCTCGCGTTAAACTAACAGCGCCAGGTAATCGTAGAGGCGCAGTATATACGCCAAGACGCTCTGGTGGTTCTTCTATATCGCCATTTCTGCCTCAGGGTTGGCAACCCAGAGGAGGGCTCGAAAGGTTGGCGATTCAAACTCGCTAAGAGGATAGTTGTTCTCAACAAGCCAGCTAACTGCCGCCAGTCGAAAACGCTGTATATTGAAGTTACCCAGCGCGTTCGCAACGTCCTGCGACACCTCTATCCCGGCGCCTGTCAACCCACGGAGAGTACGCTGGCCAGCCTCCAGCCCGACAGACTCGCGCCCAGGGCGAGTTATCGCGTGTCCTGTACGGAGCGTCTCAAGGTGAGACCAAGCTGACGACGTTGAGCTTGTTACGTCGTATATACCCCTACTTGCAAACCCAATACTCCTGTGAACGTGGCAGTACTGACAGACAAAGAAAATACGCGTTAGGCACTTGCGCAGAGCTACTCGATAGCCGTAGTTGTATATCAGCGACTTCTTACTCCTCTGCGTCCGCAAAGGCTTCATGTACGGCCCCAGACGCGTCCAGTCGATCCCATCAAAGTTATCCTCGTACCCAGCATCGTACTCAGTATCGACAGCCTCGGGGGCTTGGGCGGAGGGCGCAGTGGGTGCAGTGGGCGCAGTAGGTGCGACAGCAATGGAAATATCTGTATAGGCGTTATGTGACTCCGCCGCCCGATCTCTAAGCTCTACCTCGAAGGACTGGGTGTCCTGGGTTGACTGGGAATCTTTGGCGACGTTAGACAGAGATTCAGCAGTGAGCGAGGTAGCTGGTGTACTAGGCGCCTCCTGTTGCCCCTGCCGTCTTTTTGAGCCCCGGCCGCGTCGATTTGAGCTCATCTAACGGGTATACTGATGGATATTGACGAGTATGTGGGTAGGTGCAAGGTCTGGGAGCACCGACGGAGATTTCAGGTGTACGGCTGATTACCCGATTAGGAAATAATCGGCAAGCTAAAACACCAAATATTCGCCAAAATATCGATATTTGATGATATTTCTAGCTTCAAAAACTACTCCAGGAACCCTCTGCGGGGGCCCAAATCACCAGGTTGGTCAGTTTGATCAATCAGGCTCAAGGCCGGCACCTTATTTGCCTACTAATTTGTATGAGCCAATGGTTGACTGATTGAATTGACGCTTGGCAGTAAACCGAGCGGACTAACTGCTACCTGATTGATTGTTAGCAACTCTGACCCCACCAGTGGACAGTATTAGCTGAAATGGTCGTGCAGAGCGAGCGATATGGTGGTGATGGCAACAGGTCTGGTCCTGGCGTTGGGAAGTCCCACCCCTGTCTAGTGAGGTTAATTATGGGGTCCTGGATTATAAGATAGAGAATGATTGTTAACCTCGCGCAAAAACACGAAACAGGCGAGTCATCTACCTAAAGGAGTGGCAGGTCCATGCCTAAGACAGAACCAATACCCACTGCCGCGTCCTTGCTTAGCTAATTCATAGACACATAACTACTAAATGCTAACAGAATGTGGCTGGATTGTGATGGTCGCGAACACTGGCGGTAACTAGGGGAACGTTATCTTGAGCCTACTATACTGAGCGCAGATAGCAAAATTCCCTAAACTACTATTTAGGCTCGCCATTAAACACGAACTAACAAGACGTGTTATGAAGAACCAGCTTAAAGAGCGATATACGCAAGAGCTTAACAACCATTGTATACGTGCAGAAAGGAAGTGGCAACAAACCCACAGCACGCTTAATGACTTTTAGCCACTATTACGGATGCAGCCAGTTAACCTGACGCTATCCCAGGCGTTAACAGACAAAGAGTTGGCTAGTATTTGCAGGACCTTATAGCATAACAACATGGCTAAAGGAGATAAAGACTATTATAAACTGCGGTGGGTACGTAATGTAGCGTATTGTACTCTATGAGGTTTGCAACAACTTGCAACGATAATAGTACTAAAATGTCTAGCCTAGACACTAGAGCTATTCCGACTAACGCAACAAAGTAGGCGGCAAGTCTGGAGGCTTATTGTAAACCACTTCTCACACTGTATCACCCAAATGTCTTAGCGACTAAGATATATAGGAAAATCTTATAATCCTAAAAGCGCGAGAATGCATAAGTCTATACTCTAACACCTTGCCTTCGAGTACAGCCCACGAATAGCAGCCGCAGTGAATACTAGTATAAGAGGGGTAAAACCTTCCCCACAGCCATACGAAAAAATACTATCTACCCTTAATATGATCTAAGAAGGTGGCACGCAGGCTGCTCGCAGAGTAAGGAAGATAGAAAAGGAGTATGCTATGCTTAAAGACCATAAGTTTCTTAAATACAGCAAGGTTATAGCAAATATTATACGGACAATATTAATCGAACGCGACAAACACACGTAAAGGCTAGACAGAAAGCCTCTACTAAAAACAGCGGATATTAAACTTATCTAGAAGGACGTTGTTATCGAATACAACCAGACGAGCAGGGACATAATGCGAAACATTGTTTAGTTGGTAAACAAAGAGAAAGAGCGTCTAGAGCATAAGGGAAGAGTGGAATAATTGATATTAGATGTTAAAGTCTTACTATAACCTATGTATTGCAGGCACAGCGCCGTTACTTGTCGAGTTCTGCGACAAGTATAGCATAGATATGCATTCTGACCAACTGCAAAGCATTTCCAGCAACCTTGAAGCGTTGCCCTTGTTCACCAATTTTGGCAAGGCTATTAAGGGCGATTTGAAGTGGGCATACATGCGACAGTATATTCAGAAGATTAAGGTGTTAAGGAAGAGCGCGCGTTTAGGGCTTCACTCTGATGGGAAGCTGCGCTGGAATAAGATCATAATTAAGACAAAGATGCTGACAATTGTATTACTCGACGCTATTATACGTACATTATGAATTGTAATGAGTTACTATGCTAACAGCCGTAGGGTGTGTAGAAGCTCCTTAAGAGTCAAGTGGACGTCACTAAGAAGTTTCACACCGTCGTCTAGATTATCTAGGATAAGATGCATATCGCACTTATCCACAGTGGGATGAGCTTCCCTAAGCGAAGGACGATTGTTGACGCATTCAACAGCGTTAATAGCTCGTTGAGGGTTATTGTGACAACTGTGGACCTGTATGCTAAGGGTATTAACCTTATAGATGCGAACCATGTTGTTATGGAATCGCTGGCTCGCAAAATCGAGGAGCTTAAATAGTTTATCCAACGGCTAGTCTGGCTGGAGCAGAAGGAGTTAGTTGTGAACGCGCGCTTGCTCTGTAATAAATATAGCTAGGTTGATATAAGGAGGGCAATAGAGCGTAAGCAGTTATTAGAGAAAGCAGATGTGGTGATTGTAAAGGACACAACAGGCGTAGAGGGATTCGAACATTCTAACAAAAAAACTGCTCTAGACTTAGAGCTGGCGTGCTACAAAGCGTCGAGATTATATGAGGCTAGGGCGAAGGCTGGTGGATGCACCTTAAGATGCAAAAAATAGGAAGAATAGGTGACTGAAGGAACTTAAACGCATGCGTAGTCGGAGTGAATTATAACCATCGCTGGGACGCAGTGAGTCACAGCGATTTAGGATTAATATAGGGCGCAGTGGAAGGAGTTACAACCAGTACTATGACGCAGTAAGTCACAGTGATTCAGAATTAAACACATGCGCATTCGGATGGAATTACGACCATTACTAGGACGCAGTGAGTCATAGTGATTTAGAGTTAAGTATTATATAATCTAGGTTTATAAATACTTTCTTATAATGTTATATATCTATATACTTACTTAAGTATATTTGTGTATACTTGCATATTTAGGCAGGTTTGCGCATGCCTGCGCATATCTGTGCATGCTTGCACGTTTAGGCAGGTTTGCGCATAACTGCGCATGCCTGTGCATACTTGCATGTTTGGGCAGGTTTGCGCATGCCTGCGCATATTTATGCACGTTTAAGCAAAATTGCGCTAAGCTAAAATGAAAAATTTTCCTAATGTACAAACGTGCTTAGGGATACACTACTAAGCTCTTGTGCCTTTAAAAAAGACTGACTGGTAGCTATGTTTAATAATAATTGCGGCATAGTACTGTCTGCATAATAATGCTATCGCTACCACAATCTATATACCTCAAGGTTGAGATCTTAATAGTCTTAATTAAATTTTATATTACGTAGGCATGCGGTTAAAAGCAATATCTTACTAATATTTTTAATTTTTGGTTGCGCCCGCTATACCTCGTTAAGTTGGTTATATTCTAACACCTCCATCTAGTGGCATATTACATACTAAATTTTTTATGCGGCGTGGTTGGATATAGCGGGCTTACTATTATGGTCTTAATTCGATTCTTCTAATTTATTAATACCATAGACCTAAATAAGGCTCTAAGTTTTATTTTAGTATATTATTATCCTTTTAAGCTTGTTATAAAGTACCTAGTTATGGTATTAATAACTAAAGCGATTCGCTTAGAACTAAAACAAAACTAACCTAAAAGTAGATAATAAAGAGCTTACCTAGTTACTTCTTACTGTTTAACTGTAGAGTAAGAATATTTAGGACACACTATAGTGTTAGTTAGATACACTTTAGATTTCTAATACTCTCTAACTACGTTATAGGAATGTGGTTTAGATAAACAAACTAACCACTAAATTGCGAAGCTTTACTAATATGCCTTAGCAAACTTCTAAACGTATAAATAATTTCTTATTAGAGCGAAATAGTTAAGAGAGTAATAATATTCTATGGATGTAGACGACTTATTAAATGCCAAAGAATTAATTAACTAGAATGTTAATCTAGATACTAGAGACTTTGTAGAGAATAATCTTAGCAACTATTAAAGTGTTTATAATTTAAATAGCTTAGACGCTAAGGGGTTATTTGTTCCTAATAGCCATAATTCTAATAATAGAGACCTGGGTTTAAATCTTAGTAATTATAATAATAATATTCTCGCTTTTAATAGTGATAATCTTTTTAGTTAGGATATAGATATTAAAATGTCGAGATACTTTAAAGATACTATAGAGCTATTTAAAGACATTTTAGTGCTTATAAGTAATTTAGAAATAGTAAACTCTAAAGATATAAAGGGTAAAACTGCGCTGGCAGATAAAATAAAGAAGATTATAGGATTATTAAGCTTTTAACTATTATTAAACCTGGATATACTAAGCCTTAATAATAGAGTTTCTACTACACTATTTAAGTTAATACTTCTAGTTGTAGTGGATACCCTTAAAAAAAAGGTATTTTTTTGGCTTTGGGTCTCTACTATCATCTATCCAAAGATGTTTAGATAATTATTTATGGGTAAAGGTTACTTAAGATATATATTCTCTTAATTATTCTATATAATTCTTTAACTTATATAATAGCCTACTATCTACTCTAGTGTTAAAAGCATATTAATGCTTGTGCACTTAGTAATAGCTAGCTTTTATAATATAAATAATAATAAGATAGACGCACGAGATCTTTAAATAGACTTTATTAAAGCTATGTTAGGCCCCTATTAAAACAAAGCGATCCTTTTGGGACTCGACATAGATCCGGAATAAGCTCCATATTAGAGATTTTAGATGGTAGTTAAGACATCACTTAAAGATTTTCCCTTAAAAGAGCTACTTATTAAACATATTAGCTCTAATAACGTAAGTCTAGATAGTAAAAAGCTTCGCTAAGGCAGTATAGATTGCAATTCCATAGAGTGGCAAACTAGTGTCCAAAAGCTAATATTTTAAATACGCTGTATTAGTGTTGCGTTTATATACTATTTACGTTTATACCTCTCTATAAATTTATAATAAGAATTATTATAGCGCTAGTATTACTATTAACTAATTTGTTAATACCCTTAGATATTAGTTTAGCTTACCACCCTAGTTAATCCGCGTATCTTTAGAGTAAGCTTAATTTTATAGGCTTAGGAGTAATAGCTAGTAAAAAGAGGTTCTACTATAATTATTAAGAGGTAGGTTTAAGTTAAATATAGTTATTTTAGGAGTTTCTCTAGCCTTATAGCCATGCGATATTTCTACTAGCTATATTTTATTTTATACTAGCACTAATTAGGCTTTTATATAATTAGCCGTGCGGAATTAGATATAAGCTATTCCTAATTAAAAATAACCTAAAAATAGAGAGAGCTTACGCCTAGCTTTATAGCATATTCGCTAGAGCCACCTTAGTGCTACCACCTCTCTAGTCAGAATAGTGGTAGCACTATAGAGGTGGCAGCACTAGAAGAGTGGCAGCACTAGAGGGGTGGCAGTACTTTAGAGGTGGCAGTACTACTAGTAGCACCTCTATCTAGATAAATAGGCTTTCTTATCCCTAACTAATATTAAAAGAAAGAAATTGCGGCACTTTATATTAATAGTTATCTACTTCTTCTATATAGACTTATACAGAAAGAATTTACGATATATTAAAAGAAAAAGAAGCTTAAGATTATTTGTATATGGTGTTCTTTATATTGCCAAAGGAGTTACTAAGAGTAATATCTAAGAAAGGCTTAACGTTGCGTAAGATATACTTACTAGCGCTAGCAAGAAAGCAGCATCCTAAAATAGAAGTAGTAGTAGTAGATATAGAGTAAAATTTCTACACTTACTATTACTAAACCATAGAGTGTTTAGAGAGTAGTATATTATAATACGCCCTATTACACTTATGCTTTGCAACTCTAAGTTACTCTATCCCTAAGAACTAATCTAGCCTTTGGCTTACTATATCTAACTCCTTTTAGCTAGTATAATTACTAATAAGTTAACAGGCTTTAACAAATTTTTTTCTATTAGAGAGAGTTTTTCTTCTACTTAGGGCGACCGTACAAAGTACTAGCTAACTAGATAAGTTTTTATTAAGATTTCTATATCTAGGAGTTACCTTATTTACTACTTTCCCTAGTAATTATAGTACTTGCATATAAGCTTTTTAAAGTGTGCCCCTTTTTACCACCTTTATTTTATATTATCTAGACTGCCTAGGCTATATCTGCTATAAATCGCCTAAGGTCTTTAAGACTAGTTAGCTTACTTTAAGACAGCCCTTTCGTTCTATTATCCTACCTTGCTAGTTTTAGTAAAAGAAACTTCTACACCTTTAAAACCTCCTTAATCTCGTGTGAATCGCGCTTTAAGTTATAGTAGGTTCTAGTTATTTATTTATTTTCTTTATTATTAAAGACTCTGTCTTTAAACTTCTTCGCTTGGGTTGTATAGCAATACTCTTTAATAAATACCCTAAGAGGCGTGTCTAGCCTTAAATTTACTAGCATGATTGTTTATGTGTGCTTAATTAATTAAAGTCTAACTTAGAAAATTAATATTAGACTAACTATATAATTTCTAGTTATCTGATTATATAACTATATCCTAATAGTTTATATCTAGCAGAAGTAAAAGAAGAGATTAGACACTTATATAACTTAGAAGGGCTATAAATAGCACTGTGACTCTAATCTAAGGGGCCTGTTAGAATCCTAGAGAATTTCGTGGGCTCCTAGCTAATAAAATACATTCCCATCATACTATTACGTAAGGTTAACTAAAGTAGAATAATATTTATTTTAGTAGGTACTACAATATCTATACAAAGCCCTCTAGAAACTCTAACAACTACTAATACTTTCTAAATATATTACTCTACTTCTCTGTGTCCTGTGTATATTTAGTAATAGTGGTTAAAACTGCCTCGCTAAGCCATAGCAAGGAAGGTGGCCCTTCTTTAATTAAGCACTTAACTAGAAAGTCTAGTGTATAACTAAAATCGACGCCTTAGAAGTATATATTAATTATATACATTATAAGAACTGCTATTATTTTCTTAGTAAATGTGGTGCTATTGCTATACACTTAGTAAGCTTACTCTTTATTTAGAATAATTACCTATATTTAAGCTATTAGAATATCTAACCTAAGGTAAGTAACTACTATACACTATTGTTTCCTAATTTATTTATACTTATGTAGGCTGGCTTAGCGTTATTACTATGTGCGCAAATTAATTTAATCTTTTTTAGAGCAATATATATCCTTAAGGATTTTGTCTATTATAATGCTAGCCATATTCCTACTATATAAACATCGACTTAATAAGTCTAGGTTACTTAGCAAACTAACGCGTAATTACTTAAAGTAGTAATAGAGAACAATCCTTACTATTCGCAGTCTAAAAGGATCTAATATAGAATTCTGCTTAAGTACTTTAGCATAGTAAAAACTATTAACTTAAAGAGCTTTCTATTGCTATTCTGCCACTAGTTGGGTTTGTTAACAAAGGGCGATCCTAAAGACCATTCTGACTCTAGCTAAGACAGAAGTATTTAATAAAGCTCCTAGCATCCTCTCGTAGGAATAAGTCACTAAGTTTTATAATCTCTATTATAGTCTTGTCTTTAAGAAGATCTTAAGTATAGTTACTAAATACTAACACTAAGATAGTAAATACTCTAAAGAATAGTGTGCCACTTTATAAAAGACGTAGCGCATAATATTAAAAAGCAGATGTGTTTAAAGTAGCAGTATAGAAAAGATTATAGAATAAAATGTCCTTAATTAGAGACTATAAAGTAGAAAGAGGGAGAAGCGAACGTACAGCACGAGGGTGGAAGGGATAGAAGAACCTAGACATACTATTCTTAATAGAGCAAAACGGGGGCCCATTTTGTACTAGGGCCCGTTTTATGCTAGACTATTTGGCTTGCGCTAAGATACGCTGCACAGAGCCACATAAGGCCATATAGAAAGGCATAATGCGTAGAAGCGGCTGCCCCTACTATGGCTATGCTTATTACTAAGCAGGTTTTAGAGAATTTCTCTCTTATAACCTGCCAAGAATAGATTATATAACATTTTCTTTAGAGCGTAGTTTAATAACGCTAAGCCTTTTATATTAAGATAAGCTACACAAAGTTTTTTTAGGGGCTACTAGCTGCTATTTATCCTATTTATAGCGTTCTTTCTCCATTTTCTATTTATATCTATTAATATTAGCTAATGTCTTCACTACTAGCTAAGCGGATAATAGGGCTCTCTCTATAATGCATTAAATAAAAGGGTCTGCTATTTAGTTGGCTCTAATACCTTAAGAGTATATATTTAGTATATATGTTAATAGAGCTATTATTATTCTCTCTGTAAATTTTGTGTTGTTTCTAATAGTATTAATAAATAATAAACTCTTAAGCGTAGACTTAGATTTTACATGCGAGTTTCGAGACTCCTACTATAAGTTACTATAATCCTAATTCCTAGGTAGGCTACTAGAATAGACTATTGTTTACCTAGCTTCTTATAATCTTTTACGCTCTATTAGGGCTTCTTCCTTACTTATAGACTAACCTATTTATTGTGGTGGCCATATATATCTTCTAGGATTATGTCTAGAATAACACTAAATATTCTCTTACTTTAGGAAAGTAGGTTTGGGAGGTTTGGATTCTTCTATATATTAATGCTTTTTTGCTTAAAATAATAGTAAAGAAAAATCCTCGCCATTCTAAGCCTAACTAGATCTATAGCAGAGTTATACTTAGTAGTCTTGGCATAGCGAAGGCTCTTAAGCATCCTCTCTACTACTAAGCTGCCGGTAGTTAGATTGCTTAGTAGAGGGCGGTGCTAGAGGCCCTCTAGTCGCTATCTATAGCAACAGGACTCTATAAAGCTTACTGCATCTTCTTAAAGAAAATAGTTACTAAGCTTAATAATCTCTCCTATATTCTTAAGCCTATACAGAGAACTGCCTCTATATAGAAAGTCTAGCCATCTTAAATCGCGAAGGTAACAAGTAGGTGGGGGCGATAATACTAACTATGTATATATACTATTATATACTAGACTTAGGCTCTAGTTTAAAAAGGTCTAAAATAGTAACGCTAAAGAGCACTTAGTGTAACGCTCTACTTAGGAGGATAAGGATAGGGGAGTAGTCTCTACTATATTACTTATAATATTGTTTGCTAGCTTGTTTAAGTTAGCAGCTATAGTTAGTGTGTTACTCGCATTTTTAGACGTTAGAAGTGTTAGAATATAAGATATAGAGTAGCTTGCTATTAGCACTATAGCGGTATCTTTACTATAGTCTAATATCTCTATATTAATACTTATAGCCTGCTTATAGAGAGATAGGTAATCTTCTAGTATAGTATACTTAGTAATAAGGCTATTACTATCTGCTATTCCTAGTGTGGTTAGTTAAGAAGCAAAACCTACAGGGTGTGACTACTAGTCGCCTATAGTAGGGAGAGAGTTAAATAGCTAGGCATTTGCAGTAGTGTGTAGGTAAGAGAGAGACTTATTTAGAGTAGCTTAAGGTGTTTTATAGGCAGACAAAGTAGATAAGTAGCAATTAAGAAATAGTTTGTGTGGCAGGAGCTTAGACTAGACATAGTCTAGATCCTTAGCTTCTGCAATTATAAGTAGAGATAGAAAAGCCCTAACTAAGGAAATAAACTATAGAGTTAGCAAAATTATTAGTAGGATACCTATTATACCCCCTCTTCTCTTATTAGAGTACGCGTATGGCTTAGAAGCAACTTATTAGTATTGGAATCCTGCTTAGTGTAAGTACTAGTCGCGTTAAGATAAGGTTTACCTACTAGAAAAATATAGCCTATAATATTAGGAAGTGAATGTGTTTTAAGTAGTAGTATAGAAAAGATCTAGAATAAAATATTCTTAATTAGAGACTATACAGTAGAAAGAGGGAGAAGCGAACGCACAGCACAAGACGAAAAGAGATAGAAGAATCTAAACATACTATCCTTAACAGAGTAAAACGGAGGCCTATTTTATACTAGGGCCCATTTTATACTAGGGCCCGTTTTGTGCTAGGGCCTATTTTGTACTAGGGCCTATTTTATACTAGGGCCTATTTTATACTAGGCTATTTAGCTTGCGCTAAAATATACTATATAGAGCCCTATGTATTTAAATTATCTAGACTAGAATTAGATAGTTAATGTGCTGTGTTACTATACAATCCATATAAGAGATCTAATAATAGACTAAAATACTATTGTTTCTAACACTTTATAGTGTTCTAAAAAGGTCTAGAGTCTCCTCTAAATTATTAAATACCTAGAGTTTCGGATTATTAAAGCTAGTAGCGCATATTTCGCCTAGTGTTATATAATATAGTAGTAGCGGATTATAAAATATTATTTATAGACTAGCTAGGATAGTCAAGCGTAAAATTTACTTTATACTGTCCCTACTAATAATGTCTTATTATCTAATTTAAGGTTATGACTATACTTATATAATATACTAATAGCGCTGTTAAAGTTAATATTATTACGCTAACTATCTACATTTCTACTAGAAGTTAAAATATATTGCATAATTGCTATTAGTTACTATATATGTAGTATTAATCTAAGTGCGAGTTTAATTATGCGGCTGCGCGCAGAACATAGTAGAATTTAATAAAAGTAGAAGGGTAATATTATATTACGTATGCTTTCTTAGGCTAGTGCAAAGTAGGAGACGCTAGTAAGGCAGGAGACATTTTTCTTCTTATGCCTATTAGGAACTAGTACTATACTAGAGATAAACGTAGATTCGCTTAGATTAAGCTAGATTATTAACTTTAATAACTTAACTTAGTTTAGCTAATTGTTTTTAAGATTCTTCCTATTATAATTAATTTTATTATTATAATAGGATATATTACCTAGCTATTCAATATATACTTAACTTTAGTTGTTATTATTATCTTAGTAATCTGCCGTTTATTTAGAATCGCTTTTAACCCTTAGATACTATAGTAATAAAGAATCTTAACTAAAAATAACTATAGCGAAAGTAAGGTGGCGTATAAAGCTGTATTAAACTAGCTTACTATTACCTACTTTGCGTTATAGTACTAGGGCTTAGTCTTCTTAATACTTTATATAGCTACCTTTATTAACTACTATATAAAATCTATAAAGTTTAAGACTACACAAAGAGTTACGTACTGTAAATAGAGGAAAACATAAGCTTGCCGCTAAAGTAGTGTTAAGAATAGCAACAAGGAAATGCTAGGGAATATAGAATAAATTAGTTAATACTATTCTAGCGTTATAATAAAGGGGTAGCAGCCTCGATTTATATAACGTGTAATAAGATAATATTATAAACCTTATACACATATTACTACTAGTATATCTTATGCTTAACATTAATTTGGCAGAGACCGCACCTAAGAAAATCTCTGTCCTATACATTTACTAGGTGTTTTCTTATAAAATGTGTGCTAAGATTGCCTAGAGTATAAAATAAGTGTGTGCGCTTAGCTGTTAATAATTTCTTGTTACCTAGGCATACAAAATATATTCTCGATCTCTCCTTCTTGTATACTAATACCTTAGCTACTTCTAACTCTTCCTTATTAACCTTGCGCTATAACTCCTCTTCTCTAGTAACTAGTGGTATAATATGACTATTTAATTGCTTTAGTTAACAAAGGTGTATTCTACCCTCTTTAATTCTACAGTAATTTATAATGGCACAAATGGCCCTATTACGCTGGCTAACTTCCTCTTATAGGAATGTTTCTAGTTAGGTTAGAACGGCGTTAACTAATGCCTTCTGGGCTGGGAGCATAGCGTTATAAGATATTACCGCTACTGCAACATCTTTGGCTTTAATGCTAGTAAGCTATTGCTTAATATTACGTATAGGTTGCTTGTACTCCTAGCGCTCTTTAATCTCCTAGAGAAGAGTATACCGCAATTGCTACCTTGTCTAGTTAATCTAGTAGTTAAGCGCTTGGTAGCGTGAATGTCTTATTTTAAGGCTATGTTTAAGTTGCTTCTACTACGCTAGCAGTAAGTAAATAATAGGATAATTATTTACTAATACTAATTGCTTTAGTGTAAGGCTTTTTAGCCTTTAGAAATTAATTAATTAACTTATTATGCAAGCTGCTCGCATTAACGCATCCTAGGGTTGTATGCCTTATACAACCGCCTGTGTATTTACTATAACACATCGTAATAGGTAGTGTTTTAAGAATGTCTATATATTAGTATATTCTATTATTAGGTTTTGTATAGCCTTGCTAACGTTGCCTATATATATATTAGTTCTAGATTTGCTAGGACTAATAGCTAAGACTAATATTACTATTCTTATTAAATGCCTTGCCTCTAGTATAGCGTAGTAAATAGGGCTGAGTAACCTGTGCAAATCCTATAATTTCCCTAAGGGTTTTAATCCAAGGCCATAACGTAGAGTCTGGGAGACGTTTATTCTTAGAAATAATCCAGCCTTCTAGGGTTCTCTTTGCTATACGGAAGACGAAAATATTATCTAGCTTTTAATTAAGACGCAATAGGAGCTCATTGCGCTCTAGCGAGATAGAGAGCCTACTTAGCTCTTTTGGACCTATTAGATTGTATGCAGCAAACGCCCCATTATAGAAGAGCATCCCAAGTAGAAATATATAGGGACTAAAGGTAAGGGTCTTATTATAGATAACTTTAGGGATAGGGAAAGTGTTTCTAACTAGATTATTAGCATCTTTACAAGACAAATAGATCTTAGAAAAAGAAAAGAACTTATATATCTTTAATCCTAAGGAACTCCTTTGTAAATTTAAAGGTTAGCTTAAGTAATACCTAATAAGGCCCACCCTCTAGATTCTAGAGAAGTGTAACCTAGACATGCTAATAGTAGAGGCTAAGAAGAGCTTTTGGCTAATTTGCTATAAAACTACTAAGTTGTAGGTAGACTTAAGTTTATATCTAATAGCGTTTATAAGAATATCGCTTTTTAGTTATTATAAGATTTGTCTCTAGGACTTAAGTAAGGTCCTCTATATATATATAGGCCTTGTCTTAGCCTATTTTCTTTAAGCTATGCTTTTTGGCTAGCTTTTGTAATACCTGCAATATAGCTTAGACGTACTATAGGGTAAAGAGATATATAATAAGAGGCAGGATAGACCTTATGCATACTTTAGTTTATCTTCCTATCTAGCTTAAGACTTATTGCTCTCTTATATATAAGGCGGTACACCTTCTAGTATATTCTAAGGAAGCTAGCGAACTTAATACCCCGGCGTTTCTAACCTTTCTTTCCTTAACGCTAATTAAGTAGCTAGTTAAAGAAGATGTATAGGGTGCGGACAGATATAGTTATATAGAAGCAGAGGTCTATTCTTTCTAGGTAGATCTAGTATCTATCTTGTGTTACTATTATATTTCTTAGTCTAAAGAGTTAGAGTATGTGACTTGCTGCTTTTATTAGTCTTTAATATAATCTAGTAGATGGGTACTACTCTCCTTATAGTTCTTTTTAGTATACTCTCTTTTATTAAACGTTTTTAGCATACTAGTGTAGTGCTTAGGCGGATAATTCTTATTAGCAAAGAGCTATGCTTAGTTTTCTATCTCTTTGCCTTGCTTGCCATCTTTATTACTATATGTTTTATTATCTATAAGGTCTGTGTCTAATATAACACTACTATTAGCATTAGACTTAGTATATTTGCTCTTATTAAAGGAATTATTAATAGATAGATAGCGTTGTAGGTTGTGTTAGTACGGAGGGTATAGGGAGTATATGGGCATATTAGATAATAGGTAGAGCGGTTAGTTAAGTATATAAGCGAGAGAAGTAGCGGTTCTTACTAGTAGTTCTATAAAGGGTGAGGGAACCGCTTTAAGTACGCCACTAATAGGGCGGCCTTAGCTTAAGTTAGTATACTGCTAGTAATAAGAATAGCGAGTGGTGTTAAGAGCTATGCCCCACTCTTGTGTTCCTAGTAGTAGGAGTGCTGCAACCTACCGCTTAGGTAAGAGCCTAGACAAGAGTGCTATAGCGATAGCGATAAGGTATTTGTGCGAGAGAAAAGAGAGTGCGTAGTATTTTAAAACATAGGATATAATATAATCTAGGCGCTATTAGATTATAAAAGCGTGCCAAGAGCTTTACTGCTAAGCTTCCTTAAAGTTAGAGTAGTAGCGCAACTACGCTAGCTAAAGTGGGTAATCTAGAGAGTACGTGCGCTCGAGCTGTTTGGCATATAAGTAGGGAGGTTTAGTGGCAAGTTAGCGTTAGAAAACGATAGCACTAGCACCCTAAATTAGCAGCTAAAATACCGTTAGATTGTTTAAGGTAGTAAATATAATAGCTTTATATATAGATATAAAAGTAACATTAGTGCTAAAAGTAAAGCGCTTTACTAAAGGCTTCTAAATTCGCTATAGTTACTACTAAAAGATATATTATTTAAAGATAAACTATTTAAGAATACTTTAGAATTAATTAAAAGTAAAAATAAGATTAGAGTAATCTATAATATTACGTAGCTTATTATTCCTTCTACTAAAATTTTTATACTCTATAGCGCCAAGTATCTAAAAACTCTTAAAGAGACTACTAACACTAGCTAGAATAATACTATTCTCTTTTTTAGATTATACCTATAACTAGACTATAGCCTTAAAATATCGGCTTGCCAAACACCTTTTTTAATCTTTTTTTAGTTTAAGGTTAAAGTAGATTAAAATAGAAGGTTATATATACTACTATATATCGCACCTAATTCTAATTAAAGACTAATCTTAAACACCTTAATAATCTTATACCCTATAAGCTTCCAACCTATATAAGGTTTACTTATGCTATACACAGCACACCTGGCTTATTGCCACTACCATTGTTAGTTATCCGCGCTCGCACCGCTACGCGGCGTACTCGCTTAGATAAGCTAACTTAACAGCAACAATAGCCAGGAGGATCTCGCGGATCTATACGATGCTCTCGCTACACTAGAGCTTGTTAATAAAGACCTTATTATTCTCTTACATCCTCTGCTAAAGAATTCTATTACTAATAAGGAGTAATTATATTTACTAGAGTAGGAATATAGTCTGGCTATTCTTTGCAAACTAGATTAGCTGCTAGCCTAACTAGTACTCGTGGATAGCGTTATAAATAGTTAAGTATACCTATCCATCGCGCTAGACAAGCATTTTATAGATAGAACAGAACTCTAGTGTGGCCACATTAGCGGCAGCAGCGCGAATCTTTAGCGTGTACTTTTTAGCGACGGCGAGTACTTCTTTGGGGACAACATTAATGCCCAGATAGATGGCAGAGCTTGGAGAGATAGTGGGGACTTTGTTAAGGACGACCTCAATATAGCGATAGAGTGATAGTATATTTAGTACGTATTACCCTTATCCTACTACTTATAAGAAACATACCTATTAATATATCGACTTGTGTTATTTGCAACAATCTGAATAGCGGTTTATAACTTAGGATAGTAGAGGAGAAATGACTTATAGTATGGCCGCGCTAAAGTCTTATCTCCCCCAAAGTTCTAAGTGGCCTCTTTATGAAGATTTTGCTTATGGGAGCAGCCCCGCGCCAAGATCGCCAAGCTCGCTTAGCAGTTCGAACGCGCTTTTTTTGTTATTACCTTTTTTACGCTCTTTTTAATCACTAAGTAGAAGGCTCTGCTTTTTTTTATTATGTTATTTAAGATAAAAGCCTTTGTCGTGCTACCCCTAGATAGTTAATTTAACGCCACATAGCCTTAAATTTAAGTAAGAATATTAGAAAAGTTTTTTTACTTAACTATACAAATTATGCGTAGATGTGTGTAGACTTATATATTTATATATATTTTTATATAAGCAATTTACTAGTATAAAAATGCTTAGAGATATATAAGTATATATAGACTTGCGTAGATATATATAAATAGTCTAAATAAGTAATTCTTTTAAAGCTTTATAACTTGTTTACTAGTAAAGCTATAATTTTAATTTTTAATAGATTTATAGAGAAAATACTAGTCTTTAATTATTTAATTTAAAAATACTATTTTTATTACGTAATTAATTAGTAATTAATAAAAAAACTCTTTATTTTACTAATTATTATATATATTACGTAATATTATTATACAAAGATATATAGTACTAATAAATTATTATATAAAGATTTTTTCTTATAATTATCTTTTAACGCTCTTTTTAATTACTAAGTAGAGGACTTTACTTTTTTATTATATTATTTAAGATAAAAGCCTTTGTTGTGCTACCTCTAGGTAGTTAATTTAACGCCACACACATATAAATTTTTAAAAAAGTTATAATAATAATAAAGTAGTTAAAAAGTTATTAAAGTTTAAACTTTTAATATAGTATTCTTTGCTAAGCCACTAATTTTCGTCTAATCTAATTCTTTTACATAATTATAAAACTATATTTTTCTATTTTTAAATCTACAAAATATAGAATTTAGGGTTAGGTAAAAGTTCTATATAATACGCTAGTAATTAGTACTATTATATTAACTAGTAATTACTATCTAGTAAGAGACTTTAACTTTATACTTTAAAAATCTTTTTAAAGCTTAGTAAGCTGCTTAGTAAGTAGCTTACTAAGCTTTCTTTAAATTCTAGCCAATTAAAGAGCTTTATTTACTAATTAATTAGTATTATTTTAATAGTATAGGTGCCCTATATACTCTAGGTGCACTAGCAGCATAGGTGTATATTTTTACACAACCTTACGCATATATACGCTAAGAAAAAAGTAGTATTACTAGTGCGCTCTAAGCGTATTTAGTGCGCAGACGTGCGTAGGCGTGCTTAGAGCCGCTTAGGTACCCTAGATGCTTATGCTTACTTAAAACTTTTTCTAATAAAGCTTTTATCTAGAAATAACTATAAAAGCTTTATATTAAGATAGAGTTACGTATCTTATTCTAATCTGTGTTAGGGAAGGTAAGGTAACTTAGAGGTACCCGCATTAGAGACTTTAGGAGAAATTAAGTAAGATGTTAATAGTCTTATGTAAGGCTCTTCTAATTCTAAATAAGATAAAATAACTAGTACTAATCTATATAGAAGATAGTACTATAAAGAGTTAACTACAAATATTTAAAACTAAGAAGATCCCCTAGATCTATATAGTCCTAATCTTCGTCTACTAGAAGCTCCTTCTTGTCTCTGCCTGCTGGCTTAATAGAGCTTCTACTCTGCCTACTAGCTTCTACTGTGCCTACTAGCTAAGATTAACTTCTAGTCTGCCTATTAGCTTCCACCTCTTAGCGCTACTAAGACTAGCTTTTGTTTTTCTTATATAATGTCTTTGCTAAGCCGTCCTACGTATTACGCTGCCACTACCTAGTATCTCTACCTATAATTACCCTCTAACTATAATTGTCTAGTTCTAGCGCGTGTATTATCTATTGCATTATAACACTTGCTTTTCTCTTAAGATTATTATTCTAATACCTTAGAGATCTTGGCAACTATACTATTAGTGTATAGTAAGTGGGTATAAAGGTGTGTATTCCCCCCGCGTCTAAGAGGTTATATCCTTTCCTCTTATTTTCTTCTATCTAGTATGCCTCCCGCACGCACCAAAGCTAACTATTAGGCTTTTCTATCTGCCTATATTTGTTATTCTAGTTATCTAGTGATGCGTCCTTGCTTTGCCTATTTAAAGGCTAGTTGCTCTTATATATTATCTTACTTTTTTAAGCGCTGCGCTAAGTGTGCCTCTTACAACACTTATTACAACGTTTTTGTCCTAGACTTAAAGTAGAATTCCCTTAAAAAGAATAGAGAGAAGTTGTGTTAGAAGCTTATAGAAGCTTAGCGTATTTAGAATTAGGCTATTAAGTAGTAGCGCACTACGTAGGCCCGCGAAAATTATCTCTAAAAATAACTTTAACTTCTAAATTATTATGAGGCCAACTACGTGGCTCGCGACCTATTATCTATTAAGGAGCTTAAGAAGCTTAAAAAGGAGAAGGCTAAGAAGTTAAGTATAGTTGCTAGCGAGCAATCTATATTACCGCAATCTTTATTGTTTGCCTTAAACGTCGTGTCTCCTTCTACTTTCGACTAGTCCTCTATCGATTAGGCTTACTTGCCTCTGTTAGAATCGACTTTTTTGGGTTCTTTTAGTAATACTGCTTCACCGCCTCTCTGCACCTAAGTAGGTTCTTAATGGGTTTCTATGTATTCTAACTAGTAGGCCATCTCTTCCACTTAATTAGATACATCCACTAACATCCAAACTTTCTTAGGTTCTAAACCTCTTTAACCTTATACTCCTTATCTTTAAGCTTAAGTCGGGTTTTAATTTCGGCGTCTAGTAGTGCTAGTTTAAAGAGTAATTTGTAAAAGATAAAGTGTATATAGGTCTTCTTTAGTAACTTTAACCCATAGTTTACTAGTCCTTATTCCTCTAGGATTTTAAATAGTCCTACTTAGAGGTAATTAAGTTTTTTAGATAGTCGCTTAGTCTTTAGATTCCTCTATAACAGAAGAATTTTATTCCCCCTTTTAAGGATTAGTCCCTTAAGCCTATATTTGTTTACTTGCCTAGCTATTATACGGTTCTATTAAGCAATTTATTTACTTATATTGTCGTGTAGCTTGTGTATAAGCTAGGCCTTCTCCTTAGCTAATGCTAAAAGGCTCTTAATGTCCTTTAAATTTTAATAAGCAACTGGCTCATATCTATAATTCGCGTAGTATAGTAAGCGTCCCATTATACTAGACCTTGCGCTATTATACGCTAATTATACTGTTAGTAGTAGTTCTATCTAGTTATTCTACAACTTATTAATATATATTCGTAGATACTATTCTAATATCTAGTTAATTTGTTTTATTTAACTATCTATTTATGTGTAAGCTATTGTCGCAAGCTTATAAATAACCTCTAGCATTGCTAATAACGTTTCCTAGTACTTAGATATAAACAGCTTATTATAATCTATAATAAATTTCTCTAGCAGTCTATAATTAGCAATAAGAGTCCTTATAATCTTATAAGCCATGTCTTTTACTATAATAGACTTATTTGTGGGTATAAAGTATGCCCATTTAGTTAATTAGTTAATAATTACTAATATTAAGTCGTATAGTTATCTAGATTTAGGTTCTATTAATGCTAAAAGCTTCACTATAAAGTCTATTATAACACTAGTTTATAGTCTTATAGGTAGTATTAAGGGTTATAATAATCTATAGGGCTTATGTCTCTTAGACTTATTCTTCGCACATACTAAACAGTTATCTATAATCTTCCTTACCTTATTGTGCACGTGTGGAATATCGTATTTTAGCTAAATTTATCAAGTCGTTTCGTCGATACCTGGATTTCCCTATTCCCTTAACTTATATCGTAATTTAATTAAGGTCTTAGTCACGTTGTCTAGTACCTTAATCTTGCCTTAATTATTATAATCCTTTATAACGTGTTGTATCTACTAGTTTAGGTCGTGCTAACCTTATTACTCTTAGTTTAGTTAGAAATAATCCTAAAAATCCTTAACTTATAGTCCTTTATATTAGAACATTACCACTTTTACTAATTATAGTTAGTTGTACTATAGAGTTCTATCTGTTCCTATTTATAAAACCGCATCGTGCGTCTTAGGTCAATCTATCTCTCTAAAGTCTAATCTTTTGCTAAGGGCGTCTGCTGCCCTATTTAGCGATTCAGAGCGATGGTAGATCTTAAAATTATAGTTTGCTATTGTTTCTGCCTATCTAACCTATTATTAGTTAAGTTTCTTAGTCGACATAAAACTTATAAGATTCTAGTAGTCTAAGAATACCTTAATCTAGTGTTAAGCTCCTATAAGCTGTGGCTTCTATTGTTTAAAGAAGTCTATTATCGCTAATAGTTCCTTGTCGTATACATTATAGTTGAGTTCTGCTCCTAAGAACTTTCTAAAATAGTAGAATATTAGTCTCTATTTCCCATTCTTACCCTACTATATAAGCACAGCTTCTAAGGCGTAATCTAATACATTTATTTCCACCTATATTAGTTGTGTCGAATTTCGCATCTATAGTAGTAGTGCTATAGTAAGTAGCTCCTTTAGCTTCTTAAAAGCTGCTTGCTGTTTCTAACTCTAGAAGAATCCTTTCTCCTTCTTAGTTACTTCTATAAGAGGCGCCGTGGTTTTTAAGTATCCTATTATGAACTTTTAGTAGAAGTTCGCAAATTCTAGGAAGGATTATACGTCCTTAACTATCTTAGGAACTAGCTAGTCCTATATAGCCGCGACTTTCTAAGGGTCTATAGTAATGCTGTCTTGTCCAATAATAAATCCAAGATATCTGGTTTATATAATATAGAATTCACACTTTTCTGGCTATAAGAGTAACCTATACTACTTTAGCTTATTAAGCATCTTCTTTACATATTCTATGTGCTTCTTAAGCGATCCCTTAGAGTACACTAGTACGTCGTCTAAGTACGCTGTGTAGAATACGTCTAAGTATTTATATAGTACCTTGTTAATAACTGCCTAAAATATTACTAGCGCGTTTATTAATTAAAAGGCATAACTATGTATTTAAACAATCTATATCACGTTTTAAAGATAGTGAGCCACTTAAATTCCTTCGCAATCTGTATTTAATAATATCCTTTACGGAT
Source organism: Laburnicola sp. R22_1 (assembly GCA_014281115.1). Classification (NCBI taxonomy): domain Eukaryota; kingdom Fungi; phylum Ascomycota; class Dothideomycetes; order Pleosporales; family Didymosphaeriaceae; genus Laburnicola; species Laburnicola sp. R22_1. The sequence continues at coordinate 1,072,294 of JACONQ010000015.1, forward strand.
ATTAAACTTTATAATCCACTTAACTCTCTAGAGTCAATCTATAAGTTTTTAGATAAGAGGTAATAGGTATCTATTCTTTCTTATAATATTATTTAGCTATCTATAATCTATACAGAGTCTTAGCTTCCCGTTCTTCTTTAGTATAAACAGAATTAGTAAGGCTATTAAGCTTCCACTCTGTTGTATAAATCCTCTCGCAAGATTCTTATTAATATACGCCTTTAGCTTCTCCTACTAGCTATTTAATAGCTAGTATATATGTCTAGACTTAAGCTTCGCTCCTTCCTCTAGGTAAATCTTGTAATCCTACTCCTAGTGCTCTAGTAGATTATCGCTTCTATGCTTCTTAAAGAGCTTATAGTATTTCTTATATTTCTAAGGTATATTAGATCGGGGTTTGTTCTTCGCAGTTGCAACTTATTATACCCAAATAACTTCTACTCTCTAAGAGTCTTTCCTATATATGCGCATTATTTTCGTTATTAATATCTTGATAACTCTACCTGGCTAGGGTGTACTATAGATTGTTAGGCTTAACTATAATTTATAGTCTAAAGCAATCTGCCTTATAGATTTTCTTTGTTCTAACCTTTGTTATAAAGCAATTTTGTCCGCAGGCTATTAGCTCTATAACGTTCTGTTTTGCTAATTAATGGCGGGATTATGCTTCCTAAGCCAATTATATTCTATTAACATGTCTTCTTCTCTAAGATCCATAATATTAATTTGTTATTAGTCCTCTAATCTAGCGAGTTCTAGCGATACTTCCTAGGTCTTAAGGCATATTACGCTATCCCTGTATTCTAGTAGTGTATTGTCTGTAAGCATAACCTTTATTAGTTCTAGCTTATTCTAGTATAGTATATTGTGTTATTTTACTATCTATAGTAATATAAATGTCTACTTAGTGCCGCTATTTATAAGTGCGCGAATCTTGTGTCCTTACACTAGTATATCTACTTTTAGGCGCGTCTGTGCGTTATAATGTACTTTGTAAAGGGTTGTTTCTTTATTCTTACTAGCGTAACCTAGTTGCTAAGAGCTTTCTAGTTTTTTATTAGCTTTGGACCCTTTAAAAACTATTCTGCGCCCTATTTAGTGTTAAGGTGTATTTAACACTAGTCTTTGTAACACCCTATCTATAATATACTTGTATACTGCCACTACTATAGTACCTTATTAAGAGTTTTATTAGGCGGAAAGCATCCTGTTAATTCCTTTATTTCCTAATAATGTTAGTAGTTATTCTTATCGCACTTTGCCTAAGGTTTATCTAAATAAGGGTTTGTGTTTATATCTTAATACTATTACTTATAATGGTTTCGTGCATCTTCTATATGCTAGTCTTCTTTCTTATCTATATTACTATTCTAGTGTCTTTAACAATTCTATACCTAACACTCCTAAGGCTTTAGGTGCCTATATCTAGGTTAATGTCTACTAGTTAATACTTTTTCCTACTTATAGGTATATTTTAAGCACTACTTTTAGTTGTAGTCTATCTATTCTAGTAAATTATTATGTTCTTCTTTATATCTAACTCTACAATCTTCTTATTTATAGAGTTTTATCCGCATCTTCTTCTTTTAGTCCTACTAGCCACTATCCTATTATATACTTATGCGTCCTATGGGTTTTATAGGTATTATTATAGTATTAGTACTATTCTAGTAGCTTATACTAGTTCTTCTAATCCTGTTAATAGTAAATATAGCAAGGGTCCTTATTTTTTCTATAGGCTAGTTGCGTTCCGCATTTTTCTATTATAATTAGGAAGTAGTCTAAATGGCCAGGTTGTTAAACTATAACCTCTTAGTCTTTTTTATAGTTTTTATAATATTTATTATTAACTGCCATTTTATATTCTATCTAGTTAAGAACTACGTGCTCCTTATCTAGGTCTAGTAGTGTTATTTCTCTATAGAATCTAATTATGCCTACCCTAATGGCTCTGGCTCATCTAATCCTTTGCTCCTCTAAGTAGTTTTATTTAAAATGGCCTTGCTTACCACATACTAGACATGCGCGGTTGCTGTAGCGCCTTTATCTTTCTTTTTTTAATAGACTATTGTCTTTTTAAGGTTCTCTAGGTGCATTCTTCTTCCTAGACAATCTCTTTTCCTAGACTTTGCTGGCCATAATAACATCTCTATTCTTGTTATAGTATTGCCTTATCTTAGGTTCCTTTTTTGGCTTAGTAATTGTCTTAGCTTTACTATATTTCTTTTCCTATGTTTTCTTATAGAGACGGTTGTTAATACGTACCGCGATCTTAATTAACTTACTTAAGTCGTCTGGTTTATTATAGAGTAGCAGTGCGTCCTTAACACTATTCTTTAGTCTATAGTAGAAGGCTGCCTTTAACGCTACATTATCTCACTTAACCTTAAATTGTAATTGCCTAAACTCTAAGGCGTACTTACTAACTAATATTATTTATTATAACTATTAAATTTGTTATTTAGATTATTATTCCTTGTTAACTTCCCTAAATATAACTTATATCTATTCTTTAAAATTCTGCTACGTCTTAAACACAAGCTTAGTTTTATCCTATATCTCGCTAATCTTCTTCTTAGTAATAAAGTTATCTACTAATAGTTAAAGCTATTTAGCTGCCCTCCCTTAGGTGTAGGCTAGCTGTAAGGATCTTGTCTTATTCTATAGAAAATAAAGCCGAATTGTACTAATAGTACAACTCTATATTAGTAAGGAACTTTTCTAGTCCTTTTCCTCCACTATACTTTTCTATAGACAGTTAAATAGTCTTTTCTAATTCTGCTGCCTATTGTGCTATAATAGTCGCTAGAAGCTCTAATATCTATACTTCTAACTATTGAATCTAGTTGGCCTATGCTGTCATTACGCTGGTTATATTTGTAGTTAGTCTACTAGCGCTGCTACTAGTAGGTGTTAATGCTAAGCTACTACTAGTAGTTCCTTAAGCACTTACTAGCGTTATTATAGTGTGTTAACTATTTTCTTAAAACTTATTAGGTAGTTAAAGTGTTAACACAGGGTCACGTACCTTGTTCTAATTTGTATTAGGGGAGGTAAGGTAACTTAGAGGTGTCTGCGTTAGAGGCTTTAGAAGAAATTAAGTAAGATATTAATAGTCTTGTGTAAGGCTCTTCTAATTCTAAATAAGATAGAATAACTAGTACTAATCTATATAGAAGATAGTACTATAAAGAGTTAACTATAAAGATTCAAAACTAAGAAGATCCCCCAGATCTATATAGTCCCAATCTTCGTATACTAGAAGCTCCTCCTTATCTCTGCCTGCTGGCTTAATAGAGCTTCCACTCTGCCTACTAGCTTCCACTGTGCCTACTAGCCAAGGTTAACTTCTAGTCTGCCTATTAGCTTCTACCTCTTGGCGCTACCAAGACTAGCTTCTATTTTTCTTACATAACGTCTTTGCTAAGCCGCTCCGCGTATTACGCTGCCACTACCTAGCATCCTCGCCTATAATTACCCTCTGACTATAATTGTCTAGTTCTAGCGCGTGTATTTGTCAGATACGTAAGTATCTTTGATGAGATGAGATAAAAGTGATGGATTTGATGATGAATTGATTGTCGAGTAATCTCTGTCGGAGAAGCTCAGCTATCGTACGCAATATCTATCTAGCGCTAATACGCACTAGTAATGGTGCGGAGTAGTGTAATAGTAGTACGCCAGTCTCCTTTGTGTATTTCACAGTAAAATCACAGTGAAATCACTATAAGTTACACCAACTGTCGTTATAAGGAGACTATGTGATTGGACGCACGTAACTACTAGATTTCACAGTGAAATCACAGTGATTTCTAGTAACCTAATATCTAACACACCCCCTTAGCTTAGATCCTTAGAGGGCCAAGCTGAACTATCTCTTGCGCAGTTGTACTATTGCTCATAGTTCAAAAACTTCCATCCTGTCTTCTAACTTGTTAAGATCGGCCTCTTAGTTAGTAATCCTTCCCCTAACGTCTTCAAGTCCTAGTTAATTTAAGAACTTAGTCTATGTGGCGGCTAGTAGAGCTTTTATAAGACTATCTGCTACCATTTCTTCTAATTACTAGTACTAGACTTTAATAGCTCCACGTACTACTTCTTATCGAAGCCAATAATTGTGTATATTGACATGCCTGAGCTTAGTTTGCAATTTAGCGATTTCCTTAGTAACAAGTCGAATAGTTTGTTAGTTGTCGCAATTAATAGTAATTATTAATAGCGACAGTTTAATCTTAAGTTTATTAATTAACTAAGCTATAAACAGTGCCTCCTTTGTAACTTGTGAAAGTGCTAGCAACTTAGCTTTAGTTGTTAAAGTAGTGACAGTGTCTTGTTTGTTTGCCTTCTAGGCGACAAGGCCACTAAATAATTTAATAATGTACCCCTATAAGCTCTTTCTATTAAGGGTGTTATCTGTAAACAACGCGTCGCTCGCAACCTTGTAAGTGTCTACTCCTCTAAATCGTAGCCCTAGTAATTGGGTGGATAATAGGTATAGTAGTACGCGGTTAGCGGCGTTGTAATAGTCATCGCTAGGGTTTAAAAGGAAGCGCGATAATTAGGAGCTTGTAAAAGCTATGTCTGGGCGCGTGGTTACTGCAGCGTAGAGGATTAATCCCACCTTCCACTAGTACTAATTAATCTCTACTATTGTGGCGAGTCCTTCTTAAGGTAACAGTTCAACTGCTAATATTAGGGTATCGTGTTTAAGGTCGCGTTAGTTAATTAGATGACTAATCTTGTCTATGTAGGACCTTTGTGATAACTAGAGTTGTCTGTTAGCACAGTCTCTAACAACTTTAATGCCTAGGAACCACTATAGATCGTTACCACTAGTTAGGGTGAACTTTATACCTATCTTTTTTATTACTATATTAGCAGCGTGCTTTTAATCTTTCGAGTATGCGATAATAAGGTTGTCTACATAGAAGAAGATAATAATGCTGTCTTTAATTATACAGTAAGGTTCGTGCGGGACTGCGGTAAAACTGAGATCCTTAAGCGCACTAGTGAATTCTCTCTGCTATAGTAGTGGTGAGATGCGTAAGCCATACAGTGCCTTGTGCAACTATAGGATAGTGCCTCTTTAGGTATAACCTTGGGGCATCTGTATGTAAATTTCTCTGTCCAGATTCGCGTGGACAAAGGCGTTAGTAACGTCGTACTAGCTTAGCTCTAGGTTAAACCAAGCCGCTGTTAACATAAGCAGGCGAAATAATCTACCTACAGGTATTATAGCATAGATATCCTGTGTAGTAAGATGGCGTTATTAATCTCTGCGCACTATTAGCCTTGCCTTACACTTCTATAATCTGTAATATTTATTAAGTTTGTAGGTATATACCCATATATAGTCAAGAATCTAGTAACTGCGTAATCGCACTAAGGCTGCAGGCACCTTGCTCTAAGATCTTATTTCTTTGTAACTTTGTAGATAGGATCGCTTAGCATCCTTTTACATTTCGAATAATAGATAATTATCTATCTAGGTTCTGCATAATAGAGGTTCTAGCAGTTAACTTTAATAGGGTTTCTTACCTACTATAAGTATACGATTAAATTAAGCTTTGTTAAGTGGCTTCCTCTTGTATTTGCCTCTACTTCCTGCGAGTGTACCTATAAGGAAGGCGGCTGCCTATAGCACAGCGCGTTAATCTGGCTGTAGTGTTCCTATAGGTAATTTTTCAATTTGGTCCTGTTCGAAACTCACCATTAATTAGGCAAGCAGTGCGATAGGCGAAGGTGTCTCTAGTGGTGTTGGGTGGGTGTAATTAATCTTCCTCCCTTAATAGTACCCTAGAGCACCCTTGTCCTCCTTATAAGAGTTAATAATTAACTTATCCTTATAGAAAGACTTTGTATTTTTATATCCTAGTAGTGAGGGCGATAGCTCCACTATTTAGGTCCATGCAGCAATCTCTTTAGTAGTGCTATGCATAAGGTTGTCTAATAGGTCTTCTTGTTTACCTAAGAACACTTAATTTTTGTTAAAGATAACGTCGCGTGTGCTAATAACTTTGTTAAGTAGAGGTATCCATACTCTCCAGATGTTTGTTAATTAATAGCCCACTAGGTAACTAACCTATGCCTTTAGGTCAAGCCTTTAAAGCTTGCTCTTGCCGCGTTTTATATTATTAGTTAAGGCAAAAGCTTTATAGCTGTAGGCTCTAAGGTAAGCCTGGTTTAGTTTCTTTAGTTAGGTAACAATGCTATTTTAGTAGACAACTGTTGTAAAAAATACTTCGTGTGGTGATTGCCATTAATTAGCGTAGTTTGGCGTTCGATTATATAGGTCTACAACCGCTCGTGTGATCTCTAGCCATAGTGTCTAGGGGAGGTTGGCGTCAAGTCGCATTGCACGGCTCTTTTCCTTAATTACACCCCCTAAGCGTTTAGCCCCTCTATTTAAAGCTTAGGTATTAGGTGCTGAAGGCTTAATAACAACCCCTTTATTAACACACCACCTGTAAACGTCTTATTTATCTAAGAAAATCTTATTATTGGATTTAATAACTTTTATAGTTACCTTAAACTATACTTTTATAAATAGTACAAATTCCTTTAGTAGCTTAATAATTGTTTGTGCTAGTCGATTGTCTTTAAAGTAGAAGTCCCAAGCTATGCCTAAGAAACAATTGGAGATAAGCATTATACTCTTTTCGCTAATTAAGCTCTTATCTTTAAAGTTGTGAAAGTCTATAGCGACTCTCTCTTCTAGGCTATTGTTGATTTGTCTAGCCTAACATCTAATTTGTCGCCTAAGCTTTAATCTGCCGCAAGCGTCGCATTAGACCGTGGTTAACCCTTTAATACGTACCCCTTCACTGTGATTCACTATGTGCTCTAGTGCCTAAGGGCCTAGGTGGCCTAGTCGTTTATGCTATGTGATGGCGTTCACCTTCTGCGCTTGTTGTGCGGTGCGCGAGGTAAATTTGTGTGTAGCGTACGTACTATTAATTGTGGTACAAGTTAATTTTGATGTTGGTATAAACTCCAGTACCTATTAATCGTAGATTTCTTAGAGTTTGGCTAGGATTGTATTATCTTGTCTCCTAATTGTTGTTGGGTCTAACTTAGTGTCCTACTAGAGGCCTTGCCTTTAGAGTAATTGGAAGGACACTAGGTTGCAAAGTAGACTAGGATAGTAGGCAACGTTGTCTAACCTTACTAAGCAATTTCCCTCCTTACTCTTAACGTAAAGATGGACACTCCTATATCCCCTTATCCATACTTATAATAATCCCGCCCATACAAAGTCTCCTAGCGACAGTGGTCGCTATAAGACAAAGCGATTAATGTTATTAAAAATATAGCAGGTTGTGCTAGAATTAAGGATCGCGAAGTTACGTAGTAGGTATATGTTTAGGTCTAAGTAGTAGGAGGCTGCAATAGCATTAAAGCTCGCTAAGAGGACAGTGATCTGTCTACTATCTAGTCATTCATCGTTAGTAATCTCAGTAATTTAAGTTAGAGTAGGGGTCTTTAATTGTTTAATCTTTAGTGTCTGTGACTTTTAACGCTTTACGGATCTCATGCGCTCTATAAGCATAGGGTTATTCTCTAACCTATATATTATAACTGCCTCTATAGCAGGCTTTAGTTTAAACTATTTAGGTAGTTTGTTGGGGAATGCGTAAAAGCAGTCTTTCAGACTATGGCGTTGTTCACAAGCAGGGCACTTGGGGTTTGATCCCTCTTGGCCTCCAACTGCCGTTAGCTCATCGTCGGTGACTCGTACGGACTGCTTGGATTTGGCTTTAGGGCCAGCTTTATTAGCGCGTGATCTGCCTCGCTTGGGTGATACTGCTTCATCCACAGGTTGGGCGTCCCCAGCTGCGGCCTAGGTGGTTACACCACTATTAGCGAGAGATAGTCCTGCAATAGCAAAGGCGCCCCTTTGTTTACCCTTAATTGGGTGCTATATTACTATTTGTTCTTAGAAGAGTTTTACTATCTCTTTTCTATTAATAGTCTTGTCCTTACTTCTGTGTTGCAGGAAGGTTGTAACCTATTAAGATGCGACATTAGTAACCGCTTTTATAAAATCTTGTTTAACTAAGTCTAGCTTCTAAAGCTCTAACACACAATTGTACTTAGCTTCTATAGCCGCATAATTGTACTTAGCGAGCCAGGTGTACTATAAACCAACTAATCTTATTAGTTTAAGAGCGTTTTAGTACCTAATTCTTGCTCTTCTTTGTTTATTGTGTTAGTTAACCCTAACTATTTTTGTGAGGTTCTTAATCTATTGTCTAATTAATTTACCTAGAGTGCAGCAATTGGACTGTAAATGTGCCAAGGTGGTGGTTTGAATAAGAATAACTAGCTTATCTAGGTTCTCCTTCTCCTGTTCGTACTTTCGATCTAGGAGCTTGTAGATTTCGAGTTAATTCTTATAGAAATCGGTATCGATTTTGTACGCCTTTTCGCCAGCCGGCGATAGGTGCGATAGTAGCGATAGACGGGCGTTGTTGGTGTTTCTGTTGACGAAAGCGGGAGCTGGTTGATAGGCACCAATATTTGGTGCGACTAGCATAACCAGTTCTACTATTAGTTTATTGTTGAGGGATAGGTCAATAAAATCCTATGCTTTTAACAACTGGGCTTAGGCATTAATTTGCCTTAGCTATGGTGTGTAGTTCAAGTAATTAGTTAGGATCACTATAGGATCCCTAAGTGTTAATAGAGACATGATTTTTGGTTTGGTTGAGGCAGTAAGACTTTTAATTGTCAGATACGTAAGTATCTTTAATGAGATGAGATGAAAGTGATGGATTTGATAATGAATTGATTGTCGAGTGATCTCTGTCGGAGAAGCTCAGCTATCGTACGCAATATCTATCTAGCGCTAATACGCACTAGTAATAGTGCGGAGTAGTGTAATAGTAGTACGCCAGTCTCCTTTGTGTATTTCACAGTGAAATCACAGTGAAATCACTGTAAGTTACACCAACTGTTGTCATAAGGAGACCATGTGATCGGACGCACGTGACTACTGGATTTTACAGTGAAATCACAGTGATTTCTAGTGACCTAATATCTGACAGTATTATCTGTTGCATTGTAACACTTTAGCCCTTTATTAGAAATATATTAGAAGATTGTTTCTATTTTGCGGCTATATATAATATATACTTTCTATTTCTTACTAGCAAAGTAAATATAGAGTATCTACGCTTAATATTACTAATTAACAAAATGCTTATAGTTAAACTATTATATTACGTAGTTTAATAGAGCTTTTCTAGCTTATAGGTTAGAAGGATAAGCTTAATTAAGAAATTAATAGCTTTTTAATCTCTTATAGCAATAAGTATATAAAAGTTTAGAGATATTACGCTGTTATTAATAGAAAAGACTTTATATTCTACTAATATCTAATTGCTAAGTTTAATATTTTAAAGACAGAGTAAGGAGATAATTAATAGATAGCATACACTTTTGTCTAGAATATCTATAATTTATAGCTTCCTAAGCGCTTCTTAAGGATTTATTCTATTATTAATATGCTCTCTACTAACTTGAATTTTAAAGTCTCTCAATAACCTAAACTTTAAATTTAGGATCTAGAACTAGCCTCCTTACGCTTAGGGTTATCCTAATAACTTAAAGATTATAGCTTAGCTAATAGAGGGATAATACTAGACAGCTAGCTAAGTGTTAACCTAATTACCCTAGAGGCCATAATTAATACTAGGTCCAGCAACCCTAAGAAGAAAAAGACAAAGTAACTACTTGCACTTACTATTTACGTTAGGCTTAGCTATATCCCTTGCAATAGGTATTAGGTCGCACGCCACTCTATAGTAACTGTAAACCTAGTGTATCTGTAGAAGCAGTGAGGGGCATTTAGGGTTTAGGACTAGTTACTATTGTCGGACACAAGCGGCCGTACTCCTGAATCTGCAATTTTCTTCTTTCCAGTTCGAATTTTGGTTCCCGCTTCTATGCAATCCAAGTCATGGCATGGCTGCGCATGAAACCTCTCGGCGCTTACCGCATCGTCTGCACCTCAAGCTCCCAGTGGCAACCACGCACACCCCAGCCCTTCTCTTCCTTGATGCCCCAGAAAGTTCAACCCCTCCCACGTAAGGCCCTGGCCGGAGTGGGTCGGCCGTCCTCCCTGCTAGCATGATTGAGACGTTCGTCTACTCTTACCAGGGCTTAAGCGGTGAATCTTCACTAATTAGGGCTCGAAGCTTCGCTGCAGCAAATTGGCAAGCTATATAGCTACCTTGATCCCCGACCTCCTATGCAATAGTAATAATACAAAGTATAGGGTACGATATTATCTCAACATAAACGCTCCAAGGCCTAAAGGCATGTCAAGCTGGACATTGCATATCCACACTCTTCCGCTTCTAACACCAACGGCAATTGTCGTCCCTGACACCGCAGAGCATGCTAGTTAATACTTAGCGAGTAGCCACACAAGGTTCTTTAAATTATATGTTATCTATACGCCATCTACGCTTTAAGTTAAGCCTTAATATTAAGGATTCTGGAGTTCTAGATAGGAAGGAAATGGACGTGCAAGTCCTGGAGGAACACTAATCTCAATAGTGCCAATATCCATATAAAGTAATAAGCCAGAGATGTCGAATGAGATGCGGTAAAGTGGCTTGCCAATACTGAGCGTCTTGAGGCACTCGCCCCTGCTTGCGTCTCAGATCTTGACTGTGTCGTCGAATGACGCCGATGCGAGTCGCGCCGAGTTATGCGAGAAGGCGACTGAGTTGACCGGACCGCGATGCCCCTCGAGCGTTGAAAGGCACTCGCCACTGCTCGCGTCCCAGATCTTGACTGTCGCACTTCCGACCCTAAAGCTCGTTAAACCGCGATCAAGGCCTAGGGCTATCGTCATTACTGCCACATGAACATGAAATCGTTCAAAGCTGTTCTGTCCCACTATGCGCCGCTCGAGCCTAATGGCTTCCGCCCGTACATCACAACGCTAGGTCGGCGTTAGACGGAGGCATACGATGAGGGAGGAAAATACTTACATCTCCAGATAGGCATGCACCGCCTTATCCTTCAACCCATTTCTGAACTTGGCCACAAATACCTGTGTTTCCTCTACCGTCCATTTCATGATCTTGGTCAGCAAGAAAAGCGCCCACCCCTCCGCACCTTGGACGCAGCGCACCAAATTCCACCGTCCAAGCTCCTTCATGTGGGGGTCTGAGCTCCAGCCTCGCGCTGGTAGCTTGTACCAAGTCTCGTGGAAGTCTTCGAAGCCCGCTTCCTTGATCCAACCTCCCAGCGAATACACATCTCGAAATGGTTTCCCAAACTTCTCCGAAGCTTGGTGTAACACGTCGCTCCACTGGCTCAAAGCATGATCTGGGGGCAGACTGCCGTCATCAGACTTGAACTGGATGGTAGGTTCCAGTTGGTGGAAATACCCACCAGGTGGGAGGTGTTCGTATATCTGGCCGTAAAGGGCGCGCCAATTTGATATGCTGCCGTAGAGGGCACGGGCGTTGATAAAGTCGAAGGTTCCCGGACGGGTTGTCCAGGATTCGGTTATGTCGTCGATCTCGAATTTGCAGTTGGGAGGGACAAAGGAGGGTTGAATGGGAGAGAGGTCGATCCCAAGGACTTCGCCGGTGGGGTGCGCATCGGCCATATCTATGCACCAAATCTTTACGGTGTGAGAAGTTGTAAGCCGGAAGATAGAGCTTTGGGAAGCTTACTCCAGTACCGCACCCAAGGTCGAGAATACGTTTTGGGTCATCTGCGCCAGTCAGAAAGGGGAGATGAGGGGAATCGGGAGCTAGTCACCAACGGGGGCCAGATGCAGCTTGTTATGTAGCATCTGGAGGTACATTTGATGCGTGATGTCCATCATGTCGGCGTGCAGCTCGTCGTTGGGCGCGTAGTATTCGCCCTCGCGAAACTTGTTGTAGCGGCGGCCATTCTCCCAGCGGTGATTCATGATGGTGCTGGCAATGGACGTGGTGTCGGAGAGGTCGTCCTCGGCATGGCCGTAGGCTGAGTCTGTATCTTGGTCTGCCTCTTGGTCTGCCTCGATAGGGCTGTTTGGATCGGCGTGTACTGCCTGTGCGCTGAGGCCGGCCGGAGGTGATGCTGGCGCAGAGGGGTCTTGGGCTGCGGGTGTCGCTGACGGTGGGGTTGACGGTGGGGTTGACGGTGGGGTGGTTATGGGCGGGCTCGCGCTTAACGTGCGGGGCGGCGTGGACATCAAGGCGGCCTTAGCGATGGGGGTATGCAGTATCTGTACTGGCGATTCAATTGGACGTTTCCAGCTCTTCCAGTTTCCGCGGACGGCGAGGCTGTCGGTGATACGGGCCAAGGTCAAAGGCTGCGTCAGTGTCGCGATGTTTGCATGTTCTACAAGAGGCCCTTGGGCAGCGCAGAGGGGATGAACAGTGCCAGGAGAGCCAGGGAACAAATTCCAGTTAATAGCAATGAATCCATGAAGCGCAGGGCCCGCGAGAGCGTGCCGCTAGACGACGCCGACGGCGCTGAGTGGTGACGTGCACGGATGAGCCAGAACCTCCAGGGCTGCCTCTAGCCGCGTCTCCATCCCGCATGACTCATGACGGCAGCGAATGCGGGGATGAGTGCCAGGAAATGTGGAGCAAAATCCGGTGATGTGGCCATGCCCGCAGACAACACGCTATTTGGCCCGTCCGGCGAGTCAGGGAGGGGTAGCGCAATGTCGAGTCGGTGAGAACAGAGGCTTGTTGGATTGGACTCTGGCAAGAGGCGGCACATAATGTCGCATTCGCTAACGCCATGGCACGGAAATCATTGGACGGTTCTATGCTAATTACCGTAATGCTGGGAATAACGCCGACGCTAAAATGCAGGCACAGTCCACCTCCAATGTTATTAAATCAAGCCTTCTTCATGCCTCCACCTTCCGCGGCTCCTGGCCAGGTCAGAGTTGAGCTTTCGTGGCTAATAATTAACCCTCTTTGTACATTAGAAGCTCCATCAAATGGACTGGAGAATAAATTTAAGTACTGCTATTATTTTACAAAGGGCCAAGGTACCTCTAAAATCAAAAAATTCGGCTGCACATGGGTGTGTCGGCGTATGCAACCAAAGCCCTGTCTGCGCCAAATAGGTGAGAGCGACTTATTTTGGTTTCGATCGGCGTTAGTCATACGACATATCGTACGATGACATTACTATTAGAGCAGTTGCTTGGCTCTCCTCCTAACCCTTAAACTTAGCTAATTTAACTTTAGTAGCTAATATGAAATATTTACTATATATTTTTATTATTAATATATAGTACTAATTTAATCTACCTAGAGGTGGGATAATAAAGACTTTTATTTTAACTAATATAAGAAAAGTTTAAGTCTTCTACTTAGTAAATAAAATGTAAGTATTATAAAAAAATAGTTACTAAATTTATAATCTTTTCTAGATTAATTATAAAAGAGGTATTTAGTCCTGCTTTATCTAGTTCTATTATAGGTTTAAATTTTTTTGTAATCACATTATCTTTTTACGCTCTTTTTAATTACTAAGCAGGGGACTCTGCTTTTTTTGTCATATTATTTGAGATGAAAGCCTTTGTCGTCCTACCCTAGGTAGATTTAATTAACGCCACATTATAGGTTTAATATTAAAATTAAACTATTTAGCTTAAAAAGCAAAATTAACTATATATTAAGCACCTTGTGGTAACAAAACCTAGGGGCCAGCGAAGCTCAAAAGGCCCAGGATCACTGCAATTCGGTCTCGATACATCCTGGTGAGGTGGAGTTTTCTCGGGCATGAAGCGAATGCCAGTCCCGAAACCGGCGACTCCCATGAGGACGTTGACGGCAGTCTTTGGGCGAACATCCATGGATTGATAGCCCATGAAAGAGCCCCAATGTACCGATCAGGAGCGGCCAGATTGTTTGTCGCGGATAGACCTTGCACATCATGATGGCGGTGTAGACGCCGACGCCAATACCGGGGACATAGAACAGCAGTTGGAGACCAGCTTTGCCGGCGTCAAAGTTTTCGACCATGGTGAAGTACACGCCAGCAAAGTAAAAACAGGCGTACAGAGCTGCGCCGGTTGCTGCGGAGATGATATAGACCAGTGTTACGTCCTTTTCGTGGAAAAGCTGGTACGGCACCACGGGCATGGTTTGCGGAAGCCGTCTGGCAAGATATCGACCTGGCGCCATGTATCTTTGATATACAACGAAGAGCACCAGCAAAAGGGGGCCAGCAATAAGCGGGATCAGGACCGCTGGTGATGCCCAAGCGTAGGTGGATCCTCCCCAGCTGGTTGCAAGCAGAATCAAGGAGACTCCAGCCACGAAGGTTCCCGCACCTACAAAGTCAAAGCAGGCTCATCCGCTGAGAAAAGACTGAATGTAAGTCTGGCCAGGCCGCGGACGAGGCAGTGAATATCTGCCCTTTTTGAGATCAGGTCGCAAGAATACAATCGTGACAATGCTTATGCCACTCAACACAGACAGGAGCACGAAGACATATCGCCAATGCACGTTTGTCATGTAGCCTCCGATCTTCAACTCATTAGTATGAACTCTGCCAACTGCTAGGGATCGTACCAATGGGCCTGTGGCGTACGCGACGCCAATCAAGAAATGAAAGATGCTGGTGTTCAAGGCTTGCTCCTTCAGAGATACCTTGTCAGCGAGGATGATGAGGGAGCATGTGGACATGCCCGCCGTCCCCACTCCCTGGATTGCTCGACCCAGCACCAGAACTGGCCAGACTGGGGTGCTCGCGCAAAGAACCCCGCCTAAGGTCATGAGTGCAACGGCAATCTGGAGGGCCGCGTAGCGACCTAAGACGTCCGCCAGCGGGCCGAAGACAGGCACAAACGCCGAATGATGTTAGAACATGCTGTGATTATTTCAGTGTCTTGGAAACCTGCCTGTGTCCGTGAGTGTGAAGGCTGTGCCGATCCAACGCAGCTGGTTCAAAGCCTCTATCGCATATCAGGATGCAAATTGATATTCCTCGAACGTATACGTACTGAAGTGAGACGCAATGAATGGCTGCGCTGTCGCGACGATGGTTAAATCCAAGCTCGCGGTATAGAAGCCGGGCAGCAACAGGAGAAGGAACTCCCATCGTCGCCTCTGGGCCGCCCAGGTCTCTTTGCTGGGGAATTTGCTGAATCCATCTGTTATAGAGTCGGGCGGACTCTCCTGATCAGACTGTGCTCGCGCCATCCTCTTTCAATTTTGTCTTGACCTGGAATGGAAACCAGTAGCACGTACGGGCTGGCTTTAGTAGGAACGGAGCAGCGACGAGGGTGATGAGAGAGTGGCAACAGTATGGCTCAGCGCGGTTGAGTGACTAACACACTTTATTGCTGGAAATGCCCACCTATTTATGTTAGGATTGGGCTCAATCCCAGAGCTGTCATTGAACAGGTCACAGCATCCCTCCCGTGCGGCGCCAAGTATACCGGCATGCATTGGCAGAAACACTCGCGCGAAGATCACAAAAAAAAATCCGGCGTCAGGATGTGATGATGCGTGGACAACTGATAGATTCAGTCATTGTTCAGATGCAGATTTGATGATTGGGCTATGCCGATGGCTTGCAGCGCATAGACTTGCCTCGGGAACAACCATAAATGAATGAAAGAAGCTACGTACGGTTTGGGAACGTAGCACAGACGCTTTCCCTATCCAAAGCTTGCCGCCCACCCATCCATACCCAGGGTATTGTAAACGCAATCAGCAACGCCACGCCATCGTCGAGGAACGTACTCAACGCGCACATCCTTACACCATTACGTTGACGCTTCTCTATCATGCTCATCCATACAGAACGGCCGGCTTCGACGTACTGTCCTCGGCGGCTTCCTCCATAACATGGGTTGCTTCCTCAGCAGCGTGAGGGGGCGCCAATTCACCCCAGTTGAACTTCCATGTTCCATCCGCCTTAAACGGAGTCTTGTGGATGAACTTGGAGACGTCCCCCTGCATCTTCAAGAGCTCCAAATATCCAGCAACTTCTGCTAGTATATCCTGCACGTTGACATTGGCGTCAGCACCGTTGAACTCCGGGATCTCGAGGAGATTGTGCGGTTGGGCTGAGGCTTTCAACGCGGAGTCATCGATGAGAATGGTATTACGCTGGTCGAAACGTTTTCCCTGGTCGTAGCCATCCATATTGCGCTGAATATCGTCCGACGCCCAGACGCGTGTGAGATCTTTGTAACACTGGACGTGCCTGGCGTAATGCTCTGGAGCCAGGCCGAGCGTATTCCTGGCCCAACTAGCGACAAGTTGCTTTTCGTAGCTTCCAAGACCGATCTCGACCAGTGTCTCGACAGTCTCTGGCCTAGCCGAGGACCAGATCATGACCGCAAAGTTCTGGAATAGATACTCCAGAAATTGCGGGAGAAATGGGCGACACACCATCTTTTTTGGCTTGCTGCGCGCCTCCGGGCGGTGAAGAACAGTGCCGTTAAGGTCCAGAATAACGAGCTTCAGATCCGGAGGTATCATCACATCTGGGGTGAGGGATGCGCGGTGGAGATAGTCTGGGGAAGGGAGGGGCGGGGGCAGGTGGATTTTGGGATCTCTGTGCTTGCTCTTTTTGGCCTGCTTCTTCTTTCCTTCATTGGTAGCGGATTCCCTGTGAGGATTGTTAACTCGCCAGCTCCAGAGTTCATGTGTCTGAGCCGGGTGGGGGGAAACGTACTCAACATCGGGTGGCGGGACAGCACCAGGCGGCTGGTTCCACGGAGCTTGAGCTAGGCGTAAGGGTCTGGCAGGTTAACACGCGGCCTCTTCAAAGATCGGAGTGCTCTCATACAGCGTCATGTTTGAGGGCGGAAGCTGGGATGGGTGCAAAGGTCTAACAATGTCAACACGCGGCCGCTTCAAAGATCGGAGTACTCTCATACAGCGTCATGTGTGAGGACGTATTCTGGGATGGGTGCAAGGGTCTGACAATGTCAACACGCGGCCTTTTAAAAGTCGGTTTGCTCCCATACAGCGTTTGCGCACTTATTGCAGGCCAAGCAAACGGGTGGGGAGCCGCAAGGTTGCCATTGAAGTACCCGGGTTGGTTCGGCTGCTGGCCAAACATCGCAGGCTGCCAGCCGGTGAAGAAATGCTGGGCGGGTTGTTGGCCGAGCATTTGCTGACCGAACCACTGGTTGTAGTACATCTGCTGATTGTAGTACATCTGCTGAGCCCAGCTATGGTTGTACGGCGCGGGTCCATTATAGTTAGGCGGCGCGACGCCGTATGGGTGGTAGGCGGCGGGACTGTAGCCATTCGCGCTGGCCTGTGGTTGATGGGGAAGATTGCTGCTGCTTGGGGCTGCGGGTGGCGGCAACGGCGGCACCTGACACGGTGGCTCCTCTCCGCCATGCGGCTTTGTCATGCTGGCAGTACTCGTGAAATGCACTGAGCCAGGAGGCGCCTTGTCGATTATGTCGATTAGTACGAGGAAGGGAAGCGCAGGTTGAGGGTGTAGCGGTACCGGGGTGATAGTAGCGTCGAGGCCATGAGGGAAACGCTTGGCAAGGCTCTTCGGGCACCCGGGGAGTCGAGTGAATGTACGTCGGTGCAACTTCGCCCAATGCATCAACTGCTCACGGCGGTGAAAGGCGATCCAAGGCAGACGGAGGACTCGCATGTCGCGGAAAATATCGGCGCGGTAAAACAATATGCCGGCCACCGGCGGGCCGGTGTGGGGCGCCAAAAAGTTGCAGCGTACACCAACGAAATCGCAAGCATCACAGCCAAGAATGCCGCTCTCCACGAAACTCGACCGCAAGCTGCGGGCGGCAGAAGAAAGCTCAGACGACGAAGAATACTACGAGGTCACCGACAGGTCGTCATCCCCCTCTATCATCGAGACTGGCGACGGCGGAGAACTAGTGAATTCGGACGGGGTAGAAAATGAGGCCAACGATGACGGATCCGAAGACGAGGACATGGTATTCTTACTTTACACTTAGCCATTCAAGTCTACTAACTCGATTTAGCCAGACGAAGCGGAAGACGACGATGTACAAGCACAGATGAGCAAGGTTTCGTTCGGCGCATTGGCAAAAGCACAAGAAGCACTATCCAGACAACAATCAGCGGACTTGAAGCGAAAGCGAGGCGCAGAAACATCTCAATCGCAAGAGGCCAAGCTACAGGCGTTGAGGGAACGATTGCAAGAAATCAAGGCGGCGAAGCTTGCGCAAGGCAGCGGAGCAAATCCAAAGTCAAAATCACGGAAGACACAGGCAACCCGTGAGGAAAACAATGAGCAGGAGGAATATGGGCATGATAGTGCATCTGACTCGGATGCTGCGCCACATGCGCGATCCAGCAAACACGCCCCAGCCGTACAGTCGAGCAAGCGCGCCGTCACCCGAAAACGCAAGGTAGTCGACGTGAAGAAACCCACTTTTCGAGACCCTCGTTTTGATAACGTCTCCGGACCGGCACCAGAAGACAATACTCTTCACCAGCGATACGCTTTCCTGAACGAATACAAGGCGTCGGAGATGGCTGAGCTGCGGGACGCCATCAAAAAGACGAGGAACGAGGCAGACAAGGAGAAGCTGAAGAAGAAGCTCATGTCGATGGAGTCGCAACAGAAGACTCAGCAAAACAAAGACAAGCAGCAGGAGGTGCTACGAGAACACAAGAAGAAGGAGAGAGAGCTGATTAAGCAAGGCAAGAAGCCGTTTTACTTGAAGAAGTGTATGTGCATCCATCTGATCCCGACCTGCGCATACAGAATGCTAATGCCTCCTCAGCCGAACAAAAGAAGCAAGCCTTGGTCGAGCGCTTCCAAAACATTAAGTCCAAGGACCGCGACAGGTTGATCGAGCGCCGTCGCAAGAAGGCAACTGCGAAAGAGCGGAGAAACATGCCTGAGGAGAGACGCGTGGTTTGAGCGACATGGTATGCATATCAGCGTATTCAGAATATGATACCCATCGTGCAATAGCACTCTCGTCCCACTTCTTTCTATCTGGATCTCATATGATGCGCTTCCTCAGAAATCCATCTCCGCGAAAGGGGATGCCCAATCTGTCTGTTTTCCGCAGCCTGGAATTGTTCTCGGACGAGCTAGAGAGATAGCGGGAGGGTGAGGACGAGGGTGGGTGTCTGTTGCGCCTGCCTCTTGCATCTCGGCGGACGCACAAGGGTGCAAGCACGACCTGCCGCCCTCCTTCTCGTCAATCATCCCCAAAACTGTCATCTTGGGTCGCTCGTCAATCTATCCACCTTGTGTAGATGCTAGGAGTGTTGAGCAGGCTCCGACGCTGCGCAGTCGCATGGCTCTATAAGCCAAACTACATTTACTGCAGCCGTCCCGCATGCCCGCAGTATTTCTCTATTGGAACAAGTACGTTTGCTGGCGGTTGCCTCTTTTGTTGACCGCCCGCTCTAGCGCGTCACGTCACCTTTACTTCGATCTTGCTGCAACCAGGCGCTCCTGCCTACTATAAAACCATCCCTCGCCACTCACTGTTTTCTCCCTCTCACCTCATCCCTCCGCCGCCTCCTCCACCACTTGCTCCAAACGTTTCACCCTCATGCAAGGTAAGCCCATATCCTCTACTTCCATCTGCTCTCGCCTTCTCACCTACAGGGGTAGCCAACGAAATGGGCGAGCCAGCGTCGGAGCCGAAGAACGAGCATGTTGCGTTGCCAGGATATTGGCCCCTCCCGCGATTCGCGCCTCCCGACGAAGCTACAATCCAAGCACAGAGGCTCCTAGAGGGGGTTATCCAGTTGAAGGAAGAGTTGTAAGTACTCCGCAGCTCGATCTTCAATAGAGTGTATTACTGACACGGAATGCTTCACAGGCGAGAAGAAATGCCAGAGCCATTGCCCCCGATGGAGAAATACCGGATGCCAACGAAGGACGATGTTCAAGCCTTGATCAGAAAGTTGAAGGGTCCTCCGGCGCTCTCTCCTGAGCTATCTAGCACCATCTCCAAAACCTCCGAGCCGTCTCACACCATCTCGGAGCAGGTCCCCAAGCCGTCTCACACCATCTCGGAGCAGGCCCCCAAGCCGTCTCACACCATCTCCGAGGAGGCCCTTCAGCTGTCTGACACCATATCTGGGGAGGTTCTCAAGCTGTCTTACACAATCTCCAAGGAGGTTCTCAAGCTCTCTCACGCCGTCTCCGAACAGGCCCTCAATCCGGCTCACACCATCTCCGAGGAGGCCCTTAAGCTGTCTGACACCATATCTGGGGAGGTTCTTAAGCTATCTTACACAATCTCCAAGGAGGTCCTTAAGCTCTCTCACATCATCTCCGAGAAGGCCCTCAATCCGCCAAAGGGCGCCACGGAGCCGACTCCCAACTAGTCCTTAACCCTCCCAAAGCGACCGGCTCAATGCATGGACAGAGCCGTCATCAAGGTATCAATGACTGTTCTTTTGGTTGGTATATGGGGAAGATGCCTAGTCAAATTTTTCCTATGAGTGGTCGGCGAGGTCTGTCATCGCAACAACAATCTGTCTTCGATATATGTTAGTAGTAGTTCATAGGCTCTGAGCAATGGAACATTCGTCTGGAGCTCACTCATGCTTTTCAATGTGACTCCATCATCGTACAGGTATTCTATCTAGGTGTGCATTTCAGAAGTCGGAGATTATCGGAGGTCGGTATGTGAGATAGGGTGGATCCTACGCTGTGCTAGTCGAAGCGTGTGGAAGGGCCAAGGTCAAACAAACAACGACCGAAAAGCGGAAGCGGACCCAACGCTACGAAGAGTGGGAGAGAGGTCGCTCCAAGATTGCTTGGTATGAGTTACACCGACACACAATCAAGTAAGTCTGAATAAGTCTCGCAACCTCGATCTGAGCTTTAAAACATACGGCAGTAATCCTCCTCGGATCTTCGACAAACTGTGGCCTGGAGAAGCTTATTTCGAAGTGTTATTAGTCACGCAGATTACGCGATTATCTTATTAGTTGACACCATGCGTAATGGATGTATTTCCGGCTTCTACTATTATAATTAGGTATATATGTGTCCCGGATCGCCTCCACTGTAAGTTTAATCCCTGAAGCGCTATCTTGCACTTTCTAAGAGAAGGCATTTAAGCTGTTCCTTGATGTTCGCATCCTACCAAGCAAATTAGTACCTATCTTTCTGTAACTCCTTGAAGGGTTCGGTCCACTTTTTGATGTTTAGATGCCCGTACGTAGCGCCCATACAAGCCGTAGCGTAGAGCGATGAGGGCCAATGCTGCATGATGATACTACCTAGTGCTAATGCCAGGGTAGCTATATGCATGGCAGTTGACCCTATCGAACCGAGTTCTATATCTTTTTCACGCTCGATAGAAAGCACTACCGTCTTCGGTTATCAGTAAATATGAAGCCAAAGTTTTAGGCCAGACACATACATGTATAGAACAGAAGGCGAATGTGCTTGAAAGGGTACCATACAACCTTATCTTGGTTAAAGGTTTAGATCATTTTTCCCGCAGCCAATGTTTCCATGGACAAATCTCCTTCCCACGCGCTCTTTCCAGTACCATGATAACTCTCTTGACAGAGTTGCTAACAGTCAGGTAAGTCAGTCTCGCGGGTCTTACCTGGGTTGACCTGTAAGGGGGGGTCCCTGGAGTTGACCTGATCGAACTGGTGTACGTTGGGGGGCCAAACTGACCTGGTGATTGGCCTGATTGATGATATTGTATAAAAAAAAGTGGGGCATCTATGGTGTTGACCTTATATATAAGCCTCCGGGGCCCAAGACCCCAAATGATACCTCTCCTCTAGCACCTGCTCAGAGAGATCTGTACTGTTAGCTAGAGTACGGTTGACGTCCGTAAACCCAGCTTTTATCCAAGATCGTACGCACTGAGTTGCGGAGACTAGCTGGGGACCTTGTTTACGCCTTTTGGGTTCCATCATGTCGCCTGTCTCTGAGAAGACTCTCTCACAGTAACAAGAGGACGCTGGGATTGATAGCATGTCTATTGCGAGCTTTGACAGGTCCGGGTAGCTGTCTTGCATGCCCAGCCAGTAAGTAATTGGGTCCTGGGCAAGCGGGTGATCAATTGGGAGGTAAGGTTCGTTAGTATACCACCGCTCGTACTCATCTGAACAGTTAACAGCTGGGCTGGCGCTGAGGCGTACGGGCTTTGTGAGACCTTCTGTAAACGCGTTGATATTTGATACTTTTGCTCTCTTGCGCGGGGGAGAGTTGACAGCACCTGTATTCTTGGCCTTGTACGTATCCCAGAGCTCCTTGAACTGAGCCTTGCCCTTGGCGAGCCACGTCGGGTTCTCCTCACCCTAGGCGTTGACAAAATAGTGCTTGTAATAAGGGTGGAGAGACGTCGCCGTAAAATAGGCAGGTGAGTCTTTAAGCTTAGCGTAGTACTTTGCAAGTTTCTTGTGCGCCAGCCGGACGTTGATTATTATATGGTCCTTGGGAGCGTCGTCCTTATCAAAATTAACGTCGGCCCACTGGGTCGCCAGAGCTTCAAAGTGATTGAGGAGATACTCAAAGGTCGGGTATACCTCATAGATGGCCCCAAAACGTCCAGAGAAGCCGCGCCCTTCAAGTCTCTTGGTGGCCTCCTTCAACGGCTAGAGGACATGTACGTACTGGGTAATTACTTGCCAGTCTCCAGAGGTGAGCCCGGAGGACCTCATCCATTCAGGTACGTCGGCTGGCGTCTCTGTCTGACGCCCTCAACGCGTTGCGTAGTTGGAGCGCGTTTTTGTGATATGCCACTCTATATACGCGTTGATAGTGGAGTGGAGTATTATAGCCTTTTTAAAGGTGTTGTAAAAGGAGTTCCACTTTGTAACAACGGGCTTGACGGGCTCTAGAAGCTTGACGGGTTTCCTGTTACCCTCTGCGCGTTTAGACTTAAGAATAGTGCGCTGAAGCTGGTTGAACAAGTCGTACTGCTGGGGAGTACGTATTGAGTGGAGGACGTCGACGAGCACCCCTAATGGGCCCTTCTGACGCCACTTACGCATGAGCTTCTCCTCCTCCGCTGTCTAATTGTTGTTGTTATTAAAAACGTCCTTGTTAACCCCAAATATCACTGTCTGACCTGTTAAGTTGAGCGAGTGGGGTGAGCAGCGCAGACGGCGTTCGACCGCGTTGAAATTAAACTCTTGGGCTAGGCAGTTAATAGTAGTATTGTTATTGGCGGCATTATTAAGAACAAAGTAGCCTACTGAGGACGCGTTAATGCCGAACTTTGTTAGCGTCTGTTTGACAACCTCCGCTATCCTTTTTCCTGTATAGGCGCTAGCTAGCTGGGGCAGGGCGAGAGGTAGGTCGCAGATCCGTCCTTGGGCGTTAACGTAATGGCAGACAATTCCTATAAAGGCCTTCTTGCCACCTTTAACAGACTAGCTGTTAAAACTGAAGTGGACCTTGCCTAGCGCGTGAGACAGCTTGCGTTGAACTAACGGCGCTAGGTAATTGTAGAGGCGCAGTATATACGCTGAGACGCTCTAGTGGTTCTTCTATATTGCCATTTCTGCCTTAGGGTTGGCAACCTGGAGGAGGGCTTAAAAGGTTGGCGATTCAAACTCGCTGAGAGGATGGTTGTTCTTAACAAGCTAGCTGACTGCCGCTAGTTGAAAACGCTGTATATTGAAGTTACCTAGCGCGTTCGCAACGTCCTGCGACACCTCCATCCCAGCGCCTGTCAACCCACGGAGAGTACGCTGGCCAGCCTCCAGCCCGACAGACTCGCGCCCAGGGCGAGTTATCGCGTGTCCTGTACGGAGCGTCTTAAGGTGAGACCAAGCTGACGACGTTGAGCTTGTTACGTTGTATATACCCCTACTTACAAACCCAATACTCCTGTGAATGTGGCAGTACTGACAGACAAAGAAAATACGCGTTGGGCACTTGCGCAGAGCTACTCGATAGCTGTAGTTGTATATTAGCGACTTCTTACTCCTCTGCGTCCGCAAAGGCTTTATGTACGGCCCCAGACGCGTCTAGTCGATCCCATCAAAGTTATCCTCGTACCCAGCATCGTACTCAGTATCGACAGCCTTGGGGGCTTGGGCGGAGGGCGCAGTGGGTGCAGTGGGCGCAGTAGGTGCGACAGCAATGGAAATATCTGTATAGGCGTTATGTGACTCCGCCGCCCGATCTCTAAGCTCTACCTCGAAGGACTGGTTGTCCTGGGTTGACTGGGAATCTTTGGCGACGTTAGACAGAGATTTAGCAGTGAGCGAGGTAGCTGGTGTACTAGGCGCCTCCTGTTGCCCCTGCTGTCTTTTTGAGCCCCGGCCGCGTCGATTTGAGCTCATCTAACGGGTATACTGATGGATATTGACGAGTATGTGGGTAGGTGCAAGGTCTGGGAGCACCGACGGAGATTTCAGGTGTACGGCTGATTACCTGATTAGGAAATAATTGGCAAGCTAAAACACCAAATATTCGCCAAAATATCGATAT
Organism: Laburnicola sp. R22_1; assembly: GCA_014281115.1. Lineage (NCBI taxonomy): Eukaryota > Fungi > Ascomycota > Dothideomycetes > Pleosporales > Didymosphaeriaceae > Laburnicola > Laburnicola sp. R22_1. The sequence goes on from JACONQ010000015.1 coordinate 1,096,684, forward strand.
TTGATGATATTTCTAGCTTTAAAAACTACTCTAGGAACCCTCTGCGGGGGCCTAAATCACCAGGTTGGTCAGTTTGATCAATCAGGCTTAAGGCCGGCACCTTATTTGCCTACTAATTTGTATGAGCTAATGGTTGACTGATTGAATTGACGCTTGGCAGTAAACCGAGCGGACTAACTGCTACCTGATTGATTGTTAGCAACTCTGTCTCTTGATGTGCATAGTGTTTTCGGATAATTGATCCCTTAATTCTTTCATCTCCTCGTCTACGCCCTTTGTTACTGGGATTTGGCGCATAGCGTCTGTAACCAGTTGAGTCGTTGCCTCATGAGCACGCACAACGATATCCCACATCTCTTGTTGTGAGGACATGATGTCATCGAAGCGACTATTCAGCATGGTGAAGCCCTCGCGGTTGTCCAGTATAGCATCAAGGATGACGCATGTTTGTGCATCTAGAGCGTCGAAGCGGCCTTGTGTCCGGAGAGTGAGGAGTTCAAAGCGCTGTCTACGTTTCCCGCCTTAGCTACTAAAGCGGTGAATGTCGACCCGGGTGAGATTATACTTGAACTTCACCTGCAGATACAGACTCATCGCATCCCTATAGCTCGCCAACCTATCTTCTAGCTCCCTCAGCTTCTCTTTGCCTAAGAAACCCTTCAGCGCGCTCCCGAAGATTTTCCATCGCGTTTCGCGTCCCTGGATCTTGAGCACCTGTAGTGCAATCTGTATCTGGCTGGCGACGTCCAATAGGCCATCGCGGAATGCTTCCAAGTCTGGATCAGCTTCTAACGACGAGGCTTTGAGGGCCTCTGTGCATCGCAAGATCTGCCTCGAGAGTAATTCTATGTGTGTGATATTCTCTTTTTGATGGCTATATCTATCATATAGTTTAATGAGGGTTGATACTGCTGTGGTGGCGTAGGTGGCGAGCTGGGTCGCGGATGCTAACCCGCTCACGATTCCCATGTCCCGTGTCAAAGATTGTGTGTAGTGAAGGATAGAAAACTGATGTACGGAGGTATGAGGGGCTCGGTGGGCATATGAGATAGCCAAGGCTGAGTCTACTGATGTGAAGAGGGGCTTAGATTCCGGTGAGAGCACATCTGCAGGGGGCTGCGCTCGCTTCGGAGGGGCGTCCTTTGTGTCACTGTGACAGAGTTTAGGCACCTATCCTTGTAGGCCAATAGGATAGTGTTGACCGTCCAAATGAGCAGCTGTACCTTAGGTATTTTTCATGCAAGGCGTTTTTGCTACACGTTCTTGGACTGATATGGCAGAGCGCCTTCTTGCTGTCGGATTCGTGGAAGCGTACTTACCTTAACTTCGACGAATAATCTTCCATTTAGAGCCGCAGGACAAAAGTTTAAGTACATTCGGACTCCGTATTGCGTATCCTGGGGTAACACAGAGTGCTCCGATTTCTGTCCTAGTGCTGTATTGTGACGCAATCTCGAACAAGATTTAGGTTTAGAGGTCAACAAGAAAGGCATTCTGTAGCTCTCCAAATGCGAAAGTAGTGTTGGCGCAAGCGTGTAGGCCGATGGGAGAATCGTCCCATGTAAGACGTTCAGATGGCGCCTACCCTACCCGTTGTGTGAGAATTTGTTCGCATGCGTGCCCATCAATGTAAAAACTGTTTATAATAATATGACTTGATATGTGTTGTTAAATTAACTACCTAGGGGTAGAACGACAAAGGCTTTCATCTCAAATAACATGACAAAATAAGCAGAGCCCCCTGCTTAGTAATCAAAAAGAGCGTAAAAAAGGTGATGTGATCACAAAAAAAGCGATGACTTGATATAATCAAGGTTTTAATGCACAATATGCATCTATATACCTTAGGTAGCCCACTAGATTTCCCTGACAAGTCCACATCACGTGACAAAAACTTTACCTCAAGACATGCAGGCACCTAGGAACCTATATGTAGACAGTTTACTAGAATATGGGCAGATTGGCACGCCGAAGCTTCTAAACTCTGCTGATGGGATGGAACTTATGACAAAGTGTGGCAGTGAGATTCGAGGAAGACGCATGCACTGATGAGGGGGCTACAGCTCTTGAGCAGAACACCAGATCAGGTGTGGTGAGCTAGTAGGTATATATCCAAGATGCTTAGTCTGAATGGAAACCTTGGGATGGTTGTTGAAAGTGTTTGCACTTTTAGGAACTAGCGCTCGGTGTCTGGCGCGCCTGCCTTCACGCACTTCATCATCCACGCCCCGTGGCTTTCACCTTCCCGAGGCCGTAGCTATGACGCTAGTGCTAAAATTTCCACTGCTTCGAAACGTCTCTCACCCCACCAACACCTCCTGCCTAGGTGCACCCACCATCACCTGGCCAGCCGCATCATCTCCAACACCAACAATTCACGCCCGACAGAGAAGCACGCTTTTGGATCATAATCACAACTGACGGTAGCTGTGAAGTCAGTGTTTAGCAGGTGGAACAGCAAGAGGAGTGCATCGTCACTCCAGTCTCCAACGCGACTTAGCATTCATCAACAACGAAGCGCATAGGGTCCTCTCCCATCTTGTGCTTCTAGTCAAAGCCGCGTTTAAGTACAAGTTTTCGAACAACAGTAAGTCTACGAGGACCTTACTGCATGGCATCTGCTAACTGTTACGCCAGAGTATAGTTGGAAGACGTACCCGATCGCATACCTAGCCCGCGAGGGAGAGATTGACCTTGCGGAGCGTGTGTTCACTCGGTGCATGAATTCATACGTGAGATTCGGAGGATTCTGTGTCGTCGCAGCTGGAGCGTGTGGAAGTGCCAAACTCTGACATCTGACCCCGACAAGCGGACCGCACGCTACAAAGAATTGCAGAAATATCGGCGCAAGCTTCCTTGGTTCGACGCGAACCTCACCGAGCAAGCCACCCTCGCTTCACAGATACAGGTAGACGCCCCTGCCGCGATGGCAGAGGACGTGGCATTGAGGCGAGAGGCGCAGCGGCGGATTATCGAGGATAACGCTATCGCAGGGGTAGTGCGGATCAATATGAACGAAAATGCTGCTTTCAAGTAGTTCATGGTGGAAAAGTGCAAGGAGCGGGGCATTGACCTGGAGACAATGATGGAGGCAGGCAGACAGTGAGTGCCGGATATCATGACCCTGCAGGGTCCCTTCGTCCGTCCAATACCGAGCAGCTGATGGTGAGCCATGTTACTGAGACCAGACCAACTAGTGACTGTATCTATAGTACGACAATGTATTTTGTAACTCTATCTTCACAGTCCGACATGCGCTGGATACCTGAGCTGTGGATTCCCCATGTCTCTTCAATTGTCCCCCAACTACGTGTCAGAATTTTAATGCTGTGATACGACTTCTCAATACCGAATGAGCAGTATACTAAATACCAGATCTGACACTTAATTTCCGCGTGTTACCCCAGGATACATAATGCAAACACCGAAGGTATTCAACCCTTCCGCCGTCCACTATACACTGCTACCTCCGCCCTTGCAAAACTCTAGATATACAAGTTCGTCCATAAGATCAACTCTAGCCATGTCTCTTCACGGTCGCACTGCATAAATTTTCAATCTAAATGAGAGTAAACAGTCAACAATGGAACCGAAAGTTAATTACTATGTGTTACCCCAGGATGGGCGATACAAAGGCCAAATTACTTGAAGTTCTTCCATGCAGGTATAACATGAATCAAAGACAACACGCTCTCTGGCGGATATCCCGCATCGGACAAAGCGACCTTGAATTGAATAGACTGACGGCTCTATCTCACAAAGTTGATAGTGAGAAATAACGCGATCATATCAAGAAACATTAGACTTTGGTACCTTCCCTGAAGACAAGAAACTTCTCTAATGTATGTATGTATAACATGGATAGTCGTTCTTGCGGAACCATATCCGCACCGCATTGATTTCTGGCGTTCACAGTGATGGTTTACTTAGGCGGCGCCAATTACCTACCTGCGTTGCATAGAGTGATGTATAGGAAGTATCTAGTAGAATTTTCGGAGCATTGTCTTATATGCTCTGGGTTCATGGGCTATATGATAATCTTATATTGCTAGTGAGCTCCGGAGTGTTGAAGAACGAGTGTAAGCTCCTACTATTATAGGATAACACTTTGAATGCATTCTACGTCTTTATCGTCCATCCTGGAGTAATACACGGTACTTAGACTTTTATGTTAATATTATAGGGAGTATTAGACGCGGGATTTTTCGTAGGAAGGAATGCATATCTTCTCTTTGGAAAAGTGTTTAGTATTATTTTAAATATGTGTCTGATAGGTTTAACATAACCCAATCAAACTATTCAGCTCGTGAACCTTCAAGCATCCATCCATTTTCCGAAACCTATTTCACCGAAAGACATACCAGCCAGTCCGTGTACTCCGAAATGCACCCATATGTCGAGCCCCTTAAGGCGACGAGACCTCGTCCTTGATACGCCTCTTGGCTGCTCCGCCACGACGCGGCTTCGTTGGCTCTGGTTTCTTAGACATGCCAGTACCCGGTTTCTGGAGAGCGGGTTGACCTTCGGCTCCGGACATGACATTGGTCTTCCGCTTTTTTGAGGCCAGTGCTTCGCTCTCGGCCTCGAGACAATATTGCTCGAGTATCTGTTCGGCTTTCTGGTTGGTCTCTGCAGCCTTCTGATTGTTTTCCGCGGCCTTCTGATTGTTCTCTGCGGCCTTCTGATTATTCTCCGCCAGGATCTTCATCTGCACTGCCATCGCTGCAGTAGCTTCTCGACTCTGAGGTCCGACTGTATCGGTGTTGTCGACGGAGTTGGCTGCTGGGAACCCAGCATTGAGGAAGCTCTGGTCAACAATCTGAATGATCGCCTTGGGGATCTGACTCATGAGCTGACTCTTCAGCTTTGCAGCTTGTTCTCTGAGCTCACTGGCGAGATTGACAGCGGCTCGGAGGTTCTCGAAGAAATCCGGTTTGAAGGCAATATCATCCAAGATAGCTCCCCAGTCCTCACTGTCGATGGTACCATCTCTGGAAAATTCGTTGTAAAACGTCACGAGCTTCTCGTAAATAGTGTTGCGAAGCAAGTTCTCGCTCTCCTGACTAGCGAGAAGGTCCTGGTTTTGTTGATGTTGTTCCTGTCGGAGCTGGGTGATCGTGCCTTGAAGCTTGGCGATGGTGGTTTGGAGCTCGTCGCGCTCCTCCTCGGTCTGGAGGCATTGCTCTCGGAGCTGACTACACTCCTGATTGCATTGCTCTCGGAGCTGACTCCAATCCTGATTGCGTTGCTTTCGGAGCTGATTACGCTCCTGCTGGAGCCTGGTGATGGTGGCTAGGAGCCTGGTGATGGTGGCTAGGAGCTCCGTGATTGTGGCTAGGAGCTCCGTGATTGTGGCTAGGAGCTCCGTGATTGTGGCTAGGAGCTCCGTGATTGTGGGTTCGAGAAGACCGTTCTGGGATGCGGGAGCCTTGTTCGCCATGTCGGAATCGGATGCTTCCGACGCTGGCACCGGGTCGGTGTTAGCTCTGGGAGGGCCGGGCTCCGGAATGGCAGTCGCGGCTGAAGAACGCGGGCTCTTGTACAACCCGGCCTATAGTGGCGCAATGTTAGTAACCTTCGGAGATGCATTTCAGTCCCCCGGAGTAGAAGAACTTACGCGAAACCTGGTTTTATCGTCCATTGTATTCAGTTGATGTGGTTGTAAAGTCAACTGAAGTTGGTGTCGTGGTCGAAGAAGTTGTTGGGGGCGGCGGGAGTCTTTATATATGCGGGGAGGGGTGAGAGGGTCGGTCAGAGGTCAGGAAGGCAACCATTGCCTTAAGTGAGAGAGATTGTTCGACGTCACATAGAGAAAGCTGCTTTGAGAGTGAGAGACTTGGCCACAGATCAAGGAAGCAACCGTTGCCTAAAGTGAGAGGCTCTCGTATACGTCGCACTAGAAAGCCTATTTTAAGAGGTAAGAAGATTCGTGAGACATTGTGCGAATTTTAAGAAGTGAGAGATCGAAGGCCACAGTAAGCGGTTACAGTCCCATAACACCTCGTGCATAAAAGACCAATTCGTGAGGTAAGAGGCTCCCTCAACCGTCGCACGATGGAGGTCATTCAAAGAGGTGATAGGTTCCAACAAGCGACTATAAGAGGATAATAGAAGTGGCCGGGTTCCAAACACTGGGTAGACCAACTTTTCAAGGGCCGCATATCAGAAAGTTCTAAGAAGCCATTTCCTAGTGAACTGCCCTTTAGTCGTATAGTGAATGTAACTCCCTCACCCGCACATTCACTTCGCCTGCAAACGCCCCAACCCTCTCCACCACGGTGCTCAATGACGTCGCCAAACGCTCCCGCAGAATCTTCTGGCGTAACTGCCTTTTCTGTCGCCGCAGCCAGAGCCCCACTAGCGCCTTCCCTCCGAGTATAAAATCTTCAGCCCGTCCATCTCACCCTCTTCTCTCATCTCTACACCCACTCCCAACTTCTACGCTCTTCTACCTTCTTCTCTCCTAAAATTCTCTGCCTACACACTCTCAACTCCCAGCTTCGTCGCGACACTTCGTCAACATGAAGCTCGCCCTCTTCATCAGCGCCGCGCTTGGTGTCGCCGCCTCGCCGATCAATTGTCCCATCGAAGGCAATTGTCTGCCCCATTCCGTCTCTAGCCTTCCGACTCCAGTGGGCTCGGCGGTTTCTTGTCCTCCGGGCGGCTGCGCTCCTGACTCTGAGGTCTGGCCTGAGCCTACTGCCATTCAATGGGGGCGGGTCATCTCGACTCCTCTGGTGAACCCTCTCCGCACTGCCGATCCGGAGGCCAGCCACTCGTCCTTGTCTCGCCACCCGTCGCCTGTGTACAAGTCGAGGCCGCCTATCACAATGCCTGTCCAGCCGACCTTTGGTCCTGAGATCGGAAGCAACCACGGGTCCGTATCGCTCAACCTACCAGAAGTGATTACGAACAAGCCGGTCGTCACCATGTCCTGGGATATATACAATCCCGTCGACGAGCCTAGCCTGGAAGTCCCCAACACCGACGTCGTTTACAACACAGAGGGCACAGCTCCCTTCGTGGAACCGAGCTCGACCTTTTTCCTCGAGAGCCTCAACACCCTCCTCTCGCCTAGAGAGGCGAACGCAGAACCCTCTACTTCCAGCAGCTGCTGGCTTCCAAATGGCTGCGGCGCCACTGTTACTGACGGCTCATACTCCTGCTGGCTCCCCGGTGGCTGCGGCGTCACTGCTATCGAGACACCCATCGGCGGTGAATACATCCCAGCACCGACGACGTTCGTCACGGCTACCGTGTCGAGCCTTGACTAGAGTGGAGTAGTCGAATGCTTTGAGGAGTATTTGACTATTTGTACAGGTCATGGTACATCATGAGGCGTTATGGTACATAAAGAGGGATTTTGGGATACAGGATGGAGCAGACGGCTCAGATTTCCTGAAGGCAATGGATAGCGATGAATGATCGGCTTCGGTCAGCTGGCAAGCTCTCTAGTAGTTAATATTCGAACCCTGTCAAGCTTTTCCTGCTGCTCGACTGTGATGCCATCTCGGCGATGCAAACTGACACACTGACTGTTTGGAACATCAAGTGACAGAAAGTGAACATTGAACGAATATACACATGCCAGCCAGCGTGACAATCTGTGAACATGTATACGCATCCTCGCATCCATCGTCTCCTGTTGTGCCTCCCACCCCATACCCAACTAGCTGCGTACATGACTGGAGCTCAAAGCTTCCTCGCAGCGATCTTCCTACGCGCAGAAACGGTATACGCATACAGCGCATCCTTGAACGCGAACAAAAACGCCGCCGTGATAACACTCTGCGTGACCTTCGGCCCAATACCTGAGCCATGTTAGCTTTCTCCACCAACTCTTGTTCGCACAGTCAACTCACCTCCATACAACCCCGAATACCCCTCCTCCCTAATAATCCTCCTAAACGTCATAACCATATTCTCCTTGGGCCCATCCTTGCCCGCAACATGCATCCGACTCTTAACCGTAATATACGGATACGTAATACTCGTCGCCAACAGCTTCCCCAACGCCCCAAGATAAAACGCATCCGTAGGCGTAATGCGTCTCTTCTTCTCCAGCACATTCTTCAATTGCTCAAACACAGTGTACTGCAAAATGGGATTAATAACGAGCACGAGAGCGGGCATCACGCCCGCGAAGAGGCGCGCGGGGCCTTCCTCGCGGAGCAGCGCGAGCAGCGTGCCCAGTGTGGAGGGCGCCTTCGCAGGCTTCGCGCCCGGCAGGACAGGCTCGTCCGACTCGGATTTGCGCGCCGTCATGCGCGTGTTGATGACCCAGATGGGGTTTGTGATGAGCACTGTAGCGCTGCCCGCGAGCGCGCCGGCCATCATCGACTCGGCGGTTGTGAGTTTCTTCGAGGCGCGGCCTGCCTTGAGGGCTGCTTTTTCGAAGAAGGCCCGCGTCCATTCGTACCCTGTTCTCGGGCATTAGTACATCTTGTCCCCTCGGGAAAGCGGGCAGGGCGTGCTCACAGTAGTAGTATACGAAGTTAGTGACGCTGATGCCGAAGAGGGCGGAGTCGAGGCCCGCGTAGAGGCCTGGGATGCCCTCGCGCTTGATGATGCGACGCGCTGCATTGAGGGTGGACGACTGGGCGCGTTTGGACTCGACTTGGGCGCGTGTGGAGAGCGTGATGAGCGGGTATCTGCGTAGCCATCATTAGCGCATTGGATTGTGAGGATGCATGGGGGTTGCGCGTACGTCACGGCCATGGAGAGCAGACCTCCGCCCGCACCGGCGAGGGCGTGCGCAACATTGTCGCTCTGCTGGGCGGCTGTGCTTGTAGTCACCGTGTGCGTCGACTCGGCCAGCTTGTCCTGCGTCGTCTTCTGCGCGTCGGACATAGTGGGTGGCGGTTCCCTTGCGATGGTGGAGGACTCGAGGAGGGATGGATGCGGGGGCAGGTTCGTGCACAGCAAAGGACAAACAAGTAAAACGTATAGGGAATGTTCGATAGCAATATACCAGATGAAAAGCCAGCTACTTCCACGCAACAAGTCTCACGAAAGGGGTGTAAGAAGCTCGCATAACGAGAGAGCGTTGTGCGGAACCGCACCCACCACTGGCTTGTGAACGTCACTTGGTCGCGTTCCATTCCGAGTCGCTGCTGTGGGCCGAGGTCGAGGCAAGAAGACGTCACGTGCGCGGGTTTTGTATTCCTCGACCAGGACGGGTAATTTCCTCCTTTATGCGTCTCGTTTCGCTTTTCCTCTTTTTGCCCAGGTTGTCTGGGGTTGGGACGGTGATTGGGTGCGCGGGCAGTAGTGAGACCCACTTCCCAAGTGATCCACGTGTAGTGTATGTAATGGGACCTCCGGTTTTTTCCCTAAGCGTCCCTCGTGGGCGGACTCTACGACTGTGTCCGAACTAGCGCACATGTGCTGCGAAGAAGACATAATGCATGTGCTTCATCTTTGCTGCATTCGTCGTCAACGAACCCCCCATTCAGTATGCCCAACCCCCAGAACCACAACCGCACTCATTCATCATCCCAAAACCAACCCAAGCATGCAAACAACCCCAACTCTAAATCTCAAACCCAGAAGGAAACACCCAAGCAGATGAACACTCACAATCCAACTACTCCGTCCAAGCAAGGCCATTCATTATCCATTACCCAAGCTGCCATAAACGCCCATCCCACATGCACAACTAATACAACCCAGACGCAAAGTTTCGAGTACAATTAGACTTTGTATTACACATGATACATAGGATAACACCTTAGAACTCCGATTCTTACCCTAAGACTATGCCCTATTTTTGGGCGGATTTTGGCTGTTGAACCTCGGTTGTTGTGTTGTCAGGTCTTATCATGTGTAAAAGGTTGAGTGGACTGTAAATAGATATAATGAATGTATGAACGAATGAATATAGTAACGAGGAGAAGAGAAGACGTTGATAGTAATGTCGAACAGACAAAATAACCAAAAGAACAAATCAAGACTTCTCGCCAACCCAGCATCCAGCTCAAATAAGAATGGAAAAAAGAAAAGAGAAAAACACCAAATAACCGACTGAATGACCCGGGCATAGTATATCCAACATAACAGCGTTATACCGTGTACCGAGAGTGCGCGAAGTCTTCTTTCATATAGTATATCCAACAAGTGCGCCAAAGCCCAGTCAATCCAATACCATACCTCAAGTACCTCTTGAATACAGCCCATCCATCCAATTGCCCAAGATGCAAGTACCAAACGCCGCACCTATGGCCTAAACAAAATTCTTATGATGTACAGCTCGTAATTCCGGCAGTCCCGATGCCTTTTCCGTATCATCGTCTGGCGACGGCGCCCGCGGGATTCCATCCATGGGGGCTTCGCGGTCTCCACTGTCCCGCACATGATCCACCTTGTACGCGATGCTGAGCTCGCGTTCGCTGGCCATGCCGATGCCGATGAGGTCTTCCAGACGGCTCGTTTTGTATGTTGTTGTTTTGCGGGGCACGGTGAAGAGGAGGTAGATGGCCGTGATCATGGCTAGGAGTGGTGGTACGGTGAAGAGTAGTGCGGAGCGGTTGCCTGAACCGACGCGCGTGCACGCGAATGTTGCCTTTCCCATTGCTGCGGGGCGGAATTCGACGCTGTCTTCTAGGGGACTGCTCGAGAGCATGGTGTCGAGGGTGGACATCTGGCTCATCGTGATACCGGTGGTGAGGCCGAGCACGTCTTCCAACGCGTTCTTTGAATCACCGAAACCGTACGGCCCGCTGCGGATTAATGACTTCCACGAATCGACAGTCGAATAACGGTCGGATGTGTCGGTTACATTGAGGGCTTGGTTGAAGATGGAATTGGTCATGCCGTTCCACCATCGGCCTTCTGAGAGGAGAGGGACGAGTGCCGCAACGGCGCCGGCTGCGTAGCCGTGTCCCAAGGTCCAGTTGGCCTGGTTGCCCGTTGCGGACGCGCAGCCGTCGACACCGGATATAATCTTGGAGTAGGATGGTGTGGTAGTCAGTTTGCCCTGTTGCAGCTCGAGTGTAAGTGTGCGCCATCTGATCGTCGGCCGCACATCGACGTCGCAGCTCACAGCGTACGTGAGTTCTTTGACCGTGCCATTGCGCAGGCCGTCATAATCATCACCATGCTTATCGAGGAAGTCCTTGTCGCCAATGGACGCGGCGAGTGTGAGAGCGATGACACCTGTAGCGCCCATAGCAACAGTGCCTTTGCCAATGTGGTCCGTAGTTGGACACAGACGAGAGACCATGACACCGAATTCTCTGTTTGGGTCCTGAGCGTTTGGCTGCTCGAAATCGCACCCCCCGCCACTGATGGAAATGGTATGGAAAAACACCACATCGTCGGGATTTTCGATGGGAATATGTGAAGTATAATTTACTTTGCCTGCAGGTCGGCATTGAACCGGATTGGTAGCCATGACCGGGAGGCACTGAGAGACTGTGCGAAGTGTTGACTGGTCGATGCCATGACCAATGGCGCCCTCCGATGGCTCGGTAAGATTCGGAAAGTCTGTGTAAAAGATCTCAGGTGTGCCAATAGCCGAGCTCTGTATACCCACTCCATTGCGAGAGTACGCAACGATCGCTGGATTAATACTGTTGATTGAACCGATGAACTGTGCACCCGACCAGGAAGGACACCCCAAATTGGTCGTTGCGAGGTATGCTGACCCGTCGCTGCTGTTCCAAAAGGTCCTATATTCCCATAATGGCGAGGAGCGTTCGGCATCGTTGGTTGACACCCGTCTTGTGCACTTGGTGTCCGACCCACTGTGAATTCGAGGAGGATTCAGGTCTGTGCTGCATGTGGTCTCTGTTAATGTCACGGCTGCTATGACGGCTGCTGTGATCAGGCCCGTGAATAGAAATGATAGTTGCGGGAACGCGGTCGAGCCGAAGGTTTTCAATCGCTCCACGAAGGTGTTTATGCCGAGTACCTAAGCATGACACCATCAGCAAAGGTCTCACTCAAGATGATCGGCGAATCACTAACAGCGCGCCATCTCTGTGCGATGCGGGGATTATGGTGGAGCAGATATTTGACATCGGATATCTCGTGGTTGATTTGGCGCAACCATTGATGCTGTATCTCGCCGCTGGCGTGGCAGGTGAGGATGGTCACGAGAACTGCAACGACGATGTTGTACGCGACCTTGGACGACGTCAGCAGTGTTGCACAACACACAAAGAGGCAAAGTCTACCCTGAATCCGGTTGTGAGTCTATATCCAGGTACCACAATGGTCGTGAAAACTAGTGTGAAGGTGAAGACGACGATGGTCAAGAGATTGAATATGGCTACCAAAAGGTTGGCCGGCACTCCAGAAAGTCTGTGGGACATTGTGCCCCGACTAAAGAATCATAACAAACGACAGGCAATCGAACGTAGCTACTAGAGCTAGTGCGGCGAAAATGAGGGACAGAAGTAGTAAATGAGGGACAGAAGTAGTAAATGAGGGACACACAAGCACGACAACAACAGGTTGGACCGGTTCAGGAGTTCGGTGCTGAGCGTAAGCGACGGGTACCGGCCTGCAAGAGGCTGTGCACCTCGACTGAGGCCTACTATGGCATCAGGCGTAAGTAGTGTACATGGTCCGCGCACTGCAGGGATGTAACTTGGCAGGAGTCAGATAACGTAAGCCCGGTATTGTCTTGTTTTGTATAGAGTTTCTAGTACATTGTATGACCGCCTTGGGCGTCTAGGACTGCCTGGCACCTGGCCGGCATACTGTCGATGAGCCCCCTCAGATCCTGTACTGTAATTGAGTCCCACGCTTCCCGTACAATCTGTCGTAGAGCGTCATACGTAGGCTGTCTCCCACCTTCTTGATCAGGGTAATTCAGCTGTATATAGTCCTTCATCTTGTTCCAAACAGCCTCAATTGGGTTGAGGTCTGGCGAGTAGGGTGGCCAGTAGATGGGAGAGATGCCTCTCTCAAGAAGCTCATTGCGAGTATACGCAGCAGAGTGCCCTGGCGCCCCATCCTGCATGAATTTTAAAGTAGGATTCATACGTAACCAGCCATCAACGATGGGCACAATGCGCTCACAGTAGCTCTCCTTATTAATACTCTTCCACTCCTTCTCCCAGAACAGGCAAGGACCCTTTGTAGAGCCTGAGAAGCAGCCCCAGAACATCCACCCAGCCTTCCTACGTACCTTTTCAACTATACAGGTATCATCAAGCTCCTCTCCAGGTCTCCTAGTAACCCAGACTTTGTTGTGCCTGCCGCCAGTGACCCAGGTTTCGTCACTCCAGAGGATGCTCCACCATTGCTCAGAGCTCCAGCAGAGGTGCTCCTCCGCCCACGCGACTCTAATCTGCCGATTTCTCTCAGTAAGAGGAGGCTTTGCACGGGCGACTCGACGTGTGTACCCTCTGCTGCGTAGAGCAGTCCGTATAGCGTATTGTGTGACTTCCCACTCCGCAAAAGGTCCCTCTGCAAGAGCCTGATAGCTCATCTGCCTGGCTGTACGCGAGGATTTGATATAGGCCTCAAGCTCATCAACTTGGGCATCAGTGAGCTTGCGAGGGCGACCGGAGCGTTTCTTCGGCGTGACGCGGTTACTAGCGATTGCGTAGGCAACTTGTCTGCGTGAGAAACCCAACAAGTTGGCAATAAAAGTCTGTGTATGACCTGCTAGGTGCAGGGTCTGCACCTGTAGACGCTCGTCGCGCGAGAGGTATCGATGGCGAGGTGGAGTTGATGGTGTTGACATTGTGTGGATGGGGAGAGGATGACGCGAGGGTGGCAGCGACGACAAAGGTACACGTGTTTTGGTACAAAACTATAGGTAATTAGATGTATTTTTGTCAGTAGAGAGGCTATGAGTCATCGCGTGATCATCTTGGCAGTGCCCCTGCAGTGCGCGGACCATGTACACTACTTATGCCTGATGCCATAGTAAAGCTGGGGGTGAAACTCCGTACTCGGCCCCTTGCAGTTGTTAATTTTACTGCGTACAGTCAACCGGAGGGTACGGGTAACTAGCGCGCATGGGTCGCAAAGCCCTTTAGTAGTCCTTCCCAAGAGATTTGCTCCCTGCAAAGGATTGGCGCTGTCACTTGTACCCTCTAGTTAACTGTAAAAGGCTGTGCTATATATAGCTTAACTAGTTTAATAATAACTATATAAAATATATAGTATTTTTTATTATAATTATATTTTTAATTATATATAATTATTTATATATATATTATTAATTGCCTTTTCACGCTCTTTTTGATTACTAAGCAGGGGGCTCTGCTTTTTTGTCATGTTATTTGAGATAAAAGCCTTTGTCGTCCTAGCCCTAGGTAGAATTAACGCCATATATATTATTAAATTAACTTTCTAGGAGTAAAATAATTAAGGCTTTTATTTTAAATAATATAATAAAATAGTAGAGTTTTTTACTTAGTAATTAAAAAAAAGTAAAATAAATAAATAGAATTATTTATATAAGGGGCTTTGAACTAAGAGGTTAGAGTTGCCTAAGTAAACTTATAAATTTAATAGAGTTTAAAGGTAACTCTAGCTATAGACTTATATACTATTAGCTTAGTAAAAGTATAGACTTAGAACTCTAAGGCTCTAAAGTAGTAGGCTAAGTAACTAATAAAAGGGTGCTTAGTCCTTTATATATACTTTCCTTCTAAAAAATTCTAGTATTATATTCTATACTTTTTATAGTAGTAGTATAGATTCCCTTTCTATACACCTAAAGTCTTAAGAATATATCTAATACTACGTATACTAGTAATAGTGCTCTAAGCCTTAATAAGGTTCTAAGTATATCTTAGCTATAGAAAGTACTAGGCTTTTATTCTCTTATCTTTAGTAGGGCAACCTAGTTATTATATTTAATGCGTTTATATTTATATCTTTTTATTTCTATAAAGTAACTTAGTTATTATATCTAACGCATTTATATTTATATCTTTTAGTTTCTAAAGTATAGCTACTTATTTTAGTTAAGAATTTGTGCTAGTGTTATTTACTTTAGCTAAGGTAAATAAAAATATTTCTACCTTAGTTTTACTTTTCTTCTCTACTCTACTAATATATCTATAATACTCTTTATTAATATTATACTACATCCTTATTATAGTATTATTTTTACTATCTTTCTTATTATTAATCTCTATTATAGGTAAAGTATCTAAGCGATACTTTATACTAGACTTTATAACTCTAAGTAAATATATATGTGGCGTTAAATTAACTACCTAGAGGTAGTACGACAAAGACTTTTATTTTAAATAGCATAACAAAGAAAGTAAAGCCCTCTGCTTAGTAATTAAAAAGAGCGTAAAAAAGATAGTAATTACAAAAAAGCGCGTTTAAACTACTAAGCGAGCTTAGTAGTCTTAGCGCGCATAGCTCCTATATGTAAAGTTTTTATAAAAAGACTACTTAGAACTTTAAGGGAGGAATAAAACTTTAGCGTGGCTACGTTACAATTATCTATTCTTTTTCTACTATTCTAAATTGCAAACTACTATTTAGATTATTATAAATAATACAAGTTAATATATTAATAAGTATATACTACTTTATAAGTAGGATAAGGGTAATATATACTAGATATACGTTTGTTGCTTTATTACTATATTAAGGTTATCTTTAACAAATCTCCTACTATTTTTCTACATCCTACTATCCTTCTAGTTATTAATATTATTTCTAAAGAAGTACTTACTATTGCTAAAAAGTATATACTAAAGATACGCGCTGCTATTATTAAAGTAACTACACTAGAGTTTTGTTCTATCTAGATACTTATCTAGTGTAAGAGGCGGGTATACTTAACTATCTATAAGGTAGTTCTAATATACTAGTTAGGTTGGCAGCTTATCTAGTTTGCAAAGGACTATAAGGTTAAATTTTTACTCTAGTAAATATAATTGCTTCTTATTAGTAATAGAATTTAGCAAGAGATATAAAAAGAGAATAATAAGGTATTTATTAATAAGCTATAAGGTAGTAAGAGCGTTACATAGATTTGTAAGATCCTTCTAGCTATTATTGCTATTATTACTATTAAGTTAGCTTATTTAAGTAAGTATGCTATGTAGCAGCACAAGTAAGAATAACTAATAATAGTAGTAACAATAAGCTAGGTGTATTATATACAGTGTAAGTAAATCTTATATAGGTTAGAAGCTTATAAGGTGTAGACAGAGTGCAAGTAAGTTTAAACTATTATTGCGTTATTATATAGTATTTAAGGTTAGTCTTTAATTAGAATTCGGTGCTATACATAGTATATAATAACCTTCTATCTTAACCTACTTTAATCTTAAACTAAAAAAATAGGTTAAAAAAGGTATTTGGCAAGCCGACGAAGTAAATATACAAAGTCTAGCTTAATTATAGCTTAGTATTCCCCTATAAAAATTTTAACTTATGGCACTTCTACTTATAATAGTAAGCCTTTACTTCCTACTTTAGATACCTATAGTATAAAGAACTTTAAGGAGTTTATACGTAATAAGACTATAAAAACTATTAAGAGATTAGTTTTTAGTTTCTCTATATTATTTCTTACTAATTTTAAGTAGTTCTTTAAGGACCTAAGCTATAATTAAAAGACTCTTAAAGCTATTTATATAATATTTAAGGACTTTATTGTTAAGGCTGCCTATCTTTATAAGAGGTTTTATTAGTGTTACCTTAAGTAGTTTATTCTTTATGCGTAGAAGCTTATAGAATAAAAGTATAATTATAAGGCTTTTATTCTCTACTTTAGTAAGTGCTTAGGTAAAATATAATAATTCTTTAGCAAACCTCTTTCTTACTAATTTATATTCTAGATTTAGGATAGCTTATAAAAGAACTCTACTAAGACTAAGTTTACTAAGCTTATTCTAGAATATATTCTTTATAGTAAAGGTTATACTAGTAAGCCTCTTATTAATCTTTAATAAGCTTATTTTATTATATTTATCTATAAGTATAGCTTTACTATTTAGAGTACTTAATTTAAGATCTAAAAAGTAAATAATACTAATACTAGATATTATAAATAAAATATAGAGCTTCTATATTAAATTTTTATAGTTTAATAAAGTACTTATATTACCCTTTCAGCTTTTTCTAATAAATTTACTATAAGTTCTAGGTATTAGAGTTATCGTTCTTAGCTAATATTATGCTATAGTTGCTTGCCCCTTCTACTTTGCCTATTCTTAAGCCTTTCTATAAAAATCTAGTTAAGCTTATCCCAGATACTATAAAAACCATCTACTCTAGTAAAATATTAAAAGGTTATAAAATTGCTGCTCTTCTAAAGCATATTAAAAGGGTTCTAGGTTTTATAGCTATTAGTTCTAATTAGATTACTATTCTTTATAAAAAAGTTAAAGGAATAGTTCTTAATCCTACTTTAGGTAAAGGCAAGTCTGTTAAAAAGAAGTAGTATTCCTATTTATTCTTCTAAAATAACTGCCCTACCTTCTATTACCTAGAACCTATATTATTTTATTATAGGGAGGATAATTCTCTTTTCTTCTACCTACTTATATTAGAGCTAACACTTCTAAATAATTTATTTTACTTCTTTAAATATTTCCTACTCTTCTACGTAGATTATAGTCTTATTTCCTACTAATCCCTAAGTAATTAGTAAGGGGGGCTAGAGGTCTAGACTTATTTTAACCTTTCTTTAGTAGAGGCCTTTTAAGTTCTTTACTAGATATGCAACTTCTATACTAAAAGCTATAGCATATTTATTAGTTTAAAATATTCTTATAAAAGTTTATAAATAACTTTCTATTATTATCTTAGAATAGGAAGGTGTATATTTTTAGCAATCTAATACATTTATAGTAGAGAAATTTATAGTAGGTTCCTAAGTTAGATTACTATTATCTAACTACTTAACTTAATAGAGTAATCTCTATAGCCCCTTCTCTTGTTAAGTAGGTTTTTTAGCTAAGATGTCTTTTATAATCTATTTCTCTTCTTTTTTAATAATAATAGCCTCTAGTTTCCTATTATTTATAACTTAGCTAGGAAGAGAATTTTCTTTAGCTAAGTAGAGATAATTTACTAAGAATATTAAATAGACTCTAGGTAGAGTATCTAGCTCTATATTATAAAAGTTTAGTACTTACGTAACTATAAACTTTGTATTTTGTTAGTTTAACTTTTTATTAGATTAGAAGTTAAATAAGTAGTCCCTATACTACAGCTAAACTTTTCTTCTTCCTTTAATACTAGAGTGTCTTTTTAGTACTAGTTTGCTTACTATTTCTGCTCTTATTAGAACTTAGCTATTTTAGCTTAAATAAATATAAAAACTTTTTAAAACTTTTATAGTTAAGCTTTAGTAGACTTTACTAGTTATAGATCCTACTAGTAATAGTTAATAGGTTCTATTTCTACGTTTAACTTAGCAAGATCTATATTGTATATATACTAGAGAAAAATAGTGCTACTCTAGTAGAAGTGGCTTCTTATCTATTAATGGCTATTTGCACTATAGGGTAGTATAAGGCCTAATCCTTTTAATTTTATTATATAAAAGTATAAAAGTAGGCCTTAATTATAAAGTTTATATATTCTATAATACTATTAGTTTCTAGGTGCTTAAAAGAGAATAATCTTCTCTAAATTTTTATTCTCTTATATAGATGCCTCTAAAAGTTGCTTACAAATTAACCTTTATAGTTAGAAGTTATAGTATTAGGAAGCTAATAGTAGACTATAATATAATAAAGGAACGCCTCTACTATAGTTTCTACCTCTAAGTCTAGTAGGGGGACTAAGACTATTTCTTTCCCTAGTCTATTACACACTACTATTATATTTATATTTCTTTTACTTATAGAGAACTTAGCAATAAAGTTTATAGAGATTTTCTTCTCTATCTAGTTAGAAAGAGGGAGAGATTTTAGTAACCCTTATTTTATATCCCTCTATAGCTTAGTTCTTCTATATATATTATAGTTCTTAATAAATTTGTAAATAAAGTCTAATATTCCTAAGAACAAGTAGAATCTAGCAACTATTTTATAGGTAATCTCCCTCTCTAGATACTTAAATATAGAGAAGTTATAGACTATAGTAACTAGTATTATTTATAGAGGTTTCTAGTCTAAAACCTATTTTTATTTCTAGTACTAAAGATAACTAGCGTTATTAATATTATACTTTTATATAGTAACCTTTAAGTTTAAAAGGAGAGGAAAGTGCGCCTATAATAAAAAATATACTTTTTTACTTTCTTTAGTATAGAATCTTCTTTTAAGCTATAGAACTATAGTTTATCTAAGTCTAGGTCTGCTAAAAGGTGTGTTTTAGGTTTAGAAGAAAAGTCTTTTAGTAAGTAGAAAAAAGGAAACTAGTATTCTTTATACTTAGCTCTACTCTCTTTTTTCTAAAAGGGTTAAGTCTTTTAAGTAGGACTTATATTACTAGGGCTTTAGATATCTAAAGCCCTATATTTCTATTCTTTAAAGGAACTTTCTTAAAAGTTAGTTTTTATAGAACTTAACCTAGTTATTTTTAGTATCTATAGGTATATTTTACTAGTATTATAAAAGGATGTTTGCTCTTAAATTAATAGTCCCTAGTCTATACTAGAATATTATATTATATTTACTAAGGATATTAGCCTAGTGTATATATCTCTTATCTAATCTCCTAGACTTTATAAAGTATATAAGATTTTTATAATTAAGATATATAAGTATATAAGAAATATTCTAAAGTATACTATACTACTTCTTAGTTGCCTTAATTACTATAAGTATCTTTTTATTATAGATTATATAGTTTATCGCTATAACAGTGTATTTAGTAAAGAAGTAGATAATTAGTCTAAGAACTTTATTTGCGCTAAATTGTAAAAAGTAAGCACTAAAGGTCTAATTTAAAAAGTTAGCCTTTAATATTCCTTTCTTTTTAAAATTAAAGTAGACTAGCGTAAGTTTAGTGCAAAATACCCTCTTTAGGTAGTGAAAGGCCTACTATTATTTCTACTCCTATAAAAAGGAGTTTCCTTTCTAGTTAATTTTATTAATAAGAATACTACTTCTAAAAAGATTTTTATAAACTTTTAGCCTTTTTTATAATTACCTTTTTTACGCTCTTTTTAATTACTAATCAGGGGGCTCTGCCTTTTTTGTCATATTATTTGAGATGAAAGCCTTTGTCGTGCTACCCCTAGGTAGTTAATTTAACGCCACATAAACTTTTAGTAAAAGTTAGCAAACTTTAAAAAACTCTAAACACCCTTTATATTAGTAAAAAGGGCCTAGTCCTAAATAGCCTTAATCTTCTCTAGGTCTATACTATATCTCCTTTCAACACTACTAAATCTTTAAACCTTAGTCTAAAATACTTCTAGTAATCTATATATAGTTCTATTTTATCTAATCTTTTAATATTTAAAATACTTAGTGTGTTAGCTAGTCTAAAGGGAACTACTAGCTATTTATATAACTTAAATTAAGTTTAGAAGGCTATTTTCTATTTTTTTCTTTTACTACTCTTAGCTTATAAAAGGCCTAAATTATATCTAATTTTATTAGCTACTTAGCCTTAGTAAGGAGCTATAATATCTTTCTAATAAAGAGAAAAAGGTAGTAGTTTTTCTTTAATAGGATATTCAATGCCTAGTAGTCTATATAAAATTATAAATCTTTCTTAGGTTTTCTTATAAATAACACTAGTACTATAGCGCTAGATTTACTTACCTAAATAAAGCTATAGTTAAAGTACTCTATTAGTTTCTTATAGAGAACTAGTAGCTTCTTTTTTAATATACTATAGAGGGACCTAAAGGGAATTACTAAGGTCTCTTTATTCTTCTTATTAAGGAGAATTAAGTAGTTAATTCTAGGTCCTTATAATAGGGGAAGTTTATTAGCTTGCTCTCTTAAGGAAACTTCTACCTAGTCTAGGAGCTACTTAGGAAGGTAGTCTCTTAGGTCTACTTTAGCCTTTAGGGCTAGGACCTTTTAGATATTCTTAAAGAAGGTAGTAAAAACTATTAACCTAGTTTTTCTTTCTATTTCTCCTATTTAGGATTATAAACAATATAGAAAAGACTTTTTAACTAGAAGTAAGAGTTTATCTCTCCTACTTATTTCTAATTCTTATATAGAAGGATTCTACATATATAGACTATTTTTCTAGAACTACTAATATAGTGTTCTTCCTCTACTATAGTAAACTAAGAACTAGTTTATAGTCCTTCTCCTTCCTATTAATATATGCCTATATTATTTTAATATACCCTTTAATATCTATCTCTATATAAGTAGCTTTATAGTCTAAGAAGATTACTCTTCTAAATTCTATTACTTAATAGGGATTATTTAAACTAATATATTATAGGTTAGCTTTCTTAGTAAACTTCTTAAATATAAAAGTACTAGTTAAACACCTTAAATTAAGTATAGTATACGTAAAGGCGATAATCTTAATAAAAGTATTTATAGTAATTAATATTAAATCTAGCTATATTTTCTTATATATATTAAAGCTCTCCTTTAGTTCCTTTATAACTAGCTTTATTAAAGATCTTTATTATGTAGAGATTCTAACTAAGGTTGAGTTTACACTATACATAGAGAGGAGTAAAATAAATGACCCTAAAACCTAGAATCTAGCACATAGTGGTAGTAACAAAATATATATAAAATAATAATAATTTTATTATTAACTTTCTACACAGCAGTATTAACAATAGTAGTTAATAGATAATTAGGCATAACTAAGTAATATATTATCTCTTAATTAGTAGACTATTAGAGAGCTGTAGTAGACTGTAAAGTTGCAACTATAGGAGTAGTATAGGCGATAGGACGCTTAACTATAGTTTAGTTATTGCGCTTATAACCTAATAGTAGCGTAGCTATAGTTTACTATGCATATAGTGTATAAGTCTACTCTTATAATATTAGTAATACCTAGTACACTAAATCTTCACTTTAACACACAATACTATATCTTTTAAATCTAACTCTTTATCTATTATATCTAGCAATGTAATAACTACTTTCTAGCAACCTAATATTATATTTAAGTTTAATATCTATAGTAATATAACTATTATTAAATTTGGGTAGGGTATAGATAACTAGCTAGGCAAAGTTAAGGATAATTTCTAAAGATTTAGTAACCTTATACAACTAGAAGAATTATTAAAGAGGTCTCTAGAGCTTATTTTTAAGTACCCTATTAGTAATATCTTTAGACTAATTCGCCACGCCTTATACCTTTAGATTCTAAAATATAAGACAGTTCTTTAGTACCTAGATATTAGTAGAAGAGACGCAGCTTTTATAACATAATAATAGCACGATATAAAGATTATACTATAGAAGCTTAAAAAAATTAAAAATAAAGGTAATAAGAACTATAAGGGCAAGAACTAGAGTAAAGAGAAGAAAGAGTTTGTCGCAACGTATAAGACGCTAGAGGCGTAGTAGTAGCGTAAGAAGCTTATTAAAGTAGTAGCAATTATCTAGGCTGCTATTAAGGCGGGGGACCGCGAGTAATAAGGGTAAGGGTGAGGGTGAGCGGCGCCGGCGATAACTAGCTTTATTTCTTTCCTCTAACAACTTCTAGAAGAAGAAACTAGTTTTCTAACTCTACTAAGCTATTAACATCCTTATTACTACTATTTATCTCCTAGGCCTTACCTAATCTAGCTTAAGTTAGGGGTATAGTAGCTTAAAGGTAATAGTTCTAGATACTATAGCCCTTTTTACTATAGTAAAAGTATACTTCCTCCTTATAGCACTTCTTTAACTTCTTCTTAAAGACCTATTTAGCGCGCTTTTTAGTCTTTAGAGGGTTTACTTTAGTAGTCTTTATAGTACTAGAATATATAAGTTTATAATTTATAGTGTCTATAAACTTAGTAGAAAAGAAAGATGCTATATAAAAAGACTTTAATATCTTTATATAGCAAATATTTTCCTTAACTATATTAACTCTATTTATAAGTATTATAAAGTTCTAATTCTTAAAGGTTTTTAGCATAATTAGCCTATTTTATAAATCTATATATAAGGCTCTCTAGTAAATATTCTTTAGATTCTTCTAATTATCTTTATTAGCCTTAGTAGCTAGGCGTATAAAGTTAATATTAAACTTAGCTAGTAGGGTTTTGCCCTAATAGCTAAGTAATAGCCTATTCTATACTTACTCTTCTACTAATCTATTATAAAAGCTTATATTTAAGAAAACCTAGAATTTATTTTTAGAATAAATTTCTTTTCTTATAAAGGTTAGTGTAATATCTACTACTTTACCTATTAGTCTACATATAATATAATTAACTTGACTGCCGTCGACAATATTGCCGTGAAGAAAGTTAACAACGAAATTATCGTTATTTTGTGTATATTTTATTACTACCACTGTGTGCTAGATACTAGGTTTTAGTGCCTCCTGTTTTACTCCTCTCTATATATAGTGCGGACTCGATCTTAGCTAGAATCTCTACACGACGAAGATATTTAATAATATAATTAACTATATTTTCTAGAAAAGAATAATTCTTACAAATCTTAGCCTTTATTATATATTTATAACGCCCAGGCTAGCTATTTAACTAACTACTATATTACGTAATTAATAATTTCTTTAATAATATTTGTTACCGCAATAATAACAATAATAATTATAATAGCAACTAACCTAACTATTTTATTACTCTTTTATAGTAGATCTCTCCTTGTAACTAGCGAGCTATATACTACCCCCTAGGACCTTACTACTACCTATCTTCTTTATACTTTCCCTACTACTACTTACCCTTACTCTTATTATACTACTATCTTTACTTCTTATTATTCTTATACGCCCGCAAAATCTTAACTACTACTAGGAGCTTTTCTTACTATAGCTGCACGCGCGCGCTCTAGCAATATATAAAAAAATACTTTCTCCTCTTCTAATAGTTACCTACTACTATATTTTAGTCTATCCTCTAGCCTTGCTAACAATATAATAGTAAGAAGCTATTATTATTATATAAATATTGCTATATTATCGCTTAGGCCTCTATATAAAAGGATAGTCTTGTACTTAAGAATTTAGAATTATATAAAGATAGTATATAGCCTAAATAGATTATTAGTTATAATCTTTAGAATAGTGTAATTAATTTAGTTCTTTAGTAGGCCTACCTTAACTATATCTTATAGTAGGTAGGCTAGATAGCTAATATTACCTAGCTAGTTATTTATACTAGTTTTAAATTCTCTAGTAGCTATCTAACTATAGGTATTAGATAACTTAATCTTAGGATACTAGAAAGCTAGCTTACTATATATATTAAAGAGTTAGATTGAAAAGATTTAGTATTGTATATATTAAAGAAAAAGAATTTATAGATATTGCGAATATTATAAGAGTAGGCAGACTTATATAATATGCATATAGTAAACTATAGTTATAACTCTGCATAGCTCTACTATAGCTCTTTAATAGTTTACTAGTTAAGAGATAATATATAACTTAGTTATACTAGATAGTAGACTATTTATTAACTACTATTAATAATACTATTATACAGAATACTAATAACAAAATTATTATTATTTTGCGTATATTTTGTTACTACTACTATGTGCTAGGTACTAGGTTATATTGCCTTCTATTTTACTCCTCTCTATATATAGTGTAGACTTAACCTTAGTTATAATCTCTATATAATAAAGATCTTCAATATATTTGTAACACTAGTAATCCTAATAGCTTCTAGAGAATAACTCTACATTAGAAAGTTAAGGGTATTAGCATTCTATTAGCGCCTTACTAGTTGCTAGTATTACTACTATTATTAAAAAGGGGGCTAAGGGCATAGTCTTTACTTTAGTATATTACTTTAATTAGGCAAGTTAATTAGCAATTACTCTTAGCAAGGTCTAAAGCTATTTATTAGTATTTATTTAAGCTACTAGTGTAGTTTAAAGTTACTTTAAGCTAGTAAAACAGCTTATAATTTATGTTAATATATTCTAAAGAGCGTCTCTTTTTATATTCTAGGTCCTTCCCCCCCCTTTAAAAAGGTACTTAGAGTCTTATTAACCTTTAGTCGTATAAATATTAGTAAACTAGTTTAATTTTTTATATATATTCAATCTTATTACAGCCTTCTATACATAGTTTCTTAGTAAGGTTAGTAGTAA
This sequence comes from Laburnicola sp. R22_1, assembly GCA_014281115.1. Classification (NCBI taxonomy): domain Eukaryota; kingdom Fungi; phylum Ascomycota; class Dothideomycetes; order Pleosporales; family Didymosphaeriaceae; genus Laburnicola; species Laburnicola sp. R22_1. Next base: position 1,121,796 of record JACONQ010000015.1, read on the forward strand.
TATCTACTTTTATAGCTTCTTACTATTAGAGTTTAGTATCTTATTATACTAGGTAAGGGATAAGGGCGTTTTTTCTTTTATAGGAAGCCTCTAGTACTCCCTCTATTATATTTGTGTTTATTTATAGAGGTTAAAAAATCTTAATATATAACTTAACTACTTACTAGAGACCTATTGTAAAAATATTACAAACTATATTATAGCTTTTTATATTTCTTAAGACTAGAGTGTAAAGTAATTTAGGCGTAAAAAAGTGTACTATAACTTCTTTCTTATATTTATAAGTTTATTCTTAGCGTATTAGAAAGATTTTATAAGCTTTCTTATTATAAAAATTAATTAAATTTAATATAAGAGGCTTTAGACTCAGAGATTAGAGTTGTCTAAGTAAACATATAAATTTAATAGAGTTTAAAAGTAACTCTAGCTATAGACTTATATACTTCTAGCTTAGTAGAAGTATAGACTTAGAACTCTAAGGCTCTAAGGTAGTAGGCTAAGTAACTAGTAAAAGAGCACTTAGCCCCTTATAATTTATAGTTTTTTTAAAAAACTAAGGGATTTCTAATAAAATATTATAATAATAGTAGTTATTTCTCCTACTATTATATACATAAAAATCGTTTTAAGGTATTAATAAAAGGGTTAGAATTATTTATAAGCTTTAATAAATAGCCTTTATAACTATATATATATAATTACTAAGTAGAGGACTTTGCTTTTTTATTATGTTCTTTAAGCGCTTTTTTTATAATTACCTTTTTACGCTCTTTTTAATTACGAAGTAAGGGGCTCTACTTTTTATATTATATTATTGAAGATGAAAGCCTTTATTATTCTACTCCTAGGTAGTTAATTAATACACACATAATATTTAAGATAAAAGCCTTTATTATTCTACCTCTAGGTAGTTAATTTAATAATATATGAAAATATTATTATTAAGTATATAGTGTTAATTTAATTTATTAAAAAATGGAATATTAAAGGCTTTTATTTTAAATGATATATTACTAAGTATAAATTATTATTAAGCTAGATAGGCTATGTGTAGCACAGCCTTTTACGTAGTAAAATTAACAACCGCAAGGGGCCGAGTATGCTCTTGCGGAGTATTGATTGATGTGGAGCCACGCGGGGAATGATGCACGGGCTACCCATGCACTGTGGACTGTTCCGACTGTAACCGACGTTTGAAACTCTTCGTCCCGAGCTCCCGGTATGCGCTACGACTGTAGTTGAAAGGAACCACGGAAGCATGAGAAGAACTGTCAGGAACAAACAGTTGCATTTCCAGCTGTTCTCGCGTGATGCGTGGATACGTGGAATGCGTGGGATGCGTGGCTGCGTGCGGTTTTTGCCCAAGAGAAGGTTCTGGGCGTTGAGGATTTCCGCCCATCTCCGTGCCTCTGGCTCTGGAGTCTGGGCACAGTTCCTTCGATAGCGGTAGACTTCCAGAATTGCATGCGCGCTGTGGCTCTTGGGACGTCCACGCCACAACTGTTGTCCGAAGGAGCAAAAGGCGCATCTTGGAACTTGTCCGACAAACCCTGGGCGGCCTTTTTGCATCCGTCGCACAGCTTGTAGACGGTAGACGTTGGAATGTGAGACAGGTGGTAAGCAGGCAGTGCGTAATCGCTTAGCTCTCCTCACCACCCTAAAACTTAACTAAAATTAACTTTAATAACTAATTTAATAGCTTTTTATATAGCTAACTTTATTAGTATAAAATATTTAATATATATTTTAGTTTTTACGCTCTTTTTAATTACTAAGTAGGGGGCTCTACGTTTTTTATTATATTATTAAAGATAAAAGCCTTTACTATTCTACTTCTAGGTAGATTATTTAATAAGATATATATTTTAGTTACTAGTAAAAATAGCTTTTTTACTATATACTATATATATATTATATAACTTATAGTAAAACTAATATTAATCTTACTATATAGCTTTTAATTTATTATAATTATATTACTAATACTAACTATAACTTTAATTTTACTTATATATTACTAATGTAAGATATAGCCCCTTACTTATATTATTCTTAGCTATTTTCTTTTTAGGACTAGTATAATTCTAAGTAAGATTCTAAGTAAGGCTATATATATAGCCTACCCATATACCTACCTTTTATAGGTATTACTACTATTTTATATTTAGATTCTCTTTAATAGAAATTTTAACTATGGATATTATATAGTACTATAATAGTTTCTTATTTATATCTGTTTATTGTTTTTATTATATTATTTAAGATAAAAGCCTTTCTTGTTCTACTTCTAGGTAGATTAATTAACGCTACATATCTCTTTATAGATACTAGCAATTACTCTTAGGTTACTCTATATTATGTTGCTATACGCATACTCTTTTTATTTCTTTTATTACCTATCCTTTTAAAAGACTTAGTTTGCGTTATTTTATTATTATTATTATTATTATTATTATTATTATCATTATTATTATTATTATTATTATTATTATTATTATTATTATTATTATTATTATTATTATTATTATTATTATTATTATTATTATTATTATTATTATTATTATTATTATTATTATTATTATTATTAGTATATCTATATAGTATTGCAAGTATATTGCAAGTAATAAGTAGGTAGAGATACTAGTGCATATAGCTTTTATTATTATTCTATTTAATAGTAGTTAACTATATATAGTAATGTGTAGCAAGATAGTTATAATTATTCTAAAGATATTTCTTTAGAAGGTAAAGGTTTTAAAGCTCTACTATATACGCTGCGTATACTAGACTATTACTATTATATACCTACTTATATAGTAGCTATAGGCTAACCTTATAGAGCTAAATAATTTAAAGATCTGTCTATATCTAGTGTAGATCTAGTAGGCCTTTTAGGTGCTATATACCTATCTTTTTAAATATACCTTTTAGCATCTTAGTATATTATAGTATTGCTACTTTATTAATATATATATAACAGTTCTTACTAGCCTACCTACTAAGCACACACTATTATCCTTTATACCTTATTTTCTCTCTTTATGCCTTTTACCTTCTTAAAGGTGTTTTTTCTAGTTAGTGTTAGCGTAGTAGTTAGCATAGGCCTATGCTCTACACTACCCTCTATATATACAAGGGCCCCCTATATCCCTTCCTTATCTACTATCTTAGAATAGTATTAATTTAACTAGCTCTTTTAACTATTCTAGCTATCCCTAATAGGTTAGCCCTATAAGGCCGTGTACTACTCTTATATTCGGCGACATAATATTTACTTCTTCCTAAAGATGCTACCTATAGGCAGTTAAATTAGTAAAAGTTTTAGCTTACTAGGTTAGGCTAGAAGCGTGTTAGTTACTTTAGTGCTAGGTAACTATTATACTACGCTAAGCTTACTAGATTAAGCTAAAAGTTTTAGGCAGTTATTATACTGCGCTAAAGTAGGTTAGGCTATTACTTACTAGGTTAGGCTAGAAGTTTATTAGTTACTTTAGTACTAGACAGCTATTATACTACGCTAAGCTTATTAGGTTAGGCTAAAAGTTTTAGGCAGTTATTACACTACGCTAAGGTAAATTAGACTATTGCTTACTAGGTTAGGCTAGAAGTTTATTAGTTACTTTAGTGCTAGGTAGTTATTATACTACGCTAAAGTCTATTAAGAGAGACTACTCCTAAGTTCCTTCTCTACTTATTTTATAAAGGTAGAGAATCTAGTTAGTTACCTCTATAAAAGACTAGTTTAATAGGTTACGCTACTATAGTCTATTAAGAGAGATTACTCTAAGTTGTAAAAGTAGGTAATATAAGAGTGGTATACGATCTTATAGAGCTAACCTATTAGAAATAGCTAGAATAGTTAAAAGAGCTAGTTAAATTAATATTTTTCTAAGATAGTAAATAAGAAAGGAATATAGGGGGCCCTTGTATATATAGAGGGTAGTGTAGAGCATAGGCCTATGCTAACTACTACGCTAACACTAACTAGAAAAAACACCTTTAAGAAGGTAAAAGGCATAAAGAGAGAAAATAAGGTATAAAGGAAAAGTAATAAAGTGTACTTAGTAGATAGGCTAGTAAGAACTATTATATAACTCCCCTTTTAAGGTCTAAAAATAGAAAGGAAGGTATATAAAAATAGAGTGTTTTAGCAAATTTCTAACATAACTAGCACTATTTTAGAGCTAAAGAAAGTTATAATAGGGGCAATAGGCCCCTATAGTTCTAATAGTGGCCTTAGTTTTTAATTTAGTTACTATTTAGTAAAGATATTAAGGAAAGTAGTTAGAGATAAATTAGTGCTAGGTTAGAAACTATATCTTAGCGTTTAGTATTTTACTAATAGAGCGCATTCTTAGCTCTAACACTATATAAAAATATAGTTAGCTAAATATTTTCTAGTTAGTTTATTGCGCGTAGACGTAATTATATTATATAATATTCTCTAGTACTATAAAAAAGTGTTAAAAAACGTATTAACCTAACTATATAGTTTTTAATTAGGGTAAAGTAGCTTATAAAGCTATAGAGGCTACTAGCGTAGTAGCGTAGAGGTGCTAAAAGGTGCTTTATACGCGCAATAGTTAGAAAGCTACTAAATTAGTAATAAGCTAGCTAGAAAGGGGATAGCTAGAGGTAAGAGTGCTAAAAGCAACAAGTGCCTACGTATAGTAAGGTAGCTAGGAAGCTGCTTAACTAGTAGTAAACTAGGCTACCTATTTTAGTAGCTTAAAGTGTCCCTAGAAATAGAATAAGTTAGGTAACTAGTAAATTAAAGTAAGGGCTAATAGTTAGAGGACAGCTTCTAACTATTAGCATTCTAGAAAATTTTATTAGGTAGTTTACTATTAAATCTATTGTCTAAATATCCTTTCTATAGGGAGTTAGACTTAGAGTTAATTAGGTTAGTAATTTTAGAGTTATTATTAGGAAGATTATTATAATAGGTAGGCTCTTTATCTTTTAATCTACTACTATAATAGAAAGTATTATTATCTTCTAGGCTATTATTATAGTAAGTAATACTAAGTTTATAAAGTTTATTCTTATTAAGTGTCTCTTTTTTAGTATAATTACTATAGTCCTTACTAGGTTAGGCGTCTTCTAGCTTATCTAGCTATTCTAGCAATAGCTAGGGAAAGGTGGCAAGGAGCAGTTAGCTAAAGTAATTAGGCTTAAGCTCTACTTTAGAGTCTCTATTATTAAAAAGAATAGTTAGGATTGCCTAATATGCGTTAATTTTAGGGCCTTTAGGAGATAATAGTATAGAGTTATTAAATTTAGAAGCTAACTACTAGTAAGTTTAAGGCAGAAGTAAAGTTATAATAGGAACGTTTAACTATAATTTATTAATAAGCTATACTAAAAGGTAGCTAGGCAATATTAATAGCCTAGTAATTAGTTGCCTAGCTAAATATTTAATAGGTAATAGGTAAAAGCTAGGGTAATTACAGCAAAGGAAGTAAGTTCCTATAACTAGTACTGCCTCTAGGATCCGGAGTCGCAGAACTAGCTAATAGGGCCTAAATAGCTAGGGCTAAGTGTTATTAAAGATGTTAAGATTAAGAGGCCCCTCTAACAACTCTGCTTGCCGTACAAGATCGCTAAATCTCTAGGGATTATCCTTAACTTTGCCTAGCCAATTCTCTATATACTTTTAAAACTCTACTATAGCTATACTGCCCTGTGTGGAAGAAGTGGTGTAGTTAGGCTGCTAGAATATTATCGCGTTACTAGACATAATAGATAAAAAGCTAGGTTTAAAAGATAGTAGTAGTAGTTATGTATTAAAGATAAAGATTTAGTGTACTAGGTATTACTAACATCGCAAGAGGCAGACTTTATACGCTATGCGTATAGTAAACTATAGTTACGCTATAGCTGATAGGTCGCAAGCGCGACAACTAAACTATAGTTAAGCGTCCTATTGCCCACACTGCTTCTGCGATTGCAACTCCGCGGTCTACTATGGCTCTTTAATAGTCTACTAGTTAAGAGATAATATGTAACTTAGTTATACTAGATAGTAGACTATCTATTAACTACTGTTAATAAGGCTGCTATAAAGAAAGTTAATAATAAAATTATTATTATTTTGTATATATTTTATTACTACTACTATATGCTAGGTACTAGTTTTTAGTGCCTCCTATTTTACTTCTCTATATGTATAGTGCGGACTTAACCTTAGTTAGAATCTCCACACGACGAAGATATTTAATAACTAGTACTACTCTAGTTTAAATATAAGCTTAACTAAAGTTTAAAATAGTAAAAAATTAAGGTAAAGTATATAAGGCTACTTAGTAAGATAAAGTAGCAAAAAATTAAGGCAAACTAGATAAAGCCACTTAGTAAGATTAGCGCTAGGACAACTTAGTATTAAGATTTTCTAAGTATTAGAGCAGTTTATTAGGGGCGTCTATTATAGAAGTAGTAAAAGATAATAAGAAAAAATACCTAAGAAGTTAATAGTTAGGCATAGTAGAGTATCTAGATTAAGTAAGTCTAGGTATCTTATAAGTGCGAGATAGCGCGCTTAATAAGTAAGGTAGGGCGCCTTATAAAGAGGGTAAAAGTATTACTTATGTAAAATTTTTGCAAATAGCGTAATAGCGCCTCTAGAGTCTAATTCTAATTTATCTTACTTAGTGTCTTTAGCTCTTACAGTATAATACTAGTTAACGTACTTTGCACTCGAGTCGAACACTCTATTAAGTCGAATACTTTGCTAAGACCCCACTAAGTTCTATACTATTTACAATAGTATAGAGTTAATATAAACTATTTTTAATAGTCTAAGTAGGCTAAACTATTTAGAATCTACTTCTATAAGCTGTCTATAGGTTTTTTTATTATGTCTAGGCTTGCCGCAGCGTTCACAGCGCTATTAAGTGGATTCGCCTCTATTAGTGCGCACCCTCTTCTTTGCCTTTTTGCCATTACTACGCACTTTAAAGTCCTTTAGAGTAGCCAGTTGCTGGCCCTCTTTAACTATAAGGACTCCTTACTATAATCGCTTTCTTTTATATAATTTACATTGTGTGGCAGCCTTATTAGTAGCTTAAAGTTTAGTATTGCGTTTAGTTATTAATACTAAAGAATGCCCTATTATCTTAGTGCCTTTAACAAGCTTTTCTATCGCCTTAACTATATAAGTTAGGGAACTATCCATATGCCTTTAAATCCTCTGCTTAACTAGCATTAATTATAACCTAAGTTCTATACTATTTCGCGGAGTTTGCAACTTCTATATACTATCGCGAATAGTATAAAGTAAAGGCGTATGCAGGCGAACATTAAGCTGCGATATTACAGCTTCTAGGTCGTAGAGCACTAGGCTAGTATCTTAAAAGCCTCCTTTAATATTACTTTTAGTAAACAAAGCCTTAAAAGCAGCAATAAAGCAAGGTAGGAACTCGATTTTAGTGATGTGCATAATGTGGTTGCGCATTAAATCCTTAGCTTGGCGCCTATACGCCTTTTTTAAAGGCGCGAAATAGTCCACATTAAGTGGCTGTAAGAGGTGCGACAAATGCGAGGATATATAGAGAGTAACAATATTACTCTTCTTGCAATACTGTTTGAATTCGAATAAGTTATAACTCTTATAGCTGTTAAGAATAAGCAAATATATTATGTCAATAACACGCCTCTTTGTATGCTTATTAAAGTGCTTTAGCCACTATAGACTAAGCTTATTTATTGTCTAGCCGTTCTTAGAGACTACAATAACCTAATTATAAGGTAGATCCTTCTCCTTATACTAGGCAAAGAGATGGTGCTTGCCCCTAAAGATAATAAAGGGTGGGATCCACCACCCTGTCGTATTAATGCCTTAGATAACTGTTGTCCACTCTCTATTGCTCTGCTGTACCTACTTTAGCCATCCTTAATGCTTAGAGCCTATAACTACTGCTCTAATTAATATTATGCCTATTATAAAGCCTTCTTTATTAAAATTATAGGTGTTCTTATCTAGAATACTATATTTGGCCTTTATATTCTTTACAAGCCGGAACTAGTCTTGTATTACCTTAGAATCCTCCTAGAGAGCTCTCTTGTAGTCGTACTTTTAATTAAACTTAACTTTAAGCTCTTGCTAGCGCTTAACAAAGTTATAAGGCTACTTCTGGCTAACTGGCTTATAGTGGCGTGCAGCTAGTAAAGAATCAGCCATATCTTTTATAGCATCGAGCCAAGGCGAAAATCCTCGCGCGTCTAGGTTAAGTATATACTTCACAATCGTCTACTCCTCTCTTATAGTAAGTCTTATTTTATTAGATGCGCAGTTGCGTCTAAACGTATTTCTAGCGTGTTAGTTGCTAAGTATACTTTAAGAGACGTTGTAGATAGCTACAGCGCGTCGCTAAGAGAGTGTCGCGTCTTATATAATAGCCTAGATTGCAAGCTATATACGCGCTTCTTTTAACGCTGATAGTTTATTATATAATTAAGGCATTACGTTATACTATTGCTAATAGTATATTTTAGTAGGGTCTTAGCAAAGTGTCTAACTTAATACAGTGTCTAACTCGAGTGCAAAGTACATTATATATTATAGGCAATTTAGTTTTTAAAGATAACGTAGTTATTTATTATTATTATTATTATTTATTATTTAGGAATATTTAGGGCGGTCTCTTAATAGACTAGAGGAATCTCTTTTAGTAGATCTAGGTGCAACCTATTAAACTAAAGTATAAAGTCTTATAGAAGTAACTAATAGAAGTTTCTACTACTTACACTATAACTAGTAGTTAGTAAACTTAGAATTCCAGCCTCTCTAAATAGGCCTTAGTAGTGTCTTAATTCTACTAGCGTAAAGTAGTACTACTACTTCTATAACTTAGAGTAATCTCTCTTAATAGACTATAGTGGCGCAACCTATTAAACTAGTCTTTTATAGGAGTAATTAACTAGATTTCTTACCCTTATATAATAAGTAGAGGAGAGACTTAAAAGTAGCCTTTCTTAATAAACCTTAGCGTAGTATAATAATTGCCTAGTACTAAAGTATCTAATAAACTTCTAGCCTAATCTAGTAAGCAATAGCCTAACTCACCTTAGCACAGTATAATAACTGCCTAAAACTTCTAGCCTAACCTAATAAGCTTAGCATAGTATAATAGTTGCCTAGCACTAAAGTAACTAATAAACTTCTAGCCTAATCTAGTAAGTAATAGTCTAACCTATCTTAGCATAGTGTAATAACTACCTAAAACTTTTAGCCTAACCTAGTAAGCTTAGCGTAGTGTAATAGCTACCTAGCACTAAAGTAACTAATATACTTTTAGCCTAATCTAGTAAGCTAAAACTTCTACTAATTTAACCACCTATAGGCAGCGTCTTAAAGAAAAAATAAATATTATATTACTATCTACAGCTAAATAAAAAGAGTTAGTTTTAGAATAATATAAGGGCGGTACACAGCCTTACAGAGCTAACCTATTAGAGATAGCTAGAATAGTTAAAAGAGCTAGTTAAATTAATACTATTCTAAGACAGTAGATAAGAAAGGAACGTAGGGGGCCCTTTCTTATATAGAGAGTAGCGTAGGGCATAGATCTATGCTAACTACTACGCTAACACTAACTAGAAAAGGCGTCTTTAGAAAGGTAAAAAGCGCAAATAGAAGAAATAGAGTGTAAAGGAAAGGTAATAGGGCGTGCTTACTAGGTAGGCTAGTAAGAACCATTATAATACACACTTTTTAGCTAGAGTTTTATAGGCGTAAAAGTAAGGCGTATTAACTCTTTAAGTATATACAAATTTAATATAGTAGGAGTAGTAGAGTAGAGGATATAATAGGCAAGTAGCAATACTAAGAAGTAGTTAAACCTATAGTGCGGACTTGTAGAGAGCTATAGTAGCAATAAGTATTGCTGCCTATAAGCAAGTTAACGCGTTATATATACTTATAGTATATAAGTATAAAGTAGTTACTAATATGTGCATAGGCATAGTATGCTAAACTAATATTATATAATTAATAACTAAGCGTACATTATATATAATTACTATAGCTGGCTAACGTCTCTCTTAGTAAGAATAGCCTAACAAAAAATATAAAAAAATATTTAGATTCTAATTATACTATTAATTTATATATAGTATAATAACCTCTATAGTGCCTTTATACTATAGTAGTAATTATTAAGCTATAGCTTAACTATCTAAAATTTAGTCTATTTCTAGGGCGTTACTAATAATAATACCTATTAACTAATATAGTAAAAAAGCTCTTTTATATCTTTAAATACTTTATATATTAAGAGTATAAAAATCTTTTCTAAAGTGTTATTAATATAACTAATACTAATAATAATAATAGGTAGAATAAAAGATAAAGAATAGCTACTACCTTATTTATAATAGTATATAGGTTATATCTTATATAATATTAGCCCCTTAGCACTAATATAATAGTCTCTAGAAAAATAACTTACTTATAAGTAATAAAGCTTTTTATAATAACTTACAAGCTTACTAAGCTTTATATATAATAACTGTTAAAGTAATTATAAAAGTAGCTTACTAATAAGCAAAGCCAGTTATTATAATAACTATAAACTTAGCTTACTTAAATAAGCTACTTATAACTATTTATTGTTAGCTTATTAAATACCTTTTTAACCATGTTTTAGTTTTAGGTTTAAGTAAATTAAGATAGAAGATTATTATATACTATATATAGCACCTAATTCTAATTAAAGACTAACTTTAAATACTACCTAATAATGCAATAATAGTTTAAACTTACTTATACTTCCTAATATCTATAAGCTTCTAGTCCTAATATAAGGTTTACTTACGCTATATATAGTCTACTTAGATTATTACTAATAGTATTATTAACTATCTATACTTACACACTACTTATGCGATGTACTTACTTAGATAAGCTAACGTAGTAGGAATAGCTAAGAGAATTTTATAAATCTATATAACACTTTTACTACACTAGAGCTTATTAATAAAAACTATTAAATAAATACTCTATAGCTAGCTGTATAGACATCGAATTCTAATCCTCTATACTAGCAAGCATAGAGGGTGTACGGGGCGATCGTACGAGAAAAAGGAAATAACATAATAGAACAACTTAGTATTAATTACTTGTCTCTAGAGAAGGTGCGAATAGAAAGGAGAAGATTATATAGCGCATAGGCTATAACGCACAGGCATTACATAATCCCTATATAATACTATTATATAATAATATTAAAATCTTAATACTCTTAGGTGTCCTTGCCTATATAGTATATAGATACTAGCAACTTTTTATTTTTAAGGTTACTATTGGTAGTTCTCCCTTTCTCTATACAAACTATCTACTTGCTAATATTTACCCTATTTATTTATTATTCCCCTGTCTATATGTCTCCTACTCTAGCTAGTTTACTCTAGTTAATAAAAAGATTCTATTAAGTAACTATTTATTATACTTTGCTGCCATTTATTAGAGGCGCGATTAGGCTTATTAGTAGTAGAGTAGTAGTTTAGCTAATAGCGGTTAAGAGTAAGATTGTGCAGTTAATAATAAGATTCCGGCAATAATATATTATTTATACAAAGTTCTTTTTACTTAGTTTATTTCTTATATAATAGGTAGACCTAGTTATCTTATCTATTTAGATAGCGATGTTAGGCAATTATGCAACGTTAAATAAGGGGAAGATAAATGCTAATAAGGGGTAGGAATTAAGACTCTGGACATAAGGAAGAGGCATATAAGGTAGGCTTTTCTCTCTCTATTCTTTTCTCTCTCTATTCTTTTCTCTCTCTATTCTTTTCTCTCTCTATTCTTTTCTCTCTTATTCTCTACTTAAATATCTCTCTGTACGTATTACTTCTCCCTAGCTCTTTTCTTTTTCTGTTAAGCTAATTTCCTATTTTATATAGTGCTAAATTGTGTCTCTTATTATATAATATCTTATCTCTATATAATGCTAACTTAGTATAAATAATAGCGCTTGTACTAGTGGGTCTTAACTAGCTAGGCCTCCCTAGCTTTAATACTACTATAGTGGCTTTTCTAGGCAAAAGAATGCATATTACCCTCCTAACTAGTTCCTAGGCAAACTATACGTTTATCTAGGGCATTTCTATTAATATAAGTTTCTCTATTCTTTGCTTTTATATAGATACTAACTATAGAAAATTGGCTAAGAAGTTGCATATTATATATCTGCCTTTGTATAATATTAATATTATTTTTATAGCTAGTATAGATCTGCGTCTATAGATTGCTAAGGTTATTTAGCGCAAGGGCTACTTTTGCGCGCTTCTTATCTAGTTGCGTAGTGTTCTTAGGGGCACTATATACGCTTACCGCTATAGCAGTAACTTTAGCCCTAGGCCCTTTACTAAGTATTATATAATAGTAAACTTTTAGGCAGAATTGTGCAGTTCTTGCGTGTGGTAAAGCTATAGTACTAGGTGCAATTATCGCATAGGATAGGACTAGATAGTAGGATAGATACTTCTAGATATTATCTATAAGTACTAAAATAAAAAACTCTTCTCTAAATAAATATGTGCTATGTCTCTTCTCTTTATGTACGAATAAATAAATAGAAAAAAGCGCATTTTTAAGTAATGTATGTGTGTAAAAAAATTAAATAAATATATTATATAAAAGAATAAATAAACAATAAGAAAATAGTCCTATATAGAGACTAGGAAGAGCTCGCACAGGCGGGCTTAAGGTAATCTACTAATGCTTTAATAGTAATTGTTAAGGTGTTACTAGAGATTAAAGACTCTAGAGCCTAGTTTAGGGCCTTCTTTATATAGGCATTAGCAAGGTTGTCCTTTCTATTAATCTATCTAATTTTAGAGATTTCGTGATACTTGTACAATTTGCGGAGTGATATAATATTAATTATAAGGCGCTTCTTATTTGTAATTTCCAGTTATATAAGGCAGTTATAGAGAGACTTTGAATCTGTACAGATAACTATAGAAATTAGTAGTAGACTAAGTATATATATAATCTTCTAGAGGGTTATGCTAATAGTAATAGTATTATTAAACTCTCCTACTATACTATATAGCTTACTAGTAAGAATGCTTCTTATTACTCTCTTGTACTTAGTTAAATTCTAGTGTATAATATTTGCTAAGATCTTAAAGTTATTACTATTACCTATATAATACTTATTGCCTAGAGCAATTAGGAATTCTAGCAATAAGCTTAGGTTCTTATTATTAGTAAATAAGCTATTAGTAAAGATAAACAGCTTTGCGCATTAAAGATCTAATAGTGTAAAGGTAAGACTATGCTTACTATTATTAATCTACTATTAGATTTGTGTGTTTAATGCCTTAATGTCTTTATATAAGAGTAATATAGTCTAAGCGGCAATAGATAAATTAAATGCGGCTTCTAGTTAGCACACAGATATAATATAGGCGCCTTTTACACACTGTTCTATATACCTCTAAGTAGCACTCTTATCTTTAGGGTTAATTGTACAAAGGTCCTTTGCTTACCCTTTCTATATAAGAACTATAGTGTTATATACAAGCTAAATTCTTCTACTATTAAACTTAATAGGTTAGTCTTTAGTAAGAACAGTCTTATTCTTTGTATAGAAGGCTGCTTTCTTTAGCTCTTCTTCTTTTCTTTGTGCAAAGTTCTTATTAATAATACTAAGAGTGTTATTTGTCTAAAGACTAGTAATCCTACAGGTATACTTTCCTTTATTAGTAATAAGTAGATATAGATTATATAACAAAGTTGTTATACTAAGTTTCTCTTTATAATAGTTATAATAGGTCTTAAACTAGTAAAGACCTAATTTAGCTACACTATAGAGTAGTTATATAATATAGAAGATTGTGTCTTATAAAAAGTTTGTGCGTAGTTTCTTGGGTAGTCTAGTATAAAACGTGTAGTTTAGTTTATTAGTAGACTAAATATAGGCGTAGGTAATATCTTATAGTTTAAAATATATTTTATATATTGCCTAAAGGCTTGCTTCTAATATAGGGAGTAGGCGCTAGCTTATTCTTTAGATAGTAGGTAATTAGGTAAGGGTTTTATCCTTCTTCTTATTAGAGTGGCTAGTAAACACAAGGTGGGATTTCTTATATAGTTAGGTAGTCTTGCCCTTAACTTCTTATATAAGGCAGAGGTTAAAGATTCTACCCTTTTGCTTAGATAGGTTAAAGAGAAGAATTTTAAATATGCTATTAGTAATTAGAGCGTTTATCTCTATATAGTCTAACTCTTTAAAAGGTGCTCTAGGTATAGTAATTTTATCTTCTACACAGAGCTTTAGAGACAGTTCCTAATTACTTGTCTCTTTTTAGGAAAGGAATACAGTATTCTTTCTTAGGCAGCCTCTCTTCCTCTTCTCTAAAGGATTCCTTTATATAGGGGTAATATTATTTACTTTATATAATAGTAGAAGAGTGTAATCTTCTATATAATAGTATAGCTTAACTTGCGTATAGCAAAACTTTACTAGACTATTCCTTAGGTTAAGAATTATATCTCTATTCTTAATATCCTTAATCTTATATAGGCCTATCTATCTATCTTTCTCTCTCTAGACTATAATCTTAGATCTAAGTAGGAGCTTAAGGGCTTTGTACGCTGCTAATAGACTATTATAGGTATTTAGTGCATAATTAATATTAGTCTTATCTCTTTTCTTCTATAATATCTTTATTGCCTTTTGTATAGTATTTGTACGTGTAATAATATTAGGCAATAGAAAAGAATCTATACTAATCCTAGAATATGCGCCAAAGACTAGCAGTGTAGGTACAAGACTATCTAGGCCTATAGTGTTATTAATAGCTTTAATAGCTATCTAGAGGATGTCCTCCTTATCTATATAATCTCCTAGTTTAGCCTTAAGAATATTAAAGACTCTGTAGAGAGGTGCGTATAAACACTTAACCTTCTCTATTGCCTAATATGCTTCTATAGGCATTTGTATATAGGTTGCGCTAATAATCTTTGCGTAGTTCCTAAACTTATCTAATATAAAGTTTATATCTAGATTATATATAATATAGTTAGGTGGACCTTAGTAGACATTAATGTAGCATCTATAGAGGGCTTCCTATGCATCTTTTATAGACATTAATTTTAAGAAGATTATAGCTTAAAATAATATGTCTGCATCTATAATATATAGTGCGTCCCTAGTTCTAATATGTATAATATTAATAATAATGTTATAGTTAAAGTAAGTGTTATTCTTAATAGTAAACTTAAAGCGACGCGGGGCTTACTTATATAATTAGCAGTAGTAGTAAAACTTTTAAATTTTATTTAGTATAGTAGTATCTACTTTATAGCTAGTGTTAGTAAGTATCTTCTAAAGTCTTTCTATATAAGGATGTCTAAATTATTAATAAAGGCGATAGAGTTCTTATTTAGTAAAGAAGGACATAGTTTCTTTCTTACTAATATTAAAGAAAGGGTATTCCTATTTGCGTACAATAGGTATAGTTATGCTGTCCTTTTATATAATAATATTTAGAATATTATTAAAGTAGGCACTTAGCTTATTAGCATCTACTAGTAATAGTAGAAATAGTGTTAGAGTGTCTAGGATATAGTAGGTAACCATTTTTATTAAATTCGTAATTTGTACAGTTTCTAGAGATTCTTATAGGTTCTAACCTCTAAAGCTAATATTAGTATTACTAGGTGTCTAATAAATCTTTATATAGGGGTTCTCTTATATATATGCCTCTAGTTGTACTTTGCTAATAGTGAAAATCCTTACTATCTTTATATCCTATAGTTTACCTTAGTATGTTGTATAGTATTAATTTTTAAGAATAAACTATTTTACACACCTCTCTAGCTCTATCTTATAGATGTGTTCGCCAGTTATATAGTAAAGATAGGTAGTAGTAGTTAGGTAGGACACTTAATTGTTGCTACAGTAGAGTGACACAAAAAAAGCGCCTAGTAAAAAGATATCTTTTTAAAAGTTATATAACTAGGTGAGTTTTAATACTATGTAAATAAAAAGTATACCGTTTTAGGGAGAGGGTTTAGGAGATTTAGTATAGGAGGTTAGTAAGAGCTTAGTAATCAGCGCTAACTAGAGGTATCTTAGTAAAGTTAAGGGAATTTTTCTTAAAAGTTTAACCCTATATAACTTTGTTTTCTATGTAGATAAAATTCAATAACTTATATATATTATAGTTTAGTCTATAAGGACTATATAACCTAATTTTTATTATAGGTTTATTCATAGAAATAATAATTATAACGAAAAAGATAAAGATTAATTAAAATTAAATAATTAGATAGAACTAGTACTTAGTATACCATCCTTTAGCCTCTATAACGTCATTATAACGCTTAGGCAAAGATAGTATACAATGATCTATAGTCTCCTGTGGAATTAAATCCCACTCCTCTTGTATAGCTCTTTTAAAGGCTTCTACACTGGATTTACTAGTGCCAAAGCCTAAAGAAGCCCTATTTCTTTTTCCTAGCCTATGTTTTAATAGACTCCAAACGTTTTCTATAGCATTTAAGTCTAGTGAATAGGGTGGATGCCTAAAAACAAAGACTTTATTCCTAGAAAACCACCTTTTCACCTGTGGAGTTCCGTGGATCTTCGAATTGTCCTGTTGAAATTTTCAGCCTAGTTATAATTAGTATAAAGAATAAGATTATAAAATATATAATATATATATATATATTATATATTAAAAGAAAAAAGAAAAAGAAGAGAAAGGAGTACTTTACTTATCTCTTTTTAAAAGAGGTTTTAAGATAGGATTTAAACACTCCTGTATATATCTAATATTATTAAAGGTTCTAGTTTTAATAGGGTCCCTTAAAAACACTAGTTTAGAACGTCCTCCTATCCAAATACAGCCCCAGACTGAGATAGAAATATCTCGCGCTTTTAGTGAACTAGTACTAGCTCAAAAAAAGGATATAATAAAAGTAAAATAGCCTAATTATAGAGAAAAGAGGGCTCTATAATTTTGGAAATTAAAAGAAATTAATAACTTACTAGTTGTTTGGTTTTTGCGCTATTCAGGCCTAATTTTCGATTTTTCCCTTTTTCTTATATATTCTTGCCTATTACTATGCCCCCTTTGGATAGTAGACTCGTCAGAAAATATAACTTTAGCAAAGTTAATATTTTCTAGCTCCTTAACTATCTCTTTAGCCCAGAATTCTCTTCTTTTAGCTCTTTCTTTAGTTAAATAGGTCTTTTTCTTAGAGACGTTAAAAGAATAGTCTTCTCCTTTTAAAACTCTCTGTAACGTCCTCTTAGTAAAGCCAAAACTATTCTCTTCTAATAGCCTCTTATTTGTCTTCTTAGGGCTTTTAGTTAAATCTCTATTAATAACTCTTTTCTCTCTAGAAGTAACCTTAGTTACTCTCCCTTATTTTTCTTATTAATACGTCTAATAGCAGTCTTAATAGATTGTAGAGGCTTATTAAGGGTAGTAGCAATAGTAGAATTAGAAGTATTTGCTTTTTTAAGTAAAGAAACTTGACTTTCGAGTTTTGATAATTTTGGCTCCATTCGAGGAAATACAAAAGAGAAAATTTACTAGACAAAAGATATTATATTATACTATAATCTTAGTAAGAAATCATGTGATTTAATTAACTTTTAAAATCACGTGATTTTTTAACCTTAAATAATTTCTTAATCAAGTTATATAAGTACTCCGAAATTTTGCTTACATAATCTACACTAGGCCTAGAATAGCTAGTAAAAACATTAGCCTAGTAACATACTAAATAAAAAAGTCATAACGCCTTAAAAATTGACTTTTTAGAAACACTAAGTTTAGAGATAGATACCTTAAGGACCCTGCTTAGTAAGCACGTAACTAGTACCCAATCTTAATTTCCTGTATTTCCTCTTTAAAACCGTATACTTTTTATTTACATAGTATTAAAACTCATTTAGTTATATAACTTTTGAAAAGATATCTTATTACTAGGCGCTTTTTTTGTGTCACCCTACTGTATTCATATTATCTTTACTCTGCTTCTCTTCTTTATGCAAAGCAGGTTCCTTATTATTATACCCTTCTATATTCTAAATATAGGACTAAATAGTTTTATACAAAGGCGTTTTATTATTATACTCTTTATAGAAGGTAATATACTACCTTATTACGCAGATACGCTTATTGCGTAAATAGTTAAAAGACTAACAACCTTTTTTATAGCACACAAAACACTTCTTTAGTCTTATATAAATATTGTTTAATTAGAATCTAAATCGCGATAATAATAGTATAAATTGTCTACGAAATCCTTATCTATAAGGGACTAGTAGCCTGCCTCTTTATACAGAAAAGTTATATTTGCAATTAGTATAGTATATATTAGTCTCTTATAAGTGCTAATTAGATTAGTAATTAATTGCAACTTAGATTAACGCACAGAGATTAGCAAATAGAGCTTTATAGGCAGGCTTAGGGGTGAATATAGCCTACTCTAGCTCTAGGTATCTATGGCATACTTATATAATAGTAGTATAGAAAGGAATTTCTCTAGTAAAGTTCGCACCTAATACTCTCTATGCGAGGGTAAGCCTATTAATTATTGCCTTTAGGACTTTATACAGACTCTTATTAGAGTTCTTATACTAGTATTATGCGAAAGTTATTATAGTCTAGTCTATTTAATACTAATTATAGTTAATAGTAGTGTTAAAGTAACTATTAAGTGCTTTGTACAAGCACTTCTACAATTATTTAGGACAGATAGTATAGAGGTAATATTGTGCCGCACAGCTAGTAAGAATATCTAGAAAGATATCTAGGTATTAATCCTTAGCAATATCTAGACGTCTATATAGATCTATAAAGATCCTAGTCTTATCTACTAAAATGTTATATAGAGCTCTAGTATAGTTGTTATCTTTATTCCATGTCTTTTAAAATTAGATTATCTTATTAGCTAGAATTCTCTAAGAAGGTAGGTTATGTTTAGGTAGAAGCTTATATAGATTAAATTATAGCATAGGCTTAGTCTGTGTAAATTAGTATAGTGCCTATAATTTGCGTTTAACTAGTAGTGGCTCTATTTTATATAGCGTTTAATAATTATAAGTAAGTGGGCAAAATAGTAGTTAGGTACTATATATAAAGAGTAGTAGTTTATTTAGTTATTTGTATAAATAGAATTATCTTTAATACTTATATAAAGGTTTCCTTAAGATGTCTATAGGGACCTGCAGCTATATAGGTGCCTATAGTGGCAGCGGTTTATTCTATTTAGGTTTATATAATTGCCTAACTAGCTTAGATATCTTTAAGATTAGCTTTAGTATTTGTATATAAGGAGTTAAGCGAGCTAGTAAAGGTAGTATTGTTAGGGATTCCTGAGGTGCGGCGCGCCCGGCGGAAGGTTCCGCCGAGCCCCGAAACCTTACCCGATTAGGCATTAGCGCCTCGGCTACGTGTGGGTATATAAGGCAGCTGTTAACAGTCTTTATACGCCACCTCGATATCTTAGTAAAATTAACTTCTTGATTTCAACCTTTGATGCCTTGAGTAATCCCTTACAGTATTGTATAAGTAGTATTTGCATTGCCTTAGGCTACTTTGTATAGTTTGCTAGTATTTATAGCTCTAGTATATATTCTTAGCTTAATACCCTTTTCTCTTAAGACTACTATAAGCTCTCTCTTATACGTACAGCCTAACTCTAAAAAATAGTATTCTTTCTATCCTTTAAAGTCTTCTTAGAATAACTCTAAGAAAGCTGTCCCTTTCTAGTATAACGTATAATACTTAGTAATAGTATATGCCGCGTACAATTGCATTTCTAACTAAGAAGGATTATTTACTATATTAATCTTATTATTCTAATATATAGGTCTTATTCCCTTACGTAGTATTTTCTCTAATATTCCTATTTCTTTAATATACTAATTGTATAGTT
The DNA here is from genome assembly GCA_014281115.1 of Laburnicola sp. R22_1. NCBI lineage: Eukaryota > Fungi > Ascomycota > Dothideomycetes > Pleosporales > Didymosphaeriaceae > Laburnicola > Laburnicola sp. R22_1. The sequence goes on from JACONQ010000015.1 coordinate 1,141,705, forward strand.
TAGTATACTTAGGCATATTAGTGTTATCTTATAAGGTAATAGGGACTTTATACGAGACGGTAAAGGCTTTTTATAAGGTGGTAGGGGTAGCTATTATATAACTAGTTTGTTTAATAGGTTAGTTATATAGAGGATTACGCTTTATTAGAGTTTATTATTATCTAACTATGTCTTTGTACAGTTACTAGTAGTGTGCTTAGTGCACTATCTTTTCTTAAATCTTATATTATCGTAATATCTACTTACTAACTTAATAAAAGAGTTAATTTGCTATTTTTATAAATAAGAATAGGTTTTGTACATCTTATATAATCGCTTCCTATATTTTATATAGTAGCGACATCTACTTACTAACTTTATAAAGGTTTAATCTACTATTCTCTTGCGTATAGAGGATAGGGTATAATAAAACAAATTATATAGCTAATAATATCTTATATAATTACTTTCTTTTGTTTTGTATAGTAGTGATATCTACTTACTAACTTTACAAAGTTTTTTTAGTCTGCTATTCTCTTACGTATAGAAGATAGAGTGTACGAAACAAATTATATAGCTAATAATAACTTATACGATCAGTCTTCACTCTTACTAATTTGTAGTTAAGAGTTAGTTAACTACTAATTAGTGTTAAATAGGTACTCTACAGCTAGCTATATAGATATTAAATTCTAATCCTCTATACTAGCAAGTGTAGAGAGTGTATAGGGCGATTATATAAGAAAAAGGAAATAACATAATAGAACAACTTAGTATTAATTACTTGTCTCTAGAGAGGGTGTAAATAAAAAGAAGAAGATCCTGCAGTATATAGACCGCAGCGCACAGGCATTATATAATCCCTATATAATGCTATTATGCGACAATATTAAAACCTTAACACCCTTAGGTGCCCTTACCCATATAGTGTATAGATAAAAACCTTATTATTTTTCTTTTTTATATCCTCTAGTAAAGGATTCTATTATTAATACGAAGTAATTATGACTACTAAAGTAGGAATTTAATCTTATAGTTCTTTACAAACTAGATAAGTCGCTAACCTAATTAGTATACTAGAACTACCTTATAAATAGTTAAGTATACCTGTTTTTTACACTAGATAAGTATCTAATAGATAGAATAAAACTCTAATATAGTTACCTTTCTTTTTATTAATATCTTAAAACGCTTTTCTGTGTATATAATAGTAGAAGGAATATCTACTATTATCATAATATTTTTATTAGAAACCCCTTAGTTGCAAAAAGAAAAACTATATAGTTACCTTTAGGGTACTTATAGTAGAATTTATTACTAATTTATTAATTAGTAGGTTAACTAGTATAGCGCCTTCTATTACTATTAAAGGCTACTTACTATATAATAGTATAAAACCTATATAAATATATAATATTAAGTTAGTAAATAGAAATACTAATACTAGTAAGTACTTACTTATAGTACTTATTAGTAAACGCCTACTTATAATACCTACCTATATAGATTATTAACACGTAAATAACTTTATTAACTTCTTTACTTACTTATATAACTTTTTATATAATAATTTATAATAGATATAAGCTAAAAAAACTAAGTATACTAATATAAAGCGCGTACTAGCACTATTTTTTAAGGTTAATAATAAGATAATATTAAATACGTAAAACTTTAAGACTAAAAGGCCTAGCTCTTTACTTAACTATAAAAATAGAAAACTTTTTTATATTATATAAATTATTAATAATATAGTGTATAAGTTTAACTTATCTAAAGAAATAAACTATCAATATAATATTTTCTATTTATAGCTACTACACCTATATAATAAGTAATTACTTAATAGTTAGATATATAATAAAAATAATATACTATTAGATAAATAGATAAATAAGAAGTATAAGGTAAAGACTATACTTATTTACTAGTTAAATAAGTTAAAAAAATTATATATGGCGTTAAATTAACTACCTAGGTGTAAGGGCGCCACTGAGACGCCTAATAGTTAATAAGGCAGAATAGGATAATATTAGAAGGTAAGTGGTAATGAGACGAATCGCTACCTGCTCTTATCTAAAGTAAGGAGGTTTTTATCTAAACCCCCACTAGGCCCAAAGAAGACATAAGTTCCTATTTAGTTACCTAAGCGACAAGGAGGCCTTATAATATTCTCCTTCTAGAATTAACCTAACTCGGGTTGCCCTAGAAGATTAAAACGTATAATATCCTATTATCTTCGCTTAAAAAATAAATAATCGCTAGTCTTATAACTATATAGCAATAATTATTATTGTGTTGGGCGCTATTACGCCATTAAGGTGCTCTAGAGCACCTAACTAATTTGGAAGCCAAAGGTGCCGTTAAGCGAGGCTTGGCGTAGTTGTTTTGGTTTTTGCCTACCCTTGTACCACCCTTACTCCTCGCGCCTCCACTAGTTAATTTAGTATGTACTATCCTACTCTTATTGTCCTAATACGTCCTAATGTCCCTTTTTATAGTAAGATGGCTCTTAAGAAGACGCTTACTATATAGTAGGCAGAGTTAGCTTGTAATTAACTCGCTAATACTAATCCGTGTGTTTATTATATTAAACTTATCTATAAGAGGAATCTACTCTACACATGCCACTTTCCAAATACTAAACTCGTCCTATTAATCTAAATTAATAGTGTTTAGCTGTCTAGGTATAGTAATTGCTTAATTTAGAACAAATACTACCTTATAGTAATATATACCTATATTAGGCGCCATTATATCGCTAACTAAGACAATATAGGTCCCTATTAACTTTAACGCTAAGCTTACTAGTCTTGTGGCTACTTAGGCTCTTCTTTATAGTAGTAATTCTAATAAGAATAAGAAACGCGTCTGCGAGGCTACTAAGAGGCTTATAAACTATATTAAGTGGGTACAATTATCCTTATGGCGCTTTCTATTAACTAATTACTTCTTAGCTTGTTTAAGCCCTATGCACAGAATCTCGGTGTCTATAATAGTAGCAATGTCTATTAATTAACCTATTACTTTACTAAGAAGCGCGCTTATACTAATATAAAGTGCAAGACTAAGTAATATTACTATAAGAAGGCTATTAACCGCGCAACCTATAAGAGTGGAACCCCAAAGCAAGACAAGGTCTGTAATTCCGCCTTTTATCCCACTATATTGTATACTAACGTAGTTGTAGAACAAATACAAACTAACGTATTATTAGAAGTTTTAGGGTAACAGTAAGAGTTCCACTTGCGGCCATAGTTGCGAATAGTGCCTTTCTAGCTTCTTAGCAGTGCTTTTGGCCTCTTTAGGGGCCTTAGACTAATGTGTGTGTATAAGGGGGACCTCTGGGGCCATTATGCCTTAGTGTCCCCAGGAGTAACGGCTTCCTATAATATAGGAGTCTGTTAGGACTTAAATAGCGCCTTCTAGCAGGCGGCAACGCCCTAAAATATCTCAAACTCAGAATCTTAGAATATTCTCTTCTTTTGGCTCTAAGTAAAGTGTAATATGCTCTTATAGTCCTTTATAGTCCTTTTTAACTAACCCCTAGAGATACTATAATCTTTCTAAGTTTATATTACCTTTACGACACCTTGCGCTATTAAACACCTCTATAATTATAGTAAAAAAACCCTCTATAGGGAAAAAATAGGTAAAGATAGTAAGTATACTTCCTATAGTAGTTCTCTAACTATATAGTTAACCTAAGTCTAATCTCTTATCCATAGAAGAAAGGAATTAAAACTCCCTATTAAAATTCCCTAAGGAGGTTCTTTTATTCTTCTTCTATAGTCGTTTAACCCAAACGAGAGCCTCTTTGCCAGCATCCTAGAATATTCTTCTTTTTTTAGAATTCTTTAATAGCGTTAGCACTTATATTAGTATCTAGCTTCTATAAGTTTTCTTCTTCTAAGTAATCTTCCTATTTAATAAGGTATTTCTAGATTCTAACTAATAACTGCCTACTCTCTAGCACCTTCTCTACGTAATATACGTTATTACTAAACATGTGTAGGGTATCTATAATTAGACCTACTTAAGACTTAATAGCTCTTCTTTGTTTATATAGCTCTAATAACAATATATAGAAGTCTAGGTATACGTTTAATTCTGGGAAGTTAACTTTATAGGCTCCTTTCCCCACAGGGTACTCGACTATGCCTAGTCTAATAAACTTCCAATTAAGTTTGCGCTTAGGTCGTGTAGAGTTTAGATATCTAGTAGATATAAACACTTAATCCCCTAGTTTAAGACTAAGATGCTTTCTCTTCTTATTAGTGTACTTCTTCTAGTACTTATTCGCCACTACAATTTTTATTCTATATTAAGCCTATAGTATAATAACTCTTGCTGCAATTAACGCGCCTAGTAGCAATTCTCTGTCGCTAAGCGGTATTCCAGGCCATTCTAATGTACAAGGATCCGCTTTATAGTATACACAAAAAGAAGTTACTCTAGTTACTATATTTACGCTATTATTATACGCAAATTTCGTAATTAGTAACTACCTTGCCTAGTTATCCTATTCTAGATAGTAAAAATACTAAAGATACTACTTAAGCGTCTAATTCTGCCTTTTAGTTTGTCTGTCTATTTACAGGTAATAGGCTAATAATAATACCCTTATAGTGTTAAGGTAATAACAAAAAGAGTCCTAATAGTAAGAGTTTATTATTAGACCTCTATCTAATAAGATTGTCTTAGGAGTGCTATGTAACCTAATAACATACCGAATCTAGGCTTTCGCTAAGTCCTTCGCGTCCCAATCTATCCTAGTAGGTATATAATAAGTTATCTTTGTTAGATAGTCCACTATTTCTAGAATAGCATTATAGACTTGGCTAAGTGTTTGGCTAGAGGGTAAGTCTACAATAAAATTTAAGGTAACGTCCTCCTAAGAGCCATTTAGCATAGGCAAAGAATTTAAAAGACTATATAGTTAGTGTTAAGGTATAATAGACATCCTATACTTTAAATAGTTATAATAGTAGTTCTTAACTTCGCGTCACATTCCTTTCTATTAGAAATGCCTCCTTAACTTCTCTAACGTCTTTTTTGCCTTAAAATACCCACCTATAGGGCTATTATAGTATGTCTAGAGAGCTTTCGCCTTCTCCACACTTATTATAAGCACTTTAATTTTATTCTACTCTATTACGCCTTCTTTTAGCGACTCCTTGCCTAACTATTAGAACTAAGATTCTCCTAGAGCCTTAACTTTATCTTTAATCTCTAAGTTAAATTTAGAGCTAATTTCTATTAACGATATTAGCTCTTCTATAATTGCTCTCCTAGGTTCGCGCCTTCTTAGCCGCCTTCGTTCCTAGAGTGCCGCTTGTTAAAATCTTGTAATCGCACTAATTAATCGAGTAGTTAGTTTATTAAAAGTATTCCTACTTAACATTGTTCTCAAAGGCTCTATATAAGCCCTGTTTCCCTTCTCTACTAGGTGTTGCGTCTCGCTTATATAGTCAGGGTGTCTTAATAGTCTATCTACTAGATTTTCCTTCCCTGGCTAGTGAATAATAATAAAATTATACTCTACTAGCCTTTTATAGATTCTAACCTACTAGTAGTTTAATTTCTTTATGTTTATAAACTATTATAAGTTATTATAATCTGTAAGAATAATAAATAGAATACTTAATAAGTAGTATTGCTAATATTTAACACTTTTATTAATAGCTAGTAATTCCTTATCGTGTGTATTATATTAAAGTTGTGTGCTATCTAGCTTCTATAAAAAGAAACTAATAGGTTGCTATTATGGGGTTCCTTTAAATTTAGATATATTCTGGCTTAATATACTAGATATTGCGCTACCTAAGGCATCTACCTTAAGTCTTACCTCTCTATTAGACTTAAAGTGCACTAATATAGGCACCACTATAAATACGGCCTTTAACTCTTTAAAAGCTACTCTTGCCTACGTATCTAGGTGTAAGGGTTAGCTTTCCTCCCTTCTTTAAGCTTGCCTACTCTAGGCAGTACTAGACTCTTTCTAAGTAAGTTTAGTAAGGGGTAGAGCCACTCTTAAAAACCCTTTAATAAACATCTAGTAATAATTTATAAAACTAATAAACACTCTAATATTACGCACTATCTTAGAAAGTGGCCACTCTATAATTGTTTTTACACGGTCTTTATACACTCTAACTCTCTTTTAGCTAATAATATAGCCTAGATACTCTGTCTCTTTCTAATAAAACTCGCACTTACTAAGTTTAATATATAGTTTGGCCTTATATAGCCTTTAGAGGACTTCTTTTATATATTATTTATATTTCTCTTCGATATTAGAGAAGATAAGTATATTATCTAAATAGATAATATATATCACATTAATTAGTCCTATTAGGACTTTATTAATATGCTTCTAAAATGGTGCCAGAGTATTAGTTAAACCAAACGATATTATTAAGTACTTAAAGTATCTGTACTTCGTACGAAAAGCTGTCTTCTATTTATCGCCTTTCTTAATTCTTATTCTATAATATGCCTCTTAGATATTAAGCTTAGTAAAGAACTTCGCTTTTGCTAATCTTTCTAAGAACTTAGTAATTAAGAGTAACGCATAATAATTCTTAATAGTAATCTTATTAAGGCCGCGATAATCTACGCATAGCCTTAACGTACCATCCTTTTTCTTCGCGAATAGAATTAGTACTCTAGCTAGTAATCTTAAATATTATATTTAGCCTCTTCGCAAGTAATCTACGATATACTTACATAAGACACTTAGCTCGCCCTTAGATAAGTTGTAGAGGGGCTAATGGAGTGGTTATTTTCTAGGGAGAAGATTAATACTTAGGTTAGTTGTAGAGTGTTTCGTAAGCACTTCTAATTAATTACTATTCGCCATATTAGCGAACTCTTAGTATACCTATAGTATTATAGCCTCTACTAAGATTTTGAACGTCCTATCGCCTATATAGCTAATATAACACGCGTATAATTCCGCAGTTAAGTCTAATATTATTAAACTAAACTATTCCGCGTCTTTAAGGGCCACTTTGGCGTAGTTAGGCGCATTCTGCCCCAACTTTCCTTGGAATAATAATTAACCCATGCGAAAGTTGAGTTTTAGATTATATGTGGCAATCTATAGTAATCCTAAGTATATCTTGTACTTCCTTAGGTCTGCTACTATAAATAGGACCTAGTAGGTCTCTCTATAACCTCTAGTATCTACTAGATACACTTTGGCAGCTATAGATCTATATATAGTAATATTTGCACTATTTGCCGCCTCTACTATAAAGTCTAGTAAGAATATTACTATTAGATCTCTCTCCTTCGCAAAGCGAGCAGAGATTATGTTAAGTTTAGCGCCACTATTAACTAGTGCCTTAACTAAGCCTAAATCCCCTACTATAGCCTATACTATTATTGCAGTTAGCCTCTTTAGGTAAAGCATATTATAGAGCTTTCCAAGCTACTTATTCTTCTTATACTTAATAATTGCGGCTAACAAAATAGAGTCTAGTCCTGCCAGCTCTTGCCTTTTCCCACAGACTCTAATACATCCTTAGGATAGAAAGGTAGGTCTGGATTTTTCTCCTTCTTGCAATTAGGGGAGATGTGACCTCTCTCACCATAGTTCTAGCAAGTAACCTTTAGATTATCTTTATCCTTTTCCTTCCGTGTTAAGGTAGACTGTTTATAGTCCTTACGCTCCTTTCTGTCGCATTTGGCCGGCCTAGCTAACTTAGCGAGGGGCGTTATTAACTTAGGCCTCTTTAATAAGTTCTTAGACTTGCCTTTACTCTTAGCAGACCGCCCTTCCTCTTAGTAAAGGCGATTGGCAATCTCTTCCACCTCTATAAGAGTTTCCCTCTAAGAAGGTAAATAATGCAAAACTTCTCTACGCAGCTTATTATCTATAAAAGCTATAAATTTAGCTACCCTATAATGCTCGTTCTGCTCCTTAATTTTATCCCACAAATGGAGAAGGTAGTTAAGTAAGTCTATTAGAGACTAGCCTGCCCTTTAGCGGCAGTTCTTTATAGCCTTAAACGCTGTCTGCCGGCGTTCTAATAGAGTGCCCAGGGTATTAAGTATTCGTTCTGTTAACGTCTGCTAGGTAGGGGCCTATTTAGAGTCTATCTATTATTATTAGTTATAATACAATTTAAACTAGCTTTAAAGGTCTTTAGATAGGTACTGCCTACTAAAGGTAACCTTACAATCTTCTATAACAAAGCGAGAAGGCGCTTACAAGAAATAAAACTCGTAATTCCGCTTCTATTAGTTATAATCGCGATAATTCTTACGGTTATAGACGTATGGTGGGGATAGTCGCGGTAAGGTACTCTGTTTAGTGGCTACTAGGGACGATAAGACCACAGTAGCCACGCGTAGAATACTAGTAAGCTTATTAAGAGCTACTATATCGCTAGCTTTATAACGTTATTATATGTCTTTAATACGTTATATTTCCTATTGTTCCTATTTCTTACGCGCCTAGTCCTATAGTTCTGCAAGATAAGCCGCCCTTCTATTAGCTTCTATTATATTTAGCTCCTTCTAAGGGGCTTGCAAACTCTTAGGACCATTATTTATTTCTTGTTAGGTAGCTTCTCTAAGTTCTTCCACTTGTTCTCCTGCCTACCTAACAGCACTAGCTTGCTACTAAGTGTTCCTAGATAGGCCGCCTAACTCCTAGCTTGTAGAAGCAAGGCGTCTACTAGGTCCACGTGTTGCCATTATAGCAGCGAGAATCCTACCACTGCCTATAAGGGAGCGATTCGAATATAAGGGCGCTACTAGGACGTCTAATAGTTAATAAGGCAGAATAGGATAATATTAGAAGGTAAGTGGTAATAAGACAAATTGCTACCCACTCTTATCTAAAGTGAGGGGGTTTTTATCTAAACTCCCGCTAGGCCCAAAGGAGACATAAGTCCCCATTCGGCCACCTAAGCGATAAGGAGGCCTTACACTAGGGGTAGTATAACAAAGGCTTTTATCTTAAATAATATAATAAAAAAAGCAAAGCCTCCTACTTAGTAATTAAAAAAAAGTATAAAAAGGTAGTTATAAAAATGCGCGTTTAAACTACTAAGTAAGCTTAGTATTCTTAGCATAGTACTGCTCCTATAAGTAAAAATTTTATAAAGAGGCTACTTAGAACTTTAGTAGGAGAAGGATAAGACTTTAGCGTGGCCACGCTATAGTTATCTATCTCTATTCTTTACTATCCTAATTATCGCAAATAATACAAGTTAATATATTAATAGGTATAACGTAGTTTACTAGCGAGTGACTCACACTAGTAAGCGCGCCACCTTTGCTAAGACCCCACCAAATCATTTTATTTATTATTAGACTGCGTCGCAACACTACTTAAAAATATATACTAAGTTAATGCATCTAATTTAGATTCTTCCTCTTTAACTCCCTGGCAGGTTTGCGCATTATATCTAGGTTGCCTACAGATACCACAACGCTGTTAAGTTAATAGCCCTATTGCAGCGCGACTAGTACCTAATAACTATTTACCCTTCTTCTATCCACTAGCGTTCTTAGGAGTGGCTAGCTAAGATCTCTCTGCTACTGTAAGTGATCCCTAATACTAGATATACCTCCTTTTACGCGATTTTTGCCTTGTAGTCTTCTTAATTGTCTTGCGAAGGCCTGCAATTTTATCTAACACTAGTATCTAACTATGCATTGCACTTAGAGCGCCTTTTTTAAGCTTCTTAAGTACCTACATAGTTAAAGTTAGTAATAAATTAAAGTGATCTCTAATTCTCTTGCGAACTAGTGTTAATTACGCCTCAAATTCGCGTAGGTTACTTGGTATTTTAGACTCCTAGGTGGTAGGCTCTTTAATGGGCAGACTAGGTGTACGGATACAGATGTTAAGGTGCTACAATACCTCCTCTAGATTTAATAGGACTAGCCCAGCACCGCGAAAACTACTCTTAATTATCTCTGTAGAGAAAACCTTTAAAAACGCAGTTTTAAAGGCTAGGAGGAACTTAATCTTTGTAATATAGGTTATTAGCTAACGCGCTAAGCCCAAGATCTTAGCACTATATGCCTTCTTTAGCGAAGAGAAATAGCCCATATCTAACAGCTGCAGTAGGTGTAACAAATGTGGCGGCATATAGAGAGTAATAATCTTATATTCCTTATAGTAATCCTAGAACTTAATTAAGTTATAGCTCTTATAGCTGTTAATAACTAGCAGCTAATAGGTTCCTTTAGCGCGTTCCTTTGTATGCGCGTTAAAGTATTTTAACTACGCGATACTAAGTTTATTGTTTGTCTAGCTGTTCTCGCTAACAGCAATTACCTAATCGCTAGGAATTGACGCGTCTTTGTACCAGGTGGAGATGTGACGCTTGCCGGCGTAGATAATAAAGGGAGGGATTGCCCATCTAGCAGCGCAGATACCCTAGATCACCGTAATCCACTAGCGGTCGTCTGGCTGTATTAATTTAGGTTTCGCACGCCTCTCTAATGCTGTGACCACAAGCTAAGACCCTATAACCCCTATTAGGAAGCCTGATTTATTAAAGTTGTAAGTGTCCTTATCCGTAATGCCGTACTTGACTTTAATGCCCTCCACAAGCTTAAACCACGCGTTTATAACCTTAGGATCTTCCTATTATGCCCTCTAGTTGTTGTATAACTAAGACTAACGCGTTTTAACTTCACGTCTGCGCTTAATAAACCTGTCTGTCTAGTTAATGCTAATAGGTGGCTTTCCTCTCTATAAACGTAGTAAATTAGCCATTGTGCGTATTATAAGCTTTGTAGGAGGGAATCCACGCGTGTCCAGCTCGATTATACGATTAACAAGCGCCTGCTCCTTAAGGAGAGTAAAATTCTTTGATTTAGGTGGGTTATCGCGTCGTGCAGTCGTTCCGTTGCGTCTTTGATTAAGCGTTCTGCGATTAACGTTATACAGCCCTGCTGCTGCTCGCTCTGTAAGATTTGGGTCTTATTTGATAGCTCTAATAGCAATAAGTAACTAAGCTTTATTAGATGGCTTAGAAGACATAGTAGGTGGTTGTATTATAATAGTATTGTTAGTGATGGTGGGATCTTGGCAAAGGTGGCGCGCTTACTAGTGTGGGTCACTCGCTAGTAAACTATGTTATACTATTTCTTATAAGTAGAATAAAGGCAACACGTACTAGATACACTATTACTCTATTACTCTATTAAGGTTATTTTTAACAAATCTCCTATTATTACTATAGCTCTCTGCCCTACTATCTATTTAGATATTAATAGAGGCCTTGCTAATACTAAAGTACTTACTAACACTAAAAAGTATATACTAGAGTTCTACATAACTATTACCTAAATAATAACTATACTAGAGTTCTATTCTATCTTTAAGCTTGCCTAGCGTAAGGGATAGGTATACTTAACTATTTATAAGGCTATTCTTATCTACTAGTTAGGTTAGTAGCTAGTCTAGTTTACTAAAGATAAAATAATTATATTCCTATACTAGTAGACATAATTACTTCTTATTAGTAATAGAATCTAGTAAGGAAGGTAAAAGGTAAATAATAAAGTCTTTATTAATAAGCTATAAGATAGTAAGAGCGTTATATAAATCTGCAAGATCCTTCTAGCTATTATTACTATTATTACTATTAAGTTAGCTTATCTAAGCAAGTACGCCGCATAGTGGCACGAGCGTAGATAACTAATAATAGTAGTAGTACTAAGCTAGATATGCTATATATGCTATAAGTAAATCTTGTATAGATTAGAAGCTTATAGAGTATAGAGTTATTAAGGTGTCTTTATTAGTCGCAAAAAAAAACCAAACCATTAAGGTGTTTAAGGTTAGTCTTTAATTAGAATTAGGTGCGGTATATAGTAGTACATAATAACCTTCTATCTTAATCTACTTTAACCTTAAACTAAAGAAAAGGTTAAAAAAGGTGTTTGGTAAGCCGACCGAAAATTTATATATTTAATTATAGTGTTATAGAGTATAAAGTCTTATAGAATAGTTTTAAAAAGTTTATATAGAAGCCTTACTATAACCTACTTAATTACTCTTATTTTATTACTAGGTTTTATGCTAAAAACCTAAAGAAACTTACTATACTACTTAACTTTAATAACTTTATTATATATTAAGATATTATTATATATCTTACTACTATTCTTATTATAGACGCCTACTTAGATGCTTAGAAATAGATAGATATAGGTTTTAAGTTAGTAATAAATAGCACTCTTCTTAGAAACCCTCCCTATAGTAATTCTCTTAGTAGGACTATGTGTACTAAGTTATATAATAATAGTACTAATAATACTACTAATAATACTTCTAATAATACTTCTAATAATACTTCTAATAATACTTCTAATAATATTACTAATAATACTACTAATAATACTACTAATAATACTATTAATAACGCTACTAATAATATAACTCTAATAGATATTAATAATTTAGGTTAATAAATACTTATAAACTTTATAGATATTTATAGTAGTTTAATATAAATTACTTTGTGACGTTATTTTATCTACCTAGGGGTAGAACGACAAAGGCTTTTATCTTAAATAACATAATAAAAAAGCAGAGCCCCCTGCTTAGTAATTAAAAAAGGCATAAAAAGGTAATATAAAAAGATAAATTACTATAAAAATTAGAATAGTTAGAAATAAAGCGCAATAAAGCGCAATAGTATATAATTAAGTATAATAGTGTATAATAAAGCATAATAAAGTGTAATAAACTATAAAAGAATAATATAGTTATATGGAAATTAATATATAGTTAGAAGGATTTTAGTAGTAGTAAAGTTACTATTATAGAAAAAGAGGTAGTGTTACTAATCTAAAGTGTAGCTCTCTTACTTATATTATCTTTAGCTATTTCCTTTTAAAACTAATATAATTTTAAGTAAAGTTCTAAGTAAAGCTATATATATAGTCTGCCTATATACTTACCTTATATAGATATTACTACTCTCTTATATTTAGATTCTAATTATACTATTATTTTATATATAGTAGAATAACTCCTATAGTGTCCTTATATTATAATATTAATTTTTATTTTTAGCACTATTTTACTAAAGCTACTTTTCGCTTTTACTATTATTAAATAAACTATTATTATATTTACTTTAACTACTTTATTATATAAATGGATATCGGCTTACTAAACACCTTTTTTAACCTTTTTTTTAGTTTAAGATTAAAGTATATTAAGATGGAAGGTTATATATACTATGGTCGGCTTACCGAATACCTTTTTTAACCTTTTTTTAGTTTAAGGTTAAAGTAGATTAAGATAGAAGGTTATATTAAATATCTTCGTCGTGTAAAGATTCTAACTAAGGTCGAGTCCGTACTATACACAGAGAGGAGTAAAATAGGAGGCACTAAAACCTATTACCTAGCATATAGTAGTAGTAACAAAATATATACAAAATAACGATAATTTTATTATTAACTTTCTTTACGGCAGCATTATTAATAGTAGTTAATAGACAGTCTATTATTTGGCATAACTAAGTCATATATTATTTCTTAACTAATAGACTGTTAGAGAGCTGTAGTAGACTATAGAGTTGCAACCGCGAGAGTAGTGTGGGGCGATGGGACGCTTAATTATAGTTTAGTTATCGCGTTCGCGACCTAGCAGCTATAGCGCAACTATGGTTTGCTGTATGCACAGCGTATAAAGTCTGCCTACTTTTGCGATATTAGCGACGCCTAGTACACTAAATTTTATCTTTAATATACAACTACTACTACTGTCTTTTAAATTTAGCTTTTTATCTATTATGTCTAGTGATATAATAATATTCTAGTAGCCTAACTACACTACTTCTTCTATATAGAGCAGCATAACTATGGTAGAGTTCTAAGAGTATATAGAGGATTGGCTAGGCAAAGTTAAGAACAATTCCTAGAGATTTAGCAATCTTATACGGCAAGCAGGATTGTTAGAGGGGCCTCTTAATCTTAACATCTTTAACAACACTTAGCCCTAGCTATTTAGACCCTATTAGCTAGTTCTATAACTTTGGATCCTAGAGTACAAAGCACTCCTTTAGTACCTAGATAGAGAGTTAGGTTGGGCGTTTATACTACAATAATAGGATAAAGTAGAGACGTTACTAGAGAAGCTTAAAGGATAGAAGATTATATATACTATGTAGAGCACTTAATTCTAATTAAAAAATAACTTTAAATATGTAATAATATAACAATAGTTTAAACTTTAAACTTACTCGCACCTTGCCTACACCCTATAAGCTTCTAACCTATATAAGATTTACTTATAGAGTATATAGCACACTTAGCTTATTATTATTACTATTATTAGTTATTTACGCTTGCGCTACTATATAGCGTACTTGCTTAGATAAGCTAACTTAATAGTGTTAATAGCTAGAAGAATCTTATAGATTTATATAACGCTCTTACTATACTAGAGCTAAACTCCTTTTTATTAAATACCTTAAAACGCTTTTCTGTATTCATAATAGTAGGAGGAATAATTGCTATTATTATAATATTTTTATTAGAAACCCCTTAGTCGTAAAAGAAAACCCCAAACTATACTAGAGCTTATTAATAAAGACCTTATTGTTCTCTTTTTACGTTCTCTACTAGAGGATTCTAGTACTAATAAGAAGTAATTGCGTCTACTAAAATAAGAATATAGTGCTACTATTCTTTATAAACTAGACTAGCTACTAGCTTAGCTAGTATATAAGAATAGCTTTATAAATAGTTAAGTATATCTATTTCTTACACTAAATAAGTATTTTATAAATAGAATAGAACTCTAGGATAGCTATATTAGTAGTAGTAGTATAAAACTATAGCGTGTATTCTTTAGTAATAATAAGTACTTTTTTAGAAATAATATTAATGCCTAAATAGATAGTAAAGCATAGAGAGATAGTAGGAAATTTATTAAAAATAACCTTTACGTGGTAATAGAGCGATAGTGTATCTAGTATATATTATCTTTATTCTACTTATAAGAAATAGTATATACCTATTAATATAGTAAATATTAACTTATATTATTTATAACAATCTAGATAGTAGGTTTATAATAATTAGAATAGTAGAGGAAGAATAGCTTATAGTATTACTATGCTAAAGTTTTATTCCTCTTCTAAAGTTTTAACTATAGCTTCTTTATAAAAACTTTATATATAGAAGCTTTACGCTAAGACTACTAAGCTTGCTTAGTAGTTTAAACACGCTTTTTTTTATTTACCTTTTTACGCTCTTTTTAATTACTAAGCAGGGGGCTCTACTTTTTTATTATATTATTTAAAATAAAAGCCTTTGTCGTTCTACCTCTAGATAGATAAATTAACGCCACACACATATATATACTATATACGACACTTTATTCTAATTAAAAACTAATCTTAAATATCTAATAATATAATAATAGTGTAAACTTTAAACTTATTTACATCTTACCTACGCTCTATAAGCTTCTAGCCTATATAAGATTTACTTATAGTGTATATAGTATACCTAGCTTATTACTACTACTATTATTAGTTATTTATACTTACGCTACTATATAGCATACTTGCTTAGATAAACTAACTTAATAGTGTTAATAGCTAAAAGAATCTTATAAATCTATATAGTACTCTTACTATATTAGAGCTTATTAATAAAGACTTTATTCTTCTTCTTTTGCGTCCTCTACTAGAGGATTCTAGTACTAATAAAAAGTAATTATGTTTACTAAAGTAGGAATATAGTACTACTATTCTTCGCAAACTAAACTAGCTGCTAGCCTAACTAATATATAAGAATAGTCTTATATTAGGAAGAGAAATATTATAGATCTTTTAGTGGACGGTATAATACTATAAGGAAAAGCTATAGGTATACTAAAAATATATTAAAAAAAGGTAAAGTAGTAAAATAGATTAGACTAGAAACTGTTTGTTAGCACGTGTAAATCGGTCCCTCATACTAATAATAAGGTAGTCGATTACGAGATATACTAGGTACCAAAGTTAATAATAATATAACGCGTAAGAATAGCCTTATAAATAGTTAAGTATACCTATTTTTATACTAGATAAATATTTTATAGATAGAATAGAACTCTAGTATAGCTATATTAGTAGTAGTAGCGCAAAACTATAGTGTGTACTTTTAGTAATAGCAAGTACTTCTTTAGAAATAATATTAATGCCTAAATAGATAGTAGAGTATAGAGAGATAGTAGGAAATTTATTAAGAATAATTTTAATATAGTAATAGAGTAATAGTGTATCTAGTATATATTATTCTTATTCTACTTATAAGAAATAGTACGTACCTATTAATATAGTAAATATTAACTTATATTATTTGCAATAATTTAGATAGTAGAGAAAGAATAGTTTGTAGTATTACTATACTAAAGTTTTATCCTTCTCTTAAAGTTTTAATTATAGCCTCTTTATAAAAACTTTATATATAGAAGCTTTGCACTAAGACTACTAAGCTTACTTAGTAGTTTAAATACGCATTATTATAATTACCTTCTTACGCTTTTTTTTAATTACTAAGTAGGAGGCTCTACTTTTTTTATTATATTATTTAAAATAAAAGCCTTTGTCGTTCTACCTCTAGATAGATAAATTAACGTTATATAAATAGATACTATATTAATATGTGGCGTTAATTAATCTACTTAGGGATAGGACGACAAAGGCTTTTATCTTAAATAATATGATAAAAACGGCAGAGCCCCTGCTTAGTAATTAAAAAGAGCGTGAAAAAAGGTAATTATAAAAAAAGACTATATTAATATAAATTAAAAATTAAAGTAAATATAAGAATACTTATAAAAAAACTAAAAACTAATTAGCTATATAATATATTAAACCCTTTAATAAATAGCTATATAGATAATTTAATAAAATTTATTAAGTACAACTATAATATATTAGTAGCGTAACTAGCGTACCTATGTATAACTATTGCTAGGAGAGCAGAGCTTAGCCGCGGCGAGCGGCACTGTTGAATAAGATGTTGGGCTCAGACGGTCTGACAAAATGGCGTCACAGAGGTGGTGCAGGGCCGGAGGGCCAGCAGGGGCCAACCGAGGCTCGAGCCAAGCTGGGGCGCCTGCCGCCAATCAAAGCCAGATAGCTCCCCAGGCTCCCCTCACGGTTCCGTCGTTCGCGGGGGTGGGAGGGCGCAACTGCTCAGATACCGCACCACCGCGCTCAGAATGGACGGGCGCGACATGTCGGAGCGCGCGGCTTCGGCGGGCCATGCGCTGCAGCTGGTCAACCGCTTGGGCGAGAGCCGGAGCCCCTACGTAAGTGGCACAGCGAGCGCCCCACGATGCAATGCCTTGCGCCGCGGCTGATAACGCGCCCTCGCAGGTTCGCGGACACATGCACAACCCCGTCGCATGGCAGATGTGGGGCCCCGAAGCGCTGGAGCTCGCGAAGAAGACGGACAGGTTGATCTTCATCAGCATTGGCTATGCCGCCTGCCACTGGTGCCATGTCATGGAGCGCGAGTCCTTCGAGAACGCCGAAGTCGCAGCCCTCCTGAACGAGTCCTTTATACCCATCAAGATCGATCGCGAAGAGCGGCCCGATGTCGACCGCATATACATGAACTACGTCCAAGCCTCCACCGGGTCGGGGGGCTGGCCGCTCAACTGCTTCCTTACACCCGACCTGAAGCCCATATTTGGAGGAACGTACTGGCCGGGACCTGGCTCGACCATGGCCATGGGAGACCACATTGGCTTTGTCGGCATACTGGAAAAGATCCGAGATGTGTGGAAGAACCAGCGGCAGCGGTGTCTCGACTCTGCCCAGGACGTCACTGCTCAACTGCGCGAGTTTGCTGAAGATGGCAGCATCAGCCGAAAAGAGGGCGCAGACCAGGATGGACTAGATCTCGAACTGCTGGACGAGGCCTACGAGCATTTCGCGGCCAAGTACGACCCCAAATATGCCGGATTTGGAGGCGCGCCCAAGTTCCCCACACCGACAAACTTGAGCTTCCTGTTGAAGCTGTCACAGTATCCAAACGCAGTTACCGACGTGGTAGGCGCGAAAGAATGCAGCAAGGCCAAGGACATGGTGCTAGCGACACTCTCTGCCATGAACAAGGGTGGCATACATGATCAGATCGGCAACGGTTTCGCCAGATACAGCGTTACGAGAGATTGGAGTCTGCCGCATTTCGAAAAGATGTACGTGTATGCATAGAGCCCATGGAACGTCTACTCACATCCAGCAGGCTCTACGACCAGTCCCAGCTGCTGCCAGTCTACCTCGATGCCTACCTTCTCACCCGAGACCCCCATGACCTCGCAGCGGTCCACGACATTGCTACCTACCTCACGAGCCCTCCCATGCATTCGGATACGGGCGGCTTCTTCTCCGCAGAAGACGCCGATTCATTATACCGACCAGCAGACAAGGAGAAGCGAGAAGGTGCTTTTTACGTGTGGACGCTCAAGGAGCTCCAGGCAATCCTGGGCGATCGAGATGCAGATATCTTAGCACGATACTACAACGTGAGAGACGAAGGCAATGTCAGCCCGGAGCACGATGCGCATGACGAGCTTATCAATCAGAATGTGCTCGCAATCGGTAGCACGCCCGCGGATCTAGCGAAAGAGTTTGCCCTCTCTGCGGATGAGATTGAGAGGATACTTGCAGAAGGGCGGAGAAAGCTCCTCGAGCACAGAAATAAGGAGAGGCCAAGACCTGCGCTAGACGACAAGATTGTCGTCTCGTGGAACGGCCTCGCTATCGGTGCCCTCGCACGAACCGCTGCCTCGCTTCCTGCGTCCGATTCTTCGAAATCAAGACACTATCTTGCCGCGGCAGAAAAAGCAGCAGCATTTATCAAGAAAGAACTCTACAACGCCGACGCACATACTCTGCTCCGCGTTTACCGCGAAGGCCCGGGCAATGTCCAGGGCTTCGCAGACGACTACGCCTACCTCATCTCCGGCCTTATCGATCTTTACGAAGCGACGTTCAACGACTCATACCTACAATGGGCCGACGACCTACAGAAGACGCAAATCGACCTCTTCTGGGACAGGCAGCATCTAGGTTTCTATTCTACGCCCGAAGGCCAAAGCGATCTGATCATGCGGCTGAAAGATGGTATGGACAACGCAGAGCCGGGTACCAACGGCGTCTCGGCGCGCAATCTCGACCGCTTGGGTGCCCTGCTGGAAGATGAAATGTATGTCCGGAAGGCGAGGGAGACGACGTCGGCGTTTGAGGCGGAGATTATGCAGCATCCGTTTCTCTTTCCGGGGATGATGGACTCGATTGTTGCGGGCAAGTTTGGCGTTAGGCATGCGGTTGTTACGGGGGAGGGGGAGAAGGTCGAGCAGTGGTTGCGGGGGTGGAGGGAGAGGCCGGCGGGGTTGAGTACGGTTAGTCGTGTGGGCGAGGGGTTGGGCGCGTGGTTGAGGAAGAGGAATGAGGTGGTGGGGAGTAGGGATGTGGGCAGGGTGGGCGTGATGGTTTGTGAGATGGGGGCTTGTAGGGAGGAGTTGTAGGGGGGACTTGCATTGGATGGGTGGGTGGATGGGCTGGGGCTCGTGGGCTGGGAAATTAGCGGGTGATGTGGTGGGTTGATGTTCTTACGATGGAGCGATGATTTACACGATGCTATGAGTTATGGGCTATGTATGGATGGATGAAGGACTGGACTGGATTGGACTGGATTGGGTGGGATATCTGGCGAGATGTCCAGCCCTCTATCTAATGCATATCAATCACTCTCTCCCGGCGCTTGAGCCGTAGACGCATTTAGAATACTCTCTCCGTACATGCACTGTACTCCCATTCCAGCGCTATTCACGTAGTCTTCACCCACTTATAGATGTATAAGCACAACCTAGGACCTGGTAGGTACCTACAATACGTCCGAGTTTCGTAGCGCCATCCATGCAAGTCTGTCTACCTTTTATACGTTATTTTTTTGCTGCCTGATTTATCAGGCGATTTGTAGGTAGTGTACTGACTTGTTTATTTAGTCATTGGTATTTGATTTTCACTGGGTTTGTTTGTGCCCCTCTCTCTTTGGAGAATGAAAGAAGAATTTTACTATTCTCAGCTCACCAGACGGCTACGGCTACTTCTCCTGCATCCGCGCTCCTGTCTCGCAACTCCTAGAGGGTGACTTCGTGAGGGGATTTGGTAGCTCTAGTCTAGCACGGCATGACAGGAGCATTGAGACCATTCGTCTGGTACGCGGCTGGACATGAGCTGAACTGGATGGACTTGGAGGCAAGGCTACAAAAGGACAGAGATTGCAAAGACTCGACGATGTTGCGCAAGATGCGTTTCCAGCGGCCATGGATGGTTGACGCTTGGTTGATGTGAGGCGGGCAGATGTTCTAGAACAGCGACTGGGGGTCTGACAGGCGCTGTGTTTCTCCTTGACCGGCTCGTGTTGGAAACTTGTTCCTGTTCCAGAGGGATGTCTTGCCCGAAGCGAAGGCTGAGTCAACCAGTGTAGTTGTAGGTTCTATTGAGGAACGCCTTTCGACGGTGGATAGTTTCGATTGCTGGCAATGGCGCTTCTAGCCTTGAAATGAGACGCGCCATCTCACCCAGCATGAAATTGTCGCTCATCTCGAAATCCAGCAGGATCACGAGGCATTATCTTAGCTGCCGCCCACACGAGGCTGAGAGGTCGTCGTGCGTTGGTCGCTAAGCTGCTCACGGTTACCAGCGGGGGGACGTTCGGGGAAATCTTGACTCGTCGGTCGCTCCCCTGGTGGTTTTTGATGTGTCATCAGCCGTCACACGGCAGATTCGGTAATGAGCAGCGTTTGAGTGAGAAACGGGTACATCTGTGTTGTCGCGGGAGATGGGCAGGCCAGGCCCTCATCCTGTCGGCGCCACAGATGCTCCTGGCGGTCCTGCTGGGTTGGAAGTCCAGCCAGGATGAGAAAAGGGATTCAGCGTCAAACGATGCCATGTCGCACAGCAGCATTCTTCGTTCCACCGCTGGGCCCATGCCGCCGTCTAGCACCATGGCGTGCGTGTAGGTCCGGGATGAGGCTGGCGGTGGGGGGGGAATGTCGAAACAGAGAGCGGGCGGCCCTGCCAAGCTGGGGGCGGCGGCTGCCTAAAGCGTTGTAGAGCGGCCCAACCCGGCAGCGATCCTTCGCCGCCAAACGGGCTCCGCCAATCAGCGGCGGCGCGGCCAGCCTGGCCAATCTCAGCAGAGGCCCTCGTGCCCCTTCATCAAACACAGCGTCGCTCGGCCGTTCCTCCACCCATTCACTCCTTCACTCCATTCACTCCATTCATTCACACCCCTCGGGTAGACGGCTGACCTGGAATTGGACACCTGGCGGGCGCGCAGTGAATGTGTGGTGGCCACCTTGCAGAATGTAAACACGCCCTGCCCTGCCTAGGCCTGGGCGGTACCGGCACAATGAGGAGGATACGGTGGGGTTTGTGGGCTTGTGACGCAGCTCGCACAGTAAGATTATCGTCATCCCGTCATTGAGATTGGGTTGCGCCCGAGCGCCTGGTTGTTTGTTTCACCCTCGCTCTTGCCCTCGCCTAATCTCAGATCCATATAATCGCCTGCCTCCCGGCTCCTCGGTCGCTCCCCATCTCTCCATCTCCTCATTCCTTTGTTGATCAGCGATCGTCCTTTGTTGTAGCTTGCCTACCGGGATACCACACTCGTTACGTTCTTTATCCGACTCCAGTCATTCATTTCTTCCCAGTGCGCCCCAGTCGCACCCGATCGCTGCCTCAAACACATCCCCCACGTAAGCCCACTCCCAGAATACCAAAATACTCGCATCGTGGCGACTTGCTTTGTCTACGAGGCCCGCGAGCTGTCCTTTGCCTTGCCCATGCCCAACGGCTGCATCTCTTTCTGACCTCGATACCTAGTCTGCATCAACCGTGATCCCAGATCATCAACCTGAACAACCCCTCAATCATTCCAAACAGTTCAAGATGCGCTCCTTCCTTCTTCTCGCTTCCGCTCTGGCCATGGGCGCCATTGCCAAGCCGCTCGACAAGCGTGTCATGGTCACGGAAATCGACCTTGAGATCGTGACCGTCACCAAGTACATCACCGCCGGTGAGGCTGCCCCAACTCCAGTCGCCGCTGCAGAGGACACCACCAGCCGCCACTACCGCCACTCCCACTCTCGCGGCCCCAAGCCCTCTTCAAAGGCGCCGGCTCCCACCAGCTCCAAGACTCCGCCGAAGCCGTCATTCTCCTCGGATGCGGGATACAACGTTGCTCCCGTTCCGAGCTCCTCCACTCCGGTTCCTGCTCCCAGCTCTTCCACTCCGGCGCCGAAGCCCAGCTCTTCCCAGGATGTGCCGGCCCCAGAGCCTAGTTCTTCCCAGTACGTGCCGGAGCCTGAGCCCAGCACTTCTTCTACCCCGCCCCCTCCACCTTCGTCCAGCCAAGCTCCTGCTCCCTCTTCTACTCCGGTCTACGGCGTAGAGCACAAGTCAGGCGAGGAGCAGGCTTTCCTGTCGTCCGGCGTCGATTACAAGAATGCCGTTCTCTGGCACCACAACCGTGCCCGTGCCAACCACGGCGCCTCCAATCTCGAGTGGAGCACCGAGTGCGAGGCTGCCGCCAGCAACGCCGCTGCCTTCTGCGACTTCACCCACCACACGGTCGACGGACAGGGACAGAACCTGTTCACCGTCTCTGGTGACGCATACAACGCAACTGCCGGCATCACCGAGTCCTGGTACAAGGCCGAGGCCGACATCTACGGCGCCTTCGACTCGACTCCCAGCATGGACTCCTTCCACGACTGGGGCCACATGACGCAGATGCTCTGGAAGAAGACCACGCACGTCGGCTGCGTCACCATCGACTGCGGCTCCAAGATGACGCTCAACGGGGCGCCGTCGGAACTGAACCTGTACACCGTGTGCAACTACTCGCCGCCGGGCAACTATGCAGGCGAGTACGCCGAGAACGTCGCCGCGCCCATCAACTCCTACTCTGGCTACTCATGGGCCGACTAGTCGTTCGTTCTCCACCTCCTTCCATCTGCATCCATGTTCTTCCAGGTGTGTTGCATGTTTTTACGCATCATGACATGGATATGTCGAGTTGCCGAGCAACATCATACTTTCGTTCGTCTGCATGAGTCTGGCGTCTTTCCTTCTCATGTCTCTTTTCTTTCTTGATGAGAGCGCTCGCCAGGTGTGTCTGGCTGATCTGTGGTCAGTCGATGCGATGCGGGCTTTTGTTTGAGTGTTATCTTCGTCTGTATATCCCTGTTACTTCGGCCTCTTGGTCTGCCTGCTGTGGGCTTTACTTCTACCCACTTGCGGAATCAAACGTTAAGAACTGAGCTGTGGAGTCTTTTGTGAACGTGACGCGTGAAGTATGATGGAGGACCGTGCGCTCGAGTGGCTGGGTGAGATGGCCTGTGTGGAATGTGAAGATCGCATAAACGGAAGTACACTCGGTCGTCGGCCTTGGTATTGCTCATCCTGTGGTAACACGTTATACTTTCCCACGAACGACGTGCTGCGTTATCCCAGCGCCTAACTGAACATACGCCGGTTTTTCATCACGCTGTTGTTTTCCTTGGACTTTTGTCCTGGTACGATATATAACGCGTCTTCTTTCTGTGATCGTTTTTCTTGGCTATTTGTTTCTAACTGTGAATGAATACTACATGGAGTAAGAACCAAGCACGTAGGTAGCCTCTAGTTAATATCGCAACTACTACCCTAGTTAGTTAGTGGTAGTGTAGCCCTGTTGCCACGTACTGTGAGGCACGATTATCAAGTACTAGTTCAGTAGTCTGAACGCGGTGTGTGTTACCCCAGGACAAGCAATGTAAAGGCTGAAATGTACTAAAATCATAGCGTGCGTGTAAAGATACCAAGCCTCGATGGCATCATTTTCAATCAAGGCGACTCATGGAAATAATATTTCGTTAGACTGTATCTATAAGGAATGGAAGAACAACTTCATATTGATACCCAATGCCCACAATTACACCTCACAACGATCTTCCATGCGCCCCGTCATGGTGTCCAGAGGTAATATCATGCTATGCAAGCGCAAAAGCAAAGTCTATCAAAATGCACAACGATCAAATCAAACTCTGGCCGTCCCTGCCTCTATCTACCATAAACTCCTGTACGAACTTCTCCAGCACGCCGCGATACGCCTGGCTGTATTCGATTGCAATCTGACTCTGATACCATATGAACCGTGCATTGTGATCGCTGACAAGATTGTGCGCCAGCTCATGACAGAAGGTCAAGAACCAGCTATCCAAGGCCTTGGACCTGCCCTCACGCGTCCCATACTCGGCACTGTGCATTTGTATGAACCACCCCATGTTGAAGAAAAGGCTATGAGCCTGGTTGAAGGCGATGGTGCGCGACTTTTTGTCCAGGAAAATGCTCACGGCGGCAGGATCGACGCCAAAGACAGAGGCTAGGGCGAATATTAGCGGGAGGAAGAGTGAGAGGTCCCGCTGAATCTCTTGCGGTGATTCGGTATGGTCTTTTCCATAGTAGATATCGACGTGCCGGCCAGAATAGGGGATTGAGAAGGCTTTGTGGAGGTTCTCCCACTGCTCATCGTTGCAGTAGCCACCTTTGTCGAGCTCGGTTGGGGGATCTTGGTGGTGCTTCGTATTGATGTTTTGTTGATTGGTGGGTCGACAGTCTTTGATAGCGTTCTGGATATTGTTCTTTGTCACTTGGGTCTCATGTGTCATTTGCCCGGCGTCGGTGGGCGGCGCAGGTGCATTCTTGAAACCCAATTTCTTCGCCCATTGGTTGAAGACGCTCTTCTCTGGAGGTCGCAGCGTGTTGTCGTGCCCACTTATTTCGTCTACATCGGGACTACCGAAGGAGCCGGGCATGCCGTTCTCCTTTGGTTTCTCAGGCGTAGCTGGTGGAAGGGGCTTTTCAGCCTCAACAACACCTGATTTGGCTTGTTCGGCAACACGTTGTTGCTCCTCATACTCGCGCTCCAGTTCCTGCTGCTTCGCAATGCGTGCTTCATGCTCTTTTCTTCGAAGGATACGCTCGACGTTGATACCCTTCTCTTGCAGACGACGGAGCGATTCCGTAAGAATACGCTCGAGGGCGATTGCGTCATTCTGCTTGGGCCTACGAATCAGAAGACGAACCAGCTCACTGCTCACTTCGTAGATGTCGTATTTGGGCGTTATGTATAGGGTTGTCGATCGACCGGGTTTGCGGTATATGATCGCACTCCTACGGTGTGACTTAGCTGCCCGGTCAGCGAGCGAGTAGCGGATTGAAATGTCAGATACACACTCCACTACCAAGTTCGAGCTGAGCCATTTCGTATCGTGACGTATACTCTTAGACGACCCATCTCGCTCGTACTCGTGGAGGAACAGCCTGGCGCGCTCCAGAATGTCTTTGCGCAAATGATGAGCCGTCGCCTGGTCGCGTGTGGGGTGCCCAATTCGCTCCTCTTGCTTGACCAACTCCGAAATCTTCTTCACTCCAAACCGGGCATAGAATTCCTCAAGTGCCTCTTCCTGGGGTGCCGCGATGATGAAGTCGCGGAATTTGATAAAAAGGCTGACATCGTCGATAATTACGATCTCGTTGGCACTATTTAGTGACCATTCGCGGCGTACACCCGGTTCGTCAAGGTCGTCGAAAGTATCTTCTTGGACATTGACCAGATTCTTCTGTTCGTCCTTGATATCCCGATATCCCAGCAAGATCCTCGAGGCTACTAGTGTCCTAACAAGCTCTTTGTCTTTCCAGAGATTGCCAGCGACGAGTCCCAACTTTCGAAGAAGATCCAGGTAATGATCTTGCCCGAGAGTGTTGAGGAAGCGAGCGGGGTTCTTGCACAAAAGATTGGCGAGATCGTGGTGGCTTGGCTCATGTTTTGCGCCGGCCTTTAGAAGGAAAACACTGGCCTCAGAACTGTATTGGACATAATCAAGGATCCCTCGGTATTCTTGATTCTCACCGACGAAGACTGTTTCTGGAGCATCATGGTGATGAAGTCGCATCTCGCTCTTACCCGATTGAGCTTTCGTACGATCTTCGAAGCCACCAGAGCGTTGATCAAGATAGTACTTACGGAAGATGGGTACAATGTTTGCGCTAGAGATCTTACTTAACAGCGTTGGGTGTTGATCTAGATCATAGGATCTACCGGCAAGATAAGCAAACTGCATTTCAGCGTCAAGCTTAGTCTTTGGTGGAGACTTGATCAGTCGTTGTATACAATCCTGTACGTCTGGGTCGCGCTGGACACCAAATTTTTGAGCATGCGGCCGCATATCTGCTCTCAAGATCGCATAACCTAGGCAGGCTGCTTGCTCGTTTGTAAAGCATTGAAAGGGTCCTACCAGTGTCGGCCAAGGGACCTGCTCTGTTGGCACTATAGGAAGTGAAAGCGCAACCAGTTTTTTCGTTTCTGATGCATAGCCGTGCTTGAAATGGTTCTGGACAAAATACTGCATGGTGGTGCCGTAGAGCTGTTGATTGTTTATCTGTCCGGCTTGGTGCATGATGGCAGCAAGAACAGTGGAACTTGGCCACAACTTCAAGCCTAGGCTTATCAACAGCGCTCCTTCGCGCGAATTATGCTTAAACTCAAAAGGAAGCTTCACTTGGACGAGTCCCATAGAAAGTATAGCCTGATCTGGAGCGAACAAATCAGAAGCTTTGAATAACTGGCCGCGCCGGACAGGAGTGCCTTCGCCAGGTAAGAAAGCTGTGTCTTTCAATAGGTCGAGGTCCTTCTTTGGCATCTCGTCCATTACCGAGGCAAAGTATCGAATAAGGTCGACATGATTCCATGGGACTTTCTCTGAATCTGCGCTGGGCTCTTGATTTCGCATGCGATCAAAAACGACCGGTAGATCGACAGTCTTCCTCACACCCAACGCAACCAGAAACTTCTCCTTCGAACCCGGAAAGGCTTTGACTGTAGGCAGATCGTCAAATAGCTTGACAGTGGGGAAGTACGACTCCTCCGGCTTGCGCATGCCTGTCTTGGTTGGCATGACGGCATGGGGCGTCAGGAGGTTGATCACGGCTTCTTTTGAAGACGCATCAAACTGATCCCAACATTTGGCAGTCAGGCCGAGCACCTGCAAAGCAAGCTTTTCAGACGACATGAATACCTGAAGCTGGGGTACTGTCGTCATATGTCGTAGCCAGCGGACCATGGAAAGTTCAAGCCAGCCAAACATCTGCAGTTGTTTTGTGGGTATGGCTTTTGAGAAAGCAAAGGGAATAGTGTCTGGAGGCACAGGAAGCGTTGGCGTGATTTTGACGGTGTTGATATACGTGCTCACACCAGCGAGCGGCAGAATTCTGCCAGATTTCTCGTCCGCGTTGACTTCAATGTTAGCCACCGTAACCTCGAAGAGGGAGCGCACACCATGACCATCAATCTCTCCACCTTGGAGTTTCGCCCCAGCCCATTTTAGAAACTCGACGAGCTCATCTTCGTTTAGGGCTCGACTTTCAAGGCCCTGTCGGATATCCGCCATCGTTAATTCGGATATGAAGCCGCGGTTGTGCAAATTCAGCATGAAGGTGTAAGCCTTCGTGGCTAGGTCCTGAGGCACCATAGGCACCTCTCCCAAGAAGCTCAATGTCTCTGCCGGCATCCGTACATGCTTGCTCGCCATGACGCCCTTGGAGGAAAGCATTTCGATAGAGCGTTCCTTCGAACAACTCCAGAAAGCTTCTTCAATCTTCTCGCCAAGCAATGTCGAAGGGTGCGAAGCGTTTGAAGTGAATTGCTGAAACACGTAAACTGCACGCTGAATCAAATTGTCCATAGAGTCTTTGCCGTATCGGGTATGGATTTCGGCCATATCCGAGGCATACAGTATGCGACAGGCCAAGCCAGCAACGCGAAGAAGCTCGACGTTCCAAGTGGATATGTATCGAGCGTTCAAGTCAACGTTCTCACGCTCTACGGTGGGGATGAGAGAGGGCGCAGAAACGTGGGCAAGGATGCCTGTAGTCTGTGCGGTAGGGAAGCCGATAAAGATCCTGCCCGTTTTCGTCGGCAGAACTTCTGAAAATATCTTCTGGGCCAACTCTGCCGTATTTCCCGATCCCGTAGACAAAGAGGCCGCTGTATCGTGGTATGCATCGTGGTATGGAGAAGTTAAGAGAGCAATTCGAGTTTTGCGGGGTGGCGGTTTCTTCGTAGCGCGTTCTATTTCAGCTGAGAAACTTCGTGATATACGAGTATCAACTTCTACCGTGCAAACCTGCAGGAAGATCACGCCCTTTGATTCTCCACTAAGGTCGCCGGTATCATTTGAAGAGCCGGTAGGCAAGTTTGATGTTTGGGACGATTGGCTTGCCTTTGCTGGTGCTTGGGAGGCGGACGCGGAGAACTTAGAGAAAAAGCTCTTGAGAGTGGTGCCGGCATTACGCACTTCGGTTTGGACAAGCTCAGCGGCTCGCCTCGGGGGATTTTGAGCTGTGGCAATGACGTTACTCCACTCCGCATCAATCTGAGAATGCTGCCGGGTAACTTGGGCAACGCGCATAAAGCCTCCTTCTGTTTCTGTCTTCAACCCCCTAGGAACTGGCAAATCGGCAGACGGAGATATCTTTTTAGTAAAGGCAGCAACCTTGTGATTGTCCAGGTGAAGCTCGAGGGACTGGAGCCCAACGAAGGTGAGACTAGTGGCCAGAAATTGACAAAGCGTAGGCAAATTTGGGACTTTAGCCGGACTGTATAATGGCGATGATGAGTCAGCTTGCCGATAGTCCAGAGAAAATGTGGTGTTACCAGACTGATGCTCCTGGGGTACGCTTGCGACCTTCGTGGATAGTGTGTTTCCTTTCCAGTAAAACGCCATCGTCCTATCTCCAGAGACGACAAAAGGCTCATCGCAGTCGGCGAACACACTGTAAAAACCAACACCAAATGCTCCAATCTTCGTCTCATCAGGATTACCATCGGCGATGCTTTTCAGGCGACTCCAGTCCGCAGCTGTAAATGGCTGTCCGTTGTTGGAAACGATTAGACGCTTCAAGGTGTGATGCTGGATGATATGCTTCAATGACAACGCCTTGTCAGAGCCCATGGGCGTCGGGATATCAAGAGAGGGATCGGTTTCAAATTTGATGATGACGGTGGTTGCTCCAGCATCTGAGGCGTTCTGGATGAGCTCTCGCAAAGTCGTGTGTTCGCTAGAGTACCTGGCCAGCACCTTATCTATGAGCGCTCTGGTGTTGACTGTCACTTCAGAATCCTGGCCGTCGGCCATTGTCTGGTTGCGCAACCGCGCAAAGTCGGCCGTCGCCATTCTGGCTATATTATATCAGTTCGTCCTGAGGTTGGTATAGGGCACGGAGGGCGCCCAAGCCCATATATAAAGTGTGGGGGAGCAAGCTTAGCGTCTCAGTCAAAGTGAATGGGCTTTCACTCTAAGTGATGACGGAAGGTGAAGGAGACCAGCTGACGATGATATTGAAGCCTGGGTGAGTGGCGAAGCCGGTAAAGGTGACAGAATGCACAAGAACCGACGCCGAGCCGATGATGTATCCCTTTATGCGACCTCGCTATGCAAAGGACAAGATGTGAAGGAGAGAAAGTGTCGGGAGAGGTGAGTTGACAGGCGATGAGTTTGTTGCGTGGTTCAACGAGCGTCTGCGACAGTGCGTTTCGCGCTATTGCATTATGAGGCTAGCGTGCCAAGCTCACTTAGTCGAAGTTCTGTGCTCTCGAAGCCTCACCGTGACCTTTCACTATCCAAAACTCATCGCATCATGCATCTGCTTGTTCTGACCACCTCACAAACACGATAGACCCTGGAACTACGGCCGAAGCGGTCCTTCTATCTTCATGCGGCGATGGCGGTCGACCAACTCTCCCCCGTTGCGCCTGCGCGCATACGGGCACTTCTCCTGCCCGTCGGCCGCATCAAGCGCTCACGGTTCCTAACATTTGTTGATCTCCTGCAGCCGCATTGTATGGTCCGCCTTGGGGATGTCAGTCCTGACCCCCGGCCTGATAGGAGTACGGCCCCGAGGGACAAGCCCTTTTATCCATTGCTGATCTTGGCACCGCGTAGACATGTTTTCCCCTTTGGCGTTCCCCAACGGGACTCTTTTGTATGATCTATCGACGTCACTACCGCCGTCTTCATATTTATCGCTGTCCCCTTTTGAGCAGTTTCGCGAGCCTCTTCTCATAATTGGTATCGCCGACGCTTCAGAATATGCCTGGCTTCGGCAATCACGTGTCGAAGAAGAAAGTGAGAGTGGTAGGCCCGACGCGCAAAGTAGCGAAGAGGAGGAAATCCGGTCGGCCGTGGACGACTTGCGAGAGCAATTCCCAAAGGCATGTTTGCACAGCCTGATGATGTTTGATTGTCTTCCACGGCAGTCGCCACAGCATCCTCGTCTTCCTCCCGAAACCTTGTTCGTGCCGCCAGCTGCACAGCTGAAGATGACCACAATGAAAACTCTAATGTGCGATCTTACCTCAACGCTCCTCGCCGAGATGACTACATTGGCGAAATCCATCCAAGCCTTACCCACTATCTCCTCGCCAGCGTCTCAAGCGGGCACTGCAGACAATGTTCCAAGTTGGGCCAGTGCAGATCCCTCAGGGTCTCTCTTCTCGCGCCGCAATTCACAAACGCCTGTTGCCAGTCGGCCAGATTCCCCGGTCTCAGCGGCCCAAAAAGATATCCATCGAATGTCTATGCCTGTGTTGCCGTCCTCCTCTGGGGGGTCACTCGCCGTCGAGGACCCTAGAGTAACTACACAAGGAGCTCGCACTCCTCCCACCACTTTTGATGAGATCCCTGGTATCAATGCGGCAAATGCACTTCACCGAACCACAAGCAATTCGTCGAAACCTAACGGAGCGGCGAGGGACCCCAGCGCTGATCGAGTGTCTATTCATGGATTTGGTTCTGGTGGTGTCGGTGAGCGAGCACGCAACAAAGGGCGAGGGCGTGTAAGTGTCATTATCGGAACCTTGTACCTGTGCGCGGGGCAGTGGCACGAAGCTTTGAGGGAGCTCACGGAAGGAGCCACAAGAGCACGGGAATTGAGTGACCACCTATGGCATGGAAAGGCTCTAGAGAATATCATGGTCTGCTTACTATTGTTTGCATGGTCAGGCATGGACTTTCAGGTCGGTTGCGCCACCCCGTCTTCCAGGACGATAGTAACGGCTATAGATACCCCAAATTTGGTTTCCAACGTACGACAAATCCTCCAGCAACAAGTCACCTCAGCATACGCCTGCTAGTAGCATAGCCGAGGTTGCTGCCCCAGCTTCAGCGCGAACCTCTACCCATGAGGCCTCTTTAGAGAGTCTCAATACTCTTATTCCAGATCTAGTGAACATGATCTTGAATGTTTATACACGAGCAGCCAATTTTGCTGGGGAGTCACTTCCACCGCTTGCCTTTTCGGAATGCGTCATACGCTTCTCCAAGCTTTTAGCAGCGATGAATCTTTCTGCGGGATTTTTGGACGACGATGCGCTGCAGCATCTAGTGCAGAACACTCCGTTCCGACAAAAGCCGCGACTTTCTGTTCCACGACTTAGCATCAACCCTACGAGGAACGACATCGCAACTATGCTCTTCCGAGCGCTTCCAGGTCCGCCAGAGAGCTCGGGTATGAGCCCCACCGACCGGGTTGTAGTGCTTGCAGGCGTTGCCTCCGTGTTGTCGTCACTGGAACTTCAAAGAAAGAAAGCGATTGTAATGAAGGAATTCATTACATCCCTGATCCCAGGCCTAGTGCAAGCGCGGAAGGTTGGCGCAGCGGAAATGGGGGTGCACCCTGCGGCGGGTCTAGCTGCTTTGAACATGGCAAGTGGAAGCCACCCAGGAGCTGGTGCTCTTCATCTAGGGGAGGGCGAGGTGGAAAATGGCATCGCCGAATTTCTAGGACTATTAGGAAGAGTCTATGGAATACCGGATTCACGATCTGCGTTCGACTCGACCGAACTGTCCTCTACAGCAAACGGGGGGACACCTGCCACAGGTGATTCCAATCAGCGCGCGATCAAAGAGATCTTGCGGGTAGCGTCGCTACGATCATTCGGAAGTCTCGGTCTGAAGTTGGACATCTTGCGCATGTGTATCAATTTCTGCGAGGCTTTACCGGACTTCAACGGTGTAATCCACTTCACCGCGTTACTCCTAAGACTCGCCGGCCCAGGCACAGCTCCTAAACCAAACAGCACGGACGTTTTCGTCTCTTTGCCTCGCGAAGAGCAGGTACGATTATTTACAAACATCTCTCGCACAGTCGCCGCAGCGAACAAACTAGGTCTTAAGAATGTCGAGACCGACTACTGGGATGACTTTTTGGTCCGTGGACTATTCATCATGGAACCGCCAATTCCTTTGCGATTGACTCATCATCGCCCTGCTGAGTTGAAGGCCGCACCATCCAAAGAGGGACCCTTTATACATAACCCCTGGAATAAACATCCACAGTCTGACGTTGTTGAAACCATACTGGTTGCAAATGAGGAATATAGGTTCGTTATTGCTCTACAAAACCCATTCGACTTCGAGCTGGACGTGGAATCTTTACGAATAGCCGCTGAAGGCGTCCAGTTCGCTGCACGCGAAGATGCGTTTGTCTTGGGACCCTACAGAACGCAAAAATTCCCAATAACTGGTGTTGCTCGCTCAGGTGGAAGCTTGAACATCATTGGGTGTTACATCAAAGTCAAAGGATGCCGAGAGCGTTTATTTCCCATATTCACAGATCCATGGAAGCCAGAAAAGGAGTCGAAAATGAAGAAGATAGGACTCAAGGCTTGCCTCGTTGCTCCAATTTCCCGACCTGCTTCAGCTATCGGGGCAGCAGAAGAGCTGGAGAAAACGTCCACACCACGACCGGAAACCTTATCCTTTAGCGTGATCCCGGATCAGCCTGTGATCGTCATCACTGGAATATCTCTTCCTCAAGGAGCAGTCATGGTACTCGAAGGGGAGAGAAAACGTTTTACGGTCACGGTGAGGAATACCTCTGAAACTACCGCCGTCGACTTCGTTCATGTCTCTTTCCAAGACTCTGCGACTGCAGCCATCCAGGCTGCCACATCAAATCGAGACCTCGCAGCCGCTGAACTCCACGAGCTCGAAGTTCAGTTAGCGCACTTCCCTTCCCTACGATGGATCAAAGAAGAGGCGGAAGAGTCTGTCTCTATACTTCCAGGACGGGAAGCCAAATTCGAGGTTGAGGTTGTCGGCCGTACACGACTAACTGATGCGATCATTCAAATCGACTACGCTAATCTTGGCAAACGACGCTCGGAAGTTCACGAAAAATTCTTCACTCGCCAGGTTTCCGTTCCTATCTCCATCACAGTCAACGCGAGCGTTCAGCTACAGCGTCCTGACATGGTACCGCTCTCCGGTGATTTTGCATGGTCTAGCCAAGTACACCAGTCACAGGACCCACCTGCTGATTCTCCCGTCACGCCTGTCACTCCAACGTCCATACTGCTGAATCAAAATGATGACCGGTTTCAGGCCTTCCTACAACATACTAGAATAAACGGACACGGCGACCAATACTGTATGCTCTTGTTAGATCTGCGCAATTCTTGGCCAAATCCTCTGCACATTTCTCTGCAAGTCCTCGGGGATCTCGCTAACAATGAGAATGCTGAGGGGTCTTGGAGCAAAGCTTACTCGGTCAATGAAGTCATCCAACCCGGCCACATCAACCGAATTGTCGTCATCCTGCCTAGGATATACCTCAAGGATCCTTACGCACCCGTGCCATCTCTCAATCCTGCGAATCAACGACAGTTTGTCGTCAGCATGAGCAAGATCTCCCCCGAAACAGAACGTGCCAGTCGAGAAGCCTTCTGGTACCGCCATGAGTTGTTGAAGCTCATTCGAGGGACATGGAGAGAGGCGGGACACGGGCGAACCGGTGACCTTGAGCTCCGCACCATTCGCTTCTCGCCGCGCATGGTTGAGGCTATCAAACTGGACGATATCAGGATTGAAACGAGTATCGAACCGGACGTCCCCGCCGACGAAGAAGGAAATGCAGTACGACAGCTCGGTCATACGAGATTCGAGGTACCAGTCGATGAGTTCTTGACATTGAAAACCAAGGTCTACAACCGAAGTTCTACGCCAATTGCACCGCTGCTGAGATTGCAGCCGCATCTCGCCGGTTTGCCGCATACCATTGCTCTCGATCTTGACAAACGCCTTTCCTGGAGTGGTGTTCTACAACGTCGCCTCCCCGCAATACAGCCAGGTCAGGCTGTGGAAACCGAGCTCGGTATTGTCGCGCTTACCAGTGGAGTCTTCGAGATTGGCGCAACAGTAGATGAAGTCGAGCTTGAGCAGCCGGCAAGTGAGGTGAAAGGAAACCGGCCTAGGAGTGGAACGGCAACTAGGCAGGCTGAAGTACTGGGAGAGCCGAAATTGCGGTCTTGGCATATGAATGAGCCGTGTACGATTGTTGCGAAGAGGAGAGAGGATGAGTGATTGGAAGGCACTGTCTGCGGAATTGTTGGTAAATAGCTGCGATGTTGAAATATATTGGTGATAATCTACGAGTGCTATGACGTTATGAGGGTGATAACTTTTCCTACTTGGTACTGTTTGTACGTGTGGGGACTATATTGATTGAATCGCTTGTAGTTGAGCAAAGTGCTGTTGCTTAGAATTTGTATAGAATAGTGGGCAACCGCAGCATGTGTAACGCAAAGACACAACGCCAACCTCCAGGGCAACGGTCTGCTCCGCAGGCCCACATGCAAGTATGCAGTGTAAATATCTATAACCGCACCCAGAGCCAAGGCTCCCGCAAAAGACCAAAAAGACCCTATTCCCCCTCCCCAACCGCAGGCCACCCGCCCTTACCCCTTCAGCCCAAAAAACTTCAACTCCATCTCCCCGCCCTTCTCAACCGCCATCTTCTTCGCCTCCCTCCCCTGCACCCTCTCATACCACCCCCTCAACTTCTCATACTTACTCAAATCGCAGTACAGAACAGCAAGACAAAAATGTACTTCGCGCAACGGCAGATCGAGACATCGAAGGGATTGCAGACGCTATTGGAGACTTTCAATCATGCATTTATTCATTCCTCCTCCTCTTACAAAGCAAATCAGCCCAGAAGAGCTCACGTTTTCGGCCTAAGGCTCGAAATATACGTAGAGGCAAGAAAGTATACCTACATGCATGCATTCAGGTTCAATCAACTCTACATAAAAAATACACTTATCTACATACTGATTATCATTATTGTCTTCCCTCTCCTTCTCCTTTCGAATCCAATCCAATCCAATCACTCCTTCCACTACCTCACCATTCAAGAAAAGAAATGAGATGCGGGATGCAAGATCTACATATATCCAATTAGGTATTAGGATAACACAGTGCGTGGTTCATAGTAAAGTACGTTCGTACTACCTACCCATCGATATCCTTCGTCCGAGCACAAGCCGCTCAGGTAGACACCCAAGCACCACTTCCTAGCGTACAACAAGATCTTTACGACAAAGCATAGCGAAGCCAATGCAACAGAGTCTACGAATGGCCCCGTATCAGCAAATGCTAAGCCGTCGATGCCGACCCATGGCCTCCACCTCCAACCCCTGAAGAACCCGTACCACTAACCCCTCCTCCCGAAGTATCCGTATAACAAACCCCGGTAGAAGCATCAGAGCCACTCCCCGCCATCCCACTCCCAGAATCTTGATTCTGCATGCCGTTATTCCAATTGTGCAGATGCGTCATGCCGTTCGCATACAGGCGGGCGTTGTACCCAGCGGGTCATAGCGGCGCTTGAACGCAGCAGTTGCGCGGCCGGGGATGCGTGTCTGGAGTCGGACAGCAGCCGCTTTCTCGCTGCTGCAGCGGCCGCTGAGCCCGAGGCTGTGGTTGCGGGGGCTGCAGAGGGCGCGCTTGCGGCATGCAGGGGATGGGCGAGAGTGTTTGGACGAGAGGTGGCAGCGCGGGGGCCATCTTGTTGTAGTCAGCCCACGTGTGTTCGGGGAGGTTGGAGTAGGCTTTTCCCGAGGTGAGGAGGAGGATATAGGACGATGGGTGGTGTGGGAAGAGATAAAGACCCTATATGAACGATATCAGTATCCTTGTCGTGGATTCCTTCCTTCCCCGTTGCACGTGCGGCTATAACTCACTGCGACGCCGTTGAAATCCGGGACCTCCTCCAAGAACTTATTCGTCCCTTTTAGCCCCTCTTCTTTCTCTTTGTCCTTGAGATCCCAGCTCCCGCCTCCCTTTACCGTGCGCATGAAGTAGCTTCCGTTCGCGCCAAGAGTGACAAAGCTCGGTGCATCCCTGCCGTCTTCTTTCCATACTGTTTTCCAAGCGTCTTGGCTCTCGAGGCGATGTAGGAGCGCTTTTTCAAGAGTCGGCGGTAGGTTGCTCCAGGACGCGGATGTTTTGTCGTGTGCGTAGTAGGATTCGTAGGGTCCGAGGGAGACGGAGAGTGTGGAGAGGTCGCGAATGATGCCCGGGTGTCCGTGATAGAGGTATTCGGTTAGAGGGTTGGGAAGATTGTAGTGGCCTGGGAATGTGAGCTTGAGATACGGCGGCATGTTTGAACTGTGTAGGGAGATGGAAGCAATATAGACATTGACGAATCCAACATAAACATGATTGTGTAGCCAGAGAATAGTAGTACTTACTACATCTCACTTCCCCATCGTGATCTCGATAGCTCACAAGATACGTCCCATTGTCGCCGATAGCAAACTCGATAACATCTCTAATCGGCGGCTGTTTCGTAAACAACGCTTCCACGTCCGGTGGCAGATTATGCCTAGAGCTCGTTAGAAAAGTCCCCAATCAATTACCGTTCCCCGGAAATGGCATCAAAAGCATGGATTACACATAATCAATGCTATTAACCCACTCCGCACCCAACACCCCCCAAAACAAAAGACGCCTAGAAAAACACAAACCCACTCACCAAGCCCAATGCGTAGGACTATTAAAGAAGTAACTCTCCTTCCGCCCCATCACAAAAGACACAAAGATCGGCATCTCGACTCAAAAACGACTGAACCGAGCGGAGCGGGCGACACCACCAGTTGACACCAAGCGAACAGCAATGAAGCGCGCAACACCAGGACCTAGGAACGAGAAGCAAAAAGAAAGAAAAGGTATCACAAACGACGCGTAGCCAGGGTATCAATGAAAGGTAAAAACGGCAACGAGCGAAGCGCAGGTTCAATGTTGCGAGGAGCCGGCCTTGCTGCGGTTTTGGGGGCGGCTCAGCTAGGCTGTCGCTGTCGCTGTCACAGCCCCTCCTCTCGTGTTCGCTTAAACTTACCGGTATGGGAGTTGGACTATCAACTATTGTGTTTCTGATAATTTTGGTTGTTGTACAGTCATCATCTTATGTTATACGGATCCCAAAATCATCTGTGGATAGTAGTCTACGTTGTATCCGCGTTGGAGATATGGTACATGTGTGGTTGGACGGGGGGTCCCTGCATGGGGGTGGCAACCTCCATTTACAAGATAGATTGCACGGGAAAAGCGCAATAGTACTGTGATTCATTGCTCAAAGATTTTGCATTGTTTACCAAAGCCCACTGCTTCCCATGGAGCAAGCTGCAGCCCCGCTTCACTGCCCCGCTATCGAAATACAATTGATACGGGCGACCATTATATCGTAGCAAATAAGCGATTTCTCTTCTTTGAACGCCTAATCCGAACAAAACGATCCATGGAAACGCAGAGCCTTAGACGGATCTCGCCTCAAGTGCTCCATCCCCTCGAAAACTCAGTACGCACTTGATCATGAATACGAGGAATGCCTACCTGTTTCCTCTTCGCCCAGGCAGCGGAGGAGGCACTTTGGGATTGCCATGTGCATCGGTGCCGAGAGTTTCCCTGCATTCAGGACAATACCACTTGATACGGCGTCCGAATTGCACGTTCTCCTCTAAGCCCACGCAATTGTAATGAAACCACTCTCTTTCACACTAGATTATATCAGTATTGTCAACAGGGAAGGGTCAGTAACAGACTCACTTGATTATCACATTTGACCATAGTCCCATAGCTGACATCTTCACATATGCAGTATTGCTCCTCGTTCGGGTCGATATCCTCTAGCTCAGACTCTTCTCCGGACTTTTTCTTTTTCTTGTTCTTGTGACCCTGGACACGTTTCGCATTGGTCACTGTCTTCTGGCCACCTTCGCTGGTTGTAATCTCGCCCTTTGGAGGAGGCTTCTTGCGCGTGCTCGTCCGGGTAGGAGCGTTGAGTGCAGATTGGCTAAAGATACTGTGGCGACGGCTGACTTCACGGGGAACCTTTTCCAGCTCAGGGGGTTTGGGCTCCTCGCTCTGGGCCTTTGGAGTGGGAACGTGGCCTCGAGCAGACCGTGGACGGAGAGGCTGCACTGGAGCGGGAGGAGCAGGCTCGGGTGCGGGAGTGGAGGCCTTCTGCTTCTTGACAGGTTGCACAGGCGCAGGGGGCGGCGGGCTTGCCGCTTTGGGAGCAACAGATTCCCTCCTAGGACGAGTAGAAGCTGCCGTGACATTTGACTGTGATGGCGCTGGTGGCGGGACGGCCGGCGACTTTAGAGCTTCTGCCGGCGACGCAATGGCAGGTGAAGGCGCTGCAGGCGTGCTAGGCTGGCTGGCCGCCGCCACTGGTTGAATGACAGCACTTTTGGGTGTGCCAGGACCAGCTGGAGCCAGAGGTATTTGCACAGTGGTGGTCTTCGTTGTCTCTGGCAGTGGCACAGGCGATTTAGTAGCAGGTGAGGGCGCAATGGGTGTAAGATTCTGAGGAGTGGACATTTCAGCGGGTTGGGCCGGGAGAGTCAGTCGAAGCTTCTTTGGTTCGGGCGGTTTGGTACTGCTGTCCTGTGAGGCCGCTGAAGGCTCTCTTGTCGCCACACTCGGTGTTTCTGCCGTTGGCTGTGGAGTCGAGTCGCGCTTTCGCTTGTTCGACGATCTTGTAGTAGATTTCTTGTCTGTATTCGGAGTGCTAAAGATCAGCTCCTGTAGGCCATCAGCGGCCGCCTTGATCCGTCGCGTAGCCTTCTCCAGCTCCTCTACGTCACGTTCAGCTTGCCGGCGATGGCTGTCACGTTTCGATTTCCTTGTGTCTCTGGCCTCGGGGGTATCGTTCGAGGTGTTTGTCTCGTCGTGCTCCGGATCTTTCGAGGTTTCAATAGGCGCGGGTACGGTATCCGTCGCGGTTGGGGCGGCGGCGGCGGTAGTTGAAGTGGTGGTAGTTGGAGCGGGGACAGTTGGAGCGGGGACAGGCGCAGCATCTACGACAGCAGGGGGAATAACGGATCGCAAAGTCGGTACAGCCGGCTCTTCGTCGAGAAACTCGTCGCCTGTCTCTTCACAGCGTTGCTTCTCTTTGTCGTATGCTTCCTGCCCACGGCCTCCGGCTTCGAGCTGTCGCTTGATCATGGTCTCGCTAGGCGTCCAGACAGCATTCTTCTTCATCTTCTTCCTAAGAACAGCCATTTCGTATTCTGTGAGCTTGAACCAAGGCGCCCATTTGCTGCCGGGCCGGGCATTCTCCGGCGGTGGAGACAGTCTAGCAAGGGCATTGCTCGTGGAGATACCGGCGAAGGAGCTGTGGACGTTGGTACCTGAGCCGGGAGCTCGCACGCGGGCCTTGGGAACCCTTGGGGCCCTGTCCTTGGGCTGTCTCAGCTTCGGGGCTGCTACAGCGAGGCCGTTGGTGGAGGGCACGTCAGAATCGTCGGACGCGTCCGAGAAGCTTGCGCTGCGTCCTCGCGCACCAGGCGGGGCCACTCTCGACCTATTTCGGTTGCGTGGGCGCGCCGTCGAGCTGCCGCCATATCGACCGTCCAGTGTCAAGCGGAGGTGCGGCGTTGAGAAGTTGCGGTTCAGTGATGCTGGGGCCTGTGGCGACACAGGCGCGGGAGTAGGGTCGCGGGATGGCGGCTCGGGCTGGGCCTGGAGCTTCCTCTTGATGATGCCAATGCGGTGCTTGTGGCGCTCGGCGACCTCGTAGAGACGCGAGGCCTCGGCATACGACGACTCCCTGCAGTAGATGGCCTTGTCCAGCGCGAGCGCGATCTCCCGGCGCAGCGTGGTGGGGTCTGGGCGCTCGGCGGCGGGGAGGGTGGGCAGCTTGCCATACTTGACGGTGAGCTGGTGGACCTTGTGCGTGGCGTCCTGGTACGTCTGGTCGAGGTCGCCGATCAGGCGCAGCGAGCGCACCAGGTCCGAGGGGAAGAACTCGGTGTAGTCGAGGAAGTCGTTGACGGTGTTTTGGGCATCTGGGTTGGCGACGGGCTGGGGCGTCATTTCGGACGGGGCACCTGCATCTTCAGCCATCGTGTCGCATCGCGGGGGGCGCGTCAGGCGCTCTAGCCACGCGTCAATAATGTCGGAGAGGGGGGTCGAAGCAGGCAGCGCGGAGGCGGGAGAGCGGCGATGGGCGTGCGTGGGAGGGAGCTGCCGTGGGTCGTTCGACGGTGGTGTCGCAATATCAGTGTCACCGATGGGGTGGCTGTGAGGCTAGCCGCTTCGGGGGGGGGGGGTTGCTTGGCGCTGTGTCGTGGTGATCGCCAGGCACCCAGAGAGGCCTCCCCACTTTCTCGCAGCGCCGATGCGGGTCCGGGAGAGATGGTGCAGACGTCGCCGTGTGCGTCGCAGCGTTTCGTAGTCTGCCATCTCTTTGATTCCACACCCTTCTCACAGCCCTTGCTCCGCGAGCCTGCCGGAGTCGCTTTACCGCCCTTCCGTGCACTTGTCTCTCGCATTGCGCCCGGCTACGGCATGCAAACCAAACATTCATGTCTCTCATCGTCTGTTTTTTACCTGATATAAAGGAGGCCAGCGGGCGCTCATCCCAGTCTCTCTTCACTGGCAACTGGCGGCAATGGTTTGAGAACATCCGGCTTTCGTATTTCTCCTCCAGGTCATCAGAACTTTTGTCTAGTACTGTAGGCCGTGTTGATTCTCCAACCAGCTCGCTGTGCGCGGGCCTGTCTGGTGCGGTAGGTTATCTTTGGCAGCCTCGTAACGTCCATCTCGCATTTTTCCCTATAATCGCATCTGCATGGTAACTTCACTGCCGCCTGTCGTTCTTCCATGCGCCCCGCCCATTGCATCGCCGCTGCACACCTGCCTCTCTGGCGGTGCCGTTCACCTTGCTTTGGGCGCGCTTTCCTCTTTCAGACAGTCTCTCTGCAAACGCACCTCTCCGCACCCACCCCGGGGCGACAATTTGGCCATACTCCCCACTTTCCCCGTTTTCTGCAATCGCTTCCGCACTACCTAATTCGCAAACATGTCTTCAGCTGCCCGTCTAGAGCGGCTCCGCAAGCTCACCCTGCAAGACCTTGCATCGCTGCCTGATAGGCCCGCCTCTCCCAACGACGACGAATCGGCTGACGGCCGTGTATCACTGGACTCCAACCAAGATGCTCCGCCTCGCCCGAGCAAACAAGCCGCCGAGTCACCGCCAGCTGAGTTATCAGCAGCCGCAAACGAGCCTCCCATCGTGACCAGCGAGCGTAGATTTGTCTGGAAGCAAGGCGCCGAGAGCGCTTTCAACCTAGGCTCCAAGCCCATGCTCTCCGCCATTGCAGCTGCCAAACTGCCAGCAACAGCTCTCCGGAAATCCCAGCTCGCCCTGGCCCATGAGAGGTACTTCACGCCTATTGTCGCTCTCTCAAAGTTTCCGTACAAGTTCTGCAACAAGAGCTGTATGCAGGAGATTGCGTCGGCATTCTTTGACCAAGGCAAGTTCTGGGCTCGCGAGTGGGACCTGTAAGTCTGCCTTTGCCACATCTGATTCATACCCTAAGTTATACCAGGTACTACGTTTGGGATATCGACGAGTCGAAGCCGCTCATCCTTGTACGTGAGAGCCAGGTGGACGATCTTTTGGGAGAGATCAACTTGGCACTCAAGCTCGAGCTGAAGGTCACCGACCAGCAGCGCGAAGAAGGTCTCATCAGCCGATTCCCGGATCACCCACGCTGTCAGCCCCGCTACCTTGGGCGGTCCCGTGCCAAAGACGAGTACGACAGCATGGTTGACCAAGTTCCAGTTGCAGTGCCGTCAGCGGCGCTTGATGGTCGAACGCTCGAGGATTTCAAGCGGATAATCGAGCTTTCGTGGGAAGCGCAAAAGAACAAGAGCAAGGCTACAAAGGAGAAGAAGAAGGTGGAGCGATTGGCGAAACAGAAGGGGTTTGCGGACCAGTTCAAACGAGCTCAGCGATATCTGGGACTTCGTCCGACCGCAACAAATGGTGAGTACTTACCTACCGTGTGTTACCCCAGGATAGGCAATACGAAGGCCGAATCAATTCAAGCTTTTGTCCAGCAGCGGATATTTTGCGCAAGACTAACTGATCTCATAGGTCCACCCGCACCAGGATCGTTGCCCACAGTCGACGCTTCGGCCCCTGTGCCCTATCCATTCGATCGCTCGGTAGTATTTGTCTGCGTTGACGTCGAATCATGGGAGAAAGCACACAATATGATAACCGAGGTCGGCATTGCCACGCTAGATACCCGCGACCTGGTCGATGTCGCTCCTGGCACGCACGCTGAGAATTGGAGGTCCAAGATCCGGGCTCGTCACTTCCGCATCACCGAGCGTGTTCATTTGGTGAACGGCGATTTTGTCAGCGGTTGCCCTGACCGCTTTGACTTTGGCAAATCTGAGTTCGTACATCTGAAGGACGCTCCGGCTATTGTCGCGTCGTGCTTCAAGCCGCCTTTCTGCGCACCAACAGACCAGGCTCCTCTACTGGATCCTGACGAGCAGCGCAACCTCATCTTCTTGGGTCACGACACTCTTGGAGATATCAAGTACCTCCAGAACCTTGGTTTCGATCCATTGACCCTCCCCAATCTCCTTGAAGCCCAGGACTCTGCAACCTTATACCGCGTCTGGCGACAAGAGCAGCAGCCAACAAAGCTTGGCAACATTC
Source organism: Laburnicola sp. R22_1 (assembly GCA_014281115.1). Lineage (NCBI taxonomy): Eukaryota > Fungi > Ascomycota > Dothideomycetes > Pleosporales > Didymosphaeriaceae > Laburnicola > Laburnicola sp. R22_1. The sequence continues at coordinate 1,184,598 of JACONQ010000015.1, forward strand.
TACATCGCTTTAATATCCCTGGCTTCAACCTTCACAACGCGGGCAACGACGCCGTCTACACGGTCCAGGCCTACCTAGCCATCTGTGTGCTTGAGGCCACTCTTCGCGGTACCCCCAAGCTAAAGGATATGCGAAACGAGGAACGGGCGTTCAAGATGGAACTCGCACGGGAAGAGGCTAGGAATCAGATTGTAGAGGATGCTAATACATGGGTACGTATTCACCAGGTCTATGGTGCTAAGGCATCAGTCTCTACACAAGTCTATGTTCAAATACATATCTAAGCGACTCACTGTGTGAGATGTCATGATGATAGCTCCTGATCTGAGAACCACCGCTAATATGCATTGCTACAGGATGCTGTTGAAGCCGACGACGGCGATGGTGGAGCGCCGGTGCCCCTTGTCATTAAGGATGCCATGACGGCCAATGCGACTCCTCCCACGGGCACAAGTGTTACCCGAGGCTCAAGCAGTGCAGATGGTCGCGGCCGGGGTCGCGGACGAGGTGACTGGAATGCCCGCGGAGCCTCAAACGCCGGATACCAAGCCAAAACCCAAGACGACTTCAACAACCGTTCTCCGCGTGGTAACATGTCGTTCCGACCTTCGAGAGATGGACGCGGCCGCGGACGCGGTGGCTTCCCGTACGACCGCGAGTCTTCCAACGGACGCTTCCAATCCGATGCTCGCTTCTCGAACAACAGCCCGGGCCAGGAACGCGGCGGCAATCGTGACCGTGGCCGTGGTCGTGGCCGTGGCTCTTTCAACCCGGACCGTGGCTCCGAGGATAACCAATCCGAGGTATGACTTCCTCAGTGTTACCGCAGGATGGGTAATGCCACGGGCCGAATACGTCCTAGCTTATATCCTGCAGCTGTAGCTTGTCACTTGCGTAAGCGCACGTGCTAACCTTTCTAAACAGGCCGTCAGGTACTACTGGTAAATGCGTCGGCCGGTCGGAACTGCTGGCGTGGCGTGGCATGGCATGGGCATGGGATTAGAACCCAGGAAAAGCAATACTCGACTTGGATACGGCGATGACCAAGTGAAGCCCTTCCGCCTCACCAATGCATACCTCTGAACGTGACAGTTCAAAAAGGATGCTGTGCATATATACATAGCAGAGCGCATTAGGCGTCTTTTCCTTGCATGCACAATGAAAATAAATTATCATCCCGAATTAACCATGTCTCCTCCCCCCCTCGTTTTCCCCGATTTTACAGTACAGGAGAGAGAGAAATCGAGTGAGGTGTATTACTTACCCCAGGATGGCCGGCCTGTACAACGGCCGACTGTATTGTAATGCACATGCAACTATCACTCACCTCTGCATCCCTGCCCTGACCAGACGCCGTGTTGCTTGCTCTCAAAAGCACCGAGGAAGGCATCCGAGTCTTGGGAAGTTCGGCCTGACTAACATGTCCGATGCAGACGAAGAAGCTATGGGCAACTCTAACACCATACATGTAAGTAAGTGTCTAGCGAGCGTCATTCCGACCGGGTTAATGGTCCACCCTAAGAGCGTATACACGCTCGAGGACAAGGTAGTTGGATGAGATGACAGGGAAAAAAAGCCATATCCGTCGTACCCACGATGACATAATGAGATGGGTGCATGTTATGTTTCACAACGTCCGAAAGCAAACATGGCGGAAATCAATAAATTTAGATAATCCCCCACTCACCCACAGCATCTCCATGACATTCCCTCCACCCCTCCGTTTCAAATTCCGACCACTCGTATACTACCCACTCGCAACATGACACAAAAAATCGAGCAAAAAAAAAACTCCTTGCATCGCAAACCCCGCCCGTCCCCTTGCGACTCCCTCCCTCCACAGAGAACAAACTCCGCAAAAAAAAAAATTTCCGAATAGTTTTAAAATATCAATTTTCCACGATTGCCTGGTTGGGTGAAAAAAGACCTAGTAAGCTTGACGATATGGCGTGTACCGAGTAGGACTATCTCAAGGGCATGGCATGTTGTTTGGAAATTTAGAGGTCCTCATGTTCACCATTTTCGTCCCATCGCGAGGCTTTGACCCTGTCCATGCCGTGCGTCTCCCGGAGATTGCACGTATCCGGGTAGGGGCACCAGCCCTGGTCGCGCTCAAAGGAGCATTGATGTCCCAAATCTGCACGTGTACTTAGTATCGCTATTAGAAGACAGGATCCTGGAGACGTACAGCAGTTGAGATTCTGGCAGTAGCGGTCCTTGCACGCAAGGCTCCGCGTCTTATACCGCAAAGCGATCGCCTCCGCAGCGGTGAGCTTAGGCTCATGCTGGAAAAAGCATTTGGAGCCATTTGTGCATTTCCCCTTGTTGAGATGCCAGTGATTGCAAAGGTTGCGGTTCGCTTTCTTCATGCGCGTGTCGATGGACTCCGAGGCTGCTTTATCGCGCGGCGGGAGAGGCTCATCGAGACGCTGTTCATCTTTATTGTAATATGCCCATTTCTTGTTAGGCTTTGACTTAGGCGCGATGGAGATGTTTTCATTAGGAGGGACGCCGCTCTTGCCGACCGTGGCCCAAGAGGCCTCGCTCGAGTCGGGCGTTGGGTTTCCAGCGAGGGACGAGACAGTCGTAGCAGGCGAGCATATAGTGGGTGTGGCATTCGTGCCGTTGGTAAATCCAGGCGGTATAGATGGAAAGCCGGGTGGAGCATTGCCGAAGCCTGGCGGCGGAGATGGATTGGACGTAGGATTCGTCATTGTCCTCATCAAAGGTTGTACCGGAGCTGAAACGGCAGGCTGCACCGGTGCATGTGAGTATGACTGATAACCATAGTCGGGCAAAGGTGTGCTTCTGAATACACTATCGAAGCTAGCTCGCTGGAAGTTGGGCAGCTCGAGGAAGCCTCTCCATGCAGGGGTAGATTCAAGAAGCGTGATTCGGGCAGCTCTGGCCGGAGTGTGCTTAAACTGGTCAAGGTTCAGAAGATAGCCTGCGTCATGGCAGCCCCCGAAGATGATGTGGCGGCACGTGGGATTGTCACTGAACGTTCGAAGCATTTCTGTAGAACCGTGAGCAAACGATGGTCAGGGAGAAGAAATAGTGGCGTCAAGGTCACCTTTAATCTTGTGATCAGCGCGTTCCTTTCCGTGACCAACGTCAACAATAGTAAAAAGAGACTGGTTGAGTGAGAAGCCTTGTGCAAATGTTCGCAAATCTTGTGGCTTTTGGATTAGGCCGACTGAGGCGAGCTTTTGCGCCAGCTTATCCAGGCTCAGATAGACTTGTACCATGATAGGCCAATTACCGGAATTGCCATAGAGCAAAGCAATGTGTTCGCGCACTGCGCGCTGGAGCCTAGATGCCGCTTCCGAGCCGCCATCATTCGCGGCGGCTTGGAGCAACGCGTCCTGAAACTGTGCTCGTGTTAGTAGCAAGGCGTGCAAAAGATATAAAAAAAATTGAAAAATTGGCTTACAATAACTCCATCGCCATCAATTAGTGCTAATACGAACGAATGATCTTCCTGCCCGATATTAGCATGGCTCCGACGGCGCACACCGGTGAGAGGACAACGCACCAGTTCTCGTTGCGTCTCGGCAACCTGGCGCTGCATCTGCTCGACCGACCTTTGATAATTGCGACGAATGTCTCTCTCGGAGGAATAATCATTTTTCAATATCTCATGGTCTTCTAGCAAAGCCGTATACCTTTCGAGCATATCCTCGAGGATCGTTAGCGGGGGAGCAGACTACAGTGTGAATGGAATGGCTTACTGCAAAGAGCTTTTGGCGCGCATCATCTGAGGCCTGGAAGCCTCTCATCTGGGCTACAAAATCTGTCGTGTTGAAGTCGTTCGCCATGGTGTTGATGCCGACCATGCTCATCACGTCGCTGACAATTGAGGCAGAAGCGTGCGGTGGGGGACGGGTGCATGCAGTTCTCCCTCGTAGCTCGAGGCAGCAAGCTGAGCTGAGGGAAGCGAGCTAGCTACCTTACCTAATCTAGAAGCGCGCGTCTACCGGACCTATGCACTCGTGAGGTTGCTACGGGTAATGTTTCGTGTGCTCGGGCATCCAGGCATCGATAGAGATGCTCGGCGCTTAGTCCTGTGATTGTCTCGAGATCCGAGTCCCAGCATGTTCTTCCATGCGCTTTGTATACAACGTCGTCGTTGTAGAGTCATACTTGGAGCAGAGCGACATCTTGCGGTTTATTGGACCTCCCTACCGCGGCACAGTACGAAGAAGTGTGAGTCAAGCCAAGAAGCGGCTGGTGGTGACACTTTATTTCAGACGAGGGGCTCACGGCGTGACGCTGTAGAGGAACACGGTAAAGTTGCTGAGAGATGCACTGTGATACCGTGCACGGACGCGCAACGCCCGGGGACGCGCAACGCCCGCCGAACACCAAAACCCTAGACGAAACCCAAAACCCTAGACGAAACCCAAACTTCAACACCTCATAACTCCACCACTATGGCTCCAATCGATGATGCGATTGCAGCAATCGAAGCGCTCGAACTAGGAGAACAGTTCTCATACCAGATAATTGCTGACCAGTTCCATGTGAACTGAAGTACACTAAGCCGAAGACACCGAGGCTGTCAGCGCCCACGGGCAGCCAAAGAACGCGATCAACAAAACCTCAGCCAACAACAAGAGTTAGAGCTCGTACACTATATTGAAGACCTTACAAAAAGAGGGCTGCCTCCTACAAGAGAGATGATACAAAATTTCGCATCCCAGATAGCCAACGAGCGCGTGAGCGAGAGGTGGGTAACGCGCTTTCTTGACCGACACGGCCACCATCTCATCTCAAAATGGACATCTGGAATTGAATCCCTCCGCCACAACGCTGATTCAAACGTCAAGTATAAGCTGTACTTTGACTTGCTATATTAGAAGATAAAGCAGTACGACATACAGCCGCGCCACACCTACAATATGGACGAGAAGGGCTTTATGATAGGTATAACAGGACGCTCAAAACGAGTGTTTAGCCGTTAGATGTGGGAGCACAAAGAGGTGCAAGCGTCACTCTAAGATGGTTCTCGAGAATGGATCACCCTCTTAGCAGCCGTCTGCGCTGATGGGGAGGCTCTGCCGCCAGGTCTCATCTATCAGTTGGCGAACAGCTTACTGCAGGCAGCTTGGGTGAACGCTATTAAAGCTGGGCAACACGACGTCTTTGTGGCTTCATCTCCATCTGGATGGACGAATAACGACGTTGGTTTGGCGTGGCTAGAGCAGGTCTTTGATCGCTGCACGAAGCAGAAAGCGCGTCGTGGGAGAGACTGGCGTCTCCTTTTACTTGACGGCCATGGCAGTCACCTCACAAAGGAGTTTATCGACTACTGCGACTCCCATCGCATACTCCTAGCTGTACTTCCCCCTCACTCTACCCATACGCTTCAACCTCTCGACGTCGTCATGTTTAAACCTCTCTCCACCGCCTACTCTAAGGAGCTCTCCACCCACCTCCAGAGGAGCCAAGGGCTAGTACCAGTCAAGAAGGGAGACTTCTTCCCGCTGTTCTGGGGAGCGTGGGAGACCTCCTTCAAGACAGAGACCATCCTCAAGTCCTTTGAAGCTGCTGGTATATGGCCTATGGACCCAGAGGTTATACTCAAACGCTTCGCGGACGATGCCTCAGAGCAGCAAAACAACGGTGAAGGACGGTCCTCAGCGCTTACCAACAATGACTGGCGCCAGATGGAGCGTCTCGTACGCTCTGCAGTAAAGGATACCACCGCAGAAGAGTCAAAGTCGCTCTCCCAAACGCTCCACGGACTCCAAGTACAAAACGAGCTGCTACACTATAAGAACGATAGCTTAAGGGAGGCTCTCACTACTAAGAAGAAGCACAAGAAGCGCGGCAAACCTCTTGACTTGCAGCAGCGCCAGGAGTACCACGGTGGTGCTGTCTTCTGGTCTCCGCGCAAGATCAGAGAGGCACGTGCACGAGAGACAGTGAAGCAGAGGGAAGAGCATGACGGGCAGCTTGCAAAGGCTAACAGGAAGGAGCTTCAAGCTGCTGCTAAGCTACTCCGAGAGCAGGAGGCAGAGGAGAGGCGTGTGGCGAGAGAGGCAGCCAAGGTGGTGAGGGAGGAGGAGAAGGCTGACAAGGCAGCTGAACGCGAGCGCCAGAAGGCAGCTCGCAACGCTGAAAAAGCTATACAACTGTCCCCAAAGGGCAAGCGCAAGGCCTTAAAAGCCTCTACTTAAGCCAACAAGTGTCAGAAACAATATGGTGCTGGTGCAGCTGCTAAGGAGGCATCACAGGCTGCACCAGCTGCCCTAGCTTTCATCACCCGCCGCGGCCGCAACGTTACACTTCCCGGTAGATTTAGATAGTACAAATTAATCGCAAGCATCTAATTACTACTACTCTACAAAATCTTGTAATAATAACTATTGTAGATGGCTTAATAACTTCATCTTTAAAGTGGTGAGCATGTTATTCGGCGGGCGTTGCGCGTCCGTGCACGGTAGTCGGTGCTACACGGGGACTTCATCCCCACGCCTTAGGTATGTAGCACGACCACGCCTTTCCATTTCCTTCTTCATACCCTGCAGACGCACCAGCTACGCCGCATCTAGACATCGCTGTGTTGGATGAGTGGCTTACGCGCTCCCAATAATGTGCTGCAGTAAGCCATACCTCCTCAACTTCGGCTTTGCAACTTCGGCCTTGGCTTGAACACCGGTGACAAATTGCCCTCTCGCAATTCCCCTGGCAAGCCCTCAAAAAGACCAACCACAAGCTTACCAACCCCCGTCTTTGGCTTCTCTCGCAGCGCCGACAGCCGCCACGAATTCTTGTTTCTTGCACTGTTTCTCCGACGCGGTGTCGGCATGGGCCCAAGGGAGCCAAGCGGACGCTAGCCCACAGGCACAAGGCGATGCCCCTCTCTAACCACAAGCCCCACCATGACCCTGGAACAGTAAGAAAGGACTCCGATGGAAAGAGGGGCGCCTGCATATTGCATAGTAGCTGAGATCGAGCTATATAAATGAGCTGAGGGACGGCCTCTGGAGTCGACATCTGTCGTCCTGCCCTTGTTTGATGCTCCCTAGAAGCTTCCGCTCTGCGATCGTCGTCGCTTTGTGTACCGGTATCCCCCAACAGAGAGTCCTTCAAAGAGTCGATGTATGTGCCACGCCGCAATCCCACTTAATACCCCTCGTCTGTGCCGTACTGCATCAAGCTCCCCCCGACTTACCCGTCCACGCATCCCTCTTCCTCACGTTGCTGACATCCAGCCCAGCCCTTGCGCCTCTTCACCCGCACCTTCACCATGTCCACCAACGACAAGAAATACGAGTTGCTCTATTGGCCAACTATCCCTGGCAGAGGGGAGTTCGCCCGCCTCGCCTTCGAAGCAACCGGCACCCCCTACGTAGACGTCTCCAACCAAGTCCAAGACGGCATCCACCAAGTCCTCGCCGTCAAAGACGACAAGGCAACCCACGATGAAGACGGCAATCCGCCCGCCTTTGCCCCTCCCGCGCTGAGGGTCCACGGCGAGGGCAAGAACGGAAAGACGCTGGTCTTGTCCCAGACGCCTGCTATCCTGGTACGTTCTCGCCGTCGACTTTCATTCAGGTGCATCGATTCTCATGCTAATGGCATGGCAGGCCTACATCGGCGACCAACTTAACCTCGCTGGCGCCGACGCTGCTGAGAAAGCCTGGATCAATGCACTCACTCTCACCGCGCTTGATCTTAACAACGAAGCCCATGACACTCACCATCCCGTCTCCACGTCCGGCTACTACGAAGATCAAAAGCCCGAGGCCCTGCGCAAGGCGACCGACTTCCGCGAAGCCCGCATCCCCAAGTTCTTGGGATACTTTGAGCGCGTCTTGAAGGGTAACAAGGCCGGCCAGGGCAAGTACCTGGTCGGCGACAAGCTGAGGTGAGTGATAGCTCCACGTCGGAAGCAAGTGTGCAAGGAAATGCTGACATTGGCGTGTAGCTACGCGGATTTGACGCTGTGGCAGATCATCCACGGGCTGAAGTACGCGTTCCCTAAGGAGTTGGAGGCGAGGGAGAAGGGCGGAGAGTTCCCGACTATCTTCAACACCTTCTTCCCTAGCGTGCCGGAGCATGGTAACCTGAAGGAGTACCTGTCGAGCGATCGCCGGAAGCCCTACAGTAAGGGTGTCTTCAGGCAGTACCCCGAGCTGGACCGCCAGTAGATAGGTCAATCAGATCAGCCGAGCGTACATTAAAAAATCAAGTCGAACCAATTCAAATCAATCACAGTCCGAACAAATCACAAGAAGAAGTCAATTGGAGTGGTATCTGAACGCCCGATGCGGGCCCATGTCATGTCATTTTTAATGCCGAGTACACGTTACGCATGCCCGAAGCCTTACTCCTAGCCCATAAAGCCCAACAGCCCTAACCGTCTAGTAGTCCGAAGCAGCGCTCTGGGGGAACTCGAAGTTGACGGTCTTGCCAGTGAGGCGCTTGTACACCTCGGAGTAGGTGTCCAGCCTGTAGTCAACACCGCCACGCTCCTTCTCGTCAAGCACGACCTTGAGGAGCTTGGAGCCATCTTCCTTGGTCCGAAGACGCTTGCCGACAATCTCAACGGGGTAGACGAGGTCGGTGAGGATGTTATCGTGGACAGCGGTGAGAGTTCGCGAGCGCGGGCGCTTCTGAGTCTGGTTGGAGCGCGAGCGGTTGGAACGCTTGGGACGAGGGAGAATGCGGCGCGAGGCAACCAGGAGGACATGGCGGTCGGAGAACTTCTTCTCGAGCTCACGGGTGAGGCTGCGATGAATGAGCGCAAGCACGTCAATTTACTCAAATGAATACCTACCGCTGCTGGATCTTGTGCCAGCCCTGGAGGAGGGGAACCGGGACGAAGATGACAATAGCCTTCCTGCCGTGACCGACCTCGATCTAAGAATCCTGGTGTCAGCAAAGCTGCCCAGTGCCCACCGCCTCTTCGTTCGATATGTGTGTGTGTGCGACGGCTTCGGTGTTCGAGAGCGCATCGAGGAGGTATCTGTGAACGAGGTAATGCTTCATCTTACCTCGCGAGCCGACACGAACTGGAGAGGGCGCAGAGAGCTCCTCAGGTCGGGGATGTTGTTCTGGAGGTCCTCGAGGGCATTGTTGATGGCCACCTCGATCTCAGAGGGGGAGCTCCGGGACGGGCTGTTGGGCGCGATCTTCGAGTACTGCGACATGTTGGCGGTGTTGTCGAAAGTCGAAGTTGTCCTGTTCGATCGAAAAGAAAAGGCCTGTGTGGGAGATTTGTGATAGCGGTAAGCGAGGCGCTAGTGGGTGGTTAGCGTGGTGCTATTCTTGGCATCTCGCATTGCACACTGCAACACCAACGTTCACCTGTATTTTTTTTCCACTGTAATCTTTAGCCCGCGGGACCTTTTGTTGCACAAATTGCTGCCCAAGTAATTTCACGCTATGGCGTGTCTAACATAGGACGCAATGCTGTGTACCGACTCTCTGCTAGATGTGGTACCTAATTATGTCACAGGCAGCAGCTGCAGAGCTCAAACGTATAGTTCCTGTAGATATATTTTGGACCGTCCATTTACATTTAGGAGATGTGTTTCATTCAACCCGAGTCATCGAACGGGCTTCAATATCAGAGCGAGAATCAGATGCATGTCTTTGATTGAGCTATGTTTAAGCCAATAGCATGGCATCTCCTCCCCACCACTCTTGTCTTCATATTTACGTATTAGAGATTAAACAGAGTGCTCGTATGTGATCGCCAAGACGATAGCGTCACATCTGTGTTGGGTGGATGTATGTCTTCGACCGTAACCCCGCGGTAGCATTTCATCCTTTTCTCCACCAATCCTTGATGCGTGTCTTCGATCGCTCAGCGATAGCATCGCCTTAGGCCAACCTCCTTCCAAGGGCAAACCAAACGGAATGCACGTCTTCGACCGGAGCCAGTCCGACTGCCCCGATAGCGTCGCATCCCCTATACTCCCTGACTTTTTACAAGATCAGTAGATGTACGGTATGATGCGATACGGCACCAACTCGCAGTACCGATCCCAATCCTTTCCGTACTTCTTCTTGCATTTCTCCTCATCGCGCCTCTCCCTATGGATAAGTAGAACCGCAAAATACATCATGAAGAAATACGTCACAATCATGCCCCAGCCCCTCGCTTCGCCGGGTACAGCATACTTCTGGTACGTGTTCTGGAACCAGACGGCGTCCTTGGAAGCTGCGTCTACGGGGTGCGTGGCCGCATTGCGGATCACGTAACCAGCCGCAGCAGTGGGCAGCACGTACGACCATGACATGACCCAGTCACCCAAGTAGTTGATGTGGCGTGCGGTGCCCCACCAGCCGGAGACGAGAAGGCGCGAGCCGGATGCTGTTTCAATGTATTTGAGGTGGGCGATGCGCGGATCGTTAGGGTTGGTGCGGAAGCGGTTCTTCTCGTTGTTGACGGCGCGGAAGATGTAGTATCCGAACGCCTGCACAGCGGCAATGGGAACAAGTCCGCGGACACCAAGCTCGACTGGGTAGGTGGCGAGATATCGCGCTTGCAAGCTGTATGTGAAGGGCACCCAGACTATGTCGCCGAAACAAAGCATAAAGCCGAAGCCGTCCGTGATTATGTCGATAGTGGTCAGCATTGCGGGCTCCATGTAGTAGCAGTCGAACACGTAGAATGCCTGTGCAAAAGTAACCAAGACAATTGAGTCGGTGACTCTCCCAAAGTTGCGGTACTGCTGCATGACGAAGGCGAGGTCAAGGATAATCCAGCCGAGCAAGCCGGGGCGAATTTCGGCCCAGGTCTTGATGTCGATTTCGCCGAAGATGGGAAGCGTGACGCGCGGGTTGAGTTCGCGGCCGATGAACCAGTCATAAAGGATGTTACCGCTGTGGCCACCTGCTGCGAGTTCGCGCATGTTGGGGTCCTTGGGATGCTTCACTGTGAAGGAGCGAACATAGACGAAGGTGGCGAGTGCATATGCAAGGAGGATGTTGGTGGTGAGCAGGCCAACGTAGTTCTCCGAGATGAAGGTCCAGAGGCGGAACTCGGCGCCTTCGACAATCGTCCCAGCAGCCAGTATGACCACGATGAAAATGCTGGAGCCCCAAGCTGGGTTGTGTTAGAACAGTGACGAGACCGTACGACAGAAACGTAGCGCACCATTAAATCGGTACTTGAGCCTCCCACCACTTCTGAGCTCCGTACCTTCAGGCTCTTCAGCCGGAAGGAAAGCATAAAGAGTTAGACTGAGGAGATAGTAGCCTAGCGTTCCGAGAACTGCTTGAGTGGTGATCAAGCCTGAAAATCCCGGCCACCCAGCTTCCTTCTTCAGCTGGTCCAAGGTCAGATTTGATGGATGGAGCAGAGAAGGCACAGGACATCCGGAGATATCGTTGCATAGGAAAGTAAAGGCATAGCAGAGAAGAGGCAGAAAGAAGGAAATGGCGAACGCGCCAGGTCTAGTATCAGTCAGCAATGACCATCAACGCATGGGTGACACATGAACGTACGGTCCAAAGAACTCATAGCCGTGCGGCTTCTCTTTCTCTGCCACAGACCCGGACTTGCGTTTTGCCGACATATCCACAAGAGCTGAATGTTTCGAAATAGGTCTGGTTGTCGACTCGGAAAAGGGGCCTCGGCGACGACCTGGGCACGTGTCCAGGACAACAGCGTTCGCGGTATGTGTTCTCGACCAAGCTCGGTGTGCACCACAGCCGTGGTAAGCAAGACAGGACACGCGAGCGTTGTATACAAAGAAGGGTGGATATATGAGGTCTGCGGATGTGGAACGACGGCAAGCCCAGCCGGGATGTGGATTCCCGTTGCGCCCATGACGCGCTCATCTGGCAGGCCCAATCGGGCGTAGCGCAGAACTAGCCGGTTCCTGCAGTGTGCAGCATGCATCCGCCTCGGAAGGTTGGGCAAACCACCGTGGCCTGGACTCTGGAGAATCCCATCACCACCGTGTTTCCATGTCGCCGCGCCTGCTTCCTTCTTTCACTTCGACACGCTCGCTACACACAGCCTGAATCATGCGCTCGGGGTATTTTTCCGCGCTCGTGGCCCTGCTCTGGACAGCAGCCGCCGCCTCCGACAAGCCGCTCAAGCCATGCACCGCCGTCTCGCCGACGACCGACCGCTTCTTCGACTTGAATCCGCTGCGCCGGACAGCACCGGAAGAGGGCGACAAGAAGAAGAAGAAGAAGGAGAGCGACGAGGGCAGCTGGCACGCGCGGGGCCACGACTACGGCGCCAACTTCACCATCAACTTCTGCGGGCCCGTGGTTGAGGAGCTGGACAACGTGGTAGACCTGGACAAGGACGTTTGGAGGAACGTCAGCGCGTTTTACGAGAAGGGAAGCAAGCAGTATGCGCTTGGGTGAGTGGAACCCGCAGCAGTTTTGCCCCAAGTCCTGCATGCTAGCAGTGCGCCTGGAGCCCTTGCGCAGCGATCCGTCCCAAACACACGTCTTGGAGCGCTGACCATGTCTCCCACAGGCTTGAAAACTATGAGCCCGTCTTCCGTGGCCGCAAACTGATCATGAACTACACCGGCGGCTCCCTCTGCCCTTCCAAATCCTCGCGCGACCGCCGCTCCCCCATCGACCTCTCTACTACCCGCGAGATTGTCGACGATGATGACAAGGACAAAGATGACGACAAGGACAAGGACAAGGACGACGATGACGAAGACGAGGACACCCCCAAGAAAAAAAAGAAGAAGCCTTCTTCTGACGGCGAGCGCCGCAAGACTGCCATCGTCTCTCTCCTCTGCGAATCCGACCCGCTCGCCAAAACCGCCTTCTCCTTCGTCGCCGCCGTAGACGACTGTGTATATTTCTTCGAAGGACGCTCGCCGTTTGCTTGTGGAGGTGTGCACGCTGAGGAGCAAGCGCTGGGCCCTGGTGGTATCTTCGGCGTCATAGCGCTGATTGCAGTGCTGGTGTACTTCGTCGGTGGTTGCGTATACCAGCGGACCGTCATGCATCAGCGCGGATGGAGGCAGTTGCCCAACTACGCCATGTGGGCGGGCATTGCGCGTTTCTTCGCCGTAAGCCCATCCCCCAAGTTCCCAAAAGCCTCACACTAACAACACCAGGACATGTTCATAACCCTAACCTCCTCGTGCGCACGCTTCCTCCCCTCTCGCCGAGGCTACAGTCGCGTCTCCCTCAACCACGAGCGAGGCCGCGGTGGCCGAAGAAACGAAGACGAGAACCGGCTAATCGACAACCTCGACGAGGAATGGGATGACTGAGAACGGGATGACTGAGCTTTTTTTTGTCGCGCTTGACGTTGCATTTAGACTTGGATATACCGGCGTTTGAAGGTCATTAGGGAACTACTTGGGCACGCTGGGCCATTTATAGGATGGATGGGATCCGTAAAATGGCATAGGGTCAGAATTCGAGAGCGTGCTCGTATGCTGCTGTTTAGGTATAAGAGCATGTGTGATGTGGCATGGGCGAAATGTATTGTGTGTTGCATGCAATTAGTACGAGTGCAGTGATGTAAACACGTTCAGACTGGGTAGTAGGGACTTGGGGTCCGCTTGATACTTCAGCTTGGTTATGCGCACTGTCTGATTGAAACTGCTATTGTATGTGCACCTCCTAGACTGCACTAATCGCCGAGAAACCTCCTTGTTCCTCCTATGTAAGTTGTTTATCATGAAAAGGCACCCGAAGCACATACTCGACTGGCACATGATTAGACGACAAGGAGTCTTTTGCTGCGATGCCGTACAATCACAGCCCGGTCACCAAGTAGCATACTTAACAATCACCTCATGATCAAAGAATCAGATAGTGCCATATGGATCCCATTCCACCGTGTAATATTCTCACTATGCACCTTCATACACCCCACGAACTACACACACAAGAAATGCAAACACTCACTACAAGAACTGCAACGCAGAGATCTTCCCATGCATCCACTCCCGCACCCAAAACCACTCGAAAAGACTATACGTCTTGCAAAATACCGCCCATGCAAGCGCATAAACGCCTTGTAACAGGTAGGGAGGAGGGTATCAAGAAAACGCTTGAAAACAGCACGACGCCTCATGTCGATGGCCACGAAGCCGCCCATAGGAAACAATGTTTTTAGAGCGCCGAGAGCTCCCGGTGCGCCGACTGTATGAAAGAAAAGAAACCGGGGTATTCAGGAGGGGAGCTAGTAGCTCGTCGTTGAGCTGTTTGGAGCCCGCGAAGATGTTGGTGAGTCAGGAGATTACCTAGAGCTCCTCGTCGTCATCTTCATCCTCGGGAAAGAAGTGCCGCCTCGTATACGTGGGGGTGCTGTCCGACGGAGAAGGCTCGTTGGTGACGGTGTCGTCGGGCACGTCAGTCATGGTCTCGTCGTGGTCGGATCCGTGATGCTGCGGTGACTCTGCATCATCCTCTGCGTGGTCGTCCCTCGATTGATCGTCGCGGACGGAGCTTTGATCCCGAGGAGCTCCGGAGACGCTGTCTGCATCATCGTTGGGGTGGTCTTGCTGCTCAGTTTCCATGTCGACGTCCGACTCCTTGTCATCGGCGCCTGGTTGGTCACCAACGTCATCCTCTACTTCTTCAAAATCACCGTTCGCAATGCGCTCGAACTGCGGATCGATCTAGAGTGTGGTGAGCATGTGTGTGATGGAGATACAGTCTTCGAAAACTCACCTCCTTCAGCTGAGCCCTCACTTCGGCCCGCATTGATCGCTCAGACTTAGACATGCCGTTCTGACTGACCTGCACATTACCAAGGACGAGCATATAGTCCGCGTGCATGAGATTGTGAATCCCGTCCGCCTTGTTGGCCATCTCCTCCTCCAAGCCGCGGCACATTGTCCGCAGGGCGTCTTCGAGCGCCCTTGTGGCTGCTGGAAACATCTTCCGGCTCTCTTGCTCTACGAAAGTCTGCATATGAGCTTTCATACGCATATAAGAGCCCTTCCCGGCCTCCTGTTCGCACAAATGATATGGCGTTAGCATGAAAGTTGATAGGGTGGGAACGAGAATGCGGCTGGCTTCGCGTTGCTCCTCGGTCGTGCGAGTGAGCAGTTGGTTGTTCAAGTCCTGGAACCTCTGCTCGTATGCCTCCATGGAACCTTTGAGCAAGAGCAGGTTCGCCAGTCCAACGCCGTTGGTTCTTGCACGCTCCTCGACCCTCTCATGAAAGGTACGCAAGACCTTTGCCGAGTTCTGGATGTAACTCTCGAAGGCCTTCGGAAGCCGTCTCTGAAAAGCACGTGCCCAGCCCGTCATCAGTTTATTCTGCAATGTGGCCAGAAGCTCCGCGTTGAAGTCACGATGGCCCGCGGAGGCAGAATGGTATGCTCCGCCTCGTCGGACTATGGCTTTGTAAGTGGGGTACATCACTCCTCCCTCGCTTTTCTGACCCCACTTGCGGGTAGTTTCCGGCGCGCCCTAGAAATGTTAGTATAAGAAGCGACGATCTGGAGAGAACTAACCTTGATAGCGTCGTCGATGAGTTGAGGAAGTCGATTGGTGATATGGTCCCGAAGCTCAGCCTTAATCGCATCAAGACAAATCTTCACAGCTTGCTCTAAGCCCTTTTCCAATTCTTTGACTTTCTTTTTCAGGAAATTCAACTGCTTGTGCTTATCGGCATCGGTCATCTTAAGACCTGTGCCGTCGTCGGAAGCCCAAAGGGTAAACGTAGCTAAAAGTAGGTGGTTGATCAGTGTGTGCCTGGGCGCATGCCACGTTAAAATGCTCACCTAACTGTTGACAAAGGCCGCGCAGGAACGTGCGGCAGGTGTTGATTCTCCCGGCTTCTGTCAGCTTCTTGCCTATTCGTTGAGACACAGGCCAGTAAGATCCACTTGGACAGCTCACACCAAGATGTGCGATGTACATGAGAGACGGTAGGGGTGACCCTGCTTCACTTACAATGCGCTTGCAATTGCGGTATCTCTGTTTGATCTGGGGTCTGAAAACCTGCCAGAAGTCAGTATATGCGCCGAGGATGCGTGGGAGCCGAAAAGCCTCACCTGGGACGCTTCCGTCTTTCTTGAGACGGCCACACATCTTTTGATATGCCCTGCTGCTGACACAAAACACCGGCAAGGATTTGGCGACTTGATCATAGTCACGGATGTCTTCATCAGGGTCGAACAGGGCCTCGTCCTCTTCCATCGCATTCTCCTGGTCAAGTTCTTTGATGCCAGCGGCGAAATCGTGCTGAATTGCACCTTTGGAATACTTATTCCGTCCATCGATGCAGACTGCACTAATTTCTGCCTCCAACTCAGCAAGCTTGTCTTTTGCCTCTCGAATCTTAGGCCGTGTCTCCTTTATCGCATCTTCGGCCTTCTTCTTTTCTTGACGGGCATTTTTCTTCATGTTCTTAAGCTCAGTGAGCTTCTCTTCCACGTCATGCATGGTGAGTGGCTCTTGGGGTGCTTCGATACCCTCCTCATCAGAAGCGCTGTCGTCGTCGTTGTCATTATCACTGCCGGAAGCCCTGGACTCTACATCGGAGTCGTAATCAAGTTGCTGTCGCTTCCGAGCTTGCTTGTTTGAGCTTCCTTTTTTCCGCTTTTGGCTCGTTTTGCTCTTCGGGGCGAAGACATTCTTTCCATCTTCCACGTCATCTTTGAGCTCTTCCCAGACATCGATCTCATTCTCCGCTTCCTCTAGAGCGACCTTGTAGATATCTGCAGCCTCTCTCAGATCCGTTATCTTCTTTTTGACGGTCTCTATCTTCTGACTGTGTCTGCTCTTCTTTTCCTCTAACCCGGAGATTTCATCGTACAAGTCAAGACTATCAGTAGCCTCGGTGATGGATATATCATCGGTTTTTGAGCAAATGAAGGTGACATTGGAATAGCCTCCATCATACTTGAGCTGACGCTTGAACGAATCACCTAATAAATTCTTAGCCGCCTTATCGTCAACCGCTCGCGTAATAGGAGCCACGATCCAAATGCCACTGCACTGCTTCATGTACCGCTCGGCAACGGCAGCTCGAGCGGCATTGGAATCGTGCACTCCAGGTAGGTCCACAATAACAGCACCAGTGGATAGGCAATCAGATTTCGTGAAAATTTTCACAACCTTGATCAACGGCCAGTACTCCATTTGGTTCCTGGACTGTTTTTGCTGCTCCTTGTCTGTCTTGCTTGTGGCTTTCTCTTTGCTGTCCACGTATTTCTGCAGGCTGGAGTAGAACATCTCTGGGCGTGCTTGATTGATACACTTCGTAGTGCCGAGGACGTTCAATACCGACTTCTCGGCCATCAGGTTCTCCACCGTACATTTGTCCAACATGTCTCTCTTAATCATCGGGTAGACGGCATGGAATTTCGCCCAGGCAATACCGGCGTCAGAGGATTGATCCTGTGCCTCTCTAGACAGGGCCCCGTTCTCGGTGAGGAACTCCTTCAGAAGGATCTCCAACTCCTTTTCCCAATCGGCGCGATCAATGAACTCAATCTCTGCGCGATATCTGGACTGGGGAGCATCGCTATCATTCCAGCTCATCTCGGTGACGACACTTGTGCAGGCGCGCATGCAGTTTGTCGGTACCAGACGTTCCTCGTCAAGCATTGCGTTGATGACGCTACTTTTCCCAGCGCCGGTATTACCCACGACGCCCACAACTGTGCGACTGCGCTCGGATAGTTTCTTCAATTTATCCATCGACTCGATCCAAACACCAGCATCCGGGCTGTTCTCGGCAAACCGTTCGAAGGTGCTTCTTAACTTCTCCAATATCTTCATCGATCGTCAGACTGAAGCTTCGAGAACTTCAGCATTTTCTTGGTAGATAATATTCCGAATGAAGCGGTCTACAGGCTGAACAGCGACATCAGGTTCCATTTCGGGAGACTGTTCACGGCCAAAGACATCTTCGGCATTGAAAGACGCTTCGGCACGAGGAGCAGGGCTTTTCGATGGCGAGCGTGAGCGACGCTCAGGCTTCACCTCCTATAACAATCGAACCATGAGCATGTGTACATGTGTTTTGTTCCAGACAGTGTGACTTACCGGGGGTAGCTGTGTTCTCATCTCTGCACCAGAGTTGGGCGTCATGGGTGGCTGCAACAGTGGATTGTGTGCCAGAGAGGATTGTACCCCGGGGCGGGTGCTCGGTGTCGGTGTAACGCCAGAGATTCCGCTACATGGTATGATGCGAAAGGCGGAAGCCTGGCTTTGCGCACGGGAACTGGGAGGCTCACGTAGAGGTGTTGAGGCCATCTGAGCATTTGGGGCTACTCTAGCCGAGCGCTCGGTAGACGGCCGCACTTGATCATGTACCACATTTTGCGTAGGTGCGCTGTAACCCTTCTTCGAAGGGAGTGGGGTCTGCGGTATATCCTGTTCTGTGGAGGGCCGCACTTGGTCACGTAGCACGTCCCGCGCAGGTGCGGTGATATTTTTGTTCGACAGAACTGAGGTCCGCAATATATTCGGATCGGTAGATTGGAGGGGATCCTTTTTGGCTTGCAATGCTGGAGGCTGTGGCGGTGTGCGAGCAATTGAAGGCGAAGCTCGAGATACGCTTTTAATAGGCGCCGGCGAGCGTGGAAGAGACGCAACCTAAAAGTAATAATCGTGAGCACGTCTTATGTAATGCGTAGCAGGGCTACTCACAGGACGTCCAGAATTTTTGACAGCTCGTAGGGCTATGAAGCTATCACTGTAGGTATTTAGATCTTTCATCACCGTGTTTGCTGAAGCTATTCCGCCATCGAACCAGAGATCGATATCCACGTCTGGACGCTTGCTTGTGTACGTCTCTACAATTCTACCAATTGTAATTCTCTACAAAACATTAGTCTCTGACAAATGCGCAATAGCGAGAGAGCACGCACGCCGTGAGCCTTGACCCAATGAAAGTCGGTGTCATTTAGTTCCTGATCTGGACTTCTGTCTACGAACAGTACGCCGACCATATATCGCTTCGGTGGGATAATCTCGCCTTCGGGCTTCGCTGCCACTGTCTTCGCGTGGAAGCGACTCCACTCAGCCATTTCGGTGGGCTTAGCAAAGTGCGGCTACGTGTGACAAGGATATGAGTCGACCATCCCCGCGCCTGACTCGTCGGCGCTGGAATGCTGGTCGTTGTGGTAAGGAACGTCGCAACCGTGCAATTGATCAGAAAAAAAGACGGTAAGCTCATACAAGAGCTAGATGATCCAGTGGCGATAGCTGGTGCGAGGTCGATGGAGGCAAACGAGGAGAGCGATAGCGGGGCCGGCGCGTCGACGCGTTGTTGAAGACGCGCTTAGGGGTACTTAGCGTGCGCACGCGTCATTCTCGGCTAGCTGATGGTGTAAACATCTAAATGGATGAATGAACCCTCTTTCGCTAGTTTCTTCATGAAGTCCGCTTTTTGCATGCCTCTATTAATTGATTTATCAAGTTCCAACTACGACCTTGTATTCACTACCCTTTACATTCCCGAAGTAGTGTTAAAGACGGTATTACTCGTCCAGGTTCGCTAATCCGAACATTATCACTCACTCCAGTCATCTTCGATCAATGCGTCACTGCATCATATTAAACACTGACAGTATCTGCTCCCTGTTCACGCTCAATATCTACCAATCAATGTATGCCACTGGCACGAGCGAGCGCCGCAGATAACAGTCCCCGCTACTTGCCTCGCCCAGTATTGCAAAAGCATACCAACGCACGCAAAAAGCTAAGCAGTTACACCACCAACGCATCCCACGCAAGCGCACAACCAGCAAGCCCACCTGCAAGACAAACCCAAAGCATCGACGCGCATCAACGCCGTCCCCTCTGTGCGAGTGCGGGGCAGGCTCAAGTATTGGTGCGACCGACCCAAAGACTCAACAAAAGACTGGGGTTGCGGCGTCACGCGGCTGGATAGGGCTGGAGAAAGCGGCCAACAGTCTGAATGTGATGCGCGATGTGGCACGGCTTGGTGGCCAGTGGAATGGGTGGTACAGCATCGGCGAGGCGTACAGGGGTTGCGACGGTGCAGGAGATATGCAGTAGAGATGACGCGTGAACGGAAGATGTTGGGGATAGAAGGGGAGTTGATGGAATTGTATGCTACGGCTTCGTGTAGATTGGGTGGGGGCAGCGTAGGTCAGTCTACCGTGATTGTGCTTCTCATGTAGATAGCTCGTCTATCTTGCAGGCTA
This sequence comes from Laburnicola sp. R22_1, assembly GCA_014281115.1. Classification (NCBI taxonomy): domain Eukaryota; kingdom Fungi; phylum Ascomycota; class Dothideomycetes; order Pleosporales; family Didymosphaeriaceae; genus Laburnicola; species Laburnicola sp. R22_1. The sequence continues at coordinate 1,204,688 of JACONQ010000015.1, forward strand.
ACACGAGGAAAGCACGATTTGTATCGAGATATTGACAAGTGAATGGGGCCCAATACGCCTCGAGGTGTTATACGCTTGCTATTTCGAACAAGTCGGGTTGTTCAACCTTGGAGCGTGCAAAGAGAAGTGGCACATCAGTGTCGCTATACGCCATCGAAGCTGGCGTATCCCGAGGGGTGGGATAGTGGGGCACCTGGGTGTGCAGCGTTGAGGACTGCCCCTGGACTTGACCTTTGACAGGCACCCAGCGTCACGGACAGGATGCAGCGTAGTATTCGCGCACACTTTTCGCGTCCTCGACGGGTGCACTCGCCGCAATCGCACGTAGCGATACCACCATACAAACCCTACAGCGCATACTGTACGGTACAGGAATGCAAAAGGTAAGTTGCTCCGAGACACTGTATAGGGCACGATAGACCGATTGGTCCTATTCCGATTCCTCGGTTGACTGATCGACACAGCCCAGTCAGGTCAAGACGGAGTTTCCTTGCCGTCAATTAGCCTCTTCCGGCCCATGGTCCTGGCCACTCGTTTACGGCTATCCGCTATACCTGACAATTATTGCCTGCTCGAGGGTAAATCCACGTCCAAGGAAGAAACGGTAGAAGGCTTAAAATACGTTGAAAAAACAAGTCAATCCATGCTGTACCACGGGCCGTGCAGAAACAGAGGGTGCCCTTGCGCACCAGAGTCCGGCCATGGTTGGCCTGTCACACGTCGCTGGCGGTCAAGCTGCTTATTGGCATTGTGTTTCGGGCGACGGAGCTCCGTGGTGTAGTTCATAAATAAGCTGCCTATAGGGCAGGAAGGGTTTGGAAATTTTTCGTGGCCGGGCAGCGAAAGCGAGAGGGTGTGGCTACAACGCATGGGGTTCTAGAACGGGGCCTAGAAGTAGGGAGGGTATGCAAAGCACACAGTGGGCAGGCGAGACGGTGTTGAAGCAGAAGGTGAAGAGGTTTGCGGACCGCGAGCCGGAGGCGATGCAGTCGTCGGGACCAGGCAGAGGCGGTAGAGTCGGTCAATGCTAGTCGGGGATGGACTGTCTCAGGAAGATTGGCGTGTGATGGGCGGTGCGTGATGCGAGCGGGAGCGGTGGTGATATACGTATTGGCGCGGACGGCAGGAGGCAGGCGTCAAGCAGCGCGCGGCACTCTACCTCGGGCGCTGATTCTGAGATGAATGAGTCTGTGGTGTCGAGTGCGCCATCTGCCCTGGCGAATCTGGCGAGGAACTATGGATCACGGATCACGATGGCGGCGATGGTGTGCTCAGACAGCTGGACCACCACGACCTGGGACACGGGATAGCACGTGGAAGCGCGACAGGCATGGATCCATGGATGGCCCTCAGGGTCCACAGGCGTGTTTGGCGACGGCGAGGCTGAGCAGCAGCGAGCAGCGGGCGTGGAGGCGCGCTGAAACGGGCGCAGGCAGCACGGCAGCCGCTGGCCTGGCTGGCCATGAACGACGGTCCCGCAATCTGCTGGCTCCGGCTGGCTCAGGCGGGCTCATCAGGCGGGCTCAGGCTGGCACGCCAGGCGACGGCGCGCTGGGGGATGCGTGTTTCGAGGGGGCCGAGCCGGGCGCTGCTTTGGGCGTGGTCAAACCAGGCGTGAAACGTTGGAACGGAACAGTCTGCCAGTCTGCTGGCCCGGGGCGCCAGCAGCGGAGGGGAGGGGCGCGCCATTGGCCGCGGGCGCGCGACGGCGAGGCACGGCGGCGGCCTATCAGCTGCTGCATCCGGCGGCAAGAAGCGACACCTTCATCAATCAGCAGCAGGAGTGTATAGAGGAAACGGCCCGGCTGGGGTGGGAGCTGTGAGAGAGAAGCGTGAGAGGCCAGCGCCAGCGCAAATGCAAATGCGAATGCGCGCGACCAGTCGCCGGCCAGCCGCCTACCGCAGCCTGCCTTGGGCCTGCCTTGGGCCTGCCCACTAGCGACCGCCCGCGGCCCACGCCCACGCCCCCCCCGGCCTTCGCATGCCGTGAATGCACACACGCACTCACCCGCCCTGCCACCTAGACCACCCGTCGCCGCGTCCGTGCCCACCATTTCTATCCCCTCCACGCCCTCGCACGCTCGCCCTCGTCGTCGGCCTTTCGTCCTTCTCGATATCCCCTTGTTGCTCCAATCTGCGCGCTGGAGCCGCTTCGCCCGCCGTTTGCTTGCGCGGACGCCCTTCGTTACACCTGCTGCCTGAGCGGCCTAGCTGTGTCCGTCCTTCGACACCTAGTGTAGCGGGAGGCCCCCCAAGCACTCTGCGACACTCCTCTCATCTATTCCTCTCACACGAGCCCCTCCCACGCTCCCTACCGCAGCGCCATGACGACCGCCGTCGCTGCTCCCCCGGTCGCTGCTCCACATGCGCCCGTGCTGCAAGAGCCGGGGCCTGCACGAGTATATGCCGCCATCGCGCCCTCGACACGCTCTCCTCACATCGTGACGCCCACCTCCAAGAGCTCTCAGCGGGTACCGGACAATGCTTCACCTACCTCCTCCAGTGATGGCTCCGCGCCCCAGAGAGCAGAGGGAAAGCGCTCACCTCTTTCGTATGTCCAACAACTACACTTCGCGTTCTTCTTCCTTCCGCCGTCCCTCTTCGTCCATTAGTCCTGCTGCTCCCCTCACCCCGCCCACCACCTCCATGTCTCCTCCTACCCGCACTGGCCTTTCTAACCGCACCTCGTCGAGCAGGTCACGCGGCCCAGCACCCAAGATTGTCGTGAAGAAGGAGCCCACTTCGCCCGACATGCCCTCGCGGCACCGTCCGAGCCGCCTGAACCTGTCCAGCTCGCACATTGTCCACTCCTCCGGCGCTCTCACCGCACGACCCTCGGGCCGCGCCGTTGCGCGCGACTTGCAAGATGCCGGTCTTGCGTGCCTGTCTCCGGGTTTCCAGACCAACGATCCGTCGATGCGTGAGCAGCTCCAAAGGAGCATGGACGTGAGGGAGCGGCAGAGGCAGATCATCGAGGCACGCCAGAAGCACGGTGGCAAGGGCGGCCCACCTGACGAGGATTCCCGCCAGCAAGACATGAGCCCATTCGGACGGCCGTTGAAGGCGCCCAACACGTCTCGGAGGAAGGGACCACCGCCCGGTCTCTCCATCGCACCTCCCTCGCATGAGCGCTTTGCGAACGAGCGAGTGATCCAATCTGCACCAATCAACCAGTCTTTCACCGGCCTGCGCAGCAACATGCCATCGTCCCGCCAGCTTGCAAACGGACCCTCGAGCCTGGCTCAAACATCACACATCCACCACGTCCCGGCACAGCAGACGAGCAACAGGCTGCCGCCGATTGCGGATGTCTTCCCGGAGCCGCTTGGTACTGGCCGTGTTCATTACGCTAACAGCCCTGGCACTTCGTCGCACTCAAATGTGCAGCCGCCTCTCCCATCTCCAGGCTTTCCGCCGACACACCACCAACAGGCCTCGCAGACTTCCCGCCCGCGAGAGTACAAGTCTGCCGAAGACGCTGTCCAGACGCTTTCTGGTGGCCGTGAGGAACTACTGCCCCGCATTGTTCACTACGGCGGCCACCAACCCCCAACGCCGCCTTCGCCTATGCCGAACAAGAATGGGTCCCAGGCTTATCCGCCGGGTGCTGAGTTGCACCGCGGCAGTAGTTCCCGACGACGCCCGCGAGACGAGTACGAGCGGGATATGGGAACACCACCGCTCGGACGGCAACAAACACGCCCTGGACCTTTCGGTGAAGGACGCGACTCTCCGGAGACCCAGCACAAGAAGAAGGAGGAATTCATCGCTCTCTGCGCAAGGGCTTGGGACCTTTTCCATTCGTGATACCTGGCTTTGGCCTACTAGGCGGTCTTACTGTTTGGCATGACGGCCTTTGGTTGTCATAAGCGGCGCTTTGGGAGTTGTGAACGGTTTCTCGACGTCCACGGACACGGCACTCGCTTACCATATTTCGTTTTGTTTCGATGCGACCTCGGGATCCTCGTTATATTTGCTCGCCCGATACAGCGACTTACCTTGAATATTCCTCGATGATTCACTATTCTCGCAACCGCTCGCACGCGCGCATCTTATTTCCTTCCAATACCACCCCTCAAAAGCGCCGGCAAACTAATAGGGCTCGCAACGGATATCTTACTCGATTTCCCTTTCATTACTCACCTTTGGTTTCGAAACTTTGGTTTCATTCTCAGACCATCTCACGTCTAGCAATGTGCAGACGAAGGATGGACAGGCCTGTTGATGTTGTTCACGTGGATATGATGCGTTGGGTATGTCGGGTTGGATGTGTTTGCTTTTTGTTGAAACGTACACGGTCTCACGGTGAGATGGATATTGTTTCACATGGCTGCACATGTTCTTAATATGTGGCCGAATACTTTTTCATACGCCTTCACCATCTATCGCTTTTCTATTTATTTATCTTCTTCTTGGATGGTTGGATGTACGTTGATATGACAACCTATCCCCTCTAGGGCGGCGTTTACTTGTTCCCTTTGTTAGCGGTAGGGAGGCTGAAGGGTTTCGGGGCGGTTGGGGCTCGACGGTGGATGGGATGGACCAGGTAGAGAGGACATGCAAAAGGGGGAAAGCAAGGGGCAGTCTTGTACATTACTGTACACGGATCACCCAAGCAAGCCAGACGAAATTCGGATGTTCACTTTTTTCAAAATGCTTGCTACCTACTGCTGTGCGTGGCATGGATCTGCTCGATCTACTTCGATCTTCGCTGCTGTGCTTCCCCCGTCTGTGGATTTTTCCGCATTGAGACACCGATGCTTTGGGACTAGCGGTGCGCGCTGCACCGTCTGGGTGTGATCACGGTGGTGAAACGGATCGTCGGTTAGTGTGAAACGGAATGCGCATCGGAGACTGGGCGTCACGGCGGACTCGCTTTTTTGTACGTGCATGTGTTGTGCGCTGGTCGTGCTCTGTGGATTGAATTTCCACAGGTGGATGGGATGGGATGGAGTCCGTGGGTGGGGATCTGATCTATTATTTGGAGCTGGGCGGGGGGGGATTTGCATGGTTGGTTGGCAACTTGATAGGGCAGCGTAGTGCCACTGCAGAGCCAAGCCAAGCAAAGCAAAGCAAACGATATGTTGCGAATCCGATGTCCGTCCGATCACGGCTCTCGGCTCTCGAAATAGACTACCTAGGAATCCGCTATGGACATTGCGCAGGTTTTTTTTTAATCTGCCAAGCGAAGCGGCTGCGACTTCAAAGTGTCAGGTCCGACATGGGCAAAGCAATCAGCATGAGAACGAGAAAATATGCATCTTACGCAATGCGTAGATGGCTCATGCCTATAATAGTATCAAACAATTTTGTTTGCATTGTGCTTCGCGCAGATTTGTTGTTGTTGGACTACTGTACATAGAGTTTTGGACCCTGGGCTGGGTTGGGTTGTCTGTGCCGTGTGGGGACGCTGTGGGTCTGCCTAGGCGTGTAGCCGGCGTACGCCGCAGCCGCAAATAGGCATCCTTGCGTGCGGGCGGGGCGGGGCGGACGTTTATCTCGTTTGAGTGGGGTGTATTATGCGTGCGTTGTGGACACGGGACGGGGTAGATGTTCGAGGTAGATGGAAAAAATGTCTGGATGGACGGCATGCACCGCCACTGGAATCGATATTGGCACTGCCTTTGCGTTGCGGCGGGGTAGGTAGGGGAGCGGGGGTTTGGTGCGGTGAGGAAGGGTGATGTCCGTCGGCGTGAGGTGTGGTAAGCGGGTGTGGGTATTGTGTGGGTTGGGGGGTTGTCGGCTAGGGCCTGGGATTTATGGTGTGAGTCTTAAGATTGGGGGCGTTTGGCATGGAAGGTAGGCGGGGAGTGTATTGGGTGAGGGTTATGTGTCCTGCGTGCTTGTCGGTTCACGAGATGATGCATAAAGCGATAATTTAAGGCTGCTGAAGAGAAGGTTAGGCAGTGATTAAGGTGAGCATGCGATGCGAGACGGTACGAATCGGGCATTGTCTATATGCGGAAATGCATGTGAGTCATAGTAGCGGCGGGTATCGCGGTTAGTTAGATGAGACGGAATCGCGTGATGCGGTCGCTGAGATTCAAGTGTTGTTTGCGCAGCTTTGTAATTCCCGGTAGAGTGGCCTTGTGGCAAGGGTAGGCGAGGCGAAGGTTGGTGTCCTCGGAAGGTTGGTAAGATGGTGGAGTGCGATATCGGGCATGGACCACGGCTGGAGGGCCTTCAGTGTGTAATAGAAAGGAATTTTGCAGCGATTTGTTATACATTGTTTTTTAGAATATACAGCTGCATGGTGGAAATTCATTCCGCTCGACGCATATAGATCGAAAGACTATTCGTAAATCGCAGGACCGGGTAACGCTGCCGGTCGACAACACGCTGAAAACGGCGCGTGTAATCTCATAATATCTCCCACGGACGATAGCTGCCCTTCAGACGTTGAGTCTCCGCACCGCATCACTTCAGTAGTCGCCCCTCCTCAGTACAGTTACCTATTTGAACCATATCTTCTCAGAAGTTCACCACTGCTCGCTCCAAATCTCTGAGCTGTGATGCCAAATCCAACATCGATTCTAGGCCAGTCGCTTTTGCGTGTTGAGTAAACACCTCAAAACCGGGTACATCTACCGTTGCGCCGTGCGCATGGAGATAGCGAGCCATCTGCTCGTGCTCTAGATCCAGAGCAATGAAGATGGGCGGAACTCGTTTCCACCAATATGGGGGAGTTGTTGGTCTCTCCTTCCAGTCTGGTACGTGGTTCACGTCCGCGCCATGCTCGACGAGAAGACGCACAACTTTAGTACTGGCTGAGTTCACAGCCCAGAACAAAGTATCGTCATCCGTCATGTTGGGATCGGCTCCGTGTGAGAGCAAGAACCATACGATTCTCTCGTGTCCGCGTTTCGCGGCTTGGAACAATGGATTAAGAGGGCAAACCTGTCCTTTGGGTATGACATGCAGTGAGTTTCCGAACTCCCATTCCCGCCACTCCCGGTAATTTTTGGGGGGCACTTTTTGCTGAACGGCAGCCCCATGGTTGAGGAGTTGTTCCACAACATCCAACCGATCCCTGTAACCTGCTGCAACTCTTTGTAGTAGCGAGCTGAGACTGTAGGCACTGAAAGATTTCCCGGGAGAGGAAACTGTCTCAGCAAGGGAAATGATTTGTTGGTAGAAGTCGCTGTGGTTGCTCTGGGTAGCGCCAGAAGTTAGATATCTTTGCGTATTCAGTACTGCCCATGTGATGTCGGAATCAACCGGTCCCCACCTGGGGTGCAGAGCGAGCTTTGCTGTTTCGAGCTGGCCTGCTGCGACTGCGTGGCTGAACACCCACTCTCGAATACGGTCTTTGTGAGGCCGGAACAAAACTCGTGAGAAAATCATCTCTAAGATCTCGGTGTTACCACTGCTTGCCGCTAAAAGGACTGGCTGGGACCAGTAGCGATTCTGATCTATTGTAAATAGCGGTGAGGTATCCGTGAACGATGTGAGCAATTCCTTCGCTACAGTGGTACATCCCGTAATTATTGCTGCTTGGAGAAGAGTCTTTGGGCTGTTATGATCCAGTGGTTTGGCAGGTCGTAGTATGAACTCCCGAGGACTCGCACACAGCATAGAGACGTAGGTCCGGATCGAGTCTGCGCTGTCACTCCTACTTCGGCGGTTAAGCTCCTCTGCAATCAGATACACTGCTGCTAGAGGAGCCTCGGCTGAAGACTTTTCTTTCAGGATTTTCCAGACGAGGTATGACTGCCAGAACGATCTCTCGTGGGGATTCTCGATCCATGTCCAACGGCAAGTTATCTTGCTGTCCTGGCCTTCGAGCTCTGCTTTCAACACGGCAGACGGAAAAAGCGATTCTGTGACCTCGATTGAAAAAAGCCCTGTTAGATGTCAGAATACAGGTTTTCAGGCTGTCGGAACAGGATTTGGCGCGTACTATTCACAAGCCTGAGCCTCAGAGCCCGCTTGACACCACGCACGTTCACCGCATGGGCGAGAACTTCCCGTAGAATCTCGATAGGTAGTTTCGTCAGCAGCATGTTCTTTGTATGTGAAAAAGATTTGCTCGGAGTTGAGAGTGCGGGGAAGGAATCTGGGGACACAGTGAAGTTGCATGTGTGGGTAAGATGCTAACTGTATTTGGCGATAGTGGATTTCTCATATGCTTACCAACACTCAACTGAAGTCCGTTGCACAACATTTGATCCAGACGCCCATCGGGTTCCAAGATTACGAGATGACACGCGAAAGCAGGGCGCAAAATTGCGCTAACAGTTTAAAGACAAGTACCATGGGTACGATATGGAAATTCCAAGGTTCACGATCTGCGCAGCGAGAGTCGAGGAAGGGAGCTTGGGAAGCTACTATAGAATACATGATGCAAGAAGGACATGTGCTTATCGGGTAGAAGATTATGACTGGTTTCGCTGATCTGACGATGGAAATTAAAGCCAGTGTGTTCGCATTCGTACGTATGGTATTTCAACGATTCACTTTCTCGTGGAAACTCTGAGCTGATTTGGGGGTGAAATAGCATTGCCCGGCAAACGTGAGTCAGAATTACGTTAGCGTGCGCAAAGAGCGTTCGCCCACCCTCAACTCAACTTCATGATCAACGAGTTCTCAGAACACGCCAAGCAATTCCCCTCCAGCCTACTGAACTGAATGGACTGGCCTACAACAGGTGCTGTTCTGAGACGAGCAATGGCCATGACTCAAATTTCCGGATTTCCGAATTGGCATCGCCTTCCTGTGGAGTTGAAGACCAATGTTTTCGCCTATGTAAGTATAGAAAGCTCGAAGCGCAACGAGAGTACTCTTGGAAGACTACCTCGGATTCGGCTCAATATGCGATTCTTTTCATTGTTGTTTAGCGGGACCTTTTCATCTTTTCTAAAGCTAATATTGTGGCAGGTCCGCTCAGTCAAGGACCGAAAAGCTATATGCTTGATCAGCCGCGAGTGCAAGGACATAATGGCACCTGTGCTTTGGGAACGGTTCTACACTGACCTCTTGTCGACCGCGAAAAAGGCTCTGGACACACTGCTGGATCCCAAATGCACCATTTTCCCCCTGACGCATATTGGTAATCCACAATGTCGGCGTCGTCCAGGTGGATAAATTCAGACAGAACGTCTTGCTCACTTGGCATTGATTCTTCCACCAGAGGGTATGGAAATGACGATCAATTCCATCGAATCGGTACTCTGTTCCTTTACTGGACTCCGCTACTTCGAATATTCCGCATATCGATTAACAATTCACGCGCATTCCTGCTAAAACTAGGGTACACATATTGGGCATCTATTCGTGTGGATAGGGAATTTGAATGTGTGCCTCGGTAGGAGAAGCCTCAGGCCGTTGGCTGGCAGTTCACCATGCAGAGTGGGTCAATAGAGGGTTTTCGGTGTTGAAGCTGACCCAAAAATAGTCTGATGCATGCTTGGCTAAGTTGGCTTCGTCGCAGGCCGCATACGTTTGTTAAATGCCCCGAAAAAGCAACAGGAACGCCCGCAAATTACCAGGCAGGAACGACCGCAGAGCGCGCACTTTGCCGCACCGCCAGCACGCGTCAAGCCGTGGCCATCTCCACGCCGCCGTCCACGTCGAGTCGAGCGCGCTCAGCGACGGCGCCGTGCGCATCGCATCGCACCGCTTGCTCGCGCTGGCCGCGACTTGCCATCTGGCGCCTCGCCGCCCTCGCGCCCCAGCCGCCGCCTCTCTGTAGCCATCGGCGGCCGTACAGCACACAACCCGCATCCATAGTGGCATAGTGGCATCGCCTATCGGTTGCGGCGTTTGCGTGCTCAACGGGCCATCGTTGCGTCTGACTCGACTCACTGGACCAGGCGCGCTCATGTCTCGCAGACCCGCTTGGCCTCAGCGCAGCTCGTAGTGCTTCCGTCCGAAACCATGCAAATGGACTTCTCCGCAGAGTCGGACCATAATCTCCATCTCTCGTCCCACGGCCACTTTGAACACACAGGCCACGGCAGCCCGGCCTTTTCGCCGTTTCGCCATTCCGTACGTGCAATTCCGTACTCTGGCTTGACTGGGCGACCTTGACTGACATGCCCACGCCTAGGTACCAACAATCGATCCGGGCCTTGACCAGAGTGCCGCTGCCAACCGTAATGGCCATCCTCCAATGTCATCAGTTCACCAGTCTGCCGCCCCGAACCACCTCCTGCAGCCCGACAATGCCTCTCTCAACAGCGGCCATCTCGCCCACGGCTTTTACGGAGACATGTCGCGCACTTCGCAGACGCCCTCGACTCCCTCCAATGCCTCGCCGCGCTTCTCAGCCATATCTCCAGCCAGCCAAACGAAGCAGATCACGGCAAACTATGTCCCGACCGACCGCCCTGCACCATCCCGCGACGTGTCGGACGAAACGCTCGACGCAGCATACGCTACCTTCATCCTCTACTGCAATCCGAACTTTCCAACTACCACCGATACGTCTGAGCTGACGCGACTATTTCGGATACCACCGAAGAGCGACGGAAAAGCTTTTAGCACCTGGTCATTGTTTGAGCTGATTCGCAAGCTTGACTCGAAAGAGATCAAGACTTGGACACAACTGGCGCTGGATCTGGGTGTGGAACGACCCGACACGGACAAGGGACAGAGCACCCAAAAGGTGCAGCAGTACTCTGTTCGTTTGAAGGTGAGGCACACTCTCATCATGTCTTTTCTTGCACCTCCAAATTTTCCTATATGCAGTGCGTGGTCGCATACTACAGTACGATGTAGCTTCCTTACGTCTGCGCTTGCAGTACGTTACCGCGGGCAACTCACACATGGTATTTTCCGAGACTGCGCGGAAACTCGTGTCTCTCTACTCTCTGGAAACTCCAATCAACCAAGTAGAGGAATGTATACTACGTGGAAGTCTGCACCTAAATTTTACGACGTCCAAGTATCCGGATACGGAAGCCGAGCTTGTCGTTCCCGGTGTGTACCTACCCGATGTACTAACACCCATCGGTAACATGAAAATGTTGGTCCAAGACTTACTTATGTGGCGCGTGCAATCCTCGCGTCTTTCCTAGACTCGGAATGGGCCAGGAAGTCAGATCTTGCATTTACGATTTATCTCTTTGACTTAACGCCTGGTTTAACTGACTGACGGTACTAGCGATGGATGCGCGCAATGCATATCGATGCATTCTTCGAGTACATGCTAGGGAAACAACATTCTTACTATCTACAAATACCACCGCCGCACAACCCTTTCCCCGAAAACGGCCGCGATGGAGTGTCACTCGAGGAGGATCTGGCGATCAGAGCGCTCGACCCTAAATTCCGCCCGAAGCGGGGACGTAGGAAAGCAGATGATGGCGAAGACGATGTAGACCTGGTTGATCACACTCCACCTCCTAAGCGGCCCCAATTGGACACGTCGATTCCCTTTGGCAATGTTCTACAACCCCAATCTGCTTACCCAAATAGCGCTCATCCGGACAACATGGAGGGGTTTCTGGGAGGACACGATCCGTGGGCAACATCAGCTATTGCCCCATCTTCCGCTTTGACTGCAGCATCAGCACCGGGACGCATGCATCCGCACAAGAACCTAACGCCATATTCCGCCTCGCCTATGTCCGGGCAACAACTTCGATGGCGTCTTAACACGCATGACAATCCAACGACGCCGCATCCACTCTCTGCCGTGACGCCACAGTCAGCTCATCCTGACTTCTTCGATGAACCTCAATCGGCAATCACACCTTCAAGCTCGAAAACACGATCAAGACGGCGTCATGGACCCGCTGTCTCCTCGGCGTGGCCAAGCAACAACTCCTCTTCGACCGGTAAGCTCCGGGGTAGACCGCCGAGCAACCGTTCTGTACGCGATGGTCCTTTTGTCACTTTTCCCGCCAATCCGAAGACTAAAGAGGGACCTACGATAGATGTGAACAGGAACCCTGGTAATCTCACACCCATCGTGGAGAGAGCACAATCAGACCCCCCAGTGGCAGAACAACACTTCCGTTTTCCCCCTACGCCCGCTTCAGCCGTGTCGCCTACTAGTATAGAAGCAAATATACCTAATGGACCCCAGAGACCCCATAGGCTAAGCCTCCAGGTGCCGCAGAGTGTCGGTAATCCTGTGCGACTTGTCACTCCGACGGTGCTTGTGAACGGCGAGCAAAATCAGGCTTCAAGCACGGGTCTCGAGCCGTCCGCAATGAGCGCAGACACTGACCCACAATCCTCTGGAACTCTCTTCGAACAGAGCATTGAGCAGTCCCGTCAACAGCAGCACACATCAACACCCATCCGCCCGTCCAACCCCTCTCAACTCTCGCCTCGAACGCAGCCGCGAGGACCCACCTCGACGCCATCGCCTACCTCTTCCATTCTCCCAGAATCCCTCAAACGCGCCCTTGTAGCCGAACTCATCCGTGCACCCCTCTCGGGTCGCCGCAAGCGCCTCGGAGGCACGGAAGCCAAAAACCTGGCCGCCTCAATCCTCTCCCCTCTCTTCGCCAAACCAACCACTTCGAACACCGCCCCTGCAAAGATTATGAGTGACCAGCTCCTCAGTATCGCCATCAGCAGCTGCCTTGGCCTCACCTCTGCGGTCGGACTCGGTATCGGCGGTCCTAGCGGCGGTGTTCGACGCGTCGAGTGTGTTCGCTTCAGAGTCGGCGGAGATGGGTATGAGAGTCCTATAGATGAGGATGACGAGGATGGCGACGCAGGCGGAACAGTTAGGGAAACGTTCGATGTCTTCTTCGGGGTGGGATTTGGTGGTTTGACGGGAGAGTGGGCGACGAAGGGGTTGCTGGCGACAAGTAATGGGAGCGAGGCAGTGGCAGAGGCGCAGATGGGGGGTCAAGAGCAGATGCCGAGTACGGCTGCGGGGTGGAAGGCCAAGTTCTTGGAGACGCAGAGGAAGTTGTTGGAGAGAGAAGAGGAGGCTAAAGAGTTGAAGGAGAAGATTTTGGAGGCTGTGCTTTGAAAACGGGCCAGTTTGGCGCTTTCAACACAAAATCTGCGAGGAGATGGACCTTGGAGCTCTAGCTTCATGGAGAACTTGGGCGAGTTGTCTTATTTGGGAGGGGTAATGCACATGAGATATGAGCAGGTTATGAGCAGATGTATGGGGTGGAGCTACTTTGAGGGCCTGGAGACGCTTCGGCATCATTTTCTGGATTTGCATTGTATATGAGAGTGATGTTTGCAGATACCCTGGTTGTTTTCGGGGGTTGGAATTTGCCTCGATGTAAGTAATCATGAGTTCTGGTTTGATAGATCAGGCGGGAAGTATATACGTGCATGTAATGTATGTAGGCTTGGGCATTGCTTTGTAGTTTCATTACTGCCGTTCGAATATCAGCTTCAAGCTTCGTTGCAGGCTTCATTATTTCTATATGTCCATAATTCGTTGTTCCACGTTTCTCTTCGGAGTTAGACACGCTGAACATGATCTTCCACACATTCGAACAAGGCGTAACGCGTGAGATACCCCGCAGCGGGAAGGTCGCGTCATTAAACAGTCATGTCGTAGCCTTTCCCACACCTCCACCGCTCGGGATCGACCCCTCCTTCTCCCACGGCTTTCTCCGCTTCGACTGTGTAGCCTGCGACGACTGCCCTGTCAAGAGCGTATCTGGTATTTCCTTGATGCCCGGGATGGGTTGCCCCGTGGTCACGAGCTCTACAATGTGCGCGAAAGACGTGGGATACGGTGCAGGAGGCTCGTTCGGGTTCGCCGTAGCACCAGGTAGTAGTCCGCCAGCGTTCTCGATGCTGGAAGAGGCACTCGGAGCTTGTGCACCGTTGGGCACGAGGGCGGGGCGACCCCGCGCACTGCGATATGCTTTGTAGGCGTCGAAGTCGACGTTCATGTTGTATTTTCTGGACAATCAATATACACAGTCCCGCAATGTGGAAGGAAAGCAGCTACCTAGCATAGTAGAAGCATCGCGCTCGCAGCGTCAACTCGGACGCTTGTTCGGGCGAGCTGTTGCTGCCCAAGATGGCGTTCAAGCCCGACTGGAACTCGGCATCGTTGTCCCAATTGTAATTCTCGAGGGCCGCGTAGACGTCGTCCAGGCCGTCGGCGGCGGCGATGCTCATGGCGAGAGGTAAAGGTAAAGATGAGGCATGGGCGTTGGATAGTGAGCGCCGTCGAGGACTGATGATTCGCATGTGGGTCCTCAGAAGCTTGGGCCGAAGTGGAGCCGTAGCTGTTCTTTTGGCGAAGCCTGAGGCACGTCCGTTCGCTCTTACCCACACACGTCTTTCACTCCGCCAGCCACCCTCCCCTCCCTCCTTCTTCCCGCCCCCCACACGCCTCCTCTCCATTCTCTTCTCTCTCTGCTCAAGCACTCTTCTCTACTTTTCTTACATACACCATACACAGCCATGTCGGAGTATATCGGGTGCGTCGCAGCGGCGCCATCAGCTGGAGCTTCTACTGACATGCATTGTGCAGCTCGCGCATATCCCTCATCTCCAAGAGTGACATCCGGTACGTCACCCTCTATCGAGATAGCTCTGGACAATTTCTAAGGCGTCCAGATATGTCGGAACACTCGTCAATATTAGCTCGGAACAGTCGACGGTGACACTCGACAATGTGCGATCATTCGGCACCGAGGGCCGTCGCGGCGGCAAAGACGAGTTCGCGCCCTCAGACGCAGTCTACGAGCAGATTGTGTTCCGCGGCAGCGACGTGAAGGATCTGCGCATCGAGGAGACGCCCAAAGAAGAGCCGCCGATGCCCCGGGACCCGGCCATCATTGGAGTAAGTCCCGCCCATCTTCTTTCACGTCAAAGGGTACAATGATTAAATATTTTCGGATGTAAACCTTTTATACCACCGAGAGCGCAAAACCGTGTGGAGATTTTCCGTTGCCTTCCTTCTGAGTACCCTCCGACACCCTCGTTTTCATTGTCAATCTTGAAAAAAAATCGGCTAACATGGCATATTGGATTGAAAAGGTGCAGCAGTCTTCGCGGCAGGAGAGCTCGCAGACAGAGCAACGTCCGCCGCCGCAGAATCAGCATTTCGCTCCTCCACCCGGTCAGTTTCCGCCTGGTGGTTACCCACCCTTTGGACAGCCACCGCCCTACCCGAACAGGTTTGGACCGCAAGGTGGCTTTCCTGGCGGCCCTCCATTCCCAGGCGGTTTTGGCATGCCTGGGTCTTATGGCGCGCCTCCGCCGGGGTGGTACCCACAAGGCCAAGGCTTCAACCAGCCACCGGGACCCTTCGCTCCGCAAATGCCTATTGGACCACCTGGACAACAACAGCAGCAACAGAACCAGAATCAGCCGCCAACAGGCCCCAAAGGGACGACACCGGTTGGCCCTCCGGTAAACAAGGGCGAGAAGCCGAATGCTCAGCCCAAGCTTGCAGAGGCAGATGGCGGCTCTAAATCCGATGAGATTAAGAAGGATGCGAAAGCTGCTGCACCCGTTCCCGCGGCCGCTGCTACAAAGCAAGCTCCACCACCCCCCGTTGATTCCAAACCAGACGTTGCCGCCGCTCTAGCACCACCTGCGCCCACGAATCAGCCTACCGCAGCCCCCAAGGCTGCCCCCACAGGACCCAAGAGCGGTCGCATTGTTCCGGCTATACCTCTTGCTAGCCCTGGCTTGAACAAGGCTGCATCCCAAGCGCAGCCCACTGGAGTTGCTGCTGCTGTGCAGTCTGGTCCCTCGACGGTGAATCCTACTCAACAGTATCACAATGCAACGCAGGCAGCTACTGCAGCCGTCGCGGCGGCTATGGCGAAACTGGATGTTTCCAGCGGAAAAGCACCTGCGCCGTCGGGAGCGCCGTCGATGAATGTGAACCTCCAGCAGCGGATAGACGAGATGCGAGATGATCAAGCCAGGCGAGGCGGGCCCAGTCAGCGCGGAGGCAGAGGTGCCCGTGGTGGCCGCGGTGGTCATCACACAAAGCTAGAGATTCCGACGACAGATTTCGATTTCGAAACTTCGAATGCGAAGTTCAACAAGATGGATTCTGTCAAGGAGGCCATTGCCTCAGGCTCACCTCTCGGTGAGTGTGTGCCAGTACCGATTGCTGAGGTTGCGACCAATGGGCATGGAGCCGAGCCAAAGACTGATAGCGTTGTCATTCCGCCTTCGGCGTACAACAAGTCGTCAAGCTTCTTCGACAACATCTCAAGCGAGTTGAAGGACCGAGAGGATTCAGCCACCAATCGTGGCCAGCAATTCAGGACCGAAGAGCGGCGCAAGAACATGGAGACATTTGGTCAAGGCAGTGTGGATGGCTACAGGGGAGGATACCGTGGCCGTGGCCGAGGAAGGGGACGCGGTCGTGGTTTTGGCGGCTTCAGGGGCGGCAGAGGTGGTCGTGGACGCGGAGGTGCTCAGTTTGGAGAGCAGGCGGCCTGATCGTACAGGTTCATCTTCCACGAACAGTGTTTGAGGATTGATCTGCGATTGACGGACAAGGTCTTTAAAAATCTTGGGAGTGGAGTTATTGCGACATCTGCTTGTGCTTGGGAAGGCGTGGACACCAAATCCAGGATTTGGTACCCTGCGTTTCAGCCAACGAAATGCGAGGTTGAGATTATGTTCTGGTGGGATTTCTTTATGCGCTCTGTACAAATACGGCTGGGTCTTTCTTGTGCCGTTTCCTCTGATACCTGCGTTCAGCGATTGGGCGTGGTCTGCGTCGAGACATGGTTAGCCACCACTGTAAAGTTTGGAAGAGGAAGGGAAGATATCCGGTGACGAGTAAATGAAAACAATGTAGTGTGGACTTGGAGTTCTCTGCGAGAGCATGTCGGTGACTAGTTCTGAATTGCACATTCACTACCTCTATACTTGGGTATCATCTCACGACGCGTGGGATTGCTTTTTGTCGCCTGAGGCTGTTAGCTATACCTACTAACTTACAACTGCGTTAACTATGTGGCGTTAATTTATCTACCTAGGGGTAGGACAACAAAGGCTTTTATCTTAAATAACATAATAAAAAAAGCAGAGCCCCCTGCTTAGTAATTAAAAAGAGCGTAAAAAGGTAATCACAAAAAAATAAGTTAACTATAAGTTACTATTAGCTAAGTAGTTTTTTTAAGTTATAACTTTAGCTTTTTAAAGCTTACTTATTTTAGGCTACTTTTTTATTTTATAGTATATTAACTTTTTTTTGTAATTACCTTTTTACGCTCTTTTTAATTACTAAGCAGGGGCTCTGCTTTTTTGTTATGTTATTTGAGATGAAAGCCTTTGTCGTCCTACCCCTAGGTAGATTTAATTAACGCCACACATAGTATATTAAATTAATCTACTTAGAAGTAGAATAATAAAAGCTTTTATCTTAAATAATATAATAAAAAAAGCAGAGCCCTCTACTTAGTAAATAAGAAGAGCGTAAAAAGATAATTATAAAAAGATGCGTGTTTAAACTACTAAGCAAGTATACCTACTATAAATTATTAAAACACTATTATAATTAGTACTTATTAATTACCTATTTCACTAAGGGCTTTTGACTCTGTTGCCTTAGTTCCGCCGGCGATAAGGGCTCGTGCGTTGCTATGACGAGGAAGGTGCCCACGTGCGCTTCGATTGGTTCGCGTGTGTGGACCAGGGCAGCTTCCCCGCGAGCTTCCCGAGGCGTCTCAGTCTCTTCTGTTCGAGGTCGAGCATTATGCACACCATTCCTTTCCATTGACGTTACTCCGATATTGTTGCCATTCGCTAGCCTGCACCTACCCTCGGTCGCTTGCGATACAGTGCAGGACAAGAGCCTGAGGACATACTAGGGCTTGAATTAGCCCAGTCTCCGTAACACGCGATGAAGTTCGGCAGCACTCTCCGCAAGAGCATCTACCCCCCATGGAAATACCAGTACGTCGACTACGACAAGCTTAAGAAGCTGTTGCGCGAGCACGACGACGACCAGCCGTGGACGTCGGACGACGTGACGCAGTTCACCGAGCAGCTGGCGAACGTACAGCTGGAGAAGGTATACAAATTTAAGCAAGAGGTAGCCGAGAAGCTGCGCGAGCGCACGACGGCCTGCGAGAAGAAGCTTGAGCCATTGGCGATTGGCATCAAGGCAGAGGACGGGACTGAGGGCGAAACCTCATCTTCGGCGAACAATGCGACCAGCAAACCCGACGTGCCACCGGCGGAGAGGGAGAGGCTTCTCAAGGAGGTGCTGGGAGAGCTGGATGGGATTATAAAGGAGGTCAAGGAATTGGAGACATATGGCAGAATGAACTATACCGCTGTCATCAAGGCGACGAAGAAACACGATAAGCTGCGTGGTCGTTCGTATCGTCTGCAGCCCTTCATCAATGCTCGACTCGTCGAGAGGCCAATTTATACCGAGGACCAGTCGCCGCTGCTATATCGTCTGTCAGCCATGTACTCTTTCGCACGCCAGAGCTTGGATGGCAAGCCCAAAGAGGCCTTGTCTTTCGCTGAGAGCTCCACTAGCTCTGAGGATTTCACTTCATACAAATGTAGGCGCTATCAGGCTGGTCTGCGTTCGTTTGGCTAACAGAGAGCAGTCTGGGTCCACAAGGACAACGTCCTCGAAGTCAAGACCGTCATCCTCCGTCGTTTGCCAGTCTTAGTATACAACCCGCAGACCTCCAAGATCGCCGAAGGCTCCCAGCGCGACCCCACCATAACCTCAATATACTTCGATAATCCCGATTTCTCGCTATATTCAGACAAGGTCAACCATGTGCCGAACGCCGCTTCTCTGCGTCTTCGTTGGTATGGGCAACTAGCAGATCAGCCGAGCATCTTCTTCGAGAAGAAGGAGATCAAGGAGGAGAACGCTACCGAGGAACAACGTTTCGCAATTAAGGATAAATATGTGCAACGATTTATCACGGGTAAATACCACATGGAAAAGCAGACCCAGAAGATGGAGGCTCGCGGCGCTCAGGATCAGCACGAGGTCAG
Source organism: Laburnicola sp. R22_1 (assembly GCA_014281115.1). NCBI lineage: Eukaryota > Fungi > Ascomycota > Dothideomycetes > Pleosporales > Didymosphaeriaceae > Laburnicola > Laburnicola sp. R22_1. Next base: position 1,223,570 of record JACONQ010000015.1, read on the forward strand.
CGAGTTCAAGAAAGCGGCAGACGGCATTTCAAGCTTCATCAAAGAGAAAGAGTTGCAGCCAGTGCTACGCGCCAATTACACCCGCACGGCCTTTCAGATTCCCGGCGACGACCGCGTGCGCGTCTCCCTCGATACAAACCTAGCCCTTATCCGCGAGGACGCTTTGGATGAGAACAGGCCGTGCCGCGATCCCGACGATTGGCACAGGCGGGACATTGATGACCGCAAGATGGAGTATCCGTTCAAGGAACTGAAGAAGGGCGAGCGCTACGACTTTCCACATGCCGTGCTTGAGATCAAAGTTAAGGGCATGAAGAAGTACGAGTGGATCCAAGATCTTATAGACTCTCATTTGGTCAAAGACGCGCCCCGCTTCTCGAAATTCGTGCAGGGGGTTGCAAAGCTGTTCGAAGACCAGGTCAATACTTTGCCCTTCTGGCTGAGCGAAGTGGAGACGGACATCAAGCGAGAGCCTGAGCAAGCCTTCGAGGAGGAACAACAGCGCAAGCAGAGAGCTGCTGAAGATGATTTCGCAGTCGGAAGTCTCTTCGGTGCCCGTGCGAGCCCAAGCTACCGTCCTTCTACGATCTCGCCCGTGGGCTCTCCCGCTGCTGCCGGCAAATCCGCTCGCAAGGCGAGCGGCCCCGCAAAACAGCCTCCCCTCATCAACCTCGAAGAAAACCGCAGGACCAACGAAGAACCCGATAGCGATGAAGAAGGCACACATGCGACCATCGCACGCGACTCCCCTTTCGGCCGCTCTACCGGCCTCTCCTCCATCTTCCCCTCGTTCTCAAGCTCAAAATACGCCCGCAAGAAGGAGAACATTCAGCAACGCATCCAACTCCCCCCAGGCATCAGACACCCCGGCGTCTGGATCAAAGACCAAGGCCCCGTGCGCGTCGAAGCCAAGGTCTGGCTCGCAAATCAGCGCACGTTCATCAAATGGCAGCACGTCAGCGTCTTACTTGCCTCCCTATCTCTCGGCCTGTACAATGCCGCGGGTGAAACTAATAACGTCGCGAGAGCATTAGCCGTCGCGTATACCTGTGTTGCGCTCTTCACACTGCTATGGGGGTACGGCATATACATGTACCGGATGAAGTTGATCCGGGAAAGGAGCCCCAAGGATTTCGATAGCGTCTTTGGGCCGTTGGTGGTCTGTGTAGGGTTGGTAATAGCGTTGTGTTTGAATTTTGGGTTCAAGGTATGTGCTTTTGATGTGATTGTGATTGAGGCGATGGAGTGCTGATGTCTTGGTGTAGTACCGTGCTGTTGTGAATGATCGGGAGACGGGGCTGCGGAATGGTACAGTGGTGGGTGTTGGGGCGCCGTTTTTGGAACATGTTGAGTTGGTGCGATGAGTTAGGGGGTGAGGGGAGGTTGTGCGAGAGAATTCAGATTTGGGGTGATTGCGTGGTTGAGTTGGTGCGTGGTCGTGTGCATTTGGGTGTTGGGTTGGGTACGGGGCTATTGTTTTGTTTATGGAGGGTTAGGTAGGGGTGGTACGCGGTGTACAGTTATGGCGTGCACTGCGCGTTTTGAGCGGGGTGTTGCTTGTTTGAGCATGTATGAAGTTTTCTGTACAATGAGGATTTAGGGGTGTAGTATTGTGAGGACAGGGGTAGTGTTGCTTGATTGATTTATTGTGTTGTGATTGATGGTGTGAGGAGGATTGCAGTACATGACACGGTGAGATGGATGGATGTGAATTGTGCGCTGTCTTGATTGAGCGTCTGATGGCGTGCCGTCCTTTGATGTGTTTACTTGTGTAACGAACGGGTGAGCACGCTCTTGTTTGATAATTCGATGTCTACGTACGGTGCGCGATGTTTCGCTCGCAGCATCTTGTGCGACTTATTTGTTGTTGGTTCGGTGTCGTGTTTTGTGTGCGCTAGCGGCCGACGGATGTGATGGGTACATTGCAGACGGGCACCTGCTTCCGTGTCGAGGGTGGACGCAAAGGTAATGTGATCAATGTGATGCGGTTGGTGGATGGTACGGCGTGTGATTGCTCCCAACACATTGGCACGGCGAGGCCCGTGTTGCTTGACTGTACCGGCACGCACTGCGCTGTGACGGGACTGGATGATACATAGCTAACATACAGGTTCGATCGAGTTGTACATGAGTGTTTCGATGTGGAGATGCACGTGACTGTTTGTTATTTGACGACGTGTGGGCTTGTCGAAAAAGGGGCTGTGGTGAGCCTGGATGCTTGCATGTAGCACATACTCGTGCACGGTGGATCGCTCGCAGTTCGCAGCACGGGATGTTCCACTGCTCTGGTACAGTCGGCATGGTAACAGGGCACAAGATCTTTTCCTGGCGTGGTCGGTTTTCGTGCTATGTCTCGATTTTTATGCGAGGAGATTTCCTCTGCTGTTGTGGTGCGGTGAGAGCGATAAGACAGACGTATTGGCAGATCATGTCAATGTCGCCGACAACATTCTCGCGTGGCAAGCGCGTAGAGTATAATGTCGATAACGATTGCACCATGACGGCAAAAAATCCAACATCCAAGGATAGGAGGCCCAAATGTGTTGTTTCATGGAGCAGCTCGGACAGAAACAAAACGCTGTGCCCGTGTACGTGACAGCACTACTCTCCGAGATGCTGCACTACAGTGCGTGAGTGCGTTGTCGTTCAATGATGTCGTCGTACGGAGCGGGCGAATGAAACGGCCGCCAAGATGAGAGATGTGGAGACCCATCCGGTCCGTGGTTTTCGGGACAGCCTCTCTCGCTGCATCACCACCATCCGGATTCATCAATGGCACTTCTTGCTGCACGTCCAATCCCGAAATGCTATCCAGTCCGTCTGTTGGTTGCCGGCGATGCCAATTGAACTTCAGAAGCCTCGGGCCGATCGTGTGGCACTCAGGCTGCGAAACGGCGGTCAAATGTGGTACCAACTGCGGCGCGTTCGCTGTCCATGTTGAAAACAATACCTGCGTTGTGAAGCACCCGGTTGGGGTTTGCCTCGAGGCCACGCCATCGTGCAGTGATTGGCGTGGCCATGCGTGCTGACTGCTTGCATGGAGCTGTCCCGCAAACGCAGCGACCCGGGAGATGCAGGTACCAGTGGTTCCTGACCTATTTGCACGCCTGTGCACCGTTTGGCGGCTGCACAGACTGTACCGGCCGTTTCTCAACGTCCCCAATCGGTCTTGTTCACTTCCATAAAGAGACGGCCCTTCACGTCGAAGATGGATCACGCTTCTCTCCCGGGCCAAGCTTCACTCCACGCGCTGTTCCCGAGCTTGGACGCAGTCGTCTTCACTACCTACGTACCTACTCCTAGTGCACCGCGCCCTCTCTACAAACACGCCTCTGGGTACCATATACCCCACTCATACACGCTCGTTTCTACATTCATCTCCCACCCTGTGTCATTCATTCCTTTCTTCCACGTCTCTATCTGACCTCTACGATCGTTACCGCCATTCGCTTCTCGTCGTGTCCGTCATTCCTTCGCCGCCACCAACTGCCTGGTCCTCACCATGCGGTTCCTAGCCGCGGTTGTCCTCACCGGCTTGGCCGCACTCGTGAGTGCTACGCCCGTGGCACCCGCCGCCATCAAGCCCCGCCAGGGAACTCCGACCGCTGCTGCGCCATGTACCCAGATCTCCTCCATCTTGAACAGCAACCCGGACGCTAGCGCTCTTCCGACTCCGACGAACCTACCTGCTCAGATCGCCTACGACTGCGTGAGGAGCATGCCACTGAACGTCACCTCTGCAAAGGCACTACTCTTTGAGCTTCCCATCTACATTGCTTGGCAAAGCACCCTCGATACGCTCAAGAACCCCCCGACCGAGTACGTAGAGAAGATACAACCGGCCATGGATATTCTTGCTGGGCTTGAAAAGATCTCAGCTGATATCGATGCCCGCAAAATCACAAACGAATACGACTTTGGCTGGGAACTATACAGCCTTATTGCCTCTGCCCACGACGGCCATTTCACCTACGTGCCGGACGTCATCGGGTATATCTTCACATGGGGCCGGCCTGTCCCTTTGGTGTCCGTATCTGAGGATGGTCGCAAGTTGCCTTCCATTTTCGCCTACTACGATGTTCTGGGCGTGCAGTTCAAGAACATTTCGTACACACCATCTCCGGTGGTCAAGATTGATGGCCAGGATGCCACCGCGTTCCTTGAGGAATTGAGCCAGCAAGGCTCACTTCAGGACCGTGACGCTCTGTATAACAATCTGTTCTACAATCTTGCCCAAATCAGTCTCGACACTTCAGGGTCTGGAACGGGAGGATTCACCGGTGGCGGCCGTGCCCGCTATGTTTATCCCGGAGCCACAACTACCCTAGAGTTTGCCAACGGCACCAAATACACCATGGAGAATTACGCTCGAACCTACCTCTCCTTTCAGAACATAACAAATGGCGAACAACTGGCAGAGAGGATTATCACTTATGGAATCGAAGACAGGACCGGAAGGATTTCTCGCCCAGAACCCGAGATTTCTCTTAATTCCGGCAGTGTGGCGCTTCAAGCTGCAGAGCCGCCACCAGGTTATCCTGTCCCCATTGTCCCCGGCCCTTCCAATCTTATCAATGGTTTCTATATAGACTCTCCGGGGTATGAAGACGTAGCGGTCTTGCAAGTCCCGAATTTCGTCGGCTCCGCATATGTTGGAGAGGCATTCCAGGCCACTACGCGGGACTTCCTTGCACAAGCACTCGCTGATGGCAAGATGAAGTTGATCATTGACCTGCAGGCAAACGGCGGCGGGACTATCCTGCAGGGCTACGACATGTTCAAGCAGCTTTTCCCGGACTTGGATCCGTATGGCGCCAGTCGATTCCGCTACAACCCAACGATTGACCTCATCGGACAAGCTTACAGCGCCCTCGCTTCTCAGTATCCTCGGGATCCTGCAATTACCAACTTCACCGCGAAGCAAATGCAGATGACTGTATACGATTACCATACGGATATGACCGCTGATGGCAAAAACTTCGAGTCTTGGGCGCAGAAGGTGGGCCCAGTCACTGTGAACGGAGGTATGGATGGTTTGACCACGATCTATTCACGTTCAACTGCTAACAAACTGTAGCTAACTATACTGCCCTCCAACGCTGGAACCTTTCTGATGTATACATTCCTGATCAAGGTGGTATAAACGTCACTGGTTACGGACCGCTGGCCAATGTCACTGGTCCTCCCAAATTTGAACCTGAGAACATTGTCCTAGTCACAGATGGCTACTGCGCATCGACTTGCAGCATCTTCAGCGAGCTCATGACTCAGCAGGGTGGCGTCAAGACCATTGCGTTTGGCGGTCGAAGCAATGCCAACCCTATCCAGGCCATCGGTGGCGTCAAGGGCGTCAACGTCTACCAGTACGGTTATATCCAAGGCTCGGCCCGTGTCGCTATTTCATATGCACCAGTAGGACTCGAAGAGAAGTATGAAAACTCTGTGCTGAAGGAGTACGAGTCGCACACTTCGTCTCTCCGCAGCTACGCTGCGGCTGTCAACTCTCGAGATGGACTCCGTCAGAACGATACATCCGGCATTGCCCTACAGTTCAAGTACGAGGAAGCTGACTGCCGACTCTACTTCACGCCGCAAATGACTGTAGACGCAAAGGCCGTCTGGAAAGCAGCCGCCGATGCACAATGGAAAGATTCTAGCACATGCATCGGCAAGGAAGGCTACTACCCGCCAGTACAAGCAGGCACAGATGAAATACAAGGGACTACGATGTTGGGCATGGGCAACACCGAGATGCACGGTGCCCAGGCACTGAGCCGGTTCGAAGCCCTTGAGAACGCCTTTTCTCTCGAGACAGAGTACCAACCCGAGGTCGAAGGGTTCATGCAGCCTTGAGCCACGGTCGACGGGGTCTTCCGACTTTGGAGACGAGGAGGAATACATTATCGACTGGAAGATGGTGAGATTTTGGAACGAAATATGGTGTGCACGAGCTAGGGCATCTTGTCGGCAGCGCACCGAACGTCGAGCACATTCGAGAGGATTTTACTTGGATGTATAATAATATTGTTGCATGCGGACAGGCCCATGCAGCGTTAATGCAAACATACCATTCGTTCCTCCGAGCTGCTCCCCATTTGCAATCCTGATGCTCCCCATTTTCCTAAAGTGGGTATCCGAGTGATGTCGTAATCCATTCTCTAGCTCCATATGTCTCCGCGATTGTGGGGCTGATTGCTGAGTGCTCTGGACGCGTGGACTTGAATCGTACAGTGAGCTTATCCCGCCGGGCGTTACACAAGCCACTCGTAGTAGGATTTGGGGCGGCGAGCTCAGGCGCCACGCGCATGGCCGGTAAGACAAACCTCGGAGCATAGGGGGGCCTCATAGGCAGCTCTTTATTGAAGGCGTGCCGTTGGGAGGAAAGTGGTGCTTATTTCCGAATTACCCAAAATGTCAGGGCTTGCTGACACCGCGTGCACGGTAGCGAAGTCATGCGCAGCTGGGAGCTGGACTCCCGATCAGTGGGCATCCGAAGAATGCGGTCGGAAACCATAATTCTCTCTATGATTTGGAAGGGCGTCCTTGCGTTGGGCCCCAAGTGGAGTCGTTCGTATCGTATCGTTCGCTCCCATTGGTGAGCGGTGTGGAGAAACGGGTCGGGGCAAAAACATGTAATCCCTCCGCTCTCCAAAGTACGCATTACGATAACCATCGTATTGGGCGCTTTGCGATATGTGCCTGTGTCGACCAATCGTGAGGGTCGCTGACCTGGTTCTCGGGATAGGAGGCTTATTTGCGACACGTGGGCGGTGCCACGGAGGGATCGAGCTGCCAGTGTAGGAGGCCTTTCAGCCCATGATTCGATTTTGATGAATGGGGGCGCTCAATTCATTCATTCATTCATATCCGTTTATAGTCGACCTAACCTTTTACAGACTTAACAGCAAGCACAACTAAGGTTTAATAGCTAAAGTACGTAAAAAAAAGAGTGCGATTAGGATTAGCTATAGTGGGGAGCCAAAGCATGACGCAATGATTGTAAAGGGCCAATTATATAGCAGCGAACTATAGGATAGTGACCTTAGAGTTACCATTCGACTACGGAACTTCGAAGGGCGGCGAAAATGGCCTATCGAGGAAGAGCTGTTGCGTAAGAGGAGGGTTAGGCACGCTGCTCACTGGGACTGATGACCATGTAGGCTTTGAGTGCAGCCTGGAGGTGTGAGTTCGTGGAGCTGAAGCCGGAAGGATCCTGTGAGCCTATCTGGATATCCAGCGCTCTGGAGGCTCCGATTTTGCCACTTTTTGAGAGTGCTTCTCTCTTCTATAGATGTCTCTCGCGCATTCTCCTCTAGTATTTACCTGTAGTTTGTTTAAGTATCCCGCACTGCTAATCTTGCAAAAACTATCGTTGACTATGGTTATACCCATTTTATCTTCGTACCTGGTGAATCATTTGACGGCCGAGCATCTTCAGCTAAAAATACGCCAACACACCTGTTTCTCACTCGGATACTACTTACCCAATAAGAACGATCGGAACTGGAAGCGACGTTTGAACACCCTCTTGGACCCTGACAGCTGAGCCATGCCTGCCTTTGTTTTACCTCTGTGGGGTGCTAACGCTGGACGACCAGCTTGTACTATAAAACTTCGTTCGCTCCGCCTCTGTTCTTCCTTACTTGCCGCGTCTCTTCCAAGTCCTTGATCCTCTTTGAAGACTACTCCTTCACTGATACTCACCTTGCACTTCAAAGTTGTTCTCTGTTACTAGCATGAAGTACGTCGCCAGCCTCACCGTGGCCCTGCTCGCCGCGGGTCAGACCGTTGCTGTTAAGATTTCGGTATCGACTTGCTTGAGAAACAAGGGTGTGCCGGCTCGATACCCTGGTGACAGCTCATACGCAGAGCTCGCTGAGCCGTTCAACTTGCGTCTTCAATACAAGCCTGCCGTGATCGTGCTCCCGAACACCAACAAGCATGTTCAGGAAGCGGTCATCTGCGCTTCCCAGTGTGGTCTCAAGGTCCAAGCCAAGTCGGGTGGCCACTCGTACGCTTCTTTCAGCTCAGGCGGCAAGGGCGGCTCCATGAGTAAGTTGTATCACACTGACATAGATCTCATTCGCTAATCTGCTTGTAGTGGTCGACCTTCAGCCCCTACAGAACATTCAGCTGAACAAGAAGACTAACATCGTCAAGGTGGGCGGAGGTGTACGTCTCGGTAACCTCGCTCAGGGCGTCTGGGACCAGGGCAAGCGCGCAATTTCTCATGGTACCTGCCCTGGCGTTGGTATCGGTGGTCACTTCACCCACGGTGGTTACGGCCATACTAGCCGCAACTGGGGTATCGCTCTTGACCACATTGTTGAAGCCGACGTTGTCCTCGCCAATGGTGAGCTGGTAAAGGCCAACAAGGACCAGAACAAAGACATCTTCTGGGCCATTCGTGGTGCCGCCGAGTCTTTCGGTATTGTGACCAACTTCTACCTGCGCACCCAAGCGGCTCCCAAATCCGTCACCTACTTTCAGTTCCAGTGGGCTGACCAAACTCTTCTTGGGGACAAGAAGAGGTTCACCGATGCCTTTCTCCACATTCAGGAGTTCTCGCGCAATTCTTCGGTCGTCGATAACCGCATCTCCTACGGCATCAATACCAACGGTGTGAATAGTTACAATCTCGGTGGTACCTTCTTCGGCACCGTCGACGAGTTCAACACCAAGATCAAGCCCGAGTTCCTCCGCGGCATTACTGCCCCCACCAAAGTCGTAGTCGAGAGGTATGGGTGGATTCCCTACCTAACCCTCATGTCAGACAAGACCGACATCAGGGAGCCCCTCACCGGCTACGATGAGCACGACACCTTCTTCGCCAAGTCCATCACCGTGCCCGAGTCCAAAGGCCTAACCGCCACCACCCTGAACAACTTATACGACTACCTGAAGAAGGGCGCGCCCTACGACTACTTCATCATCATCAACCTGTACGGCGGCCCCGGCTCAGCCATCAACACTAAAGACACCAACTTCGCCGCCTACAGCGAGCGCGACTCCCTCTTCGTCTTCCAAAACTACGGCATCAAGCCCACGACGCTCGACTTCATCAACGGCATCAACGATGTCATCATCAAATCGCAGCGTGACACCGAGTTCGGTGCTTACCTCAACTACGTCGACCCGACGTACAGCGCGGCCGAGGCCCACGAGCTGTACTACGGTGAGGAGCTGTATTGCAGACTTGCTGCGCTTAAGAAGAAGGTCGATCCCAAGAGCGTCTTTTGGTTCCCGCAGGCTATCGGTGCTTAGGGTGGCGATGAGGGGTGGCACATTGGTGTAACTAGGGCGTTTGGGGCTATATGGTGGGCAGGCAGTGGGTTTCGTATGGTGGGTGGGTATCTGCATATAGAATGTCGATAACTCGAGGTGTATACATGTGTCACCTTTTTACGCTCTTTTTGTTTTCTAAGCAGGGGGCTCTGCTTTTTTTGTCATGTTATTTGAGATGAAAGCCTTTGTCGTCCTACCCCTAGGTAGATTAAATTAACACCACATAAATGAATAAATGAATATACCCAATGCTTATGTGACAAGATCTCGGAGCAAAAAACACAGGATCTGGTTCCAAGATACCATAGCGCTGTTGTGCTCATGGGTAGGACTATTGTTTTGCTGTTTGGATTATAGAACACCTATGGAAATGATTTCAATCTAGTCATGACCTATATCGAGATCGATGAGAATGATACTATTTCTACAGTGATCTTCATCACTACCGCGCACCCTATTTATTTGCCAGCTAACGGTAGCCTCTAAAGCCATCCAGGCGATTCCACCATTTTACCTGCCAAATATTGTTTGAGTCACCAACGCGATAAAGACATGAGGGGTTCATGTCGAATTTTAGTACTACGCCGTGTATGCCTGTGTGGTGTAGAGAAAGAGAAAGAAGAGCAAGAGCAGAAAAGCCCAGCTTTTATACCTCCAAGTGTCAGGAATCCATCTCAAGGACAAAAGTCCAATCTGCGCGCAAACTGCGGAATTTCTTTCAAAGTTGCGTGTGTAAACGTGTCCCACTGTTGGAGATTACTATCACCATTTCTACTATGAGTAAAACCTGGGCACCTGGTTCAATGGGTACGTCGCGTCTGTAATAAATGCAGCGCAAAACCGACGCAGCACATGTTGTACTTGCATCTGGGTTTTGAGATTAATGCTTGCGCAACGCGACAGCTTCCCAACTCCATAGGCGATGTGATCCAAGATTTTAGTCCAAAACGCCGAGCGCACATGGATACTTTGATGTAGAATCTTAGAACGTGTACTACAAATCCCATCGTTGCGTGAAAGAAAGAGGGAACAGAGGAGAAAACAAGCCTCTTTATACCGATATATCGGTCGATCTTAGACTAGATGGTGTTTCGCTGGTAGTGTTTGTCCTGCCAGTGCCATAGGACCCGGCGACCCAGGAATGGCACGTGAAAATCTCAGGACCTCGGCAAGGACGCTCGAACGCCCAACACGGTAAGCGCTTCGGCTAGGCAGCAGATCACATGACAGCCAAGGCACTAGACGCACAGGGCACCCACGCCGCCTATTTAAAGCTCCCGTCGCACCTTCTTCTGTTCTTTCATACTTACCTTCTTGAGAGCACCTGAGGTCAAGATTTCGGGGCTCAGTCGTTCTCGCCTGCATTGCACAGCGCGGAGCTGGGAGCGACTTCACTCTCCTTCGGGGGCGTGATCGGGGCAATTTTTGCTGGTCCAATACCTACTTCTTTTCATTGATTGCGTTGCCGCTGGCGATGCATCGAGGAAGAGTTGAGCGGCGTGGCGACGAGCAGGCTGAGCTGCATCTGCATGGCCGACCTCTGCGTCCCGGTGCTGCACCTTGCTGCTGGCATCATGAGCGTGTTGATGCAGATGTCGTGTACCGCTGCGCGTCGTGTGGACTGCTCTCGGGTGTGCTCATAGCACCCGGGCGCGTTATATTGCCATGTTGTGCAGGTTAGAAGTAACTCCGTTGACTTTGGGAGCATCTTGGCATCGGACACGAATTCTTCATGGCGGTGGGCCGGCCTCTTTGCCGTCAGCGTTGATTGCTGTGGCCGCAGTATCGACGACGTTCGCACACGGTCCGTCCACTCACTGCGGTGACGCTATGAGGGACACGAGCAAGCTGTTGGATCTGGCGTGTTGACATCACGTCGCGAATCTACGTACATACTGTGAGCGCGGTGCATAAAGAGAGTACTGACACTCCTCACCATCAAATTGTATGAGCGTGAGTGCCTCCAGCGAGCCTACGCGGAGGCTTCACAACTACCAATGCAAAGTGTGAGAGCCACATGCAGTGCTGAGGTCTGAGCGTGCGGGGTCCTGTATAGGAATTAATTGCTATACGAGATTCTTGGACGGAAATCCGAATTGCTATACAGGATTCTTGGACGGAAATTCGAATTGCTATACAGGATTCTTGTATAGAAACTCGAATTCCTATACAGATCTCTGTACGGAAATGTTTGTATAGCAATTAATTTCTATACAAGAATTTTGGATAGGAACTCGAATTTCCATACAAGATCATGTATGGAAATCCATGTATAGGAATTAATTACTATACAAGAATCTTGGATAGGAACTCGAATTTCTATACAGGATTATGTATAGAAATCTATGTATAGAAATTAATTGCTGTACAAGATCCTGTACGGAAATTCGGGCATCTTGTATAGGAATTCCTGTATAGAAATTAATTCCTATACAAGACTCTGTACGGAAATTCGGCCGTCTTGTATAGAAATTAATTCCTATACAAGATCCTGTACGGAAATGTTTGTATAGCAATTAATTCCTATACAAGATCTTGTACGGAAATTCCGTCATCTTGTATAGAAATTCATGTATAGCAATTCATACATATCGCCACCTCACCCAGCTTTCCCAGAACCTCCCGCCGTCCCCTCCACAGCCTCAACACACGCCTTCTCCTCCCCAAACCCATCACCCTCTTCGCCCTCGTCCCCCTCGTCTTCCAATTCCTCACCCTCCGCACCGCCCTTCTCCCCAGCAAGCGCCCTATACTTCCTCCTCTTCTTCTTATCCGCACTCGCCTTCTTCTTACTCTTCTCCCTCGCCTTAATCCTCGTGCGACTCCCCTCCCCCAACTCCAGCTCCTCCAGTTTCTCCCCAAGTATCTGCCTCGCCCTCTTCCGATTCAGCGCCCTGCTCCGCGTATCCTGGTACTTGACTACGATGCCCGTCGCGAGGTGCTTGAGCTGCACGGCGGAAGACGTCTTGTTGATCTTCTGCCCGCCGGGGCCGCTCCCTTTGAGGAAATTCTCTTCAATCTCCGACTCGAGGATTTGGCGGCGCGGGGGGAGGGGTTTGGCGGCGAGGATGGGGCTGCTGGTCATGTAGCGGGGGAAAGTGCGGGTGCGCGCGAGGAAGGTACGGAGGGGGAGGTGCCATGCGAGGAGGGCCATGGCTGGGCTGCAGGTGGCTGGTGGGGTGATTACGGTTGGAGACGGTATAGATGCGGCTTCATGGTAGCATGATGCGTAGAATCTTCGACGTGAGAAATTCCACAGCTACATTGACTTGATGGCGCGCGCGCCTTATCGCGTATGATCCGGAGCGAGCAAAACGCGGATCGGGAGCGTGCAAAATTTCCCTGGCCGTTGCCCGTTGCTTCACAGCCGCCCTTTCGACGACTTGCCAATTGCACGCTGGCAACCTTGCGCCCACGTCTCTCCACCCTTCTCCGCCTCGCAATCCGGCTCCAAAGCGCGCGTGCAATCTATCCCGAGACCCCGCTGCGCCGGCAATGCTAGACTCGGCCTCCTTCTCCACCATCGTCCTTCTCGCCGCCGCTTCCGCGCTCCTCCTCGCCGCCATGCTCTACCCGTCTTCTCTCCTCCGCTGGCTGCAGCGCAAGCGGTACCAGTACGAAGTCACCTTCTCGCTGTACATGCTTACCTCGACCGAGAAATTCATCTTGAGTACGTGCACGATTCCGCCTTCCATGGGCCCCTATACCCTTCGCCGGCCGACTCGATCCATACACTGAAAATGGCATTGAACGACATGTTAACTGGTGTTTACAGACTCCATACTCTTCCTCCTCCTCTCCCTCCTCATAATAGCCGCCTCGCTCTACCTCCCCGAACACATCGCCATCATGGCAAACCGCATGTTCTACTACTTCTCAGGCGACTCGTCGCACTTTACCTCGCAGGCGGCCAAGCCGTCCCTGTCCACAGCCGCTACACAGTTTCTCAGCAACAACGATGCGTTACGGCAAGGGGGGCCTGGCGTAGTGCACGAGCTGTAGATTTGCGACGGGCTTGTATGCTGTGGTATAACTGCGTCGATAATAAGGGGTGGAATTTCAGGAGATATGGATATATGACGGTACTTTGGGAACGTAGGGCGCTCGAGCTGGCTGCAACAGGAAGACGGAAGCCGAAGCACTGGCATAAACGACGCTGCAGCATGGTAGGCAGGCACGACGTCGAGGTGCTTGCTTTCCGGCTAGGAGAATTTTGTTGTATAGGGATACCCGTTCCATCATCTTCGCAATGGAGGCGTTATATTATTACCTATCATAGCGGCGTTGGTCATTTTGATCTCTCTTGTGGAATGAGGGCCTTCCGGTGCATACAGCACTTACGCTGAGCAATATATACCACGTAATGTTAATACATTGTCGCACAGCGCACAGTATCCCCCCGCCCATCCATATATCGGGAAAAATCACTTCGCATGCATAATCTCCAAGAGCCAAACCCCGCCAGGATCAATCTTCTCGAAGCATTCCAGAAGACGCCTAAATACGTAAACGGGCTCCGATTCACACCCGAAACGCAGGTTCGTGCAGTCTATCACGAGTCAGATATAGTGCTAGACGTCTCTGAACCTGGTTGCCGGAGTGCACTCCCTTGCCGGCATAATATGCGGACCAGAGTCTCGAGGCAAGGGAGTTTCAAGGCGACATTAAGTGAGGCACCACATTGACTAAGGCAACACCGAGTATATCCATCTAGCATGAAATTGAGGTTATAGACAGCATCTAACTATACTACGTATATCGATAAGAATATGTTGTGAGCTCGCCTCGTGGAATGGATTATTGTACAACACACTCAAATATGTACATGCTTGTAGATATTCGACAACGAAATTGACCAAATTGAAAGATTGCATCGCGAAACAACAAATACAGCGAACTGTAGCAATATCAAATCAAAACAAACTCTAAAGCCCAGCCAAAAAAAATGCACCCGGTGAGTCCTTGCGAAAAGAGCCTCATCTCGATCTCATAGTATACGCCGCGTAACGGCGGTACCGTTGAGAAAGGAGTCAGCGAGTCCTGGTCGATCTGATCACTTCCCAAAAAGGACACGCACGGCATTGGCAAGTGCGGCGGTGGAGTATTCGTTGAGCGTGACCAAAGTTGGGAAATCCCTCACGCCGTATTCATGTGTCTGTCTGGCTGCACCATTTGTGACAAGCAGGAGAATAACAGGAACGCTGGCCATGGACGGCATCTCGTCGACCTTCCTGACAACATCTCGAGCGAATTTGGCTTGCCGTTCGAATGCTCTCGCATCGTGACCGAGAACGTTCTCCGACGAGCATATGACGATGATGATCGCTCCGCTGGCAGGAAGAAAGTCGGCATGGGTGTCTGTCATGCCCTGGTCAAGACGATAAGGTACGTGGCGTACTTGCCTCGGAAGCGATCTCCCCAAAGGTTCGAAGGGGTCCATGTTCTTTGCCAGCGAGGTTCCAGGAGGATGAGGGACAACCGGTGTGAAGAGAGTGATGACTTCAGCCTCGTTCATGCGTCGAAGTCGACTGAGGGCATTCCCAGCATCGCGTATGAGCACTGCATTGCCCGCGGTGGGGGCACTTTGGAGAAGTGCGGTAAGGTTGGAAATTCTGGGCGCAGGCAAGGACATTTTGACGGAGAGTGGCGAGTGTAGTTGTGGCGATGGGAAATAGCTTTTGACCTTGCGATCGCCCATTTTGGCTGTGGGATCTGATGCTCTTATGATGATTCGTTGGATAGTGGGTGCCTAAGCCATTATTTTCGGTAATAGCACGACGTTCCAGGAAAGACAAGTGTCAGTGAGAGAAATGCGGGTCTCTCTTCGGGGCCGGTGCCAGTCCAAGCGGTGAGGCAGCAAGCTCGAGCAGCTTCTTATACCACGACCCTCGGGTCCGATTGCAGTCTTGGGATACTTCCAGCTTTGACCGCAAAATTGTGCCGCAGCGTTCGGTCCCAAACCATGCAATCAGCTCCCAGCACTGTCAAGCAGGCACAGAGACAATAAAGCGGAGTTGGTAGAAGGATCAAAGAGTATGCTGCTCACGGATCAGCCTCAATGTTGAGGACGTGGCAAAGTTGATGTATTATATGCTTGCGGAGCGCCAACTGGACCGTGGTACCGTTGGGGTGCTCGCGATATCTCCCGGCCTGTGACGTTAATTAAGCAAGACAGTTTCCAAATATAATGCCAATAATACGGGAGGTGATCTTAAGGGTGCTACAGCATGAGTGAAGGTAAAAGGTAGTACGAAAGTCGAGGGCACAGGTATCCGCGTGCTGATAAAAAGCAAAAAGAGGGCAGACGAGCCAGTAGAGCGACACGGCTGCAGGGCGACGTTGTCGAAGGGCCGAAGCACCGCTGACGCACGCCATAATGCCTCGATGCAGACAGGTTACACAAAAGATCAGAGTTCAACGGACCAGTATCCGTCAGTCGATGACTTGCTGGACGGTGGGTAGCAAAGGCGTCCGGCGCCATGCGAGCCAGACAGAAGCCGGCGGACATGGCGAGTTGCTCCTTCACATGCCCGAGCGAAACAAGGGACAGGCTGGTGAAGTTGGAAAGCTTCTCCTGACCGAACCCACCCTCTTGGCCGGCCAGGCGACGGGTAGAGAGACGAGCCGACCATGGCCCGGGCCAGTAGAGGCGAGCAGCGGGCAGGAACCGGGGTCGCAAGGGCTGATCGTCGATCGATAGGTACGGTTGCGGGGGGTTGTTGACGCTTTCGGCTCATAGTGCAGAAACGTCGCAAGCTGTCTGCTGGCTTGCGAGGCGGCTCCGCCCTCAGGCCGCCCGCGAGCGCGCCAGCCGACAGACTATCAGTGGATGCGGCGCTGTGTAACGTGGTATACCGGCGCTTCGTGGCAGAAGTCGGCGAAGAACGAAAGTTTGCTGCACCAGTGATCAAGGGCATATGCGGGTGACTGCTGCAGCCAGAGTGAGTGCAGCAACCGGGCGTGAACGAGCCGTAGCCGAGGCGCACCGCGCATGCTTGCTCGCCGGGCCATGGGCGAGCACACAGTGCGGCGAGGGTTGCATGGTGGCGCCGTTGCCCGTGGTGATGCTGCCAGAAGGCGACCGGCGAGGATTGACGGCGACGCAGAACGTGGGTGACACTGGGTGTGTGTGGTGGACGACCTTGTGCGAGTCTGCGAGCCACTGCTGACTGATCCGTCCCAAAGGGGGAAGGCGCGTCTGCCATGTAAATAGTCCTAGTGTAGGGCTACGCGACCAACGAGCACCTTCAACGGCTGACCGCCCATCTTACTGTGTGCATGAGGAGGCCAGCGTGATGCCCTCCGTTGCCGACCGTATGGCTACTGCCGCTATTCACCCCCCACCGCTAATGCATATCGGCAGGAGAACGGCCCGCCAGCCTGCACGACGCGCTAGAAGCGTTGGAGAGAGGTATGCATCTTGCTGTGCTACTGGAACCGCTGCTAATCAGGGGAACAGCATCTGTGACTCCAGCTAAGCAGCGAGTCGTCAAAGTTTCCAGCATCGTCGATGTTGTTTGTCGCCATGCATTCGACGTGGGACTGGACGAAGACTCCCTGCGAGCTGTGGTGCAGACCGCGTCAGTCAAGACGGAATTGGACCAGACTAGTGTAACAACCCTCATCAAAAACCTCTATCCCGCCCAGCGGGTACCCGCGGATGTCGTCGTCACCATCGTGGGCGCCCTTGGACAAGGCAAAGGCAAGCCTTCGCCTGGCACCCAAAATGGCCTCGTCAAGTGGCTCGTAACGGTCCACGAGATCATCCAAGACCCCACTGTGCTGTCACGTCTGTATGGGGTGTTGTTTGGAATGCTTGATTCGATCAGCATCAGGTGCGTATCGCCCAACTCCGAAAACCGCTCTCGATTTTGCTAAGCTTATCAGGACTCCGCTGTGTCATCTGCTCTCCTTGATTACCCGCCGAAAACATGTGAAACCATTCAGGATACAGCAACTGTACGCACCTGCATGATTCGCCACGAGAGTGTCTCCACAGCGGCTACTGACATGATCTCAGACTGGAACTTGCCCGTGGTCTTGGTAACGAGCCAGCTCTCCAAGGCCTTCTCCGCATTTATAAGGATTACTACCCCGACATCATCCTCGGGAGTACTTCCGCGAGCCGAAACTCGTTCCCTCCAGTGAGTCACGACTTCTGTGCTGCGTGCCACCTGTGCACCTCGAAGCATCCGCTAACCTAACAGCGACCTGATGCCGAATGGCGATCAAGAATTCTTACGATACAAGAGCGGAGTGCTGCAGATACTGAGTCTAGTGTTGAGCAACGCAATGGTTTCAAGGTGCTGAGAAAAGGACCCAAAAGGACCAAAGCATCGGCCATCCCAGATGTGCATACATACCACGCCAATGAGGCAAGTTACGCAAACCTGTGGGGATATCCCGGTTTGCTAACGAGTGTGACAGGCATCAGTGACCCTTGAAGGGATCGACAGTGTGGAAGACTTTGTCGAGAAACTAGAGAGGATCGAGCCACCAGGGCAGCTGGTCTCTTTTCTCACTGATCCGCTTCTACAGAAATACGTGGAGCTAAGGCAGTCACCAGTCATTTCGAGACGTATTCAGCTCTGGCTTTCTACATGTCTTGAGGAGCAATATAATACCACCAAGGAAGGCACAGTGGATGCACAGTACCTGTCCGAGATACTCGAGGGGCTGCTCAGGCAGGCACACTACACAAAGGTAGGTCCCACCACACCACTATAGCACACACTGATACTCACCGAATTCAGATCCTGTTACCAGTTGTACAATCGTTCCTGCAAGAGTACCTGCTCATTTGGGACGGACTGCACGATGTCGACACCATCCTGAGTCTACTCTCATACATTCCAATACAGCCGTTTGCAGGTAAGCTGCGTCTATCTCCGCTCGAGCACATGCGCAGCTTAACCCCCTATAGACGCATATGCGACCTTCCTTCAGCCAGCCGAACGCGCACTCCCCGCACAGGATGTGCAGGCATGTGAACGCCTCCTCGGGTTCTACACCTCGCTTCTACGAGAATGGGCGAACCAAGCAGTGCCACAGCCTTCTCAGTCAGGCCCCGCCTTCGCACACCCTGATCAGCGCGCACTCCAGGACCTCGCCACGCACTTTGCCACGCTCTGCACATCGATAATGCTCTCCCTTCCATCAGACTCTCCCTCCGCCAACACCATCACATCCACCATACTGACCTTCTACGAGTACCTCTCCGTCTCCTCAAAACCCCACCACATCCCCATCATTCTCCCTCCAACCGAACTAGTTTATCTCCTCATCCTATCGTCCAACACCACAACCTTCACCCGCACAACTGGCATAGTCGCAAACTACAAACATGCATTCGACGCCCACCCCAAACCGATCAAAGACTACTACTCCAACGAAACGGTCAACAAAATGGTCGAAGCCATAAACTGCACCATCCGTGACCTGTACAACACTCTCTGGCTCTCCCGCGCCCTCTTGGTCTCCAAAGACCCCTCCGGCGCCTCCAAAGCCCTGGGCTTCTACTGCGATCCCGCGCTGCGCGACACCCTGCACACCTATCTCACGAATCTCGACCAAGAGTACACTATCCACACTGCTTTCAACCTATCCAATAACCCGGTGCTCGCTTCTTTGGCCCTCTCCGCCTGGCTCGACATGGAGAAGCAGGTGATTGAACGTGAACATTATGATCCCGAAGCGATCAGACGGCACGAAGGCCCCGTGAGTCAGCGCAGTTTGGAGAAGTTGAGGGCGCGTGGCGGCGTAGAGGTAGACTGGGAGGTGTATCGGATGGGGGTGATGAAGTGGATGGCGGAGAGAGGCCTGGGAGGTCCGAAGGGGTTCATGCTGGCGAGTAATGAGACGCTGAAGGCTAAGTATAGAGAGTAGTTTTTCTTTTGGTACGAGTCGGGTACGTTTGGTGCGTTGGATCCTGTACGAAGGAATGTTGTTTTGGGAGAGTGCATGTAGTGACTGAATCTCCTGGATAGCGCGGGACTTCTTGGTATCAAGCGCTGCGTACATGCTAGAACTTCTCGCCAACTCTGTGTTCTCCAGCGCTGGCGCGTGTATTGCTTACATGCGCTTCCCCTTGTTGCCGAGTCCTTTCCGTTCGTGCTTGTGTAGCGACTTGGTCATGTATTTAGGAACGACGATCTACGACTGGAAAAATGAGTGCGGTGGCTCTGAGTGAACACCTCCTTACGCGGCGATAAAGTACGGTTTCTGTTCCTCAACTCCTACCCGACATCAACTTGTAGCATTGTGCGTTATATGCTAAGACAATTACACTAGGAGCAGAGGAACGGAGTCAGCCTGGCTATGGTAAGGGTTGGCGTATATGTGTATTCGCTTTTCTGCGGTAAAAGAACCGCTCCTCATCCCCTCATATCCGCATTTATCGTATCACGTCCGAGGGAAATCTATCACAGGTATGAAATACTCCGCATACCCCAGAGAGGCTAGTTCCCTACGCCCTATTCCCACATAATCCACCTCCAGCAGTCCCACCCTACACATCCAAATTACCCAACCTCAATTCTGTCTCCCCCGTATACTTCCCCAACTCATAAGACTCCACCGTATGGTCATGATAATAAATAATCAACCTCCACCTCCTCCCGGCCTCCCTCTCCCCATCAGCAACAGCATCCCCATCCTCGTCGTCTTGAGACCGATCAAGCATCCCCTGCACAGGTCCCACCGCCACACCAACCAACCTCTTTCCCCACTCTTCGATGATGTATTTCCCGTCTTGGGTCGTAGGCAGCAAATGATCGAGTCGAAAACTATGTATCGTCTGCCCCTCATGTACGTATTTCATCAACCGGAAGATGCCGGCTCGCCCAGCAGGCGACGCGACGATGAATATGCCCAGTTCGGGGACTTGGGTGACGTAGCATTGTCGATGGTAGGGTGATATGTAGATGTCCTCATTTTCGAGCGGAGGGTACAAAGGATTGCGCATCATGATGACGGGGTAGGTAACGCCGCTGCGGGAAAGGTTGACCATGTATATTTCTTCTTTAGTGACGATCAGGCATGCCCTTTGGGACAGTGGCTCCCTTTGGGGCAGTGACTGCGACATTGTACCTGGGGAACTCGATTCATCGGGGACTTCTGACTGGGTGCGCTGGGTGTCGGGGGGTGCAACCGCGACAGACTTGCAGTAAGGGACCCATACAGAAGGCCGGACGGGGGAAGCTACGAAGAGAGACTCCTCATCTTCAGACTGTGTCCCATGCTCATCGTCGCCTGCACAGAATCAAATCGTTAGACTCCATACAATCCGACTACAATATGTATTATGTCGTGGCTATACGCTGTATGGAGTCACTGACCTGGCGCTATTTGTTCCGTTTCTGATGCGGTGTCCGCAACGGTAGTATCCGGTTGCACCACGTCTGGAACCATCCCGTTGTCGATAGACATGGGATCCGAACCTTGACTTTCTGTATCATCAATGTCTAAAGTCACCCACTCCTCGTTCCATAACGAAGCTAGGGCGGCATGCATTGCATGTGGCGGGAATTCTCTCTTTGTCATGAACCGTGGCACGAGCTCCGTAATATCCCAGAAGTTTGGTCCGCCGGGATTGTCTACTCGCGGGCAAGCTTCGTCAAGAGAGCTTGCGAGGTGGCAGGCTCTTGAGTCTATGGACATTGACGCCCATGCTGCATGTGGTACTGACGCCCTGTCAGGGCAATGGCATGGTGGCAATGGCTGCGGCTTTGGTGTAAGTGGCCATTTATGTCACGCTCACTGTGTATTTTAGGAAAACTCACACTAATAGTTGCCCATCGTGTGGTGTCGTGCAAACAATAACCCACTGCTGTGAAGATGGCGGGTTGCTGCGGATTGCTGAGATCCCAAAGGTGATTGATGCCATCGATGGAGCTGCTGAATAGCCATCTGCCTGGAAGTACGCGTGCATATTAGTACAGACGAGAAACATGGATCATACAATGCAGGGATGAGTTACGTACCCGCAGGATCTCCGCCGCTGTTGTCGAAAGATACGAAGGGAATGTTTGTGTGCCCCTAGAAGCGAGACTAGTCAGCATAAGGAAGCGACAGCCAGGTCTCCTGTACATTCTGCCTGCGTATTGATCATTTTGGGGTAATGTCACTACTGCATCGAATAACCTGGTGCTGAATACATTTGCGATGAAGGCATTTGTGAGCTCTAGGCGTCTTATATGGCCCAACTTACTTGTAGCACGATGAAGTGATTGTAGTGACGGGAAAAGGGAAAGTCGTATGTGTTATCTGACATCTCATCAAAATCTCGAGATTCGTCCGGTTTCGACAGACCATATGCAATGACCCGGATTTGGTGGGAATTCGCACTGATAGCTATCAAACGCGCTTGGCGATGAACAGCGAGGCCCCAAGCGCTGGAGCCCACATTGATGTGCAGGATTGGTCGGATGATTGGTCGGAGTGAATCTTGTTTGTTTTCAGCAAGGTGATGCTAAGAGTTTGGTCGCAAATTAGCAAACGTAACGTGCGTGAAAGAACCTAGAAAGGGGAATTCATATAATGGATCTGCAAATGCATCCCATGTTGTACGTACAATGTCTGACACCCGATATCCAACGACATCTCCGTCATCACAAGCTAACAGAAGAATTTCCGAATTCCCAAGGTAGTCAATGTGTAGCCGGGTGACTGAATGTGGGTCGTCAAGATCAATTCCCGGTCGGTTTCCCAGCCCCAAATCAGGAACCATTATTATCAAAGCTGGTGCCTGTGCGAAAGTTAATTAACTATTTATTGGCAAATATGTAGTTGATTCGTAGACGGACTCGCCGATGACGATGGCTATGTACGCACCCCGCTCAGACTCTGGTTAGGAAACCTCGGCTGATAGACAAGGACCTCGACGTTACAAGCAACGAAGTAAAGATTGTAGGCTTGGGAAAGCGCCGTGAGCTCGCATCGCCATAGCTTGACCGTCGGTCCATTTTCAGGGTCAAACTGTATCAAAGTTAGCACGTATACTCTTGGCAATTGCGTTCTTGCGAAATTTGAAGGTAACGAAAAGGAAGATAGTAATGTACGTTGCGACGCGGAAAACATCGCTCTCCAAGGAGCGAACAATTGCCCAAATAGTAGGGAAACAACTTACTCTGAGACGGCCCCGCTGCAGACTCGTCTTGATGCAGGATATAGGCTTGTACGTGGCGCTGCATTCTCGTGTGGCCATGGCCATGGTTGATACAACTGCCCAGAAGGTTGATGTCGTATCATGTACGAGCTTCGCACTGGTGGTGCAAGTGACGTTGAACGGCGGCAGCACGGACCACCGATGTCTGGGAAAGGGAAGCACCTCTTTGATGCTGCACCAGGTCAAAGTCCTTAAGCTATATTCTTTGACCGTTGACATCTGTCCTGGATCAACACAAGATATCGAAACTTTTAATTAGGTATCGCATGCGTTCGAATCTTCAGCCATATTGCGTTTCGGATGCGGAAATTTTGTAGCTCTTAGAGCATTATACAAGTCTATCAATACGATGCCGCCTAAGAAGGCGTGATGAAATCGCGACAGAAACCGAGTCCACACGGTACCAAACACCAACAGTAACAATGCCTAGTTGCGAGGCATCCCAAATGTCAGTCCTCGCGGAATCCACTATAACCCTAGAATGGCAAACAGACGATAACGGACCGAAAAGTCCCTAACCACGAACCGAACGCCGTCTAGTGCTTAGCCGTAACCTGATCGCCAGTGAGCTTCTCGACTGCTTCTTTGGCACTATTGACATGTTAGTGGGTCCATTGCGTCCGAATCTTGAGCATCACGGTACTTACACATCACCCAAAGCAACCATGCAGACCGTCTGCCAAACGCCAAGTCCAATACGGGGAGCAACACCGCGGTACAGTCCCTTCATACCGTTCTGCTGGTAGATGTACTTGGCGGCCTTGCTGACAGTCAAGTTCTTCGGACGGTTGGGGTCCTCTTTCTTCGACTGCATCTCTACGCGGATGACCTCGATAGGCTGGTTCCACGCACTGAGACCACCACCGAGCGCGGACGCAGTGATCTTTTCCACGACGCTAAGCTTCTCGCCGCCCTCCTTTCCGGTAACCTTGCGGATACCGGTCTCGGCAACCCGAGAGAGACCGAAGCGGGAGCCCCAGTTGGTGACCTGGCGCACAGCAACAGCGTTGACGCCCTTGTTGATGCCGCGAATGCCCTCCTTGCGCCAGATATCCATGAATGTCGCCATGGTCCCAGGAGGCTTCATGCCAGCGGCCGCGACCTTGTGCTTCGTGATTTCGACCGTCTTCATGCAGGTGCAGAAGCCCATGGTAGCATAGGCTTGCGCCAGACCACCGACCATGCCTCCAGAAATGCCCGCGACGAAATTATTGGCACCGAACGTCTTGGCGTAGTACTCGGCCTCAGAGGCGACGAAAAGGAGGACAGCGCCCTTCGTAGACGCTTCGATCCAGGCCCAGGGGATGAGACCTTGGTAGACTGCAAAGAGCGTGTTAGCCTCACGTTCTACGTAGCTCTTTAAATGAACACAATACGCTTTCGCTTCTGATCTCGGACATGTGCAAATGAAAAGACTCACATCCCATGACTCCACCGCGCGACCAGATGCGCCCAATAGCTCCTCCAAAGCCATCGGCTCTGTTCGCGGCCATTGCTGAGTTCCTGATTAGCCATCGTTCTGTTGCCCATCGTGTCTTGAGCCTGCTCACTCGTCTTCACCACCTCAAGTGGCTGTCCCAGAGTAGTTACCCTGGCAATCCGTCAGCGCTCGTGGTACACATGTCAGATCCTGTTGGAGACTTACTCGAACATGTTCAGGCCCGCGCCCACTGCATTATGACGCTCCGATTAGCTTCAATCTATGTTTCATGCTGCTGTTCATGCAAAACTCACAGAGCAGGTTGCTGAACTTCACCGGCTTCTTCTCAAGCGCCGGCGGGGGAGCTGGAAGGCCAGCAGCAGCCGAAGTGGTTGTGCTCATCTCTGGGAGTAGTTGTCGATTAGGGGGCCGGACCGAGGCAGAAGGGCGCGTCGTTCGCTATAGCAAATTGTCAAGAGGTAAAAGTGACTGTGAAGGATGACAGGACAAGATGCTACGAAGGTGAGAGAAAGAAGGGCAGAAAAGCCCCCGGGAATGATTTGGCCCTAGCGGTCCCCCAGAGGGTCCGGGCGGGAAGTGATGATGCCAAGAACTCCCAGCTCTGTGACCTAGGCTCTCACATGTGGCTTTTCTGACTGCCCAGGGCCAACCCGCGGTTCAAGTGTCTGTCCCGTCGAGCACATGCTTATCGCTGCGAGTTCATTGCACACGAATTGCTACTCCAGAGATAAAATGTCCCCAAGGTACTCTCACAGCCGTTGAATTTTCATCCCGATGTCGCAGAGTGTGAAGCGGTGGTCGAGCGACGCTGCAACGGCTCCCCAAAGATAGCGAGCAGCAATCAAACAGGTCGGACGCCTACCGAACGCACCGCCTGCATGCCCGGCTTTCCCCGAGCGTCGGGATTGGCTCAGTGTTGGATGCTTTCTGAGCCTTCCGGTCGGAGCTGAGTCGTGGGCGCAATCCGCGCGGCCCCCGGCGTCCGCTACCCGCCACGCATCCGCCGACGGCACTGTTGTGGCGCTGGTCATTTCCAAAGGAGATATTGAGCAGCAGTTATGGGAAAGTGGAAGCGGCTTTGCTGGAGCATTGATAGTCGAATAAATCACCATCTCGACAGAGCAACGAACATGAAAGAGAACTTTTCAAGCGTAACATTGATCGCTCGTGACTAGATGGTACTACAGCAAGACCACAGCTAAAAGCTCGCTGCATGCTAATACACCAAACGCACGTTCCCAACTAACCTTACACCCTATACAAGTGGTACACAGAAATCTTCTCACTCATGAGCCGTCTTACCGATCTGTCTATTAAATCTTCCCCCTATTGCGAAAACCAGTTTAGAGCGTAGCGCCGACAAGCTTGGCGTACGCCTCAGTGCTGAATGACTTGGGCCTCTCGATCGGTGCGCCGACGGCACGGTCGATGATGAGCTGAGGAAGGACGCCGAGAGCGCGGGACACACCGAATAGCACGGTGTAGTAGCCTTGCTCCGTGAGGCCGTAGTACTGGAGGAGAACACCGGAGTGGGCGTCGACATTGGGGTAAGGGTTCTTGGTCTTGCCGTGCTCCGTGAGAACACCGGGCGCGATCTTGTAGACCTGGCTGACAAGCTTGAACATGGGGTCGTCGGGCAAATGCTTCTGGGCGAACTCGCGCTGAGAGACGTAACGGGGGTCGGTCTTGCGAAGGACGGCGTGACCGTAACCGGGAACGACCTGGCCGGCCTTGAGGGTAGACCAGAGGTAGTCCTTGATGGACTCATCGCTGATGTCGTTGCCAATGGCGGCTTTCATCTTCTGAAGCCAGACGAGAACCTCCTGGTTGGCCCTACATTTTGTTAGTGAATTCAATAACCGACATGACGAATCGGATGTGTAACTCACAATCCGTGAAGAGGACCAGCAAGACCGTTAAGACCGGCGGCAAGGGAGAGGTAAGGAGAGCTGAGTGCGCTGCCAACCAAGTGGGTGGTGTGCGCGCTGACGTTGCCGCCCTCGTGGTCGGTGTGGATGGTCAGGTAGAGCCTCATGAGCTCGACGAAGTCCTTGTTCTCAGCGAAGCCGAGCTGGTTGGCCAAGTTGTACGAGTAGTCCTTGTCCTTTTGGATCTCAGCGACGCGGCCGTCCTTGTAGACATTACGGTAGATCTTGGCGGCAATAGTGGGGAGCTTTGCGATGAGGTTCATAGAGTCCTCAAAGGTGTGTTCCCAGTACTGGGATTTGGGCATTCCCTTAGCATAAGCCTTGGCGAAGTTGGACTCGTGCTCGAGAGCAGTAACGGCGAGGGAGAACTGGGCCATGGGGTGGAGGTCGTTGGGGCAGCGGTCGATGAGCTCTTCGACAAATTTGGGGACATCGGAGCGGGCAGCCCAGTCGGCGGACAGGTCACGGACCTGCTGCTCAGAGGGCACCTCGCCAGTCAAGAGAAGCCAGAAGAGACCTGCGACGTATTAGCACGGCCGTGCCAGAAAGGAGACGTTGCGTACCCTCAGGAAGAGGCTCCTGGCCGCCCGGGGCCTTGGGGAGGGCTGCCTGGCATTCGGGAATCTAGGCCAAGTCAGTTCTGATCGCCAATGCGTATAATGGGAATACCTACAGTCTTGCCACGGAAACGAATGCCCTCCTCGGAGTCAAGAACGGAACCCTGTCATTCATTGTAAGCAACATGGTCGGTAAAGCTTGGAAGCAGCGTCGTTTACCTCCCAGACGAGAGACTTGATGCCGCGGGCACCGCCGTAGACCTGATCGAGAGTGACCTCGCCGACGACCTTGTTTCCGTGCTCCCTGTGATGTGATGTCAACACTGCGATGCGAACATCCGGAGATTGGCGGTGCGTACTTGCGGAGCTTCTTGATCTTCTCGATTTCGCCGGGGAGCTTCGCAGCGAAAGTCTGCTTGAGACTCTGTAATTGATGCGTTAGAACCTGCATGGGTCGCACCGACGGAAGTTGCGCACCTGGGTCTTTCCCGTCGAGTAGCCGCGGAAGCCAGTGAAGGCGGAGGACCGCAGGGGAGTGCAAGGCACTGTGCGAAGAGCGCGAGCGCTCAATCTCAGGGAGGAGGCCATGGTTGATGAAACTCAAGACAGACCAGAAGATGGAAATGGAAGGGAGGGATGGGGGAGCGGAGGGAAAAAACTAAGATGCAATTGAACGGGCAGCTGCGATGGGACCTCCATCAAGCTTGGACCCACTAGGCGTCATGCCGCGCTCAGCACCGGCCCACACAAATCGCTTTGCCGCAGTCTCGGAGAGCGGGCATCCCCTCAAGAAGCCCGAAGAATTGATACTCGGGACAGCGGTCACTTGCGCAGGCACGCAGCTCGTCTGTGATCTGCCGTCTCACTAGCGGTCGTAGTGCACCGGCTTGCGTACATAGGTCAGGTGAAGCCATATGCCCCTACGTATCCATCTCGATATCAGCAAGTAAAATTCTGCTACCGGCTCTCGCGCCTCCCTACCAAGGTGCAGATTGCACGCTCCTAAAGTGCACACATGCAGTAAATGCCGCGGCTATAGTCACGTGGTGCCATTAGGTAAGAGAGGCGCGCCAGGTCGCCCTTGGCCTTTACGACTCGCTGCTCCCCTCATTTACCTATCCACATCCACGCACACACACACAGACACACACAGCAGCTGTTGAAGCATTAGACCGGCCAACTTTGCACGCCCGCTCAACCCCTCTTGTTCGCATTCACGGCTCTATTGAACCTGTTGCTGCGACGCCTGCCGCCGTGTGGCCCGTCGCGCAACTGCTCTTTTCGTAGGTCTCATACGGCAGCCGCCAGCTCAGCTTGCTCGAGGACAGCGCGAACGTAGCCTTGATCCCTCACCTGGCCCTTATCCGCCTGCGTACCACTTTACCTACTTTCCGTGCCAACTAGACTACAGAGCAGCGTTTCTGCCGGGCTTCTTCATTTCCACTTCATTGCACCCAGCCGCCGAAGTTTCTTTGCTGTCGACCCTGATCTAGATCACTTACAGTCACAAGCTTCCGCACGCTCGACCCTTGACCCACACCTTGTGGGCATTCGCAGTACGGCATGGCTGCGATGGAGGAGTTGGAGACTCTTCTACAGTCGCTGCAGGCACTGAAGCCTCCCGGCGTTACAGGCCCAAAGATCAAGGAAATCACACTAAAGAGTGTCGATAACGTACAGGTATGCCGGCTAGATCATGCGCTCGCCCGTTGTCGCGTCGATTCCCTACTAAGTCTCTGCGCTTGCTTGTAGTCCGATGCCCTTATCGTCCAGAAGATCGCCCAACAATTCAGAGCCAGCCCCGTTACCCATAAGCTTGGAGTTTTATACGTTGTAGACTCTGTAGCCCGCCAATGGCTGGATCGCGCTCGAAAGACAGGCCAAGCCGTCTCTCGCAACGCTGCCCCCGGCACGTTTGCGTCGGGCGTACAGAAGATCACCGATGTGCTTCCGAGTTTGATGACCGATCTCATTCAGTCCGCACCAGACAACCAAAAGGACAAGATTTCGAAGCTGCTCGACATTTGGGAGCGCGGGCAGACATTTCCCCCAGATATGCTTGCTGGCTTCAAACAGCAACTGAACAAGCCTAAGAACAGTAAGACTAGCTCCAATCCCCTCACCTTGCCTTGGTCTGCTTTCCCACTAACCACGCATCGCAGCCACTTTTACACCACCAGGTAGTCCGCCTAAAGGCTTCAAGGCGCCCTCTGGCTCTAACGGCTCGACTAACCCACAGCCAGCTGCTCCCCCAGCAGCTCTTGCAGCAGTACCTCAGGATGCAGGCGCTCTACTTGCCGCCTTGGCCGGCCTTGGACAGCACACCGCGCCAACTAACCCTTTGCCTGTAGCTCCACCAGCGCTTCCATTCCCACAACACATGATACCTGTACCACCGCCTGGATTTGTACCGCCTCCGCCACCGCCCGTGGCAGCCAACCCGCAGCCCAATGGAAATCCAACACAGCCCGGTGGGATGGAGCTTGCAACCCAGATACTTCAAGCTATGCAAGCCGGCCAGATCGGCACAGAACAAGGAGTCCAAATATTGCGTGCATTGGCCCAGTCTCAGAATGGCGGTGTTCCTTTTCCGCCACCGCAGCCTGCAGCCCCGTTGCAAGCACCTCCGCCTCAGAATGGAGCTCAGCCTGAGCGGTTTGAGCAAAACGGCAGTAGATTCCGGGACCGTAGTCGATCACCTGATTTCAGTCGCAATCACCAGTCTCCACTGCATAGATCGCCACCCGCCCGGCGCGATAGTCCAACTTACGGGGTCTACGACCCGAATGCAGGTGCTGAAGGCAACACTATGAACCGCCATGATCGTGGTGAACGGGGCCGCGGTCGGGGTAGGAACCGCGGCGGTCGTAATGATCGTAATGAATATCGTCAACGTACGCCTCCTCCACCAAGGCGACCTAGTCCTGCCGGCAATGCGTATCGTAATGGTTCGTCGAAGTTCATAGATTGGGACCGCACACTGCCGCGTGATCACATCAAGGTTCTTAGCCGTACACTTTTCGTAGGTGGTGCTGGTGGGAGCGAAGATGAGATTCGGAACATCTTCAGCCGGTTCGGTAAAGTGCAAAGCTGTATTGTCAATCAAGATAAACGCCACGCCTTCGTCAAGATGCTGACACGCCCGGACGCGATTGCTGCGAAAGCGGGCATGGACAGTATCCAGGATCCCGCAGCTCTGTCAAAGGCTCGTCAGGTATGTCTCAAGAGCCTGTCACCCCAAGATACGTAATGCACAGTATGGGATATTGACTGACGCACGTAGACGCGATGGGGCGTAGGGTTTGGTCCGAGGGACTGCAGTGACTACGCCACTGGCATCAGCGTGATCCCCATATCTCGGCTCACTGATGCCGACCGCAAGTGGGTACTGACCGCAGAGTATGGAGGAACGGGTGGTGTGGCATTGGAGGAGGGCATGGTCATTGAGGAGCCTGATATCGAGATCGGTGCTGGAGTGTCTTCCAAGGGTAAGTACCACAGCACAGATCGTTGGTATTGCGTGCAGTGTGTTCACCCAGGCCAACTGTGCGAATGCCAACGATCAAGTACTGTCTCCCGTGGAAGCAACTGCTAACTTGAGCGCAGCCATTAGTAGACGAGTGCCTCCGGAGGCCGGGCGAGGCGGTCGTGGGGGCTATAGAGGGCGTGGTGAGCCTGACAACAACCGCTTCCGTCGCGTAGATCGCCCTGCTCCGCATGATACCCGACATATCTCGCCCCGAGCGGAGCAAGCCGTCGCGGTGCCTCCTGCAGTACCCGGGTTCGGCTTTCAGCTGCCATTCCAAATGAACTAGCGACGAGCATAGGGCCGTGCTGTTTGTTTTGCTCACCATAAGCGGCTTCACAGCGCTACTTAGTGATGAGATTCGTGCGCACAAACATATCATGCTCGTGCGAGGTGCCAATTTCGAGCATACTCGACGGGCGGCGGGCTTTTGTCGACACTTTCGTGCATTGCAAGGCGTAGGCGGATGATTCAGCAACTCAACATATGATCCTGGAGGTGCTGCCCTTCCCGGGCTTTTTATAAGCACTCGTGCATGTATCACTAGGAGCGGTTTTAGCGTTACAACAAGGCAGATGATAATCCAAAAGCACATTCGTAGAGTTCGATGATGAATTTTGTTTGTTTTGCTATGTGGTCATTGTTTGAGACTACTGTGCATCCCAGGTCAACTTGAAGCGGCCCTCAGCATTCGTGTACTCCTTCAAACACGTCAATACCTCGTCGGCACTCAAGGCCTCGACTAGAATGCCGGCATTTGTGGGCGCAATAAAGCCAGAGCTCACGGCATTCTTCACCCAATCCAACAGACCACTCCAGTACCCATCGACATTATAGATGACCACAGGCATATCGTGTATGCCCAGCTGGTTCCACGTCGTAACCTCCATCAGCTCCTCCAGGGTGCCGTAGCCGCCGCTCAGCGCCACGAAGCCGCCCCCAGGCCCGCCCTCAATCACCTCCTTGGCCATCATCTGTTTGCGCGTGTGCATATCCTTGACGACGGTGGTCCGGCCGTAGATGGTCTCGTCGATCTTGTGGGAGAGCGGGTCGGCCGGGTCGTCGTTTTGCTCGTATTTGACGAGCGGGGCGGGGATGATGCCGTGGACGGAGGCGGGCCCAGAGAGAGAGACGAGAGTGCGGGCTACCTCGCCCATGAGGCCGACTGTGCCGCCGCCGTACACGAGCTTGATGTTGGAGGCGTGCAGGGCTTGGGCGAGGGACCGGGCGGCGGCGAGGTGGGCGGGGAATTTTCCCGGGGCAGCGCCGCAGAAGACGCAGACGACGGGTTGGGGGGTGTTGGTCATGGCGGGAGATGGGTTTTGGGGGTCAATTGGTCGTGGCTGAGGAGTTTCCTTGGTTGTGGCGGAGACGGTGCCTGGAGAGCGATGGTGGGGGTATCTGGTGTATGTTGAAACGGAAGGAAAGTGCGAAGAGTCAATTGAGAGCGAAAGAGAGGGACGAAGAAGCAAGGAAAGCGTAGCAACGTTACAAGGTCAAAGTTGAGTCATGTCATTCCGAGTGGAGAGGTACAACGGAGCAGCAGTGACGATGCCAAAGACCCCCCACGCCGGTGGGCTCGTCCTAACGCGAACAGGCCGCGCTACCGCAGAGAAGAAAACCGCCGTCCTCCGCTGCGCGCCTCGCCGCTGTGACTCCCACCTCCTGGCGGCACAAGTTAACGGGCAGGCCTCTAAATAATAGCAGGCAGGCCCGTAAGGACGTTGCAACTAACCGCATTGTCTTAGCCCTTACGTAACCTACTTTGCCTCGCCTATGCGTATATTAAACTTTAAAGAAAATAAAGATAACTTAACTTTAAAAGCTATTTTATCTTTAAAATAATAGCTTTTTTCTTTAGAATTTATGCGTATTAAAAAGACGATTAAAATTAAAGATAAACCCTTTATTTTTAATAACTTTTTCTTTAAAAATTAATAATTTCTTTATAGTTACTAGTAAAAAGGGTGACTTACAGGCCTGCCCGCTATTATTTAGAAGCCTGCCCGTTAACTCGTGCCCCTCCTGGCCTCCTTTCCTATCGCGACAAGCTTCGCCAGAGAACAGCCACAGCCATGCCTGAGCAACGCCGCCAGGAAGAGCCGCAGCAGGGCGGCGCTGGAAGTGTACGTCTGTCCCCGGCCGCTGCAGCCTCAGGTCTCCCCGCAACGCCGCATGGTGGCTGACGGTGCTTGTGCAGGTTATCAGGACAGTGATTCAGAGCGTCGGCATCTTCTTGCTCATCCAGTTCGCTACCAAGCAGTTCTTGCCCCAGACGCAGTCCTCTGGCGCTGCCGACCCCGCGAGAAGCGGCGCCACCGTCCCCAATTCGAAAGTTAGCATCCCGGCCTTTGACGACCGCCCGAATCAGCTCAACCATGGCGCCGTACGCAGCGTTATCCCGCAGAGCATTGCGCCCATGTGGCCGGTGGGAACCGAAGTCGACATATCCATGTACATCTCGCCGTCCATCGCCATGCCCCCGCTCAAGTCGCTGCCCAAGGACACGTTGTTGATCGAGGAAAAGGGCTTCAAATTCGGAGACTACAAGGAGAACAGGGAGATCCAGACCGAGTTCAAAGTGCCAGCCGCCGTCCAACGCAACGCTACCCTCTGGGCGCATTTTTACGTCGCCCAGAGCGGCCGTGTGCTCGACCCTACACGTCCGGACTACGACAAGACGAAAGCATACCATATGATTCGCCCCTTGACCGAGTATCTGCCGAAGAAGAAGGTCCGCCAGACGAGGAATCTGCTATCAGATATGCCGGCTTCGGCGGATGGCGAGGAAGAGAAGACGTCCAAGGTGATTGCGAGCTATTATCATTCCAACTTCTCAATCAGCATGGTGCCGGATACTGGCGTGGCTAACTTTCCGTCGATGCATGCGGGTGTGAGGGGGTTCTTCCAGCTTGACCAGACGGGCTCTAGGGACGCTACCGGTCAGCATGGATGGTACTATCCGGTGCTTTTCACGAACACGTTCTGGCAGCTCAAGAAAGATATGATTGAGCTCAATGACACGGTACGTCGCCCAAATATGCATCTTTCTGAACCGTACGCTAATTCTATCCTTTTAGGTCAAGACGCTGCCATTAAATGTCCAGCTCAACAATCTTGCTAACTGGAAGTTCAACCTCTACGCCTCCATGGAAGCGAACATTCGCGCCAATGCAGCTGCTGCCGCGGCAGGCCAAACTAACGTAGCCGGTGGCGATGGATCTGAGATGGAGATGTTCAAGGAGATTCTCATTGACAGTAACTCGTACCTCCTCGCTGTCACCGCCGTGGTCTCTGTCCTACACATGATCTTCGAGATGTTGGCCTTCAAGAACGACGTACAGCACTGGCGGAAGAAGAAGGACAACGTGGGTACTTCAGTGCGCACTATCCTCGCCAACGTCTTCATGCAGTCCATCATCTTCCTCTACCTCATCGACAACAACGAGAACACATCCTGGATGATCCTCTTCGGCCAAGGCATGGGTATCGCAATCGAGGCATGGAAGATCACCAAGTCGGTCAACGTGCGCGTGCGACCGACAGCCCCGGCCTCGTGGTTGCCTTACTCCGTTGTCTTCGAAGACAAGCACGTCCTCTCCGAAACCGAGAAGAAGACGGAGGAATACGACGAAATCGCGTTCAAGTACCTTACCTGGGTCGCAATCCCGCTCCTCGTTGCCTACGCCGTCTACTCCCTCATCTACGACACGCACAAGTCCTGGTACTCTTTCATCATCACCACGCTCGTCGGCTCCGTCTATGCTTACGGTTTCCTCATGATGGTACCCTCACTCTACATCAACTACCGCCTCAAGTCGGTGGCGCATATGCCCGGTCGCGCCATGACGTACAAGTTCCTAAATACCTTCATTGATGATTTATTCGCATTTACGATCAAGATGCCTACGCTGCATCGTCTAGCCACTCTGAGAGACGACGTCATCTTCTTTGTGTATTTGTATCAGACATGGACTTATAAGGTGGATTATACCCGTGTCAATGAGTTTGGACAGGGTGGTGACGAGGAAGAAGAGGAGGAGAAGAAGGCCAATCAACCGTTGGCGGCACCCGCGGGTGGGGAGAAGGGATTAAAGGTCCCTGATCAGGAGAAAGTGGCGAAGGTAGCAAAGCAGAAGGAAGAGAAAGCAGCGACGGCGACGGGGAGCCAGAAGAAGGGGGAGGGGAGGAAGAGGAAGTAGGGCGACGCAGGGGTTGGGTTGTTGTGCGTAAATGACGTTTTGCAGCCGCTGATTTTGATGACCTTGAGGTATATATAGAACTTGGCATTCTTATCGAAGATAATTGATAGATCTGTAATACTACACTATCGATATTGGACGTTGCGGGCAAACAAGCGTGCCTTGCAAGTGTCATGCGGCATGCGTACAGTACTAGGACCGGACGAAAATTTGAGTACTGTGTGTTACCCCAGAATACGCAATACCAAGACGGACTCTCACTCAAACTTTGGATCCCGTGGCTGTACCCATCTTGAGACAAAGATTGTATTCATCTCATCCCCCTTCGCTCTGCTACATGTGTATATAACCCCCTTTGATCTTCCGTTACTCTCTCTTTTCTTTCTCACACTATGCGCCTGGCTTTGGGGTTACTAAAAGCATACAGCCTAAAAATGCATGTGGTGATCTGAGCTCTCCTCGGGACTAAAAAAAGGCGAAGGAACGACGCATGGTGCTGGTCTGCTGGCTGCGGCTTTGAATCAAAATCAATCAAGTGTGGAACCCATGGTGGTGTGGTGTGGCGTGGTCTCCAAAGGGTGGATTAAAAAGCGCGGTCCTGGATTGTCATGGGGACTGGGGGGCATGCGGGTGCTGCTTTGAAGAAAACTGGCAGTCAAAGAGTTAGATGGAGGGGAGGGGAGAGTGTTTGCGTTTCATTGGGCAGAACATCGACAAGCCAATCAATGACTGCCCAATGGGTGCTATGTGTGAGGCAGGTCGCATTGAAACAAGTCTGGAGAAGGTGGAATGAAGGGTCATGGGGGTGTGAAGTTTTCCGCCTCGCGAAAAATTCAGACAGGCGGAAAGATGTGGGTATCTGGGTATGTGGGTGCGGTGGCGTGGGCTTGCTCTGAATAAAAAACAGAGACAGGGACTTATCATGGAGGCGTTTGGACGTTCTATTCTGTCTTGGTGTTCCAACAGAGTGGATGTATGGAAATGTGGGTGCGAGGCGGAGAGGCCTGCTCGGAGTGCAAGACAGAGACCGGACAATGATGGAGGCGTTGACTTTTCTGTCTTGGTATCTAAAAGGAAACCAAGATTGCGTATGCGGGTACAAGTTGGATCCGGCATGCTCAAAGTAAAAACAAGATTCCGGAATAGTTATGGAGGCGGGGACGTTGCTGTCTTGGTATCAAGAGAACGCAACAAGCCATATATGTGAAGGAGGGCGTCGAATTTGCCTCCTAAAAAAAGAACTTTTTTATACTGGTTCCCATGGGAGTGTGTTCCTTCTACTCTTCCTAGCAGGATAGTCCTTCACCAACTTTTGGAATTTTGAGAAAGTGGTAAAATTGCTAAATCTTTATCTCGTTTATCTCAGTTTCATCTGAAATCCGACTCCTAGCCATCCCCAGGCACCGCACGCGTGCGGTGGGTTGATGATAGCGATGGAGACGCCTCAGAGGCCCCCTCCAGGGGCCTCTACAGTGACTCGCCCCCCAGACCCTGAGTCTGCGCGGCAGACTAACATCCAGCACCCCTCCAGGAAGCGCCAACAGACCGATGTCCGCCCTCCTAGACGCCTTTCCTTTGGTGGAGGCGTGCCTATCCGCCCAGAAGCTGCTATAGATACAGCAGCCAACGCCCTTAACTCCCACCTTACGGCTGCGCGCAAGGCGGCAGAGACCCAGGAGAAAGTCGCAATGGCTATGGCCGAAGCTATCGACCACTGCATCGCTAATCTTAAGCGCCCAGAGGAGCTGGCGGCTGCCTCTACCCTCCGCAACCGCCTTATACAGACACTGAAAAATTCAGCCACGCCAAGCCTTCGTCCTAATGTAGTTAGGACCGGCTACGACTCGACAACCACCGCCTACACCACAGACAGCGACAGCGATCTTGCCGCCCAGCCTCAGAGGACATGGGCAAGTGTGGCATCCGCCTCCCACGGAGACAGCGGATACACGACCACAGCTAGCAGCAGGAAATCCACAACCGCGGCCAAGCGGCAAACTACACCTAGACAGGCAGCAGACCCACGGATCTTGCTCACAGTCGCAAACCCGGCCAACCGGCTAGGTCAAACCTCTGCCTTCGCTGTACGAACGGCTATCTGCGCCGCTACAGGGCTCGACCTCAGCGCTATCCCTACGGCCACAAGGACCCGCACGGGGTGGGCCATCACCCCAGCCTCCAACGACATACGACAGCAACTCATGGAACAGGAAAAGAAGGAATCAATGATGAGATCCATTGAAGCTGACAGCGCTGAGTTGCCCATGCGATGGGTTAACTACGCCGTACCTGGAGTACCTAGCAGCTACCGCTCGCTGCTAGGGGAAGACGTGCCCTACTCCTCCAGATGGTAGCGGAAGAGGCTTACACGCAGACAAAACAACACCCTACTAACTGCCGCCCCTCCCGACACGGCCCTAATCAATTTGGACACACCACCTGGATAGTGTCCTTTGAAAAGCCTGCGGCGGCTTTCCGCCTCTTTGGTGCCAGCGACCTATCCCGCGAGATAATCAAGAAGCGGGCTATAGAACGCCATGACCCTGGCTGCCAGGGCTACTGCAACGCGGCACGATGCACACGCGCACCCCGCTGCCGCAACTGCGGAAAGAAACCTAGCGAGCACGAAGGCCCAATAGGAGACAACTGCGCTCACAAGCAACAATGCCCCAACTGCCGCAGCCCACACGCCGCAGACGACCCTACCTGCTTAGTGAAACCCAGGCGGGTGAACAATCGCATTATCCGACCGACTCGCCGCGAACTGGCGACACTGAGACGCGCCGGACAGAAGGCCTTTAACCAGCTACACAACCTACAGCCTCAATCCGAGCTCACCACCCAGGGCCAAGACACCTCCCCCAGCGGAGAAGACGACACCAGAGAAGAAGCCCCTCTTGACGGCAATGACGCCGCCCCCGCCAGGGCTAACGTCCAGACAGACACTCAAACTGAACCCGTGCTGACACTACCAGATCAGCCAGAGCAGGAACCGATGGCCCTAAGCCATCGTCCCCCAAGAGGACCTCGACGCTCGACCCCGTACCCCGACACCGCCTCACGACAAGCGGCCCCACGCTTATCGAGCAGGCCTATGCGATCCTCTGCGCCTATTAGCGGCAGCCTAAACCTCGCCGCGCTCTCTGCTAGAAGCGCGAGACAAGAAGATCACACCCAGTCCTCCTCACAGGAGGACCAGACCATGGACGAATCCTCAAGTTAATGAGGAACAACCGCCGCAGATTCACCCCACGTAGGGACCCTGACATCAAAGTATACTGGACAAACATTGGCAGAAGCGGCCCAGCACACACAGCCGCCCTCGAGATCGCTTTCACAGAGGGCATCGACATTATTTGCATGCAAGAGCCGGCTACCTGGCCAGGCACACGCACTTCAAACCACCCCGGCTATAACCTCCACCCACCAGTGGACGGCTGGGACAGCCGGGAGACCTGGGAGGCAGAACGCCCCCGAGTCCTTATCTTTACCCGTAAGGGCAACCGATTGAAAATTACACCACGTACTCCACTTCATGACCGGGACATGCAGTGGATCGACGTTAACGGAATCTCAATACTTAATGCCTACCGGGCGCCACAGACTACGCCCGTTCTCGACTACATTACCCACCTCACCCCGCCTAACAGGTGCCTTGCTGGGGGCGACCTCAACGCTAAACACGACATGTTCGAACCTGGTGTCACGACTACACAGGGCGGCGCTGAACTGGCCCAATGGGCCACAGACAGCGGCATGGATTACATTGGCGAGCCCGGAGTCCCCACCCACCGGGCGGGACACGTCATAGACCTCTCTTTCTGTAACATCCCCTTCGCTACCACAGCTGTACGGTTGGACATGAACTGCGGCTCAGACCACAACATGCTAGTTACCACAATACCCGGCAGAGGACAGGAGCCGCTCGACC
The DNA here is from genome assembly GCA_014281115.1 of Laburnicola sp. R22_1. Lineage (NCBI taxonomy): Eukaryota > Fungi > Ascomycota > Dothideomycetes > Pleosporales > Didymosphaeriaceae > Laburnicola > Laburnicola sp. R22_1. Next base: position 1,261,605 of record JACONQ010000015.1, read on the forward strand.
AGTTCCAATATAGGGTCCCCACTACGAAGCTCCCGTTATTTGTCGACGCTGTCGCTAATGGGATGAAGGGCGCTCCTAGCTCAGACGGGCCACGGACCCGCGAGCACGTTGACAGGCGCGTCGCTGCCTTAGAAGAAGTCCTTACTGACGCCCTAAAGACGGCAGGCAGGAAGAAAAGAGGCACAGGCCATTCGGCGCCCTGGTGGACAGACGCCTGCAAACAAGCTTACCGGGCACACTTAAACTCGCTAGACGGCCACACCAGCCAGGGCCCTTCCGAGGAGACGCGCACTTTCCTAGCGACAGTCCGCAAGGCAAAGAAGGAATACTGGCAACACACTATAGACAACGCAGAAGACGACCAGGAACTCTTCCGAATTATTAATTGGCATAAGCTAGAACCCACTAGAACCCAGGCGCCAATGGTCTTCAGAGGCATGGAGGCGACTGAAGACAAAGACAAGGCTGAGATGCTTCGACAAGCACTGCTCTGCAGATTCACGGCGGAGGACGACCTGCCGGAACCGCCCTCCCCACAAGAGAACCACATCATCCCTTGGGACACGTACCTGTCTATCGAAGAGACGGAGCGCTGCGTGATTGGGGTCTCCAGCACCTCACCAGGCGCTGATGGCATAACCGTCCGGCTGCTTACAGCATGCTGGAACTACATTGGACAGTACGTCTGCGACATCTACCGCGACCTACTTGAACTCGATTACTATCCTGCCGCCTGGACGGACGGGGAGATCGTGTTCATCAAGAAGCTCGGCAAGAAGGACTACACGGTCCCAGGCTCTATGAGACCCCTCGCCATGCTACTCTGCCTCGGCAAGGGATTCGAAAGGATTGTCGCCCGGCGCATAGCCCACTTAGCTGTGCTGCACGGCGTACTAAGCCCCCAACACGGGGGGCTCTGCCAAAAGGTCAGCCATGGACTTGATTGCCGCCTTCACCCACGAAGTGGAACTGGCCTTCAGCAAAGGCCAGCACGTCACCATGGTTACTATGGACGTGCTTGGGGCCTTCGACGCCCTCCTCGTCAACCGACTGCTACACCGAATGAAAGAACAAGGCTGGCACCAAAAAGTCCTCGTGCTTACGCGCAACATTCTTACGAACCGACACATACTTGTTCGATATGGCCAACACCAATCCAGCCGTCACCCAGTGGCTTGCGGCACCCCACAGGGCTCGCCCCTTTCACCAGTTATCTACATGCTGTACCTGGCGGAACTCCTCCTCCAGGACACCACACTGCGATTCGGATATGCTGATGACATCTGCCTATACAGAGCCTCGCACAGCCTCGACCTTAACGTTGAACAACTCGCCAAAGACGTCCGCAAGATTAACGGATACGGCGCGGACAACAAGATCGCTTTCTCACCAGACAAGCTCGAAATGATCCACCTTACACGGCAGAAAGGAGACTACGCTCCTCCCTGTACCGTCGACGAGAACCTCACCATACACCCCATTCTCCCCACGAGTGAGAACGGGGCCTTGCGCTGGCTGGGCGTGTGGTTTGACAGGAAGCTGACCTTCAAGGCCCACGTCGCGACTCGCGCCGCCAAGACAAGGGTGGTCGCACATCACATCCGCAGCCTGGCTCGGATCAAACACGGCCCCCACCGGGGTCCCTCCGCAAGGCGGTGATCGCCTGCGTCCTCCCACGGCTCCTGTACGGCGCGGAGGCCTGGTACGGAGGCAGGACAAAGCCCTCCAGAATCACGTGCCAATCGAGAAGCGCTGTGGTAAGCACCCGACTGGGCTGGCACATTGACGCACTCGACAAAGTCCTCAAGCAGGCATGTAGAGCCGTCGTACCGGCCTATCGGACCACACCCACCACCGCCGTCTTTAGGGACGCAGGTCTCCCTTCAGCGGCAGTGGCACTTGAGACATGCAAGCTTCGCTTCGCAGCACACCTGCTAACGATTGACGATAAGCACCCGCTAACTGCTAGAACCCTCCTGCCCACAGTCAGAAGAGGCCGAGGCGCAGGCCTCCCACAGAGAGCCCGCTCGAAGGTACAGCAACTCGCACAGATCTTCGACCCAGTACCCCGACCGGAGTTCCGCGCCCCCACTACTCCCGCGGGAGCCGCGCCGACCCCACAGGCCGAGTGGCCAAGAAGGACGCCGCCCGTCACTTCAAGGAGTGGTGGGCTCTCCTCCTGCCGACCGCTATCACCGTCTTCTCAGACGGCTCCGAACAATGGATTGACGGCGTCAAGCACGTCACGTACGGCTACGCCGTATACGAAGGGCAGGCCCTCACCCTGCAGGGCAACGGCTCCCTCAACCCCAGGTCCCACGTTTTCGATGCCGAAGCTGTCGGCGCGTGGCGAGGACTCGCCCACACGCTCAATACGCCCGCCTACCGGCTGAGACGCATATACATGTGCATTGACAACACTTCTGTTATATGGTGCATAAGAGGCAACCCGTCCCCCTCCTCGCAGTGGGCGTTCGTCAGGTGCCAGGAGACAATGGAGAACTTGGACATCGCTGTCCGGTGGGCCCCAGGTCACTGCGAAATAGAAGGGAATGAATTGGCGGACCAGCTAGCCGACGACGCAGCAAAGTCCCCTCGACCTCCATACGGCATGGCAGCTGAGCCTACGGTCTCAGGCCTTAAGTCAGACGTTCGCGCCTACACTAGGAGCGCTGAGATGGACTGGTGGCGCGCCCGCTCGCCTAAGTTGTCTAAATGGTACATGCAGTGGGACCTCACTTACCGCCCTGCGAAACAGCCAAAGGAGCTCACCCTCCAACGACCGACGCTTGCTAAGCTGTTGTCCATGCGCACCCGCCACGGACACTACGCCTGGTACCATAAGAAGTTCAGGCACGAAGACGCCGTCACAGAATGCCCCTGCGGGGCAGACCTGGCGCCCGACCACATTGTACACTGCCCACGATCAGTTCGAAAGTTCCGCTACTGGCCGAAACGGCCAGCGTGCCCCCCAGCACCACTAGGGAGGGCGTGGAATACCTGAAGGCACTTGAGCCAAAAGATTTCCAACTTCTACTTGAACTTATTAACCCTTCAGAAGATTAACACTTAGCAACAAAAAGCTACCTTTTATTCTTAGGCTTAACTTACACTATATGGACAGCTCCTCTAGCGCCAACTCCGTTAGAGCTCCCAGCAGGCGTGTCTCTCCCCGTCAACTTGCTACACGCGGCAACTCCCTACCTACTCTCCACTCTCCTTATCCCTCCCTTCCTTTTCTAGCTACTCTCCTTACCTATTCTTACTAGTTACACGCTAAAGTCTTAGCACTTTTCGATACAGTTTCAGGGCAGCCGAAGCTGCCCCTACTTTAGTTTTAGTTCACATGTATAATAGATACACCCTGACACCTTAGCCTATAGGCAAGAAGACAAAGATTTAGCCCCCGCATGGAGGGGGGCGGACTCTTACGAGCCGCTGCAAGAGATGGCGATAGCTTCACAGCAAGAAACGCCTTCACCATTTTGGCTGGCTCCAAAACGGTTGCTCGGCGCGTCCCCATGCCCCATGGGAGGCTAGAACATTGCGTTCCTGGACGTTAATCAATACTACTACTACTACTACTACTAGCAGGATAGTTCTCAAAGCATCAATATGCGACTACATGTCCGAATTAACCTCCTAAGAAGGACGATGCATGCCTTCATGGAGGTGCAAGCTTCTTTTGTCCATAACGCATCAATCACAATGGCTCCGGGAGGTATACATGCGAGCGCCCTTCCAATCTCCCCCCAAAAACTTATTGCGCATGTGTTCATGGAGATGTATCCTGCCTACTTTGATATAAAACTGGTTCCCAGAATTTTATGCGCGGCGTGCGTGGAATACGCCCTCTTCTTCATGCTTAAGGGTACTTGGCTCTGCTGCAGTGCATCTGGTGACTCCGTCCGTCATGTCATAGCGGAGAGTGAAGAAAGACTCACGTGTCCGGTAGTCCTAGAGGAGTATATAAACACCTCTTTTCGTAGTAGAAGGTTCTTCTTCACACTGCATAGCTCGTGGGTGTTGACTAAAAGCTTCCCATACAGTACCTGATGCTGTGCTGGCGTTGAGTCTAAAACGCAACGATGCAAAACTTGATGGAGAGTCTGTGAGAGACTTTCTTGACTGAAATGCACAGAGGGAGTGCTTATAGAGGTGGATCGGACTCGTGTCGGCTTTGGCTTTAAAAAAAACTCTCCCATTTCATATGATGCCTTGTTTCTGTGGAAGAGAACCCGAACATTACGAATGGGTTGTTCTATTAGTGTTGCTACAACTCGCCATCATCTCTCAATGATGATTAAAAGCATCGTAATTTCTCTATAGTTACTACGTGCTCTGAGAAAACTAGACAAAGAATACTCGCTAGGAGTATAAAAAGCTTCCTTCCGTGCGTACAGACTTCTTCTTTACGCAGCACCTTGTTTACTAGGTATATTAAAAAAGACAATACAAACCCAGATGTGGTTCCCTGTCCAGGTCTAAAATAAGCCAGCAAGCGCAACATGGCTTGGTCTGGAGGTGTAGCAATAAGCCGTTATTACTTATCAACAGTGATGATCTGCATCATGCGTTCCCCACTGTTTCTTTAGCTCTATACAATATAGACGTGGGGAGGGACTGGATTGGAAGTATAAATTCTTCGTTTTGTGCGTTAAATGCTTTTTTACTTCACCACATTTCAAGTACTAAGTTAGTTAAAAGGTAAACAAAGGCAACCAATGGTCTGGTTTGATCGTGTCCCGATCCACCAATATATATATCTATGAACTTGTTTGCGGAGGTGCGTTATTCGTCAATTCTAGTGTCAATGATGCACATCGTACGTTTCTCAGCTACCACTCATCTACAAAGAATAGGCGTAAGAGGAAGGTCCTTGAGGGTATAAAATGCTTCGTGTCTGGCGCAGAAGACTTCTTCTTCACACAACAACTCAGGCACAGGTATGAATAAAAACTTCCGGGACATGCCTGTATGATTTAGAAGTACCAATGAAACCAGTCATGGCTTTCTGGGTGAAGTGCTCCTAATCAACTGATATCAAAGGCAGCCTCGCTCCATGACACCTGGGGTGAGTAGCGCGGGTTTTAAACTGCGCTCGTGGTAGTTTTGGGTAGTATATAGTGTTTGGAAGACCGTTAAAAAAATTCTTGTGATGTTGGTGTTGGTGGTGACGCCGTTCATCAGTAATTAACATCGCCAAAACTCGTACTTCCAGCGAAAGGGGCGATGATATGAACCGAAAAGGCATATATAAAGCCCTCTTTCTACCCTAGAACTCTTCTTCCTTACACATTACTACAAGCATTTGCTCCGCGAAACAAATCAAGTTTCACTTTCTCGATATGCGTCTTGTTTGGATATAAAATGAATTTTATCAAACTGATGGAGGTGGCCGTGTCTTGGGGACCAAAAGCTGACATGGCACTGCCGATGAGGATTTTGGTGGCCTTCGACTCTGCAATATTCTAGTAACATGGTGGCTGATGACTGGTGACTGCGTCACGGCCGCGCGTCAACATGTCAATGTTTAGTGTAGGTGATGGTGATGGCGGTGCGCATCGTGTGCCACAAGGCATGCTATTACAGCCTATAGAGCGACACCAAATCCCATTGGACGAGCGCATCTCTAACGAGTATTGAAGATCTTTGTCGTGTTAAGATTCTAACTAAGGTTAAATCAGCACTATATATAGAGAGGAGTAAAATAGAAGGCACTAAAACCTAGTACTTAGTATATAGTAGTAGCAACAAAATATATATAAAATAATAATAATTTTATTATTAATATTCTGCTTAGTAGTATTAGCAATGGTAATTAATAGATAGTCTAGTATAACTAAGTTACATATTATCTCTTAACTAGTAAACTAAAGTAATAAAATAGTTAGGTTAGTTGCTATTATAATTATTGTCGTTGTTATTACAGCGCAAAATATTATTAAAGAAACTATTAATTACATAACACAGTGGTCAGTCAAACAGCCAGCCTAGGATCACGTAACATTACAGATTAACCCTAGGGGAGAGTCTCTAACAAGTATATAAAGACATTTTCTGGCTATAGATCGAGCTCTTTACGCACAATAACAGCACAGTGTCGATTGACTAAAAGTGTTCGCGGAAGGGATCATGGGTCTTTTGGTGCTCTAGAAACGCGTTCACAACCGACCATGGAGCGGGAGATGTGTGCCTGCAACTTCGCTGAAGAACGTCCGATGTGAGATACATGCAGTGTGTCCAACAGTCAGTTACTGAACGTTTTTTGGCCTTTTTTAAGTGAACACTGCCGTCACGTGGCTACTGACTGTACTATCGACTAGGGGTGTTACACTAGTTACTGTCACCTAACAGTAACTGCTATTATATGCCTACTGACTATACTGTTAGGGGCAGTAACTATAGTAAGTACACAGTACCTTCCTATAATAGCTAGCGTTCACGTGTTAATTCACGTGTTAATTCACGTGTTAATTCACGTGTTAATTCACATATTAACTCACATATCAACTCTTTATAGGCACCTAGGCACCTCCTACCTAGGTAGGCACCTAGGCGCCTCCTAGGCTTACTTACACGTTAATTCACACGTTAATTTACACGTATTACCTAATTAGGCAAGTTCAACAGTCTTACTGTAGTTACTAGTATATTACTGTACAGTCAGTCACTGCCCTAACATGCCTGACTACTGTACTGTCCACCAACAGTAAGTGAACAGTCAGTGACCGGCAGTAAGACTGACTATTGGACACACTGGATACATGTGGTGGGAGAGACTGACTAGACAAGATATTAAGGCTCAGATTTTGAACATCTCTTCGTGCGTGTGATGATGCGCAGCATCGAGGTTGCGAAACTCCAATTCCTGCCTCCGCTAGTCTACTCTAGTAGGCGTGCATTCTGACCTTAAGCGCCTATATAAAGCCTGTTTCCTCTCTACTTGTTTTCCGCACAGCACCTTTTTCTACTGATAACTAAAATATCAGAAATACAGACGATATGGTGTTTTCTCTGGGCCCTAAAACCTCCTCTAGAGGCAAAATATGGCGAGACGACACAGGCTTCTGTGCTTGTCGTGCTGACGTTTTACATGCTTGCTCTCGACCAGAGTAATTGTCTTCATCTCATCGCATTCAGTTCGACATTGTCTGAGTGCTGTCACGCAACCGTTTCCTCCTTCCATCTTCGACACAACCTGTTCGCTTCGCCGACCCACCGCTAGATAAGTGACGTCGCCTATCCGCCAAGAAAGTCCTTGAGCCGCTTCTGATCAAGAAGCTCACCCTCTACCAAACGACCTGTTTCTTTCACCTCGCCATTAACACGTTCGTATCGCACAACTGCCGGAATAGCACGTACGTTCCACTTGGCCCGATAGATGTTTGTCAAGTCTTTCCACCTGTAATTATAAGTCAGCCAACACTGCAATACTACGTATAGGTGCATCACAGGCAAAACACAACATACTCCGGTTTCTGCCCAACATGCACATACGCAGCCCTAGGGCCACCCTCAGCCGAAAACGCAGCCTGAATCAGCGGCAGCGCAGCTCTAACATCAGGACACCACGGCTGCTTCGTCGCAGGATCCGTAGACGAAATGAAGACGAGAAAGAATGTCGCGTCAGGGTCGTCCGCTAGGGGCAGATCTTGAGCGGTACCCGGCAGCGTGAAGTGTTCCTGGATCGGCATTTTGCATGTAAAGGGCGACGGGGAAAGACAAGAGGGGCGACTATGTGATCTGTCCTTTACGAAATATGCGAGACGCTTGTGCTAAGTGTTTGTGCTTGCTGTTTGCGGATGGCGTCATTGGAGCGGCGTTTAGGAAATGGCCTATGTGGGGCTAACACGCTACACAATATAAGCTAAATTGCTGGTCTTCGCAAATACAAAATGTACGATGCAAAACACGTACCTTCGCCTGATACGATTCGGCATAATACTTCTGTAACTCTCTATCACGGGCGACAAACAGGAAATCATCGTGAGCTATATAAAGTCCATTCCACTCTCCTTTTATCTACACACTCACTTCTAGAAACGATCACAGAGCTTTCATGCTCCATCTCTAATACCCAAAAACACGATGTGTTTAGAAATGCGTCCGTAACGATGTCATGCGTGAGAGACAGCAGTCCAAGCTTAAAGCCATGCCTCACTAAAACACTAGTCAATACATGCCATGTGTCTGTTCGAGTCTCCAGTCCAAATAAAAAACCCTGCAACTCAAAGATTATAGAGCGTCTGGAAGAGCAACAATGCACAATCAAAGCTTCGAATGCCGCTGTTCATGACGTTGCGCGCGATCGACCAAATACCATGAGACCTATTTCATGAGCGAGACTCTCGCACCAGGAACTGGTAATAATTATCTCTTATAAGCTCGGTAGTCTCCCCATTTGCTAAATTAGCATAGAGTTAGCACATTAGAAACTATATAAACCCCTTTTTGCACGTACAGAGGCAGGAGATTAAATACGCTAATCTAATCTATCTAGGCAAAGTTACAGTTAAATTAGGAAATGCCCAGTTTGTTCCGTACATATTTGCGGCATTCTCACAATAAAATTCTAAAAGTCGAGGACGGAAGCTTCATGTCCTGGACTCAAAAAAGAACTTCGATCCTCTCTATGGAAGACGTTTGGTCTGGCCCGATATCGCTGATGCAGCACTGAGACAAAGGTCCAATCCCCATGTATTATCCCTGTATGGGTAATACTAACAGACGTGACGACCAACAAGTTAGTTGGTGAGATACCCGTATAGCGAGGCAATATCAAGGCTGAGTGTACATAATCTTTCGCCCTGCCACGCAAACATATGATGTAAGGTGGTAAGATTCTATGGGTCACTGCACAAAGGTACCTGGCTGAAGTTTTTCTCATGTTGTGCTATCTTACGATTACGCCATTGGGGCCACAGAAAAGCCTCTGAAAATCAGTACTTCCATGATGGGGTATATCCATGTGCCAAACCCAAACACCATAAGCCAATAAGCCGGATAAACATTTGCAGCACCCGGATATGAAAGCTCTTTTAGCTGGTAACGAAGCCCGAAGGAACTTGGAGAGATCGCGCCTAAGCAGCAGCAGAGTCCGCCCTCACTTTCTCCGGGTATGCCCATTCATAAAAGTCGAACCTATTCCCCTTGGACTCCCCCTCGAAGTGCTCAATAAGCTTCTCGGGAGTCATGACCTCGTCGATGTTCGTAATCGTTTCTTTCCAGTCTACCTGCTCTGGCTCAGTATGCACGACAAAGTACTGGCGATAGTTGCGCCGTTCCGTGACAACCAGCCCAGAGTAGAGGTGCGCCATCTCTGTATTAGCTTCATACTGAGAATGAGCGAGCGCCTCGTAGAAGAAGATGGTGTCGTTGCGACGTGGGGAGATAATGGGGAGGAAGTCCAAGCGACGGTCGTCGGCGGGATGATCGTCGGTGCCGTCAGGTAGGATATAGCCGCTGTCATTGAGAAGTATGTAGAGCTCCTCACGGCTGATATAGGGGTCAGCATCAGCAGGCTTTCGGATCTTTAGATTGTAGACTCACCTAACATGATTCGGATCTCCTGCTTCAATCTCAGCCTCGTGCTGGAGACACATATCACCCATCCACTGCATCAGCTCCGGTCGTACAGCAAGTCGCCAGAGCAGTATTCCGTCATCGATGTACATCCCTGGCACGACATCGCTCTCTACTTGCCTGCATTTCTCAATCTTGGCGAAGAACAGTTCGACGATCTTCAAAGCGAGTTGCGGCTTATTCTCGAAGACATCATCTGTAATATATATCACGCCGCCATGAGGAAAAATCGAGAAGCGGCTATACTGCCGGTCTTGTGGAGAGGTGGGATCCCACAGGTCACACTCCGCCCCTTCTTGGAAGCCGATCGACCATAGCCGCACTTGTCCCCTCAGCACGTCTCCAAATCCCGGGAGCATCGAGTAGCCTTCGAAATCCGGGTGCACGATGATTACACCACTCCCCCCATCGAGAATCTGCCGCTTGAAGTCATCCCATGACTGATCGCTCCAGCCGTTGAAAACTTTGACGTGGTGCATCCACAGCCACCGTGTAAATATCTCGTGCTCCTCCATGTGCTCTTCCGAGTTAAAGAAAAGACAAGCCCTCCTATCTGCTACGACATCGGTCTTCTCGTCTCCGTTGCACCTGAACATCTCGTCAAAGTCAAGCTTACAAGCTGCTTCGATCGTGTTCTTCATTTCTATAGTAGACATGACCGTGATTGGAGGAGTATCAGTACGCGATGGTACTGGAGAGGGAGGCCTGTCGTATGTTAGCTGCGTAATTTCGGGAAGAATCTCCTCTCGTGCTCTAGATCGAGAGTCTGATTGCTTGGGGGACGGTTCCATTGGGATCGGTAATTGTCCTTCAAGCTCAGAGTGTGGTTCCGGGATATGTTCATCCATTGGGATTGGCACACCAGTTTCTTCAAACTGAACGCGGGCACTCCTCGGTTGCCACCCTGGTGGAGGTTTCCAAAACCTTGGTGGATCCGCAACGTAGCCAGTATCTCTATGTTGGAATGGACAGTCTGGTTTGGTACATGTACTCTCTTTCCAAAAAAAACAGGTCAACATACGTCGCGGTATTCCATGGTTTGCAAATGGTTGCGTATGAGTATATGCGTGTGGAGCAACTGCAGGTGCTGGAGGGCGAAGGTTCGTGGCACCGGAAACCGGTCTTTCCAGGGTATCAATAGTTTCATAGGCACGTCCTTTAGTGTTTCCAAGCGTACCAGTGTTTCTGTGTGCGTAATTGCACTCGTCCTCACTTCTCGTGCAGCCGTTCGGATCCCTTAACCAGTACCAACAAGTGACGTTGGGGTGATTGGCCCTCGTGGCAACCTTGGATCCCGTACCATGTTCTTCTTTATCCCCGGGACGTTCACTCTTGTCTATTTCGACCGGTTTGGATTTGTCCGGGTTTCCCAGCAATCCCGTGTTCTCATGGGCGAAATTACAGTCCTCCGCGCTTTTCTCGCAACCACTGTTCCCACGAAGCCAGAAAAAGCACGTTACAGGCCTTTCGGCATACTTAGGAGGGACTTTACCATCCCAAGAAGTAGCCTTGTACGGTTTGCCGGAGGGATCTTTCTCTCGATGAAGGAACCGACATTTCTCCGCTGCGCATAGGTCAAAATCAGGCTCGTACGCATTTGTGTCTGTAACTCACCTGTGAACGGGCATGTAGTATATTTCCAATCAAAACACATCAATGGAATCTTGCCAACTTCATATGGTTGCAAAGTATGCGTAGCTCTCAGTGTCTGAGTGATGTCCTCACGATCGACTTCCTGGACGCGGCGTCGACCCAACTCGCGACGGGCGTAAGGGTTGTCATTTGTTTTAGTACGAGGAGGTCTCTCTACAGGTTTGGGAAGACCGGATGGATTACCGTTGATGAAATCGAGGGCAGCGGGATCAGGGGTACCTTCAGCGCGAGAGCGCTTCTCTGCCAGACCACGAAAGTGCCAAGTAGTGAAATGTTTATCACTAGCCCACTGCTTTCTCGTCGGTTGCTTTGGCTCATTGAGAAGCTTAATGGGGGCTGGAAGCCCAGCCCCTGCCGCGCTTTTCTTGGGTTTGTTTGACTGTTCCACGGCTGTAGACGTGTTGCGTGCAGTTCCTCCTGCAGACGCTGCTGTCGTACTTGGCTTGTTAGTTGATGGGTCGGCCTTAGATGATGCTGCGTGAACAGTGCTGCCGGTACGGCGTGCAGTGTCTGCAGTAGACTTTTTTCCTATCTCGTTCCCACGCTTCGGCTGTGGTCGCACTGCCGTTTCCTCGTCATCCGCAGTCAGATCTACCACCGAGACGGATCTACGCTTCTCTTGCTGCAAAGGCGTGCGTTCGGAAGACTTGGGCAAAGAGGCAGCAGTTCTAGATTGCTTGAGCTTTGGCTGTGGGGAGGAACGTCGCGATTGCTTTTGTTTATCGGCTCCGCGTTCGCTTCGGATCGGCCTCGGCTTCGTTTTGGCTTCGTCCAAAGAGCCGGTGTCGTCCCCGGAAGGCTCTTCCCTGGGGGAGGTCTCTGCAATGGGCAGCGTGCGCTGCTTCTCTTTTTGTCCGCTCCGGAGTAGTCTCGCCTTGCCTTTGGCTTGTTTCAAAGAGCCGGTGTTGTCCTCGGAAGACTCTTGTTCTGAAGAAGTGTCTGCAATGCGCGTCTTACGCTGCTGCTTTTTTGGTTCGCTCCTGGGTTGTCTCACCTTGTGTTTAGCTTGTCCGAAAGAGTGGGAGTCGTCATCTGAATAAGCTTCATCCGAGGACGACTGTACAATTGGGAGTTTACGGCGGCTCTTATCCTTTCCGGTGAAGGCAGAATCTGATTCTCTGATACCTTTGGCTTTGCTTCCAGTGTTGCTGGAGGTAGACCGGCGTTCGTGCTTGGCTTTCTGGTCTGATGGAGCAACCCTCCTCGCCACTCCCTTTCTTTGCAACTTTCTCAATTCTGCCCTCTTTCGTTTCCGGATTTCCTTGGCGCGTTCTGCTCTTTTTTGGGCTTCTTCGAACTTTCGGTAGTTAGTGTCGGCGAGCTTCTTGAATCCTCGTTCACCCAGTTCAGCGCGTTTAGCTTCCCATGCCGTGTACGCGGGGGACTCTCGCTCGCCGGTGATCTGCTCCAGAGGGACCCAGTCGGACCTATTAGGTCAGAGGGGTCGGCATAGCTGAACACAGAGGGGTGACTTGCCTGTGGATTGGGTAATCTTTCCACTTGATCAAATATTGCTCCTCTCGGTGTCCATTCCGCACGACGACGTTTTCATCTATAATCTCCTGGACGGCAAATTCGTGATCAGCCGAATGCGCGCTCGAAATGGTCGAAGCGACCGATTCCACGTCGGTATTATATGCCGCGGCTTCTCTTGAAGCTTCGTCCATGCTGCGCGGCGGCACCAACGAGACGGCAATGAAGAACGACTGTGATTGGCCCGCGATTGCGAGACGTAAAAGCTCAGAGGGCGCATGCAGCGTCAGCCACCCGGCCGTCTCCGAAATTCGCGCCGAATTGGCCCAGTGAGGTCACGGGAGCCTGCGGGCTGGGGGTTGTTGTTTGCAGCTTTGTTTGCGACTTTGCGTGAGACGGTTGTTGTCGTGTGGGCAGCCGTGAAGGGGAAGTCGCGCTAGTGGTCATTCACGTGACGCCACCCGCATGTACCGCCGCAGCTGCATTGTGCTTGACGAGGCAACCAAATAGTGCCCCTCAACTCCGAGCCCGCTCACCATCCTACCACGACGGCTGCACCACCGCGCTCAGCACCCTGCACTGCACCACCGCACCCCTCGCCATAGCACCGCGTCTCTGCTGCCGACCGTCCAGCCCGCTGCCCTCCGCAGACGCTCCCCCCACCGCTACTTGGACTGATCTGCGCACCCGCCTGCGCCCACTGCAACCATGGCGAACGACGAATATGATGTGAGCCCCCACCCCTCTTCGAGCGCACGCAAGCACACTGACGCCGCCTGCAGTTTCTCTTCAAGGGTACGTCCCCCCGCCACATGCCCGCGGGCCGCCGTGCTAACCCCCGCAGTCGTCCTCATCGGAGACTCAGGCGTTGGTAAATCCAACCTGCTGAGTCGATTCACCCGCAACGAGTTCAATCTCGACTCCAAGTCGACCATCGGCGTCGAGTTTGCCACGCGGTCCATTCAGGTGGACTCCAAGACCATCAAGGCGCAGATTTGGGATACTGCCGGCCAGGAACGATACCGCGCCATCACATCAGCCTACTACCGCGGCGCCGTCGGCGCGCTCCTGGTCTACGACATCAGCAAGCACCAGACATACGAGAACGTAACCCGATGGCTGAAGGAGCTACGCGACCACGCTGACTCTAACATCGTCATTATGCTGGTCGGTAACAAGAGCGATTTGAGACACCTACGGGCTGTGCCTACCGAGGAGGCTAAGCAGTTTGCGAGTGCGTACAAGACCTCTGCATTATTCTAAAGCGCTGCAGAAGGGATGCTGACGCTCTTTTTCTAGGCGACAACAACCTCTCCTTCATCGAAACGTCCGCCTTGGACGCCAGCAACGTTGAGCTGGCCTTCCAGAACATTCTCACAGGTATGTCGTAACCGCCCGCATCTCATTATTCCCGCTATATCAAGGGAAAACGATCTGACAAGGGCTATAGAGATCTACCGCATCGTTTCCAGCAAGGCCCTTGACCAAGGAGAGGGCGGCCAGAACGCGCTTCCGGGCGACCGCAAACCCCTCGAGATGAGCAAGTCTGTAGACACAGAAGTGAAGAAGGGATGTTGCTAGGCCCCACGTATTCGATTGTCCTACACTCACCATGCCCGCCTCGATATTTGCGAATTTGAGGTGCCGGCAATGGATCACCCACGCCGATGCTCATGTGTCATACGAACAAGGTCTATCGGCGTCTCGGTGAAAGTCTAGGGGAACATATTCGGGATGTTTGCTCTTATCTTCATCAACGTCTGCTCCCATGTGCAAATGGTTACGTGGTTTCTAGGTCCCTGTTTCTTCCTTTCCTTGCGTTGCATGCGTGTGGGGGGTCATCTTCTATCTTTGACGACAGTAATGCTTCAGCTGTTGCTGTATGATCAACTACAATGGACAGCTTACAATCTCACTATATAATGTTCTGCAACCTTTCTAGGCAGTGTCTATACTTAATTCCATTGAGCTTTGATAAACGTCTATCACTACTCGGTTCCCTTTCCAAAGCTGTCAACTGCAGCGTTGAAAGTGATCAAGGTGCAGCAGTCGCTCATCACAGTAATACAGTCCATTCTATGGCACCCTTCGTAATTTGTAGACTTTGGGTAAACACAACCACGGGCTGACCTAGCCCAGGTGTTCTTCTTTGTCTTGCGACTAAACCATCGCTTTGGATTACATGTTGTAACTTATCTCACATTCTATTAGTTCGCCCGATGCATATTCGATAATAAGACACCGATTAATTCCTTTATCACCATAGATAACGCACGCGACTCACCATGCCTGTATGATGCACGCGGCGTTTCGGCGCGCTATCGTCGATAAGGCAGCTAGCGGCGTGGGAGGCTTCCAAGGTTGTCTTGAAGACCGAAGATGCCTGTTCCTTTATCGCTACAGCTGGTGCGCGCTTATATGGACTTCATCCGCTGCTGCCGTTGTGTGCAACCTTGTTCCGACAGGCGCCTTTTATCGTTGCATTTTTTTTAAAGAGAAGGGATTACGGCAAGATGAAGCGCAGCTCGTCTATCACGAATGGGCCCGGGCCGGTGGATGCCGGCGCAAATGCGCAGCTTGCGAAGATGGGGTATACGAGCGAGTTACCGAGGAATCTTTCTATGATGAGCGTCTTGGGATTGTGAGTTTGACAGCCTTTCATCTTGTTACTGTACTAGGAAGGAAGTCAGGAACAAATCAGGGCCTAGTTGATCCCAGGATACGTACTACACACAAAGCCTGTTCACGAACTTTTGGCGTCTAGCTGTATGGAAGACATTGTATGGGCGGGGTTAACATGCAAGCAGATCCTTTGCCATCATGGCTGTCCCCTTCGGTCTTTCCACCACACTATACATCACTTTGACCGATGGACAGTCCGTAACAGTTCTGTGGGGTTGGGTGCTTGTTTCTCTCATCTCGCTCTCTATCGCCTCTTCCCTTGCGGAAATCTGCGCCGTATATCCTACGGCTGGCGGCGTGTATTATTGGTCTGCTATGCTTTCCACTCGCAAATATGCGCCCGTAGCCAGCTGGGTCACCGGATGGCTCACGCTTGTCGGGAACTGGACCGTGACTCTGAGTATCAACTTCTCCGGTGGCCAGCTTATTTTGAGCGCCATTAGTCTGTGGAACGAGGACTTTGTGCCAAACGAGTGGCAGACTATATTGATGTTTTGGGCGGTTATGTTGGTCTGTATGCTGGTCAATATCTTCGGGGCCAAATATTTGGATTTGATCAACAAGATCTGCATTTACTGGACGGCCGCCAGTGTTCTTATTATTTTTGTAACACTTCTCAGTATGGCCGACCAGCGACGAAGTGGTGCCTTTGTTTTCGGACACTACGATGCTTCAGCATCTGGATGGTGAGTCGAAAGCCCTTTCTCTCCACACCAACAATTCGTACTAATACGTATAGGCCATCCGGATGGGCCTTCTTCGTGGGCCTCCTTCAAGCTGCATACACCCTCACCGGTTACGGAATGGTAAGCAACCTTGGGGGATTTCTATGCTAAGATAGTTGCTGATTGTACACCAAACCTCAGGTAGCTGCTATGTGCGAAGAAGTGCAAAACCCGGAGCGTGAAGTCCCCAGAGCCATCGTGCTCTCTGTTGCTGCCGCAGGCGTAACAGGCGTGATCTACTTGATTGCTCTTCTCTTTGTCCTCCCGGATGTGCAGATGCTGCTCGACGTAGCCAACGGACAGCCAATTGGCCTGCTCTTTAAGACCGTAACCGGCTCCGCGGCCGGCGGCTTTGGTCTCTTGTTCTTGATCCTGGGCATTTTGTTCTTTGCGGGAACAGGTGCGTTGACAGCGGCATCGAGATGCACGTATGCTTTCGCCCGTGACGGCGCCATCCCAGGCTCGAGGCTTTGGAAACAAGTGGACAAGCGATTTGATATTCCCTTGTGGGCACTCGTCTTGTCCACACTTGTCGACTGCCTCCTCGGCCTGATCTACTTCGGCAGCTCCGCCGCCTTCAATTCCTTCACGGGCGTCGCCACCATCTGCCTCTCCACATCGTACGGCATGCCCATCCTAATTTCCGTACTACGAAAACGCCGTGCCGTCAAGAACTCGTCTTTCAGCCTGGGTCGCTTTGGCTACGCGATCAACATCGCCATGCTCTTCTGGATCTGCCTTGCGGTCGTCTTGTTCTGTATGCCGGTGAGTCTTCCTGTGGAGGCGGCATCCATGAATTATGCGAGTGTTGTATTTGCGGGATTTGCGAGTATCAGTATTATTTGGTACTTTATTAGGGGGAGGAAGGATTTCACAGGGCCGCCAGTTCCGCAGGATGTTGTGCCTGGGGAGCAATTTGGGGTTGTGGGTGTGGAGAGGACGGCGGATGTCGAGGGGAAGGCGCCGGAGGGGGAAACGGACAGTGCGGATCGAGTCACGAAGCTCGAAGCAGAGAAGCTGTAGCGTTGTATATAGAAGTTTGGCGCGTTTGAGTCGGCATGTCTCTCGCTGAGGACAATCTGGCTGCGGTGTCCTGCGGGGATGCTTAAGTAGCTCAAATTTCGCGTTGTGCGTCTACCTGTTCGTCTTCGCTCTTTTCGTCTTGGGAGTTGGCTACTTGATCGACGGCTTTATGGATTCACTACGTGTGTGGTCGTGCCAGCCCTGGAGGCTGTCAGGCACAAGTCGCGACCCACTGTCGGTGGCGGTGTTATGCTGCACTAGCCACCGCTAAGGGAGATCCCGCAACCACTTTACTACGCGACTTCCTTACCTTCACGCGCCTCGACGAACGCGTGAGACGAAGCGTCGACCATGGCGCCGAGGTGGAAGTAAGTCTTCACTCTTCTCTTACCTTTGACCAATGCACACATCTGGCGCGCCCAACGCGTCCATAAATCCTCCGGTCTGCGCTGCGCCCAACCACTGCTAACCATGGCCAGCACCCACGCCGCGGGGTCGATTGACCTCACGTCGGACCCGGACGACGAGCCTGGCCCGCTGGATGCTCTGTTCTCGCCGCAAAAACCTCGACCGAAGAAGATGCCGGTGCCCTTGCCAGCCAACGCACGACACCTACACCCGTCCTCCACGGCGCAACGCCAGCATACCATGGTCCCTTTGCCCGGCTCTCAGTACTCCAGTGGTTCATCGTCGAACACACCCTTGCCGAATTCGATAACCAAGATATCTCCATACGCGAGTCCATACAACATGGCCACCATCTCCAATGCGACAGCAACGAACGGCACGCCAAACGGCACGAGCTACGTACCTGTCTGCACGGCTGCACAGAACAGGAGCGCAAACGGATTTGCAAACCCGCAGCCCGAAAAGAGGAGGAAGGTATCGATTCCAGCGGACTCTAGACCAGTTTCAGCATCGTCGGAGAACGAGAAGCATGCACCCGCCAAGCCTGCGAAGACAAAATTTTATGGTGTTCAAGTCGGGCATGTTCCCGGTGTGTACACAGACTGGAAGGCAGTTTTGGCGCAGATTACAGGCTGCAAAGGCTCTACGCAAATGGCCTTCAGCACGAGAGAGGAAGCGCAGGCTTTCGTAGACGGAAGGCAAAAACTATTCCCGCGCAGCCTTGCTCCCTTACCGGTCATGCCTGAAAATGCGAGGCCCATACCTGCGACACCGTCGATTCCAAACCTCGTCCCGGACCGAGCGCCTGCCATCCCACACTCCAGTGCTTCGTCGAGCTCAATGCCCGCCGCGAGGCTACATGCGAACAAGATGCCTTCGGTGCAGTCTTTGAACGTGGCTTTGAAGATCAATGACACCGGCACTCTTTTTGCAGAGGAAGAACCCGTCTCACAACCCTGTCGGGAACTGCACCTGGGAAGGATTTCAGATGCGACGCAGGATTCTGAGTCGAATAATTTTGCGTCCAGGGGGTTGGCGATCGCACAAACTTCCGCTACCGAAATGGTAGTGGATCAGGAAGTGCCATTCGGAAAATCTGCGGTTTCTAGATCACCGCTCGGAGAACGCACCGCTTCTACGGGGAGTCCTATACACTTTCAACCCCATGGAGGGCAAAGGAACTTGCCTACAACTGGAAATCAGCCAAAACCCACTCTGAAGAATAGTACGTATGATACAACGCTGTCGAAACAATCGCCAAGAGGGGCTGTGGCTTCTGTTGAGAATTCTATCCTGGGCGACTGGTCGAATGCGCGGGAGACAGCCTCTTCATCCGACCGAACAAACGGATACCCAAAAAAGCCCGCACCGACAAATGTACAAAGCCCTTATATCCCGAGACAGGACGACCGCGACAGTGTGATCTCAGATGCAGGAACGTACGACGCAAATAAGCCCCCGCCTGTCGTCAATCCTACGAGCAACCTACCCGCCCCATATAATGTCCCAGCAACTGTTGGTCCGTCATCCCAACCCAAAAAACATACCGGGGGATTTTCTGACGGAGAAAGGGACTTGTTGATCTTTTTGAAAGAAGTCAAGAGATTTACATGGAGTGAAATCACAGCAACGTTCACAACGCACTATCCAGGACGTTCTTATGGCACACTCCAGACCCACTATTCACAAAAATTGAACAGGCGTGACAGGTCGAAAGATCCTCCCACCCTTAACCTTCCTCCGTGCTTCGCTTCAGAGGCGCGGGTTGACTGGGTTGCCGCCCAGGCAGAGCATGCAGGCCCAGTTTATAATCAGCGGAATAAGCGCGAGACTATGAACCTGGGAGAGCAACCTCCAGTTAGACCCCGTCGAAGTGTGCCATCAACTAGGCCTGCCGCTGGCGTATTACCCAAGGAGTTTTCTCCTGGGACCGAATTCTCCTCGCAACGCAAGCGCCCTCGACGAGCAGTACCGGAGAAGAATTATACATGGCCAAAGAGGTACGCGCCAACTACTGAAGGTGCAGTCGACGATGGTGAATACGACATGCAAAGCCCTACAGATGACGTGCACGCTAAGTCAGAGTCACCCGAAGAGCTCGCGCCAGCACCAGACAAGGCGATTGCTGTGGATAATGAACCTATCTTAGCCGATTTTGATCAAGAAGACGCTATCCTTGCGATCGCTGCACACAACAAGAAGCCCATCTCAAGGACGCAAAGTCTACCATATCTTACTCTGGATCAGCGTACATCACTTCAGAACGTTCCCACAGATTGGGAGTGGGATCAGCTATGCAGCCGCGATTGGCAAGGCACTCTTATACATGTCGACTTCAGCTCAACAGAACTTGATCTCGTGGAGAGGGTCATCACGCGAATACTCAACCCTCTGCATGTGTCGCGGTCACGCAGCCAACGAAACCGTATACGGAAGTTGCTGAGTGGGATTACAGAGCCAGACCTGCTACGCATAGCGAGCGAGCTTCGTTCCAAGATTCATGCGAGAGGGCGTAGAAGCATCGATGCGTTTCTCCGGGATGCTCAGGACGGAAAAATCCGATCCGCTGCCCCTCGAGTGACTAGGCTAGGGGCCTCAAGACCAAACAGAACATATAGCACCGAAGCGAAATTCTCTGCCTCGTCCATGGTGCGACAACGCGAATTAGGCACGCAATCGCATCGAGGATGGAGTGCAGCATCGAGACCTCTGACCTATCAAACGAAGAACAAAGTTCAAGACTCTCTCGGTCCTGCTTGTTCTTACACGGGCGCCTCGAGCGATGTCCATGCCATAGCTTGGTCTGTGGACGGACAGTGCTTTGCTGCTGGTGCAATTTGCGTCGACGACCCGCACTCAATGCAGTACAACAGACCCAACAATCTATTGTACGGAGATGTTTCATACAACACCATAAACGAGCTTGGACAACATTACATTGTTCGACCAAAACCCGAGTCCGGCCCCAACTCCACGCATGCAATGTATGCCTCCCAAGATCCGAAGCTCTTCAAGACCGTCTCCTCGGTGGCTTTCTCGCCGAACGGAAGACTTATGTTCTCAGGTGGTTATGACCATAGTGTTTCGGTATGGGAGACCAGGTACGATGGTTCGCAGCCCACAGAAATTATCGCATTGAAACACAAGGCCGAGGTGGATATGTTGGCTGTCAATCGTACCGGTCTACTTGCAACTGCTACTAGGAAAGGGAGTGCGAACGCTGTCAAGGTGATGAACATTCAAGAAGATAATCCGATGCAACGTCCGGATACAATCAGCTTCAGCTCTGACAAGGCTGCATCCAGACCAGACTTAAGTATACTGCCGACTGCACTCCAATTCTCACCCAGGTTTGAAAATCTGCTGCTTGCAGGTTTTGGTGCCAACTTGCGACAAGATGGTAGGGACATGAGTGGTGACATCTGCCTGTGGGATATCAACGGCTGTAAGCAACTCAACATATGGGGTGCAGGCAAGAATGTTCTCGATTTGTCTTTTCATCAGAAGCAACGCTGGTTCGCGGTTGGATGTGTAGCAGGCCAAAACGTTAATCGAGGCACTCGGTCAATTGTCCGTATATACAGTGAACAGGACATGGATGATAAGTATAGCGCACGTATGGAGCTCGAATGCAGGGCACTGGATATGAACGATGTTGTCTGGTGGTAAGTGGAATCTGTTGACATATGCGGTTCTTGGCTGATTCATCTAGTCCGGGTAATGATTTTCTGGTTGCTGCCGGGTGTACAAGCGGACGTGCCTACGTCTGGGACGTACGCATGCCAGATCAATTTCTACGCGAGCTTGCCCATGGTCGTTCTCTAATGCCACTTGACGACTACATCGACCGCGAGATCACTGACACTGGTATCCGTTTCCTCACCTGGGGAGACAACGCGACAAGGCTCTACACTGGATCTTCCGATGGGGTTGTCAAAGTCTGGAACGTAGTGCGATCGGAGGAAGACACCTTCGTCAAGGACCTCGTCACCCTTGACTCCGGTATCATGTCCGGAGCCCTCAGCCCTGATAGGAGCAGACTACTTCTCGGCGAGGTTAATGGCTCAGTCAACGTTCTTGAAGTTGGTCGAGACGATTGCTCGATCAAAGAGGCAGAGAAGATGCGGTTTATCCCGTACGAGGGGCGTGACGATGACGACGGTTTCGATTATATGCAACATCCTAATTCTACCGACGCAACTGCTGATTCTGGAATCGCCTGCGCCAATCAGCTCCTTGAGACGGGCCAAATGGCTCATATACCGATGGGAGGTCTGCCAATCCGACAAGCGGTGCAAGGCCCTACCTACGCAGGGCCCTTCGATGCGGGTGTAGACGCCCCCTTCCTACGTGAACAAGCTCTAGAATTCCAATACAAATTGTCCCAGGCACCCAGCTCTCCATGCACGATCCCGCAGTGTCGCGACAGCGTCATCAAGATCACCAGCGAGGAGACTGGCGATTCTGGCAGGAGCGCGGATCGCATTCCAGATGAGCTGCGCCAGCAGTGGAAAGCTATTGGATCAGATCTCAAACCCATCCAGGGCAAATCCCACTGCTTGGCCTGCGGACGTGCTGCTCGCCCTTCCGCCGCGGACGACGGCTTGACGTTATGCGAGCGTTGTTCCTTCGCTTGCTTTCGGTGCGGCGCTGCCAACAAGATCGCACCCGATACCGAGACGTTACACTGTGTGCAATGCAAACGCGTCTGGGATATTGGTGTCTTGGGCTATGAATGCGTTAAAGAGAGCACCAGTCACGCTGATCTCTCTGACGTCCCGGCGCCCAAGGGGTACGGCAAAGATTTGTTCACGGCGAAAATGGAGAAGGAGGATGATGCCAGTTTTGGCGATGAAATGAACGCGTTGACGGACTATTACTTTTCGTTGGCGATTGATAGGCCAGAGTCGCCGCCGCTTTGAAGGGTGGGAGACGGCCTGGGATAGGACGGGTTATATATGCTGGCTCTGTATGCTTAGATGTAATGGTATGGATTGGAAGGGCGTGACGGGTGGGTGGGACTTTGCATGATGCATTTGCAAGCAATTGTGGATGGTTGGATTGGTTTTGAGAGAGAGATAGGAGTTGTGCGATTGAGTCTGTTAGAAACTTAGGTGCTTTTATTCATTCATTCATATCAGTTTATAGTCGACCTAACCTTTTACAGATTATGAGACTTAACAGCAAGCACAACCAAGGTTCAACAGCCAAAGTACGTAAAAAAAAAAAGGCGCGATTGGGATCAGCCACAGTGGGGAGCCGAAGAATGACGCGATGAATACAATCGTCAACTTCAAACTGTGCACTGCGTAAAACTAAACAAAGTACTCAACGGGTCTGCATCGAAGACCTCTTAGGTGCTTCTATCGTGCATGTAATTTTGGAGGAAATGCAGTACTGGTGTTCTGTAACGGTTGTGTTGGTTTGTCGTGTGGCGTGTCTACTATTCTACTCAAGTCACTTTAAGTACTTTTGTCGCTAGGTATTCTAAAGTACTTTAGAAATCAAGCACGCGGTAGGTTCGGTGCCTTCGACTTCGGTTTTTTCTTTTAGTTTGGTGAGAGAGATGTGGTGCTGGTTAATTGTGTGCTTTCTTTTTCTTTGAGGGAGGAAGAAGAGGGGTATAGGGTATGTTGGTGTGTATGTTGATTTCCTTCGGTAGGATAATTGGCTTCAAGAAATACAATGGTTAAGTAAGAATAGGTGTGGGGTATGTACCAATGTGTATTGTTGTCTAGTACTATACATTCTTGCTTGATGTGTAGGTATGCGGAAGCATCCCTCGGTAATTCTCGATGCTTTTTAAATTCTAGTGAAAATGGTATTTTAAGAGCCTATGATTCTGAGATGCTAAGACTGGAGAGTATTCGACAATGTTCTACGTAGTAAAGAAGGAAAAAACTAGGAATGGACTGGAATCAGACGCCAAACTCACATCGGGGTGTTCAAGGAGTAACTGGGAGGTACACAAAGAATGCTTGTAGGAGCTTAGCCCATAGAAGGTTGTGAAAGAGGACCATGTGTGGTTTCGTTGGGTGCATGCGGTCTGTTTTGTGTGATACTTTCGTTGTATCGAGGAAGGGTGCTGTTGATTTGGTTCACATCTAGTTGGTTTAGAGCGTAGAGAGTTGTAATGGTGCTCGATTGAGAACTTGGTATAGTTTGGGTACCTTTGTGAGTATATTGAGCTGAGTTGCATTCATACTGTAAGGCTATAGCTACAGGACAAAAGTTTGAGTACAGCTGGCCTTAGTATCGCTTATCCTAGGGTAACACATTGTACTCAAACCTTTTGCTAGTACTGTAGATGGATACTAAACCCGACCGGATCTACAACCCCAACTCCTTCCTAACAATATCCACCGCCTTCTCGAGTGTGGTGGTTCGCAGTCATGGATGGTTTGTTCTTAGAATGATCACCATGATTTCAAGCTCATTGCTCGTTTTGCGGAAAAGGCATTGTGTCATCACGACATTTCTTGTGATGTTGAACGGATCCCCTCAAGAATTCCGATGTCTCAACAACAAATTAGTCCGTCGACTGGTTTACATCGCCGCGTCCGTACTTCACCGCCGGACTCAAACTGTTGATGTATCAACTTGGCCGATAGCATCGTGTCCGGATTCCGTATAGACAGAAACTTCCAGCGTCCGACGGGTTAGGGTTTGCAGCGCATGGATGTCGCTCTCGTGTCAAGGGTTCTTCGTACATACGGCAACACCATGGGCACAGCCAGCACACGACAGCAGTGAATTGACATCAGCGGGCACAATCGAGCCACGCTTTCGCCATGGCCGATGGGAATCCTGGACCACCGCCTCGTCGCAAAATTTCCTGACGCGGTGCATCGATTGGTCTGAGCGGCCCGAGTTTCCCCGACCCCTATCTGCTTCTGGGCATGAGCCTTTTTTTCGCGACGGCGCGCGGAACGAGACCCGAGACCCTCAGCAATGGCAATGGCAATTGCGAAGTGTGGGCACCCGTGTTTGCATTCGCTCTAGTGAGATAGGGAGGCAGCGTGAGGGCAGGGTGTGGTGGTTGCGCCAGATGGTATCCGACGAGTTGTTAGGGCAACGGCAGGGATCAACCGCGGCGTTTGAAGTGCCACGACGGCGATGGAAGTTGGAGGCGCGTGTAGAGCGTTGAAAGATGTCCATTATGGCAATAGCTGTATATGTAGTATGCTGTTGAGAAGGCAGGAAAGCAATAGAAGCGCAATGCTGTCTGTTCACTCTGTATGCCGTTGACGATCCTGTCCGAGGTCCCGGAGATGCGGCTGACTAAGGCGGTTAGCGTGCCAAGACAACTCTGGCCCGAGCGGCGAAAGATTTCTGCTTCGCTCCTTCCCTTCAAAAGCCTTCAGTCCTCCAACTTCTTCCATTCATCCTCACTTTTCTCGGCATCAAATCTCCTCTCTATACCGCAACAATGGCCAAGGGAGACGTTGCACAGCAGGACAAGTCCTTTATGGGCATGCCCGTGAGTATACCCCGAAACCCTCAAGCTCCAGCAACCTGGCCAGATCCGCCCATCTCCTAGCCGCAACAGAATGCCAATTCATCTCAATGGCACCGCGCGCCGCCTCTCGGGCACCGCGACGAGACCGCAAGATGGCGTTGTGGCATTTGGCGATGGAGAGATGGCGGCTGGCTGGGCTCGCAAGCTTTGCGACAATCTTAGGGATAGCTGCTAACAAGTACACAGGGCTTCGTGGTTGACTTCTTGAGTACGTCTTGACCTGCATTGCCATCATCATCAATTCTGGGGACAATGGAGCTCCGGCTTTGATGCGGATGCGCTGGCTCAACTTGGCTGCCAGAATTGTGGTTGCTAACTCCTCATCAGTGGGTGGTGTCTCTGCCGCCGTTTCGAAGACCGCCGCCGCTCCCATCGAGCGTGTCAAGCTCCTCATCCAGAACCAGGTACGTCGACACAAGGACCCCATCGAACTCCGCACAGTCGCTGACCATGGTGGCTATATAGGATGAGATGCTCAAGACTGGTCGTCTCGACCGCAAGTACGATGGTATCATGGAATGCTTCCGCCGTACTTCCCAGCAAGAGGGCATCCTGTCGCTCTGGCGTGGTAACACTGCCAACGTCATCCGTTATTTCCCGACCCAGGCCCTGAACTTCGCTTTCCGCGACACATACAAGTCCATGTTCGCCTACAAGAAGGAGCGTGACGGTTACGCCAAGTGGATGATGGGCAACTTGGCCTCCGGTGGTGTAAGTGCCCTCGTGATTGATGGCCATGATGCAACCAACTAACAGATGCAGGCTGCCGGTGCTACCTCGCTGCTCTTCGTCTACTCGCTCGACTACGCCCGTACTCGTCTTGCCAACGACGCCAAGAACGCCAAGAAGGGTGGTGACCGCCAGTTCAACGGTCTCATCGATGTCTACAAGAAGACCCTCGCCTCCGACGGTATTGCTGGTCTCTACCGTGGTTTCATGCCCTCCGTTCTTGGTATAGTCGTCTACCGTGGTCTGTACTTCGGTATGTACGACTCGCTCAAGCCCGTCGTCCTCGTCGGTGCCCTTGACGGTAACTTCTTGGCCTCTTTCATCCTCGGCTGGACTGTCACCACCGGTGCTGGTATCGCTTCCTACCCTCTCGACACCATCCGTCGTCGTATGATGATGACTTCCGGCGAGGCCGTCAAGTACAAGTCCTCTGCCGATGCTGCCCGCAAGATCATCGCCGCTGAGGGTGTCAAGTCGCTCTTCAAGGGTGCTGGTGCCAACATCCTCCGTGGTGTTGCCGGTGCTGGTGTGCTCTCCATCTACGACCAGGTGCAGCTCCTCATGTTCGGCAAGAAGTTCAAATAAGCGTCTCGTCCACAATCTCCGATACCCTAATGGAACGATGTGGAGTGGCGACTTGATCCCGTTGTGAGGAGGGGGACGCGGTGGTGGTTGATTGATTGGAGCATTACGAAGCCCGACTTTAGGGCTGAAGATTGTTCTTGGTAACGAAAGCACGCGTCGGTGGTAATACACCTTGTACTTTACTTTGCCTGGCACGTCTTTTTCCCTCTCACGGAATCCTTGTATTACACCTCATTTCCCTTGCTGTATTCCTTCCTACGCTGGTGAACTGGGGAAAATAGTGGTCTATAGAAGTTCATGCGGGTTTTCTCTCATTCATTTGCTGCCTATGATTATGTGATGCTACTGACAACCATGTTCTCCCTCGTGCTTAACTTCCCTTTACTTATCTCTCAAAGCTTTCCAGACGGCCTCCTCTCCCTTCTTGAGCGCCTCGCCCGCTTGCGCCAACATGTTCCAAGCTGCACCACCCACTCCTCCATCCGCACTCTGTCCACTCCCCATACCACTCACCCCGCCCGTCCCCATGGGACATCCACCAGCTGCGTACGGCGAATTGTCCGGTGCTTGTTGATATCCCGGCGGACCCTCCAAGCTGTTCCTCGGCTCTCGGCCTCCCCGATGTTCATACTGGAATGGCGATGCGCCGGGTTGCGCAGGCCCCATATCCAACCTCGTCGGTCCGGGACCGCTAGCCTGCGTCGAGGGCACCGTCGAACGACCTGCTAGCTGCGCATCTGTTGGCGGCGGAATATGGTACTGCGGTGGTGGACCCGCCAGGCGCGTCTCCGTTGTCGTGTGGGTCGCTGTGTATCCTCCTGCTTGGGGCGGCAGTGGCTTATCGCTAGCATTGTGCGCATGAGCGGTGGGCGCGAGCGGTCGGGCGCCTGGTTGGGGTGCCGGTGGAGCGGAGGGATCGGCGGTTGTTGTTGCAGAGATGGAGGCGGGGAGGGTGCGTGTTGGTGGTGGGTTTTGGGTGGTGTCGGTTGCAGTTTGAGGGGTTATACCGTCGGCTTTTGCGGCTGTGTTGGGGTTGATGGGGTCGTCTTTGTGGAGGTTGATGGGTGGCATCTTCGGGGATGTGTGAGGTGAGGTGAGTGAGGGGCGTGGTGGTGAGGAGTTTGGGAGTTGAGTGATGGTAGATGGATGGTAGGGTGGGTGATAGGGAACGTTCGCTTGTTGAGTGCTATGGTGACTATGGTGGACGAGCAGTGCTGTTGGTGAAGTTGAGAGGGAGTAGATGAAGTAATGCGTTCGGACAAACGGCGTTGGGCGGCGGCTATTGCTGCCTTTTTGCGGTGTCGTCTGTCCTCTTGAAGGTGATTGCCGTTTTCGGAAGATGATGTCACATCACGTGGACCACGCCAAGCCTTGCTGGAGCTAACGACTACCCATATGTGTTCGCATACACACTCAACACTGATGTTCAACGATTCAACGGGAAGGACCCTGTGTGTGAGCTCAACTGATTCTACAACAAGTCCGAAAGAGGCGATTTTATGGATTTCCCCTCTCGCGATATTTTCGCTCAGCTCTCCTCACCCCCCTAAAACTTAACTAAAATTAACTTTAATAGCTAATTTAATAGCTTCCTATATAGCTAACCCTACTAATATAAAATACCTATTACGCACCTCTATTACTAATAGAAATAGTAGCCTTACTAAATTTTATATATATATACTAATATATTCTATTAGTAGTCCGGACAGATTAGTCCGCCGGATAGTTTTTCTTGGCAACTTCAAGGTCCCTTATAACTTATTATAGAACACTACTAATATTACTTTATAGTAACTTATAATAACCTACTATAACTTATAATATACTAAGTTACTATTTAATTTACTTTTTATATTATACAGCCTCTTTACGCGGCTATAGCAGCTATATAAAGCTAAGAAGTCTTTCTTAGTAGTATAAACTTATAATAAGACTTCCTATAATATATAATATATTATCTACTATACTATATATAGGTAATATATAGTATACTTATTATAATTTATAGTAAAGCATACTATATTTTAAGTAGTACTTTATCTAATTTTTAGTTACTAAGTGTGTACTATTATAAGATAAAGTTAACTTATTATTTTTAGCCTTATAGTAACCTATAATAAAATTACTCTAATTTACTATTAACACTATCTAAAAATAAGCTACTAAGGATAATATCTAACTTCTTCTTTATTTCTTTATCTATCTAATAGGTCCTTGCGTTATGCCTAGACTCTTTATACCTTCTATAGTAGTGTTGTATTAAGAAACCTACCTTTCTCTTACTACTACCTTATGTCCTTTTTAATAACTTTACTCTAATAAAAGGGCTTTCTACTTTTAAATCTACTCCTTAAGCAAAGCCTATTGTCCTATCTTTTTAAATACGCTTTCTTTTACGCGTTTTTTACTTTATTAAAACCTTAATTTGCTTCTTAAGTTCCTTAATATAGGTCTCTTAAAATATACTATAGTAAAGTATAAGTTTAGCACCTTTTATAAGCTATAAGTAGCTTAATTTAATATTAGGTAAAGACTAAATAAAAAAGTTGCGTATAAGCTTTAACTAGAATCTAAACTTAAGGGTATTATTTAGAGTTCTAGCTTATTATAGTGTATCTAGTAAGGTACCCTAAGGTAGAGTGTGAATACGCATATTAAGGCAATTTATTACTACTAATATATTTAAAAGAATAAGCCTAGAGGCCTTAAAGGCTTTTTTATAGTTTTTTAGTGTAAATATATTATATAATATATTATAAAAGGTTAGTAAGAAGCCTTCTTTATTAATATAAAAGATATATTAGCGCACTAAGTTCTATATATACTAGAAGTACTTTAGCTTTAGTAGCGCAAAATAGACTATATTAAGTAGCTAGAAAATATAATATAAGTGCGCTAGTATATAAAGTACTAGGATCTTCAATTTTAAATAATAATTCTTAAAATTCTAGGAGTAGTAGCTCTTATAGCTATCTAGAATAAGTAACCTCTATAACCCTACTATGCGGGGCCTTATATACGCGTTAAAGTGCTTTAACTACGCAACTCTAAGCTTATTATTAGTCTAGCTAGTCTTAGAGACTAAGAGCTTCTAATTATAAAGGATACTAGTCTCCTTATACTACACTAAGATATAGACTTGCCCTTTATAAATAATAAAGAGTAGAGTAGTATACTTAGTAGCGCAAATACTCCAAATTACTATAACCTACTTATAGTTGCCTAGCTAAATAAGTATAGATTAAGAATATCTTTCTAAACTAGTTACAACCTTTATTAAGCTAATAACTTCTATCTAGAAGCCTATTTTATTAAAGTTATAGATATCTTTATCCTATACTCTATACTTAGCTTTTATATTCTTTACTAGCTAAAACTATGTATTTATAACCTCTAGGTCTTCCTATTATATTCTTTATTAGTTCTTTACTTAATTAAAAGCTATTTTAAGCTTAGGCATACGCTTTATAAAGCGCTAAGTCTAGTATTATCCTATAAGGTCTTTATACCGCGCAGCTAGCAGTTTATTAGCTATATCTTCTACCTTACCTAGCTAGGGTGTAAATTCTTGCAAATCTAGATTAAGAATATACTATATAAGCGTCTACTCTTTAGTTATATTAAGCTTTACTATACCTAATTATATATCTACTTAGGCGATAATTCTATTAATTTAATTACTTAGTGTAGACTTTAGGAAATTATATACTATTGTAGCGTATTATAGGCTTAAAATTTGCTTATTCTAATAGGTGTAAAGGGTAAGCTTAATTATGCCTTCTTAATTAGATAATAACGCGTTGTGTTATTAAGTTATTATAATTTATAGTAAAGTGTTGTGGTCTTAGCAAAAACTATCTAGTGGACTAATCTATCTGGGCTACTAATAGAATATATTATTATTTATACTAGTAGCTACTATAATATTAACTAGTTTATAGACTCTATCTTACACTATCTATAATACTAATACTAACTATAATAATAATTATTAATACTACCTTATAAAAATACCTATAGCTATTATTATTACTAAATAAAGTAATATTATACCTACTTTAACTATAGTATTAATAAGCTTAACGCTAATATAACTTTTACTTTAAGGAAGTAATAATAAAAGAATATATAGTAAATAGTATAATAAAAGCTAGTAACTTAGTACTTACTACTATTTTAAATCTAGCTATAAAAATAGTGCTTAGGTAACTATAATAAGTAATTAAAAGTAATTAGCGCAGCTTATAGCGTTACTATATATAACTATTATTAGGAGAGCAGAGCTTAGCCGCGACGAGCGGCACTGTTAAATAGCGCGAGGATTCTCCGCATCTTTAAATGAAGGGTTGCTATCCCCTACATCGCACTACGCGTCGACGTCTTAGCCACAGTCCTCCAATTATGCTTGTGTAACTCTCATTCAAGGAATCAGCACAGCATGATTCGAAGTTCACGATGTATGTATAATGCAAGCGGCATAATTCAACCTCTTCATCCTCAGCTTTCGGTTCAGATGCGTCTCTGCTGTAACGAACTGTCTATGCGCGAGTATACGCTCCGCGAGTACAGTCAATCGACATTTAGAGTCTAGATTGCCTATACCAGTAGCGTCGCCTACATAGGCGAGACGCTCCCCGCATGCAGCCTCATCAATCGTACATTGCACTGCAAGGTTCAACGGAAAGATGGGGAAATATGATCACCCATAAATCAACCTACGAGCCTATCATGCCCTACACGGGCCTACAGGTCGTCCGTTCACTAGTCTCAGAACAAATAATGCAACGGCGTTGACTGACGGTCAACCTGGTGGAACTCGTCCAAGCCACAACCCGCCACCAACCCGCCACAAGATAACGCCACGGCATGTCTGGAGACGCCATGGACTTGGAAGCAAAGTTTGCATTCGCAAAGCAAAACGATGTTTCAACAGTGCTGCTAGACCGGCCTTCTGGACTCTCGCTAAACAGTAGGTGGAGAAAATACTCCGCATATGGCAAGGGTGTTTCATACAAGATCCACCACCCACCCCAGGATTATTTTCCGATTACAGCTGTTTCCGGTCCATGGGCGCCCCCAATTTGGAGCGATTGGTGGGATTCACGTCGCGACAGAAGAAGCCATCCGTCTTTGGCCACTTGAAGGGCTGCCACGGCGCGGCATAACTCTCAGGAGGAAATGAAGTGCTAGGCAACGTTCATATAAGAATGTTAATTCCAATCTATCCAAACTTTTTTTTTCCAGCGTACGCTGTCCTTTCGTTTTTTATATCAGACTTCACAATCCTTGGTTTCTTCTCTCGTCACTCGTTTTTGTTTCGTCGTCACACTTTGAACCATGAGACTCTCGTCCTTCATCCCGTTTGCCCTCTCGGGCCTCGCTCTGGCAGCGCCTACATCTCCCGCCGAGAAGCGTGGCGTGCTTGCTAAGCGCGCCAGCTTGACTGATACCCCAACGACTGGCTTTGCTACCCAGAACGGAGGCACCACCGGTGGCCGGGGTGGTTCTACCATCACTGTCAAGAACCTCGCCGATCTCAAGAACGCTGTCAAGGGCAACAGCCCCGCCATCGTGATCGTTGCCGCTAGTTTCAAGGGTAACAAAGACGACGTGAGGATCGGCTCGAACAAGTCCGTCATCGGCAAGGACCGCTCAATCGGTACGCTCAGCCATCAAGCCCTCCCGCCACAAACTCCACACACTAACCCAAACGCATTAGTCCTCGAAAACATCGGCCTGACGGTCAAGAACGCCAAAAACGTCATCATCCGCAACCTCGCCATCAAAAAAGTCGTCGGCGGCGACGCCGTCGCCGTCCAACTCGCCCAAAACGTCTGGCTCGACCACCTCGACCTCTCCTCGGACCGCAACCACGGAAAAGACTACTACGACGGCCTGCTCGACCTCACCCACGCCGCCGACTTCA
Source organism: Laburnicola sp. R22_1 (assembly GCA_014281115.1). Classification (NCBI taxonomy): domain Eukaryota; kingdom Fungi; phylum Ascomycota; class Dothideomycetes; order Pleosporales; family Didymosphaeriaceae; genus Laburnicola; species Laburnicola sp. R22_1. Next base: position 1,293,916 of record JACONQ010000015.1, read on the forward strand.
TCACCGTCTCCAACGTCAAGCTGCACGACCACTACAAGGGCTCGCTCATCGGGCACTCCGACAACAACGCCGCCGAAGACAGGGGCCATCTCCGCGTCACGTATGCAAACTGCCACTGGGTAAACGTCAACTCGCGCGCGCCGTCGCTCCGCTTTGGAACCGGCCATGTCTTCAATAACTTCTATGACAATGTCTCGGATGGCATCAACACCCGGCAGAAGGCACAGCTCCTCGTTGAAAACAACGTCTGGGTCAACCCTAAGAAGCCGCTGTACAGCACTGGGGGCTTCGCTGTTGCGAATGGAAACGACTTTGGTGGTGCTAAGAACACGGCGCCTGTAGGGACGCTCAGGTCTGTCCCGTACAGGTACACGCTGATCAGTGCGTCGAAGGTGAAGGCTGCCGTTGTGGGTGTTGCGGGTAACACGCTTTCGTTTTAGATAGGTTGAGGTGGGGGAGTGTACATATATTTTTTCTGTTTCGCTTGTATATATTCAATGCTGGATGAATTGAATCAGGATTCTCTTGCGTATTGGGGTTCGCCATTTGTCTCGATCTGACGTGTTCGTCAGTGTTGTACTTTGTGATGAAAGTACATGTATCTTTCGCAAAGGTAGTGCTTGGGGATTGAGACCCACGTATTGGAAGCGGACTAAGAATGTGACTTTATAACAACCATCCCATATTGTGCCCCGGGCAATTGTAGAGCACCAATCTGCGTACAGGTACGCCCACGCCATCATCATGCTGCAGCTCGTTGTCTAACTCGACCCCGAATCTAAATTCGCAAGCCACATCATCCTCAAACCATCCTCAACCACAGGCCAAAAGCATAATCACTATAACCTATCCATAATCCGCGAATTCAACAAAACATTCTGCCGCGTAAAAACACCGCAACAGCTAGATAGATGATATTGACGCAGTAGCACAGGAGCTTATAACCTATCCAACAAACCACGCCAGACGCATAAGTAAGTATATGCCCATCCAGCACCCCATCCCCAGCCCCAGGAGAAAAGTCTGTAGATAGGCATGATACGTATTACATATCCCAGGATAGCACAGCCCTAGTATGCACCCAAACCTATGCCCTAGTACTGTGCAATTCATCCCTAACCACAAACACCATACTACAAGAGAGGAGAAAAGCCATCCAGAACATATCGGCCAAAGAAAATTGCATCCAAATCGAGAGAATACCACAGAGGAAAAAAGTAGAGAAGCCTTAATTGTCACATACCAGGCCATCCGACACCATCCATGCCCCCACCTACTCTAGAGTTACCCAGCCCAAGGAATGCAAAAGCAAAAAACAGCTCCACACTTGATACCATGTCGTTATCTCATCTGCCGAGCTTCGGTACATGTTTAAACGCCACGCATGCATGCTTGAGAAAAGAGAAAACATGAATGCCGGACAAGATAGGAAAGCGGCGGCAAGATTAAAAGCTAGTATCAAATGCAGCACGAATGAAGAAAGGAAGAAATTGAAAAGAGGAAGATTGTAGTAATACAGCGCTTGGAGGGGCAAAAGGGACAATGTTCTGTCTCGTCCAGGCTGAATGAGCATCAAGCAGCAAAGAGGCAAGACCCGGCAGATTTCATTAGTTAGAGGTATTCGCGCGTCGAAGTTTGTAATCGGGAAGGTAGTCGAAGTCATCCGTCTCCGAGTTGTAGCGCCAAGCTTTGAACTCTACACCGTAGGGCTTGGGCTCCATTTGGTAGAGCATACCAAGCGGACAGTCCAGGTCCGCTACGTCTTCACGTTTCAGACCTTGCAAGTATGCCAGGAGTACACGAACCACTGACCGATGCGTGACCAGCAGGCAGTGATCGGTCATCCGCTCAAGCTCGACGATTACAGGCCGGATGCGGTTGATCACGTCGAGGTAACCTTCGCCGCCAGGGCCAGGGTAGCGATAAGATATCTTGTCCGACCTGCGGCGCTCATACTCCTCGCTGTGCTTCGTGCGTATCTCATCGTACGTCAGGCCCTCCATGTAGCCGGCATTCAACTCGTCTAACATGCGCATCTGCTTGATGTCGTATTCCTCATCGCAGAAGTACTGTACTGACTGCACGCTCCGCTTGAGCATCGAGCTCCATACGCAGAAACTCTTGGGCTCGACATCGCTTCCGAAGTAAGGATTTGGGGGCGTGTGGTCTCCTGGAACGGGAGGCCAGTGAGTGTGTGCAATCTTGTCGGCCAGATGCACATCCCATGCCTTCCGTTGCTTGTCGATGAATCGGCTCATTGCCTGAGCGTATTTCTGTCCATTCGGGCTTAGATCCGAGTCACCGCCGATCTTTCCAGCGACGTTGTCCATCGACTCGCCGTGCCGGGTGATGAAAATCATGCGCGGCGCCAAATTGAAGTTCAGCAGATAGTACACAGCCTGACCTGCCAGGAAGCCCTTGACCTGATGTGAGATCATTTTTCGACCGACATCAATCATTTTTACATAGGACATGTTGTTCTCCTCTTCATAGTCCCCAAGCGGTACATAGTTCTTTTCGTAGATGGCCACACGCTGCTTAAAGTCTTCCAGCGCTGCAGTGGGGTCTTTGCCTTCGTAGTCTGGGCCTGAAAGCTTTAGACGCATGTTGGACTCGAGGAGGTTCTTGTCCTGGCACACAGATTCCACAAAGAGTACGTTCAATTCTGGTCCTGCGCATTCGCGTATTCTGGTCATGATCTGCTTCCGTCGGGGCAAGGTGCTATTTGTAGCGTCGAAAATGCCAACAGAGCCATTGCCTTTGACGACCCAGTCTAGCAGATCGTCCAGTGTTTCCATGGCGCACTGCTCGCGTATCTGGGCTGCCTTCTTATTGGTGGGATCAAAGAAGCTCGCCGACTGGTCCATTGCCCCCTCGTTGGTTTCCTCAGGAGCAGGCGTAGGAGCCTCTGGTCCTGGAGATATCACTTCTGGGCGCGGAGAGTGATCATCATCGACTACCGCTGAGTCGAAGTGTTCGCCGACGGGACTCGGCAAGTGCAGTGGAGAATATGAACCACCCGAAGATTCACCGTTGATCAGAATTTTAGCCGCTATCTGAGGCAGTGTGTCACCCTTCTCCACCGCCTCCCTGAGCGCTGAGGGGATCCTTTCGAGGCCTCCTGCAGAAGACAATCTGAAGCCGTGGCCACTCGTTGCCACCCGGCGCTTTTCGCCGACATTGAAAATCTTGGTATCGTGTTGCAGCCAGTTGAGATAGCGTGTCATCTTTTTCGTGATGTAGCTTTTACCTCGCGCGGGCAGACCGACCATAACGATAACGAGCTTCGAGCCCACGTCGCGCTGAGCGATCTTGCCATCGGGGGAGACTTTCGACTTGGTTAGGCCGGGGATATCGAGCGTTGTAGGACGTATACGGGGTGTCGAAGCGGCAGATGCCATGCGCGTAGCATCGTGTCTGTGTTTGTCAGTTACGTGATACAGAAGATTGGTTGCGCTGAGAACAGTGGGTGAAAGGGAAAAGGGGACACCTCAGGTAGTTTGTAGCATGAGTGTCACCCCATAATTTATAGTACCACCGCAGTTGTAGGAATAAACTACAAGGGCAAATGTGTCTCGTCGCTCATTGTGAAAGGTTGGCTTACATTTGCGGACTGCCCGGTTGCGATGGCAGTGGCGTATCGCTCAGTGCGGCACCCACGCCGTCCTTTGAGATATCCGGGTGCGGATCATGGCGGGCTTTCGCGTGCGGCAGAGGCTTCAAACGGCCATCTTTGGCCGCAGATTTGTTCGCAGGGGAAGCGATGCTGGGGATGTTGTTGCTGCCGGTGGAGAAGGCGGGTAGGGCGGATGCAGGGCGTGGTGGTTCGTTGAGTATAGCGTTTTCAGGAATCGCGAGCTTGCTCATGAGAACGTTTTGGGCGATGAGTGAGTGCTGACTGGTCCGGCGTGTGGTTGTGGAAGCTGAGGGGCGGCGAGGATGTGGATGCGGTGATGTACCTCCAGCGATGCTAATGGGCATGGCGGCCATGCTCGATAGGGTACAGTGTAGAGGCTAGAGGTGCGCCCAGGAGAGCTAGCCGATCCTGGTGCCAACCCAACGGCTCGCCCTGTGCTGGGCGAACAATGACCACAGTAGAATATTGAATTGAAGCTGAGGGCTGGAGGTGATTAGGTGATGTGGTGTGCGTCTGCAGCGTGTGCGTCTGCAGCTTGTGCGCGGGCGAGGCCGTCGTCTTTGAAGAGGAAGGCGCACGTCGCGGCTGCCACGCACCCGGATGACGTCGCCGGCAAGAATGAGTCCGATGGATGAGCAACGCGCACTCGCTATACAGCAGGAAACTTGCACGCCGCCGGACGGCGAATAGTCGACGCTGCCTTCTTATACCATCGTCCGCGTGTATATACCAAGGTACTGTCCTATTGTTGAGAATAGCAACCCCCATGCAGTCAGACATGCGCGCGTTGAGTTACACCCTGCTTGGCTCGTTTACCACCGTTGACAATCAGGCTTCCCCGCGTCGTCATCGTGCCCAATCGTTCACACACGCTTTTCGGCCCCAGAGTAAGCTTCGGCTGCTGAATGGCGCATAAACAGTGTGCATGTACCGCGGACCGTAGATGACCGTTGACGGGCCTGCCGTTCAATGTTGTCGATGATTTTCCTCGCTGCACGTTACCAAGCCCGCGATAGATTTCTTGCTCAGGTGGGATACGCCTTCCCGTAGCCTTTCTGGATGTGGAGTAAGTGCTGTCCGCAATGTCGGATTTCGTGGTAAGGCGGCAGATGATCCACGGTGAGGCTAAGACGGCTGATAATCATCCGGCCATGGACGGTCGTGTGCGTGTTCTGTCGACACGTTGTAGAACGTCTCTGGGCATTGCATGATCCATGTTACGTCCCGAGCCTCAAAGTGAGCACCAGCAGGCAGATGTACGCTGCCATGCTAAGAGCCGTTAGGACGGAGACCACGTTTCCACTCGTCCTGAACTTTTTGCGGTGCAGTCCATCCTCGCCCACCTCGGAGAAGAACTGTTTATTGCCTGGGCGTCGTCAGTACATAGGTAGCTGTTTGCAGTCACCCATTGGCCTCTGACCTTGCTGGCGGCGGAACAGACTGATGAACAGAATTCCGGCACCGTACACAGCGAACAAAGCGCCTATGGAGTAGAACTCGGCTGTGAAGATCTTGAGCACGACGAGGGCGAAGGAGAACTGGCCAAGCGCTGTACGAATGTAGGCTCCTTCGAACGTCCTCTGAGCAGCGCGGATTTCCACCAGCTCAGGGCCAGAAAGCACCACAGTTCGCGCCCGATGTAGGCGCAGATGGTACCTGTCTGCTGCGTGACGTCCCTTTGGTTCTGTGAGCAGCACCTCTCGATGAATTGCTGGTCTTCGTACCTCAAACATCCTCGGTGACCTGGATGTTACCGTGACGCTTCAAGCTATTTCCTCTGCGTCGGCGCTGGCGATATTCCTCTCTTACAGAACTGCGGGAATCGTATGATGAATGTGCAGGTCCCGTGTGGCGAGGGCTATGCGAGCAAACAGCGCCTGGGCAGCTGGGGACGCTTGCGTGTTTGAAGGTGGGTGAAGCGTAATGTGGAGACACCATCTATGCGGAAGTCGCCGGTCGTGCCTTTCGGCACCACGCTGCCGTGCATCTTTACGCCGCTCCCCCACCGGGACACGCTTGGGTGCTGTCTGCCTTGGAAACATTCACTACGTCCGTTGCTTTTTTTGCTTCATTTCTTTTGCTGGAGCAATGCTGCCTCTCACCGCACGCCTGGCCCGGGCGCCAGTTATGTTTCCGGCAGCTGCTCCCCACCCACACCCTCCCCCCATCGTGGGCCGCTCCCACGCGAACCCAGCAAACCCCTCACTTGGCTGCACCCCAGATGATCCCACTCTGTGCCCCAGCCTTCCTTCACCTCTCTCCGTATTCTTATGAGAGCGGCCGTTACGCGGTTTGCTGCCCCCAGACTGCTTGTCTGCTTTGCCCTACTAGAGTCGCGCTGGTGCGTTATTGTATCCAGGCCCAACAGAGCTCCGTCCAGCTTGCTCTCACATCCAGCGCCGAACTGACCCGTGTAGGCCAGCAAACTCTCGTGATTGCCGCATCCGCCACGTCCATTGTCCCGCAAAGACGCACGCTGAAGCTCTTCCCTCCTACAACTGCCTCCACGCCCTCTTTTCCTCCCAAGACACACGCGACTTCGTTGATTGCGCATACTCGGACATCGAAGAAGGAAGCGAAGGCACAATGGGAGACGCGAAGTCTACTTCCACGGCATCGTCGAGCACAAAACGCAAGAGGAGTGCGCCGGCCTTCTACGCCGTCAAAGTCGGGTACACACCGGGGATATATCAAAGTACGTGATTGGCATGCGTCTGCATGTATCTCATGGGCAATACATATCCGTAGGCGTCTCATACGATCCTTTGCTGACTGACGCGTAGGCTGGGAGGATGCAAAGCAGCAGACTTCTGGATATAAGAATTCTATCTGTGAGTCATTGTCTATTGGAGCTGCGGTGTACGTCTAACAGGATACAGTCAAAAAGTTCGCTACGTTGACCGACGCCGAGGAATTCATGAAAGGCGAAGGTTCCTCTGCAATAAGAGCAGGAAAAACAAAGTACTACGGAGTACAGGCCGGGTATACTCCTGGTGTGTATACTGACTGGCCTGCGGTCCTGGAACAAGTGACAGGGTTTAAAGGTGGAAAACAGAAACGATTCGATACGTGGGAGGAAGCACAAGCCTACGTAGACGAAGGGCTTTTCGCGCCCTCTGCCACCAGCACGCCAATCAGCATGAAGGGCCATCTCGACTCGACAACTCCATCGGGTGTAGAATCGCGCAAAAGCTCTAAGAAGCAAAAGACACTGGACGGCTCAGCGAAAGTAGCTGCCACAAACGTAGAATACGAAGCAGGCTTTGGACCACTGCCGTTAGATGCAGAGGACGGCTTCGACAGGACACTCAAGCACGCCCTCGCCTATGGGTCTGAACTGGAATATAAGACCACGGAGGAGCTGGGCCTACGCAAGTTGCAACCAACTGGCGATTTCGAAGGCACCCTTGAGATATACACGGACGGGGCTGCGAAGGGAAATGGTCAGCTTGGTGCCTATGCCGGCTTCGGGATATGGTTTGGTCCTAATGATCCAAGGTAGGCTTGATCGCTGTCTTGACGCGAAGTGTTGCTCATTCATGAGTAGGAATAATCGAGGGCCGCTTGCAGGGGAGAAACAGACAAATCAGCGCGCTGAGCTTACTGCCATCGGCCGCGCCGTCGATATTGTACCCATCGATCGAGATGCGAAAATCTACACAGATTCCCACTACTCCATGAAATGTCTCACCGACTGGTTCCAGAGCTGGGAATCAAAAGGCTGGAAGAACTCGGCTGGCAAACCGGTGGAGAACAGAGACTTGATCGAGCCCATTCTAGCTCGCCTGCGCGAACGAGAAAAGGCTCGTGCGAAGACGCAAATCGTGTGGGTCAAGGCACATAACGGTAATATCGGAAATGAGGCTGCGGACAGATTGGCCAACGAGGGCGCCGAGGAGAAGAGGATAGAGATTGAAGTGGAAAAATTGGCTAAATTTGCTGCCGAAAGGGAAAAGCACGACCCAGAGCGGATGGTGAATGGATTCATGGACCAGAACGAGTATTGATTGAAATACATGGGGTATATAGAATATATAAGCTTTTTTTTATAAACAAAGTTACATCCTGCAACTATACTATAGCAAAACAAAATCTAGCTATAACCTTTTTTTCTATATACTAGCTCTATAAGATAGATACTATATAAATATATATAAAAGCGGAAAGTTCAGCGCTTATCCGTCTAGCACCCCGTGATCCCGTCAGCTCCCCACAACAGTGACTTAGTTACATCGGCGTGAACCATGGTATGTAAGCTTAGTTATGCATCAATCTTGAAGCTTGACTACGGTAGATGGGTTTTTTATTTTTGGACCAAACTTGGAGAAGAATCAACGGGTACTCTATGGCTTCTTCGTTCTACAATTGGTATAACGCTGTTTGGGAACACAGTGGCGTTGCTAGCCCGGCAGTGAACCAAGGCAAAATTGTGGTCAGGTATATAAGGTGTGTTTGGTAAAAGATGGGGGGTTGTTGAAGTAAGAGATGGGATATTGTTATCAAGTCATGTTGACGTCACGCGCTTGTGCTGGAATAATGCAGTCATTCGAAATATTGTTGTATTGTGATAAGTTACTGACCGGAGTGCCTAATGGTCTACCATACACGGTAGCCACACAAGCGATCTCACGGACATATGTAACGCCAGGTCTTCGCCAGTCATGGTTCTTCCCTGACAAAATAGATACACGACTTCCTTTCTCCTCGTTCGCTCATCCACTGAACTACCTATTGCCTTGGTAGCGTAATGACTCTCTGGATCTTAAAATATCGGTAAATCATGTTCCCACGTCTAAGACATTGGGCCACTGTTTGCAAACACACTGAGGACGACAAACGGTCAGTAAGTCCACGAGATTGCCGTTAATCCTTTGACGAAGCCCTCGCTTGTTGTTCTTCTTATTGTTGGGTTGGTGCACTGTTACTCAGCAGCGGTGCGTGCGGCCAACTAGAAGACGATACTAGACTTTGATAAGTCATCTCACTGCCTCCCACAGCAGACAGTACTACTAAATGTACACTGACAATCCCACTGGCGATACCTTAATGACTTATATTGCAGTGTCGCAGTACATAGCAAGAACACTTCCATGAGTCACTCTACGCTCTATATGTAAATTGTTAAATCGCCTATGGATAGTAAGAAGTACTATTTCAACCACACAACAGGCTCAGGACATTTTGAGCACTCCACCAATATGAATCCACCTAAAAGTTCCTCCCTCATTCTCTCGTGGTCCATTATATCTATTAAATTTGCACTTGGGAGATATAATTAAGAGAATAGTATAAAGAGACGCATATAGTAATACACGCTAATTATGATAAACGCAGGTCTATAAAGTAAACCCTACCAGGGAACATACCTAATGCATAGTATGGTTCAATAGCCTACTCAACATCAAGTTATTTGTCATGGAACGGTGAGTGAAGCATTCAAAACCTTGACAATATGTCCAATACTGCCTTAGGTGTATTATTTTGATTGCAGCTGAAACAACTTCTACAACTGTGTTACTAATTATTAACTGGCAAACTTTTATAGGTCACATGAACCATCAAGTCGGCTTTATTGGATAGAATGGAAGCATCTTGGAAAACCAAAAATTTACTTTTCTCAAAGACTTCGGTCTCTTTCGCATTCTACCCAGAAGACGTGGTACGTTCAAGTTCCTGCCTTGACACTCAGCGGTCCCCAGATCCCAGGACTGCGTGGTGTACCATCAAACGTCCCATATCCCTGCATCTTCGGCGACACCATGTCCATGAGGCACATATGCTCCCTCAACCGCTCACCCACGTACTCTTGCGTCCACTCACGCTGATTTTGCAACTCCTTCGCATTCATCCGCACTGCCTCTGCGACGACGTCTTCAGTCCAATCCTGCAACGCAGCCAGCTGCGTCGCTGTCAGTTTCCCTGCTTCGTCTTCAATGTCCTCGGTGCCGTGGAGCGCTTGGTAATGTGAGTCATGATAGTGAAAGATAAAGGTAACGAAGATGAGAATGAAGATTGCACACGTGCCGATGATGGCGAAGAAACAAAAGACTTCAAGGATGTTAGACGATGCGGAAAAGAGGGTGAAGTGTTGGTGCTGCATTGTGGTGCAAGTTGTGAATCCGGACAAGTTGCGTTGTATCCACATTGGAGCGGGTGGATGTGGTTTTAAACGGGTGTGTAGACATTGTGAGGTTAACAAGTGTTGCAAGGTCGTTTTGGGCGTTGTCGTGACTCAATTACACAATGTGGATCATTAAGCTGGTCTTTGACGAGTCGATCCTCGCCAACTTGAGGAGCCATGCCCATTAAGTTGACATCCTCAGTGCCATGACGACTCTTGTGGTGACTTTAGAATTAGTATACTTTCAGACTTCGAGCGGATTGGACATATGTCACTTACTTATGTCACTTATTGCATGTCTAGGTATGATATACTGTGTCAATCACTGCCTAACAGACGCATTGGGATATAAATACTTCTGTCTACATGCAAAACTGTGAAACAGCATTTAAGTACGAGTTACCGAAGTATTATCTTGTTTCACCTGAGTGGAACAACACGTGACGAGGTCGCCCATTAGTGAATAACTACTTCAAAAAGCACTCGTTCATAAAATTACTGCTCATATCTAAGGCTCTCTACCTTGCTCAACCCCATAACGCATTTCCTCACTCATCCGATACTTCACCATGTCACCACCTAAGACAATGTTCCAACGTGCAACCTCATCCTGCATTCCTGTTGCACAGAAATTCATCAGCCTCGGACTAGAAGTCTATCTCACTGTCACAGCCATCTTGCTCTGCCTTGTTGTTGGCGTCGTCTTGTCCCTCAGTTGCCGCTGCTGTAAGAAACGCCCAGCCAGAACCCCAGTCACTAAGAATCAAAATGAACGAGTGACATGGAGTCGAAAAGACAGTTCCAAAACTCATACTCAACAACAGGGCTTCGACGATTCAATCTATCCACCGGGTATGGAGATCGACCATGTTTTGCGGAAGTGGAACAGCCCAGGTTTAACGCCACCCCTCGTAGATCCACGCGATGGTCTGGGTCTGTGGTATGATTGGAGGGTCCCCGGGTTGAAGCTTGGAAAAGGCGTCGGAAAACAAGGAGGCACTGGATGATTGAATACTCGAGAAGACATTGTATTGCTAGACGGTGGCCGCGCATGACGTCTTAGTTAATATTTCAAAGAATGGTGGTATGCATATCGGCTTACGAGAAGACATATGGGAAGACTGTCGAGTTCTGATAGCAAAATTAAGCTACCCAAAACAATGTGTTCAAAGAACTGATCGTGACGACTAAACTTCAACTTGAATACTCAAACTTTAAACGAACACTCAATGACAGAGCAAGCAATTTGGAAGTGTAACTATACAAAACCAATTTCACAAAAGCAAGTGTATGTATCCTAATACTACTTGGCGAGATCCACGGTCCTGTGGCTGGCCTTGCAACTGAAAGAGATATTTATCTCACCGAACGTTCGAGTCAGCGGGTTACCGAGCAGAGCAAGTATTCACAACAAAATGACACTAACTGTTTCACACAAGCACAGTACTCTCCGCCTCCCGCTATATAATCCCCTCTAGCACCGGCGTCTCACCCGCAACACACCAACAATCTTCAACCATCACAAGTTCTCAACCCGACCCGAGTCACGATGCGCGAGAAGATCTACGTCGAGAAAATCATTGAGGAAGGATGGAACGCACTGAGCACTCGCGTTGAAGAGCTTGTAGCACCTACATTCCTAAATTACTGGATGTTGAACCCGAACGGTCAACTCCAGACTATCGCAATCATCTCCCTCACGCTCGCGCTCTACGAAGGAGGGTTCCGTATCATCAAAGAGGAGTGCATCATGATGGCGAGGAAGTTCTTCGGCCGTCCCGCTGCGCAAATGCAGACAGAGGAAGCAGCAGCCGATGACATCGACTACGACCACGACACCTCAGACGACGAGCACATCAAGGCCGAACCAGATGTAGACCCCGAGCCCCAACACCTGCACGCGGCCTCAATTCCGATGTCCTCAATGCGTAAGGTCCCGCCGCAGATTCCCTTGGTGGCATACACTCCTTTCAAATCGCAGCTCAACAATCCGCCGCGAAACGTGGAGGACCGCACACCCACGCCGCATCCTAGGGCTTCTCACGCTCGCCTTCCTCCGAACATTACCTCTCTTCGCCGCAGTCTGTATAAAGCGCCAACCCACGCGACGAGCCACAGAATGAATGACGGAGAGCACCGAGCCGCGCCCAGCACGGCGGAGGTAAATATGGCGCAGCTTAGGAAGGAGCAGTTGGACAAGATTAAGAAGTGGGCTTGAGCTGAGGAGTCTAAGTATGTGTGGACAGGAGAAGTGAGTCTCGACAAAGGCACGGCAAAGACGTAGTACTAAGACCTTCTAGTGTGTGTGAAATTCGGTGGATTCATGTGTCTCGATGGCCTTGGTAGGTTCAAGGGTTCAGTCATTTCGACTCGTATACCTCGATAGATGGATGGTCTATTTCAGATGGGAGTAATATCGTATCCAGGGTCTTCGACGCTAGCGACTGGTAATATCTTTGCAAGTCCAGACACGTAAAACCTCAAGGCGAGGTACCTCCAATCTTTAGAAAGTCAGCAAAAGCTGGCTGAATGAGCTTTTCCCATTACATACCATCATCCCTACTTTGTTCTCTAACCACGTTCCACTGCTCTCTACCTAAGATCCTGTCCTGAGCAAATCGGCGGAGTTCACTCTCCAAACTCCCATGCGCAAATGTCCTCTTCGCACATACCCCAACCCAAACTATCGTCCAAGAGCCAAAGGCGTAAGTATAAAGAGGGACGCCACGGGGACGAAGCCAAGTGCGCATTAGCCGACCAGGATGTAAAACAGGATCATGCAGCCGAGCACATAGTAGAAAAGCGCGGTGGAGAAAGGCCCGTAAGCCTAGAAGATATAGACATCGTATTTTCGTGTTGTTGAGAAGCTATAGCCGGAGCCGTAGGCGGACAGGAAGCAATTCGCAATTTCCGTGTTGTCGGTATGTGGTAAAATCCGATAGCCACCATGCATCACAAGCGTGCTACCGTCCAACTGTACATCCCACTGTCAAAAAAAAGTCCAGCAGCTCCCACTCGCAAACCCACTCCAAAGCACCCTTCCTCCCCACTTTCCTATCCTCCCTCCGACTCAAAGAAGTACGCACATACATACCTAGTACCATGGTCGCTGCGATACCTCTCCAGCTCTACAACTGTGGCCCCACCGGCTGGAAAACATCATCTTCCTCCAAGTACTCCCAGAAGAACAGAAACACCAATGCCACCGACTGGCAGAACACCACCGTCGACAGGCGGCTAAACACGCAGATGGACCACATGTAGTAGAATGCGTTTGTGGCGAAGGTGAATGCAAAGGCTGTCGTGATGAGGAGGAGCGCGTAGAGCGTGAGGTAGTATAGTATTGTGCCGGCTAGGGTGCGAGCGGTTTGCATGGTAGGTGGTGTTGTTCGGGCGAGGTGGTTTGATGTCGTTGGCGGCGCGCGGCGGGTGGTCGGTATGGGGTGATGAGGTGGCTGAGGGTGGATTGCTTGGGAGAGGGATTTCATGGTGTGGTGAGGATTGGTTGACTGGAGAGGCGCTCTTGTTTGGGTGAAGGTAGATGCAGTGCGTTCACTTTCACTGCGAGGTTTCCCGCTGTGTGCATCAACACTGAAGTGTTCAGCAGAGTGTTTTTGCACAATTGCATAGTAGGCATTCAGCCATAGTAGTATGATGGCAAAGACAAAGGACAGGATAAGCTATAAGTCTCGGTACATGCTGCCTTTGCATCACGTAGTCTGGGGTAAGAGGGACATGATACAGGTTAACAGAGAGCGTTAATCCGCGGCTGAGATGACTACTTCGTCGCTCAGATGGACGCAGGTGTGTGGATCTACCGCTGTGCACGTCGGCATCTGCATCATCTGTCCTGAGGTAACACCTATGGTACATGCCCAAGGCATCTGGCGGACTGGGTTCAAAGGCGGCTTGGGTGGGGTTCTCAAGATCTGATAGATGCACCCTGTCGGCAGCTACAGTTGGGCACGTTAGTATTCGCATTAGCTATCCTGGGATAATATATTGTAGAACACAGAGGAGAATATAAGAGGGTGAAACATGACTTCATCGGCATCCTAAACTACTTCACTACGGTAGCTGACACCAGCAGGTGACGCAACCTTTGTGCTCGTCATCCGATTCCTCATCCGTCGTATCGTCGTAGTGCGAATCGACCCTAACCCGCTCATTGCGTCCCATTGCGAACATTAACGTGTCCCAGTAGTGTACCACGACGATAATCTCAGGACAGTTTGTGGAGCCCATCATCTTGTTCCAGATGTTCCTAACGACCTGGTCGAGATCTCTCCGATCCACATGCTCATTGAAGACCTCGGCCGTACTTAAAGTGAGATTCTCAAGCGAACCCCCTACGAAAACGTCGAGCCCAGCTCCCGCCCAGCGCTCGATGAGATCTAAGGGCGTCCAGTCCCAAGTAAGAGCATACTCGAGGCGTAGATTGCGTATTTTCCTGGTCAGAGCCGGACCGAATATCGCGGGAAGTGCCTCGAACCTCTCGTGGAGTGCAACGGCGTTGTCTTGTCTCCTGGTCAACTGGGCTCCTCGCCACAAGAACCGGCTGGAGAGTAGTATCGTGTCTCGCTCGAAATTGATGTATAGCTGCTGTGGTGACCATGGTCCATAGAAGAAGGTTCTATCACGGCGAGCGTCAGTTTGTCACGATTGGGTATCCTGACGTGACTTACGGTTTGCGCTCGGGAATCGAAATCCACTCTCCGCCGTCAAGCCTTGCCGCTGCAGCACGAGCCTCACAGTTGACGGAGAATAGTTTGGGGTAGCGCTTGTTGCAGGAAATCCAGAGTGCCGCGGTTGGCTCGTCGTAGGTATGGAGCTCAATCTCGCGATCGGAGCTGCGAGGTTCGTGAGTTGATGTCTTGCACAGCTGCCGTATCTTGGAAACTCACCCGTAAAGCTCGCTGTAGTCATCGTGGAGGGCGTATTCCCACACCTTGTCTCGGAGTTCGGCAGCGAGCGCGCTGAACTGAGGGAACGACATGTTCAGGCTGTACATTTTGTTAGCTTGTCCCTGAGGAGGAAAGGAGGAAGAGTGGGCGGGGCGAGGCGTTTTTATAAACAACCCCCGCCTGGTCCAAGCTCGGGGAGTGAAAGGGTCGATTTGACAACCTCGATAAGGCAAGAACGCTCACTTTCGCAACTGACTACCGTGTACATGGCCGTGCCATTTCTTTGAAAGACGGTTGCTGGAGTGACGAGGGCAGCCATACGCAATCTTCGGGCGCCCCTTCTCCGTTTCGTACTTCAGTTCGCGATGAGATGATGATAAACATAGGGAAAAAGCACGAGATGGCATTTTTTTATAAGAGTCTTGGTCGCTAAAAGAATAGATTTTCAAGTCAGGAAACGGGACACCCATTTGCGGATAAAAAGTTGGGAAGTGGATAGACTACGACAGAAGAATACATCATCTATTTGCTCACGAGCGGTTCGGTGGAGGAGAAGAAGGCACAACCGTAGCAACCCTGACGTGCATATGTATTGACAGCCTCAAAAGTTGTTGGACTGTGAAGAACCGCAGAGAGTTGGTTTGTGTGTGCAAGCCGTTGTCCTTGGATTGCAAGTTTTGTAGATGATGTGTCGCTGTTGCGATGGCTTGCGAAGGTAGATGGAAGACGTCACGGGCATAAGCAATCATGTGACAAACGCCTCACCCGGGCACCTGGGCACATGGCAGTGCATGCGCAACCCAACTCACCAAGCGCCGCCTCCCACGCCGTCCTCGAGTCCAACGTCGCGCTGCTTCGGGCCTGGCCCCGCCCTCCACCTTGACGCCCGTCGCACATATTGATATTCTTCGCTTGCTCTCCTACGCACTTGTCACACGACCTACCCGCCGTCTTCCGACGTACAATTGCTCCGAGCCGCACACAATCAGCCGGCACGGGCGTGTCAGCCAGCGCACGCGACCACCATGTTTTGCCTACGGAGCTGGATTCCGGTCCTCTTCTTCCTGTGCGTACTGGGCCTCGTGTTGCGAAACGCGCATACTGACCAGCAAGACTAAGGACCAATGCCTCGCCCGTCTACCTCGTCCTCTTCATCTCGGCAACCTACTTCCTCAACCGACCTTGCGTATACTGCTCGCTCCTCCTGTTCATACTCGTCGTCGCGCTCTTCGACTTCCACACGCCATGGTTCGAAGCGCCGCTCTCTCCCGAGACCACGGAGCTTGCGTTCAACGGCACGTCCGGGTTTCGCGACTCCCTCTTTGAGACGGCTGGCGTCTTCGCGCAGGCAGCGAACAACACGGCGCAAGCGCTGGTCAAGAGCGCTGTCGACAGCATACGGGAAAAGACAGCCGGAGCGGCAGGCGCGAGCGGTGCCGCCAACTACGAGTGGGTGAAGGGCTTGGTGGGCAAGAAAGAGTGGCGAGTTCCGTGTCTGGACGTCTTAATCCGTATATAACGACTCTCTGCAAAACCCAGCACGCGTGTACTTCTTGACTATAATGTTTTAGTGGCGGAGGCGGACTTTGGTCACAGGCATGGGCGGAGAGGGGAATTCGACTGCATGGCACGGCGCATAGTCTTGGGTTGGGGGCATTTTCCTGGCGCTGGCTGTATCTATATATTGCCCGTGGTCACTTGCACGGGTTCGTTCGCTTTATGTATTTCCAGATACCCGTACGATAAGGTGATCTGTATTGGATCATTCGTTGAAGGAGAGGGTTTCTCATCGTGCTTCTACGTCGATATGCTACCATACACTCGAGAAACACAGCGCTCGGAGACATCTGGAATCAATCCTTCTACCTGCTCTCCGGCAGGCATATGCATCACAGTAGATATTGCCCTGGTGGATCGCATCCGGTTTGGGGTTAAGGCGGGGTGGTGTTTGCGGGGGGCGGCCAACCACGCGACGCGAGCTGCACCTTCGATGCTCCCCTCTGCATCTGCCTTTTTAGATCACTCCGCATTTGCTCCGCGTCCGTCCCGACCCCTCCATCAAGCTGGCTGCCCTCCTCCACCTCTCGAGACCTTGTTCTCGCCCCGCGCTCTGGAAGCAGCTCTTAACCAAGCCCGCCCCTTGTTTTCTGTCCACGTCGACGACCTGTACACATTCCCTTGCTAGAGGTCGCCTGCTTGCTACCCCACGTACCCGTCCCACCTTCAGACCTGCCCGGATTGCCTTCACGCCAACGGCCTTTGGCACTGGGATCCGATTGTGTTCGAGCGAAGCCAGCAGCAGCTTCGTAGCCATGGCGTCGGACAGAGACGTCCTGCCAGCTTGGTGAGCATTTGCCCACCTCCGCTGCGGCTGGGAGACTCCAGTGTCAACCCACTGACTGCCATGACAGGGCCAAGCCTGTGCACTACGACCTCTCCATCCACGATATTGAGTTTGGCGGGAACTTCACCTACCAAGGCACGGTTGCCATCAAGACGAAAATCGACAAGGATGACGGCTTCAACCACCTCGTTCTCAACGCGCACCAGCTCAAGATCCACAGTGCAGAGCTCAAGACCGAGAAGGGTAGCAATGAGGCCAAGCACATCTCATACGAAGAGAAGCGCCATCGCGCGACTCTGGATTTCGGGGAGAAGATACAATATTCGGGGGAGGCTACATTGACGCTCAAGTTTGAGGGAACCATCAACAACGTAGGACGGTGCACGCCAACCCGGCAAAAAGTCGCTGACCCGCGCTGCAGATCATGGCTGGCTTCTACCGCTCCAAGTACAAGCCGAAGGGCGAAGTCCCGGCATCGGTTGCCAAGGACGACGAGTTCCACTATATGCTGAGCACCCAATTCGAATCGTGCGATGCCCGCCGAGCCTTCCCCTGCTTCGATGAGCCCAACCTCAAAGCGACCTTCGCTGTTGAGCTCGAGGTACCGAAGGACCAGGTCGCGCTAAGCAACATGCCGGAGAAGGAGATCAAGTCAAGCAAGAGAGAGGGCTTCCACACCGTCGCCTTCGAAACCACTCCTCTCATGTCGACGTACCTCCTCGCTTGGGCTATCGGAGATTTTGAATACGTGGAGGCGTTTACAAAGCGACAATACAATGGCAAAAACCTGCCTGTGAGGGTCTATACCACCAGAGGACTCAAGGAACAGGGACGCTTCGCGTTGGAGAACTGCCACCAGATCGTCGACTACTTTTCTGAGGTGTGACCCACCACTGCATGTTATGCGCATCTGCTAAGCCCCCTTCCAGACGTTTCAGATCGACTATCCTTTGCCCAAAGTGGACTTGCTCGCTGTCCATGAATTCGTGAGTTACTCTGCGATGAACGTGCTTTGCGTGCGGTATATTGACTAATTCGTTAGCCAATAATACGTACACCCCTTCTCTTTTATGATTGCTTAGCTGACCGTTGTTTTCTAGTCACACGGAGCCATGGAGAACTGGGGTCTAATCACCTACCGGTCAGTTGGCCACACCTCTCTCCCTTCATGTTTGCTAAACTCTCCCAGTACAACCGCGGTTCTCTTCGACCCCAAGACTTCTGCAGACAGTTACCGAAATCGCGTCGCTTACGTTGTGGCCCACGAACTCGCTCATCAATGGTTCGGTAACCTTGTCACTATGGACTGGTGGAGTGAGCTGTGGCTGAATGAAGGCTTTGCCACTTGGGTTGGATGGTTCGCAATAGACCACCTCTACCCTGGTAAGCACTCCTTCCGTGAGTAATGTCAATGTTGCTAACATCAGTAATAGAGTGGAATGTCTGGGGACAGTTTGTCGTACGTCATAAATCCAGAGGTAGTTTGACTCCTTGCAACGCTAACTTCTCTGATCTAGACTGAATCTGTTCAAACAGCCTTCCAGTTGGACGCACTGCGAACCTCTCACGCTATCGAAGTGCCTGTTAGAGATGGCCCTGAAGTTGACCAGATATTCGACCACATCAGCTACCTAAAGGGTAGTTCAGTCATCCGCATGTTGAGTTCTCACCTGGGCGAGAAAGTCTTCCTCCAAGGTGTGGCGGACTACCTCAAGGCTCACCAGTATTCGAACGCGACGACCAACGACCTCTGGTCTGCCCTCAGCAAGGCATCGGGCCAAGACGTCAATAGCTTCATGGACAATTGGGTCCGCAAGATTGGGTTCCCGGTAGTCACTGTAGCCGAAGAGCCCGGCCAGGTAGGCCTTCGCCAACAGCGTTTCTTGCTTGCCGGTGATGCCAAGCCGGATGAAGATAAGACTGTTTGGTGGATACCGCTAGGCCTCCAGACCGGAGAAGCCGCGTCTTCGGCGTCGGTGCACAAGACGAAGGCTTTGACACAGAAAGAAGATACCATCCGAGATGTCAACGACGCCTTCTACCAGGTCAACAAGAACCTCACCGGCTTCTACAGGACCAACTACCCACCAGCGCGCCTCGAGAAGCTCGGAGAGGCTCGCCAGAACCTCACCGTGGAAGACAAAATTGGCATAATTGGTGATGCGTATGCAAACGCTGTCGCCGGTTACGGCTCTACGGCTGGCCTTTTGGCTCTTGTACAGCGATTCCAAGATGAGCAGGAGTCTTTGTAAGTCTTACCCCTCCCTGCAAAAATGTACATGCTAACAAGGATGCAGGGTGTGGGATCAAATCATCAACAATCTCGGGAATGTTCGCAACGTGTTTGCCGGTGTCGAAGACACCAGTGATGCCTTGAAGAAATACGAACTGAACTTGATTTCGCAAGCTGTTGAGAGGGTCGGTTGGGACTTCGGAGAGAACGAAAGCTTCCTCACCGGTCAGCTACGCGCCAGACTCATACTTACTGCTGGTCTTCTCGGTCACAAGGCCACCGTCGATGAGGCTTTGCGCCGCTTCGATAGCTACATCTCAGGTAAAGACAAGGCCGCTATCAACCCGTCACTCCGCACTGGGGTATTCTCTATCGCTATCAAGGAGCGCGGCCAATCCGCTTTCGATGCTATCCAGAACGAGTACCTCACTACAACCTCTATCGACGGCAAAGAGATTTGCCTCCGTGCTTTCGGTCGTGTACAGACCCCCGAGCTGGCGCGTAAAGTTCTTGCTTTCATCTTCTCCGACAAAGTGGCCATGCAAGACAAGCACACCGGTATCGGCATTCTTGCCAGCAACTCCAAGGTCCGTATCGAAGTATGGAATTTCATCCAGAACAACTGGGACAGCCAGATATACCCCAAACTGTCTGGTAATCTGGTTGTCCTGGAGCGTTTCTTGCGTTTGGGCTTGAACAAATTTGCGGACGAGAAGGTTGCCGATGAGATTGCAGCCTTTTTCAAGGATAAGGACAACCGGGGCTACAACAAGGCTCTCGAGGTTGTCGACGATACTATTCGAAGTCACGCGAAGTACAGGAACAGGGACGAGGGCGTCGTGAGGGAGTGGCTGAAAACTAACGGTTACTTGCAGTAATTTGTAGTGAGATTGGGAGGGCGGAAGAAAGACACGATGCTGCATGTACAGTACTAGCACAAAAGTTTGGGAACATACTTGAGTTATGTTAGCCTAGCATACGTAATTCGTAAACTTACAACGCCCTTTTGCAAACTTTTCTCTCTTGTTTATAGATATGTGTATGAGGACGCAAAGTACTGTATGCAAGACAAGAGAAGACATGGACTCGCTTGCGTATTATACACTCAATCTGAAAACTCTGGATACTGGTCTTAGCTCTTCGGTGATGCTGACTACTCTTGAGACAGTAAGATTTATGATTGTGTTTTGCAACCAGGGAGTTTTTGTAAAAACAAGAAAGCACAACTATAACGTGTCCGTGCGCGTGATGCGCGGATTCGCGTAATGCGCCGCTTTTTACTAGGAAAATCAAGAAAAATGTCAGATACGTAAGTATCTTTGATGATATGAGATGAAAGTGATGGATTTGATGATGAATTGATTGTCGAGTGATCTCTGTCGGAGAAGCTCAGCTATCGTACGCAATATCTATCTAGCGCTAAGACGCACTAGTAATAGTGCGGAGTAGTGTAACAGTAGTACGCCAGTCTCCTTTGTGTATTTCACAGTGATCTCACAGTGAAATCACTGTAAGTTACACCAACTGTCGTCATAAGGAGACCATGTGATCGGACGCACGTGACTACTGGATTTCACAGTGAAATCACAGTGATTTCCAGTGACCTGATATCTAACAAAAAACAAGGAAGTTTAAAGCAGTATAATTCTTTAACTACCTTTCCTTTTTAAAATCTTCCTTTATTAAAGTTATTAAGAAAGACCATCTCTATAACTTTAGAATTTTAGTTTTCTAATAATAATTAGTTTTAAGAAAAAAGTATAAAAGTGCTAAAATTTAAGTCCCTAAAATTTAAAAATAATACTTTTTTAGGTGTAACGTATACTATTTAGAACACATTTTATATTAGGTTCTTTTTAATAAAACTCTTAACTAAAAAGTTAGATTATCTTTTTATTTTTTTAAGAAAAATAAAGTAGGAAAGATAATCTATCTTCTTAAGTAGCTCTCTATAAGAAAAAGTTCTAACGTACTTTGCACTCGAGTCGGACACTCCATCGAGTCGGACACTTTGCCAAGACCCCACTAAAACGTACTATCAGCAATAGTATAACGCGATGCCTCAACCACACAACGAACCACTGGCGTTAAAAGAAGCGCGTATACAGCTTGCGATCTAGGCTATCGAACGAGACGCGACACTCTCTCAGCGACGCGCTGCAGCTATCTACAACGTCTCTCAAAGTACACTTAGCAACCAACGCGCTAGAAAGACGTTTAGACGCGACTGCGCACCTAACAAAATGAGACTTACTATAAGAGAGGAGCAGGCGATTGTGGAGCATATACTCGACCTAGACGCGCGAGGATTTCCGCCTCGGCTCGATGCTATAAAAGATATGGCTGATTCTTTACTAGCTGCACGCCACTACAAGCCAGTTGGCTAGAGGTGGCCTTATGACTTTGTTAAGCGCCAGCCAGAGCTTAAAGTCAAGTTCAATCGAAAGTACGACTACAAGAGAGCTCTCCAGGAGGATCCTGAGGTGATACAAGACTGGTTCTAGCTTGTGGAGAACATGAAGGCCAAACATGGTATCCTGGACGAGGACACCTACAATTTTGATGAAGCAGGCTTTATGATGGGCATGATATCGACTGGAGCAGTAGTCACAGGCTCTAAGCGTCGAGGACGGCCAAAGCAGGTGCAGCAGGGCAATAGGGAGTGGACAACAGTCATCTAAGACATCAACGCGATGGGTTGGTGGATCCCACCCTTCATTATCTTCGGGGGCAAGCACTACCTCTCCGCCTGGTATAAGGAGAAGGATCTACCTCATGATTAGGTTATTGCAGTCTCTGAGAACGGCTAGACAACAAATGAGCTTGGTCTGCAATGGCTGAAGCACTTTAATGAGCATACAAAGAGGCGTACTACTGGTGGAGCACGTTTGCTCATTATCGATGGCCACGAAAGTCACAACTCGCTCGAATTCCAGGATTACTGCAAGAAGAGCAATATTGTTACTCTCTGTATGCCCTCGCATTCGTCGCACCTCTTGCAGCCACTTGATGTGGGCTGTTTCGCGCCTTTAAAAAAGGCGTATAGGCGCCAAGCTGAGGATTTGATGCGCAACCACATCACGCACATCACTAAAATCGAGTTCCTGCCTTGCTTTATTGCTGCTTTCAAGGCTTCGTTTACTGAAAGTAATATCAAAGGAGGCTTTCGAGGTGCTGGCCTAGTGCCCCACAACCTAGAAGCTGTGATATCGCAGCTTGACGTCCGCCTGCGTACGCCTCCACTTTGTACTATTCGCGATAGTACATGGGAGTCGCAAACTCCGCGAAATAGTACAGAACTTGGGTCGCAATCGACGCTGGTTAAGCAGAGGATTTAAAGGCATGTGGATAGTTCCCCAACTTATATGGCTGAGGCGGTGGAAAAGCTCGTTAAAGGCGCCGAGCTGATGGGGCATTCTTTGGTGTTGATGACCAAACGCAACGCCGAACTTCAAGCTGCTAATGAGGCCGCCACACGACGTAAATTATATAAAAGAAAGCGATTGCAGCAAGAAGGAGTCCTTACAGTTAAAGAGGGCCAGCAACTGGCTACTCTAAAGGACTTTGGGGTGCGTAGTGATGGCAAGAAGGCAAAGAAGAGGGTGCGCACTGATGGAGGCGAATCCGCTTAACGGCGCTGTGGACGCTGCGGTAAGCCTGGGCACAATAAAAAAACCTGTAGGCAGCTTATAGAAGTAGATTCTGAATAGTTTAGCCTATTTAGACTATTGAAAATAGTTCATGTTGACTCTATACTATCGTGAATAGTACAGAACTTGGTGGGGTCTTGGCAAAGTGTCCGACTCGATGGAGTGTCCGACTCGAGTGCAAAGTACGTTAATACAAAATATATTCTAAATAGTATACTTTACACCTAAAAAAGTATTATTTTTAAATTTTAGGGACTTAAATTTTAGCGCTTTTATACTTTTTTCTTAAAACTAACATATTCTATTAGTAGCCCGGACAGATCAGTCCGCCGGATAGTTTTTGCCAAGACCACAACACTTCACTATAAATCATAATGTCTCAACAACACAACGCGTTATTATCTAATTAAGAAGGCAGAATTAAGCTTGCCCTTCACGCCTATTAGAATAAGCAAATTTTAAGCCTACGACGCGCTGCTATAGTATATAATATCCTAAAGTCTACACTAAGCAATTAAATTAACAGAATTACCGCCCAAGCAGATACACGATTAGGCATGGCAAAGCTCACCACAACTAAAGAGCAGACGCTTATACAGTATATCCTTAACCTAGATTCGCAAGAATTTGCACCCTAGCTAGGTGAGGTGGAAGATATAGCTAATAAACTACTGGCTGCGCGGCACAGAGACCTTATAGGACAATGCTGGGCTCAGCGCTTCGTAAAGCGCGTACCTAAGCTTAAAATGGCTTTTAATTAAGCAAAGGACTAATAGAGAATATAATAGGAAGACCTAGAGGTTATAAACGCGTAGTTTTAGCTAGTGAAGGACACAAAAGCCAAGTATGGAGTGCAGGATAAAGATATCTATAACTTTGATAAGACAGGCTTCTAGATAGGAGTTATTGGCTTAATAAAGGTTGTAACTGGTTTAGAAAGACGTTCTTAACCTACGCTTGTTTAGCTAGGCAACCACAAGTGGGTCACAGTAATTTAGAGTATTTGCGCTGCTAGGTATGCTGCCCCGCCCTTTATTATCTACAAAGGGCGAGTCCACATCTTAGCGTGGTATAAGGAGACTAGTATCCCCCGCGATTGGAAGCTCTTAGTCTCTAAGACCGGCTAGACTAACAACGAGCTTGGAGTCGCGTGGTTGAAGCACTTTGACGCGTATACAAGGCCGCGCATAGTAGGGTTATAGAGGTTACTTATTCTAGACAGCTATAAGAGCCACCACTCCTAGGATTTTAAGGATTATTGCCTGGAACAGAAGATCCTAACACTCTGTATGCCAGCGCACTTATCTCATATCCTCCAGCCACTTAATGTGGTCTGTTTCGCGCCACTAAAGCTAAAGTACTCCTAGCGCGTGCGGGACTTGGCGCGCCAACGCGTCTTTTATATTGATAAAGAGGGCTTCCTACTGGCCTTTTGTAACGCGATTTTTAATATGTTTATACTAGAAAACTGTAAGAAAGCCTTTAAGGCCTCTGGGCTTGTTCCTTTAGATGTGTTAGTGGTGGTAGATCGCCTTGATGTGCGTATTTACACTCCACCTCAGGGTACCCCACCAGATACACCATGGCAAGCCAGGACCCTAAGCAATACCCTCGAGTTTGGATCCTAGTCAAAGCTCGTACGCGACTCTTTTATTCGGTCTCCACCCGATGCTAAATCGAGCTACTCACAGCTCATAAAAGGTGCTGAACTTATGCTCTACCATGGTGTACTTTAAGAGACCCGCATTAAGGAACTTAAGGAGCAAATTAAGATTCTAACGAAGCGAAAAACGCGTAAAAGAAAGCGCATTTAGAAAGGTGGGACGCTAGGCTTTGCTTAGGGAGCAGATTTGGGAGTAGAAAGGCCTTCTATTAGGGTAAAGTTGTCGAAAAGGGCGCGAGGTAGTGGTAAGGGAGAGGCAGGTCCCTTAACACAACGCCGCTGTGGGAGGTGCGGAGAGCCTGGGCACAACGCAAGGACCTGTCAGATAGATAAAGAGATAGAGGAGGAGTTAGATGTTACCCTTAGCGGCTTATTTTCAGATAGTGTTGATAGTAAATTAGAGTGATTTTATTATAGGTTACTATAAGGCCAAAAATGACGGGTTAACTTCATCTTGCAATAGTACGCACTTAGTGACTGAAAATTAGATAAAGTACTACTTAAGATATAGTATGCTTCACTACGAATCATAATAAGTATACTATATATTGCCTACGTATAGTATGGTAGATAATATATCGTATATTATAGGGAGTCTTGTTGTAAGTTCGTACTGCCAAGAAAGACTCCTTAGCTTTGCGCGGCTGCTGCAGCCGCGCAAAGAGGCTGCACGACGTAAAAAGTAGATTAAATAGTAACTTGGTATATTGTAAGTTATAGTAGGTTATTATGAGTCACTATGAAGTAACGTTGGTGGTGTTCTATAATGAGTTATGAGGGACCTCGAAGTTGCCAAGAAAAACTGTCCGGCGGACTGATCTGTCCGGGCTACTGATAGAATATGTTAATTATTATTAGAAAACTAAAATTCTAAAGTTATAGAGATGGTCTTTCTTAATAACTTTAATAAAGGAAGATTTTAAAAAGGAAAGGTAGTTAAAGAATTATACTGCTTTAAACTTCCTTGTTTTTCTTGATTTTCCTAGTAAAAAGCGGCGCATCACGCGAATCCGCGCATCACGCGCACGGACACGTTATTATGTAATCCTAACATAATACCTATTGTGCGACAACATTAAAACCTCAACACCCTTAGAGGCCCTTGCCTGTACGGTGTACGGACACTCGCCCTGTATGTCACGCATTAATCTGCTGTGATAGCTGGGCAGAAGTGGATGCACACAGTCTCCCATGCCGCTGGAGTCGCTAATTCTTGCAACGGCCCTACTTACCGCCGCGCACAATCTTTGCAGTCGCGCACGGTGGTTGATCTGTGTCACAGGTATGTGATGGGTAGGTCATAGTATCATGTATGAGCTGACTAGCTATCTATGCATGTGAAGGTGGCTATATGGCCGTACGCTAGCGTCCAGTGTTCCCGCCACAATCTGGGTCTAACAGCTGGATTTGCGTTGATCTAGGTCTAATAGCTGGATTTGCTTGGTCTAACGGTCACATTGCTTTATCTTCCATGTCAAAATGTCTAGCTTGGGGCATTATCCGTCGGTTTACAGACGACAGTTTACAGTAAGTTGCTGTGAGAGGACTGTAGCGCTCGGATGTACCTGCTGCCCAAGTTAGATAGCCAACACATTTCTCCGCCGGTGCTTTCCGTAAAGCTCGTCCCCATAAGCTGCCATCACCTGCTGAAGGGGTGATACACAAGGGTACACTCCTTGGCGGAGGGCGCAGTTCGCCAGTCTACTCGGGGTCAGCCATTATACTACTCGGTATTTTCGAGCCCCGTCCATGCCGAGTCGAGCTTTCAACTAATACTGCACTACACTACCATTCTAGCAAGTGCATACGCAGACAAGCATACGTAGACGACTCTTTTGAGTTAGATGGAGTGATATTGTCTACGCCGGTCTTTTCGACTACCGTGCTTCCAAAGCCGAGCATACCTGGGCCTGGAAGGCTTCGCATTCTCACATATTAATATGCTGTTAGGTCGCGCACTTCTTTGGCATGACCAGAGCACTCATCCGCATTCTACCAGCATTCTCTCTTTGCCAACACATACACCTGGCCCCTAATCACCGATCAACTATCAAAATGCGCGTCGCCGTCTTTATCGCCACATACTTTCTTGCTGCGGGGTTCGTTTATCCTTCCCCATCTTCACCCGGCCTGACAATGGCTAATCAACAGACAATGCTATACAGTGCTACAGCCCAGACGGTCTACTGCTGTACGTCCAACGATCTCAGCCAGGTTGTACGAAGCGAAAGAGAGACCGCTGTCTGCTGCGGGAGTTCGCGAGGCAACCTAAGAAATGTAAGTTCAGGGAGAGTACACTGTTAACTTTGATCAAGGGCTGACGACTTTCAACTATCCAGGGCGAATGCGAACTGAAGCCCCGACTCTTTGGTGATTTCGACCGATGCTGCCGCCAACAGACCACATTTTTTTGCAACTTCTGATCTGTGATGGACAGCTCTTCCTAGCGAGTGGATGGTATTCTAATGCCAAAGTACCGTTAAGGCACTGTCTACTTGGGCATGATAGTTTAGAGGAGTGTTTTATCTATGTTGTTTAACTGAGTTGTATATAAAATTCGATTATACCCTATCGAAGCTCACTGAGAACTTAAGAATAGACAATTGAACATCCCTTCTCTCGTCCCCGTAATGGAAGACCTCCTTTTAATTGCAAGTTTACGGTATGAATAGTAGCCTAACGGCGGATACTCATGCTCCTTTTTGATACCTATGGTATGAAGTATACAAGCGCCTGATACTAGTAGCCACTATATGTCATTGGACCAGAGACATCGCTGCATCTAGATAAGGTAGAGCGCATGTCGAATTGGGCATAGCGGATTTGACCGGTGTAGGTCTACCATTATGCGCCCAGCCGGTAACAATGATTGTTCGAGCGGTAGACCGGAGAACACGGAATTTGAACCGCACTCTTGCATAGATATGGAGTGGAAATACGAGAAGCACCAATACCGACTGAGTGACACCCCAACAAGGGGAATAAATGCGTTGTTGTTTTCCCATCTAATTGAGACTCTGTGGCGAGGCGGGGCCTTTGTTTCAGTGTCCAGACTAAACATGTATAGAGAAATGCACCTGTCCAGAGAGATACCCCAAATAAGTTTTACTTTTATCGTTGTTGAGACACTTTCGTGAAAACAGAGGACGAACCGCAGCACGTAGCATCCCATTACAGTCATATTCTACAAAAATGTCCATAACTATGCCCTCCGACGCCGCAACACCGTGCTAAATGCTATGCAAAATTTCGCTGTTCATTTCGTTGGGAGGGTAAACAGTTGGGGCTGCATGTTTATCTTGCAGAGGCGCGCGATGCAGCCGGAGAGCTGGAGGAGCGTCTGAACGCCTTCGAGGACGCGCATGTGGGTGAATCCGATTTCCTGAAGAACCAATTATTATCTGTGTGAACAGAGGGGGTTGTTGGTGTACATACCTTTATAAACTCCAGTTTGGCATGTTCACTCAGGCTGTCGATTGATTTTGTGACTTTGAACATGGTGCTGATGATGTCGTGGCAGCTGTAACCCAGATCCCACAGCTCCTTCAGCGTTGTAAGTGCATCGTCTACTCTGCATTCGTGGCATGCTTTGATCATGGCTTGGACTTTAATCGGATGTGGGCTATCCACCACCTTGAATACATTGTCTCCGTTTACGAATCCGAAACCAGCTTGTGTCGATTGCAGGTTGTTGATTGCTTGTCGCATATCACCTTCGGCGGAGAATACGAGAGCAGCAATTCCATCGTCAGAAAATTGGACCTGCTCCGCTTCGCAAATCTGCATGAGGCGATGCACAATCTGCGCATCGGTAAGACGGGCGTAACGTAAAATGGCGCAGCGAGACTGCAGTGGTTCGATGATCTTGTTCGACTGGTTGCACGCAAACGCAAAGCGCGTCGTGCTGCTGTAAATCTCCATTGTCCGTCGCAGCGCCTGTTGTGCGCCGCTCGTCATGCTGTCCGCCTCGTCCAGGATAACCAGCTTTTGCCTGCCCGGCGGCAGCGTCACTTTCTTCTGCGCGAAGCCCTTTATCCGATTTCTCACCACGTCGATACCGCGCTCGTCGGAGGCATTGAGCTCGAGCACGGCTTCTTTGTACGCGTCGCCGAGGAGTTGTCGCGCGAGGCAGAGGATCGAGGTCGTCTTTCCGATACCGGGCATGCCAGATATGATGACGTGCGGCATGTTGCCGTCTTTTGCTATGATTTTGAGGCGCTCGATTGTCTCGGTGTTGCCGACTACGTCGTCGAGGAAGACGGGCCGGTATTTTTCGACCCTGGGCCATCATCTCAGCTTGTTACAGAGGCAGCGTCGATGGGGGTTGGGAAATTACCATGGCAGCTCATAGTTGGCGCCTCCGGCTGCGTTGGGATTTGGCTTGATGCCGTTGCTGGCGGCTTTTGAGGATTCCGCTTGAGCCATGGCGTTTTTGGAGGTTGGGGTTAGGGTTGAGGTTGAGGTTGTCGTTCGTGGGGCCTTGACGCGAGACGCGTGAAATGGTGCACGTCTTCACGGGTCGGCAACGCTAGGCTTGGAACGGATAGCTGTTCTCGTGCCGAGAGAGGCTAAGGAAGACCCTCACACCGACTTCATTCTTCGTAAACGGGGCACCGATCTTGGGATGTTAGGCGCCACCCGCATGCCAATCACTGCCTGTTCCTGACCATCTCTTTGTCGCGCGCCGCTTTCGCACCTCTATACCATTTGCTGGTCCGCCACAGCGGTCGAAACAACGAACAAGGCCCAAAGCATGATGGAGTCGCCTAGACGTCGCCGACAGACGACACAGCACGTTTTATTTAGGGGTTCATGTCAACATTGGACAATACCGACTGTAGGCCAAACTCAAAGGAAGCGCGCGCGCACATGAGAGAGCGCGGTCCCAAGCGCTTGGCTCTCGGCGGATCTCTTGTGAAAGATGGAGTAGAGGCAGAAAGCATTCGCACCGCCACGCGCCGCGCAAACCGCGAGCACAAGGAACAACCTTCGTTGGCTGTGCGATTCCAGGTCCAAGCCGTGGCCGTTGCTTGATAACAGAGTCGGCCAGGAGGCGGCCGCCCGCCTGCTTCTCAGCCTTCGTAACCAGAGCCGCTAACATCCCGGCGTGGATGAAACAAAATCCGACAGATTCACTACGGTTTCTTACGCGTCAGTGCCTTGATTCTCGCCGCAGCAGTCGTGCCATAAGACCTCGGTGGCCCTCCCGCTTCAGTGACTTCACTCCTGCCCCCAGTCTGTCGCGCCGCTCGCGGCACCGCCACTGTTTCCCCATCTGTACTCGTCAAAGGTACGAGACATTGGTCGACCCCTTACTCCCGTTGCATATTTGGCCCCATGTTCTGACTTGCTGCGCGTCAGCTCCTGCTGCGCCACCCCAGGTAGTCTGTATATTCGCGACGATTCCTCTGCTATTCACCCTCCCATATTGCTCGAGATGAAGACTTCCACGCTGGTGCTGGCTGCGCAGTTGGTGACCTCGGCAGCGGCCTTCAAGCTGGTTCAGCGACAGGTACGTAAGCGCTTCGGCCTTCTCCCGCATGATCAGCCCGATGCCGGCTTGGCAGCCACTGCACCTCACATTCTGGTCTGCGGAATGTACGCTGACCGTACCAGAACCCCAGGGTCGTTGGCCTCGACATCCAGCGCCGCCACATAGCAAACCCCGTTGCCCACGACCGGTTACGAAGGCAGGACACAGTCGAAGCGCCGCTCGACAACCTCCAGACGCTGTATTTCGCGAACGCAAGTTTAGGGACCCCGGAGCAGCCGCTTCGTCTGCACATAGACACAGGCAGCAGTGATCTTTGGGCCAATGCCGACAATTCGCGCCTCTGCTCCTCGCGAGGCCGCCCGTGCGACTCAGCGGGAACGTACAATGCGAACGATTCGTCAACGTACAAATATGTGAACAGTGTCTTCGACATCTCGTACGTAGATGGATCGGGCGCGTTGGGAGACTATGCTACAGACACATTTCATTTTGGCGGTCAGGAAATTGAAGATTTGCAATTTGGTATTGGGTATTCTTCGAGCTCACCCGAGGGCATCCTCGGCATTGGCTACGCCATCAACGAAGTGCAAGTCAACCGCGCCGGCATGCGTCCATATCCGAATCTGCCCCAGAAGCTCGTAGACGACAAAACTATCAACACTAACGCGTACTCATTATGGCTCAACGATTTGGGTGCCTCCACCGGTAACATCCTCTTTGGGGGTGTCGACACGGAGAAGTTCTCGGGTACCCTCAGCAAGCTGCCTATCATCCCTGAGGATGGTGAATACGCCGAATTCGTCATTGCGCTGACCGAAATGGGTCAAAATGGCAACGACGGCTCTCTTTTCAAGAACGAGAGAATAGCCGTGCTCCTTGATTCCGGGTCGTCCCTCATGTATCTGCCTGACAATATCGTCACTGCATTATACAGCGCCTACGGTGCCAGATATGACTCGACACAAGGCGCTGCGTTCGTCGACTGCGATCTTGCGAACCAAGAAGGCTCCCTGGACTTTACGTTTTCCGAGCCTACCATCTCGGTTCCGCTCAGCGAGCTCGTACTCGTGCTGGGCTACCAGCGTGGCCGCCCTGTCTGCATCCTTGGTATCAATCCCGCTGGTGACTCGATATCAGTACTGGGAGACACGTTCCTGCGCTCCGCATACGTCGTTTATGACCTGGAGAACAACGAGATTGCGCTCGCCCAGACAAATTTCAATGCTACTAGCTCGAACGTCATGGAGATTGAATCCGGTAACAATGGTGTGCCCAGCGCTACGGTCGTTGCCAACGCCGTCTCCTCTCTAACTGTAGGGTCAGGTGGTGGGCGTATCGGCGGCCCGAGCATCAATCCTTCCGGGGGAGCTGGCATCGGTGAAACCAGTGGCCTTGGAGCCCCTGCCGCCACTCCGAACCCATGGCATGCTGCCGGTGCTGCTGTTGCTGGTGCCGGGATCATGATGGGCTTCAACGGATTTTGAGCGTAACGAATATGTACAACTGCGCGATTCTTCCTTCTTAGCCACATTAGTCACACACGGGTGTTCGATCCAGGTTTGCATCAAATGGCGTTTTGTTCTCGGTACAATTCCTGACGGGGGTTATAACTTGCATGGTATGGAGTGGCTGGTTTAGGCCTTTATGAGATTATATGTTTGTGGTTAGCATTGGACGGCATTGTGAGTTGTGCATTGCACACCTGTAAATGGAAACGCTTTTGGGTCAGATTACATATTGTAGTTACAGTCTTCAGATCTAGCATCAGTCGCCACGGTGACAGGAGCACAAACACATTTTCAAACTTCGAAGTTGTACCCCCACCAAGGTCACTGTTCTATGGCCAAAGCATTTGCGTGGGCATCATGCAACGTACGAATACCTGGTTCATTTGGGGGTTCCGGGAGAAGCTCACATCAGCGCTCACTGGAGTCCAACAATTTCCGGCTGCTCGAGCCTGTAACCTAAGCTAATGAGATTTCAGCCCTGCCACAACGTCGCATGGTCTGACAGATGTCGGCTTGCGCTTGTGGAACTTGGATGGAGGCTCAATGCGGCATCGTTGGTGGTACCTGTCTGTCATTGGGGAACCGCCATGTTTCAGCCGCTCGAGCGAAGGGTACCTGCATTTTATTTTGTGCAAGGGCGGCATTGTACACAGAAGGTTTCGGTGCTATCTTCGTCGCGTCTCGAGAACAGTGGTTCAGGGTCTTTCACTTGAAGTGACATGCACCACGGCCAATGCTGCCAAGGGTAGCTCCTTCCCTGGTGCAAGAGCTGCAACTGCAAGGGCGAGACGGTGTGCCACCCGTCGCACCTGCCCCACGCGATAGCTTCTCACCCTTTGACTAGAAGGTACATATACTTCCAAACACGCGCCCGCTTCTCTCAATTCCTTCCTCCGACGATATAAAGTGACCACAGCCAAACCGTTCCCTACGTCTCATCGCCATCTCACCGTCCACCCACCATCCGTCCACTATCATCAGCCATGAAGGCCGCCTTTGTCCTCGCAGCCCTCGCAAGCGGCGTCCTTGCCCAATCCGACATCAACTCGGAGCCCTTCCGTCTCTTCGTCAAGTCTGACAACTCCACTTTGAATGGCACAGGCATGTGTTGCACTACTCGCCTCTGCTGCTTCCATCAATCTAACATGCCGCAGCCTTGGGAGCCTGCCATCAGGGCGCCGCCATAGAAGGCCTCTGCCCTGCTGGTGAAACGCACGACGACGAAGCAACCTCCTATACCACTTTCTATCACACGACGAGCAGCGACCCCGTTGATCCCGCTGCCGACCCCTACGGAGCTCTGATGTGGAACTTGACGGTGAATCTTAACGAAACTGTGCCGTCCGCCATGCACTTCAGCTTCGATGTCAGCACCGATGTTGCTATTCCCATTTTCTTCCCCGGACCGGACCCCATCACGCCCGTCAGCTTCTCTGACGGAGGCTGCATGTACATCGTTGACTACCAGAACGATACCGTCAGCCCACCGGAATCCATCGACGGCTCAGCGAAGCTGGAGAACTGGTACATCTGCTTAACCAGGTACTCGTACCTGTATTATACCCTGGCGTGGAAGATGGGTACGGTAGGTGTGCCGCAGAACCCCTCTTGTCAGAAAGTACAGATCTACAGGGAGTTCGTCTGAGAGATGCCATGCATTGAGGATGTCGTCTGCGGAATAGACGACGGCAGGGCATTTGTTTCATGCTGCATGCTCGGGAGGAATGATCGATGGCGATTCTGTTTCGTTGAGCGCCTGATGAATTACGTTAATACCTATAAACTTAATGTGTATCTGAATGAAGACTTCGCGCACTCTCGGTAAACGGTATAACGCTGTTATGGAAAGCTGTAGGGGTGTTAGAAAAAACGCTTTGAAACAAGGTAAAGCAGTGAGACAGGTTTGGTGCCCGTTCGGGGACTGTTCGTACTTAATGTGTATTGTTACTGAAATAGCGATTTACTATGGCTGTCTGTATTCCTTGTTCATTGCGATAGGAGATGAAGGTGGTAGAGTGGAGAGGTAGATATGCTGAGGAGACACAGGGTAGTTTAAGAATTTGACTTGTTTCGACCCGTACTCTCCTCGTCAGCATTTAGTCATCTTGTATTACCTACAGTTCTCGGTAACCGGCTGTGCTTCTTTCCTCACACCCATAACAACTTTTCGTCTCATTGATCAAGCATTACGGTACCATGTTGTGGCTCACGCAGAACAGCCTTGATTTCATGATTAGCTATGGTTTGCTCCTCGCACCCACTCCGGAGTTTGGTTGATGCCCTGAAGTCGATTAGGCCAACCAGAGCCACCGTTCGTTTGGCATTTGGCATTGGTCTTGCGGTGAAGTAGAGACAATTTGCATGCTATTTTTCGTTCCACATTCTGGTCTTCACGGTGCTCTGGACCTCAATGTTTGTGTTACCTAAGGTCCTCCAACAATGAAGACGGGGTGCCAAGGAGCCATTTTTGCACCGCATACACCGCTTTAACAGTCGAGGTGGGACATCCAACGAAGAGACGTGCATATTTGCTGCCAGCTTCCAACGTTATCGCTGTCGTCAGCCGTCAGCACGCACTGTATACAGTAACGTAAGCGAGAGAGCGAGGTAGGTATACAGAACCTCAGAGCATCGCGACTTGTATTTTCCCTTTATGGACAGTGCTGGTAGGAGGGATCCGGATGGCTGGAATGGTCTTGCACAAGTGCGAGCGTATCAAGCGTATACGAATGTCGTGGATTAATCACAGCACACTCGAGCCGGTGGATTCCGCTCATCCTACCAATCGGATTTAAGGTTATCCCCGTCCCGTGGCGGCCGATTGGGGTCTCGTCGGTCTGGAATAGGAGCCCAGATGCATGGTTCAAGCTACCGGGCACTGGCGATTACAGAGGAGTCAAACTAATCATCGTAATCATCGTAATCATTGGCGGCGCAACGATCGGTCGGCCGACGAGTTCAGGCCAACTATATGCACGCGGCAAAGGAAGCTCATGCGCGGCTAATAATGGTGGAACTGCATGTGCAGAACAGATTATAAAGAGGCACAGTTATGCTCAACGAGACTGGCTTCCTCCTCTCTACGATCTCGTTGCTTGCTTACCAATAATCAGAGTTCGCAAAACAACCTCCAATATGTCTCAAGATTCCCACTTCATCAACAATGAGGTCTGCATCCGATAGCTACAAATGATAACCGACAGTTCTAACATTCCTGCCAGTATCTCGCCGGTTCTTCAACCTCGACATACGACGTCTACAACCCCGCCACCGACTCCCTCGTAGGCACCATCAACTGCGCGCGCGAAACCGAAGTCGACGCCGCCGTCGCCGCCGCACGCACAGCCTTCGAAACATGGAGCACCACGCCTGCAGCCAAGCGCGCGGCATTGATGAACAAGTTCGCCGACCTGCTCGAAGCCAACTCGGAGGAGATTGTAAAAGCAGAGGTCTCGGCCATGGGCCAGCCTGTCTCGATTATTGGTGGCTTCATTGTACCGTCGGCGGCCGCTACGTTTCGGTATTATGCGGGGTGGGCGGATAAAATCACGGGGGAGACGTTTCCTACCGAGGGGAATATGTTTAATATGGTGCAGTATGAGCCGTTGGGGGTTTGTGCGGGGATTGGACCGTGGAATGTGACAGTTTCGTAAGTTGATTGAGTCTCATCATCACGGTACTGGGATAGAAGTGTGCGAAGCGTGCTATGGCTGTGTTACATCAGGGGAGGACTGTTCGCGAATGATTGTCCTGGGCTGTATACTTTCCTTGCGAGAAGCCAGTAAAGATCTGGCCACACACAGAACTTTGTCTTGGAAGGTAGCACCTGCACTGGCGACGGGCAACACGGTTGTCTACAAGACGTCTGAGAAATCACCCTTCAGTGTGCTCATCCTAGCGCGACTTTTCAAAGAAGCCGGCTTTCCACCTGGTGTCTTCAACCTCATTTCGGGAGACGGAGTAACTGGCTCTCTCATGGCATCCCACATGGACATCGACAAGATCTCCTTCACTGGTAGCGGCCCGAGCGGACGCAAGATCATCAATGCTGCCGCAAAGAGCAATCTAAAAAAAGTCACGCTAGAACTAGGCGGCAAATCGCCCTCTCTCGTCTTCGAAGACGCAGACATCGAGAACGCACTGACAGGGTATGCACCAATTCCTCCTCCTCGAGACCTCTCCGGTAAGAAAACTCCCTAACACCACCACCAGAAACGCCCAAGGCTTCCTCTTCAACTCCGGCCAAGTCTGCATCGCCGCCTCCCGCCTCTTTGTGCACACGTCCATCGCCCCCCAATTCATCGACGGCCTCAAAGCACGCTTCGAAGCCCTCAACAACGCAATGGGTGACCCCACTTCGCCCACCACCTATCTTGGCCCCCTCGCCGACAAGGCCCAACTCGACCGCGTAATGGGCTATATCGAGGCCGGGAAAACCGAAGCCAAGCTGCTCGTCGGCGGCGAGCGCAAAGGCGACAAGGGCACCTTCGTCCAGCCTACTATCTTCCTGCACCCCGCCAAGGACGCCCGCATCTACAAGGAGGAAATTTTTGGACCCGTGTTGAGCGTTTTGACGTTTGAGACGGAGGAGGAGGCGGTTAGGTTGGCGAATGATACTAGTTACGGGTTATCTGGTACGTCTTTCTTTTTTGTTGCTGGTTTTCGAACCCCAGCGTTTTCGTTTTGCATGAAAGATGGGAGGCTAATGAAGTGCGAATAGCAACCGTTTATACGGGGAGTACGGCGCGGGCTTTGCGCGTTGCGTCGAAGATTAAGGCGGGCACGTTGGGAATTAATGCCCCGTATAGGCCGAGTATTGGCTCGCCTTTTGGGGGGTACAAGCAGAGTGGGAGTGGGAGGGAGTGTGGGAAGGAGGGGTTGATGGCGTATTTGCAGGCGAAGAGTATTAGTATTAGTTTGGATGTGTGAGGGGTGGAAATTTGTGTTCTTGGTTGGGGTTGGGAAGGAAGGACTTTTGGAGTGCTTGCTGCTGTGGTTTTGGGCTGTGGGCAGATGTGCTAATGGTGAGGAAGAAGTGGTGGTATCAGCTTGTATCTCGGATCAACAGAATGATCTATTGGGCATATTGGTTGTCTAGGATAGTACTACGTGGACGAGCACCTCAACTAACTTTAATA
This sequence comes from Laburnicola sp. R22_1, assembly GCA_014281115.1. Lineage (NCBI taxonomy): Eukaryota > Fungi > Ascomycota > Dothideomycetes > Pleosporales > Didymosphaeriaceae > Laburnicola > Laburnicola sp. R22_1. Next base: position 1,330,608 of record JACONQ010000015.1, read on the forward strand.
TCTAAGGCGTACCCGCTTGCAAGCCAGCCCGACCCCTATCAACCCCCAACACACGCATCCCCCTCACCTCCCACTTTCCACCCAAAAACCAACCTCCGATGTGGTTAGTGACGAAAAGGAGGAGGGTTTTTGGAGCTGAGGACTGAGGCCATACCTCTCGCGATGGCAATTCGAAGGTGGGCCGATTTGGCGGATGCTGTACGATCGTGTCTTGGCCTCACGAGTGACAAGCTGGAACACTGCCACAAACAGTGTAGTTCCTTCTGTCCACACGCTGTGGTTGAAAAGTAAGACAATATCCGAGGGAAAAGCCACCACATCACCACAACACTCACACTGTCCGAGCTAAAAGCTTACAGCAACACTTTTACCAACGTGCTTAGTCGAACTCGCGCTGACATTTTTATACACGATACCTGATGATATATATTTACACCCAGTCTCTCGGATTCTTGAGCACTTCCAACAACCGCTCTTCCCTGCTGCCCTTCTCAGGCTCGTGCATGTACTGCCATCTCGCCGTGAGTGGCAAGCTCATCAAGATACTTTCAACCCGCGAGCCGGGCGTGTTCAAGCCAAAAGCCGTCCCCCGATCGTGGACGAGGTTGAACTCAACGTATCGTCCTCGTCGGAGCTGCTGCCATTGCTTCTGCTCTTCCGTGAACGGCATGTCTTTCCTACGGTTGATGATGGGTATGTAGGAGGGTAGGAAGGCAGACAGGCAGTCCTGCACGAAGGCGAAGAGCTGCTCCTGGTCCTTCTCAGTCTCGTCGAGGTCATCGAAGAAGATGCCGCCGACGCCGCGCGTCTCGCCTCTATGCTTGTTGTTGAAGTACTCGTCACACCACTTCTTGAAGCGCGGGTAGTAGCCCTTGTCGTGCTTGTCGCACGCTGCCTTCATTGTGTTGTGGAAGTGTATCGCATCCTCGTCGAACAGGTACGAGGGTGTGAGATCGCAGCCGCCGCCGTACCACCATGCGTTCGTGTTGCCTTGCTCGTCGGAGGTCTCGAAGTAGCGATAATTGAGGTGCACAGTCGGAGCCATGGGGTTCTTTGGGTGCAGCACCATGCTGAGTCCGCTCGCGAAGAACTCTAGAGAGTCCACAGTCGGGTCCAAAGCCTTGTGGTTCGCGCGCATTTTCGCGATCGCCGCTTTCGGCAGACGACCGTATACCACCGAGATGTTGACGCCTGCCTTCTCAAACACATTGCCGTCTTGCAGCACGCAGCTTATGCCTCCGCCGCCCTCCGGACGCTGCCATGTGTCCACGACGAACTTGTTGCCGTCGACCTTTTCAAGCTCGGCAACGATTTCCTTTTGGTGCTGCTTTATAAACTGTTCCATGCGCAGGCGCATGGGCGATTGTTCAGAGATACCGTTCTCGCGCTTGAGTACGGAGTCTTTCTCGGCGATGGACGGAGGTTCGGTCTGGTGTGAGGTTTGATCCGTCATCTGCAGAAAGAATTAAACATTGTCTAGAAGAGCTTGTGAAACCAGGAGCATACCATTGAGTATATTATAGCCCCTAGGAATGGCAGCATCAACAACCGGATCCTGTTCGGCCATTTACTGGGCTCGGGCGTTCGCCATTCATCCAACGGGTCTCGTTTTGGCTTCGGAGGCACACCCGACATGCATCTCCGCGAGATAATTACTTGTCTCGGAGTGAAGAAGTTCGCGTGTACGACACGTCTTGGTGCATGCTGGGTGAAGCTTGGAGGGAGCTCGAGAGCGCGGCGAACGAGGCGGGACGACGGTCGAAGTGAGGGCATGCTGGGTGCAATTGCTTTCGAGTGAGAGGACGAAGCTACGATTGACGCATGGGAAGAGTCAGGGTATAGGAGGTGCCCTCTACCTGTGTCGGTTTTCGGCAGTATTATGGGAAAATTGTTGTCGGCGCATCACACCATAGTCGGAACATGAAGCTGGGGATTGTACCGAGCGGCGCCCGGGCCCCGAGCACCCGACGTGAGGCGGACACGTGCAGCTCTGTTGCTTATGTAAGTATCGGCATTATCACATCGACGTGAATGTCAGGAAAGGAGAAGTTTGGTCTGCGTAAGTGCTGGGAGTCTGGTGTAGCTCGGTAGATCCACAGTGCCCTGGCTCAACATAGAGCAATACCCACAGCGCGCCATTCACTGGGCCAGAGAAAGCAAACAGCGGTGCGTGTGCGGCCCGTCTCGTGAAGTCGTATGCGAGTACAATGTACAGAAGTAAATGGAGTAGTTCCCCGTCCATCTATCCACGAGTCAAGAGGCCGGCAGGTCACGAGCCGCTGAGCAAGTGACTTGTGTTCGGGGTTCGGTGGCAGCGTGACGGTCGCACAGCCATCGCACCAACAAAGAGTCACTCATGCTGAGAAAACAAAGGCGGTGCAGGGCATGACGGCAGTGAATGTGTGCTGTGAAGTGAAAAGTGTTTCAGGCGACTGTGCCTGTCTCTCAGTGTGCAGGCACAGGCAGTGTTGGCAGGTGCGACCCAACCGTGGTTGACTAAGCGACTGTGACCTGCGCCCCGCCTCTGCTGCCTACATAACGGCTCTCCCTCACCGCCGCACTACCTCTTCAACACCTTCGCCTCCACGCTCCTCAACCACAACGCACCCCCTCCAGATTCCTGGTATCCTTGCCTGTCAGAGCAACCCACAACGCCTACATCCACCGACACCACCAGAATGCGCTCAAAGTTCAAGGACGAGCACCCGTTCGAGAAGCGCAAGGCCGAAGCGGAGCGCATCCGACAGAAGTACAACGACCGCATCCCGGTACGTCGCCGCACACGCCGTAACGAGTGCAGACAGCGGCTAACAGCACACAGGTCATCTGCGAGAAGGTGGAGAAGTCGGACATCGCGACCATCGACAAGAAGAAGTACCTCGTCCCCGCCGATCTCACCGTCGGTCAGTTCGTCTATGTGATCCGCAAGAGAATTAAGCTTTCTCCGGAGAAGGCCATCTTTATCTTCGTGGACGAGGTGCTGCCGCCGACCGCCGCGCTGATGAGCTCCATATACGAGGAGCACAAGGACGAAGATGGCTTCTTGTACATCACGTAAGTCACGGCTCCCCGCTGCACAGACATGGCACCTTTGCTAACAGATTGCAGCTACTCCGGTGAGAACACGTTCGGCGAGTCGTCTTGAGCGTCACCCAACCCCGCTTCCCTTCTTTGGTGTTCCGGTTGAGGGGCGGCGTGAGGACATCGGGCGTTCTGGATTCTCTCTGGGTATCGATATAACGCGCATACTGCAAATGAACTACGGCTTTTACATTGTACGCTAGAAGGAGGCTGCGAGAGCGCCGCTGGCCCAGCTCTCGACAAGCTCTAGCTGCGTGCCGAGGCGGCCGTCTTGCTTTCTTTGGGTTTCAAGCTCCTGGCACTAGGTCTACATGAGCAAGGCATAGCAGGCAATATGGCGGGAGCTCTATTGAATGGTTCATTTCTTCCTATTCACTTCTGCGATGATTTGTACTTTGACCCTCTAGTTGCAATGTACTGGACTTGACCCAAGAAGCAAGAGCCCTAGCTCCATGTGCATCCCGTGAACGTGTCAAGCTCCACAGGTACCTACCTACTGATGGTCCAGCGTGACTTGCGGCTCAGTTGCCCACTGAAACGATGACGCCATCGACCGGAGTGACCACCGCAGTCAGCCGCCATTTGGTATAGGCGCTAGCGAAAGCTTCTTTGCGCAAAGTGGAATACTCTGGACGAGTCGTGATTTGTCAGTAGCATGAATGCTCTGAAGGTTACTGCGAGTTTCAGACGGTACCTGCGTGCGCGCGCTGCCATCGCCCACTTGATCGTGGGGTAACTCTGAGCGTGGGCGCCCCGGCAACCTCGGCTTCCTTGTAGGCGCGGCGATCCGGACCCAGCGCGAGCTTAACAAAGTTTATCAACACGACAAAATACCAAGATACGTCCTTTGAGCGCACTCTAAGCACATCTACCCCTCCGATAATCAACCCCGCAGCTTGCGAAGCTGCACCAAGTACCCGCCCGCGATCGCGCGCCTCTTCTGCTGCCACTCACTCCCGACCTTCTACAGCCACCATGGCATACCAGTACATCATCTCGAGGTCTGCCCGCCCGCTCGATCCCCTATCCTCTTTTGTGGACTCCGGGTTCTAACGCTGCACAGACGTCTCGATCCTATTTTTGCGGTATCGGTTGGGCTTGCTGCTGCTGCTACGCGGATTAATCGCGAGGAGAGGGAGAAGGGGCGGAGTACGGCTGAGAGTGTGGAGGTATTTAAGCGAAGGGTTGGGATCTGGTGGAGTGGGGAGGCGAAGAAGTGAGAAGAATTGCTGGAGAGAAATTTGAGAGGGTGGGGGAGCGGATGGAAGATTTCGCCCGCCGTGGAGGTAGAAGTGGTTGAGATACGGCAGCATACGGCAGCATACGGCAGCTTTTTGGGCATATAAGGCATGGGGTTACTACAGGTAGGACACGTAAAAGACCCGCCCCATGAGAAACTCGACGTCTTATCACTATCTACTACAGGTAGAGACGAAGATACGCGCTACAAGCCGTGTCGAGCAACATCCCCCCTCCGGAATCGTCAGCATGCGATATAACTATTTAATTAGTACCAATTCTATCCAAACACATCAAATTAAAAAAATATTTCTAGTATGTTGGATCGGGGAGACTATACTGTATTCAGGTCCTCATATCGTCCCACATCATCTCCTTCACTCACCACACTTCCAGATTCTCCACTTTATCCCATCCTCTTCCGGCATGGGCAGAAGGTACCTATGGTATAAAAACCAGACGTATCTCGCCTTTTCCTTCTTTCTTCACACAACTACTACTCCGCTCTTACTAACATACCATACGTCCCGCTCTATGTTGTGTGCTGGGTGTGGCACCAAAAAATACAGAAATAAGATCCAAGGAGTTGCGTCTGGGCGGTGCATCAAAACTGGTTGATAAAACCATATGGCCGCATTGTTCTCAAAATCACATATCCGAAACACATGCGTGTGGCTCGCTGGGTGTGCTCACACCCACAAACTCTACACCGTTCTTCGCGGAGATCAACACAGTCGACCTTGCTATGCTTCCAAATCCTACGCAAACGCCTGATCGCTATTCGCTTGCGTTCATGGCATATACAACCTTGGTTCTCCTTCTTCCTTTCGCTACCTTCCACACGCCTACTACTCTTGACTAAAATCCATTGAAGAGTATGACATGTTTGGACTAAAACACAGTATTTGAAGTTCCATGGCTCGTGTGCGCCAAAATGTTTTTTTCAGTAGACTCCATGTCTGGACTGAAAATCAGAATACGCCTCCTCATGTGGCGTGGCGTGTCGCGTTTCTCGCGTTTCTACATGCCTGCGATGGAACTTGGGTAGATATTGCTCGTGCGGGCTTTGCAGGCTGCTCGTTGGAAAGAGGGGGCGGCAAAGTCTTGAGATGGCAGTTTCATGTGATCTTTAAGAGGTTGGGCATGCTGCATGTCTCGCAGAAAGAGAATGCACGTACAGACTCATGGTCAGCGAGTTAGCCCAGCATATGTGAAGCGACGACAGAGCGTTATAAACCCTGTGGTTTGGTGATGGAGAACCTCATCACGTCTACCAGTTTTTCTCTCACATCTCGCTCGCACATGAGTTTCTGTCCCATCAGTCTTTGTAACTTCTTTTCATTAATATTCAAGTGAATATCTAATCTATAGAGAGCCTGAAAACCGAGATCAACCCGGTTCATGGTACCAGAACAGAGTCTTGGGTGGCGTGGACCGAAATCATCAAAGTGTTCCCGCATGTGCATAGCTTCCTCCCGAGGTCATCTGTTCTTTAATCTACTACCCCCATCTTCCTAATATAGCTTCTCTCATGTCTCTTTTCTAGTCACTATTCGTTCTCTCCATCCTCTTTACCGCTTCTGAACTTCTTCTCGGCGAAACCACGATGGCACTGAACGAGCGATGCGGGGATTTCATCAGCGTCTGCAGAAGCTCAGTGTAATCAACGGAAACGGCGTTCATGTTGGATCGACTTGCGGTAAGAAGACGTGTGCGGCGCCGTTGTTTGAGATAGACTACTGAATGATGCAAGGCGTCTGGAAGCTTTTCACACCACACCCATCTCCAGTTGCACGATGTAATCCAGCTCCCATCCCAAGTCGATGCCTGTGATCCGCTAGTACCTAGTTATCTCTTTTTCATGGTTCGCTGACAGCTCTGTTTCTTAGGGTTGCGGGAGTGGGCCACGTTGCTCCAGATGGACTATATTGTCTGGGATGAATTTGACGCTTGGGTTGTATCTGTCGTGCGGAAAGTCGGAGAACTGTTAGAACGGTGATTGAGCCCATGGGAAAGCACATGAGCGGAACTCGTCGCCTGAGCAGGAGGTGTCGCTCGAATCGGACCCGACGCATGTGAAGACCCCACTGTAACACCGTGCAGTACACCTCCTCCTGGTGCGGCCAGATCATCGACAAGTTCCCGTAACTCCTCGCTGCTGAAAAGCTTTCTGCTTTGGCGCCGTATTCGACCGACGGCGCCAGCGTTCTTAGTGGTAGCGCTTGACGTACTTTCTGAGGTTGACATTCCCCAAGACGAGGGAGACGGAGACGGAGACGGGGTTGATTCAGGCGTTCTATTATTTTGTCGTAGCCTCATAAAAGCGTTGTCACGTCTGAGGAAGAAGGAAGGCATCGTGTAATTGGAGTAGTCGGCGCGGTGGTCGTTAGGGAGGGGTCTTTTGTCATGGGGACGCCCCTCGGTCCGATTAACGTTAGGGGCTTCATAGTAAAACCATAACACAGATGCGGCGACGGTGGCGAAGGCCACGCCAACCAAAGATGCCATTTTCTTATCCATGGAATAAACTGTATCTGATGGTTCGGAAACCGAGAAATAGCATTGTATTATCGTTGTAGGAGAATGCGCATATTAATATGGGCAAACGGTAACGAACGATTGCTGGGTTGATGTGGAACAACAAACGAGTGTGTACAGAACAAAGATGGCGGGTATCAAGTGCGCTAACAATCACCTGCATGCAATAAAACTGCCAGAGAAGGGGTAAGGCACGCAATCGGAAAGACATCGGGTGTCCATTAGGAAGGACACACTCACCTAAAGTATGAATAAGGGAAGAACGGTGGGACAAGCGATGTACCACACAGCAGTAGCCGCTAGTTTCCATACAGTGACGACACAGGAACTATCCACCCAGAGAGACGATCAGGCATCGCGGTCGTTCCTTTGTGCGGCTTTTGGGTTTTCTGTCGACTTGGTCGCCTGCAAAGCTAGCTCTTGTGTACTTTGGGCATCCTTGTCCACCTTCTTCTTTGCGAGATATTTCGTGATATATCCTCTCGAACCCCACAAGTGGAACGGATCAAGCAAACCAGCAAGAACACTCCGTTTGTTCTTCTTTTTTTCTGCCCGCAGCCGCGCCAACTCTTCGTCGCTCATATCCCAGAACTGTGTCTTTTTGTCTCGTCCATTGAATAAACCCCATACATCGAATGGATCGAACATGGTTATAATCCACGGTCGATCATCCGTCCAGCCTAGCCCACGTCTTTCAGTGACGCCATCCCTGTCGAGGAACACCGAATTCGAACGAGGCAGGCGTTTACCGGGGTGGAAAAGGTTGAGAAGAGCTGTATTGAGAAACATGATGATCGCTTCGAAAATCCAGAAGAAGACTTCATTCTTGTAGATCGTACTGTCCCAACCTTCGATATACTCGACCAGACGGTATATGCAGCGGATTGTAATGATGGCGGCAGAGACGTAAAGGACGTACACTACTGTCCTGATGTCTTTCGATAGCAACTTCGCTTTGTTTGCGCGTATGTGGAACTGGCCGGCTAGTAAACCGAATGACGCGAAAAGCGCGGCTTGAAGGGAGAGTGACGCAGTAACGAGGTTTGCTCCTAATTGTCGTTGTTTGTCGGTCATTCCAGAGTTTGCCATCCGCCAGGCACCTTGTCCAATGAGGATCTCGCAAACAGCATCCAGTCCAATAAAAGTTGTAGCTACTCGTCCCGGATGAAGAGGTGCGAGGTACGGGAAGTAGTATAGAATTCTCGACAGGACAAAGTAGTTGATGAGGGCGTAAATGGGCGGACCAGACATGATCAAAACGGCAGATGCAATGAGATAGCCGAGGTTGTCCGTATGATATGCTCCTAATTCTCGCATCACAAAGCCGGCGATCATTAGTGCTGCTGCCCATGGAAGCAGGATAGTGGTGCGCCATGACTTGTGCTTGATGGTCTGCCACGCGTGAAGGACGCCAGACAGGAAGAAGAGTACGATGAAGACCACAGGGGCAGCTTTGTTTGGCGCGTAGAACCAAACACTCCCCGGGGCTGCAATGATTAGCCTGTGTAGAGAGAATCAACGGTAGGCTTACAGTAGTCTCCCATGCCCATCTTGTCAGAGATTGAGTGGTGATGCTACACGGCAACTTTTGTCCTGGAACGCAAGGCGTGGATGTGTGGAACGGCCAGTAGGTGATAGACTTCTGCGCTGACTTTATACAAGCCAACAACCTCGATATCTCGGGCATGAAGCAAGTGTCACAGCCACCAGCCAGGATAATGAAAAGAAGCCATGCAAAGGCTGTGTGAGGCATTTTCAATGCGCGGGGCTAGGAAGCCTCGCTGGTTGGATGGAGATGCGAAATACGAAGAGACAAAAACTTTAGCTCGACCTGATGGTCGTATGCCCAAGTGCGCCCTGGCGGAATCGCTCACCGGCGCCCAGAACGGATGCGAAGCGAGGCCGGGCTCCAGCGCAACACGTGACATGCTAGCTCCCACGGGGCAAGCGCGGCGTTAGCGCACCAGGTCCGCGAGCGCACTCATGCTGCACCTTGTGCCATCTCCCAAGCAACTCGACGCGAGGTTAGACAGACGTCTTTGGACTACCAGGCTTCGAATCCGTCCGCATCTCTCTGTGAGCGCAGTTGATGAGCGGCCTTGGCAATGGTGCGCCAGCTTTCGGTGCCGCAGAGATTGCTTCTAGGCAAAAGCAATCCGAATCTGCGATGATGGATGGGCTGTCCAGCTCCAAGGTAACGGGTATACAATAACAACCCCATGTCTTGAGCCAGTAGCATACTGATATCCTCGCAGTGGAGTACCATGACCCGTCAGCCCTCTTCCCGCTTGTTCAGGAACAGCTGGTCTCCCGGTTCCCCTTGAAGAACCTCCATTGGAAGGCGCCAACCCGACCCCTGCGTTCCATTGATTCGCTGCACGTGGATTTAGTACCAAGTGCAGATTCGGCGTCTCAAGCAGGCCTAGCTGCATCAGATGGAAGTCGGGGCACATCGACATCATCTCTCACCGAGCATAGCAAGGGCGCTACTAAAGAGAGACGGCATCAGATTCCCGGCCTCCGCCAGACCCCGTACTTGAAAGTCTACTTACTAAGGTGCGACGACTCAGACACGTACAAGTCGACTGCGCGGAAGCAGGTAAGAGAATGGGTAAAGGCGCACACGCCGCCCTCTCAAAGTAGCTCTTCCGCAAGCAAACAGGAAAACCACGATGCCTTTGAATGGTTGATCGTTCACGTCGTGTTGCCGGACACACCAGCTGCGAGTCAGCCACGTGGCTCTGCAAGCACGGCTGTAGGGGAGAAGGAGAAGAGTAACATTGCATCTCGTTTCACCAAAGGGACAACGACCATTTTAGAGAAGCTACGTGCCGATTTCAATGGCGCTTCAAAGGCCGCGCCGGATCATGTCGCACAGGTACGGCTCCAGAAAGACGTAGTACCGCCTCATATGCTCCCGAAGCCGGGAACAGTAACGAGTCCGCCCATCGTCGAAGGTCCACAAGAACAAGAAAGAGCATGGAATGATGTTATTGTCAAATTCAAAACTTTGATACTTCTCTCTTTCGACCAGCGCGTGGGCCAGTATGAAGAAGATATAAGGGAGAAGGACTCGCAACGCTCGCTTCCGGGCTGGAACTTTTGCACGTTCTTCATATTAAAAGAAGGACTTGCGAGAGGGTTCGAGAGTGTTGGGCTGGTCGAGGATGCGCTTCTCGGATATGATGAGCTATCCGTGGGACTGGATACCGTCATTCGCGAACAGACAACAGAGGGTGGCGGGGCCCAAAGCGGCGTTATCATTGACTACTCCGAAGATTTGTATGAGCAAGCTTCGAAGATATTGGAACATTCGCAAAAGGACTCAGGGGATGATAATGAACAACAGCCGCATTTCCACGACGAGAAGCCAATCAATGCAAACAAGAAAGACTATCGGGGCCAAATCTTATCGAATAACATTTCGTTATTTGATTTTCGTTCTTACATTTTCGCACGTCAAATGTCGCTGCTGTTACGGTTGGGTAACTCTCTCTCGGTACGGTCAGATTTGGCAGCTAAACTACAACCGCGACCAAATGCCGCCATACTTCAGCGTTCGGTTGATGATGGCAATGTTGGTATCAAGTCAGACAACGCGTTCACTGATTCTGAGGACCTCCTTTCTTTGGCCGAGCTCTGCTCACGCGCATTGAATTTTATTACTTTTGCAGGACGACTCTTGCGGAATGATTTGATGAATGGGTAAGCAACAAATTACTGAGGATTGTAAACTCGTGCTGACGATATACCAGAGCTAAGGCCCACGAGACTACATTCCCAGATAAGTTGGTAGATAATATTGTTCGCTCCTGGACATTTGCTGCATTAGAAGAAATCCTGCGCGAGACATCGACATCCTCTCTACCTTTCACAAGATACGTGAGCGAGGCTGGCACCAGTTCTTCGAGTAAGACGCTACCATTTGGAAGGAATGCGAAGGAGCCGAAGATCGCTCTTTCCGAACCCAAATCCATGATCCATCCATCGCGATCAACGTCCCTAAACTACGGGAGATCACAGTCCTCGGAAGCCCCATACGCGCTGCCCCCGGCGAGCGCGCAAACCATATTCGAAAACGGAGAATATCAGGATAGGCCTCCACCCAAACGGGAAAGCAGCTTGCCGCAGGTTAAGAACGGGCAGCAAGAACTTGCTGGTACTAGGGCGCAATTGTTAGTTATGCAAAGACGCATTCTCGAGCACGTTGGGAAGTCTTTGGGTTGGAATATCGGATGGCCCACTGTTCTTTTGACGCTTGGTCCGAAAGAAGAGTTGAGTGATGTAGATCTGGATGAGAAGGACGACTCGGACGAAGAGAGTCCCAAAGCTAAAGAGGCGGCACCTGTCGTTCCTACTGGGGGACTGTCTGCAGCGGCATTGGTTCATGCTATCTCAAGCATTGACAAATTTCGTCATTTCTACGAGGTTGGTTTGATCTATTTATGTCCCTTATCAAGTCTAAACTGATGGTGTGCTAGAGCTTAAGCGACCTCATCGTGAAGCACTACATGGCGGCGGGACAAACCAAGTCTGGAGAAAGTGTTCTCGGTGATCTGGCAGCTCTGCGATTGTATGTTATTCCTAGTTTACTGATCTCAGGACCGACTGACACTGCTTAGTGAACTTGGAGACTATGCAACTGCTGCAATGTACTTCGGACGAATGGCTTCTCTATTTGCGGAGTCCAGATGGAACACTGTGGAGACGACAATGCTCAAGATGCACGCCCAATGTCTCAAGAAGTTAAATCGCAAGGATGAGTTTGTGCGGACGCTCTTGGATATCCTAGCAAAGTCGGCTGCGAGCAAGAGGTCGTTCAGGACAAAGCAGGAAAATTCTACAACACTGCTGGAAACGCCCAAAGACTGGTTAAACGACGACAAAGTCGCCACTACAGGTATTCTCGACGAGCTAATTGACTACTCGCAGCAGTTGCCATACGATGTAAACGTGCAGATGACCAAGTATTTCAACGATATTGTTGTTGAACCGTATGTTCGTCATTTCGACGATAAGGATGGTTTCCAGCTACGGGTCCAGTTTAAGCATCTTTTGGAAGATGGAATCGTCTTGGATGAGGCGAAGATACACCTCATAGATGCTAGTTCAGCCCAAGGGAAAGACATCTGGCTCGAGAGTACAGAAGCCGCGCAGGTGCAAAAAGGCACCTGCCGAATGTGGCTGAGCTCGAATGTGCGTACGAGTCTCGCACCCAATTGTTCTTGCTAAAGGCTCCAGGTAAACACCACTGGCGCATACATCGTAGACAGGATTGTCCTTCAGGCGAAACGAATCGCGTTCGTGCACGAGCCCTTCACGAAGGCCGAAGCGACGACACCGCTAGGTATCGTCACCTCGGTTTCTGCCGCGTCACTCAAATCCGCGAAGAAGAATCGGATCCTTTGCTTCCCTCGTACCGAAGCCTTCCAGGCGAGACTGTATTTGTCGCACTTTATACACATCGACAAGCCTAGACATATCGAAATTGAGTGCTCGAGCGGATGGAACGAAATACAACGAGCCGAAATACGGTTAAAGTCGGCGTCCGCTGGGTTGAGGTTGCGTACAGCTAACGCTATGACGGCTTCGGGGGATGTGAAGGTCATGACCAAGCCTAACCCCGGCGTTTTCAGTATAGGAGGTATACCCGCGGATACTACCGCGACCTTTAAAATCCCCTACGACACAGAGACAATGCTCCCTGACCTGACGGTCAAGATGGAGATCGATTACTTCACCGAGAACGGCCAATTCCAGTATTACTCGTCTTTCACTATACCTGTTGAGCTGCCTCTGGATGTCAACGTTCACGATCACTTCAAGAATGCTTCGCTGTTTTCCAAGTTCAACATCAAAACAGCGAGTCAAGTACCTCTGGAGATCTCGGATGTCTCGTTGGAAGGCTCAGGCGAATACGAAGTCAGTGCGCCGAGGAAACCCAAAGCTCCTCTCTACGTCTTTCCGAAGCAACCTGTAGCTGTCACGTACAAGGTCACAAAAAAGGGCGCCGACGCGATAGGGCGCCGACCGAGCCAAGCTCAGAACAATGGAAGCCTTGCCTTGTCCGTTGAGTACCGTTGCTTGGATGACGATGTCCTGGAACGAGTACGAGGATTATTTGCAGGGGCGGTGGAGAACAGTCCAGTCCATCGTTTAGCGCGCTTGTTGATCGATACGTTTGCCGACCGACTGAGACACAGGATTTTGCCGCCGCAATTTGAAACGATAGCATTGTCGCAGAGGGTTGATCTTGGGCTGTATGACGACATTGGGTGGGCAGAGTGTATCGAGAGCTTGCCACAGATGGTCCGAGACGACACTCGCCGGTGGTTAGAAGCGTGGCACCAGGTAATACTACGGAACCCATACCGCATAGAGACGTGCGCTAACGTTTTATAGAGTCATAGGTCGATATTTCTTCCCCAGGCGTCGGACGTCGAGTGGCCGGGCCCAAGCACGGCACCACCTTTGCCCCATCCGCCACGTCGAATGATCATAACTGTGTCTATCCCGCAAACGCACATTCTACACACAGCTTCCCTCTCGCCGATATCCGCGGCGGCAATGTCCTCGCTTGACTCGACAATCGCAGTTGTCGGACAGCCCATCATGACGGAACTTTGCATCAAACATACACGCCGTTGGTGCACGCCCTCGAGCCTCGTTGCAACGGCCAACATTGGCAGTCCAGCTGACGCCATCGACTTTGTTTATACAATAGAAGCAAACACCGACACGTGGCTTATCGCGGGCCAGCGGCGAGCGCACTTTAGGTCCAAGGAGGACGAAGAACACAAGTTTTCAGTTTTGCTGGTACCGCTAAGACCTGGCACGGCACTGCTTCCGAACGTTGAGATTCGTGCTAGGGTACAGCCGAAGAGCGAGGACAAGAGCAAGAGTGACGGAGCAGGAGAGCCAGAGGAGACTTTGAACTGCGAGACGGATTATCTGAATTACGGACAGTGCGTCGTGGTGGTGCCGGATGTACGGAGCAGTACGGTGGGTATTGGAGAGATGAGTTCTCCTCGGAGTGCAGTGTGGCTTGAAGCCGAGAGTAGATAGAGTGGAATACCTAAGTAATACGTTGCTGGTTGAAGATTATATAATCACTAGCAGTGCAGCACGTGATGGTCCATCGGCGCCGGGGCCCCGGTTGCACAGTCCGGGCGCACGGGCGCGTTTTCATATGCATGGCCAACCAGCCAAAAGTCGCGTCGTCGGCCCGTCTCGCAACTCCCAAACACACAACACAATCCACCCGCCCTTGCATCCATTGCGGGCACCCCCCGCTCCACACCTGCCGCCACCCTTCTCCACACGCTGCAGTCACACCTCACTAGCGTAGCGAGCACGCTCACAGGTGCTCCTGCCGCCATGTCCAAGGGGAAGGGCAAGCAGCCCGTCGACGACCAGGAGGACGAGCGACCGCCCACGGTGCTCCGCACCTCCCGCTTCAGGGAGGGCACGATGAACAGCACGAGCGAGATCATCGCCCCGCCCGATGCCTTGTGGAAGGGGCTGGAGATTGACGACTTGATCGAGCGCTTCAACGAGGACACCACTACGACGACCACCACCGCCGCCGCCGCCGCTGTACGCACCACGAGACGCTCTGCCTCTGCTACCCGCCCGTCGAAGATCACGCCTGACCCGGTGAATGCACCTGTGCCCGCCACCGAGGGACCCGGTCCTTTGGGCCGGCTCTCGCGCGCCCTTGCCTCCTGGTTCAATGGAGCGGGAGCGAGCTTCAGTGCCTTGGGCAAGCGCAAGGCAGGCAGCGAGATTGCAGAGAAGGCGGCCGCGGCGGACGACGCAGCGAATGAGCGCAAGAAAGAAGCCGAGGAAGCGTACAAGCATGCGAAGGAGAACGGGCTCTTGCCCACGCCCAAAGTCTTCGTGCGCCCTGTGTCGCGCGCACGCAAGACAAGTGGTATGTGCGCGCCTCTCCGTCTACCTTATCTGTCTGGGAAGGTACAGCAAGCTGACTGTACGAATCTAGCACCTCTCACGTCGACTGCACCCGCCACGCCCACGCCCAACGGTATCCTGCCCCCGCGAACCCCCGCACTCTACAAAACGCCTTCGAAGAGGGACCTCCACAAACAGAAGAAGCTCAGCAAGCGTGTCTCCGATCTCGAATTCAAACTCTCTGAGGCCAGAAAAGAGCTCCTCCTCACTCTCGGCCCAAACAACCCAAATCCTATCCCCACCGTCCCGCTCCCCACTTTGCCTCCGACGCCCAAGACCGATACCTCCTCCAAACACTTCTTCAGCGCTAACGAGACCTCTCCCCACGCGTACGCCGAAACCCCCAATCCCACCGCCAAACTCGGCAAAGTCGTCAAAAAACGCAAAGCTGCCGGCGACAGCGATTCCGAATTCAAGCCGATCCCCACTGACAGCGACTACTCGCAAGATTCCGACCCGCCTTCCGCAAAGAAGTCGAAATTGACGCCGCCGAAGAAGCTGGTTAGAAAGCGGTCTTCCCGGCTGCTCAAGAAGAATTCGAACGTCACCAAGGAAGAAGTCGTTATTGTGGTGCCGGATGGCGTTGCTGTGCCTCCTATCCCAAACATTCCGAAAGGAGTCAAGGGGAAAAGGGTTGCAGTAAGTGAGGATGGCTATGGAGGCTTGGAACATGAGATGTTCTGACAGTGCTGATATTGTGGGGTTCAGCGTCTCATCAAGCGTTTCTTTGGCATCGGAAAATATTGAACTAAACGGTTTGGCTTCATTCTCGGCATAGCGGTTTCCTCGTCTAGCATAGCGGTCTTGGTTCAGGCTTTTGCATGGTGGACAGATTGTCGAGTGCATCACGGCTACATCTTGCGTACGGCGTTTGTTTTTGGCTTTTTTGGTGTGTTTGGGTCTGTTTACTGGCGTTGGGGATACTCTGGATGGTTTATGACGCAAAGGACTTGACGATTGGCATGGCTTTTTTGTTTGTTTGTTCTGCTTCTTGTTTATAGCTTGTTCGTTTGGAGGATTGATGGATAAGGGATTGAGGGTAGTGGACTCTGAGACGGACTGAACTGGACTTTGGAACAATGCACTTTGATTATTCCGCGCTTTTAAAGTCTACGTATGCATTGGGTATCCTGGGGTGTCACGATCTAGAATGGTCTAATGGAGCTCTTGTGATTCTGTCATTCATGCAATATTGAACTGAGACTCATATTTAGAATGGTGCTTAAAAGTCTCCTCGGATACGTAGGCTCGCAGTAGGATGATGAAAAGCGAGATCATGTCCATGAGGTTGACTTGTGAGGTGCTGTCCAGGTGCACAGGTGCCCAGGTGGGTAGTGCGTCATGTGATGTCGTCGACTCCAGAGCTAGCGTGAGGGGCACCATTTTGTGACTTTCGGTTGGAGTCGGTAAACGATCAACAAATGATGTCGAAACACGGTATCTCAAGGACGGCCAGGCGACTGTCATGGAAACTCCTTCTTTCCAATACCGAGCACTCGAAAGCCCCACCACGATACGTGTCCTCGTCCTGCAGTCAGCCGAGAATCTACAGGATCCGTTGAAAGCACAACTCGTGCACGTGAACCGCGATGACCTTCTCGCGGTCCATGGGACTCCCAATTTCTATGAAGCCGTCTCGTACTGCTGGGGCGTACCCGACTTGTCGCACGTTCTTCTCATCGAGGACTTCCGATTTCGCATCACAGCCAATGTCGACGCTTTGCTCCGCCATTTGCGGCGTTCGCGGAAAGCGCGATACTTATGGATCGATGCTCTGTGTCTGAACCAAGAAGATCGAGCAGAGAAAGAAGTCCAAGTGCAGCTCATGGGGCGGATCTATGCCCAAGCCGCAAAGATTCATGTCTGGATTGGCACGGCGGAAGCGCACCAGCGGATCCCTCAGCTGTACAATGTGCTCAAGTGGATGGCTACGTGTCTTAAGAATAAAGAGAAGCTCGCGTCTGGAGAGATAGAAGCGGTGCTGACGACTACGTACGGTGCAGACTGGAGACAGGCATGGAACGAGTTTTATAGTCAGCCGTACTTTCAAAGACGCTGGATTCTGCAGGAAGTTGCACTGGGACACCACATCACTATGCATTGCGGCCCGTGGAAATTATCATGGCAGTGGTTCATCCAGGGCACAAAGGGGCTGCAAATTGCCATCGCAGAAGGCTTGGACTTCTCCATCGAGCCGAAAGCGGCCACCGCGCTGGATACTATACTCGCGATCCAGGACTCCAATAATCTCAAATTACTCGCTCTCTTGTGGAAGTTCCACGAGTCGCAGTGTTCCATGTTCCAGGATAAGATCTTTGCGCTGTACGGTCTGGCACAGGACGCCAAAGAAATCACTAAGATCGATTATTCGAAACCTTGGAGCGAGGCATTTACAGCCGTCGCGGGCGCGTATTTCGAACACGACAAACGATCCATATGGCTTCATCTCGCGCACTTCGGGTCGCTCGCGGGCTTTTTGCACCCCTCCTGGGTGCCAAACTGGACCAACACGCGCAGCCACACCAGCATCAGCCCCGACAACAACACCGCCCTCCTAAGCTACAACGGCTTCAAGCACAGCCGCTTCTCCTACGATCCCGACTTGCGCGCCGTCGAATTCGACAGCTACTACGCAGGCCGCATCGACAACATGAGTGACAGCGACAGCGCCACGCTCCAAGACGACAACAACATAGTCTGGGACGAAGGCCAGAAAGACGCGCTCTCAGAAGTTCTCCTCGCCTTCTTCCTCCGACCTCACGGCTCGCCTACCGAGCGCTTCACAGAAGCCATGCGTCTGCACGACGTGCTCCTCGACAGACACACCATCCCTCTCCGGGACGCCCTCCTATCCATCCTGCGTCTCCTCGGCCCATGGAATCCTGCTCCCCCCACCACACCCACACCTCCCCTCACACCTCTTCAAGCCGCCGTCCAAACCCTCCTAACCGCCATATGGACCGACTACTCCATCCTCCACATACGCGGCAAACGCGACGCCATGGGCCTCGGCCCGCGCGCTATCACCTCCCAAGACATCCTACTCGTCCCGCCGCAGGGGCCCATGAGCTCCGTGTACTGGCCGTACAGAGGCCATCCAAGGTTCGGCGTGGTGGTGAGGCCGGTTACGCAGGCGTCGCTGGACTATGTGCTTGCGCAGAGGTATGATTCGCCGTGGAAGACGCTGAGGGGGTGTGCGTTTGTGGGGCTTTGTGCGTTTGCGCTTTGGGAGCAGGAGTGTAGGCGGGAGTTGAGTGTTATGAGGGTGGAGCTTGTTTGAATGGGAGGTAGGGGGGCCGGTTGGCGGTGCGGTGAGATGAGGTACGGTACGAAGGGATGTGTGGTCTTGATATGGGCTAAGTCGTAGGTGAATCTGTGGCCAGCGACATCGTCAGGGATTTTAGGAAATATGAGAGACCCACAGGCCACATAGGTGGCAATGTTACGTGCCACCAACTGGGATCAATGTCTAGAATAAAAATAACCCCGTTAACAACTCAATAAACAGAAATGAACGGTGCACAAGGGTACTGTCGATGCAACAAGCGTTTGTGAAGGTGATCTAATTAAAGGATTGAAATACAGAAGGAGTGGGTATCTAAGCAAACGAAAAAAGAGGTCTCTATTGCTCCTCTGGCGTTGTGTTAGTGTAAGGCGGCGGAGCGGTATCTTCCTCTATTGCGGGCGGCGGAGGATCGACGGCGGAAGCCACTTTCGGGTCGCCCGGAGGAGGCGCATCGAACTGAGAAAGTCTCTTCCCCACGATCAGGACATTTCCCACCGTCGGCGTCAGGCGAAAACTTTCCTTGGCGCACTCGCCCCATACCTCCACCCTGAGCTCTTGGCTCAATGCCAATCCATATGTCTTGAAAGATGGTGCAATTTGCTTCGGCAATTCAAGTGTAGCTACAGTCATGCCATCGTATAGCAGCAATCCCCTGTCGCCGTGGAATTCTCTATCCATGAGTGCGTGCTTGTCGGTATGATGGTCGTTGATTTCGCCGGAGCGGTAGGCGGTACTCTCAGGGATACGCACATCCAGTTTCGAGTAGAGCTTAACCAGGATGCGGCGGATAATAACAGGAGGTGGATCAGGGATATCCTTTGAGCGCTCGAGGTGTTCGAGGGACAGTGTTAAGACAACCCGTTCACCAGAAGTAAGCACGCTTGGACATGAAGCGCCGACCCAGTATTTCGCGTAGGGGGTTGTGGGTTCGCTCTTGTTCAAGCTGTGCCTGATTCTCTCACGCAAGCTCTCGTTCGGGTTGTAGTCTGGATGTAGTCGATGTGTGCGAGCAGTAAAGGCGTCTTGCGAGCGGTCGCGCCGCAGTAGTGGAATGGAATATGGGATATGAGGAGAAGGTCGATAAAGTAGCGGGCATCGTACTTCCAGTGATGGTATATATTTGGTATCCGTGTATAATCTTGCCTCTAAGAAATACTCCACCAACTGCTCGGTCGACGACGAGAGTCGCTCATAACTTGGAGGTAGCTGACCTCCATGCTCGTGCTCAAAATTGGGACTCGGAAGCCATTGTGGGCCCGGCGCTATCTCTGTCTTGTCGGGCCAGGTGAACGTGAAGGGTAACTCGACCCTGTCGTCCTCTGTAACGCCTTGGCTGAGGATTTCGTAGCTTTTACCGCGTGTAGACGAGTAAAATAGTTCGATAGGACGAGTAAAGAAGTCCGGTTTCGCTTTGTAGGTTGTTTTGCTCTGCCCATTCGACAGAGAAAAGTCCGGTTTCGCTTTGTAGGTTGTTTTGCTCTGCCCGTTCGACAGAGTAATCGCACATTTCATGCGGCCTCGAAACAAGATGCTAACCTATGTGTGGAGGGAGTCCCAGTCAGTCGAGTTGATATGTATAGTGGCCTAAGGCCGCTCGTAGGAGACGTAGATATGGCGAGTAATATTGAACCTCGTTCTGAAATGGGGCAAACTACTTACACGCTGAGGTCGTGCTTTGGGTTTTATTCGGACCGATCCGTGGATGACGTCACCGCTCGTCCAGCAGCTTCTGCCATCAGAAGGTATATAGACAAAAATGTCTTTTTGGGGTGAATTGATACGGTTGCCCATCTCGACAAGAGTGAGTGGGCGATGGGCATGGGAAGATGGGATGTTAAATCCTGCGATGTGAACATGCGAGTTCTGCCTCAGGAAGATCCGTGCGCCTCAGCACAGCCATCCAAGGTTTGCGCTAAGCCAGAAACAGGCACGAGCCACTGCGGGTAAATAACGGCGAAGCCTTATCCGCTCACTCTGAGGCAGATTTCAAGGTTCATCGCAGCTGATGATCGCAGTTTAATAGAGGGTGTCGCTACGATCAAGCAGAAGAATGCAATACATATGAAGTTGAACAGGGTTGGTTTCGTGGCAAATATGCGTAACAAATTATGTAGCCCACACATGTCTTGTGTCCAGATGTGCTCGGCGACTTCTCGCATGCAGTACATTTTTTTTGTGCACAAAGCTGCATTCTAGAATGCTCTCTTTGGACGTCGTGACTCGTCCATCAGCAGATCTACACTCAGTCCCATCTTCTCTTGACGTAGTTCGCTTGGTGACCACCAGGCAAAGCCGTAACCCCTTTCAGACCATCAGATTCGTATATCCAGAAGAGTAACAGGGAGCACGTGGAGGAACTTACATCCGTCAAGGTCCTCGTCAACTTTGCGCTCAACGGTGCACTTGTTCATTGACGCAACATCCTGAGATTTCAGTGTAGGACAGTCGATGTAGCATGGGCTGTCCATGGCACGCTGCAGAGAGTCGTCTTGCCATCCGAAGAGGTAGTCACCGTGGTTTCCATAGCCAGTGCTATAAACGGTCAGCTTTGTACAGTGTTATGACCAATCCCATCTTGTGTAATGAGGTGGAGAGTCGTCACGATCGAGCTCGTCAACTTACGCATCACCGAAGCTCCAAACAAATGGCTGGCTGCCATCTTCAGGCCAATCCTCTTTGTTGTTGAAGGGTGCGGTATCCCAGATAACTTCGAAGAAGAGCTGTGGAACGCGCACTGGATGTGTAGCTGGGCATGGACCGCCAGATTCAAAGCTTCCCGTCTCGGGGTAAGACCTACACTGCGTTTCAGTTAAGATTTGCAGATGCAAGGCAGGCTACTGTACATATGTGCCATGTGATCTGGTGAGTCTATGTTTTGTGATAGTGTCAGCGATAGTTACAACCTCGACAGGTATTCATTACCTAGGTTCTTGCCATCCCAGCACGTTGGGAACCGGACGGCAGTCATTATGCCAACAGGGCAGGGTTGTGTTGGGAAATCAAGGGTCTGGGGATCGCGAGTGTTCATAGTCTGAAGGCACGTAAACGTGAGTTGCCTAAAGCGTTCGGCATCCTCTCTCGTGTGTGCATTAACGTCTCCCACAAACATGCGAAAGCCCTGGGGGTTATCAGTGCTAGCTTCAAAGTAACATTGGTGACATACCGGCTTGAAGGCAGTGACCTTCGAGACTTGATTGAAATTGTATAAGCCATCCTGCATATAGTACACGGTCATGCCGCCGTTGACGCCATCGAATCCGACGTTAGGTTTTTGACTGAGACGCTTGTAGGTCCCATTTTTGGCTTTGAAGTATCTGAAGTAGGTCAGCGCTTATAAGATGGCCCACCTCTTTCGCAGCATGACTTACAGTGTAGCAGTCCAGTACTGTTAAGAGTAACCACAATTAGCACTGACGTTGAACATGATGTTTAAGACCTACGTTGGAAAAGTCTTCACTGAACTAGGCACAATTAGCTTCTGACTGTATATCGCGATATTTTTTTACTCACCGAGCAGGAAGTACATGTGCTTTCCCCAGGCATGTCTTTCTCCGGGTCCATGGTGATATTGAAAGAATTGCCTCCTAAAATCTGATGAAGATGTGGAGAGGGAGCCATGCCCGGTGTAACCAGCGGATCCAGGCGATCGATGACTAGCTGCGCGCATTGGAAACGCAGCAGAGCGTATACGGGTGCACATAGTGCAAGGCCAAGGATAGAAGACCACTTCATGTTGATAGACCTTCCGGAGCAAAGCGTACGTTGGGGGAACCGCAGTAAGGGCCGATGCGAGTCCTTCAAAGAGTCTTGTACTATACCGCGAAGTCTGCACTTCAGTCTTCTAGAAGGGCTCGGGATAGTGCTTAGGAATCTTGCAATGATTGGGAAATCTGGAACGCTCCCGGATACCCGGCTTAGGAGATTGTTTCCACGAGTTCGTCCTGGTCTTGGTAGGAGGATCAAAATCCGGATAAAATAATTATATTGAGCAGGCGTGGGCCGTGCCGTAGGATGCTAGTCGTGGTATGATAGCCGCTCGACCTTGAGCCGCCTTCCCAAAACCTACACCCTGCTCCACCACGTGTAGTCCAGATGGACGGAGGTTTATCCTTTCATCCCTGCTAAATCGCTCAACCTTATGCAATCTTGCTTGTTTGGCTCCGAGCGTCAGCTCCTGCACATCTATCCAAGAGTCAACCAATTTGCTACTTCTCGGCGGACGTACGGCAGATATTATGGGGCAATGTGACTCGCTGGAGATAATACTCAACATTGACAGACATGACGATGCCGCCGCGACAACAGTCTTGGCTTCATTTATTCAAGATTGGTGAGGTTTGTGCGACTTCAACTTTATCCATATTGGTGACGCATACGCGAAGCTCGGCGTGTTTGAGTAACACTGCGCAAACTTTGGGACAAACATCCATTAAGCCGGTTGAGATTCGATGAATAGCTTCGGATTTGCTCTCAAGTGGTGACTTCAAAAACCAAGAGACCGCTTGTTGTCCCGTCGTACATCCATTTGTATCCGCAATAACCTTGTCTGCCGTTACTACTTCAGACGTCACGATGAAGATGCCCGTTTTGCTCAGTATCTCATGCTGGACTTCCATCGTCCTGGCGGCATACGATCAAAATCGAGCTGGCGCTGTACTGAAAGCACCAGCCGGCGACGCTTTCAAAACGGTCAGCGGCACCTTCACTGTTCCCACCACCCTGACAGGTGACAACCGGCTGTCGATATGGGTGGGCATTGGAGATAGCCTTACTCAAACATACGTGCTTGGTGGTGGAGTCAGCTTTAACAAGACCCTTTCAACGTGGTCTGCGTTCTTTCCGAGTCAGGCCATGGATACCAGCTCAGAGGTCCCGGTATGTAGCAAGCATTGCAGATCAACACCTGATTTTACCTTCGCTCACTCTTACGTCCAGGTCGGGACTGGCGATAACGTAACGATCACAGTGGACATGGAAACGGGCGCAGGCGGATCCGTGACCATTGAGAACTTGACGCAGAACAAAAAGACGACACAGACGGTCTCGGCACCGTCCAACGCAGCTCCAAGTGCGCTAACGGCTCTCGCAGCCGACTGGTGGGTCCAAGCGTATCAAGTCGTTCCCGGCGAGCTTGTGAAGGTCCCCAACTTCGGGACGATATCGTTCACTGGGTGCACCGCGACGACAAAGAGTGGCGTAGACGTCCCCATGTCCGGTGCAGGCGCATACGAAATTCAGGGAACTAGGTATGTTGCTCAGGCTTCTGGTCCACCAGTGATGTAATGGCGTTCAGTGGCGAGATGTGGTCGAATACAACTGTTTCGGGCAGCCGCATTTCCGTACGACGACGTAGCGGGCCGGGCTGTGATGTGAGCGATCCGTGCGGTTCTCAGGGAACTTGAGGCAAGCAGGACGACAAGACAACGGAGCTCGTCTGGAGAAATTGGTGCCTTGGTGTATTCTGACAAGGAATGGGGCGTGAGTTCGACGCTTCAAAAGAGGGTGTTTCGTAGCAATCGCCAGTGTGGACGTCGCACACGCACTGAACGTTTTCCGGTTCTGTCTCTCGTGCGACGCGTGACGGTGAGGTCTGCTTACATGTATTGTGGTGGGAGTGGTCCGAGTGGAAGAGGAAAGAACGAGGGTGCCGCGCACGAACCAACCCCCGCCAGTTCGTTACCCTGTCTCGGCAGTCAATGCGCACCGTCACTCAATGCGCAACCCCAACGTAATCGCTCAGCCAGCAATATGAGGCTATAGAGCTCTACACAAAAGCTTTTATCGCGAGATTTTCTAGAGTTGGCTTCTCATAGAGCTATAGATGATTGCTAGCTAGTCAGATTATAGATATCTGCTTGGTGTTCTGATTATACGGCCACAGCGCGATGATGGCGTTGATGGCGCAGATGCCGCCGCATCAACGCGTACAGGTGCTGGCGTAGATTTCTTCCTCTTTGTAACTGTATAAGTAGCTTTTGAAGCTTTCTGACTTCCCTTTTTGGCAATTTTGAGACGTTTTTGAAGTTGTTGTTGAGTCTTGCGAGCCTGTTGACGGAGGCGTCGCTCAGCAGCTTGATCAGCTTTCTCCTTGGCGCGCGCATCTCTGGCTGCTGCCCGCTCAACGCGCTTCTCCTGCTGTAAACGAGCTTTAAGCTGTTTATTAGCTATATGGATCTCTTGCTGCTGAGCTTTTTGGAGTTGTAACTGTTGTTTTTTAGCCTCCTGCTGGCTGAGCGAGTTACGCGCCCTCTGTACGCGGGCAGGTGACCAGAAAACTGCTCCTCCATGCCACTCCTTAGGTTGCTCTAAGGGCAGAGTCTTGCCTTTTGTTTGACGCCGTTTCTGGTTTGCAAGAGCTTCTTGGAGACCCTTATTTTTATGCTCTAGGAGCTGCTTTTGTACAGAGATTGAGTGTATTGTCTGGCTCAGCTTACGCGACTCCTCAGTCGCGATATCCTTCACAGTGGAGCGTAACAGTCGCTCTATTTTACGCCAATCTGACGCGCTAAGTACTGAGGTAGAGCTCACTGGTGATTCTGGCTCTGGCAGAGTCTCTTTGTTAAACCTTTTGAGGATAGGCGTTGGATCTGGCGGCGAGATACCTGTACACTCAAAAGCTTTGGTAATCAACTGCGGCGTAACTGACGTCGTCCAGGCCTTCCAGAATAGCGTAAAGAAGTCTCTTTTGGCGATTGTTGACAGTCCTTGGCTCCTATACAGGTATCTGGAGAGCTTGTTAGAGTAGGCAGCTGAGAGAGACTTAAATACGCAGACGTCAAGAGGCTGCAGCGTATGAGTCGCATGAGGGGGAAATATCGCAAGGAGGATCTTATTCTGATTGCAGTAGTTGATAAAATCCATAGTAACGTGAGATCCATGCCTATTAAGGACTAGGAGTCGCCACTGCCGTCGAGCCTTCTCCTTTGTACAGCGATCAAACACCTGTTTAAGCTATTAAAGCCCTATCTTATTGTTTGACTATCCAGAGGTTGATGAGGTTATAAAGACTCTGTGAGAATTGACGTTGATTTCTTCAACCTAGCTTGATTGTAGAGTCGCGGCGTCAGATCGATAGATTAGCGCTGGATCAACAGTAGATCCGTCGGCGCATATACATGCGATGAGCGAGATCCACTCACGGCTGCCGTCCTGTATAGATTGCCTTACTTGGCGACTCTTATATAGAGGCCTATCGAAGATCCTTTTTGAGCTGCCAGTGATACTAAGGAGGAAGCCTTTCTCGTCCATATTGTACGTATGCTGAGGCTCTACACTATACTCTGTAATTTTCTTGTGTAGAAGCTCAAAGTAGAGCCTGTATTTTGCCTCTGAATTAGCCTTGTGGCGATTGCTGTCAAGCCCAGTCGTCTATTGTGAGATTAAGGAGTTGGGGTTGCGCCTAACAAAGCGATCAACCTAGGACATGCTGACGTCTCTTTTTGCCATGTAGGAAGCAAAATTTTGTATCATCTACCGTGTAGGAGGAAGGCCACGCTTAGTAAGGTAGGTGATATATTGTAGAAGCCCCTTTTCTTGTTGTGGATGGAGTAGACGACGTGTACCATTAGTGATAGTACGCGCCTGCGTGACGCGTTGGTGCCTGCGCGTCAACGTAGAGCGTACAACACCAAATTCTTTGGCGATTTTATTGTATGATAAAAATTCTCCTGGTCCTTGCGCTTCGATTGCTGCTATCGCGGCGTTAATTGGGTCCATATT
This sequence comes from Laburnicola sp. R22_1, assembly GCA_014281115.1. NCBI lineage: Eukaryota > Fungi > Ascomycota > Dothideomycetes > Pleosporales > Didymosphaeriaceae > Laburnicola > Laburnicola sp. R22_1. The sequence goes on from JACONQ010000015.1 coordinate 1,356,442, forward strand.
GGTGGAGTTGGGGCGCGTCAAAGTTGGGGCGCGTCATGTTGGGGTTGCGCATTGAGTGACGGTGCGCATTGACTGCCGAGACAGGGTATGGCACGCGTCGACGCGACTGCTCAGCTCTGCCCATGTTGCCACGATGCGCTTCAAGGCATCCATACAGAACATCACCACCTTCACGAGTAAGGAAGCGCTCGGGTGTTACGCATCCTAGCTGACCCCCACACAGAGCTCACGGCGTCGCTCAACTCGCTGGGTCCGCTCGCATGGGTCAAGCTCAGCGACGACCAAGTATGCTTCACCATCATACCGGAGCAGGGCACGCAGGTGTGGGCGTGAGTCGCCGCACCGCATGACATGAAGAAGCTGTTATTAACCTGGCGCAGTGTCCTCTCAATTGTAAGCCGCCGCCCTACTACACAATGACGGCAGCCTAACTCGGCCGAGGATACCATCTTCGAGACGTACACGGTCCAGTCGGCTGCCAGCAACGTCATCAATCTCGAGGTGCCACTCGGTCCACTCAATCGCGCTCTGAAATCCGCCCTGAATGCGACCTCAGCCCAGATCCGCCTCACGAAGAAGGACAATATACCCTTGCTCGCCCTGACCATCTTCACCACCTCGTCTTCGAATACGTACTCCGCGTTTCGTACGGGAGCCAACAATGGCGACGGATCCGATGCAGCGTTCGATGAATCGTTTGGCGGCAATCGGGAGACTATCATCACCCAGGAGGTGCCTGTTAGGGTACTGGCTCCTGATACAGTGTCGGGCCTCCACGAACCGCAGTGTCGGGAGCCAGACGTCCATATCATCCTGCCTCCGCTGATGCAGCTGAAGAGCATCAGTGACAGATTTACGAAGCTTGCTCTGGTAGGAGCTAAGGCAGGTCCCGCTACCACGGCGACGAGGACAAGGCTTGAGGTAGCTGCGAACATGCATGGCTGCCTCAAGATGAGCATCAAGACCGATGCAATGAACATATCCTCTGTATGGACCGATCTCAATAACCCAGCTTTGGACCCTAATCATGTGGCTGGAGGCGATATCGGCATATCAGAGCACCCTAGTACGCGTATGAAGCTGCTAGGCAGCGCTGATGGGCGCAGCGAGGAGGGATGGGCCTCGGTGAGGATTGACGGCAAAGATTGGGGAAAAGTTATGAGTGTGGGAAGGCTGGGTGGAAGAGTTATTGCATGTGAGTGTACATCTATGAGTGAAGTTTTCAGGTCTTTGGGCTATTACTAACCAAGCCAGGTTTCTGCCATGAACATGCACTAATTCTATACGTTTACCTACCGACCGATGGCGATGGAGATGAGTCGGTTCTGACGGTAGGTTTGTCGAACTACTACTCCGTAGCGCACTGCTGACCAGATCTCCAGTACTACATCAGTTCGTATAGCGCTTGAGCAATCCTCTCGACATAGCTACAACCGGACGTTTACGATTCATGACCTAGATACCAACTCACACGAGATACGAATAACCAAAAGCACTGCATTCTGAATTGATACTCTTCGTACTCACACCCAGCGTCATTTTGATCGCTCACGCTCAAACGTGAACACATGGCGGACTGTGCTTTTATCTCGGCTCCCTTTTCCGACAGTAGTACCTGATACACGGCTATGACGCTTGTCACCTCCATCATCACATGCGTTACGCACCGCGACATTGTACAAGTTTCTATCCAGTCCCTATACTTTTCAAACAAGATCGTTTGAAGAAAAAGAAAACTCGGCAATGCACGGCGACGCTCCCTCCTACGAGGCAATGTTGCTTCCGGTAAGCATAGGCATGGTTCGGCTTTTCCTTGCATTCAAGAACACAAGGGTCTCTGTCGATAGTGGGCGGACTGAAAGGGGCTTCGCTCAGCCCCCACCCCCAGAGCATTTGCGCAATCTTGCAGTGGGGTAACGGTCCAGCATGAGGCTCTGAACCTTGTTGCGACTCGATTTCCACAGCACTGCTCCAGGGCGCTTGACCGGTTTGCCTCCCGCATACAGAAGATTATACGCGTGCTGGCCTGTGACTCAAAAACGTGCGCGAAAAGGGCGCAACTGGTAGCACAAACTTGCTCAAAAACGGATGCGTGTTGCGAGCGCCAGCCTCCACCGCAAATACGTATACCTACCAACGGTCCGCCATCCCACCCCACTTTCTTTACTCCTTCCCGTTTCCGCGCCCTTCCAAGCGAGCCGGCCTCCCGTTTGTGAGCTCGTTTGCCTTGCGTTCGTCATACACGTGGCTCCCCGTTTCCACCCCCTGCCGCGCCGCCGCACTTGGTGCCAGTCACAACGTGGCCGCACGCACCACCTTGTCTGAGCCTCCATGAACGCACCCCAGTCTTTTGGAATGCCGTGGGTGACCGTGCGGTATTCACTGAATCAGCTTTTCGGGCTTGCGCCATCGTATCGTGACCCCTGTTAGGGCTGTCAGCTGCTGACAACCTCCTAGAAAGTTTCCAATTTAGGACTGTAGATGATAACGCATTCTGATTGGACATTGTAATTCGGAATATTCGGAATACTTGCCGCCTTCTTTACAGTAGATAGCCATGGAAGTGCACTGGTTGGTTGTAGCGAGTCCGGGTGACGGGCTATCCGTTCTATCACCTGCCAGGTGTCACCCTGCTATGACTATCTTAAATTTAGCCCCAACAGCAAAAGCCAATGAAGATAGGTGTGCTTTTCCCATGGAGACTTCGGCCTTTTGAACGAGCTCGTTTCGTATAATGCGCCTTGTTGGATCGAGCCAAGAAGAGCCCCGGCCATGTTATCATTCGTTGAGGTCAAATCAAGGATGGTAGTGGACGGGATACGGCGGGCAAACGCTCGTCAGATGGCTGCCTTCGCAGTGGATACCTACGCGTTCCCAGGACCATGGACAGCGGTCTCCGACGGATCCACGTCGCTGGGTATTTGGGTCGTAGGACGTCGTGGCGGCTGGCTGGCGTTTGCTGACTGTGTTGGGTATCCACAAGTGTTCACCACACCACCCACACAGTGCCACTCATCCTGTCCCACTGCGCTCATCTAACAATAAACTGTACTGTTGCACAAAGGTGGCGGTGGGAAGTTTCAGGATTACTGATTGTGCGTTATTTTGTGGTGTGGGTTTGCGAATGTCCTTGGCGGGAAGCGTCGCCCCTTGTAATCTTGCGGAGTGCGATGCTGGGTTTGGGGGCTGCTAAGGCGTACTTCTGTTGCTTGCTGATGGCCCAGGCAGCGAACTTTGAGTTCATCCGCGTAATTGGTTTGTAGGTGGGATGTGTACGTCAACTTGTGCAGTGCCTCGTGGTGTACGTACGTTTTTGGGCCTAACAGTGGCACAAGGAAGCACGGGAGCACGGGAGATGGGAGATGAAGATAAGCTCCTGACTGTGCACGTTATGTGTCTTCAACTGAAACACAAAGCGTATGTTACGACAAGCATGTGGCTGAGTCTGGGAGCGAGGGAGCGGCAGCGCTAACGGCGGACGGCTGGTGGCGAAGGGCGGATGGCGGCCGGCGCTTGTGGTGGTGGATGAGAAGATGGAGGCCTGAACGGGCGGGCTTATAGTCTTGGAGGCGAGGCGAGGCGAGGCTTAAAGCGTAGCGTGGAACGTGGCATGGTGGAAGAAGTGGTTCGGGACGGGCCGCTGGAGGGGAGTGAGGTAAGAACCGTGTCGTGATAATGTGAGGTTGAGGTGGGAGGATTGGGGTGGTGTTGGAGAGGATTTGTGGGGGCACTGCTAGGGAAGGGAATCCGGTTATGGGTTGTTTTGATGGTTGTCGTGTGTCTTTACGGTGCCTGTGAACTTTGTGTACTCTTTCTCGGATTGCAGATGTTGGTCCTAAGTGATGTACTTCTTTTGTAGATTGAATAGAAACTGGTATTGGTGTACTTGGTCGCTTTTCCGTACCAGATCTCTATATTTGGATAGTCTACTTTTTTGGCATACGATATTAAGTTATCATAGTATACGAATAGCGCCCAGTGAGTGAATGTGATCCTAGATCATTCTCGTTTTCAGTTTTTTCGACACAGTGATGCCAACTCTGCAAACACTACCTAGTTCGAACAAGCATAACCCTGCGAAAAGACGACTGACTGTCCACATGCTCACTTTCTTCTTTTCACCTAACATTATGCAGGCCATAAAATCAAAGCCTAGCTCCACTTGCCAACATGTCGAGGGATGCCTATCCACCAAAGTTGAGCCCTAGTCAGTCAACTCGCATGCTTCGTCTTTCGCCCAGCACCGTGTTACATGGCTTCCAAGGTTTCTTCGAATCATTGGTGCTACCCCGTATTCCTCGCATCAAGCATACTCAAAGGAGACACACATGCACAAGCCCAGACATGCCGAACGATGCACCTTCGCAAACCCTCAACAAGCACCATCCCAGGATTTCAAATCCGTCGAGCCGTCGTTCAGTCACCGCCCGAACTGCGCATCACATGTTCAACTGCACCTACCCCCAAAACCTCACAAATCCGCTCTCCAGCGCTGCTGATCACATCAACCCTACGAGAGCCTATAACACCCCATCACCAAATGCAAGGCTGACGGCTCAGACTCATCCGGTCAGACTCACAACCACCGATTATCCGACTACCGAGACTTACTCGGAAGCTCCGCGCGTTTGCGCATCATTGCTCCTCCAGGACATTTTTGCCGCATGCGATAGGATGCATGAGGCCAACCGGTCAGGCGGGTTCGTAATCCTCGTGATATTGAGTGCTGTATTTCTAATACTGCTAGTGTTATGGGCAAATACGAGTAGGAAGTGCATTGCTTCGACTCATGCGTCTTAATTTGAGTTCTACGGCGCGCTGAGTCAAACAAAGTCTGCCCAAGCAGCTTGCTCGCCTATCAAAAGCAAGCAGTGGACGAAAAAAGCCATGTGCAACATTACACAGCAGCGTCGGCTTTCCCGTTCCGTCTGCGCAGTTCGACGCCTTCGCGGAGGAGGGTGTAGTAGCCTGACGCCCACACGTTAACGCAAAAAGGAAGCATCCGCGAACGAACACCTGTTTGCCAACCACTCGATCAGCTGTGTCCCACGGTTCCCTATCCGGCTCTCCGATGAAGGTATACGAACTTCAGTCCGACTAAGTCCGTGAACCGCTAGCGAAACAAGAGCGCGCCCTTCCGGAGAAGCAGAAGAAAATGAGTGGGCGTGGAGATTGGGGAGTTTGCGGAAATAGAAGGGCGTTGCGTGGGGCTCGGGAGGTGGTGGTTGGCGTTGGGTGGCATCTGGAGCGAGAAAAGGTTCGCACAGCGGATGGCTTCGGGGTGAGTCATGTGCTGATAGGGATATGCGGCCGCAAGATTACATGCAGCGTCTTCTTGGATGCTGTCGTCAGTGCTATTGTGAAGCTTGGACTTGTGATAGGTACTTGTGTTGGAGGCGGGTTCATAATCTATTTGACCCCAAAATGGCCTTCTTCTGGACCAAGCTTCTCGTAATGCCAACAAATAGATCCCCTCACAGTTAGTTCCCTCTGATTACTACGCATTAAAAGCCCGCGAAGCTACCAATCACGACTTCACTATCATAGAATTCACCCGCCTAACCCTGTTGGGTATGGCTGAGGTGATGTAGGCTACCCTGATCTAACGCGTCTATCGCGTCTAAGATGCATCAGAGTCTATTTTTGGCCAGGTGTGTAGGGCAAGCTGAGATGGTAGTCATAATGCGTATGGGTGGGTGAACACGTTCCTGCAGCCGACAGTAGCCTTCTTGCCGCGACCCTTTTGTGTTAGGGTGCGGGCAAAGGTGCGGTGGAGGGTAGGGGCACTGAGTCTATGGGCGGCCGTCTCCGAAGATGTCCTCTGCCTGAGGCCCCGAGGCGCGTTTTCCAAAAGCGATCAGAGCAGGCATCAGGCTGTGTGGAGTGGTTTATTAGTTTCAAAACTTCGCTCGCGACACGTTGCTACCCGTAACCATTCGCACCAGCCTTGCTTTTCCCAAACATCGCGATATCGAATCGATAGACCATTGCGCCGGGTCCCCGCCCTTTACGAAAATGCGGAACTCGTTCGCACAACGCAGGGAAAGGCTCCCAAAGACAGATGCGCTCCAGGGCCCGCCGTGCTACTGCATTGCTTCCATGGGTTGTCCACTGTGTTGGGACGGGGAATTTGCATACGAGCCTCGTGGCATGTGGTTACGCAGACGAGGCTCAATCCCGACGGCGGGATCTACTACGCAATGCTCGTGGTCAGGAGTATGAGGTGAGCGGCAGGGTGCATTTCCACCATGTTCTATCCCAGCGAAAGGGTTGATGATGAGCGCCCCCGCCCTGTCCTGCTCGTGCGCGCACAAATGGAGAATTTCCAAGTCCAAGGTCCGTTCGTTCATCAAAGGAGTTCCGTTTCCGCCCTCTTTCGTGGCAGGGATGGAAAAGCTCGATATCCGAGGATTTATTGGATACGGTTGGTATGTGCCCGTGCGCTCAACACACGCATGGGTGGATATTGACACTTGATTTTCGGACACATAATCGTAACGTGAAGTCAATGATGGTGCGTTACCTTGCTCGCACCATGCTCGCATTATGAGTCCTCCATCTGCCTTGACACCGGTGAAGCTCAACTGCTGAAGCGCAGTTGACCGAAGGTCCATGCTCCGTTCAGCAGCTCTTGTCTTTTGTTCACCGTATGAAATGCTGCGCCGATACGGAGCCACATCGGGATGCTAGGTATCCGAGTCGTTGCAGCGGCCGCCTTCCCGCTCTAGGACAACGCTGGGAAACTGCGCACTGGCGAGCTAGACCGCCGTTGACAGCTGAGGGCTCCGTTAGAGTGTAGCTGGAGAAGCATCGTCTAGCACTCCACGCGATGCTACTGGCGCACCACTCCGCTCCTTCATGTCACAGTTCACCAGCGTTCAGGCACAGAGGTCCGGCAGCCGTTCCGTCGACCGACCAGCCGGCTTCGGCGAGGCTTCGTGTACGTGAGGTCGGCGACGGCTCCGCTCTGCCCTGTCTTCCACCAGGGCTGAAACTGCGACTCGACTATCGTGATTCGCCGACTTGTGACATGTCGCAGAATTGATCTTGTGTACCTGGCAGCCCACTGCAACCTCGCACCGGCCCAGTCCACTGAAATCGTCTGCACGTGTTGCGCAGCGCTTCCCTAATCCGTGTAACGCAGTCGGCTTCGCCCCAATCGCGATCTTGACAAATGCGTTGCACGGCGATAATTGGAATCTCCTTTTGAAGACGCTCCCAATACCGCACTCACTGGACACTGGTTCGTCGCCGTAGCGGGCGACGACGATCAACGGCACGCCCGTGGCCTTCCCGTGCCTAGCTCGCAGAGTCACAAAAGTCAGCAGGGAGACGCGAGAGAAGACGTAACGGGCGGGATGGCTGAAGGCCGCCCATTTCAGCGGTACTATTCGCGGGCCCTGCGGGTGCTGATGGGGTGTATCCTGGATGATGCGTTCAATTGCGTTGTATGACTGTACCTCGCGGGCGAATGAGAAGGGCCAGCGCGCTTGTGAATTCGTAAAGGAGACTCGGCCGGCAACCCGACACCCCACGCTTTTCGGCCCTCGATGGGACAAGAGAGACAAAGAAGCAGGCGTCGCGTATTAGTGTTGCTTGGAGAGTCGGGCCTCGTGTCTGCCTGTCCGCTGCCTCTTGCTCCCCTCCCCTTGTCCCCATGTAGAGAATGCGCTGCAGGCAAACTCTGCGCAAGACCGCCAGGTACAGTGCTCGCACACTGCAGCACACTGTCCCCATGCAGTAGTCATCTCAAGAGGGTCCGATCGCAAGCCATGGCTCTGCACCGTCAGCGCGAGAATGTACGTGCGTATTGCGGCTCCCACACCCCTGCGTGCGCCGCTGCACACTGCCACGCCCACATCCCAGCAGCCACGCTGCCCCCTCGCACCCAGGAATAGTCATTGCTCAGAGCCAGGACACAGTATTCACCAGCACTAACGGAGCTCTGCGCAACGGCAGCCAAGCCCCTGCCCCGAGCGCCGAACGGACAGGGGCAGGGTCGCTGATGTTAGATGCCTGAGCGTGGCTTGCCCACCGGCGAACGTATTGTGTGCTGGTTTCCCGCCAGTATAGTATTTGTGTATAAAGATGCCTGGCAGGGCACATGGGGTCCAAGCCAGCTCCAGTTTCAGTCACAAGCGTAATCCAGACGCCTCTTTTGCTACCTAATACGCAGTATTCCATCTTCTGCTTTTGTTTATAATCCTCCCTCCCGTAGTCAATCTTCCCAGTCATCACATCCATCTTCTTCGCGACTCTTCTACAGCACTCGATCTAGCTTACACAACTTGCTACCCAAGTCAACAAGCAACGACTCGTCTCACACCTTCGCCGTCGATATAAAAGCCGCCATTGCCACTGAGTCTTATCCGATTCCACACCAAGCCACCACCACATTTCGAACCATCACCTTAAAGAACATCACCGCATCAATGGGCCGTGGCGGATACAACTAAATTTTCTTCCATTGCAAATCCAAACCTTTGAGTCAAACACCTCAGAGGCCTCCCACAAGCCGATCCGACACACCCGTCTCCAGACCCGAAGGCACCCATTCAACCACAAACCAACCAGCAGAATCCTTACAATGGCCGGACGCGGTGGCTACAACTAAGCCTCCAGTGGCAACCCACTGCTCGCACCGATACTGCGAACCTTCAAACTCATTGCTCCGCCAAAAACACCACTCAACGATGTCATATTACCGGCACCGGCCTCCGCAGGCCGCGAAGACACTCCGCAAGAAACGCAACGAACGATGGCGCTAGCAGTGCCATCGCTCAATACATTTGCTTGCTTTCCCTAGGCTTCGGCCGTTCATTGTACATTCTGTTTCCTTTTTCTTATTCTCCACTTGTACTTGTATTGCCAGCATAGCATCGCGATTCGGCGTTTGATTTCTGCTCTTTGTCGATTTTCTCGGGAGCATTTGAGCGATGGAGTTTGGATACAACGGCACGGCTCGGTACGGCTACGGAAAACGGATAACGGGTCATGGATTATGGGCTACGATCGACGGTCGACGTAGGAAGGCATACGGTTGGCGTTTTATAGACGGAGGAATCTCGCTCTTCACTGAGCGCTGGCGGCTATCTGGGATTCTTCAGTTTTGGCGTTTTGTTTTTGAATTCTAGATTTTTTTTCTCCCCCAAGCTCATTTCTTCCGCGTTGTGCACAACTCTTCCTCATTTCCTAATCCATAATCGAGCCGGCTGTGCCGAAATCACATCTTAGCTCCATAGTGCATTCCATACCATGGTGGTTCTCCATACAAATCTACTGAGTGCAAATTTTTCGACATAGGTAGCGAATGTCGTCCAAAAGTCGTCGAAACGAGGTGTGCATCAGTCTGTAGATTATTTCCCGACGCAGAATCTAGTAAACAAGAAGACGTTAGCTTCAAGATACCCATATCGACTGATCGCCACCACGATGCATGCTGCAACAGCACGCGAGATGCGGGGCCGAGATTTCTGCAAGTACGGTGGGGACCTCGAAGAGACCTGATCAATCGCCTGCGCCACAACTATGCCCGCAGTGTTTCAAGCGAAACGCCCGCTACTATAACGGAAGTGGCTTGGACCCACGTGGGGTTGTGTGACTGGTAGTTGGGCATGCTCGGCTTCAACATACGACCTAAGACATTGCGGTCGCAGCCACAGGCAGAACCCAGTGACAGTACGTGTCGCAAGCTAGGTGTGGAGCAGTTGACAACAGGAGTGAACTTACTTTTCAAATACAACGCCCAAAACCTCTTCCACATCACCGCCTTCTCCGCGACCAGTAATCCTAGCTAGCGTTTCAGCAGCTAGACGAAGGGACTCGGCTGCGACGACGATGTCGATGGAATCTGCTTCCTCGTTGTTTAGTACGGTCGGGGAGGAGTGGTTCCGGGAAGGATCCTGCACAGCTTTCAGGAACGTGTCTAGATGAGAAAGACATTCCGATAGCAAGGCCCGCTGCCGTTCGCTCGCACCTAATGACTCTTGCCAAATCGACGGGTTGGGGTCCGATTCAGGAACAAGCGCAGCCGTCATATCCTTGAAGGTCTCCTGGAGACCTTGGAGGAAGGTCTGGATATGTCCAGGGTCTTTTCCAGAAGAGGTTTCGTATGTTGTTTGCCCTGCATCCCTACAGGAAACGCAGAAAATTCGTTCGAGAGGAACTCCCAAGCGAGCGTTCACTTTGGCTTTTTGGCTTTCCAGCGAATGCGAATCATCAAGCTGGTCGACTTTGTTGATCGCAACAACGACGTTGATGCCAAGTTCAACGCATTGCCTTGCAGTTTCTGTCACCTCGGGGTCCATTTCGACTGTGGCATCCTGAACGACGATCAGAACGTCGGATTGGAGCGCACGTTGCTTGGCCCGCTTGATGCCTTCCTGCTCGATGGCGCCCACTGTGTCCGCGCCCACGAGGCCTGCCTTTCTTAGCCCAGCCATGTCCCCGATTTTGACGAGCCAGCCGCCCAAATCCACGCCGACTTCAACAACATCTCGGGTCGTGCCCGCTTCTTGGGAAACTATAGCAGCCTCCCGACCGACAATTCGATTGAGCAGACTGCTCTTGCCAGCATTGGGCGCTCCAAGTAGCGCAACGCTGATGCCACTTCGCAAAAGCTCGCCACGGACCGCATTGGCGATATGAGCCTCCATCAGAGTGGATAAGATCCGAATTTGACTTGCTACAGATGCGCAAAGTGCTGCAGGAGACTCGTCAAAGTGCTGATCCTCGGAAAAGTCAATCAGCGCCTCCAGCTCGCCACGCGCTTGTAGTAGAAGCGTACGCCAATGCTCGTATCGCACAGCGAGTGCAGATGTGGTCGCTCGCACCGAGAGCATGCGTTGCTGCTCAGTTGTAGCAGACAGAGTCTCGCCCAACGACTCTATCTGCGGAAGGTCCATGCGGTTGTTCGCGAAAGCACGGCGGGTAAACTCGCCAGGCTCAGCGTATCTGATGCGACCAGCAGCCCCCTTTGCCCCGCCCAAAGAGTCCACGCATTGCGGTATGGCAGCCAGCACGGCGCGAACAATAGCAGGTCCACCATGAACGTGCAGCTCAAGCACATCGTCGCCAGTGACAGTATGGGGCGCCGGGAAGTACAGGACAAGAGCGCCAGAATCGAGCAAGGTCGATGCAGAAGGAGGCGAATTCGGGGTATACAGTTTTCGCAGGGTGGCGTGACGCGGCTTTGGAAAGGCCTTGGAGGGACAGAGGCCGTGGTAAATCTATCCAGCTGGTCAAAAAGGGCGCACATGGAAGGTCTCAGGCCTGTATACCTGGCTACATGCTGGGCCGGAGATGCGAATAACGGCGATGGCAGCTCTTCCGGACGCTGTCGATAGAGCGTATATAGTCGGCTCCTCTACAATGGGATGGAGAGAGTGGAAAGACGAGCATTGAGCCTGCCTCAAGGCGCTCCGTGTGGACTGCAGGAAACCATGATGGCGGCGGAAGCTACCCAGTCCAACTGGTCGAATCCCGCTGAGTTGCAATGTAATCAAAGTGCTATTCCTCAATTGATGAATGTTGCGCAATGATGAGATGGAAGCTCTCATCACGAGCGACTTGGCGATGGCATCGTGGTGTTGATGGGTGAGGAGCAGTGATTGCGACTTCCCCACCGCGCTTGGGCCCGCCCGCCGTTCGCACTAGCGGCGCCAAGATTTCAGCCCTCATCTTTTTTTTGGATATCGCCCGCCAGCCCAAACACTCCACTTCACTCCTCACGACTTCGTACGACCCCTCACGACCCCTCGCCGACGCCATGGCTTCTGACGATCTCGTGGTAAGTACTCCCTGCCATGTTTCTTCTGCAATTTTCGCATTCTGCGCCCGACGGTGTCCACGATGCGAGAGAGGTAGATGCAGATACCTGCAGCCAGAACAGGGCGCGATTGTGAGGTTTATGCTTTTCTAACAAGATATTAGTGGAGCGTTATCGGAACCGACTTCTGCTCTTTCAAGTTGAAAACCACCAAGGTAAGCATAGTACTCGTTCAACCATATGTTTTCGCTAACGATGGGCCTGCAGGATCAAGTCTTCTGCCGTAATGAAAACAATGTATCCGGCTTCTGCTCCCGGCAGTCTTGTCCGTTGGCCAATTCTCGGTATGCCACCATACGATCGGATCCGGCGACGGGCAATCTTTATCTCTACATCAAAGAGATAGAACGCGCCCACCAGCCGTCTAAGTGGTGGGAAAAAATAAAATTACCAAAGTCATACGCGGAAGCCCTTGCGCTCGTCGATTCGCATCTCCAGTACTTCCCCAAGTACCTTTTGCAGTGAGCTTTGCGCCCTTTGTGCCTAAACCAGAAAGGCTTTGGCTAATGGCTAGCAGCAAAAACAAACAGCGTTTGACGAGACTCACGCAAGTTAATCTACGCATCAGGAAGCTTGCAAAGGAGGAGGAGCGCCTGGGTGAGAAGCTGGTGCCGCGCTTGGCGCCAAAGGTGCGCCGAAGGGAAGAAGGTCGCGAGCGAAAAGCACTGGCAGCAGCGAAGGTGGAGAGAGCGATTGAAAGGGTTCTTATCGATCGCCTGAGATCTGGTGCATACGGCGATCGCCCGCTCAATGTAGAGCCGAACGTGTGGAAACGTGTAATGCGCGGCTTGGAGAAAGAGGGCGCTCAACGAGACGAGGATCTGGACGACGGTGTAGAGGAAGAAGACGAGGATGAGGGTGAAAAGGAGTACGAAATGGAGAACGGCGTGGCTGAAGTCGAATATGTCAGCGACCTCGAGGGCGAGTCAGATGATGATCTAGAGGATTTTGAAGACTGGGTTGGCGGACAGAGTTCCGACGACGAAGAGGACGACGATGAGGCGAGTGGAAGTGATGAGGAAGAGGACGAGTCGGGAGCGGAGGATACAGAGGCGCTCAAGAAAACTCTTGCGAACCTCAAGCGCAAGCGACCGGCAGGACCACCACCCAAGCCAAAGAAGAAGCCAGCCAAAGATGCGAAGGGCGCGCGGCGGGAGATCGAATACGAGATGGAGAGAGAGCCGACAGCGAGGGAGGTATTGCGCATATAGTAGATGTGTTGCTCACCCGTTCATGGCGTTCGATGGTGTTCAGTGTCTACAGTATACCATATGGTCTATTCAAACTACAGATATTTTTCTCTTCCATTTTTGGTATGGTATGCGTTCTTATTCACGCTTCCAATTCAGCATCCGCAATCTCAAAATTCATCATTGTGCAAGATGCTTGAGTGGCAGCGTGCTGACCGTTTGTACAAGCATTGTTCAGGAGTACATTTCCCGCCTTCTTTGATACAACCTACATTGTTACACTTCACGGCCACGCCAACATACATAAGCAGTGATTCCTTCCACCTCTTACTGCCATAATCAACTGCCCTCGCTAAAAACAAACGTACTTGCTTACCAAACGAGAAGATATGAACGCAATCGAAGAGGCACAACTCGCCCAGCAGGCCTGGGGAAGAAGTGTCCACTCGGATAACCGACCGACCTACACTGCCTCTCACGACAACAATGACGAAGAGAGCTACCCCTCAGCACCCAACACAGGCAAGCCCCTCCCGTCCATCCCCGTAGATAGCGACACCGACGACTCCGACTTCGGAGATTTCGAATTCGCAGCCCCACCCCTCTCGTCTCTTTCCGCTGATGATGATGAGCTCGACGACGAAGACTTTGGAGCTTTCGAGTCTGCATGCTCACCGCCTTCGCCTCCTTTGAATGAAATTCCATCCCACACTTCCTCTAATACCATCTGTCAGCCCATGTCCTTCGCTCCCGAGCCCACGGCGCTCTCTAGCCTGTTATTTTCGGCGTCAGACGCAGAATATGCCTACGCGCCTCTGCTGGACGGAGACACGGATACAGACTCGTCGATTCCATCCCGCCATGCTACTGCTTCGCAGCGTGTCTGGAGCTTGGGGAAGATGGCGCTGGGGAAGATTAGCTTGACGAGGGGAGATGTGGGGAAGGTTGCTAAGGGGGCGGTTGGGAAGTGGAAGATGGGGTTTGTGGAGCGGGAGCATGGGGAGCTTGCGAGGGTGGCTAAGGCGGCTGATGTGGTGGTGCGTGGGGAGCAGGAGGGTGGTGCGCTGTCGACAAATTTTTATTGTCCTGAGCCGGTAGGTGTGAGCGCGAGCGTTATAGTGGAGACGAAGGAGGATGGGATGGAGGGTGTGGATTGGATGGTGGAGGTGGAGAAGAATGTTTGTGGGGAGGAGACTGATCAATGCTGCAGGTTGGGAATATACTAACGTCCCCCACTGTTAGTAGAAAAACACTGTTTGTCGAGAAATAAGCGAGGTACCTATCTTCAAGCACTTCAATCTCAGTCCACACGTCTTAATACTGTGCTAGTACTCTTATGTTTTGTGCTCTAGCTATTTCTACACACTTTAAAGTCGTTTCGTCCAAAAATTACGCACACTTTACAGCGTTCTTGCCCATCTTGTAATAAGACTTATTTTATGCTATAAACAAGAAACCCTCGTTATAAGACTCATTATAAACTCTACCCAGTTTAGACTATATTAGTTACAGGGCTTAAGCATCAGAATACTATTGCGACAGCAGGAAGCCATCAGGAGTCCCGCAGCTTCTAATGCACGCGGATTCGTGCAAGATCGCCACCCTGGTCGGGTACTGTCAGCCGAAGCGACTTCCGAATCTGGCTAGTACAAAATCTGAATAAGCTGAACTCAACAGGGTACGTGTAATTTACATACGTCAGCAGATCAGCGAAGGCACGGCCGCTAGAAAGGCGCTTTACTAAATAGGTAATAGCGCTTTACGGAGGGGATTACATAAGGCTTAAAGAGTAGCGAAATTACAAGCTACGCTACATGTACCTTTACCTATCTATTCTCAATATATTTTAAATCATTCACAACCCCCTGGCAGGTGCGGGTTGGCCATCCTCCCTGCTAGCGGTGGCAACTCGAAGTACCATCTCACATAGGCTGCACCTTACACTAATTTCTAAGCAAACTGTGGTATTTTGGCTATGCTGTTTTTATGCTTCGTCCGCCCTGCCACTTTAGAGACTATCTATTTACCACGCCTATCTCGTGCTAGGTGTTATTCTGCTTACTAAGCTCTATCGCCTCTAACTGCCATGTTGCGAGAGCTTTGCGAGATGATACAGTAAAGGGATGTTGAGGACCTAAGGCAACTGTCCGCAGCCCGCAGCAGTCCTCTATTAGTAAGATTGCTTTATTTGTAAGTCCCTGACCCTTTAACGTAAACGCGAGATTGTTCATGCTGGTTAGCGTGGAAGGATGCTCCTCCCCAAGCACCCTCTTTCTCGTCTCCATCACTTGCACCTCCAGCTCTTCGGCCTCCTTCCACCGGCCTTGATTCCTGTACGTCGACGCCAGGTTGGCCATGCTGGTCAGCGTGTCTGGATGCTCCTCCCCAAGCACCCTCTTTCTCGTCTCCATCACTTGCACGTCCAGCTCTTCGGCCTCCTTCCACCGGCCTTGATTCCAAAACGTCGACGCCAGGTTGGCCATGCTGG
Source organism: Laburnicola sp. R22_1 (assembly GCA_014281115.1). Lineage (NCBI taxonomy): Eukaryota > Fungi > Ascomycota > Dothideomycetes > Pleosporales > Didymosphaeriaceae > Laburnicola > Laburnicola sp. R22_1. Next base: position 1,371,947 of record JACONQ010000015.1, read on the forward strand.
TCAGCGTGTCTGGATGCTCCTCCCTAAGCACCCTCTTTCTCGTCTCCATCACTTGCACGTCCAGCTCTTCGGCCTCCTTCCACTGGCCTTGATTCCAAAACGTCGACGCCAGGTTGGCCATGCTGGTCAGCGTGGAAGGATGCTCCTCCCCAAGCACCCTCGAGCTCGTCTTCATCACTTGCACGTCCAGCTCTTCGGCCTCCTTCCACCGGCCTTGATTCCTGTACGTCGACGCCAGGTTGGCCATGCTGGTCAGCGTGTCTGGATGCTCCTCCCTAAGCACCCTCTTTCTCGTCTCCATCACTTGCACGTCCAGCTCTTCGGCCTCCTTCCACCGGCCTTGATTCCTGTACGTCGACGCCAGGTTGGCCATGCTGGTCAGCGTGGAAGGATGCTCCTCCCCAAGCACCCTCGAGCTCGTCTTCATCACTTGCACCTCCAGCTCTTCGGCCTCCTTCCACCGGCCTTGATTCGTGTACGTCGACGCCAGGTTGGCCATGCTGGTCAGCGTGTCTGGATGCTCCTCCCCAAGCACCCTCTTTCTCGTCTCCATCACTTGCACCTCCAGCTCTTCGGCCTCCTTCCACCGGCCTTGATTCCTGTACGTCGACGCCAGGTTGGCCATGCTGGTCAGCGTGTCTGGATGCTCCTCCCCAAGCACCCTCTTTCTCGTCTCCATCACTTGCACGTCCAGCTCTTCGGCCTCCTTCCACCGGCCTTGATTCCAAAACGTCGACGCCAGGTTGGCCATGCTGGTCAGCGTGTCTGGATGCTCCTCCCCAAGCACCCTCTTTCTCGTCTCCATCACTTGCACCTCCAGCTCTTCGGCCTCCTTCCACCGGCCTTGATTCCTGTACGTCGACGCCAGGTTGGCCATGCTGGTCAGCGTGTCTGGATGCTCCTCCCCAAGCACCCTCTTTCTCGTCTCCATCACTTGCACGTCCAGCTCTTCGGCCTCCTTCCACCAGCCTTGATTCCAAAACGTCGACGCCAGGTTAGCCATGCTGGTCAGCGTGTCTGGATGCTCCTCCCTAAGCACCCTCTTTCTCGTCTCCATCACTTGCACGTCCAGCTCTTCGGCCTCCTTCCACCGGCCTTGATTCCAAAACGTCGACGCCAGGTTGGCCATGCTGGTCAGCGTGTCTGGATGCTCCTCCCCAAGCACCCTCTTTCTCGTCTCCATCACTTGCACGTCCAGCTCTTCGGCCTCCTTCCACCGGCCTTGATTCCTGTACGTCGACGCCAGGTTGGCCATGCTGGTCAGCGTGGAAGGATGCTCCTCCCCAAGCACCCTCTTGCTCGTCTCCATCACTTGCACGTCCAGCTCTTCGGCCTCCTTCCACCGGCCTTGATTCCTGTACGTCGACGCCAGGTTGGCCATGCTGGTCAGCGTGTCTGGATGCTCCTCCCCAAGCACCCTCGAGCTCGTCTTCATCACTTGCACAAACAGCTCTTCGGCCTCGTCATATCGTCCGTCAGTGAGCAATGCCATAGCGCATTTCCATGCTAGGTCTATCCTATCTCCCTTCTCTTCTTTAGGAACATCGTGAGATAGAGCATACCTAGCATGGGGAATTAATCGTCTCCATTTGCTTTGATTTCCGTGATTATTGTCTGGGAACATTCTAAGTAGTCGTGCAATAGCGTGTTGACTCCATTGCTCTAGCCTCTCGTGCTTTTGGAGCCATCCCCGTAGAGCACTATGTACTAGCTGGTGAACATCGAGCGCAGACTCGGCAGGTCGCCTAGTAACAAGCCCGTAGCTGTTGAGGATTTGTATCGCAGCTTCCCTTTTACGAGGCGATAATGCTTCTAGAAGATCGAGCGGGATGTCTTTTCGGTCTACCGAGGCCGCAAGAAACAGATATTCTGCTGCTAGTGGATCACTACCGCGGATCTGGTCCATTGAGATGAGAAGTGTGGTGGCTACAGGACCTGTTGTGTCATATTCTTGTAGCCTGCCCTCTAATGGTACACGGCTACGCTCGCGAGCTTCCCCCTTTTGCTTCAGCAATTGTGATCGGTAGTGTTCTAGCGTAGTGTTTCTGGTGTTGATGTACGCTGCTGCTTGGACAATTGCTAGGGGAAGATGCGATAACTCTTGCAGCAAAAGCCTCGCCTCCTGTTGCTCACTTTCTGAAACTGGAGTCTTCAAATAGTTCTGCAACGTCCTTCTTGCTACATCGGGCGTCATTTCCCTAAGCTGCACAACCTTCTGTAGTTCTAGCCTCTCAGTTATCTTGCTGTTGGTAGTCGTGAAGATGATCGAACAGAGTTCGGACTGTGGCAGGTAGTCGATCAAGTTGGCGGCCCCTGGTGCTGTGGGCATCCCGCTGGACCCCAGGTCTATGCGATCCACGTTGTCGAAAATGAGCAACCACTGCCTTGACCCCTTTCTGCTTTGATGAAGTTTGACCAGCTGCCTGATATCCGCCTTCTCATCTGCCCAGCCAGGAATGTCAAGCTTTTGCGCAATGCTCGCATATGACTGATAGAGGCTGTCTGCGTTGCTTGCATCAATCCAGAAGACCGAGCAGCTCTTATTCTTCCGTCTTGTCTGGTATGCAAGCTCGAGCGCTAGCTGTGATTTGCCTGTCCCCGGTGGTCCGGTTATTGCCATCCTTGTGGTTTCCTTGCCCGTGAAGAGCGTTGCTTCTAGTTCGGCAAGCTGTGACTCCCGGCCAACAAAATGGTCGTTCTGGGAAAACGGGATGATAGCCGGAGCTGAACCGGCTGCTTCCACTTCAATTTGGAGTCTTCTCCACGCCTGCTCCTTTCCCTCGCCATAGGAAGTAGACATAAAGACGTCGAGAAGTCCAAGAAGACAGTATACCCCGTCTTCCTCTTCAGTTGTCCGGCGATGTTTGGCCCATTCCATTCGCTTGGGTATAGTAAATCCGTCCAATGGGCAGTTCCGCAAGGCCTGGACTGGAATGCCAGTAATGTCGTGTAGTAGCTGCTCGAGGGATTGTTTATCGCCTATCCGCCGTCCTTCGAAAGAAAAGAACTCGACTGATGCTGGAGCAATAAGCTCTTGAAGCGTCCAGCCCCTAGTGAACCATTCGCTCGCCCGAAAGGATGCCTCCCACGCACGTTCTTCGCGCATGTCAGCTGCAGTGGGTGCTGAAACATCTGGTAGGAAAACATAGCATCTTGCTGCATCTCTGTACCAACGAAACATCGAGTTGATTGCTCTCGAGAGCTCACGAAGGTTCCATTTATCAATGCAACACGTGTCGATCCAGAAGTACTGAAGCTGGTCCTTGGCCGCCTGTTCCGCACAGAACTCGATCTTTCGATAACCCTTCTTCTCTTTGTAGGTGTTGCCTCCGATATCTTCGAAGAGAATCTCAGAATCTCCCCATCTGTGTGAAAGGATAGCATAGCGTGGAATAGTCTTCCCGCTGAAGTCGGTCAAGACGAGTCTCTTGGAATGATTGAAGTGAAGAAGCCGCATCGTTACCACATCGTTTCTCAGTCGAGGAAGCAGAAAATACAGACAATCCAGGGCAAGGCGCTGTTAGGAACTGGCTAAGATGGGTGGATATGGATTGTGGGAGAAAGCGCGGTCGGTGGAATATAATGGCCGAGTATGGGTTGCGAGGGCGGCCTCCCAAGGCTGTGCACAGGGGGCGCTCGACGTGCTCAGCCGCGCCCGGCTGACTTGCACAGGCGAGCGCTCTTGTCTCGTGTTCGCCCGCAAACATGCGCAAGCAATTCAACAAATTTTATCTGCTTGCTAATTTAACTTAATCAATGCGGCATTGAGGAAATAAGCCTTGCAGGCTTAGCATCCTACCGGCTGGGTGGAGTGATATCGATAAGAGGCGAGCCCGTCCTGCTGCGCGCCTCAGGTCCGCAACCTCCAGCCACAACTGGGAGCCTGAGCCTGAGCAAGTCAGCCGGGCGGGGCTGAGCCCACCGAGCGCCTCTAGTACACAGCCTCGAGATGCCGCCTTCACAGCCTATCTTCAGCAATCATTTTCACTATTTTTGGTGGTTTTACTTATAAGTGTACCCTCCTGCCTTTGGAATACGCGCCTATACCTGCCCGCCGCACCCAGCTTGTGTACGCACCGATGATCCGAAATGTCTGGTGTTGAAGCCATTACCGCCACCCAGCTGATCGACGCTTGCATCGGCATCGCTAATACGATCATCGACATTGGGCGTGCCGTCCACGACGCTCAAGGATTACCACCAAAGCTTCGAGAGCTGCTCGAGAAGCTACCAGCGATCCAAGAACTGTTGGAGAGTGCGCAGGAGAGCTGCGAGGAAGGGAGGATCACGGAGGATGCCAGCAAGAGCGCACAGCCGATCTTGAAACAATGCGCGGAGGCTTTAGCTGAACTGAGGGACATATTCAGGAAAGCCTGCCCAAGGGATGGGGAGAATCGTACCAAGCGCATCTGGAGAGGCGCAAAGACTGTCTTCTTCGGCCGAGACAGCCAGGTACAGAAGCTTCTCGTGACTATTCAAGACGACTTGAGACTGTTGGAGCAGAAGGAGATCTATGTTATTGGCGACAAGCTGGACGCGCTGCAGCAAGTTACGCAAGGACTAGCGGATAATGTGGACGGCAAGTATACACACACTGGAGCGGGCAACATTATTGCCAATGAAGGCGGCAGTCCTACGAATTATGTAGTTGGTGGAAGCAACAACCGGCAGATCAACAATCCTGGGGTATACAATGAGGGCCCTTCAAGTACGTAGTTATCGTTCTCACGTAGTCATACCAACTTCTCAATCGAGGCAGTTTCTTTTCATTAGCATCCGTTCAGTGCGTGCCTAAGTGCTCTTTGGCAAATCCGTACTGACCACGCTGGTGTTAGCACATAATTTCACTTATCTACCACCAGGTAAACTCGTCCTTGAATGCTATTATAATGGGTGTGCTTGTTTACTGGCCGCTCCAGGCAAGTCGCCGCGCTCCTGGCCATAGCTAATACCATCTCTAGCTAGACCAGAGACCCCGCCGGTCCCTTCCTGCGCCATCCCCTTCCGCCGCGACCCGGACTTCGTCGACTGCGGAACGCTGCTCGATCAGATACGCGAGAAATGCGCTGCGCCGGCATCGCGGATAGCGCTGGTGGGCCTGGGCGGCGTGGGGTGAGCCAGGAGAACCCAAGGCCAGTGCACGTCGCTAACGCAGACACAGAAAGTCGCAGCTCGCCATCGAACACTGCTACCAAACCGCGGATGAATATGCAGAGACGTGGGTATTCTGGGTGCATGCCAGCAACGCGGACCGCATCGAACAAGGCTACCGAGATATCGCAGACCAGGTCAGGCTGGCTGGCCGGAACGATCCGCACGCAGACGTTTTCAAGCTGGTTCATAATTGGTTGCGTAACGAGAAGAACGGCAGGTGGTTGCTGGTCCTCGATAATGCCGACAACGCTGCTGCCCTTACTCTGCCAGCAAGCAGTGACTTGAAGACGCAGGCGAGCAGCGGAGATGGCTCTCGTCCACGGTTCCTCTCGTCGTATCTGCCCCAGAGCAAGAACGGCTCGATGCTGGTGACCAGTCGGACGAGGAGCGTAGCTTTGCAGCTGGTGGAGCAGAGCGATATTCTTTCTATTGAGCCCATGGACGACACGAGCGGCCAAGAGCTTCTGCGAAAGAAGCTGGGGGCGGAGGTGGACGAGGACCGCATTGCCGAGCTAGCAAGGACCCTCGAGTTCATGCCACTCGCTCTCGTGCAGGCGGCCGCGTACATCCGACAACGAGCACCTCGGTGCTCGGTGCAGCAATACTTAGAGGAGTACCACAAGAGCGACAAGAAACGGACAGGCCTGCTTGAATACGACGGAGGCCGCCTTCGGAGAGACGAAGAAGCAAAGAACTCTATTCTTATCACGTGGCAAATCTCGTTCGACCACATCCTCCAAGCAAGGCAGTCAGCAGCAGACCTGCTGTCGTTGATGAGCTTCTTTGACTAGCAAGGGATTCCTGAGGCGCTTCTTCGCAGCCAAGAGAGGATGGAGAACAGACACGGGGGTGTGGAAGCTGCGTGTAGAGACAGCGAAGACAGCGACAGCAACGATAACGAATCAGAAGCAAGCGTTGACGACGGGTTTGAAGAGGACATTGTCACGCTAAGAAACTACTTGTTTATTGAGGTTACTACTAATGCTGGCACGTTCGACATGCATGGCCTTGTGCAGCTAGCCACGCGGAAGTGGTTGGAAGGCCAGGGCCAACTGGAAACATGGAAGCAGCAGTACATCAACCATCTTTGCGCAGCATTTCCAACAGGGGAGCACGAGAACTGGATTCAGTGTCAGGCGCTCTTTCCGCACGCCAAGTCGGCATTGTTGCAGCCGCCTAAGTCCGAGGAATCTCTGCAAAAGTGGGCTCTATTGTTATATAATGCAGCGTGGTATGCGTGGCAGAAAGGAAACATAGGTGATGCAGAGAAACTATCAGTAAAGTCAATGAAGGTTATGGAAAAGCTTCTCGGGGAAGAGGATACAGACACGTTAAGCAGTATGGCAATGGCAGGGTTAGCAGCAAATCTTGCAGGCCAATGGAAGAAGGCCGAAGAGCTGGACGTGCAAGTGATGGAGACGAGAAAGAGGGTGCTTGGGGAGGAGCATCCAGACACGCTGACCAGCATGGCCAACCTGGCGTCGACGTACAGGAATCAAGGCCGGTGGAAGGAGGCCGAAGAGCTGGAGGTGCAAGTGATGGAGACAAGAAAGAGGGTGCTTGGGGAGGAGCATCCTTCCACGCTGACCAGCATGGCCAACCTGGCGTCGACGTACACGAATCAAGGCCGGTGGAAGGAGGCCGAAGAGCTGGAGGTGCAAGTGATGAAGACGAGCTCGAGGGTGCTTGGGGAGGAGCATCCAGACACGCTGACCAGCATGGCCAACCTGGCGTCGACGTACAGGAATTAAGGCCGGTGGAAGGAGGCCGAAGAGCTGGAGGTGCAAGTGATAGAGACGAGCTCGAGGGTGCTTGGGGAGGAGCATCCAGACACGCTGACCAGCATGGCCAACCTGGCGTCGACGTACAGGAATCAAGGCCGGTGGAAGGAGGCCGAAGAGCTGGAGGTGCAAGTGATGGAGACGAGAAAGAGGGTGCTTGGGGAGGAGCATCCTTCCACGCTGACCAGCATGAACAATCTCGCGTTTACGTTAAAGGGTCAGGGACTTACAAATAAAGCAATCTTACTAATAGAGGACTGCTGCGGGCTGCGGACAGTTGCCTTAGGTCCTCAACATCCCTTTACTGTATCATCTCGCAAAGCTCTCGCAACATGGCAGTTAGAGGCGATAGAGCTTAGTAAGCAGAATAACACCTAGCACGAGATAGGCGTAGTAAACAGATGGTCTCTAAAGTGGCAGGGCGGACGAAGCATAAAAACAGCATAGCCAAAATACCACAGTTCGCTTAGAAATTAGTGTAAGGTGCAGCCTATGTGAGATAGTACTTCGAGTTGCCACCGCTAGCAGGGAGGATGGCCAACCCGCACCTGCCAGGGGGTTGTGAATGATTCAAAATATATAAAGAATAGATAGGTAGAGGTACATGTGGCGCAGCTTATGATTTCGCCACTCTTCAAGCCTTATGTAATCCCCTCCGCAAAGCGCTATTACCTATTTAGTAAAGCGCCTTTCTAGCGGCCGTCTGATCAACAAACAAGATAATTAACAGGCCCGATTTATCAGGTTCAAATTAAGTCTATAAAGTAGCTCTAGCTCCTAATATATCTTCGCTACCGGAACCCTCCATGACACCTCCATAATGTTCGCTGGCTCGGTTTCTATTGGTGCCACCGCATTGCTCTTCGGCACTGATGGGCCCACCTCTTCCTCTTCTGTTCCAGGGGTCTTGTGCTTACGACCTCGTTTTCCCTTAGCTGCAGCGGCTTGATCTTTCGCCTCACGCTTTGCTTGCGCCTCCTCTAGATCTTGATAGCTTATTACCTTCGCCTTCCCTAGGACTACTGATCTTGTTGATCGACGAGCTTTGGCGTTATTTACCTGGAATAGGAAGCGGTTTTGATCCTGTAGGAGTGTACACTTAGCAAAGGATATTTTAGCTGCGGTCACGATCTTCCGTACGCGTTTCTGCAGGCGCTGCTTGCTCATCTTATCAAGTGTATGTCTTTCTCTATCAGGTTCTGCAGCGATGCAAGAGCTTCTGTTGTCTTTGGTGTCACTGGAGTTATTAGAGTCTGCAGTACCTTGTCTCGCAGAGCAGATACCGGCTGCCCTTGAGAGCCGTCCGGAACGGTGAGCTTGGGTGGGGGCTTCTGAATTCCTCGGAGCACCCTTTCTGGATTTAATGGGAACAAACCGGTTGCAGCCTATCTAGCTAAGATATTCCTCTTTGTGAATGCCTTGTCTTGTGCAGATTTATATAAAAAAGTAAAGTGTTCTTTGCCAATCTAATCCATACCTCCTTGATTAAGTTGTTCGACCTTGTCACGATAGGCTGTCTTTAAGGGTGCGAAGACTCCAACGTCACAGGGCTGAAGTTTGTGGGAGGTGTGAGATGGTAGACGACATAGGATAATGTTGTTCTTAAGGCAGAACTCCAGGATCTCTACTGTTTCATGCGTTCCAAAGCCGTCGTTAATAAGGACGCGTGGCTTGCCGTTAGCTACTTCTTTGGTCTGGGGATCGAAAACGCGCTTAAGCCACTCCAAGTTAATCTTGGAGTCGTTGTACCCATTCTCAGAATGTCCGAAATGCCACCCAGGGGTTGGGTACGTAGTCCAATTGCTTCTATGGGTCGAAGCTGGCCAGATAATGAGCGGTAGCAGCGACCTACCGTCCGCACTAACACATTCGACGGAAGACACTATTTGGCGCTTGACACCAGCGCCCCTATAGTCTCGGATATTGTCCTTACCTACAAGAACTTTGACGGAGCCGAGCATACTAAGCATAACCCCAGTCTCATCCATATTGTAGAGGTTTTCTGGCAAAATGCTAGGGTCTTCCAGTACTTTGCTAATCACTTCGAACCACTCCGTAACCTTATCATATATGTGACTATTGTGTCGCTTCCAATCCATAGCTTTCACCCGCCTCGCTCTCAATTCTACATGGCGTTTCTCAAACGCCCGGGGCCAATTAGGGCCTGGAGGCTTAAGCGGTCTGTTCGTGGATCAACAGAGGGCGATTCGGAATGCTAGCGAACGCATGTACTTAATTCGCACAGGGTGCCCAAGACTAGACATTAGTAACACAAACTTTACGAGTGCTCTTTCTTCTTTGGGGGTGAGATACTGCCGGCTCTGAGCCAGGTCCTCTTTTGAGCGTCGTCCGTGCTTGCGATGGCACAATGTGGAGATGGGCACGTTGCCCCTTTCTGATAGGACAGCATATGTTCTAGGCACATCTGGAGGGAGAGGCTGCAACAACACCTGGGTGGCTCGATCCATGTCTGTGTGGTGGTGGTGGGAAGGGGCACTGCAGGAGGGCAGTTTGCGTGCTTGCCGGCACGACACCTGGCCACAAAGCCTCTAAAAATAGCTATTATGTGACTGTTCATAGGCGCTTCTAGAAGAGTTAAGGCTTTGAGTATCGTAAAATACATTACAGCAGAGTAATCTTGCTAGCTTTCTTTACAGCAGCTCGCTTAAACGCACGCTAAGAGACCCAGTAGATCAACCACTACGGATAAATTCGGAATCCATGTTTGCATGTGCTAAATGCTACGATAGGCTCGATACATGTTCCCATTGAGGATAAGTATCGTCCAAAGCCTCCGAGGAGTCGTAAAACATTGGTGGCGACAGCTATGCAGGGGTCAGAAGCCGAGATGGTTTCAGAGACTGCAAACAGAATCATCAACAGCATACTCAAAGCCATCGTAATTTTCGCTTTACAGACTAGCTATAGGGAGAGAAGTAGCTGAAAAAGGCCCCTAGTTAACCATAAAACTATACAGTCATGATACAAAAATTTATGATGTTCGGAAGCTCGGTTCATTTCGGCGTGGGGTGTTTTTCGACCAACAGTGATGGACGTGTATCTCTCTCTTCAGAATGGTTTCAAATTTCACATTGTCATCAACATTGCTGCTGAGTAATAAGTGCCTAGTGGATATTACGTTTGTAAATTGTGACAGTTGTCGCGTGTATATTTGTTACGGCTACCGTGTGTTGGGTACTAGGTTATAGTATCTCTTGTGTAATGTAATCCCTTTTTGTGTCTTGTGAGACTCGAAGTAGGTTGGGAATCTCCCACGACGAAGTTCAAAATGAACCATCGCATTATAATCATATAGGGACGAGTTGTCCCAAATAACCCCTGTAGCTTATTTCTTTTTCATCGCAGCCCACCACGCTCTCCCTACCCCTCCCTATGTTCAATCTCGTCCTTCTTCTCACGTCCGCTCCCCAAGCCCCCACCCCCCACCTCCGCCCGCACAACACTACTCCTCCTCCTCTCCGCAACCATCTGCCCCTCCTCCGTCTCCTCATAACTAATCAACAACCCACCCTTCTTATCATACCGATGCGGCATCTGCTTGGCGACCCTCACACAATCAAACGGACTAGTCGTCTTGTGGAAGACTTCATCCATCTCCTCGAGCGAGCGGTAGGCTGTCTCTGGAAAGAAAAAGTACACGCAGGGCACCATGAACGCGTTTATGACGGCGAAGACGATGTAGGTTTGATACCCGATGTTGGCGAAGGCGACGGGGGTTACCATTACGACCATGAAGTTGAAGACCCAGTTTGCGGTGGTGGAGATTGCGTTTGCGGGTGCGCGGATGTTGAGCGGGGTGATTTCGGCGGGGTAGAGCCTAGTGTGGGTGTTAGACGATGTCGAAGTAGTGTGAATGGGAAGAGGGTGAAAGGCTTACCAGGTCATTCCAAGCCAGCCGATGGCGAAGAAACTGTTGAATACAAAGAGGAAGACCGCCTGTGAAATGTTAGTTGGGCGAACATCCTTCAGAGAGTGATGCATACTGCCGCGATACCCATGCTGTCAGAAGCTCTGCTCGTAGTACCTGCCAGCACACACATACTTGCCGACATGCCGACCGCTCCAAAGATCATGAGACTTCGTCGCCCAAATTTCTCGATTGTGAAAATGGCGATCCAGGAAGCCATCCAATATTCCGTGCCGTTGCAAGCAGCCAACAACCGGCTCAGGAACGCCGACAGGCCGATGTTTTGCTCGAATATGACAGGCGCATAGTACGTTATCACGTTGATACCTGAGATCTACTAGATGTTAGAGGCATACAGAGTGGCTCATACAGATAAGCATACCTGCTGGAACATCTGATTGACATAGGCCAAAGCCGTGCGATGAAAATTGCGATTTTTGTTCATCTTAAAACAGTCTCGGAAGCCACCTCTCTGCATCTTGAACACTGTATCCTTGACCGCCTGGAACTCACTCTGTATCTTCTTGTCCTCAGGTGGAAGATCACTCAGGGCACAAAGCACTTCTAGCGCTTCGTCTTCTCGGCCTTTAAGGATAAGCCATCGAGGTGATTCAGGCAGGCCGGGAATCAAAGCTAGAATAAATAGGGCTAGAACGATCTGGAAGGCGATGGGAAATCTCCAGGAAATGGTACTGGGCTCCAAAAAGGAGAAGCCAAGATCGATCCAGTAGCTTAACATGACACCGAAAACGATTAGTGAGCCCTAGGAGCGAATTAGTAGTTTGTGAGGGTTTAGTGCCGCTCATGGCGTACCTCGATCATGACCATCTGTCCACGGCGATGAGGCTTCGATGTCTCGCTTTGCCATGTCGGTACACTTGGAGCTCGTTAACTTCATATTAAAGCAGTGCTGGGGTTAACCAACGTAGAAGTGTTCATCCCGTTACCAAAACCCGTTATCCAGCGCCCCACAATCAACTGTGGCAGACCGAATGCAGCACTTTGCAGCACAGCGCCAACAACCATGATGGCACTGCCTAGAAAAATCGTGCGTTTGCGACCGAGCAGGTTACCAAGCCATATGGTCGCGACAGCGCCAAAGAAGCAACCGAGCGTGTAAGCGCCGACCGTAATGCCTTGTATTGTAGATGTATGGCTGGCAGTAGTTCCTGCTGGAGGGTTGGCGGTATCGATTTCGGGAACTGGGTTGGGGTTTCTATTAGCTTATACAAATGTACACCTGTGGGATACTCACAATGGTGAACAAATGACCCTAGAGTCAGCAAGCCGCCCATAACACCTTGGTCTGCTAGGTGTTAGCATTGCTACCACCTGATGAAGACACCTGCTCACCATATCCGAACAGCGCGAAATCGGTGCCTGCTATAACTGCAATTGCGATGTTGAGCTGGACGCCCGTAAGGCTGTAGAATTTCTCCATCTTGCCCCTCACAACCTCCGATGAGTCACCCACCACTCGAAGATATTATAAACAGAGGGAGCGCTATTTGGCAGTATTGAATTAGCAGTCAGCCCAGCCGAGAAGATTGCAACGCCTACAACTTAACAGCTTAAAAGTGAACCTTTTCGCACGCATGTATATGATTGTGCACGGTCGCAACAAGCAACCCAGCTACCGGAAGACAACAACACCGACGATTGTAGCCTCTGCAACGGCGTCGGACAATGATGTGGGACGCATGAGTCGTTATGCGGGGAATGGTCGACATGACCCATGGGGTTACAATCCATGTTCCCCGTACCCGGCGCAGTATCTGACAAGAACTAATCAAGAGCTGCTCTTTCGCTCCCCAGAACACACATCGGCTTGCTCGATTAGAACATTCCGATAGCACCCAAAGCACGCATGGGATACACTACCCAGATGAGGCTCGAACATCTCAGGGCGCGCACGCTAACGATAGATGAGGTGTCCGAGATGGCGCCGCACATGACGCAACCCGGCTAAAAGCTCCGATGCGGAACATGGATGCTTGAATTAGACATGTGCCCTCAAAAGGGTCGTCTTTGTTTTCCAAGACAAGTTTAATATCTGCATTGACCGAAGGAGTGTTGGGAAAATGTTGGGAAAGGCGTATGTGAAGCTTTGAAGTGTACAACAACGAACCAATAGACTGATGGCGTGGGGAAAAGTGGATAGCAATGCTACCTTGGCTAGATGCTTAAGACAAGTTGGGTAAGTCTTGAGTGGACCACATTGGCGTGAACAGTGACTACCGTCGGAAGGCGATTTCTGTTTGTATTGCTTGCATCTTTGCGAACTAGTGATTGAATGCGCTAACCTTGGAAAAGCACGTTATCGTAAGTAAACCATAATAGCGGTACGTTTGGGTTGACATGAACGCTGCAAGTCTCGTCTTTGCATCCATTTCAGAAGAATCCTATGTCGGAGTGGCCCATAGGATTGCCGAAATCGTCTAATAACGGTTGAAGCTCGCCGCCCGCCAGGGGCTCTGGGAACGAGGCCACAGACCGTGGGTCCAAGGGATCTTGGTCGAAGCTACCGTGGTATTTTGTAGACTGCTGTGGCACATCCGTTGCCCATTCGCGTTTGCACAGACCAGACCCTGCTGTGTGATTTGTATGTCCGCGTGGTGACAGATGCTGTGGCCTAATAACAAAAGGTTCTTGGGGCGATTGCGGGTTGATGGGAAGGGATTCTGGACAAAGCGGCTAGACATGCCAACAATCAAGCCAAACAAGCCGTGGCCTTCGACTTGGCTTGAGGCTTGTTTTGGAGTCATGAGGCTTGGCTTGTTAGGCCTAACAAGCTTTTTTTTGGTAGCTTGGATTGGAGCTTGATAAACGGCTTGATTGTACTATGTAAGTTTGACCGCCCTCTATAGCAACTACTCACTGCCTGAATCCTCGCTGCACATGCTGTATAGCAAGTCCATCTCTGCAGTGCTTATTGGTACCTCCTTAAGCTGGTTGTTGCTGCCCAAACCCGCTTTCTGCCAACGTCGTACGCATTGTATAGCCGCCAATAAATGAGGTCCCATAGAGCGTCGCCGAGGCTCAAGAAGATCGCCAAGCTCACTAAACATGCGCTCACACTCACAGCTTGATGCTGGAATAGAGAGTACGTCAAGTGCAAGCTTGCTAAGGGTAGGGTATCGATCGCGCAACGTTACCCAATATTTTATAGGGTTGTTTGCATACTTAGTACCTTTCTCAGCACGCGGCTCGCTTCTCCGCCATCGCTCATACTCATCTGGCTCGATATTAATGTTGCCAGTCGCGTTAGGATTGATAAGGCTCTCGATCGCGTCGTCCATGTCGTTAGGGAGCACTGCGGGGCGCCGACGTACGGGCGATGAGGTGTTGTACTCCGCCCAAAGCGCGCGAAACGCGCGGTTGTTCTCCTCAAGCCACCCAGGTTTGTCGCTCCAGGCGATGTCACAGTATGTTTTGTAGTAGGGATGGAGGATCGTAGCAGCGTAGTAGGCTGGAGAGTGGTCAAGCTTGGCGTAGTAAGCGTTGGCTTTCGCCCAAGCTGCGCGTAGATTAGCAGCAAGGTGGTCTTCAGGCGCTTCGTTGTGCGCGTTATAGTTAACAGCCTTGTAGGCTTTAACGCGCTGCTCGTAGTATGTCAGGATATGCTCAAAGACTGGAATAATCTCAGCAATCGCGCCAAAATGTCCGCCTTGGCCGCGTCCCTCTAGGCGCTTTGTTGCCGCTTTCAGTGGCCTCAGAGCGTCCATATACTCAGTAACGACCGCCCAGTCATGCGCTGAGAGCCCGTCAGATCGCATCCATGGCTGCGCCTCTGGCAGCTTATTACCCCGAGTTGTGGCGTACGTGTCCTCATCGCGGATACGTTTTATGTGATGATTGGCGTACGCAGCGACAGCAGGCTGCAGCTTACAAGCACGCTCAAAGCAAGAGTAGTAGGAGTTCCAGCGCGTAACGACAGGCTTAACAGGCTCAAGTATCTTGCGGTCTTCGGCTGTCGCGCTTGCAGGCAGGTCGCGGTGTGAGAGACGCTGAAAGTCAGCAAAAAGCGCATACTGTTGCGGCGTTTTGATGTAGTTGATAACGTCTAACAGGACGCCTAGCGGGCCGTCGCGCCCCCACTCAGTCATAAACTCGCTCTCTTCAAAAAGCTTGCTGGCGTCGTTGTTAAAAGCATTAGCTTCTTTGCCCCAGAGCAGAGTCTGGCCAACAAGGTTAAGAGTATGAGGGCCGCAGCGGAGGCGGCGATGAGGCGCGCTAAAACCCATCTCTTGTGCTAACTTACGGACAGCAGCGTCGTTATTACTCGCGTTATCAAGTACGAAGTAACCAACGTTGAGCGGATTGATGCCAAACTGCTGCATTGTTTGGCTAATAACCTCTGCCATCCTCTCGCCACTATGAGCGCCTGCTAGCAGCGGCAGCGCTATAGGTAAATCCTGAAGCTCGCCACGCTTGCTGACGAAGTGGGCAACGACACCTAGAAACCCGCGCTTGCCGCCCTTTGTCGTCCAGCTGTCAAAGCTAAGGTGGATCTTGCTCAGCGCCTGGGACAGCTCCAAGACTACCTGAGGCTTTAGGTGGTCGTAGAGTCGCAAAACAAAGCCTGAGACGCTCGTGCGAGAGGACCACAACGCAGCCTCGGCCTCTGGGTTAGCAGCCGCAATCAGCTGTCGAAATGCTGGTGACTCAAACTCTCTTAACGGGTGATTGTTCTCGACAAGCCAACTGATGGCAGCAAGCCTGAAGTGCTGAGTATTGAAGCCGCTGAGCTCATTAGCGACATCTTGAGAGACGCTAATCTTGCCGCCTACAAGGACTTGGCGTAGGTGGCTTATCTCGCGCTTCTCTGCTTCTTTTCCCGGCGGTAGATAGCCATGACCGCGCTTTTTCTGGCTTAGGTGGCGGGCTGTTGTTGACGTTGACAGCGTCGTCTCATATATGCCTGCGCCTCCAGCGTCTATAATCTTGTGCTGATGGCAGTATCGACAGACAAAGAAGAGCCGATTCGGCTCC
Source organism: Laburnicola sp. R22_1 (assembly GCA_014281115.1). NCBI lineage: Eukaryota > Fungi > Ascomycota > Dothideomycetes > Pleosporales > Didymosphaeriaceae > Laburnicola > Laburnicola sp. R22_1. The sequence goes on from JACONQ010000015.1 coordinate 1,387,802, forward strand.
TTAAGCAGCGCAACGCGGTACCCATAAAGGTATACCCAGCTCCTCTTTGCGCGCTGTGTCGCTAACGGCTTCATATATTTTGGTATACGCTTGAAATCAAGCCCGTCAAAGTCGTCCTCTAGGTGCGCGTCCAGGCTCTTGTCACCGTCCTCGTCAACACCCTTGGCGGGCTCTCCAACGTCTGTTGTAGCTACTGTTGCAGCGTCGCTGCCCTTGGTGGGCGGGACGATACTATCCTCATTCTGCGACTCGCGGAATCGCGACTCAAAGGTAGCTTGCGGCGATAGGCGCTGCAACAGCGTCAATTGCGTATTATCCAGCTCAATCGGCCGGGTAGACGTGCCTCGGGCGGCTATTTTGGCGCGTTTGTGCGGCTTAGGGATTGCAGCGCTATTGCGCGCGCGTTTTAACTGCTTCAGCGGCATAATAAATAAGCTTAGTGTAGCTGAAAAGACAGGGTGATAGCTAAAGACGCTTGCCGCTGGAGGTGGCTGGCCGCTTACTACCTAGTACTAGTAGGTAACTTAGCTATCGATAAGCTGACTACCGTACTGGTACAACACCAGAAAAGTGTCGCGAGATCGTCTGTACAGCAGCCTTGAAAACGTTATTAAACTTGGCCTAAAACCACTCTGCTGCCTACTTTTTATCAAGCCTAACAAGCCAAACAATCAAGCCTTCCCTCTTTAGCTTGGCTTGTTAGCAAATTACTACACGTTAGCTTGGATTGATAGAACCAAGCCAAGCTCAAGCCAAACAATCAAGCGCTTGTTAGCGGCTTGATTGTTGGCAGGTCTGCAAAGCGGTTCTAAAGCGTCGGAGAAACCGGTCATGGTGGGCATATACGTGTCGTCCGACATGTGGAACAGTGTTTGGTCCCCTTCCAGAGAGACTGTGTATTGATAAGAGGGATGCAATGGGCTGAACGGTTCGTATGGTGCTGGAACATCTGGGTGTGGTAGGCCATATAGAGCGATGGGATCTTGGGTGAGAAAGGCCATCGGCATCGGGCTCATGGGCGGTACAGCGTGATCGGGAGATGAGGCCAACTGATGTATATGCATTGTACCATCCGTAGCATCAAGGGCCATGTTGGGTTTCGATGGAAGCTCCGGCCGTTCTAAGCTGCCACGTGCCCATGCTCGTTGTACAGTTCTGGCGTTGGTGCCATCATGTACCGGCGTGGGTTGATGCAAAGATTCCAATGCTTCTTGTCTCTTTTTTCGAGGGACATGTCCCTTCTTGGAAGAGACCGTGGATTGTCGATTTAGAATGTTACAAATTGCTTGGAGTTCGTCGTCTGGGACCGAGCCACTGAGCCGATGCAATATTCCCTCTTGTAAACTCTTCAGATAGCATCTTAGTACCATTGCCTTATGCTCCGCAGGCAGACGGCGCGAGAAGGTCAGTCTGAGTTGACTCCAGTCATAGTCCTGGGGATCAGGTTCATAGCGAAGTGGCATATAATTTTCCTCGTGATCTGGAAGAATCAGCAAGCGCGGACCAAATAACACAGAGAAAACTAACAGCAGTTTGGTATTTCGATTCCGTGTCCAAACAGAACCGTGTACCATTTAGCCCACAGTTGTTGATTCTTCGTTTCGCAAGCTTCGTCCTTGGGTCCTCTATCCAGTTCGTCTATTTGTGGCACTAGTCTAATACCGATTCCCTCAGCCGGATGACAGACATGCGTTCCGGGGACACATGGGCCATGCGCTTCAAGTGCATCGTGATTCGGAAACACCTCTAAACATGTCTCGCATTCATGAATTGTATGAGGCCCGTGTCTTGTTCCGTTTTGCTTCTGCTTTTTCCCGATTAGATGCTCCCTATCAAGGATAAGTATAGGCAAGATCATGGCGTTGAACTAAGGATTTTACCTTAATCTCGACATTTCGTGAGGATGAGTGCAACTGCTCTTATGGTGCTTGTATCTATGCGGGTTGTTCTTGTAGAAAGGACAAGCGTAGATTTTTCTCTCCTTACGGGTGGCGTCTCGATACCTAATCGTAATGGGTTTCTTAGCTGGGCTCCGTTCCTCATCATCATCGTCGTCGCCCGATGCATCCGAATCCTCCGCGAGTGGGGCTACTGGAGACCATGGCCTCTTGAAGCCTTGATGTGGTGCGCAACTCGAACCCTCCAACGGACTCTGTCTTCTTTCACTTCCGCATAGCGACGACTCACCTCCGGGGCGGTGTCTGGAAAGATCTCTAGTGGGAGACTGGTGAACGATAGGTACCGTGGGTAGTTTACGGCGGCCACTTTCCAGTCCTGATTTGGTTGTTGGCTGACAATTCACATTGAATATCAGATCATGTGGACTCCCCAGATGAACCAGACCCCACTCGCTGTTTAGTTTCCCGAATTCACATGATGCTCCTGAGTCCAGTGGCGCCGAAGACGATCCGCTTAGCAACACAGGCTGTGGAGTCTCCAGCCCCGTTAGCTGTCCTGCCGGAGTGGCAGGATTGATGTTTACCGAAGGCGTTTGTGAGGATATGACGCGATCGCAACATAGCTCGTGATCACAGTCTATGCAGGACTTTTGGATTGCGTACTCGTACGGCCCTTCTCCTACAACGTGGGGGCGGAGGTCAGCGAGAGCCCTCGAATGCCCAACATTTACGTACCACATTTGCAGCAGAACCACCGATAGGCAACGGTACGCCCAATACGGCAAGGGTTGATTTCACAAGGCATCAGACAGAAAGCTAATGCCACTTGGGGTAGTGTTGGTAATACACGAAGTTGAGAAGGTAGGCTGAAAGCTCTCGATCGCAGCCATTTCGAATGAGGCTCCTAACATTTTTATGGAGATTGTAACAATCGACCCCCTCTATGAAGTTGTCCGCAAAGTTGAGCAAAGGTGCGGGCAATTGTGGAGGTAGACAGTGGATGCGGGCGATCAATCTGATTGGATTAAAAAACCGGTCAACGATGAGAACTGCAGCCCTCTGCAGCAAAGACGCAATAAGACGGCCAATCATCAACACCATCACCCGCCATCACGCTCTGCCCAGGATCAGCTTCGTTGGCACGCTGCCTTGCTGACTATGAGTAGATGTATTCGACGGTGCAGAAAGCCCCTCGAGCAAGAGCAATTCCGCGTTGGACTCGTGCTGGAAGCACGCCCCCTGCCTGTCAGCTGCACCTCCTTTCGAATGCTACGCACTTGTGATGCTGCGTGCAAAGCAACCGTGTCAGCGTAAAAAGCATATAAGGTACCGCACAATGTCAGTGTAAACGGAAGCGTTGTATAGTGACGGGGAGGAGTTCGGACGCAAGACGAGCGGGAAGGCACCATCCAATGCACGCTAACCCGATGTGGATGGTTGGCATCCAGTCTCAGGAAGACAAAATATTCTCAAAGCATGGAGCAAAAGATGCCCACGACTCGGCAGCTTGTTTCGGTAGGTGCGATGGTGCGAGCCAACCAGAGCAGCCTGTGCGATCGCACCTTCCGTGGTCTACTGCTTACCGAGGCTCACCGTCCGACCAGCCCCACCACCCAACAGAGCCACCCACCACGACAACACCTTAACTTCAACACGCGATAACTCCACCAGTATAAGCCCAATCGAGGCTGCGCTTGCAGCTATTGAATCGCTAGAACCTGGAGAACAATTTAGCTATAGACAGATGGCGAGAGAGTATGGTTGTAACCGTGCAGCGCTCGCACAAAGACATAAGGGCGTCTCAACCTCACGCGCTACCCAGGCTCAAAACTAGCAAGCTCTCCACCCACAACAGGAGCAGGAGCTCCTACTCTATATTAAACAGCTCACTAGCCGAGGCCTCCTACCTACACAAGCTATAATTGGAAATTTCGCCTCACAAATCGCGAGGAGAGAGCTTGGAGTAAACTGGGTTAATCGCTTTGTCCACTGGTATCCTGACAAGCTCATCTTAAAATGGACGACGGGCATTAACAACAGTCGCCACAAGGCTGATTTAGGGAGAAAGTACAGCCTCTACTTCGACCTCCTACGCGAGAAGATTGAGCAGTATCACGTTGAGCCTCGTCACACATACAATATGGATGAGAAGGGCTTTATGCTTGGTGTTATAGGTCGCTTAAAGAGGATCTTTAGCAGAGCCTCGTACAAGGAGGGGAAGAGGAGGAGTACTATCCAGGATGGCTCGCGAGAGTGGATAACGCTGCTAGCCTGTATCTGCGCTGATGGATCTTACCTTGAGCCCGCTCTTATCTATTAGTCAGCCTCAGAATCAATATAGGACTCCTGGCTACAGGCCCTCAATTATGCGACTTATTAGGTTCGAATCTTCTTATCGCCCTCTGGCTGGACAAACAATAATATTGGCCTTGCGTGGCTTAAACAGGTGTTTAATTGCGGTACAAAGGCAAAGGCTTAATCTTCCTATTGATTGCTTATCCTAGATGGCTATAGATCTTACCTCACAATAGATTTTATTAAGTACTATAATTAGAACAAGATCCTCCTCGCTATATATCCTTCTTATTCAACCTATACGCTGCAGCCGCTTAATGTAGCTATGTTTAAGCCTCTGTCCACAGCCTACTTAAAGGAGATCTCAGCCTTTATAGAAAGGAGCTAGGGCCTTTGCTTAATGAGTAAGAGGGATTTCTTTCCCCTCTTCTACTGAGCCTGGCAGGCCTCCTTTAAGGAAACGTCAATCCTAAAGGCCTTTGAGGCTACAGGCCTCTCACCCTTCTATCCTAAGGTTATACTATAGAGATTCAACACTAGCCTAAGCTCCTTAAGCGATAGCGAGTCCTTAGCCTTAAGTGCCTTAAACTGGAGGAAGACTGAAGGCCTACTGCGTTAGGTAGTTAAGGATCGAGGTGATAAACGAGCTTAAAAGCTAAGCCAGGCCTTCCACTAAATCTTAACTGAAAAGACCCTCCTTAAGTATGAGGTCAAGGGCCTACGCAAGGCTCTGATTAACGAGAGAACGCGTAGGAAGCGAGGCAAGCCTCTCCTACTTAAGGAGCCTAAGGAGTATCAAGGTGGAGCTATATTTTGGTCTCTAAGGAAGGTGAAGGAGGCACGTGATCGCTGGCAGCTCTAGGAGCGCGAGGAGGAGTAGGTACAACACCAAAAAGCTGAGACAAATAGGCTTCGTAAAGAGACAAGACAGGCAAAGGCGAAGGAGAAGGAAATAAGGCGTCAGGCGAGGGCTGTAGCCAATCTGGTAAAGGAGAAGGAGAAGGCGGAGAAGGCTGCTAAACAGGCCTCTAGGGCAGCTGCTCGCAGGACTGCAAAACGACTCTAACAAGCTCTTAAAACGTCTCAAAAGGGTAAGAAGCGCAACCTTAAGGCTCCTATAAAAGCTACTCCTAGAAAGAGATCTATCGCGAGGCCTGCAGCTGGTGGGGAGGCTTATAAGGCTGTTATAGCTCTACCAGCTTCTACCTCGCGCAAAGGGCGCGCGATTAAAACTCCAACACGATTTCTATAGCTATATATATTAATTAATACCTATAGATATTACCACTAAAAAATATCGCGATAATAACTATTATGTGAGGCTCTACAGCCTCAAGTTGCAGAGCTGTTTTGGTGTTCAGGTGGCTCTGTTGGGTGGTGGGGCTGGTCGGACGGTGAGCCTCGGTACCTGTCGCCGAGCGCCGCCACCATGATGGACACACAACCTACCCCAACACGACTCTGGCCAGTTCGGAAGCTGTGTGGATACGAGAGCGCGCAGCTCTTTGCCTCCGGATTCCCCATGATCAAGCGCAAGCGCTTTCAGAAGCGAGTTAGAGAGGATGCGCAAAGTTGGAAAGACAGACTCATTGGAAAACGGATCGTAACCGCGGATCCCCGCATTGCTGCCCACAAAGGCTGGACCTCGAACGACTACTTGACGCACTGGGAGCCCCGCGTGTACTTCTCGAAACCGGTCGGAGAAGGCCTAGATCGGAATCTGACATACGAAGCACAACCAGATTCAGCTTTGCTTCGACTGCCAGCAGAGCTACGACTTCGCATTCTGGAACTTGGCCTGCCACCCGACATGATCTCACAACAAACGGAGGTGGACAGCATGGAGTTGGGAGACGCCGTGTGGCTGAACACGTCAGCCGTCATCTTCACCTGCAAGCAGCTGTATTTCGAGGGACGAGTGCTAGCGTTGGAGATGCACACCTTTCCCTACGAGAGCTTCTCCAAGAAGACACGATTCTGTGCAGCCGGAACGAACGACGGGTACATATGGGATTTGCTGAACGTTGTCTGCGATACGAAAACCAATGTTATAAAGCAAGCACTATATGGATAGCGTTCTGGACGCTGTTCCTACTATGGCATCGAGCCTACATTACGTATGCTGACATTCAGCGATTATCACGCTGCGCTATCGAGACACCATTCCTGGCAAGCGAACGAGGGAGCGCCCTCACCATCCACTTCACAACTCCTCCTTGTCTTGGTCGTCTTCCCAAGGTTCCGTATTCTTGATGGGATCTTCCTCGGCATTCTCGATTGCCTTCAAAAACTTCTCGCCAGACTTCTTGTCTGTTGCGAAAAGATGGTCGACTACCATCTTCTTCGGTGTCTCGCCCATCCATTGGAACAGAGAGAAGTCCTGGAACTTGTCGGCACGGAAAATCTCCAGTATTTCAAGAGGCTCATCGTCGCTGAGGTTCTCGATGAAGTGACCATGGTTCCTGGGAATGACGCCAACATCACCTGCTTGGAAGTCGAAGGTCCTTGCAACTCCTGTTCCAGCAAAGATGGTCACGCGTGCTCGGCCCTTGATGAAGAAGCTCCACTCGTCGGCATTGGGGTGCCAGTGCATCTCTCGGAGCGCCCCAGGCTCAATATCGAGATGCGCCGCGGCGACAGTCTTCGAGATGGGAAAGTTGGTCGAATCGGTAATGCGGACCTGGCCACCGGTGGTGTTCAGGGGCTCTTGTTCCATCATCTTATGGGTGAACTGCAGCTTCGACTTCTTGTAGCCTGAGCCCTTGGGGAGTTCTTTGTCGATAGAGTCTACCTGGCGGCCCTGGAAAATGTACTTTTCTTTCTGGGGAATGGCGTTGAACACTTCCGGGTGCACGCGGAAGTTTTCGGCCAGTACGCTCTTGGGGGTGCGAGCGACCCAATCGGTCAACAAGAAGGTTGACTCTTCGTCGAAGTTACCATCGTCGAATACGATAAGAAATTCGGTGCCGTTAGGGCTGAGGCCTTGAAGCGAGTGGGGGTGGCCAGATGGGAAATACCACAGGTCACCCTTCTGTAGGTCGTCGACAAAGCTACCCCCCTCTGTGTCGAGAGCAGTGACGCGCACGCTACCCTCGAGTACATAGGCCCATTCGGCCTCTTTGTGCCAATGCAGCTCGCGAATGACCCCCGCCTCGAGGCGCATGTTGACGCCAGCAAGTTCGACACTAGTGGGAAGCTCCCGAATCGTAGTTTGTCGAGTCCATCCACCCTCTTCGATGCGTATATGTGAATCTGCAAACGACCATCTCATGTTCTTCATGTTACCGTGATCGGTAGTTGGCGGGCGAACCAAATCCGGATTCTGGCGTTCGCGTTCTCGGTTTCGCGGGCCCAGCATGGTTGCGCCGTCGCCATTGCTCTGAATGCTCGTCAGCCAACGTTGATTGAAGCCATTGTGTAGCAACTCACCCATGGAAGCGGGTGGAGCTTCTCCCTCGTAGAGTCAACCTTCCTATCGTAGGGATCGCGATAGTCTGGCGTGTATGGGTCCTTCGGTCTGAAGACGTGTCGAGCTCCGTTTCCGGCTAGCGGCTGCTCCAGAAGCTGTTCCACGGGCGTGGGAGCTGCCCAGACCCCACTGCAGACGCCCAGCGCTGCGAGAACGGATGAGATATGCATGGCTGCAGTTCACTGCAAAAGCGAAAGTAGTCAAGAATCGCTGCCTGCACCCACAACTGGAGAAACTGCCTTGCTTTATGTTGCCGGTAGTCCCCCGCTCGCTTCATTTCCCAAATGACGACACCTCGGGGCTATCCTTCCTTTTGGCTCTGAATCAGGCGTCCCCTGCAAACCTTTCCCTTCAAACATGTTAGTGCGATGAATTCTGCACAGCCTACGGTATATATTTCAGACGCCGACGCCGTCTCTTCCCTACATTTACCGCCGAGTGGAAGAAGTTAAAGGCACGGGCCTGCCCCTTGGTTGTCGTCGCTAAAAATCTCACGATCCGGAGCTACTTCTGCCTCCGAAGGTGCGAAACGTCAACAACGCAACCACCATGAACGGCAGCGCGCGTAACAACCAATGCGCGGACGAGGAAACGCCGCTGCTCTCCCGGCCTGGATCTGGAAAGAGTTCGGGCGCTGGACGTTTCCACAAGAAGCTGGCCAAGCATTTACATGCGAATGTCAGCAAGAGCTGGGCAGATGCTGTGTTGCTCTGGTGCTACATGATCACAGGGCTGCTGGACAGCTCCGCGGTGTTCATCTGGGGCTCCTTCGTGAGCATGCAGACCGGTGAGTGGCAATTGTATGAAACGACTTGGGATTGATGTTCTGACGCGCAACCAGGCAATACGGTATACCTTGGTCTAGGCCTCGTCGCCCCATCTGAAAGTGTCCGCTGGATCAAGGCGCTCACCTCCATTGGGGCCTTCTGCATGGGATCCTCCTTCTTCGCCGGCTTCCACCGCTACTTCTCGCCGCGCAAACGCTGGGTCCTCGTCACCTCGTACACGCTGCAACTACTGCTCGTAGTCTTCGCTGCGTTGATCGTCACCTTTGGAGACAATGAAGCCGACGGCAAGGAAGCTTTGCACTGGAAGATCCTCGTGCCTCTGGCTGCCATTGCCTTCCAATCCAGCGGGCAGGCCGTTACATCTCGGGTACTGCAGTTTGGCGGGTTGACGAGCGTAGTCCTCACAAGCATCTACTGCGATCTCTTCAGCGATCAGAATCTTTTCGCTGTGCATAACGTGGAGAGGAACAGGAGGTTAGCGGCTCCCATTCTGCTGCTCGCCGGCGCCATGCTCGGAGGGATGTGGGCTCATAGCTCGGTTGGCCTGAAGGGTGCCCTCTGGACGGCTGCTGCATTGAAGGGTGCTGCTGTTGTGGCTTGGATGTTCTGGAGTGCTGACCCGGAGGACGAATAGTTGGGACGTCGATCCAAAATGGCGGGGGCGGTGCGTTGGGCGCCTTGCACGGTCAAGGAAACTTGACCTGACAGAGAATCGCCACGTTGGAGTCGAGCTGGATTGGATGGACCTGGGTTGCATACGAGACCCAATCTGAACTGTAGAGAGCCACATGGTATAGAGCGCTAGCTCCGCATCGCAAGATATCATATCGAGGAACGACAAGAGGCAGCAACTCCATAGCTATCATGTACAATTAATCGCGAACCGCGATTCTTAAGCTTGTCCATCCTAAATCGCGTATCGCTACCATTCCTACGCCGTGAATGAGGCACATCGCATGCTGTGCAGATAATTGTCGTCTTGCGGGCGGGGGAGGCATGGACGGGGAGGAAGGAGGAGAAGGAGTACGTCAGCCAAGACAAATCACAATACAAGCAAGCTATCGAGACAAAAGGATGGACGATGTCGAGCATGTATAATAAAAGCCATATGATGTTCAAATCAAGGAGATAGATTTCCTATCTAACACTTATATAGCACCACCCCCATGGCATGCATCCAAGCCAAGTCAAGTTAAGACAAGTGCAGCGCGCTCAAGCTATTTTCAGCTCGCTCGCTGACGTGTCCAAGAGAAGGAAGAAGAGTGCAAGGGTGTCGTATATGGAGATGGATCGAGTCCACACAAAGAAGATGCCTGCATCCTCTATAAGAGCGTGTGCACCGGGGATCAAAATCTCATACCTAGTTGCATTCGCTAGCCGACGACAGCCCGCTCAGTTCTGGCCCCACCAGCGCTGAGCCTCTGCATCCTTCCAGTCATCAAAGGCGCCAGTCGCGCGCTCAATGATAGCCTGCTCGGCAGAAGCCTGCCAGCCCTTCGCGAGGTGGCCGCTCGCAAGGTCCTCCTGGAACTTGGCGACATCGGTGCGGAACGGGGTGAAGTTGAGGTTGAATTCGCGGGGGCGCTGGTTCGGGGCTGCAGTGCCGGCGAGGAGGTCCTTGGTGAGCTTCTCGTTCTGGAAGTTCTTTGGGAGGACGGAGAGAATTGTGAGTTTCTCTTCGCCGGCGAGGCAAGTCCAGGGCTCGGGTTTGAGGAGCATGTGGAAGACGTCGAGCTTGACGAGACGGCTGTTGGAGTTCGTGGTCAAGTAGACGGGGTCGAAGACCTTGCTGGCTGGCTTGCGGGTTGGTGCCAGTTTGGGCTTTTGAGGCTCCTTGTAGTCGCTGAGGCGCTCGGGAGCCTTGCGGGCGCGGCCGCTGCTGCGAGTGCTGGTCGAGGCAGGGGGGTTGGCTTTCTTGATGATGCGCTTGGTCTTGACCATAGCGGAGGTCTGGCTGTCACCAGCCGCGGCGGTAGACGCAGACGGTTTGATCTTCTTGATGCGCTTGGTGTTGACCATAGTGAAGACCTCGGCCTCATCAACCTCGGTGTGCGAACGCTTCTTGCTCAAGTTGGAGGCGGGGGACTTGGTTGAGGCCGGCGAAAGGGGCGCAGGGTTCTTGTTGGGGGTGAGATAGGTATTTGCACCGGCCTTGGTGGGAACCTCCTTGGAGACCTTGGAGACCTTGGAGACCTTGGAGGCCTTGGAGACCTTGGAGACCTTCTTGGGAACCACCGCACCAGGCGGGGTCTCAACGGAGGCCGCCGAAGAGAGAGGCGAAGAATCTGAAGTAGAAGGCGACATGGTTGGCGTGACGGTTCTGATTGGCGTTGATGGTAAAGGAGTTTGAGATTGTTTGGAAGGTGACAAAGCGACGTTTGCTGTACTTGAAGTGTCGAATGCAGAATTTGAGAGATGAAGAGGAGTGGAGCGAAGGGTAGGGGAAGGTCTGTACTTATAAGTGTTTGGTCGGAACAAGCGTTCAGTGCTATTGTGCGGTTGCTATTGTGGATTGTTGGAGGCGTACAATAGGAATGAATAGCAGAAGCAGGCTATTCTAGCCAGAGTTTTTTGAGTTGGCGTTTGGGGTGAATCAAAGTGAGTTGCAGCCGCAGTCGTTGATTTTTCAATAAGAGAACAATAGGACGTCAACTGCAGTGAAAGGTGGGCTAACCGAAAATTGCGGTCGAGGCACCGCGTAGGTGTGATATAAGATAGGAAGGCAGAGCAAAGGTCGGACGATGACGTAGTTTAGTCAAGAAACAGACTAGGAGATATTTCATGGACATACCGCACAGGAAGAGACATGATGGCAGCTAGTGTAACAGCGCTCGGTACAACTGTGTAGGTGTTGTATTGGGGAGTTTGCAAAACTTTCGGACAAGCACCAGCCTTGGACACAGGCGGGGAATCTTCAGTTCTCCTTATCACTACTGGAATGATTTTCCCCTTAACTCAGTTCCGGTTGAACGGAGTCGATTGAGGGTACCGCGTGCGCAAGGCAACGATGCGGCGGTCAGGTGTGTGGGCAAACGCCACCCCGATAAACGGCGATGTTCAGTGGATACGGTGTCAAGCCGCTCACGAATCGGTCGTTGCTGCTGCATGAAGATGGTGTCAAGGTGGTAAGGCAGGATGAAGCGGCGGAGGAGCGAAAATTCTGGCCAGCATCTTGTTCTAAGCCTTGGTCGCACGGTAGTGCATATATGGCATTGTATCAGCGTCCGTTGTTTTCGTGTGTTCAAGGGGGCGCGTAGTACACAATCATATCTCGGAAAATGAGGAGCAGCAGTGACGGTGGGCAGGCGATGTCACATTGATGATGCGCCGCTCACATGTGCAAGCATCCGTCGCTTGGTCCGTGCACGCTTTCCGTTTCCGCCTCGACAATTCGCAACCACGATGCGACAGCTCGCAACATCGACACGTAGCTCCCAACACACGTACTTCCCACAACCCATCCGAAGCCTGCGCGCGCACACGATGATTGAACACACGGTGGTGTCGCGGCTCGATGGCAGTACGTCACGCTCCCACTGAGGGCACCGTACACGAAGCATGCATGGCTAACAGCAGCAGGCTTGGTCCTATGCGCCTCGCTCGAGACCAGAGAGGTATGGAGTCGCGGTTTGCCTGCCTGCGCCGTGCTCACCAGGCTCAGCTAGACCCCGAATTGAATGAAGTCATCAGCAAGGCCAAACTCGTCCAGCGCCGCCTGAACCGCAACTCAGAGCCCCAGGGCAGCATCGAAAGCGCCAAGTACACATACCAGTATGCTCTGCCTTCCCTCGACCCACACCATGGCCGCTTGGTGGACACCCCGCTGTCCACCCCGCCCGGGCGATGCGCATGCGCTAACAGCCCAACAACAGCTACTCCATCAACGACCGCGGCGACCTGGCATTCCTCTGCATCTGCAACCGCTCGTATCCCCGCAAGCTCGCCTTCACCTACCTCTCCGACCTGCAAACCGAGTTCGAGAACAACTACAAGCCCGAGGCATACAACAGCCCCACGCTGCGGCCGTACGCCTTGAACGGGTTCGACAAATACATCCAGGCTACGAAGGAGACGTACCAGGATACCCGCGCCACACAAAACTTGGACAAGCTGAACAGCGAGCTCAAGGACGTCACCAAGGTCATGACGAAGAATATCGAGGATCTGCTGTACAGAGGGGACAGTTTGGAGCGGATGGGGGACATCTCGAGCCGGTTACGCGAAGATAGCAGGAAATACAAGAAGGCGGCGGTGAGGATCAATTGGGAGCTGTTGCTGAAGCAGGTAAGCACACCATGCGCCACTTCTTTGGCTTGTTTGCTCGAGCTAACGGTTGACAGTATGGCCCTTTCGGCGCACTGGGCTTGTTCATAATCCTGTTCGTCTGGTGGCGCTTCTTCTAGATTGTTTGTTCAGCGGATCGGGGCCAACGACACAGTTGAGCCAGGCAGTCCGCAACGACGACCGGCCTTCGGACGTCTTCATCCCAGGAGGGTCAATCCAGAATATGTAATAATACCCAAGTGTAATAGCCACGGTGGCTTCTGTTGGCTTTCTCATATCACATCTCGCCGTCTTCCTCGTTTCACTGCACACTGATGATTCTTGAGAATCGACATAGGACGCTGAAAGTTCTGCCATTGCTCCCTTCTCAGCTTGACTTCCCGCCCCCAATTCGTGGCGTCGCTGAACAGATTGGCAGTGGGACTACGCTAGTCAGTAAACCGTATACACCGTGCTGACTAGTCTAGGGCTTAGTAGTAGACATATACCCGAGCTAAATTGATAGTTGCGATTTGCCAGTCGGCATCCACCGCACATGAAGCTATCGAAGTGGGCGCATCTTTCTGAGCATCTTTCGCACGAGTATGTGATTGATTGTACAATACATTGCTCAGCCGATATATAAATACTCAGCTTTCCGCAGGAGTGACTGTGCCGCTTTCCACGTACGTAAGACACACCTACGTCTGCGACCCCGCGTTGTTGTTCTTACATCTATTTGACCGTCTCAGGAACGTTCCTATCCTTCCATAATCACAATGACGAAGCCCCAAATTGTCCTGCTTCCAGGTGCGTGCTTTTAAATGCTCTCAACAAGGTATCCAGCCTGACAGTGCCACAGGCGCGTGGCACACACCCGAGTGCTTCCGCATCATCATCCCTAAACTCGAGTCTCACTACTACACCGTACATACGCGCCAGCTTCCCTCGGTCACGGGCTCTAATCCACCCAAAGACCTCTCGCAGGACATCGATACCGTGCAAGAGCTGGTCACAAAAGCAATTGGCGATGGCAACGATGTCGTCGTCGTGGCGCATAGCTGGGCAGGCATCATAGCGGGCTCCGCCCTCGTCGGCTACGGCAAGAAAGAGCGAGAAGCAAAGGGCGAGAAGGGCGGCGTAGTGAGGACCGGTTACATGTGCGCATTCATGGCACCCGAGGGCGTAAGCCTCATGGATGGTCTCCAGGGCATCATCCCCGAATGGTGGAGCTGCGACAAAGTACACCCCTCCGTTCCCTCTCTACAACACCTATTGCGTACCCAACCCCAGCTAACCAATCTCCACTTCACCATGCCAAAGAACTCTCCGTCCTATCCCCCACTGCAGGCGACATTTTCTACAACGACCTCGCGCCCGCCGAGCGCGCGCATTGGTTCACCAAAGCGAGTCGCACGCACTCGTTTCATGCTAAGACGTCGAAGGCTACAGCTGCTTCTTGGAAGGAGATTCCCACTTCGTATCTCATGTGCGAGGAGGATCTGGCGATTCCGGTGGCGGCGCAGGAGGCGATGACGGGCATGGTGGGTGCGATGGGGGGCGATATTGCGGTGGAGAGGGTGAGGAGCGGGCATAGTCCGTTTTTGAGTCTGCCGGAGGAGACGGTGGGGTGGGTGAGGAGGGTTGCGGGGGAGGTGGGTGTGTAAGTGGGATTTGGGTGGGTGAATAGTTGGGGAAGTGTGAGGGATGTGATAGTTGGGGGTGTGCCGGCGCTGGTTAAGTGGAACGTCCATCAACGTGATAAACCCCCTTACTGTCCCCGAATTCATGTCCTGGCTCGGTCTCTGATCATCTGTACGTAGCTACCGAGCCATGAAATAAAAACTTCATATACGTTCCCCAGCTCCGAGCACCAATGTCTACCAACCGTCTAAATGAGCTGGCTCCTCCTTAGCCATGTCAAAAAGGAGATACCTTGAAATAAGTTTGATAACCCTGTTTAATAGTGTATAGCCACTGGGCAAAAGTTTAAGTATTGTTGGCCTTTGTATCGCTTATCCTAGGGTAACACGTTGTATTACACTTTCGTGCTTCGACTGTGGGATACTATTTCCTACTGCCTCGTAGATATGGTATGCGTGAGAGATGATCTTCGTATATACAAGTCTGATGGTTTGGCGGCATGGAAAGGTCTGTGGGTTAACGGTGTACTTGGATCAAAGCGGCTTTTGAAGTATAGTCAGTCTATCGTTAACATGGTCACACTAAAAGGTACATAACACAAACGTCAAAATCTATTGTCCGTGATGGGAACGCAGGAACAAGGCCTCCTAACTAACGCCATCACAAGCTCTACCCACGTGTCCCTTGACGAATACAACACACCTCCCGTTTGAAATCAAGAGTATGTTCAGTCTTTGTTCGCGCTTTGTTGTACCGAGTCGAATAACCCTAGAGAAGGGACCGAAAGGATGATCCGCAACTCGCCGACTTGGAATTAGAAAGGGGAATGACACTTAATCGCTTTGTTATCCCATGTTATTTAATTAGGGAATCGGGCGTCATAGGACTCTCCGCTACACTACCCGCTACTCGCCCCATGTTCGGCTATCACAAAGACCACGGCTTGAGTAGCCGGTTTGTTAATGTATGCGGCGAGGTAAGTGGAAGTATGTCGCGTGGGTCTGAAAGACGATACGATACCCGCACCAAGAGGATATCGGATGGTATCACAGCACATTTGAAAAAGTTCGCTGCTGGAGAGCTGTCAGGTAAGGTAACTCTGAGTCGATCTGCGAGAACGTCTCCAGGTAGAACTCTTTATTCTCGACTGTCGGTATAATAAGATAGCTCCATAGACCGTGGAGAGTCCTACACTCGCCAACAGGAGCAGCCCGCTTCAAAAAAAAATTACCAAACAACTAAAATTTCTCCAGGGAGCACTAGTGCTTCGAAAGCAGGTACGTACCGATTCTCTTTCCTGCACGCATGTGTCTAGATATCACGCCATTTCCTACCCAGCTACGATATCCCCATACACAAAACACACAGTTCATAACCCGTTGGTAGATACCAGCCAGCATTAGTATCCTCTTCCCCCCTAAACAGCAAAACACGCCACCACAACACCATATCTCCTTCACGCCCCTCCCCTTTATTTCCTTACCAAAAAACCCCTCAGCTGCATCCACGCCCACTCATTCCCAACCCCACCACCTGAAGCTCTCCCCGTTTCGTAACCGCACCCACCCGTCAGCAACCCCACACACCCCACGATCACCAGCCGATCGCGCCACTTCCAAGCGCGTGCGACAAATTACGACACACGAGTTTGGTATGGGTAGGGCGAGCATCGCACGATGCTACAGAGAGGTATTGTGCTCACGCGAGTGACGCGGCACAGAGGTAGGGAGGGTAGTGTGGAACGCGCATGGTTGTGATGGGCTACGTCACTGTGTATGTGTCGCGCGTCGCAAGCTGTTTTTTGCGGGTACGAGGTACGAGTGTTGGAATGTATGCACGTCGAGATGAAGAAGGGAGCTTTTATTAGCTGGCTGTGTGAGCCCGAAGAAGTCGAGCAATGCTTCCGCTCCGAGAACACACGAAGAGTTTCCCTTTTCGATTAGGTACAACTACCTAATCGGAGATATACCATAGCCGCCCCCACAAATAACCGTCGCTGGCTTCAATCAAGTCCTCACGTTACTGACCCTCGTCCTTCCGCCCCGTGTCTGTCCCCTGCAGCCCCCCAATTACGGTAAATCCGTCAACGTCTGGATGACAGCAAAGCGGTCCCTATCCTTACCCGATAACGGGGCGTTGCCGGGGCGATCTACAAGAATAGTGTATATGCCTGCGTCCTTCGCTGCTTCTGCTTCTGTACATATGCATGTTAGCATTGTTTACAAGGCCAAGGTATGCGGGGTATTCTGATTGGATGGTGGAGGAAACGAGATGATCTACAGTCGGCAAACGCGGCGCTGGACCCTTGACTTGTTTACGTAGGCACCAGCGGGGTGTTCAGACCGTTTTGAGGTGGTAGATTAATGGGGAATGTTCGATGACGGAGATGTTGACAGGCGGCGGCTAGGGGTTGAGATTGGGATCCGTTGTCGTTGTGTCATGTAAACAGCTGGTGGACCGTGGTGTTGAACGATACGAGCCGTGCTTCATCGGAGAAGTTTCAAGTAGGAAGGTAGCGCAACGACCGGGTTGTTGTGGGCACATAGAAACGCCCGTGACCAACCGTGACAACAAGATATGGAAATGATGGCAGAGAACATAGGAAGAAGACATACCTTTCACATTGTCAGTTAGAAAGGTCACGTGAGCACCATCTTGTCCCAATTGATCACAGATCTTCTCGTAGGACTCCTTCTCAAGTTTAGATCCTGCGATGGTAGGGTCGAAGTGCGATGCAAAGAGAGGCCTAAGGTCCCGCGTCGTTGATCCATCTTGGACGAAAGAGAAGAATTGAAGCTGAGCCTGGACACTACCAGAGGAAAAAATGGCAAGAGTCTTGCCTTCGTTCTTCCAGGCTTCCAATGTCGGGATCACGTCTTCGAACAGAGGAGTCTTGAGGTCACCCTCTTCATATCCGATCTTCCACAGCTTGCCTAGGGGTAATGTTAGACTGAGATGAGAAGCAGCGGATCGTCCTTTCGGCCACGGGGACAAACAATCGTGCTGAATTGAGCAATCAACATCATAGCCCACAGGACTGTGGTAAGCAAGTACGGTATGGACACGGGGCAAAGAACAACCCATGATTGAGCCTTGACTATTATGACAGCAGAGTGGATCCATCGCTGGGTCCGCCTTGCGGAGCAAATGCCGCTCCGAATCAGATAAGGCCGATAGCGCCAAGAGTACGGCGGAGACGGCATCGTGACGTGGCGATGATCACCAGCAAAATCCCAGGTGTGCGAAAGATAACACTAGAGTCGAGGATGTGCCTGCAATGACAGACGTCCAACAGGAATGAAAAGAAAGCTCCACGGAAGGCCTACCTTGAAGTTGCTTCAAGTACACAGCTTTGATGTCCTTACGCGTCAAGTCCTGCACATGAGCAAGCAGCGTCTCGGCATTCGGTCTCGTCTCGTCGGGAAAGCCCGCAATTAGGTCCTGGAAGGCCGGATCTTCCCAGGAGTCGCGAGCGAGCTTTGCAAGACGGTCGAGTGCATACGTATACTGCTATCGTGAGCATTGGTCCTTGGATCGGTCCGTAGCGGACGTCGCGTGACGCTCAGGCAGGGTACGGAAGCTTAAAGATGGTAACAGGATCCAAAAGAAGTCAGAAGGGCACCCAGGGAACTCGATGTGGAGATGAGTGGCTTGACGATATCCGAAGAGTTGCTGCAGCACTGGATAAAGCGGCTCATCCTATGCGATTCGTTGCTGGGGACCACACACAGCTCCTGATTGATGATCTGCGATAACGCGGCTCATGACCAATGTGCACCCTTGGAAGAAAACAGCAGTCGGCTTACCAGGACATGTTTGACGAAAGAAATGCTGGAAATGGTCCCCTCTAGAAGCGTTACACAACAGCATCAGTATTGTCTTGAGTAACGGTTGCGTGCAGCATCCGGCGGGGTCGAGACTTGGGAATGGCTGGAGAGTGGCGGCGCGAAAGCTGGGGTGCAGGCGCGAGCAGCTGGCCGGATGGCGAGGCGCGTGGCCTTGGAGCCCACGAGCCTGTCGTGCATCGAGAGGCTGGCTAGTCCTGGAGTAGACCAAGCCAGAGCAGCTGCGGTCGCGTGCAGAGTGCGCCCCAGAGAACCATGGCGGGGAGCGCAGCGGATCGGAACTCACCAATGTCGAGAAGAACAATCCGGGAGCCCTCCCAGCGCTCCCGATCGAGGGACGCCAGCGACATTGTTGTCGTGAATTGTTGTTGTTTGGCAGGGGTGAAGGGCGGTGAGGAGGAAAATTTTCGTCGATACAACTCCCGTCGTGTGTAGGCTGCACCCGTGGACCGAGGCGTTCTGGTTGGTTCAATAATAATTTCAATTCTATGCGTTTTGAGATGGAGCAAGGACTCAAGCCAAAGCGGTCAAGGTGTTATAGGCTAGCGAACAGGGCTCTGCTCAGTAGAAATGCAACGTGGGTAAGAAAATGTTCACGCTGTTCGTCCGTGTTGTTGGGCTGTGTAGAGAGATGCTGGGCAAGCAGTTGAACACTGCTCACGATCCCAGCGCTCTTTCCCTACCGGAGAGTGAGTGACTGGTAGGTAGGCGCGGAGCCAAAATGGGACCAAAATAAACAAACAAAGCCGCTTTCTTGTGTCAGAGTCTACAGCATGATCCGCGTCCGTCTCGAGCCCCAGCTGCTGCAGAGCGGTCCGCGGCCCACCGAGAGCCCACTCCTTCAGATGGCAAAGGTATGGAATAAAGTTATGGAATTCCTAGCATGCTATAGGCTAGACAGGCTGCAAATACAGTGTGTGTTGTCTCACTTCTTCTGCTGTCCGAGTGGGTACAGGCTGCATTTCCTGCAGTAGCGTTCGGAATGGTGTGCGAGTACCTGAAGGCGGAGAGGCTGCTGTGCGGCGAGGTTCCTGCACGCTGGCTGCAAGCTGCAGACGGCGTCCCTCTTGGAGGGCCGCTGGCGAGTCTCGCCACGGCATCTCGGCGCCGCTACGGAGAAATGGACACTGGGCGCCAGTCCGAAGCCGGACAGCGAGCAGAGGCGGCATCCCCAAGCGTTGGGAGGATTCTGTACCGACATGCCCTTCGTGTAGAGGGCTGTACGCCGACTTGGTTTCATCTCCGGGCCATGTCCTGGACGGCCAGCAGACAGCGCTGTCAGACAGGCTTGTTGCACAGCCAGCAGGAGCTTTCCCCAGCTCCCAAGACGCCGCGGCCACCACCCGCCGGCCGTGCACAGGGTGGAACTCGAGGGGCCACAAGGGCACACCCAGGGCTTCCGAGCGCGCGCTGGCTCAAACGCTTGCGTGCTCAGCAGGCGGAGCGCTGTCCAAGCAGCCCCTGAGCCGTCCTCAAAGAGCCGGCGGGGTGGGAAATTGACGTCGAGTCGAGAGCTCGATGGATGATGGACGATAACGGCAGCGTGTGGCGGAGAGTCGGCACTGGGCAGCACGCAAGCGGAGGCGGGAGGCCAGTGAGAGCGTAGAGGCCAGGTGTCCGGTTGTTGCACGCCAACGCTTCCCAGGACAAAGCGCAAGCCGAGCCTGCTTACGTGCTGATCGGCGCGGCGGGCGCGGCGAGCACCGCGACTCCGCGAGCGTCCAACAGGGTGGCTCGCGGGGCCGCGCGCATAGCAGACTGACTTCGCGCCCGCAGTTTCACAGCTCATTGTCCCCCATTCCAGGCGCTAGACTAGAGACACCGAGAGGGGAGAGGGGGCAGCAGCACGATCGATCACGCAACGCGGCCGCGCGCTGGTGGTGAGACCCAGCCCCGGGGTCGGCAGCGGGCGAGTTGGCTGGCCGCACAGGCTGCACCTGCTGCAGCCGGCAGAAAGGGCAGGCCCAGGTGCTGGACAGGTGCTGGAAGCTTCGACCAGGGCAGCGTGTGACGCATCATGCAGCCACCGCAATACCGCGCTAGGCCGTAGGCGTCGCTAGCGCCGACCTGGAATAGATCGGGCTAGCACGCACGCTTCTTTGTCAAGTCACCGCCTCGCGCCTGCCGTTTCATAAGGGCGCCTGCCCTGCCCTGTTCCGTCCGCCCACCATCACTCACCGAAGCTTGCCATGTGTTGACATCTACCATCTACCCCTTCGTCGTCGTCGTTCTTGCTCGTCGCAGCCCGCGTCCCTCCTCATTCCACCCTCGCCTGCTCCTCCCTAATACGCCATCATTCCTTCCGCTCGTTTCCCTCGCAACCGCCTCCTCTCTCCTGCCGCTGCCTCGGCTCGACGACACATCCTCCGACATCTGCCCTCATCCTCCGCCTCTCACCCACGCATCCGTCCGCAACTCCGCCCCGTGGCCCATCTACTCGACCATCTACGAACCGCAGCTGGTCATTGATGTGATCACGGAAGCACCCTCCTGGCGATCCCGACAGCCTCCTCGTCCTCCTGCTCCGAGCTCCCGCCCTCACAGCAGCCCGCCTCGAGAACCGCCGCCCCTCCAGCTTCGTGGCCAGACGCTTGATGCTTCTGTCCGTCATCGTCTGCCAGTGATAGCCGCCCCCTCTAGCATCCTCGCCCGAGTCCCTTGCTAGCCTCGCCTGAGTCTTGCCGCTGACTCACGCCGCCAACGACTCCTCTTAGGCAGCCTTCCCTGTCTGCTACCCTACGCCTTGCACGTGTTACGACTCTTTCTCTCTCTCTCTCTCTCTCTCCTCCACGCAGCGATCCCTCTTGTTCTTGCCTTTTCCGGACGTCCAGAACTCCGTACAACCAGGCCTCTTTTCCGCCCGCTCGTTGACTCGGGTTATCCATACACAATTAATACAGCCAATGAGCACCACACTCTCTTGAGTCTTTCCTTGCCTTTACAGCCAACGGACCCCCCTTGTGCATACCACCTACGGCTTTCCTTGTTCCCGCTTCCTTTTGGAGCGACCCACTGCGCTCTGCAGCCTGTTTGCTTGACGACATATCTTGTCTCTGCTTTTTATCCCATCCCGGATTGGACTACCATCATAAGCCATTTATTCTTATCTTCACCGAAGCTCTGAGTACCTAAAAGTGCACTAGACCACCGCCGGCTCTTTTGTTTGATTACGACAGTTAACGTTTCCTTTTACTCGCTTGTCCGCTTCACCTTCACCGCGCTCTGCCACCGGGTATATCCTTGGATTTCCTTGGCCAGCTTCCCCCATCGTCCAACGAGTTCCACTTATGGAGTGCCTGCGCAATCAGCTCTACGAGGGTGTTGTACTCAACGGACGATATGAAACCATCTCTCCTCTCAACCATGGCTCCTTCGGCATGGTCTTCCAGGCCAAGGACCTTGTAACTGGCGAACACGTTGCCGTCAAAGTCATCACCAAGTCGACTGCGACCGTTGCGTGCCCTACCGCCTTTGCTGTTGACGAGCGCTCCGAGGAGCTCGGCATTCACCTCCGTCTTGGTTCGCACCCGAACATCGTCAACCTGCTTCAGTCTTTCGAGACCGACAACCACGTCTACCTTGTTATTGAGTTCTGCTCGAACGGCGACCTGTATGAAGCCATCCGCCTGGGCAAGGGCCCGCTGGAGACCGAACATGTTCGCGACTTCATGTTCCAGCTGGTCGGTGCCGTTGAATCTATGCACTCGAAGGGCGTCTATCATCGCGACATCAAGCCGGAGAACATCTTCCTGACCCAGTCTGGTCTGATGAAGCTCGGCGACTTTGGCCTAGCTACTACCGATGCCTGGTCATGGGAGGTTGCTGTTGGCAGCGACCGCTACATGGCACCCGAGCAGTATGACCCGACCAGCGCCGGTTACTCCACGGCCAAGGCGGACATTTGGGCCATTGGGATCGTTCTCCTGAACATTCTGTTCTCGCGCAACCCATTCGCCGTCCCTTCGCCCTCGGACCCTCTTTACGCGGACTTTACTCTTGACCGACAGAGCCTTTTTGACGTCTTCCCCAACATGTCGCAAGACACTTTCGAGGTTTTGATCCACTGTCTCGCCGTTGACCCGGAAAAGCGTGATCTCTCCCTCGTTAAGGAGGCCCTTGCTCGCGTCATCAGCTTCACCATTGATGACGAGACCCTGGACGACTTCTGTACGGAGGATGGTGACGTTGTCATCGCTAGTGCTAACCGTGAGCCACTTCGCACTCCTTCCATGTCCACCGCTCAGCTCGACAATAATGGCTCCTTCGCTTGGGCCAAGGCTCTTGCCATGTCTCCACCTCAGCCCATCCGTCAACTGTCGGCAATCCCGGACACTGAGATCTACTCGGACGACATGTTCCTTGAGCAGGGCGATGGTGCATGGTACGACGTGAAGCCCGACAATGCTTCTACTGTGTCCTTCGTCGATTCGGGCTTGGGTTTGTCCTTCACGTCTATGGAGGCTCGTGCCGCGGAACCCATCACTATTGGCCGCACCAAGCCTATGCCTATTTCTGGATCGCTTCCGGCTAAGGCTTTCAACAGTATGTCGTCCGTCTTTGGGAAGAAGCGCGAGACCATCTCCAAGAGCTGGAGCGATCTCTGGGACGAGGAAGAGGAGGAGATCACCATTGCGGAAATCGAGAACAGCTTCACTCGCAATGTGTTCAAGAAGGACACGCCGCTAGTCCACTCCGAAGCTGGCTCCGGTGTCTCTACCCCTCGCGGTGGCCTCTCTGAGCTCAAGAACCCTGCAATGGTCAACAACAGCAGGAACCGTTCGCCCAAGCCCAAGCCTGTCGTAACCAATCACGTCAGTGAGCAGACCGGTTTTATTTTCGAGGAGCACAACCAAGCGGCCCCGCGTTATTCTCCACCTTCCAAGCGTACGATTGCAGACAAGTGGGCTGCCCTTGGCGATCGCAGGCGTTCACCGCAGTCACCGCAGCACACTCCTCAGAAGGCTGCGAAAACTATGAAGCAGATGCAACCAACTCCCGACTCCGCCCGGAAGCGAAGCCGGACTGGTAGCTGGAGACGTCCTATCCACTGGGGCCCAAGTCAGCATGAAAATGCTGACTTTTCGGTGAAGCCCAAGGACAAGGATCCCTGGTGTCTGAGCAAAGACTGGCGACGCCATCCCGCGTCTTTGCACAATGACCTTGGGGATCTTGAGTGGGTTGGAGGTTGGAATGACCTCCACTTGTAGTCTTGACTCTTTTCATCCCTTGATATTTTGGCTTTTTTCTTTCTTTTGGGAACAACAAAAGTACCCTTCAACAACTTCCGTCGCCTTTTACTGGAGAGCCCTAGGATGAGCTTTTTCACACCCTTTGCATGAGTTTGTAGCGCTAGAGATACCATTTCCTTACTCTCCTCTCCTCTCTCATCATCAGAACCGATACCCCACCCATTTCTCTTTCCTCCCGCGTCTCTGCTTCTCGCCACATGACTTGTGGCATCCTGTATTCATTGAAGCCCATGGTATCTCTCTTTTGTTACTCTACTACTTCTTGGGTGCATTCTGGGGAACTCGGATCACAAACAAACTGCATATGGAAAGGGGTTGGTTGGGTTGGGATGATTCAAACTGACATACTGTATGCGGACGATGGGCGTTGTTCTTTTCCTTTTTCAACAAGTGCGATTTGATTCTTCATAGGGATGATTAGTTAGTCAAGACTCGTATCCGTCGGGAGTGACGGCCGCTGTTTAGACATTGTCTGGATGGTGCTGGAGCTCCGGGATTTACCCACTCAAAAATTGTGCTACTTGCTTTGGAGTGATGTGTGAGAGGAAGAGATGGGAGGTGGGTCATGATGCAACTACTGTTAATGTGTATTGTAGATAGGAACTAATCAAGAGGCGCATTCAATACATTCATGCCGTCTTTGGTGCCGATGACCTTGTGCTCCTGCTCCGCTACTTGACTCAAGTGGCAGCCACATCAATAGTGTCTCACCAGTCCTAGTTGTCATCACACCATACCACGCAAGTATCGAAAACACTTGAAGCCGGAAACTCTAGCTCATGTCCGCCGTGTGCACTCCATTGCATTGCATAATGCAGTCCCATCACCGTACATGCAGAAGAAACTCATAGCAGCTAATGCTAATGCGTCTACCGCAAATGCCAGGCTAATCAGAAAAGGGGGGGTATCATAATCAAATAACGGAATCCGAAACAGCCATCACGCGACCGCACCACCGTATCTATCACACACCCACACATCCATACACACACACACATATCCACAAGCGCCCCCACACACAGACACACACACCTGCAGTCTACACCTGCGGGGCTGTCGGTGTGACCGGACTCGCCAGACTACCGGGTCCCTTGCTTTTGCGCCGCTTCTCCTTGCCCGGTTTGGGCGCGCTTGCTACGCTCGCTTTGCGGGAGGAGTCGAGGGCGGCGGGGGTGCCAGGTTTGGGAGTCGAGGTAGACGAGTGCAGGGCGCTTGGGAGCTGGGACTCTTGTTTGAGGGCAGCGGATGCAGATGGCGCGGGTGGTTGGGTGGTGGTAGCGGTCGCTGCTGCCGTGGCGGCGGCGATGGCGGCGTCTTCTTGTTGTTTGCGGCGCTTTTCTTCGGCTTCGCGGCGGGCGAGGACGACGGTGCGGGAGTTTTGGAGGACGAAGGAGCCGGGCTCGCCTTGGAGGGGGTTTTCGTCGGCGTATTCGTCGTAGAAAATTTCGGTGAGGTTGAGCGAGCGCATGAAGTGCGCGTCGGAGAAGGCTGTTGTGGTGTCGCTTGTTCCTGCGCCTGTGTCTGCTCCTGTGCCTGTGCCTGTGCCTGCTCGCGCAGAGACCTGCGATGGCGGCGCGTCGCTGAGCGTGGGACTGCCTGCACGACTGCCTGCGCGGCTGCCGATGCGGCTCGCACCGCTGGCTTTGTTCAGCTCGAATGATGGCGGGAGGTACGTGTGGCCTGTCGCCGGGGAGAAGTGCGACAAGTCCTTTGATAGCTCGAAGAGCTCTTGCAGCTGTGTCGACACGGAGAGGAGCCGCAGCTGCAGCACATCCAGCACGCTCTTCGCCATGAGGATTCTAGTGCCCTGCGTGTAATACGTCCCTGTCACTTCGATCCTCGCCGTCCTTCCGGTCTCCTGGTCGACAATCTTCTCCTGGCGCTGGATGATCCACGGCTCGCCCTCTGCTTGCGGCTCCCCTACGACAACAAACTGCATGCCACTCTGGTATTCGGTGCGTAGGCGCTCTTCCATCGCGTGACGACTCGATAAGATAGCTGGGCCTCCGGGCTGGCCGGCGAACCGTTTGAAGATGTCGTGGTTGTTGCTGGATGCATCGTAGAAGGGCGAGTTCATGAAGTACCAGAAGATGGAGTCGGAATGTAGGGTCCCGCCTTGGAGGGTGGTGATGAGGTGTGGGTTGTCGAAGTACCATTCGTCTTGGGGAGTCATTTGGGGTGCCATGGTGAAGGGTGTGGGTGGGAGTGGTGCGCTAGAGAGAGAGGTTGATGAAGGGCGACTGCTGTCTTGATGAGCTCGGAGAAACGACTGTTAGGATAAGTAAGATTGGGTTCGATCGTTGCAGCTATTGTGCGAGCTGTGATGGCCCAATTGTGTGGTAGGACGGCATGGGAAGAGTGTGTATAAGTTGTTGAAGTCTTTGTGGTGGAATTGTGCCGCGGGGGAAGTGGCCCAAGCTCCTAGTGAGCGAGCCGGATGCCTGTTGGAGACCTCCGCCTTCTCTCTGCACTCACTCACTGGACTCCACCTCTCTCACCACACCACATTGAAATACTGCAACCATGGACCTCGTGCAAACTGTGCGCAAAGAAGGGAGCCGGTGAGTGGATCCGACATAACTCTCTACCTTCACACCGCTAACGTTGCCACAGTGGCGGTCGCGCCGATTTTAAATGGGAAGATGTCAAGCAAGACGCCCAGCGCGAGAATTACCTGGGCCACTCGCTCATGGCCCGTACGCCGTCCTGTTCTTATCTTCAAACTATTCACTGACATTAATTCTAGCTGTGGGCCGCTGGCAACAAAACCGTGACCTGAACTGGTACGCCAAAGGCGACCAGGGCGCCGAAGGAGAGCAATCCGCCGCCGAAAAGCTCGCCGAAGAAAAGCGAAAGATCAAAGAAGCAGAAGAAGACGCTATGCTACGCGCAATGGGCCTCCCAGTGCCGGATCGCGCATCTACGAACGCGAACTTGACGCCGCTGGGCCAGAAGGTGCATGAGGACGATGTGGA
This sequence comes from Laburnicola sp. R22_1, assembly GCA_014281115.1. NCBI lineage: Eukaryota > Fungi > Ascomycota > Dothideomycetes > Pleosporales > Didymosphaeriaceae > Laburnicola > Laburnicola sp. R22_1. The sequence goes on from JACONQ010000015.1 coordinate 1,414,228, forward strand.
GAAGGCCTTAGAGGAGAAGGCTGAGGATGCAGATAAAGATGAGAGGAGCAAGGAGAAGAAGGAGAAGTCACGGAGACATAAGGAGGGCGAAGGGCGCGATCGGAAGAGGAGGCACAGGTCGAGGAGTCGGTCGCGGGATCGGAGGGAGAGGCGGCCAGACCGTTCCAGGTCGCGTGAGAGGGGGAGGCATAGGGAGGATAGAGATGATGACAGGCGTAGACATCGGTCGAGGAGTCGTGTGCATAAGCGTCGGGAGGATCGACACGAGCGGCGCAGCGAACGACATTCGGGCGACGATCGGGAACGATCGCGCGAAAGATATCGACGCCGCCGGAGTCGGTCGCCATACGAGAAACATGAACGACAGAGGGATTGAAGGGATTCTAGATTCAGACATGACCACATACCCATCCCAGGTTGAAACGCAGTGAGAGTCGCCCCATTTTTACACTCGGGTCGCAGTTCCCTCAGTTATCATCTTACGAGCTGATACGCTCTGATCATTAATACATTGGTTTCTGATAGTCCATGTACGCAACCTTAGCTACTCCGCTAATACGTCTTCCACGATCTTCAGTATCTGCATCAGTTCCTCGTCCTTCATCGGCTTGCCCATTACTTGTACATGTGCTGGTAGCCCTTCCAATATCCGAGGATCATCTGCGTATCAGTTAGTATGTAAGGGAGTAACAGTGCGCGCCAACGTACACGGCGGCTCATAAGCAGCGTCAGCCCTGAAGAAAGGCTTGTCCAGCTCCTCGTTTGCCTTCAGATGTGGCAGAATCCCGGACGGATACTACCGAGCAGTCAGTACTTCCCCGAGAGTGCTGTGATGCGGCCTCCTTACATTCAACAGATTCTGCAACACCGTATAAGCGCAGATGCCGTACGTGTCGTGTGGCACCGCCGTAGCCTGGTTACCCGCCATGATAATAGCATCCAGCTCGTGCTCCACAATGAGCGCATGGTACTTATGTATGACCTTGAACCGCTCCAGATTCATATCCCACAACCCATCCAACGACGGTTCCCACCCGCGCAGCTCGTCAACCATAGTGGTCGCAAGCGAAGGCACCGGCGGCTCGCCAGCATCCTTCAGATATTGGAACGGCGTCTTCTTCGGATCTAGCATGAAGAACTTCCACGCTAGAATCGTGGTCTCCCATAAGTCTGGGATCTTATCATCGAGAAGCACAATCTGGTGACCCTTTCCTTTCAGCTTCGTTGCTGTCGAGTGGAGGGCTCGCGCGATCGGCGGGTGCAGTGGTCTCTTGGGATGTCCACGGATGAGGCCAAAACGGAGGGGTCGTGTGTAGGGCTCTACATGGCGCCACGGTGCGCCGAGGACGTGCTCGTCGAAGTGCCAGGTGTCGGAGTTACAGATGGTTCGCATGACGAGCTCTGCGTCTCGTATACTGAAGCCCATGGGCCCGATCACGGGTACTATCGGGCCTGGACTGCCCAACCTTCCTGGCGGCATACCACCGCCAAAGGGTACTCTCCATGCACTCGGCTTGAAGCTCTTTAGTCCGCAGCATAGCGCGGGTATCCTACAACTACCCGCGATGTCAGTAGCGAGGCCTAGTACGCTTCCACGCATGGCGAGTAGTGCACCCTCGCCGCCTGTGCTGCCGCCTGCCGTCATGGAAAGATTATGCGGGTTCAACGTCCGGCCGAAGATGTTATTGTGCGAGTCGGCCGTCATCATCGTTTGCGGCAGATTCGTCTTGCAGTAAAACACCGCCCCATGCTTCAGCAGGAGATCCACAAGATGCGAATTCGCTGCCGCCGGCGGCCGAGAAAGGAACGCCACATAGCCAATCGTAGCTTGTGTGCCTTTGACATTGAACGAGTCCTACCGCCCAAATTCCTTAGCATCCGTTCTTTATACTTCCACGCTTCACGGCCACCGCAAACACCAAATACACATACCTTCAAACTAACCGGCAACCCATGCAACGCCCCCATCCCCCTCCCCTCCCTCTCAAAAAATTCATCACACCCCCTCGCCCTCACCATCGCCTCCTCGAACATCACTTCCGTCAAGCAATTCACGCACTGCTGCGCTATCGCCGCCCTCTTGCAGAACGCGCCGACGACTTCGACGCTCGTAGCGCGGCCGCGAGTCATCAGGTCTACGAGCGCGGTAGCGTCGTAGTTGGACGTGAGGTCGAGCTCGCGGGGGGTGAGGAGCCCGCATGTGGAAGGCACGTCGAGGACGCTGAGGGTGAATGTCGGGGTGAATTGGGATAGTGTTGCGGTGGGGAGGTGCCATGCTGAGGGGATTTTGGAGTCGAGGGATGTGCGTTTGGAGAGGGCGAGGGGGCGCCAGTCTGGGGTGGGGGTCGTCATGGTCGTGGACTGTGACGGTCGAGTAGCGATGGTATAATAGCCTTATAGGTGGTTGGGGGTTAATTGTGATGGGAGCTTGAATGAATGGTTCAATATAGCTATATGAGTGTAAAACTATGCATTTTATTGCTTGCTAAAGAGAGGGGATGATCTACAAGCGTCATTCCTGTGATGCAGTCGGCGTGGAGGTTTGGGGACCCGATATCCGTCCGGTTCGGAACCCGAGATGCGGGGCAAGCCTGTGCGGACGCGTCAAAGGCGTGCGTCGGTGGCCGTAGGTGTTGCAGTGTGGAAAGTAGCGCTTACCTCTAGAATCGATAGTCTACTCAACGTTGACTCTATCCTTGGTCGTGCACCACGAAGACAAACGCTAGATACAACGAGTCTACAGTACTATGATGAAAAGGTTAATCGCCGTGTGTTACCCCAGGATAGGCAATACAAAGGTCGAATATATTCATGTTCCTGTCCCGCCGTTGTACATGTCGAGCTTTGGCGAAGGGCTAGGCGGGCGACTTTGACGAACAATTACGCGCTGCGACTTGAGATATGCGAAAATTACATGCGTAACAGAAGAGAATTGGCTGAAGTATAGTTTATTATCTGCACGTAACACAAGAAATGTGCTACACACTTAGCCGATGCGGGCTATGATACCGTGTCGACGGTATTGAGTTTGGTGTGCATGTCTGTAACAACTTGCACATATACGGAGCGATACAGTCCACCGTTGGTACTTATCGCAGTCAAGCGCCATCAGATCCATCGTCCTTCCCGGCGGCAGACTCGGCTTGGCCCTCTCGCTCATCTCCTGTCATTTCGCCCTGTCCGTCCTCACTCTCCTCGCCCACGTATGTAATAAGCTCCTGTAGTTTATTAGTTTGGTCTTTTACGGTTCATTGGTAGACCTCACCTCGCCATTCCAAGCACTCTCGGCTGTCTCTTGATCCTGGCCCACGGCCCCAATCTCTTGCTTGTAGGCGAAAGATGCCGTTATAGCTTGCAACTGGCTCATCGGGTCCATCTCCGGGAAGTTCTCAGGAAGGAACTTGTAGGCTGCCACCGGAAGTTTCTTGAAAAGCGCCTGCTGGAATTCTTGGGTGATCGTAAGAGTGGAATTGTTCACCTCCTCCTGCTCCTGCTGCTCTTTGACCTTGGCAGCCTCCTCTTCTTCCTCCTTTGCCTTCTTGTCTGCGATCTCCTTACGCATCTGTTCGAGCCGTGGCTTGGATATGTTTCCTACCACCATGATTGGCTTGTAGTTTCGGTTCTTCAGCTGCGCTGAGCGCCTCTAGCTCGCAGATTGCTGAGCGACGAGAGGGCCGTTTTTCGCGGCTTGGGCTTTGGCAATGATTGCGGCACGCTTGCTCACAGACTTGGTCGTAGAAGCCAGCTTGTTATCGTCGCTGTTCGACATGTTGGAATTGGTTGAATTGTACTGCAGCGTTGAGTTAGCCTTGTTATGTTGGTTCAAACGCGTGCGTAATTCAGAAGCAGGCTGCAGGTGGGTGCGAGCGACAGGGCGGCCTTGCAAGTCAGTAGTGGTGTCGTAGGTGAGAAGAGATTGGCGTCCTGAGAGCGTAAACAAAGATAAAGCGCTAGAAGCCACGCTACAGTCCACGTGCTTACGTCAACCAAGGTAAAGGTGAATTGGGCTTGGCACGCCAGGGCTCCCCGCCGGGTCTTGCAAATAACGGTTCGCCAAATCGAGCTAAGGCCGCGACCCAAGATATATATGTATGTACCGTGGTAAAATGGCTGGTTGATGACAAAGGGCGCACCTGTTGTCCTAGCTCCTGGCATAGTGTTTGTACAAAAAGTAGGCCGATCGCATGTTTCCGTATAGTCATAAGGCGACTGTACGCTGTTGCTCGCTCCCGGTTTATCATGGACGCAAACAATATGACACCAAATCGGAAGGTGGGTAGACAGCAAACCCAAGATGTGAGTTGCTCTGGTGCCGAGACATTCCTATATGCTGACGCAAGTTCTTTAAGGCGCCGCCCGCACCTAGATGGAAACCACAGCAAGTCAACAATCCCACCACTGGTAAAGTGCCATTTCAAAAAATCTTAGGGGCCATGTCTCACAGTTATCAGACACGATACCACCTGATCTGTCTCCTGGACCAACTTCCAGCCCAAGATCCATGAAATCATCGATTGCATCCGCCTGGAGCATGGTGAGGATACGAGGATCCCACCCAAGGGCCGAGAGGCCTGAGTTGAAGCGTTCAGTATCTAGAGAGCTATTGTCAATAGAAGACCTCGATGTCTATATGGAAGCCTGCAAGAAGTACAGTCATGGCCTTCGCGAAGGGTGGAGCCAGGAAAAGCTTCTGGAAATGATTGACAGCGTAGCGGCCAAGGGAGACAAGTCCAAACAGCAATTTTGATCCGGGGCCTGTACGTATATGAATACTACAGTGGAAATGGTTCCAGAGATAACGTAGGATAGATTTGGGTTGGGCCGTGAACGAAACGGAGACCCCGGGGTTTGTTGTCAGGCTCTGCGCGAAACGAACGCCGTGGACGAACTCATAGATTTTATAGACAAGTAACAAAGGAACACGACCCGTTCTCGTAGCTTTTGCACTGCTCGGCGGCGCCTGCATACTATAATGACGTCAGGGATGGACCGGTGGTGCTGGACATCTAGAGGTTAGAGGCCACAATCCGGCCCCGCTATGGCTCGTTAGCGCCAAATTCCTAACCTCAACATCAACATTGTTCATCTGCAACTCAAAAACACAACCGCGAACACCTATTGTCATCAAGCCGAAGCATTCTTATCGATTGTCACCTCTTTGCTGTGACACCATGTGCAGCTCGGGAATCTGTGTGGGAACGTTTAGTCTCTGTATGAGAGAAGCGAGTTGACCGATCGCGACATCTAACCTATCGACTGGCACACGCAGCTTTCCACTTTGCTCGACGTTTAAAGTAGGACAAAACTGCGTGTTGCCTTGGGATAGGCTATACGAAGGCCGAAGGTACTCCAACTCCGGTCCTGCACTTCTATGTCCCCACAGGCAGCTGTATAAACGCTTCAGTCTATGATCATCTACCAATGCTCCTTATAGTGCTCATTGTTTGATCTATATACGGACCACACATTCCCGCAGTGGGCCAACCAGATATGTTGACTTAAATATGCTCCATAGATACGCTGTACACTGCTCTCGGCTGCACGTGTATTGTTCCAAGAACTACAGTCTCCAGAGAAGACGAAGCTCGCCTGTCCTGAAATAAGACTAGGTATCCTACGCTATCTCAGGCATGATTTTTCCGAAGGGTGATGGTGTGATGGAATTGATGCGAACGTAGCTAGCCTTCACCGTAGAAGCATTCGCCAGGTCTCCTACATTCTTACTCTCGCGACTAGAGGGCTCTTTCACCGTCCGCATTTCATGCACTAGACCTGTTATGCTATTGTTGCTGAATGCGCGGGGTTTCGGGCCTAGAACATGACCGGCCGGAAGCGCACGGCGAGCTCGTAGTTCACACTCGGTATGTATCTTTGAACATTCACCCTCAAGACGTGGCCCAACCAATCAGACAAATGCGCTAATCCAAATAGAGCTTCGTGCGCTGCCTTCCGCCTTATATTCCATTATATACGCACCCCTTACCCCGCGACCCGGAGACTTCAACATATAAAGCGCACGCCATCCGCTCTCAACTCCGCACTCTGCCTCCATCTCATTCTACCCTCCGGCGGTGTTGAACCGCAGCCCGCCTAAACGCTCAGTGTAATAATTCCTGCATCCCTTTATTGTTGCGCTGCTAAACCAGAAGTCGCCCATAGGAAAATCGAACTAGATTCATAGTTCTCCCCACTCCTCGTCTAGGGAGCTTCTCCTCTAAGATATATATCTATACTCCGGCCACAATACCTGAGCGATGCAGCGGCACTATTTTGCACCAGAGACTGCAGACACCGACATGGCTGAGGAGCCCTATTACCGTCCCCGACGAAACGGCCTCATCACACTTGCACCTGAAGCCGACGAACACTTCACCAGAGCTAGAGCTAGAAGGTGAGTCGAACCAGAAGGCTTAAAGCCCGCCTATATATGCGGATACTAAATAACTCTTTTGTGTAGTCCGCCGAGCAACATGTATGTCTTCGGCGCGCGACTCCTTGGCTGCCACGACGAATCTTCTTTGGAAGCTCCGATGCCATTCCAGCCCACTGTAACTGCACAATCCGGCACCACCTCACGTGCTCCCACGGGTAGGTCGAACGGTAGACGGGGCTTCTCACCACCCCCGGAAGATCGCTCCTATCCCTCCATCGTTGGTAGAAAGCGGCAGTCACAGTCCGGCTTCCCTGATGAACACGAACCCTACGCGTTTACCATTCGTGGAGAGCTTCAGTTGCCATCCGATCAACTAGGCCCCTCCATGTTCGGTACGAACCGTAGATCTCCCTCCGCCGACTACGAGACTCCCCACGACCTGAGCAATGACGAACCGGCCGATCGCTTCAAGAAGCGTCGTCGTGAAGAAGAATACACTCACGTCGCACCTTCTCGCCTTGTCCCCACTGACTCCAACACTAATGGGGCCACACGCGTTCAGCCTCGTCGCCCAAAGCCGTACCGATTCGGCACCTCCAAAATCCGACGCTGTGTTAATCAGGTGAGCATGCTTCCGAATCCATTCGAATGGATTCAAGGTGCCCGATGGTGAACTCATGGCTATTTCGAGGTGGATTTAATCATGTCGAGCGTAGTTGCTCCTGCTTCAATACGGTAGGGATGGTAGTGTGGAACGCGCATGGTTGCGAGGGGTACGTTACCGTGTATCTGTCCCGTGTCGCATGCTGTTTTTGCGGGGGCGGTTGGCTGTGTTGTTAAAAGTAACAGACTAGATAGACTATCTAAAAAATAAAAATAAAAAGGAGTGTGGAATGTTCCCCGCGTGTCATCTCCAAGTATTACGGGCACCAGAAGCGGTATCCGTCTCGAATACCCTCATCCCGAGTGTGGCCTATCCAGGCTATCACAAGAACGGTACTTCGATCGCGATTTTTATGGGTAAGCAGTGTCCATATTTTACTGCTCCAAGCGGATGACGAGGAATATGACACACGAAAGAAGTACTAGCTATGGAAACGGGTTAGGGCCTGGATGTCAAACGAGAAAGCTCATCTGTGTAGGATCATCTTTTAGTATTGGAATTGAGTACAAGTTCGTATGTGGAGGGTTTCGGGCTCTAAGATTTGGTTATTGTTAGTATTGCACATAAGCATAGAAAAGCAATGGGAGACCATGTACGGAAAAATCTTCTACTCACGGAAAATAAGATGTCTGACTTCGAGCCTGCGAATCCTAGCTGCAGGAAAAAAGTTGAGTAGATTCGGCCTTTGTATTGCCTTTCCTAGGGTGACACACGGTACAACGGTGGGCAACAGCAATAGTGGATGCCCGGTATCTATCTGTTCTAGGGGAAAGTTACTCTTGAGTCCGTCAAAGAGCCAGTACAAGGAACTCAGAAACCTATCTTACTCTAGTCAGGCGGCTGTGGTCACGGAGTTAAAATTTATAATGCACATGCATTCATCGATATCGGGCAGTACATAACGTATGAAGGCTTCCAGCGGACTTATACTGTCAACTTTACAGAGGGCTTGCGTGTAAGTACAATATCAGTTTATATGGCTTTTCTGGGATCGATTTGATCATGTCGAGCGTGGTTGCTCCTGCTTAAATCCGGTCTCAAACTCCTTGAGTTAGGCTCTTCGAAGGGACTATATTACCGCCTCCAATGCACTCCGCACTCCGCATACCGCGATCGCCCAACGCATCATGCGAGGCTCCCCAGGCCGGCACACCCTCATAAAAGAATTCGTGTCCAATACTAAGACCTAATAGCTAACAATAGAGTACGTAAACACTATTTATACATTCTATTATATAGCTAGACATAACCCTCTAGAACTTTATACGCATCTTAGTATTATATATAAATTCTTTTATGGAGGTGGCATTATACGTTTCACGGTGGCGCTCAATCGGAATGGCTTACCGTCAACTCACCATCGTACAAATCCCACATGAGCACTACGTCATCGCAATAACAGTGCACATTCAATTAATTCGAGAAAGATGGGGAAGATCGGCTGGTCCCGATTGGGTGACGACAAATTTTAGGTGGCACGCGCCGTGGAACGCATATTAATCGACTTTTACCGGTCCTACAGATAAATTGGATTCGCACGATACTAGAATGGAGAGCGACGTGTGTCTAATTGTGGCGATGACATACATCGTAGCCGCTTCATCGGTCCATTCATCCGCAAGAAATTGTCTCAGGCGGATTAGTGATGTATTTGGGTCTGGAAGAAGCGCCCAGTGGGTCCAAGATTAACAACAGTGTTTAAATTGACGAAGGCACCTCGAAAGCACTCCATTCCATTCTGACAGTGATACCCCTTCCTTTCAGCAACATGAAGGCCTTCACTTTCCTTCTCGTTGCCGCTACTGCGGTTAGCGCTCACTGTAGGCTCCCCGAAGACCCGTAATGTTGAATATGATTTGCTTATTGTCTTCTCATAGACACTTTGCCATCCATCAACGGCGCGCCTGCTTGGAGCGCTGTCCGTCAGGCCAAGAACTGGCAAAACAACGGCTTCGTTGGCAATGTGAATAGCAACGACATCCGCTGCAACCAGCTCAAGCCCGGAAACGAGACCGTCACTGTAGCCGCGGGCTCCAACGTCAAAGTCAGCGTCAACCCCAGCGCATATCATCCCGGTCCCTTCCAAAGTTACCTCGCCAAAGTCCCCGAAGGTCAGGACATCAACACATGGGACTCAACCGGCGCTGTCTGGTTCCGCATCTATGATGAACAACCCAAATTCGGTTCTCAGCTGACTTGGTTGAGTAAGCCTTGCCGCTTCTTCCTGTTGTGAAGAGAGTCACTGATGAATATTTAGGTGCTGCGAACTACAACATCGCCATTCCCAAATGCATTGCACCTGGAAAATACCTGATGCGTAACGAGCATATTGCACTTCATACAGCTCAGAGCACCGGTGCTGCCCAATTCTACTTGTCTTGCGCACAGATTCAGGTCACCGGTGGTGGCAGCACGGCGCCCAAGAATCTCGTTGCCTTCCCGGGCGCTTACAAGGCTACCGACCCCGGCATCTTGATTAACATCAACTACCCCGTCCCGACCAGCTACACGAATCCCGGTCCTGCTACATTCACTTGCTAGGAGATAGGGAGCGCCGTCTAGGCTTAATAGTGTTGCGGTGTTTTATATTTGCATAATACATTTACTGTTCGACGTATGAAATAATCACCACATCTTGAAATGTGAGATCTGACCTATCTGACTGCAAGTGCTATGTTCCTTTTTTTGCTCACATTTATTCACTGAGCACCCCTACAGCTTTCCATAACAGCGTTATACCGTGTACCGAGAGTGCGCGAAGTCTTCTTGATCATAGTTATTCACTATTCCATATATCTCTGAACATTATGCGCAAGGGCAGTACTTTGTGCAAATCTTGCACGTTATTGCAGCATCTTCACTCACCATTAGTTTTACTTCCCTTCATAGATTGGCCACTATGTGGTTTTGGATCGGCTCTCTCTCACATTACCACTATCGACTCCCTTCTGAAAAGGAAACCACCAGCCTTCTGAATAAATTCTTTCTACCATATGGACGGCCTCACAGTCAGAACTTCCAAAGTGTTTCCTTTATAGAATGCGTACTCATTGTCGAGGAAGCGCGTGATCTCTCCAACTATCAAGCAAACCACATCGCGATGAGTTTCTATCGTGCAGGTCATGACATGTCGGCATTTGAGGGGATTCTCCAAAGCTTAAACTCGGAGAAGGAAAGCGGAACAGACATTAGAATGTGCTGAAATGTTCGTCTACCAAAGACTCAAGTTGTTAGGGTCTTAGTACTTTGGAGAATATTGTGCACTCCCTCGTAGAAGTACACATTTTCCAGTTCTGTCCACAGGCCGCGCACATAGTTCTGTAGGACTAGGTTTTTGTTCACCGCAGAGACATGTTGCATAAGGAGTGAAGTTTTAGAGACAGGTGCAGGCAGAGAACGACACAAGACCATGATGCCTGATCAATTGTGTTTGGTACACTATGTTTTAGGAACTTGCTATGAGAAGACCAGGACAGAATGGACTGCTCTGCTTTATTTCTTAATCCCAAACCACATGTAGAAGTTTCATGACAAGTTTTAATCAACACCGCAGGTAAAGTATACAGCACCAAGAAGCGTGGCGTACTAGCTGCTTTATACCCTCACACCGTCCCGTCTATTCAAGCGGAAACAGACGCAAAACCCATGGAGGAAAGCTCAATCGCTTTGAGAAACGGAGGAACGTTAAGAAGCACACGTTTTGAACTCACGCAAACATGTGTATCGCTACTCTCTGGGGCACTATAAATAAGCACGACTGCGCACTTCCCTTGCTCTACACTTCCCCTTCATTACTCCATACAAAAAGTGTATCTGGATACTTGGGAGTGTGCTGCATCCAAGAAAATTACGATAAGCCTGTGGTATGCCATTTTGGACTTTGCCGAAAACACCAGGACTACGAAACATGTCTGCTAAAATACAACCAAACCACTCCATGCTCTTGGGTCGTTCTCTGTGCTTGAACTTGGAAGGTTGCAGAGATGCCAACCACCTCGGACATCGCTTGGAATCCTCAAAGCCTCGTCAATCGATACCACATGCGGCCTGGAAAAGCACCTCGCCATAAGGCGTGGCCAGCATTACTTTCGTACAAGAACCAAAAAAAGTACTGTGTGTTACCCTAGGTTATGCGATACAAAGGGCGAAAATGTACTCAACCTAAGTACATTCGGCTTGTGCATCGCCCATCCTAGGGTAACACACGGGATTCAGACTTTTGTCCTCGTCCTGTAGAGGAAACCGAACACAGAACCATACAGAGGACCAACGAGGATTTTGGTGTCCAGCTCCATGAATCCTGCTGATCACAATTTTAGTAGAAGAACATGAGGATGTCTGTGGTGTGGTGTACAATAGAAGCAGTACAAGGGGTTTATATGGCCAGAAGTGACCCGAAGGAGGTGAGATGGCACGCTAAGCATCTTCATGAGGCCTGCAAGCGTGTAACGAGTGCTGAGCATCATTATCACTTCTGTCATGGACGGCTCAGCGACGCTACTACCGGATATGATTAGAAATATATAATGGAAAGGGATCTAACCAGCAGATGAGAACGCCAAGCCATGCGAGTCTGTTCGTGTCAGCTCCAACAGCTGGTCCGTAATGTACAAGTTACCGCTTCCGGCCGCAATCACGCAGCGAAACCCCCTCCTCTACGCTCAGATAACACGCTCCTAGCTAACGGCCGATGCTCAGCAACAGTTGCCCTGTTTCTGCTGTCCTTTCCTGCCCCTCGAATCGTTCATCCCCAGGTTTATCTTCGCGCTGTTGCCGCCTCCGCCTCCAGGCCCCTTCACGCCTGATCTCCGGTCGTTTAGGTCGTATTTCCCGGCCTCGATATTCTGGTATATCCGCTCTGCGACTTCCAAAAAAGCTCTCTCAACACCTTCGCCTGATTTGGCGGACGTCTCGACGTACTGCATAACGCCGTTCTGCTTGCACCACTCTTCTGCCTCCTCTTTCGTGACTTGTCTCTTGTTCTCCTCGCTCTCGCCAGATACTGTTGATGACGGTGCGAGATCGCTCTTGTTCCCTACTAGCACCACGACGATGTTCTCCTCGGCGATTTGTCTGAGATCATGCAGCCAGCTCGTCGCGCTCAAGAAGGTATTCTTTCGCGAGATGTCGAAGACTAACAGGGCTCCTGAAGCGCCTCGAAAGTAGCTTCGTGTAATGCTCTTGTATGTTTCTTGGCCAGCGGTATCCCACAATGACAGTTTCATGTGCTTCTGCTGCTCCTTTTGCTGTTTTGATGGTGAGGTAGCTGGATCGGCTCTCGAGGGGTTGTTGATGTTGAGAGCGTGCGATGCGGGAGGCCCGACGGGGACGATGCGCGACCCAAATTCTACGCCGATAGTTACATCGTGATGGGGCGAGAAGCGGCCTTCGCAGAGGCGGATGGTGAGCTAGCGGCGTTAGCAGAATGTCCGTCTGGTAGACTGAGGTGTACTGTGGTCCCCCCGACGTATACGCCATTCGCCACTCGACGCCCGTGCTGGAGAAGGTAAAGTCTTTTGCATAGACAAAAAGCGTTGATGACGAAGGCGTATACTTCGGGGGGGAACCACAATACACACGTACACTGGACTTTCCGCACCCCGAGTCCCCCAGCGAAACTATCTTCGCGATATAGTCCCACGGTTGAGCCATGTGTGGAGAGTGCGTCCGAAGACGGCGAATGTGATGGTTGAGGGAGGTCTGGGGATGAGGCGCGAGCTTGCGGAGCGGTGTGCGGGGGCTTGCACAAAATAGGCGTGGGGCTAGAGCTCGATGAGTCTGCACAGGAGGGGAGGATCGGGCGGTTAAGGGTGCGCGAGGATACGAGGATACGGTGGTTTAGGAGCTGAAGTTGGAGAATGGTGAATGGTGATGGCCACTGCAGTCGAGGTCTGAGGTCACCAAGGTGTGTGGCTGATACCTCGTCATAGTTCGGAAGTGGCTTAGCTGGCACGCCGAAGGAAGTATTTTACATCTATCCAAACTCGACATTGCTGCTCTATATTTTATCAATTCCAGCGATTTACACGTTCGCTCATTTATTTATATCTATTTATAGATGCTGGTTGATACGTCTTAGATTGATAGATTTCATTCTATTAGAGATTCATCCGAGATGTAGTAGATGTAGAGCCGCGAAATGTCAAGTTGCCAACTGCAGTCCTACGCGCACGGTACCTAACATCTGCGCTCACTGGGACCTTCGCATCTACGTTGCCAGAGATCTGGCAAGCACCGGTAGCGACGCCAGGACGGCATGGTTTGTCTTCGCATCGCAATCAGCTCTTGACCAGAGGACCGGCGGGATCCCAGGTCTTGTGTCTGTGCAAACGGAGTCGGCCATGTCTATCTTCTGCTTGAAACAGATGCAAGGTTCGTTTGCTGTTGAATGTTGCTGTGTTTAATGCTGCTTCAGTTCCAACCCCACTACATCTACCATCCGGGACTATTTCGTAGTTCCATGGGCTATAAGCTAGCGCATATAGCCGCCGCCCACATAGGGTTGCCGCCCACCCCGCCAAAACGCGACACCTGCACAAAACCCGCGATATCTCAGCAACGCTGATTACAATTGCCATTGACTACACATAGATTCAAGCGCTGTAGCGGCTGTAGCTATAGCAGCTGTTTCTAAAGTGCTTGATACAGTAAATATACGTGGTTTAGCTGCTAAAGCCTCAGCTGCGCACATAGCCTCCCTGATACTCTCTACTTCTGCAAAGCGTTGATTCGGGTCTACTCGAACGCGCTTACGCTGACGCTGAGAGGTAGATATCTCTAGCTGCTGCTCAAGTCGTCTTTTCTCTGCTTCTAGGCCTGCAGCTCTAGCATTTGCAGCTGCTAGAGCCTTACCTGCTTTCTGTAGGAGTAGCCGGGTCGTACGACCTAGATTCTCGACGCTCTGGACGCTGTGCTGCGCTATATAGAGATCGCGAGGGCCCTGAGGGGTAGAGAGGAAGCTCTGGAGCTGCTGCTGAGGCTGCTGCTGACGAGTAGGCGTAGTAGGCCTCCGAGAGACCTGCGACGAGCTGAGCACGTGATTGATGTTGAATGGGCAGATGCCAGATGCCTGCCAGCCAGCTCGAATCACACGCTCTGTGAAGCCTTCCTCCCTAGCTTGGTGATAGCAGGTGATAAAGCGCTCCTTCTTGACAGGCGCAGCGTCGTCGAGTGATGCGAGCTCCTGGATCTGACGCCTGTAGCTGGACTTGATCACAGAGAAAGGAGCGAGATCTAGAGGCTGTAGGACGTGTGAGGTGTGCGCAGGTAGATATAGGAGCTGTATACGATGCAGCCTGCAGAGCCACAGGAAGTCTATATCGATATGGCTGCCGTGACCGTCGAGGATAAGAAGGCGGTACTGGCCATCACCTACAGCCGTCTCAGGTATGAATATACGCTGTAGCCACTCAACACCTATCGCTTTCGACGTCCATCCGTTCTCAGAGGTTGTATAGAGCCAGCTAGGCACGGATTTGGCTGGGAACCAGGTAGTCTGTAGGCTCTGGCCTTTGAAGATGACTGCGCAGCGTAGTTTCTGCCCTGTCGCCGATACGCACTCGATTATAGAGACCCACTCGCGATTCTCTGGAGACCGAATGTAAGCCTTCTTCTTCTGACTACTAGAGAGTACTCTAGTGTTTGTACATACTCCTAGAGCCACGCCAGTCTCATCCATATTGTAGGTATTCTCGGCCTGTATATTAAGCCGCCGTCGAGTCTGCTCATAGAGCTCTAGGAACGCGCGTAGCTGCTCTGGTGTTGCTGCATCAGCTCTCTGAGCCTCTAGCTTTCTGCCGACTACAGAGGCAACGCGTGGCTGGCGCCTGAGGAAGTGTGAGAGCCAGAGCTTGCCAACAGGCTGGTTGTCGCCATTCATACGCAGAATTCGATTCGCCATTTCTCGAGCGCGAGCGTGCGAGGGAGGGCAGGCGCGTGCGTCTTCTTCGAGGATCCAGTCTACTAGGAAGTCCTCCTGCGCAGGAGTTAATCTCTGCTGGTGTTGATGGCAAATCGCGCTGTTTGTCGCGCCACCTAGTCGGCCTCGGAGGGTAGATCGAGGGATGTTATATGCCTTCGCTACAGCGCGTAGGCTTGGATAAAGGCCAGCGTTGAAATCGCTAATAGCTGATTGTATAGCTTCTTCGCGGGGGTCCATATTGATGAGCGTTGTGGAGAGATATCGCGTGTTTTGTGCAGGTGTCGCGTTTTGGCGGGGTGGGCGGCAACCCTATGTGGGCGGCGACTATATGCGCTAGCTTACTTTGTCCGGCCCAAAGTGCCCGGATAGTATATGGCAAGCATGTGCAGTGTAGACGCCGAGTGTCGACAACATCTCTGCTGCCGGGAAGCGCGTTCGCAGCCATAGTCTAGCAGTGTTTGCTCTCGGTGAGTGCCCTGGGTGCCTGGGTAGGATGGTTTCATAGTGTTTGGCGCGTGGGACGGACCGTGGGAGACGTGGGAACGAGGCGACAGTTGGCGGCGGGTGACAGCTGCCCGGCCCGCGCTAATAAGCTTCCTCCTGCCGGCTTCGGGCGCGCAGCTCATCGAGCCTCAACAAGCAGCTCGAGGGCGCTTCCTCCCCTGCGCTATCAACCTACATCGCTTCTTTCACGTCCTCGTCGCATTCTTAGGCGTACCAACATCGCCCGCTAGGGTCTCCCTACCAGCCATCTAGCTCGACCACACACCGCCGCCGGGTGCATGCCGTTCATCCTGCGTCATCATCTGCTGCCTCTTGTACCACTCCCGCCGCCCGCCTCACCGACGGCTGACTCGACCCACGCAGCGAGGCTGCACCCGCGATAAAACCCGCCTGAGCTGCCTGCGGTGCTGGACGGGCACGCGAGCAGCCTCCCGTCACCATGTTTTCCGAATGTAAGCCTGCCTATGCCCTCGGGGCCTTGTCGAGCCCATGTGACGCCCACGGCGTCTCTGTCTTAGCATGCCGGCAACCTCGTGTGACTGACCAGCGTGCCCCAGATGCCTCCAAATTCCTCTCGCAGTCGCAGTCGCAGGCGCAGTCCCGACTCTCCTTCGGACAGCCTGAGACGCCTTTTCGCTCAGACAGACAACGACCCTCCTCTCGCTCGCGACCGTCGGCCGGCTACCTCCAGCGGCGCAACATGCCGAATCCATACAGCTCGCAAGCCATGTCGCGTTTCGCCTTCTCCTCGCGGACCTCGAACGCGCCCGCGCCGCTGTTTTATTCCGCCACAGATGACTTCCGGGAAGAGGACGACCATGGCGAGCACGACCGGGAAATGGCAGACCACTACGCTCTGCAGCGCTCGCGGCGGCAGTTTGGCGCCAGCAATCTTTCAGAGTCATCCGAAGTAGACGACGACATGGAGCGACGATCAGATCACATGGCAGATGGCGGCAGCGTCGAGGACGATGCCGGCTACGGACTAGGGCGGGGTATCAAGAGCTCGTGGAAGGGAGACAAACCAGGCCGCGGGCGAGCATCTACCGTTACAAAGCTCGAAGACGGCGAGCGAGACCAGAGCGTGCCATTATCTGAATCCAGCGCACCCAGCAGTAGAGCTACCGGCAAGCTTGTCGATGTTGAGCTAGCATCGACAAACCGAGGAAGCCTCGAAGAGGAAGACAGAGGCAACTTCTTACGAGATGACGAAAGGCCGCCCTCGTACCAGCAATTCCGAGATATGCCCACACCGAAGCGCGGAAGAGGTCCTTTACGAACGACGTTACCCATACCGCAAGAAACGGACGAAGACACCCTACTCGAAAACCCACGACCGACCAGCTCCGACCGCGAATCTGTACCCCAAATTGTCGCCCCAGAACCTGTAGTGCAGCCAAGGCACAACTTCTTCTGGGCGGAGATATTCCTGATTGCAAAATGCGCACTCCTGGGAGTCTTTCTGTTATCTCTGTTGCAAGAATCGGCCCCGGATAAGAAACATCCATTGGGAGACACCATATATACTGTTCTGCATTCGTCGTTCCATCTGATCGGGGTGTACTCTCTAGTCTCGGTCGTGGTAGGACTTCTCTGGTTGTCACTCCTGCGGTCCTTCGCGCGGCCGTTGATCATGCTCATGTTGGTCGCCGTCCCGGTGATCTCGTTTTCATTCTTCCTCTACCCCTTCATCTCAAGCTTCAAGGGATCGTGGAAAGGCGACAGCACTCAGGACAAACTCATGCGATTGCTGTCGCTCGGGCCGGCTTTGTTCTGCGTAGGCTGGGTATACACTGTAGTGAAAGGGAGACATTCCCTCGACAAGGCTACTAATATGTTAGAATTTGCAGGCGATATCTTGCGGGCTAACTTCCCTTTGCTCTTCGTCGGCATCGGTACACTGGCTGGCGTCGTTGTATGGTCATGGATATGGATGCTCATGTTCACGCGGCTATTCCTCGGGGGACATTTCTCAAAGTCGAGCTGGGTCATTGATTTCAGCACTTGGTGGCTCGGGGCAGCCTACTTCTTCGACTACTTCTGGACATTGAGCGTCATCGCAGGCGTCCAACGAGTTACAACCGCAGCGACCGTATCCCACTGGTACTTCCATCGCATCGACAGTCCGACTCCGCCTCAAGCTTTGGTGCAAGCCTCTTTAACCCATGCGAGGTATACCATGGTCGGGACGATATGTCTCTCAACATTCCTGTCGCTCCTTATACGACTACCGCTACTTATCTTCCCGCGCCGCATCACCAAATGGATCAGTGCGTGCACTTACTCTGTGCTTCCGACATCCATTGCAGTGTTGACTAATCCGCTCACTCTGACATATGCCTCGGTACATACGGTGCCCCTTGTGCAAGCGGCTCGCGGGGTCAGTGATATGACCTTTATCTCACCCTCTTCGCCGACGACAACGCTGGGCCCACGCTCATTCGCTCCCACGCAGCCGCGACCCTCGATCGTGTCATATCGTCTCGCTAAGACACTGCTGCATGCTATACGTTGGGTCATTACCCTTTCGCTGGGTTTCGGCGGTTGGGTATCGACAGCGAGAATGTTGAAGCTTGGAAACGAGACAGTGCCATACACGGGCAGTTTATACGCCTATGTGGTGGGTCTGATCAGTGCGGCTATTGGATGGGGAGCGCTTGGGGCAATGGAGGGAGTGCTCGGGGGGATTCTGGACGCTGTGCTCATTTGCTGGGGCAGTGAAGCCGGGAGAGATGG
Source organism: Laburnicola sp. R22_1 (assembly GCA_014281115.1). NCBI lineage: Eukaryota > Fungi > Ascomycota > Dothideomycetes > Pleosporales > Didymosphaeriaceae > Laburnicola > Laburnicola sp. R22_1. The sequence continues at coordinate 1,432,426 of JACONQ010000015.1, forward strand.
CAATGGAGAAGCGCGCTTCTGCCTCGATGCCGGGAGATTGTTCGGGAATGAAGTTAGTGGGCAGGGGAGAGGGCGCTACGAGGTTTGAGAAGAGTTCAAGAGGTGGACAGTAGCTGCATCAATGGAGTTGGATTTTGGACTTTTTGGATAGGACGGGCATAGCAATGGCGTCTTCTGTCTTCTAGGACTGGGTTATGCAATGATTGCAGCTGCGGTAGACCGTTCAATACCATGGTCCTTTTACTTGAACATTTGTGGCACTGTCCCTTCACTTGACGTTCTGTTCTGTGATACTCGGAACTAGTAGCTACCTAAAGGTACCTGCCTGCAGGCGTTGCTCCGTAACCCGAGCCCACTTATTTTGGGCTCCGACTGGCCCGTGCCATGCCTGCTCAACGCGAACGCGGGGAACACACGTCGAGTTCGACGCAGCCCAGCTACAGCGAGCGCTGACGAGCTCAGGTAAGATTCTTCTACGCGTATGACGCACCGTTGTCGCAACCATGTCGACACGGAACACACATACGAAGAACTCATCGACCGCTGACCGACGGTCGGCCAATTATTCGTCCTCGACGCGGCCCCGCGTGCCTTCCGGAAACATGAGCGGGGACAACGAGAAGCGCACTTCCTCAACATCACAGACACGGAAACAGTCGACTTCTTCTGGGATGGGCGAGCGCCGCGTGGAGAGGCGGGAGGTTAGAGAGAGAGAGGTGGAGATAAGAAGGACGAGGAGCCCGCTCAAGCATTCGACCGAGAGTCGAGTCAATGCGAGGACAAAGCTGGAGAAGCCGTCACGGCAAGACAGGGCGAGCACGAGTGCGACCGCCGATACTGCGAGAACAAAAGTAGAGCCGGAAAAGCCATGGGAGCCGCAAGCCTCTCTCATCCCGCATACGACCGCTCCGCTTGCGACGCGCATTTCTATCCCGCCGCTTGCTGTCACCGCGCCCACGACGCTGCAGCCTACGCCCCTCGCCCAGCTTTCGCTTGACCAGCAGGAGACGGCGATAATAGAGGACCTATTGTTCGTTTTTATGGGCTTCGAGGGACAGTACGTTCGGTTCAGTGACTCGTATGATCCGCATGAAGAGAAGGAACGCCTTGTTGGGCCACAGTTTCGCATGCTACCCGGGCTAGATCCAAGCTTGAGAGACTTGACAAAGTCGATGTTGAAAATGGCGACGCACTACATCGCTGTGGAGGCATGTGTCGAGGTGCTGAGCAGGCAAGAGTACGGCGCAGTCAATCATTCGCTTTGCGCGGCTGTGAGGCGGTTGCTGAAGGACTATCTGACGCTGATGGCGCAGCTGGAGCACCAGATGCTGACGAATGAGTCGTTTACGTTGCATGTGCTGAATCTGCATACAAAGCAGACGAGCCACATGTTGTTTCAGCTTTACACGACGGGGATCCAGCTGCTCAAAGCGAATGGGATTCTGGAGGACGAGAAGGACGAAGACTCCGCCGATGATACGGACGATTTCGAGGGGATCCTAGAATCGTTAAGAGAAGGCGGCACTGTCAAGAAAAAACTCTGCACAGGCGGAAGCGTGTTGGGACTCATCACGGCACGGTTAGCATCCATGTCAGGCGATCCGGCAGCACGGGAACTCCTCACAACCTTATTACGAGAGGCTAGCAAACCGTACATGACGATGCTGAACGAGTGGCTACACCACGGCGGAATCCGAGATCCACATGCAGAGTTTATGATCAGGGAGCAGAAGAGCATAAAAAGAGAAAGGCTGGACCAAGACTATACAGACGAGTATTGGGATAAGCGGTACACGATGCGGGATGCGGTTGTGCCGCCACAGCTCGAAGGAGTCAAGGATAAGGTTCTTCTCGCCGGCAAATACCTCAACGTCGTCCGTGAATGTGGTGGAGTCGACATCAGCAAGACCGTCCAAGACGTGCCTACAAGCTTCGACGATCCTCGGTTCCTGGATAATGTGAATTCCGCATACGCCTACGCTAATTCGTCGCTTTTCAACCTCCTCCTCACAACCCACCAGTTACCGGCGCGGTTACGCTCGCTGAAGCATTATTTTTTCCTGGATCGCTCGGAGTTCTTCTCATACTTTTTGGAACTAGGAGCCTCGGAGCTCAAGAAGCCAGCCAAGAGCGTTAATGTCGGGAAGCTGCAGTCGCTACTCGATATTGTTGTACGGCAGCCGGGCTCCGTTGCGGCCGAAGATCCATACAAGGAAGATGTCAAGGTCCAAATGATTGAAACTGGACTCACAAACTGGCTCATGAAGGTTGTCACTGTGACAGGTATGGACCAGGATGCTGCGAACGCAGCCTCGATCACAAACCATCTCACGCCCGCGGCCACTGCATCGGTAACGGACGACAGTAACATTACCGGTTACGGAGCTCTCGTGTTCGACTACGCGATGCCATTTCCGCTTTCGCTGGTGGTTAGTCGAGTTACTTTGACCCGATACCAATTACTTTTCCGCTATCTCTTAAGCTTGCGGCATCTCGAGAACAGCCTAGTCGAATGCTGGGGCGAGCAAGGCAAGAATGCGACTTGGAAGCACCGCTCGAAGAACCCACGGATAGAAATCTGGAAGCGAAGGGCGTGGACCTTGCGCGCCCGAATGCTCGTTTTTGTCCAACAGCTGCTGTACTACTGCACTGCTGAGGTCATCGAGCCAAACTGGGCCTCGTTGATGTCACGACTCAGCGAGGAGAGCAGCGATGACGGGAGGGGCAAGTCGAGAGCCAGCGAGGACGGTGGTGTGAAGAGGACGGTGGACGAATTGATGCAGGACCATGTGGACTTTTTGGCTACTTGTTTGAAGGAGTGCATGCTTACTAACAGTAAGCTCCTCCGCGTATGTCTATCTCTCCCTCTCCACTCCCGGCATAAAACTAACCTATCTTAGATCAACAACAAAATAATGTCCACCTGCGCCATGTTCGCCACCTTTACCCAGTCGCTCACCCGCTACCTCCTCACCGGCGATCCCGACCTCGTCGCAGAAGCCAACGCCGCTATCTCCAAGAACGCCTCCCATGCTGCCTCCCAGCGCGCGTCCAAGACTGGCACGTACGTCTACGATCCACAACGCGTGGACAAGATGTTCGACATGCTAGGCAAGTACGAAGAGAACTTTGCGAGGCATTTGAAGATTCTGCTGGATACGTTGAATTATCTGGCTGCGACGGAGACGGTTGTTTTCTTGAGTTTATGTGCGAGGTTGCAGAGTGCGGGGGAGGGGGGGATGGTTAATAATGTTGTTGGAGAGGGGTTTGGGGTTCAGGAGGCGGGCTGATGGTTTTTGTGGTCGTGAGCATGGTTTTCGGGAGGGGTGGTTTTCTTTGCAGCCTGGCTGGCGTTGGTGGGATACCATTGTGTGGATAGATTACGCAGCGGTTCTTCAATGTTGGTCTATTGAGCGGGGAGGTTGTTTGGTGGGGGAGCAGTATTCCCTTTTTTCTTCCTGAGTTTTATGCATGACGGTGATGAATCCATGATTCCGGTTTTGCATGTTATCTTGGATGGGGCCTACCTCGCTCTTGCGCTTCTCGCGCGCGCTCCGCTTTCTGGGGTATATCGGATTTCACAAGTCGCATTGGAGCTTTGGTATGTGGTATTTTGACGGCCTTGTATCTCACCGAATTGAATCATCATGCAGCTTCTGGCTTTGCTTCTCGCGCGTAGACATGTTGAGGTAATTTTCGTGTGCCTCTTGTTCGGGGACGCTGGGTGCGTATACGGACCCGGGTACATACAGTTATGCATATGACGTTTGGTAATTTTCGTAGTGTTGTTCTAGATGAGGGGCGTGGGTTGTATGTATTCGCAAGGAAAGGATTCGGAAGGAAAGGATTCGCAAGAAAATAGAATTTGCTAGAAAAGGATATTCGTAGGGTATTCGCAATCAAAGGGACATTCACAAGAAAATGGATATTCGCCAGGAAAGCACGTCGCAAGGAAAGCATAGCAAGAAAAGCATGTCACAAGGAAAGCACGTCGCAAGGAAAGCATGTTGCAAGAAAAGTATGTCACAAGAAAAGCATGTCGACCAACCACTAGCTCGTCGTACACATATGTAACACAGGTACACGATCACTTCAATAGAGTTCTTGAGGCTGGTGCTCACCACACGCATGAAGCTCGTGCACCAGTGAACGACCATGCGCCTCCAGCTCAGCCTGCAAGCGCTCATTTGTATCCAACTCAGCCTGTGATCGCCCACGCGCCTCTAGCTCAGCCTTTGCCTGCTCCTGAGCATCTAGTTCTGCTTTCATCCATTCGGTTGAAACATCGGTCACTTCTTTCTCTGGTTTCCTTCTGCGTCTCCACAAGAGCAGGCCTCCCACAGAGAATAATATAAATAAAGCAGCGAAGAATACTCCTATGATAATGACAGCCTTTCCTAAGGTTGCACTTGAGGATAGACCGCTTGGTGTTGCAACTGATGATGAAGTCTCGGTTTGCGTTCTTGATGGTGTAGAAGGAGATGGCCGCACCGCAGACGCTGTTGAGGATTGCGTCGTTGTCGGGAAGTCGCCGCTTCGCCCTGTAATATAAATAGGTGCCATTAACATACTGTTGAATTCGCCAAAGCTTCCGCCTAAAACTACTGTCAGAACTGTAGGCCAAGCCGATGATGTGACGAAAAACCGCGCAGAGTCCGATTCCGATGTCGTTATAGTCCAAGTGGACTCATAATCGTGGCTCAGCGTCATAGTCTCAGTCGTATCGAAGGTTGATATACATCTCTCCGGGAATATCATTCTGTCGCCATTTGTGGTTGCTTCTATTAACTTCCCCGAAATGTATGAATATCCGCTTTGTCAACCCCAGGTTAGCAGCCGCACCTGAAAATAAAGTATAGATAATGTGAAAATGCAGTTGTACGTACGAGGAACAGCATATTGCAATTGTCTCGTTGTCCTCGGATTGGATGGCCGTCGTCGTGAAGCCCGAGGGGCATATCCCAGGGCTGAAACTCAGCGGGTACCCTAGATATTCATGGGCGCAAGATCGCGAGGCCACAGAGGGATAGCCTGAATGTCTAGGTGCAGTCAGCAATATGTGCTTCGTATGCGGCTTGGAGAGACACACGCGTAGTTATAAACTTCCTGAATAAGAATATCCCTGATAGGTGTAAACTGATGCCGACACTTAGGATCCGGAGTAAATGTTGTGGTTAGCGCTGAGGGTTGGCATGATCGGGTATCTTCTGTATATGTGGCGTTAACTATAGGCATTGCTATATATATGCATCGTTTACGGACAGTGTGTGCATGCAATAGGATTGGAAGTCTTGACAGAGAAGGAAGCATACTATATAAGGTCAGGCTAGGCTATGGCAATTCGCCGAAACATCTAAATTGAACATGACTACTTGCGATGACTGAAACCGGTAGGAAGGGTGCTCCGAGAACATGTATCAGCCCCCATTCGCCTTAAACAAGGCTACTGAAAGTATTGGAATAGCTGCAAGGCTGTAATGTAGTAGTGCGTCACTGGTGCGTTTTTGGGGCACTATTAATTAATATGCCCCAAATATGGCAGCTGAGGGGGCGGAAGGACTCGACATGCAGTCATCTTGTCTGCTGTGTAACTTTGATAATCCGCAGACTAATAGGGTGAATGCAGATCACAGCCTATCTTTGCACGACAGTACACGTGCAGAATAGATTACACTGCATTTCTGTTCGTAGGCGGCTAACGAAACTTGAGATTAGCCACTAGGACTGTTTCCAAGACTAATTTTGGAAGATATGTCGTGCCACGTATTCGACCGTATCCATCTCACCTATTGCCGCAGAGAAAAACTACTACATATGTAAATAAGGACGGAACTATCGCATAGAACAAATATGGAAGATTTATATAATTAGGCGAGCTTCGATATGAGACATTTAACATCCGCGATCGTTCTTAATATCAACTGGTGGGTCATTAACTGTGTCCAATATTAACTGTGTCCAATATTAATTGTGCCTTAGTTTAAGCGCCTTCTCGTAGCCTTGCAGGGCCCGCACCGTGAGCTGCTCGAGGCCTGGGACTATTAGCGCCGACAAGCCGCGGACGCTGCCGCCGTGTCGAGTGCCGGCAGATGGCTGAGTTGACTATTAGAAAAATGAATGAAAAAGCTTCTTACGCCACTATTTGCTTGAAATAGTTCACTAGTTAAGCGCAGGAAATAAATTGCTGCCTTAGATCTAATCATATGCTTTCTAGCTCTTCCGCACTTTAGCTCTTTTCTTACTAAATACCTCCAACTCTCTTCTAGCTCTCTTAAATCGCATTCTGTGTTGAACTACAACAAATGATTTAGTGTGACTTAATGAGTAAGGCGCGAGGGTTTGATGGTGGTCTCGAGATAAGGTCCTGAAGTTCACTCGCCCCGCCATAGTTGCGGACCATCTCTTATTGCTCCCTCTTCTCCCTTAGTACACGGACATTAATAATATCCTTGTGTGATGCGTTCTTTAACAGGCGGTTCCTCCCATCCCCCCACCACCAGACCCAAAAAAAAAGGAAGTTAAAAGTTAAGCAATACCGTAATCAAACCCCTAGCTCGATGCCAATCCACCCTTTACCCGTACCTATTACTCGAAACTTTTCTCCCACAAGCCTATCTAACTAGTTCCTCGAATGAGCCCTGCGCTAACAGCCTATTGGATTGGCCTCACTTGTTATGAAAGATTTTGGAATTAATAAATATATGTGGGATCTTAAGTCGATGCATGCTGTTAGTGTAAGGTAACTCCTAGCATTACGACTCATTGCAGAAGATACCAGCTATTTCCGGGCTGATGGGATGGATGAGACGATTTAAGTTATCCATGGTCATCTATATAAGTTAAGTCCCTATTTCTTTCGTTTCTGCGCCCAAGACGGGTTGCGTATCGCCCTCGAGGTCGACCATACTGTTATTGAGAAGAACTCGTAGCCATCAACTGCTTTCTAAACATGAAGGGCTTAGCTTTATACTAGCCCTATAAACTAGTCTAGTACATTAGGTGTTCTGTTATAGAGGAATGCGCGTTCCGTACTTTACTATAAATGTAGATTATTGATAATGCTTATCTCTTCTACATGTGATAGGCTGATAGAGATTATATTGTATACCACACAGGTGACACTGGACGTAAGCAGGAGTCTTAGGGACGAATAAATATTTCTTAACAACTTACCACTAGATTCTTTATATCTCGTGATCAATTTTTTTCATCTCTATGCTATATTACAAAAACTGCGTGCTAAAAATAAGAAATTACATGATAAAACAAACCGCGTGCGAAAAACTAGAACAATACAAAATAAAAACTCGTCCGCGTACTTCCTACAAAACAGAACCAACATCTGTCTCCTCGTTCCACTCCAGTCTAAACCGCTCCATCCTAGCCCACCGCTTCTCCGCCTCGGCCCGCCCAGCCGTCGTCTTGATCATCTGCATGTAATGCTTGAACCGCTTATCATGCATTTGGATAGCCCGGTGGATCGTCTGCTGTCTAGTGACCGGGTTCGCGCCTCCATAGACGAAGCAGCGTGCCTGGCCGATCGTACCGAGAGAATCCAGACGGTCCCCGTCCTGCACAAATGCCAACTCGGGGTGGGGCTCTATGATCTTGTGAATCACTGTACGGTCGGTGGCGGTGAACTCTCGCGTGAAGGAGACATTGACTGCGATGGTGGCGACTTTTTTGGCGAGATCGAGCGAGGCGCCGCATGCGACCATGCATTCGACAATGACTTCTTTCTGGGTCTTGCCGTCCTCGGCGTACTTTGGCTCGCCGACGTCGTGCATCATGGCGGCCAAGTACATGGCCGTGGGGTCGAGCTGCGCACTCGGAGGGTTATTCGAGTTCAGCTCTTCGGTATAGAGCTTTTGTGCGAGGGTGACGACGCGTTGGATGTGCTCGTAATCGTGTGACGGGTCGTACTGTTCCTGGTACATGTAGTCGCGCACTTTCTCGTTGACGGCGAGAAACATGGTGCGTTGCGATTGTGGGATGCCGAGTTTATCCATATCGAAGAGGCGCATATTGCGCTCACCGGAGGAGTTCTTGTATCCACCCGGCAATGTGGAGTCGAGCCCATGGGAGGCAGAAGAAGCGGCGCAGGTGGAAGTAGACATCTTGGAGTTAAAGTGTCAAGTAAGGCCGGATCTAGGATTCTAGGAATGCCGTGCGGAAGGACCTGAAAGTTGATATAGGGATTTCGTTGGAACTTGCGTTTGTGCGAAGACTGTAATAGTGTGACCCCGGAATAAGGCGTTTGCTTGTGTAAAGTGTATAGGTAAAGTTCAATGAGTAAACTGATTGTTATACTTATGGAATGCTGGCAAAATAGGACTTGTGGATATAATGAACTGCGGGATGATGACTCGTAGGTAAGAGAAGAAGACGCGTATCTGGGATAGGATCACGGCCATGAGTTGGAGCCATCCAATGATCACAACGCACAGTGATACGCAAGACAGCTCATCAACGGCTGCAAGCAACCATGGCAGCAACCATCTTGTTGAGTGCCCCCTTTGTCCTTATCGGACACAAAGAACATTAGTCTGCCAGCTTTGGAATGCACTGTAGTGTCGAGGCGAAGATGAAGGCACGGCGACTTCTTCAAGCAGTTTCGTCCGAATCTGCTTTATAGGGAAACTGAGATGGGCTGTCCACAGACGTGGGGGTGGGGGCACCGTCCGGCTGTAGATACAGTAGCCATCGAAGTCGTTGCGAAGGCTGGCGTTCCTGCCTTTGAGTTGATTGTTGAGTTGATTGTTGAGTTGATGGTTGAGTTGATGGTTGAGTTGATGGTTGAGTTGATGGTTGAGTTGATGGTTGAGTTGATGGTTGAGTTGATGGTTGAGTTGATGGTTGAGTTGATGGTTGAGTTGATGGTTGAGTTGATGGTTGAGTTGATGGTTGAGTTGATGGTGTGTGATGGCGGATACGGCTTGAAGAAGCGGCACCGTGATGTCCCTGTCGAGCCTCGTGGTCCTGTGTGCGGTAGGTTAGCGTGCTCGGAGACTCGGTGAACGGGCGAGCTCGAGCGATGTTTGGCTATGGGCTGGAGCCGATGAGGGGTTGGCGACAGGGTGGATGCAGGTTGGCGCAGCGCCCCGTTTGTTGGCTGGGATCCATGAGCCGATGGTGCAAGAGTTGCCTTGTTCTTCTGAGCTCCCACAACAGTGAAAGGGACAGGCAGGTCTCCCGACGGTCCAAGTGAGCACCGAGTGAGCACCCAAACGCCGTAAACGCCAAGCATCGCGGGGCCGCAGGCGCGAAGTGGATGCATCATGCGCTCGGCTCGGGCCCGTTCGGAGGCGGCCGGGCATCGAATCAGCTGCTTCCGATTTGTTTTCTTCTCCTTCACGCCGCCTCGTCAGTTGCACGTCAGTCAAGCGTCTTCCGTCTCCTTCGCGCCGAAAAACCCACCGCGAACGCCATCGGCTACCCACCCGTTGTTCTCCTCTGTGCCTGCCGCTTATAAGCGTTATAGGCCTTATATATACCGCCCGCCCCGCCTGCTACAGTATCTCAACCCGACATCGTCTGCGCTGACCAGGACCCTACGCCACCTGTACGTGACCCGCAACCACCACACGTCGGCTATTCGACACGACGGGACAGCCCTACAACAGCTGCATGCGGCGCAGATACCGACCATGTCGTCCAACCGGCCCTTCTTCTCCAACTTCCTCGCCGCGTTCCGAGCGCAGTCTGCGATACAAAAGGCCGCAACCTCACAGTCAGCCGCGGCAGCGAGCTCATATACCCACACCACCTCGCCGTCTTCACAGGGCGCAGCCCAGAACCCTTCCAACACAGCACGGACGATAACCACGAAAGCCAGCCCATCCTCGCCGGGGGCCACGACTGCAGCCGTGCAGGCTTCGGGCCAGTTCCAGCCCACCAGGCAGCACGCTGCTCCATACCACCGCTCTACCTCGCCCACGGCAAAGGCCTTTCCGATACCCGGCGCGACAGCAAAGAGTCGGAGAGGCTCCGACAGCTCGTCGGAGGGCTTCCACGAAGTCATGGGAGCGGAGAAGTGGTACATCGGTGGCCGCACAGCTGCCGGAGAAGACAAGTTCTACAAGCTAGGCATGGTGAAGCGGCACCGGAGTGTGGACAGGCTGAGTCTTGACCGACTCAGCATATAGACGGGATGCGATCTGGCAACAAAAGTGACCTTTGCATTTTAGGCATAAACGGCGTTTACATGGACACGTGGGAAGAGTTCACACTCCGGCACCGGCGTTCCTGGGCATCATCCGCTGGAGCCAACACCTCCCAGAGCGGTTTCTTTTTTCGATAAGAGTATATATAGCTTTCTGCGGTTCACACTGCTCTCATAAATATCACGCGACACTGTACCTTCAGACCGGCAATGTGCAATCCATGCCCGTCCCAACCTCCACCAGTGTCCATAGGAAAAAGCTCCAGCTCGTCGCAAATCATGTGTATTTCGACTGTCCATTCCAACATTTCCGGCTTCTCTCCTGAAGAAAATGCCTCGAACCATTCCATGCGTATTCGTCGGATTTTTTTCCGCGAGCGATCCCGGCAGGGCCGACTCCGAGGATGGCAACGGTGTTGCTCCGATGCGGATCTTGTGCTATCGGCCGGCAATCTTCCCGGAAAAGCGACCCTTTTGGGGCGGCTATGACGACACATCTGCACTCACTTGCAAACTTTGGACATTTTCTTACGCTAGCGCCAGATAAGTAACTATGACTCGACGACGCGGATGTGCGTTGTATACCGCTCCAAATCTTCGGATTAGGTGATAGTGAGTCACTTTCTTCTCTCGCAGTTGTTCTGTCTATTCAAGTACCACCTCTAATCGCTCTTCCTAGGAGCTTCTACGATCTATATTCTATGCACCCGACAGTAGACACTGTCTTAGTAGATTCTTGGACGTCAGTTTTTGTTCGAATCCATGATAGTCCATCATGGCGACAATACCTGCGTCTTCTTCCACAATGCCGGCACACGAGGCACCATGCTCAAAACCCGCCGATGCTGAGAAGCAGTTTGCCTCTATCGTCCCAGGCGAACAAGATGAAACCAACCGCCTCCAATTACATCATACCGTCTCTACCTTCAGCAACCATGAGATGGCTCATGTCTCTTACGTCGCCACAGGCGACAACGACGAGATCTACAACCGCTTTTCTGAGAATCGGAAACTGGTCATCACCGCCGTACTCTCTTTCTGTAGCTTCTTAGCTCCTGTTTCGTCGACAACCGTGCTCTCCGCTGTACCTGAGGTGGCGGCTACGTATCAATGCAACGGCTCCATTATCAACTTGTCCAACGCCATGTACATGTTGTTTATGGGTATAAGTCCTTGTTTCTACGGACCGATTGGGACGATATATGGCAGAAAACGGGTACGCACATATTGAGAACAGAGCACATACCTACCTGATACCAAGATCGGGTTGGCCTAGGTGATGTGTTTATGCATGTTAACGACTAACGAGAAATCTGTAGGTTTCGGTCATCAGTGCTGCCCTTTTCTGTGCCTGTTCTGTCGGTACGGCACTGGCACCTAATCTGGCCGCCTTTTTCGTATTTAGGATCTTGACCGCTTTTCAAGGGACGTCCTTTTTGATCATAGGGTCGAGCGTCATTGGAGACATTTATAAACCTACCGAGCGGGGTACGGCTTTGGGATGGTAAGCTATCTGCATATCGGCTTTACTTCTCCGCCACACCAGCCTTCGACCAAAGTCGATGAGACAATGATAGAGCTAGAGAGGTATGGCACTGACAATGGTACACAGGTTTTTGTCAGGAACCCTCATCGGTCCTGCTTTGGGTGAGTGCGTACAACGTCTCTCCAGATGCCATACTTACTGGATCAGGCCCCTTCATCGGAGGCATAATCGTAACCTTCCGAACATGGCGCGACATATTCTGGTTACAAACTGCCCTAGCCGGAGCAGCCACGCTCTTCGTCTTCTTCCTTCAACCCGAGACGATCCACTACAGACGCGCAGACGAACTCAAAGACCTTCCACGGGGCAAGAAACTGCATAAAATGTGGCAATGGCTGAACCCATTCCGCATCGTCCGACTATATCGATATCCCAATCTCCTCACAGTGGTATGTATCACCATCACAGACGCAGAGCTACTTCCCTGACGCAACATCCAGGCCCTAGCATCCTCCTCCCTAGTCTGGAACATGTACTCCCTCCTAACCCCGATCCGCTACGTCCTCAACCCGCGCTTCAACCTCTCCTCCCCCCTCCAATCCGGCCTCTTCTACATCGCCCCGGGCGCCGGCTACCTCGTCGGCACCCTCGTCGGCGGCCGCTGGGCCGACCGCACGGTAAAGAAATACATCAAAATACGGGGCGAGCGGGTTCCCGAAGACCGGCTCCGCAGCTGTCTCCCCTTCATCGGCGTAGTCATTCCAGCCTGCATGCTCGTTTATGGCTGGAGCTTGGAGAAGAGGAAAGGCGGTGTTGCGTTGCCGGTGGTGATGATGTTTTTACAGGGTGTGGCGCAGTTGTTTTGTTTTCCGAGCTTGAATGTGTATTGTTTGGATGTTATGCAGAGTCGGAGTGCGGAGGTCGTTGGTATGTTTCTCTTTCCTTCCCTACAGCTACTTATACGCTGGATGTGTTGTATGACCGTCGTATGTACTGATTGCTGGCTTAGCGGGGAATTATGCAGTGCGGTACTTGTTCGCGGCGGCGGGATCGGCCGTTTGTCTCCCTGCTGTGCGCAAGATTGGCGTGGGCTGGTTTTCCACCATCTCGGCGCTGTTTTTGGTCGTTGCTGCTGGGGTGACGTATGTTACGGCGGTGTATGGGCGGCAGTGGCGCGATGCCGTTGATGTGAGGAAGGAAGCGAGGAAAGAGGGTGAGGGCCAGGTGTAATGAGTCAATATAGAAGGTTCGGTACGCAAGATTAGTTTGGAGTTTGGTTTTCGGTTTTTGGGTGGCGCCTGGATATAGAATACTGGTATTGGAGTGGGGAGATGTGTGGAGTTTTGGCATGAGGAAATGTTTTAGACAATGTTAATGGAATGAGAAATTTTAATGATAAAGTTGGACCTTGTGCATACGACTCTACCATGTTGAATACCGAGGTTGAAAGCCATCCTCGCTCCGCGATTTCATGGTGTGAGAGCATCAATGAGCAAAAGTGCCCAACAACTCCATAACGCGTAGGAGACGTTTAGACACTTAAATAGTCACATACTAAGAGCCACCTACTCAAAACACAAAACCCATCTCCCTTCACATTTGAAAAGAAACCAACCCTTCCACCACCCTGATCCCGATCCATCCCGATCCCACCCGCTCCCCTCTCATTGGTCCAACCCGCCAAGCCTTCCCAGGACTCAACCTCACCTCTCAACCTCACCCGAGCCTCGCCTCGCGAGCAAAACGTCACTCCGAACACAGCATCCGCACCACCAACCCCCAACCACACAGCACACGACCGACGACCACTATGCACGCCAAAGGAGTCGAGCCCGGCATCATGGGCAAAACGCCCGCCGCTTTCGTACGTTGCGTCCCCCGGTGACCCGTCGCGACGCATTGCCGCTGCCATGGCTCGTCGGAGGAAATACCTTCTAGAGGCATTGATGGGGCAAGATGGGCTAATTGGTGGTGTAGTCTATGCGTAGTCCGTATCAGGCGTACCGGAGTCCTTTTGGACCGCAGTGAGTGCTTTTTTTTTGTTTGGTTGTTCTTGGGGGGATGGGGACGGGGAAGGAAAAGAGGAGGGAGATGGTGGTGGGAGTTGGGGAAGAGGAGGACTGGAGCCGCGGAGATAAAGAAAAGAAAGTTGTTTCCAGGAAGACAGAGGGCGCGAGATGAACATCAAGGACGCGAGCAATGCACAGAGATGATAAAGCTTACAATCCTTCTTCACAGATACAAAATCCCCCGCAACTACCACGGCCTCACCATGAACCACCTCGTCAAGTAGTACGTCCCCTCACCTCCCCTCCGCTCCTGCGCCCACACACCGCATCGCACCGCACCGCACAAACCACCCGCAACCACAAACACCTACTAACACCCCCTCCACAGCGGTGGTCTCGCCGCTGGCTTCGGCGGCGTAGCCGGCTTCTTCGTCCTCTTCTTCTTCGCCGAAGTGCCCCGCGTACGCAAGGACATCATGCAAAAGGTGCCTATTCTGGGCAACTATTTCATCCAGGAGATTGCGCCCGAGGACAATCCGTTTTAGATGGCGGGACGAAAAGAAGAAGATTGGCCGACGATGGGGATGGAAGTGTGTATTATAGCATAGCGTGAATGGGTGCGAGGGGATGCGAAGGGCATGCTGTATAGTAGCGATGAGAGCTGCGAAATAGACTCCCTTTTGTTCAGTGGATTGTGTGTGTGCGTACGTGTTGGATTTGGGTGCAAACATGTAATCTGGTCCATCTTGCTGCGTCTTGATGTGCTGTCCCGTACGAATTGTCGTAATTATGTAGGATGGCCTGCACATGCATTTTCCCCTCTAGTGGCATAAGGAATGCTTTGTCTTGAACTGCTCAAAGTCAAAGATCTGATGATGGCAAAAGAAAGCACGTCAGTAACATTGCTCATGTGACGTTGAGACGTGTCTCTGTTCATTCGTTATGGGAACGAGCTGCTCGGAAATGCTCCCAAATCCCGTCATCTATTCCGTCTATCTCTCTGTGGAGATGATGTGCATCTTCTAGTTCGTGGGAAGTCTTCCGACAACCTCCTCCATCTCCGCATCCGTGTAAATCCTGAATCCCTTCTCCTTGGTCACGCTCGCCAATTGCACGTTCTTGCTGTCCAACTTCTCCTCCATGACCTGCTTCAGCGTCTTGAGCACCAAAACCTCTGCTTCTGAGAGGGTAAGTGACTTGTGGAACTCGTTCTGCAGCTCGGCTTGCGCGCCCTCAGAACCGGAACCGATGGCCTTGGCGTCGTAGCGGTAGAAGGTACCGGAGGGCTCGGCGTGGTATCTAATCCATGATCAGCTCGCCCCTTCCCATGTAGATTTCATAGCCGTCGGTACATACAGGCTGGGACCGTCCTCGTCGTATCCCGCGATCAGCAACGCCACACCGAACGGCCGACTCATGATGCTCTCCTCGCCATCTGCACCTTCACCGAACCTCAGCGCTAGATCGCATATCGCCTGCGTGCAGCTCTCGACCCTCAACGGCTCATTGTAGTTGAAAGCGTGGCTCTGACTCTCGACTCGTGCGTGCTCGACCATGCTTCGGGCATCGGCCTGCAGGCCGGACATGGCGCAGCCGATGTGGCGGTCGATTTCTACGATCTTTTCGACGGAGGAGGTCTCGAGGAGGGTGGAGGTTACGCGCTTTTCCACACCGAGGATCACGCCTTCGCCGGTTGCGACCTGTGAAGTTATGAGTGATTTCTGGGCGTAAGAGCGCTTGGAGCTGACGGGGAGAAGGAGGCGCTCTTTGGGGCCGACGTACGCCTATTGCTGTTGAACCGAGCTTGATGGCTTCTAGCGAGTATTCAACCTGGAAGAGACGGCCTTCAGGCGAGAACGTGCTACGTAGTGTGAGCTTGCGGTCGGCGAGGGGAACTAGGCGGGGCTACTGACTTGATACCGCGATCTACACATTAAACATTAGCTTTGATTTTATGAGTAAACCATTGCAATTTGTACTCACCATATTCGCTTCGTGCTATGAACTGCTAGAATCAGCATATGAAGCTCTAGAGGCTCTTCTAGATACGCATACCATGTTGGATGTGTTTGTGGAGGATTTGGAGGCTGGTCGGTGAGATGAGGCTCAAAGCTGTGCTCGGGGTCAAAGGGAGAGTGGACGTGGGGGAGTGCCTCTAATCAGAAGGTTGCGAGTGTCGTGCTGTTGGTTTCGTGAGCTTTGATGGCCGACAGCGCAACTTCGACGCGGCAGGAGCTGCCTTGACATGGTCCGTGCGTTGCCAAGGCGTTTTCCAGAGCGTCGAGAAAGCGCACTTTCGAGCTTCAGACAATCAAAAACGATGTAGCATCTTCAGATACGGCGGGATGGGCTATTATTGCTACAAAATCCTCCACTACAAGCAGAATTCTTTGCTGGTAGCTGTGGTAACCTCCGTAAGGAAACTGCCGCTCTTTCAACGATTTGGACGAGCCTATCAGACATTGCGACATAGAGACGTCCCTGCCAATACGCTGTGGCACATACCTGTCTTTAGTTCATCATACAAAGTCAAAGCAAACAAGGAGAAGATAGCTCATGAAGACATAACAACTCCAGTCCAACGACCGCATTTGAAGCCATGCCAGGTAGACGCGATCACGAGTGATAAAACATTTCTACCGCGTTTGTGGATGATCATTGACGGGAGGATCTGATGCATCCTTGATTGATGGAGACACTGATTGTCATTCCTCCTCTTGTCAATTGGGGGCCGGTGCACCATGTGTGCTCGCTTCAGCGGAATCGACTATTAGCCCAAGTTGGAATATAGGCTTCCCAAACTAAAATACCACTTGCACGGGCTTTTAAAGCGCCGAGCTTACAGCTTGTAGAGGTTACAGAAGCGCCGTGCAAGTTGAAAGCGTGCAGTGTGGGTTGTTTGTCTGCAGTGATGGGGGAAACTGAGCGATTACTTAGAGCGTCGCTTAGTTTACTTATAAGCAACAGAGCGTCGCTTATAAGTAAACTAAGCAACGCTCACCTTACTTATAAGTAAAATAATAGAATTTAATAAAAATTATATTTTTATAATGTAGAAACATCACCTTTTACGCCTTTTTTGATTACTAAGCAGGGGGCTCTGCTTTTTTGTCATGTTATTTGAGATGAAAGCCTTTATCGTCCTACCCTAGGTAGATAAAATAACGCCACATAATATAGAAAAAAACTAAAAATTTATATATTAGGACTTTAGTAATAACTATTATAGTTAGCTTATAATTTAGCTTTAAAGCTAGTAAGTTTAAAAGATAAATAATATATAATATAATATATAATATAATATATAATATAATATATAATATAATATATAATATAATATATAATATAATATATAATATAATATATAATATAATATATAATATATAATATAATATATAATATAATATATAATATATAATATAATATATAATATAATATATAATATAATATATAATATAATATATAATATAATATATAATATAATATATAATATAATATATAATATAATATATAATATAATATATAATATAATATATAATATAATATATAATATAATATATAATAATATAAAATATAAAAATCTTAATAGTATATTATATACTATATAAAGTATAAAGTATAAAGTATATAAAAATATTCTTAATAATAAAAGTTAAATAAAAAAGTATTATATATTTTAAATTATATATAAACTAGAATATAATAAAATAATAAAATATATTATTAAAGTAAATATAAAGTATAATACTAATAATTATTTAAAACTTATAAACTATAAATAATTAATATTATAACGTAATTAAAGTTATAACTAAATAATTATACTAAAATAGTAATTGTGTAGAGCAATACTATAGATAGGCAATATAATAATATATAGGGTAGCTTAGATAAATAGTTTTATAATAATAATTAAAGTAATTAAGATTTAGTAAAATGCTAAGACCTTAAGTAGATAGATTATAATTAAGATAATTAAGGTAATTAAAAACAATAGAAGCTTAAGCAGCTTAAGTAAAATAGCGAAAATTAGGACTATATAGATCTAGGATATTTTCTTAGTTTTAAATCTTTATAGTTAATTCTTTATAGTACTATCTTTTATATATATTAGTAGTAGTTATTCTATTATATTTATCTTATAGAACTAGAAGAGTCTTATATAAGACTATTAATATCTTACTTAATTTCTCTTAGAGCCTAGTAGTATATAGGCTAGTAAATAGATTCGGGGTATCTAGGTTGGGTATAGGGTTAGGTTGGGGTCGCATAGACTATAGGTATAGATTAGGTTAGATCGCACAGACTTTAGATTAAGTTAAGTTAATTATATAAGACCCTAAACCTAACCTAATCTAATACCTAACCTAATTACGTAAGACCTAACCTAATTATATAAGACCTAACCTAATTACGTAAGACTCTAGCTTAATTTAACTTAGTTTATAGAGGTGCCTTTTAAAAGTTCTTGCCTACCTTAGTAAGTAGGGGTATACACCACATTCTTAATTAGAAAGCATCTTAGAGCCTACGTGGCCTTTGCTTCTAACCTTATAACCCCTCTATACTATTTACTTTCTAATTAATACTATCTTTACGATAGCTTCTTATAATATTACTATAAGGGCTTTAATAATCACTCTTAAGGCTAGTAGAAAGCCTAATAATAAGATTACTAGTCTAACAGAGATTCTAAAGTAGACAATTAACTTAATATTTGCGCGAGCAATTAAATAAGACTTTAATTTATGCTAGCGGCTTCTTAAGCTTATAGATAAATACTTTAAAGATAGCCATCGCTCTAGGAGGCCCTTAAAGCAGAATAATATTATATAGAAAGTAGTTAACAGCGTACATACTAACTACTATAGATAAGAGAAGTCTTGCGCTAATATTGCTAGCGCGCTTAGCTAAGAAGGATTTAATATCTCTGCTATAACTATCTAGCGCATCCTAAGAAAGACAGGCTTTAAGAAGATAAAGCTAATAAGAAAATCTAGGTTAATAAAGAAGATAAAGAAGGCTTAGTATAACTAGTACCTTTAGTATAAACACTAGATAATTAAGGATTAGAAGAACGTTATCTAGTCTAATAAAACGTCTATAGTTCTCCTCTATAGGTGTAGAGGATATAGAATATAGTAAAAGGCTAATAAGGCATTTGTTTAAAGTTGTATCTATAAGAGGTAGAAGGGCTACTCTAAGTTTATATTCTAGGGGTGTTTTTTATATAATAAGAAGGGGTCCTGTTACTGCTAGACGCTAGAAATAAAGAAAGAAAAGGAGACTACTACTACTTAAATTAAGAAGCTTAACTAGGAGCTAGAGCCTATTATAAAGGCATAATAAAAGCTTAAAAATAGAATACGTCGCCTTGCTCTACGCAATAAGCCTAGACAACAATCTTAATAGACGTGGAATAAGAAGACTAGAAAGGTTAGCTAGGGCAGAGGATTAGGTATTAACTAGTATTAATACTAGATATTTATTCTACTTCTAAAGCTTATACCCTTTACTAAGGAGTGTAAAGTAGAGTAGCTAGAAATAGTTATATAAGAAGATAAGACGCCTTCTTATAATTATTATGTCTAGAGCTATATATATAGCATTTATAATATTACGAAGCTGTTTTAGTATAGTAATTTACCTAATTTAAATGCTATTAAACCTTGCTAGCCATAGATAAAGAGAGCTATTATAAAGAAAGGTGTACTAAAGAGCAAAGCAGAGGCTATCTATACTTAGGAGTAGTGCTGGCAAGATCTACCTTAAAAGAAGATCTAGGCTTAGATTAAGCGTATTCCTATTTATATTAAAAAGATTATTAAGGTAAAAGAAGGTAATAAGTATAGGAAGAGTAGAAATCTTTATAGACTTAGGTAATTAGATATATATCCAAATTAAGAATATGGCGCAGACTTCTACTCACTAAGATTAGTAAGGACTTTTAAAAGGCACCTTCGTAATATTATTTAAAATATATTTTTAATTAATTATAATAGCTATTTATTACAGACTAAATGGATATCCTAGGATTAGATTAGGGTTAGAGTCTTACGTAAGTAGGGTTAGATTAGAGTTAGGCTCTTATATAAGTAAAGTTAGGTTAGGTTAGATTAGATTATATAAGATCCTAACCCTAATCTAACCTATACCTATTTGCTAGCCTAGTAGTATAGCTACCCTTAAGTTACCTTACCTCTTCTTATCTAGATTAGAATAAGATATATAACCCTATATTAATACTTTAACTACCTAATAGATTTTAAGAAAATAGTTAATATACTATAATAATACTAAAAGTGCTTAAGCACTAATTAGTAGTAGCTTAGCAGTAACACCTACTAGTAGTAGCGCTAGTAGACTAACTATAAATATAACTAGCATAATAGTAGTATAGGCTAATTAAATCTAATAGCTAAAAGCGTAAATAACTAAATTATTAGTAGTTATTATAGTATTATAGATAGTAGAGTTAAAGAAGACTATTGAACTATCTATAAAGAAGTATAGTAAAAAAGAGACTAAAGAAGTTTCTTACTAATATAAAATCATACTATTAGTATAACTTAAGCTTGTTACTAAAGAATTAAAATAAGATACTTATAGCTAATATGCACCTAAAGAATAGAGTAGGTAATTAGCTTTAACTACTAGTAAATAATTTCTTTAGCAAAGAAAAGATTAGTAAAATAAAAGATAAGACTAAGCTAGTATTTAAAATATAGTAGGACTTAAAAAATAAATATAAACTATATTTAGAAAAGTTAATAAAAATAATAAGTAAAATAATAGATTTAGTAAATATAATAAATAATATTAGTTAGTAAGTACGCCTTAGAGTTTAAGTAACTATAGTTAAAGATTAAATAGAATAATATAGTATTAAAGGCAGTCTTCTATTATAGGTTAAAAGTTAGTATTAAGAATGCCTTGCTACTCTAAAATAAACTAGATAACCTAAATAAACTAATTAAGACTATAGTATATATTAATAACTAACTTTATAGTCGTATTATTTATTTAGTGTTAATTACTCTTTTAACCTCCTTTTTTAATTTAAGCCTACGTAGATTAGAATAAAAGGCTGCTCTAGTCTAGCGCCTAAAAATATAGTCTACTCCTAGTCTCTACTAATATAATAATAGTTTATATATAAACTACACACTTGCCTCTTATTATTTATAAGCGCTTTAATAACTATTAAATTTACTTAAAGTGTATATAGCAAACTAAGCTCTATTATTACTATTATATATAATCGTGGTACGGCGATATGGCCTTACCTATAGTTTTGTATATGGATTTTTTTTAGTTAGAGTAGGCGCGCTAAGCTCGCTAAGCTCGCTTAGCTCGCTTATAACGCGCTAACTCCTTTTTATTAGCATCTTAAAATGTTTTTCTGTGTATATAATAGCAGAAGGGATATTTACTATTATTGTAATATTTTTATTAGAAACCTCTTAGTTGTAAAAAAACATTACTATTATTAGTAATTGCGCCGCTTACGCGTTATGCTTATTTAATACTATAATAACTATAAGAATTTAACGTATTTACGTAACACTTTTATTTGTTAGTAACTTATTAATAAATACCTTTATCTTCTCTTTACTACCTTTAATTCTACATACTATATAAAGGCAAGGTAGTAAGCGTAGACAAGTCTTTAGTAAGGTTAATATAGTAATTAATGCCCGTTTAGTAAGGTAGGAGGGCGTTAGAATCTAATTTTCAAAAATAGACGGGCTCCACTCTAATATATCCTAGCTAGGGAAGCGTTTATTTTATTTTAGTAAGTAGATTAGCTTAGAACTTATTTTCTAGGCTGTGTATTACGCTCTTACAGTCTTTAATAAGTTTGGCTAGCTTATAGAGGCTAGTATAACTAATAATTATATTAGACTTATAGCTACTATTTAAAGTAAAGGCTATAGCGCTTACTATATTAATATTAAAGCTAGTAGTGTATAATTATTCCTATATTAGCGCTTAAATAAGTTCTAGGAGGTTAGCTAAATCCTATAGGACTAGTAGGTCTGCTAAATATAATTTATTATTTATCTTCTATAAGTTCTTCTTCTATATTAATAATTTAATAGGGCGAAAGGAAGCTAACCTAGATTATTTTAGCTAGGGTAGTTTTAATTAAATAGTTAATATCTATAAGAGCTTTCTAATCTATAGATTAGCTTCTCTAGTAGAATTATAGTCTCTAGGTTTAGGGCTAAAGATAGTACCTAGATCCTACTGCACAATTCCTAGGGACTAGTCTTACTAGTAGCTTTCTTAGGTAGTAGAGATAGGGCAACTAATAGGCAAGTTATTGTCTAATAGTTTTTATTTAAGGAAGGAAGCTTTTTAGCCTCTACGTTACTATTCTTATTAAAGTTATTCTTATAGCTTAGTTTTTAGTAAGCCTTTAAGTACATTCTAATAACTAAGATAGTAAAGTTAGGAAGCTAGATAGAAATTTTCTTAGAAACGCTCTAGTTAGCTTTTAATAAGTAAGTCTTTCAGTAGTTATAATTCTACTTTTTAAGTAGGCTATTCTATTAAGTAGCGTTGTCCTAGTAGGAAGAGTTAGGTAGAGGAAAAGTTTATAGTAGAACAAGGTTACTAGTGAAGGTTAGATTCTTATTATTTTTCTAATAAAGGTAGTAGTCCTAGGCATTTACTAGGCAGTTAGCTTACTTAAAAAATTTCCTACTAATAATAAAATTATAGTTCCCTATATTATAGAAAATAAACTATATAGTAAAGCTATATCTATTAATATTAAGCTAGGCTATACAATAGGTGTTTACTTTTACACTTCTCTTTCCTATAAAGTCCTTAAGAGAGATTAGTGTCTTTAGGTAGAGAAGTTTAGCTTTAAGCTATTTTTATACCGCCTTTATATATCTTAAAGTAATAAGATTAAAAACGCTAGCACTAGTATCTATTAAGGCTCGCAACCTAAAAGCTAATTCTTAGAATAAAATTTGCACTAGTATAACTAGCTAGGGGCCTTTAAATAGCTTAGAAACCCTTACTATCTTACTGCCTATAAGTAGTAATTTTAGCTTAGCATTTGCATTTTATAATTAAAATTATAGCTTGTCTAGATTAATTAGTTTAGTGACCCCTATATAAGCTACTAGGTTAGAGTGGTCTAGTAGCTTATATTTAAAGCCTTATTATCTAATAAATTACCTACCTCGAAATTAGAGTAGTAGGCAATACTAAGTTTATTTAAATTAAAATTGTCCACTGTCTATACAATTGCTTATATAGCTATCTTTTAGAAATAATTATAGCGACTTAAGTGCTTATTCCCTATTTTACTATACTGAAAGTAAGCATTATACTTAATATACTATATTTTATTATAGTTATAAAGAGGCGAGAAGAAAATAGCAAATCTAGAGTAGGGTGCTTATTTTTAGTTACTATATATAAGGGCTTTAATTTAAAGGGTAGTACCTTATAAAAGGTCTATATACGCGCCTAAAATAGGCTTATTATATTATTATCTTAAAGAGTGTAGCTAGCTACAGCTATTAAGCATTTAATTCCTAGATAGTTAATATTAGAATCTTATATCTCTCTTTAAAGTATTAACTTAAGACTTCTAGTTAACTTAAACTATAATTTATTCTTCTAGGTATTTATATCTAGTTTGCCCTTCCTAGCTAGACTTTCAAAAGCCTATAAAAATATCTAGGCGTCTATTTTATTAGAAAGAAAGAGCTTATAGAACTTTTTATATGTCTATTAAGAAGTAAAAGAATTATAATAAGTCTCTTCTAGAAATTTAAAAAGTAAGTTACGTCTATAATATTTTTAGAAGGCCTAATTTATTTAACGCTAATTTCGCGCAGCCTTTTAAAATACACCTCTAAGGTAGCTAAGTATAGCTTTTATAAGGTTGTCTTAATTTTCTATATAGTTATTACCTTAGTAGTAGTCTATATTTATATAGATCTTATAACATATATTCTCTAGCTAATCTTTAATACTAGGGCTAGATTAACCTTTTTTATAGTACTTATTAACGTTAAGTAGTTTTACAAAGCGTTTTAGCTTAGATATACTAAATAGAGTAGCTAAAGTATATCTACTTTAGGGCATATTAATCTAGGCGCTATTAGTAAGCTTAGTTTATATATATTTTAAGACTAGAGAGTAGTAAAGAGTATTATTCTATTATAAAGTAGGTACTATAAGCTAGGGCAAATATTATAGTATATATTAGGGTATAGCTAGACAAGATAAGCTCTACTTAGCTACCTAAGGGTGGCGTAAACTATATAGTAGATTAGGCGTTTTTAGGCTAGAAAGTTTTAAAGAAATATAAGTACAGTGCTGTATATTATAACTATCTTTAATAGAAAAGAGAACTTTCTTAGGGCTAAATAAGCCTTATTTAATAGCTACTTAATTAGTAATATTAGGCTAAAAGTAAGAATTCTCTAAAACTACGTACACCATAGTATAAGGTATTATTACTTTAAGTATAGTAAAAGCTTATTTAAATATATTAGCGCACTTGTATAAAGCCTAAATAAGAACTTTCTATTTAGGGTCTTCTTTAGACTTTATAATAGCCCTAGTTACTAAATCTAGGACTATTTTTAAAAATAGGCCTTAAAAAAGCAATATTAAGCCTAAAGATAATAGGTAGTAAGTAACTATCTTATTTCTAAGCTGTGCTAAATTAATTAGTCTAGCTTAAATTTTCCTATAAATGTATTATACTTACTAGTAGCTTTAAGTTTAGCTTTGCCTTAGTGTGTAAGCTACTTAAGGTCTACTATTAAAAATTTATTACTTAGCTAGTTTGCTTTAAGTATAGTAATATAGTAATTATGCTATATATTATAAAGAATTTTCTAGACCTTTTTTAATAGTTTAATAATGCTCTTTTTCTTTATAAAGCTAGGGGCAAAGTAACTAGTTATCTAGAGAGCAGCTATTAGCTACTTTCTACGCTTACTAGTAAGGTTAAGTAGGAAAATCTTTTTAAGGTAAGCATTATATAAACTATTATTAGTAGAGTGTAGATAAATATTTACCTCTATATTATTAATCTTAAAATTGTCTAGAGGTAGAGAGGACGTAGGAAATATTCTAGGAGTTTTCTAAATTAAAAGGTAGCAGCTTACTATAGTGTAGACAATAGTAGAGTTAAGTAAAGTAGGGGTTGTAGAAAGGGTATAGTAAGTAGACCTAGGATAGTAGGTCTTATATAGTATATAAGCTAGCGCATAATTTAAGCTAAGAAAAAATTAAATAAAAGATAAAATGCAAAATAAAATGTGTAAAACTTTAACCTTTATATTACTACTATAGCCTAGCTCTAATTTCTCTAGCTCTATGCCTTATACTATTGCTATAATAGCGCTAGAGGGTAGTTATTAGGCAAGTTTGTTTAATAGGGTATAGTGTAGTAGTTACTATTTATTAATTATTAATTATTATTTATTTTTAGACTATTAGAATTTTAAGAGCAGTCTTTCTTAATAGACTTTAGCGTAGTATAATAATTACCCAGTATAACTAGTAACTAATAAAGTTCCTACCCTTATATATTAAGCAGAGAAGGGACTTAGAAGCAGCCTTTTTTAATAGACCTTAGAGTAGTAAAGTATAAACTTCCTAGCGCTAGAAATCCTTTCTAGTAACTAATAAAGTTCCTACTCTTATGTAATAAGTAAAGAAGGGACTTAGAAGTAGTCTCTTTTAATAGACCTTAGGGCAGTAAAGTATAAACTCCTTAGCGCTAGAAATCCTTTCTAGTAACTAATAAAGTTCCTACCCTTATGTAATAAGTAGAGGAGAGACTTAGAAGCAGCCTTTCTTAATAGACTTTAAGGCAGTAAAGTATAAACTTCTTAGCACTTAGAATCCTTTCTAGTAACTAATAAAGTTTCTACCCTTATATAATAAGTAAAAAAGAGACTTAGAAGTAGTCTTTTTTAATAAACCTTAGGGTAGTAAAGCATAAACTTTCTAGCGCTAAAAATTCTTTCTAATAACTAATAAAGTAAAACCTCTACTAATTTAACTACTTATAAGTAGTATTTTAAGGCAGGAGTAGATATTATATTACTATCTATAGCTAAAGAAAATATTAATCTTAGTATAATATAAAGGCGGTACATAGCCTTATAGGATAAACCTTTTAGAAATAGCTAGTATAGTTAAAAGAGATAACTAAATTAAGACTATACTAAGATAGAGGATAAGAAAGGAACCTAGGGGACCCTTACTTATATAGTAGACGGCGTAAGGCATAGGCCTACGCTAACTACACACTAATACTAACTAGAAAAGGCGCCTTCTATAAGATAAAAGACGCTATTAGGGTGTGAAAGGAAAGGTAATAGTAAATAACTAGAAGGGAGATAGGCACAAACTGTTATAGTTAGCTAGCTAGGAAGCTACTTAACTAGTAGTAAACTAGGCTACTTATTTTAGTAGCTTAAGGTGCCTTTAGGGGTAGAATAAGTTAGGTAACTAGTAGATTAGAGTAAGGGCTAATAGTTAGTAGGTAGCTTCTAATTATTAGTATTCTAGAAAATTTTATTAGGCAGTTTACTATTAGATTTATTACTTAAGTATTCTTTTTATAAGAAGTTAGACTTAGAATTAATTAGGTTAGTAAATTTAGAGTTATTATTAGGAAGGTTATTATAATAGATAGGATCTTTATCTTCTAATCTACTACTATAATAAGTAGTATTATTATCTTTTAGGCTATTATTATAGTAAGTAATACTAAGTTTATAAAGATTTTTCTTATTAAGCGCCTTTTCTTGAGTGTAATTACTATAGTTCTTACTAGATTAGGTGTTTTTTAGCTTATTTAGCTATTCTAGTAATAGCTAGGAAAAGATAGTAGGAAGCAGTTAGCTAAAGTAATTAGGCTTAGGCTTTACTTTAAAGTCTCTATTATTAGAAAGAGTAGTTTAGGTTGCCTAATATATGCTAATTTTAGGACTCTTAGTAGATAATAGTATAGAGTTATTAGATTTAAAGACTAACTACTAATAAGTTTAAGATCAAAGTAAGATTATAATAAAGATATTAAACTATAATTTATTAATAAGTTAAACTAAAAGATAGCTAGGTAATATTAATAGCCTAGTAATTAGTTACCTAGCTAAATACTAAATAGGCAATATATAAGGGCTAGAATAGTTATAGTAAAGGGAGTAGATTCCTATAACTAGTGCTATCCTAGTTTAAATATAAGCTTTATTTTTGTAAACAAAGCTACATTCTATAGCTATACTTTAGTAAAAGAATTAACTAGTTATAGCCTATTTTTCTATATACTAGCTCTTAGCAAAAAAATCTTAAATACACGTAACTAAGTTAATAATGCGCTTATGACTCTATTATTTTTAAAATTAAAAAGTTTCTTAATTATATAATCTAATTGTGAAGTACCTATGGGTCTTAGTTAAGACTGGAAATATAAGCTTAACTAAGGTCTAAAATAGTAAAAAATTAGGGTAGAGTGTATAAGGCTACTTAGTAAGGTAAAGTAGCAAAAAATTAGAGTAGACTAGGCTGGTAAATGGGTTCGGAGTACCTAGCTTAGGTATAGGGTTAGGTTAGAGTCGTATAGATCCTAGGTATAGGTTAGGTTAGATTACACAGACTCTAGGTATAGGTTAGGTTAGGTTGTATAGACTTCTAGGTGTAGGTTAGGTTAAAGTATTTATTAGGGTTGCGTAACTTATATTATATAAAATTAATAGTAATAAGATTAGTAACTTTAGTTACTCTCTAAAGGTGTATAAGAAAAGAGATTTAAGTAAAAGTAAAATTAACGCCATTTTGCTATTAATATATATATTTATTATATCTTATTATTACTAATACTATAGTAGCTCTAAGGCCTTAACCGCTTTTATAGTAACTGTCCCTAGTAGAAAAGAGTTAGTAGCTTGCTATCTAAAATCTTAGAACCTTTTATAGTTTTAATAGTCTTCTTATTAGCTAGTAGCTTATATAAATTATTCCTCTTATCTAATAACGCTATATTCTTTAAATTATTCTTCCCTATATTAGACTCTAATAACTTTATAAATTGCTTATTAACTATTATAAACTTAACTATTATAACCTTTTAAATTATTTAAGCAGCGAGATTGTGCCTTAAATTCCTAATTACATCTCTACTAGTGTTAAAGACGCGCTTAACACCCATCTATAAAGTCTACACTACTAGAATATTCTTTATAACCTGCGCAAGTTAAGAATAAGATATTTAATAAACTTTTTACTACGCTAGTATATTAAACCTATTACCCTTTTTAACTATAAAAGTACTTAGGTACATTTCTTCTTTTATCTAAGTTAGGCCTAAATTATAATTAATATCTAGCGTAGCTAAACTTTAGCTAGAGGTAGAGAGGCTACTAGACTATAAACTAGATAGCAAAGGAGGCTTTTAAAACTATTTACTACCTTATAACTACTTTAGATTAGTATTTAAGACTAGAGTAGAGTCTCTAGATATTAGGCTGTTATAGTAATTAAGGTACTCTAGGAACTATTAGCAGTATATATACTTATTCTAGGTCTTTTATATCTTATTCTATATAACTATTAGTATATAACTATAATAAATAGCTATAATTATAATACCTTATACGCTATAAGCTTTTGCAAAGAATCTATTATTATTATATAGTTAAATAAAAATCCTTCTTTCTATCTATTCTTAAGTAATACTTGCGCAACTTCTATTATCCTATCTTAGCTATAGTCTATATAGCTTCTAGCTATCTAATATTATTTAACTCTTTAATAAGCTTATTATTTATCTTATCTAGAAAATTAAAGAGCTAGTTATATATAAGCTAGATATATAAGACCTAGGGTTTCTAGTTCTTACTTAGAAAGTTTATAGCCTTTTTAAACTTTTAGAGTATAGAGATAATTAACTTAACATATAACTATTCTAGAGCTAATAGTTAAAGTTTTTAAGGTCTTTAAAGTCTGCCTCTATAGTATCGCTATAAGTAGAAGTATTTAATCTCCTAGTTTTCTTTATTATAATCTTCTTCACTAGCTATATATTAATATTTATACAAAGCTTTAGTGCGCGCTTATATATATTATATATAGAATTTTATCTTATTTAAACGTTTTAAATTATAGACAATTACTTCTTTAGTAGTGTGTTACTCTATATTATAAGAAATCGCTTAAATTACTATAGTAACTAGTTAATTGCAACATAAATAGCATAGAGCTGCATACTAGTTAGTCTATAATAACTTTCTATAATAACTTTTTATAATAATAGCTAATATATCTTATAAAGAGAATTTAGAATAGATATCTACGCCTAGATTTTGTTTATATATTGCCGCTATAGCATCTCCCTAGAGTTAAGATTAATAGGCGCTAACAACTTAAGATAATAGATAATATCTTAAACTATAAGGTTAATAATATAAATAAGATATAGGATTGTGTTCTCTTTTTAGTTCTAGATAATATTCTTTTCTAATAGTTTATGCTAGACACTCTAAGCTAGGGTACTATTATTACTAGTATTATTATATATAATTGCTAGAAGCTTCTGCGCAGTTTCTATATCTTTAAGAATCTATAGTACCTCTAAAACTATTAATACTCTAGTATAGCTACTATATATTAGTATAAAGTTAAGCAGCTTCTTTTTAAGCTGCTAAGTATTATTAATATAGTAACTATTAATAGCTAGAAAGCTAAGATAATTAGCTATAGACTATATATTAAGCAAAATAGAGAGTTTAGTTGTCCTACTAATAATACTAAGAATAGCTGCCTTAGTAGTATTAAATTTATTTAGAAATATTTAGCAGAACCTATATTAGCTAGTTATTATAGCGTTAGGCCTAAGGAAATAGAGAAAGCGTTAAAAGAATAGTTACTCTACTATTTAGAAAGACTAGTTATTATTAATTACTATCTATATAAGTTTAGTTTTAAATACCTATAAAAAGTATATAGAATATAAAATTGTTAGAGATTGCTACTTATCGGCCCATTGGACCTTCGGTCGGCCCAACATTAATCTAACTCGATCGGCCCAACATTAATTCGGTCCCGCGCGCTAGTCCCAATTAGGTAGTACTAGCGCGCCCTTAGGACCGCTGCTATATAGGTAGTATGCGGCACCTAG
Source organism: Laburnicola sp. R22_1 (assembly GCA_014281115.1). NCBI lineage: Eukaryota > Fungi > Ascomycota > Dothideomycetes > Pleosporales > Didymosphaeriaceae > Laburnicola > Laburnicola sp. R22_1. Next base: position 1,462,254 of record JACONQ010000015.1, read on the forward strand.
TATCCTCATTATAGCAATTCAACCTATTTAACAATTGAGCCCAATTGCTTTCTTATATTATACTAGGTTAACAAAAGTACGCTTATAATAGAGCGCAAGTTATAATAGGCTTTTAATTAACTTACAACTCGCGACGATATATATCGCACTCTTACAGTAAGAGGGACCGCACCTACAATAGTGTATAGCTAGGCTTAACAATCCCAAACTATTAGTTAAACCTTACAACACTATTAGTACCACTAATAAGATAGCAAACTATGGAAATATCCCTAGGGGGTGGCGCACAAGCGGGCACGCTATTCTAACTTATAAGAGCGCGACCTAATAGTTTAGAACTACCTTGCAGACTCCTACGCCTCGCATTATAGAAGATTTAAATAAAAAGAACTTAAATATGCTTAGTGCAGGTGGCGCAAGTGGCGCTGGCAAGCATGTTACCTTAGATAGCCAGTCTATAGAAATCTCTATTAGTGGCACAGTAAAGTACCCTAAACTAATAATAGATAGGCCGTCGCGTAAATAGCGTCGCGGTTTTAGTAGAAAATTTATTTTTAATATTGTAAAGCAGCCTACTAGAAATACGCAGCTGCAACTTTGATACGACAAGAATACTAACACACTACTACTCTATTTTAAAGTCTTTTACTTACCTACTAAAGGCACTAAGCTAGAATAGAAGATAGTAGTAGATATTTATAATAGCGAGTTATTATAAGAAGCTATATCTACCCGTAAATAGCTAAAGTCGCTTTTTGGCTATTTTATAGGGCACGCTAATAGCGCCGCTAAGTTAGAAAATAAGGTTTACTAAGGTTATTAGCGAGAGACTAAGTTAGAAAATTATTATAACTACACTATAGAGTTAGTAAAACGCGCACAACTTTCTCTATTAGAAGTAGAGTACAACCTACAGGTCGAGTGTTATTATTTAGCCTAGCGTAAAACCTAGCTAATAAAGGCGTTCGCTTGTATTAACTAGTTAAAGAAGCTTAAAGAACTATGCTGTGCCTACGCAAAGGAATAAGAGCGAAAAGTTGTAGATTTAAAAGATTAGCTAAAGGTAGCAATATTTGTCCTACCTAATATATTACTACATATATAATAAGACCTAAACGCTAAAGACCTTAAGATTATCTAATAGCGCTACGCTTAGATATATACTGCGTCGTAAGCAGGCACCCTATAATCTATAATACCTACTATAAATACTAGCTGTGCCGCTTGTACCAACACGCCTAGTGGCTAGTTAATATCCGCATTAATAGACATTAGTTAGACTTCTAGCCATTATCTTTGTAAGCCTAATAAGTTTAAAGGCTTAGACAACTATAAGAATTATAAACTATAGAAGAGTTCTATACACTTATATCTAAGCGCGTACAACTATGTCTTTATAACTAAATACGCTAAGATAGAGTTTATTTTTAATCACACCCTGAATATGGCATATTAATGCTTAGAGCATCGTATGGACTTTAATAAGCCTAGTGTCTTTTAGTCTACTAAAGACATTTTCGACATATTAGACCGCAGCTACGTGGCGGCGGATCCTATAGGTAAGGCGTACGCAGCCATATAGGGCGACCAGTTAAAGATTAGAGACTGCGAAAGCTTTAAAGGATGGCTATTCTAATTTAAGATTATAACTGCACCTGTTAACGTTCCTAATTAGTAGAAAATTATTACTACTATCTAACTCTTAAAACTATTACGATTAGAGGCTAATAAGTAATAGTGAAACTTAGACTTATAGTTATTATTTATCGAAAAGATACGTTATTAGGCCACAATCTTAAAGCTGCAGGGCCCTACGCAGCAGCAAGGCAATAATAATAACAATTAAGGCAGTTGCAATAGGGGAGACAATTATAGTAGAAGTAATAATACTAGTAGCAATATTTCTAGTTGTACTAACGCCTAGGTTAAGTTACTAATAGACGAAGGACGCTGTATTAAATATGGTAAGAAAGGCTATTATTGCAAGAATGAGAACGCTTTATGCAAAGGCAAACTGTAGCAACTAGCTAATAAGATTAAGACCCTCGTTAACGTAGGCCTCGCTATAGTTAACATCTAACCTTTATCGCTAGCTCCCACCACATTAACTAAAGCCAACCTATTAGAAAACTAGATGTCCCTATTAAAAGTTATTAGTAGGAACCTTAAGAGTTATTACCAAAACTTTTACACAAAATTAAAGAGCTAGAGCTATAGCTAACTTAATAGTTATTGCAACTCTAGAAAGTTATTAAACTCTGCGCAAACTCGCTTAATAAGGATAAATCACTAATATATAAGGCACAATTTGTCTTTAAGTGTTAGCTTTAGGCTACTAATAGAGACAGAATTACTATTAATAGTCTTATAGATTTAGGCTTAATAAACACGTACGTAAGTAAGGACTACATCGCTTATTATAAACTCTACATAGTCTTACTTAAGAAGCCTATCCGCCTATATCTTAATAATAGTATTACAAAATAAGTACTTATAAAGGCGGTAGTATTGCCTATATACTATAGGGATCACTTCTCTAAGAAGTTAGCATACGTTATTAACATATTAGGATACAATGTTATCTTTAGTATATTATAGTTAAGTGCCCACAACCCAAATATTAATTGGAAAGACAAGACTATAATCTTTAATAAGCCCTATTACATAAGTAACTACTATATAAAAGGACTCCTAGTCATTATTACTAGTAAGGGTTATTAATAATAGTTGCCTAAACTAAGGACGCCACACCCTACGTATGCCAGAATGAATATTAAAGTCGTCTCTAGGTACGCCGCTTCGCTTATAGCCCTTATGGCTAACTACTACACTACCTGGCTATATCCCAAATATATGCAGTAACTCGAGGAGCTTAGCGGAGTTAATAATAAGAGTGAGTTAGACAACGCCGCTAACGTTAAGGCTATATTTGCGTAGCTATTTTGTGTTAATCTTATAGCTTTAACTTAAGAAGACTTTAATAAGTTTTATTAAAAGATAAATTAACCTAATAAGATAAAGGAGGAGATACTAAAGTTACTACCTGCCTGGCTTTAGGATAAGTAGGGGGCTTTTATAGTGCCAGAAGACTAGCTTCCGCCTTATTAGCCTAGGGTAGACTATAAGATTAACTTAGAACCTAGGGCAAAGCACCCCGCCGCCTAGCTATATAGTATGAGCAGAAAGGAGGCTCTGGCAGTAAAGGCGTACATTAATAAAAAGCTTAGTATAGGTAAGGTGCAACACAGCATCTTAGATTTTGCAGCTCTAGTACTAGTTATTAAGAAGCCTAATAGAGGCCTACGTATCTATGTTAACTACTATTAGCTAAACGCCGCTATGGTAAAAAATAAGAATGCGCTACCTAATATCTATAAGACGCTCTCCTAACTATTTGGGGTATAGTAGTTTAGCGTTCTTAATATTATCGCGGCCTTTTATAAAGTGCGTATTAAGAATAGAGACAAATATAAAACCGCCTTTACAATATAGTATAAGTTATTTAAATACCTTATTATGCCTTTTAGATTGTGTAACATACTAGCGACTTTCTAGTCTTATATTAACAAGATGCTATAGAAATACCTAGATGAATTTTATTTAGTATATATTAATAACGTCCTGGTCTTTAGTAAGATATTAGTTAAACATAAGGACCATATCTGTAGAGTCTATTAACACTTAAAAAAGACTAGGCTGTACCTTAATATTAATAAGTACGAGTTCGCGGTTAAGAAGGTCAAATACCTAGGACTTATCCTCACCATTAATAGCATTAAGATGGATCTCGCCAAGATCCGCGTTATAACTAAATGGCAGCTCCCTACTAACGTGCGTAAGGTACAGTCGTTTCTAGGATTTGTAAACTTTTATAGGCAATTTATTATTAGCTACTTAAGCTTAGTAAGAGCGCTAACAGACCTAATATATAAAGAGGCTTCTGCGGAGTTTTCTTTTAACCCGCAAGGCCCTATCGTCAAAGCATTTAAGTAGCTTAAGAACGCGTTTACAATAGCCCTAATCCTGGCATATTTTAACCTAGACCTAGAGACGTGGGTTAAGATAGACGCGTTAGACTTTGTTATTGCTATAGTCTTATCTTAGATATATAAGAGCGCCCTGCGTTCTATTGCCTTTATATCTATAAAAATAATACTAGCGAAGTGCAACTATGCAATTTATAATAAGAAACTTCTCGCAATTATTAAGGCTTTTAAAGACTAGTAACCCAAGCTATCTAACAAATCGCTTATTAATATAATATTAGACTACAAAGCACTAGAGTAGTTTATAACTACAAAACAGTTAAATTATTATTAGGCTTGCTGGGCGAAATTTCTCTCTGAGTTTAACTTTAAGATTACTTACTAGCCAGGCAGGCAGGGTAGAAAGCCTAATTCTCTTACCTGTTGTCTAGGTAACTTGCCACATAACATACTAGACAATTGTCTTTAATACTAAGCGTAAATAATTCTTACGCCTAACTATATTAAACTTGCCCCACTAGTAGTTATATTTAAACCTATTTTAAAGATAGTTATACTACTTATAGAGTATCTCGTTAAAAGAGTGTTATATGCTACTTACCTCGCACAAATACTAGTGGGAATAGAGGAGTTAGTAGTTAGCCTTACTATAAGGTTATACTATCTTAGTAAGGAGGGACCTATTAAAGATAGGATAGTCGACAACGGCCCTTTAAAGAGTCGCGAGACCACTTTGCCAGGATAGGCAAAGTTGCTAAGTAAGAATCCCTCTATATAGAGTTATGTTAGTATAACAGACTAGTTAAAATAGGCAATTACTAGAGATTTTATCCTATAACAAATTATTATAGCAAAGTAATAGGGTATACGACATCTTCTAGTAGTAGTAATATATAATCATAATATTAAGGTAGAATTATAAGACTATAACATTACTAGCAGTTTAGTGTTTTTCTAGAAACAGATTTTTGTCTCCTTTAATAACGTCCTCTATATAGACATTGTATAGTTGTGTTATAAACCCCCAGAAGTAGGACACGCAGGGAAAAGAGAAACATACTATAAGGTTAGCCAGCACTATTACTAGCCTAGCATAACAGATATAGTTGCTTGTTATACACGCGATTATGTTATCTGCCGCCGCTTAAAGCTATTTAAGGAATAGAAATAAGAACTCCTTTACCTACTACTAGTGCTAAAGCGTTTCTAGAAAGATATCGTTATTAATTTTATTACTCTATTATCAGATTGCACGCGCAGCGGAGTTACCTATTATTATATTATAGTAGTAGTTAACTACCTATCTAAGTAATATAAGTATATTGCACTTCTATTACTAAATATTAAGTTTATTATTAGAGCATTTATTAAGTATATATAGCACAAGGAGAGGTTTCCCAACACTATTGTCTCTAATCATAGCGCCTAGTTTACGTTCTACTTTTAGAGGAAGCTCTGCAGACAGATAAGTACGCAACTCGCGCTCATAATGGCTTTTTACCCAGAGGGTAATAGGCAGATAGAAATTATAAATGCTATCCTAAAGGCGTATTTGCGTTATTACATTAATTATATATAGAATAACTAGGTTAACTAGTTGCCTATTACGCAACTCGCCACAAATTATAAAGAAAGCATATCTACTAAAGTTACGCTGTTACTTGCAACTAAGGGCTACTTACTATAATAGGGCTTTAAATCTATTACTCTAGTCATAGTAATAGACTATTATAAGAAGTTACAATATAAGGACGTCTAGCAGATAGTTTATTACGTTAAAGACGTTATATGCTTTATAAATAAAAATATAGCCTAAGCCTAATTAAAAATAGAGTTTTACGCAAATAAGGGTCAACAACCTACACTAGCATATACTATTAGGAATATGGTTTATTTAGACACGCGTAATATTTCATCCCTCTATTCTAACAAAGGTCTAGATATTAAGAATTTAGGACTATTTTCTATTGCAGAGGTCTTTCGCAACCATACGTACTAGTTAGAGCTTCCCACAAGTTACTGTAACGTATACCTATAGTTTTACGCCTGGCTGTTATATAACGCTCCTAAGGCTGTCTAGCTTCCTAATAAGAAGAGCATAGTCGTAATAGACGCGCCTGTTACTCTACTAGCGGGGTTGTAGGACTACTATATTAACTCTATAGTTAATAGTAAGGTTAACCATCACTATAAGAATTCTTTAATAGGCAATAAGGGGCTACTTATATATAGAGTCTAGTATAAAAACTCCCCTAAGTAGAACGCTAATCCTAAGTAGCAGCCCTATATAGATATATTAGGTTGCAAGAAAGCTATTAAAGTATATTATAGGGACAATAATAGGAAACCTGGCCCATATGCCCTATATAAAGATTTGGCATTATATAAGGATCTTATAGTTATGTATCTCCAGAATAATAGAGTTAGGGACCCTAAGCTTCTGGCCCTTATGTACGCACATGCGTGAGATTAAGGTACCTCTTAACACAACGTTATGCTGCGAGACTATTAGGATAGGCATGTGGAGCGCCCGCTAACTAGCTGTTTTAGACAACCTTTTTAGGTAATAGGCCTCTCTCTAGGCTACATCTAAGAAGACGCCTAAGTTATCTTATTAGATATAACCACTATAATGCGTAGTAGTAGGGCGCTCACTTCACTAGCTTGTGTACTAGAGAAAATTATCTAATAGTTATTTCACTTATTATAATATTTCTAAATAGTCTTAAATAGTCTTAAATAGTCTTAAATAGTCTATAATAGTTTATAATAAATTACAAAAGTTTATAATATTTGTTAAGCCACGTAATTAGCGCCTCTGGCATAGTTTTTCTTAGTTTGCCTCGCCGAAGCTAAGGCTTTTAGAGGGGGGAGTAATGTTAGGGATTGCCGTCTATTAGCCCATTAGACCTCCAGTCGGCCCAACGTTAATCCGACCTAGTCAGCCCAACATTAATCTAGTCTCGCACGCTAGTCCCAATTAGATAGTACTAGCGCGCCCTTAGGACCGCTACTATATAGGTAGCATGCGGTACCTAGTATCCTCATTCTAGTAATTTAACCTATTTAACAATTAAGCCCAATTGCTTCCTTATAAAAATAGCTATCTGCTTTTTTTATACTAAGAAGTAAAAGTCCTTTTATAAATAGGCTTATTCTACTGTATATATACTTAGAATCTTATATAGTTAATAAGGTGCTTAGTACTAATTAGCTAGATACTAGTAAAGTTAATACTTAGGTATTATAGTATATAGCTATAGTTAAGATAGAATATATATAGATAACTAGAGAAGTACTCTACGCTCTTCTAGAATATAGTCTAGATAATACCTATACAAAGGTAAAAGTTCTAGTGTAGATTATAGGTTTATTTATTTTTAGCCTATTAAGTATTAGACTACTATGCGTCCTGTATAGCAAATGTCTTTTTCCCTATCTCTAACTCTTAAAAGTCTAAAAGGGGACATTAAATAAGATAAATTGTTTTACTTCCTAACCTATTAGCCTATAGGGCTAGGATTCTATATTTAAGAAGATTATCTAGTAGTAGAGCAACTAGTTTATTAATATAGAGCTATATATTAATTTCTAAGATAGATATAGTACTTAATATAGTACTTAAGGATATTAGTATAATAAAAAAATATAATAACTAGTTAAATAGTTATTAGAGAGAATAGTAGTTTAAGAAGAGAATAGGATAAACTAAAATTAAGGTTAGCTAGAAATAGTGTGCATTATATAGTGTGCTAATAATAAGTTAATTTTAAATCTAAACTAGTATATAGCCCTTTGTCACAGAGATAGTTTTAGGTAGTAATTAGCTTATTACTATACTACTATAGGCGGCATTCTTAGCAACTAGTATATAATTATTAGTTATAATAATTAGCTATAGCAAAACTATAACTCTAGCTTATCTTATCCTATGCGCTAATTATTATCTAAAATCTCCTTAGCACCTAAGCCCCCCTTATTATCTAAAACCCCCTTAGTACTTAAGCCCTTCTTATTATCTAAACTCTCCTTAGTACCTAAGCTCCTAAAGTCTAAAAAACCCTTAAAGTCTATATCCTTATCTATAATATTAGAGTTGTACCTATCTAGCAGCTTCTAGAAATAAGCCTTAAGCTCTTCTCTATTATCCTTAATTTCCTCTTTACACTCTTTATTATTATTTCCCTTAATACACCTTATTACCATTAAGTATACTATCCTTACTATAGTTAATAAGGTTAGTAAAAGGACTAGACTTTTAGTAACTAATAATTATTAGTAAAGATATATAATAAATAAATATAATAAACTTATAACTAGTCCTTATTAGTAACTATTACTAGCTTTTTAGTAGTTAGATCTATATTACCTATGCTGTTATAGAAGTCCTTCTACTTTTTCTTATTAGCCTTACTTTTAAAGCTATTAGCCTTAAGCTTTCTTAGGCCTACCTTATATATACTACGTAAGAGCTTCTTATATACACTACTATAACTGAAGATTTATTTACCTACACAACTCTATAATATAGGAGGGCCTTTTTCCTTGCTAGCGGTAATTTTATGCTTAGCTAGAGCTATTTAGTAAGCCCTTAAATTAACTTTATTCTTAATCTTATTCTACTTCTTATATATAGCTATTAGTTTTGCCTCTAACTAGTTGGCTACTTTTTATTAATTAACTAATATATAATAATAGAATATAATAATATACTACTCTTTTAATTTTTAAAGTAGGACTATATAAGCTCTTCTTCTTTCTATGCAAGCTATTAATACTTTTACGCTTTAGAGAGTAGTTAGTAGTCCTTATTATTATAAAGCTTCTTTTTAAGCTAATATTATATAGGTTAATTAGCTAATCTAATAAAGTCTAGTACCTTTTTTTCTTTACTACAGAGTGTATTGCGAGACCTCTATATAATAGTATAGGCGCTATTACTAAGTGTACCTTTAAATAGTACTTTATAGTTAGTAGGATAACCTTTCTAAAAGCTACCTTATCTACAATATAAAAGAATAGTACTAACCTCTTTAATTCTAAATAAAAAGCCCTATCTATATTAGACTATAGTGTAATAAAAGGCTGTAATTACTAGGTACCTTAGTAAGACTCTTTTACTTGTCGCGCTCGAAATTTACTAGTATCTATAGGCCACTACTTAGAAGGCTCTCTAGAACGTTAGAAGACTCTTTTTTAATAGACGCTATAGTATAAGGTATAATAATAGTACGTAATAACTATAGTTAATATTATAAAAATAATAAAAATATTATTATTATTATAAAAAGTAGCTATAGGGGCCTATACGTATAAGTAAGGCGCTAACAATACTAGTGTGTTTTCTTTACTTACCTTACTGCCTACTTAGCTACTCTACCTTACTACTTTCCTAGCTACTTTTTTAATACTCTATAGCCTTAACTACTATATAACCTTAATTTCTAAATAATAATATACACTAGGCTAGCTAAATACTCTAAACTAGTTACTAGCAAATCTTAAATTAAAAAAAAAGAAGCCGCTAGCTACTAAAGCTACGCAAAAGGCGCCTTATAAAATACTACCTACTACGCTAAAAAGAAAGCACTACTAGAAGCTAGGTAGTATATTATTATTATAGCTATTTATTATATATATATTCTAATAATATATAGCTATTATGCTTAGGAAAATTAAAAAGTACTAAAAGAGCATTAAGCCCCTTATTAGGAAAAGGCCATTCTGCCGCCTTATTAAGAAAATAGCGCAAGATAATAATAAGAAATATCTGTGCTTCTAGTCTACTGCACTAGCTACTCTTTAAGAGGCAATAGAGGCTTTTCTAGTTAGTATATTTAAAGGTATTTCTTTATACCACTCTACTTCTACTATACAATAAATACTAATACCTCTAGATACTAATATTAATACTATTTATATAAAATAGGTTACTATATAGGCTAAGAATATGCAGCTAGCAGATAGGTACTATAAGAAATATATAGATACTAGGTAAATAGTAAGGTGCTTAGTTAGGTTTAATATATGTGTTTAACACTAAAGCTATACTTTACTATAATAAGTAAATATAATAATTGCTACTATAATAATAAGGATATTTTTATAGTCATTTACTATAAAAATTGCATACAGCTAATAAAAATATAATTAGTTAGACTTAATATAACCTAGTTTGTGTAACCCTAACCTAACCTATGGCCTATACGACTCTAACCTAATCTATACCTATTACTAGCATAAAATCTATAGGTAGAGGTTAGGTTAGAGTTAGGGTCTTACATAAGGGAACCTAACTCCAACCTAATCTATACTTATTTGCCAGCCTAGAGTAGACTAAATAAAGCTACTTAGTAAGATTAGCGCTAGGAAATTTTAGTGTCTAGATTTTCTAAGTGTTAGAGTAGTTTATTAGAGGCGTCTATTATATAGGTAGTTATCGCATTGTTTACTTAGTATTAATTACTCTTTTTAACTACATTTTTTTAATTTAAGTCTATATAGGTTAGGATAGAAAGGCCGCTCTAGTCTAGCGCCTAAAAATGCAATATACTTCTAGTCTCCACTAATATAATAGTAGTTACTATGCACTTACCTTACTATCTATAAGCGCTCTAGTACCTATTAAAATTTACTTAAAGTATATATTAAAAACTAACTCTTACTTTCTTACTATTATTAGTAACTGCGCCGCTTACGTGTTATACTTATCTAACGCTATAATAACTATAAAGATCTAACGTATTTACGTAACACTCTTCTCCTCTAATAACTTATTATTAAATATCTTTATCTTCTCTTTCCTCTTAATTTTACTCTTTTTTAAGGTTATTACTATCTTTCTAACTAGTAGTAATATAAAGTACTATAGTAGAAACTCTATATATCTATTATTACTACGCCTATAGTTACTAATTTATTACTAGCCTAACTAGTATACTAAAACCGCCTTATATAGAGTAAGGTATACCTTTTACTTCCTATTAATAATACTCTAGATAGAGTAGTATTCTAGTATAGATCTAGCAATATTAGTAAGTAGATAGATTTTTAGAGTGTACTTTTAGGCGGCGTTAGCATTAGTATTAGTATTAGCACTAGGGCCTAAAAGGATAGTAAGAAATAGAGTAGTAAAAGTCTTCTTAAGGTTAACTTTAATTTAATAATAGAGTACTAGTATACCTATAGTATATAAGGTCCTACCTAGTATATATCTTATAAGTAGTATATAAACTTACTAATATAATAGCTATTACTTCTTGTAATCTTTAAGAATAATAGTAGAGAAGAGAGATAATAGTTATAGTATTATAGCGCTAGCGCTATTTTATACCTCTTCCCTACTCTAAACTATAGTATAGTAATATAGTCTTATTATATTTTATATGTAGATTTTTTTTAGTTAAAATAGGCGCGCTAAGCTTGCTTAGCGAGCTTAGGCTAATGCGCTAACCCCTTTTTATTAATACTACCTTAAAACGCTTTTTTTATGTTAATAACAGTAGGAGGGATAACCGCTATTATTATAATATTTTTATTAGAAACCCCTTAGTCGTAGAAAAATAAACTATATAGGTAGTAAGAAATAATAATAAAAATACCTAAAAGGTTAATACTTAGACTTAGTAAAGTACCTAAATTTAGCAGGTCTAAGTATCTTATAAGTGTAAGCTAGTGCGCTTAATAAGTAAGATAGGGTGCCTTATAAAAAAAAGTAAAAGTATTACTTATATAAAATCTTTGTAAATAGCGCTACGGCGCCTCTAGAGCCTAATTCTAATTTCTCTTACTTAGTGCCTTTAGCCCTTATAGTGTAACACTAGTTAGGTGTTATAGACAAATTAGTCTTTAGAGATAATATAATTGTTGTTTATTATTATTTACTATTATTTAGAGATATTTAAGGCGGCTTCTTAATAGACTAAAAAGATCTCTTTTAGTAAATATAGGTGTAACCTATTAAACTAGAGTATAAAGTCTTATAGAAATAACTAATAGGACTTTATACTACTTATACTATAACTAGTAGCTAGTAGACGTAGAATTCTAGCCTTTTTAAATAGGCCTTAGTAGTATTTTAATTCTACTAATATAAAGTAGTGCTACTACTTCTATAACTTAGAGTAATCTCCTTTAATAAACTATAGTAGTGTAACCTATTAAACTAGTCTCTTATAGGGATAACTAACTAGAAGTAGCCTTGTTTAATAGATCTTAGTATAGTATAATAGCTACCTAGTACTAAAGTAACTAATAAACCTCTAGCTTAACCTAGTAAGTAATAGCCTAATCTACCTTAGCGTAATATAATAACTGCCTAGCACTAAAGTAACTAATAAACTTCTAGTCTAACCTAGTAAGCAATTGCCTAACTTACTTTAGCATAGTATAGCAACTGGCTAGCACTAAAGTAACTAATAAACTTCTAGCCTAACCTAGTAAGTAATAGCCTAACCTACCTTAGCGTAGTATAATAACTATCTAAAACTTCTAGCCTAATCTAGTAAGCTTAGCGTAGTGTAATAGCTACCTAGCACTTAAGTAACTAATATACTTCTAGCCTAACCTAGTAAGCTAAAACTTCTACTAATTTAACTACCTATAGATAGTATTTTAAGAAAGGAGTAGATATTATATTACTACTTATAGCTAAATAAAAATAGTTAGTCTTAGAATAATATAAGGACGGTATACAGTCTTATAGGGCTAACCTATTAGGAATAGCTAGAAAAGTTAAAAGAGCTAGTTAAATTAATACTATTCTAAGATAGTGGATATAAAAAAGATATAGGGGGCCTTTTTTTATATAGAAGATAGCATAGGACATAGGGCTACGCTAACTACTATACTAACACTAACTAAAAAGACGCCTTTAAAAAGGTAAAAGGCGTAAATAGAGGAAAATAGAGTGTAAAAAAAAGGTAATAGGATATACTTAGTAGAAAGGCTAGTAAGTAAAAGAAAGGTAATAGGGCGTGCTTAGTAAGGAGGCTAGTAAGTACTGTTACACAAAGTACCCTAAGTGGTACTTTGCTAAGTTAGAATCTCTAGCTAAGATATAGTAATAGTAAAGTTATAGAGTTTTTATAGAAACTAGTATTATTATTATTATTTTTATAGCTTAGTCTTGCTATCTTATTTACTATATATAATAGGTTTGTCTTCTAGTAAGTATATAATTTAAATTAGAAGTTAAGAGTTAAAATTATAAGCTATAAGTATAGTAGAGTATTATAGTTAGTTATAGTAGGTAATTTTGTGTAAGACGTAGCGACTACAGCCTATACGCAACTATAAAATATAGAACCTATATAAGGTGTAAAACTTTAAAGCTTTATATAATAATATTAGACTTTCTAGGCTTCTACTAAAGTAGGTAAGACTTATTAGTATTACTATAAGGTCTTAAGACTTTTAACTACGCAAAGTAAGCGCGCCTAAGAACTAGAATTGCTGCTATACTATACTAAAGTAATTTACAAGGAATATAGATTTTACTAACTTAACTTATAACTATATTTTAGGCTATAAGTTATATACTATTATTATAAAGATCTTGTGTATTTATTTACTATTATTATAGAGGTTCTTTTACTATCCTTATAAAGGTCTTATATATTTATCTACTATTATTATAGAGGTTCTATATATTATAACTATATACTATTATTATAGAGGTCTTATATATCTATTAACTATTATTATAGAGGTCTTATGTATCTATTTACTATTATTATAGAGGTACTATATATTATAGATAATAGAGAAGATATTATAGTTAGAGATATTACTATTATTAGATTTTGGTAATAATATTAACGTTGTTTTATCTATTATTAGTAAGGTGAGTAGGATTATAATAATTTATAATAACTTATAATAAGTTTAATAATTATAACTATAGGTAACTTATCTAAGTAAGCTAGGCTTATTATTATTATAATAACTAAATTTGCTTATTAATAAGCTATTCTAATAATTACTACAATAGCTACTATATATATATAGCGTTATTTTATCTATCTAGGGGTAGGACGATAAAGGCTTTTATCTTAAATAATATAATAGAAAAAGCAGAGTCCTCTGCTTAGTAATTAAAAAAGGTGTAAAAAGGTAATTATAAAAAAGTGCGTTTGAACTACTAGTACTATATAGTATATAATATACTATTAAGATTTTATATTTTATATTATTATATATTATATTATATATAGCGTTAATTAAATCTACCTAGAAGTAGAATAATAAAGGCTTTTGTAAGGGCGATACACGGCCTTATAGGGCAAACCTCTTAGGGATAGCTAGTATAGTTAAAAGAGATAACTAAATTGAGACTATACTAAGATGGGGAATAAGAAAGGGACCTAGAAGGCCCTTACTTATATAGTAGGCGGCGTAGAGTATAGGCCTACGCTAACTACGCACTAACACTAACTAGAAAAGGCGCCTTCTATAAGGTAAAAGGCGCTATTAGGGTATAAAAGAAAAGGTAATAGTAAATAACTAGTAGAAAGGCAGCTATAAATTGTTATATAACTCCCCTTTTAAGACCTAAAAATAGAAAGGACAGTACGTAGAAATAGTGTGTTTTGGCGGATTTTTAATATAACTAGCACTATTTTAGGGTTAAAGAGGACTAGAGTAGGGGCAATAGGCCCCTACAGTTTTAGCGGTAGCCGCGGTTTTTAATTTAGGTGCTATTTAGTAAAAATATTAAGAAAAGTTATTAGGAGTAAATTAGTTAATTAGTAAAAAAAACGTAATAGAAACCACATCTTAGTGTTTAGCGTTTTACTAATAGAGTGTATTCTTAGCTCTAACACTATATAAAAATATAATTAGCCAAAAAAAATTTAGTTAGTTTATTGCGCACTAGCGTAATTATATTATATAAGGTTTATTAGTACTATAAAAAAGCGTTTTAAAAAATGTGTTAACCTAACTATATAGTTTTTAATTAGGGCAGAGCGGCTTTTAAAGCTATAGGAGCTGCTAGCGTAGTAGAGTAGAGGTGCTAAAAGGTGCTCTGTGCGCGCAATAGTTAGGAAGCTACTAGATTAGTAGTAAGCTGGCTAAAGAGAGGATAGCTAGGGGCAAGAGTGCCTTTAGCGATAGGTGCCTACGCGTAGTAGGCTGGCTAGGGAGCTGCTTAACTAGTAGTAAACTAGACCACCTATTTTAATAGCTTAGGGTGCCCCTAGAGTTAGAACAAGTTAGGTAACTAGTAGATTAGAGTAAGGGCTAATAGTTAGGGGGCAGCTCCTAATTATTAGCGTTCTAGGAGATTTTATTAGGCAGTTTACTATTAGATTTATTATCTAAGTATTTTTTTATAGAACGTTAGACTTAGAGTTAATTAGATTAGTAAATTTAGGGTTGTTATTAGAAAGGTTATTGTAATAGGCGGGCTCTTTATCTTCTAATCTGCTATTATAATAGGTGGCATTATTGTCTTTTAGGCTATTACTATAGTAAGT
This sequence comes from Laburnicola sp. R22_1, assembly GCA_014281115.1. Lineage (NCBI taxonomy): Eukaryota > Fungi > Ascomycota > Dothideomycetes > Pleosporales > Didymosphaeriaceae > Laburnicola > Laburnicola sp. R22_1. The sequence continues at coordinate 1,477,717 of JACONQ010000015.1, forward strand.
AATACTAAGTTTATAAAAATTATTCTTATTAAGCGCCTCTTCTGTAGTGTAATTATTATAGTTCTTACTAAGTTAGGCGTCTTCTTAACTAAAGTAATTAGGCTTAGGTTCTGCTTTAGAGTTTTTATTATTAGAAGAAATAGTTAGAGTTGCCTAATATGTGTTAATTTTAGCACCCTTAGGGGGATAATAGTATAGAGTTATTAGATTTAGAGGCTTTAAAGGCTGGCTACTAGCGAGTTTAGGACAAAAGTAGGATTGTAATAGGGATGTTTAACTATAATTTATTAATAAGCTATACTAGAAGGTAGTTAGGTAATATTAATAGCCTAGTAATTAGTTGCCTAGCTAAATATTTAATAGGTAGTAAGTAAGGGCTAGGGTGATTATGGCGAAGAAAGTGGGTTCCCACAACTAGTGCTACCCTAGTTTAAATATAAGCTTAACTAAGATCTAAGGTAGTAAAAGATTAGAGCGGACTAGATAGAGTTACTTAGTAAGGTTAGCGCTAGGGCGACCTAGTATCTAGGTTTTTTAAGTGGCTAAGTAGTTTATAAGGAACGTTTATTGCGAAGAAAGTAAGAAAAAATAAAAAGAAATATCTAAAAGGTTAATAGTTGGGCGCGGCAGAGTACCTAGATTTAGTAGGTCTAGGTATCTTATAAGTGCAAAATAGCGCACTTAGTAAGTAAGGTAGGGCGCCTTATAGAGAGGGTAAAAGTATTACTTATATAAAATCTTTACAAATAGCGCTGCAGCGCCACTAGAGCCTAATTTTAACTTTTCTTACTTAGTGCCTTTGGCCCTTATAGTAATAGCGCTAAAAGGTAGTTATTAGGCAAGTTAGCTCTATAGGGTATAGCGTAATAGTTATTATTTAGTGGTTATTATTTGTTTTTTAGAAACTTTCTACCTAATTAGGTAAGTAATCTCTCTAAGTAGACCTTAGTATAGTATAATAATACTGCCTAGCACTAAAGTAACTAATAAACTTCTAGTCTAATCTAGTAAGTAATAGCCTAACCTATCTTAGCGTAGTGTAGCAATACTATCTGGCACTAAAGTAACTAACTAACTTCTAGCCTAATCTAGTAAGCAATAGCCTAACCCACCTTAGCGTAGTGTAGTAATACTATCTAGTACTAAAGTAACTAATAAACTTCTAGCCTAACCTAGTAAGTAATAGCCTAACCTACCTTAGCATAGTGTAGTAATACTACCTAGCACTAAAGTAACTAATAAACTTCTGGCCTAACCTAGTAAGCAATAGCCTAACCTACCTTAGCGTAGTGTAGTAATACTACCTAGCACTAAAGTGACTAATAAACTTCTAGCCTAACCTAGTAAGCAATAGTCTAACCCACCTTAGTATAGTATAACAATTCTGCCTGGCACTAAAGTAACTAACACGCTTCTAGCCTAACCTAGTAAGCTAAAACTTCTACTAATTTAACTGCCTACGGGTAGTGTCTTAAGGAAAGAGTAGATATTATATTACTATCTATGGCTAAATAAATTTAATCTTAGTATAATATAAGGGCGGTATACGGCCTTATAGGGCAAACCTCTTAGAGACATCTAGTATATTTAAAAGAGATAACTAAATTAAGACTATACTAAGATAGAAAATAAGAAAGAGACCTAGGGGGCCCTTACTTATATAGTAGACGGCGTAGGGCACAGACCCACACTAATCACGCGCTAATACTAACTAGGAAAGGCGTCTTCTATAAGGTAAAAGGCGCTATTAGAGTATAAAAGGAAAGGTAATAGTAAATAACTAGTAGAAAGGTAGCCACGAACTATTATAGCTTTTATCTTAAATAATATAATAATAAAAGTAAATTCCCCTACTTAGTAATTAAAAAGAGTGTAAAAAAGATAATTATAACAGTTTGTAGCTGTCTTTCTACTAGTTATTTACTATTACCTTTTCTTTTATACCCTAATAGCGCCTTTTACCTTATAGAAGACGCCTTTTCTAGTTAGTATTAGTGTGTAGTTAGCGTGGGCCTATGCCCTACGCCGCCTACTATATAAGTAAGGGCCTCCTAGGTCCCTTTCTTATTCCCCATCTTAGTATAGTCTTAATTTAGTTATCTCTTTTAACTATACTAGCTGTTTCTAAGAGGTTTACCCTATTAGGCCATATACCGTCCTTATATTATACTAAGATTAAATTTATTTAACTATAGATAGTAATATAATATTTACTTCTTCCTTAAGATACTACTTATAGGCAGTTAAATTAGTAGAAGTTTTAGCTTACTAGGTTAGGCTAGAAGCATATTAGTTACTTTAGTGCTAGGCAGGATTGTTACACTACGCTAAGGTAGATTAGACTATTACTTACTAGGTTAGGCTAGAAGTTTATTAGTTACTTTAGTGCTAGGCAGTATTACTACACTACGCTAAGGTAGGTTAGGCTATTGCTTACTAGATTAGGCTAGAAGTTAGTTAGTTACTTTAGTGCTAGGTAGTATTGCTATACTATGCTAAGATAGATTAGGCTATTACTTACTAGATTAGACTAGAAGTTTATTAGTTACTTTAGTGCTAGGCAATATTATTATACTACACTAAGGCCTACTTAAAGAAATCGCTTACCTAATTAGGCAGGGAGTTTCTAAAAAACAAACAATAATTACTAAATAATAACTATTACGCCACACCCTATAGAGTTAACTTGCCTAATAACTACCTTTTAGCGCTATTACTGTAAGGGCCAAAGGCACTAAGTAAGAAGAGTTAAAATTAGACTCTAGAGACGCTATAGTACTATCTGCGAAGATTTTACATAAGTAATACTTTTACTCTCTCTATAAGGCGCTCTACCTTACTTACTAAGTGCGCCATCTCGCACTTATAAGATACCTAGACCCACTAAATCTAAATACTCTACCGCGCCTAACTATTAACCTCTTAGGTATTTTTTCTTATTTTTTTCTTACTTTCTTTATAATAGACGGCCCTTATAAACTACTTAGCCACTTAAAAAATTTAAACACTAGATCGTCCTAGCGCTAACCTTACTAAGTGGCTCTATTTAGTCTGCTCTAATCTTTCGCTACTCTACCTTACTAAGTAGCCTTACACACTCTACCTTAATCTTTTACTACCTTAAATCTTAGTTAAGCTTATATTTAAACTAGAGTAGTACTAGTTATAAGAATCCACCCCCTTTACTATAACTACTCTAGTCCTTACTTACTACCTATTAAATATTTAGCTAGGCAACTAATTACTAGGCTATTAATATTGCCTAGCTACCTTCTAGTACAGCTTATTAATAAATTATAGTTAAATGTTCCTATTATAACTCTACTTTCGCCCTAAACTTATTAGCAGCTAGCCTTTAAGGCCTCTAAATTTAATAACTCTATACTATTATCCCCTAAGAGTGCCAAAATTAACGCATATTAGGCGACTCTAACTACTTCTTCTAATAATAAAAACTCTAAAGCGAAACCTAAGCCAAATTGCTTTAGTTAAAAAGACGCCTAATCTAGTAAGGACTATAATAATTACACTAGAAAAGAGACGCTTAATAAGAATAATCTTTATAAACTTAGTGTTACTTACTATAGTACTGGCCTAGAAGATAATAACGCCGCCTATTATAGCGATAGATTAGAAGACAAAAAGCCTGCCTATTATAATAACCTCCCTAATAATAATCCTAAATTTATTAACCTAATTAACCCTAAGTCTAACTCTCTATAGGAAGAATACTTAGGCGATAAATTTAATAGTAAACCGCCTAATAAAATCTTCTAAAACGCTAACAATTAGAAGCTACCCCCTAACTATTAGCCCTTACTCTAATCTACTAGTTACCTAACTTATTCTACCTCTAAGGGCACCCTAAGCTATTAAAATAGGTAGTCTAGTTTATTACTAGTTAAGCAGCTCCCTAGCCAGCCTACTACGCGTAGGCACCTATCGCTAAAGACACTCTTACTCCTAGCTATTTTCTCTCTAGCTAGCTTACTACTAATCTAGCAGCTCCCTAACTATTACGCGCGTAGGGCACCTTTTAGCACCTCTACCCTACTACGCTAGCAGCCTCTATAGCTTTAAAAGCTACTCTACCCTAATTAAAAACTATATAGTTAGGTTAACACATTTTTTAAAACGCTTTTCTATAGTACTAAGAAACCTTATATAATATAATTGCGCTAGCGCGTAATAAACTAACTAGAATTTTTTTTGGCTAATTATATTTTTATATAGTATTAGAGCTAAGAATATACTCTATTAGTAAAATGCCAAACATTGCAATATAGTTTCTATCGCGTTTTTTCTACTAATCTACTAATTTACCCCTAATAACTTTCCTTAATATTTTCACTAAATAGTACCCAATTAAAAACTAAGGCCACCGCTAGAACTATAGGGGCCCATTACTCCTACTCTAGCCCTCTTTAGTCCTAAAATAGTGCTGGTTACGTTAAAAATCCGCCAAAACACACTATTTTTACGTACTTTTCTTTCTATTTTTAGGCCTTAAAAGGGAGATTATATAACAGTTTATAACTACCTTCCTACTAGTTATTTACTATTACCTTTTCTTTTACACCCTAATGGCGCCTTTTATCTTATAGAAGGCGCCTTTCCTAGTTAGTATTAGCGCGTAGTTAGTGTGGGCCTATGCCCTACGCCGCCCACTATATAAGTAAGGGCCCCCTAGATCCCTTTCTTATCCCCTATCTTAGTATAGTCTTAATTTAGTTATCTCTATTAACTATACTAGCTATCCCTAAGAGGTTTGCCCTATAAGGCCGTGTACCGCCCTTATAGTAATTATAAAAAAAGCACATTTAAACTTACTAAGTAAGTCTTAGCGTAGAGACTCCTATAAGTAATTTTTTTATAAAGAGGGTACTTAGAACTTTAGTAGGGGAGAGATAAAACTTTAGCACTATCACGTTATAATTATTCTCTCTTCTTCTTTACTATCCTAATTATTATAAATAATATAAGTTAATATATTAATAGATATATACTATTTCTTATAAGTAAGATAAGAGTAATATATACTAAATATACTATTACTCTATAACTATATTAAGGTTATCCTTAATAAATCTTCTACTATCTCTCTATAGCTACACCCTACTATCTATATAGACATTAATATTATTATTAAAAAAGTACTTACTATTACTAAAAAGTATATACTAAAAATTTACACTATTACTATTAAGGTAGCTATTAAAGTAACTATATTAGAGTTCTATTTTATTTATAAGCTTGTTTAGTGTAATAAATAAATATACTTAACTATTTATAAGGCTATTCTTATATACTAATTAGGCTAGTAACTAGTCTAGTTTATAAAAAATAGTAAGACTATATTTCTACTCTAGTAAACGTAATTACTTCTTATTAGTACTAGAATTCTCTAGTAGAAGACGCAAAAAAGAATAATAAAATCTTTATTAATAAGCTCTAGTGTAGTAAAAGTATTATATAAATCTATAAGATTCTTCTAGTTATTATTACTATTATTACTATTAAATTAGCTTATTAAAATAAGTACGCTATATTGTAGCGTAAGCGTAAATAACTAATAATAGTAGTAGTAATAAGCTAGATATATTATATATAGTATAAGTAGACCTTATATTAGAACTAAAATCTTATAAGTATTAGAGGGTATAAGTAAGCTTAAACTATTATTACGTTATTAAGGTGTTTAAGATTAGTTTTTAATTAGAATTAGGTGCTATATATAGTAGTATATAATAACCTTCTATTTTAATCTACTTTAACTTAAACTAAAAAAGGTTAAAAAAGGTATTTAGTAAGCTAATAGTTATATTATATATTATTTATTTTTAAACTTACTAGCTTTAAACCTAAATTATAAAAATATAATTTTTATTAAATTCTATTATTTTACTTATAAGTAAAATAAGCGTTACTTAGTTAACTTATTATTTACTTGCTTACCTATTACTCACTTATTCGCTTAGCGATCGCTCATCTTACTCATCCCCCATCACTGTTTGTCTGGTTGCTGCGGTGATATGGGAGACTAGCCGCTTTTAGTCTAGCTCTGGACGCTAGCCATGTGCTCGATGCGGGTCGCGCCTTCTTGCGATGCTTCAGCTTCCTCTTTTCCCCATCATCGCAAAGCAACAGCTCGCCAACGTCTCGATTACACCAGCTTTCCTCGCTACCAACGCTTCAATTCCAAACAGCTACTACCCAGACCACCCAATTAACATGTCTGCCCAACCTGAGGACCACCAGATGGAGGGTGTCGAGAGCCCCGCCCAGGTCGCCGACAAGGGCAAGGGCAAGGCGCCGGAGGCCATGGAGGAATCTGCAGATGACGACTCGAGCGATGAATCTGGCGCCGAGGATCAGGTACGCTTCAATGCCGCTTGTAGGCTGTAGGCGCAAACTTGCTAATTCTGATCAAATAGGCTCCCGAGGGTACGATTCTCCTGCGCCTACGCGCACGCGCGACGGCTCGCTTTCGAAACTGACACTGACTGATACAGAGCCCGAGGACGAAGACACCATGGCCGAGATCGATCCCCAGAACATCGTCGGAAGCCGCACCCGCGGTAAGAACATCGACTTCGCCAAGGCTGCGCAGGAGCTCGGCGAGGGTCAAGACGATGAGGACGAGGACGATGATGACTTCAACGACGCCGATGAGCAGATGAAGGACTAAGGGCGTGCGACCCTCTTCGTTCCTCTGGTAAGACTTGCTCCACTGCGCCCTCCCCCGCCCGCCCGCCTCGCGCATTGACAGTCTCGCAGCCTTTCTTCGACGCGCTCATGAGCATTGCACGCCCATGATTTGGGGTTTTCCCAAGGAGCCGGTACAAAATTTCGGCATTGGTTAACAGGCAGGCTCGTTTGAAAATGGAGTCTTGGCGTGGTTTCTGGATGCTGGAGGCAAAGGTGTTGAGCGCGCACGGGTGGCACATATAGCATGGATACATCTCATGGTTTAGCGGATCTCATGAATGCTATACCGATACTCACTTCTTTGCTCCCTTGTTCCGCATGAGTGGTGGTCCAACGCGTGCTGTTGAGCTTGCTGCCACAGGTGAGATTCAGGTGGTACCATGTGCACACCACGCAGACGGTTCTCTATCCTCTGGCGCCGGCATGAGTTTACTTTGAAATTAGCAAGCACTTGCCACGCCAAGTGCCCGCACGGCCGAACAACACACGACTCTCAAATGCTCTTGGCTCAGGGCAATATCATAGATTGCGTAGGCGGCACCAAGTCTTGGGAACTGCACCAGGTCGCTCCTACCGTTCGGAGTAATACAAGCGCCCCACGAATCCATGCTCCCAAACTGCAGGTATGCACCTTCTAGTAACTGACGGGAAGGCCTGTTTGCTGTTCACATTACATGCCTCTTCTGCAATCTGCAACCACATGTCGTTGCTTTTAGGCTGGCTGTGCGGTCAGCTTACATTTTGATTCGCTCGTTAATCCTTCAAGATACCCGCCTAATTGGTACGCAAAGTCGATCCATGACATGGAGATAAACAGGCGCCCGAGTCCGTCGGCCAAAAAACATGCCTCTGCAATGGCGATGACTTGGAAACATATCTACTAAGCCAAAGCCATTCCTTGCGGTCCGGAACCCCGCGGAGGCCATGGGTAAGCTTATCGCCTCTGCACCTTATGCAAGCAGAAATCGACGCAACACGCCAAAAGGAAAGTGCAGAAGACTGTGTCACGCGGACAGCGACCTCAAACGGCCGATCCTGACGCAGAGACGTCTCCGTCCGGCGAGATCACCCCCATGGCACGGCTGGGTACCCTCCAGTCGAGCGTCTTTCCGTCGTGAGAATCACAGCAGCCCCTCCCCGGAAGAATATCGTCTTCCCGTTTCGTCTCCAAGTCCCCCGGCCGGGAAGATATTAGTAGGTAATAAGGCATGTCGACTGGCTTGATTGACAGACACGTTGCCTGCCGAAGGACAGCAAATGGGTCTGTCGCGAGAAGTATACGGGTGGCTAGCCTCTGTTGCCCATGCTGGAGTGCTCATGCTCAAATGAAGGCGGAGGCGATATCGGCGAGTTGGATACGTGCAGCAGCAACGAGCCCTGGAGGGCCCGCGTTCTCGTGACTCATGGAAATATTAGCCTTGGGCAGGCGAGAACCCTCTCCGGCCTTGTATGCGTGCGTGAAGCGTACCCCAATTCCCACGCGGCCATCCCGGTCTGACCCGAGCTGGAGAAATTTGACACCTTCGCGTGACGTTAGCTTGGCCGCGAGACCTGCCACTGGCGACTGTAGCCACGGACATGCGTGGAGGCGGGAACCCCACTCTTTGTGCGCATCTTTCCAGCGCGTAAAAAAGGACCGGCGGGCTCCGCGCTGCGACAATGGCTATTATCGACGGCGGAACGAGAGGAATGACTCCCTCCCGGCCTATCAGATCGGATCCTGTCCGCGCTGGGTGCATACAGGCCAGATAAGACCCGCACCAGAGAATGACTACGTGGAATTACGGCGAAGAAGCATGGCGGCGCTGCGCTAGGCGGACGAGAGCCAATGTGCGCCGGCGGAATGGTCAGTCGGCCTGGGCAATTGTCGGTTTGCCGCGTGGGCTGGCCGCTGCAGCGGCAATCGGCCGGTGGAGCTTGGGGAGCGGCAGGCACATGCAGGATGCAATCATGGAGCAGCAAAGCGAGATCGGAGCGAATCGCAGGCCCGCCGCCCTGGCGTTACTATCGCCGCTTACGGTAGTCCAGCCTGGCAGAAGTTCGTGGGGTACCCGGCAAAAAGTTATCCACGCACGACAGCCTGCCACGCGCATGCGCTCTGCGGAGAGCTTCTCCGGCCTCAAATGAAGGTGCTGTGATGTTTGGGAGGGCAATTGAGCGCTGCCGCAGCCGGCCAATAGGGCGCCGCTGATTCCATTGTTTCCATGGCGGGGGCGGATACAAAGGTCCTCACATGTGCCGCCGCTTCGCGCAACAGACGGCCGCGATGTACAAACAGAGAGCGTCCCAAGACCACGCCCGAGTCCGGCGCAACTGTGCAGGCCGACGAGAGAGTGGAGACGCCTCTGGGAGCAGCAGAACAGCCGTCCTTCGACTGCCAGCCGAGATCATCCATTGGCAGCGCCATAGTGAAGGTCTAGCGCAGCGAATTTTGGAACCCCACCCGCCGCCCTCCCTTCATAAACCTTCTCCCCCAACGGCTTGCCTCTCTTCTGCCTACTCACCTCACCCACCTCTGCTGTAAGTTGCTTGCTGGAACTCTGCAAGTCAACCACTGCGTAAGTCTCACACGCCCTGCATTTTCCTGCTGCATCCGCCCTTCTCCCACCTCCCACCTGTGCCATTCAGCCTGCCCGCTCAGTGAAGGTACCCCATACCTGCGCGCCGGCGTTCAGCGAACGCTTTGTCTGGAGAGAGCCCAACCCCGCGTCTTCTCATTCGCCCAGGTCCCTTATCAACACTTTTTGTGCTTCTGCTGCAGGCACCCGTCGGCCGCGCGGCTGCCACAGCGTCATTGGCAACAACCATCTGCATGGGGAGCCCGCTTGTTGGTGACGGAGTCTGTTCGTCACGCAGAGTCGCCAGTTATCGCCAGGCTGAGGTTTTGCGACCGAATCACGCCGACGTTTGTGCTCTCTCACTGGTGCGGGACCATTGGTAGCGCCCGGGCTCACCACACCACATGAAAACATCAAAACTGAACTCGGTTCGCTAATTGTTTTTACCAGTACCAAGGCAACAACTACCAGCGAACCCTGCACGAGCTTCAATCACATCCGCCACTTGCTTTCCATACCTCACCGCCAGCCCTCGACCCGACAACATCTCGGAACTTCGGCCGGCTGCCGATATAATGGGTAGCGTTTCCTTCGCCGAAGATACAAAATTGCCCCAGGATATCCCGTTTGTCGACGAGGAAAGCTCCGTCTTTCCCTACCAAGATGGCCCCGAGAACAAATCGTGGGCAGGCGCGTTGCCCTTGAAGCAGGGTCTATATGACCCGGAGTACGAGAAGGATGCTTGCGGTGTGGGTTTTGCTGCGTATGTGACTCCGCCAGCGGATTGCGCAGCTGGTTTGGGCTAACAATAGGCAGCCATATCAAGGGCAAGGCTAGCCACAAGATTGTTTCCGATGGTAAGAACGTTCGGCACAGGTTCACTATATAATCACTGACACACTACAGCGCGGGCTTTGCTATGCAATATGACCCATCGAGGTGCCGTAGGCTCGGATGCCCGTGACGGCGACGGCGCCGGTGTCATGACCTCGATACCCCACCGATTCTTCGTAAAGGAGTTCGGGCGCGAGCAAGGTTATACGCTCCCTTCGCAGGGCCAGTACGCGACTGGCAACCTTTTCTTCAAGCCGGATCCCACAGCGCTGGATGAAACCAAGGCGATGTTCGAGGATGTGGCTGATCAGCTGGATCTGAGAGTATTGGGATGGCGAGTGGTCCCGAGGGACTCTACGCTACTTGGTCCAGCCGCCTTGTCGCGCGAGCCAATCATCCTTCAGCCGTTTGTCGTGTTGAAGAAGGCGTATGGCGATGGTATGGAGCCGAAGTCGGACTTCGATCAGACACACGATGGCGGGTACTTTGAGCGTCAGCTCTATGTGCTGCGCAAGCGGTCCACGCACGTTATCGGCCTGCACAACTGGTTTTACATCTGCAGCCTCAGCAATCGAAACATTGTGTACAAGGGTCAGCTTGCCCCTGTGCAAGTATACGAATATTATCACGACCTTCTCTCTGTCGATTATGAGGGACACTTTGCTCTCGTTCATTCGCGCTTTTCTACTAACACATTCCCCAGCTGGGATCGTGCTCAGCCCTTGCGATGGGCAGCCCACAACGGTGAGATCAACACCTTGCGTGGTAACAAGAACTGGATGCGTTCTCGGGAGGGTGTGATGAAGTCGGAGATGTTTGGTGACGACCTTGACCTTCTTTACCCTATTGTTGAAGATGGAGGTTCCGACTCTGCAGCGTTCGATAACGTCCTCGAGCTGCTTACGATCAACGGTGTTCTCTCACTTCCTGAGGCCGTCATGCTCATGGTCCCGGAAGCATGGCAAGGAAATCATTCGATGGACCCTGCCAAACAAGCCTTCTACGAGTGGGCGGCCTGCATGATGGAGCCTTGGGATGGTCCGGCGCTGTTCACTTTCTCAGACGGACGCTACTGTGGTGCCAACCTCGACCGAAACGGTCTCCGTCCTTGCCGATACTACGTGACAGACGACGATAGGATTGTTTGCGCCTCGGAGGTCGGTACCATCTCCATTGACCCCGAGCGAGTTGTGCAAAAGGGTCGTCTCCAACCGGGACGTATGTTGCTCGTTGACACCGTTGCGGGTCGCATGATCGATGACTCCGAATTGAAGAACACGGTGGCAGCTCGCTATGACTTCCGCTCATGGGTCGAGAAGAACCTCTTGACTCTACCTAGAATCAAGCAGCAGGTCACTGAGAAGGGTGTGAACCTTAGCCACACCCTTACGGAGACCCGCGTCCACGAGGATCCCCGCTTGAGGGCTTTCGGATACTCGCTTGAGCAGGTGACATTGCTTCTCGCGCCTATGGCAGCAGACTCTAAGGAAGCCCTCGGTTCAATGGGCAACGATGCCCCTCTCGCATGCCTAGCACAGCAACCTCGCCTCATGTACGAATACTTCCGCCAGCTCTTTGCCCAGGTCACGAATCCTCCGATCGATCCTATTCGGGAAGCCATCGTCATGTCGCTTGAGGCATACGTTGGTCCTCAGGGCAATCTCCTCGAGATGAACGAACTTCAGTGTGGTCGACTGCTGCTTCCTTCGCCTATTCTTTCTCTAGAGGAGTACAAGGCTTTGGTAAACGCTCATTCGCTTTACTCGGAGTGGACTGTGAAGACGATCGACATCACTTTCTCAAAGAGCGAAGGTGTCCAAGGATACATGGATGCCCTTGACCGAATCTGCGACGCTGCCACCGAGTGCATAGACAGTGGAGACAATATCCTTGTGCTCTCTGATCGCGCCACATCAGCAGATCGAGTGGCTGTTTCTGCCTGTCTTGCGACGGGCATGGTGCATCACCATCTTGTTCGAAATAAAGCGCGATCGCGTGTCGCCCTTGTTGTCGAGACCGCGGAAGCTCGTGAAGTCCACCATATGTCCGTACTTGTGGGATATGGTGCTGATGCTATCTGCCCATACCTTGCTATCGAGTGCATCTTGAAGATGCATCGCGAGGGTCTTATTCGCAAGAAGCTCTCGCCCGAGCAGCTAGTCGAGAACTATAAGCACTCTTGCGACGGTGGTATCCTCAAGGTCATGAGTAAGATGGGTATCTCCACGCTGCAGTCATATAAGGGAGCTCAGATTTTTGAGGCTCTTGGTATTGACGATTCTGTGGTTGACCGCTGCTTCACGGGAACCGCTACCCGTATCAAGGGTGCCACTTTCAAGGACTTCGCCCAGGACGCCCTTGCTCTCCACGAAAGGGGCTTCCCGAGTCGCAGCATCGTCGAGGTTCCAGGTCTTGCCGAAACGGGTGAATATCACTGGCGAGATGGCGGAGAACCCCATGTCAACGACCCCACCGCCCTTGCCAATATTCAGGATGCTGTTCGCACCAAGAACGACAAGTCGTATGAAGCATATTCCATTGCCGAGTACGAGCGCATAAAGGACTGCACGTTGCGTGGCCTGTTGGACTTCAACTTCGAAGATCGCACCCCGATACCCATTGATCAGGTTGAGCCTTGGACTGACATTGTTCGCCGCTTCGTGACTGGCGCCATGTCTTATGGCTCCATCTCTATGGAGTCACACTCTACTCTTGCTGTTGCTATGAACCGACTAGGTGGCAAGTCTAACACTGGTGAGGGTGGTGAAGATCCTGAGCGCAGCTTGCAAATGGAAAATGGCGATACTATGCGCTCTGCCATTAAGCAGATTGCCTCTGGTCGCTTCGGTGTGACTAGCAACTACCTTGCTGATGCTGACGAGCTTCAAATCAAGATGGCCCAAGGTGCCAAACCTGGTGAGGGAGGTGAGCTTCCTGGTCACAAGGTGTCCGCATCGATCGCGAAGACTCGTCACTCCACTCCAGGTGTGGGTCTTATCAGCCCTCCGCCTCACCACGACATTTACTCAATTGAAGATCTCAAACAGCTGATCTACGATCTCAAGTGCTCGAACCCGCGCGCCCGTGTCTCTGTCAAGCTTGTCTCCGAGACCGGTGTTGGTATCGTCGCTTCCGGTGTGGCTAAGGCCAAGGCCGACCACATTTTGATCTCTGGTCATGACGGTGGTACTGGTGCCTCGCGATGGACCGGTATCAAGTACGCGGGTCTCCCTTGGGAGTTGGGTCTTGCCGAGACCCATCAGACCTTGGTGCTTAACGATCTCCGTGGTCGTGTCATTGTTCAGACTGACGGACAGCTTCGAACCGGTCGAGATGTTGCCATTGCTTGTCTTCTTGGTGCCGAAGAGTGGGGTTTTGCTACTACTCCTCTGATCGCTATGGGCTGTATCATGATGCGCAAATGGTGCGTTTACCCCAAACACTCCCTATATTAGGCCATACTGACTTTCTATTTTTAGCCACTTGAACACTTGCCCTGTCGGCATTGCTACCCAGGACCCTGAACTGAGGAAGAAGTTTGTCGGTACGCCGGAGCATGTCATCAACTTCTTTTACTATGTTGCCAACGAGCTTCGTGCTATTATGGCCAAGCTTGGCTTCCGCACCATCAACGACATGGTCGGCCACTGCGAGGCTCTTCGCGTCCGCGATGATCTTCGCACAGCTAAGACAGAAAACATCGATCTCTCGCTCATCCTGACGCCTGCACACACCCTCCGACCTGGTGTGGCGACCTTCAACGTCCGCAAGCAAGACCACCGTCTTCACGTACGCCTCGATAACAAGCTCATCGCAGAGTCCGAATTAGCTCTTGAGAAGGGCTTGCCTGCGCGTATTGAATGCGACATTGTCAATACTGATCGCGCGTTGGGTGCTACTCTGTCCTACCAAATTAGTCGACGGTTCGGTGAGGCTGGTCTACCGCAGGACACTATCCATGCCAACATCCGTGGATCTGCTGGCCAGTCGTTTGGTGCCTACCTCGCCCCTGGCGTTACTTTGGAGCTTGAGGGTGATGCCAATGACTACGTAGGCAAGGGTCTCTCGGGGGGTCGTCTCATTGTCTACCCGCCTCGTACGGCCCTATACAGGGCCGAAGAGAACGTTCTTATTGGAAACGTCTGCTTGTACGGTGCCACAAAGGGTAGCTGCTTTTTCCGTGGCGTAGCTGCTGAGCGATTTGCTGTTCGCAACTCTGGTGCCACCGCTGTCGTTGAGGGTGTTGGTGACCACTGCTGCGAGTACATGACTGGTGGCCGTGTCATCGTGCTCGGCTCCACTGGCCGCAACTTCGCTGCCGGTATGTCTGGTGGTATTGCCTACGTCCTTGACATCCACCAAGATTTCGAGCAGAAGGTCAACCAGGAGATGGTCGAGCTTTCTGGCATTGAGGATCCTCAGGAGATCGCCTTCGTGCGTGGTCTCATCGAGGATCACCACCATTACACGGGCTCTGAACTCGCTGCCCGTATTCTTTTGGACTTCACCCGTGCTCTGCCCCGTTTCGTCAAGGTTATGCCGGTCGACTACAAGCGCGTCCTCTTGGAGGAGGCGGCTAAGGAGGCGGAAAAGAAGAAGAAGGAATATCCCCTTCCGATCCTCCCCGGCAACCCGGTCCGTTTGGCCCACGAGGACTCATTGAAAGCAGGACATGATGCCGAAGCCAAGGAAAAGAAAAAGAGCGACCTTCTCGACATCGAGGAGAGCGTTACCGATGCTAAAGCAGAGAAGAAGAAGGCACTTGTCCTTGACAAGACCCGTGGTTTCATGAAGTACCAGCGTCGCTCCGAAAAGTACCGCAATCCCAAGACCCGAACTCGCGATTGGTCAGAGCTTTCCCAGCGCTTGAATGAGGACGAACTCAAGTATCAGACGGCCCGCTGTATGGACTGTGGCGTGCCCTTCTGTCAGTCCGACACTGGTTGTCCGATTTCTAACATCATCCCTAAATGGAATGAGTTAGTATTCCAAAATCAGTGGCGCGATGCCCTTAATAGGTTGATTATGAGTACGTTTACTCTTACACACCATTATTCTCCCCTTCTTAACAAAGCCGCTAACATTTTTCACAGCAAACAACTTCCCTGAATTCACCGGTCGTGTCTGCCCTGCTCCTTGCGAAGGTGCCTGTGTTCTTGGCATCAACGAGGACCCTGTTGGTATCAAGTCAATCGAATGTGCCATCATCGATCGTGGTTTCGAGATGGGTTGGATGATTCCGTCGCCACCTCAGAACCGCACCGGAAAGAAGGTCGCCATTATTGGCTCTGGTCCCGCTGGTCTCGCCGCTTCCGATCAACTCAACAAGTGTGGACATGAGGTTACCGTTTTCGAGCGCGCCGACCGTGTTGGTGGTCTGCTTATGTATGGTATTCCCAACATGAAGCTTGACAAGAAGGTTGTGCAGCGCCGTGTTGACTTCCTGGCCGCCGAGGGTGTCAAATTCGAGACAGGTGTTCCCGTGGGTGCCGAAGGTCAACCGTCTCTCGAGTCTTTGCGTGTTGAGTACGACGCTGTTGTCATCGCCACTGGTGCAACTGTTGCACGTGACCTACCCATCCCCAACCGCAACCTAGAGGGTGTTCATTTCGCTATGCAGTTCCTGCACAAGAACACCAAGTCTCTGCTCGACTCAGAACTCGCCGACAATGCCTATATATCCGCCAAGGACAAGAATGTCGTGGTCATCGGAGGTGGTGACACTGGTAACGACTGCATTGGTACCTCTGTCCGCCACGGAGCGAAGTCGGTCGTGAACTTTGAGCTTCTTCCTCAACCCCCGCCAGAGCGTGCCCGCGACAACCCGTGGCCCCAGTGGCCGCGCATCTTCCGTACCGATTACGGACACTCCGAGGTTAAGACTCACATGGGCAAAGACCCGCGTGAATACTGTGTCATGTCCAAGGAGTTTGTCGATGACGGATCCGGCAAGGTCAAGGGTATCAACACCGTGCGCGTGGAGTGGACTAAGTCCGCCACTGGTGGCTGGGACATGAAGCAGGTGGAGGGCAGCGAACAATTCTTCCCTGCTGAGCTTGTCCTCCTCTCCATGGGTTTCTTGGGTCCTGAGGAGCGTGTGCTCGCTGATATGGTTGAGCGCGACGCCCGCAAGAATGTCAAGACGCCTCCGGGTCACTACAACACCAACTTGTCTGGTGTGTTCGCTGCCGGTGACTGCCGTCGCGGACAGTCTCTGATTGTCTGGTAAGTCTTCAGCCTGACCGGGTTACTCTACCATGTACTAATTTCTATCAGGGGTATCAACGAAGGACGACAATGCGCCCGTGACGTCGATTCTTTCCTCAGCGGCATTGGCACCCAGCTTCCCGTCACTGGTGGTATCGTTAAGAGCCCTCCGTACGCGCTTTTGAACAAGGCCAATGCAGCATCGGCTGAGAAGTTGGTTACGGTTGCCGCTTAATGTTCATGAACTGCGATGAGTTTATTACGGCCGTGACTGTAAGACGATCTCACGGACTTTGCATGATTTCCATGGTGTTTTGTGCGTTTTCTAGGTTCTTGTCTTGGGCATGTTCTCAATCGTTATACTTGCAAGATACCTCTTTCACTTTGACGGGAGTCAGTTTGGGTGGCATTTGTAGTGTACAGTTAGCATATCTGTTTGGGGTGTATAGTTTTCAAAGGGTCTATAAACTCACGCGTGTTCAACGATCAATCTGTGAATGTGACTGTAGTTGACAGGCAATGAAAGGTACACTGTCATGAAAGAATTCTTGTATGATGCGTACAAAGTTAACACTAGCTGCCTCTATAAGCTATATATAGTTAATAGTAAAACTTATATAGGCTTATTATATATAGAGAGTCATATCTAGCTATTAAATAGAAAGTATTAATACAGTTTGTGTACTCTACTGTTAGCTATCTAGCTAGGGTGATGATGGGGTGCATGTGGCGCAACCTCGTGAGACAGGGATGCGATCGGATTGCGTGACGTCATTTGGCAAATGTCACGCTTCCGAGGCGTCTCCAGTACTTCGCGTTTCAGTCCTCGTCCACATTATGTCTGCCAATGTGCTTTCGTAGGCCGTAATACACTCATGTTTCCGACGTCTGCGTCGCATTACGCGGCTCGATACCGCTCGATATCTGCGCGGACAAGGGTACAGGGGTCGCTGACAAGGTGTGTCCGGGAAAGCTTGTCCGCCGATCACGAACGGGAGGACCAAACACTGATACGATTTTAGAAACCCACAGTTATCAAGCCCGGGATATGCGGCTCTGAGAAGTCGATACACTTCTCTACAGGCAGGAGAAGACAAGTCGGGCCACATCAGTGCGGGTCCAAACGAAGGCCTGCTCTTCTTCGACAGTACGTGTGGAGCATCCAGGAATCTATCGACGGCTAACCATACAAGATGTCTTCCCTCTCAAAATTCAGAAATACCTTGGTCTTCCTCTCGCCTCGCATGACAAGACTCCTGGATTCCTGAACCGCATCATCAATCCCTTAGTCACGGGCACTGACCCTTGCACCGTGATTGAAAACGCCAGTGCCAAAGCCAATATCTCAATTGAAGCTACTGAAACTCTTCTTCGACTCAAAGAGGGCGGTGCTTTTGTCAAGTTCACGCATGACGGGAGTACACCGACGTCCGAGGTCGAAAAGGCGCTTAAAGAGTATCTGAAAGAGAAGCCAGTCAAGCCATGGTGGAGCCCATGGAGGCGGATGCACGTCAACGTTGTCAAGGGCCGACCATGGGTCGAGGATCTTTTTCGCTTACCCACCCCAAGGCTGAGGGTCGAGTTTGTACCACCGGAGCCCGGTGCTGAGGCTGTAGAATTGTCACAGGAACAGCTCTACTCATTCTTCAGGCAGTATGGAAAGTTACAAGATATCCTAGTGCAACCGCCGGACTCGAAGGTTCTGCCCAAATTTGCTTACCTGGATTACTCAACGCTTTCAGATGCAATCATGGCACGGAACTGTATGCATGGATATTTAGTCGGAGAGGGCGAGGGCGGGGGTAAGAAAGGGACGCTGTTAAGGTTGAAGTATGAGCAGAAAATAAAGGCTCATTGGATTAGGGACTGGCTGGTCAATCATCCGCGGATTGTCATTCCAATCATAGCTGCGCTCGCGGCTGGGATCACGGTCGCTATCTTTGACCCGTAAGTTTGACTTCGTATATCAAGTTACCTAACATACTGATCTTACAGGATTCGGACTTTCTTCGTGAAGGCGCATATCACACGGGCTCTGCATATCCAGGACAATAAAGTCTACAAACAAGTCATCGGTTACGCGACGGACTTCATCCATTGGCGCGACAAGAACGACGATGATTCAGGCATGGAAGTTGTGTGGGACGATCGAAAAGAAAACATCGAGCAGATTCAGACATGGCTTATGGAAACTGCAGACACCTTCATCATTGTTCAAGGACCTCGCGGCTGTGGGAAAAAGGAGCTGGTTATTGACCAAGCGCTTAAGGACAGGAAGCACAAACTGGTCATTGACTGCAAACCAATTCAGGAAGCTCGTGGAGATAGTGCTACAATCAACGCTGCGGCCGCGGGCGTCGGATATAGACCGGTGTTTTCTTGGATGAACAGTATCAGCGGCATGATCGATATGGCGGCCCAAGGCGCTACTGGCGTCAAGACTGGCTTCTCTGAGACACTGGACTCTCAGCTCGCAAAGATCTGGAATACGACTGGTAATGCTCTTCGACAGATTGCCTTGGATCAACGTCATAAAAACGATAAGGATGCGTATCTTGGCGATGATGAATGGCTTGAAGCACACCCTGAGCAACGGCCCGTCGTCATTATCGACAACTTTCTGCACAAGAGTCAGGAAGGTGGCGTAGTATATGACAAGATCGCTGACTGGTAAGTTGGACACGTCCATTTCATTCATCCTCGCAGTCTGGATTAACCTGTGGTTGTAGGGCTGCACGCCTCACAACGGCCAATATCGCCCACGTAGTCTTCCTCACGAACGACGTGTCCTACAGCAAATCCCTATCCAAGGCCCTCCCCGACCGTGTTTTCCGCCACATCCCGCTCTCAGATTGCTCACCGCAAGTGGCAAAGAAATTCGTCCTGCGACATCTGGACGCTGACGTCGCTGACGACCCCAAGCCCAAAGACGGATCCGAGAAGAAAGTTCCATCGCAGACACGCGCCGACCTCGGGGAGCTGGACACCTGCATCGACCTCCTCGGCGGCCGTCTGACCGATCTAGAGTTCCTGGCCCGCAGAATCAAGACAGGCGAGACGCCTATCAAGGCCGTGCACGAAATCATCGATCAATCCGCCTCCGAGATACTAAAGATGTACATTTTTGGCATGGATGATTCCGACGGCAAGAGATGGGCGCCTGAGCAAGCGTGGCTCCTCATCAAGCAGCTCGCCGAGAAAGAATCCCTGCGCTACAACGAAGTCCTCCTCGACAACACGTACAAGACGGGCGGCGAGAAAGTTCTGCGTGCTCTCGAACAGGCGGAACTGATCACCATTGTCTCGTCGCCGTCTGGTCGGCCGTCGCTCATCAAGCCGGGGAAGCCTGTATATTACCCTGCGTTCAAGCGGTTGACGGAAGACAATGTGCTGAGGAGTCGCTTGGATCTCGCGATTCTGAATGAGTTGGTCAAGGTGGAAAGCGCTACTATTGATAAGTGCGAGACGGAGCTGCTCCGGCTGAGCGAGATTGAGGTGAGACCAGCCATGTTGGCGGGCAGGGTGCAGTATTTGATGAGTAAATTGATGAAGAGTCAGGAGAAGGTGGAGGGGTATGAGAGGGAGATGGATGGCTTGAAGAAGGTGCTTGGGAGCGAGTATTAGTGTGTTGGGGCTGATTCCTACGCGCGTGCGAAGAGTATATACGTGATACCAATCTCCTTTCAATAGAATGTACATAATCTGGACGCAAGGTCTCGTGTGATGCGCCGTAACTCAGACCCGGTTATGTTGATACAGTAAACATCGACCGCGAAGCGTTATCGTCTCTTCTCGATGGGAAAACGCCCTAACACCTTGCATGCACCGTACTGGAATTGCTCCACAGAGTACCCCCTGCCCGTCTATCCAATGACACCCAAACTCTTTATCCCAAAAACCACTCTCTCCCTCGCGCAAGAGCGCCCCACAACCCAGTATCCTCCCAACCCAATGTCTTCCTCCCACCTAAAACAACCACACATACCAAAACAGCACCGAAACCACGGCAAAAAACCCCAACCACACCCTCCACCCCACGCCCGTCTTCTCCGCCATCCTCAACATCCGATTCATCGTCCCCCGTATCCGCAACCTCGAATTCTCAAACTGATCATTCATCTTGTCCGCCAAGCTGCTCGACTCGCGAATCTCGTCCCCAATCGCCACCGTCAACTATATCCCACCATGTCAGCATTTGCCTCCAAAGCACTCCGCGCTGTATGCGCGTGTACGTACATCCTTCAACATCTTCACCTTCCCAATCAGCATGCCTGCCTGATCGTCCGTCTGGCTCTCCAGCTCGTCCAGCGCCGCGGCGCTATATTGCCCTCTTGAGTTGGGCGTGGCGGAGCGGAATGTCCCTGTGCCGTTTGCGGCGCTGCTGCTGGGGTATGCGCCGAAGGAGGGGTTGTCGGATGAGGGGGGCGAGGTTGTGTAGGCGTAGCCTGGGGTCGAGTAGGGTGATCGGGGCTTGTCTTTTGTTTTGGAGGGCGAGGCGCTGCGGTTGTACGAGGAGAAGAGGTCGTTACGTGCGTCGGGGCGGCCAAAGCTATGGACGGGGGAGGGTTAGTTGGGGAGTACGGGGGGTTTTTTTTTTTGGGACGGGGGTGCGAGGCGCGTACCGGTTTGACATTGTGGAGTTGGGTTGCGCGCGCTGGTGCGCGGCGGTATGTGGGCTTGGGACGGGTGTGGGTGTGCGCGATGGGGTTGTAGGGGGTTGTAAGGCGGCTGGGTGGTTTGTGTGGGGTGAGTGGTGGGTTATTTTGTGAAGGACACTTGTCGGGCGGTTGATGGCGGCGTTGGCGGATTTTAGTGAATCGGTCGGAGCTTGGGCGGGAATGAGCCGACCATGGTTAGGTTAAGACCGTCAAGCCCTACCTCACAGGTGCTTAAACCCATCAAAGAATGTCAACCATGGCGCATCGTGGGATGAAAATATTTGCATAGATATTATTGTTTTGTTTTGAGATTAAGTATGCTTTCCCTTGTTCGTATTCAGTCGAACTACCTGCAAGACCGAAATCCAAGAGCATGCAACTCGCTTACTAATAATCCATTCATTAACTCGACTGTTCCTCCACTCATGAAAATAAGCTGGTGCTACTGCTTGCACCTTCGAGTAAGCGCTGTCCAAAGCATGCACCACCTCATCAGGCAGCGGCCCCTTCTCCAGAACTACCAAGTTCTGTTCCAGGTGTTTCAAACTGCTCGCACCCACGATAACGCCATCTCCTTCTGCCTTCTTTGGCAGTGAATGCCAGTTTAACCACCCCAAAGCGACCTCCGCAAGCGTCAACGCATGCTTATCAGCCGCGGATCTGACTTCTTCGATACTATCAAAGTACACATTGTTCCAATATCGTGGGCGATGCGTGATGCTGAACGAAGCCGATGGATCGAAACGGCTGCCTGGTTCAAAGGCAGTCTGGTCTCGCGTGCATTTACCCGTCAAAAGCCCACCAGCAAGCGGTGCGTAGGCGTAGAAGGCAATGTTGTAAGTACCAGAATTTCGTATTAGTATTTCGCATTCATAAGAACCGCCAGTATGTCAATCGTACAGGGTATTATGGTAACGTCTCCTGGAGGTCGGAGTGGAAGGTGGGAAGAGGCCGCGGGGGGTCCAAACGCGTGCACAGGCCACCACTCTACGCGTGTCGCGCTTTCCACACACGCGGTGCGCCCATGAACTCTCCACTTTCAGCACTCGCCCGTCTCTCGCAACCATGGCTCTCCCGCAGCAGTTGCGTTGCCGTTATGCTCGTAAGCGTGGATGCATGGTCTGAAAATTGCATAGAATATTAACATACACCCAGACGCACCGGGGCCAACGTTTCTCGCATACACGCCCAACGGCAAGAAGCTTATCACCGCCGGAGTCGACAACTTCTGCCGTGTCTTCACCACCGGATCCGACGAAGAGCCTTCCAATGTCGACGACTGTCAAGAGAACAACTTGGCTATTGCCGCTGGCGTATGTTGTGCGCTCGGGAAAGTGGTAGCGCAGTGCTGATGCTTGAAATAGGATGGCTTCTTCATCACCGGTGCCGAAGATGGAACAGTAAACAAATACACGCTGGCATCCAACGATGGTGGAGATATACTATGGAGAAGCACGCTTCCGGTCCGAGACGTAGCGCTGAGCCCTGACGGGAATTGGGTTGCGGTCGCTAGCGAGTACGCCGTCCAGGAGAATTATACATGTAAGAGCACAGCTAACACGGTGCAGTGAGCTCGTCGTACAGATCATAAACACGAAGGACATACAGAAAGTTAAACGTCTTCGCGACCAGAACCGCTCCGTCAAGCACGTTTCCTTCAATCAAACTGGTACACAGCTCGCTGTGTCCTGCGTGGATGGTAGCGTATACGTATATGCGATAGACTCGGAAGAACCGGAACTCATACAGAAGGTGGACAACATGATCAAGAGGTTGGAGCCAGAAGCAGAGTCGAGCGCAAAGGTGTTATGGCATCCACATGGCAAAGCGTTCGCGACCCCAACTGGTCTTCGCGAGATACAGGTTATGTCAACGAATGACTGGGAACGGCAGAAAGCCTTTAAGACCGAGCATTCAGGAGACATCACAGCAGCAGCGTGGTCGCCCAATGGCGCTCTCCTGGCTACGACCTCAAGCGATTTGAGCCTCCGCCTCTGGGACACGGGGACGCAGAGGCTTCTCAAGAAATACGATGATGTCAAAGCGACCATTCTAGGCATGGTCTGGCATCCCACTGAAAACATCTTGGCTTATACCAACACGGAGGGCCATTTGTACATCCACACCGATGTCGTTCCCCAAGAGCACGAGCACATCTTAAAAAAGTCTCTCCAGCCTGCTCCTTTCTTCCACGACCCCTCGGAGGGCCGTTCAAAGGATTCCACGACCAAGCTTGCAAATGGCACAAAACACGTATTGCCCGAACGCAGAGCCAGAGCCGGCAGTGCGGATAGCCTTGATGATCTCCTGGGAGATGAATTTAGAGACGAGGAAGAGGATGAGGAAATGCGGGAAGCTGATGATTTTATTATTGACGATGACGGAGCCGGTTACGTCAACAGCCATGGAAAGCGCACAAATGGCCATTTGGAACCCCTTGAATCCATCACTAAACGCCGCCCTATCGCTGCCGCTCTCCAGCCACAAATACACGCGCCCTTCCAGCCTGGTGGTACTCCCTGGCGCGGCAATCGGCGTCTCCTTTGCTGTTCGCTGGTCGGTTATGTATCTACCATCAGCCAAGAGGGTTCACATTACACCGCCGAGGTCAAATTCTACGATGAGCACTCCCACCATAGTTTCAAGCTCACGGATGTGTTTGGGTACGATAAAGCTGCGCTCACTGAACACGGCACCCTATTTAGCTGCCAACCGAAGGAGAATAATCCTGCCATGATTTACTATAGGCCGCACGAAACATGGACAACTCGGGCTGAGTGGCGTACGAACTTGCCAGCCGGCGAGTCCGTGACTGCGATTGCTCTTTCGGAGTCTTATGTCGTGGTCACCACTAGCGCAAACTATGTCCGCATATACTCGCTTTTCGGCCTACCTATCCGGGTCTATCGTCAAAAGGCATCACTTGCCGTGACGTGCGCTGCATGGCGCGACTACGTCCTAACCATCGGCAATGGACCCGTTGGCGGAGACGGCACATCTCAATTGTTGTATACAATTGAGAATGTAAAGCGGGACGAAATTTATCAATCCGAGGACATAGTAGCTCTTCCACCTAACACGACCCTAACGTCAGTCTTCTTCTCCGCAGATGGGGATCCCTACATTTACGACTCCGAAGGTGTCCTGTTGACGCTCTTACATTGGCGAACAAACGGTCAAGCGAGATGGGTGCCCATGTTGGACACGAGGTGCCTCTCGCGTCGCGTCGGCGGCGGGAAGCAAGAAAGCTACTGGCCTGTATGCGTTGCCCGAGATGCAGACGGAAAGCATGTCTTCCATTGCATGATCATCAAAGGAAGCGAAAAGTACCCGACCAACCCACCCCCAATGTTGAGCGAATTTCCCCTCGAAGTGCCCCTTTCCTCCGCAATCGACAAATCTCGCGAAAAAGGAAAGGCCGGTGATATAGACGCCATGTCTGACGACGAAGACGCCCCAGCCAAGAAATCAGAAAACAAACACCAAGAGCACGAGCAAGATTACATCCTCTCCTCCACTCTGCATGCGCAGCTTTCAGATTCATTATCACATACGCGGCCCACGGTGCACCAGAAACAGGAGCTAGTCAGCTTAGAAGTAAAGATCGACAGGGCACTGCTGCAACTTCTGGGTCTAGAATGTCTTGCTGGCGAGGACCGAGGCATGAAGGCGTTGGAGCTTGTGTCACTGATGCGCGATGCGAATGGCAAGATGTTAGATCTTGCTGGGAAGGTGGCGCAGAGGTATGGGAGGGAGATGCTTGGGGAGAAGATTAGAGAGTTGGCGGAGAAAAAGATGATGGGCGTCGGGGAAGAGGAAGACGACTTTTGAGTCAGGCATGCAATGCGCAAGAGAGAGTGTTTTGGATATTCACCAGTGTTGACGTTGGCTTGCATTGTAGATAATGACGCTAACGCGAATGCGGCACTGACAATAGCGGAAGCTGCAGCTTCCGAACTTGACCTTCACCCGTCCCTTATTCCTCAAATAGTCTTCGCCTAAGACTGTTAGCTATACCTACTAACTTATAACTATATTAACCATAGGTTACTATTAGCTAAATAGGTTTTTTTTATCTTTTTTTTAATAAAAACTTACTTATAGCGTCTTGATGGAATGAATTTCCAATTACACTTTCCAATACATGTGCTTTCGATGTTAGAGCAGTTGCCTTATATTCCTCACCTTACGATCCCATCCGGATTGGTGTTGGCGCGATGGAAGAAGCTTTGCCAAAGTTTTGCCATTACGTGAAGGCTGGCCAACTCATTGTGGGCTGATGTTTGAGAAGCGTCTCAGAAGCCACCATCTATAGTTGCGCTACCACAGAATGCATTCCACTCCTTCTTTAAGAAAAGCCCAAGAAGTGCAATGTGTCCGGCAAACGAGCGGTGTACTGGGAACTCACTGAGTGTGCTCCTGGCTTTCACACGTCACACTGGAGCTCTTCGTTCCGGCCCATTATGGTCATCTTCATGGCCGGTGGCTCCGCGAAAATCCCAAAAAAGTAGACTAGAATGCCCCAAGGGCTCTTAGATTGATCAAGAAACAAGTCGAGGACCGACTTCAGTATTCGGTGCACTATGATCCTACCATATTTACTCTGTGATGGCGGATCCTGAAGCTAAGCCCTTATTATGCTGAACATGTACTCCCGCGTGATCATCCTCATAATTCGATTAAATTATCTCAATACCTTTTCTCTGAAGTAGAGCTATAGCGTCGTATACGGCCTGATTTTCTGGAATCCGATGATGAAGGTCTCTCCGAGAAATCAATAATTTATATCTATAATATGTACACAAAACGTCCCATCCACCCTCACTATAGCATGATGCCATCGTGCCCGAATTGTAGCGGATTCATATAGCTTTAAAGCAAGACATCGGAAGCGTGAGACAGAATCTCATACCCTGGAAAGCAAAACTCAAACGACATCCTGTTTAACCTCTAGCTTTTCGGTGAGATGCAAATCAACTCTTTCACTTCCATCAGCCAAGCCAAGTCTTGACCGACTACCGTTCTCAGATCTCCTTGAAGCAAAACTTCGAAGTAAAGACCAGGCATATGAATCGGTGTATGTCTTCTGGCGCAGAAGAGGGCGAAGTAGTGGCAGATTGGCGCCCACGACGGCTAACGAGCTTTCTACCATGGTCCACGCAAAGACTGGCGAGGTAAAGTCTGCAAATGATAAGTTATCGTCTGAAGTGGGCATAGGTACATACAAGTAATGTCCCAAGTGTTGGCATAGATGCCACGACCGATGTAGATGAACGTTGTAAAACGCGCGATACCAGCAGCGCAGACGCTAGAGTAGGTCAGTGATTTCATTGTTGGGTCAACTTCGCTCAGTTGGGTTCACTCACACTGCTCCGAGAAGAAGTATACAGGCGATGGCGACCCGATTCTTCAATGGCATCTGCAACTGGTGTATCACAGGAAGAGGTGATATTAGAATCGCCAGATCGGTAATGAACCCGGTAATCGATACCGCATAATACAAGGGCAGTGTTTCAACGCAGTCTTGCCTGGCGAACTCGAAGGTCGTCCACAGGGTGCTGGGTGTCCGGCATTGGAACAATATCGCAAAGAAAAATGATATCGCCCAGCCCGCTACAACAAGCATAAGAACAGTATTAACGAGAATGAATATAGCATAGACGTAGAAGATGCGGCGGTAAAAGAACAAGACCGATAACTTACTGAACCCGAGAGACGCAAGAGGTAAGAGCTGCATGAGGAAATTGGCCTATGTGTGTAAGCTACTGAACCAGACTTGTTAAGAAAGGCGCCCCTACCTTTTCGTAGTTTGTCAAAGTCTTTGTATATAGCGGCTCACCATGTGGTCCCCATTCGTTGGTTTGATGCTGGGCCATTCCGCCGACTTGAGTGCCTCCGGAATTTTAGTTCACAGGAATCAGGCGAACACCATACGGCTGAGGCCTTACCAATAATCATCGTGACCGCCATGCCGACCACACATATCTGCAATGGATGAGTTTTGCACGGCTGGGATGACCATAGCGTTCACTCACCACGGCGGGAATAATCAGGGCGTCGTCGGGCCCAAACTTAGCCTTTGACTTGGTACGCGACCAGAACCTCAGGAGGACGGACACAATAGCCAGCGACATCAAAGTCACCCCGAGGGCATTGAAATTAGCGACAGTCCACGCCATCTTGCTTCTGCGTCGAACGTAACGATAAACGAAAACAATGACCTTCGAGCACGAAAACAGACAACAGCTCGTAATTGAACGAGGGAACACAAGTTGTGGGTATCAGCCTTGACTTTGCCCCCCTTGGATAGCAGATAAGAAGCAGTTCATGGTTCGGTGATAAATGTCTGTGCCGCAAGGAACGGACATCAACTCTGCGGCAATGTATGTTGTGTAACGACCATCCAATACTTCCAAGCTTCGCAAACCAGGGTTCCGGGAGTTTTATTCGGCCCGCCAGCTCGGGGAATATACCGTGGCTTCTGCTGGTACACACCTGCTGTTTTCTGCAGTGATCATAGACACCCCTGCCATTTTTTTTCATTCATTCATATCAGTTTATAGTCGACCTAACCTTTTACAGATTATGAGACTTAACAGCAAGCACAACTAAGGTTCAACAGCCAAAGTACGTAAAAAAAAAGGCGCGATTAGGATTAGCCACAGTGGGGAGCTGAAGAATGAGACGATGATTGTAAGGGCGAATCATATGACAGCGAACCATAGGACAGTGACCTTAGAGTCACCATTCGACTACGGAGCTCCGAAGGGCCGCAAGATGGCCTATCGAAGGGCGGTAACAAGAGAAGCAGGATAAAAGCTGGTGCCTCTGCCCTACGTTCTCATACACCCCTGCCATCTTCAGCTTACGGTGCCAAGTGCTTAGCGCAGCTGGGTCCCACACTGATTCTACGCCCGACTCAATCAATCAAGGCAAAATGTTGGCAAAACGCAAAGCGCTCTACTGTCGGGTTTCATGGGGGCCTGGTGCGACTTTCATGTTTGTCCGACTCAATCATATGTTCGCGGCATGGTGCAGTGCGCCATGCGAGGCTTCCGAATACATTTGACTTAAGAAATCTACTCTTAGTGCCCATCATGATGGAGGAGAAAGAATATGACAGCGACTCAATGAGCACTTGCTCTGACGAGAACACTCCACTTCAAGTTCAAACCATTCGCAAGTCGCGGAGGCCGCATATCAAAATCGCTTTTGCTCTGCTCATCTTTGGGAACTTCATTGTTTGCGCGCTGTACATCAACCTTCGCATTCGGCATGTAAGACTGCAATACGAGTTCAGCGATTTGCAACCTGAACTCTTTCCTTGTAAGCAACTCATGACACGATTTGAACAGTTCTGATACAAAAATGTTTCAGCGCTAGCAAACTCCAGGGCAGTAGCATATCGTAGGAACAGTCGTGTGTTCCCGCTTACAGTAGCTGGGACATCATTCGCTGGTGTTCCAAGTTCGGAGCTCGACCGTGCCTGGCATGATCTTCTCAAAGGTTCGCAACTGAATCCACTCTTTATTACGCTGGTAACAATTTGTAGACACCGTGATCAAGGTGTCCAAAGAAGACCTTGAATATTACAATGTTACATCGCTGCCTTTAGCTGATGGATCAGGATATGCCTCTGAAATCTTCATGACTCATGAAATCCACTGTTTGGTAGGTCAAACACGCTAAGTTTGCTTTGAACACGACGTAACTTACACCATTGCAGAAGAAAATCCGACAATGGATTTACAAGGAGACCTACTTCGAACATGTGCAGGGCTTCGCTCGCAACGAACTTGAGAGGCACGTCAGTGAGTGTTCCAAGCTTATCTTATAATGATTCGAGAGTGCCTTATTGTCAGATCATTGTATCGAAACCCTGAGACAAGGTATATTGTGTCGGGGAGATGTGTCGCTCGGCACTTACACGTACCTATCCGGAGGTAATGAAGTGACGGCTCGCAGCTGGGCGTCGCACCAATGTGTTGACACAGATGCTCTGCTTGCCTGGACTAAAGCTCGATCGATCGATATGACTGAGCCTGGACTGCTTGTCAAGCCAGATGAACTTGGGCCAGAGCACATCACACGGAAGAAAGACCCTCATTGAAGTGAAAGATCTAGACACCAAGGTTGTATTTTGAGAGCAAAAAGCTATGTTTCGTACATTAGACAGAATCTTCGTTCACAAAGTTTGCTTGCAGATCGAAATTATGCAGTGCCTCCTCTCTTGATATTCCCCATTCATTAGACCAGTCTGTCAATTTGTCGATACTCCTGCAAGTACGTTCAGTCTGCCAGCCGGACACTCCCCGCTCTGTGTAATTCATGTGCTCAAGATTCGAATCAGCAAGACAGATGAGAGACTGTCGTAGATACTCGAAGCAATGGCGAATGTGGTGATGACTAGTCCGATGGTTCTTTTCGCGGTTTTCCGCTCTTGTTACCAAAAGGTGCTCGACATGTGTTTGATTTTGCTTTTTAAGCTGAACAGTTTAATTTTAATGCTAAACCTGCAATAGAACTAGATAAAGTAGCACTAAACACCTCTTTTATAATTAACTTATAAATAGATAATATTATAGACGTAGCAACTATCTCTATATCCTATAATACTTATAGAGCGCTAGAATATACTTTATATACTCTAAGTAGAGACTATTACTATCTTTAATATACTTAATAAGGAATTATATCTTTTTTAGCTCCTTTTTAATAAATATAGTATCCTTCTTAGTTTTTACGCATATTAGTAATTATATAAGATTAATTTAATAAGCGTACCCTTAGTTATAGCACTTTATTACCACCTTTTTAAGAACCCTAATATTATTTATTTCTCTATTACCCTCCTCTTTTTTCTTAGCTTTATATAGCTATATATAAGCATAGTAGTAATTATTATTAATAAGTATTACTAGTAAATAGTTAGAATAGCGTAGATAGGATATTAATTCTAAAGCTATTTATATTCCCTAAGTAAGCGTTAATAAGTATAGTAAAGTTAAAGACTTACAATAATAAACTAGATAGGTTATTATCTAAATAGTAGTTATTAAATATAGCTATTAGAGATATGCTAGCGCACACTGCAAGCAGCTTTTAATATTACTATAGCTTCCTTTACTAGTAAAGTATAAGATAGAGTTGCATATAATAGAAGTATAGTTATAGTATTTAAACTTTAGTTTAGCTTCTTGTAAGTTACTATCGCCTAAAAAAATTCGGCCCCTTTTACTAACAAAATTGTGTCGGTTGCAACAATTGTCGCGGTTTTCCGCACCCATTTCTTTCAATGTGCCATCTACTGAAGCCCAGAACGCTTGCCTCAGGATGTTCTTTCCCTTGTCAGCTCGAATATCGAGAGATTGCTTGAATGTTTTCTCACCAAACAATGAAATATCTATTATCGTGTCTTGCGTCACTTATTTCTCAAGTACATTTGCTTGGCATGTACCATGCTACTTCTGTCCACCTTGCAATTAACAATCCTGGAGAATCTGACAGTTTGAATCTAAGAGCAAGGAAAATTCACGAAGGTCCTCAACAAGCGCCGGATTTAATATTAAACCCAGAGAGCTGGGTTCTTCCAAAAAGCCCAATATACCTTCGGACACTGAACACAGCTGGCGTCCACAACGACGCCTCACCCCATGACGTCGACAGGGGGATGCAGATGCACGCATGATGCGATGTTCCGGAACTAGGATTGGCGTCTGGTAGGCCTGCCCGCAACCCTCATTTGGAATTCCGCTAATGTGATCTTCATCGAGTCGAAGCCGCGAGGTATCAACCAAAAGTTCCTTCGAATGAGGTCACCCGCCCCGGAATCTGAGACGCAATGATCTCGAGACGAAGACTGGCTACGCCGCACATCGATGCTGCACAACTCCGCCCCATATGCAAGTGCTTCACATTTGTCCTCCGACTTTTAGACTTTAAGAAGGCCAACCTTTCTACATCATCGCGTCTCTGACGACCACTTTATCGACAAAACAATAGACCAATGCCCTATATTCTACAGCCGAATTGCATCGCTTTCGACAAGAGAGCTAAAAATCGGTTTCAAAATGCGTTACTTCAGCCTCCTCCTTTCAACTGTGGGTCTACGCATCCTTTCGGTGCACGCACTTCCTACTGCAACAGACACTAGTAAGTAATTCGGTGTGTAGTGTTGCCGGAGACTGTGTGTTGATTTCATACAGCGCCAACAGGGGCGGCTACGCTGGCTGCGACCAAAACTGCCGCGGCTCCTATCTTGCCCGAGGAATCTGTTGGGGCAACGGCAGCGCCTATTACATCCTCAGACCCCGACGATGATGATACAATGGTCTACCAATGGAGGGGAGTGATTGGAACAGCAGACGGGATGAGGCCTGCAGCCTGGGAGCGCTCGTGGATAATCTCCTAGTTATGGTTCGAGTAGGAAAGTGATAGCATCACGATACACACGCATTTGCATGCTCATGAGGTCATCATTTGTTCATTGACACAAAGAGTCTTACATGGATTTACTGGAATTTGTTGCAGCTACTGTGATGATTCAACATTCGAATCATGAGGACGTATCTCAACTCGTTCTTCGTGATGACAGTGACATTATTATGCTCAAATACATATTGTAAGCCATCAGTCGCCACGGTTGCGCCATTCTCCGAGCCTACTGACGTACCATCTCAACCGGTGACCGTACCAATCGCGCTTATGCATCCCACTCGGTTTCCAGAATGGCAAGCCTAGAACCTTCAGGTTGCTTGAGTCCTTTGAACACGAACTTCGGATCAGCCTGTGCGAAGAGTGCCTGCCATTCTCTAAGATCACGTTCCTTGGCATTGCCAATCTCTAACATTGTGAGATCCATCGCCCTCAATTTGCGATCTATCTCATTTGGCAGTACGCCAGGCGATGGCATCACGAAGTCCATAATCAACACTTTCGCGCCTTTCTTTAGCGCAGGGATAAGTGCCTGGAGGATCTTAATGCAATACTTATCTGGCCAGTTATGCAAAGTCCAGCGGTAGAAGTAAACGTCTGCATCCTTTACAGGCTGTATCTGGAAGAAGTCATGTGTTATGAATTTGACGTTCAATCCTTCTTCTTCCTTCGAGTTTGCCACGACCTCAGGAAGCTCTTGCACGATCAAGTTAAGATCCGGGTACTTCCTGGCCAGCGCGAAAGCAGCATCGCCATGAGATCCACCGAGGTCAATGACAGTTCCGGATTTGACGGAGTCCCAAGGGTACCCTTCAGTCAGGTGACGTAGTGAGTAACCGTCACCGGTGGTGAAGAAGCTCATTGCGCCGCCAAAACGGCGCGCACGATCTGGGTTCTGGCCAAGCACTGCGTAGAACGGCAAATCTGTATTATTCGCCAATGAGAATCCCTAGGACAGATCAATAATTGGATCAGCAGAAAAGAAGTGCAAGGACGTACAGTCTGATTTGCCTTCGCAGCTTCCGGCCATTTCGTCAGCGCGTCGACAAGCTTTTCCGCGGCTGGCCACATTTCATCGACATTTGCACCAACCCAACTTGCGATTAGCCCATCGTCCGCAATTTGGCGCGACGCCGCAGAATGTGCTATAACACTAGGTCGAGGCTCTGTGAAGATGCGGTATGCGATACCAAGGCGAAGTACACGGGCAAGTGCCCCATGCTCGATTCCAAGATCTGTAGCTAGATCTGCGAACGATACTTCGCCATTGACAGGCACTTTTTTGGCGATGTCAAAACGAGAGATGAGCTTCAGATACACAAGACGGTTATGCTACAGTAAGGTCAGCAATGGTCCTATGCAATGAAATTAGATAATCCAACATGATGATTGAAGAGTAATTCTCTTGGTCCTTGAAGGAGATCGTTCAGTTCTTGAGTTGCGTTCAGCACAACAGTACGTGCCTGCTCTAGTTGAGGTGGTAGTTGGAGCTCGACAGGGCCATTCATGTCGAACGATGGCTGTGGGAGACCTTTCTCGGCGAGGTATTCATCAATTTGTTTGGTGTGCAACGCCACTAGTGCTGCTAACTCAGCAATACGGCTTGGATTGGAAGGCATTGCTCGGGCGTAATTTTGCTATTGATCTTTGTATGTATGCGATGAGGAGGCAAAGAACTGCGCGATTGTAAGCAAATAGAGGTTATGGCTTCTCGTGCCTTCCTAGATAACTGCGCATTTTCAGATGTCTTATTGGCAACGGAGCGTGAGGGAGGCGCGGTTACAGAACGTGAAGTTGATTTGTTGGGAGAAATTGCAGCCTGCAGGTGATATAGGTAGTCTCTGCATTAGTGCGGATAGATAATGCAACCCGACAGTACGGTATTGTAGTACACTTCGGTGTCCGAGGGCATATTTTCTCATGAATTCGAAACGTAGCATGCAGATGCCCCCGAAAAAGCCGCAGATTAGTGTGGTGCGACTTCACCGTATTTAGGCGAGGCCAATATGCGGCTCTGCCAGGGGGGTAAGAGACCATCTGACAATAGCAGAACAGCGCAGATCTCAGAAGAAGCTTGTGACTCACTTGACTGCCTTTGTCTGCGCAGAGTCGGCCAGGCCCCATCAACATGGAGCAACAACGACTATTGCCGCATCCACTTGTATTACCAGACACACCAGAATGTGACACTCAATCTGTTGAAGAGTCATCTGAAAATCCCGGGTCGTACAACAGGAAGGGAGACAGGCGAACATTGACGCGTTGGATCGGTTACGTCTCTACAGTTATTAGCACACTTGCGCTCGGATTTGCGTGCGGCGCATTGGTAGTACGAGGACAAAATCATCACGAAATCCAAAGGACACTATCGTCCATAGCTAATGCGACGACCTGTACGTCGGCATCTACCCGACGTGAATGGAGGAGTTTAAGTGTTGTCGAAAGAGACAACTACATCGACGCCGTGATGTGTCTCAAGGCGAAGCCCTCAAGATTGGGCATGTCTCATTCTCTCTACGATGATTTCCCATACATACATAACCAGTTCGATGGAGATGGTGAGTTGCTCCCCGCGAACACAATCCCCAAAGGCTGACACCCTCACGCAGTACATTTCGCCGCATCATTTCTGCCCTGGCACCGATATTTCATCCACATATATCACCAAGCCCTAGTTGATGAATGCAACTACGATGGTGAACTTCCATACTGGGACTGGACACTAGATTGGCAAACCCTCTTATCCTCGCCAGTATGGGATCTTGAGCATGGCTTCTCAGGCAACGGAGCCGCGAGCTCAGAGTTAAGCACATCATTCCCTCGCTCCCATTGCGTCTCTGAAGGTCGTTTTGCGAATTTCGAAGTCGCGTATGCGAGTTCCGCCTCATCTCCACACTGCCTGACACGCGATTTCGGATCCGGCGAGTCAATGGACCAATTGATTCAAAATATTCGACCAAGTACACTGGAGCAGCTCCTGCGTGAGGACGATTATTATCGTTTTCTAATCCATCTGGAGGCGGGACCGCACGTTTCGATTCCGAAAGCCGTCATGGGGGATTTCGGTGTGTTTACGGCGCCGAATGGTAAGCAATAGCAAATGGCAGGTCGAGCGAGGCTGCTAAAATACCACACAGATCCTGTTTTCTTCCTACATCTTGCACAAGTTGACAGGCTATGGTGGCTATGGGAGCTATACGACGTACCTCGACGCCGAAATGCGTATAGTGGCCGTTTTAAGGTAAATTCTGAACAAAAAGCTGCTCCTGAGGACATGATCTCCATTGGTTCACTTGCCCCGGCGATTCAGGTTAAAGATGTTTTGAATTTAGAATCAGGTTCCTTGTGTTATTGGTATTAGTTACTTACTTTAAACCGGGGTTCGTATAGCATAGTTACTCAATTTGCTCGCATCTGTTTCCTCTTAAACATGTGAAAGTAACACTCAAGTCTTCCATTTCCACACCCTACCTTGGGCTTACAGCGTGCAATTAATGCATATTATAGCGTGTTTTAGGAGCCTGGAGGCTAAAGAAACATGGTAGAGTCAGGTGGAAACAATGTCGGGGATAGCCATTAGGCCAGGTCACCGATATACACGAGGCACGATCCGCTTAGTTGGCTCGAAAACGTACCTTAAGAGCAAGATTGCGTTCATCAAGACGAGGACACAGAGGCAAAAATAAGAATAAAGTGACCATAGTGACCGCGATCAGTACTTCAGTGATCCACTTGTAGTTACAGCGTTGTTTCTATCTCATCCATCGTGAGCTTCGCCCGCTCACTTCATTTTACCCTTATATGTGCTCTGTGGTTGATAAAAGCTCATCAGGTTCTTAGTACACGGGTAAGAAAGCTCCCACCCACCCTTTAAAAACCCATTGACCTCGCATTTGATTCCTACCGTCACCAAGAACCCTCACTGCCAGTGTCGTGCAACAAGGCGTGAAGGAAGTTCGATGCGAGACAACTGGATCTGGGTATGGCCGAAGATACGCGCGGTGTGCTCAGTGAAGCCGGCCAAGACCCTTCCTGTGTACTTATTAGATATTTTACCTGAAAATTGCACCTAGATTTTGACTTACCGCTCTCATAGCTAGGACTGATCTCCTGTAGCTCTTGTAGAAAGATCGAATCCATAGGGTCGTAATTCTCATCGTCCCATTCCGGCAAGCGGTTCACTGAATCGATATTGACAGAGACGCCCTGCTTGCGAAGAAGATCGAGTTTAGCCCTCCGGGTAGGATAGTACCGGAGCTCCTCGTAGCTTACACCGTCCTTGCGATGACACACTAGAGAAACTTCCCGAAAGTTGATGATACTTAAAAAATATAATTAGTTAGACCTAGAGTAATCTAGTCTATATAACTTAACCTAAACCCTAACTTATATAATATTAACCTAATCTAAGCCCTAACTTAGATAATATTAATTT
This sequence comes from Laburnicola sp. R22_1, assembly GCA_014281115.1. Classification (NCBI taxonomy): domain Eukaryota; kingdom Fungi; phylum Ascomycota; class Dothideomycetes; order Pleosporales; family Didymosphaeriaceae; genus Laburnicola; species Laburnicola sp. R22_1. The sequence continues at coordinate 1,513,551 of JACONQ010000015.1, forward strand.
AATTTTAACCTATAACTACTATAAAATAGTTATGTTAGGGTTAAGTTAATATTAGGGTCTTATATAAAGCAACCTAACCCTAACCTAACCTCAACCCATTTGCCAGCCTACTGTTGCCGCAGTAGCAACAACGCCACGCTCGTTGTCTTTAAGAGCTAGGCGGTGCCTATGATATAAGACGATGTTAATTGGCTGTGTACTCAGGACGGAACGACCATTCCCGACAACTTTCACGATGATTTCTTATCCTGGACATGCACTTAGAAATGGACGAACATGATTCGACCACATCACGGATGCTTTCAGGTGACGAGCCATTTGCAGCTGATCAGCACTTTCTTTGAAGTTACGCTTTCGTAATGAGGCGCCGTCGGGATCGAAGAAAGAGAGTTCAAAAGAGCGTGTTCCTTCGCAGAGGGCACGCTCAGCACGGCTCCGTTCGCGTCTTTTGTTGATATCCCATCCAACATGCATTCCTTTGCACCTCTTGTCCTGTTGGGCACCATCGGTGCTGCTTTGTCGCAGAACATGTCGCTTTGCGACAAATACACCACGGCACTTCTCGAGGAAAACAATGGCACGAACCAGTACACTCTATTGACGCTGCTTGTGAACACTGTTGTCATCGGAAACTACATACAACCGAACAAGAATGCAGTCCCCGGAATCCTCGCCAAGGCTATGTATGGTCAATGGTGATGAGGTCGACCTCCTTCCGTATTTCGATGGTTCTTTGAAGTCCACCAACCGTGGAGGTTCTATGGGAGTTGCGATCAACTTTCTCGATGATGGTGGCGCTGAGCCATTGATGAAGAACAAGCCCTCCAACACAGAGAGCTCGAATCAATAGTAGGCCGGCTCATCCATTGATTTACTCTTTCTTATACTAACTATACCGAAGATTTTTGATGACCCATCTCTACGAATTCTTCGGCAAGCTGCTCGGCTGCTCCGCCTACAACACCATGGATTTCCCCGCCTACAGCGGCGATGACATGGCCTCCTCGCACGCCTTCATGAGCCTCGACCCTTCCGAATTCGGATACTTTGTGCAGCAAGTCGGCCCCGCAGCGGGCTCCTTCGGCGTCACCGATGAAGACGTTACCACCGTTGCGGCCGCGCTCCAGAAGCTGTTCGGATATAGATGCAGCCCGCCGACAACTGTGATCCCAGAGCAAGGCCCGACGCTGAATAGCATCTGTTAGAATGAGCAGTGTCCGCTTGATCCCATGGCTACATGCGCGGCTTATCCGAATAATGGGACGGTGATGGAGCCGCTGATGGTGAATGAGACGACGAGTGGCACTATGCCGAGTTCGACGGGTATGATTCCTTCTGGTACTGGAGTGCCGGACTTCACAGGAGCTGCTGTTGCTCAGGGAGCTGGGTTTGCGGCTTTGGTTGGTGGACTGGCCTTCCCGATTGTAATTTAATGAGCTAGGTATGATAGTGAAAAACATCAAGTTCTTATTTGAACCGCGCATTATACTTGGTCCGCTATTGGTGACGCCTTTCCTACTGTGCAATTTATGGCATTGGTCAAGGCAACGTTGGTGCATCGCGAAGGAGATAACAGGTGCAGAATGTGGCAAACAGAAGTAAAGATGTACTTAGAGGCCGTTCCTTGTTCGAAGACGTCGTGTGTCACATCAACATACAGTGTTAAACGAAAGTTCAGAGACCTATTGTAGACTGGATTGCTTTAGGACACATCATACCATCTCCAAAATTGATCCTGGTATTTTAGGACGGTCTCAGAGCCGGTGGGAACTTCCAAGGTTGTCCGCACAACCCGTTTTCCAGTGCTTTAGCTAGCTATGTACAGCATGTAGTGGACCGTTTACTGTACACAGCAGTCATAGAAGCACCCATAACAGTTGCAGAAGTTCTGACCCTCTTCGCAGTCCTGCGGTGAGCATCGACAATCGATATCCCAGTACCTCCACCAGACCTCTCTAAGGAAATCCATTGCTTGTGGTATGTGTGGCGTCAAAGCTAGTAGTCGAGCGATTGTATTTGGTCGTAAGGCTTGCTGTTTTTCTTCTTCAGGTGGTGTAAGTTGAGCGAGAGCGAGAGCGAAGAGGGTGATTTGAAGAAGCGTGCAGATATGGAGAGGGACAGTAGGCTACTAAGTAGAGCCTTAAGAACTAGTCGTCGTTTGATTTGGCTTCTTGGGAACGGGCTTTTGTAAACAGCTCTTCGCGCAAACGAGTGTTGGACAAATAGCGTCCATTGGGCCGTCTTCCCTTCCGTCGAGATAAGTCATCATTGGTTTAAAAATGTAAATCGTTACAGCTTTCTCTCACAGCGTTATACCGTGTACGGAACGTGCGCGAAGTATTCTTCATGATAAATGTAAATCGATTCGCAGCCAGCTTCCAAGAGAGCACGGTACTCTAACAGTTGTCAAGTTAGCATAACCGAAAGATGTTCTTACATATCCTTGGAGGATGCTGCGAACGGATCTACGAACGCAGTAGTTGGTCTCCAACAGCGATCATTCGAATGTTTGCCAGCTGTACTCTTTAGTTTGCCTCAGTGATTAAGGCTGACTGTAAGAACAACGCTCAGCCACTCAGACCAACAATGTGCTCCAGCACTGTGGTAATGTACCTACCAAGAGAGCAATTCCTCAAACGGAAAGGCACGATAGGTGACGTCATATTGTTAGAACCAGAACACTGGTGTCAAGAAGCCAGATGCGAGGTATGACGCTCGAATTGCGAACACGCACGATGGAATAGAAGATGAATGAAAAATGTGAGCTTATGGTTTGTTAGGCGCACTTTTCAGGCTATTTCGTATGGCCGACCAATGAGTTTACAGAATCTCTCCGAAGGTGCATCGCGCGTCGAACTTTTGGCACCCTTTTTTTTGCTTACCATAGCGGAATGCCCTCTATTGATTTCTCTCACAAAGGATCGAAGTAATTCATTCACATGGCTAATGCATCACCGGTCGGAATACGGCTGCACAGATCCACCGGGTCCGTAATTACGTCATACCGCGCTCAGAGCTTATAGCTCGAGCTTCGTGCCCTCTCAACGTACATATATACCTTCTGTACCTCGACAACGGCCCTCTTCCATCCATTGAGCCCACCACATATCAATTACACACCAAATCACACCTTGAAACCTCGCCTCACACTTAAACATCGCCATGGGTTGGTTCAGCAGCGCAAAGGAGAACGCCTCCACGCCCACACCACCGACCACCGAAGGCAACTCGAAACTAGTCGGAGCTGAGCAGGATCGATACTCTTCGCACTTTAGCATTGGAGATGCGGGCGTAGATCGCATCAAGGAGGGTCTCAAGGACATGGCGAGTCACAAGGGCAGTGGCGCCGAGCAGGACAGATACGCATCACACTTTAGCCTCGACCACGACCCGGTCAGAGCCGCAGCACATGCACTCGTACAGGCGAAGCGCTCGGGGGCTGAGCAGGACAGACTGGGTGGCTACTTCGGTCTCGGTCACGATGGCTGGGCCCGCGCGAGGAGGTTGGCTGAGATGCAAGGCGAGGCCGCTGAGCAGGTACGTGAATTCTTGTTGAATTGGGGGAGCCACTAACAGCTTTAGGACCGATATGGTTCGCATTTCGGCGTAGATCCCGACTCTGTCAAGAGGGCTGCTCTCTCGGTACAAGAAGGCGTGAAGCAAGCTATGGACAGATAGACGATGGCAGGAGGTGGATTGAAGAACGAAGGCATTGGGGGTTGAGTCAGACGACTCTTGCTCTTGTACAGTACAATTGTATCTCCGGAATCAATGGCATTGCGTCCTATAATATCCGCAACGTCCGCCTATCAGAGGCTATCCATGCAATCCGGACACGTGCGACGGATCCTCTATCTCTCCGACTAATTGCACATTGTGAATGTTTTCCGACGTAGCAGCAGCCTTTGTCAGCAACGGCAGCATCTGCTTTGTCTATGATGCACAGCAGCGGCTCCACAGTAGTGGTAATGATTGGTGGTAGTGTTGAGGGCCCCACCAAGCAGCGACCCGCTCCCGGTCAAATACTTTAGCATTTTGTAAAGCATCCGGGAGCAACACTGCACTTACGGTGTAAATATTGACCCGGACTATAGCACATCGCCATCATTTATTATTACTATAAATATCTTGCTGGAACGCCAGTAACTCTGTTCATCCGTTCGATAATTACTACGCGGCTCATCTCAAGCATGTCGCATAACATCCTCATCACCGGCGGCTCTGGCTATCTCGGTGGAACCTTGCTTCATCAACTTAAGACCGCAAACCTTCCCTCATACTCCAAGCTCTATGCTCTCGTGCGCACCGACGCACAAGCAGAAACTGTGCGCCAATACGATGCAACACCTATCCGGTTCGACGTCTCAGACCCCGCATCCATCCAATCCAACATCATCACCAACAAGATCACAATCGTCTTCCACCTCTACGACCCCCTCGACGTCGGCACGCCACACTGGATCCAGGCCCTCGCGACCGTAAAAGAGCAAACCAACCAAGACGTCCACTTCCTCTTCACCACAGGCGCGAAACTATTTTCCTCGCATGCCGGTGCACCAACCGACAAGCCGCTCCCAGACACCGATCCGCACCTTTACGATGTGCAGAAAGCGCAGCCAGACAGAGCGCCGATGGCAGCCATGGCCGCAGGAGCCAAAGCGAATAACCTCGTCATCGACATCGCCGAAGCCCATGGCGTGAAGAGCTATATATTCGCACCTTGCATCGTTTACGGTCGGGGTCTGGGATTAGGAAACCCTATTTCTATCCAAACCGTTGCGATTGTGCGCGCTGCTAGGCCTCTGTGGCGTATGTACAAAGTTGACAAGGGGAAGCCGACGTGGCCTGTTTGCCATGTGCTCGATAATACAGCCCTTTACATTGAGATTTTGAGGGGCATTTTGGAAGGGAAGGATATTGGTCATGGGAAGAATGGGTATTTCCTTGCGGCGTCTGGGAGCGTGGCTTGGGATGATCTGTATATTGCGATGGCGAAGGCGATGAGGAAGCGGCTTATTGTCATCGATGATACTATTGCGATGGCAGAGGATTATGTTTTGAAAAAGATGGGAGAAGCTTTGGATTGTCCACCGGCATTTGTCCCGATGCAGATAGGTGGGCTGTAAGTTCCCTGATATTGCAAGGAAGGAGACGACCCAACTGACGTGGTACAGGTGTACGATGACGGCGGAGCATGGAAAGAAGATTGGGTGGACACCAAAGTTTAAGCCTGCGCATATTCTGGAAGCTGTGGATGAGGAAGTGGAGCTCATTTTGGAGAATTTGGACGGGGCGAAGAGCTATGCGATTCCCAAGGGTACCAAATTGAAGTAGTGAGTCGAGCTAAAGACACGGTGTCTTGCTTGGGCTTTGGTAAAGGAATACGGAATTTTATGTTGCGATTGACGTCAGGTAGTTGCATATACATGTTCTGCTTTCATCTGTTTTCCGATTTGCTACCACGGAAGTGTAAGCACAGCCCATTTCTAAGAAGCCAGAGCCTACTTTCTAAGCCCATTCCGCCCACTCCCTTGTCATCGCCCCGCTCGCCGCTCTTAGCATTCGGTCAGCCTCTGGATCATCCAGGCCGACGGTGACTCCAATATCAAACCTACATTTGTCTCAGTTCAATAAAGCCCTTGTGTTATGATTACTGCGTTTCGCTTTGCAGGCCTTAGAAAAGCTTGAGCCCAGTTTGACTAATGAACTATCACAAGCACACCGAAAAGATCCTCTGGTACGGCGTTCTTCAACATCCACAACTGCGGATTGGCCGAAGGATGACAGGCGGCGTAGCTGTATTCTTGGGAGCTGCTGCTGCGTAAGACAGCTTGCCACCCCGGCAGAGAATTATATAGTATTTATATAGTGAGACTTTGAAGATACGCATGCAGTGTCACCCCAGATGAGCTCGAATCTTTCCGGGAACCATGGCTTTCTATGAACTTCCGTCAACCGCGGCCGTTGAAGAGAGTGCTCTACTTATCTCGCATATCGTCAACAAAACGCCGGTCAAGACATCACTACGGCTCACGGAAATCGCGAACAAGAATCTTCAAGCCCAGGAGCTCGCAGATTCAAAATCCAGTATTGAACTTTACTTCAAATGCGAGAACCTACAACGCACCGGATCCTTCAAATTCCGGGGAGCATGTCACTTCCTGGCAAAACTCGACGACGACGCACTTGCGAAGGGAGTGGTAGCTTATAGCACAGGTACTACCAATGTCCGATCTCGTCTCTTCATGTTTTGACTTTCTCAGGCAACCATGCCCAGGCAGTAGCCCACGCCGCTCAACTTGCATCACGAAAGCGCAACATGCATGTACCGTGCTACGTTGTAGTACCCTCCAACTGTCCGTCCGCCAAAATATCCGCTGCTCAAGACTACGGAGCCACCGTTATACTCGCAGGAATCGACCCCAATGATCGAATCATGCTCGCCGAGGAAGTGCAGCGCGCTACTGGCTCGATCCTCGTCCCTCCAGCTGACCACGTAGACATCGTCCTCGGTCAGTCGACTGCAGTGCAAGAATTTGTGCAGCAGGCGACCCAAATGGCACGAGGCCTCGATGCAATCATCATCCCTAGTGGAGGAGGAGGCTTGCTCTGCGGCGCAATCGCAGTCTGTAAGCCTCAGGGCGTAGCTGTCTTCGGAGCTGAACCCGAATATGGAGGACCTGGACTAGCCTCTGCTCTGGAAAAAGGGAGTCGCACGACGAGCATACAAGGTCCGATTTCGATCGCGGATGGATTGCGCTCGCTGACTGGCCAGGCGAATTGGGAACATATCAGAGCTAGTGGGAATGTGGAACAAGTGTTTACTGTTAGTGAGGCGCGGATCAAAGAAGCGTTGAAGTTGGCGGTTGAGGAGCTGGGATTCGTTATTGAGGCGAGCGCTACTGTGCCGCTGGCGGTGGCACTGTTTAGCCGTGAATTTCAGCGACGGATCGTGGCTGCTGATAGGCGGATGAGAGTGGGTGTTGTTCTGACTGGGGGTAACGTCAGCATGGACAATCTGCCCGCTATGATGCCTGGAAAAATTGCGAGGTCGGCTTAGCATTAGTTGACGGGGCTGTTTGGAGATGCGTCGCGTGTTTCTATTGTTCTGAAGTTTTCGCCGATCGAAAAGCTCGCTACCTTGTAGCTGGTTGATCTTTCCTTCACAGATTCCGGCTCTAGTTGAACATACCTAGGTAAAGTGGCTATGGGGAATATCCCCTCTCCTACATTTCGGGGCGTATCAATGAGTGAGCTGACGTGAACACTACCCCGACAACCAATACAGCCCACAAAAAGTACGCCTTCTGTCTCAGCCCCAAATATTAGAAATACATCGAGTGGCACAGCATCCTGAACACATGGGTGACCAGAGAATGCGACCAAGTGCCAGATACTGTGCCTTCTCCACATTGGTTGTAGTGCTCCGAAGTATCGCTCAAGCCGATGGGAATCTGAGGCAACCATAGGTCAACTAGCGCTATCGTGCGTGTACTCATGCGGCAAGGTGCCGATTGACTCCAATTTTGGGTTTGCATATGTCGGTTTTCTTCAGGGGAGCCGCTGAGTGTAGCACTTGACTCTTGGGGCTAAGTGCCATATACTAGGCAAGGGCGACATGCCCGGCCAGACGAGTACCATTTTCTTAAAGCTTCCACAGTATATGGACCCATACAAAGCAAAAGAATTCATAGAAGCTCCTAATTTTCGTCGTTTCATTGTTAAACCGCGGAACAACACGTCTGAGATCTCCCAAAATGCCAGAGTCGAAAAACAATGACCAACAGCTTGTGTATACTACCGAGATCTCGTCCGTGGGATCTCAATGCCTTGTATCAGTACAGGCCCCGGCAGGCAACGAGCCAGATATCCGGCAGGACGGAGGTGGAAGAGCTTGGTTGCAAGTCCTTGGTTGTTGGCTCCTCTTTATGAACACATGGCCAGTATTTTAGCCCTCTGTAATCCAACAGTACTGATTATTACAAGGGGGCTGACAAATTCCTTCTCGATCTTCGAAACCTACTACAACCAGGAATTCCCTCACATGTCACACTCGAACGTCTCGTGGATCGGCTCGATGCAGCTCTTTCTAACGCTGTTCATTGGCGTATTCGCGGGGTGGTTTCTTGATAGAGGCCATCTCCGTGTGGTGCTTATAACCGGAATATTATTCGAGGTGGTTGGAATGCTAATGACGAGTTTCTGTAAGACATACTGGCAATTGCTCCTCGCTCAGGGTATATGTGTTGGTATCGGATCTGGCACACTGGCTTTTACCAGTGCAGCCATCATTCCGTTCTACTTCACGAATAGACGAATGCTAGCCGCTGGAATCGTGAGTACTGGAAGTAGCATAGGTAAGCACTCATACTTTTAGTCTAAGCTATAATCTGACTAAAGCAATCCATAGCTGGGATCATCTATCCGCTCATGATGCGTGAACTGTTTAGAGAGGTTGGATTTGGTTGGGCTGTCCGGATATTGGCTTTTGTTATGTTGGGCGGGCTTTTAGTGAGCCTCGTCTTGTTGAAACCAGATACAAAGTCGAAGAAGCGACGGCCACTATTCAAGAGCTCTTTGTTGTGTGACGTGCCTTACACACTATTCATTGTTGGTGAGTCTCCGCTCACAACAGAGTCGTTTCCCAGGTCACTGACAAAACACACAGCCTACGCTTTTATGGTTGCGGGCGTATATGTGCCGTACTTCTTCATACAGAGCTATGCTTTGGATCTTTCGATCGACGAAAGCATGACCTTCAACGTTGTCAGCATCATGAACGCAGCAACATTCTTCGGCCGTTTCCCTTACAATTACCTTGCAGATATGTACGTGTGATACTCGAACCCTGTCAAAGAAAACGTTAACATCCAACACAGTTATGGCGGAATTGCCGTCCTCGTCCCCTGCTGTTTCGCCACCTCTATCATACTTTTCCTCTGGCGCTTCGTGCACAATCTCAGCGGCCTGATAGCCATCAGCGCGACATTCTGCTTCGTCACCGGCGGTCTGGTCTCCCTCCCTGCAGTCACTATTGCCAATCTTACGCAGGATAAGTCTGAGTACGGGACGAGAATGGGAATGGGCTATACAGTCGCAGCTATCGGAGCGCTTCTTGGGACCCCGATTGCGGGAATGGCACGTAGTAGTGGTACTTCAGACGTGCTTGAGAGATGGCAGTGTGCTTGGTTTCTTGCCGGAGGGGCGCTTCTTATTGCGACGGCTCTCATGATATGGGCGCGAATTATACGAGCTGGTACGGATGTCAGCGTCAAGATCTGAGCTTGCTCTTCGCGATTTTACAAACAGAAGATGGCCTAAGTTGTATTAAGTTGGGTTTTTAATCTTACATGCTCTATTTTAAATTAAAAGCTGAGCTGGGAGTTTACATTCGTGTAGTCAAAAAGATCAGATTGATTTTCGTGTTGCGGCAAAGACGCTAACCGAAAATGGCCTAATAACCTGTTATCTAAGCCTATATGTAGATGGATGCTTAATCGTCACGTGATTCTAGCTGGGTTTCTGATTGGTCGATCTCAATGTGTGGAAGATCACATGACGATTAAGCATCTGAACCTGGTGGTATGTGACAAAATCAATTCAAATCATGTGACATCGCGCACCTTTCGATGCACTATTTCCATAACCTAGAATAACCGGGAAACACACATACAACTTGCTCTAATGTAGATTATATTACCACCATTGGGAACTACAGAAAACTGTATTTGCAAGGAATGCGGCTTGTAAACTCCTCCAGGAAGGATATATCAAGAGCCGTTCCTAGAAATACCCTCTTCGATCCTAAATATACGCACCTGTACTGTTGGTAGGATATTTTAAGAGCAGAATCTCGCGAATGTTCATGTTTCATCAGCATGGTGTTTAGGCAATGTTGTATTTGTGGGTTGAGCTTCGACAACAAGGTGGTAAGACAACTGACATTTTCTGACATTGAACACCGATATAATTTATTAACGTAGCTCTTTCGGACAAGCTCCGAGCTAGAAAGAGAAACACCACGTCCATTCCATACTCTAATCTTCCACCACAAACTATACCCTCAATTTCCCCTCTCAACTTTCAAGGTGCAGCGACCGCCAAAGGAATCCACGCGAGCGTCCCCGCAGGGCTAAACTCCACCTCCAAAGGCTCCTTCTGCCACGTCTCAAACACCAGCTGACTCGTCCACTTTGTCAAATAGCTCCCCTCCGCCATCCTAAAGTCATATCTGTAAAGCAAAATCGCCAGGAAGAGCCGCATTTCTAGTCTTGCCAGCGGTTGAGCCGGACACTCGCGCGGCCCTACGCCCCACGGTTTGTAAGCGGACATGTCGTTGTGGTTTAACGGCGAGGAAGAAGACCATTTGGAAGACTGGTCGGCGTGCGGTAGGAAGCGCTCGGGGGCGAAGGTGTCGGGTGCGGAGAAGTGGGCGGCGCTGCGGAACATCGAGTAGCATGACACTGAGACGACGGTATCTGGTGGGATGACATTGCCCGCAATGGTGGTAGGAGCACCGCCGGGTAGCTGGCGACGAAGCATATCCGGAAGCGGTGGGCAGAGACGCAGTGACTCGTCGATGACAGCGTTCAAGTATTCCAACTTGGCGGCATCGCTGGCGTTGATGGCTTTTTCGGAAGAGAAGGCTGAGCGGACTTCTTCCTGCGCGAGCTGGAGCTTGGACGGGTAGGCAAGCAGGTAGTGGAACGTGCCGGCGAAAGCTGTAGTCAAGCATTCCGATCCAGCAACGAGGCAAGAGAAGACATTCTGTTCGATTTCGTCGTCCGTGATTTTCTCACTTGGGTTCAACTTGTTGTACTCCGCAAGATGGCCTAGTAAGTCCGGGTGGCCGCTTGGTCCATTCTTGACGCGGTTTTGTAGCCGTTCGTGTCCGTCGTTGAAGATCATTTTGAGATCTTCAAACGCGGATCGGGGGGTGATGGCCATCAGTGCGTTGTTTATCCATGGGTAGTACGTTATCGCCGCAGCGATGATGACGCCTTGGAAATGCGAAAGAACGCCCATGATGGCATGGCCAGCACCAGTCTCCAGACAGCCGTACGACCTTGACCATGCCAACTCGCCGATGATGTCGAAGGTCGTAAAGTTGGACCACTTGACCATGTCTACGACCCCAGATCCTCGGTTCTTCTGTATGAGAGCATCGATGCGCTTTGTGAATTTGTCGAAGTATACGCGCACTGTAGGCTCGTACTCTTTGACAGCCTGCTCCGAAAATGCCATACCAAGTGCTTTGCGGAAACGGGCATGATCGGAGCCAATGCCGGAGATGACATTGTAAGACTCAATTCCAGGCGGACGCATACCCCACTGTGAAGGACGGATTTCACTATCTTTTCTCAGGTAAATGTCGTCCCATGCGCGAGGGTCGTTGATATGTAGCTCATTGGGAGCCACACGGACAATCGGCCCGTACTCGTCATGGAGTGCTTTTATTCGAAATGAATTTTGACCGGTGACAAGCGTGAAGAGGTAGGGAAGTCGGGAAGCGCTCCATGCCTTCGGGCCAGGGAATCTTGCTAGAGGGTGGAAAAGGATGTTGTAAACGGCTCGTGTGAGAACATACTAATCGAGTGAGCAGGAGCCGGTCCATAGTGGATTGCAAAACATACCAGGAGGTAGGCGCCCACTGCCTTCAGAAAAATGCCCATGATGCTCACCGAACTACTAAAGCAAAATGGAGAGTGGCTGCAGTGCGGTTAGGTCATAGATTAAGTCTCATATTCCGCCATTGTTGATCAATACTAATTTTGCAGACAACAATCCATATAAGAAATCTCCTTCAGAGCCAAATGCAGTGCGAATATGAATGCATCTATGCTTATGTACCGGTGTTGTGGTGACCAAGATACGTCGGACCGAGTTTGGCTGGGGACTTTCTGATTCGTCCACGAGCATCGTGGAGCATGTCGGGTCTGCAGCCCGGCGTTCGGGATTCAACCCCACAACTACAAGAAGGATTCTGACTCTTAGTTATTGAAGCGCAAGATTCTCGCACGGCAAAGTCAAGATCACATTGCTTGCGTGAGTTGAAAACAATACTTCGTCTCAATCAAGTGAATTGAAGATCCCAATATAGCATCATCCTCTGATTTTTATTTATCCGAGCAACTGCAGATGAGCTGAGTACAAGCTCGACCAAGTAGAGGCTGCTAGCATTGTTTCTGAGCAGTTTTGGATCTGCACTGACTAGTCGAATAATACTGGTTCTAGATCTATGGCACGAGGTGCTTTCAAGTTTACGGGTGAACAGTCTTTACCTGCGAATTCCAGGCCCACGGAGATAGGATTGAAAATTTCGGAGCGGCCTTGAACTGTATGGCGCTCTATCAAGATTCGAGGTTGTAGAGGAGTTGTCGGTGTCACATTCCCGAAGCTGTGACCCGGTCATCTGTACTCGCCGAGCCGCGTCGGGTATTCTAACACAGTAGTGATATATATGAGCGGCGGTCAAACCCAGTGATGGGATTTGTGGCGTACTGAGTACCGGGGGTGTATGCGGATAAGGTTGGTAGGTATCGAGGGATTTTGTTAGTTGTTAATCGTGCGCGCACCTGATATCCCATGTCTATGTGTTACAAAGTCAGCAACGAAACCAATGACTCTTCACCAGTAACTCCCGAATGGCTCACAAGTAGAAATTCGTCTACAATCGAGCTGTACCTGACAGGGTGCGTCCATCCACCAAAAACACGATAGGATCTATTTGGCAATCCATCTTCCAAGCCTTCTCAACCGATAGTATACTACCTAGACCACACAAGCCGCTATAACAATCAAAACCAGCACACTCCCCCACACACCAGCCCTCAAACAAAAACACCCCTCACCCGTCCCTCAAAGCCACCCCCTCTCCTTAGCCTTACCCCTCAACTCCTCCGCCTATCACCATACCCACTCTCATACTCCTCCCCACGCCCACCCACAACCTCGCTCCCCGTCCTCGTCCTCTTCCCCGCATGCTTCATCCCCCCATACCCCCCCAACAACAAGCCGCCCACGGTCCCCAACCCCGGAAAAATAGCATCGCCAACCAGGCCACCCACCCCCGCGCCCAAAAACATATTCCGGCTCTTATATTCTTTATCGACGGCGCGCGCGCGCTCACGGTCAGAATCGTGGTTGTGTTTGCGCTCACGAGTGTGCGAGCGGCGGCGGTGGCGGCGGCGATGTCGCCTTTTTTTATGGTGAGGCGACGAGTCGTCGGAGGTGTGGGAGCCGTCTGAGTCGCTGTCGTACTCGTTTTGGGCTGCGAAGTGCACGCGGGGAGGTTGGGAGTGGCTTCTGGGTGGTTGTGAGGGCACGCCTAGGTGTCCGGTTTGGTGTCTTTGTGGTGGCTGTGGGTATCCTTGCGGTCGCATTTGGGGCGTGTGCGGGCGGGTCGAGTAGGATGCGGGTCTTGGGGGTGTTGAGGGATATGGTGGCAGTTGTGGTTGCAGTTGCGGAGCATGATTTTGAGGTTTCTGCTGGTACGGCTGTGGGTGGTAGCTTTGCGGTTGTGGTTGTTGGTATTGTTGTTGATGCGTAGGATAAAGCGAGTAGGGTGGTAGTTCGTCGTTCGGATAGGGCGTAGGGTGCGGATATTGATTCGCGAATTGGTGTTGCGGTTGCGATTGGTAGGAGTTCGATCTGTTGTGGCCGTGCATCTGCTGTGCTGCCTCACTACCCATAAAGTACTCTGCTGCTGCCATCTCTTTTTAATTCTTCTGATTCCAATAAATTTCCTCGAGTCTCGGTTGTGAAGGCGAAAGCCAAGTTGCCGCCCAAAAAGGCGGAGTACGGCGCTATCAACTACCTAGGCAGCATCAGGCCCAGTCATCTCACACTTCCGGAGCACGTAATTATCCACGGCTACGTCATCAGATCATCTTGGAGATCTTGTGAGCAGTGATTTGCTCCGCATCAGGTAGACCAATGTCTTGGCTCTGCCGGTTGTTTGCCGGTTGCCGGTCTTAGCAAGCATGGCTGTGCAGCTGCAGCCTTGGCGAGCCATGAGTGGCACATTTTCTGGACAGAGGATAAGTAAGCATGGCGATCCTATTCGACAGCCATACTCGCACGATGATAAAATAGATGTCAGTTGAAGCGTGCATTAATGTATTGCATGTACGACGTAGGGTCGAGGCGAAGAACTCCACAGGAAGCGAACCTGGCCCGGCGCCAAGTATAAAAGAAATAGGTTCGGGCGAATAATAGGTGTTCCAAAGACGTTTCTCTGGACATGTGCCGCATGCCGTAAGCGTTACCTGGCGGCATTAAGAGGCTGAGCTTCAGCATCGTTGGGTACGCTCTGGTAACCGCCCTCGGGCATGGGCACACCCTCAACTTTCTTGACGGCCTTTCCTTCAATGTGCATCATAATGCCTCCACACCCTGCCACTATACAACCTAATGCCACGAAGAGGCCTGTAGCCCATGGCGGCCGGTCATACCTGTTGTAGTTGTACATGAAGTAGCACAACACAACTTGGAAGAAAGTGTTCCATACGTTCATCCAAACCACAAAATCCATCTTCCAGCTTTTCGTAGGTGGAGCGCGGATGCCAGTGGGCGGCGGATCGGGTGTTTTTGCGACGGGGATGGGAACGGACGGGTCGTCGGGGTTAACCGTGGCAGCATTTGCATGCTCAGGCAAGTTCTCCGATCCGGGGAGACGAAACCAGCCGCGATGTATTCCCGCCAACCTCCTCATGCCGACCTGTTTGCGCGTCGCCCCGCCGAGCCGCCAGTATAACAGCCAGTACAGGTCGCGAAACCTCCACGGAGCTAGACCGAAACCAGTGACGCAGAAGAGCGCGTTGAGGATTTGTGAATCAATCTCGACCCATATTCTCCTGGGAGACTGGATGTCATCGCAGGTAGGCGTGCACATTGCGGGTGCAGCGTTGCAGAGCAACAGGAAGAGCATACCGCCCCACGCTACCACGTTTAAGCCGTAAAGGGTGATGAGGAAGCCTGCCGGCGTGAGAAACCACTTCCAGAAGGCTTTCAGTCCGATAACGGTCGAGGTGGTCCACGGGAGCTTCGGAGGAGGCACGTAGCCGTTGGCGTACTATCGCGCTGTTAGTCGTGGGCAGTCACAGTCGTGGTGTCAACATACCTGCTGCGGCGCTTCCTTGGACCGTCCATCTATACTTGGAACGTTGGAGCCATCCTTCAGTCTCTCTTTCTCAGTGCTATTACAGCTCGGCACTTCTAGGATGTCGCGGTCAGGCACCGTCTCTTTGGCAACCTCTACATTCGTGTCTTCCTCTGCCAGCGTAGGGAACGGCTCGGTAGACTGTTGAGCGCCCTGCGACCTGAGCCTGTCTGACGAACTGGACCTCGTCGCGCTGAAAGGCGGCCGGGGTTGGAATTCGTTCTCGTTGTTGACCTCCTGGCCGTTGCTCCCTATTCTTCGTAACCGCCGCTCAGTGTTTTCGCTCTGGCTTTCCCTTTGCTCTGCCTTGAACCGTTGGGGCTCCTCTTTCCATCCCGACTCGCTGTAGGAGCCTCTCCTGATATCCGTGAGGGAGGGCGCTTTCGCCGTAACGGTCCCTGTAGCGGCCCACATGCCAGGCGGTGGCGATGCCTCCATGGCCTTTACGCTCGCGGTGCGAAGTCGACCGGCGACCGAGTTAGCAGAGCCACTGGTGGATGTGCGCGGTCGCTTTGCGGGCGGGGAGGTCGCTGCGGCACCGGGCTCTGTTTGAGGAGAATAGGGGTGTGGAAAGGGAACCGGCGTTGGTACGTTGGCGTTTGAGGAAGCCATGATGGCGAATGTGAAAAAAGAAGAGGAGAAGAATATGAAGGGACCGCGCTGGCGGCTGGTGTATACGGCGCAGACTACCGGTATACGCACGATACGCGAGTACGCGGCTCTGGCCTCTCTGACCTCCCTGGCAGCGTGGCGTACGTCAAGCCACCGGACCAAGACGTTCTAGGCGTGGCACCGCCCTTGGCAGACTCACAGTGCTGGCAGCATAACTATTAACGATGCTAGAACTCGAGCCTGGCAATAAAATAGAGAACAGGAAAGGTAGATGCATCGCACAACACTGGGGCTTCGGCTGGGCTAGGCCTGCAGCGGCGAGATTAGTCGGAGATTTTTTGGAGGCTTGGGGTGCCGGGTGCCGGGCAACTAGCAACGCAATTACCTAGGTAACAAGTGGTCATACCATTGAATCTACGTTTTCGGAGTCTCGAAAGATAGATTCATATCGTATTCTGTACTGTATACTATATTATGTTCAATTTCAATACCAGGCAATTCCCAGCTTATCATTCAGACAACTCCACCAGAAAGGGGCCAAACTACCACAAGGGCAAAGACAATGTCGTCGATCAGAGCAGCGTCCAGGCAAATCCAAATGAGACCGACAAGCCCGACAGCGCTGCAACCCAACCATAGGCGCCTCCGTCGCCCTTGAATAGTGACGAAGCCGCGCCAGGTGTGGACTCTGCAGGTGCAGCGGCACCTGAAGAACTGGTGGATTGGGTTTCGCTCGGCGATGAGCCTCCAGAAGAGCTCTCGGTTGGGGTCACGGCGACTGTGCTACCACTTGTAATGGTAGCGCTGTCGCTAATGGTAATGGGCGTCTCTCCCGCAGGAATAGACATGTCGGCCGATTCGCAAGCGTCCGTGTAGACACCCCGTCCCGAGCAGAAGGTGAGCTGGGGAATACTGGTAACCTCAGACGTGGGTTGAGGGGTCATGGAGAGGTCTGTCTGCGTTAGAAACACCGTCTGTGAGGGTTGCGTGTACACGACTCGGTGACAGCATGCGAAGTGGACTCACCATCAGGGATTGAGGTCTGGATAGTCACGAAGCCCTCGGTGGTCTCCTGCGCTGTTGCGCCGGCCAGCAGGAAGAAGGCGCATGCGAGAGGTGAGAAGAACATTGTGATGGTGGTGGTTATGAGTGGTTGGTGGAATAGTTGGGTAGGCGCAATACTGTGTGCTGTCGCAGTGTACATAAAGCAAGAACCAAGCGTTTATGCGCGCCGCTGGGTGCTGGCGCGGCCTGGATGGTTGTCGTGCAGTGTGATCGCTAGGGGCTTAGCGGCCCTGCCTCCTTCCTGCTAGGGATCAGCTCGACCTCGCCCCGCGCCATCGAAGGCGAGCACATCCAATGAACCATGACAGCTAAAGACAGCCACAGATCGCCCAGAACAATGAAACCGGCTATGCTCGCCGCTCCAGTATCTGTATTCTTTGTGCCGTTGCCTAGGCTGCGGACCTGCGTTTGCGTTCAGCGTGAGCACTTGGCAAGCGTTTGTTTCGAGATAAACGATTCGACTGGCCATGCATCACGATATCCAGGAAAGGCAGCCGCACTAACTATACATGGCAAGCGCGCACGACACCACGGAGCATCCTGTTTGTTGCCGAGACCAGATAGCTTCTGAATAGCATCAGGCATGTAATAGGCATATGTACAGCAATCGAACGGTGCACATACCGTTCCCTCGTATAGAGAGCTGCTTGTTATAGGAAGTAGCCAGATGACGGCTTGGCGCAAATTTATCGAGTCATGGGCCCCGCTTGCTTCTTCCTCACAACCCACCAGATCATCACCTGCAGTCGACCGCCGCAACAGGTGCCATCGCCATGGCACGCACCGAAGACGCAATGCCCGCTATACAGCCCTCGCCGCTACAAGCCCTCGTCCAGCAAGCTGCCCTCTCCCAAACCCACGCGCCCGCTGTGCACTCCCTCGCACTCCAGATCCAGCACAATCTCCGGTATCAACACAATTGGACCGACCTTCAAGTGCACACCCACTCACCGCTCACCAATCAAGCCCTTCCACGACCACTCCTCTCAGCTCTACCTCCGCATCGCCTCTATATCCATCCCGACGAGCAAATCGAGCTGCTGAAATCGGCCGACCGCGAGCGCAAGGTGAAGAAGGAGGGAGACGCCGGCGCATTAGAGGTCAAGCCAGAGCCAGAGCACGAGTGGATTCTGCCTACGCGCCTGAGCGAGAAATGGACATTACGACGGCTGGCTGAGGTTTTCGACGCCATCACTGCAGTCCCGCCAAAGCCTGAGTCTGCGACGGAAGGGAGCGGGCCTTCGACCAGCCTGTGGAGGACAACCAAGCGGGTAGTCCTGGCGACTGTCGATACGGACAGCACCGTCGTCTATTACATCATTCAAGATGGTGTGGTGAAGCCGCGGCAGAACTGAGCATGAGTCACACTCGAAAAGGCAAAGATGAATGATCAAGGCAGCCTTCTGACAGCCGAATATCCAACGAGGATAAGACTGCATCAGATTATGAGTCTAGCAAGTACCATGATACAGTCTATTGTTAGAGCCTGTCTAACTTGGGCACTAGCATCCCCGCATGTTGGGCGACTATGGGATCTCGGCGTATATCCTATCGCCTGGCTTCGGCATCTGGTAGAAGTTTGACATGTCTACGCTCTCTTCGGGCGGCAGTTGGTGCGCTTCGGCCCACTTGCGGATGGTCTCGTAGTCCCGGCAGCCATGTCTCGTATTGAAGTCAACAAAGGGGATCGGCTCCGGCTCCTTCTCCGGCTGCCACCACACCTGTCCAAGCACACCGACATCAGGGACGCACATCAGCTGCTGTCGAAGAGTATCCAGACAGTGGGTAACGTGGAACCTGACTATGTTTTCGTTATTGAGAAAAGCACCCTTCTTTTGCTCCAGGTAGTAATCGTAGTTCCACTTGAGTGACTTCCTCAGGAGATTCTACGCCCTGTCAGCACTGCTTCTCAATCTTCCAGAATGTGTCCATTTCTTACCAAACAATGCAAGTGGTGCAGTCCTTCCACGTTAGCTATAAACCCACCGCCATATACTTCGTGCACTCTCACTTGATCGGGTCGGATTCCAGCCTTCTCGGCTTCCGCAGGCGGGACGATGAGGCTTCGATCTTGACCCGAGTCAGCTACTGTCTACTATATGAAAACCAGCGGGAACGAGTCGCTTACAATCGACTCCAAGGGCTTCCCATGCTTCGTCGACCTCCGGCGCTGCCGCCTGCCGATAGATATTCTCGTGCAGAAAAGAACCATTGAACTGCACCGTGTGCCACTTCGGTTTGACTTCATCCAAGATAGGCGCTAGCAAACCGTTAGACCGAAACAAAAGTCTATCCAGTAAAGCAACGTACAGTAATGAGAGGTGTGCCGCATGCAAAAGTCATCAGCATCCGTCACATAAACCCGGCCTCTTAAGCCCAGGGCCATCCAGACAGCTGCTACGAAGTAGACACAGCTGGTTAGGAGGAATGTTTTGAGCGCTACATGGGCGTCTCGGTCTTCTTGCTGCTTCTGTGGTGTTTCTGAGTCTAACGATAGATCCGCTGGAGAAGGTGGTGGTAGCAGTGTTTCGCTATCTGGCCCGGGTTCTTTTGGGATGTTGGAGGGATGGAAGAACATGTCGCTGCCGAGAAGGAGTTTACGTCCTGCACATGGATCCAGATGAACAGTCCGCGACTTTGCTCTCGTACTAATTAGGCGCATATGTGGCTAACGCTCGCTCCAGCGTCATTCTCGTCGCGGTCTGGAACTGAGGCCTACCGTGTCGATCACACGCGGACGCGGTTGATTCTGCGAGTTCCCGTGCCTGGCGTAATGACAGCTGTCAGTACGACGGATGGTGCGACTACGAATTGCGCTTGTAACATGGTAGTCGTCTTTGATTGATCTACATGTGAGCGTGTATGTTCGTTCTCGAACGGCTACTTGATTTCATTTACTATCACACGCATCACACGCATCGCTCCACTATCTGCAGTCAACTCTGTGTTGCATGTATTTTTATCCGACACGCTAACATTATCGCTGCCGTTGTTCCTCGTCCAGTGGAGTGAAGCAGTTGTCGAGTCTTTGATTAGATCCAACCCCGTGTTAATTATCCAGTGTACAGAGGCACTCGCCATCAAAGTGACTACCACCATTGTGATGCTCACTTCCCCAACTCAACTCAACCCAACCCAATCTAACTTAAATTAACATAATCTAACTTTACCTAACCAAGTATAACACACCGGTATACTACGCACCTTGAACAACCCAGCACTCACGAAACAAAACTAGAACACCTCCTACCCACTGTATACCTTCTACCCGCCCCCCACCCAAAAATCTCCCTCCACATTCCAAACCCCGAAACGCCCACCCACCCAGAACTATCGCCCACAATGCACATCCCCAGCCTCGCCCTCCTCTCCACCTGCATCATCGCTCTCACCACCACCGCCGCGCCACTCAGCGTCCCCGTCCGCGGAAAAGTCGCAACTGCACCCCAGGAGGCAGATAGCACAGCACGCTCGTACCATTATTACGGGTATTATCCCGGTCCGTATGGGAGCTATCCGTCGGGGCCCATGGAGGATGCTGTTGGGAAGTTGGGGGAGAAGCGGGAGGGGAAGGGGGCCTCTTAGATGAGGTGGTGAGAATGTATGTGTGTGTGAGTATTTTTTTTCTATTCTTTTTTCCCTTTGTGGATGAAAAGCGTAGTTGGGCTTTGGGGGGTGGAGATGCGGATGCTGATGTTTTTTAGGGTGGAGAGCGGATAGCAAGATAACGAACGGTGTTGGTGGTGGTGGGATAGATGAGGTAGGAGGAGGGAGTAGCGAAGTTTGGAATAGGGAGGGGGGAGAGGTATATATGATTATAGGAGAAAGCGGAGTGATTGGCGTCCTGTTTTGGTTGTGCGGGCAAGTCTTGGACTCTGTGAAAGCTTGAGTTGACTGTACGGATGTCAATGAAAAAAATCTTTGGCTATGCTCTACTAGGTGAGGTGTCTAGAGAACTGTGCAGGCTTGCGTCAAAGGACTGCGTGGAGTGTATGCGCCCTTTACGGCACGCCCACTCGATGAATGAAGTAGTGCTGCGTTCGAGTATTGAAATCTGTAACTAGTATACATGTCCTAGTCGCTGTGTATGATTGATGGCGTACTTCGATTATTCAACATCCCTTTTGGAATTTGTCTCACCTTTCTAAAAGGACTGCACAGCCATCATGTCATTTACTACTGCTTTATTCCGCTGAACACAACTCCCTCCTTGTTTTGACATATCCCGCTCGTCACGCCTCCATCCAGGCATTCTATCCCCCACTTCTTTGCTCTTAAATCCTATCTTGCACCCATACCACGAGCAGTCCTACGAATCCTAACTTTGAACGTATTCCCTGTCCTACATGTCATCCGAAGAGCTTATCAGCAGTCTGCCACAGTTTCCCCGAGACAATAACCCTCTGCCATGCCGGTCTGTTCTGATCGCTACACATCTCCACTACGGAAAGGAGAACTAGCGTCCCAGTATAAAGCGCGAGACAAATGTTGGTCCACGCCGTGTACCGCTGAAACACTCACCAACCCACTGCACCGATCCGTAAGCTCTTTTCGTTTGTAGAAGATGCTATGCAGAGATAACACGGTTGTATGCTGGGCGTAAACGCTTGATTGATGGTGCCGGACATTTACACAGCTGGAGGAGCATATTTGCCATACTGACCGGGTATGCGCATGGCACGTAAGTACAGAAAAAACGTGCAAATTGGAGAGGCGGCTTGGAGATGATGTTACGAATGATAGGATCAGGTCTTGTCTGCAACGTAGCTACTGAAAAATGTCTTTTCATTCACCGTTAGGCGTGACCGCGCAGTGTGCGTTGACGGTGGGCGGGACGCGTATTAGGGTCGAGACCTGGTTGTGGGTGTTGTCGATTGTAGCCTCCGTTGATAGCAATAATGGCCTGTCCTTCCTAAAGTGAATCTCCTCATTTAGAGTGGGAATTCGAGCAGCGTTTATGGTATTGCTCATGTAGAGGTCCGTAGAATAGCACATGTGACTCGATTGGTTATTATGTTCGCCCTTTGCGATAGACCTAGTCAGGTTAATGGTGCGAACATGTGAGGCAAATGACGTGAGAGCACCCTTGGCCGTCTCTCTCCACCATCGCGATCGCCGACCTGGTTAGCTGAAAACTAAAGAGCACAAAGGCTAGAGGCTCTGTTTCACAAATAGCCGCTTTGTCGCCTGACAGAAAGCTGGTGGGTCTCGCTAGCGATATATCGTGAAACGAGAACGTGCAGGCATGCAGTAATGAAGCATCATTGGATGCACAAGCTTTGCGCCCGTAGTTAGCCATGAGTTATTATTATACCTGGAACACCAAGGAATGTGGACTGGCTGAAACTGCGTTTTGCCCGATTTTGCATACCCTATGCAAAGCAGCAATGTTCCAGAAGTCTTGGAGAAGTGTGTAAGCCAAGGCCGAAGTGTGGGGGCTGCGAGATTGCGGGGAAACGTGCCAGATGAATACTTATGGGCTAGGGCTCGATGGGGCTCCGCTGGCGGTCCGAGATGACTCGTGAGTTCTATAAGGGAGCCGGATAATTGCTCGTGTGCTTTGCTGCAATCAAACTGCAAAAGCAAACGGAAAGCGCAGGTGACGGCAGAATCGTCGAACGAGTCACGTCTCTCGGCTTCTGAGGCGCTGTCAACGAATTGAGAGATGGAGAGGCGCAGTTGCCGCGGTATGGCCGCATACGAAGCCTGTGTGTAATAGTAAGGCAACCTCGTGTTCATTGTTGACTATCCAAGCTGTCATGCGCCTGATGGACCCAGGTATGCTACCAACATCTGGCCTGGCATCCCCAATCGTTCCTCTGCATCTGCGCATGGCGGAGATTAAATCGGGCGTCTGGGCAGGCGTTGGGCAGCTGCGGACGAAGGGGCCGATGAATGCTCAGGGCGGATAGTAGGATATAGAGGGCGGCTTCGCTAAACAGTAGATGATATCTTGGGCGGATGATCGCTTTGATGGATGCGTGGGCGAAGGAAGGCCGGCGGTTGATATACGTAAAGTTGTGTGCAGTCTGCAACAAGCACTCTGGTGCGTAAGGGCCTGTTTGGTAGGCGTGATTCCTAAAGCATGATTCCGCCAAGCTGCTCTAAAATTGTAATAAACGTATATTACAGGCTGTGTGTAGTACAATATAGACTATACGTCTTACTTTTGCGTTATAAATTAAGGTGTAATTCTGCTATTTCTTCCTAGTAAATTTTACCCTTGTTAGTGCTAATTTAAAGCCACTTTTACCTTATTTTTTATTCCACCTTGCATTTTTAAGATAGAATTATAGTGTCTGTGCAAAAAATAGGTCTAGAGCTATTTTCTAATTCTGCTAAGATAATTCTAGCTTTTTAGTAGTATTCTTTTACCTATATTAGATTTAAATTTATATACTAAATGTAACTATAATTTCTATTTACCTAAAGTAGTTACCTACCTATAGTAGCTAATATATAGCCCCTATATACACCTTACTTAATATAGCTTAGAATTATAATTTAAAATTATAGGTACTAAATAGGTCCTAAAGTGTTAAGTATATAGTATAAAATATAATCTCTTAAAAAAAAGAAGCGAATAATTCGCCTAAGACTAGTAGCTATAATTACTAACTTATAACTTGCGTTAACTATATATTACTATTAGCTAGATAGTTTTTATAACTCTAGTAACTCCTTTTTATTAACACCTTAAAATGCTTTTCTGAGTATATAATAGTAGGAGGAATATCTACTATTATTATAATATTTTTATTAGAAACCTCTTAGTCGTAAAAAAAAAAACCATAACTCTAGCCTTTTTAAGGCTTACTTATTTTAGGCTATTTCTTTTACTAGCTATTATTCTATTTTATATACTACTAAAAGATATAAGTATAGATACTTAGTTTTTAAAAGTAGAGTAAAAGAATAAAAGTAGTAATATTATATAGATATTTGCTTACTAACTTTACTAACCTTATTTTTATATTAACTATACAATAGTTTAGAGTTTATAATATTAAAAGAGAAATATTATAGACCTTTTAGTGTATAGTATAACGCTATAAGAAAAAGCTATAGGTGTGCTAAAAACGTATTAAAGAAAGGTAAAGTAGTAAGATAGGTTAGGCTAGATAGGAACTATTTATTAGTACGTGCAAATTAGTCTCTTATACTAATAATAAGGTAGTTAATTATAAAATATACTAGGTACTAAAGTTAATAATAATATAACGCGCGGCTATTACCTACGTAGCATAAAATGCGCGATTAGATAAAGATTGCCTATTTATACTATCTTTTTATTCTAGAGTTTATAATATATATAAAGTATAACCTCTTTTTATAAAATGCCTTAAAACGATTTTCTATATTAATAATAGTAGGAGAAATAACTACTATTATTGTAATATTTTATTAGAAACTTCTTAGTTATAAATATATATATATATATATATATAAAGTATAGTAAAACTCCTTTTTTAGTATATAAGCGCCTACCTTTAGCTCTCTTATAACCTATGTATATTTACCAAAGCTAAATTGTATTTTTTAATATTTTTACCCTAATTAATCTTTCTATATTCTATCTAAATTTGCTTTAGAAAAGACTACCTTAGCACTTTACTTTAGAAACGCTACTAAGAATAATAAATAAATACTAGCTAAGGTTTATAGTATTTTTTTATAAACAAAGCTATATTCCGTAACTATACTATGGTAAAAGAAAATCTAGCTACAACCTTTTTTTCTGTGTACTAAAGGTTTATAGTATTATATTTTTAGCTTCTTTTATCTATACTAACTCTACCTACTATAAGTGTTTACTACGCTACTATAATTAGTATAAAATTAACTATTTCGCTAAGGGCTTTTACCTTTGTTGCCTCAGTTGGCTAAAAAGACTAGCTAGGAGACGATGGCAAGGTTGCCCTGTTCACGCGTGGTACGTATTCCGCCCACAGCCGGACATGTACAGTTCCAGGAGAGCGGGGAGCTGGCTGAGATACGGGGCGGCGTCGTCATGGCGTTTGAGCTGACTCGGGCTGCAGCCTGCTCTCTCATCGACCAGGTGGCTCGACGTTGCTGCTTTCGGACGCCACGAGGGCACCGGAACGGGACCTGTGGGTGTGGGTGTGTTGTCCATGGGCGATGGGCGCGGTGGAGGGTGACAGAAGCGGTGGATGTGTTCGCAGGATATTGGTGTTGATGGGGTTCATATGCACGAGGGAGCTAGCCAAGCAAGAGCAGCGCCCCGCGAAGACGCTCTTTCCCCGCGGGCCGCTGGAGTTGCGAAGCACGGCAGGCGCGTGCCATGCGCCTTCCATGTGGTGTGACAGCTACGTGTGGCTCCACGATTATTGCGGGCGGTCGGCCTCTATTCACCGTGTATGGCCGCCATGTATGCTTTTTAGCGTGTTCCAGTGATAGGGGAAACTGAGCGATTACTTAGAGCGTCGCTTAGTTTACTTATAAGTAATAGAGCGTTGCTTATAAGTAAACTAAGCGACACTTACCTTACTTATAGGTAAAATAATAGAATGTAATAAAAATTAAATTTTTATAATTTAGAAAAAAACTAAAAATTTTATATATTAGGACTTTAGTAATAACTATTATAGTTAGCTTATAATTTAGCTCTAAAGCTAGTAAGTTTAAAAGATAAATAATATATAATATAATATATAATAATATAAAATATAACAACTATTAAATAGGCTCTATAGCTAGCTATATAGACATATTAATACTCTAAAGCTAGCTATAGAATAATATATAAAAAAGATAATATAATAAAACTAACTTTAGTATAATCTCTATACAATACTATTATATAATAATATTAAAATCTTAATACTCTTAGGTGCCCTTATCTATATAGTATATAGACACTAGTAACTTTTTATTTTTAAGGTTACTATTAGTAGTTCTTTTTTTCTCTATATAAACTATCTACTTACTAGTATTTACCCTATTTATATATTATTTCTCTATCTATATATTCTCTAATCTTACTAGCCTACTTTAGTTAGTAGAAAGATTCTATTAAGTAACTATTTATTATACTTTACTACTATTTATTAGAGGCGCAATTAAGCTTATTAATAGTAAAGTAGCTATTTAGCTAATAGTAGTTAATGGTAAGATTATGCAGTTAATAACGTAATTACGGTAATAATATATTATCTATATAGGGTCCTTTTTACTTTGTTTATTTCTTATATAATAAATAAACCTATTTATCTTATTTATTTAGGTAGTAATATTAGGTAATTATGTAATATTAAATAAGGAGAAAACAAACACTAATAAGGGGTAGAAATTAAGACTCTAGATAAAAGAGAGGTATATAAGATAGGCTTTCTTTTTTTATTTTTCTCTTTTTATTCTTTACTTTAAATATCTCTCTATATATATTTCTTCTTTCTAGCTCTTTTCTCTTTTATTAAGCTAACTTCTTATTGTATATAGTGCTAAACTATGTAGATAATAGCGCTTATACTAGTAGGTCTTAACTAGCTAGGCCTCCCTAGCTTTAATACTAATATAGTAGCCCTTTTAGATAAAAATATATATTATCTTTCTAACTAGTTTCTAGGCAAACTGTATATTTATCTAAGGTATCTCTATTAATATAAGTTCCTCTATTCTTTGCTTTTATACAAACACTAACTATAGAAAAATAGGCTAAGGAATTATATATTATATATTAACCTTTATATAATATTAATATTATTCTTAGAGCTAGTATAGACTTATATTTATAAGTTACTAAACTTATTTAGCGCAAGGCCTACTTTTACGCACTTTTTATTTAGTTATACAGTATCCTTAGGAGCACTATATATACTTACTACTATAGCAATAACTCTAGCCCTAGACCCTTTACTAAGTATTATATAGTAGTAAACTTCTAGGTAATATTATATAGTTCTTACGTATAGCAAAGCTATAGTGCTAGGTATAATTATTATATAGGATAGGGCTAGATAATAGTATAGATACTTTTAGATATTATCTATAAGTACTAAAATAAAAACTCCTCTTTAAATAAATATATGCTGTGTTTCTTCTTTTTCTATGCAAATAATTAAATAGAATTTTTTTAAGTAATATATATATGTAGAAAAAATTAAATAAATAATAAAGAAATAGTGCTATATAAAGGCTAGGAAGAGCTTACGTAGATAGGCTTATGACAATCTACTAATACTTTAATAGTAATTTTTAAGATATTATTAGAGATTAAGAACTCTAGAGCCTAGTTTAGGGCCTTTTTATATAGGTAGTAGTAGAATTGTCCTTCCTATTAATCTATCTAATTTTAGAGATCTTATAGTGCTTATATATTTTATAGAGTAATATGATATTAATTATAAGGCGTTTCTTATTTATAGTTTCTAGGTATATAAAATAGTTATAAAGAGACTTTAAATCTATAGAAATAACTATAGAAATTAGCGATAGATTAAGCGTGTATATAATCTTCTAAAGGGTTATGCTAATAGTAATAGTATTATTAAACCCTTCTACTATACTATATAGCTTACTAGTAAAAACACTTCTTATTACTCTTTTCCACTTAGTTAAATTCTAATATATAATATTTAGTAGGATTTTAAAGTTATTACTATTATCTATATAATACTTAATATCTAGAGTAATTAGAAATCCTAACTATAAGCTTAGGTCTATATTATTAGTAAATAATATATTAGTAAAAATAAACAGCTTTACGTAATAAAGATCTAATAGTACAAAGATAAAACTACGCTTACTATTACTAATTTGCTATTAGATTTATATATTTAATATTTTAATATCTTTATATAAGAGTAATATAGTCTAAGCGATAATAGGTAAATTAAATGCGGCTTCTAGCTAGTATATAAATATAATATATGTGCCTCTTATACGCTGCTCTATATACCTCTAAAGAGTATCTTTATCTTTAAAATTAATTGTGTAAAGGCCTTTTACTTAACCTTTTTATATAAGAACTATAGTATTATATATAAGCTAAATTCTTCTACTATTAAACTTAATAGGCTAATTCTTAGTAAGAATAGTCTTATCCTTTATATAAAAGGCTACTTTCTTTAGCTTTTCTTCTTCTTTTTATTAAAGATCTTCGTTGTGTGGAGATTCTAACCAAGGTCGAGTCCGTACCATACACAGAGAGGAGTAAAATAGAAGATACTAAAACTTAGTACCTAGTACACAGTGGTAGTAACAAAATATACACAAAATAAGTCAAAGAAATCATCGATTACGTAATACGGTGGTCGGTTAAACAGCCGGCCCTGGATCACGTGACATCACGAATTAACCCCGGGAGAGACATCTTCTTTTTATATAAAGTTCTTATTAATAATACTACAGATATTATCTATTTATAGGCTAGTAATTTTGAATATATGCTTCTCTTTATTAGTGATAAGTAGATATAGATTGTATAATAAAGTTTTTATACTAAGTTTCTCTTTATAATAGTTATAGTAGGTCTTAAACTAGTAGAGACCTAATTTAGCTACACTATAGAGTAGTTATATAATATAGAAGATTATATCTTATAGAAAGTTTATATATAGTTTTTAAGTAGTCTAGTATAAAGTGTGCGATTTAGCTTATTAGTAGACTAAATATAGGCCTAAGTAATATCTCTTAGCTTAAAATATATTCTATATATTGCCTAAAGGCTTACTCCTTATATAAGAAGTAGTTGCTAGCTTATTCTTTAGATAGTAGATAATTAAGTAAGGATTTTATCCTTCTTCTTATTAGAGTAGCTAGTAAATATAAGGCAGAATTTCTTATATAGTTAAGTAGTCTTACCTTTTACTTCTTATATAAGGCGAAGATTAAAGATTCTACTTTTATACCTAGATAGGTTAAAGAAAAGAATTTTAAATATGCTATTAGTAATAAGAGCGTGTATTTCTATACAATTTAATTCTTTAAAAGGTGCTTTAGATATTGTAATTACACCTTATATATAGAGCTTTAGAGATAGTTTCTAATTACTTATCTCCTTCTAGGTAAGGAATGTAGTATCCTTCTTTAAGTAGTCTCTCTTTCTCTTCTCTAAAGGATTCATTTACATAGGGGCAATATTATCTACTTTATATAATAGTATTGCGCAATAGTATAGCTTAACCTACGTATAGTAGAACTTTACTAGACTATTCCCTAGGTTATAAATTATATCTTTATTCTTAATGCTCTTAATTTTATATAGGCCTATCTATCTACCTTTGTTTCTCTAAACTATAACTTTAGGTCTAAGTAAATGCTTAAGAACTTTATATACAACTAATAAACTATTATAAGTGTTTAGCGCACAATTAATATTAGTTTTATCTTGTTTCTTTTATAGTATTTTTATTACCTTTTATATAGTATTTACGCGTGTAATAATATTAGGTAATAAAGAAAAGTCTATACTAATTCTAAGATATGTGCTAAAGACTAGTAGTATAAATATAAGGCTATCTAGGCCTATAATATTATTAATAGCTTTAATAGCTATCTAGATAATATCCTTTTTATCTATATAGTCTCCTAGTTTAGCTTTAAAAATATTAAAGGCTTTATAAAGAGGTGTGTACAAACGTTTAGCCTTTCCTATTATCTAATATACTTTTATAGATATCTGCCTATAGGTTACGCTAATAATTTTTACGCAGTTTCTAAACTTATTTAATATAAAGTTTATATCTAGGTTATATATAATATAGTTAGGTAGATTTTAGTAGATATTAATCTAGTATCTGCAAAAGACTTCCTATGCATCTTATATGGATATTAATTTTAAGAAGATAATAGCTTAAAATAATATATCTATATCTATAATATATAATATATTCTTAGTTCTAATATTTATAATATTAATAATAATCTTATAATTAAAGTAGGTATTATTTTAATAATAAACTTAAAGCAATATAGGGCTTATTTATGTAATTAGTAGTAGTAGCAAAACTGTTAGTTTTATTTAGTATAGTAGTATTAACTTTATAGCTAGTATTAGTAAGTATTTTCTAAAGTCTTTATATATAGAGATGTTTAAATTATTAATAAAGGCAGTAGAGTTCTTATTTAGTAAAGAAAGTCACACTTTCTTTTGTACTAATATTAAAAAAGAATATCTCTATTTGCATATAATAGGTATAGTTATACTATTCTTTTATATAATTATATTAAAAATATTATTAAAGTAGGCATCTAGCTTATTAGTATCTATTAGTAATAGTAGGAATAGTGTTAGAGCGTCTAGGATATAGTAGGTAACTATTTCTATTAGATTTGTACTTTATATAGTTCCTAGAGATCCTTATAGATTCTAAACTCTAAAGCTAATATTAGTATTGCTAGATGTCTAATTAATCTTTATATAGGGGTTCTCTTATACGTATACCTCTAGCTATGCCTTGCTAATAATAGAAATTCTTACTATACCTATATCCTATAGTTTGCCTTTGTATATTATATAATATTAATTCTTAAGGATAAACTATTCTATATACTCTTCTAGCTCTATTTTATAAATATATTTACTAGTTATGTAATAAGGATAGGCAGTAGTAGTTAGATAAAATACTAGATTATTACTATTCTTATTATCTTTACTTTACTCCTCTTCTTTATATAAAATAGGTTCTTTATTATTATAGCCTTTCAACTTCTAAATATAGGTCTAAACAGCTTCATATAAAGGCGTTTTATTATTATACTCTTTATAAAGGTAATATAATACCTTATTACGCAGGTATGCTTTTACGTAGATAGTTTAAAGACTAATAACCTTCTTTATAGTATATAAAATACTTCTTTAGTCTTATATAAATACTATTTAATTAGGATCTAAATTATAGTAATAATAGTATAAATTATCTATAAAATCCTTATCTATAAGGGACTAGTAATCTGTCTCTTTATATAAAAAAGTTATATTTGTAATTAGTATAGTATATATTAGCTTCTTATAAGTACTAATTAGATTAGTAATTAATTATAACTTAACTTGACATATAGAGATTAGCAAATAGCGCTTTATAGGTAGGCTTAATAGTAAATATAGCCTGCTTTAGCTCTAGTTACTTATAGTATACTTGTAAAATAGTAGTATATAGGAAAATTTCTCTAGTAAGGTTTATAGGTAATATTATCTCTATAAGGGTAAGCCTATTAATTATTACCTGTAGAACTTTATATAAACTTTTATTAAAGTTTTTATATTAGTATTATATAAAGGTTATTATAGTCTAATTTATTTAATACTAGTTATAGTTAATAGTAATGTTAAAGTAACTATTAAGTACTTTATATAAGCGCTTTCATAATTATTTAAGGCAGATAGTGTAGAGGTAATACTATGCTATATAGCTAGTAAGAATATTTAGAAAAATATCTAGGTATTAATCTTTAGTAATATCTAGGCGTTTATATAGATCTATAAAGATCCATTTTCACGCTTTTTTGATTCCTAAGCAGGGGCTCTGCTTTTTTTGTTATGTTATTTAAAATGAAAGCCTTTGTCATGCTACCCCTAGGTAGTTAATTTAACGCCACACATAAAGATCCTAGTTTTATCTACTAAAATATTATATAGAGCTTCTATATAGTTATTCTCTTTATTCTATACCTTTTAGAATTAAATTATCTTATTTGCTAGACGTTTCTAAGAAGGTAAGTTATGCTTGGGTAGAAGCTTATATAGGTTAAATTATAGTATAAGCTTAGGTAGTATAAATTAGTATAGTGCCTATAATTTGCGTTTAACTAGTAGTGGCTCTATTTTATATAGTGTTTAATAGTTACGAATAGGTAGGCAGAATAGTAATAGTTTATTTAGTTATTTGTATAAATAAGATTATCCTTAGTACTTATATAAAGTTTCTCTTAAGATATCTATAGGGACCTATAGCTATATAGGTACCTATAGTTGTAGTAGCTTACTCTATTTAGGTTTGTGTAATAGCTTAGTTAGCTCTAGTATTTTTAGAATTAGCCTTAGTGTCTATATATAGAGTATTAAGTAAGCTAGCGAAGGTAGTGTTATATAAGTAGTATCTATATTACCTTAGGCTACTTTATATAGTTTGCTAGCCCTTATAGCTCTAGCATCTACTCTTAGCTTAATGCCTTTTTCTCTTAGGACTACTTCAAGCTCTCTCTTATACACATAGCCTAACTCTAAAAAATAGTATTCTTTCTATTCTTTAAAGTCTTTTTAGAATAGCTTTAAGAAAGCTCTCCTTTCTAGTATAATATATAATACTTAGCAATAGTATATACTATATATAATTATATTTTTAACTAAAAAAATTATTTGCTATATTAATCTTATCTTCTAATATATAGATCTTATTCCCTTGCGTAGTGTTTCCTCTAATACTTCTATCTCTTTAATATACTAATTATATAGTCCAGTATACTTAGGCATATTAGTATTATTTTATAAGGTGGTAGGAACTTTATACAAGATAGTGAGGGCTTCTTATAAGATAGTAGGGGTAGCTATTATATAACTAGTTTATTTAATAGATTAGTTATTAAAGATCTTCGTCGTGTTAAGATTCTAACCAAGGTCGAATCCGCACTATACACAGAGAGGATCCTTTTATGTATAGAGAATAGGATATAATAAAGTAAATTATATAGCTAGTAACGTCTTATATAATTGCTTCCATTATTTTATATAATAGTAATATCTACTTACTAACTCTATAAAGATTTAGTCTACTACTCTCTTATATATAGAAAATAGAGTATGTAAAATAAATTATATAGCTAATAATAGCTTATATAATCTGTCTTTACTCTTACTAATTTGTAGTTAAGAATTAGTTAACTACTAATTAGTGTTAAATTAGCTCTATAGCTAGCTGTATAGATATTAAATTCTAATACTCTATACTAGCAAGTGTGGAGAGTGTATATAATAATTATACAAGAAAAGGAAATAATATAATAGAACTAACTTTAGTGTTGATTACTTATGTCTAAAAGGAGTGTAGATAGAAAGGAGAAGATTCTATAGCGCATAGGCTATAGCGCATAGGCATTATATAATCTCTATATAACGCTATTATGTGATAATATTAAAACCTTAACACCCTTAGGTGCCCTTGCCCGTACGGTGTACGGACAAAAACCTTAATAGTATATTATATACTATATAAAGAATAAAGTATAAAGTATAAAGTATAAAGTATAAAGTATAAAGTATAAAGTATAAAGTATAAAGTATAAAGTATATAATAAATATTCTTAATAATAAAAGTTAAATAAAAAAGTATTATATAAACTAGAGATAAAAGCCTTTGTCGTTCTACCCCTAGGTAGTTATTTTAACAACACATACATATAAACTAGAATAGATTAAAATAATAGAATATGTTATTAAACTAAATATAAAGTATAATACTAGTAATTATCTAAAACTTATAAACTATAAAAGATTAATAAAATTAAAATCTATTTAGAAATCTTAGTTT
Organism: Laburnicola sp. R22_1; assembly: GCA_014281115.1. Lineage (NCBI taxonomy): Eukaryota > Fungi > Ascomycota > Dothideomycetes > Pleosporales > Didymosphaeriaceae > Laburnicola > Laburnicola sp. R22_1. The sequence goes on from JACONQ010000015.1 coordinate 1,546,875, forward strand.
ATTTTATAAAAGTAACTATTAATAATTTAAAATTCTACTTTAGCGTCTACCTCTATATTTATATCTTAAGAAGCTAGAATTTCTAAAGGTTTTAAGTTAGAATTTTCTATCTTTTTATATAAGTCTTTTTCCTTTTCTTTTTCTTCTTCTTTCATTTATATAATTATTACTAAAACCTATTTTCTCTCTAGAAAAGTAATTCTTATTATAAATATCAAGTATATTTAGAAAATAGAAATCCTTTCTTATAAAGTATTTATTATTATTATGGGTTTTTTTGCGACTAAGGAGTTTCTAATAAAAATATTACAATAATAGCAGTTATTTCTCCTACTATTGTGTACATAGAAAAGCATTATAAAGTATTAATAAAAAGGGGTTAGTGTGTTATAAGTAAGCTAAGTAAGCTTAGCAGGCTTAGCGCGCATACTCTAAGCAAAAATAATAATCTATATACAAAATATAATAAGGCTATATTGCTATACTATAGTTTAGAGTAGGGGGAGAAAGGTATAGAATAGCGCTAGCACTATAACTAGTACAATACTATAACTATTATCTCCCTCTACTATTATTTCTAAAGATTACTAGAAGTAATAGCTATTATATTAGTAGGTTTGTGCTACTTATAAGGAGATATATACTAAGTAGAAGCTTACACACACTATAGGTATACTAACGCTCTATTTTTATATTAAAATTAATCTTAAAGAGACTTCTACTACTATTACTATTATTCTATTTTCTACTATCTTTCTAGGCACTAATACTAATGCTGCTGCTAACGCTACCTACAAGTACGCTCCAATAATCTATTTACTTAAAGTTACTAAATCTATACTAGAATATTACTTTATCTATAAGATTGTTAATAGAAAGTAAGTATACCTTACCTTATATAAGGTAGTTTTAGTATACTAGTTAGACTAGTAATAAATTAGTAACTATAGGCGTAGTAATAAATATAGAAACTTTCTACTATACCTATAATATCTTATATTACTATATATTAGAAAAAGATAAATAAGAACAAAATTAAAGATAGTAAAGAGAAGATAAAGGTGTTTATTAATAAGTTACTAGAGAAGAAGAGTATTATATAAATGCGCTAAATCCTTATAGTTATAGTATTAGATAGTAAGTGTATTATACAAGTATGCTATATTATAGCGCGCAAATATAACGCAATTGCTACTAATAGTAATAATAAAGTAAGAGTTAGTTTTCTATACACGCTTTAAGTAACTTTTAATAGGTGTTAAAGTGCTTATAGATAATTAGGGGGCGAGTGCATAGTAACTACTGTTACGTTAGTGGAGACTAGGAGTAGACTATATTTTTAGGCACTATACCAGAGCGGCCTTTCTATCCTAACCTATATAGGCTTAAATTAAAAAAATGTATTAAAAAAGGTAATGAACACTAAATAAACAATGCGACTAATTTATACTTTATAAGTTAACTTTTATAAGTTATACTTTATGTAGCGTTATTTTATCTACCTAGGAGTAGGATGACAAAGACTTTCATCTTAAATAACATGACAAAAAAGCAGAGCCCCCTGCTTAGTAATTAAAAAAGTTATACTTTATAAGTTACCTTTTATAGCTATTCTTAATAAATTTAGCTTTAACACTAATTTACTTTTATTTATATACTTTAATACCTTTTTTACGCTCTTTTTAATTACTAAGCAGGGTGCTCTGCTTTTTTGTCATGTTATTTAAGATGAAAGCCTTTGTCGTGCTACTCCTAGGTAGTTACTATAACGTCACATATACTTTAATAACTTATCTATTTTTATATAATAATTAATATAGAAAATATTAGTAAAAAAGTATCTGTTAATTCTTCTAATTTTACTTTACCTTCTTTACAAGATAGTACTAAGTTATTGAAAAATAGACTATTTACTAGAGAGTTATTATCTATTAAAGAAAAACGTAATAAAAGAATTTTAATTAATTATAATATGTGTGGCGTTAAATTAACTACCTAGGGGTAGCACGACAAAGGCTTTTATCTTATATAACATGACAAAAAAGCAGAGCCCCCTGCTTAGTAATAAAAAAAGCGTGAAAAGGTGGTTATAAAAATGCGAATTAATTATAATAATTGTGTCTATAACACTAAATCTAGTTAGCCTATTAATACTAGTAATTTAAAAAGATACTATAAAAAGAATTATTATAGAATATTATTAAAAAATAGTATAGAAAATAGTATAGAAAATAGTAGAGAAACTAGTTCTAATTTAGAAGAAAGTAGTTTTTCTACTATTCTATTTACTAGTACTAATCTTTTTAAAAAAACTTAGTTTTGTATTTTCTAGCAGCAAAGACTATAGATGATTTTTATTATACTTTATAAGTAGTAATAAGTTACTTTTTAGTTTAGTAGAAAGTAATAGTTTTAATAATTTATTAAAATATTTAAAAGTTAACTTACCTACTATTAGTAGATATATTCTAAAGAGGATCTAGATATATTATATACAGCGAAAGCTAAGGATATTTAACATTTATTTAATAATAATAATAGTAGATTTTCTATTACGTTAGACGAATGGAATTCTAGTAATAATATAGACTTTTTAGCTATTACTATCTATTATTATAATAATAATTTTAAACTAGAAAACTTTCTATTAGGATTTAAGACTTTAAATAGTATAGAGGCCTATATTAGCCCTGTCTTATATAATCTTTTAAATACTATTTTATAAGAGTATAAAATAAGAAAAAAGTTATTATCTATTACTAGAGATAATACGTCTCCTATTAATAGCTTAGTAGAAATAATAAGTTTAAATTATAAAAAATAATATAATATAGATATAATAGATACTATTAAGTAGGGACTCTACAGCTAGCTGTATAGACATTAATATCTAATACTCTATACTAGTAAGTGTGGAGGGTATATATAATAATTGTATAAGAAAAGGAAATAATATAATAAAACTAACTTTAGTGTTAATTGCTTATATCTAGAAAGAGCATAGATAAAAGGAAGAAGATTCTATAGTATATAGGCCGCAGCGCATAGGCATTATATAATCCCTATATAATGCTATTATATAATAATATTAAAATCTTAAAACCCTTAGATGCCCTTACCTATATAGTGTATAGATACTAGCAACTTTTTATTTTTAAGGTTGCTATTAGTAGTTCTCTCTTTCTCTATATAAACTATCTACTTACTAGTATTTACTCTATTTATATATTATTCCCATATCTTTATATTATTCTCCTATCTTTATATTATTCCTCTATCTTTTATTATTCCCCTATCTATATATTATTCTCCTATCTATATATTCTTCTCCTATCTATATGTCTCCTAATCTTGCTAGCCTACTTTAGTTAGTAGAAAGATTCTATTAAGTAACTATTTATTATACTTTACTGCTATTTGTTAGAGGCGCGATTAGGCTTATTAATAGTAGAGTAGCTATTTAGCTAATAGTAGTTAAAGATAAAATTATATAATTAATAACGTAATTACAGCAATAATATATTATTTATATAGAGTCCTTTTGACTTAGTTTATTCCTTATATAATAGATAGACCTATTTATCTTATTTATTTAGACAGTAATATTAAGTAATTATACTATATTAGATAAGAGGAAGATAAACACTAATAAGGGGTAGGAATTAAGGCTCTAGATAGAAGAGAAAGGTATATAATACAGGCTTTTCTTCCTCTATTCTTCTCTTTCTTATTATTTACTTTAAATATCTCTCTATATATATTTCTTTAAGGAGAGATGGCTTGCAGCGTGGTCGCGCCGAAGTTATATCTCCTCTAAAGTTCTAAGTGGCCTCTTTGTGAAAATTTTGCTTGTGGGAGCCTCGCGCCAAGACCGCTAAGCTCGCTTAGCAGTTTAAACACATTTTTTTGTTATTACCTTTTTACGCCTTTTTTAATTACTAAGTAGGGGGCTCTACTTTTTTTGTTATATTATTTAAGATAAAAGCCTTTGTTATCCTACCCCTAGATAGATAAAATAACGCCACATATTTTTTTTCTAGCTCTTTTCTCTTTTTATTAAACTAATCCCCTATTTTATATAGTGCTAAACTATATAGATAATGGCGCTTATACTAGTAGGACTTAACTAGCTATGCCTTCCTAGCTTTAATACTAATATAGTAGTCCTTTTAGGCAGAAAAATACATATTACTCTTCTAACTAGTTTCTAGGTAAACTATATATTTATCTAGAGTATCTCTATTAATATAAGTTTCTTTCTTCTTTGCTTTTATATAGATACTAACTATAGAAAAAATAGGCTAAGGAGTTGCGTGTCGCATATTTACTTTTATATAATATTAATATTATTCTTATAGCTAGTATAGACTTATATTTATAAGTTACTAAACTTATTTAGCGCAAGGCCTACTTTTACGCACTTTTTATTTAGTTATACAGTATCCTTAGGAGCACTATATATACTTACTACTATAGCAATAACTCTAGCCCTAGACTCTTTACTAAGTATTATATAGTAGTAAACTTCTAGGTAATATTATATAGTTCTTACGTATAGCAAAGCTATAGCACTAGGTATAATTATTATATAGGATAGGGCTAGATAATAGTATAGATACTTTTAGATATTATCTATAAGTACTAAAATAAAAACTCCTCTTTAAATAAATATATATTATGTCTCTCCTCTTTCTATACAGAAAATTAGATAGGAAATGAAAAAAGAAAATATATTTTTCTTAAGTAATATGTGTGTATAGAAAGAATTAAATAAATATATTATATAAAGGAATAAATAAATAATAAAGAAATAGTGCTATGTAAAGGCTAGGAGGGCTTACGTAGATAGGCTTAAGGCAATTTACTAATACTTTAATAGTAATTATTAAAGTATTACTAGAGATTAAGAACTCTAGAGCCTAGTTTAGGGCCTTCTTTATATAGGCATTAGCAGAATTATTCTTCCTATTAATCTATTTAATTTTAGAGATTTTATAGTACTTATATAATTTGTAAAGTAATATAATATTAATTATGGTTTGTTGTTTTTACGACTAAGGAGTTTCTAATAAAAATATTACAATAATAGCAGTTATCCCTCCTGCTGTTATTAACACAGAAAAGCGTCTATTTAGTTATTTATATAAATAAAATTATCCTTAGTACTTATATAAAGGTTCTCTTTAGATATCTATAAAGATCTATAGCTATATAGGTATCTATAGTAGTAGTAGCTTACTCTATTTAAGTTTGTGCAATAGCTTAGTTAACTTTAGTATCTTTAGAATTAGTCTTAGTATTTATATATAGAGTATTAAGTAAGCTAGTAAAGGTAGTGTTGTATAAGTAGTATTTATATTACCTTAGGCTACTTTATATAATTTGCTAGCCCTTATAGCTTTAGTATCTACCCTTAGCGTAATACTTTTTTCTTCTAGGACTGCTATAAGCTCTCTTTTATACACACAGCCTAACTCTAAAAAATAGTATTCTTTCTATTCTTTAAAGTCTTTCTAGAATAACTTTAAAAGAACTGTCCCTTTCTAGTATAATATATAATACTTAGCAATAGTATATGCTATATATTATTATATTTCTAACTAAGAAGGATTATTTACTATATTAATCTTATCCTTTTAATATATTGATCTTATTCTCTTGCGTAGTATTTTCTCTAATACTTCTATTTCTTTAATATACTAATTATATAGTCTAGTATACTTAGGCATATTAGTATTATTGTATAAGGTAGTAGAAACTTTATATAAAGTAGTAGGGACTTTCTATAAGATAGTAGGGGTAGCTATTACGTAACTAGTTTATTTAATAGGTTAGTTATATAAAAAGTTACGCTTTATTAGAATTTGTTATTATCTAACTGTATATTTATACAGACTGCAGTTATTAGTAGTATGCTTAGTACACTATCTCCTCTTAAATCCTATATAGTAGCGATATCTACTTACTAACTTAATAAAAGAGTTAATCTGCTATTTCTATAGATAAGAATAGATTTTATACGTCTTATACAATCGCTTCCTTTGTTTTATATAGTAGTAATATCTACTTACTAACTCTATAAAGGTTTAATCTGCTATCTTCTTACGTGTAAAGAATAGGGTATAATAAAACAAATTGTATAGCTAGTAATATCTTATACAATTACTTTCTTTGTTTTGTATAGTAGTAATATCTACTTACTAACTTTATAAAGGTTTAGTCTACTATTCTCTTATATATAAAAGATAGGGTATATAAAACAAATTATATCGCTAATAATAGCTTATACAATCTATCTTTACTCTTACTAATTTGTAGATAAGAATTAGTTATTTATTAATTAGTATTAAATAGGGACTTTATAGCTAGATATATAGATATTAATATCTAATACCCTATACTAGCAAGTGTAGAGGGTGTATAGGGTAATTATATAAGAAAAGAAAATAATATAATAGAACTAACTTTAGTGTTAATTACTTATATTTAAAAGGAGTATAAATAGAAAGGAGAAGATTCTATAGCGTATAGGCTGCGGCGCATAAGTATTACGTAATTCCCATATAATACTATTGTGCGATAATATTAAAATCTTAATACCCTTAGGTGCCCTTGCCTATATAGTGTACGGATAGATACTAAATATATAGTATTTATTTTAAATATAACTAGTAATATCTTATTATCTTATACTTCTTTTACTTCTAATAATACTAAAAAATTTAATAATATTATAAATAATTAGATCGGCTTATCGAGCACCTTTTTTAATCTTCTTTTTTAGTTTAAGGTTAAAGTAAATTAACATAGAAGATTATTATATACTATATACAGCACCTAATTCTAATTAAAGACTAACCTTAAATACTACCTAACAATGCGATAATAGTTTAAACTTACTTGCACCCTATTTACACTTTATAAGCTCTTAATCTATATAAAGTTTACTTACGCTATACACAGTACACCTAGCTTATTGCTACTGCTATTGTTAGTTATCTGCGCTTGCGCCGCTACGCGGCGTACTTACTTATATAAGCTAACTTAATAGCAATAATAGCGATAATAGCTAGGAGGATCTTACTGATCTATATAACGCTTTTATTATACTAGAGCTTATTAACAAACACCATATTTTTTTATATCCCCTACTAGATAATTCTGTTGCTAATAAGGAGCAATTATATCCACTAGTGTAGGAATATAATTATTTTATCTTTAGCAAACTAGACTAGCTACTAACCTAACTAGTAGACAAGAATAGCCTTATAAATAGTTAAGTATACCTATTCCTCCTTACGCTAGACAAGCATCTTACAAATAGAACAGAACTCTAGTATAGTTATTATTTAGGTAATAGTTATATAGAACTCTAGCGTATACTTTTTAGCGTTAGCAAGTACTTTAGTGTTAGTAGGACCGCTATTAACTAAGTAGATAGCAGGACGTAGAGAAATAGTAGAAGATTTGTTAAGAACAATCTTAATATAGTAATAGAGCGATAGTGTATCTAGTACGTATTACTCTTATCCTACTACTTATAAGAAATATATCTATTAATATATTAACTTATATTATTTATAATAATCTAGATAGCAGTTTATAACTTAGAATAGCGGAGAAAGGATAAATAACTATAGTGTTGCCCTACTAAAGTTTTATCTCTCCTCTAACGTTTTAAGTAGCCTCTTTATAAAAATTTTGCTTATAGGAGCCTTACACTAAGAGTACTAAGCTCGCTTAGTAGTTTAAACGCGCTTTTTTTGTTATTGCCTTTTTACGCCTTTTTTAATTACTAAGTAGGGGGCTCTGCTTTTTTTGTTATGTTATTTGAGATGAAAGCCTTTGTCGTCCTATCCCTAGGTAGATAAAATAACGCTACATAAGGAAGAATATAAGAGATTTAGAAACTAGAGATTCTACTATAATTTCTTCTAGTAATAATAATAATAATAATAGTAATAGTAATAGAAGTAATACTATTCTAAATAGTAATAATAACCCTTTTATTACTAGTAATAGAAATATTAATAATTCTAATAAAGAAGAAATAGAAGTACACTTAGAAGAAGAAAGAGTTACTAATAAAATTAATATGTGGCATTAATTTGTGGCGTTAATTTATCTACCTAGGAGTAGAATAACAAAGGCTTTTATGTTAAATAATATAATTGTCTGTACACTGTATAGGCAAGGGCACCTAAGAGTGTTAAGATTATAATATTGCCATATAATAGCATTATGTGGGGATTATGTAATGTCTGTGCACCGCGACCTATACGCTATAGGATCTTCTCCTTTCTATCTGCACCCTCTCTAGAGATAAGTAATTAATACTAAGTTAGTTCTATTATATTATTTCTTTTCCTTATATAATTATCCTATACATCCTTTATACTTACTAATATAGAGTATTAGATATTAATATCTATATAGCTAGCTGTAGAGCCTATTTAACACTAATTAGTAGTTAACTAATCCTTAACTACAAATTAGTAAGAGTAAAGATAGATTGTATAAGTTATTATTAGCTATATAATTTGTTTTATTATACTCTATCCTTTATATATAAGAGGATAGTAGATTAAACCTTTATAGAGTTAGTAAGTAATTATTGCTGCTATATAAAATAAAGGAAGCGATTGTATAAGACGTACAAAACTTATTCTTATTTATAGAAATAGCAGATTAACTCTTTTATTAAATTAGTAAGTAGATATTACTGTTATATAAGATTTAAGAGAAGATAGTGCACTAAGCATACTACTAGTAACTATATAAATATATAGTTAAATAATAACAAACCCTAATAAAGCGCAATCCTTTGTATAACTAACCTATTAAATAAACTAGTTACGTAATAACTATCTCTACTACTACTTTGCATAAAGCTCTTACTTTTACTACCTTTACCTTATAAGATAATACTAATATGCTTAAATATACTAGACTATATAATAAGTATACTAAAGGGATAGGAATATTAGAGGCAACACTACGCAAGGGAATAAGACCTAAGTACTAGAAGGATAAGATTAGTCTAGTAGACAATTCCTTTCTATTAGAAATGCAATTATATATAGTATATACTATTACTAATTATTATGCGTTATACTAAAAAGGGATAGCTTTCCTAGAATTATTCTAGGAAGACTTTAAAGGATAGGAAGAATACTATTTTTTAAAGTTAAACTGTGCGTTTAGAAGAGAGCTTATTGTAGTTCTAGAAAAAAAGGACATTATACTAAGGACAGACGCTAGAGCTATAAGTGCTAGCAAATTATATAAAGTAGCCTAAGGTAATATAGATATTACTTATATATTACTACTTTTGCTAGCCTACTTAACTCCTTATACGCAAACACTAAGGCTAATCTTAAAGACACCTAAGCTAGTTAGGCTATTATATAAACCTAAATAGAGTAAGTTGCTACTACTGCAGGCATCTATATAGCTATAGGTCTCTCTAGATATTTTTAGAGAACCTTTGTATAAGTACTAAGAATAATCTTATTTATATAAATAGCTAAATAAACCACTACATTTTATATATAGTACCTAACTACTATTCTGCCTACCTACTTGCATCTATTAAACGCTATATAGAATAGAGCTACTACTAGTTAAACGTAAATTATAGGCACTATACTAATTTATATAAACTAAGCCTATGCTATAATCTAACCTATATAAACTTTTGTCTAAGCACAACCTACCTTCTTAGAGAATTCTAGCTAATAAAATAATTTAATTTTAAAAGGCATAGAATAAGGATAATAACTATACTAGAGCACTATATAATATTTTAGTAGATAAGACTAGGATCTTTATAAATCTATATAGACGCCTAGATATTATTAAGTATTAATACATAGATATCTTTCTAGATATCCTTACTAGCTATGCGGTATAGTATTACCTTTATACTATTTGCCCTAGATAATTATAGAAGTGCTTATATAAAGCACTTAATAGTTACTTTAATATTACTATTAACTATAACTAGTATTAGACAGACTAGACTATAATAACTTTCGTATAATACTAGTGTAAAAACTCTAATAAAAGTCTATATAAAGTTCTAGAGGTAATAATTAATAGGCTTACCCTTGCATAGAGAGTATTAGATGTAGACTTTACTAGGGAGATTTCTCTTTATACTGCTATTATATAAGTATGCTATAGATACCTAGAACTAGAGTAGGCTATATTTATCCCTAAACCTACTTATAAAGCTCTATTTGCTAATTTCTATATATTAATTTAAGTTGTAATTAATTGCTAATCTAATTAGTACCTATAAGAGGTTAATATATACTATACTAATTGCAAATATAACTTTTCTATATAAAGAGGTAGACTACTAGCCCCTTATAAATAAGGATTTTGCGGATAATTTGTACTATTATTATTGTAATTTAGATCCTAATTAAATAATACTTATATAAGACTAAAGAATTGTTTTGTGTGCTATAAGGAAGATTGTTAGTCTTCTAATTATTTGCGTAATAAGTATATCTACGTAATAAGGCAGTATATTACTTTCTATAAAGAGTATAATAATAAAACGCCTTTGTACAAAACTAATTAGTCCTATATTTAGGATATAGAAGGGTATAATAATAAGGAATCTACTTTGTATAAAGAAGAGGAGCAGAGTGAAGATAATAAGGATAGTAATAATTAAGTGTTCTACCTAACTACTGCTGCCTATCTTTACTATATAACTAGCGAATATATTTATAAGATAGAGCTAAAGAAGTGTGTAGAATAGTTTATCCTTAAAGATTAATACTATATAATATACTAAAGTAAACTATAGGATATAGGTATAGTAAGGATTTCTACTATTAATAAAGCACAGCTAGAGGTATGTATACAAAAGAACTTCTGTATAAAGATTAATTAGATATCTAGTAACACTAATATTAGCTTTAGCGATTAGAATCTATAAGAATCTTTAGGAACTATATAAAATATAAATTTAATAGAAATAGTTACCTACTATATTCTAGATACTCTAACACTATTTCTATTATTACTAGTAGATGCTAATAAGATAGGTGCCTACTTTAATAATATTCTAAATATTATTATATAAAAGAATAGTACAACTATACCTATTGTATGCAAATAAGAACACCCTTTCTTTAATATTAGTAAGGAAGAAACTATGTTTTTTTACTAAATAAGAACTCTGTTGCCTTTATTAACAATTTAGACATCCTTATATAGAAAGACTTTAGAAGATGCTTATTAATGCTGGCTATAAAGTAGATGCTACTATACTAAACAAAATTTAGACGTTTTGTCACTACTATTAATTGTATAAAGAAGCCCTGTGTTACTTTAAGTTTACTATTAAGAATAACACCTACTTTAACTATAAGATTATTATTAATATTATATGTATTAGAACTAGAGATGCACTATAAATTATAGATATAGATATATTATTTTAAGCTATAATTTTCTTAAATTAATATCTGTATAAGATGTGTGGGAAGCCCTCTATAGATACTAGATTAATGTCTACTAAGGTCTACCTAACTATATTATATATAACCTAGGTATAAACCTTATATTAGATAAGTTTAGGAACTATACAAAGATTATTAGCGCAACCTATAGGCAAATGCCTATAGAAGTATATTAGGTAACAGAGAAGGTTAAGCGTTTATATGCACCTCTCTATAGAGCCTTTAATATCTTTAAGACTAAACTAGGAGATTATATTAATAAGGAGAATATTCTCTAAATAGCTATTAAAGCTATTAATAACACTATAGGCCTAAATAGCCTTATACCTACACTGCTAGTCTTTAGCGCATATTCTAAGATTAATATAGATTCTTCTTTATTACCTAATATTATTGTACGTATAAATGCTATATAATAGATAATAAAAATATTATAGAAAGAAAGAGATAAGACTAATATTAATTATGCGCTAAACACCTATAATAGTTTATTAGCAGCGCACAAAGTTCTTAAGCTTCTACTTAAATTTAAGGTTATAGTCTAGAGAGAGAAAGGTAGACAGACAGACCTATATAAGACTAAGGGTATTAAGGATAGAAATATAATCCTTAACCTAGGAAATAGTCTAGTAAAGTTTTACTATATATAAGTTAAGCTATACTATTGCAAAGAAGATTACACTTTTCTACTATTATATAAAGTAGATAATACTGCCTTTATATAAAGGAATTCTTTAAAGAAGAGGAGGAGAGGCTGCCTAAGAAAGAATGCTATATTCCTTTTCTAAAAGGAGACAAGCAATTAGAAACTATCTTTAAAGCTTTATGTAAACGGTATAATTATAACACCTAGAGCACCTTTTAAAGAGTTAGACTATATAGAGATAAATGCTCTAATTACTAATAGTATATTTAAGATTCTTTTCTTTAACCTATCTAAGTATAAGGACAGAATCTTTAACCTCTGCCTTGTATAAGAAGTTAAGGGTAAGACTACTTAACTATATAAGAAATTCTACTTTATATTTGCTAGCCACTCTAATAAGGAGAAGAATAAATTTTTACCTAATTACCTACTATTTAAAGAATAAGCTAGCGCCTACTTCTTTTATTAAAAGTAAGCCTTTAGGCAATATATAAAATATATTTTAAACTATAAGATATTACCTAGGCCTATATTTAGTCTACTAACAAACTAAACCGCACGCTCTATACTAGACTACTTAAGAAACTATATATAAATTTTCTATAAGACACAATCTTTTATATTATATAACTACTTTCTTATTATTATTAACGTTTTTATTGCTTCTAAATTTTCTGTAAAGTAAATACAGCCACAGGCAAATCGTACAAGTGGACGAGGGGCACTTTCCCCTAGTGAAAAAAGCCCTTTTAAAGGGAGTTAAGGGAAAACCAACACTAGTGGCCTATTGTCTATCCAAAGCGTTAATTGAAATTTCCAACAAAGTTTTTCCTAAATTAGAAGATAGTAATATGCCTTAATTAACTTTCTCGTCCTATGAGTTTAAATCTCAATAACTTATTAATACTAGTAACTAGTTAAAGATTTCTTAATTATTAGAGGTACTTGCTAATAGCTTTCCCGTCCTATAAGTTTAATCTAGTAACTTAGTTAAGACTAGCTCAAATAGTTAGAAATTTCTCAATTATTAGAGATACTAGCTTATTTAGGCTACTTTTCTTCTTATCTACAAAGATTGGTTTTTTGGTGTTTAAAAACCAGAGGGGGAGAGGGCGAGATTCGAAATAACTACTTTATAGTATAGCTAAATTAGGTCTTTATTAGTTTAAGACCTCCTATAACTACTATAAAGAGAGACTTAGTATAAAGACTTTATTATACAACCTATGCTATTTTTAATTACTAAGTAGGAGGCTCTGCTTTTTTTGTCATGTTATTTGAGATAAAAGCCTTTGTCGTCCTACCCCTAGGTAGAATTAACGCCACATATAATCTATATCTGCTTATTACTAATAAAGAAAAGCACACCTTTAGGATTACTAGCCTTTAGATAGATAATACTCTTAGTATTGTTAATAAGAACTTTACACAAAGAGAAGAAGAAGAGCTAAAAAAAATAGCCTTTTATATAAAAAATAAAACTATTCTTACTAAGAACTAACCTATTAAGTTTAATAGTAGAAGAATGTAGCTTATATATAATACTATATTTTTTATATAGAAAGGGTAAGTAAAGGGCCTTTATATAATTAACCCTAAAGATAAGAATACCGCATAGAGGTATATAGAGCAGCGTGCAAGAGGCGCCTATATTATATCTATATACTAACTAGAAGCTATATTTAATTTGTCTATTACTACTTAGACTATACTACCTTTATATGAAGATATTAAGGCATTAAATGTACAAATCTAATAGTAATTTTATAATAGTAAGTGTGGTCTTACCTTTATACTATTAAATCTCTATTACGCGAAGCTGTTTATCTTTACTAATAGCTTATTTGCTAATAATAAGGATCTAAGCTTATAGCTAGGATTTCTAATTGCTCTAGGCAATAAGTATTATATAAGTAATTGTAATAACTTTAATATCCTAGCAAATATTATATACTAGAATTTAACTAAGTATAAGAGAGTAATAAGAAGCGTTTTTGCTAGCAAGCTATATAGTATAGTAGAAGGCTTTAATAATGCTATTGCTATTAGTATAACCCTTTAAAGGATTGTACGCACGCTTAGTCTGCCGCTAATTTTTATAGTTATTTATATAGATGTAAAGTCTCTCTATAACTACGTTATATAACTAGGAACTATAAATAAGAAGCGCCTTATAATTAATATTATATTACTCTGCAAATTGTATAAGTACTGCAAGATCTCTAAGATTAGATAGATTAATAGAAAGGACAACCCTACTAATGCCAATATAAACAAGGCCCTAAACTAGACTTTAAAGTCTTTACTCTTTAGCAACACCTTAATAATTACTATTAAAGCATTAGTAAATTGCCTTAAGCCTACTTATACAATCTCTTTCTAGTCTTTATATAGCACTCTTTCTTTATTATTTCTTTATTTTTTTGCGTAATATATTTATTTAATTTATTCTGCACGTATATATTACTTAAAAATATATATTTTCCTATCTATTATTTGTATAGAAAGAGAAAAGACATAGTATACATTTATTTAGAGAGGAGTTTTTATTTTAGTACTTATAAATAATGTCTAAAAGTGTCTATCCTACTATTTAGCCCGCACCTAGCACTATAGCTTTACTACACGTAAGAACTATATAATTCCGCCTAGAAGTTTGCTACTATATAATACTTAGTAAAGGGCCTAGGGCTAGAGTTACTACTATAGTAGTAAGCGTATATAGTGCCCCTAAAAATACTATATAACTAGATAAGAAGCGCGCAAAAGTAGCTCTTACGGTAAATAAGCTTAGCAACCTATAAATATAGGTCTATACTAGCTATAAGAATAATATTAATATTATGCAAAGCTAGATGTGTAATATGCTAGCCTATTTTCTATAGTTACTATCTATATAAAAAGTAAAGAATAAAGGAACGTATATAATAGAGATGCCCTAGATGAAGTATAGCTTGCTATAGGAACTAGTAAGAGGGTAAGCTTATTTTTTGCCTAGAAGAGCTACTATAGTAGTATAAAGCTAGGTCTATACTAGCTATAAGACCTACTAGTATAATCACTATTATCTACACTAAGTTAGTATTATATAGAGACAAGATATTATATAATAAGGGATATAGTTTAGCACTATATAAAATAGGGGATTAGCTTAATAAAAAGAGAAAAGAGTTAGGGAGAAGAGATATATAGAGAGAGAGGTTTAAAGTAGGGAATAAGAGAGAGAAGAATAGAGGGAGGAAAGCCTACTTTATATACTTTTCTTTTCTATCTAGAGCCTTAATTTCTACTTCTTATTAGTGTTTGTCTTCCCCTTATCTAACGTTGCATAATTGTCTAATATTACTGCCTAAATAGATAAGATAAATAGGTCTACCTATTATATAAGAAATAAACTAAGTAAAAAGAACTCTATATAAATAATATATTATTGCTGTAATCTTATTATTAACTGCGTAATCTTACTCTTAACCGCTATTAGCTAGACTACTACTCTACTACTAATAAGCCTAATTGCGCCTCTAATAAATAGTAGCAAAGTATAATAAATAGTTACTTAATAGAATCTTTTTATTAAGTATAGTAAACTAGCTAGAGTAGGAGATGTATAAATAGGGGAATAATAAATAGATAGGGTAAATATTAACAAGTAGATAGCTTGTGCAGAGGAAAGAAAAACTACTAATAGCAACCTTAAAATAAAAAGTTGTTAGTGTCTATATACTATATAGGTAAGGGCACCTAAGAGTATTAAGATTTTAATATTACTGTATAATAGTATTATATAGGGATTATATAATGCCTGTGTGCTACGACCTATGCGCTGTAGGATCTTCTTCTTTCTATCTACTCTCTCTCTAGAGATAAGTAATTAATACTAAGTTAGTTCTATTATATTATTTTCTTTCCTTGTACAATTATCCTATATACTCTCTACACTTACAAATATAGAGTATTAGATATTAATGTCTATATAGCTAGCTGTAGAGCCCATTTAACAATACTAAAAAAGTAGAGCCCCTACTTAGTAATTAAAAAGTGCGTAAGAAGGTAATTATAAAAATGCGTATAAAATTAATATAATAAATTAATATAAAGGTAATAAAGACAGATTTCCTATTGTTTATAATATAGCTAAAGACTATTTAGCTATACCTTTTAGTTTTGCACCTAGCAAAACTATATTTAGTAAAGTAGGAGATATAGTAACTAAAAAAAGATTATTATCTAATACTATAAAGTAATTAATTAGTTTAAAGACTTAGAATATTATAAAAGATAAAGAAGAATTAGTAAATAATAATAAATATAGTTTTAATAAAAATAAAGACTTAAGTAGTATTAATTTAGATAATAGAGAATTAGAAAACTATAGTAGCTTTATAGCTATTAATAGTTCTTCTACTAATAAAGAATAAAAAATTTAATAACTATAGTATAGTATAAAGTTACATATACTAAATAATAATTTAAGTTTAATTTTTACTATTAAAATACTTAATTATATGCTATTATAGAGTAATATTATTTAGTTACTTTGTTTATTCTTATTTGTTTTCTCTATAGCTAGTTATTTATATAGTAGCTTAATAGAATTTTTTTCTTTTAATACTTTCTTAGTTAAGATTATTATAAAATATATAGTAATATATAGGCTAGTAAATAGGTTTAGGGTACCCAGCTTAGGTATAGGATTGGGTTGGAGTCGTATAGACCCTAGGTATAGGTTAGGTTAGGGTTATATAGACCCTAGATATTGGTTAGGTTAGGTTGCATAGACTCTAGGTATAGGTTAGGTTAGGTCGCATAGACTTCTAGGTGTAGCTTAGGTTAGAGTACCTATTAGGGTTGCGTAACTTATATTATATAAAATTAATAGTAATAAAATTAGTAACTTTAATTACTTTCTAAAGGTATATAAGAAAAGAGATCTAAGTAAAAGTAAAATTAATGCTATTTTGCTATTAATATGTATATTTATTACATCTTATTATTAACAATACTATAGTAACGCTAAGGCCTTAACTATTTTTATAGTAGCTATCCTTA
This sequence comes from Laburnicola sp. R22_1, assembly GCA_014281115.1. NCBI lineage: Eukaryota > Fungi > Ascomycota > Dothideomycetes > Pleosporales > Didymosphaeriaceae > Laburnicola > Laburnicola sp. R22_1. The sequence goes on from JACONQ010000015.1 coordinate 1,564,050, forward strand.
GTAAGAACAAGTTAGTAGCTTACTATCTAAAATCTTAGAATCTTATATAGTTTTAATAGTCTTTTTATTAGCTAGTAGCTTATATAAATTGTTTCTTTTATCTAATATCGCTATATCCCTAAATTGTTCTCCTCTATATTAGGATTTAATAACTTTATAAATTGCTTATTAGCTATTATAAACTTAACTTTTATAACTTTTAAATTGTTTAAGTAGTAAGATTGTGCCTTTAATCCCTAATTATATTCCTACTAGTATTAAAAACGCGCTTAACACCTACCTATAAAATTTATACTACTAAAATATTCTTTATAACCTATATAAGTTAGGGGTAAGATACTTAATAAACTTTTTACTACGCTAGTATACTAAACCTATTATTCTTAATAACTATAGAAGTACTTAGGTATATTTCTCCTTTTATTTAAGTTAGGCCTAAGTTATAATTAATATCTAGTATAGCTAAACTTTAGCTAGAGGTAGAGAGACTACTAGACTATAAACTAGATAGCAAAGAAGACTTTTAAAACTATTTACTACCTTACAATTATTTTAGGTTAGTATTTAAGACTAGAGTAGGGTTCCTAGCTATTAGACTATTATAGTAATTAAGATACTTTAGAAACTATTAGTAGTATATATACTTATTCTAGGTCTTTTATATCTTATTCTTTATAACTATTAGTATATAACTATAATAAATAGCTATAATTATAATATCGTATACGCTGTAAGCTTTTGCAAAAGATTTAATATTATTATTTAGTTAAATAAGAAACTCTTTTCTCTACCTATTTTTAAGTAATACTTGTGTAACTTCTCTTATCCTATCTTAGCTATAGCCTATATAGCTTTTAGCTATCTAATGTTATTTAACTCTTTAATAAGCTTATTATTTATCTTATTTAGAAAATTAAAGAGCTAGTTATATATAAGCTAGATATATAGACCCTAGGGTTTTTAGTTCTTACTTAAGAAGTTTATAGCCTCCTTAAACTTTTAAAGTATAGAGGTAATTAATTTAAAATACAACTATTCTAGAGCTAATAGTTAAAGTTTCTTAAGGTCTTTAAAGTCTGCCTTTGCAGTATTGCTATAAGTAGAAGTGTTTAATCTTCTAGTTATCTTTATTATAATCTCTTTCTCTAGCTATATATTAATATTTGCCTAAAGCTTTAGTAGACGCTTATGTATATTATGCGTAAAGTTCTATCTTATTTAGATATTTTAGATTATAAATAATTACTTCTATAGTAGTTTATTGCTGTATATTATAAGAAATTGCTTAAATTGTTATAGTAACTAGTTAATTATAATGCAAATAGTATAGAGCTGCGGGCTAATTAGTTTCTAATAACTTTCTATAATAACTTTCTATAATAACCTTCTATAATAACTTTCTATAATAATAGCTAATATGCCTTACAAAGGAAATTTAGAATAGATATTTGCGCCTGGATTTTGTTTATATATTGCTGCTATAGCGTCTCTTTAGAGTTAAGATTAATAGGCGCTAATAACATAAGGTAATAAATAATATCTTAAACTATAAGATTAATAATATAAGCAAGATATAGGATTATATTATCTTTTTAGTTCTAGGTAATATTCTCCTCTAATAGTTTGTGCTAGACGCTCTAAGATAAAGTGCTATTATTACTAGTATTATTATATATAATTGCTAGGAGCTTCTGCGTAGTTCTATATTCTTAAAGACCTATAGTATCTCTAATGCTATTAATACTCTAGTATAGCTGCTACGCATTAGTATAAAGTTAAGTAGCTTCTTCTCAAGCTACTAAGTATTATTAATATAGTAACTATTAATAGCTAGAAAGCTAAGGTAATTAGCTGCAGACTATATATTAAGTAAAATAGAGAGTTTAGTTACTCTACTAAGATTACTAAGGATAGCTATCTTAGTAGTATTACATTTATTTAGGAATATCTAGTAGAACTTATAGTAGCTAGTTATTATAGTGTTAGGCCTAAGGAAATAAAGAAAGCGTTAAAAGGATAGTTGCTCTACTATTTAAAAGGACTAGTTATTATTAATTACTATCTATATAAGTTTAGTTTTAAATACTTATAGAGAGTATATAGGATATAAAATAGCTATCTGCTTTTTTATACTAAGGAGTAAAAGTCCTTTTATAAATAGGCTTATTCTACTATATATATACTTAGAATCTTATATAGTTAATACGGTGCTTAGTACTAATTAGCTAGATACTAGTAGAGTTAATATGTAGGTGTTATAGTGTATAGCTGTAGTTAAAATAAAATATATATAAACAACTAGGGGATACTTTACGCCCTTCTAGAATATAGTCTAGATAATACCTATATAAAGGTAAGAATTCTAGTATAGGTTATAGATTTATTTATCTTTAGCCTATTAAGTATTAGACTACTACGTGTCTTATGTAGCAAATAACTTTTTCCCTATTTCTAACTCTTAAAAGTCGAAAGAGGGACGTTAGATAAGACAAATTATCTTACTTCCTAACCTATTAGCCTATAGGGCTAGAATTTTGTATCTAAGAAGAGTATCTAGTAGTAAGGCAACTAATTTATTAATATAGGGCTATATATTAATTTCTAAGGTAGGTGTAGTATTTAATATAGTACTTAAGAATATTAGTATAATAAAAATATATTAACTATTTAAATACTTATTTAAAAAAATAGTAGTTTAAGAAGAGGATAGAACAAATTAAATTCTATAATATTAACTATAGTAGTATTTAACTAATATTAAGGTTAGCTAGAAATAGTGTATAGCGTATAGCGTACTAATAATAAGTTAGTTTTAGATCTAAACTAGTATATAGCCCTTTATTATAGCGTTAGTTTTAGGTAGTAATTAGCTTATTACTATACTACTATAGGCAGCATTCTTAGTAAGTAGTATATAATTATTAGCTATAATAATTAGCTATAGCAAAACTATAACTTTAGCTTATTTTATTCTATATGCTAATTATTATCTAAAACTCCCTTAGCACCTAAGCCTCTCTTATTATCTAAACCCCCCTTAGTACCGAAGTCCCTAAAGTCTAAGAAACCTTTAAAGTCTATATTCCTATCTATAATATTAGAGTTATACCTATCTAGTAGCTCTTAGAAATAAGCCTTAAGCTTCTCTTTATTATTCTTAATTTCCTCTTTACACTCTTTATTATTATTCCCCTTAATATACGCCTTATTACTATTAAGTATACTATTCTTACTATAGTTATTAAGGTTAGTAGGAGGACTAGGCTTATAGTAACTAATAATTATTAGTAAAAGTGTGTAATAAATAAGTGTAATAAACTTATAACTATTTCTTATTAGTAACTATTACTAGCTTTTTAGTAGTTAAACCTATATTGTCTACGCTATTATAGAAGTTCTTCTACTCTTTCTTATTAGCCTTACTCTTAAAGCTATTAGCCTTAAGCTTTCTCAGGCCTATCTTATATATATTACGTAAGAGCTTCTTATATATGCTATTGTAACCAAAGATTTATTTATTTACGCAACTTTATAGTATAAGAGAGCCTTTCCCCTTACTAGTAATAATTTTACACTTAGCTAGGACTGCTTAGTAGGCCCTTAGATTAACTTTATTCTTAATTTTATTCTACTTCTTATATATAGCTATTAGTTTCGCCTTTAACTAGTTGCTTACTTCTTATTAATTAACTAATATAATAATAGAATATAATACTATACTGCTTTTTTAATTCTTAATGTAGGACTATATAAGCTTTTCTTTTTTCTATATAAGCTATTAATACTTTTGCGCTTTAGAGAGTAGTTAGTAGTCCTTATTATTATGAAGCTTCTTCTTAAGCTAATATTATATAGCTTAACTAGCTAATCTAGTAGAGTTTAGTACCTTTTCTTCTTTACTATAAAGTGTATTATAAGATCTTTATATAATAGTATAAGCGCTATTACTAAGTGCCCCTTTAAATAGCACTTTATAGTTAGTAGGATAACTTTTCTAAGAGCTATCTTATCTATAATATAAAAAATATTACTAACCTCTTTATTTCTAAATATAAAGTCTATCTATATTAGTATATAGTGTAATAAAAGGCTATAATTACTAGGTACCTTAGTAAGATCTTCTTACTTATTGTGCTTAAAATTTGCTAAAATCTATAGGCTGCTGCTTAGAAGGCCCTTTAGGATACTAGGAGACTTTTCTTTAATAAATACTATAGTATAGGGTGTAATAATAGTATATAATAACTATAGTTAATATTCTAGAAATAATAAAAATATTATTATTGTTATAAAAATAGCTATAGGAGCCTATTGTCACATTGTTTATTTAGTGTTAATCATCCTTTTTAATCCCCTTTTTTTTATTTGAGCCTCCGTAGGTTGGGATAGAAAGGCTGCTCTAGTCTAGCGCCTAAAAATATAGTCTACTAAGTCTCCACTAATATAATAATAGTTTATAAGAACAGTTTATAAATTGCGCACTCGCCCTCTAATTGTCTATAAGTGCTCTAACATCTATTAAGTTACTTAAAGCGTGTATAGAAAACTAACTCTTACTTTATTATTGCTATTATTAGTAATTGCGCCGCTTACGCGTTACGCTTACTACCTAATACTATAACTATAAGAATCTAATACATTTACGCAACACTCTCCTTTTCTAGTAACTTATTAATAAATACCTTCTCTTGCCCCTTAATCTTGCCCTTTATTGCCGCTATTCTAACCTATAATAATATAATAAACTATAGTAGGAACTCTATAACTTTATTATTATGCCTTTAGTTACTAATTTATTACTAGCCTAACTAGTACACTAGGACTGCCTTATATAGGCTAAGGTATACTTTCTACTTTAACTTATTAATAATCTTCTAGATAGAGTAGTATTCTAGTGTAGATTTAGCAATAGTAGCAAATAGATAAATTATTAAAGTATACTTTTAGGCGGTGTTAACTGTAATGTTAGTATTAGGGCTTAGAGAGATATTAGGAAATAGAGCAATAGTAATAGATATCTTATTAAGGTTAACTTTAATATAGAGATAAAGTGTTAAGATTAGTATACCTATAGTGTATAAGTTTCTAGTATGTATCTTATAAGTAGCACAAACCTACTAATATAATAGTTATTACTTCTAGTAATCTTTAGAAATAATAGTAGAGGAAGATAATATAATAGTTGCAGCGTTATACTAGTTACAGCGCTAGCGCTATCTTATACCTTTTTCTCCCCTACTCTAAACTATAGTATAGCGATGTGGCTTTACTATGTTTTGTATATAGATTTTTTTAGTTAGAGTATGTGCGCTAAGCCTGCTAAGCTAGCTTAGCTCGCTTATAATGCGCTAACTCCTTTTTATTAATACCTTAAAACGCTTTTCTGTGTATATAATAGTAGGAGGAATATCTGCTATTTTTGTAATATTTTTATTAGAAACTCCTTAGTCGTAAAAAAAATTATAGGGGCCTATATATATAAGTAAGGCGCTAATAACACTATTGTATTTTCTTTACTTACCTTACTGCCTACTTAGCTACTTTATCTTATTACTCTCTTAGTTACTTTTTTAATACTCTATAGCCTTAACTACTATATAACCTTAATTTCTAAAATAATACTACGTACTAGACTATTTAGATAGTTTAAACTAGTTACTAGTAGAACTTAAATAAAAAAGAAGAAGTTACTAGCTACTAAGGCTATGTAAAAGGCGCCTTACAAAATACTACATATTACGCTAAAAAGGAAGTACTACTAGAAGCTAAGTAGTATATTATTATTATAGCTATTTATTATATATATATTCTAATAATATATAGCTATTACGCTTAGGAAAATTAACAAGTATTAAAAGAGTATTAAGCCCCTTATTAGAAAAATGCTATTCTGCTATCTTATTAAAGAAATAGTATAAGATAATAATAAGAAAGATTTGCGCTTCTAGTTTATTATGCTAGCTACTCTCTAGAAGGTATTAAAGGCTTTTCTAGTTATAATATTTAAAGATATTTCTTTATAACACTCTACTCCTACTATAAAATAATTACTAACACCTCTAAATACTAATATTAACACTATTTATGCAAAATAGGTTACTATATAGGTTAAGAATATATAGCTAGCAGATAGGTACTATAAGAAGTATATAGATACTAGGTGAATAATAAGGCGCTTAGTTAGATTTAGAATAGCTAGGCGCTTAGTTAGGTTTAATATATATATTTAACACTAAAGCTATACTTTTACTATAATAAGCAAACATAATAATTACTACTATAATAATAAGAGTATATTTTATAGTAATTTACTGTAAAAATTGCATATAGCTAATAAAAATATAATTAGTTAGACCTAATATAACCTAGTCTATATAATCCTAACCTAACCTATAGCTTATGCAACCCTAACCTAACCTATACCTATTTGTTAGCCTAGTATTATACTCCTTTACTAATATCTTTTTATATAATATTAATAGATATTTTTTAAAGTCTGCGTATTAGATTACTATATATACTATAAATTTAGTATACTATTTTAAAGTTATATATACAATTTATATTATAAGTTTATATTCTACATTTTAATATTTCTATTTTATACTTTATACTTTATACTTTATACTTTATACTTTATACTTTATACTTTATACTTTATACTTTATACTTTATACTTTATACTTTATACTTTATACTTTATACTTTATCCTTTATAATTTATACTTTATATAATTATATATCTCTATACCTCTATACCTATATATCTATATAACTATATATTAAAATATGTAGCGTTAATTAATCTACCTAGGAGTAGGATAACAAAGGCTTTCATCTTAAATAATATAACAAAAAAGCAGAGCCCCCTACTTAGTAATTAAAAAGAGTATAAAAAAGGTAATTATAAAAAAACGTATTTAAACTGCTAAGTAAGCTTAGTAGTCTTAGTATAAACAGCTTTTATATGTAAAGTTTTTATAAAGGCTATATTTAGAACTTTAAGGAAGAGATAAAACTATAACGCAGCAACGCTATAAGCTATTCTTTCTTTGCTATCCTAATTATTATAAACCTACTATGCTAAATATTATAAACAATATAAGTTAATATATTAATAGGTATATACTACTTTATAAGTATAATAAGAGTAATATATACTAGATACACTATTACTTTATTACTATATTAAGGTTGTTATTAATAAAACTTCTACTATCTCTCTACGCCCTACTATCTATCTAGGTATTAATATTATTTCTAAAGAAGTACTTACTATTACTAAAAAGTACACGCTAAAAATTTATGCCACTACTATTAAAGTAGCTATTAAAGTAACTACGCTAGAGATCTATTCTATTTATAAACTTATCTAGCGTAATAAATAGATATACGTAACTATTTATAAAGCTATTCTTATATACTAGTTAGGCTAGCAGCTAGTCTAGTACGCAAAGAATAGTATAACTATATTCCTACTCTAGTAGACGCAATTACTCCTTATTAGTAGTAAAATTATTTAGTAAGGGATATAAAAGAAGGATAATAAGGTGTTTATTAATAAGCTATATAGTAGCAAGAGCGTTATATAGATTTATAAGATCCTCCTAACTATTATTACTATTATTGCTATTAAGTTAGCTTATCTAGCGCGCGAGCGTAGATAACTAATAATTGTAATAGTAATAAGCTAGGTGTACTATATACACTATAAGTAAACTTTATATAGATTAGAAGCTTATAAGGTATAAATAGAGTGCGAGTAAGTTTAAACTATTATTGCGTTATTAGGTAGTGTTTAAGGTTAGTTTTTAATTAGAATTAGGTACTGTACATAGTATATAATAATCTTCTATCTTAATCTACTTTAATCTTAAACTAAAAAAAGGTTAAAAAGGTATTCGACAAGCCAACCATATTAAAATATAAAACTAAAAGTAATTTTACTTTTTTAAGCTTTTATTTTATAGTAATACTTATTATTTATTATATAGTTTATACTATAGATTATATAATAGTATAATAAGTAGTTACTTACCTTTTAGCTTATTATTTAGCTTAAGATTAGATAAAAATAGACAGTCTAGAAAGTTTAGACTTTAGAATTTTCTTTATCTTATTAATTATATATTATTACGTAATTTTAGATAAAAAACTATTTGTTTCCTAAAGTAGAACTTAATAACTTTCTAGTATATATATAGTTATATAAATTTATCTATATAAATAAGCTATAATTCTAAGTTAGAAAAAGTATCTAAGTTAGTTATCTTCCTATTTATTGTAAACACTATCTACTTCATTATATAAGTATTTTATACTTATTATATTACTACTTATATACTTTTACTATGGTTTTTTTTTGCGACTAAGAGGTTTCTAATAAAAATATTATAATAATAGTAGATATTCCTCCTACTATTATATACATAGAAAAGCGTTTTAAGGTGTTAATAAAAAGAGGTTAGCGCGTTATACTTTTTACTATATTATAACTATATTACGTAATTTATTTTAATACTATATACTTATAGAACTATACAACTATAATAAGTTTTTTAAAATTTTTACTTAATATTCTATATAACTTAATTTTTAAATTTAATTTTTAAATATATAAAACTAAGTATTAGTTTTAAAAATAAATTTTATTAATACTAGTACTATATAGTATATAATATACAATTAAGGTTTTTATGTGTGGCGTTAAATTAACTACCTTGGGGTAGCACAACAAAGGCTTTTATCTTAAATAACATAATAAAAAAGTAGAGCCCCTGCTTAGTAATTAAAAAAGCGTGAAAAGGTAGTTACAAAAATGCGCGTAAGGTTTTTATATTATATATTATTTATTTTTTAAACTTACTAGCTTTAAAGCTAAATTATAAGCTAACTATAATAGTTATTACTAAAGTTCTAATATATAATTTTTTTAGTTTTTCTCTAAATTATAAAAATAAAACTTTTATTAAATTCTATTATTTGACTTATAAGTAAAATAAGCGTTACTCAGTTAACTTATTTTTTACTCGCTCACCTATTACTCACTCATTCGCTCAGCGATCGCTCATCTTACTCATCCCCCATCACTGGCGTGTTCCCTGTGGGGGCTGCTTTGACCACGGTTGGGCTTTGGGCCGAGGTGTCCATGTCCGCCTTTGCACGCCGCCTGGCGAATCCTGCCGCGTGCTGGTCGTCTCATCCGTCATCACCCGCGCCCTCGTACGCAGCCTGCCACAGTGATTGTGGGGAAGACGACTCGCTCGCAGTGGGGAACACGTCTCGCTCGCGGTGCTACGGCCGATATATCTCCGACTCCAGCTCTCGGGCTGCAACCCACCGCACACGCTCGCACCTTCTGCACATACACCAAAGGACCTATCGCCAACCCGGGCCCAAGGCACTGACGGTAGCCATCGCACCCGGCTGCCACCATTCGATGTGAGCGGCGCGGTTGCTCCGCGGCACAGAGACGCAACGCGCGTCGACAACATGGGCGACTCCGCGACCACAACCACCATGACCACGCCGCAGCACACGCGATTCGAGCACGACGACCCGCTGGCACCCAACGAGTACGGTCTGGCTGCGCTTCGCGCCTCCCTGCATGGCAGCAGCCCGACGGCCGCCATGGCTTCGTTCGCCGACTTTCCCATGCCTTTTGCCCACAACTACGACAGGCCGCAGCCGCACATCAAGACGAATCTGCAGAACCACAGGGGCAGCATCGCAGACGCCGAGGACGGGAACGCGAGCGCCAGCAGTGCGCATGCGCCTTGCCTGAGCGTCGGCAGCGCGGGGCACCTGGGCCGCGATGGAAGCCACACGAGTCCGGAAAGCGCGGCCGGGTTGGCCATGTTGATTGGCGACACCCTCGACGACGGGCCGATGCTGGCCATGAAGATGGAGGACGGCATGGGGGAAGGTCCCGACGGCCTGCGCAAGGACAAGGACAGCGGCCTTGACCCCCCGGCATGGAGTGAGATGAAGACCAAGGCCGGCAAGGAGCGGAAGCGCCTACCGCTGGCCTGCATTGCCTGCCGCCGCAAAAAGATCCGCTGCTCGGGCGAGAAGCCGGCATGCAAGCATTGCCTGCGAAGCCGCATCCCGTGTGTTTACAAGGTCACCACGCGCAAGGCCGCACCGAGGACCGACTACATGGCCATGCTGGACAAGCGGCTGCGGCGCATGGAAGACCGCGTCATCAAGCTCATCCCAAAGGAGAGCCTTCCGTCTGTGGCCGCCGTCGGCCGCTCGGTTGTCAAGCCTGCGCTGCCTGGCGCCCCGCCCAAGACGCCCACTGCGACCAAGAAGAGAGGCGCCGAAGAGGCCTTTGGCCACGACCTGGATGAATGGGCCAAGTCCAAGTCTGCCAACCCTGACGCGGGAGGCTCAGCTTCACGAACCAAGGAATCCGACGACACCACGCTACTCACCGAAGGGATCGAGAGCCTGCCGCCGAAAGAGATCCAGGAGCATCTGGCCGAGGTCTACTTCGACTATGTCTACGGCCAGAGCTACCCGCTTCTGCACAAGCCCAGCTTCATGCGAAGGCTCTCCAGTGGAAAGGTGCCTCCGGTACTCATTCTAGCCATCTGCGCCATCTCCGCGCGCTTTTCGACACACCCCCAACTGCGGACCGAGCCCTGCTTTCTGCGTGGCGACAATTGGGGCGAGAAGGCAAGGGAGATTGCCCTCAGGCGATACGACACTCCGAACATCACCATCCTGATTGTTTACTTGCTGCTTGGCCTGCACGAATTTGGAACTTGCCAGGGCGGAAGAAGTTGGATGTTCGGTGGCATGGCCCAGCGGATGGCATATGCACTGCAACTGCATAAAGAGTTGGAGTATGATCCGAGCGCACCCGAAGCAGAGAGGAAACCACTCAGCTTTACCGACCGAGAGATTCGACGGCGGACCATGTGGTCATGCTTCCTCATGGATCGCTTCAACTCGTCCGGCACAGACCGACCCCTCTTCGTCCACGAGCAGTACATAGAGGTCCAGTTGCCGGTCAAAGAACACCTCTACATTCACGAAATTCAAGCGCCAACCGAGGACTTGGATGGAAACATACCGAACCCAGTGGCGCTGAATAGTGGCCAATTGTCCGACCCCCACGAGAACATGGGTGTTACGGCGTATACCATCCGACTCGTGTGCATATGGGGCAAGCTCGTCAAGTACATGAACCTAGGCGGAAAAGAGCGCGAATCCGAGCCTATGTGGTCGGCCAAGTCCACCTTTCACAGCATCAAGAAAGATGTAAAGGCGTTCAGAGAAGCTTTGCCCGAAATGCTGGTCTATTGCCAAGAGAACTTGAAAAGTCATGCAATCGGCAGGACAGCGAACTCATACCTTTATTTACACATCCTCTACCAGCAAATCATACTCTTCATGCATCGCTTCTCTCTCCCCTCGCGCGCTGGGAGTCGACCGCCCAAAGAGATGCCCCACGACTTCCTTACAGAATCCGCACGTACCGCACTAGACGCCGCGAATCAGGTCTCAATTCTCATCAACGAAGCCATGGACCACAACGTGGTTGCTCCCTTCGCAGGTTACTCCGCTTTCTTTTCCTCAACGGTCCACGTGCACGGCGTCTTCTCCAAGAACCCGAAGCTTGAGGCGCAGTCGAAGAAATACCTCGCGTACAACGTCAGATATCTAAGTAAGATGAAGAAGTACTGGGGAATGTTTCACTACATCGCGGAGAACCTGAAAGACTTGTACCGACAGCACGCAGATGCCCAGCTGAGAGGCACCAGTGCCGCTGGTGACAAGACCAAGGCTGTAATCTTCCAATACGGCGACTGGTTCGACAGATACCCGCACGGCGTCTCCAAGGTGGATTATGAGGACGCGGTCGAGGCGAATACTAATGAACCTGGCACAGACGCAGCTCTTGGTCAGAAGAGCGATCTACAGAGTGTAGAGGAATTCTTCGCATCGCTCTCACCTCCTACGAGAGCTGAGCACCACCGCAAACAGGCCCGCAAAAACAAATCAAAGTCGGTCTCCAAAGCTGACGCATCCAACATCAACGCCGCTGCTGCCGCGCGGCAGGCTCATCAACATGCTCGACACATGCACCACAGCCAGCTCCACCAGCAGATGGGCCAGATCAACATTAACCCACAAGAGGCCATCGAAGCCTTCGACCCCGCCTACTTCGCCCAAGCGAACGCTCCGCATTATTTACAAGATTATCCACAGCACGGCCTTCCGATGCTCAACACGTCGCCCACCACTATGGTTCATCCAGGTCAGCAGATGGACCTGTCGCCCTTCCCCGACCTCACTCCACACACTAGCAACACATCTTTTTGGGGCCTCGACCATGCGGGGGGCTTTGCAAATGGGCTTTTTGATCCGGGCAACGCGGGATGGTTCTTGCCGTTCAATGTCGAGCCGCCTGTGCTCGGTGACGACGGCGGTATGTTTAGCGCCGAGGCTTTCAACTTTGGGCTCGGCATAGGTACGCCGGTAGATATGGGGATGAACGGGCTCCCGACACATGGACAAAGTGTCAGCCATGCCCATGGGCCACCTACGGGCATGGAGAGTCTGGAGGGGTTGGATGTGCCACCCCAATAACATTAGGGCGTGCACGCGCAGTGCTTCTTCCCATACGACACGACTGGAATGATGTACATGACGAGATAAAATCACACAACATTTGGGGTTTATGTATCTTTGCTTTGTTTGCATGTTTGCTTAGCGAGTTGTTTACGGTTTTGTGTTGCTGGTATGCGCACGAGGTTCGGTTATGTGTATAGAAGGGCTGTGGAAGGAGCTGTGTTCTACGCTGATATCATTGTTATCTTCCCACCTGCTTTCTGTGTGATTCTTTGCCAACTTGCTTCTTGATCTTCGTGACAATGTTACACGCTCTGCTCTAGGATATATGATAGGAGTCCTATACAGCTAAGGTTGTACTAGGTTGTGGTTGAATGGAAAGATGTAGATGTACCTTGGAGGCATGTCGGTAAGAATACCTTTCGTTCTTCAGTTGCTACCACCTCCACACGTTTCACACTTCTCGCGTAACGCTACTAGACTCTTTCCATGAAAATATACGTATTAGGTGCGCATGAGTCCCAAAAACTGCCCCTTTCAACACACCAGTTCCTTTCCATTTCACACACTGTCCGTGCACACATAGACGCATATATCCTCAACTGTAAAACAGCCAACACACCCCCAAAAAAATCAACCACACATCAATCAACATGAATATTCCAACCCTACTACTGCTCGTCGCCCTCGCAGCACTCTCTACCACCACCACCACCACCACCGCATCCACCCTCCCCACCCCTCCCCCCTCAAACTCAGACGTGACGACCAACTCCACCCTTTCCCCCCGCGGCTACGCCCTCCTCGCCTCCCCCAAGCGCAAGCCCTGGCCCTCCCAGCCCGGCAGCCCCCTCCACCCCATCCCTTATTGCTACGCATCGCAACAAGCCCGCGACGAGCTCGACCGCTACCTTTATCCGTGGAAGTGAGATTTGTCATGTCTGATGGGTACCTCAGGTATGGGTAGTGGGGGGAGAGGCTGTGTGTGGTAGGAGAGGTGTTTTTGGAAAAGTATGTCCTTGTTGTTGGTATCTTGTGAACTGAATCTTCATTCTCACTTGCGCGCATGTCGATCCGCATTTTCTCTTCCATATGGTTCGTCGTCGGTAGCGTGCCTGCGAGGTTTATTCGTTACCTTGTGACTCTCTCCCTCCGCTCTAACACTCTTTCTTCCAGCATTGCGCGTGTCTCTATGCCGCGGTCATTTGCTTGCTTGTCTGCCCTCCGTGCATGTTCCTGCAGCTACCGCAACCATTCTGCCCACTCGCCAGCACCCGCCACGACAACGACGGTGGGATGCCGTGTACGTATGTTTTCTCAATCTTCCAAGGTGCCCAGGTGTTGTACTTCGCACATAGCGACCCGGGTGATTTGACGACCGAAGGAGCCATGGCGGCGTGCGCTCTTTCTTTCTCGTGGTTGCGGCGCGGTGACGTACTCCCCGCAGGCTCTGTCGCAGCGGTGTTGAGAGGGCGCTTCGTCGTGCGGTGATGTGAGGTGAGGTGAGACAGTGCGAGGTCGTCCTCGTCCTCGTCCTCGTCCTCGTTGTTGTTGTCGCCCGCAATAGGCACAAGCCGGTCGACGTTCAAGGCCAGAATGTACAGCCGCGGCGAGTGCTTGGTCTGTTTGGTGTTTTGATTGCCTTTCGAGCGGGGAAGTCGCCAGCAACGAGCGACGAGCTGTTTTAGTGCGCGTTTGCCCAGTTAGCACAATGCCCTCGAGCGTATCTCCGAAGGAGAGACCTGGTGTTGAGGTGCGTTTTCGACGTGGCGAGACGCTGCCGCTCTGGACCGGGCCTTGCTGGCAAACCAAAGCAGCGCAGAGGTGCGGGACACACCTGTGCCCTGCTGAGAGCCACCTTAAGGCTTGCAGTAGGCTTTCATAAGAATTTGACGTGCTTTGACTCTTTCGAAGCTGCCGGTCACGCGAGTTGCAGCAATTGGCGTGCCTTCGATCGTCACAGGCTCGCATCTGTGTTGAGAGGCGCACCTGCGACTCGAGGATTTGTACATGCAGGCTGGAAGGTCTTGCAGTCAAGTCTCAGAGTATCCAGTCACTTTGGAGAGGTGGCAATGCCGGCAGAAGATGCACGATGCCCTCCCTGCTTAGAAAAGCTTACGGCGGCGAACGCATAACAGCGATGCTCTTGCATACATCTCACGGTATGAATTATTGGTCAGCTTGTATATACCTTCCGAGAGTAGAGGCTGGTCTTGCGTCGCCAGCTGTCAACGCGCGAGAGCAGTCAGGAGCTGCGGACAACATGCGGCACTCGCTCGAGCTGGAGTCCGCCCATGCTGCTACGATAATCAATGTTGCAGAAAGAATCATTTTAAATGACCCATGCGATCTTCGAGGTTGTAGGCCCAGATAGCGGCATTGCCTGACTACATGTTCGCGCCTCGGTCGCGTCACATCACCATGAGCAGTTCACGGCGCCGAGGACAATCGTAAACAGCGCGAAATGTCATCGACTGTACTTATAAAAGAGCTGTCCTTGCGGGTCATTTGGTTTCTGGCAGGAACTCATCGAGAATATGGCCAGTCCATGCGCCTTCTACCGACATCTGGAACGTCCGAAGGCACACTCGCATCGCACGGCGTATTCAGTACCTCTCCGGGAAGCACCATGGCTCTGGGAGCTCTACTGGAGGCACACGAACATGTACTTGGTATGCTGCGGTCCAATTCCTGCCCATAGTATTTGAATATAAGGCGGAGGCACGTCAAATGTAGCCTATTTCCAGCCTAGTCACCGCGCCATAGGCCCTGACTCTCTGTCGATACTGCTTATACCATAGAAATTTCTGACTCTGGATGCCTCAGGACCGCTTGCACGCTGAACCCCATCAGTGCTGCCTGCCTTCACCTTGTCCCCAAGCTCGACCCTCTTACTCACCTACACTGACTAGCGTCCAATCTCCGCGCTAGTCTCCCAGTCTGCCGCGCTAGTTCTCTTATCGGCCGCGCTAGTTCTTATCGTAGGCGCTAGCAGCCACTAGCGCCTCCCCCGTCCTATATAAACGCCTTCTGGCGACACCCCAACCTCTCCTCTTCTCTCTACATCTGCATTTAACTTCTTTGAGCCCAACCTTATGCTTGAAGTCGCATCGTCTCATCTGCCTTCCACTATGTCACCTTGGGCACTTGCATCACTTCGAGCCTCACTCAGGTTTGTCGACCTTGGTCATCACCCCCTCCTTGGCTAACATGTCTTAGTCAAAGATCATATCCACCTTGAGTCTCAGCCTTCACCATCTCGTCTCACTATCATGTCGACTCCATCTCAACTGTCCATCATGACTTCATCATGACTTGGACATGAGTCTTACTTGGTTTGACCTCACTTCAACCTTGGTCCAAGGTTCATACAACATCAATCACTTCGGTCTTCGTCATCAACATTGATCATCTACCTTCTTCAACCTTCTTCGACCTTCTTCAACATCATCCAACCTTCTTTGACCTTCATCAACATCCTTCATCATCCTTCTTCGACATCCTTCAACAAGCACCGGCAGGAGATTGTCTCCTGGGCGCCCCCTCTCTACGGAGAGGGCCAGCGTTGGCTCGAGAGCTGCAATATCATGGACTTCGACTTGGTACAGGGTGTGGTTCAAGGCCACAGGGTCCCTTGGGCTTGGAGCTTGGTGAAGAGGTGGAACGGCATGATCCAACAGGTCTGGTATGGCGGTTAGATGGATGTGTTGATGACAGTTTCACCTTGCTTCTGCTTGGCCTATCATCAACAGCAAAATATTGACGGAGTGTTGAATGGTTGGCCTGTTGGTCTGCTGCTGGTTGGTTGGTTGGGTGGGTGGATTGGTCTGTGGTCGGTCTGGTTGTTGAACTTCCCACTCATGGTTTTGCTCTTGGTGTTGACCGTGCTTGGAACTGGGAATGGAATCTGCTATCATGCATCAATGAAACAAAGTTTCACCATCATCTTCCTCTCTTCTCTCTGTGCCTGCCTGTGACTTCACCTTCCTTGCTTTGACTGCCCTTGAATGTAAGAACCTACCCTCTTCGTCCATGGCCTACCGCAACCCACACTGCAAATTCGTCCGCCTGCACGCCGGCGCTCACGCGAACCTTCGCGCCTAGCCCACCGAACCTTCCGTGCGCTCTTCTCGCTCACTCACCTGCTTTACCAGCGACCTCTTATACCTTTTGCCGCCGCCTCGCTCACCTGCTCGCCGCTCACCCGCATGCTCTTTTTGCACTCTCTTATAATTATATGCCAATACGTGCCTCTGCTGCACCCTCAACATATTTTGTATCTATAACAGCCTTACACCAATCTGTATAATGCGCTGCGTGATCTATGCGCGCTCTATATTAAGCCGTACGCCGCGCGCTCTATACTACGCCGTACGCCGCGCGCTCTATACTACGCCGTACACCACGCGCTCTATACTACAATAGGCCGAGCGCTCTATACTATATACGTACTCGCACAATAACAGAACCACATCCTCAAGGATAGAGATCATGGGTCATATTTACACTTCAATGGCGTCATTTCAGTCGCTTGTGTGAGAAGAAGACCTAGTGCAGTTCTGCCGCACGCACGGGCTCTGGATGCTAAAGCATAAGCACGAGTGCATTCGGCCAAGTCAAAGAGGGTGAGGAGACAGACCGCTGCATTTGGTCATAGGACAGCGGTTGGACCCTTTATGGGGTTTGCGGTCTTTAGACGCGCACTTAATGAGAACGAAGTATAATTAAATAGTTGTTCAAGTATAAATCACGATTGGAGCTTATGTATAGAGAAGAGAGATTCGTCAATGCCCGTTGACACCACGCACCTCACCCTTCCCAACCATCTGATTCAACTTCCCCACATTCTCATCATCAAACTCCCCCCTCTCAGCCATCCTCTTCTGCCACGGCAACGCCTCTTTTGCCGCCACCGCCGGTCCCACATCCCCACCCTCGCTCCTCCTCTCCCTCCACTCATCCAACTCCTTCTGCTCAATAAAGTTCCCATGCAACCCCAGCCTCAGCTTCACAGGTAAATGAACAGCCGCAAGCGGCCCCTGACTCAGATTCTGCGCATCAAAAATAAGTATGTCATTACGCAAGACGTCGAGATGGTTCAAAAGAGCAATGAGGTATCCCTCGCCTTCCACAGCCGATTCAGCTTTGGGCACGAAAACGGGTTCTTGGAAAGTGCACGTTGGGCCAGCCCACCACGTGTCTTTCTTCCCTGTGTCCCACTCGTAGTGGCCGATGACGTTGAACAAGCCACCTGCCGGGGGACCGCATTTCTGGAAATCGTACGGCTTGGTGGGATCGATGTTGCACTGCCAGAAGTGGTTGTACTTCTTGGTCAGCACGCGGTCGTCGATGCGGGAGAATTCGCCGTTTATGCCGTAGAGGCGGGTGGGCTTGACGCGTGTGTTGATGGGGGACTTGGGGTCGAAGACCCAACGGTAGGTGTCGGAGACGAGTTTGTTGCGTTGGAGGAGGGTGGTTGGTGTTGGGGTGAGGTTGTCGGGTGGGAAGAAGAAGAATACGTTGTCGGAGGCGACGGTTAGGTCGCAGACGATGTGTCCGTTTTCATCTTCGTAGCTGCCTGCTACGTGGCCGTGGAACCCTGCACAGATTAGCCAATATGGCATTCGAGAGAAGTGAGAATGCATACCATTGTCTGCGCGAAGCCAGACAATGTCTTCCGGCTTGCCATTGCGACGGGGCACAATACCATACCACTGGTCCTCATTTGGGTCCCATGCAAACTTGTTGCCACCCTTATTGAGTCGTTCCGCATTTGCTTTGATTGGTGTCAGAGGTAGAACAAGATAGTTCTTCGTGAGTGCGGGGTCGTGAATCATGCCGCAAAAGGGTGCCTGGTACCAACACTCTTCTGTTTTCTTCCCGTCCTTGTCAATGGTGTACACGACAATATCGCAGCTCGCATCGTGCCCATCACCACCAGCTTCGTAGCCGAAGCACACCATCTCACCGGTGTCCGGATCAAATTTTGGGTGCGCAGTGAATGTCGGAGATAGCACTTGGCCATCGAAATCGTATCTCCCAATCGTTTCCAAAGAGGCAGGGTCCATGGCGAATGGCGGTCCATCTTCCTTAGTTGCCAGCAGCACACCTCTCCAGAAGATGATGTTGGTATTTGAGGCAGTCCTGATGATGCCCTTCACCATTTCATTGTCTGTATACGGGTTCCGGTATTTTCCAAGTAGTGCTCTTCTCACCGTAGTCTCAGCCTTGTATCGATCGGTATGCACGTACCGTTGCTTGAAGTCAACATGTCCATTCTCGAACCTGAACGCTGATACTGAGCCGTCGCCGTTGAAGTGAATGTCTTCTTCGAAGAGAGGTGGAAACCGATGGTCTGGCTGTACGCGGTAGAATGTTCCATTGATGTCCTTCGGTATTGTGCCTGTTGTTTCACACTCGAAGATATCGGCTTCTAGGCGCGACGGCTTGTTGAAGCCTTGGAAGAATGCAGTATCGGGAAACTTTACCTGATCACCTGATTGATTGCCCTCATGGTAAGCTGCTGGCGCCGGAGAAGCGAGTGAGAAAATGTGTGCCATCGTGTAAAGTACATTAGTGTCCGCAAATGGGAAATCGTTGTCCGTGTTTCTTCAATTATATTCCTGGCAGCGTGGCTAAGCTACGGCTGTGGTGTGACGCGATCTACAGCAGGCATAGTTCAGTGAGCCTAAAGCTGGACGGGCCGCTATGTGGGGAACAGGTAGCGCGCGGGGTAGCTCGCTGCGTATAAAGTGGGCCGTATGCCGGAACTATGACGCCGATGCAGGCCACGTCAAAGCTATGGCGTCGGCGATGTGAAGCCGTGATCACTGAGGTGGGCTGTTAGTATACATCGTCCACTACCGGCTGCGTAGATGATAGTGTCAATAAGCGTCGTGGGGTACAGCCGGCATTGGAGCTTGCTGTGCGTACTGCCTGTTTGCAGAAGAATGGCAATACATCAGAACCCTTACTGTGCCTATTTGCTGAACTTAAGCGCTTTCGCATAAGACGCATTCGAAGTCAAGAGCCTCTGGTCAATTCGCATACTACTCAAAATGAAAGGGACCATAGCCGTCGAAGAAGCCATCATTGACCGGGCTGGCGTTGAGGCGCATTCCTTCGCCCAATTCCAAAACCTTATGCGCCCGGGGAGCGACCCGACCACTGGACTTTCGGCGCACGAAAAGCGCCTCCTCGACATTCACGATGAACGACTCAAAAATATGGACGAACACGGTGTCGAGTACATGTTGCTCTCATTGACTTCGCCAGGCGCGCAAGGCGAGGCAGATCCAGCAAAGGCGAAAGAAGTGGCGCGAGTTGCGAATGACTATCTCGCTGGAGAAGTCAAGAAGAACCCCAGAAGGTTCGGAGCATTAGCTGCTCTATCGATGCATAATGCAAAGGATGCAGCCGACGAACTAAGAAGAGCAGTCAAAGAGCTCGGCATGTTCGGTGGTTTGGTGAACGATTTTCAATCTAAGGGCGCAGAGGCAGAGGAGAAAGTATACTTCGACACCCCGGATTACGATCCGTTTTGGGAAACGGTTCAAGAGCTAGGTGTGCCAATATACTTCCATCCTCGGTATGCCATACCGCAAGACTTGAAGGCTGGGACCAAATACGGGGATCGGAAGCATTTGCTCGGTGCAGGCGTGCAGTTCCACCTGGACTTGAGTTGGCATTTGTATGCGATATGCTCATCGGGAATCTTTGACCGGTTCCCAAAGGTGCAGATAGTAGCAGGGCACCTAGGAGAAGGGTCAGTCGCAGCATTATTCTTGTGAAAGGGTCACACTAACGAAACTGCAGTGTGCCGTTCAACTTATGGAGAGCGAGTCACTGGATAAATCATCCCTTCAAACGCGGCTCACGGCCCATGGAGCAGGATTACAGCTACTACTGGACCCATAATGTCAACGTTACCACTTCGGGCAACTATAACACGAGGGGGTTGAAGTATTGCATAGAAGAGCTTGGTCTTGATAGATGCCTATACGCCATCGGTGAGTCTCGTAGGAGGCATAGCTGCAAAAATATTGACTCGAGAACAGATACCCCGTACGAGACGGTCGAAGAAGGCCAGAACTGGTGGAAGTCAGTAGATTTGCCGGACGACCAGAAGGAAGCAGTGGCTCGGAAGAACGCCATCAGGTTATTCAAACTCCCTCTCGAGGAATAAAGGAAAACGGGGGTACACCAGGACGGTCTGATCCAACGTCCACTGTTTACCGTAAATGCTGTGCTCGCCATGTTGACAGGGGTCAACACTGAGCTACCTACAAATCATAAGTAGACAATGCCGCACAAGTTACAACCTAGCTCTTTTACTGTGTCACTCCACTCGTACAAGAAATGACTTCCAGCATAAGGAGCAAAAACAGGACGGAATGACCCCAAGGGGTCAAGTATTCGTTGTGTAGAGTGTATTTTAATCTACGTCTCGGACTTGGGCTTGCTTAGCACCAAGGCAGGGGTACTTGTGCTCGGGTCTTCGCCGAACATTGGCGCCTTCAAATCGTCGTCGGCCACCTGTTTCCCTGTGATGGGATGTGTGTAGTGGAACGGCACAACGCGGGTATCAGGCCACAGCATTGGGTTCTCGCAGAGCTCGTTTGGTCCTGCGGGATCCTCTGGATATGTTTTGGACATGAAAGGCACGTAGTTGGGCTTGGTGTACGACCAGCCCTTCTCGAAGGTGCCGTGCCAGAATGGGAAGTACTTCAGTCTGAAGATCTTCCAGACGCCGTCCTGCTTGATGTACTCGTTCTCGTATATGCCTCCTTCCCACCATTGTACCAGGCCCCGCGGGTGGATGTCCTTGATGCTCTCGTGCGTGCCGGCGGACATGATGCTGCGGAAGCGGCCTTGGGCGCGGGTACCCTCGGCATTGATGTCTACAATGCCCTGGATCTGAGGATGGTCGAGGAGGAAGCCATGGACGGGGCCGTTGCGGCCGTTCACGAAGGCTTTCGCGAAGCGGCCCACGTACAGCCGCTCGACGCCCTCCTTGCCATTGTAGCGGCCGCCGAGAAACTCGACGCAGGTGTCGGGATGGTCGGCGAAGAGCTCCGCGACCTGGGCAGCGTCAGCAATTGGGCTCTTCGCGCGCAACTGGGCATGTCATGTCACCTCTCGGTACAGGCACTTGTCGAGATAGTAGCCGTATGTGTATTGCAGTTTGCGAACATCCTCCTGTGCTAGAGCCGCTCTGTCAGCTCGGGCGATGACTAAGCCATATGCATCTCAGACCTTTCACTTGCGTCACTTCCTTTTGCAGATGCGCAACGAGCTGCTTGAGTTCTTCGATTTCGCTGCCCATGTTGAATACCGTGACGCGAATACCGTGACGCGAATGCCGTGCTTTGAACTTGGCCACTAGGGACGCTGCCCTTCTTTAAGCCGCGCGCTCCACTCTTACCGGGGTGCTTCGTCCAGCTCCAATGGTCTGCCAGCTGCATAGAGCTAGCCATTCGGCCGGTGATCAATCTACCCGCCACAGCATCTGATCCACTGCGGCCGTATATGTCCGATGGCGCAGAGTGTTGGCGGGTCGCCCGTGCTCTAGCGACCCGTGGACACCCCACTGCCATGTGGGGTCGCGGCACAGCATGTATATCTTTCACGGCATCGTGCCGGCCTCCGAATCTCCGATGTAACCGCTGAAGATTCATCAGCTGCATTTGCTGCTGCCGGCCTCCCACTCATCTTCCATCTATAACCGACCCTCAGTAATCGGATATTGAGATCCTCCTTTCAAAGAGCAGACATAAACCTGCACAGATCACGATGGGACTGCCTGAGAACATCGAGACGCGTCTCTTCATCAACGGAGAGGTTTGTTTCTAGCGCTCAGATGACCTTCTCTCCGCTGATCTGTTATAGTTCGTGGAGTCTTCTGACGGCAAGACATTCGACATCACCAATCCGGCCACCCTGAAGCTTGTCGCCAAAGTACACGAGGCATCTGAGCAGGACACAGACAGAGCCGTCGCAGCCGCCAAAGCTGCTTTCCCATCATGGTCATCTTTATCCCCGGACCAACGAGCACCCTACCTCAGGAAGCTTGCACAGCTGATACGTGAGAACAATGAAGAATTGGCGGCTCTTGAGGCCGCGTCCATGGGAAAGCCTATCGGGGACTTCTTTGAAGGCCATGTTTGTGCTGGAAAGTTTCAGCATTATGCAGAAGCTGGTTATGCGGTCCAAGGAACGACCAGTAAGTCATGCAAACATGCGATGCACGCGAGTGAGGGCTCATCTTCTTATCTATAGGTTTACAAACTCCCGGGTTTGTCAACATGGTCTTGCGCCAACCGTATGGTGTTGTGGCTGCAATCATTCCTTGGAATGTTCCGCTGCTGTTTCTGTCGGCCAAAGTTGCGCCTGCGCTTATCGTGGGAAACACAGTCGTCATAAAGAGTAGCGAAAAGGCGCCGTTAACCGTAAGAGTCTTGACTCATGTTGGCGAATTTGTACTCATGTTTGCAGTCTGCGAAACTAGCAACCCTCGTACAGCAAGCAGGTTTTCCTCCAGGTGTCATCAACATTATCACCGGATTTGGCAACGTAAGTCATTCAGCACATGCAATGCAACATAGTAGATGCTCATCGTACGTCAATATTAGGTTAGCGGGTCTGTCCTGAGTCACCACATGGACGTTCGAGCTCTGTCATTCACTGGGTCCGGACGCACTGGCCGCATTATCCAAGCTGCTGCTGCAAAGTCAAATCTGAAACAGGTCTACCTCGAGTTAGGAGGCAAGTCACCTGCCGTCGTTTTCGAAGACGCCGATCTCGAGAGAGCCGTCAAGGACACCGCATATGGCATTCAATTTAACAGCGGTCAAGTTTGCATGGCCAACTCCCGCATCTACATTCAGGACACCATTGCGGACAAGTATTTGGAGCTATTCAAGGACTACTTTTTGACCAAGGTATGTAACTTGGCCTCGTGTACAGGAAAGATGCCAGGTAATGCATGGCGCGTGCGTCCTAAGCATCTATGGATGCAGGGTTAACTTCCCCCACGGATATCTACTGACTTGCACTGTTACATCTAGGTCAAAATTGGCAATCCGCTTGAGCAAGGCATCAACCATGGGCCTCAGACGGACGAAGTACAATACAAGACTGTACTACGATACCTTGAAATGGGCAAACAGTCTGGCAATCTCGTCATTGGTGGCTCGGCTCCCTCAGACCGAGAAGGATACTACATCCAACCCACCATATTCACCGACACTCCCGAAGACGCTACCATTATGAAAGAAGAGGTCTTTGGCCCAGTGGTGAACATCAACATCTTCAAGACAGAAGAGGAAGTTCTCGCCAAAGCGAACAATACGGAGTATGGCTTGTATGCTGCAGTCTACACCAAGAACATTGAGCGGGCACTGCGGTTCGCAAAGGGCCTTGAGGCCGGCACGGTTGGTGTGAATTGCACAAGCCCTACGACTGGGCGAGACATGCCGTTCGGAGGGTACAAGTCCTCTGGCTCTGGGAGGGAGGGAGAGCCGTTCTACTCGCTCAACAACTTCCTCGAAACAAAGTCGGTAGTAATTCGATTAGAGTAGCTGCCCTTGCAAATCGAGCAGCATTAGCAATCAAAGGCGTCTCGCCTGGTTCGGGCGGGAGGCTGCCCATTCGGTATTAGCCTGATACTGGGCGCTCGGATCATTGTGATTGCGATCGTAACCGTTCCTGCGCAAGTGCCCCCACATTTATCGGAAGCCAGAACTCCCCACATTTTCCCCAACATCAGCTACGGACGCCCGCTCAGAGGGGCCGGCTGACTTTCCCACCTTCGCGCGATCCGCTGCCACTGGTTTCATTATCAAGTAACATTAAGCTACCGGGGCCGCGGGTCCGACTGTCGCCCGACCATGGCCGGGGCTTCGGCTTCATCAGGCCCGGGCCTGCAGCCGATGCGAGGGCCAGGCGCCCACCGCGTGCATAGCAGCTGTGACAGATGTCGCAGCAGGAAGACCAAGGTAGGCATCTGATCCCTCGGAGCGGACTGTCCAAGGCACTCACCTGTGTAGTGCATCGATCCAGGTACGCATGGACCTCTGCCATGAACCATGGATGGGTATTCACCCCTTGAGCAGTTCCGGGACCTTGTAGATACTGCGCCCGCACGGGATCAGTATGCCAGATAGCGGCGCCTCGTCGCAAGCGTCCGTACTACCATGTCACCGAAGAGGAATACCAGTGCTCAATGCGGATATTGGAGCACTTCTTCCCAGATCGTGAGTTAAATTTAGTCTCGCTAAGACAGATTGCCCAAGACCTCGCGGAGGGCAGACTTGTGGGGTCGGTCGCGGAAGGCGAACCGATGCCTTCGACCGGGGAGCACACCTCACCCGAGGAAGGAGACGGCTCCCAAGAACCGGAGCCAGAAGTGGATTCTATGAACGATCTGCATGAACCATTAGGGTGCATGATGAGAGATTCTACCGGACGATACCGTATGTGATCAGTCGAGTGAGCATGTATGTCTGCTAAGAGAAGCTAGGTTACGTTGGCGCGCACTCGGAGATTCCCTTCAATGCCGCAGTCTGCTCGATTGGTAGGGAAACTGAAACAAAGAGAAACCCCAACATCATCGTACCACCAAGGGTCGGATTGTATCCTCCACCCCTTCCTACACCCTCGAGCATTGAATCTGGCACGCCCGATCGCTTCTTTCTACCTCGCCGCGACCTTTGCGACTATTACATCTCCAGATTCCTAGCCGATGTGCATTGTACGCATTGGTTCTACTCCATCGAGACATTTCTCTACCGCGTGGAGAGCACTTATGTCGGAAGATCGGCGAACGCGCCTAATTCTTGGATGTGTTCACTGTACGCCATCCTTGCACTGGGCGCAGCAAATTATGAAGAGCCAAGTGGACATTCGCCCTTGCCTCCCGGATCACCAGCTGCATCAGACGAAAAGTCTTCAGAAGACTATATTGCTCTCGCGAAAGAGCTACTACCTACTGTATACGATGAGGCTGATATTGATAGTATCCGCGCGCTGGCCATAATGGTGAGTAAACCCTGTTCAGAGTCGTTTATCAAGCTCAAGATTATCAGAGCATTGCACTGGAGAATCTTTGCTCAAGAACCACCTCATACCTGTATATGGGTGCAAGCATACAAATGGCCTACTCGCTCGGGTTGCATCGGGACCAGATGCCTGACTCCGGCGCTTCGATGGAGCGAGAACAGAATCGCCGGATATGGTGGACACTGTTCACACTTGATCAAGAAATTGCTTCTAGAGGAGGAAGCCCAACGCTAATCGACGAGCGACACCTGAGAATCACTACACCCCTACCATCCGAGCAGGTATGCGCTGCTTCACATTTCCTATCATGCTAAATAACTGATGATCCCTAGGTACTATATCCCGGGATGCACACTCCACTATCATGGCTCTCAACTACCGTATCTTTATGTCGCCTAAAGCGAGAAATCATACAAGCAGTTTATACCGAACGTTACATGAACTCTCGCACCATATCTTTTACTACTATATCTAAACTCCTCTTTTCTCTTCAAGGATGGCAGCAGTTAATACCACCGCATCTCAAACACGACGTGCCCGCTGCACCAACGCACAAGCGCGCTGTCGCAGTCCTCCATCTGAATTATTGGAGCTCCACGATCCTCTTGTGCAGGCCATTCTTGCTTTATCTGGTTATGAAGCATATCACGCTAGAGACCACCAAGAAAATATGGTTCGAGCGGATGGGCAAGACCTGCATTGACGCGGCTCAAAAGAGTCTGACTATCATGCAGCAGATGGCCGCAGACAGTACTCTGTCTAGTCTGACAGCCTTTGATAGCACCTCTCTACTACGTGTAGTCATGGTGTTCATTCTCGCTTTCGCACACACGAAGATGCCGCAATACCGCTCGCACATTGAGACGTCCATTTCACTCATGAAGAGCATGGAACAGGTCGGCTTCAGCAAAATGGTCGCAGAGGAAACGCCGATGCGCCTTGCAGATCTCGGTATCCCGATCGAGACCAAGGAAGGCAATACCAGCGTACTCCTTGATGACGAACTGATTGCACAGTTATGGGGAAACTTCGATCCGTAAGTGCAATCCCATAGTCTGTGTACGGAAGAAGGGCTAACTTGTCTAATAGGAATTTTGAGACACCTCTGCAAACGCAACAGAGTCTAGATTTGGCTTTCGATGACTCGAATTTTACAGACTTGAACTCTGAGATGTTGCAGCTCACGAATTTGGATGATTCGATTGTGATCGACGCGTCGCAGGTCTACCCGAGCTACGGCTAACGGTAGCGTGGGATTTGGATCACCTACAATTTTTTGACCGTGCGGAGGAGTCCAGCACCGGAATCGTTAGAGGCAGCGATGGGTTCCCAGCACGAGCTTTGATTAGTCAGTGACTTCTCACCCATCCAACGCAGCAAGGATATGGCCGAACTACGATACAAAATCGGAAGGCTGCTCCCGGTTGTTAGATGAAGGAAAACGCATTCTGTTACCTGTACATCTTTTTGTTGATTGTTGATGAATTGCTGGAACCGGAGTTAAGCTTGCCTAGGCCGAGCTTCAATTAACTGTAGCACAAACAAGGTTTTTGTGCGGTTCGGGGCATGGCACCGGGGTTGCACTTGTGTTACTGTGACTCGCGCCTTGAACACCCATAGCCACGTGCTGGGCGCGCTGCTCGTGTACCACATCGATCACCGCTAGGCATTGGAGATCTCTGAGTTTAGAGTGGCGACGACGGCATGGCTTAAGGTAGCGCGTCGTTTTCGAGGGAAAGCAGATGCTGGTAAATAGTTTCGCGCTTGATAAACAAGTTCTCCATCTACCGTCCAGAAGACACATGGAATTTCAAACGGACTTGATAGTGCCACATAAGATCGCAAACTGGGAAATGAGTGCACGATGCTCGCTTCACCGGCACAAGGAGGCGTACAGGAACCTCGGAACCCCCTCGTCAAGAAGCAAATCACGAACGAATAATCCAGGAGCTTGTTCGCAATGATCGGCTGCGCTTGTAGGGTATCCAGTGCAGTGGCAGTGCGTTCTTTGCGATCTTATATTGAAAGAGCAACATGAGAAAGCGCACAGTCACTCACCGACTCAGCCTCATCGTTCGGTCGACATGCCGCTCGGGTGCACCGCTGGAGCCCAAGTGCCGCACCATCAGCCCACTCTAGCTCGTTCCCGTTGCTCGACCACTCACTTCCCGAGGTCAAGTGTGACTAACGATAGTCTGACTCCAGTAGAGGAATCATACAGCATTATATAAAATCCCCTCGATGGACCTTTTCTCCGGCACTCCACTACTACTGCCATACTCTCTGTTTTTCCAATACAAGGACACCGTTGTATTAGAAGTTTATCCACTTGCCAAAGCGAATCGAAACGTCCGCCCCTCGCACCTCGTCCACCAATTCGACCGACTATCCACATAGCGGCTTTTCGAAGATGGCCACCCTTCCCAATTGGCAATCAAGCAGCAGCGGGCTTGATCGGACAAACGAACGAGGTGCCTACAACAGCCTAGCAGAGAAGTACGTCTTCGATCCGCACGATCCAAAGAGAGCCACGTTGTGTCCTAATATGATACCGGATGACCGCGAATGTGATCAACATGAGCTCATGGCGGTTCAGAGAATCGACGAAACGAACGGTGTAAATCTCGATGGCCCCAACAGGCACCGCCACCCGTTCAACAACTACATCATAGTGATACTGGAAAACAAGTACCCTGCCAACAAAGTTCTGCCTGGCAGTGGTTTGATACGGGACATCACTTTCGTGAAGGCAAGGCAACAACTGTTCTACCATATAGCCGATGTGAAAAAGCTTGATTATGTCGGAATAAGGCAGTCGACTGCAGAAAGCATCGTTGCAGATGGACAATTCGTGTATAACGGCGATATTGGGGTCGATCAACACAGTGAGTCTTTCGCGTGGTTTCTTTTAGCATCATCATGCTCATCCCAGCTAACCTTATCGTGTAAATAGTTGCGCATCTATGGAGGTACTTTATCGAGCAGGCGGATCCAAGGCGTGTAGAGCCGGATGAGGAGCCCCCATTGCCAATCAGGTACCGACTTCCAAATAGCTTGGGTTACCTAGACCGCGGCGGATTTCTCGATGCGGCCGAGGGTCCCAATATTGACCAAAACTGGATTCAGCGGTTGCCAACATAGTAGCTTCTGGATGGGCAGCTTGGATAGTCTCTGCTGGCAGCTGAAGGCATTCCTTTCTGTGGGGAGTTTGGTCTGTCTTGTCATTTCAGTGTCTCCTATGTTGGTGTTATCTTTCTCTTTCTGGGCTTGTATGATGCTTTGGAGTTTTGTACTTTGGTTTTCAGTCACTCGTTTGGACAGTGCTCGCAGTACCTGTTTATATACCTAAAAAATTGTCTTTCCTGCTTTGCCTCTTCTGCCAACCACGTCGTGAAGCGATACCTGCGACGAACTAGTATCACTACCTATGGTATCGAGCACTTGCTCAAAGTCCTTCATTCATGCGAATTCATGAGATACACCAAGTTGATATGTAGTATATGCAGTGCGGCAAGCCCATGTCTACCTAAATTTTCGTAGTGTCACAACGATAGCGCTAGACATATTTCGGTATCCAATCGCCCTATTCGTGCTTGTGAGGGTATACAACAGTGGAAGGTTATGGCCGCCAAATGCGATGGAAGGTTACATAAGACTATACGAAACGGTCGACAGGTGCAGGAAAATATATTGGTTGCTTATATAAGGCATGCTGAGTATCTATGCCATCTCGTAACATGCACTTCGACGCGTATTCCACTATCCGATCTCTTCTCCATGCCCCTCCCCTCCCTGGCTTTGGCGCTTCGCAAGGGTCTGCTTGACATTACGCCGCATCATATGCAGAGCCTGGTTCATCTGCTGCGGACTACCGACGACAAGACGACTATCAATTATGGAGCTTCTATGCTTCCGAACACGAGCGTTATGATTACGAGTCATATCACGCATGGATTGTATGAAACGGATTTTGGTGAGAGCCTGGGCGTGCCGGATATCGTGAGTAGGCCAAACTTGCCGGACGGAAGGGGTCTGGCGTTTCTGTTGCCAAAGAGAAGAGATGGGAGTGTGGATCTTGTGGCAAGCATGGACGCGGGAGAGGTGGAGACGGTAAGGAAAGCTGAGGGGCACGAGGAATGGAATGAGCTGGTTGAGTATATTGGCTGGGACATGGGAAAGTATTCTGGTTCTTCTCGGTCCTCTGTCGTAGGTGACGTTATTCACCGATATCTTCGCTGATGAAGGTGAACTGAGTTGCTACAACCTTGGAATGCATCACTGAAGATTAGCGTGGGCGCTGCGAACTTTAGTTCAACTTTTTACGGTTTCTGTTGCACTCGCGAGTTTACAAGTTAGAATCTATATGTGCACAGTGAAAAGCTGAGTGGAGATCAAGATGCGCAGTTGAAGATGGTCAGGTGCGCTGAGGTCCCCGCAAAGTCACATGACCAACCAAGAACCCTGACGTAACCAGTGTGCACCGCCACACTCGGCCTTCCATTCCACCGTCACCCCGACGGTGACGACTTTACCTCCTATAACAACAGCACCTCACACACCGCCTCCCACGTCCCCACACCCAACACCAAAACCCCAACGAAAAAGCCACACACAACCTCACCATGGATGAAGTCCTCATCGCGCTCTGCGTCGGTCTCAGCCTCCTCATCTTCTTCCCCTGCTCCCTCGTCATAGTCGCCTACTCCCGCACCAAAGCCTGGGACAAAGCGCGCACCCTCAAAGCCGCCTCCCTCGAGTCCTCCACCCTCCTCCCCGAAGACGACGACGACGACGAGCTCGACTTCCTCCACACGGACGACGAAGCAGAGTACAATGAGCGCAAGGCGGAGGAGGATAGAGATCGGTTTTTGACCTTCAATCAGAAGTGGAGGAAGGAGTTTGTCAAGTGTTGGAAGGGGAAGGGCGCGCAGCAGATTGTGAAGGAGAGGGAGAGGGAGGAGAGGAGGAAGTTGGCGAAGGCGGTGGCGAGGGAGTTGGAGAGGTTGGAGAGGAGGAAGGCGAGGAAGGCGGAGAGGGAGGCGAGGGCTGGGGAGAGGGAGAGGGAAGCGGAGGCGTTGCCGCCTTATAAGACTTAGGTGGTGTGTGGGGTGGGATGGATGAGTGAGAGAGATGATGGTGTTCACTTTTGGCTTGAGAATGATATACCCTGCGCTTTTGTATTGACTTTTTGAATTATACGCATTTGAATTCTTTGCAATGACGGTAATTCGTATGATTCACTCAATGCCTCTGGATTCACTTCTTATGAACAGCTTGCCTCAATATCTTACCCTTGGCTCGTTAGCTGAGGAATACATGCACGTCCTTGGTCATGCCCAGCAAGAAAGAATGTGCCCTCTAATATCAGACTGTAGGTAGGCGACCATAAGCCTAGTACAGATATTGGCGACCCCGACCATGACAAGTAGTTTGAAGATAACCCAAAGACGTGTGCAGGAAGGAACTTTCTCTTGGAAACTACTCATTACAGCTCATATCGTCAGATCAGCTAGATCACGTAGTCGACGACCGAATCGACTCCATCGTCATGAATCATGATGAAGGCCTCTCGAGTCCTTCCGTTATCATAGCCTCACTCAACACATACCACACTATCCTTGCATCTCAATACCGCCCGAGCCATGGGGAACTTCACCAGTGCAGTAAGAACCGAGCGGCGAGGCGAGCGTGACGTACAGGGTGGCCATTTCGACGGGCATTCCTGGTCGATTGAGCGGGCAAGCTCCAACGCCGAGCGAATCCATGGACTCAGCAGGGTTTCCTTTCGTGGCGGCTTGCAAAGGAGTCCAACTAGGCGTAATTAGTAAAAAAAACAGGCAAAGCCACAGAGCCACTGTCCACTGTGCGTAAGGACGGCGCAGGGGCAACAGAGGCGTCAACTTACATGATACCCGGCGCTACGGCGTTGACACGAATACCGTTCTTAGCCTGCTGCTGTGCGAGACCGCTCGTGAATGCGGCAATTGCGCCCTTGGTGGATGCGTAATCGAGGAGTTGCGGGTTGCTCATGTAGGCGGCAACCGAGCTGCTTTTTACGATACAGTCGCCGCGTTTCATGTGCTTCAGAGCGAACTTGGACATGGCGAACATGGAGATGATTTTTGTCTCGAACGTCTTCTCGGTGACGTCGAGGTCGATTTCGGTAATGTCGTTGGCCATCTCTTGCATGGCGGCTGTAGCAAATAGAACCCGTTAGCCACTTTACATTTCGAGGTTGTGCGAAACAGAGAAAGAAGGGCTACGTACCGTTGTTGACGAGCACATTCAGCTTGCCGAATGCCTTCATGTGTCCTTCCACTGCCTTCTCGCAATTCTCCCTCTCCCGTAGGTTCAATTGCATCAGGTTGGCCTTTCGGCCTGCCTCTTCCACCTTCTTCTTCACATATTGCGCATCCTCTTCCTCTTCGGGCAGGTACACAATGCTCACATCGGCTCCTTCGCGTGCAAACAGAACGGCCACAGCGCGGCCAATGCCTGAATCTCCGCCGGTGGTCAGGGCAGCTTTGCCTTCGAGCAATCCGCGGCCCTCATACTCCTTCAGATACGGTTTGCCGTTGTCGTCCCAGAATTCAAGGCGCGACCACTCTGCGTACGGGTCGGTGCTCTTGTCAAGGCCTGGTCCACCGCTCTGATCCTGCGGCTTGATCGATGTCGCAGGGTAGGCGGTGATAGGGGCTTCCTGGTCGCTCATTCTGACGAATGTAGTGATGAAAGGCTTTCTGGTGAGTGATGAGTGTGAGAGGGGAGAATTGAATAATTACAGAGCATGCGGTTGTTTGGCGGGACAATTACTGATAAACTTATCATAGTCGCTACGCACGTCGTGCAGGAGCGGGTACGCTGATGACGTTGTTGTTACGACCATTTTTCGAGTCGGCTTTGAGCGAGAATTCAACACCACCGAGAGACTACGGCAGTGTTGCGTCTGATTGTTGTACGCGTGCCTGCAATGGCCTATGCATGGTTCCGGGAGCAAAATAATACAGAGACATAAATGTCTGAATTGCCCCTTCCAACGGACAGCCGCGACCCAGGCAGTCAATGCTCGGGTGGTGGAAAATTGCGATGCGAAGACGGCGCTGCCTTTGCGTGAACGCTCCCATGTGCGAAGTGGATACGTATACAAAGCCTTGGAGCCTGGTGGTCATGGCGCACTGTTACTCTTGCCGGGCGATTCCTACCACACAATTTTTGGCCTTCAACTTTGACACACATGGCGGTGTGCAGGACTTTGGTGAGCGTTTCTTTGCAATTGAACATGGAGCATATTGACTGAAGAGCAGAAGGTGTTCTCCCACGGTGGGAGAAGTGTCACACTTGGTTTGATTGTGCATGTCTCCAACTCTTAAAGCCAATGTTGTTACTCGCGAGCTTCATGCCGGCCCGTATAGACGTCAAGGAACCGCGTCATCAAACACTCTGAATTGCATCGAGGTCTTTCGTTCCTCGTGGGTCCTGCAATTTTGGCCATCTATTATTTCTCGTAGATTACACGATTGCAGCACATGGCCCCTACGCAACTTTAGCGACTGTCGGAACCGCGATGGCAAGGGTGAGCAAGCTGCCGATATTACAACAGCTGAGGAATTTGCTACCTTGCTACGTTCACCCCAAGGACTTTTCTATCGGAATCGCCGCCCTGCATGGCAGTGCACGCTGCCCTCCCTTGACACCAATCTCAGCAATACGAAACATCTGGGTACGCGACAGCGGTTCACCGTTCTGGCCTCTCAGTTCCGCCATTTGCATCCTCTTATTGGAAGGGACCTCGATCAGACAAGGGTGAGCTTCCCTCTATCCTCGTCGCAGACTGGAGATTGGGGGCCGTCGTACGTTCAGCAAAGCGGAGAAACTCTTTGCGTAGTAGGAATGCTTCGTCCAGGGCGGTGTACTTCACGCTTCATGCCACATGGAAGTATTTTCTGGTCGGACTCTGGGGGTGTCCCGGATTCATGGCTGGTCCATTACTCGGCCCCTCGCGGCTGAAACTCACTTTTCTCTTCGAAAAAGGCCGTGCGTAGAATCAGAAGACAAACCAACATTTCATTGTGGTAGAGTTCGTGCAGTACCTTCCCTCAAACAGAGCAGAAACTGTACGGCACGTGCAGTCTCAACGCCTACGTGGCAGGCCGTGCCGTGTTACCCGTAGCATCGAGCGAACGACGCATGTGAACCAAGAGCCGCGGTTGGGCCGAGACCAACCCAGCTTCGATCGTATACGCACATTCCCCACCGGGGCGTCTCATATGTGGGTCCAAATCAGACTTTACTAAACTAGCGGGCGTGCTGCGCCATCACCAAGCCACAGCGTTTTGACCGCAACCTCGGACGTACTGTGTTATATAAAGGACCTGTTACATCCGCCTTGATCAGCCAGGTAAATCCACTTCAACTCACGCTCATACCCGCCATGTACAACAACAACCCCAACAGCGGTTACCAACAGCAACAGGGTGGCTATGGCCAAGAGCGGCCTGGCCTAGCCAACGACTACTATTCCGCGGCACAGCAACCACATGGTGGAAATCAAGGTCAATACAACCAGTCCGCACCACCATACCAGCAACAGGGGCCTCCGTATGGGCAGCAACAGCAACAGTACGGCCAGCAACAGTACGGCCAGCAACAGCAACAATATGGCGGTTACAACTCACCACCCCCACCATCCCACTCCCCTTTCAACCAGCCTGCCGACCGAGACCAAGACTTTGGAGGACCCCCAGGCTACAGTGCCCAGCCCGGCCTCAACAACGAGCAAGAAGGCGAACGCGGCATGATGGGCGCACTTGCCGGAGGTGCCACAGGTGCCTTCGGTGGATACAAGCTTGGAGGTGCCGCAACTGGGCACAAGAAAACCTCTGGGATTGTCGGTGCGATAGGAGGTGCGATCGCTGGGCATTATGCGCAGCAGGGGGTGTCGAACTGGAAGGACAAGCGCGACGAAAAGAAGGAAAGAGAAGAGGAGGAAAAGAAACAGCAGGAGTATGCCCAGCAGCACCAACACGGCGATCACCACCATGGAGGCCATCATGATCGCCGGGGTGGTGACGACGGCCCCCGCGAAGGTAATTTCGCCGGCGGTTTCTCCTTTACTTCGCGCGACGTGCGTCTCGATGCGCATGGCGAGTTCACCCTTCATGCCCAGTGCCGCCGCGAAGACGGCTCTTACCAGTCCAGCAGCATATCTCTTAATCGCATCATCATGAACGACAACGGCAGCTTCCGCTGGGCGAGCGGCAATTCTTCAGGTGGTGGCTCTTCATCCGTTACCGTCCAGCAGGGCGACACTCTACGCGCTATTGCCGCCCGCCACAACTGCTCCTACGAGGACCTCGCGCGCCGTAACGGCATTCAGAACGCAGACATGATCTACCCAGGCCAGCGGCTGGAAGTTCCTGGCGGAGGAAACAGCTCTGGCGGCGGCGGCGGCTTTGGCAGCACAGCGCGGAACGCACGATTGATTCATGGTGGCCAGACGCTCGAGGCGGAGCTTATGATGAACGGACAATGGGTCACTAGCTTGATCGTGTTGGATGAGAGGATAACGAACAAGAATGGGTGTCTGGAGTTTATCTAGAGTTTAGTTTAGGCGGTGGAGCAGAAGACATCTAGAGTGCAATTTGATATATACACTTGCAAACTATTTTATACAATAGGTGAAGATTCGTAGTAATTTAGCAGTCAAGACTCAAGTGGTTGCACTTTACATCGCCGATAGGTGGATGTGCAAAATGTCACGTGATTTATCCTCTCGCACGTGACTGTCACATGATTTATGTGAAGTTTCTAAACCTCTATTTCTCCTCTGTTTATGATCTCAAATATGTACAGGTAATATCTAGTCATGACCTAGAACATGTAGAATTACAATTTCAGTGGCCTACAAGGTCGTTACGCAGTCTAATGGTGGTTGGGAAGCGCTATGTACAACAAATATCAAGTGGTGCTTCGCCTAAATAAGAGTGGCTTTAAGTGTGGACGGCGGTTGGGACTGAAAATACTGCTTTATAATTGTCCTTGATCAAGCAGTGGAAGAGAACAAATTTACGTTGCTGTTATTGGCTTTACCATGTATACAGTGCAAAGCAGGGACGATTGTATCCATGTATTATTGCAATAAAGTCTTTACTTAATTGAGATAGGTAGTCCCTCACTAAATGCGTGGAAAATATCCAGCTGTACAGAATTTGCAGGTCTTCGCTGAGCGCCATTGTATTTCGACAACGACTTTTCTCCTCAATGCAAGACCTGGAGATCCTTCTCAAGAAAACATCCAACTAGAGATGACCAAGAGCTCCTTCTGGCTTGTAATGCTCCAACCCCCCAGAGAAATCACCACACTCCCACTATCTCACCACTAATCGATGACAATAGCCACCCCCTTCCCCTTCTCCAAATTCTGCTTCCTCTCCCCTTCCTTCTCCAACTTATCCATCGCCTTCTTCAACTCCGGAAACCACTTCCCCATGTGCACCTGCAACCTCTCCTCTCGGAACTTGCCTTCCTTCCGCAGCCTCAACGCAGTGCCAACAACACACTTCCACACCGGATCCCGCGGCACGCGAAACAGCAGCTCCGCTCTAGCCAAAAACCACGGGCTCTGCATGCTATTCGCGCCCTGCTGGACTGTTCTCGTCTTCGGGATCTCGCGACAAAGTCGCGTGCGCAGAGGGATCAGGTAGCGCTCGAGACCCAGCTCCGTGCCTGCTTGGTAGACGTCCAGCGCGCCGAAGAGCGAGTTGACGACTGTGGGGCTGAGCGGCGCGTCCGGGGCGACGTCGAGGGTGGTCAGGTCGAGGATGAATTGGAGAGCTTGTTCGAGGCCGTGGCGCGAGCAGCGTGTGAAGGTCATGCTGGGGGGTGTGCCTTTGAATTTTCCGTCGGGGGCGCGGAAGATGACGCCGTGGGCTACAGTGCTGACCATTGCGAAGGCGGCAATTGGGAAGTCTTTGGCTATGATAACTAGGTCG
Source organism: Laburnicola sp. R22_1 (assembly GCA_014281115.1). Classification (NCBI taxonomy): domain Eukaryota; kingdom Fungi; phylum Ascomycota; class Dothideomycetes; order Pleosporales; family Didymosphaeriaceae; genus Laburnicola; species Laburnicola sp. R22_1. The sequence continues at coordinate 1,600,682 of JACONQ010000015.1, forward strand.
GTATCTTTGTACTTGTGGTAGATGACTGTGCGCCAAGGGCAGTTCAAGTACGAGCGGCGCTGGTGGATGGCGAGGTGGTGGAAGTCTGCGACGTTGGGCTTGTAGCCGTCGGGCAGTGATTTGGGCGTGATTGTAGGCTTGTAATCCGCGTCCCTGTACTGGAGGTGGTACTCTTCTGCGGTCTTGCACTCGGCGGCTGTCTTGTAGATCTTAACGTGGGGACGGGTTCGAATCACGTTTCCGTCCTTATCAAAGCGCGGTCGACGTCCGCCGTAATAATCCGAGATGCGGGTATTCTTGGGGTCATCGGGCGGCAGGTGTCTGAAGAGGTAGTCGGCGGAGAATGGATGCGGTCCGGACGGCTGCGTAGCTGCAGGCGGAGATTTGTTCTCTTTTTGAGCGTGCTCGAGAGCGAAGATGCGGGTATCGATATTTTCTTGTTCCTCACCCTGGCGGATGGGTGTGTTTGTCGAATTTTGCACGTCGACATCTTTGAACGAGACTGCACAGGTGGTAGAGTCGAGGGTTTTAGGTTTCTTCGCGAACAAGCCCGACAAGTTCGGGATTCCATTACGTTTGTTTGCCATTTTTGTTCGATAGGTTTAATCGATCGGGTTGACCAGTAGAGCGGGAGCAGAGGCGCGTCCTGGAAGTTTATTTGTTAGCGGGGTTGTTCTGGGGTGAAGAGGAGAGTAGGTGCGGCCGCGTGTGTTAGATATTTATATATAGGGCTCGGATCTTAGTCGGCCCGCGTTATGGTGGTGAAAGTCTTTGCACAATGCCTTTCGAAGTGAATGCCCACTCGCTTGGATCAAAGCTTTTGAGAAGGCTAATTAGACTGGAACAGTGCGTGAATCCTTATCATGGTGCACTTCAAGGTAGGATATGTCTGATTCAGGTAGTATAAATTGCACCGTGGCTGAGAGCGGCTTGGACATTTCTTGCTTCATTGTTGAGATGAAAGTGTGGTCGTGGTACACGCTCATGCACATAGCATGTGCGCGACTGCTCCACGCCTCTCGAATTATAAATGCATTTCTTCTTAAGACCAAAGAGATACACCAAATAACAAAATGTCTCGTTGGTGTGATGAGATATTATGATTAAATCAGATGCTGCACTGCAATAACTTATTGATGATGACCATGTGAGCCCTTTGTCTGTATTAGTATTACGTTGCCGTAGCAGCACATGGCATAACATTGGGCTATAGGTAAGCCATATATTTTGAATCTCGTGTCAACTATCCGCAGAAGCAACAATTACGAAGTTTACTGGACTTGATTATGATTGTGCTTCAATGTCCTTGAACTGAAGCGTGCTACCACCTCAGCACCATGGATTAACCAGTTGAAGACTCAGCACATTGTGGTAAGTTCCAGCTCTTTCTTTCCCACCACACGTCTTCAACAGCTGAAGCGTCTTCTTGCATGGACACCTCCTCAACTAGGATTCATCCTCACAATTGCGCCATCCCAACACGACCACAGTTCCACATCCCCGTTCTGATCAGGCATATACTTGAGACATCTGATGCTAGTCTTTAGACCTCGTCGCGGTATCTCATCCAGCATCTTCCCCGTCCACATATTGTACACCTTGATGGCCGCATGGCAATTATCATCCTGCGCAGCGGCTATCAGGCCGAGGTGCGGCTGTACAGAAATATCCAGGTAAAGATCGTCTGAATTGGTGTGCGGGAAGCTGAGAACCGGTTGTGAGCTAAACCCAAAGTTAGCATATGTCATGCGCAATGCTCCGTGGCACATACCAACTGCTGGAAGCCTTGTACATTTTCCGCTTCTTTTTGAGGGGATACGGCCAAGGGAAAGAATTTTCGTTATACCAGCTGTCATCGTAGTGGCCATAATCGGGAGTCGTACTCCGCGAGCGGATGTCGTACAGAAGAAGGTGATCCTGTGGACTAGCGCAAACAATACGAGTAGGATCATCCCCGAGTTTTATCCTTGAGATTGGAGACGCATGAGTCAAGATGTGAGATGAGTCTTTTGCGCGAGTATCGTAAAGATGTATCTTGCCGTTGCGGTCGCCGAGAACGACTGTCGTTGGTGACAGCCAATCAAGAGCCAATATGTCCACTTCGGTCTTCAGAGCAGTCGACATATCCCAAACACCAGACAGCGAGCGCGTAAATAGAAGCAAGGCTGATGAAGCGGCTACAGCGAGGCATTCCGTTTCTGCTGATGGTATGCTGCTCGGGTTGGGGGGTTTCGAGAAACTGAGTGGTCGAGCTGCGGCACTCCAGATCGTCTGGCAATTTTTTGGTGTGAACTGTTGATTCACATAGGGTCCGTCACGGTCTGGATCCGACTTACAGAGAAAGGTTGGTCAGTAAAGGCGAACTATATGTCCTGTCCTTCAACGCGACTTACAAAGTATACCACAGGAGCCCGATCAGAGCCGTACGTGGTAGCTGCCAACGCACCAGAGGCGGGCAGATAATTCAAGGACGATATGGAGGACGTAAGTCTGGCGAGTATGTCCCAGGGCTCAGACGAATATTCACTCGAGGAGAGGCTTTCAGCAACCCCAAAGGGAGGCCTGTCCGGAAGGTGACCAGTGGTTGAGCGTTCAAGATCCGCTGTTGAAAGTGGTACGCTGTTGGGCCTGTTGAGACGCCGCCGTTTAATACTGTTGTCACCGTGTACGGCGTAAATGGTCTTTGTATCCGGATCGCGGTCGAAGAAGCGGATGGCATGTTTCGGCTGATCAACGACCTAGCTTGTGTTTCAGTAAAGTTCTCAATAAGTCATAGCTACAGCACCAGATTAGAGATTTCCGTATTCCGGGTGTCACATACACTCTGAGGCATTGTCCTGAACCCAGCAACGCACGCGTCCGGCCACACGCCATGCATATAATACGATGTTCGCCTGCCTCCAATCTCCCTATCCAAGCTGGCAAGCGTCAAGTAATCTCGCGCATGGGGCCGCACAATAGTCTCTTTCTGGCGTTTTACCGAGCGGAGCTGCGCTGCGTGTTGGACTTTCTCTTTCCTCCGCTGCTTCCTTACGTTTTCGTGGGAATATTTCGCTTGCGATGGAGTTGAAAGGCCAGTCACCTCTATCCGGAAGTACTTCTTCTTCTCTGTGTCGAAGTAGTATCCCGGAATGGGCCGCCCGAGGCCGTTCATAGTGGCGAGCGGTGCGTTCGCTACCTGTGATTAGGTCTAGCAGAAACCCTTCCGGCCCTTGCAGGACCTCACCTGCACCTAGGCCCCTGGGCAACTTCCGACGCACGTGACGAAGAAATGGACGGGGACCTTGCAGGCCTATAGTCAATGTTTCTTACCTGGATTAACCGAGCAGGCTTGAAGTAAGCGATCCGTACATGTCGTGAAGCGGCAGAACAGTGGCGTGGTCGTAGAACGAATCCAGAGAGTCATCCACTTGCGGTCAATTTCGAAGTCGAGGTTGGCGTTTGACTCGTCGACAACAAAAGATTTACGCGAGTCAGGGTTGCGCCTTATCGATAACACACATTTCGGCGTCATTGCTGCCGACCCCCGAGGCATGACGACGCCACCAGCACATCAGACTGACAAACCGTCGCCCCTGTATAATATCTGTACAACATTGCCTTTCCCTTGATTTAACCTCCGCGCCCCCCACCCGGCTCCCCGTCCGGCTCATGCTTTCACGACTACCAGCGTACAAGCTCTCATCGATCTCGCACTCGAGCCTCAGCAGAACATTCACAACTTCCATGCGCCTTGCCCAAGTTATGGCGCATCTCGACAGCTCATCTTCCAATGGGGAAACACCTCCTGCCGCCTCTTACACGCTCCAATCCCTCCCCAAATCCAACGTCTTCACACAGAACCTCCCCGCCGACCCCGCCTTTCCCACGCCCTCGAAATCGCACTCCGCACCACGCCAACAACTAGGTCCTCGTATGGTGAAGAATGCCGTGTACACCTACGTCCGGCCCGAGCCCACCGAAGATCCCGAGCTGCTGTGCGTCAGCCCGCGTGCACTGCAAGATATTGGCTTGAAAGCGGAGGAAGCGGATACGCAGGATTTCAAGGAGTTTGTGGCGGGAAATAAAATATTGACTTGGGATGAGAAGGACAACGCGGGGGATGATGGAATATATCCCTGGGCACAATGTTATGGTGGATACCAGTTTGGACAGTGGGCTGGACAGCTCGGCGATGGTCGAGCGATATCGCTGTTCGAATCTACAAATGAGAAGACAGGCACGCGGTATGAGATACAACTCAAGGGCGCAGGACGGACGCCGTATTCGCGCTTCGCCGACGGCAAAGCTGTCCTGCGCTCGTCGATCCGGGAATTCGTCGTCTCGGAATACTTGAATGCAATTGGAATACCTTCGACTCGTGCGCTGGCCCTCACACACTGCCGAAGCAGCAAAGTCTTCAGAGAGCGTATGGAACCCGGTGCCATCGTAACACGTTTTGCACAGTCCTGGATTCGGGTTGGAACTTTCGATCTCCCCCGGATGCGCGGCGACCGCAAGATCCTGCGGCAATTATCAGACTACACGGCCGAGCACGTCTACGGAGGCTGGGACACGCTGCCGTCCAAACTACCCACAGGCGACGCAAAAGAAACACACACGCAGACCAAAACCGGCATCGCAAAAGACACAGTAGAAGGCGAAGGCTTAGAAGAAGAGAACCGCTACACGCGCCTCTACCGGGCCATCATCCGCCGCAACGCCCTCACAGTCGCAAAATGGCAAGCCTACGGCTTCATGAACGGCGTCCTAAACACAGACAACACCTCTATCCTCGGTCTCAGCATCGACTTCGGCCCCTTCGCGTTCCTAGACACGTTTGATCCGACGTACACGCCCAACCACGACGACCACATGCTGCGCTACTCGTACCGAAACCAGCCTACAATTATATGGTGGAACCTCGTCCGCCTCGGCGAATCTCTCGGCGAACTCATGGGCGCAGGATCCACAGTCGACGACCCCATCTTCGTCGAAAAGGGCGTGTCAGAAGAACAAGCCGACGAGCTGGTCAAGCGCGCAGAAGGCATCATCGAGCGGTGCGGCGACGAGTACAAGGCCGTTTTCCTAGCCGAGTACAAGCGCGTCATGACATGCCGTCTCGGTCTAACCTCACAAAAAGACTCGGACTTTGACGCCTTGTTCTCCGAGCTGTTGGACTGCTTGGAAGAATACGGGCTGGATTTCCATCACGCTTTTAGGAAGTTGAGTGCGTTGAAGGTGGCCGAGTTGGAGACGGAGCAGAGTCGCAAAGATGTTGCCGGTCGCTTCTTTCGGTTTAATGAGGCACCCGGGCAGGAGACGGCGAGTCGGGCCCGCATTGGGATGTGGTTGGAGAAGTGGGCGGCGAGGGTTAAGGAGGATTGGGGGGAGGGGAGGGATGAGGAGAGGCAGGCTGCTATGCTTGCTGTGAACCCTAAGGTATGTCACTGACCTTCTGTCCAACCTGTGTTGCAGAGGAGAGTAAGTACTAAAATGTACAGTTCGTCCCTCGCTCGTGGGTCCTCGACGAGCTAATCGAGCGCGTGGAAAAGAAGGGCGAGCGCGACATTCTACCGGCCATTATGAAACTCAACCTCGACCCCTTCAAAGAGAACTGGGGATGGAATGAAAGCGAGGAGGAGCGATTCTGCGGCGATGTGCCCAAGTACAAGGGCATGATGCAATGTAGCTGCAGTTCATAAGAGCGTACCAATTCCCACCAAGTAAGATCTTGTACAACAAGCTATCAATACTCTTGATCTACAATACTACATTCCAAGTGATGCTTCTTACATCAGAACGCAACCACTCCAAACCCCCCCCACCTACTACTCCACCCCACCAACGAGATACTCCCCAACCTCCAAATTGACCGCCCTCCCCAAACTCCTCGCATACTCCCAGCTAAAATTCACCCTCCACCTCGACCCCGCATCCAGCACATCCGAGTTCCCCGCGCCCCCAACTCTAACCAACAACCGCATACTCGTCAGGGTAGCAATCTGCGTATACAAATCCGCCAGCTGCGGCACTGTATCGACCAACAGAGCGCGACAGATAGCCAGCAGTCTATCGAGCGCGAACGGCGACGGCGTCAGCAAGTGTCGCGATATCTTCCTGTGCTTGGACTTTGTGACGCCCGCGGTTGTGGACGGCGCCCGACGCTTGTTCTTCCGCTTGTCCGTGTGCTTCATGAAGTATGTTACGTCTGTGCGGGAGGGGTTGTAAGAGGCGAGGTAGGCGGCGATGAGGAGATGCGTGGTGTAGTAAGGGAGATCGTGGGCGATAGTTTTGATCCTCCTCTTCGCACTCGGTGTGGACGGTACCACGCTCGCGTTCCCATTTGCAGCGCCCGCACTGGCACCCGTATCCCCCTCTGCGACTATCCTGTCTAACACGCTGTCTTCCACCATGAATAAACCCCTCCTGTTGACCATCAGCCTGGAAAAATCTCGCGTTCCAAACGTCCCCTGGACTACAGGCTCTACGAACGGCCGCCACAGCCTCATCGCACAGCGCCGAAAACTAATCAGATCGCGACCAGTATGTTTGGCGAGCGAGTCGTATACGGCGGCAAGAAAGCGGCCCCAGAGCCAGGCGTCGTCTTCGGCTGCGAGGTCGGGCGTGTAGTCGGGATATTGCTCTTGAGACGGCGGCTGCAGGAAGATTTTGGGCGGATGCTGAGCGAGAATGGTGAGGAGGGAGGAGCGCGGGTAGGGCGGGAAGTGGATGTGCGGTGTGCCTGGGTGGTGGAGGGCATGTGGGATTGGGAGGGTGGTTATGAGGATGAGCGAGAGGGCGGGTATCTGCGTCGTAGTTAGTACAGAAATGCGGCGAATCCCATCTCAGCTCCCACTCTATGAGATGCGAAGGAGGTTGCTTACTGTCTCCCCAAACCTCGCCAGTGACGGGAAAAGCGTCCCCGGCGGCTCCCTCTGGGCATCAACGCCATCCAGCACTAAGACGAACTTCTTCCTACCCTCCAACATCCTGCCTAGAGCCACCGCCAAGCTACTCAGGTTCTCGGTTCTCGCATACGGTCTCCTATCAAGCTGCTCATCGTAGTGGGCATCTAGCGCATCGACACTCGATGCGACGATGCGCTCCAGCAGATGCCTCCCGGTGATACATTCTCGCGAGTTGACTATAGCGAAGGGAAGCGAAGAGAGGTTGAGGTATGAGCGAATGATGGAGGATTTCCCGGTTGCAGTGAGGCCATGAGCGACGAGGAGGGAGGGAGAGGGGAAGTGTCGCTGGAAGTTGTCAGTGCGCAAGCTGCGGAGGTGGTGATCACGGAGACAGACATTGTAAAGAGCGGCCAATTGCTGGATTTGGGACTCGCGACAGGGAAATTCAGAATTGAGTTGTTCGAGGATCTCGTCGGGGAGCATAGTTGCCGTGTGTTTAGTTAGCGTTGAAGACAGGCTCTCCGTAGTGTTACTGTGTGGTTGCACGTCGACGGATGAAGACAACGCGCTACTGACGCGCGCTGGCACGTGCACGAACCTTCACTTGCGCACTAGGTAGTCCATCCGATGTTTGATTCCTTCAAGGAATTGTTCTAGTTGATATCTATCCTTGCGAAAGCATACTATGAAGTAACTATACATTTCGATAAACCGCAATGCATGTGCATGAAGTAACATGCATACATTTCGAACCGCAATCATGTGCACATTTCGTATCTGTAATGCCCACGTCCTCTTCGCTCGGACACTCCCAGGCCAGAAACTTCCAGTTCAGCTCGCTGGGTCGCCAGAATATGCCATGCTGCAGTCCTTTTCCAGGGTTGGCGGCATCTCCAGTCGTATCAGCCGTCATTCCGCCTGTCAGCGGCATCCGCTTCCCGAAGATGCAGCGCCTGAATCGAGAGTGTAGAATAGCCATCGAGCACATGACACAAGGCTCGTGGGTAAGGTAAATGTCCAGATCCACGCACAGGTAGCCATTCGCCGGAATGTTGTCCTTCTCGTAGTGTGGTCTCTCAACTTCGGTGAGCGGGATGTCGCAGAATAGCGATCGGTCCAGCAGGGTTGGGTTTGCGCCTGCCATCCGAAGTCGCTTCTTGGCTACCATGGCGATGGCGCGTTGGACAGAATGAGCCATGACGTTTCCGCGTCCGGTGTGTGCTTCAGCCTCACCAATGGGCGAACGCCAGCGACAGTCGCCTGCTACGGCAATGACCTCGGATGACCCACGAGTGCGATCCACGACGACACAGCCAATGTTCTCGCCCATGCCTAGTTCGGAGATGGCAGACGCGGCCGTGCGCGCAAGCGCAAGCCAATGGCTAGCATCGGGTTCTATCTCGAGGGTATTGCGCGAAACGAGGCTCGGGTGTGGACCGTACGGATTCGTATTCTTGTACGCGATGGGCCAGTACAGCTCACTCCATAGCGCCGCTTGTTCGGCCGATGTGGGCGCCAAAGCCGGAACGGTCACGTACAACAGCTTCGGGAATATGTTCATGGTGGTGAAGGGAGCATTTTTCCGAAGGGTAGCGACCAGTTCGATGGGCTTGATGCACCGGATCGGGCAAAGCAGGAAGAAGCGAACTGGATCCACATGTTTAGTATTGGACTCTTCGACTGCCTCGTCGCCAGTGGGAGAAGGGGGGAGAGGTGTAGAGCAGGGAGATAAGGATGTGGGGGCGTTGTCCTCATCACCTCTCTGCAGCCTCGCGGGCGGGTAGAACTGCTTCTGCAGCTGCGCCGGTAGGTACTTGAACTGCACGACGCGGCGAAGGTGCGAAATCTCTGCTGGCCTGAAGTCCGGAGCAGCTTCTTGGACCACACTACGCTATCAGCAGGCGAAGAGAGGAGCGGGGGTGGCAGTGGGCAGCTCACTCCTTGATGGCGTTGGCAAAGCGGGCGGGGATCTCGACAACGTAGACCGTGTGCGTCTCGAGGCTGGCGCGGACTTCGTCTTTGGTCCGCAACGGGACGAGCTGCCCGCGGGGAACGGCCGTGTCGGCACCCATTGCGGGCTCAAGGTGTGGTCGCTGGGCTTTTGCCGGCGCGCCAGTAAATAAGCAGACTGGATGGAAAACAGACGGAAGCAATTCAGGGCGAGGGTGGCAGCTCTTGCGCAGAGTCGGCGGGCCAGACGCTGTCCTCGCGGGGCATGGTGCGTGGCGAGTGTGCTTGCCAGGCCCGAGTGCTGCCTGCCCCTTTGGCCGAGTCGGTGGTTGCTGTGCGGTGCAAGAAGGGAAGCCGCGATGCTTTGCTCTCGCTCCTTCCGATCGGAACGGTTCGGAACAATGTTGCCCCGCCGCCTGCTCTTCCCCCGAAAGCGGCCCGAAGTTCCACCGACTCCAGCTGGCAACCCCAGCCTTGCCCCGGCTGCTCTTTCCCAGCCTGGGTCGGGAACCTTCGTCTGCCGGCATGCCCGAGTTCTTATAGCACAGTTAGTTTCATGCATCGCTAGCAGGCATGGCAGGCACGTACAGATGTGAGGGGCAGCCATCCTCGGCTGCTGTTATTAGTTAGCAAACTTCTTATCAATGAGTGACAAGCCTCTAAGCAACCAACAAGTTGGTGCTACTTACTATCTTTTCCTTTAATACTGGAAACCTCATACCATGGACATGAAAGGCGACGTGGTCAACACGGAGAACACGGCTCCACCGCCCCCAAAGTCCCACCATGTGAACACGCATGTAGTTCCCCTTCAGCAAGAGGCACACGAGGACGTACGGCATATCAACCTCACCTGGCGATCATGGCTGGTAGTATTCATAAGCTGCTTCGCGTACGCTGACCTGCTACCTATGCACCTTGGTTATTCGTAATGCTCACTGGATTTCAGTATCATGGCCCAAGTGTACGTTGTCGTAGCAGCTGGGAGTGTTATAGCTTTCATCATCCGTGACCTTGGCGCAAGCGCAATATCCGGCTGGATTATTCAGGTATGACTTCCCTCCTCGCCCCTACTCGACTTCTTTTTCACGTAGAATCTTCAACTGACATTGCACAGGGCCCTCTCCTAATGCAAACCGTGCTCTCCCCACTTGTAGGCCGTCTCTCAGATGTTCTCGATCGCAAAATGTTCGTCTCTATTCCCCCTCTGGTCGCCGTGGTCGGAAGCATCATCTGCGCCAGAGCTACGTCCATGAACATGTTGATTGGAGGTGGCATTCTAGTCGGCGTCACACTCGCCACCATTTCTGTCGTGCAGTCTATCCCGTCCGAGATCTTGCCCCTGAAATACCGGCCGCTAGCAAATGGATTTGCATTTCTTGGTGGTGTGGCTGGAAGCATGTAAGTCTTGTTCTCCGAACAGTTCCCAGACTCTCATATCCACATACTCGATATTCACATACTCATACCGCCTTAGTGTGGGTGGCTTAGGCGCAGGCGCTGTGACAAACATAGACCCGGCAGGCTGGCGGAACATCTTCTGGATTCAGGCTGCACTCCACGGCGCAACGTCTCTTGGTCTCTTTGCCTTCTACTGGCCGAAGAAACGTACAGACTATCGCCGAATGAGCTTCAAAGAGGGGGTTTGGGCTTGCGATCCTATCGGCGGTGTCCTTTTCATCGCCGGTGCGACGCTCATGCTCCTAGCGCTCAATTGGGCAGGAGGTGCCTATGCATGGAGTGATCCACACGTGTGCGCAAATTTGGTCATTGGAATTGTCTTGGTACTTGCTTTTTGTGTTTACGGTGGGTACAGACTGGGAACGAATTCGCCGGTCTTCAACACTAATCATGTACAGAGTGGAAAGGCAGGTCCGACGGCATGGTTGCTCACGTATTCTTTAGCAACGGTCCCAACTTCTGGTTGGCAACCTTTGCTTTCGCCGTGGAGGGGTGGGTCACTCAAAAGTCTGTACCGCGTGCCGTGCTAACCGACATCTTAGCTGGATTTTTTACTCCGCTGTGAATTCAATCACTCCTCAGATCATCCTGAACTTGGGGTTTGAGGACAATAGCTGGGACATTGCTGTGCGACAGCTCTCCTACAAGATCCCGTCTCTAGTGTTCTCCCTAGTCGTCACTTGGTGGGCCACACGTTTCAAGGACCTGAGTAAGAGCACAAGTCAAATGCACATTGTTCCCATAACTGACAATTTCCTCTATAGAGTCACCTCTGGTCGTTACCTACGGTATCTTCCTCATCGCCACGATATGTTACGCATGCATCCGTCCCAACTGGTCCACTCCCCAAATCATCTTTACGGTACTCACAGGCATCGGAACATCGGGTCCCCTTACCCTCCTTGTTGCCTGCGTCCAATTCACATCGCCCCACGCCTTCCTCTCCACAGCAACTGGTCTCGCCTTCTCCGCGCGCGCAATCGGCGGTGCCTTCGGCTCGGCCGTCCTCAATGCTATCGTCAACGGACGCTTGAACGCCCACTACGCATCCGACGTCAGTTCCGCCGCCATTGCTGCAGGTCTTCCCTCCTCGTCAGTCCCAGCCTTGCTCAAGGTGATGAAAGCTGGGACGTTGTCGACGACTCTTACCGGCCAAGGCGTCCCACAAGCGAACGAAGAGATCATGAATGCAGCTTGGCAGGCTAGCTATTGGTCATATGCGAAGGCGTATCGGTTGGGATGGTGGAGCGTTGTGCCTTTTGTGGCACTCGCCACGGCAAGTGTGGCGTGTATGGGCGGTGTGAAGAATCTTATGACGGAGCATGTGGAGGCTACTGTGGAGAAGGATGACGGTGAAAATCATGGGCAGGAGAAAGGGTTGGTTGAGAAGTGAGAATATGGGGCCGAGCGGCAAGGTGCTAAATTTATTGAGTTGGTATTACCTTCCTCACATTCCTAATGTACCTAGGTAGGCGGCTAAGTTTTTTATAGTGTACACTCTCAATCTGACAGATTAACGATATCGTATATTATGTTACATGGCGGCTAGCATGTCGGAAATTCGCTGACGAACATTCTGTTTCCGAACATCATTGTAGATCAATACCCGAAAACTCTTCTACTACCGTGGCATTCTAAAACAACCAATTACAAAACCCCTCTTATTCATCTCACATTAAACCAGCTCGGTCAATGAGCATACCATTTCGCACGCCTTTGCTCTACCTTTCTAATCTCAGCATCTTCAGCGACCGCAGAATTATTAGCGTCGTCTTCGATAGCAGCGCCGTTGGCCTTCACCACGGGAGCCTTGATCGTGGTTTCTTTAGTCGGAAAAGACTTTATTGTGTAAGAGTTCTATGATTTCGTCATCAAAGAGCTCGACGTCGTGGAACTCGTCCTTGTCACTCTGGTCTTCGTTGATCTTGTCTTGGTTGGCATCGCGTTCTTTGGATGCGTCTTCATTGGGCTTGCGGTCTTTGAACTCGTCTTCGTTGGTCTTGATTTCCTTAATCCTGTCTTGGTCGACCCCATCTTCCTTACTCTCATCTTTCTTCATCTCAACTTCTTTGATCTTGCTTTCCGTGATCTCGCCTTCTTTGACTACAGCATCTTTATTGGCCTCGTCATCTTCCCCGCGCGCCCGCTTCCGCTCCTCTTTCGCCCCCGCAGACCAATAAAGCTCTTCATCCAACTTCAGCGATCCAGGGAAGAACGTCTTCAGCAACTGCTCCCCATACCCAGGATACTCAGCCTCCAGAGCCTTTAGACATTCCATAACATCGGTGTCGTCTGATACCGAGAACCGGGGGGTGAGTTCAATACCAAAAGAACGTTGAACAAGGTCGGTAGAACAGCCAGCAACCAGGAGATTAGAAACCGAACCCACCAACATACTAGCAAAAAGAAACCCCGCGCCGTGCGTAATCTGACATGCCACGACGGTGAACAGGAGCCATCCGAGCGCAGTCCCGCAGAGCACGAAACCCTCTCCTGTACCGAACCAGTCGTACCCTATTACGCCTGCTCCAGCCAACTCCTCCAAATTGATAGAGTCATCGTGCTGGTTACGGACAATGAAAACGTGTCGATTCCCCTTCCCATGCATAACGGCATACACATTCTTCTCCCCCGCATCCCCACGAGCAGCGAACTTCTCCTTCTGCCAGGCAGGCAATTGCGTCGTCAACGAGCTCAGCCCGAGGCCGAACAACGTCACGTACATTAGAATACAATTTCCGTAAAAGCCAGAGGCGAGAACAGCAGCGAGGAGTTGGGTGTAACTAACAACAGCTGAGTAGAAGAACGGATTAGGCGGCGGGACAGCACTAGTCGACTTGGGGGCTTCGCCGGCGTTGTAGATGGAGACTTTTAATCCGCTGGTGCTGTTGTCGGTTTTCTTTTCGAGATGGTGCACTATGCGCGAGAGGAGGAAGCTTTTGTTCTTGGTTGATTTACCGGTCTTCATGGTGAGGACTTCGCAGTCGATCTCTGGGTTGGGCATGAGGCCGCTGACGCTCCCGAGGACAGGCATGAGGGTGGAAAGGGCGTGGCTGAGCCATCCGAAGCTCACGGGGAGGGCGTAGAAATCGGTGTCGGAGGGGATGCCGGTTGTGATGGCGAGGGCTTTGCGGAGGATGGGGTCGCCGGTTACCATGAGGATGGCGATGAGGATGCCCCAAAGGGTTGTTGGCGAATTGGGGCCGAGTTGCCAGAGAGCGTCGTTGTGCTGGGGAGAGTTTACGTAGGATAGGAGGATAAGCGAGGTGATGATAGTTATGCCGATAGCGAGCTGGTATTTCGTGTCCATTTTTTTGGATTGGGAGGTTGAGTAATCTGTTTCGGGGTGAAAAATGTTCGATGATGGTATAAAAGCAGATGGGATGGCGACGAAGTGTTTGTGTAGGACGGCGAGTGTGGAGAGAGCGCTAAGGGGGTAAAGTTTGCATAGGGTGAATCACAATGGCCAGTTTGCTAGCAGTGGAGGCGCAGTTTGCTGTGGAAACAATGCATCATAGACGAGAAAAGCACAATCTTACTAGGATATGTGTTTATTAGGTCAACAGCTTGATGAATCCCTTCCCAAGGACATGTCTGAGTGAATGAAGGTGGCGCATGGGTGTCATTTGTACAGGTAGCTCTGAAACGATGCAAATAGTACTTTGGAGCATTAGACGTCTTTCATGATTCAGCTAGCAAACTTGCAGTCATAATACATGCAGATGCTGTGTAAAACCGTCAAGATTGAGCAATCAATTGATGTTGCAGAGCTGAGACATTTATCAACACTGACTCAAGCCGCGGCGGTCTCACGCACGATGGATCCTCTGATCTCCTACTTCTGTACTAGTAAAACAGAGAAAATATCAACTATTCTTTTAAAGTTAGATCCGTGCTCAGAACTGGCGTGCGCGACGAATGTAACTATAGCCATGCTATGATTGCGAGGCAGCACTTCGAGGAGCAGAGATACTGGCGGCTGACCCTGTCAACCTCACTTGTTTGTAAGTAAGAAGACCCTATGATGAAAGCGACCCATGCTTTACATCCCGCGGCTAGGTTCATCTAGCGCCTCTGCGCAGATGATCAAAAGCTGGGCGCGTTTGCTTACTCGTTTGCATCAATAGATTTCGAAGAACCTTGCTTTAGGTACACGTGCGACTTCTGCTCATTCCAATCAATTGATGCTTTGGTATATTGGTGTTTTTGCAGATAACCATGATCCTCGTCGTTGCAGGACAAAGTGGGAGAGGTCTACGCCGCAGAGAATGGTTTCACAGAAAAGCTAGGACCGCTATCTGGAAGCTCGTACCTGAGCTGAAGGCTGTAAGAGGGCCGTGCAAGATATTACATTGGACAGCAACGGCTTCGCTTAACGTGTTTTTCTCGTTAGCTTCCTCGGGTCCCGTAGAAATGTGCTATGGAATATACTGAGGGATTCTTGATACTTAGTTGAAGCTTGGATTCAGGTTGTTGCTGTAATGGAGCGTTTGTTGTCATCGATTGCAGGCTCCCAATGTAGATCCGCGAGTCACGCTGGCTTGGTCATGGTCATGACCAGTTGACCCAAAAACAGCACGTGTGCGTTTAGTAGTGTGTGGCACCTGGATTATGTGCCAACTGTCACTACGCTAACGCTCATTTAGACGACGGTAGGTAGACGTTTGCGGGCTTGGGCATGTATATGCTTCGTGCTTCTTGTGTAACAGCAAAGACCGCGCAGTGTCCTCGTGCAGATGATCAAGTTGCGACTTGGCCTCATGAAGCCCTCTTCCATATTTCTATATATTTCCAGTACGTCAGGTACCATCCTCTCGATATCTCTCCTCTGGTATACCCGACTGAATACTGCCTCGATAGCGACCCATTGTTCCCGATCTTCAGTCGTTTCAAAGCCACTGTCAGAATGCGAACCCTTTTACTCCTCCTCACCTTCGTGGCAGCATTTGCTACCGCTGCTCTTCCTGGAAGCTCTCCTGACACGAATATTCTTGAGCGGTCTACTACGATTCAAAGCACCAGTGCTGCTGTCAAACAGGACGATGCACTGGTACGCAATCATGACAATGCGCTATACGTCGGATAACTTACGTGAATAGGTCTTCCCTTTCGAGAGGCCCGATCATAAGGGTCCGGGGAGATGGTATCTGACCTTCGACGAAAAAATGCTTGACTCCTTCATGAAGACCAAGCATTCTCCGTGTGCGAAAGTTACAGGGTAAGTACAAGATTAATTGATAATAATTTCGACTACTTATATCATTTTCAGCGGTTTCGGTTCCATCGAGCTCAAAGTGCTCAACTGGCATAAAGCTTGGGGCTGCATGTTGTTCAGGTAAGTGAATGAATCACGGAACCGTAGACTATGGTATGTCAGTTGGCTAACTTTGAGTAAGTGACACGAAGTGTGGTAGCAGTAAAGATTCTACGCATACGTGGGTGAATACTAGCTGGAGAGATCTAACGACCTTGAACGACTGGAACCGCAGGCCGGAAAGCCTTTACTGTTATAACAGTAAGGACGGCAATTAGAAGGTGGAAGTCTGTCAAGCCATGTCTAGATTCTCGGTGGTTTGAATACAGTGGGTGGGCTGCCTTGTCGGCGATGCTTTGAATAAGACGGTCGTATGCGGACTATACCTCATTGGTATAGGGGACCTTTCACTCAATTCATAACTTACCTTATTTACTTTGTCCTGTCTAATACACATTGTTCAATATGCCAGCGACAAGCACAGTGTTTCCACGATATCTTCCAGTTCTCCTAATTGTCTTGTCTTAACCCACGAGCTTGACTGATAATAATTTCTATTGGCATGTTAACAATAAGCACACAGTGCGACCATTGAGAATTGATGTTATATCGTGAAGACCAACAATATGACGTTCTTAGCACAGAACCTTCGTTTCAGTATCATGGCGTAGCGGGTGCATGTCAATAATTCCGGAACTTCAGGTCAAAGGGGACGCAAACTACTTTCCTGGGGCTGTTCGTTGAGTGTCTCCTAAAATCATGGGTGTAATATTCACATGCACCCGACCTCCAGGGCAGGATTCAGGTCAACCCACCACCAGGGCACTTTCACATCACCAGGCACACATATCGGAGGTGACAGATAGCTGACATATATGGTGCGCAGGCAGGTTTTGCAGCAGATCAGCCGCGGCGTTCTCAGACCATTGTCGGCCCTTCACGCCCGTCCTCCTTCCTTCAGCGTGTATCACCAGCGGCTTCGATGGAGGCCTGGAATTATCTGTGCGTTTCCGTGCGGGCATACCTACCTCTGATACACAGCGCAGTCGCCATTCGCCGGGGCCAGATTTCAGATCGTTACCCTGGATTACCAGAATCTACGCACTGCCTTTACAAGCAGTTTGCGCGCCGTTTGGGGAAGGAAACAAGTTTCTATGTATAAGTGAAGTTTCCGAGATTCGGATTACGGACTTAGCCGGCAGGCCTTATGACGGCGAAATGGAATTGCCTGGAATTGCGCAGTCAACTCATTTAATAAGCTGCAGCATGGAGAAGGTAGCAAACGGGGCCACGGCGGGTCCGCGCACGAGAGCTCTTACCTCTTACCTCAATAATAATAGCGTAGTCGGTGATAGCATATAAAGCCTCAACCTTTGCTGCTTCGAAAGAATATCGCCAGATCATCACTCGACACTTTCTCCTCTTTATCATGGTCAACATCGTCAGTCTTGCGGCTTTTGCTGCTTGCGCACTCGTCGCGCATGCACAGCTCTCTGGCTCTGGAATGATCCATGTCTGGAATTCGAGCGACATCAACCAGGCAGATCCGAGTGACAAAGTCGGGTGTATCGACAACCAAGGAAAATTCATCAACCCCTCCAGCCATAGCGAGTGCGGAGTGTTTACGATACTCGCGTCTACTTCTTTGAAAGTGTCACACACCGTCAGGTGTGTGACACTTTCAAAGAAGGAGACGCTCGCGAAGGAAAAGACGGATGTCGTTGCCGTTCTTGGAACATTCGAGGAAGGAGCACGTCAACACACGTTTGACCAATCACTCCGATGTGAGATACGATTAGCCATGCATCCATGCTTGGAATTTTTCTCTTCACGTGCCTCCCAAAGTTCCAATGTCGCCGTTTGCATCGTTCCAACTTCGCACGCCACTCTGAGAAGGACAAAAGCCTTATGAATTGACCTTTTGATTCCTTTTGTTTGCCTAATGTAGACTATGCCAAGTTTCAATCTTTATCCTCGGTCCATCGGGACCGCCATTGGCGATTTGACGGTGAACATTTGTCGCTCCTACTGCGAGTGAATTCCGAAACGGGAGATCACTCGTACTCATTGCCCTCGTCGCCTGCATTGTCCCCATTCTCTCCGCCCGCTTCATCCATCTGCTCCTCCGCCTCGTTCGCGGAACCGGCGGGGCCTTCGTCGTAGTCGATATGGGGGTGGTTGTCGATGAAGCGTGCCACATAGTTCCGAAAAGCTGCTTGTTTGACACAGATTTCGCATTCGCAGGGTTGGACTTGTGCGACAGGAGGAGTGTTGCGGAGTCGAGTGAACCCTTCTTCTCCACGAACATATCCTCCATTGTTGCATAGGATGTAGCTGGAGGCTGCTCCATCAACTGCGTTCTCGGACATGTCTACGCAGCTGGCATCCAGTGCTTCTTGGCGAGTCTAGGTTCAGCTAGCGATGACGGCACATCGGCTATCTGAGTACTTACGGCGTGGTCAGTAACGAACTGAAAGCGCAAATTGGTACGGATCGCGTTGTCCTGGAAGCTAGGGTCGTTCGTGATTGCCAACTCGTCCACGTCGTCGTCGAATTCTTCTTCGGCCTGCGACGCGTCATCATTGGTCTTGAACGCCGTCAAGTGGTCTGGGTAAGATTCAGGTTGCCGCTAAAGACTACCGTCAGCTAAAAAACCGCTAATGGCGATTTTAGGGATACTTGCAGCCACCACGTCATCGATCGCTTCCGCTTTCGCGTTGGAAAGGTGGCTCACAATGATACTTAAGGTAATGCTGCGCACTCTCGCGGTCTATACGAAGGTGTCTACAACGATGACGAGGATGAGATTCCTGATTGTGGTGGTAACGCTCGGCCACTGCGCATGTCGGAGGCAAGGGGGATTTATTTGTCATCTTCCGTCCAACCTCTCAAAAGGCCAAGATATCAACAATGCCACAGTTCGAAGCAAATCATCATTGGTGACAAGTCACAACTTTCAATAGATATGCTATGGCAACCTTTCCATCCCAAACGGATGACGAGTTGGTAAGGATGACCAACCAAAAATATTCCCAATCTCAGTGCGAAAAAGCACATGATTTTAATATATGGTTGCCATAACCATCAGTAAACCAAGACACGCAGATCGCCAGTGGCGAATTCTGCATGTTCTCCTCCAGCAGTGTGTTCAATGACTTTAAAGACCCTATTCGATGACTGCCTCAGCCTCTCCCTCGTGATGTTCGGTATCGCCCTTCTGCTCAGTATCATGGTCGCTAAGCTCAGAACTGCCAGAATGTTCAACCCTAAGACGCTCACGAACCTCCATGATGGCCTTGCCGAGCAGATTCTTTCCCGGCCAGTCCCCATGGTGATTCAGGGCTCTCGTTCGGCTCATACCAACACCCCATGTTCGGTCAAATGGTGAAGTTTCCATAATCTCGCGATGGCCTGTCGCAAGCAGCTGGTTCCGTAGGTATTCGTGGGTCTTGAACTTGGCGTAGGTGGCGTCAACGACGACTTGGTATGCGACTGATAAACAATTAGATGCATTTTCAGCATAGCAATAGATGCACACATACCACGCCTCCATTCCTCGTCATCAAAAGGATGTACTTGCCTTCCAAGCTTCTTCTGCTTCACAGGCTTTTCCTCCTTCATAATTATGTCCATTCCCTTCTCGTCTCCAAACGTCAACGCCTTCTGGGCGTGGAAAAATTGCTCCCCGCAATTGTACATCACCCCATCGATCTCGAATGGAGCCACAAACATCTGCGACAAGTACCCATTGTCTTTGAAGGCCCCGAAGAAGAAGATTGGCTCATTTCTGTCTATTTTTAGTGCAAATGCAGTTGCAGTTCAAACAGGCCCACCTACGTTTGAGCCTTGAGATCGTCCAGCTCCTTGCGAATGCTCTGTGTGTCGGAAGAGTTTGCGTTGTTCATGTTCTGGAATTTAGGATTAGCCACAAAATCGCTACTGGCGATTCTCGCATGTCTTGTACTCACGGAGTTCCTCACGTTGGGAAGAGCGGACGTGTTTATTTTTTGTTCTGTTGAGACGATGAATTACTGGCGGAATGTGGAGCTGACGAAGCTCTGTGGCAGAGCAAGAGTGTGATGACGTGGTAAGTTTGAGCGTTGAGGGCACTTTGCTGGTGAGGGAACAGCCCACCCTACATACTTGCCTTGCTACGTGTGTAGTTTCTCTCACCTCTACTAGGCAAGCTTTTCTCTCACTTCCGCTAGGCAAACGCGAGGTGCGAGTATATGGGTCATGTGCAACCGCCCTGCCAACCAAACACCTCACTCTTCTCACTCCACCTTCGAGAAACAAAACAACTGAGCATGGCAAGCATTGTCGTCAACACCTTCAACGCGAAAGCGGAGGCAATCGATGACGTGGTGGCTGCAAGTATCCCTAAAATCGCCATTAGCGGTTTTCCTAGCTAACGTTCAAAGAAGTAGATGCCAGCCGATGATGATACTGCACGATATAGAGGTCTGTGGGGAGCCTCCCGAAGGTCATGAATCACAAGGCGTTACGACTGCCAAGAGATGCTATCGATGACGAAGTAAAAATCAAGTAGGCACTGTATTCTCTCACAAGTGTACAGATTCTCGTCTAACAGTAGAAGATTGGCTACTAGGGTGTTTGTGACGGATTGCATGATCAATCTGTTCTTCAAAAGCCCACCACATATCACCGTCGCTGAGATGTGCGGAGATCTTCCAAGCACTGATGCACTGTTTGAAGTAGCAACTTCAGCCGAGTATTCAAGATTGGCAGATACATCAGCCTGGTATGAGAATCGCACCCGAAGCCTCAAGGATTTCATCTCGCTCTTGCTTCAAGAGCACTGGGCGGAGCCTGTAACTCTGGACTTGGCTTCTATTGCGCTAGAGCATTGGATAAAAATAATGTTTGGTTAGATCCCGCGTTCCTAAACTATCGATTACACGCTTGCTGACTGAAGACAGCCTTGCATTGCGTCATCTTTGTATCGCGTACCGGGCTTCCCATGCCGTCAACACATCAGATGCTCCTGCGTGCGACTAATCGTTGGAAAGAGCTTTGGCAATTTGTCCACGCAAGAGATGCATCGCAAAATAGACCGCTTATTGGGTTTACAAAGTACGGTCTCGAACTGTGGTGACTCGCGCAAAAGACCCTCGAAGTAGCACAAGATGGGAACTACCAAAGTCCTTATATGACCACTGCACCCACAGATTCTTTAAAAGAGCTTCATAGCTTTATTTGGGAGCATATAAATACTTAACTTGGCTAAGATAGTTTAGTGTATAAAAGATATTGTATACCTTAATCTAAAAGTCTTTTATAGAATTTTTATTTCTTGTTTTTAAGGGTGGTCTGCTTCTTCTTCTTCTTCTAAAACATGCCAATCGCCGCTATTTACAACGCGCAAACGCTGTTGTAATTTTCATCTGCAATGAGAAACCCCCCGCGAAGACCCGAATGACCTGCCCGCGGATGTTATCCGGGAGCTCATGGAGCACATTCATCGACTCCATTAATGACAGGCGTTGTTCTGGGGATATAATCCCGCCGAGCTTCCAATTTAGATAGTTCTCTAGCTCGCTAGCCACGATAGCGAGTCCGATAGCGCCACCGAGGATACGGAATTCGACGAGGGCATTATTGGCCGTAGCTAGAATGTATAGGTTTAGAAAAGAAAAAAAAAACGTGACTTATCACGTGACTGATGACTAAGCGTACACGCTTAACGTAATCCACCAGTGAGCTGCGTACACCACCAAAACGCGACACGACGCGTCCACCTTTTTGACCATGGCTCAACAACGACGAGCTCAATTGCTATCAAAAGAAGGCAGACTTAGTCTTGCCCTTGTCTCAATCAAGTCTTATCCTTATTAGTCAATTCACGCTATAGCAGCAGCCTACAATGTCCCCAAATTAACCCTCCAGTCGCGCCTCCATAGTGTCCAAGCTAGAATTAAGACAACGTTCAACAAACGCAAGCTATCGCCTCTTAAAGAGCAGTCTCTCGTTCGCTAGATCCTAGACCTTGATGGACGAGGCTTTCCACCCTATATTATCGATGTGCGCCGAATGGCAGACGTCCTGCTTCAAGCTCGAGACTGGGGACAGAAAGAAACCCCAAAAGAGACTTAGGGGCGAAATTAGGCGCAACTAAGCACAGCGCTAACCTTGAAACAGAAATACAACCCAAGCTTTAATTAGCTGCCGCACTAGCCCTTATCGAACCGCACTACTAGGAATAAATAACGAATAACAAACACTAATGACCCTAGCATATGCACAAATCAGGCATAGAGCGTGGGCTCCAGGACCAGACCAGACTAGACCAGCACCAGACCAGACTAGAAAACAACCAGAACCAGGCACCAAACGACTCTCAGAGTTGGAACATCGAGCCTCCAGGAACGAATAACGAACACTAATAACCCTAGCATATACACAAATCATGCATAGAGCGTGGGCTCCAGGACCAGACTAGACCAGACCAGCACTAGACCAGACCAGCACTAGACCAGACCAAGACCCAGACCAGAAAACAACCAGAACCAGGCACCGAACGATTCTTAGAGTTGAAACATCGAGCCTCTAGGAACAAATAACAAAAATAATGACCCTAGCATGCACATAACATTATGCGCAGAGTATAGGCCTAGGCACAAGAAACATAGAAATAAGAACAAAAACAAGAAGCAGTTAGAACTAAGCGCTAAAAGACGCTTGGAACTAAAATCACACCGCTAGGAGTAGACAGCAAGCAATTATAAATTAAGCCTAGACCCGCAAGACTAATCTAGAGTTGAATAGACCAAGGCCCAGACTAAGGAAAGGACTGAGGCTAGACACCGCATTACCTCTAGAACCCGAAACTAAGGCGGAATTAGAGGAAAGCTAAAAGATAATAATAAGTACAGGTGCGCGAAGACAGAAACAAGAAGAAAATGAACTAGAATACTAACTTTAACTATATAAGAAACCAACCAGATAACTAGCAATAATAATGTTTGCCGCTGGAAGACTAAGCAACCATTAGCGATCCTAGTTAGAGGGCCTAGATTATGGCGAAATACGTGAGTTCCTTAATGTCTTAGCGCTTAGAAAGCGCAAGAACCCAAGCCCAAAAGCCCCTTAGGCTGTTAGCTTCGCAGAGACAATAAGCTTAACTAACAAGAGTGTCTATACACCCGCTAGAGGGTCTCTGCCCTTTATAGAAAGCTTCTTGCGAGGATCTAAGGGGAAAGCACTAATGCCACCTCAGCTGGCTAATAACGCCAATGCCCTTATAGCACAGATAGTGATAGCCTTACAGTCCCTTACTAACAAAGCCACTTAGTAGAACCCGGTGCAGAGCCTTGTTACGGAACCCAACCCATTCTTAGGCAAGGAGTTGCACTTTGTAGGAGATAATATAACCTAGTTCCTTTAAGACTATAAAAAAAGCGCGAACCACTACTAGTACTCTAAGAAAGACAAGGCTGTCAGAGTCAAGGAGTACTGCAGCCAAGAGATCCAGAATGTGCTCAACTTCTTAATGCCAGAGTACTCTAAGGCAGGAGAAGAAGGGGCATGGCAGAAGCTATGGGTGGCCATACACAGGCGTTGGCGAAGTTAGGATTAGGCCTAAACTAAGAAGATAGAGGAAGCGCTAAAGGCGTGGCTGGCACAGTGTTAAGCAATAACAAACCTTAACATCTGGGATTTTCTAGACCAATTCGTAATCAGATTCAGAAAATGCCTAAGGGCGGGCACGGTTATGGAAAGCTAGAAGGGCATGCTCCTTATCCAAGGCCTAAGTAAGCAGCTAGTAGGCAACATCCTAATAAAGAACGACTAGTTAATAGAGAGACTAACAGAACTTAACTTTGGCACAATAGAGAAGTGGCTTTTAAGTAGGGCCTAAATTTAATTAGAAGAACACATGCTGGATCTAGCCTATTAAATTCGAGCACTGATACTGTCTTAGACTACTAAGTCGCAAGCACCACCAACATCGCAGAACGTTTTTCAACCTGCTAGGCTTAACCCGAACTTTTAACAAGCAAGACCACAAGGAGCTCTAGGCGCACGAGCACCCCTAGGCTTAACTGTCTCTCAGCACGAAGTGGACGAGTTGACTGAAAGGCTCAAGGGTATGAGGCTCCAGAACGTTCTGGTTCAGAACTGGGACCCCCAAGAGATGGAGATTCTGTCGGACCCAGCTATCCGCCAGGAGATCACCGCGAAAGTAGAATAGGCTCTAAAGCAGACAGCACCATAATGGCCCCAGTACCACGCACCAACCTAGTCTTAGGCCTACTTAGCAGCACCTATGCGGGTTAATATGCACGTAGCCGCGGCAGCAACAGACCTAACATAGTGGGAGGATAATTGTTTCAAAGGGTGCTTTGGATGTAGGAAGGACCACATTATTGCGAATAGAGAATGCGAGAAGAGGAATTCGCTTAAGGACAATAGATAGGTGTACTACAACATAGAATCCTAAAGGGTCTAATAGGGCCAACTAAACAACAATTAAGGCGAAATCCAGCGCATTGGCGCTAGAGGCAAGCAGAACTAGATGCTGATCCGTCTGGTGCGGAACAAGTGGCGGATGGATGGATTGGCAGACAAGGCCCCGTAGATGTCTTAGAGCTGAGGGCACGCGACAACAGCGATGACTTACCAGGTGGGATTAGTTATAGAAACTAACAGCAGCCAGTTTGCGTTTAACAAAATAGTGGCACTCAGCCTTCTCTCTAAAGAGAAATTTAAAGCGGCTTAGAGAGAGCAAGCTATCCTAGACAAAGACACACTAGTAATAGTCTAGTCCCTAAACCTACTGTGCGAACTACGAACCGCGAGCCCGAGCGCCCCAATAACCCAACTAAGCCTTAGAGAATCGCTAAAGATAGGGATAGTCGCGAATGCTAAAGTTTCTAAGCAAGGCATGCCCGCGGTCTGCGGAAGGAAGGATAATGATAAGGAGGATGGAAGAAGGACAAAGCGGGTGTCCTTCCTAGAACAGGATTTCCCAATGAAAGGCATGGAGGATGTGGAGATGCGCGGCCCTAATAACATCTTAGGTCCGACCCTAAGGAAGGAGATTTCAGTAGCTAAGAAGAAAACAAAACTAGTTGATGTCCTAGTAGGCAGCCCTAAAGACATGCTGTCCTAGGTGATAAACGCCGGAGTTAACCTAATAGTCTAAGAAGTACTTAGCAACATGCTAGGAGTCAAGAAGGCGATGTTTAAGGATGTCTTTAGTGAGGGGGATCTGCACTAGCTGCGGACACTAGCTGCCACTATAGAGGAAGAAACCAATAAAGACTTAGATGCTAAGCACGCTAACTGTGCACCCATCTCTAAAATCCAAGTTCCTAAATAGATGTTAGTTAAATTCGAGAATGGCGTTGTTACCCGCTGTAGGCCTTACGAACCGAAGTTATCTTAAGCACCCCCATAAGCAAGCCAACTATCCACTATGGGAGCGTTGATTGCCAAGGCTTGGTTTGGTATAGTAAGGCTAACCATGACTATAGCTAATAGGAAGGATCTTGAGAGGGAATTAGGGGTTAAACATATAAAGAGGGACTGTCCTTGAGTAATATGCCAGGTTAACAAATATCGGATAGCCGCCTTGCTTGATATAGGAGCGGAGCTGAACACTATCTGCCTAAGTATAGCCGAAGCCGCAGGCCTTTAGATTACCTTAATGCCGCCCTAGCTGCAGAGTGTAAAGTTAATAACTGCGAATGGAGATTATAAAGATTTTTAAGGGATCGTGTTCTAGGCCCTAATTAAGGTAGGGCAGGTTGTGATTGTGACAATCTTGTTTATTGTTAGATTTCTGTTAAGCGCGGTTATTTTAGGGAACCTGTTCCTGGCGGGCGCGAAGGCGGAGTTCTCCTATAAGAATAATGGCAAGACGTATTATAAGCTGTAGGACGACAAGGAACTCTACTCTATGTAATTTGTGGCCACTTGCGCTAACCCTTTAAACCTAAAGGGAGTTATTATAACCAAGGTAATAGAAAACTACAAGGGAGCGTAGTAGCCAGGATTAGCGCTCTTAATTACATCGAATGCCTGGAAGAGGACCCTAATAGGATCTTGGAGTAGTGGTCTTGCTGTGGATTAATGTTAATAGTGAGTGCGCCTGATATTAGGCCTGAGCGCGCATTAGGGCTGAGGGCCTGGAGGCAGGCGCTTGCTTAGGTAGTGCTAGCTTGTAAAGAGGGAAGTGTAAGCGAAGTTGAGCAGCTCGTAATAGACGCTAACGAAGACTGACTAGTGACGGACCCAGGTAGGGATTTCATTCACTACGCCTACTGAGGCACGATTGGGCGGCACACGGATGGTGGGATAGTTATCCAGGACAACTAAGGACTTCTGGTTATTGATTTATTAGGCTGCGATGAAGAAGTTAATAAAATCCTTTAGACTCTGGCCATGCAGATGGAGTCTGAGAGAGTAATAAGGATTAGGAGCGACGCGTTCTGGCAGGAGCAGATGAGGGCGATTAATGTGATAGAAATGGCTTTTGAAGTGAACACTATGTATAAGAGTAAGGATAAGAAGGTGAACCCTGTATATAACTTAGGCATCGCGCCGTAGGAGATTAAAGGCTAACTAGACTAGAAGCAAGAAGCAATAAAGACGCGAAGGAGGACTAATGTGGGCCCTTAGCCATTCGACGCATACCTCCTTAACTAATAGGCGGAGTTCCTAAGAGAATAAAGGTTAACACCTAAGCGCATTGCAGGGATAAAGATTGGCCTGGACCTACTACCTTAAGAAAGGGAGATGTTGCTAGAAGTGTTATATTAAAGGGAGCCAGCACTGTCTTTTAACTTCGGCGAATCTGGGAAGGTGCACCCCAACGTGGCCCCGCCTGTTAAGATCCATACAGTTGACCACGCAGCTTAGAAGGAATCGTAGTTTCCTATTCCTAGGAAGCTACGGGATGTGGTTATTAATATGGTCTAGCAGAGGCTTGATTAGGGCGTGCTGGAGTATAGCAGGAGCGTATACCAAAATCCATAGTTCCTAGTTAAGAAGAAGGATAGAGGATACTAGCTAATTAATAACACTTAGCGCATGAATAGAGTTATAGTTTGAGATGGCAACCTCCTGCCAAACCCTAACAAGTTCTCAGAGGAGTTCGCTGGCTGCTACCTGGTTTCCCTAATCGACTTCTTCTTAGGATACAACTAAGTAGGCCTTCACGAGGACTTCCAAGCCATAACAGCATTCTACACGCCTCTGGGTCTTGTCTAACAGTGCATGCTGCCTATGGGGACAACCAACTCAGTGGCCAAGTTTATAAGAATAGTTATGAAGATTCTCCAAGACTAGATTCCCTCTTGGTGCATGCCTTATATGGACGACATTGCGGTAAAAGGCCCAAAGACTAACTATAATAGCGAAATGCTTAAGAAAGGAATTCGCAGGTATGTGGCGGAGCACCTTATGAATATTAATTGGGTCCTAGCGGACATGGAGTTAGCAGGTGTCACTGCGTTAGGAAAGAAATTGGACTAGGGGTATGCTACCATGAATATAGTCGGTTATGTGGTTGATAAGAATGGTTGGCACCTATCTGAGAAGAAAGTAGTTAAGATTACTAAGTGGCCGCCTTGTAACTACGCCTAAGATGTCTGAATCTTTCTTAGGGTATGCGTGTACTATCGCATCTGGATTAAGGACTTTGCTAAGATTGCTGCACCACTATTTGCGCTACTGCGCAAAGGTATTAAGTTCTACTAGGGCACTATAGAGAATGCAGCAATGCAGCAGCTAAAGGAGGGCATTATATTAGCTCTAGCGCTAGTGTCTATTAACTACTTAGAGCCCTTATAAGAAGTAGTAATCTTAGTGGATGGGAGCAAAGTTAGATGGGAAGCGTTAATGCAGCAGCGAGGATTAGACGGCCTCCTCTACCTAGTACGGTTTGAGTTGGGTGTTTGGTCTTAGAGTGAGCACAACTAGGACTTAGAAAAGCACGAATGCAAAGCTCTCCTCCTTGCATTAAAGAAATTCCGATCTTGGATCTATAGAATACACTTTGTTGTGGAGACAGACTCTCGCACCCTAATTGCCCAGCTAAATCGCAGCGCCACAGATCTGCCAGGAGCCCTAATAACCCGCTAGTTGGCGCTTCTAACGCTTTAGGAGTTTGACATTCGCCATATTGTGGGGCGTAAGAACGTGGTCGCCAATGCGCTCTTAAGGCGCGGATAGCTAAAAGGATAGGTTCCTCCTAAATAGTTAGAAGAAGATGTCAAGGACTTTATTAAGAAGCATTTAGGGCACATTTGCATTGCATCCTCCGCTATAGGTAAGGGAACTAAAGTGGAAATAGAGTATGCGGAACCCGCAACTGGTGACCTGCCCAAAGTCCCCTCTAACTTATGCACTAAAGAGCTTCGTAATATCGCAACTTGGCTAGCAACTCTAAGGATGCCTAAAGGCCTGTCAAAGAAGGACTGAAGGTACATTAGATTGCAAGCTCGGAAGTACTAGATTGTGAGAGGCATGCTGTGGTATCAAACCACTAGGAACCGACCGCTACGCAGAGTGGTGGATAACCCTGCCCAGCAGGCGGAGATTCTGTAGTAGCTACACAAAGCATTAGGCCATCAGGGGCAAGAAGGCACCTAGAGGAAGGTTGCGGCGCGCTACTACTAGCTAAATCTGTATTAGAGCGTTAAGGAATATGTTAAGACCTGTGCAGAATGTCAGGCGCATTTAGCCAGGAGAGTAGTAGAGGAGTTGCACCCCACATAGGGAACGAACGTAATCTAGGGATGGGTTACAGTGGACGTGGTGTACATGCCTAAGAGCAAAGGAGGGAAGCAGTTTATAGTTATTGCCAGGGATTATACCTCTAGATGGCTAGAAGCGAAGGCGCTTACTAATGCTAACTTAGCCGCGGTTGGACAGTTCTTAGAGGAATCTATCTTTAGCAGGTGGGGTATTCCTTTTCGCCTGTTAGTGGATGGAGGGCTAGAAAACAAGGGTCTAGTAGAAGACTTAGCCAAACAGTTTAGAATCCAACAAGTGGTATCTAGTGCCTACTATCCGCAAGGGCAGGGCTTAATAGAGAGAGGTCACCAAGAGCTAGTTAGAGCACTGCGAAAAATAAAGGGCGACTGGGTGCAAAATCTGCCTAGGGCTCTGTGGGCCGATCAGGTCACAGTAAAGCGGTCCATAGGAGAAACACCGGCCTTTCTAATATGCGGAAGAGAGCACGTCCTTCCAATTGAGCTCTGCATTCCCACCTGGTAGACACTTCTATAGGAATAAGTTTACACTACTAAGGATCTCCTAGCTGTCTAAGCAGAGCAGTTCAAGAAGCGCGATTATCAGCTCCAAGAAGCTATTGACCGCACTATCCGCCTGCGAGAAGAAGGAAAGGAATAGTTTAACAACTGACGGACTCTCAGAGTGGAATCACTGCGAGAAGGCGGCTTAGTGTTAGTACATAATACATTTTAGGCTAATAATATAAGCCGCAGCGTTAAGCTGGCAAAGAGGTACTAAGGCCTCTTTAGGATCAAAAGCATGGCGCCGCATAGGGAAGGATGGTACATGCTCGAAGACCTGGATAGCACACTATTTCGTAGCAGGACGCCAGAAGACCGCGTTATTCGATACCATGCACGAACAACAGCAGACCTAGGGGCGATGTTGGAGCCTAACGCCATAAGGACTAACAAGCTCTCAGAAGAAGAAGGAGATTCTTGAGAGGAAGTTAATCCAGCAGAGCTGGACAAAGTCACCTAAAGGCCTAAGCCTAAGTACCCTATGTTCGCGCGCAGATTGCGGCGGCTAGCAAGGTATAGCCAGGACATTCCTAAGCAAATAAAGGAAGTAGGAATCTCACCACTAGTAGCGGGCTTTAACCCTTCTAACTTTATATATTAGGAGGAGTAGAGCAGACAGAGAGGCTATTAGGGCGCTATAAGCTAAGGGACAGCTTATTTCTTAAAGGGGGGGAGGAAGTAGCTAGGGAACAGCAGGAAGCTAGTTAAGAATCACAAGACAAAGAGGGAGGACCAGTGCTAAATTAAATTAAAATCTACAAGATAGTGTACATACAGGATTAGTAGACTAGGATAGAACTCTAACTAACAATTAGGTAGCTAGGAAAGCAAAAATTAAGCACTAATTGCAGGCTAGAAGGTCTTTGCTATTAGTGGTAAAATAGAAGAAGTCTATGTGACCCCGAGTAACTGCGGCGAAAAGGCTCGGTAGGTATGTGGGGTGAGGGCCTTTATTGCTCAAAGACTTAGACAGTTGGGCTTAGTAGAAGGCGACTCTCTTGCTCCTAGTGTTGCATCTCTGCGCTTCTTGGCTGCGATAGAGAAATTAAAAAAGAGTTGCGTCTATTAAGAGGTTATTAGGGTTGTAATTAGACTAGAGCGCAAAGTTGTTATAACTGCCAATCTAAGGCTGCAGTTTTTAAGGCAGGTCGCTATTATTATTAGAGTGCTAATTAAGGGCTGCGAAAATCTAGGCTATAACGCTGAAACTAATGCGGGCATCTAAGAGAGGGATTACTGTTTGGGAGTTAGTCTGAGGCAGCATTGGGGCTTGAGTAACTTACACAGAGTTAAGAAGGTGAGAAACGCGCTAGCTAAGGGCTTTTTAGGTACTATTAGGAAGTTAAAGCCGCCAGAGCCTGCGCTATTATTGCCTTAGTAAGGAGGCCTATCGTCGCTGCCGCCGCCACTATTAGAACTAAAGCGGCTAGATGCATAGGCGCCTAGAGAGTAATTAATTTAGAGGGGAGGCATAATGAGGCAGGTTACAGAAGTAGACTAAGGAGGTTTTGGAGTTTAGGAGATTGAAGGGTAGAGTGTCGAGCGGACTATAAGAGTGGGAAGGATAGGCGGAGGTGAGAGAGTTAGTGACAAAGGCGAAAGGGCGAGTGTTTGTGGGCGATTGCGTAAGGTTGCACAGGGCGAGGTGATTAGTAGGAGTAATAGTTAGAGGGCCCATATTAGGTTTTTGCTAATTAGTAAAAGGGACTAATAGGCGTTTAGAGAGTCTTTAAAGGGCTGTTCGGCGGGAAGCTTAATGGGGCCAAGCTTCTGTGGGTAGGGAGGTGTGTGGTGGAGTGGACCCCACCACACGAGGTAGCATGGCTGGGTTACGTGGTAGCCGGGACGGAAAAACCTAGTGCCCGATCGACTCTTAGGCACCAGCAAGAGGAGGCTCTTTTACTCACCCGGCTAGTTATCTAAATAATTAACTTATCTTTCTACTAAGTCCCGATTAGGGCTGGATTCCCCCACACTACTAATAATAAGATTATAGTCCCCTATATTATAGAAAATAAACTATATAGTAAAGCTATATCTATTAATATTAAGCTAGGCTATAAAATAGGTGTCTACTTTTACGCTTCTCTTTCCTATAAAGTTCTTAAGAGGAATTAGTATCTTTAGGCAGAGGAGTTTAGCTTTAAGCTATTTTTATACTATCTTTATATACCTTAAAGTAATAAGGTTATAAGCGCTAGCACTAGTATTTATTAAGGCTCGCAACCTAAAAGCTAATTCTTAGAATATAATTTGCACTAGTATAACTAGCTAAAGGCCTCTAAATAGCTTAGGAACCCTTATTATCTTATTACCTATAGGCAGTAATTTTAGTTTAGCATCTGTATTTTATAATTAAAATTATAGCTTATTTAGATTAATTAGTTTAGTAGCCTCTATATAAGCTACTAGATTAAAGTAGTCTAGTAGCTTATATTTAAAGCCTTATTATCTAACAAATTACCTACCTCTAAATTAGAGTAGTAGGCAATACTAAGTTAATTTAAATTTAAATTATCTACTACCTATATACTCACTTATATAGCTATCTTTTAGAAATAGTTATAGTAGCTTAAGTGCTTATTCCCTATTTTACTATATTAATAATAAGTATTATACTCAATATATTATATTCTATTATAATTATAAAGGGGTAAAAAGAAAATAGTAGGTTTAGAGTAAGGTGCTTATTTTTTAGTTACTATATATAAGGGCTTTAATCTAAAGAGTAGTACCTTATAAGAGGTCTATATACGCGCCTAAAATAGGCTTATTATATTATTATCTTAAAGAGTGTAGCTAGCTACAGCTATCTAGCATTTAATTTCTAGGTAGTCAATATTAGAATCTTCTATCTCTCTCTAGAGTATTAACTTAAAACTTCTAATTAACTTAAGTTATAATTTATCCTTTTAGGTCTTTGTATCTAGTTTACCCTCCCTAGCTAGACTCTTAAAAGTTTATAAAAATATCTAGGCGTCTATTGTATTAGAGAGTAAGAGCTTATAGAACTTTTTACGTGCCTATTAAGAAGTAAAAAAATTATAGTAAGTCTCTTTTAGAAATTTAAAAAGTAAGTTAAGTCTATAATCTTTCTAAAGGGCCTAATTTATTTAACTCTAATTTTGCGCAGCCTCTTAAGGTGCACCTTTAAGGCAGCTAAGTATAGCTTTTATAAGGTTGTTTTAATTTTCTATATAGTTATTACTTTAGTAGTAGTCTATATTTACACAGATCTTATTACGCATATCCTCTAGCTAATTTTTAATACTAGGGCTAGATTAACCTTTTTAATAGTACTTATTAATATTAGGTAGCTTTGCAGAGCGTTCTAGCTTAAATATAGTAAATAGGACAATAAAATCGTATCTGCCCTAGAATATATTAATCTAGACGCTATTAGTAAGCTTAGTTTATATATATCCTAAGACTAAAAAGGAGTAAAAAGTGTTATTGTATTATAAAGTAGACACTATAAGCTAGGGCAGATATTATAATATATATTAGAGCGCGGCTAGATAGAATAAGCTCTACTTAGCTGCCTAAGGGCGGCGTAAACTATATAGTAGATTAGGTGTTTTAGGGCTAGAAGGTTTTAAAAAAACTTAAGTATAGTACTATAAATTATAACTATCTTTAATAAAAGGGAGAACTTTCTTAGAGCTAAATAAGCCTTATCTAATAGCTGCTTAATTAGTAATATTAGGCTAGAAGTAAGAATCTTCTAAGACTATATATACTATAGTGTAAGGTGTTATTACCTTAAGTATAGTAAAATCTTATTTAAATATATTAGCGCACTTATATAAAGCCTAAATAAGAACCTTTTATTTAGAGTCTCTTTTAAACTTTATAATAGCCCTAGTTACTAAATCTAGTACTATCTTTAATAATAGGCCTTAAGAAAAGCTATATTAAGCCTAAAGCTAATAGGTGGCAAGTAACTATTATATTTCTAAGTTATACTAAATTAACTAGTCTACCTTAAATTTTCCTATAATTATATTATACTTGCTAGTAACTTTAAGTTTCGCTTTGCCTTAGTGTATAAGCTACTTAAGGTCTAATATTAAAATTTTATTGCTTAGCTAGTCTACTTTAAGTACAGTAATATAGTAATTATACTATATATTATAAAGAATTCTTTTAGGGTAGACCTTTTTAGTAGTTTAATAATACTCTTTTTTTATAAGACTAGGGGTAAAGCAACTAGTTATCTAGAAAGTAGCTATTAGCTACTTTCTACGCTTAATAGATAACAGCTTACTAGTAGAATTACGTAGGAAAATATTTTTAAGGCAAGCATTATATAGACTATTATTAGTAGGATGCAGGCAAATATCTACCTCTATATTATTAATTCTAGAACTATCTAGGAGTGGAAAAGATATAGGAAACGTTCTAGGAGTCTTTTAGATTAAAGGGTAGTAGCTTACTATAGTATAAGTAGCAGTAAGATTAAGCAAAGTAAAGATTATAAAAAGGGTATAGTAAATAGATCTAGGGTAGTAGGTCTTATATAGCGTGCAAGCTAGCGTATAGTTTAAGCTAAAAAAATTAGATAAATAATAAAGTATAAGATAAAATATATAAAACTTTAATCTCTATATTACTACTATAGTCTAGCTCTAATTCTTTTAGCTTTATGCCTTATGCTGTTACTATAATAGCGCTAGAAAGTAGTTATTAGGCAAGTTAGTTTAATAGGGTGTGGCGTAGTAGTTGCTATTTATTAATTATTAATTATTATTTACTTTTAGAATATTAGAATTTTAAAGGCAGCCTCTCTTAATAGACCTTAGAGTAGTATAATAACTACCTAATATAACTAGTAACTAATAAAGTTCCTACTCTTATGCGTTAAGTAGAGAAGGAACTTAGAAGCAGCCTTTTTTAATAGATCTTAAAGTAGTAAAGTATAAACTCTCTAGCACTAGGAATTCTTCCTAGTAACTAATAAAGTTCCTACCCTTATATAATAAGTAGAGAAGAGACTTAAAAGCAGCCTCTTTTAATAGACCTTAGGGTAGTAAAATATAAACTTCCTAGCGCTAGGAATTCTTTCTAGTAACTAATAAAGTAAAACTTTTACTAATTTAACTACCTATAGGCAGCGTTTTAAGAGAGAAGTAGATATTATATTACTATCTATAGCTAAAAAAATATTAATCTTAGTATAATATAAGGGTGGTATATAGCCTTATAAGGTAAATCTCTTAGGGATAGCTAGTATAGTTAAAAGAAATAACTAAATTAAAATTATACTAAGATAGAGGATGAGAAAGGGACCTAGGGGACCCTTACTTATAGAGTAGGTGGTATAGGGCACAGGCCTACGCTAACCACATACTAACACTAATTAGAAAAGGCGTCTTCTATAAGGTAAAAGGCGCTATTAGAGTGTAAAAGAAAAGGTAATAGTAAATAACTAGTAGGGAGGTAGGCATAAACCATTACAACACGTAGTTGCCTACACATATACAATATAAAATCTGTAACTAGATATAGATTAAATGTTTATCTATCTACTATATAATATATTTAATTATTACGCAAGACTTTAAGGTCGCTCTATCTATTCCTTACTCTAAAGACGCTATTACTATTACCACTAGATATATAGTATTATACTCCTATCTAGAAGACGTAAATAATAACGCGGCTAGATATAATAGCTAGATACTACTTAATAATAAAAACTATATAGTTTATACTAAGAACCTATATAGTAAGTAGATAGCTACTATAGAATTAGATTACTATATTAAGTAGAATATAGATATTAGTAAGTAGAAGTCTAGAATTAAAGGTAGAATAAGCCTTATAATATAGATTGTCCTATACTAGTTTAGGTATAAGGTGCTTGCAACTATTAAGAATAAGAACTAAAAAAATATAAATATTTTTATAAAGTAAGAGTTTAGGCTAGTAGCTATATACTACTATATAGCTTATAAAAGTAATTACTACTAATGGCTATAAGCAATATTAGATTTTTAATTAATAGCTTATTGCTTTTATAATAATAGCTATACTAAGTAGGTGCTAGAGGTGTAGAGAATATATAGGTACACGCTTATACTATAGAATTTCTATAAAAAATAAGTAGAGTAATAGCTAGGTGTCTAGAGGTTAATAAGTTAATAGGTTGTTAGTAGAGAATAGTAGAATACTATTTAGTATTAGGAGTAGGTGCGTACGCAATTTATTATATATTATAGCAGTAAAGCAAAGTAGGGGTTCTAAATAGTTAATTATCTAGTAACGTAGTAAAAGGTTATAAGGTAGTATTAATTATCTAGTAATACAATAGGTAGACAAGCAAGTTAGCGTGTTATTATTATAGGGTTAGTTGTCTTAGAAGCTAGAGAAGATATTAGAAAAACTTTAACGCGCTTTAGGCTTAGCGCACATATAATGTTATATAGGCGCTAGTAATATAATAAAAAATATAGTAATTAAACGTAGTGGGGCCACTTAAAAACTAATAAGTGGAGGCAGTTTATACTTCTGCCTAGAAGAAAGTATTACTATTATAGCTATTATATGCAACCTATACAAATTGCTTAATATTATAAAAACTATCCTTAATAGATATATTAGCCTACTTAAGACCTACTATTATATAGACGTGCTATACGTTAAACTAATTTACCTAGTCCTCTAGCGCTATTATACTAGCTATAAAAATATTATGCAAGTTAAATATAGCTAGCCTTAATATAATACTTAGATTACGCAGCTCTATATAGTAATTTTATAGTAAACTTAATATAAAAAGAAATATATCTAATTACGCGTCTATAGATATGTGTGTCAAGAGTATAGACTTACTAAATACGCCTTTAATATAAGCGTAATACTAGTATACTAAGATATTATATAAACTAGCCTAATAGAAAATAAGATTAATATTATATAGTTTTTTTTTGCGACTGAGGGGTTTCTAATAAAAATATTACAATAATAGTAGATATTCCTCCTACTATTATATACATAGAAAAGCGTTTTAAGGTAGTGTTAATAAAAAGGGTTAGCGCATTATAAGTAAGCTAAGTAAGCTTAGTAGGCTTAGCGCGCCTACTCTAACTAAAAAAAAATCTATATATAAAACTATGCGTAAGGCTATATTACTGTACTATAGTTTAAAGTAGGGGGGGATAAAAAGGTGCTTAACTCTTATCTTCCTCCTCTACTATTATTCCTAAAGATATTGCCAGAAGTAATAGCTATTATATTAGTAGATTTATACTACTTATAAGATATATACTAAGTAAGAGCTTATATATACTATAGGTACACTAACGCTCTATCTCTATATTAAAGTTAATCTTAAGACTTCCACTATTATCTCTGTTGTCCTATTTCCTACTATCTTTCTAGGCCCTAATATTAAAGTTGCTATTAACGTCGCCTAAAAGTATGCTCTAATCTATCTACTTAAAGTTACTAGGCCTACACTAGAATACTACTCTATCTAGAGCATTATTAATAGGAAGCAAAAGGTATACCTTACCCTATACAAGGCAGTTCTAGTATACTAATTAGGCCAGTAATAAATTAGTAACTATAGGTGTAGTAATAGATATAGAGACTTTCTACTACGCCTATAATACTTTGTATTACTATATATTAGCAAGGAGATAAATAAAGACAGAATTAAAGGTAGCAAAGAGAAGATAAAAGTATTTATTAATAAGTTACTAGGGGAGGAAAGCGTTGTGTAGATGCGCTAAATCCTTATAGTTATTATAGTGTTAGATAGTAAGCACAATACATAAGTGCGCTAGAGTAGTAGCGCACTTATAACGTAATCGCTAATAATAGTAATAATAAAGTAAGAGTTAGTTTTCTATACACGCTTTAAGTAACTTAGAGTTAAAGCACTTATAAATATTAGGCAAGTGCATAGTTTATAAACTATCCTTGTAAACTATTATTATATTAGCGAAGACTAGGAGACTATATTTTTAGGCGCTGTACTAGAGCAGCCTCTCTATCCCAATCTATACAGACTCAAATTAAAAAAAATGTATTAAAAAAGATAATTAACACTAAATAAACAATGCGACCTAATATTATATATTAAGTTTTTATAGTTTCTAATATTTAACTTGCATATATAGTTAAAATACTTTAGTATTAGATAAATAGCTTTAAATATAGACTACTAACCCTACTAGTTTACTAACCTAAATAATAGAATAGCCTACTATAACTCTAGTATATTAGTAGGAAAGAGATTTTACTAGTAATATAATATTTTTAGCTATAGTTAGTTTATCTAGCACTAAAGAAGATAATAATAAGTAGGTTTACTAGGTAATATAATATACTAGTATTTCTATATTTAATTACGTATTAAATAGTAAGGAATAGCTTAACCTCTTATAGTATCTAATATATTATTTAAAAGTTAAGATTAGTAATAGAGGTAGACTAGGCTAATAAAGTAAAAGCTACTAAGCGTACCTTCTTTACTAAATATAGAAACTACTTTTTTTTATTACATTTTTCACGCTCTTTTTAATTACTAAGTAGGGGGCTCTGCTTTTTTTGTCATGTTATTTAAGATGAAAGCCTTTGTCGTGCTACCCCTAGGTAGTTAATTTAATGCCATATAGAAACTAATCTATAGTAAGTAAGGTAATAGTGTTATTAAATATATTTTAGCAAATATCTAGACTTAAATCTGCCCATAAATATCTATACTATTATATAGTAGCGTAGAATAACGCTATAACCTATTTAGAGAAGCCCTATATAATAAGTAGTTTAGTTAATTAGTCCTTTATATTATTCTAGTTATTTATAGTCTAGCCCTAGTAAGTTGCATTTATTAATATAGTGTGTATAGTAGAAAATAAAAGCTCTATAGAATTCTAATAGGTATAGATATAAGACTGCCGCATGGCTGTATAGTCGGTCCTTAGTTACATAACTTCGGCCGGAATAATCTTATGCCTAGCCTCACCCGTACACCTTTAGGCCCTCGGTTCTCTATAGTAATAAGACACCTCTATTCTAATAGTCAACTCATATCACTATAAATTACTGTAATCGCCACTATCTTACAATAGATAATAGTATTAAGTAGGTTTATTTGTACGTGGAACTACCCTAGTATAGAATAGACTTACTAGCGATAATTATAGTTAAGCTTACTATACTATTATTTCTACTTAACTAACTATATCTATTATTTT
The DNA here is from genome assembly GCA_014281115.1 of Laburnicola sp. R22_1. NCBI lineage: Eukaryota > Fungi > Ascomycota > Dothideomycetes > Pleosporales > Didymosphaeriaceae > Laburnicola > Laburnicola sp. R22_1. Next base: position 1,638,726 of record JACONQ010000015.1, read on the forward strand.
TTTTTATTTTTTTGTTAGGCTATTCTTACTAAGAGGGACGTTAGCCAGCTATATAATTGTATCTTGTATACGCTTAGTTATTAATTATATAATATTAGTTTAGTGCACTATATCTATATATATATTAGTAATTACTCTATACTTATATACTATAAGTATATATAACGCGTTAACTTGCTTACTAGATAGCACTTATCGCTACTATAGCTTTCTATAAGTCCGCACTATAGGTTTAAATATCTAGTAATACTTACTTATTACATCCTCTACCTTCTCCCTCTACTATATTAGAATTGCTTTAGAAGTTAATGCGCCTTACTCTTATGCCTATAGTACCTAAGTATATATAAATTAATAAAGCAGTAATACTATAATATACTAAGATGCTAAAAGCTATATTTAAAGAGATAGGTATATAGTATCTAAAAGACTTACTAGATCTGCACTAGGTAGAAAGAATAGATCTCTAAATTATCTAGCTTAAGAAGGTTAGCCTATAGCTACTATATAAGTAGTTATATAATAGTCTAGCGTATATAGTGTATATAGTAGAGCTTTAGAACCTTTGTCTACTAAAGAAGTATCTTTAGAATAATTATAATCTCTCTATATATTACTCTGCGTAGTTAACTACTATTAAAGAGAATAATAATAAGAGGTATACACACTAGTACCTTTACCTACTTACTACTTATAATACTATATAAATATGCTACTAACAATAATAATAATAATAATAATAATAATAATAATAATAATAATAAAATAACGCGAACTAGGTTCTTTAAAAGGATAGGAGGAGAAGATAAATATGCGTGCGGCAACTATAACACGGAGTAACCTAAGAGCAATTACTAGTATCTATAAAGAGATACAAATAATAAACTATTATATTACTATATAATATCTATAGTTAAAATTTTCGTCAAAGCTATATCTATTATATATGGCGTTATTTTATCTACCTAGGGGTAGGACAATAAAGGCTTTTATCTTAAATAACATATCAAAAAAAGCAGAGCCAAGCCCCCTGCTTAGTAATTAAAAAAGAGCGTAAAAAGGTAAATTATAAAAAAAAAGCGCGTTTAAACTACTAAGCGAGCTTAGTGGTCTTAGCGTACATAGCTCCTATATACAAAGTTAATTTATGAAGAGGCTATAGTTAGAACTTTAGAAAAGAAATAAAAGGCTTTAGCGCGGCCACGCTATAAGTTCTACCTATTCTCTACTATTCTAACTATTATAAACTATTATATAGATTATTATAAACAATATAAGTTAATATTTAGTATTTACTATATTAATAGGTACGTACTACTATGCTTATAAGTAGAATAAGGGTAATATATACTAGATACACTATTACTCTATTACTATATTAAGGTTGTCCTAGATAAAGCCCCTACTATTACTCTACACCCTACTATCTATTTAGGCATTAATATTATTTCTAAAGAAGTACTTACTATTACTAAAAAGTATATGCTAAAGATGCGCGCTACTACTATTAAAGTAACTACGCTAGAGTTCTATTCTATTTAAATACTTATTTAGCGCGAGGAGTGGGTATACTTAACTATTTATAAGGCAGTCCTAGTGTACTAGTTAGGTTAGTAGCTTATCTAGTTTATAAAGAACTATAAGGTTAAGTTTCTACTCTAGTAGATATAATTACTTCTTATTAGTAATAGAATCTAGTAGGAGATATAAAAGAAAAATAATAAGGTCTTTATTAATAAGCTCTAGTGTAGTAAGAGTGTTGTATAGATCTGTAAGATTCTTCTAGTTATTATTACTATTAAGTTAGCTTATCTAGTACGCGAGTATAGATAACTAATAATAGTAGTAGTAATAAGCTAGATATGCTATGTACGCTATAAGTAAACTTTATATAGGTTAGAAGCTTATAAGGTATAAATAGGGTGCGAGTAAGTTTAAACTATTATAGTTTGTTTTTTTTGCGACTAAGGGGTTTCTAATAAAAATATTATAATAATAGCAGATATCCCTCCTACTATTATATACACAAAAAAGCGTTTTAAGGTAGTGTTAATAAAAAGGGTTAGCGCGTTATAAGCGAGCTAAGTAAGCTTAGTAGGCTTAGCGCGCCTACTCTAATTAAAAAAAATCTATATATAAAACTATACGTAAGTGTTAGATTTAAGCACTATTTAAGCTTATTAAGATGGGGGATCTAATAAATAAGATGGATGAATAGTTGTATTGTGTATTCGTGACTTGTTCGCTCGAGGTCTAATTTAGAGAGTAAATCTAACCACGTGCCCTTATTTGGCAACACGGCTCTAATCTAACACACCCCCTTAGCTTAGGCTTATCCTTAAGCTGGACCCCTTGTAGCCTTCCTTTATTCTAGAGTAATAGCCTCTATTCTTTATTCTAGCTCGTTAATTTGTACCTCCTTTCTGTTAAGATCCTCTGCCACATTAATAAGTCCTAGTTAATTTAGAAATTTGCTCTATTTATTAATAGGAAGGACCTTTGTGAGCCCATTAGCTATTATTTCGTTCAACTAAGTGTAGGTGACCCTAATCCTTCCTTGCGCTACCTCTTATCTTAACTAATAGTTATAAATATCCACATGGCGGAGTTTAGTATTAAGCTACGCAGTCTCCTTAGTGACAAGCTGTATTGTCTGCTAGTTGTCGCACTTAATAGTAATCGTTTAATCCGCGAGCTTAACCTAGAGCTTATTAAGTAGGCGTGATATAAACAGTGCCTCCTTAGCTACCTATAAGAGGGCTAGTAGCTCGGCTTTAGTAGTAGATATAGTAATAGTATCTTACTTACTTACTTTCTATATAATCAGCCTACTAAACAGTTTAATAATATATCCTTAAGAACTCTTTTAGTCTAGTGTATTGTTCGCAAATAAGGCATCGCTTACTACCTTAAAACTATCTTCTCCACCTAGTTGTAACGTCCTTGTGTGCGTTTCTTAGAGGTATAGTAGGACACAATTAGCGGCCTCTTAATATTAGCTACTAGAATTAGTAAGAAATTGTGCTAATTAAGAGGACGCGAAAGCAGTGTCTAGCCAGGTGGTAACTACAGTAAATAGAATCGATCCAACCTTGCGTTAGTATCTGTTAATCTTAGATAGACTAGCGAAGCCTAATTGTGGAGTAAGCTTAATGCTGCTTATTAGAGTATTATGCCTAAGGCTTTAGTTATTAACTAGCCTAGCGATCTTATTAATATATAACGCTTATAAGAGCCAGATCTTTTACTACGTGCGGTTCCTAAGAATCTCGACCCCTAGGAACCATTAGAGATCTTTTCCTCCTATAAGGGTGTACTTTTCTTGTAGCTGCTTAATAACTAGCTTAGCCTAGGATTTGTTCTCCTATTTATAGGTAATAATAATATTATCTATATAGAAGAAGATAATTACGCCTTGTTTAATTATATAGCAAGGTTTATAGGGTATGCTAATAAGGCCTAAGCCTCGCAGTGTTAAAGTAAACTCTCTCTGCCAGAGTAGTGGTAAGATCCAGAGTCCGTATAGCGCCTTGTTAAGCTTTAGAATTATCCCAGGTTTATTATAGCCTCGTGGCATCCTTATATATATATCTTAGTTAATCTTCGCGTAAACAAAGGCATTCGTGACGTCGTATTAAAGGAGCTCTAGGTTAAATCGTGTCGCAATTGCCATAAGCATGCGAAATAATCGTCCGGCCAATGTTGCCGCATATGTATCTTATAACGTGATATTTCTCTATTAATCGCTATAAACAACGAGGCGTGCTTTGCACTTCTTAAGTCAGTAATATTTATTAAACTTATAGGTGTATACCCACATATAGTTAAGGATCTATTCTCTAGTCAGCTTAATTATTTTAGCTGGTATCTCGGTCTAGGATCTCATATCCCAGTAACTATTCAGGTGCTATTTCTTGGCTTCCTTAAACATATCGCACAGTGGATGTTCTTTAAGCTTATTGTGTTAGGAAGGTGGCATAGGCAACTAGCTCCTATGTAGTTTCAATTCTTTAGAAAGCAATCTTTTTAACTGCGCCTTATCTAATATTATTCTATTAAAGTTTCCTGCGTTTCCCGCTTTAGTGCTAGCCATAAATACTACAGCCCATAGGCATATTGTTAATAATAAGGGTTGGTGGTCTTTCCCTTTATCTTCCTATACTAGTAATTATGCAAGGAGTATTACTAGTAGTAGTGTAATTAGCGGAGTGGGATAAGTATAGTCCACTTTTCTATCTTATTAATATTCAGGCTGGTCTGTATCCTACGGGTTGTCTTAAATCGTCTTATCTTTATAGAACGACTCTGTCTCTGGTTTAGCTAGTTTAGCTATGGACATTAGTTTAACTAATTAGACCTATGCGGCGATTTCTTTAAGGGTATTGTGTATAAGGTTATCTATAAGGTCCTTTGTCTTTCCGCTAAAGATGCTGTCTTTGTTAAATATTACGTCCTAGGTGCTAATTACTTTCCTAAGCGAGAGTATCCATATCCGAAAGATGTTAGAGGATTGGTATCCTACTAGATATCTAATCCACGCCTTCAGGTCGAGGCGTTATAGCCTACTCTTACTACAGCAGATATTATATATTATTACAAAAGCTTTGCACCTATATATCTTAAGATAGGTTTAATCTAGCTTTTATAGTGCTGTAACCACTCTATTCTAGAAGGCTACTATTTTAAAGAAGACTTTGTATAGTGTTCTCTAGTAATTCGTATAGTTTGGCGTTTAATTATAGAGGTAGACAGCTAACTAGATAATCTCTAGCCATATCTTCTATAGTAGGTTGGCATTAAGCTATATTGCCTAGGCTTTGTCTTTTATTACACCCCCTAAGTGTTTAGCTCCCCCATTCTATGCTTGTGTGTTAGGTGCTAAAGGCTTAATTGTAATCCCCTGGGCTATACACTAGCGATTAACTTCTAGTTTAACTATAAATATTTTGTTGTCTGCTTCGATTACCTTAACTAAAAGGTCAAATTAGTTCTTAATAAACGTTGTAAAAGTGGCCAAAGTTTAGATAGTAGATTAAGCTATACGATTGTCCTTAAAGTAGAAATCCCACATTAGTCCTAAGTATTAATTAGTAATTAGCATTTGGCTCTTCTCTTTTGTTAAGCTGCCATCCTTGTAGCTGTGGAAGTCTATTGCGACTCGTTCTCCTAGTCCTTCATTAATAGGTCGTGGTATTCGGCGGATTAACCTCTTAGATTTGACTCGTCCGCAGGCGTCGCACTGTACTGTAGTAATGCCTTTAATCCGCACCCCCTTAGATTGCTGCACTAGGTGCTTAAGAGCACTAGGGCCTAGATGCCCTAGTCGCTTATGCCATCGCAGTGCGTCTGCCTTTTGCGGGGATCTCTTAGTGCGTGAGGTAATCCTGTAGGTGTGGAAGGTTGCCTGTTCTATTAGTTCTAGTTAGTATTCTAGAACCTATTAGTTGTAAAGCTCTTGCAGTTTAGCAATAACTATATTATCTACTTACTTTAGGCTTATAGGTTCTAATTTAGTATTCCACTATAGCCCTTAACACTATAGTATCCTAAAAGACACTAGGTTGCATAGAAGGTCTAGGCAATAGGCCATATTATTAAGACGTGGTATCCGCCGTCCAGCCGGGCCCTTTAGTTTAAGGTAAACTGTGCTATATTCTTTAACCCATATTTGTGTATTTCCAGCCCATATAAAGTCTCTAGGCGATAGAGGGCGAAATAAGACAAATTAATTAAGGTTGTTCGCGATGTGGCAGGTAGTGCCTAAATTAAGAATCGAGAAGTATTATAGTAGGTAGCTCGTAGAATCGGATTGATATGATACCGCATTAAAGCTAGCTTAGATAGTGGAAATTTTCCGTCCATCTAGTTAATTATTATTAATCTTAGGAGTAGGGGTATGTGAATTCTTAATTTGTGGGGTTTAAGACCTTGGTCTCTTTACCTTTCTTATCTCCTCTTATAAATCTAAATTATTTCTAATCCTATATTATACTATGTCTATAAAGCCAGGTTGTGGCCTAAACCACTCTAGTGCATATTCTAGATATGTATAGAAGTAGTCTTTTAGACTATGCCTTTGTCTATAAGTAGGGTATTTTCTACCTTTAACTACTATTATATCCTCTATTAAGGACTGCTTAGATATAGTACTTTAACTAAAGGATTGTTTTTGTTAAGGTCTTCCCTATTCACATTAGTTATTTGTGGAAAATGGCGCGTCTTTAGCAGCGTAAGAGGCGTTCCTATTAGTGCCTAGGGTGGATACACTACTAGTAGCGAGAGATGGCTTACTAGCAGCAAAGGCGCCCCTATGCTGTTTGCCCTTAATTAGGTGGAGTATTGCTATATGTTCTTAGAAGCGTTTTATTATCTCCTTCCTTATTATATCTACGTTTTAGCGTTTAGTTTCTTAAAAGGACACGCCCTAGGTAGGGGCAGCCTTTATAATTGCAGTTAGGAAGTTCTTTATAGTATTATAGATTAATTGTACTTTAGCGATATTATTTGTCTCTACTTCTATAGCCGCCTAATTATACTTAGTTAGCTAGGTATCCCAGTTTAAGAGTTGTCTTATTGGCTTAAGAGCCTATAGGTATCGTGCTCTCGCTCTATTCTGCTTATCTTCCTTATTAACGCCTACTATCTGCGTTAGAGATTTAAGCTATTGCTAGATCTGCTCTTTAGGCTTATAGTAGTTATGTTGCAGGTGTTACAACACAGTTAATTAGATATAGATAACTACTTTCTTAAGACTTGTTCTCTTCTCTTAGTATTCCTTATCCTTAATCTTGTAGTCCTTAAGCTATATCTTATAGAACTTAATGTCCTCCTTATATGCCTTAAGGCCTAAGTTTAATAGCTCTAATAGGCGCGTTAGAGGGTTTTATTAATTGTTATTATTTACGCGGATAATTAGCTAGTAACTCGCTATTTCTAGCGGCGACAGCGGTGTCGGCTTTTCGCGTGGGAGTTTGGCTCTATCTAGATTAATAATAGGCTATATATTTATTAGCTTGCATTGCGCTTTTAGCTACTATAGCTATAGTGTATAGTTAGTGTAATTAGTTAACACGATTATTGAGTCGCGAGGCGTTAACAGCGACATTATCTTTTCTTAGGATTAATTAAGGTAGTAAGACTCTTAATTATTAGATTTAAGCACTATTTAAGCTCATTAAGATAGGGAGTCTAATAGATAAGATAGATAAACAGTTATATTATATGTTTGTGACTTGTTCGCTCGAGGTCTAATTTAGAGGGTGGAGTCGACCACGTGCCCTTATTCGGCAACACGGCTCTAATCTAACAGTAAGGCTATATTGCTATACTATAGTTTAGAGTAGAGGGAAAATAAGAAGGTACTTAACTCTTATCTCCCTCTTTTACTATTATTCTTAAAGATTTTACTAGAAGTAATAGCTGTTATATTAGTAGGTTTGTGCTACTTATAAGATATATACTAAGTAGAAGTTTACACACACTATAGGTACACTAATACTCTATTTTTATATTAAAATTAACTTTAAAGAGACTTTTACTACTCTATTTCCTACTATCTTTCTAAACCTTAATACTAATACTACTATTAACGCTGCCTAAAAGTACACTCTATATCTGCTCGCTACTATTACTAGGGTTACACTTGTTAGAGATCGCCGCCCATCGGCCCATCGGACCTCCGGTCGGCCCAACGTTAATCCGGCCCCGCGTGCTAGTCCCAATTAGGTAGTACTAGCGCGCCCTTAGAACCGCTACTACACAGGTAGTATGTGGCACCTAGTATCCTCATTATAGCAATTTAACCTATTTAATAATTAAGCCTAATTACTCCCTTACAATACTAGAGTACCACTCTATCTAGAAGATTATTAATAGGTTAAAGTAGAAGGTATACCTTAGCCTATATAAGGCGGTTTTAGTATACTAGTTAGGCTAGTAATAGATATAGAGACTTCCTACTATACCTATAATACTTTACGTTACTATATATTAGAAAGAAGATAAATAGAAACAGAATTGAAGGTAGTAAAGAGAAGATAAAGATGTTTATTAATAAGTTGCTAGGGGAGAAGAGTGTTGCGTAAATATATTAACTTTTCGCGGTTGCTATAGTATTAGATAAGCGCAATAATAGCAACAATAAAGCTTAGTTTACTGTGCACGCTTTAAGTAAATTAATAGTGTTAGAGTACTTATAGATAGTAGGGTAAGTGCGTAGTTTATAAACTATTATAAACTATTATAAACTATTATAAACTATTGTTGTGTTAGCGTAGACTAAGAGTAGACTGTATTCTTAGGCGCTAGACTAGAGCGGCCTTTTCATCCCAACCTACGCAGGCTTAAATTAAAAAAAATGTGGTTAAAAAGGGTAATTAACACTAAATAAATAATGCGACGTTTAAACTATTATTGCGTTATTAGGTAGTGTTTAAGGTTAGTTTTTAATTAGAATTAGGTGCTATATATAGTATATAATAACCTTCTATCTTAATCTACTTTAATCTTAAACTAAAAAAAAGATTAAAAAAGGTATTCGGCAAGCCAACTATATCTATTATATAGTTAATTAATTATTATGTGGCGTTATTATATCTATCTAGGGGTAGGACGACAAAGACTTTTATCTTAAATAATATAACAAACAAAGCAGAGCCCTCTATTTAGTAATTAAAAAAGACGTAAAAAGGTAATAATAAAAAAAGGATTAATTATTATACGTAAGGTATATTTGCTTTATAAAGTCAAATAAATATCTATTATTATCTACTATAGCGTAAAGTTCTAGTTAATTAAGATAGATACTATTATAAACTTAATACCTACCCTCTATAGTGCCCTTATCTACGCTAATTCCCTTAAACCACTAATATAGTGTCTTTTTAGCTAGCAAATAGTTAATAAATAGAAACTTTAAAAAGGCAGTTAAAGACTTTATACTAAATATTACGCTCGCTTAGCAAGCTTGGGCCAACGCGCTAACCTCTTTTTGTTAACACTACCTAAAACGCGTTTCTGTGTTAACAATAGTAGAAGGGATAACTGCTATTATTATAATATTTTTATTAGAAACCTCTTAGTCGCAAAAAAAAATCTATACTAAATACTACACTAATAGATATAGGATATATATAGTGTATAGCCTCTATAATTAAATTAATAAATATCTATATACTAATCTTGTTACCTTTTAGTATACCTAGTCTATCTAATATATTAGCTAGTTATAAGGAGACTAAGAAATTATATATATTAACTATTAAACCACCTATTAGTACGTTATTGTATATAGTTAAGGCGGCGTTAGTTATAGACTAATATATAGCCTTATATATAGTATGCTTATCTTGCTTTTAATTTATAAAGTTAATATTATTATATATAACTATAGTATATAGATCTTATACATGCGTACGTAATTATTTCTAGCCTAGTATATTAGTTTAAACTAACTAGGACTTTCTAGAACTTTTTAAAAATAATTAACTTAGTACCGCGTCCCCCTTAAAAAAAGCTAATTATACCTTTAAAATACCTACGACTTTATAGAACTTTTTAGAACTTTTTAGAACTTTTTAGAACTTTTTAGAACTTTATAAAACTTTAATATACCTTAGCGTACTTAGCTAACCTATTTATAATTATAATTAAATATTTATATAAATAGCAGATGCCTAAGCCTATAAGTGTTTTAATAACGCGCTAGAGAACCCTAGTCTCTATAAGATAAATATCTAAGGCTAAAGGTAGTAGGTTTAATATTATCTGCGCGTAGAAGAGGTATATAAAGACTATTATTATAAATAACTACTTATTTAGTATAGCCTATATATTTTATACTCTATATAATATCTAACCTACCTATATATTTAAGATAAGCAATAACACTAGAGTATACTATATTAGGGCAATATTATTTATAGTATAGGCCCTACGTATAAAGTCTAATATCTTAATATCTATTATAGAAGTAAATATTTTAAATAAAGGCTACTTTATAAGTATATTTTCCTTCTAGGCAGAAGTATAAACTGCCTCTACTTATTTAGTTTTTAAGTAGCCCTACTATATTTAATTACTGTGTTTTTTTATTGCGTCACAGCGCCTATATAATACTATATAACGTAATATTATATATAAGCGCTAAGCCCTAGGACTAGAGCGCGTTAAAGTTTTTCTAATATCTCCTCCTAGCTTCTAAGACAACTAACCCTATAATAATAATATTCTACCTACCTACCTGCCTGCTATATTACTAGATAATTAACACCTACTTTTTAATCTTTTATCTACCTTTTAACCTTTTACCGCGTTACTAAATAATTAACTACTTAGAACCCCTAGACGTACACACTACTACTACTATAATATATAATAAATTGCGCGCGCTTTCTACTCCTAATACAAAATAGTACCTTATTACTTCTAGTGTTAGCCTTACTCTATATATTGCCTATAGAAATTCTATACTATAAGCGCGTATTTATGTATCTACTATATCTCTATTACTTATTCTTAGTAGGATCTATTAGTATAATAACCCTCTAGAACCTTTAGGTTAAATAGTAGCGTTTTATACTTTATATATCTCTAATAACCTTTAGTAAATCTACTCTATTACTTTTTAAAATAGCTCTAGTTTAGTTTATCTATAATATAGCTAAGGACTAGACTACTAAAATAGTAGAGAGAGAGCTTTAGGTTAAAATCTATAGCCCCTAGAGTACTTAGATATTTACTAATACTATAATAAAATAAACTAGCTATAGTAATCTATTCGCCACATAACTTATATTATACTACTATACTATTAGCAATATTAGAAAGCGTTTAACTTTTATAATACTAACCCTAGGTATTTTAGTTAGTGTTATCCTTCTTCTTATTATTATTCTTCTTATTATTATTCTTCTTATTATTATTCTTCTTATTATTATTCTTCTTATTATTATTCTTCTTATTATTATTCTTCTTATTATTATTCTTCTTATTATTATTCTTCTTATTATTATTCTTCTTATTATTATTCTTCTTATTATTATTCTTCTTATTATTATTCTTCCTATTATTATTCTTCTTATTATTATTCTTCTTCTTATTATTCTTCTTATTATTATTCTTCTTATTATTATTCTTCTTATTATTATTCTTCTTCTTATTATTCTTCTTATTATTATCCTTCTTATTATATATATATATAGGCGCGTAACTACCTACTCTATAGAAAGCATATTGTTTAGTTAAGGGAAGGCTATTAGTACCTTAGTAGATAGTAACCTTAAAGTCTTACGCAATAATGTACTCTATATATAAGGGTAGATAAACACTTAATTTTGTTACAGATTTTTATACCTTATATATAAGCAGCTATGCTATATTATTATTTTTAACTTTAACTTTAGTATTTATAGACTATAGTACACTATAATTAACTACCTTATTAGTATAAGGGGCTAATGTGTACGTGCTAATAAATAGTCTCTAGCCTAATCTATTTCTAAGCAGCTTTACCTTTTTTAATGCGTTTTTAGCATACCTATAGCTTTCTCTTACAGCGTTGTACTATATACTAGAAGGTCTGCGATATTTCTCTTCTAGATAAGTATATTTAACTCTAATAAGTACTTTAAAATAGTAAGAGAAGTATACTTATCTATATTAATACTAATACTAATATTACCTTAAGCTAGCTCTTCTACTACTTTTATAAACTTACTATGTTACCTAGCTAACGTTCTATATATCTAGTACCTAATTATTATATTAGAGTAATATATAGTGCTAATCTAGATATAAAATAAGTCATAAAAAGTCTACAAAAGAGACTAGACCGTCTTAACTACTATATTAAGTTTGTCTAAGTTTGTTTAAGGTCCTTGCTATTATTATTACTTATACCTATATATACCTTCTAGACGCTAGAGTACTAGACTTAACTATAGTATACTATTAGAACTTTCTAATATAGTTATAGATAATAGAATAGGGGTAGAGAGGTCTTAATTATATTATAGGAAAAAGGGTAAAGGTAGCTAAAATATAGGCATCTTTATAAGAGGGCTTATTATTAAGTTAGAGACTCTAAGAGCCCTAATTAGTAGGCTATTATTCTTCTTTTAGTCTATATTAGTGTTAAAATAGTTAGAATAGCTACTAACTTAGTTAAAAATATTATAGAATAGTATAGTAGGCATAAATAATAGTAGTATTAGAGTTAGCATAGTTATTTAAATAGGATTTATAACTATAGTAGCAACCTAAAAGAGACCTATAGGTATAGGTAGGCTTAGTAATATTAAAAAGAAAGACTATAGCTATATAATAAGTATAAAATAATAGATTTTAAACAACTTATAATATATAAAGTACTAGGTTAAAGATAGCTATATTACTATTATAATAGCAAATGCGACCTCTATATAATCTCTAATTAGTCTAGAAGTTTTTAAAACTTATTTCCCTTTATATAATTAGCCTAGGAGTTTTTAGGAGTTTTTAGGAGTTTTTAGTGCGGCGCTAGTGTGTACTAGCAGGGCTTAAATTAGTTAGAGCGTCTAGCCCGTGAGATAACATGTCGCACAAGCTTTCGTATTCACAAAGCTTGTGCAAACCAAAGTGCACAGCTGAGCACAGCTGATAACGATAGCTGCTGGCCTGTTTTCGGAGACGTGTCCGATACCACCACCAGCAGATAACCTTTTGTTCTTCGGGTATTCTGAAGGGAACCAACACCACAATGTCAGTCGGTACAATGAGAGCTTGGACGCATTCTCAGAAGGGCCTTCCGGAGGAAGTTCTCACGCTGTCTACCGTGCATATCCCATCACTAGCATCGCCCACGCAGATTCGGGTGAAAATATCGCATTGCGCCTTGAACCCCGGTGCAAGCATCGTCATGCAGCTCCTTCCATTCTTCTTTCGCGCCTCCACCGCCATCCCAGAGATGGATTTCGCAGGCGTTATCGAGGCTGTCGGTCCCGGTGTGCCAAACAACCGAACCTTGGAAGTCGGCACACCTGTCTTCGGGTCCATTCCTGTTGCTCAACACATCCGAACAGTGGCCGGTGCGTTAGCAGAGTACGTGGTCGTCGAGCACTACGCTGTGGTCAAAAGTCCTAGGGGGATAGAGTTGGCGCAAGTCGCGGGATTGCCAATCGCGGGTGCTACGGCTCTGGAGCTTGTCAAGGCTGCGCAATTGAAGCATGGTGACATGGTGCTTGTGAACGGCGCAAGCGGAGGAATCGGGCATTTGGCGTTACAAATGTGTCGCGCTCAGATTGGCGAAACTGGAAGGATAGTAGCCGTTTGCTCCGGTAGCAATATGGCATGGGTGACGCAGCTTGGAGCGGAAGAGGTGAGAACTTCGCCCATCGTAAAAGCTTCTTGAAATGATATGTGCTAGGTAATCGACTATACGTTGCATGAACCCGTGGACAAGTACTTGACGGAAACATACCATGCGTCCCGATTCGACGCAGTCATTGATGCCGCTGGGATTCAAAGCCTCTTTGTCAACTGCCCCAAGTTCCTCAAAGAAGGCAAACCATATGTGACCGTCGGCCCTCGACCCGGATCATACACAACCATGGGTATGCTCTCTACCATCAGGCTCATGGTCCAAAACCTTTTGTGGCCGCGCTTTGTTGGTGGCGTACCAAGAGCGTATAGGCAGGTGACCGGAATTGCAAATCTTGAGGCGATGCAAGAATTGGCAAGCAGAGTTGAGGAGGGGGCGCTGACAGTTCATGTTGGGACGCGTGTAGAGATGGAGAATACAAAAGAAGTAAGAATCAAGCTGCACCAAGCGCCATGATGGAATTAACATCTCCAGGCTTATAATCAGTTACTAAACGGGCGGGTGTCTGGGAAAATCATAGTGGATGTCGAGACTGGGTAAAGGACGCCTTCTATAGCCTTCCAGGGCTTAGCCACTATATAGGTGCAGTTATGACGTTGGCGGATTTCTTCTAACTATACAAATAACGTGAGCTCTCCAGCTTGTACTGTGAAGGGTAGTGGGTTAAGGTGTTGTGTACGTTTAATTACCTAGGTAGTATGCCTTTTTACTCGTGCTCTGCTCCATTAGTCAACGCGACCACAACGACACGAGTGATGGACATGGAGAACTCGTGTACAAGCCTTCATGCTGCATCAAGACAGCTTAACCAAGTCGTGTACAGTACAAGCAGAGGTATATATATCAGGGGCCCCTGTTTATAGCTTCAAGCGGGGAAGGACTAACCGCACACAGCATAGCGCTCTAGATCGATCCTTCCGCGTAGTCTCACGACCCATCAACTCGACTTCTCAGCATCTTCCTGTTAGTCACTCGAGCGCTTCTAAGAAACAGACATGGCAACACTCCGCAAATCCTGCCGCAACTGCGCCTCTTCCAAACGCCATTGCACCGTCCAACTCCCCAGCTGCGCCCGCTGCGTGCAGAAACGCCTCACCTGCACCTACATTCTCCAGCCGCTCAGTAGTAACGCCGACGCGCAGAACAAATGCGCGGCAAGCCAGCTTCTCGGGGGGGCGGGCTTTGATACTACGGGCTATTGCCTTCTTTCCAAGGCAGAATCTTCCAACCAGACATACGGTCCTACTCTCGACCCGGCATTCTGCCCACCGGGACACAAGGATGCCCATGATTTGATGTCGCTTTGCTTCCTGCAAATACCGGAACTTCTCGCCTCCCAAGCTCCAGCCGTATTCGTTCATCCGAGCTTGCGAAATTGTCTCTCTCCTCTCTCCCTCATTACACATCCGCTTGATAGCGCTGCCGTGCAAAATGGGCTCCAGAACCTAGCAGTCATAGATATCACCACTGTATCTCTGGATGAAAAACTAACCGCCCTTCAAACCCTCTTGGTATTGATTGCCCCTATGCTCGTATCAGCCATCCCATCCAAGCAAGAAGAAGCAGAATCACAGCTCAACATAGCACAAAATTGGGCCGAGCACCTGCTGAGCATCGCCAGCGCAGAGCCCCTACGTGACCGGACGCCATGGCAGCAGTGGCTCCTGGCAGAAAGCATCCGTCGCACCATCGTCATGGCATACGTTCTCGTCTCCTGCTTCAACGCGTGGAAATACGGGTATTGCTCCAACTGGTTGTTGATCGAGTCTTTGCCTTTTGACAGCCGCCCCGGGCTGTGGATGGCCAAGTCGCCGCAGGCTTGGATTGCTGCGGCGGCAGCTTCGACGGGGAAGCTGGTCGGCACGGAATTGGTGTCGGTACATGAGTTTGGCAGGATGATGGACGAGGTGGATTCGACGTTCTGTGGGGATACGTTTCTGTCGATGATTGCAATGGCACATAATGGGAGCGGCGCGCTGCACACTGCTCGTGTAGACTAAGGCATATACTAGTTGGCAGTCAAGTTCGATCTATACCTGATATGAAGGAAAGAATGAATTCGATCTATACGCCTGTCACATAACATTCCTCTCCGGGTCTACATAATATAACAGCAACATTATTCCCGCTACGGAAGGACTACTTCCCCGCTGACGCGGTACAATATCCAAAAAGCTACTCCATGCGATGCACATCCGAGTCCCTAGTCCACGTCCTCACCCTCTTCCCCAGCCCATAATACAACGGAAACGCAAACAAAGCCGCCGCAACCGTAGATACAAAAATAATCATAGCCGGCGTAATCCAGCCATGCTCACTCGTGTGCGCAAGATCAAAAATCCAATAGCTGTACGAGAAGGCGATGAAGTTCTTAAAGACGGTTGCAACCACCATGATCTCGCCGGAAATGGGTTTGTAACAGTCTATAGCATACGTGATGGAGATTGTGGGCACGCTCGTGACGGAGAAGCCAGCGAAACCGTAGCCCCATACCACAATATGGCCCCAGCCCCAGTGGTGCTGGTATCCGATACCGCCGAGGATGATGGACAGGATGGTGATGAGCATGAAGAACCACAACGCGGGGAGACGCATCTCGGGCTCACGGATGCCATTGTTCTTCCGCGTGGCGCGTGCAGCGACCCAGTCGGAGAAGGGGCCTGCACTGGCGAGCCCGAGGAGGGCACCGATGACGAAGGCGAAGTTGGTGTAGCCGACAGCCTGGGGACTGAAATTGTAGGGAGGCGCAGCTAGGATTACGGACTCGGTGATGTTGAAGAAGAGGACGAGGTCGGCGGGGCCGGCGAGCATGAGACCTGCCCACAGGATAATGGGGTTGAAGAAGACCTTGATAGGTGTCCAGGTATCGCGGATGATGAGCATCTTCCAGCGGGGATCGGGCTTCTGGAAGGGCATGAATTGCTGGCGTGACGGTCGGCCTTGGCGGACAGGTGGTAGAGCGATATTGCCTTCAGAGACTGGGCGGCCGGTGTGCGATGGCTGCTTTTCAGCCGGATTCTGTTCGCTACCTTCTAGGGTATCGTCTCGGAGCGAAACGGCAGCAGATGTGCTTGGGAAGTGCCTGGTATTTTCGCGGTGGTACTTTGTCTCTGGAAAAGTGAATGCAATCAGGAAGATTGCAAAGGCAGAGAGACCCGTCTCCAGCCAGAAGAAGGACTGCCAGCCATGATGAGCAGCAATCGAACCACTCATCACAGGACCAAGAAAGGCACCAAGAAAGTACCCAGTGCTTTGTATTATGAGCATGCTTGAGGCAAAAAAGCGGACAAGGCTGCACTTACAAATAAACACCGGTCCATGCGCCGCGCTCGTAAAGGAAGAAGACATCAGCAATCATCTGCACCGGAATCGTCTCACTGGTCGCACAAACCAACCCGTTCACGGCACGCGCAGCGAGAAGGCTGCGGTGGGACGTTGCCATTGCTTGCCAGATACACGTGAGCATGATCAGAACGGCAAAGACTAAGCTAATAGCCCGGCGTCCAAAAATGTTGCTCAGCGGGACAATGATGAACCCGGCGACACCGAGTGTAATTACGGTGATGCCGGTGAGGAATGCCAGCTGCGAGTTGTTGAGGTGAAACTCTTGTCCGAGTAGTGGAAACATGGGGGCGATGGAGAGTGCACCAGTGACGGAGATCCAGGTGAAGAGCCACTGGCTTGCCATGACAGTGACTAGGTACGCGTTAGCAGCAACATACAAAAGCAGGCTATCATACTGACGCTTCCATCCCGTGGACCAGTTCAAAGGGTCTCGAGGATCACTCGTTGGTTCAGGGACCAAGGCCTTGATCGCTCTTCCATCTGCGTCCATGACCTCGGTGCCAGGCACCAAATCAACGCCCAAATGCGCGTCCATCTCGAACACAGACAGTTTACCTGTAGTCAAGTCAAAGTTATAAGTACCTTGTGATTGAAAAATGGATGACAGAGATGCTCGAAAGTAAAAGAGAGTTGCGATGATCTGCAGAGTCTCCCAAAGGAGCTCGCGCTTTTATATGTATTTCAAGTCGATTCAGACTTGGAACGGCACTTTTGGGTCCGACCAATAGTTCAGCTTCCCAATGCACGAGATCACAAGGGCGTTTCTCCGCATGGATACGGACAGATGGTGATGCTATTTACCTTAGCTGACACGGACCTTGAGCGGGGAGCCGACTGCAAAGCACTTCGGGATCGGGGGAAGCATCGGTAGACTACGGCCAAGAAAGGCTTAGCGCAGGTCTGAGTTCACGTTTTTTTCATTCATTTATATTAGTTTATAGTTGACCTAACCTTTTATAAATTATAAGACTTAATAGTAAGCATAACTAAGGTTTAATACCTAAAGTATATAAAAAGACGCAATTAGGATTAGCTATAGTAGAGAGCTAAAATATAATATAATAATTATAAAAGCTAATTATATAATAAAGCAATTAAATTATAAGACAGTAATTTTAGAATTACTATTTAACTATAAAACTCTAAAAGATAGTAAAATAGGCTATTAAAGAGTAGTAATAAGAGAAGTAAAATAAAAGCTAGTGCCTTTGCTCTATATTCTTATTATAACCTACTATAATAAAGCTTATATATAGTAACCTTAATTCTTTTTATTAATGAAACTATTATAGCTTTATTAATATGCTATAGTAATACAAGTAACACTTAAACTTATATTTCTTAACTCTCTTATTTTAATAATTATTATACTAAAAGAAGTTAGATTATAAGTAAAAAGTAAAAGTATATAGTGTTACTAGTACTTAAACTTATTAGCTATTAAAGTTATACCTTAAAATCTTAGTAAAGTAAACTTATAAGTTTAACTCTTCTTATTTAAAGTATCTTTTATAAAAATAGTAGGTAATTAATACTAAAGTATTAATTATGCGTATATTTAGAAGTAAAAGGGTACCCTTACTACTATTATTAAAAAAATAAAAACTATAAGCTTAATAATAAAAAGAAAGGTATTAAGATAAAAATTTATATATAAAATAAAAAATAAATTTAAAATATAACATAATATATTCTATTAGTAGTCCGAATAGATTAGTCCGCCGAATAGTTTTTCTTAGCAACTTCGAGGTCCCTTATAACTTATTATAAAATACTACTAACATTACTTTATAGTAACTTATAATAACCTACTATAATTTATAATATACTAAGTTACTATTTAATTTACTTTTTATATTATATAGCCTCTTTACGCGGTTGCTACAGCCGCGTAAAGCTAAGGAGTCTTTCTTAGTAGTATAAACTTATAATAAGACTTTCTATAATATATAATATATTATTTACTATACTATACGTAGGCAATATATAGTATACTTATTATAATTTGTAGTAAAGTATACTATATCTTAAGTAGTACTTTATCTAATTTTTAGTTACTAGGTGCGTACTATTATAAGATAAAGTTAACCTGTTATTTTTAGCCTTATAGTAACCTATAATAAAATCACTCTAATTTACTATTAACACTATCTAAAAATAAGCTGCTAAGGGTAATATCTAACTCCTCCTCTATCTTTTTATCTATCTAATAGGTCCTTGCGTCGTGCCTAGGCTCTCCACATCTCCTATAGCGGCGTTGTGTTAAGGGACCTGCCTCTCTCTTACTACTAACTTGCGCTCTTTTTAATAACTTTACCCTAATAGAAGGGCTTTCTACTTCTAAATCTGCTCCCTAAGCAAAGCCTAGCGTCCCACCTTTCTAAATACGCTTTCTTTTACGCGTTTTTCACTTTGTTAGAATCTTAATTTGCTTTTTAAGTTTCTTAATACAGGTCTCTTAAAGTACACTATAGTAGAGTATAAGTTTAGCACCTTTTATAAGCTATAAGTAGCTTAATCTAGTATTAGGTAGAGACTAAATAAAAGAGTTGCGTACGAGCTTTAACTAGGATCTAAACTTAAGGGTATTACTTAGAGTCCTGGCTTGCTATAATATATCTAGTAGAGTACCCTAAGGTGGAGTGTAAATACGCATATTAAGGCAATCTACTACTACTAACGTATCTAAAGAAATAAGTCTAGAGGCCTTAAAGACTTTCTTATAGTTTTCTAGTATAAATATATTAAAAAACGCATTGCAAAAGGCTAGTAGAAAGCCCTCTTTATTAATATAAAAGACGCGTTAGCGCGCTAAGTTCCGCACGCGCTAGGAGTACTTTAGCTTTAGTGGCGCGAAATAGACTATATTAAGCGGCTAGAGAATATAAGATAAGTGCGCTAGTATATAGAGTGTTAGGATCTTCTGTTCTAGATAATAATTCTTAAAATTCTAGGAGTAGTAGTTTTTATAGCTATCTAGAATAAGTAACCTCTATAACTCTACTATGCGCGGCCTTGTATACGCATTAAAGTGCTTTAACTACGCGACTCTAAGCTCGCTATCAGTCTAGCTAGTCTTAGAGACTAAGAGTTTCTAATCGCAGGGGATACTAGTCTCTTTATACTACGCTAAGATATAGACTCGCCCTTTGTAGATAATAAAGGGCGGGGTAGTATACCTAGCAGCGCAAATACTCTAAATTACTATAACCTACTTGTAGTTGCCTAGCTAAACAAGCGTAGGTTAAGAATGTCTTTCTAAACTAGTTATAACCTTTATTAAGCTAATAACTCCTATTTAGAAGCCTATCTTATTAAAGTTATAGATATCTTTATCCTACACTCTATACTTGGCTTTTATATCCTTTACTAGCTAAAACTACGCGTTTATAACCTCTAGGTCTTCCTATTATATTCTTTATTAGTTCTTCGCTTAATTAAAAGCTATTTTAAGCTTAGGTACGCGCTTTATAAAGTGCTAAGCCTAGTATTATCCTATAGGGTCTCTATACCGCGCAGCTAGTAGTTTATTAGCTATATCTTCTACCTTACCTAGCTAGGGTGCAAATCCTTGCGAATCTAGGTTAAGGATATACTATATAAGCGTCTACTCTTTAGTTATAGTAAGCTTTGCTATGCCTAATTATATATTTGCTTAGGCGGTAATTCTGTTAATTTAATTGCTTAGTGTAGACTTTAGGATATTATATGCTATAGTAGCGCGTCGCAGGCTTAAAATTTGCTTATTCTAATAGACGTAAAGGGTAAGCTTAATTCTGCCCTCTTAATTAGATAATAACGCGTCGTGTTATTAAGACATTATAATTTATAGTGAAGTGTTGTGGTCTTGGCAAAAACTGTCCGGCGGACTAATCTGTCCGGGCTACTAATAGAATATGTTACTAAACTAGTAGTAAAGAAAGTAACCTTAAATAATTAATATAATTATTAACTTTAAGCTATACACTGTGTAAAACTTAATAAAGTACTTAACAGGTCTGCATTAAAGACCTTCTGAGTTACATACGTACACTAGTGTAGTGTACACTAACGTCACCTACTAGCGCAGTCGCGGACAAACCTACCAGCAATAGCGAACAGACTAGGTAGGAGGTCTAGCACGTCCCAAGGACTCGGTTACCGGCCACGCCGCATGTAGACAGGTCAACATCGTCTTAGGCCCCGACAGTTTGAGTTGCCGCGTCATGCCTGAGTGTTCCATTCCACACAAGCGGCGCACCGATGACTAGTAAATACAGCAGGGCCAGTTTGGGATATGCTTGATTACTATAGACATGGCTAATTACTATCTACCCAAGGACTACACGACCCATGTCTGGCGATGCAGTGGCATGTGGTATTTAAGATGTCAGTACAATTCGAAGCACGCCCAAGGTTGCCTCGGTTTCGCTATACGAGAAGCAGGCCAAAGACGGCGGCAGCGGCCACCTCTAGACTGCCAACGGGGCCAGGCACTGCTGCGCCCTCGAACTCGGCGGACGTGGTGGCAGCGCCCTCTGCTACCGTCGTGCTTGGATTTGCCGTAGAAGTAGTAACCATGGAAGCCGGGGGAGTGGTTGGTTCCGCCACGCCCGAGGGACAGTGCCAATGATCACCGTGAGGCTCGCAGGTGCTGGCCGTCGCCTCGTGGTCATGGTCGTCCTCGTCGTGCTCATCGTCATGCTCATCGCCGGTGGCTGTAGCAGGAGGAGGCGTGGTTGAGGCGGCCGTCTCTGCGGGCACTGCAGGAGGTGCGGTGGGCTCGGCGACGCCCGACGGACAGTGCCTGTAGGTGGGTGTGGTCAGAACAAGGTGACGGACACAAGACGGCCAAGTACTAGCTTACCAGTGGTCTCCATGCGGCTCGCATGCTGCACCGGTGGCTGAAACGCTGTCTTGGGCAACCACGACGGCGGTGGCGGCGAGGAAGAGGGTGATGAGCTTCATGGCAGAAGAGTTGTTTCGAACAGATGGAGAGTGGACTGGGTATATGTTTCGAGCGTGCGTTCGCGGTACAGGGAGCGAGTGCGAGCTGAATATGGGCAGTCGCTTGGCGATGGACATTGAGGTGCTCACCTCGCCACTAGAAAATCTCTTCCAAGGTTCCACGAGTGTCAGGCGACTACTACGCATGTATCCATACCGACGCTGGCCAAGAAGCGTGTCCGCCTTGGCCGGCCGCTTCACGGCCTTCACTGGCCTTGTACGTTACTGGGAACCTGCTGTCGCCCGCCTAGGTCACCCTCCAAGCTTGGCCTGCATGCCGCCTGCAACCACCTACCAGCCTCAGCCCAGCGGATCAAAGCGTGCACGCGCTGTCAACCGCGCAAGAGCCCTCTCCGCATCCTCACGAGTACCCATCCAGCCCTTCTTTCTCTGCTGCTGGAACTCCACATCCTCTCTCTGATCTTGCACTATGCAACACCGCCAGTCGAACTCCTCCGCATACAGTTCCAATAGCATCTCGCTGCCCAAACGTTCCCATCCTGCCAACGCCAGAACCATGCTTTCTTCCTGATGGACAATTTCGAAGATATCGGGCCCTACTATGCGACTGCAGCAGAAGCAACCCCTCGATTCTTCAGCCTCCATGAGCTTCTTAGTTGCTTGTTGCCCATGTAACGTTTGCGACCATTCGTTGAAAGTCGCTGTACGATTCTCCCGTGCGAACCGGTGGCGTACAACGGCGACGCGGCTGGCCATTTGGCCCGACAACGCCAAACGCTTGAGCAGATACTTGTTGCAAGCCCATGTTTCCTCTACACTGCCGCCCAAGTCTGCGAATTCTTGCCTCGCCGTTTGCAACTGCATGCTGTCAATCACCGTGATCATGCAATCGCTTCGAATTGCAGTCTGACTCACCACACCATCCCGATATTTTCTAAGAAGCATTTCCTCCCTGAACAACGCATCAAGCGCACCATGCCACTTGAACCGAACCACAAGGTAATCATCACTCAGCTCCAGGCCCGGTAGCTCGCTATCATTAACAATATACCCACCCTTCAAACCCCGCTTCAAAAACCCTTCCCCTAGACGCAAAATCGTTCCCGGATTTTCCGCGCTATGCCCGGCCCACATCTTGCTCAACACATCCTCGTCCGCGCGGTAAGAGTCAGGATCAAACTTGAACGTGGTGAATTCTGCCTTCGGCTGGGCATCGGTGCTATCGTACGCGTAGTCCACCGAGAGCCAGACGCCGCAGTAGAGGGAGATGGTAAGCTTAGGGAGCCAGAAGTGCTGAAAGCGTCGCTCGATGCGGCGTTTTTGTGTAGAGGAAAGGTGACGTAGTTGGGTCCATTGGTATGCTGGGTCGTCGTCGTAGGAATCGACGAGGGCTTCTAGGATGGCTTCTTTTGTTTCGGATGGGAGGGTCCTCATGTCTTGCATAGAATTGGACGGTAATCGAGGCGGAGAGCGTAGGCGGGAGAGAGGTGAGCCAAGTGAGGAAGCTACACTAGCGGCAAGGCAGCAGCGGCTGCCCCACGGCCCGCCTTGACATCCTAATCGGGAAGCATCCTTGCCAGCTACCAACATTAGTGGTCCACGACATTAATAATTCTCCTCATTATCTTCTAGTACATTCGGTCTGCATCGGAACAGACTTTATCACGGCTACGACCTTGTAACACCATTCATCCTCCATCTCCCCATCTATCGAATGAAACCCTTCGGGCCTCCCCAAGTACCCTTGACCATATGCTTGTGATACACCCAGGGAAAAAAATCCTTCTTCAGATAATAAAAGGCCTTCCGCGGCGTCCCTTGATCAACGCCAAACATCTTCCCAAACGTCTCTTTCGGCACGCCACCGTACTTGAACTCCGCAAGAAGCACCTTGCCATACTCGGTCAAGAGCGGGCAAGATGTGTATCCATCGTAACTCGCCTCCACTTCCCGTCCTTCCATGGTGCGCAGCATGTTGCTAACAAGCACGGGTGCCTGAGCGGTAATGGCTGCTGCCGTCTTGGATGTCGGCAGGCTCGATGCATCGCCAGCAGACCAGATATTGTGGTACCTTTTGTGCTTCAGGGTGGCTTGGTCGACATCAACGTAGCCGGCTTGATCCGCGAGACCGCTGTTCTTTACGAAGGCGTACGGTCCCATCTTTGGTACGGCATGTAAAAGATCGAATTTCCTGCTGACTTTGTCCTTGCCGTCCGGCCGCGCGAAGACAGCGGTATCGCCGTTGATTTCAACGAGATCATGCTGGAAGAGCCCCTCGATGCCCCTCTCCTTCCGGAGTTTCTCGAGCGTAGCACTGTACTTGGGCACACCGAACATGACAGGAAGACCGGTTGCGAAGGCGATGTTGATGGGCGACGAGGAGCGGTCGCTGTACTTGTACAAGCCGGCGCGCTGCCAATGGTCCGACGCTAACCACATGATCTTCTGAGGAGCGCCCGCACACTTGATAGCTCCGGCCGGGTGCGTGAAGATGGCGGTGCCTTTCTTAAAGTCTTGGATGTTCCTCGCAGCCTTGTCACAGGTATCGTACTTGAAAATCGTGGAGACGAAGGACTTTGGGTCGGCTAGAGCCTCTGATAGGCCCTTGATACTGCTTTTATCGACGTTGATACCTGGTGCGACGACCAGTTGCTCGTAGTTGATCTTGTCGCCATTGCCAACGGTGAGAAAGTTGTCCTCCGGCGAGAATGTGGCCACTTGCTCATTGTAGAGTTTCAGCTTGGGATCGATTAGAGTCGTGAGCGGCCTCCTTAGGTCCTCCTTTTTCTTCAAGCCCCCGCCGACCAAAGTCCATCCTGGTTGGTAGTGGTGGAACTCGGCTGGGTCGACAACGGCTATATCATCTTGGTTGAACTTTCCAGTCCGTAGAAGCTGATGGCTCACCGTCAGACCCGCTGTGCCACCGCCAACCACAACCACCTTGTGCTTTCGAGAAGTAGAGGTGGCTGGCGGTACCGACGCGAAGCTTCGCACTGGCACTTGGGGCACTGCATGTGGGATAAGCGCTGAACGGCCTGCAGCCCTTTGACACGTGAGCGAAGGCCGAATTAAGGTACCCATCGAGGACATCTGGAAAAAGTGTTAGTGTTGCCCGGATATTGAGATTGACAAGAATAAAGGCAGGACCTCTCTTTCGCGAACAATGCGTATAAAATTTAAGGCTCTGTTTGATTGGTCGCTGGAACCTCCAGACGTGTGGACACAGGATCGACAGAAATAGAATTACCTTCACCCCACGTATCTGCACAGTATTCGACTTCGAGCGTCTTTATGAATGCATTCTGTTGCTGGGAATAAATTTGGGTGCCGTGAGATTACTAAGTCGATGGCGCAATGTCGGGAATTGATAGGGGGACCACCACTTTTACTAGTGGCACCACCCTGACTAAGCGTCACCATGACTAAGCCGCAGACTCCGCATAGCACCCTAGCAACGACTGTTTATGTTCCTGTCACTGCACACTCCACTGGAAATAACACTATTATGGAACCTCCTTCTGAATCCACTTATCCTGACCGAGAAGCACTTATTTCTTCTGTGCGACAATTCGCTCTTGATCATGGCTATGTTCTCACAATTCGACGCTCAACCGCGAACAAGAATGTGGTATTAGGCTGCGATCTTAGTAGGAAATACCACGACCGGATTAATGCACCTGACGGTTCTAAGCGTAGAAAGACCTTAATACGACAGATTGGCTGTCCTTTTCAGCTTTACGGTGCACGCCGCAGTGATGGAACTTGGGATCTTAAGGTGAGGAACCCGCAACATACACATGGGGCTAACGATTTGGTAGCACATCCGCACGCGCGAAAATTCACGGCCGAACAAAGGGCAGAGATTGCTTGACTGTCTAGACTTAATGTCAAACCGCAAGCTATTGAAGCCATTCTTCGAGATGAGAACCCTTCTGCGCTCTTTACTCGCCGCGACATCTATAACATATGTATGGCCGAGCGTATTAAGCAATTAGAAGGGAGATCACTAGTGGAACACCTTATGGATCGACTTCTGAAAGAAGGAAACTGGGAACATAGACTACAGTGTGATAGTGGTGGACATATAACATTTCTTATGTTCGCGCATAAGAGGTTAATTGAGTTTGCTAACAAATATAATAGGGTCTTCCTCCTTGACTGCACTTATAAGACAAACTGATACCGCATGCCTCTGCTCCATATTATTGGTGTCGCTCCAACAAATGCCAGCTTCTTAATTGCATTTTGCTTCATGTAGGACGAACAAGCCGAAAGCTACCTATGGGCTCTACGCTCTTTCCTTTCGCTTCTTAAGCTGCCTATTGAACCTCCTGTACTGTGTACAGACCAAGATGCCGCACTTCTATCCGCAATTAGCGATAAAGTCCCTTAGTTTCCGCATCTTCTTTGTGTATGGCATATTCATAAGAATGTCTAAGCAAATTGTAAGAAGGAATTCTCGACAAATGAGGAATACAACGACTTCTTTGGCCGCTGGATTAAGATTTGTACCACACATACAGAGGGGCTCTATAAACAAGCTAAAAGCAAGATGGAGGCGTTCCTTGCAGACAAGCAGTATGTGTTCTGCTACTTAAATAAGATATGGCTTGTACATCGAGAGAAATTTGTGGTGGCATGGTCCTGATAGTGGCTACATCTAGGAAATGCTGCAACCTTATAAGTAGAGGGAGCGCATGCCGCTGTAAAGCACTGGATCACTAATTCCACAGCTGATATCTTGTTGGTATTTGAGCTTGTGGAGAAGAGTGTTAAAGGGCAGCTTAATGCTCTTACTGCGGCACTTGCTTAGGACCGCATTTTTATTCCTGTATTCCCTAGTAAGACGCTTTTTGTTAACATTATTCGCAGGGTCTTAAGGCACGCTATTGTTCTCCTAGTTCAGCAGCATGACAAAGTCAAACGGGCTATAGGAACGACTCTATTAGCCCGATGTACAAACGTTTTTAGCAGAACAATGGGATTGCCCTGCTCCTATCGAATTTCAGATATATTGGAGTCGAAATCGGCTATCGAGCTTGAGGAAATACACCCTTTCTGGCGGATTGAGGAGTCTTCTCTTCCATATAGGTACTAAATCTCTCCATATTCCATTACATATTCTAATATTCTATTTTGTTTAGGCTGATTCTAGAACCTCGTCTCCTAACATCTATAAAGCAGCGCTGTTCGCCCTTTCTAACCTCTTAAGGCAAAGCTGAGAAGAGGAGTCCTTCATTATTTGAGGTTGGAGAAGCTAAGGCATTAGAAGGACTATTACGGGGGAGTGGCTTGCCACAAGGATATAAGAAAAGGCCTCCAACCTGTTCCAATTGCCATATAGAAGGTTATACAAGGACTTAGTGCCCCGTAGGGCGTGGGTAGGGTTGTTGATTCAATTAGTTGATCTATAGAATTCTATTTTAAATGTATCTAGCAACTGCGCCTCTGCACATTAATCCTCTATTTGCATTGTCAGGAGCGCGATGTTGTGCGTCTGCGGCTTAGTCATGGTGACGCTTAGTCAGGGTGGTGCCACTAGTAAAAGTGGTGGTCCCCCTATCAATTCCCCGCAATGTCAGGGTAGCTGGATCAGGCTAGTGCTCCCGTCAACGAAAAGGATCACATAGGACACACTGCAGAACAAAGCTCAGCATAGAACATTCAGTACATTCTCGCGGATATGTATGCTGGCGTACAATTAGTTACTTGCGTAGTAAACACCACGGATTCTGGGAACTCACTTTGAGAACACTTCCTAGAACCGGCAACAGGGTTCTTTCGGACAATCGTATTGACTGCAACTGTGACACTTGGATGCCAACCAGCCAAACAGTGCATTTTGTCTGCGCCCTCGGATTATTACCATGGCTGGAGGCTTTTGAAACCTGTAAGGTAGGTATGACAGCGTGATTACCACCCAATCGCATGTCGCCCTCATGGCCTAGGCTGTGTGGGTAACTCCACAGGTCGTGCTCCACAGGCGTGCGCCAAGTCTTGCAATCCATCCATCCCATCCATCCCATCCATTGCGGCATATAAGATGGCCCCTCGTCTGTCCATTGCACTCAACCCTTCTCTTCCTTTGAAAAATTCCTACTTCAATGTTCGCCTCATGCTCTTCAAGATTTTCTAGCCCAGCGCATATGTAATCCTCGCGCTTGCTGCACTTCAGCTGCGCCACATGTATCGACGAAGAGCGTCCAGGCTTAATGTCTTCGAGCTGGCATGAAGAGTGAGGGGTACCATGCTGTATATTGGTGGTGTTGATCTGACGCGTGATACAGACATGAACATGAGGTGTTCAAGCCCGAAGTATGGATATTGATAATAGCAATAGAGTAGAGAGCCAACATAATCAATGTACTATACCAAGCACTCGCTGGCACTTGGTGATACCGAATGCACATAGGTAGAGGTGTGGTGTGGCAGCCTACCTCCGCATAGAGGTGCTCGGCACCAAGGATCATGATCTTGGCACTGTCCGAGCTCTGGAATTTTGGCTCTACGCGTCCCGGTGTCTACCTTGTCAACTTATACACTGCAACTATGCTCGCCCCAACCGACGCCAAAAGGTAGCCAACTGCATGCCTTGGGCGCACTGTACATCACAATTGCACATCGCTAAGAGCTGGATAGAGTTGGCCGCAACGAGCTCCGGTCTCCCGCATCCTCACCACGATCGAGTCCCGACCGCGACCTGGCCGAGCTTCTTCGCTCGCGCATCCAGAGTGCATACACATTCACAGCCCATGACCAGGAACCCGACGAGCCGCTGCACGATGCAGCCGATAGCGATGACGAGGCCGAGCTAGTGCTCTTCGCTGGTCCCGCGACGGCCACGGCGCCGCACAAAATCCGACTCTCCTCGCCCGATGCCGCCTCGGGGGACGCGGGTTTGCTCGTGAAGAAGCCAAGGAGCTATTACTTTGCCGAAGAGGCCACGGGTGTGAGGGAATCGGAATACAAGGCTGCTGCCGTGACGGGAGCCGATGTAATGGACATGTCGAGAGTTCCGTGGCCTGGCTGTGCGATGCCGTGGAAGGTGCGTCGGATCACCGCTGCGGGACTCCAGAAGGTTGTCCTTGTTGGCCATCCTCCCGCGCTTGTCCAAGTGCAAGATGCGGCCCAGAAGAGGAGACGCAAAGGCAAGAAGAGCAGGATTGCGATCAGGAAGAAGTTGCAGGCTACCAAAGATAAAGAAGCTGAACAGGCGCAGCTCGCGCAGGACCAGGACGCGGCAGAGCGAGAGAAGAGGACGAGAAAGAATCGCGAGAAGAAGCTGAAACGGAAGGCGCGGGACAAGGCAAAGAAAGAGGTTGGAGCTGACCCAGACCAACCATCCTCTCACGACTCTGGGCCTTGACAACCTATGCTGACGACGCTGCCGCTCTGTCAGACAAGGACGCCCCGCATACATATATGATTATCATGATGGATGATGACTCGGACACGGCCAGGCACTACATCCCTGAAGAACTGCATCCTCCCCTCATGTCTTTCATGCGACTCGCATGATCGTCACCATCCTTCGCTTGCAAACAACTCTATTTTTTCGACACTTTCCCTTCACGCCTCTGCACATTCCTAATTGCATCCCGCAACCGCTCTCTACCCCTGCTCTTCGAACCGGATTTCTTGGGAATTCTCCCAAGGTCGAGGGTTGTGCTCTGAATGTTGGGCTGAGGCGCCGTACCTGCTGTAGCCAATGTTGTACACATGCATGTACTGAAGCGAGTGGCATCGAGAGACACGGCCGAAGACAGTTTCCCATATGCCGTCGAGGAGCTGAACGCCGTCTATCTGAAAAGCTATGAGCGCAGCTGGAGCGCTGTCAATAATTCCCGTATCATCCGAACACGAGACGGTCCAATCATCGCACCCAGCTAGACCAAGAAGCCGCAATAGACTCTCCACCGTCATCGTCGCGCAGCAGATATAGACATTCTTTAATCCCGCCCCTTCGGGTCTCCACTCCAGCTCGCGGCAGTCTAATCACTGCGTCGCGACCACGCCCAAAGACTCCAGATTCTTGCACCGCCGCACGGACGCGCACATGGCGGGCATGTATGCCTCGGTCAGGTACTTCTTCTGCGGGTTGGAGGACGGGTAGGCCTCGTTGTCGGGATCTTGGTTGGGATCTTGTCGAATGGAGGAGATAGTGTGAGGTGGACTTGTGACAACGGTGAGGAATTTGAGAAGAAGAGGACGTTGAGATGGGCGGAATAAGTCCAAGACAGGAGGGATAGAGGATATAAGTATTCAAATGGACCATTTCAGCGAGGGTAAGATACCAGGTAACGTGGCGTGGGCGTGGTAGCCTACACTATCTGGTTCCAAGCTATACGTGCAGAATGGGAGCTACGATTGAGTCTCATCGTCTTCTTTAATTTTAGCATTGGTTCGTTGAAACAACTTGTGGTATACTATCGCGGAACAGGAGATAATGGGTAATGTGTTTATCGGGGGTAAACAAGCACTATCCTAATCGAAAGCAACCCAGCTAGAAGACCGATGACCTAGCCGCGCATGAGGAGACCGAGGGCTGTCACGTGGAACCAGCATCTCGAGCACTGTAGAAAGTTATAACCCAATGGAAAAGTAAACAATCCACCCTTTACACATGATCAATTCCACGACGCACCCACCTTAGCACCACCCATCTGCCCACCCTGCCAGCTCTGCCCACCCAACGCACCATACGCTGCCGCCCCACCAGTCTGCCACCCCTGTTGTCCACCCTGCTGCGCTCCCTTCTTAACCCCATTCACAATCCCCCACAGCCCACCCGTCAACTTTTCCTTCACCCAATTGACTTTCTCCTCCACCCCCTCCGGCATCTTCCCCTTGCACCCCACAATAGCCCACTCACACGCCTTAACCACCTCTTTCCAAACTTCTTTATCCCCCTCCGCCAACACCGGTTTTCCTCTGTCCAGAATAATCCGCTGCAACACACCCATCATAGTCCCCTGAATCCGCGCCGTGACCTTCTCGACGTCTTGGCCCTCACGCGGAAGCAGGATGCGGAACGTCGTCGACGACGTCGCACGGAACGAACACGACGTGAAGGAAAACGAGACGGGGGCAGCGATGTAACTCTCCGAGATGGTGGTAAAGTCGGTGGAAGGGGAGAGTGGCAGGCGGGAGAAAGCAGGGAGAGGGTATCCCGGGACTTGAGCGAAGAGGGCGAAGGGCGCATCTGCGAGTTGGACCGCTTGATGGATGGCGGTTTCTTTTCCCGCTGTGCGACATAGGTCTTTCGTGTAGCTGGCGGGATTAATGCAGTTGCGGGCCCAGCGTCTTGCATTGCTGGCGTTGAGATGGTCTTGCACTGTACGGACAACGTCCAGGCCGTATTCGGATTCGCTGGCGCCGCGGAGGCGGAAGGCGAAGGTTACTAGGTCGTCGAGCGCTTTGTGGTAGTGTGGGCGGATCACCGAGGGGGGGAGGAACGTGTGGATGTAGTAGGCCCAGAAGTACATGTACGACGCGAGGTACTCGTACGTGATGAGTTGAGAGCCGGGGTCGACGAAGATGACTGGAATGTCGAGTTTCTTTGCGTAGTCTTCTAGGCGCTGTAGGTCGGGTAGCTTGTTAGCTCTCCCGATTGGAGACGGTTTCACGCCATCGGCGAGATCTAGTGTGGCGGTTATGCTGATACCGGCCAGACTGGAGCGGAGGTCAGATGAAGTCGTGTTGATCCAGGTGAGCAGGAGGGACAGTATGGGCCCGTGGTGCCAAATAATTTGCTTGGGGGAGCGGCGCGTCATCTTGAAGACGCGCTCAATGGCCGTATTTATGCGTTTGATTGTTGCATTCGCGTCACTAGTACCGGCGTAGTCAATGCCTCGGACGACTACAATAGCGTCAAATGCATAGACCGTTCCATTGAGATGCTTCTTCTCATCTGACTTTGTCAAATGCCTGACAAGATCGCAGATTCTCTCTAAGCCATTTCGTCCCTTTTTTTCCTCGGCAATGATAATCATGCGTACATCCTTCAGGTTTTTCTTCTCCTGGCCCGCATCCGCAGCAATCTTCTTCAATTTGACAATAACCTGCGCTAACTGCAGCAAGTCATCCACGTCGTCTCCACTCTCCCAGACATGCAGCGCCTCAGCATCGCATATCGTCTCAATGCTCTTCTTGGATATTTCGTCGAAGCTGTTCTTGTGCTTGGACGGTATATCTTTGACGCTCTTCATAAACTCCACGAGGTTCCTGCAGGACGGACCTGTGAAAGATTCGGCTGGCATATTGGTAGGGAGAGGGTTGCGCTTGCGCTTAGACCTGTGGTGGCGATGGCGAGACAACGATTGCTTTGGATCTTGTCGAGGCGACGGAGGTGGCGCTGGAGGCCAGGCCGATGTTGGCGATGTGTGTCGGTGGCGGTGCCTCGAGTGCGATCGTTGAGGAGCTGGATGCGGCTCTCTCGGCGGTGCTGAAGGCCGAGCAGCTGTTGGCGAGTTGTGTGGTTGCTGCTGTTGCTGATGATGGTGAGCCTGTGGAAGAGGGTCCTCTGTCTGGTCACGGTGGGTGAAGAAGCGCTTGAAATAGTCCATTGAAGATGATGCCGTGTTTGCGGAGCTATGTGCGCTTATGTATGCAACTGGGACGTGAAGTATGGTTGTGCTGGCAGGAGCGACCGGAGAAGCGTGCGTGTGAAGTTGAACATCGATGCTGGTCGTAAGGTGGAGGCCAGGCAGCCGTGTGGGAACCGGGACAACCGCGCTACATTGAAGAGGGCACGAAGCGTTGGAAAGCCGCAAACACCCAGCACGTGATGGTGATGACGCATCCAGTATTCACTGTGAGCTGTTTGGGGAGTATAAAGAGAGCAGTGAATATCGAATAGTGAAGTAGAGCTGAGTGCAGGTAGACTCCGATTGCCTAAGTCCTGATACGTAGACGAGTTTGAACCCAACGCCAAACGCCGCCTGGAGCGTGATATTGAACCCAACCTTATGCGAAGAGGAATCCAAGACTGCATGTAAAATGAAGAGAATAGATAGAAGCGACTGGCAAATTCAAATGCACCGAGTACCAGATTCACGAACCCACACCTCCACCATGCTTAAGCACGTCTTCTTTCTCGAGCTTCTCGATCTTGCGACTAAGCAGTATCCTCAATTCAGGACTAATCACTCTAGTTTCGTCTTCACTAACTGGCTGCTTGCCGTTATCAGTCCCAGATGTGCTTGCTTGTGCGGTTGAGCTCGACGGGCCTGGGGATACTGGCGGAGAGGCAATCGATTTGCGCTTCCTTGGCTGCGGTGCTGATGGGAAGTTGCCCTTCTTATCGATCGTCTCGACTGTGCGTTGGAACCTTCGGTACAGTGACTCAGCTCGAACAAGCGTAGATTCGAGGTCCATAGTGCCTGACAATTCATTGACTAGCATCAAGTAAGCATATTGATCGAGAAAGAACCATGACTCTAGTTCGCCTCCGAACGTAGGAAAGGCGTCCTTCACTTACCATACTTCAATACTTCATCGAAGTGCTTGAGATGCGCCATGATGACGTCGCGGTGCTTCTCCAGGATAGCCAGAGCGATGAAGATGTGAAAGTTGCTGCTGAGGTAGTCTGTCCAAAGCCCTTCCCAGAGTCGGAGTACGTCGGCCCATTCAAACTCCCGCTTAAACCATACAAGAAGCATCCGGAAAAAGAAAAAGAAGTTGGTAGAATCAGCGGATCGAAGGTGGAGGTAGAGCTTGGGATCCATAAGCTGCACGAGGTGATCCAGAGTCAATAGCTGTCTGCGCATGCCGGATTGATCGCGGAGGAAATTTCGCTCCTGCGAGTCATTAGTGTCAGCCTTAAAAATGAATACCACATTTCTTATAAGTGATTGCACATACCATGCGTTCCATAAATCCCACAAACCCCCAGAATGCAATAGCATCGTCCTGCATGACTGCATATATGGGTGCCAGCAGATCGCTCATGCCTTGAACATAGCCAAGGCCCAGGTTGTATTCGTTGTATGTGAGAAGCATGTCCTTCATCTGTTCTAAATGGACATTCGTCCCCACATCCGCAAAAGGCGAATCGGGATCTGGGTGCGGGATGTCCTCGCCAATAAAGATGGGTATGGTTCGATCTGTTCGGTGGACATCTTTCTCTATAGAACGAACCCCATAAAATGGGAAAAGTCAGCCATGCTTGTTCGGACACTTGACCTGTGGTGATGGTACTAACCTATCCTGTTCTTCTGCTCTTTCCACCATTCTTCGGCCTCCAAAGATTTGTGTCCCTCCACCATCTTCTCCCACCAGGCACCCTTGAGCCTAATGTATTCATCTCGCCTGCTATTCAAGTTGGCTCGCCGCTCTTCCTCTGAACTAGTCCAGTCATATACGCCGAGGAGGAACAGCCACGCTTCCTTGCGAACACCGTCGTCAGGGTGCAGGCCACCGTGGAATATGCGCTCCTTAACCTCGTCAGGGGTGATTTGCAGTCGACCATGCTTGTCAAAGAAGCCCTTCCACTCTTCCAGAGTAACCGGCTTCCTCCGTTCTGCCATGGACATGCGATCCATGTCAAGAATCTCAAAGTCTCCAACATCGCTTTCCTCCATTGCCAGTACATCCTTTGCAGTCCATATTCTCTGATTGCGTTCACGCTCGCTCTGTTCGGCAATGCCCATGGCCCATCTCGCCAGATACAGCCGCGCGCTGTCAAACTCGTCCTGCAGGGTTTGGACTTCGGGGTTCTGGATAAGGCGTCGAACCTGTGGCGGAAGCTTTGGGTTCTCTGCAACAGCCTGGGCCGTTCTCCGCGTGAAGGTCGTGACCTGGCTGAGTTTCTCCAGGAAGTTCCATCTTGCCTCCTTCAGTGCCTTCGTAACAGGGTCCATACCACCGTCCCTCTTCTGAGATGACGATGCATCATCTTGTTTGCCATCTTCTGTCTTCGATTTGGGCGAGCCAGGTGCGTTCCGGCCCACTGCTCGCTTGTCCTCCTCAGTGGGCTCGATTAGGTAGATGCTGGTGTCCGCCCCCGATCGTTCAACATGTACGTATCTCTTCAGCCATCGCAGGACCTCATCGCCACCCCAAAACATGCCGCCCCCGTCACCAAATGGGTCGAAGCTCTCTTTCGCCAGCTTCTTCCGCTGCATAATGGTCGATTGGCACTCGCTGTCGTGGAAGAAGAGCGCCGGAAAGCTGTCGCCTGCACGGGTATTGACCACGACGCTTCCAAACCACCACCCGATGCTCGGAGGACGTACCAACAAAGAGTATATTTCGCTCACCGGAACAGCGAAAGCGTATGTCCCGACTGATGATGCATGCGAAGTAGTCGCAGGCGGCGGAGGAACGAGGTAAGTGTGTCGCGGCGGGGAAGATGAGTCTGAAAGGTCGACCTTCACGTAGGTGTCGTAGGCATCGCCGAGGGAGGATTCGGGCATCCAAGCCAGCAGAAAGGAGGAGGCATGCTCGCTTTTGGAAGACGAGGCCGTCGACGGACGGGCGTCATTGGTCTTGGACGCCGACTTTTGTTGCACCAGAGCTATGAAGCCTGGTATGTTGTCTTTGGCCGAGGGCGTAGGGTGTACGTAGACCTGTTGAGCCATCAGCGCCACGCCACGGGCCAGTGCATGAGAGAACGACCAACCTTGCTCTTGGTGTACAACAGCTTGACCCCTCGCCCGCTGCTTGTATGACGGATCGTGTTATATTCGCCCCCTTCATCGTCGCTCATGTCGTAGAACGATGCCGACGGCGATGGCGGGCTCCGAGACGACGTTGGGGAAGCCATGCGGGGCACGGCGGCTTCAAGGACGGCGAACTACCTCACAAACGACCAGAGCGGGTCAAGGAGACAGGTGGGTAGGATGGATGAATAGGGACGCAGTATTAGGGCGCGCATGCATCTACGAAGTCTGAAGTGGAGGGTGCCTGCGCCTCGGTGGAGGGAGCTGTCAGCGGCTTGATGACGTTCGGCGGGGCGCCGTGCAGCACAAGCACCAGGCACTAGATGGACTCTCCAGGGCTATGTATCGAACACGGGTCGAATCACATTGCCAAGGTAGATGCGTATGCACGAGATGCTTCAAGCATCACAGATGTCATTGCTTGGTCCTGCCTCATTATCTAAATCATGTGCAACCCCTCGCCATGCCGTCGTAACGCCGTATCGCCACAGAATCGCATATGCAAGCACCATCCAACGCCTATGCCACCGATATGAAGCCTGACGAGACGCGCCGATGCTGAATGATGAAAGCCGCCTATTGCATGCGTGGCCCGCTCGGCAGGCCGACGCGTCTCCCTCCAGCCCCAGGCGGTTGGCGAGCATTGTTGTAGCCGCCGCCGCCCCCAGAAGGCGCATATGCGTCGTCGCCGCCTGCCCATGGCGAGTTTGCCGACGTTTTGTAGTCGTCCCGCTGCCTGCCCCCTCCGCCAGCATAGCCGCCGCTGCGGTCGTCGGGATAGGGCGGCCGTCCTCCGCCTGGCCGCTCAAAGGGACTGCGCATGCCGCCTGGCGGCGCGGGCGAGGTTGTAGGACTCGGGCTTTGCGAAGAGGATGCACTCTGCGACTTGCCTGCTCCCCACAACCGTGCCTTGAGTCTGTCCTGTGCCG
This sequence comes from Laburnicola sp. R22_1, assembly GCA_014281115.1. Taxonomy (NCBI): domain Eukaryota; kingdom Fungi; phylum Ascomycota; class Dothideomycetes; order Pleosporales; family Didymosphaeriaceae; genus Laburnicola; species Laburnicola sp. R22_1. Next base: position 1,674,965 of record JACONQ010000015.1, read on the forward strand.
AGGTTCCCGAGCCGCCAGCCTGCGATGATGGCTCCGACATGCGAAAGGACGACGCGCTCTGCTGGCTCCCGGCTCGCTGACTCGGCAGCGGCCTGCCCTGGACCTGCGGCTCTGGCGAGAGCGAGTTTCCCGGCCTCAGTCCGCCGCCTCCCCGGCCTTGAGCTCGGCGCAGCGACATGGGCTCTTGCTGTTGCTGCGGGGGCGGCTGCGAAGGCGCGTCCCAGAGGTCGCCAATGCCTCCCACTCCGCGTCCCATCTGCGGCGGTGCCGCCATCTGGCCGTACTGGCGGGTCGACGAAGAAACCATCTGGGCGGGCGCGGCCTGCGGGGCCTTGGGGTCGGGCGGCAGCCATTGCGGGAACGGCCTGCCCTTCTCTGTGTAGTATGCGCGCAGCACGCGGGCAATGTGCGAGTCGTCCTCGGTGTCGCCGTCGGTGTCGTCGGAGAGCAGCTGCCGGCGCAGCGTGTTGTAGCGCGACGTGGTGGTGGTGAGGAGGTTGTTGAGGTACGACGACATGGTGCAGGATCCGGCCGTGCGTACCAGGCTCGCGGGCGTGTCGAGGTGGAGGCGTACAAGGGCTCGTTAGCTGTGTATGGGGTGGTCTCGGAGGGCGCGCAGCCGTGCAGGAGGCGGGTGGGTGGTTGTGGTGTACGCCAAGGTCGGGCGGGCGCTGCGGTTGCGAATTTCAACATCTGATGGGTGGCCCAAGCGAGCAACAAGCAGAAAGCCATTCACTCTCTCCCGTCGCGCCTTCAGCCTGTTTCTCGCCAGTCGCTCGCCCGGAACCTTGATCCCGACCGCGACGCTACCTCGCCCGTCATCATGCACCGCCGTCCTTGACCTGACTACACACTGCCTGCCTTCCCACCCACCTACGTCAACCCCCCCGTCCGTCGAGTATGAGCCGCCGCCGCATCGCCGTCGGCCTCGCCTGCGGACCCGTCCTGTGTTGCTGGCTTGCCTTTGCCTCGTGCTGCTGCCCGCGGCGCCTGCGACCCCGTGGCGAACGGGACGACAAGCGCCGCTTCGAGAGACGGCAGGCCATGGCTCCGCAACCGCTGCCTGTGCGCCCGCCAGAGCGCGCTCTGAGCATCCCAACCCACGCGGGGCTGCAGGAAAACGCAGCCAGGGAGAAGGGCCAGCGCGGCATGACGCTTGGCCAGCCAGCGTCGCGCTTGATGCAGCTTCCGCTGGAGCTGAGGCAGATGGTATATCGCGCTGCCATTGGGGACGGCACCGTGCATATGCTGCTCAAGAAGAACAAGCTGGGCCATCGGCGCTGCCAGGCGGCGTGTGCCGTCGACTGTCCGATGCATCACAGCCTGGACCTCGCCAACATGTGGTCGCCTCTGCCTGAGCCCGTCGAAGAGCCTACAGATGGCGACATTCTTCCCCTGTTGCGGACATGTCGGCAGATGTAAGTCTTCCAGCCCAACGCCATTGTATTGCGTACAGTGCCGGCCATTTGCTCCCAGCTAAACGACCATCAGATACTCTGAAGCAATAGGCTTTCTGTACTCCACGAACTGCTTTTCCTTCTCAGACCTAGACTGCCTTCGGTACTTCTCTAGCACCATCCTCCCGCAGCGTTGGTCCCTCGTGCAGACCCTCGATATCGAATGGTGCGTCTCCTGGCCCATCTACGACCCCTTCGCCCAAGCGCTTTTGATCTCCAATCCCGCTTTGTACCCGCCCCATGATGAGGCCACGTGGGAAGCTACCTGGCGCATCATATCCAACATGACCAACTTGAAGTCACTAAGAGTTTCGTTGATGTACTTCGACGGGTTCCGGGATCCGGCTTGTGAAGAGAGGTTGCTCGCGCCGCTGAGGCAGGTGACACTGCCTAAGAAGTTCGAGTTGCATCTTGGTTGGGCTGGCGAAGAGATCAAGGATGCGCCATTCCAGGTGTCTCGACCTAGACCTTTGTCCGACGATGATTGGGTATAGACCGCACGTTATCGGTTTCTCTGCAGCGTGTTAGCCCAGCGCACGTTATAAACAGGCCGACTGTCGAGAATTAATCATCCCGTTATAGATATGCGCATCCTAGCCAAGTCTGCCGGATACACGCGGCACACGACTCATGCATGGATGATAATTAGAGATCATAGCCGATGACTATATTGTAAGATAACCAGTACATAAAAAGTCCAGCTTTTACTACAAACCAACCAAAAGCCGAAAAGCTTTTCCATGAACAAATGCAGGAGCAACGTCCTACATCTTCCCTGCCTGACCCCCCGCCCATCACGCATCCTCCACATTATACCCCACCTTCGTTATCCCTTTCTGCCTCCTAATACTCCTCACCACCACGCGCCCCAGCTCCTTCAACGACCCAACATGCGTCCCCCCACACGGATAACTCCCCAACCCCCAATATCCACAACCCTCACCTCTTCCGCGCCCTCAATCGCCGCCCCCTCCACCCCATCAATACACCTCCGCCTCGCCTCCGCCTCACTCCAAAAGTGTATATGGACAGATAAATCCCGCGCCACCAACTCATCCACCTTCGCCTGCACAGCTTCCTTCTTCTCCCCCGGAATAAGCCCCACGTGTTCCACCAGCGCAGCGCCCGGGTAATGACTCGCCTTCCCGCCTCTAAGCGGGCCATCTAGCACGCCTGAAACGCTTAACAGATGGATCGCTAATCCGACTACGTGCCCCGCGGTGTGCAGCCGCGAATGCAGCACCCGCGTCGCGACGTCGATGCACTGCTCGACTTCCAGCCCGACTTCTTGCGCGCTCAGCACGACGTCCGGGGGCTCGAAGACGCCCATGTGCAAAATCGCGGGCGTTGACTCGATCTTGCGGACCTGGCGGACGCTGAATTTGGGATCGAGGCCGGATGCCGTGGGGGTGGTGAGCGTTATGCTGCCCGTGTCGGAGGGCTGGCCGCCGCCTTGGGCGTGGAAAATGGTGGAGGGTGTGGTTAGGATGTATGCTTCGGCTTCGACTTCTCCTTCCTGCTGGGGGGGTTTGAAGAACGATTGGTGGGAGGGGGGGAGCGAGGTGAGCGGGGATATGGATGTTAGGGTGGTGGTGTGCGTGCAGAGGGTTCCGTCTTTTTGGTAGAGGGGTTCGGTTTTTGGGTCCGTCATGTTTTCTTTCTTTCTTGAGGGCGGAGGTTCTGGCGCTCTGGGGAGGTTTTTGTATGGATGGACGAGAGTGGTTCAGAAATTTGGCTACACGGTATGTTTGGATGACGGTGCCAAGTGGAGGTGCACGCATGTGCCGATATACGTGAAGTGGCTGGTTAGAGGTTTGGTTACCGTTGAGGCATATATTCCATGTTATGAAACAGAACCTTCGAGACGTCATGTCATTATGGTTGTGATCGCGCCCTACACTAGAGTGCAAGGATTAAGCTAGTCTAATTAGGCAGGTGCTCGACGCTGATGCTAAGAATGGATCGCTTTGAGGACCTATCGTGGTCGCAAACTGGGCAGCATTGGTCGTCGTAAACCTAACATGAGGCAGAAGTGACTTGAACACGTTTGGTTTGTATTTATGGTGCGGGCGCGAGGATATACATATAGATGTCGGTCATCCATCTGAGAGTCCACCGCTGCACAGCTGGTATCATATATCAAGGGGACTAAACACCCAAGCCACCAACAGTCACACTACCACCTCTACTGTAAATACTCCTCCAAAGCCTTTCTCGTGTCCGGTGTCAGCCTCTCCTGCACCAACGTCACGATCTTGCCATTGTGCCTCGTGTTGGCCTCTTTAAGATACTGACCCACCCAAGCCTTGACGTCCGTGATCTCCGGAAATGGGTCCTTGAGTGGCTTCTTGCAGGTGTTAAGCTGTGTGAACCCGACACCAAAGCCGAGCTCGTCGACATCTGCATCGGGAATAAAATCGTTATCTCGCTGATATACCGGCGGGTTGACAAGCAGCTCGATAAGCCGCTGCGTGGTGAGGTTCCACCCCTTGGGGTACCGGTGGACGAAGGCTTCCGAATCCGTGAGGGTCTTGGTGAAGGAGACAACAGCAGTCTTACGGTCAAGCGGGCGGAGTAGTTGTGGGGTGCCGGGAAGAATCACTGTGAGGTAAATACCTTTGAACACGCTGTTGTACGTTAGTATGGAGCCATGACAGTGATAGGCAAATACTCACTCGTGTTGGACTTGATCAGTGACAGCGATGAAATAGTCGGCACCCATTCCCTTATCTTTCCTAGCGGAGATGAAGTGGTAAAAGGCGATGAAGCGCTGGGTGAACTGTTCCGTCTTCATGCTAGACAGTCGTGTGATCATAAGTTGGAGGACAGTGGGTAAGTAGCGTTCAAGTTCTGCGAGTGGGACAGAGGCAATAATGGCTTCGATGAGGTCGAAAGCGTAGACCTCATGAGCTTTAGATGACACAAGCTTCTGGAAGATGCCCAGTATCGGTTCTAATTGGTTTTTCGCAACGATGCCCTGAACGTTGCGAGGAATCATAGCTGTAAGCAAGCGGACCAAAGCTGGGACGTTGCCTCGCGACTCCCACACACTGGGTAGGATGACAACCCCGAAGAGATTTTGATAGTAATCAATCAACTCTCCGGAGGGATTCGCCTCCAGCAACGCGGCGAAGAGCTGGAAGACGTAGGGTGCGAATTCTTCGACATTCTCGCCCAAAATGGCCTGGAATGGATCGGCGAGCTTGCTCTCGAACAACTTGCTGTGTGTAGGAGCAGCGAACCGGATCAACGCACCCATGGCCTCGAACAAGAAGTACTGGAATCGAGGATTACTAGGGTTATGCCGTATGATCTTGAGTATGTTGACGAAATAGGTGAGAACCAAGTCATCTATCGGCAATACGCCATCCCGAATGAATATGAGAACGCGCATGACACACTTCATGAGGAACTCATTTTCTTGAATCTTTTCAGGCGCCGAATCCTTGGTAATGAGTTTGAACAAATGGCCCAGCAAGTCTTTTGATACAGCGACAACCTGGGCTCTGGGGATAATGGGTTCTTGGTTCGAATCCACCATGTACAGAGCGCGCTCCACGGCGATGGCGGCGTACGTGTGGACCACGTAGTTTGAGTTCCCCAGATGATTAACGAGCAGGGGGAATGCGGCGCGCCAGAGATCAGGCGAGAGCTGGCTGCGGAAGTTGTACAGAAACTTGATAGAGTCCACCTTCAAGATGGTAGTCGCGCCTTCTCCTTCTAGATCAGTAGCAATGTGGTTCTGGAAGAAGCTCATAATGTCGACATGGGGGTTCGTGCTTATCACACCCTGCCCCGCGGTAGCGGTTCCTAGCGCACCAATGGCGGAGAAGAGGTATACAGCGGTGTCCTTGGACTTCCATTTGTCCGTGGGGTTATTTGCATAGTCTTGGAGGTAGAGGGTAATGTACGTCTGGGCGGTGCTCGTCACGAGTTCCTGGTAGCGTTGCATGAGAGCGCGGATGAAGTTGGTGGCAGCGCGTCGCCTTGTGTCGTTATCGGAGCCCTCTAGATCTCTTCTGATGAACTCGATGGGCTCATCTTCGAAGAGCTCAACGTCAGACTCGCGCAATGTCAAGTTGGGCAAGATGATCTTTTCTATGATCTGCACGAGTACCTCGTGGTTGTTAAACGACTCGGCATGGTGGGTAGTTGCCACGCTCGTAAGGAACTGTAGCGCCTTGCTGACGAGGATGTCGTACTTGGTCTCCAGGCCCACCGACATGAGGAAGGTCCATGTCGACTCAACAAACTGGGGCAAATGGGCACCGAAGACATCCTCGTACTTTTGCACGTAAAGCATCAGCACCTCGAATATGCCCGCCTTCACATATTCCAACACGCCCGACTCGTCGTCGTCGTCTGTGTGTAAGGCAGGATTGTCATAGACGAGGTATTTGTGCAACAAGGGGAGGATGCCGGTGATGTTGTCTTCGAATACCGGAGGCAAGTCCTGGCAGGACAGGTCGTAGAAGATCTTGACGAGCAGATCGAGCGTCGTGAAGGCGCCTTTCAGCGCCTCTGGGTTGTTCTGCGACTGTGTAATCAGGGCGTCGGTGTGCTGGAGCTGCTGCAGAAACGAGTCGCCGAATTTGTTCACGACGTGGTTGATTTCGGTGAAGAGGTCGTCGGAGCGGAAGAGCGGGCGCCATCGCTTGAAGATGGAATGGGCGACGCGCAGCACGCCATTGTTCACCGTGGTGTTGTCGGGCGTCAGCCTGGATTTGAGGTCGTCGATCAGCGTATCCCAGCGCTTCCAGAAGTCGCTGTCTGCGATGACGCTGATGGCCTCGCCGAGCTGAGACTGCAGGTTCGGCGGCACAGAAACCATCAGGCCAATCAGTTCGCGCTTGATGGCCGCCACCTCGTGCTCGGGCAGCAGATAGGCGCCATTCTCATCGACCCAGTGTCGCTTGATGAGGTTCTTGAAGTACAACGCGCTCGCAAGGCGGACGGTCGGGGGGAACGAGTCGCCGGCGACGAGCTGGAGGAGGGCGAGCGAGAAGGCCGGCTTGGACTGCTCCTGGGCGATGGCCGCCTCGGCTGCGCAAGTCAGCTCCTGGCCAGGACGAGGCAACTGAGCGCTCTGCCGCAGGAAAGGCAGGGCATGGCGGGGCATAACCAGAGAAGCAGACAGACCACGTACCTTGTTTATTCTGGCGGGAATCCAAGCTGGCCTCGAGCAGCGCGGGGAGCGTCGAGAAGTCGGCGGCCATTGTGGCGGGCGGCGCACCGGCGGGTGTGAGGGGGTGGGCGCGAGGGGGTGGGTTGCGGCGGGCGACACTGGACGGGTGCTGGGTGAGGTGCAGGGCCACAATGTTTTGCTGCAGCTGCGGGTCGGCGCGCGCGGAGCAGCAGGCGGCGCGTGCGCCTTCCCCAGATTTCGTGCTTTTCGACGCCTTCGCCGCTGCCGTCGTCGTCCCCATGACCCACAGTCCCCCCGGAGTCGTCACCCACAGTCCCCCCGGAGTCGTCACCCACACAGGGCCACACTGCCTATCGCCCGCTACGCCGCCCTTGGCCTGTCCCGTGTGTGCAGTTGCCTCGCACCCCGTCTGTCGCCCTCGCCGCCCCCACGCACGACGCCCTCGCCCACGCCCTCACCCGCGCCCTCACCGTCGTCATGAGCGCCCAGCATGCCTAGATGCCGCCGCTCCCAGCGCTGCCCTGCCCGTTGCCTGTCTGCCCGTTCCTCGAATCATCCTGCCAGCGCCCGGCCCGTTGTCTGTCTGCCCGTTCCTCGAAGCATCCTGCCAGCGCTCATGAGTGACTCGAGGCTGCCCTCTCGCCCCCGTAGCCGACGCCGCCCGTCCAGCACGCCGCAAAACACATGTCTCCGCCCGCCGACCATGGCCCGCGCACGCCCGACCGCCGCTCCTCCTCCTCCGCGCTCCTGGGCGCCTTCCGCTCGCTCACGGGCGGCCGTCTAAAGAGCCCCACCCCACCCCCGTCGGCCCCGTCGGCCACGTACACGCCCGCACGCTCGTCTTCCCTCGCCGAGTCGCTGGCCAGTCCCACAGCCTCGTCTGCCGACGGCTCGCTGAAGCGCATAAGCGCGCAAATCGGCCCCAAACATGCGCGCCCGGTGCTGGGAGGACCGCCAGAGCTGGACGGCTTCGTCGAGCAGCTGGACCGGAAGCGTCCGTTTCCGGAAAGGGCCGTGGCCGTGGACAGCATCTGCAACATCCTGGACGAGTACATGGTAGAGAACGTGCTCCATCTGTGGTCTCGCGCGAGCGACATGCTTCTGCCAGAGCAGCCCGACGACGTGGCCGAGTCCGGCTACAGGCTGCTCCGACACTGTGTCGGCCTCCCTAAGCTGAGTGTTCTCGAGCGCAACGTCCTCTTCGACGCCGCCTCGCTGCGCAAGAACGACCGCAGCTTTGACAAGCGCCTCGACATCGTTGCCGCCCTAACCAAGCGCGGTCGCAATGTGCAGGCTTGTGAATCGTCCCTCGCCCACTTCATCTTGACGTCCTTAGATGCCTGTTTCAAGCAGAGCGTTGATGCATACCGTGCGTCGCGCAAAGCAGGTGGGAGCAAGAAGAGCGCCGAACCCATTCCAGAGCTGGAAAACCTGGCCCAGCTTTTCCAGTACACCATCGATGTCTGCAAATTCAACTCCAAGGTGTTTAGCGATGATGACCTCGAACTCTTACTCAGCAAGGTTGTGACGATATGTCAAGAGACCACGCAATCCTCCGATATTGAAAATGCCATCAGACTGTTCAATACCGTCATTACCTACGGCCACCTTCCAAAACCCTCCTTGCGACCGTGCTTAGAGGTGCTGTGTGCCGTCCACCGCCAACTACCCAGCCTCCAGGACCAGACGTGGCACGCATTGGCCAACCTCTTCAAGTCGCATGTCGGCCAGGTCGCCGTATCTGCTCTCCTCCGCGTTCTGTCTGACGGACCCGTGCGGAAGAATCGCGAGTCGAGTGCATACAGGGGAACCATTCAGGTTCTGCAGCAACTTTTGCTGGAAAACGGGCGAAACGGGCTTCCTGTCGTCCCAATGCCGTTATTGTTTTCCGCATTGAAAGCTTCTATACAGCAACCACACAAAACGCAAGAAGAGTATGTCATCAAGGTCGTGGACGCCATTCTGGCAGATGATTCGCTCAGAGACCTGTTGCTTTCAGAGGTGGATTGGACTGAGCTGCTAGACATTATTCAAACTTGCGCTGAGCGGGCCGACGAACGTATACGAGCTCAGTCAGAGAGGTCCACAGATGAGAGGGCGGCTCCCACAAATGCATCGGTATCTCGCAACACTGTGACAAACGGGGCCAGCTCGGTTGCCTCCAATGGTGATGGTGACGGCGAGGCCATCTCGAACCTTGATTTGGCTGCACCTACCCCTCGACTAGAGGTCGCGTCGCGCCACTCCGAGGATAGAATCTTCAAGGTGCTCAGCAAATTAGACAACCTCAGCGAACATCTCGACTTTGTACAGAAAGATGCCGTCATGGAGCTTTCCATGCGCCTTGCCCACCGATTAAGCGACTCGACTGCCGAAAATGTCATCAACTATTACGTCGATGAGCGGTATCTACATCCCTCAAACGGGAACTGGCTTGAAGCCTGCCGTAGCATGGTCTCTGGGCTCATCAAAGATAGCACTAGACCCCGTTCGCTTCGTATTATGGCTATCAGAGCGTTACGTGAAACATACAACACAGTAGAGATGTTATGTGCGAGCGATGCGGTTCTGCAGTGTGGAGCACTCCTACTGAACAACATCGATGCGGAAGAGGATGTATCCGTTTTGCACGAACTAGTCGACTTTGCCGTCCACGTCGCTGATCGAGCGTCATTTGCAAGTTTCCCGGATACAGTAGAGCTGTTAAAGAGACGGATGCAGCGGACTGCGCTGTCGCAGAATTATTCAGGCGTATCCACGGCGTCTTTGTCTTCCTCTTTCCAGTTGGACACTGACAGAGTATTGGGTTCTCCTTGTAATGTGATTGCGACGGCATTTGTGCGCCTGTTCATCCGGAGCGTTAAGCAATCTGCCCGTAAAACACGCCTTCTCTATGAGACATTGCGTCATGTCGTGGGCTCCGAACGGTACGAGAGCGATGCGCGGCTTACGGTGCTACGACTTCTTTTCCGGCTGCGCGCAGATTCCGCTCATGCTCTTTACGTCAGTTGTTCTTCTGAAGGTGAGAGTCTTGCAGCAGTTCTGTGCAGGACCGAGGAAACAGCCACCACCATCTCCACGAAAGAAGACACGGTAGCACCCGACCAATCTCGACATGAGGAACAGTCGCCTTCCCGCGACCACCGCAAAGTTTCTGGGGGCCCATTTCCTTCGCTTATTAGGCACTCCAGTCGCCACCATACTACAACTGGACGCGTGTCCAAACCCGTTCCGCCCTTGTGGATGTATCCCGGCCCAAAGGGCCTCCCAGAGGAGCCATCATCTGATGTCAGTCGGGTCGTCTTCTCTCATGTCGATCCTGAGCATTACCCACTCAGCGAGGATATTCTCGACATGGAGGTTACGTTGTGGCTCGAGCTTGCCATCTCTATACTTCAAAAATCATCGGATTGGGAAGTGTACAGTTATGTGCTGGTTCATTTGGGGCCGCAACTGTCCAACCAGTCTCTGGTGCGTAGCTGCGTACTCCAGTTGAAAATGCTGCGGAATGTCATTTGTGAGCAGATTCGAAATTCTTCCTTTCAAGAACCTCCATCTCACACACTTCTTAAAAAGGCAGATGTTGCCGTGTGCCTGATCCACATTCTCACAGTATTGATAAGCTACCATGACCACTTCGAAAAAAGTGAGGAAGACGATCTAGTCAAAGCTTTCATCCATGGAATTGGCAATTGGGACAGAACCTCGAAATGGTGCATCCATGCGCTGTCCGTGTGCTGCCACGAGCTGCCGCTTTCCGTGAGCAAATCACTGGACACGGTGATACAAAAGATGTCACAGATCGTAACAAAACCGGCAACTGCCCTTCATATTCTTGATTTCCTCACCTCGCTGGCACGGATGCCTGAATTGTTCAAGAACTTCAGGGAAGACGACTTTAAAATGGTCTTTGGGGTCAGTTTTCGATACCTGCAACACATCCGAGATCAACGCGAGCGAACCACGTCTTCAAACTCCCAGAGCTTTCATCGGTCGCTCCGTCACAGTGGACCTTCCCGAGAGCTGGCAGCCTCTCCAGACCATGGCTCAAAAAAGAAAAGGCCATTGGAAGACGATCTTCCGCAATACTTGTATTCATTGGCTTATCATGTCATTGCATTTTGGTTCATGGGCTTGAAAATGGAGGATCGGCCAAAGCTCATGCCTTGGATCGCCCGAAGCTTACGCTTTACAGACGGCATGGGCCGACAAACCGAATTAGAGGAACAGGGTCAGGTCGTCATCGATATGATGAATTTGGTTTGCTATTCCGATCGCGACGAAACGATAGGAAATCCAAATTTTGCTAAACCGGGCGATGGGGAGGTCTGGAAAAAGTCTTGGGTTGTCGGGCACAGTTTGGTGACCATCGAAACGGCTGCAAGGACCGGGGTCTCTCAAATCACCAACAGAAGACCCGTAAGTGCGATCCATGGTGTCTCTTGGAACCTGCAATGACCCGTAAACAGTGTGCCACCCGTTGTCTTTCTGTACGTCCGTTACTAGCCCCGCCCCCACGTCACCAGGCTCCTTTGACTGTCGGTCTCGCCTCAGAAGCATACTACAGCTCTTCCTATGTTGGTATTCTACCGGATGATATTTTCCAGACTTTTTACGCATCCTTGACCTCGTCTCACGATCCACCAATCGCTCTTCCGGACAACGATATTATCCGTCGGGCCATCACAACATTTGATCGAATATCAACAGTAGACAGCTACAAAGTTGGCGTTATTTACATTGGTGACGGCCAAACTGACGAACGAGAGATGCTGATGAACGACATTGGACCACCAGCTTACACTTCGTTCCTTAGTGACCTGGGCACCTTGTGTCGCCTCAAGGGTGCCAAATTCAATACAGGTGGTTTGGATACGCGCGATGACCAAGACGGCGAATTCACCTATGCCTGGCGTGACCGGTGCATTGAACTTGTCTTCCACATTACCACCATGATGCCGACAAACCCGCAGGACGAGATGACGTATCCAAACAAAAAGCGACACATTGGCAATGATTTTGTCAACATCATCTACAATGACTCCGGTCTCCCCTACAACTTTGACACTTTCCCTTCCGCCTTCAACTATGTGCACATTGTCATCTCTCCCGAATCCCGCGCGTCCTTCGTCGACCGCCGTCTAGACTCTGACCCCGACGGCAAGGACAGATATTACAAGGTGCAGGTCATGTCAAAGCCCGGCTTTCCAGATATCTCGCCCGCAGCGGAAACGAAGATAGTGGCTGGCAAACACCTCGCCGTATACTGCCGCCTCATCGCTATCAACGCATGCGTCTTCTCCTCGGTATGGTTTATCAAAGACGGTGGAGAGTCCGTGTCTTCGTGGCGCAACCGCCTCCGCGAGATTCAGCGTTTGCGCGACCGATACGGTGCATCTGAACCGCATCCTATGGCTTCGTCGTCGCCCTCGAACGATCAGCAAGGCCTCTCGAGCCCGTCGTCAAGAGAAAACAATCTGACGTCGCAGTTCAAGCGGACAAGTGTTGTCGCGTATATCAGCGAGAGCACGAATCGGAGCAGTGTGACGAGCAGCTCGCATGACTGAATACATTGGCCCTTCCTCGGGGACTCTTGTCGGTGTTTTGGTGGAAAGCATTTACATATATACCCTTTTTCTACTCGCCTTTATATGCACCGTTGGGGTTCGTTAGATAAAAAATGGGGCTGCATGTTTGGAACGAAGTTTGAGTAGCTTTTAGAGTTTGCATTGCATGGTGTTGTGGGATGGTGAGGCTGGGATATGGAGACATGAAAAGTTTTTGCTTCTATTGTTTGTTCCGATCTTGTTGCTGCGAAGCGAGTGGAGTGATGGGTATGTTTGTGAGCGGTTGTTTGTCACCGTGTACTAAGGGCATGTTTGGTTCCGCCAGTTCGGGGCGTTAAAAAGGCTCTAGTTTACTAACTTAGCAAAATTAATATATAACTAGGGCCTTATTTAGTTTTTTTATTAGCGCTAGAAGGCTTCTAATAATACTAGTTTTAGTTTATTATTAGCTAATTTTATATTCTTACTAGCCTTTATTTGTCTAACATCTATACCTATTAGGGCTTTCTAGTGCCTCTAGTTTAAAAATTAAGTTTAAGGGCTCTTTTTTATCTAGTTTAATATTAAGTACTTTATATAACTAGCTAAAAAATAAATATTAAGATTCTTATACTAGTAACATATTCTATCAGTAGCCCGGACAGATCAGCCCGCCGGACAGTTTTTCTTGGCAACTTCGAGGTCCCTCATAACTCATTATAGAACACCACCAACGTTACTTCATAGTGACTCATAATAACCTACTATAACTTACAATATACCAAGTTACTATTTAATCTACTTTTTACGTCGTGCAGCCTCTTTGCGCGGCTGCAGCAGCCGCGCAAAGCTAAGGAGTCTTTCTTGGCAGTACGAACTTACAACAAGACTCCCTATAATATACGATATATTATCTACTATACTATACGTAGGCAATATATAGTATACTTATTATGATTTACAGTGAAGCATACTATATCTTAAGTAGTACTTTATCTAATTTTCAGTCACTAAGTGCGTACTATTGCAAGATGAAGTTAACCCGTCATTTTTGGCCTTATAGTAACCTATAATAAAATCACTCTAATTTACTATCAACACTATCTGAAAATAAGCCGCTAAGGGTAACATCTGACTCCTCCTCTATCTCTTTATCTATCTAACAGGTCCTTGCGTTGTGCCTAGGCTCTCCGCACCTCCCACAGCGGCGTTGTGTTGAGGGACCTGCCTCTCCCTCACCACTACCTCGCGCCCTTTTTGACAACTTCACCCTAATAGAAGGGCTTTCTACTCCCAAATCTGCTCCCTAAGCAAAGCCTAGCGTCCTACCTTTCTGAATGCGCTTTCTTTTACGCGTTTTTCGCTTTATTAGAACCTTAATTTGCTCCTCAAGTTCCTTAATGCGGGTCTCTTAAAGTACACTATGGTAGAGCATAAGTTCAGCACCTTTTATGAGCTGTGAGTAGCTCGATTTAGCATTGGGTGGAGACCGAATAAAAGAGTCGCGTACGAGCTTTGACTGGGATCCAAACTCAAGGGTATTAGTTGGGGTCCTGGCTTGCCATAGTGTATCCGGTGGGGTACCCTAAGGTGGAGTGTGAATACGCACATCAAGGCGATCTACCACCACTAACACATCTAAAGGAACAAGCCCAGAGGCCTTAAAGGCTTTCTTGCAGTTTTCTAGTGTAAACATATTAAAAAACGCGTCGCGAAAGGCCAGTAGGAAGCCCTCTTTGTCGATATGAAAGACGCGTTGGCGCGCCAAGTCCCGCACGCGCTAGGAGTACTTCAGCTTTAGTGGCGCGAAACAGACCACATCAAGCGGCTGGAGGATATGAGATAAGTGCGCTGGCATACAGAGTGTTAGGATCTTCTGTTCCAGGCAATAATCCTTGAAATCCTGGGAGTGGTGGCTCTCATAGCCGTCCAGAATAAGTAACCTCCATGACCCCACCATACGCGGCCTTGTATACGCGTCAAAGTGCTTCAACCACGCGACTCCAAGCTCGTTGTTAGTCCAGCCGGTCTTAGAGACTGAGAGCTTCCAATCGTGGGGGATACTAGTCTCCTCATACCACGCTAAGATGTGGACTCGCCCTTTGTAGATAATAAAGGGCGGGGCAGCATACCTAGCAGCGCAAATACTCTAAATCACTGTAACCCACTTGCGATTGCCTAGCTAAACAAGCGTAGGTTGAGAACGTCTTTCTAAACTAGTTACAACCTTCATTAAGCCAATAACTCCTATCTAGAAGCCTATCTTATTAAAGTTATGGATGTCTTTATTCTGCACTCCATACTTGGCTTTTGTGTCCTCTACTAGCTAAAACCACGCGTTTATAACCTCTGGATCTTCCTGTTGTATTCTCTGTCGGCCCTTCGCTCGATTAAAAGCCATTTTAAGCTCAGGTACGCGCTTTACAAAGCGCTAAGCCTAGCATTATCCTACAGGGTCTCTGTGCCGCGCAGCTAGCAGTTTGTTGGCCATATCTTCCACCTTACCTAGCCAGGGTGCAAATCCTCGCGAATCTAGGTTGAGGATATACTGTATGAGCGTCTGCTCTTTAGTCGTGGTAAGCTTTGCCATGCCTAATCATGTATCTGCTTAGGCGGTGATTCCATTAATTTGATCGCTTAGTGTAGACTTTGGGATATTATATACTGTAGCAGCGCGTCGCAGGCTTGAAATTTGCTTATTCTGATAGGCGTGAAGGGCAAGCTTAATTCTGCCTTCTTAATTAGATGATAACGCGTCGTGTTGTTAAGACATTATAATTTATAGTGAAGTGTTGTGGTCTTAGCAAAAACTGTCCAGCGGACTGATCTGTTCGGGCTACTAATAGAATATGTTAGTAGTAATAGTAATAAGTGCTCTAGGCAGCCTTATAGCTATATTAGCCTATTAATAGTATAATAAGTATACGCTACTAGAGCGTAGAGAGCGAGATTTAAATAAAGAGAGGGGGTAGTAATAGCTAGCTAACTGCCTAGACAACCCCTAATAGTTATTTAAGAAGTTGTAGCTTTATTTAGCTATATAAGATAAGCTATTAACTTTTATAAAGTTTTATAGACTTATTAGTAATAGTAGAATCTTTATAAAAGAGAAGATGTTAACGTTTTATATATTTACTTTAATAGGGCGTTTCTAGCGTAATACTAAGTATAAAGTAGAGCACTTAATAGAGATAATAAGTTAATAAGTACTTTATACCTTTACTAAGCTTTAACTAATAACTATAGTAATTTTTATAAGGTACTTAATACTCTACTATATCTTTATTATAATACTATAAAAGCTTCTATAAAGAAGATACTAGATGCAATTTAAAAGATCTATAATATAAGCTATTTTTTAAGAACTATATAGGAGTAATTAATAGTACCTATATGTGTATGTGTTGTTAAATTAACTACCTAGGGGTAGAATAACAAAGGCTTTTATCTCAAATAACATAATAAAAAAAGCAGAGCCCCCTACTTAGTAATTAAAAAAAGAGCGTAAAACAGGTGAATCTCAACCTACTTTAACCTCAAACCAAAAAAAAAGTCAAAAAAGGTGTTTGGTAAGCCGACGGATAGCACCTATATACTAATATATATACTAATAACTAAGCAAAAGTAGTATTATAACTACTATAAAGACTTAATATAAAATATACTAGTATATATTAACTTTAAAATAAACTTTATATATATCTTATTTAAGTAAAAGAGTAGTATATATAATAGTAGAGTGTTAAAAAGCACTCTAAATAAAAGCTTTAGGGCCCTTTTAGGCAAGTACTTTATAGCTAATACAGAATATATTAATAGTAACCTTTTATTAACACTATATAAAGGTGTGTAATGCTATTTATAAGAGATTTATTAAGTTAGAAGAAAGGTGCAAAATTTAAGAAGTTATTTAACTATTACTACTTAAGCCTATATAATATTATTAAGCATACTTTTAAAGTTTTTAAAAGACGTTAGCATATTTTTAACTAGGCGTATAAATTTAAAATTATAACTTAGGTTAAGCTTATATACACCCTTATAGGCGTATATAATCTTATTAAAAAGGTATATAAGGTTAAAGAGAACTTAAAGAATCTTATAAAGATATATAATAAAGAGAAGCTTAAAATAGAGCGTTATAAGGTAAACAATAGTAATAATATTACTACGCTAGAGCTTAGTATAAATAGGAGAAGAGATTAGCTAGTAGTAAGTATATAAGTGTTATATAGAGCAGTAAAAGTAGTAGTAAAAGGTTAATAGTTAAGTAGAAAGGTAGTAGAGTTAATAAGTAAAAAGTTAATATTAAAAGTTATAAAATACACTAGTAGGGCCCTCTATTATTATCCTAACTTTTACTATAATTTACTATAAATAACAATCTAATTCTCAAAAAACTAGATTTAACTAGGCAATTTTCAGTTTATGTGTGTTATTAAATTAACTATCTAGGGATAGAACGACAAAGGCTTTTATCTTAAATAACATAACAAAAAAAGCAGAGCCCCCTACTTAGTAATTAAAAAGAGCGTAAAAAAGGTAATGTGATTATAAAAAAAAGCGTTTAAGTTTATAAGAATATAAATCCTATAAAATATACCAAAAGTTAAACTTAGAATAACACCTAAAAGGTAAAAAAATTAAATTTTGCGCGTATAGCCTACTACTATAAGTTTTAGTATAGAGTTAAACTTTTATATTAACTTACTACTTTAACTTACCCTTACTTACCTACTCTAATAACTTTATACTACTTTCTAAATTACTGTACGCCTTTTAATCTATAAGAAAATTAACCCTACTTTTTATTTATACTTTTTACTTACTATAGAGCTTTATATTTATAAAAACTTTAGTGTTAAAATTATTCTTAAAATTATTAAAAATAGAAAACTTTAGTTAGTTAGGTAAGACTAAGTAGTTGCTTATAAAGCTTATAATAGTCTTTTACTAATAATTTCTAGTTATTACTACTATAATAAGGTCTCTAATTTAGTCTAATAAGTTATTAAGTTGCTAGCTTATACGCTTCTTTACTATTAACCTTTTTAAGCGCTTTTTAAAAGGCCTAAAAGTTAACTTTGTACCTATATATTTATAGTAGCCTAACACCTTACTATCTAAGGTCTCTTTACTATTACTAGAGTCTATAAATAAGCTCTCCTTATTAGTTTTAATTAACTCTATTAGCTAGAATTATAAGCTGTTAAGTAGGTTCTTAAGGCTAGCTACGTCCTTGCCTATTACTAAATAGCCCTAAAAAAGATTCTTATATAAATTAGTAAAGTTAAAAGTGTTAGGGATCGCCGCCCATCGGCCCATCGGACCTCCGGTCGGCCCGACGTTGATCCAACCCGGTCGGCCTGACGTTAATCCGGCCCCGCGCACTAGTCCTAATTAGGTAGTACTAGCGCGCCCTTAGGGCTACTGCCGCACAGGTGGTATGCAGCACCTAGTATCCTCATTATAGCAATTTAATCTATTTAATAATTGAGCCCGATTGCTCCCTTATAAAAGCCTTATACTAAAATTTATAAGCCTCTTTATAAATATTAAAGTAGTTTTTAAGTACCTAGCTATTAGCGGCAATAACGTTATTATTAACTAAAAAGCTAGACTACTATATAAGCTCTAACTAGACTTTTTAATTCTTCTTATAAGTATCTACCCTACTTTTAATCTACTAGAGACTTATAGTAGGGTTATTAAATGTCTTCTAGACCTTCTTTAAAACGTACTATTATACCTATAGCTTCTAATTATTATTAGCCCTATTACTTTTATTAAATTAATACTTAAGCATAATTAATAACGCCTCTAGCTCTTATGTGCCCTATGTTAACCTTTTAACCTTTAATATAAGTTTACTAGGGCCTAGTAATAGTATAAGGCTTAAAGACTATATAGGGCCTAAAGATTGTATTAGTTAGTAGCTATAATATAGGCGTATTATATGGTTTTTTTTTTTGCGACTAAGGGGTTTCTAATAGAAATATTACAATAATAGCAGATATTTCTCCTAGTATCTAGGCGGATTATATATAGAGCTTTCCTATAAGGTCTGTAATTGTAAGGAATTACTCAAGGCATTAAAGGTTAAAATTAAGAAGTTAATTTTACTAAGATATCGAGGTGGCGTATAAAGACTGTTAACAGCTGCCTTATATACCCACACGTAGCCGAGGCGCTAATGCCTAATCGGGTAAGGTTCCGGGGCTCGGCGGAACCTTCCGCCGGGCGCGCCGCACCTCAGGAATCCCTAACAGTAATAGTAATAGTAATAATAATATTAACTATAAGGGGCTTTAGACTAAGAGGTTAGAGTTGCCTAAGTAAACTTATAAATTTAATAGAGTTTAATAGTAACTCTAGCTATAAACTTATATATACTCCTAGCTTAGTAAAAGTATAGACCTAGAACTCTAAGGTAGTAGGCTAAGTAACTATAGAAGGGCGCTTAGCCTCTTATATATCTTTTCCCCTCTAAAAAAAATTCTAGCATTATATTCTATACTTCCTATAGTAGTAGTACTAATCCTCCTTTTACGCGCCTAAAGTTTTAAGAATAAATTTAATACTACGTATACTAGTAATAGTACTTTAAGTCTCTATAAGGTTCTAAGCGTACTTTAGCTAAAAAGAGTACTAGGCTCCTATCCTTCTATCTTTAGTAAGGCAACCTAGTTATTATATTTAACGCGTTTAAGTTTATATCTCTTAGATTCTATAGGCGTAGCTGCCTATTTTAGTTAAGAATTCGCGCTAGTATTGTTTACTCTAGCTAAGGTAAATAAAAAGGTTCTTACTTTAGTTTTATTTTATTTTTTTACTCTACTACTATATTTACAACGCTTCTTATTGTTAGAAATTAGCTATTAGCACTAGTTTGGCCCGACGTACCTTTGGCGTCGCGCGCTAGCTCTTTAGTTAGCACTAGCACGCCCTTAGGCTACTGCTATATAGGTAGTATGCGGCACCTAGTATTCTTATTATAGTAATTTAACCTATTTAATAATTGAGCCTAATTGCTTTCTTATATTATACTAGGTTAATAAAAGTATGCTTACAATAGAGCGTAAGCCATAATAGGCTTTTAATTAACTTATAACTCGCGATAACGTATATTACGCTTTTATAATAAGAGGGACTACACATACAATAGTGTATGGCTAGGCTTAATAACCCTAAACTATTAGTTAAGCCTTATAATAACACTACTAGTACCACTAGCAAGATGGCAAACTAGGGTAATATCCTAAGTAGGTGGCATATAAGCAATCTCTCTACATTACTAGGCTAGCTTCTAATATCTGCGGCCCTAATAAACTTAGTAGCCTTATTAACTCTTAGGGCCACGCAGAATCCTACCGTACTACGTATTACTAAGGATCTAGATAAAGAAGACTTAAATATGCTTAGTAGTGTACCTAGTAGAAAATAGGTAACTATAGATAGTTAGCTAATAGAGATACCTATAAATTCCGTAAACCCTATAGAGATAGTAAGGTACTCTAAACTAATAGTGGACAGGCTATTACGTGGTTAGCGCTGTAGCTTAAACTAGAAGTCTATCTTTAAAGTTATTAAATAGCCTACTAAGGACACTTGTCTATAGCTTATATATAATAAAGATACTTACGCGCTATTAGTATACTTTAAGGTGCTTTAGGCACCTACTAAGAGCGTAGAACTAGAGTGAAAAATCGTAGTAGATATTTACGACAGCACCTTATTATAAAAGGTTACCTTTATTTGCGAATAGCCTACCGCGTTATTTGGTTACTTTATTAGTCACGCTAATAGTGCTGCTGAATTTAAAAAAGAGGGTTATTAAGGGCTTTAGTAGGAGGAGGAGCTAGCGAGATAGGTTGCGCGTATTTTTAAGCTAGTAGAGACTACACAATTATCCTTATTAGAAGTAGAGCGCAACCTATAAGTTAAACAACACTACTTTGGCTAGCGCGAAATATAGATTTAGAAAGCTCTTGCGTATATAAATTAACTAAAAGAATTAAAGGAATTGTATCGCGCTTATAGTAAAGTTTAAGAGTAGAAGGTTGCTAAGCTAGAGGAGTAACTTAAGGCAATAATATTTGCACTGCCTAACGTCCCTTCTTATATATAGTAGAATTTAACGCTTAAAAATATTAAGATTATTTAGTAATATT
The DNA here is from genome assembly GCA_014281115.1 of Laburnicola sp. R22_1. Classification (NCBI taxonomy): domain Eukaryota; kingdom Fungi; phylum Ascomycota; class Dothideomycetes; order Pleosporales; family Didymosphaeriaceae; genus Laburnicola; species Laburnicola sp. R22_1. The sequence continues at coordinate 1,695,285 of JACONQ010000015.1, forward strand.
ACGCACAGATATATATTATATTATAGGTAGGTACTTTACGCCTGGCTACTACACCTAATATGGCCCACACTATTCAAGCTAACACGCCTAGTAGTTAGTTTATTTTAGCGTTAATAGGGATTAGTTAAGCTTCTAAATATTATCTACATAAGTCTAATAAGTTTAAGAAATCTAATAACTGTAAGAACTATAAACTATAGAAAAGTTCTATATACTCTTACCTAAGTATATACAACTATATATTTACTACTAAATACGCTAAGATAGAGTTTATTGTTAACTATACCTTAGATATTGCCTACTAGTAGTTAGAGCACTAAATAGATTTTAACAAACCTAGAGCTTTCTAGTCTACTAAGAATATATTTAAGATGTTAGATTATAGTTATATTGCCGCAGATTCTATAGGCAAGGCTTATGCGGCCATACAGAGCGATTAGCTAAAAATTAGAGATAGGGAGAGTTTTAAAAAATAGCTGTTCTAATTTAAGCTTGCAACTGCTCCCGTTAATATACTAGATTAATAGAAGATTATTACGGTAATTTAACTCTTAAAGCTATCCTATTTAAAGGCAGACAAATAATAGTTAAGTAGTAACTTATAGGCCTCGTTTATTAAAAAGATATATTATTAAGCCATAATCTTAAAGCTATAGGGCCTATTATAGTGGCAAGGTAATAATAATAGTAACTAAGGAGATTATAGCGGGGGAGATAGTTGCGATAGAAATAGCAATGCTGGTAGTAGTATTTCTAGTTATACTAACGCCTAGATTAAGTTACTTATAGACAAAGGACGCTTTATTAAATGCGGCGAGAAGGGCCACTATTATAAGAATAATAATGCTTTGTGTAAGGGCAAGCTATAACAGCTAGTAAATAAGATTAAGACTCTTATTAATGCAGATCTTGCAGCGGTTAACATCTAACCTTTGTTGCCGGCCCCTACCACCTCTATAGAAGCTAACCTATTAGAAAACTAGATATTCCTACTAAAAGTTGTTAGTAGGGACCTTAAGCGTTATTACTAAAACTTTTACGTAAGATTAAGGAGCTAGAGCTCTAACTAACCCATTAGTTATTGTAGCCATAATAAGTTGTCGAACTCCGCACGAATTCTGTTAAGAAAGGAAAATAGCTAGTCTATAGGGCCTAGTTTGTTTTTAAATACTAGGTATAGGGCCCTAATAGCGCGAAATTTACTATTAATAGTCTTACTAACTTAGGTGCTACTAATACCTACGTAAGTCGCGACTATGTACTAAGGAGAGGCCTAAAGATAGTAATGCTTAATTACCTAGTGTAATTGCGCTTAGGGGATAGTGTTATAAAGTAAGTACTAATAAAAGCTGCAGTACTACCTATTTATTATAGAGACTAGTTTAGTAAAAAATTAGCCTATATTATTAATATAATAGGGTTTAACGTTATCTTTAGTATATTCTAGCTAAGCGCTTATAATCTAAATATTAACTAGGAAAAGAAGATAATGACTTTTAATAAGCCTTTCTGTATAGGCAACTACTATATAAAAAAACTACTAGTTATTGTCTCTAGTAAGGGCTATTAATAGTAGCTACTAAAACCGACTAAACTAAATCCTATGTATGCTAGAATAGACATTGCAGTTGTCTCTAGGTATACTACCTCTCTTATAGTCCTTTAGTTAAATTATTATATAATATAGCTTTACCCTAAGTATATATAACGGCTAGAAGAAATCGATAAGTTACTAGACAATATTAATGACTTGGCTAACTTAGCTAATATTAAGGCTATATTTGCGCAACTATTTCGCGTAGATTTTATAGCTCTAACCTAGAAGGACTTTAATAAGTTTTATTAGAAGATAAACTAGCTAGACAAGATAAAGAAGGAGATTATTAAGGCCCTATTGGCATGGGTCCATAATAAGTGGCAGGCGTTTATAGTTCCTAAGGAATAGCTATCGCCCTACTAGGCTAGAGTAGACTATAAGATTAACCTAGAACTGGGCGCGAGGCACCTAGCTGCCCAATTATATAGTATAAGTAGAAAAGAAGCCCTAGCTGTAAAAGTATACGTTAATAAGAAGCTAAGCACTAAGAAAGTACGCTATAGTACCTCTGACTTTGCGGCGCCTATATTAGTTATTAAGAAGCCTAATAGCGGACTATAGATCTGTGTTGACTATTGTTAGCTTAACGCCATAATAGTTAAAAACAAAAACACGCTGCCTAATATATGCGAAACCCTTGCTTAGTTATTAGGCGTATAGTAGTTTAGTATACTTAATATTATTGCTACTTTCTATAAGATGCGTATTAGAGAGAGTAATAAGTATAAGACCGTGTTTGTAACGCGATATAGTCTATTTAAATACCTAGTAATACCCTTTAGTCTCTATAACGCCCCGGCTATATTTTAGTCTTATATTAATAAAACTCTACGTGAGTACCTAGACGAGTTTTGCTTAGTATATATTAATAACGTCCTTATCTTTAGCTAGATATTAGCAGAGCATACGAATTATATATAAAAGGTCTATTAGTAATTAAAGGAGGCCTGCCTATATCTTAATATTAACAAGTGCAAGTTTGCAGTTAAGAAGATTAAGTACCTTGGTCTTATTCTTACTATTAATAGTATTAAAATAAACTCTACTAAGATTCGTGTTATAATAGAGTAATAACTCTCTATAAATATATGTAAGGTACAATTGTTCCTAGGCTTTATAAACTTTTACTAATAATTTATTATTAGGTATTCTAGATTAGTTTGCGCGCTTACTAACCTAATGCGTAAAGAAGCATTAGTAGAGTTTTCTTTAGAGCTAGATAGACTAGCAGCCTAGTCTTTTAAATAGCTTAAGCACGCTTTTACTATCGCTTTGGTTTTAGCCCACTTTAATTTGGATCTTAAAACCTAGGTAGAGAGTGATGCCTCTAACTTTGTTATTACCGCCATACTTTCGTAGGTACAATAAGATAGTGCCCTTTGCCCTATTATCTTTATGTTAACTAAGATAATTCTAGCAAAGTGTAATTACGTAATCTATAATAAGGAGCTGCTTGCAATTATTAAGGCCTTTAAGAAGTAGTAACTAGAGTTCTTAGATAGCTTACTTATTAACGTCGTCTTAGATTACGGAGGTGCCTTTTAAAAGTTCTTGCCCACCTTAGCGAGCAGGGGTATACGCCACATTCTTAATTAGGAAGCATCTTCGAGCCTACGTGGCCTTTGCTTCTAACCTCACAACCCCTTTATACTATTTGCTCTCTAATTAATACTGTCTTTGCGATGGCTCCTCACAATATTGCTATAAGGGCTTTAATAATCACTCTTAAGGCTACTAGAAAGCCTAATAACGAGATCACTGGTCTAACAGGGATTTTAAAGCGGACGATTAACTTAATATTTGCGCGAGCAATTAAACGAGGCTTTGATCTATGCCAGCGGCTACTTAAGCTTATAGATAAATACCTTGAAGATGGCCATCGCTCTGGGAGGCCCTTAAAGCAGGATAATATTGCATAGAAAGTAGTTAACAGCGTACGCACTAACTACTATAGACAAGAAAAGTCTTACGCTAACGTTGCTGGCGCGCTTAGCTAAGAAGGATTTAATATCTCCGCTACAACTGTCTAGCGCATCCTAAGAAAGGCAGGCTTTAAGAAGACAAAGCTAATAAGGAAACCTAGGTTAATAAAGAAGATAAAGGAGGCTTAGTATAATTAGTGCCTTTAGTATAAACACTAGACAATTAAGGATTAGAAGAATGTTATCTAGTCTAATAAAACGTCTGTGGTTCTCCTCTATAGGCGTGGAGGATACAGAATATGGCGAAAGGCTAATAAGGCATTTGTTTGAAGTTGTATCTGTGAGAGGTAGAAGGGCTACTTTGAGTTTATGTTCTAGGGGCGCTTTTTATATAATAAGAAGGGGCCCTGTTACTGCTAGACGCCAGAAATAAAGAAAGAGAAGGAGGCTGCTACTGCTTAAATTAAGGAGCTTAACTAGGAGCTAGAGCCTATTATAAAGGCATAATAGGAGCTTAAAAATAGAATGCGTCGCCTTGCTCTACGTAATAAGCCTAGACGATAACGTTAATAGATATGGAACAAGAAGACTAGAAAGGTTAGCTAGAGTAGAGGATTAGGTATTAACTAGTATTAATACTAGACGTTTGTCCTACTTCTAAAGCTTATACCCTTTGCTAAGGAGTGCAAAGCAGAGCGGCCAGGAATAGTTGTATAAAAAGATAAGGCGCCTTCTTATAATTATCACATCTAGAGCTACATATATAGCATCTATAATATTACGAAGCTGCTTTGGTGTGATAATTCACCTAATTTGAACGCTATTAAACCTTGCTGGCTATAGATAAAGAGAGCTACTATAAAGAAAGGTGCACTAAAGAGCAGAGCAGAGGCTGTCCGTGCTTGGGAGCAGTGCTGGCAAGTTCTACCTTAGGAGAAGATCTAGGCTTAGATTGAGCGTATTCCTGTTCATATTAAAAAGATCATTAAGGTAGAAGGAGGTAACGAGTATAAGGAGAATAGAAATCTTTATAGACTTAGATAATCGGATATATATCCAAATTAAGAATATGGCGCAGACCTCTACTCGCTAAGATGGGCAAGGACTTTTAAAAGGCACCTCCGTATAGGGCATTGGAATAGTTTATAATAATAAAATAGCTTAACTAATAATAGGCACGCTAGGCAAAGTTTTTATCTAAGTTTAACTTTAGAATTATGTACCGCCTAGGCAAGCAGGGTGGCAAGCCAGACTCTCTTACTTATTGCCTGGGCGACTTACCGCGTAACGTTCGCGACAACCGCCTTTAGCACTAGTTATAAATAATACTTACTCTTAACTATGTTAAACCTACCCAACTAGCAGTTACACCCAAACCTATTCTAATAATAGTTATATTTTGCACTAAGCGACCTGCTAAGGGTGCGTCGCACGCCATATACTTAGCCCGCATAATAGTGAGTTTAGAGGAATTAGTTATAGCTTTAGCAGCAATACTATACTAATTAAGTAAGAAGACTACTATAGATAGAATAGTTAAAGGTGTATCTCTAAAGAGTTGTAAGGGTTAGCCACTAGGATAGATAAATAACTTAGATAAGAATCCCTCTATATAGAGTTATGTTGGATTAGTTTACTATCTAAAATAAGTAACTACTAAGAATGCTATTCTATAATAAATTGTGGAGGCTAAGTAGAACAGTATGCAATATTTGCCTATGGTGGTAATTTATAACTATAGCATTAAGGTTAAACTTTAGAACTACTTAATAGTAAATAGGTTAGTCTATTACTATGACTAGATCTTTATTTTATTTAATAACGCTATACGTACTAATATTATATAGTCTTATTATAAGCTACCTAGAGTAGATTATGCTAGCAAACGTAGTACCTATTACAAAGTTCGCTAGTATTATTACTAGTCTAGTATAATAGATACAGTGGCCTATTATATGCGCGACTATATTATCTATTACTATTTAAAGCTATTTAAAAAATAGAAATATGGGCTTCTCTACTTACTACTTATACTAAAGCGTTTCTGAAAAGATATCTCTATTAACTTTATTACGTCGCTACTAGAGTGCATGCAGAGTAGGGTTACTTATTAATATATTATAGTTGTTATTAATTGCCTATTAAAGCAGCATAAGTATATTGTGCTACTATTATTAGATATAGAAGTTATTATTAGGGCCTTTATTAAGCATATATAGCGCGAGGAGGGTTTTCCTAATACTATTGTCTCTAACCGCGGAGCTTAGTTTACGTCCTATTTTTAAAAGGAGCTCTGCTATAGTGTAGGTATAAGGCCCGCACTTATAATAGCTTTTTACCTAGAGGGTAATAGGTAGACTAAAATTATAAACGCTATCTAAAAAGTGTACTTACGCTATTACACTAACTATATATAAAATAACTAGATTAACTAGTTGCCTATTACTTAACTTATAATAAACTATAAGGAAAATGTGTCTACTAGTGTTATGCTATTACTTACAACTAAGGGTTACCTACTATAATAGGGTTTCGAGCCTATTATCCTAGTTACTATAATAGAGCGCTATATAAAATTGCCATATAAGAATGCCTAGTAGATAGTCTAATATATTAAGAACGTTATGCGTTTTATAAATAAAAATCTAGCTTAGGCTTAGGCTAAAATAGGATTTTATGCAAATAAAGGGCGATAACTCGCGCTAGTGTATAATATTAGGGATATAGTTTACCTTAACGCGTATAATATACTATTACTACAATCTAATAAGGGTCTTAATATTAAGAACTTAGGGCTATTTCTTATTACTAAGGTCTTTAATAATTACACGTACTGGCTAGAGTTCCTAACTAGTTACTATAATATCTATTTGTGGTTTTACGCCTGGCTGTTATATAACGCCCCTAACACTATCTAACTACCTAATAAGAAAGGTATGTGGCGTTAAATTAACTACCTAGGGGTAGCACGACAAAGGCTTTTATCTTAAATAATATAATAAAAAAAGCAGAGCCCCCTGCTTAGTAATTAAAAAGAGCGTGAAAAAGGTAATAACAAAAAAAAAAAGGAAGGTATAGTCACAATAGACGTGCCTATTACCCTGCTAGTAGAGTTATAGGACTACTTTATTAACTATATAGTTAATAGTAAGGTAAACTATTACTATAAGAATTCTTTAATAGGTATAAAGGGACTACTTATATATAAAGTTAGATATAAAAACTTCTCTAAGTAGAACGCTAACTCTAAGTAGAACGCTAACTCTAAGTAGAATGCTAACTCTAAGTAGTAGCCCTATATAGATATATTAGACTATAAGAAGGTTGTTAAGACTTACCACTATAATAATAATAGTAAACTAGGTCCGTATAAACTATATAAGGATCTTATAGTTATATACCTAAGAGATAATAGAGTAGAGAACTCTAAGCTTTTGGCCCCTACGTCTAAGGCGTGGGATTAAGGTACCTCTTAAGATAATATTATGCCGTAAAGCTACTAGGATAGGCTGTAGACTACCTACTAACTAGATCTATTAGATAATCTTTTTAGGTAATATGTTTCTCTCTAGGCTATACCTATATAGAGACGCCTAGATTATTTTATATTTTAAACATAACTACTATAACGCGTAGAGAAGGGGCGCTTACTTTACTAGCTTGTATTCTAGAAAAGGTTATCTATTTAGATATTTCTAAATATTTTTAGATATTTTCTTGCCTATTAGAATGTTTCTTAATAGTCTATAATAGTTCGCGATAATTTATAATAGAGTATAAGATAGTTATAGGTCTCTTTAGTCTGTCTTGCTAGAGCTAAGACTTTTAAAGGGGGGGGGGGGGGAGTAATATTAGGGATTAGTCATTAGCACTAGTTTGGCCCAACGTACCTTTAGCCCCGCGCGCTAGTCTCTTAGTTAGCACTAGCACGCTCTTAGGCTACTGCTATATAGGTGGTATACGGCACCTAGTATCCTTATTATAGCAATTTAACCTATTTAATAATTAAGCCTAATTGCTCCCTTATATTATTAATATTATACTATATTCTAATTACTACTCTTACTTTTATACTATTTTTACTATCTTTTTTATTATTAATCTCTATTATAGTTAGAGCTAATACGCAACACTTTATAATAGCTCTTATAACTCTAAGTAAGTATTTAAAGGCTAGCTTAACTATAGCTTAGTATTTCTCTATAAAAATTGCAACTTATAGCACTCTTACTTATAATAGTAAGCCTTTACTACCTACTCTAGATTTCTATAAGCTCGGCTATATAGATTCCGCGCACATAGGGTTTTCGCGCATCCTACCCAAATACGCACCCCTTAGAAAACACGCGATATCTCCTAACGCTCTATTATAATTACCACGTAGTACACATAGACTATAGAGTAGCTGCTGCTATAACTACTGCTACTATTTCTACAGCTTTTTCTATAGTAGATCTACTCTATTAAGTAGCTAAAGCCTTAGCTGCGCGTATAGCCTTTATAATAGTCTCTACTTCTGTAAAGCGTTGATTTAGGTCTATCTAAACGCGCTTTCGTGGCTAGTGAGAGCTAGCAGTCTATAGATAATACTTAAGGCGTCTTTTCTCTAATTCTAGCCCTGCAGCTCTAGCATTCGCAGCTGCTAGTGCCTTACCTGCTTTTTATAGGAGGAGCCAGGTCCTACAACCTAGGTTTTTAAGGCTCTAGACGTCGCGCTGCGCTAAGTAGAGATCCTAAGAGCCTTAAGGGGTAGAGAGGAAGCTCTAAGGCTGCTGCTAAGGCTGCTGCTAAGGCGTAGGCGTTGTGGGCCTCTGAGAGACCTACGACAAGCTAAGTATGTGATTAATATTAAATGGGCAGATACTAGCAGCCTGCTAACCAGCTTAAATTATACGCTTTGTGAAGCCTTCCTCTCTAGCTTAATAGTAGCAGGCAATAAAGCGCTCCTTTTTAATAGGCGCGACGTTGTTGAGCGATGCGAGCTCCTAGATTTGGCGTTAGTAACTAGACTTAATTACTAAGAAAGGAGCGAGATTAAGAGGCTGTAAGATATAAGAAGAGTGCGCAGGTAGGTATAGGAGCTCGATTTAATACTATTTATAGAGCTAGAGGAACTTAATATTAATATAGCTGCTGTGGCTATTAAGAATAAGGAGGCGGTACTAGCTATTACCTACAGCTGTCTTAGGGATAAATATACGCTGTAGCCACTTAACGCCTATCGCTTTTAACGTCTATCCATTCTTAGAGGTTATATAGAGCTAGCTAGATACGCAGAACAAGGGGAACTAGGTAGTCTGTAGGCTTTGGCCCTTAAAGATGACTGCGCAGCGTAGTTTCCGCCCTATCGCTAATACACACTTAATTATAGAGACCTACTCGCGATTCTCTAGAGACTAAATATAAGCCTTCTTTTTCTAGCTACTAGAGAGTACTCCAGTGTTTGTACATACTTCTAGAGCAAGCCCTATCTTATCTATATTCTAGATATCCTTATTGCGTATATTTAGGCGCTTTCTAGTCCTCTTAAAGAGCTCTAGAAAGGCGCGCACCTGCTCTAGAGTCGCTGCCTTGGCTCTCTAAGCCTCTAGCTTTCTACTAACTACTAAGGTAACGTGTAGCTGGCGCTAGATAAAGTGTGAAAGCTAGAGCTTGCTAACAGACTAATTGTCGCTATTTATACGCAGAATTCGATTCGCTATTTCTTAAGCGCGAGCGTGTGAGGGAGGGCAAGCGCGCGCATCTTCTTCGAGGATCTACTCTACTAGGAAGTCTTCCTATAGAGAAGTTAGCCGCTGCTAATATTAATAGCTAATCGCGCTATTTGTTGTGCCGTTAATTCGATCGCGTAAAGTAGATAGAGGAATACTATACGCCTTTGCAGCTGCGCGCTGGCTAGTATAAAGGCCTATAATAAAATTACTAATAGCTAATTGTATAGCTGCCTTATAAGTGTCCATTTTGCCGAGCGTTGTTAAGAGATATCGCGTCTTTTCTAAGAGGTGCGTATTTGGGTAGAATGCGCGAAAACCCTATGTGCGCGGAATCTATATAGCCGAGCTTAGTATTAAGAACCTTAAGAAGTTTATACGTAATAAGACTATAAAGAACTATTATAAAGTTAGTTCTTTAGTTCTTTTATATTATTCTTTACTAATTTTAAGTAGTTTTTTAAAAACTTAAGCTATAATTAAAAGACCCTTAAGGCTATCTATATAATATCTAAGAAGTGCGTCTTTAAGGCTGCCTATAATTATAAAAAAAACCTACTAAAGCTGCTTTAAGCAGCTTATTTTCTATTCGTAGAGACTTATAAGAAAAAAGTATAACTATAAAGTTTATATTATTTATTCTAGTAAGTGTTTAGATATAATATAATAATTCTCTAGTAAACTTCTTTCTTACTAATTTATATCTTAGATCTAGAATAGCTTATAAAAGAACTTCGCTAAAACTAAATTTACTAACCTTATTCTAGAATATATTCTTTATAGTAATAGTTATACTAGTAAGCCTCTTATTAATCTCTAGTAAGCTTATCTTAACGTCTTTATTTATAAGCATAGTTTTACTATTTAGAATGCTTAAGTTAAGCCCTAGGAGATAAATAACGCTAATACTAAATATTCTAGATAGAATATAGAGCTTCTATATTAGATTTTTATAGTTTAGTAAAATACTTATACTATTCTTTAAGCTCTTTCTAATAAACTTACTATAAGTCCTAGGTTTTTTTAGAGTTTGTCTTCTTTAGCTAATATTATGCTATAGTTAATTGTCACTCCTACTCTATATATTCTAGAGTCTCCCTATTAGAATCTAGTTAAGCTTATCTTAAAAATTATAGAGACTATCTGCGCTAGTAAAATATTAGAAAAATATAAGATTACTACTCTTTTTGAGTGTATTAAGTAGATTTTAGGTTTTATAACTATTAGTCCTAATTAAATTACTATCCTTTACAAAAAGGTTAAAAGTGTAAGAGAGTAATGGAACTTAATTGTTAAATAGGTTAAATTGCTATAATAAGGATACTAGGTGCCGCATACTACCTATATAGCAGCGGTCCTAAGGGCGCGCTAGTACTACCTAATTGGGACTAGCGCGCGGGGCTAGATTAATGTTGGGCAAACTGGGTCGGATTAACGTCGGGCCAACCAGAGGTCCAATGGGCTAATGGGCAGCAATCCCTAACATTACTCCCCCCTTTAAAAGCCTTAGCTCCGGCGAGGCAAACTAAGAAAAACCATATTAGAGGCACTAATTACGTAGCTTAATAAATATTGTAAACTATTATAATTTATTATAAACTATTATAGACTATTTAAGACTATTTAAAACTATTTAGAAATATTATAATAAGTAAAATAACTATTAGATAACTTCCCTTAGTACACAAGCTAGTAAAGTAAGTGCTCTACCACTACGTGTTATAGTAGTTATGTCTAATAAGACGACCTAGGCGTCTTCTTAGGTGTAGCCTAGAGAGAGGCCTATTACCCAAAAAGGTTGTCTAAAACAGCCAGTTAGCGGGCGCTCCACATGCCTATTCTGGCAGTCTCGCGGCATAATATTATATTAAGAGGTACCTTAATCTCACGCATGTGCGTACGTAAGGGCCAGAAGCTCAGAGTCCCTAACTCTATTATCCTAAAGGTATATAACTATAAAATCCTTGTATAACGCCAGATCTTTATATAGGGCATATGGGCTAGGTTTCCTATTATTATTTCTGTAATATGCTTTGATAGCTTTCTCGCAACCTAATATGTCTATGTAGGGCTGCCACTTAGAGTTAGCGTTTTACTTAGGAGAGTTTTTATACTAGACTCTATATATAAGTAGCCTCTTATTGCCTATTAAAGAATTCTTGCAGCAATAGTTAACCTTACTATCGACTATAGAGTCGACGTAGTAGTCCTATAACTCTACTAGTAGGGTAACAGGCGCGTTTATTGCGACTATGCTCTTCTTATTAGGAAGCTAGACGGCCCTGGGGGCGTTATATAATAGCCAGGCGTAAAACTATGGGTGTATGTTATAGTAACTTGTAGAAAGCTCTAACTAGTACGTATAGTCGCGAAAGACCTCTGCGATAAGAAATAGTCCCAAATTCTTAACGTCGAGACCTTTATTAGGATGAAGAGATATAATATTACACACATCTAAATAAACCATATTCCTAATAGTATATACTAGTGCGAGTTATTAACTCTTATTTGCGTAAAACTCTATTTTTAATTAGGCATAGTCTAGATTTTTATTTATAAAGCGTATAACGTCTTTAATGCAATAAACTATTTACTAGACGTCCTTACGTTGTAATTTCTTATAATAGTCTATTGCTATAACTAAGATAACAGGTTTAAAGCCCTATCGCAGCAAGTAGCCCTTAGTCGCAAGCAATAGCGCGACTTTAGTAGACACGCTTTCTTTATAATTTATAGCAAGTTGCGCGATAGGCAACTAGTTAATCTAGTTATTCTGTGTGTAATTAACGTAATAACGTAAATACGCCTTTAGGATAGCATTTATAAGCGCGAGTTACGTATTTACCTATTTATAAAGCTTCCTTTAAAAGTAGGACGTAAACTAGGCGCTGTGATTAGAGACAATAGTATTAGAAAACCCCTCCTCGCGCTATATATACTTAATAAAGGCTCTAATAATAATCTTAATATCTAGTAATAGAAGCGCAATATACTTGTGTTGCTTAGACAGGCAGTTAACTACCACTATAATATAATAATAGATAACTCCGCCGCGCGTGCAATCTGGCAATAGAGTAATAAAATTAATAAAGATATCTTTTTAGAAACGCTTTGGCACTAGTAGTGGGCAAAGAAGTTCTTATTTCTATTTCTTAAATAGCTTTAAGCGATAGTAGGTAACACAATCGCGTGTATAATAAGTAACTATATCTATTATGCTAGGCTAGTAATAGTGCTGGCTAACCTTATAGTACGTTCCTCTTTTCTCTGCGTGTCCTACCCCTGGGGGTTTATAACACAACTGTACAATATCCGTGCAGAGAACGTTATTAAAGGGGACGAAAATTCGTTTTTAGAAAAACACTAAACTATTAGTAATATTATAGTCTTGTAATTTTACCTTAACGTTATAGTTATGTATTACTACTACTAGAAGACGTTGTATGCCCTATTACTTTACTATAACAATCTATTATAGAATAGGATCTCTAGTAGTTACCTATTTTAACTAGTCTATTATACTAATATAACTTTATATAGAGGGATCCTTACTTAGCAACTCTACCTATTCTGGCAAAGTGGCCTCGTAACTCTCTAGAGGGCTGTTATTAACTGTCCTATCTTTAACAGGTCTCTTCTTACTAAGATAGTATAACCTTATAGTAAGGCTAACTACTAACTTCTTTATTCCTACTAGTATTTGTGCGAGGTAAGTAGCGTGTAATGCTTCTTTGGCGGAATGCTCTATAAGTAGTGTAACTATCTTTAAGATAGGTTTGGATATAACTACTAGTAGGATAGGTTTAACGCGGTTAAGTGTAAGAATTATTTGCACTTAGTATTAAAAATAATTGTCTAGTACGTCGCGTGGCAAGTTATCCGGATAATAGGTAAGAGAATTAGACTTTCCATCCTGCCTGCCCAGCTAGTAAGTAATCTTAAAGTTAAACTCAAAGAGAAATTCCGTCTAGCGAGCCTAATAATAGTTTAACTATTTTGTGGTTATAAACCACTCTAGTGCTTTGTAGTCTAATATTATATTAATAAGCAACCTATTAAATAGCTTAGGTCGCTAGTCTTTAAAAGCCTTAATAATCGCAAGAAGTTTTTTATTATAAATCGCGTAGTTGCACTCCGCTAGTATTATTTTTATAGACATAAAGGTAATAGGATGCAGAGCGCCCTTATATATCTAAGATAAGACTATAACAATAATAAAGTCTAACGCGTCTATCTTAACCCACATCTCTAGGTCTAGATTAAAATGTGCCAGGATTAGGGCTATTATAAACGCGTTCTTAAGCTACTTAAATACTTTAGCGACGGGGCCTTACAGGTTAAGAGGGAACTCCGTAGAAGCCTCTTTGCGGGTTAGGTCTATTAGTACTCTTGCTAAGCTTAAGTAGCTAATAATAAATCGCCTATAAAAGTTCGCAAATCCTAAAAATGACTACACCTCACGCACATTAGTAGGAAGCTACCATTTAGTTATAATGCGGATCTTAGTAGGATTCATCTTAATACTATTAATAGTAAGGATAAGTCCTAGGTATTTAACCTTCTTAACCGCGAACTCGCACTTATTAATATTAAGGTACAGCCTAGCCTTTTTTAAGCGTTAATAGACTCTACAGACATAGTTCTTATATTTAACTAACGTCTTGCTAAAGACCAGGACGTTATTAATATATGCCAAACAAAATTCATCTAGGTATTCCTATAGTGTCTTATTAATATAAGACTAGAAAGTCGCTAGTGCGTTGCACAATTCAAAAGGTATAACAAAATATTTAAACAACCCATACTATATTACAAAGGCAGTTTTGTATTTATCTTTATTCTTAATACGCACCTTATAAAAGGCCGCGATAATATTAAGGACGCTAAACTACTACACCCCAGATAGTTAGAAGAGCGTCTTATAGATATTAGGTGACGCGTTCTTGTTTTTTACCATAGCAGCGTTTAGCTAACAATAGTTAACACAGATACGTAGGCCTCTATTAGGCTTCTTAACAACTAGTACCAGAGCCGTAAAATCTAAGGTGCTGCGTCGCACCTCACCCATACTAAGCTTCTCGTCAACGTACGCCTTTACCGCCAGAGCCTTCTTTCTGCTTATACCATATAGCCGGGCGGCGGGGTGCTTTGCCCCAGGTTCTAAGTTAATCTCATAGTCTACCCCAGGCTAATAAGGTAGAAGCTAGTCTTCTGGCACTATAAAAGCCTCCCACTTATCCTAAAGCCAGGCAGGTAGTGACTTTAGTATCTCCTCCTTTGTCTTATTAGGTTAATTCATCTTCTAATAAAACTTATCAAAGTCTTCTTAAGTTAAAGCTATAAGATTAACACAAAACAGCTGCGTAAATATAGCCTTAACGTTAGCGGCGTTGTCTAACTTACTCTTATTATTAACCCCACTAAGCTCCTTAAGTCGCTATATATATTCGGGATATAGCCAGGTAGCGTAGTAGTCGGCCTTAAGGGCTATGAGCAAAGCGGCGTATCTAGAGACAACTTTAATATCCATTCTAGCATACGTAGGGTGTAGCGTCCTTAGTTTAGGCAACTATTATTAATAACCCTTACTAATAATAATAACTAGAAGCCCTTTTATATAATAGTTACTTATATAATAGGGCTTGTTAAAGGTTATAGTCTTGTCTTTCTAATTAATATTCGGGTTGTGGGCACTTAACTATAATATGCCAAAGATAATATTATATCCTAATATATTAATAATATATGCTAACTCCTTAGAGAAGTAGTCCTTATAGTATATAGGCAACACCGCCGCCTTTATAAGTACTTATTTTGTAACGCTATTACTAAGACGCAGGCGAATAGGCTTCTTAAGCAAGACTATATAGAGTCCGCAATAAGCAACGTAGTCCTTACTCATACACATATTTGTTACATCCAAATCTATAAGACTATTAATAGTAATTCTGCCTCTATTAGTAGTCTAGAGCTAACAGTTAAAGATAAATTATGCTCTATATATTAGTGGTGTGTCCTTATTAAGCGAGTTCGCGCGGAGTTTAACAACCTTCTAGGGCTGCAATAATTACTAAGTTAGCTATAGCTCTAGCTCTTTAATTTTATATAAAAGTTTCAGTAATAACTCTTAAGATTCCTACTAACGACTTTTAATAGGGACATCTAGTTTTCTAATAGGTCGGCTTTAGTTAATATAGTGGAAGCTGGCGACAAAGGTTAAATATTAACCGCAGCAAGGCCTGCGTTAATAAGGGCCTTAATCTTATTAGCTAGTTGCTACGGTTTGCCCTTACACGAAGCGTCCTTATCCTTATAATAGTGGCCTTTCTCGCCACATTTAATATAGCGTCCTTTGTCCATTAGTAACTTAATCTAGGCGTTAGTACAACTAGAAATATTGCCACTAGCATTATTACTTCTACCACAACTGCCTCCCCCACTACAACCGCCTTAATTGTTATTATTATTACCTTACTACTGCGCAGGGCCCTGCAGCTTTAAGATCGTGGCCTAATAATGTATCTTTTCAATAAATAATAACTATAAGTCCGAGTTTAACCATTGCTTATCGGCCTCTAACTGCAATAGTTTTAAGAGTTGGATAGCGGTAATAATTTTCTACTAATTAGAAACGTTAATAGGTGCAGTCGCAATCTTAAATTAGGACAGCCATTCTTTAAAGCTTTTATAGTCTCTAATCTTTAACTAGTCGCCCTATATGGCTGCGTACGCCTCACCCATAGGATCTGCCGCCACGTAGCTGCGGTCTAACATATCGAAAATGTCTTTAGTAGACTAAAAGGCACCAGGCTTATTAAAGTCCATACAATACTCTAAGCGTTAATATGCCACGTTAAGGGTATAATTAAAAATAAACTCTATCTTAGTGTGTTTAGTTGTAAAGACATAGTTGTACGCGCTTAGATATAAGTCGGGTGGGGTAGTTTCCAACACTAGATAGTTTTCGACACCCCGCAAAATTTCGCCGCTGTCACCACTTGGGTTGCGAATATGCTCACAACTTTATTAAATAGATTTGTAAAAATATAAAAAAATCGTATTCGAAGTATTTAATCGCTTTCTTTATCTATGCTTAAATTACAATTAAGATATTATTGTGTTTGTTGTCGTTCTCGCGCCAAACGTCGAACTAATAGCTGCTCCGCTTCCTCTTTAGAGCTACTTTCCTCCTCTACAATAATAACCTTCTGCAATGCGTTTCTTACTTTGCGAACACATTAAGAGGGCACCTAATTAGCCTATAAGAGAACTTCTGCAAGACTTGCAAAGCATTTGTTTGGATTAATTGCGACTTTGCGGCGTTTTGGCGGATTTGCTTAATTAACCTGCTTGCGCAAGAAAGTAATTTTATAATTTTTTATAGTAACCTCTATTAAGGTATAGTTAAATGCCTTGGCGGTAAGCTGAACACATCGTTGTGTAGTTAGTAAGAAGCTCTTTTTAGAAAATAGCTTTATAACATCGCTGCCACGTTTTAGCGTCCTAATATCCTTAGTAGAAGAGAGTGGTGTTGACGGCTGTTCGCGCACCACCACCTAGCAAGAACCTAAGGGCTTTCTTATGTTCTTAGGGTACAGCCCTATTACTTTCCACCCAGATTGGACACACTACTCTCGAAGGCCAATTTTACGCGCTTCTGCATAAAATTCGAGAAACTTGGCCTTCCTAAGCTTTGTTGCATCTGTCTCAGCCCTATACTTGCTAACAAAGCGCTAATACGCCACCTTTAGGCTGGAGAAATAACTAAGATCTAAAGGCTAGAGTATATATAAAGTATGGGCAGGAATAAAGAGTAAGTAAACATTATTTATATAATATGCAGTTATAAATTCGTCTAAGGTATAACTGCTATGGCCGTTAACAATAAGCAACTATGTCTTGGACAGATTGTTAGGCTCAGTCTGGGGCAAGAACACCTTCTCCAGCCACTTAATAGCAATATTATTACTTGTCCACCTATTTTGCGAGAAGGTAATATGCCAGCAAGGATGTTAAGTTAAAAACTCCTTCTTAAACCACTGCTCCTGGATGCTCTTAGCCTTAAAGATAACCAAAGGTTTAAGAACGACGCTGAGCGTAGAGATACACTCTACTATAGAGGTCTAAGTATAGGCATTTATTGTCTTAACTAGTACAGCATTAGGGTTCTCTTATAAGGAGTCTATGACAAGCCTATTAACTCGCTAGCCCTCCATAATACCGCCCTTGTCGGCGTTGTACCTGTGTTGGGGGGGAATCCAGGTCACGATCTCATATAGGTCGAATATTTGCCTAATACTTTTAGGAGTGGCCGCATTTATGCGTTCCCAGCTAGTCCGGTAGCCTAACTTTAACTTAATGGCTGGGCGGCGTCTCATAAATTGACTAGTCCACTCCTTCCCTAGGTTCTTATAGTCACCCTCTCGCTTAAGAACGGCCGTTGCGATAGCTCGCACTTACGTATAGGTTGGCGCGTAACTAAGGGCTTCTTAACAGAGAATCCAGCGCTCTAAATACTCTTCTAAATAACTAAAAGCCGCTATGCACTATTATAGGCATATAGGTGGGGTTGGGCACTATTAAAGCGGCCGCGAAGAGTGTTGCGTGGTACCCTATATTAAGTAGCAGCAGTGGCTAAAGCGACCCCAGATTTAAGGTCTGCAAGTGCGTTCTAGACATCTCCTTCTGTGTAACTAGCCATTTAAAGTCAGAGAAAACGATGCAAAAGGAAAAATTAAAATTAATAAAGAATTAAGGTTGTAAGAATTATTTTTCGGTTAGCGTGCATGGTGGGGGAGCGCGATTACAGGGCTATCGGAAACTACCCAGTGTTAGAAACTACCCCACCCGACTTAAGCGTACAGAACTCTTTTATAGTTTATAATTCTTATAGTTATCTAAGCCTTTAAACTTGTCAGGCTTATAAAGACGATGGCTAGGAGCCTAACTAATGCCTATTAACGCGAATATTAACTAGCTACTAGGCGTGTTAGCACAAGCGGCATAGCTAGTATTTGTAGTAGATATTATAGGTTGTAGGGTACCTACTTATAATATAGTATATATCTAAGCGTGGCGCTATTAGATAATCTTAAGATCTTTAGCGTTTAGATCTTATTGTATATATAGTGGTACGTTAGGTGGAGCGAATATTGCTACCTTTAGCTAATCTTCTAAATTTATAACTTTTCGCTCTTATTCCTTTATGTGGGCATAGTATAGTTCTTTAAGCTCCTTTAACTAGTTAATACAAGCGAGCGTCTCTATTACCTAGATTTTACGCTAGGCTAAATAATAATACTTAACCTATAGGTTACGCTCCGCTTCTAATAGGGAAAGTTATACGCGTTCTACTAACTCTGTAGTGCAGTTACAGCAATCTTTTAACTTAGCGGCGCTGTTAGTGTGCCCTACAAAATGGCTAAAAAGTGACTTTAGCCATCTGTGGGTAGATATAGCTTCTTATAATAACTCGCTATTGCAAATATCTATCACTATCTCCTATTCTAGCTTAGTGCCTTTAGTGGGTAAGTGAAAGACTTTAAAATAGAGTAGTAGTGCGTTAGTATCCTTATTATATTAAAGTCGCAGCCGCATATTCCTAGTAGGCTGCTTCATAATATTAAAAATAGATTTTCTACTAGAACCGCGACGCTATCTACGCAACGGCCTATCTATTATTAGTTTAGAGTACTTTATCGTGCCACTAATAGAAATTTCTATAGGCTGGCTATCCAAGGTAACATGCTTGCCAGCGCCGCTTACGCTACCTGCACTAAGCATATTCAAGTTCTTCTTATCTAAATCTTCTATAATACGAGGCGCAGGAGTCTTCAGGGCAGTTCTAAACTATTAGGTCGCGCTCTTATTAGTTAGGATGGCGGGCCCGCTTATGCGCCACCCCCCAGGGATGTTTCTACAGTTCGCTATCTTATTAGTAGTACTAATAGTGTTATAAGGTTTAACTAATAGTTTAGGGTTATTAAGCCTAGCCATACACTATTATAGGTGTAGTCCCTCTTACTATAAGAGTATAATATACGTTATTATAAGTTATAAGTTAATTAAAAGCCTATTATGGCTTACGCTCTATTATAAGCGTGCTTTTATTAACCTACTATAATATAAGAGAGCAATCGGGCTCAATTATTAAATAGGTTAAATTGCTATAATAAGGATACTAGGTGCCGCATACTACCTATATGGCAGCGGTCCTAAGAGCGCGCTAGTACTACCTAATTGGGACTAGCGCGCGGGGCCGGATTAAGGTTGGGCCGACCGGGTCGGATTAACGTCGGGCCGACCGAAGGTCCGATGGGCTGATGGGCGGCAATCCCTAACAAAAGAATAAACCTTAATTCTAATCTAGATAAAAGTAAGTTTATAGTGGAGGAGTAGTGTTCCTATCTATTCTTTTAAAATATTAGAATTTTTATATTCTTATATCTAGCCTTATTATAGAGGTCTAAAGGTGTTTTCTTATATAGTCTATAACTTTATAGGTATAGCTAAGCTATAAGCTTAGCTTCTAAAATATTTTAATCCCTTTAGTTACGCTATATCTATTCCCCTTTTTATAATATCCTCCTCTAAATAGCCCTTCCTTCCCCTCTTCCTAATTGCCCTACTTCCTATTACTTAAAATCTATATTATTTTATTATAAAAAGAATAATTCTCTCTTTTTTACTAGCTTATATTAGAGCTAACGCTTCTAAATAATTTATAGTACTTTTTTATATATTTCCTACTCTTTTAAGTAAAATATAATCTTATTTCCTACTAAATTTTAAGTAATTAGTATGCAGGGCTAGAGGTCTAGGCTTGTTCTAACCTCCCTTTAGTAAAGACTTCCTAAGTTCTTTACTAGGGATATAACTTTTATACTAAAAGCTATAGTATATTTATTAGTTTAAAAGTTCCTATAAAAGTCTATAAATAACTCTCTACTATTATTTTAAAAAGAAAGGGGTATATTTTCTAGTAATCTAATACTTTTATAGTAGAGAGATTTATAGTAGGTTCCTAAGTTAGATTAGTATTATCTAACTACTTAACTTAGTATAGTAATCTCTATAGCCCCCTCCTCCTTTAGATAGGTTTCTTAGCAAAGATGTCTTTTATAACCTATTCCTCTTCTTCTTTAATAATAATAGTCTTTAGTTTCCTATTATCTATCGCCTAGCTAGAAAGAAGGTCTTCTTTAGCTAGGTATAGACAATTTACTAAGAATACTAGGTAAACTCTAGGTAAAATATTTAGTTTTATATTATAGAAGTCTACTACTTATATAACTATAAACTTTATATTTTGTTGGTCTAACTTCTTATTAGGGTAGAAGTTAGATAGGTAGTCCCTATACTAGAGCTAGACTTTATCTTCTTTCTTTAATATAGAAGCTTCTCTCTAGTGCTAGTTTACTTACTACTTTTACTTTTATTAAAACTTAGCTATTTTAGCTTAAATAAATATAAAAACTTTTTAAAACTTTTATAATAAAGCTTTAGTAAACTTTACTAGCTACAAATCTTACTAATAATAGTTAATAGCTTTTATCTTTATATTTAGCTTAAATAGGTCTATATTATATTTATGCTAGAGAAAGAATAGTGCTACTTTAGTAGAGATAGCTTTTTGCCTATTAATAGCTATTTGCACTATAGGGTAGTATAGGGCCTAATTCTTCTAGTCCTATTATATAAAGGCGTAGAGGTATACTTTAATTATAAAATTTATATATTCTATAGTGCTATTAATTTTTAGGTATTTAAAGAAAAATAATCTTTTTAAATTTTTATTCTTTTATATAGATGTCTCTAAAAGTTGCTTATAAATTAACCTCTACAGTTAGAGGTTATAGTATTAGAAAGCTAATAGTAGGCTATAATATAATAGAGAAATGCTTTTACTACTATTTTTACCTTTAAGTTTAATAAAGAGACTAAAACTATTCATTTTTATAGCCTATTATATACTACTATTATATCTATATTTCCCCTACTTATAAGAAGTTTAGTAATAATGTCTATAGAGATTTTTTTATATTTAGTTTAGAAGGGAAAAAGGTTTTAGTAGCCCTTATTTTATATCTCTTTATAGCTTAGTTCTCCTATATATGATATAGTTCTTAATATATCTATAAATAAAGTTTAATATTTCTAGAAAGAAGTATAATCTAGCAACTATTTTATAAGTAATATTTTCTTCTAGATATCTAAATATAGAAGAGTTATAGACTATAGCAACTAGTATTATTTATAAGGGTTTCTAGTCTAGAACCTATCTTTATTTCTAGTACTAAAAATAACTAGTGTTATTAATATTGTATTCTTATATAGCAACTTTTAAGTTTAAGAGAAAGAAAAAGTGCGCCTATAGTAAAGAATACACTTTTTTACTTCCTTAATATAAAATTTCCCTTTAAGCTATAAAACTATAGTTTATCTAAGTTTAGATATACTAGAGGGTACGTTTCTAGTCTAGAAAGAAACTCTTCTAGTAAGTAGAGAGAAAAGGACTAGTATTTCTTATGTTTAACCTAGCTCCCTTCTTCTCTAAGGGGGTTAAGCCTCCTAGGTAGAGCTTATATTACTAGGGCTATACATATTTAAAACTTAATATTTCTATTTCCTAAAGAAAAACTTTTAAAAAGTTAGATTTTATAAAAATTAATTTAGTTATTTTTAGTATTAGTAGACATATTCTACTAGTATTATAAAAGGGCATTTACCCTTAAGTTAATAGTTTCTAGTTTATATTAGAATATTATATTATACTTACTAAGGATAATAGTCTAGCATATATACCTCTTATTTAACCTTTTAAACTTTATAAAGTATATACGGTTGTTATAATTAGTATATATAAGTGTATAGGGGATAGCCTAAAATATATTATACTACTTTTTAGTTGCTTTAATAACTATAAATATCTTTTTATTATAAATTATATAGTTTGCCTCTATAAAGGTATATTTAGCAAAGAAGTAGGCAATTAGCCTAAGGACTTTTTTGCATTAAACTATAAAAAGTAGCCTCTAGAGGCCTAGTCTAAGAAGTTAGCCTCTAATACTTCTTTTTTTAGTATGGGTTTTTTTACGACTAAGAGATTTCTAATAAAAATATTATAATAATAGTAAATATCCCTCCTACTATTATATACACAGAAAAGCGTTTTAAGGTGTTAATAAAAAGGGGTTAGCGCGTTATAAGCGAGCTTGGCGGGCTTAGCGCACCCTTTTTTAGTATTAAAGTAGGCTAGTGTAGGCTTAGTGTAAAACACTTTCTTTAGGTAGTTAAAAGCTTACTATTATTTCTATCCCTATAAAAAGGAAGTTTTCTTTATAGTTAACTTGATTAATAAAGATACTACTCCTAAGAAGTTCTTTATAAACCTCTAGTAGAAGTTAGCAAACCTTAAAAAACTCTAAATACTTTTTATATTTATAGAAGAGGCCTAATTCTAAATAGCTTTAACCTTTTTTAGGTTTATACTAATCCTCTTTCTACACTCTATAATAAATTTAAGGTACTTAGTTTTAGTAACTATAAACTTATACTTTTTAATATTTAAGTATAGCTCTACCTTACCTAACTTCTTTACTATCTATTATACTTTGTCCTAATAGTCCTTTAAAGATTTACTAGAAAATATAAATATATTATCTATATAGGTAGAGTAAAAGTTATCTAAGTAATTCCTTAGAATATAGTTAATATATCTTTAAAAAGTGCTTAGTGTATTAGCTAGTCTAAAGGAAACTACTAGCTATTTATACAACCTAAACTATGTTTAGAAAGCTATTTTCTATTTCTTTTCTTTTACTATTTTTAACTTATAAAAGGCCTAAATTATATTTAACTTTATTAGCTACTTAGCCTTAGTAAGGAGCTGTAATGTCTCTCTAATAAGGGAGAGAGAGTAGTAGTCCTTCTTTAATAGGGCATTTAACGCCTTATAGTCTATATAAAACTATAAACCTTTTTTAAGTTTGTTTATAAATAATACTAGTGCTATAGCGCTAGATTTGCTTACTTAAATAAAGCTATAGTTAAAGTACTCTATTAGTTTCTTATAAAGAACTAGCAATTTCTTTTTTAATATACTGTAGAGGGGCTAAAGGGGATCTCTAGGGTCTCTCTATTCTTCTTAATAAGGGGGATTAAGTAATTAATTCTAGGACCTTATAATAGGGGAAGTTTATTAGCTTATTCTTTTAAGAAAACATTTACTTAGTCTAGGAGTTACTTAGAGAGATAGTCTCTTAGGCCTACCTTAGCTTTTAGAGCTAGGGCCTTTTAGATGTCCTTAAAGAAGGTAGTAAAGACTATTAGCTTATTTTTTTATATTTCTCTTATTTAAGGTTATAAATAATATAGCAAAGACTTTTTAACTAGAAGTAGAAGTTTATCTTTCCTACTTATTTCTAATTCTTATATAAGAGAACTCTATATATATAGACTATTTCTCTAGGACTACTAATATAGCGTTCTTCTTCTACTATAGTAACCTAAGAACTAATTTATAGTCCTTCTCTTTCCTATTAATATAAGCCTATATTATTTTAATATGCCTTTTAATATCTATCTCTATATAAGCGGCTTTATAGACTAAGGAGATTACTTCTTTAAATCTTATTACTTAATAGGGATTATTTAAACTAATATATTATAGGTTAGCTTTTCTAGCAAACTTTTTAAATATAAAAGCAGTACGCTTAGCAGTTCGAACGCGCTTTTTTTGTGATTACCACCTTTTTTACGCTCTTTTTAATTACTAAGCAGGGGGCTCTGCTTTTTTTGTTATATTATTTAAGATAAAAGCCTTTGTCGTGCTACCCCTAGGTAGTTAATATAACGTTATATAAAAGTAGTAGTTAAATACCTTAAATTAAGTATAGTATATATAAAGGCAATATTATTAATAGAAGTATTTATAGTAATTAGTGGAGGGGGGTATCGTGGTGGGTATAGGCGTAAGGCCGTCTAAGTATAGCAGAAGTCTAGATAGTGAATCTACGCTATGGTGGGGGACTATAAGCGAGGATTTTAGTCTAGAAATAAGCATAAACTTAGACTCCTTAGCGAGTTCGAATCTCGCCCTCTCCCTCCTCTGGTTTTTAAACACCAAAAAACCAATCTTTGTAGATAAGAAGAAAAGTAGCCTAAATAAGCTAGTATCTCTAATAATTAAAAAATTTCTAACTATTTGAGCTAGTCTTAACTAAGTTATTAGATTAAACTTATAGGATGGGAAAGCTATTATTAGCAAGTGTCTCTAATAATAAAGAAATCTCTAACTAGTTATTAATTAGTCTTAATAAGTTATTAAGATTTAAACTTATAGGACGAGAAAGTTAATTAAGACATATTACTACCTTCTAATTTAGGAAAAACTTTATTGGAAATTTTAATTCACGCTTTAGATAGATAATAGGCCACTAGTGTTAGTTTTCCCTTAACCCCCTTTAAAGGGCTTTTTCACTAGGGAAAGTGCTCCTTACCTACCTATACGATTTTCCTATGGCTGTATTTACTCTATAGAAACTTTAGAAGTAATAGAAATGTTATTAATAGTAATTAGTATTAAATCTAGTTATATCTTTCTATATATATTAAAGTTCTTCTTTAGTTTCTCTATAGCCTACTTTATCTTCTCCCTCTAATAACTTTTAGGGGGAGAAGCTAGTTTTCTAACTCTACTAAGCTATTAATATTCTTATTACTACTATTTATCTCTAAGGCCTTACTAGCTCTAGCTTATATTAGAAGTATTATAGCTTAAAAGTAATAACTCTAAACGCTATATGTCTTTTTACTATAGTAAAAGCATGCTTCTTCTTTATAGCGCTTCTCTAACTTCTTCTTAAAGACCTATTTAGCGCGCTTTTTAGTCTTTAGAAGATTTGCTTTAGTAGTCCTTATAGTACTAAAATATATAAGTTTCTAGTTTATAGTATTAGTAAACTTAGTAAAGAAGAAGGCCGCTATATAAAAGTGCTTTAATATTTTTATATAGTAAATATTTTCCTTAACTGTATTAACTTTATCTATAAGTATTATAAGGTTCTAGTCTTTAGAAATCTCTAGCATAATTAGCCTATTCTATAAGTATATATATAAGGCTCTCTAGTAAATATCCTTTAAGTTCTACTAGTTGTCTTTGTTAGCCTTAGTAGCTAGGCGCATAAAGTTAGTATTAAACTTAGTTAGTAGGATTTTTTTCTATTAGCTAAGAAATAGTCAATTCTATACTTACTTCTCTACTAACTTATTATAAAAGCTTATATTTAAGAAACTCTAGAATTTATCTTTAGAATAGGTTCCTTTCTTTATAAAGGCTAGTGCAATATCTACTATTTTATTTATTAGCCTACTTATAATATAATTAACTATATTTCCTAGAAGGGGCAATTTTTATAGATTTTAGCCTTTATTATATACTCCTAATATTAGTAGTTCTAATAGCTTCTAGAGAATAACTCTAGGTTAGGGAGTTAGGAGTGCTAGCACTCTAGTAGCACTTTACTAGGCGCTAGTATTACTACTATTATTTAAAAGAAGGCTAAGGGCATAGTTTCTACTCTAGTATATTACTCTAATTAGGTAATTTAATTAGTAATTACTCCTAGTAAAGCCTAGAGCTATTTGCTAGCATTTTATTAAGCTACTAATAAAACTTAAAGTTGCTCTAAGCTAGTAAAATAGCCTATAATTTATATTAGTACATTTTAAAGAGCGCCTCCTTTTATATTCTAGGCTTTCTCCTTTCTTTAGAAAGGTGCTTAGGGCCCTATTAACTTTTAGTCTTATAGATACTAGTAGACTAGCTTAATTTTTTATATATACTTTATCTTATTATAACCTTCTATACGTAGTTTTAGAGTTAGTAGTAATATCTACCTTTATAGCTTCTTACTATTAGAGTTTAGTAACTTATTACGCTAGGTAAGAGATAAGAATATTCTTTTTTTTTATAAAAAGACTTTAGTATTCCCTCTATTATACTTATATTTATTCTATAGGTTTAAAGGATCTTAGTATCTAATTTAACTACGTGTTTATTTATAGGGTTAAGAGATCTTAATACCTAACTTAACTGTGTATTTATTTATAGGGTTATTCTTAGTGTATTAGAAAAATCTTACGAACTTCTTTATTATAACGTGTTTACAAGCGAGCCGCGCGTACAAGTGAGCCGCGCGCCCCACCAAGTCTCTCAGCCTTTTGCAGGCTGTATATCAACAACGCATCAAAATTCTATTAATATAATAGCTATCCTAAATTAAGCAGTATCTATAGAAGCTTTCTTGCACGTACGTGAGTTGTGCCCAGGCTCCCTGCAGCGCGTGCAGCGCGCTGAAGCCTGCCGGCTCGCACCTGACCGCGCCTGGCTATACCGCGTTTCTCCCTCTAGTTGCTGCTCAATAGCCTTCTAAGCAATAATATCCTCTCCCTCTGCCTTTAATAGGGTGCCTCGCTTCTAGATCCGCTTCTTTTTGCGCTGTTTACGCGTTGTAGCTACCTTATTTGCCCTCTGTAGACTAGCTATCTTATCGCGTATAAGCACTATTAAATGCGCTATTCTCTTAGCCCCTCTTATAAGCTAATTAAGCGACTGGATAACTAATATAGGAGAGGATCCTTAATACCTTTAGATCCGCTCACGAACTAGAGTTAACTAAGCGCCTAGCTCGCGCGCGTTGCTTAGTGTTGCAGACTCCCATAGGGCCTCCAGTAGGGCTGCTAGCAACGGCATACGAAGCTTCACATTAAGCTTTAATATCACCGCCTCTAGATCGTGTGGGACTAGCCCAGCGCCTCAAAAGCTTGCGCAGATATTCTCCTTTATAATTAACTGGTCGTAGGCGGCGCAGAAGGCTGGTAGGAACTCAAGCTTAGTAATATGGTTGATGTGGTCGCGTATCAGGCCCTCGACCTGGCGCCCGTACGCCCGCTTCAACGGCGAGAAACAGCCAACATCAAGCGGCTGCAGAAGGTGTGACGAATGTGGCGGCATACAGAGAGTGTAGATCTTATTCTCCTTGCAGATCTCCTAGAATTCGAGCGAGTTGTGACTCTTATGGCCGTTAAGTATTAGTAGCTGACGCGCGCCCACTCTACGCTCTACTGTATGCTTAATAAAATGCCGTAGCTAGGCAACACCAAGCTCGTTCGTAGTCCAGCCATTGTCGCTAAGACCAATAGCCCAGTCACCTGGTATATCGTCGCCCTCGTACCAGGCAGAGAGGTGGTACTGGCCAGCGAAGATGATAAAGGGCGGGATTGCCCACCCAGTAGCGTTGATTCCGTGGATCGCCGTCACCCACTCACGATTGCCTGGCTGGATCGCTTTTGGCCGGCCACGCCTCTCTGAGCCAGTAACGACTAGCTGGGAGGATATTTTACCCATTAGAAAGCCAGTCTCGTCGAAGTTGAAGGTATCCTCGTCGCAGATACCGTAGGTGGCCTTTGTACGTGCTACTAGCTCAAACCAGGCCTGTATAACTGTCGGGTCCTCGCAGAGGGCTCGCTGTCGATTGTAGGGTCGATTAAATCGCGTTGTGAGGCTGTCTGTTCGCTTAACAAAGTTCCTAGGCCACTGCTAGCCAACGTGGCCTGCGCTGCGCTCAGTGAGCAGCTTATTCGCCATATCTCGTACAGCACCTAGAGTGGGCGCAAAGCCTCGCGAATCTAGGTCAAGTATATGCTCAACAATCACCTCCTCTTCAAGCTTGGTAAGCTTCTTTGATTTGGGCTCAGAGTCGCGTCGCGCAGCGATTCCTGCGCGTCGGCCGCGAAGTGTTGTTTCAGGGACGCAAAACGTTGCGGCAGCGCGTTTTATACTTCGTATTTGACTGGAATTGATAGCTGAAAGAGCTAGGTAGATATTTGCTTCTTTATAGCGCAATTAAGCAGACAATGGTTAAGCTATTGTAGTTTGTATGAGACGCGTTGTAGAAAGTTAGTGGGGCGCGCGGCTCACTTGTACGCGCGGCTCGCTTGTAAACACGTTAAGAGGTTAATTAAATTTAATATAAGGAGCTTTAGACTAAAAGGTTAGAGTTGCCTAAGTAAACTTATAAATTTAATAGAGTTTAATAGTAACTCTAGCTATAGACTTATATATACTCCTAGCTTAGTAAAAGTACGAATCTAGAACTCTAAGGCAGTAGGCCGAGTAACTATAGAAGGGCGGTTAGCCCGTTATATTAACAATCTAAGTGTTAATATTAAAATATAAGAAAGCTATTTATAGTAAGATATTATTTATAATATAACTTTATAAAATAGTAGAATTAATAACATAATAAGGCAAAAATTTAATAAGATAGCAAGTTAAAATTAATAAAGGTAAGTTTTAGGAGATATACAGCCTAATAGCTAATAAAGCTATATTTTAAAACTAACTTTTTAGTAGCTAAATAGGCGCTTCTAAATAACGCCCTATTAGCTAAGACGCCGCTAATTTCCCCCCTATACACTTAGCCGCTTACTCGGCGTTAGTTTAACGAAACTAACGCCCGTTCTGTTACTGGAACTAAACAGGGCCTAAACTATACGAACCGGCTGCGATGGCTTGGTAGCGTTCATGGAACAAGTAGGCAGGTTAAACTACATTAACTACCTAACAAACGCGTGTTATGCCTCCGAGCCCACGACGTCAATCGTAAGTTCAATCCTTAGGGCTGGTAAGCATCCGTATGCGCGGCTGCCCACTTGGCAAACCAGCTTGTACACCACAAGGAGTGAGGACCTTCCTATTCAGGCATCGAGCTCAAGCACGCTGCGAAGCTTGCCCCAAGCGAATCTCGGAGCTGCTGGGGTTGCTGATAACCGGCCATGCCGGTTTCGCCGAAGACCAATAGCTATACCGCCTGTCTCCGAAGAGCCGTATAGATGCCTATTTGGGCCTTATCCTTCGACAACCCAATACAACTGTTGTCGGCCTGTTTGGGCCTTATCCTTCGACAACCCAATACAACTGTTGTCGGCCTGCATGGAGGTTGTTTGCACGTATAAGAAGGACACTGTGCCTTCGCATGGCTTCATCTGCCATCCGTCTCTGTTTCCCCTCGGTTGAGTCAAGACAATGGCGCGCCTATCCCAACTGGTAGCGCTTCTGACGTGCGTCTCCTTCGGTGCGGCCCGCAAACCCACCCTGGAGGAGCGCGGAATCCCGGTAGATCCTACTGGTGTCATGACTGTTACGTCGCCGCAGGGTGCCAAAATCCGTTTCAAGCAGCCCGGCAAAGCGGGCGTTTGTGAGACGACTCCTGGGGTCGAGGATTATGCGGGGTATATCAGTCTGGATGAGACTACGAACATGTTCTTCTGGTTTTTTGAGGCGAGGACAAACCCAAGTCAGAAGCCGGCAAGTCACGTTCGCGTGTGGAGGAGATCATGGTTGAGAGGCTTGTGAGGAAGAGGCTGATAACTTGCAGTTGACACTCTGGCTGAATGGTGGGCCTGGTTCGGACTCGATGATTGGTCTTCTCCAAGGTATGTGACCTCGACAGTTGCCGGTACGTGAGTGAAATCAAGGCTGACATGCACAGAACATGGACCTTGCAATGTCACCGCGGACCTCAAGACGCAGTTGAACCCATATTCCTGGAATGAGGAGTCGAACATGCTCTACCTCTCACAGCCCGTTGGTGTTGGATTCTCCTACGAAACCACAAAGACCGATGCAAATGGCCGCTATTCGCTAGTTGATTATTATACGGTGAACACCACGGAGTTTGCGGCTGTGGGTGCGTGGCATATTCTTCAAGCATTTCTGGATTTGTCACCACAGTTGGATCCTAGTTATCAGAACTTCACTTTCAATCTGTGGACGGAAAGGTGAGTCTGGATTTCTTCCATGTCTAGCCCCTTGTCATAAGTTATAAAAGCATACGTGCTGTACGCGTATGGAGTGACCTGACAAGCTGGACAGCTATGGTGGACATTACGGCCCCGGTTTCTACAATTACTTTTACAAGCAAAACGAAGCTATCAAGAATGGGTCAGTGCCAGGTGTAGCGCTTGCCATGGACACGCTAGGCATAATTAACGGCATCATCGATGAAGGTAGACGGTATTCTCATCTTGATCCTGCACATCCGCTGACACCTGATCAGAAATCCAAGCACCGTACTATCCCGAGTTCGCTGTGAACAACACCTACGGCATAAAAGCTGTGGACGACAGTGTCTACAATTCCATGAAGTCAGCATACTACGACGCCAACGGCTGTCGCGACCAAATCCACATTTGCAAGCAAGCCCTAGCCGAAGACCCCCATTCCGATGACACCTACTTCTACTGCTACCGGGCCACGATAATCTGCCGCTCCGAGGTCGAAGAGCCATACTACCGCTTCGGCGGGCGTGGCGTCTATGATATCCGACACCCATACAATGATCCCACGCCACCAGACTACTTCATGGGGTTTTTGAACCTGGCTAGCACGCAGGAGGCCCTAGGTGTCAATATCAACTACACGACGAGCAATGCTCCAAATGTCAGCTCTGGGTTCCAGAGCACCGGTGATTTCGTGTATCCCAACTTCATCGAAGACATGGAAGAGATTCTCGGGTACGGCGTGCGCGTAGCGCTCATCTACGGCGACGCAGATTACATCTGCAACTGGTTCGGCGGCGAAGCCATTTCGCTCGCAGCCAACTACTCCGACTCCGAGGCCTTCCGGAACGCAGGGTATGCGCCGTTTGTCGTCAACGGGACCGAGTATGGAGAGGTCAGGGAATACGGCAATTTCTCCTTCACGAGGATCTACGAGGCTGGGCATGAGATTCCGTATTATCAGCCCGAGGCCAGCTTGGAGATTTTCAAGCGCGTGCTGAATCATGTCGTTATTGCGGATGGGAGTCAGGAGGTAACGGATGATTATGCGACGAATGGGACGGCGAAGGCTACGCATACGGAGGCGTTTGTACCGTTGCCGCCGACGGGCGTGCCGAGGGCAGGTGCGGTGGGTCGTTAGGGGCGGTGGTTTTAAGAGTGTTGGGGAGATGTCGATACAAACTTTGGCATAGACATCAGATGGTGTTTAATGTGTTATACCGTGTACCCAACGTACGCGAAGTCTTCTTGATCATGGTGCTTGATGTATGCGGTTTGCCGTTCTCGCAGGACACCTTCCTATCTGTCGCTAGTGTTTGCCCAACTCCGTCGGACTCACTAACACCAGCACGATCGGTGTGAGAAGAACTTTTTTAAGGTAGGTTCCACGGAGCATCGAATATTCTCGTTTGCCTGTGTTCGTTCTGTGTAAGATTTCTGGTCCAAGATGGTTTGTCGTTGTACTATCCGCAGCACCGCTCCTCCTAGTCTACCAGCTAACGAAGCAGTTTAGGAGAAAGGAAACATAGTTAGCTTCGACACCCACGAAGCCACGAAGACGATGCTCGCACAAAGCCAGCGCATAATTTCACTTTACTACTTCTAGATATTTCTACTACTACTAGTATATTAGGAATTTTTTTTATTTTAGCTTAGCGTAATTTTACTTAAATATATATAAATATATATAGGTATATATATACTTATCTAAATACATAAAGTCTAAGATATCGCGCTAAGACTAACAAGCTTACTTAGTAGTTTAAACGCGCTTTTTTTATAATTACCTTTTTACGCTTGTTTTAATTACTAAGTAGAGGGCTCTACTTTTTTTTATTATATTATTTAACCCTTTTTACGCTCTTTTTAATTACTAAGCAGAGGGCTCTACTTTTTTTATTATGTTATTTGAGATAAAAGCCTTTGTCGTCCTACCCCTAGGTAGATAAATTAACGCCACATATTATTTAAAATAAAAGTCTTTATTATTCTACTCTTAAATAGTTAATTAATAATATATATAACTATATATAAGTATATATATATTAGGAAAAATTTTATATGCGTATAAGCACCTAGGGCACCTAAGCAGCCCTATATAAAGCTGCGTACGTCTACGCACTAAATACGCTTAGAGCGCACTAGTAATACTACTTTTTTCTTAGTGTACGCATATGTAAGGTTGCGTAAGGATACACACCTATGCCGCTAGTGCATCTAGAGTAGCTAGAATAGCTAGAATACCTTAGGTGCCTATACTACCTATAAAATGCTAATTAATAAGCAAATAAAGCTCTTTAACTAGCTAAAACTTAAAAAAAAGCTTAGTAATCTACTTAGTAAGCTGCTTAGTAAGCTTTAAAAAAATTAGAATTTTTTAAAAGTATAAAGTTAAAGTCTTTTACTAGATAGTAATTACTAGT
The DNA here is from genome assembly GCA_014281115.1 of Laburnicola sp. R22_1. Taxonomy (NCBI): domain Eukaryota; kingdom Fungi; phylum Ascomycota; class Dothideomycetes; order Pleosporales; family Didymosphaeriaceae; genus Laburnicola; species Laburnicola sp. R22_1. The sequence goes on from JACONQ010000015.1 coordinate 1,727,782, forward strand.
TAATATAATAGCATTAATTACTACTTAAGAATTCGAAGTCGCGTAAAGATAGTATATAACCTAAATAGATTATTAGTTATAATCTCTAGAATAGTGTGATTAATCTAGTCCTCTAGCAGGCCTACCTTAACTATATCTTATAGTAGGTAGACTAGATAGCTAATATTGTCTAGCTAGTTGTCTATGCTAGTTTTAAATTCTTTAGCAGCTATCTAACTATAGATATTAGATAACTTAATTTTAAGACGCTAGAAAGCTAGCTTACTATATATATTAAAAAGTTAGATTTAAAAGACTTAGTATTATATATATTAAAGGGAAAGAATTTTTAAATAGTGCAAATATTATAAAAGACTTATATAATGTGCGTATAGCGAACTATAGTTGCAACTTCGCGCTCTACTATAGCTCTCTAATAGTTTACTAGTTAAGAGATAATATATAACTTAGTTATACTAGATAGTAGACTATTTATTAACTACTATTAATAATACTATTATATAGAACGCTAATAATAAAATTATTATTATTATATATAGTTTTTTTGCGACTAAGAGGTTTCTAATAAAAATATTATAATAATAGCAGTTATATCTTCTACTATTATATACACAGAAAAGCGTTTTAAGGTATTAATAAAAAGGGGTGTTATTTTATATATATTTTATTACTACTACTATATACTATATACTAGGTTATAGTACCTTCTATTTTACTCCTCTCTATATATAGTGTAGACTTAACCTTAGTTAGAATCTCTATATAATAAAGATTTTTAATAGTATTAATTACTAGTGTATTATATAGAACTTTAACCTCTTTTTATTAATACCTTAAAACGCTTTTCTGTGTATATAATACTAGGAGAGATATCTACTATTATTATAATATTTTAATTAGAAACTTCTTAGTCGCAAAAAACCATATAGAACTTCTAACTCTAAATTCTAGGTTTTATAGGTTTAAAAATAGAAAAAATATAGTTTTATTATCTGTACACTATATAGGCAAGGGCATCTAAAAGTGTTAAGGTTTTAATATTGTTGTATAATAGCATTATATAGGGATTATATAATGCCTGTACACTATAGCCTATGCGCTATAGAATCTTCTCCTTTCTATTTGCACCCTTTCTAAAGATAAGTAATTAATACTAAGTTATTCTATTATATTATCTTCTTTCTTATACACTTATCCTATACACCCTTTACGCTTACTAATATAGAGTATTAGATATTAATATCTATATAGCTAGCTATAAAGTACTTATTTAATACTAATTAGTAGTTAACTAACTCTTAACTATAAATTAGTAAAAGTAAAGATAGATTATATAAGTTATTATTAGCTATATAATTTATTTTATTATATCCTATTCTCTATATATAAGAGAATAGTAAATTAAATGTTTATAAAGTTAGTAAGTAACTATTACTACTATATAAAATAAAGGAAGCGATTATATAAGATATATAAAACCTATTCTTATTTATAAGAATAGCAGATTAACTCTTTTATTAAGTTAGTAAGTAAATATTACTACTATATGAGATTTAAAAGGAGATAGTGCACTAAGCATACTACTAGTAACTATATAGATATATAGTTAGATAATAACAAATCCTAATAAAGTGTAACCCTCTATATAACTAACCTATTAAATAAACTAGTTATATAATAACTACCCCTACTACTACTTTGTATAAAGCCCCTATCTTTACTACCTCTATTTTATAAGATAATACTAATATACCTAAATATACTAAACTATATAATAAGTATACTAAAGAGATAGAAATATTAGAGGCAACATTGCGTAAGAGAATAAAACCTAAGTACTAAAAGGATAAAATTAATCTAGTAAATAATTTTTCTTTATTAGAAATATCATTATACGTAGTATATACTATTACTAATTATTATATAATATATTAAAAAGGGACAGCTTTCTTAGAATTATTCTAGAAAGACTTTAAAGAATAGAAAGAATATTATTTTTTAAAGTTAAACGATGTGTTTAAAAGAGAGCTTATTATAGTTCTAGAAAAAAGGATATTATACTAAAAATAAATACTAGAGCTATAAGTACTAGCAAACTATATAAAGTAGCCTAAAGTAATATAGATACTATTTATATATTACTATCTTTACTAGCTCGCTTAACTCCTTATACACAAATACTAAGGCTAATCTTAAAAATACTTAAGCTAGTTAGGCTGTTGTATAAACTTAAATAGAGTAAGCTACTACTACTATAGGCACCTATATAACTATAGCTTCCTATAGATATCTTAAAAGAACTTTTGTATAAGTACTAAGGATAATCTTATTTATATAAATAACTAAATAAACTACTACTCTTTATATATAGTACCTAACTATTATTTTATCTATCTACTTGCGATTATTAAACGCTATATAGAATAGAGCCACTACTAGTGAAACGCGAATTATAGGCACTATACTAATTTATATAGACTAAGCCTATGCTATAATTTAATATATATAAGCTTCTACCTAAGTATAATCTATCTTCTTAAAGAATTCTAGCCAATAAGATAATCTAATTCTAAAAGATATAGGATAAGAATAATAACTATACTAAAGCTCTATTTTTGCCCTAGGATTAATTTGTGATATTATGTAATTCTGGGCTAGCTGTTTAACTAACCACTATATTACGTAATTAATAATTTCTTTAATAATATTTTTTACTATAATAATAATAATAATATCCTTCTGGGCAAAAGTATAAACTGTCTCCACTTATTTAGTTTTTAAGTGGCCCTACTACGTTTAATTACTGCGTTTTTTTATTACGTTATAGCGCCTATATAATATTATGTGACATAACGTTACGTGTAAGCGCTAAGCCCTAGAACTAGAGCGCGTTAAAGTTTTTCTAACGTCTCCCCCTAGCTTCTAAGACAACCTATAATAACAATACTCTACCTACCTACTTACCTACTATATTACTAGATAATTAACACCTACCTTTTAATCTTTTGCTACCGCCTTACTAAATAATAAACCTCTACCTACCACCTTATTACTTAATAATTAACTACTTGGAACCTCTAGATATATACTCTAGTGCTGCTATAATATATAATAAATTATGCGCGCTCCCTACTTTTAATACTAAATAGTACTCTAACACTACTCTAGCTCTCTTTTCTAGATTTCTTATAGTATAATTACGTACTTATATATTATTTACACCTTTAGCACCTACTCTATATAACTGCTATCTTTAAAGCAACTAGCTATTAATTAGAGATCTAATATTAGGTAGTAATTGCTCTTATAAGCTACGCAATAGTATATAGCCACTAGCCTAGACTTTTACTTTATAAAAATAACTATGTTCTAGTTCTTACTAATAGTTATAAGCACCTTGCACCTAAACTAGTATAGGGTAATTTATATTGCAAGGCTTATCCTACCTTTAATTCTAGACTCCTACTTAAAAAGATGAGCATTCTTTTTATTATAGCGATCTAACTCTGTGGCAGCTATTTACTTACTATATAGGTCCTTAGTATAGACTATATAGTTTTTAATATTAAGCGGCGTCTAGCTATTATACCTAATCGCGTTATTATTATTTACGTCTTTTAGGTAGGGGCGCAACACTATATGTTTAGTAGCGATAGCGTCTTTAAGGCAAGGAATAGATATAGCGACTAACTTTAAGGTTTTAACTAGCGATTAAATATTTGCAAGGATAGAAAGGTAGTATAAATAGGCAATCTTTGTCTAGTTGCGTATTTTATACTACGCAGGCAGCAGCTGCATATTATATTATTATTAACTTTGGTACCTAGTATATCTTATAATTAACTACCTTATTATTAGTATAAAGGGCTAATTTGCACGTGCTAATAAATAGTTTCTAGTCTAACCTATTTTACTACTTTACCTTTTTTTAATGCGTTTTTAGTATACCTATAGCTTTCTCTTATAGCGTTATATTGTACACTAAAAGGTCTATAATATTTCTCTTTCTAATAATAATAATAATAATTATAATAGTAACGAATCTAACTATGTTATTACTTTTTTATAGTAGATTTTTCTTTATAACTAGCGAGCTATATACTACTCTCTAGAACTTCGCTACTACTTATCTTCTCTATACTCCCTTTACTACTACTTACTCTTACCTTTATTATATTATTACTCTTACTTCTTATTATTCTTATACGCCTATAAAATCCTAACTACTACTAAAAGCTTCTTCTACTATAGCTATGCGCGCGCGCTCTAGTAATATATAAAGAATACCCTCTTCTTTTTTAATAGTTGCCTACTACTATATCTTAGTCTATTCTCTAGCCTTGCTAATAATATAATAGTAAAGAGCTATTATTATTATATAAAAATTACTATATTATTGCTTAGGCCTTTATATAAAAGAATAGCTATACACTTAAGAATTTAGAGTTATATAAAAATAGTATATAGCCTAAATAAATTATTAGTTATAACCTCTAAAATAGTATAATTAATTAAGTTCTCTAGTAGGCCTGCCTTAACTATATCTTATAGTAGATAGGCTAAATAGCTAATATTATCTAGCTAATTATCTATGCTTATAATAGATTAATAGTTAGAGTTAAGATAATAGTTAATTAAACTCTATAGGTAAGATATTGCGTAAGAATTCTAGTAATTATTTACGCCTACTATAACAGGCCCATTATAGGGCGTCTAGTGCTAGGCCTAATTAGGACTAGCGATAAAGATAAGGAATGTTATTTCTAAAGCCGCGCATTAATCTATCACACTATCCCCTCTCTCTAAAAAGGATAGTTCTATCGTTCTTATAATGCTAGAAAGTACTATAAGGTATTGTAAGGCATTATAAAACATTGTGAAATATTATAAAATATTATATAAAAATTATATAAGACTTTGCACAACTTACTAGTTAAAGCTACTATTAAGTTAGCTTATAAGTTAACCTTTACTATTGCTAAGCGCAACTACTATTATTAGGTGTAATTACTTTTATTAGGCTTAACCTTGCAGTCCCTAATATATAGGCAATTCCTAATATATAGGTAGTTCTTAATATATAGACTAGATATTACTACTTATATTATTATTAATATCTTCTAGGGTATATAGTATAAGGGCGTAATTTCTATAGTAGGTAATAATTATAATTAGTAGTATAGGTAGTAGTAGCACTCTTTCTACTAACTATAACTTATAAGGTAGAAGAGTACGTAAGTGCTTACTACGCGTCTATTATAGTTACTACATTTTATAATATTAATTCGCTTATCCTTATTACTAGTATATCTTATTTTCTAGTGTGATAAATTAATACCTAAAGGCGCCGCGGCCCTAAGGCAGGCTAAAGATAACGCTTTATCTCTAGCGCTAGCCTAACTAGGCCTAGCACCTGGCGCCCACCGCGCGCCCACTATACAGTAGGTGTGGGTGATTACTAGAATCCCCACACAGTATTTTACCTATAGAGTTTAATTAACTATTATCTTAACTCTAACTATTAATTCTTTATACTATACTATATTAACCTTACACTCTATATAATATTTTATTAGGCCTAGCGATCTAAAAAAGCTAGTTTTAAGCTAACAGGCGACCTTATAACTCACGCATATTATCTAGCTTACGTAAGCTTATACTATTAATAGTTGCTACGTGTTATAAGAATACTAGGATGCTATTTAGTAAATAAGAACTAGATCTGTATAAGAAGTCTAGTAAATAGATAAAACGTCTAGGCCTAATAATAGTAACGTGTTACAACTAATTAGAAGATAAACGCCGCACTAATTAGAGGAGTCGCCTTAGGTACTAGTATACGCAATAATAACTCTAGAAGATATATAGGAGATAGTAAACAAGTAAAAGTAAGTACGCCACTTACGCTGTAGCTTACTATAAGTACCCTAACCTTTATAGTTGCAATTATAGACTATAGCTAGCGATAATAGAATATAGAGTTAGATTGTATCTAGTATCCTAGGCTAGAAATAAGTTTAATAGTCTAGCTAATTCTATAATACTATTTATACAATCTTAGAGATTAGTAGTAGTTAAGTTGATATAATACCTATAATACTAGAATATATAGATTTGGACATCGCAAACTCTCGCCTAGAAATCGCGTATCTTAAGAATAATTACTCGCGATTCTGTGTTACCTTCTCCAAAAACAATAATAATAGTAAGGTCTGGCTAGAGTTATAAGAACATAATAACGCTAATAATAATCCTATCTATACCTTCTAGTTAGGCGCAGACTACTCTAAGGGCAATAGAATTGCTTCTGTTAAGTACAATACTATTGTTAACAACGTTGTTAATAGTGATAATAAACTACTTAAGTAAGTAATAAAGAAACCCCACAACTAAGTTATTAATATTCTAGCCCTCCTTATTACCCTCTATAATGCTGCTTATAGCACAGACAACAACCTTAAGAGCCAAGCTTTATAGTTATAGGAAGCGTCTACTACTACTACGCTAGATATAATAGAGATAGTTAAGTAGCTTATAGTAACTTAGCGCGAGTTAAAGAAATATAAGCAGCTATATAAAATTCAAGGCCCCACTAATAATAACAATAACGCCGCCCCTTAACTCCGCGAAGAACTTAAGGTTAAAAAACGCGAACTTGCTAAGGCACGTAAAGAAAATAGAAAGTTATAAGTCTAACTAAGTAAGCACCTAATTGCTGTTAATAACTAAGAATATTAGGTTAAATCCTTGCAATTAGAGTTGAACTAAGCGAGGGTCAAAGTTAAGAAATATAATAGTAAGGCCAGTAAGTATTACTAGTTATAGAAGGCGAAATAATAGACATCGCGCAACTATTAGTTTAACTATAACAAAGCTGCTTATAACCTGGAAAAGCTATATTATAATTATAACTAATTAAAATAGAATAAGTAGAATAAAGTCATTAACTTAGTATATAAAGTTTAACAATATAAGCCTAACTTTTATAGGTATATAGTCCTAGGTTAAAACACTAATACTTACGGAGATTCTTATCTATCTAGGTAAGTATCTCCCTAAGGATAGGCAGGTCTACGCCGTAACTCCTCTCTAGCCGCTCATAATAGCTAAATATTACAATACAACCTCTCTCCCCATTATAAACATAGTATATTGTTTATCTAAGATACTACTAAACAAGTTAATTATAATAAGCAATAAGATAATATTTGTAAACCTTATATCCCTTAAGTTTTTTTTATAGCCACTACTTCTACTGCCACTACCTTCGCATCTAGTAGCGGGTGTTATTTATCTAAGATGCCTAACTTAGAAAAATTTAATAGTAAAGAAGACAAGGACTATAAAAGGTGGCGCGTACTAGCCATTAATAAATATAAGATTGCCTTTAATAAGAAGGACTAGCGTATTACGTACCTTATAAATTATATTAAGGGCAACGCTTAAGTATTAGTTAAGAATATAAGGCTCCAGCACTTTATAAAGTACATTAAGGCCTTAGATAAATTCTATAGATATATGTCTATAGATAAGATTACTTAGACATTAAATAATCTAGCTAATTCCTTATAGCCCCTTAAATAAAAGGCTGGCCAGAGTTTTACAGTATGGCGCATCTATTTTATAGTTATCTACCGTGTCCGTGCGCGTAATGCCCGGATTCGCGTAATGCCCGCGCAACACCAGAAGCGCTCTATCAGCGATCAGGCAATAGAACCACCCACAATTAATATTATCACGAGATTTTCTAGAGTAGCACTATATCGATGCTTGCGATCAATTTGCACTATCTATATCTATTAGGAAGCTTGACGTTGCGGCCGCGGCGTGTAGATCTGGTCGGGGCAGCAGATGCGCCCTCTAAGGCCTCCCCATAACAACACGTTTCTGACGCTTTCTGCTCTATAGAGCTGGCTAAGAGGCCTTTCTCTTACCCTTTTAGGATAGTTGTAGAGCTTTTTTAGCGTCGCGGGCAGACTTCTGGGCAGCGCGCTAAGCTGCCTTTTCAGCCCTCTCTTTCTTCTTTGCCTCCCTAGCTACCTCTCGCGCAACACGCTTCTCCTGCTGGATTTTCTCCTTATATAGCTTAGCTGCCTTCTTTAGCTCTGCTGTCTCTGCTTTTTAAAGCTGCTGCTGCTTATCCTTCTGCTCCTTAATTAATTGACGAACACGTGCCTCCCTTACTTTCCTTAGTAACTATAAGATAGCCCTACTATAATAATCCTGGCGCTGTTGAAGGTCTAGAGCTTTGCTCTTCTTCTTACGCTTCTTCTTAATAGATAGCGCCTGCCTAAGCCTATTGTTGTTATGCTTAAGCAGCTCATTTTCAACAGATAGGTGGTGGAGTGATTGACGAAGCTTTTGTGTATCCTTGCTACTTTGATTACTCACTGCGGAGCGTACAAGCCTATCCATCTTTCTCTAATCATGATCACTAAGCCCTGATGAGGAGCTATTGCCTGATTCTTGATCCTGGGTGAACCTATTAAGGATAGGATCAGGATTAGGTGGCGATATACCTGTGGCTCTAAAAGAGCTCAGGATAGTTGATTCCTTAAAGGAGACCTTCCACGCGTTCCAGAATAGGGGGAAGAAGTCGCCTTTGGTGATAGAAACCAGGCCCTGGCTTCTATGGAGATATCTTGATAGCTCTGCTAAGTAGGCTATTAATAGAGGCTTAAACATCGCAATGTTAAGAGGCTGAAGCGTATAAGTTGAATAAGGAGGCAGGATAGCAAGGAGGATCCTATGCTGATTACAGTAGTCAATAAAGTCTATAGTAATGTGGGATCCATAGCTATCTACGATTAAGAGTTAATATAATTGGCGGGTCTTCTCTTTTGTGCAGCAATTAAATACCTGTTTAAGCTAGGCAAGCCTAATATTATTGTTCGTCTAGCCAGAGGGTGATGAGGTAATAAAGACTTCTTGTTCTCCTGCCTTAATATCCTCTACCTAGCTTAATTAGATGCCCTTGTTTGCAGCCTTATAGATAAGGCTTAGCGGCAGAGCTAATCTATTAGCGCAGATACATGTTAGGAGCGTAATCCATGCGCGATTGCCATCCTAGAGCGATGCCCTAACCTCCTTCTTCTCCCACATTCGTCTGCTGAATATCTGTTTTAATCTACCTACGATACCAATCAGGAAGCCTTTTTCGTCCATATTGTAGATATGACAAGGATCTATCTGATACTAATCGATCTTGCTGTGTAGGAGGTTGAAATAGAGGCGATATTTATCCTCTAAATTAGCTTTGTGGCGATTGCTGTCTATGCTAACTGTCTATTGCGAGATAAGCTAAATGCTGTGTTAGTTAATAAAGCGGGTAACCTAGCTCTCGCTGACTAGCTCCTTTGCTATAGTAGAGGCGAAGTTTTGTATTATCTCTCTAGTGGGAGGTATATGTCTCTCTGTAAGTCCTTTGATATATTATACGAGCTCCTGCTCTTGCTGTAGGTTAAGTTTCAGCTAGTTGATATTCTTGACCTGCCTGGGGCGCGTTACCCCTTGATGCCTTCGACCCAACGTAGATTGTTTAAGCCCATGCCTAGCAGCAACTTCTGTATATAAAAAATCTTCTCCTGGTTCTCGCGATTCTATCTTATCAATCGCAGCCTGATATGGATCCATAATGGTGGAGTTATCGCGTGCTGAAGTTAGGGTGTTTTGGTGTTGCGCGGGCATTACGCGAATCCGGGCATTACGCGCACGGACACGGTATAACCTTATCTTTATACTAAATACTATAATAATTAACTATATCTAGAAGCTTATAAACTAGTCTACTACTAATATTATAAACATTTATAAAAAAGATAGCAACAGTCTATTATAGTACTTACGTAATACTAGTAATATTAATAAATAACACTAGTACACTATAGCCCTAAAGGCAAAGGCCACAACTATAAGTATGTCTACGACGTGAATAAAGATAGTAGAGTCTCGCGCTTTAACAACGTTATTAAAATAAAACCTTAATAAGGTTATATTTAGCTAGACTAAGAAAGAGAGGCATATGTTAGCGCGCTTAAAACTGTGCTTTAAGTGTAGTAAGCCTAACTACTAATAACGTAACCTACACACACCCTACTATAATAAGCCTACTATACTATCTACTAATATCCCTATATTGCTCGTCGCCCTATAAGCGTTGCACGCTAACAAATTAAAAACTAAAGATAAGTCCACTAAGGACAATATTAAAGTTAACAATAATGGCTTTATAATTAACTTAGAAAACTAGATACTCCTACGCAAAACCGCACGTAGGAGCTAGACTAGCGTAGTACTAAGAGAACGTTAGACTAGATTTAATTAAGTCACGACCAATTTAAAACCGCCGCCGCTCTTACTATTCCGCTTAATTAAGCCTGTCCTAGTAAATACTAAGTCTCCTCCACCTTCTTAACTAACAGTCCTCTTAATATAATATTAGAAAATATAATATTATCCTAGGTATAAATTAGATAGACTATTATAAGCCCTTAATTTAATTCAGTAAAATTTATTCTATAGAGTTTAAATTAGATTGCTATCAAACTAACTACTTATATTAAGGACAACTCAAAACTATATACTATAATTAACTATTAAAGAGCGAGTTGCGTAAAACTTCGCTAGTTAGTAATATATACATAATTAGTGCGTACGCTACTATTCGATTAGCTACTTAAGACTCTAATAACGTTGTCTAGGTAGAGCCCCATTATTAGGACTTGCTTAAGCGTCCTTCTAATAATAACGTCTCCCTTAACGCGTTTAAGAACAGCTTTCCTAGTTTGGCTGCTATAATAACTAAAGAGAACTTTAATAAGTATATAGAAAAGCTAAACTAAGTACCTTAGTTAGATAATAAGCTTTGTAACATAGTCCCTAAATTTGTCTTTAATAAGTTTAAGCAAGTGTTTAGCGCTGTTAAAGCTAACACCCTACCTCCGCGCTACAAGGGAGTTAACCACACAATTAATATGGACCCAAGCTCTCCAATCCCTTAACCTAAAATCTATGGGCTAACGCGCACTAAAACTAAAGTAGTTAAGAAATATATTAATAAAATACTAGGCAAAGGGTTTATACGCCCAAGTATATTACTATGGGCGGCGCTAGTACTAGTAGTAAAGAAGCCTAGAAGTAGTCTCTAGATTTGTGTTAACTACTAACATTTAAACGCTATAATAAAAAAGAATTAAAACGCGCCTCCCTCTCTTAAAAAGACGCTTGCTAGAATGGCCAAGGTCTCTATTATATTATTAGTAGACGTTATCGCCGCCTTTAACACTATACAAATTAAAGAAGGCAATAAAGAGAAAATAGCATTTATAACACAGTATAGGCTATATAAGTATATAGTTATGCCTTTTAGACTCTATAATACTCTGGGGACTTTTTAGACTTTTATTAATAAGACGCTTTGCAAGTATCTTAACAACTTTTATATAGCGTACTTAGACAACGTCCTTATATATAATAAGTAAGAAGATAAGTATAAGGCGCACATACTTAAGGTAATTACTAGACTTTACAACACTAGTCTATACTTAAATTTCGCAAAGTGCAAATAAATGTTAAATGGGTAAAGTATTTAGAACTTATACTTACTACTAACAGCATTAAAATAGATCCTAAGAAAGTTAAGACTATGGCAAATTAGCCCACACCCTAGTGCATAAAGGACGTGTAAGCCTTTCTAGGATTTGCTAACTTTTACTAATAGTTTATTGCTAGGTTTTTACACCTAGCTAAGCCACTTACTAAACTTATAAGAAACGGCGTGCATAAAGAGTTTCTACTAGCCCTAGACTTAAAGGCTTTAGCTATGTTTAATAAACTAAAGAAGGCTTTTTATAACACTAATAGAAAGGTTCTAGCTTACTTTAACTCTAATCTAGAAATATGGCTAAAAACTAACACTTCTAACTTTGTGTATACTGTAGTACTTTTATAAATACATAATAGGGTATTACAACCTATCGCGTTCTTATTACATAAGATAACACCTATAGAATAAAACTATAAAATATATAATAAAAACTCCTTACTATTATCTAAGCTTTTAAAAAGTAGTAGTTTAAACTTACTAGCACAAATAATCCTATAAAGGTTCTGTCTAACTACTAAGTATTATAGATATTTATAACTAATAAACAACTTAACCGCCCCTAAGCTAGATGGGCTAAGTTTCTATCCAAGTTTAATTTTAAAATTACATACTAGCCTAAGATTTAAGGTACTAAACCTAACACTCTAACACATTATTTAGATAACCTACCTTAAGATATAAAAGACGCGTATAGGCAACACTAATAGCAAGTTATTATTAAGCCATATTAGATTAATCTAGAACTTAGAATCGCGTATATAGCGTGCAAACAGGATGCTAGCGCGCAACACGCAGTTTACTTGGCCTAGATTATAACTCTCTACTCTATACAAAGTCTTATCTCTATTACGCGCAATATATATAATAATAGTAAAAGGTATAATATTATAAAATAAGTCACACTTAGCAGTGTGGTAATAAGCGTTTTAGGAGAGAAAAATTTACCTAATAATATAAACCTATTACTAACACTCTATAACCCTTTAGCAACCACTAACACTTGTAATAAACAACCCTAAAACGCACCCACTATGCCTTATAATAAGCAACCGCCAAACGCACCTAGCGTACCCCATAATAAGCAACCCTAAGCCGCACCCGCCATGCCCTAGGTACCCGCCATGCCTATTAATAAATAATTAAACAATATACCTACTATAAAGCCTAATAAGCAACTACTAGTAAAGACACTAAGCATAGCAAAACTAATAAATAAAATCTGTTTAGTATACCTAGCAGACAAGAATTTAATAACAATTATAATAGTGTTAAAAGATAGTTAACAGAGGATTCCGTACAATCTTATACATAAAGGCACCAGACTAGAGCTTAGCAATTATTAGTTATACGGCGGTCTACTATACGTACGAGGCAAAGTATACGTTCCTAATATCCTAGAACTCCGCGTCTATATAATTAACCATGTACACAAATCGCTCTGCGGGGGACATAGAGAAAAACACAAGAGTTACACACAATTAACATAGTAATATTTCTAGCCTAATATAATAAGCAACGTTACCTAGTATATTAAAGCTTATCTACTCTGCTAATATATAAAGACCTACCGTAATGATAAATAAGACCTACTTTATCTACTACCTATACCAAAACAATACTAAACATTAATCTTAATTAATTACATCACTAAACTCTCGCCTTATATAGTTAATAGTCGTATGTATAAACACATCCTTATTATAGTTAACTAACTTAGCAAATAATAGAAGTTTATACTAGTTATAGACTTATATATTAATACTCTTATATAAGTCTTTATTAAATTTATATAGCGTAAAAAAAATACTTAGAGAATATAGTATTAGACTAAGGAGCGCAATTTACATCTTACTTCTAGAAACGCCTCTATTAACGCGTTGGCACAAAACCCAAGTTATTAACATCACATTATTCTAAAACTAATAGACAGATAGAAAACGCTAACACTTTTCTAAAATAATACTTAAGAGCGTTTATTAATTACAAATAAGACAACTAGGCCATCCTACTACCTATGGTTAAATTTGTCGCCAATTCTTTAATAAGAACTAGCATAGGTATAATGCTATTTTACGTCACTAAAGGATATAAACTCTAGTTAGGTCTAGAGCCGCCACTACTAATTAATAAGGCACTAATCGCACCTGCCAAAGCTAATCGGGTCCAAGTTAACTATTTCGTAGAACGCCTTTATTAGTTGCACAACAACCTCTATAAAAGTCTTAAATAGGCTTAGATAAAGTAAGCAGAGTATAATAATAATAAAAGGCAACTTGCCAAAGTGTTTAAAGTTAGTAACTAAGTCATAGTTAATTTCTGTCACGCTTGTACAACTTAACCCAGCCAATCTTTAGACTATAAGAACTATAGACTATTTATAATTATTAAATTAATTAATAATATGGCCTATAAGGTAGACCTTTTACTAAAGATACAAATCTATAATATGTTTCACCCATAGTTATTATATTTGCATAAGCAACTACTATCTAGCCAAGCACCTATACCTAAAGGCCCTATTAAAATTGTTAACCCTAATATCTAAGATAACTCTAACTATAAAGTTAAAGCAATTTTAGCCGCACAACTTAATTAAAATCTAAAGGATTTACTAATATATAATTATAAGGGCCTTCTATAGTACAAAGTTAAATAGAAGAACTACCCACTAGGACTAGACAACCTGTTATAGGAGCTATACATAAACTTAGTTAGCTCGTTAGACCTAGTCTATAACTAGCATAAGACTTACCCCTCTACTCCTATTCACAGAAAGTTTACTACGCTAATAGGCAAATAGGATATATTATTACTAAGAATAAGCGAACTTACTACCTTAATATAACGTAATATATAGGTAGTAAGTATTTACATCCTTCTCTACTAACGCAAGTTACTATTATAAAAAGGATGCCTCTACTATTTATATTACTATTAATATTTATTATAGTAGTTACGCTCTTAAATAATATAGACTAGAATATTAGTATTGTAAGTATAATAGTAAAATATCTATGTGTTAGAAATTACTTATATACTAGGGGTTGCCTATATATTAGAGACTATATAGTTAAGCCTAATAAAAGTAACTATGCCTAGCAATAGTAATTGCACTTAATAATAGTAAACCACTATATATATACACGCTAATATTACTACCTATAAGTAAGAATTTACAAGTTATAATTTATAAGCTATAGCTATAAGTTATAATTATATAATGTATAGACGAAATTTCGCTAACCTAGTCTAGCAGCTTATACCTAGATTACTAAGAAACACTAGATTTACTATAGCGCCATTATACTAACCTAGTATATAATCTTAGTAATATGCCTAATAGATAATAAAACTAGTTACAAATACAACGTACATTAAAAACCCAGGTATAAGGTAATAATTTTAGGGACTAGGATACTAGAGGCATAAGAAGGGCATAGTATTATTATAAAAGCGATAGAACTGCTCTTCTTAGAGGGGGGTGGGTAGTATAATAGATTAATGCCTAGAGGCGCCGCGGCCCTAAGGCAGGCCAGAGATAACGCTTTATTTTCGGCGCTAGCCCAACTAGGCCTAGCACCTAGCGCCCACCGCGCGCCCACTATACAGTAGGCGTGGGTAATTACTAGGATCCCCACGTAGTATCTTACCCATAGAGTTTAATTAACTATTATCTTAACTCTAACTATTAATCCTTTATAGCTAGTAAGCGTAGTAAATTTCTTATATATAGGGATAGATAGGTAAGTCTTATACCAGTCTATTACTAGGTCTAATAACGTAATAAGATTTATATAAGGCTCCCAGAATGAGTTATTAGGGCCTAATAGATAATCTTTCCACTTAATCTTATATTATAACAGGCCCTTCTAATTTCGTATTAGCGAATCGCGAAGATTTTAATTAACTCTAACATCTAGTATTGCTTTAATATTATAGTTAGAGTTGTCTTATACGTTAGAATCTAAGATGTTAATAGGTCCCTTAGGAATAGGCTATTGTCTATTAAGAGGCTTATCCTTATATAGGTGTAATAACTAAGAATAAAAGGCATTATATATACAAATGCTTAGTAGTAAGTTAATATAGTACACTATATTATTAATAGATTGAATAATAGTAAATAGGCCTTAGTTCTTATAGTTAAGCAATAGGCTTAGGCGAGTTATATATATAGCGAAAGTTAATTATTATCTTATTCTCTATATTAAAAATAGTGGCGGATTATTATTTATTATTAGCATACTTAGCTTACTTAGCTTAGGCCTAGCTAAGACTATTATAAAGGTTATTATAAAGTTAGTCTAGTTATTCCGCAAATTAGTTAGCCTTAATATAGTTAGTCTTTGCTAGGGTAGTAAGCTTCTTATCTAGTAGTATAGATAGCTCTAGACTAGAGTATGGCTTATATCCTTTAGTTACGTAGAAAGAAGTCATATCTATACTTATACTTATTATAGAGTTGGCAACAAATTCTACTATAAATAGTAGCAGCGTCTAGTTATCCTATTTATAGTTAATAAAGAAGCGACGATACTATTTTAAAAAGGCATTTGCATTCTTAGTCTAACTATCTATTTTAGGATAGTAGGACGTGGATAACTTTAGCCTTGTTCTAACGTATTAATATACCTATTTCTAAAAGTAAGAGGTAAATTACGCGCCTCTATTAAAGATAATATTATTTAGATATTTCTCTTCTTACTATATAAATTTTATAAAAGCCTAGACTAGTGTATTAATACAAAGGTCTATAATAGAGATAAACTTCTTTTTCTTACTTAGTTAATTAACTATAATAAGTATGTACTTATACGTGTAACTATTATCTTTACATTGTAGTAATTTAGTAATATAGTTAATTAAGATTAATATTTAGTATTTTTTAGGTATTGGCAATAGGTGTAATAGACCCTATTTACTATTATGGTACGTTTTAGTTTATTAATAGAGTAGGCAGGCCTTAATATACTATGCTACATTGCTTATTATATTAGGCTAAAAATACTAATAAGTTAGCTTTATATAACTCTTATATTTCTCTCTATATCCTCTATATAGTAACTTATACACATAATCTATAATCCTTATACGTAGGCTAGAGGCATCTAGGATATAGATTTTACCGCAAACGTAAAGTAAGCCCCTATATAGTTAGTAGTCGCTTAATTTTAATTAGGTGCCTCTATAAATAAGCTTATATAGTATCCTCTAGCGTCTATTTTATATAGCCTTAATTATTGCTATTAAGTTCTTATCTTATAAGTATACTATGTGTATTTCCTTTAATAACTCTAATATGCTAAGTATCTCTACTAGTAGCAAAGTAGAATCTGCAAGGGGTTTAGTCTAAGGCGGCTTAGTAGGAGGCTTAATTAGTTAGTTAGTAGGTTTAGTAAATTAGTAACTAGATTGCTATGAGGCAAGCGCGCGGCTAGATCTGTAATAATGGTTTCTAGGAACAGAAAGTTACCTATTTTGCTATTATTGCTATTACTATCCTTACTATTACTATCCCTACTTAAGTTAAGTTACTTATTATTTAGTAGGGCTAGTGTTTTGCCAAAGAAACTTTTGTTATTTAGTAGGGCTAGTGTGTCGCTAGAGAAACTTTCTTTTTTTTCTCTATTACGCAAGCGTTAACTACGCTAAGAATATATTTTTTAGTAATACTTATCTTCTTAGCGTTATTATATATATTCTATGCTATTAATATAATACTCTATATTATATATAGAGTTGCTACCTAGGCTAGGTATAAAGCGTATTATACTTTTGCGTCCTGTATATATATTATATACGCCACTTAAAGTTACAAATTAATCTAATATAGTTTAATAACAACTTGATATTAGTGTTATTATTATAAATTATCTACACTCTATGGTAAGTTATTAGAACGTTGCGTTAAGGCGTCTGACTTAGTACCTTAGACTCTAGAATAGTATGTAATTTTAAAATTAAACTTAGAGAGAAACTCCGCTTAGTCGGCTTACCTATAGTTTAAACGTTTGTTGGTTATAAACGTCTATAGTGCCTAATAGTTAAATAGGACTTTAATTAGATTATTAGTTTTAGCTAATTTAAAACGCCACTCCTTAAAAGCCTATACTATAGTAAGTAGTTTCTTATTATAAATTTCATAGTTGCACTTAGCTAGCGTTATTTTGTATAATAGAAACGCAGTAGGCTAGAGGACTTTCTTATGTATCTAAGATAGTATAGCGGCGCAGACAAAGTTAAATATATTAATCTCTAACTAGGTCTCTAAATCTATATTAAAATAAGCAAGCACCTAACTATTTGCGTTACTAAACGCGTGTTTTAATTTCTTAAACATTTTTAAGGCCTTAGAGTTAGCCGCTAAAGGGAACTTTTTGTGCACTTTATCTTTAGTTAGTTTAGTAAGTAGTTTAGCTAGATATAAAAAGCCTTTAATAAACTATTAGTAGAAGTTTATAAATCCTAGAAAAGCTTATATATCCTTTACACACTATAGGATAGGCTAATTAATAACTATTTTAACCTTTTCTAAATCTATTTCTATACTATTAGTTGTAAGGATAAGTCCTAGATACTTTACGCGAGTAACCTTCCACTTACACTTAGTAGGGTCTAAATAGAGTCCTGTGTTGCATAGTTTTATAAGGACTTTAAGCACGTACTCTTTATAGTTCTTTTTATACTCGCTATAGATTAAGATGTTATCTAAGTACGCTGTGCAAAAATTATTAAGGTACTCTGAGAGTATTTTATTAATAAAGGTCTAGAAAGTACCTACGGCGTTACATAATCTAAAGGGCATAACAACGTATTTATATAGTCTATAACGCATTATAAAGGCAGTCTTTTCTTTATCTTCTTCTTTAATACAGACTATATTAAATGCTGCCACCACGTCTATAAGTAATATAATAGACACCTTTACCATACGCACAAGAGTCTCTTTAATAGAAGATAGTGCATTTTAGTTCTTTTTTATAATAGCATTTAATTGTTAGTAGTTAATGCAAATCTAGAGTCCACCTTTAGGTTTCTTAACCACTAGTACTAGTGCAGCCTATAGTGACGTACTTAGTTAAATAAAACCTTTTCTAAGCATTTTATTAATATATTTCTTAACTATCTTAGTTTTAGTACGCGTTAGACCATAAATCTTTAGTTATAGAATTATAGCTGTTAAGTTAATATTAATAGCGTAATTAACTTCTTCGCGATATAAAGGTAGGGTATTAGCTTTAGTTATACTAAAAACCTACTTAACCCTATTATACACAAAGCTAGGCACTATTTTCTATAGCTCCTTATCTAATCTAGGTGCTTAGTTTAGTTTGTTAACATACTTATTAAAGTCCTCCTTAGTTATAGTAGCTACAAGTCCTATAAAAGAATTCCTAAGGGCATTAACACTAACGTTCTTATTAGGTGGTTAGTTAAGTAGATTCTAATAGTAAGGCTTAACCCAGACTATATTATTAGGATTGTAAGCAGCAGATTTAACAGTAATGTACGCACTAATTATATAAATATTACCTATAATAAATATCTTATATAATTTGTTTTTTAAAGGCTTATTATAGTAAACTATTTTAGATTATCTATAATATAAGTAATTAACGCAGTAGTGGTCTAATTCGAATTCTATTAACTAAGAATTACTAAAACGTATAATAGGCTCGTAGTAGTTAGTCTAGTTTATTTCTAGAATAAGGTCGTATTTTCTAGTATTAGTGACGTAATAAAGGATAGTTAATATATAACTACTTGTGAGGGTGCTAGCCCGAGTTAAAAGTTAATTGTTAAAATCTACGGTGCCGTACTAGTAACGGCTCGACAAGTCACTATATAGGTGGCTAAGGCCGCGCTAGTGCCTAATTAGGTACTAGCGCCGGAGTGTCGGTGCCGACCCTCGGGCGATTCCATAACACTACTATACTTAATTATTATATCCATAGCTTTTATAAGCTTTGCCACCTCTTCTCTATTAGCTAGGACTAGTTATATGGGCCTATCTGTCTTTATTATAGTATAACCTTATTACTTCACCTAATATTAGCTAATAAAACGCGCGCTTACTCTAGTGTCTAATAGAGTTATTATCTTATACTATCCTCTAGGTATGTAAACTTAACTAGAGAATATTAACTAAGTAGTTATATTTAGTAGTTTGTTAGTAAGGAAGGTAGTAGAGACTTAGTGGCCCCTATTATAAGCTTATAAGAGCGGAATAGCAAGGGTAGTAGTAGTTTTAAATTAATTATAGCTTAAGCGAACTTAATCTAAGATCCTCTTTGCACTATACTAGTCTAGTTCCTACGTATAGTTTTGCGTAGAAGCGTCTAGTTTTCTAAATTAATAATAAGTTTATCTTTATTAACTTCTAGGTTATTATTATTAATATTGTCTTTAGTCTTAGATCTATCTATATGTATAGCCTATAGCGCAGCTATTAAGGTAGAAATATTGCTTAAAAATATAATAGGCTTGTTTTAATAGGGTGTATGCGGATTGCGCTGCTAATAGTTGCCTTTACTACACTTAAAATATAGCTTAAGTTATACTAGCGTCTTATATTCTTTATTTGTTTATCTATACGCGGCGCGACTATTAGTTTGCTTAGTTAGCGCACTATAGATCTTAGTAGTTGCCTTTATTATACGTACTAAAGAAGTGCTATTAGTTAGAGTCTTTGCCTTTAGTGTAGTAATATACTAGCGTTGCTTATTAATATTACTTATATTTTTTAAGTATTAGGCAAGGAAGTTACTATCCCTCTTACAAATATTTGCAGCGTTCGCAATAGACTAGTTTATAAGTTTTTAAGTATAATTAATTATTATAGAGTTAGGTATATAGATAAGGTTACGCATGGCTATAAATTAAATCTTTTATAATATAAAAGATTCGCCAGCCTTCTATTTAAGCAGTTATAATAAATCTGCTAACTTATTTAATAGTTTTATAATCTTATTTATAGTAGTGTGTCTATAAAACTCGTCCAATATATTAATATACTCTATATAGTAATTAAGGCGTAAATCTTTAACTAGAGCCTATATATTATTCTTAATATAGTTTATAAGGTACACAATTCGCTAATTCTTATTATTATACGCTAGTATACACTTATTTATAGCTAAGTAGCGCTACCTCTTATAGTTTTTATCCTCTTTACTATTAAACTTCTTTAGGTCTAGCATCTTAGTAATATAATAACTATTACTAGAAATAGTAGCGGCAAAAGTAGTAGTAATAGATAGAGCTCTAGGAATATATAGTTTACAAAACTTAGTCTAATAGTTATTGCGCTTATTATAATTATCTTAGTAGTTATAATTACAGTTATTAGTGCGCTTAGCCCTCTTAGTTATAGGCTGCACAAATAATATATAAAATAGGCTATAGTCTTAGTAAGGTAAACTAGTACGCAATAATTAGGTGTTATAATAAAGGAAGAAATTTTATAATAAATAAACGTCTTTGTATTACGACGCGTCCCATATTGCAGTGTAACCCCCTAGTTGCCCTAGACTAGCCTAGATTAGTCTTGGCTAGGTTAGAGTTTTCTTCTTAGGCCTTGTAGCCTTTAGACCTACTTTCCTTTTTTTAAGAGATTGCCTTAGTAGTGAATTAATAGATTAAGCATTATACTTATAATTTTATAATATAATTCCTTACTACCTTATATCTTACTATTCTAATATAAGTAACGTTTGTTAAAGCTAACGCCTGGCCTCTATAGCTAGCCTAAGCGGAGCGACAGTAACTAGTAAGGGGCAACCTTACGCTAGTATTAAGGACCCTAGACTAGGCCAAACTAGCACGGATAAAGAATAAACAGCCTTAAGCACTAAAGAAGCTTAGATACAATGGTAAGAAGAGGAACTTAAGCGAGAAATTAAGATTGCAAAGAAGCGCGAGGCTATTAAAGCCTTATAGGACTAAGTTAAGATCCTGCAGATTAAAATAGGACCTAATAATAACAAATAAAGAACCTTAACACTTACGAGTAACGCTAAAGCCGCGATAAAGAAGGATAAGGGTAAGGGTAGGCAACTAATACCTAAAACTATTAAAGAGGATATAAGCAACCCTAATAATAGCAGCAACTTATAAGAGGAGTCTAGCAGCTCTAGAGAGGACTCTTCTTTGCGTAAGAAGGGCGGACGAAAGAGCAAGCGACTAAGTAAGAAGGATAGGAGAAAGCCCCTAAGGACTAGCATCGCGCCTATTGTCCCACTCTAAATAATAATAGCTAGCTTAGACCTATAACTACTAAAACCGCTAGAGCCTCTCTAATTTAAAAGAAGAGGCTAAAAGAAACTAAACGCCTAGGTAAGAGGCTGCGAAGATTATATTTAATACGCACTGGCCCTTAGCACTAATCTAGCCTAGATAAAATTTATACACTACTATTTTAGAAATATATAACGCAACTTCTAGAATAGGGTAGTCTAGGAGATCCCTAAGCGTAAACGCGAGCGTAAGGTAATATAAAAACTAATAAAGCAGACTATAGTAGACACTCTAGGATTAAGCTAGAAAAGAGAACAAGAGGCTTATTAGCGTATTAAGAATGCAAAGTAAGGTTATTAGACTCTAACTAAACTTCTAAACTATCTTAAGAATTAGTGGGAAGAGACTAACCCTAATTATGCCTTAAATAATTATAATAATTAGCATATTAGCGATTTCTTCTTTGCTCTAAATAGTTAAGTAGTAGAGAGACTCTAATAGCAACTACAGCGGTGGACCAGCCTTATCTAACTAGAGGAGACGGCTAACTAACACTGGCAGGTTATCTAAGAGGCGAAGCTAGGTAAGCGAAAGTAAAAGGATGACAATAAGGAGGCCTAAGAGGATAATAGGCAAGACACGACTAGCTAGAAACAATCTAGGTTAAACAATACTAGACTAGGCTAGAGGCGCTATAACTCGCAATATAAGGAACGGGATAAGTATTATAAGGCATAATTACTACTAGACTAGAAAAAGAATAATTATTTCTACTATTATAAGCAAGGGCACTATAAAGACAATTGCCTAAAGCGAAAGATGGAGGTAGGAAAAGACAAGCCCTAGGTTATTTATTTCTTAGACTAAGAGGCTCTATTATATACACGGAGGGATAAAGATTGCTTACTATAGTTGCATTAGAGGCAAGAGGCCCCTATAAGGCTAGAGAGTCTTTAATTGCCTTAGAAGGGGTTATCTAAATAGCAGTGGACTTCTTTAAAGTAAGGGCCCTAGTAGACTATAGTACGAAGGCTAACTTTATTAGTACTAGGATGGCAAAAAGGGTTGCAGTCTAACTAAAAGCGAATATAAACTAGACTTATAAGGCCCTAAATAGAGTTAAATTAGAGGTTTAAGGCCAGACTAAGCTAGCCTATATAATAATAGATAGCTATGGGCAAATCTAGGCTAGGTTAGACAAATTTATTATAGGGGATATTAAAGAGTTTAATATAGTGCTAGAAATACTCTAGTTAACTAAATAAAATCTACTACCTAACCTTACCACTTATATATTGCAATTTAATAATAGTAAGTGCAAATTCTAGAAGATTGCTATAGAGGAACCATAATAATTCGCGAATACTACTAAGAACGCTAATAATAACTATTGTGTTATATATAGAGTTAGTCTAGGCCAATCTAGTTTAAACAAGACTGTTCTACTTAAGGTTTACTAAGGGAGGTTTAAAGAAGCCTTTATAGAAGCGGACGCCGCCCTACTAGTAGACTACGGGCCTTACGAGATATCTATTAACATTAAGGCAGGCAAGAAGGTACCCTTTAGACTGCTCTATAGCCTATTAGCGCTAGAGGCATAGGTCTTAAAGGAGTATATTAAGAGGAACCTTAAAAGAGGCTAGATACGCTACTTAAAATTAGAAGTAAAAGCACTAATTCTTTTTATAAAAAAGAAGGATAGAAGATTATAATTATGTGTAAATTACTATAAACTAAATATAGTAACTATAAAAACTATTACCTACTTCTACTAATCTAAGAGTTACTAGATTAACTAGAATCCGCTAATATATATACTAAATTAGACCTAAGAGACGCCTATTACTATATATAAATTAAGGTAGGCAACAAATAGAAGATAGTATTCTAGACTAGATATGGCTACTATAAGTATATAGTAATGCCCTTTAGGTTAACTAACATCCTTGTAGTCTTTTAGAGCTATATTAATAGTGCGCTATTAGACTTACTTAATATCTATTATATTATATACTTAGACAATATCCTTATATATTCTTAGAGTAAGGAGAAATATATTAAACATATAAAGATAGTGCTAGATCGGCTTATCTAGCATAAGCTATACGCTAAACTCTCTAAGTGTAAGTTTTACACCTAAGAGGTAGGCTATCTAGAGTTTATAGTAAGCCTAGAGGGCGTATATATAAAAGGAGACAGAGTTAAGAGTATATAGAAGTGGCTAGAGCCTAAGTTAGTATAGAATATAAGAATTTTTCTAGGCTTTACTAATTACTACTAACGTACTTTACACTCGAGTCGATTATTCCATTAAGTTAATTACTTTGCCAAGACCCCACTAAAACATACTATTAGCAATAGTATAACGTGATGCCTTAATCACATAACAAACTACTAGCGTTAAAAGAAGCGCGTATATAGCTTGCAATCTAGACTATTAAATAAAATGCGACACTCTCTTAGCAACGCGCTATAGCCCTCTATAACATCCCTTAAAGTACACTTAGCAACTAACGCGCCAAAAAGACGTTTAGACGCGACTGCGCACCTAATAAAATAAGACTTACTATAAGAGAGGAGCAGGTGATTGTGTAGCATATACTTAATCTAGACGCGCGAGAATTTCCGCCCCAGTTTAATGCTATAAAAGATATGGCTAATTCTTTACTGGCTATACGCCACTACAAGCCAATTGGCTAGAGGTGGCCTTATGACTTTATTAAGCGCTAGCTAAAGCTTTAAGTTAAGTTTAATCGAAAGTACGACTACAAGAGAGCCCTCTAGAAGGATTCTAAGGTAATACAAGGCTAGTTCCGGCTTATAGAGAACATAAAGGCCAAGTATAGTATCCTAGATAAGGATACCTACAATTTCGACAAGTCTGGCTTTATAATAGGCATAATATTGACTAGAGTAGTAGTTATAGGCTCTAAGCATTAAGGACGGCCAAAGTAGGTGTAGTAGGATAATAGGGAGTGGACAACAGTCATCTAAGGCATTAACGCAATAGGGTGGTAAATTCCACCCTTTATTATCTTTAGGGGCAAGCACCACCTCTCCGCCTAGTATAAGAAGAAGAATCTACCTTATAATTAGGTTATTGTAGTCTCTAAGAATGGCTAGACGACAAATAAGCTTAGTTTATAATGGCTAAAGCACTTTAATAAGTATACAAAGAGGCGTACTATTAGTGAAGCACGTTTGCTTATTATTAATGGCCACAAAAGTTATAACTCGCTCGAATTCTAGAATTACTATAAAAAGAGTAATATTATTACTCTTTATATGCCTCCACATTTGTCGCACCTCTTGTAGCCACTTAACGTAGGTTGTTTTGCGCTGTTAAAGAAGGCGTATAGGCGCTAAGCTAAGAATCTAATGCGTAATCACATTACGCACATCACTAAAATCGAGTTCCTATCTTGCTTTATTACTACTTTTAAGGCTTTTAAGGTGCTGTCCTAGTGCCCCACAACTCAAAAGTTGTAATATCGCAGCTTAACGTCCGCCTACGTACGCCTCCACTTTGTACTATTTGCGATAGTATATGGGAGTCACAAACTCCGTGAAATAGTATAGAACTTAGGTTGTAATTAACGCTGGTTAAGCAGAGGATTTAAAGGCATATAGATAGTTCCCTAACTTATATGGTTAAGGCGGTGGAAAAGCTTGTTAAAAACGCCGAGCTAATAGGGCATTCTTTGGTGTTAATGACTAAACGCAACGCCAAACTTTAAGCTACTAATAAGGCCGCCACGCGATGTAAATTGCATAAAAGAAAGCAAGTACAGCGTAAAGGAGTCCTCACAGCTAAAGAGGGCTAGCGGCTGGCCACTCTAAAGGAGTTTGGGGCGCGTAGTAATGGGCAAAAGGCAAAGAAGAGGGTGCGCGCTAATAGAGGCAAATCTGCTTAACAGCGCTGTAGACGCTGTGGCAAGCCCGGGCATAACAAAACAACTTATAGGCAGCCTATAGAAGTAGATTCTAAATAGATTGGCCTATTTAGACTATTGAAAATAGTTCGTGTTAACTCTGTACTATCGTGAATAGTACAGAACTTAGTAGGGTCTTAGCAAAGTAATTAACTTAATGGAATAATTAACTCGAGTGCAAAGTACGTTAAAGATTTATTAAAGAATTTTTAAGGGTTATAAGCCCCCTATACATACTTACCTAGCGACTAGAAGAGTTGGCCTATTGTAGTTACTAATAATATAAGGAGGAATTAGTACCTATTACCCTATTAAATAAGGCTTAGGCTACGTTTAAGCAACTAAAGTAAAGCTTTGCTAGTAGGCCCTTACTAGCCTATTTTAACCCTAAATTACCCTTAAGGGTAGAGACTAACGCCTTTAGATACGCGATATCTAGCATCTTAAGTTAACTATACCCAGGGCCCTAAAAAAAGAAATAATAGCACCTAGTTACCTTCTACTTACGCAAGATAAGCTAGACTAAGCGTAATTATAATATATATAATAGAGAGTTGCTTACAATAGTAGAAGCCTTTGAACACTAGAGGTACTACTTAGAAGGTACTATAGAGTAGGTAGAGCTTCTAACAGATTATACTAACCTATAGGAGTTTATAATAACTAAAGTCCTAACCTAATACTAGGCTTAATAGGCTAAATGGCTCGCCTTATTTAATTTTAAAATTTGTTAGATATATAATTACTATAAATTATAGTAATTTTTACTATAAAATATAGTAGTTAGGTGTAACTAATTATATGGCCTTCTTACACTAATTTTACTATAAAATTACTATAAAATATACTAAGAAGGCTAGCGCACTACTATGTTACACTGCCTCTATATTATCCCTAATAGTACTAGCGCCTTGGCATAGATAGAAACTTCTCGCAATAGCAGAGCTTCTCCGAGACAACACACATAATGACATTATTTTAATAAATATTAAATCTATTACTTTTATCTCATCTTATTAAAATATACCCTTATATTTAACAAGATTAGACACTATCTAGAAAAGACAAACCTAGTGGATAGACTCTTAAGAAGGCCTAACTATAAGTTAGAAGGAGCGGAAAGGCCTAATAGAATAGATAGTTCCTAAGAAAGGCTGCTTAGAGAGCTTTAAAGTAAGCTAAAGCTTAGGGAAGCTAAAATACCCTAGGAGAGGCTAGAAGAGTCTAGGCTAGCAGCCACCGCGCGGATTGCGCGACTTGGGGAAAGACCTACCCTAGAAAATACGCAACAAGGGAAATTTAAAAATTCCTTACTTTAAGCTATTTCTAAAGATATAATAAGCAATCTAATAGTAGTTAGGGTAAGGGCGAGTCTCTTACACTCTATAGAGGATCGCCTACTATAGATAGAGTAGTGGAGTCTAATTAAGGGTTATCTACTCTAGTTTAATAGTCGCCTATACGTGCTGGCTAGCATTAGAATTAAGACCTTAAGACGCTGTTATAATAATCTACTAGTAGGTTATTTTAGTTTTGCGAGGATACTTAATATTGTCTAGAGAGAGTTCTAGTAGCCTAGAGCCTATTAGTTTATTAAGAATTACGTCCTAACTTATAAGGCCTATATAAGAGTTAAGCCTACTAGATACGTATAGTATGGCTAACTTAATAGCTTACTAATCCTAATAGGTTCCTGGCAAGATATAATAATAAATATAATTATCGACCTTTTTAAGAGTAGGGTGCGTAACTATAAGTATAATAGTATACTAGTAATTATAGATCGCTTTAGTAAGATGGCTTACTATATGGCTATTTGTAAGGATATAATTATAGTAAAGCTAGCTAAGATCTTTTAGTAGGAGGTTATATAGCTCTATGGTCTCCTAAGATTAATAGTAATAGATAGAAGTAGCCTATTTATATTAGAATACTAGAGCACCTTTACGTAGTACTTAGGGTCAAAATGGCTACTTTTAACTGCCTTTTACCCGCAGATAGATGGGTAGACTAAGAGGTAAAACTAGACGCTAGAGTAGTACCTATAAGTTTTTTATAATTATAAGTAGGATAATTAGGCCTTATTACTATTAGAGGTAGAGTACTTGTATAACAATAGCGTATATAGCTCTATAGAGAAGTTGCCTTTTTAGACTGTGTATAAATACGACCTGCTAACCACTAGTGTGGCTAAAGAACTCTAATTAAGGGGTAACGCACCTTAGGCTATCGCTAACGTGACTAGAATGGTCTAGATAAGGGCTGTTATATAAGAAACTATAATAAAAGCCTAGGCTTACTAGGCAAAGGCATATAACTCTAAGTATAAACTAGTAGAGTTTGCTATAGAAGATATAGTCTACTTTAATACACGGAATCTAGCCTTATTAAGGCTAAAAACAAAGCTAGACTATAAGTACTAGGGTTTCTATAAAGTTCTACGCTAAGTAGGGGATTAGGCATACAAACTAAGCCTGCCTAAGAACTTCTAGATCTACCTAGTGTTCTACGTGTGCCTACTAGAGTAATTGGCCCTAGAGAGACTTATATAGTAGGAGCAAAGTCCCTTTAAGGTTATAGTACTACAAACAGGTCTAGATATATACCTAGTTGAATAGATTAAGGGTAAAATAAGAGAGAATAGTAGGTGGCTATACAAAGTAAAGTGGAAAGGGTATAGTAATAAAGAAAACTAATAGTTACTAGTAGAAGATATTTCTAAGATGGTAATAAAGGCTTTCTTTAAGTGCATAGGCTTCACAGAGGACGCAAACCTATTAGAGATAAAAATAGGCCCTAAAAGAGGCCCATAGACTATATAAAGGCCGGGATCGCCCTTTAAAACAAGGAGGGGTAGAGATAACTCCAGAAAGGCCTAGATTAGCCTAGACTAGCCCTAGTAGGTAGATAGGCAAGTAATAGTACGTAGTTGTAGACTCTAAGAAGTAATAGTATTATAAAATAGGCAAAAATACTATTATAAATATATAATATAAAGAATTATAAGAGCAAAGTATAAAAAGCTTCTCTACTAAGAACCTAAACTAATTAGTATCTAAAATCTATAAACTAGGAAGCTAACTATAAATAAGCCTAATTAAGACTAAACTAGGCCAAAGCTACCTCTCTAGACCTATAAATAAGACTAAACAAGGCCCTTAGCCCCTTCTAAAAGCCAAAGAGAGGTAGTAAACACTAAAAGGGGGGTATCTCAGACTAGGAAAACGCTAGAAAGGGCCAAACAGGCCTAGAAAGCCTAAGAATCCTAATCCTAGGTGCGCACCTACTATTATAACAACTCGAAATCCCTCTTCGCACGCTCTAAAGCCTTAGAATCTAGCTACACCCTCTTAACTAGGAAGTCTAACGCATCCTTAAGCGCACTTAAGTAAGCCTAATATTAGTTAGCCTAGATTACCCTAGATAGGGCTTAGGAAGTTTAGATTACCTTAATAGTAGAGAGATTAGTATTGCCCACTACAATACTTTTACCTCTAGCCTGCTTACGCGGGGTACCCGCAAGACTACCTATATTATTATTTATTAAATACTTCTAATTATTCTTAGCCTTAGCCTTCTTCTTCTTAGTAAGCCTAAGAGAAAGAAAGCTATTAGTAGAAAAGTTAGTCTGGCTAGAGTGTAGTAAAGTATCCTTATTGCCAGTGTACTTGCCCTTAGTACGGCTACCCTAAAATTAGCCTTAGGAGGCCTTAATAGGCCTAAATAGAAGAAACTTATATTTAGATATTCTTAAAGACCTTCTATAAATAGATAGAAGCCTCCTTAAGGGGAGGCAAGATTGGCTAGGGGGCCTTAGAACTCTTAGAGACCTTAGGAATCTCCTTTAACGTCCTTACGTCTAATTTAGCCTTAGTAAGACAAAGGCTGCTAGGATCTAGGAGGATAAGCTTTATGGCGGCCTAGAGCTTAGAGACAAGACGCTAGGAAACCTAAATACATTAGAGGGCCCTTAAGAATCCTAGAGAGGCCTAGATATGCCTAGGTTGGCCCTACTTACCTAGAAACAATCCTAACTAGCGTTAGCGCACTTAACGCACTTAAGTATAAGATTGTCCTGGCTAGAGTTAATAACGCTATCTAAGATGTAGGTCTTATAGTCCTATAGAGCTCTATAGTCCTTTTAGAAGAATTAGTAAGGATAAACTTCCTTAACTTTATTATTATAGAGTTTGTCTACTAGACTCTAGTAGGTGGTTATATAGAGGTTTATTATAATAAGTGTATTATTCTAGGCTATTTTCTTTAATCTCTATAAAGTACTAGACATCTTAATAAGAGTAAGATAGGCCTAGATAGGCCTAGATTAGGCTTAACTAGGACTAAGGCTGTTCTAAGGAGGTTAAATAGGTCGAAAAAAAGGATTGGGCAATGTTAAAGTAGACTGTTAAGCGTTATTAGCTCTAGATAAGCCTAGATAGGTATGGAGAAACCCCCCGCAGGCCCGAGAAAACCCTAGATTAGGAGTGTTTTGACCTAGAAGGGGCCTAGATTACCCTAGATTACCCTTATTAGAGCCTGCTAGGAGCGCCTATCCTGGGGGGTACTTACGCTAGAATAAGTGGCGATGTAAAGAGAGTGGAGAGAAGAGGTAATAGAGTAGTAGGACTGGGAGTAAACTTATAAAGGTACGCTAGTCTAAAATAGGCTCGTTAAGCGAGCTTAGCTAGCCTATTTAGGAAAATTTCTTTGGCAATCTTGGGGTTAAGGTTCTTTAAAAAAAGGGAGCTTTGTTATAACGTGTCCTCTATAGTAGCGTAACCTTCTAGTTGCCCTAGACTAGCCTAGATTAGCCTTGGCTAGGTTAGAGTTTTCTTCTTAGGCCTTATAGTCTTTAGACTTACTTTTTTTTTAAGGGATTGCCTTAGTAGTAAATTAATAGATTAAGAATTATACCTACAATTTTTTACCCTGTAACTATTAGTGTTGCGGTCTAGAATAATATAACCTTAGAAGTTTAGTTTATAATATTGTACCTTCTAGATAAGATTAATAATCTTATTCTACTTATCTTACTTTAGCTAATTATAGTTATAGTAAATTATATTAAGTTTATAGGTAACTTTATTACAGTCTAACTAATAATTACGTGCTGTCTCTTATTTAGCTTTCTACTTATTATAATGCTCTGTGGCTTCTTAATTATATTTATTAGAGTTGGTGTTAGTTTACTCTAAGTCTTCTCTTAGTGTCTTAATAATTTACTATTTATTAAAGACTTTGTTAGTTTTTTTGCCTAACTAGAGTTAGAGTTAGCTATTTTCTTTTTTAGTATCTGCAAAATCTCTCTTAACTTTCTTAAGCTTCTCTTATAGTTATAGGTTATTCTTATTATTTTAATAGGTCTTATATAGTTATTTATATTGCTTAAGCTTATGTATAGTTATAGTAAGTTATTGCACAAGATTAGAGGCGTTAGTAGAAATAGGCTAAGATCTCTAGGTCTTTAAATTATTGTTCGCGGCTTAAGCCGTATTTCGTAGAATAAGAAGAAGAGCTAGAATATTAAGAACCTAGCTATAAGGTGCCTCTTTAACTTATTTAAGTAGAATGTTGCTATTAGTAATAACGTTGTTTACCGCGATATTATACTTAATAGGAATATTATTGTCCTTAGAGTAATTACGTCCTAATTAAAATGTAAAGCTAGGATTATTATTAATAGAGTTAGTTTTATTACTATATTTTTATAAAGTTACCGATACTTTTCTATTCTTAGTAGTCTTAAAAAAGTAATACAAAAGAGTAGGTGCTTATTCTTAAGGTATATAATTTCTAATCTAGTATTAAGTATTTCTAGATTAATATATTCTAATATTATGAGTGTTATTTTAATATAACTACTACTAGTTACTAAGGTTGTATAAATAGTATTGCAAAACTAACTAGGGTTCTTAACACAGTGCTATCTAGGCACGCTAGAGATAAGGCCCTAACTCTAACTTAGAGTTTATATTTTATTTTTACTAATAGTCTATAACTATAAAGATTATTATAGCTATTATAATAAGCTATAGCGCGAATAGTAAACTAACTTCTACTTATTCGCTATAATATTTACTTATGTTATACTAGGCTATTATTTATATATACTAGTACTAAAGGTTAACTTCTTCTACTAGTACGATGTTTACCTTCTAGTTAACTATAATACGTTATTAACTAGGCCTAGGCATTTTATCTACCTACTAGACTTCTAACACAGATCTAGTTTCTATCTACTAAATAGTACCCTAGTATTCTTATAATACTTAATAGCTATTACACTACTACATAGCTTGTGTAAGATAGTTAAATACGCTTTATTAGGTGTGTAGGCTATCTATTAGCTTAATACTAACTTTTTTAGATTATTAAGCCTAATAAGATATTATATAGGGCGTAAAGGGTAACGCAATATAGTGTAATAGATTAATAGTTAGAGTTAAAATAATAGTTAATTAAATTCTATAGGTAAGATATTGTATAAGAATCCTAGTAATTATCTACGCCTACTATAACAGGCGCATTGTGGGACGCCTAGTGCTAGGCCTAATTAGGACTAGCGCCGGATATAAGGGACGTTATCTCCGAAGCCGCGCATTAATCCATCACAATGCTAGTTTTAAATTCTTTAGTAGCTATCTAACTATAGGTATTAAAGAACTTAATTTTAGATTACTAGAAAGCTAGCTTACTATATATATTAAAGAGTTAAATTTAAAAGACTTAGTATTATATATAGTAAAGGAAAAGAATTTTTAGATATTATAGATATTATAAGAGTAGGCAAACTTATATAATATATATATAGCAAACTATAGTTATAACTCTATGCTCTACTATAGCTCTCTAATAGTCTACTAGTTAAGAGATAATATATAACTTAGTTATACTAAATAGTAGACTTTTTATTAACTACTATTAATAATACTATTATATAGAATACTTATCCGTATACTATATAGGTAAGGGTACCTAAGAGGGTTAAGGTTTTAATATTATTATATAATAGCATTATATAGGGATTATAAAATACCTATACGCCGCAGGCTATATATTATAGGATTTTCTTCTTTTTATCTATACCCTTTCTACAGATACGTAATAATACTAAGTTAGTTCTATTATATTATTTCCTTTTTTATATAATTATTATATACACCCTCTATACTTACTAATATAG
This sequence comes from Laburnicola sp. R22_1, assembly GCA_014281115.1. Lineage (NCBI taxonomy): Eukaryota > Fungi > Ascomycota > Dothideomycetes > Pleosporales > Didymosphaeriaceae > Laburnicola > Laburnicola sp. R22_1. The sequence goes on from JACONQ010000015.1 coordinate 1,760,738, forward strand.
AGTATTAGATATTAATATCTATATAGCTAGCTATAAAGTACCTATTTAATACTAATTAGTAGTTAACTAATTCTTAACTATAAATTAGTAAGAGTAAAGATAGATTATATAAGTTATTAATAGCTATGTAATTTATTTTATTATACTCTATCCTTTATATATAAGAGGATAGTAGATTAAACCTTTATAGAGTTAGTAAGTAACTATTACTACTATTTAAAATAAAGGAAGCGATTATATAAGATATATAAAACCTATTCTTATTTATAAGAATAGCAGATTAACTCTTTTATTAAGTTAGTAAGTAGATATTACTACTATATAAGATTTAAGAAGAGATAGTACACTAAGCACACTACTAGTAACTATATAAATATATAGTTAGATAATAATAAACCTTAGTAAAGCGTAATTTTCTATATAACTCACTTATTAAATAAACTAGTTATATAATAACTACCCCTACTACTACTTTGTATAAAGCCTTTACCTTTACTACCTTTACCTTATAAGATAATACTAATATGCCTAAATATACTAGACTATATAATAAGTATACTAAAGGAATAGAAATATTAGAGGTAATACTACGTAAGAGAATAAGACCTAAGTACTAAAAGGATAAAATTAACTTAGTAAATAATTCCTCTTTAATAGAAATATAATTGTACATAGTATATACTATTGCTAATTATTATATATTATACTAAAAGGGATAGCTTTCTTAGAATTATTCTAGAAAGACTTTAAAGAATAGGAAGAATACTATTGTTTAAAGTTAAACTTTGCATTTAGGAGAGAGCTTATTATAGTCCTAAAAGAAAAGAGTATTATACTAAGAATAGATACTAGAGCTATAAGTGCTAGTAAACTATATAAAGTAGCCTAAAGTAATATAGATATTACTTATATATTACTACCTTTGCTAGTCTACTTAACTCTTTATATATAAATACTAAAGCTAATTTTAAAGATACCTAAGGTAGTTAGGCTATTATATAAACTTAAATAGAGTAAGCTACTATTACTATAGGCACTTATATAGTTATAGGTCCCTATAGATATCTTAAGAGAACCTTTATATAAGTACTAAGAATAATTTTATTTATATAAATTGTTATGGATCCATAGCGGCACCTGGCTCAGAACTCGGAATAACGTTAATTCGGCGCTAGGCCCAATCCGGCCACTAGCGCGGCAGCACCCATAAGGTGCTACCCTTCTGCCTACTTACTTAGTATAGTAGTATTTTATATACTAGGAATTAACTTACTTTTATTCTAACTATTACGGGTCCGAACTCTTATACTATACTGCTATCGCTCCTTTTAGAGTTCTAGCTGCAATAGACTTACCGCTAGGGTGCTAGCGAATCGAAGAATTGCGTGTTAATAAACATCTCCTACAATTGTGTAGTAGGCCTAAAAGTAAGACGTAGTAGTATGTGTACGGATTAGGTTACTAACAATAATAGTAACAATAACAACACGTAGAAACTTAATAACTAAGGGCATACTCCCTCTTAGGCTCGGTTAGTAGAGAAAGACTATAGAGAGTAGGTAGGTAGTAGGGCTAGATATGTGGGTTAACGCGTGTGCTACTATAGAACACCTATAGTAAGTACGCCGCTTAAAGAGGACCTGGCCTTCTCTACTACTATATTAGTATATAGTATTTTATAGTAATAGTAGTAATATCTAGAGTAAGCTAGTAGAATAAATATTTAAAAAAATCTGGCTAGCAACTTTATTATAACTCCGCCTAAGGCGTAAGATTATACCTTACCCAAAACTACTAATCTTCTATATTACTATAGTATAGATTCTAATTATTCTTGCCTAAGTGGTAAATACAACGAGTATAAACAACTCCGCGCACCTTTATTGCCCATGCCTAGAGAATTTTATTCTAATACTCTAACTTCTTAACCTTAAACTAGAACTATAGGCGACCTTAGGAACTTTACACCCTCTTTCGCAAAGACGTTTGCCTAATAATAGGAATAAGCAGACACGTAAGAATTTATAACAATTGCTAGCAATTCGCAATTCTAATTACAACCTATTATCCTAGCTCTAAACTCTCACGCCTAATTAGCGCTTTAAGGCCCTAATATTTAGCGTACTCAACTTCTCTAAAACCCGTCTTAGTACTTTAACACCTCTACTAATGTTATTAATAATATATTTAACGCGTTAAAATTAGCAAGATAGTATAACAAACCCCGTAAAAGTCGCTAAGTTACTATTTAGACGCTGCAGAATTCCCCTAACTACAGCCACTAATCTAAGAGAGAATAGAGATTTTCTGCCTTCTTGTGTTTAAAATCCGACAGCTATAGCCTAGGTAATTTATAGATACCCAAGAAGGCGTCGCTTCTATAGATCTGTTTTAAATCCCCGCCTCCCCTCACACATAATAAACGATAACGCACCTCTTTAAGGGCTTTAAACCTATTTGTGAAAGCCTATAGGCCTATTAATAATAAAGAAGAGCTGGGCTATAACATAGAGGTCCAATATAAGAACGCTTAAGAAGAATGAGTAGAAAAGATATTTTAACTAACTAATACAGCCAAGTTGGCAGAAGACGTATAAGCTTACCCTAACGCCTAGTTTAATATTGTTATAAAGTATACTAAGTCTAGCGGGTAGCTAGCCAAGAAACTCTCTTAGCTTAATACGCTAGAGGCTATATTTTAGCAGTTGCAAAACGCCTATAATATAGCTAGTAGCACTAACTTAGAAGCTTATAAGCAATTATAATAAGCTTATAATACTCTATTAGATGCCTACTATTAGCAAGGCGTAGACTTAGCTACTACTAAGAAGGACTTTAAAGACATGCAAACTCGCGTTTAATAGGTTACCTAAGTTAGATAAAAACTATAGGTAAAGTATAACAATACTATTAAAGCAAATAAGAACGCTTCTATAGAGCTTTATAACCTTAAGGCCAATTATTAGTATGCTGTCTAAGACGCTTAATAGTCTAAAGAGGAATTTTAACAACTATAAGGACGTGCTTAGCAGTTTGAGCGTTAAGCGCAGATGGCTAAATAAGCTACATACATCGCTAAAACAAACTTAGGTTTCTAAGGGCTTAGACGCGCTCACTATATAACGTATTAGGACGCAGTTAACCTTTTCTATATAACTAGTTTAATAAATTACTAACTCTTTATAAGTATAGGCGTGCACGGTCTTTGCGACAAGATATCTACACTCTAAATAGCGACCCTACTCTTAACTACCATTCTACTAGTATAATATATAGTCGCTTTACGTAAACATAACTCGCCAACGAACCCTTTTATAATAACCTTTATAACCGCCATAACTATTATAATAAGTGTAAAGATATATACAACTAACGCAACTAATATAAAGATTAGGACTAATATAATAACTAAGACTAGCGTAATAACAACTATAAATATTAGAAGACTTAAGACTCGCATAACAAGCGACTCTTTAGCGCCTCCTATATATTAGTTAGGACTACTAGCGGCTCGCATTATAAGGCTTTAGAAATAGAGTCCTTTAGCAGTAAAGATAAGGAGAATTATAAGCGTTGGGAAATTACTATAGTTAATAAGGCAATTACACTCCTATTAGAGGAATATAAAGTCTATTACGTTTACTATTTTGTTAAAGACAACGCCTAGAACCTTGTCTATCTAATCCTAAGTTTAGTTAACACATTAGAGGATCTGCTAAAGCCCTTAAATAAGACCTACATATTCTACAATTAGATTATAGAAGCCAAATAGAAGCTTTATAATAATATATTATAATAAAAGCGTGGCAAGACGTTTGCGTAGTGGCAAGGGTAATTTCTCTCTATTATTAACTTGCTTTCTATAGACGAGATAGGTAAAGTTTAATATACCTAACGTCTTATAGACAGCCATCTTGTCCGCTAAACTTTGTCTAGTTTAATACTAAATAAGAGCTTAATGGCCTTCCTAGCCCGCGCACGTTAACTCCACTAGTACAATTTAGACATTAACAGTTAACTATATTTGGGACCTAAGAAGTCGACAATATTATTTAGTAAAAATACTAGCCGTAAGCGTTCCCCAAGCGATTATTTCTTAGCGCGAAAGGATAGAGCCCCCCAGGCGCTTACCTGCAAACAAACAACTAAGGAATATAATTATATAAGTAAACTAGGTCTTTGCTTTAAATATAGTAAGCTAGGACACATAATATGTAATAAGACTACACCCTATAAAGATAAAGACTTTGTCCCTTTAAAAGATATTCTTACTTTGGCCTTTACTATAAATGTATACACAGAGAATACAAAAGACAAAAATAGCAACAAATTCTAATATAAATTAACTACTAATAAGAATAAGTTAGAAAATAAGAGACTTCTAAACTAAACTATAATTAGGAGCAACAACAGCGTAAAACTTAATAAGAAATCTAGCAGACTATCTAGCGCCTAGAAGCCGCACCTAAGTACAATAGCCTTAATAAGCCCATAGTCATGCACACTATATCTACTATTGCGTTAGATATGTCTTCTATACTAGACGCCACCTATTAACTAGAATTCGACTATTATATTAAGCTCTCTCTGACCTAAAAATGGCTCCGCGCACTTAGCTTAGTAGACATAGAAGCCACTACCCATTTTATTTATTAACAAGTTGTTAAATAACACTAGCTTAAAGAAATTGCTTTAGAACAACTAGTTAGCCTAGCTCTGGCTAACAGCAATCCTTATACTAAGCTCTACACTGCAATAGAGATTAAAATTAAGCATAGATCTTATACTAGCCTAGTGCTATGCTATATTACTAAAATTAGTAAGTTTAACGTGTTATTATGGATAAATTAGATAGACTACTATTTACTAATCCCCTCTTTTAGAGAAACTCGTTTATTAAACTTTAAATTGCCATATTGCCTAGTAAACTATTTGGATAGCGCGCTACCTAAAAAGATATACAATAATAAACTACTAGATAGTACAATATATAAGAAGATAGCAAAGAATAGAATCGATGTTATTTTAGGCTGTGTAGCCGTAATAATAATCGCTAGGGATCCCAACTCCGTTATTTTTATTAAGCCACACCACTGGGAACAACTGGAATTATTAGATCCTAGTGGGGAAGAATTAGACAAGGAAAGTCTATAGGAATATATTATTGCCAACCTCTACGCTGCTTAGCACTGTGCGGTATTAGATGCCAACTTCGAAAAGTATATAAGGAAACTAGAAAAGCCCATAATTACTAGAGAAGAAATTGTTAAGCTATTGCCACTATTTCTAGTTACCCTGGCTTATAGATTCGATCCTAAGAAAGCTAATAAACTATCTCTGCGTTAATCTAGAGTGGACTATGCCATTAATCTAAATCCAGAGGCCACAGTACCACGTCCTAAGATATATAGGTTAACTCGCAAGGAATGTGGAGCGGTGAAGGTATACATTAATAAGATGTTAGGCAAAGGTTTTATTTACCCAAGCAGCTTACTTTATACTACGCTCATACTGTGTATTAAGAAATCTAGAAGAGGACTGCGGATTTGCGTTAATTACTGCGCCTTAAATAAGGTAATAAAGAAGAACTAGAATGCTCTACCCTTAATTAAGGAGACTATGGCACGACTAACAAAAGTATAAATTATGAGTATTATTAATATAATAGCCGCTTTTAACACCATATAAGTTAAGGAGGGTAACAAGGAAAAAATAGCTTTCTTAACCCGCTATGGCCTTTACAAGTACCTAGTTATGCCATTTGGGTTATACAATGCCCTAGGAACCTTTTAATCTTGTATTAATAATGTCCTAAGAGAATATCTAGATGACTTCTATACCGCGTACCTGGACGACATACTTATCTATTCTAATAATAAGAATAAGTATAAGATATATGTCTAGATAGTAGTTAAGAAGCTTATTAACGCTAGACTATTTTTAGACGTCTATAAGTTACAATTTAAGGTTAAACGCGTTAAGTACTTAGGACTTATCCTAACTATAGATAGTATTAAGATGGACCCTGCTAAGATTAGTATAATATAAGGATGATAACTACTATACAGCGTTAAAGATATATAGGCCTTCCTAGGATTCGCAAACTTCTATTGCTAGTTTATTCTAGGATTTAGCTAGCTCGCATAACTACTCACAAAGCTAACTAAGAAATTAGATACCTAGACTAAAGTATTTCTATTAGTAACTAACTTCGCGACCGCCTAAGCTTTTAAACAACTTAAACAAGTCTTTACACGCGCACCTATACTCGCCCACTTTAATACTAACTTAGAGACCTAGTTAGAGACAGACGCATCTAACTTTGTTACTACTATAGTCTTATTACAGATACACAATAGCGTATTAAAACCTATTGCCTTTTTATTATATAAAATAAACCTAGCTAAGTGCAACTATAAGATTTATAATAAGGAGTTGCTTATAATTATGCGCGCATTTAAGAAATGGCGTTTTAAGCTATTAGGCATAAAATCGCCTATTAACGTTATATTAGACTACTTAGTGTTGCGCTACTTTATAACTAACAAGAGACTAAATTACTAATAAGCATAATAGGCTAAATTTCTCTTAGAGTTTAACTTCCTTATTAGATACAGACTAGGTAACCAAGGCACTAAGCTAGACGCTTTAACTAGGGGTCCTAGCAATCTCCCTAAGGGCGCAGATAATAAACGACGTTAATACTAAGTCTAAACAATCCTTAAGCCGCATTACATTACGCTAGAAGCTCGCGCTAGCGGTCACTAAGCCTATTATAGTTCTAAAGATAGTAATAGCTGCAATAGCAACGCGTACACTAGCTATGCCTACACTTTACATTATGCTTATAAGAATATATTATAATATATAGTCTATATAGCTTAGGTTCTTACTAGTAAACTTATAGACACTATTGCAAACCTGGCCCTTATAATATACTTAATTAGTAAGGAGGATTATATTAGTAAGAAGTCTATAGAAAAATTACTAGTATTATCCTTCTTAGCACCTTTATAAGTGCAGTCACCTAAGGCAGAGAAGAAGATAAGGATTAATCCTCCTACTAATAATAGAGATTTAGAGAAAGACGTTATTACTAGAATTAAGGACGTGTACCCTACTAACAAGGACCTGCAAGCCATTATAAAAGCGAAACTTAAGGGACAACATCGCATCCCATTATTGCTTATACATAATAAGAAACTGCGAATTAAGCTTAGAGACTACTAACTGCAAGATAACTTATTATATATAAAGAATAAGATATACATACTAGATAATAGACCTCTACGCACTATAATTATTAAAGACTCTTATAATAAGTTATGCGCAGGCCACCCTTGTAAGCACGCTACGTACCATAACCTAAGTTATTAGTTTTACTGGCCTTGTATAATAACAGACGTTACATAGTATATACGTAATTATTTAATATGCTATTGCTCTAAGGTTAATAAAGAAGGCAAGTATAGACTTCTCTGCCCATTACTAATCCTAGATTAATACTAGGAGAGCATATTAATTAATTATATTACTAAACTGCCAGCCTATAAAATATAGCCGCATCTACACTAGTATACTTATTACAGTTAATCGCCTATCTAAGAAGAAGAAGTTTATTTCTATTACTAATCTTAAAGTTACAACACTAGTCTGTGCGTTTATTAAGTATATATAGCGTAAGAAGGAATACCCTACACAAATTATTAGTAATTGTGGCGCTTAGTTCGTCTCATATTTCTGGCGTCGCCTATGCTAACAATTGGATACCCAGCCCAAGATATTAACTTCCTATTATTTAGAGACTAACAGCCAGACTAAGATTGTTAATACCTAGGTAAAATAGTACCTACAAGCTTATGTGAATTACCAATAGGATAATTAGGCACTATTTCTGCTAATGGCTAAGTTCGTCGCAAATAATTAGATTAGTAACTCTACTAGCATCGCCCTATTTATAGCAACTAAGGGCTACCTACTACAATTCTTAATTTACAAACTAGTCAAATTAATAATGTTACTATCTACCCCCGCCTAAGCTAACTAGCGACGCGCTAACAAGTTTATTACTAAGTTAGAGAATCTTTAATAGTTCTATTAAAATAATATGGCCTAGGTATAAGCAAAGTAGGCAGAATATATAAATAAGGACTATATGCCTACTCCTAAGTTATATATTAGATATAAGATTATATTAGATATAAGGTTTATTAAGATAATATGTTCTAGTAAATTATTAGATATAAAACACCACAGACTATTTACTATTACACGCGTTATTAACAACTCTATATATAAAATAGACCTACTACTAAAAATAGGACGTGTATATAATATATTCTACCCATAGTTGTTACACAAACAACCTAGCAACGTGCTATCTAGACAGCGATTAGAACCTAAGGGCCCTATTAATATTAATATAGATAACACCTTGGATTATATAATTAAAGCCATACTAAACTATCGTATTAATAGTAATCTCTAAGATCTATACTGCCGCAATAAGAGAGGTTTACTTCAGTACCTAGTCAAGTGGAAGGACTATCCCAAGGGTCCTAATAACCCATTATAGAAACTATAGATACTCCTTATTAACGTCCCAGAGACAGTAGATTAGTTTCACAGCGACAACCCATATAAATCCACTAAACACGTTAAGTTTAGGGACCTAGTAGCCTAATAAGAAGTGCTAATAAACAAGATTAGTACCATATATATTGTTATATAGGTGTAATAGGAACGCTCTACTATATTATAAGTAACTAAGTTATTTATCTTAGTAAAGTATCCTGTTAGAGGAGGTTGCCTCTACAGCGTTAGTTAAAACAATCTGCTAAACTTAGTGACGCTGCTAGGCATATTATAATAGCACTATTACTAGCTATAATAGTCTCTAACTAGCTAGAAATAGTCTACAATAACGCGTAATAGCGTGCGATAGTTTAGAATACACTATAATAGTACGAGATAGTTAGGCTATATAATAGACACAAGCCTCGCTAGAGCTTAAGGCTATAGAGGGGGGAGTAGTGTTATGGATCCATAGCAGCACCTGGCTCGGAACTCGGAATAACGTTAATCCGGCGCTAGGCCCAATCTGGCCACTAGTGCAGCAGCACCCATAAGGTGCTGCCCTTCTGCCTACCTACTTAGTATAGCAGTATTTTATATACTAGAAATTAACTTACTTTTATTCTAACTATCGCGAGCTTAAACCCTTATATAAATAACTAAATAAACTACTACTCTTTATATATAGTACCTAACTACTATTCTGCCTACCTACTTATAATTATTAAACGCTATATAGAATAGAACTACTACTAGCTAAATGCAAATTATAGGCACCATACTAATCTATATAAACTAAGCCTATACTATAATCTAACTTATATAAGCTTCTGCCTAAGTATAACCTACCTCCTTAGAGAATTCTAGCTAATAAAATAAGGATAATAACTATACTAGAACTTTATATAATATTTTAGTAAATAAGACTAGAATCTTTATAAATTTATATAGACGCCTAGATATTACTAAGGATTAATACCTAGATATTATTCTAAATTTTCTTACTAGCTATGTAGTATAGTTTTTTTTTTGCGACTAAGGAGTTTCTAATAAAAATATTATAATAATAGCAGATATCTCTTCTACTATTATATACACAGAAAAGCATTTTAAGATATTAATAAAAAGGGGTTAGCGCGTTATAAGCGAGCTAAGCGAGCTTGGCGAGCTTAGCGTGCCGTGCGGTATAGTATTACCTTTATACTATTTATTCTAGATAATTATAGAAGTGCTTATATAAAGCACTTAATAGTTACTTTAATACTACTATTAACTATAACTAGTATTAAATAGACTAGACTATAATAACTTTTATATAATACTAGTATAAGAACCCTAATAAGAGTCTATATAAAGTCTTAGAGATATTAATTAATAGGCTTATCCTTATATAGAGAGTATTAGGTGTAGACTTTACTAGGAAAGTTCCTTTTTATACTACTATTATATAAGTATACTATAGATATCTAGAGCTAGAGTAGGCTATATTTACTTCTAAGCCTACTTATAAAGCTCTATTTACTAATCTTTATATATTAATTTAAGTTATAATTAACTACTAATCTAATTAGTACCTATAAGTGGCTAATGCGTACTACACTAATTATAAATATAACTTTCCTATAAAAAAGAATATTACTAGGCCCTTATACATAAGATTTTTATGGATAATTTTTACTATTATTATTATAAATTAGATTCTAATTAAATAATATTTATATAAGACTAAAGAAGTGTTTTGTGTGCTATAAGGAAAATTATTAGTTTTTAACTATTTGCGTAATAAGCGTACCTACATAATAAGGTAGGTTATTACCTTTTATAAAAAGTATAATAATAAAAAGCCTTTATATAAAACTGTTTAGTCCTATACTTCGGATATCTAGAAGAGAAATATCGTAGACCTTTTAGTATACGGTATAACGCTGTAAGGAAAAGCTATAGGTGTGCTAAAAACGTATTAAAAAAGGTAAAGCAGCGAGACAGGTTGGGGACTATTTATACTTAGGATATAAAAAGGTATAATAATAAGGAACCTACTTTATATAAAGAAGAGAAGTAGAGTAAAGATAATAAGAATAGTAATAATTAAGTATTCTACTTCACTACTGCTACCTATCTTTACTATATAACTAGTAAATATATTTATAAAATAGAGCTAAAGAAGTGTATAGAATAGTTTATTCTTAAAAATTAATACTATATATTATACTAAGATAAACTATAGAATATAGGTGTAGTAAAAATTTTACTATTAGTAAAGTATAGCTAGAGGTATATATATAAAAGAACTCCTATATAAAGATTAATTAGATACCTAGTAATACTAATATTAGCTTTAGAGGTTAGAATCTATAAGAATCTCTAGGAACTATATAAATTATAAATTTAATAGAAATAGTTACCTACTATATCCTAGACACTCTAATACTATTCTTGCTATTACTAGTAGATACTAATAAGCTAGGTGCCTACTTTAATAATATTTTAAATATTATTATATAAAAGAATAGCATAACTATACCTATTGTATACAGCTTTCCCTTATAGTATTGTACAATATACTAAAAGGTCTGCGATATTTCTCTTCCTAATACCTATTGTCTATAAATAGGGACACCCTTTCTTTAATATTAGTAAGAAAGAAACTGTATCTTTCTTTACTAAATAAGTACTTTATTGCCTTTATTAATAATTGAAATATTTCTATATAGAAAGACTTTAGAAAATGCATATTAATGCTAGCTATAAAGTAGATACTACTATACTAAACAAAATTTAGAAGTTTTGCTACTACTATTAATTGTATAAATAAGCCCTATATTGCTTTAAGTTTACTATTAAGAATAATATCTACTTTAACTATAAGATTCTTATTAATATTATATATATTAGAACTAGAGACGTACTATATATTATATATAACTTAGGTATAAATTTTATATTAGATAAGTTTAGGAACTACGTAAAGATTATTAGTATAATTTATAGGTAGATACCTATAGAAGTATATTAGATAAGAAGGAAGGTTAAGTGTTTATAGTTTTTTTTTGCGACTAAGGGGTTTCTAATAAAAATATTATAATAATAGCAGATATCCCTCCTACTATTATATACACAGAAAAGCGTTTTAAGGTAGTGTTAATAAAAAGGGTTAGCGTATTATAAGCGAGCTAAGTAAGCTTTGTAGCCTTAGCGCACCTACTCTAACTAAAAAAAATCTATATATAAAGCTATGCGTAAGGCTATATTACTATATTATAGTGTAGAGGGGGGGAGGAAGAAGGTATAAGATAGTGCTAGCGCTATAACTAGTATAACGCTATAACTATTATCTCTCTCTACTATTATCTCTAAAAATTGCTAGAAGTAATAGCTATATTAGTAGATTTATGCTACTTATAAGATATATACTAAGTAGGAGCTTACACACTATAAGTATACTAACACTTTATCTTTATATTAAAGTTAACCTTAAGAAGACTTCTACTATTGCTCTATTTCCTACTAACTTTTTAGGCCCTAGTGCTAATACTAATGCCGCTGTTAACGCTGCCTAAAAGTATAATTCTTATCTACTTGCTGCTATTACTAGGTCTATACTAGAGTACTACTCTATCTATAAAATTATTAATAGGTTAAAGTAGAAGGTATACCTTAGCCTAAATAAGGCAGTTCTAGTGTACTAGTTAGGCTAGTAATAGATTAGTAACTATAGGCGTATTAATAGATATAAAGACTTCCTATTATATCTATAACGCCTTATATTACTGTGTATTAAAAAGAAGATAAATAAGAGTAGAAATAAAGGTAGTAAAGAGAAAATAAAGGCGTTTATTAATAAGTTGCTAAAGGAGGAGCGTGTTATATAGATGCGTTAAATCCTTATAATTATAGCGTTAAATAGTAAGCTAGTAAACGCGTTATATAAGTGTGCTATATAGTAGCGCACAAATATAGTACAATTACTAATAATAGTAATAATAAAGTAAGAGTTAGTTTTTTATACACACTTTAAGTAACTTTTAATAGGCGTTAGAGCGCTTATAAATAGTAGGGTAAGTGCGTAATAATTACTATTGCGTTAGCGGAGACTTAGTAGACTGTATTTTTAGACGCTAGACTAGAGCGGCCTTTCTATCCTAACCTACGCAGGCTTAAATTAAAAAAAAAATGTAGTTAAAAAGAGTAATTGACACTAAATAAATAATGCGACCAAGTGTTTATATGTATATCTCTATAGAGCCTTTAATATTCTTAAGGCTAAACTAGAAAATTATATAGATAAGAAGAATATTCTCTAGATAGCTATTAAAGCTTTTAATAATACTATAGGCTTAGATAGCTTTATATTTACACTACTAGTCTTTAGTATATATTTTAGAATTAGTATAGATTCTTCTCTATTATCTAATATTATTATATATATAAATATTATATAAAAGGCAATAAAGATATTATAGAAGAAAAGGAATAAAACTAATATTAATTATACGCTAAATACTTATAATAGTCGATTAGTAGTATATAAAGTCCTTAAGCTCCTACTTAGATCTAAAGTTATAGTTTAAAGAAAGAAAGGTAGATAGATAGGCCTATATAAGATTAAGGGTATTAAGGATAAAGATATAATTCTTAATTTAGAGAATAGTTTAGTAAAGTTTTACTATATATAAGTTAAACTATACTATTATAAAGAAGATTATACTCTTTTACTATTATATAAAGTAAATAATATTACCTCTATATAAAGGGATCTTCTAAATAAAAGAAAGAGAGGCCGCCTAAGAAAGAATGCTGTATTTCTTTTCTAGAAGAAGATAAGTAATTAGAAACTATTTTTAAAGCTCTGTATAGAAGGTATAATTATAATACTTAGAGTACTTTTTAAAAAGTTAGATTATATAAAGACAGACGCTTTGATTACTACAGTACTAAGCCAAAAGTCTGTTCCCCGCAGGGGTAAGCGAGGTCCGCCATCATCACCACCCCGTCGCGCAGAGCGCTCCGGCACCCCTAATATCGCTCCCGGAGAGTTAATAATTAATATAGAGATAATTATTTAATCAATATTTTGTTTGATACCCGCGCGCACGCTGGAGAGCAAGTAGGCGGCGCGGCATACTAAGTATAAGCTTGCGAATCAGCGAATCAGGGATCCTACGCCAGCAATCTTTCAACGCCGCGCAGAAGGTCTCAAAGTCCTTATCGCCGTCGCCAAGGTCGCCCATATTAGGGTAACGCTTATGGAGTTCTCTCTTAAGGGACTACTAGAGATGTTCGATAGGGTTAATGTCGGGGGAATAACGCGGCCACTCGATTGGTTGTATGCCGTGTTCCGCCAAAAAATCGAGCGACTGTCGCGCCCTATGGATAGGCGCGTTGTCGTGCATATAGATATCTCCTGCGTAATAATTATAGAGGAGTCCTTCGCGTAGAGCTTCAATATAACTCCATGCGCTGTATCCTTTGCGACAAGCTGCTAGGTCCCTAGGCATAATTACTAAGGGACTCCGCCGAACCCGCCCTCTCCGATTAAGCCAGATACTCGCCCACACCATTGCTGCGCGAGATCTTAATATAACTATCTCCTTAATTATCTCATGTCTCTATTTCTTGTGTGGGAGGCGAAAAACCTATGTAGATGTGCCGCCGGAGCGTCTTTGAATAGAGCACTTAAGCTAGCGCAGCCGGTTGTGAGACACCCAGGGATATGAGACACCGCGCAGAAATCCTCCACCCCTCAAAAAAATCGCGATATCTCCACATCCACCCTACTAAAATGGCCAATTGTGAGGCAGCAATTCAAGCAGCTATTACTAATCTTAATGCTGGTGTTTTTCCTAATTAACAAGCTGCTGCAAAGGCACACAACATCCCTCTAGCCACGCTCTTAAGGCGCGTACGCGGTTTACAAAACTGGCAAAACAGCCACGTATACTAGCAACAATTAACTCCACAACAAGAGGACTTCCTTGTACAATGGATACTTAAAGAGGACGCACGCGGGTATCCTCCTTCTTACGCTCGTACACGAGAAATGGCGAATTGAATTCTAAGGATGAACGGCGAGCCCACGTTAGTAGGTAAACACTAGATATCCCACTTTATTAAACGCAACCTACGCGTCGCCTCTATTGTGGGTAGGAAGATTAAGGCTGCGAGAGCTAAGGGAGCAACTTAGGAGGCAATACGCGAGTTTCTTAAGCTCTATAAGTAGCTCTGCGTTGAGCTAAACATACGCAATAAGGATACATAGAATATGGATGAGACTGGCAAGGCCCTAGGTGTATGTGCAAACACCAGAGTACTCGCAGATAGCTAGAAAACAAAGGCTTACTATTAGTCGCTAGAGAATCGCGAGTGGGCGTCGATAATCGAGTGCGTTTTGGCAATGGGCAAGAAGCTAAGGCCTGCGGTTATTTTTAAAGGCAAACACCTATAGAGCACCTAGTTTCTATTAATAATACCTGACTGGCTATACGCAACCTTAGAGAATGGCTAGACATCTAACGCGATTAGCGTTAAGTGGCTGCAACGCGTATTTCTGCTAGAAACTGCGCCCTTGGAGGATCGCTAGAGGATGCTAATTTTAGATAGCCACAGCAGCCATATGGACCTAGACTTCCTATAGATCTGCAAGTAGAATAAAGTCAGGCTTCTATTTCTCCCTGCTTACTTATCTTACGTTCTGCAGCCCCTAGATCTCTCTGTTTTCTTAGTAGTAAAACAATTCTATCGCCAGCAGATCTAGGAGTTATCACACCTTAATAATGCTGCCCCAGTCAAAAAGGAACGCTTTATTACTGCCTACTATGTTGCCAGAGAGGGTGCGATTACTAAGAGAGTTATTCGCGCTAGATAGGCTACTGCAGGCATCTGCCCATTAAACATTAAGCGAGTAATTAACTCATCTCAAGTCGCTCGAAGGCCTGTTACGCCACCTCGCCAGAATCAAGCTTAACAACCAATCAAGAGCTATCTCTCTACCCCCCGCGGCCCTTGTGATCTGTTTATAGCTCAGCGAGCGCTTCACAAAGAGCAGAGTATAGGCCAGAAGGTTCACCAACTGTTTGAAAAAGCTGGCAAGGCAATTGCAGTTGCAAATACTCGCTTAGTAGCGCTAGAAGCAGAGAACAAACAATTGCAGAGCCAACTTAAGGCTCTTAAGCCTCAAGCACCACAAAAGAGGGTTTATATGGACCCAAATCAACGCTTTGCCAATGTAGATACGATTAAGATAGCAGTAGAGGCCTCTAAGCTTATAGAGCAACAAAACAATAGTCCTAACAAAGAAAAGGAGGCAGAAAAACTAGCAGCAGAAGTAGCAGCTAAAACTCTGCAATCTATGTGTAGTGAGTGGCAATTGTAATTACGCTGAATCAATTATCGCGATTTTTTGAAGGGTGGAGGATTTCTGCGCGGTGTCTCATATCCCTGGGTGTCTCACAACCGGCTGCGCTAGCTTATCTGAGAACTAGAAGGGCTGTCCGCGCCAATCCTAATTGCGATATTCCTGTTCGAATTGACGCCTCTCCTGGGCCACCGCGCGAGTGATCTTGGGCTTCCGCACTACCCAGAAGTTGGTTAGGCTCTCTGCCTTTAATGCGCGATATGCAGTTGTTTGAGAGATGTGGTGGAGGGAGGCCTCGCGGAGGAGGGCTGGGTATTTGATCCTTGGGTTTTTTTGTGCCTCTTAATAAAGTACACGCTTGTCATGTGTATTAAGCGCCTAGGGACGCCCTGATTAAGGCCGCGATTAATTGTGGTGTTGTTCTCTATATCTTTGAAGTGTTTTGTTAATGCAGCGACGCGTACAGTTAAACTCCTCAGCCAACTCCCGCGATGACGCGCCCGCCTCACACTTCGCGATAATTAAATCCCGTTGCTGGACAGATAATTCGGCATTGCGGCGACGATTTCCTGAAATTTCTACACTAAAAGAGCTCATATTGGTGGAGTAATATAGTGTTGAAAATAGGGTGTTGGTGTTGGTGTACGCGCGTTAGCGTGTTGGGGGAACAGACTTTTGGCTTGGCACTGTAATAGCATATTTAAGTTTTTTGTCTTTAACCTATTTAAGTATAAGGGTAGAATCTTTAACCTTTGCCTTATATAAGAAGTTAAGGGCAAGACTACTTAACTATATAAGAAATTCTACCTTGTGTTTGCTAGCTACTCTAATAAGAAGAAGGATATAATTCTTACCTAATTACCTACTATTTAAAGAATAAGCTAGTGTCTAGTTCTTATATTAGAAGTAAGCCTTTAGGCAATATAAAAAATATATTTTAAATTGTAAGATATTACCTAGGCTTATATTTAGTTTATTAATAAACTAAACTATATACTCTATACTAGACTACTTTAGAAACTGCGTATAAACTTTTTATAAGATATAATCTTTTATATTATATAATAATCGCATTATTTATTTAGTGTTAATTACCCTTTTTAACCACATTTTTTTTATTTAAGCATGCGTAGATTAGGATAGAAAGGCCGCTCTAGTATAGCGCCTAAAAATATAGTCTACTAGTCTTCGCTAATATAACAATAGTTTATAAGAACAGTTTATAAACTGCGCACTTGCCTAATATCTATAAGCGTTCTAACTCTAAGTTACTTAAAGCGTACATAGAAAACTAACTCTTACTTTATTATTATTATTATTAGCGATCGCAACGCGCTCACTAGCTCACTATCTAACGCCACAACTATAAGAATCTAACGCATCTACGCAACGCTCTCCTCTCCTAGTAACTTATTAATAAATATCTTCTCTTACCCTTTAACCTTGCTCTTTATTGCCGCTATTCTAACCTATAGCAATATAAGAAACTGCAGTAGCAACCCTACACGTCTATTATAACGCCTATAGTTACTAATCTATTGCTAGCCTAACTAGTACACTAGAACCGCCTTATATAGGCTAAGGTATACCTTCTTCTACTTTAACCTATTAATAATCTTCTAGATAGAGCGATACTCTAATATAGCCTTAGTAATAGTAGCAAGCAAATATAAAGTGTACTTTTAGGTGGCATTAATTGCGATTTTAGCATTAGGGCTTAGGAGGATAGTAGGAAATAGAGTAATAGCAATAGATAATATCTTATTAAAGTTAACTTTAATATAAAGATAGAGTGTTAGTGTACCTATAGTATATAAGCTACCACCTAGTATATATCTTATAATAGTACAAACCTACTAATATAGCTGTTACTAGTAATCTTTAGAAATAATAGTAAAGGAGACAATAGTTGCAGCGTTATAGCGTTAGCGCTATTTTATACCTCCCCCCTACCTACTCTAAACTATAGTATAGTAATATAGTCTTATGTATAGTTTTATATGTGGTTTTTTTTAGTTAAAGTAGATGCGCTAAGCCTGCTAAGCTTGCTTATAACGCGCTAATCCTTTTTATTAATACCTTAAAACGCTTTTCTATGTATACAATAGTAGGAGGGATATCTACTATTATTATAATATTTTTATTAGAAACCCCTTAGTTGCAAAAAAACCATATTATATAATTACTTTATAGGATAGCTAAATTAGATCTTTACTAGTTTAAGACTTACTATAACTATTATAAAGAGAAACTTAGTATAAAGACTTTATTATATAATCTATGTCTGCTTATTACTAACAAAGGAGAGCACACCTTTAGAATTACTAGTCTTTAGATAGATAATATCCTTAGTATTATTAATGAGAACTTTATATAAAGAGAAGAAGAAGAGCTAAAGAAAGTAGCCTTTTATATAAAAGATAAGACTATTCTTACTAAGAACTAACCTATTAAGTTTAATAGTAGAAGAATTTAGCTTATATATAACACTATAGTTCTTATAATAAAAGGTTAAGTAAAGGGCCTTTATATAATTAATTCTAAAGATAAGAATACTACTTAGAGGTATATAAAGTAGTATGTAAAAGGCGCCTATATTATATCTATGTGCTAACTAGAAGCTGTATTTAATTTGTTTATTGCTACTTAGACTATATTACTTTTATATAAAGATATTAAGACATTAAATATATAAATCTAATAGTAGATTAATAATAGTAAGCGTAGTCTTATCTTTATACTATTAGACCTCTATTACGCGAAGCTATTTATCTTTACTAATAGCTTATTTGCTAATAATGATTTTTTTTTGCGACTAAGGGGTTTCTAATAAAAATATTATAATAATAGTAGATATCCCTCCTACTGTTGTATACACAGAAAAGCGTTTTAAGGTGTTAATAAAAGGAATTAGCGCGTTACATTGCTAATAATAAGAACCTAAGCTTATAACTAGAATTTCTAATTACTCTAGGTAATAAGTATTATATAGGAAATAGCAATAACTTTAATATTCTAGTAAATATTATATATTAGAATTTAACTAAGTGTAAGAGAGCAATAAGAAGTGTTTTTACTAGCAAGCTATATAGTATAGTAGAAGGCTTTAATAATACTATTACTATTAGTATAACCCTCTAAAAGATTATATACACGCTTAGTCTACTACTAATTTTTATAGTTATTTATATAGATTCTGAGTCTCTTTATAACTACCTTATATAGCTAGGAACTATAAGTAAAAAGTACTTTATAATTAATATTATATTACTCTACAAATTATATAAGTACTACAAAATTACTAAAATTAGATGGATTAATAAGAAGAATAACCCTATTAATACTTATATAAAGAAGATTCTAAACTAGGCTCTAGAGTTCTTAATCTCTAGTAATACCTTAATAATTACTATTAAAGTATTAGTAAATTGCCTTAAGCCTGCCTATGCAAGCTCTTCCTAGCCTTTATATAAGACTATTTTCTTATTATTTATTTATTCTTTTGCGCAATATATTTATTTAATTCTTTCTATATATATATTACTTAACAATGCGCATTTCTCTATCTATTATTTGTATAAAAAGAGAAGAGATATAATATATATTAATTTAGAAAAAGTCTTTTTATTATCGTATTAATAGACAATGTCTAATATTATCTACTCTATTATCCTAGTTCTATTCTATACGATAATTGCACCTAGCACTATAGCTTTACTATATATAAAAACTATATAATTCTACCTAAAAGCCTACTAGTATGTGGCACTTAGTAAAGGACCTAGGCCTAGTTATACTACTATAGTAGTAGGCATATAAAGTGCCCCTAAGGCAACTACATAACTAAACTAATAGTATATAGAAATATCCTTTATGCTAAATAACCTTAGCAGCCTATAAATATAGGTCTATACTAGCTTAAAGTTAGTATTTGTATAAAGCAAACCTATAAGAAATAGAAGAACTTATATTAATAAAGAATCCCTTTTTATTAATACCTTAAAACGCTTTTCTGTGTATATAACAGTAGGAGGGATATCCGCTATTATTATAATATTTTTATTAGAAACTCCTTAGTCGCAAAAAAACCACCATATTAATAAAAATATTCTAGAAGACTATATAGTTTATATAGAAACTAGTAGGGAGAGTAATTCTATTTAGAAAATTATATATAATAAAATTAAAGCTAAGGAAGCTAACTTAGTTATTAGCTAGTATAAGTACTATTATCTATAGTAAGTTAGCACTATATAAAGACAAGATGTTATATAATAAAAGGCATAGTTTAGCACTATATAAAAATAGGGGATTAGCTTAATAAAAAAAAGAAAAGAGACACGTATAGAGAGATAATTAAAGTAGAGAATAAAAAAAAAGAATAAAGAAAGGAAAGCCTACCTTATATATCTCTCTCTTTTATCTAGAGCCTTAATTTCTACTTCTTATTAGCGTTTATCTTTCCCTTATCTAATATTGCACAATTGCCTAATATTACTACCTAAATAAATAAGATAAATAGGTCGACTTATTATATAAGAAATAAACTAAGTGTTATAACGCGTCCCCTGTGGCAGCGTAACCCCCTAGTTGTCCTAGACTGGCCTAGATTAGCCTTGGCTAGGGCAGAGTTTTCTTCTTAGGCCTTGTAGCCTTTAGACCTACTTTCCTTTTTTAAGGGATCGCCTTAATAGTGAATTAATAGATTAAGCATTGTACCCACGATCTTACAATACGATCCCTTACCACCTTATATCTTATTATTCTAATATGAGCGACGTCCGTCGAAGCTAACGCCTAGCCTCTGTAGCTGGCCTAAGCGGAGCGACAGTAACTAGCGAGGGGCAACCTCACGCCAGCATTAAGGACCCCGGACTAGGCCAAACTGGCACAGACAAAGGACAAACAGCTTTAAGCGCTAAAGAAGCTCAGATACAATGTTAGGAAGAGGAACTTAAGTAAGAAATCGAGATCGCGAAGAAGCGCGAGGCTATTAAAGCCTTGCAGGACTAACTTAAGATCCTGCAGGTCGAAATAGGACCCAACGATAACGAACAAAGAACCTTAACCCTTGCGACCGACGCCGAAGCCGCGACAAAGAAGGACAAGGGCAAGGGCAGGCAACTGACGCCCGAAACTATTAAAGAGGATATAAGCGACCCTGATAATAGCAGCGACTTATTAGAGGAGCCTAGCAGCCCTGGAGAGGACTCCCCTCCGCGTAAGAAGGGCGGACGAAAGAGTAAGCGACTAAGCAAAAAGGATAGGAGGAAGCCCCTAAGGACTAGCATCGCGCCTATTGTCCTACCCTAAACAACAACAGCCAGCTTAGACCTACAACTACCAAAACCGCCAGAGCCTCCCCAATTCGAAGGAAGAGGCCAGAAGGAACTAAACGCCTGGGCAAGAGGCTGCGAAGATTACATTTAATACGCACCGGCCCTTAGCACTAATCTAGCCCAGACAAGGTTTGCACACCGCTATCTTGGGGACACGCAACGTAACTTCTAGGATAGGGTAGTTTAGGAAATCCCTAAGCGCAAACGCGAGCGTAAGGTAACGTGGAAGCTAATAAAGTAGACTATAGTGGACACCCTAGGATTAAGCTAGGAAAGAGAACAAGAGGCTTATTAGCGTATTAAGAACGCAAAGTAGGGTTATTAGACCCTAACTAAACTTCTAAACTATCTTAAGGATTAGTGGGAAGAGACTAACCCTAATTATGCCTTAGATAATCATGACAATTAGCATATTAGCAATTTCTTCTCCGCTCTAGATAGTTAAGTAGTGGAGAGGCTCTAATGGCAACCACAGCGGTGAACCAGCCTTATCTAACTAGAGGAGACGGCCAACTAACACTGGCGGGTTATCTAAGAGCCAAAGCTAGGCAAGCGAAAGCAAAAGGATGACAATAAGGAGGCCTAAGAGGACAACAGGCAAGGCATAACTAGCCAGAAACGATCTAGGTCAAACGACACTAGACTAGGCCAGAGGCGCTATAACCCACAACGTAAGGAATAGAATAAGCGTTGCAAGGCACAATTACTACTAGACTAGAAAAAGAACAATTGTTTCTACTGTTATAAGCAAGGGCACTATAAAGACAACTGCCTAAAGCGAAAGACAGAGGTGGGAAAAAACAAGCCCTAGGTTATCTGTCCCTTAGACTAATAGGCTCTATTATATACACGGAGGGACAAAGATTGCTCGCCATAGCCACCTTAGAGGCAAGAGGCCCCTACAAGGCTGGAGGGTCCCTAATCGCCCTAGAAGGGGTTATCTGAATAGCAGCGGGCTTCTTTAAAGTAAGGGCCCTAGTAGACTGCGGCGCGGAGGCCAACTTCGTTAGTACTAGGATAGCAGAGAGAGTTACAGTCTAACTAAAAGCGAATGCAAACTAGACTTATAAGGCCCTAAATAGAGTTAAATTAGAGGTTTAAGGCCAGACTAAGCTAGCCTACGCAATAACGGACATCCGTGGGCAAACCCGGGCTGGGTCGGACGAATTCGTCGTAGGGGACATTGAAGGGTTTGATATAGTGCTAGGGATGCCCTGGTTAACTAAATGGAACCCACTACCTAACTTTACTACTTGTACATTGCGATTTAATAATAGCAAGCGCAAATTTCAGAAGGTCGCTATAGAGGGGCTACAACAATTCGCGAATACCGCTAAGGACGCTAACAATGACTGTTTTGTTATATATAGAGTTAGCCTAGGCCAATCTGGTCTAAACGAGACCGTTCTACCTAAGGGTTACTAAGGGAGGTTCGAAGAAGCCTTCTTAGAAGCGGACGCCGCCCTACTGGCGGACCACAGGCCTCACGAGATGTCTATTAACATTAAGGCAGATAAGAAGGTACCCTTTAGACCGCTCTATAGCCTGTTAGCGCCAGAGGCACAGGTCTTAAAGGAGTATATTAAGAGAAACCTTAAAAGAGGCTGGATACGCCACTTGAAATTGGAAGCAGGAGCACTAATCCTTTTTGCAAAGAAGAAGAATAGGGAATTGCGATTATGCGTAGATTACTGTGGACTAAACGCGGTGACCGTGAAAAACCGTTACCTACTCCCACTAATCTAAGAGTCACTGGACCGGTTGGGATCCGCCATTATATACACTAAATTGGACCTAAGGGACGCCTATTACTATATACAAATTAAGGCAGGCGACGAATAGAAGACAGTATTCCGGACTAGATATGGCTACTACAAATACACAGTAATGCCCTTTAGGTTAACTAACGCCCCCGCAGTCTTTTAGAGCTATATTAATAGTGCGCTATTAGACTTACTTAACGTCTGTTGCATTGTATACTTGGACGACATCCTTATATATTCCTAGAGTAAGGAGGAACACGTTGAACACGTGAAGACAGTGCTAAATCGGCTTATCCAGCACAAGCTGTACGCTAAACTCTCTAAGTGTGAGTTCTACACCTGAGAGGTAGGCTACCTAGGGTTTGTAGTAAGCCTAGAGGGCGTGCATATAGAAGGGGACAGAGTCAAGAGCATATAGGAGTGGCCAGAGCCTAAGTTAGTACAGGATGTAAGAATTTTCCTAGGCTTTGCCAATTACTACCAAAGATTTATTAAAGGGTTTTTAAGGGTCGCAAGCCCCCTGCACGTACTCACCTAGCAACCAGAAGGGTCGGCCCATAGTGGTCACCGACAACGTAAGGAGGAATCAGTACCTATTGCCCTGTCAAGCGAGGCTTGGGCTGCGTTTAAGCAACTAAAGCAAAGCTTTACTAGTAGGCCCTTGCTAGCCTATTTTAACCCTGAATTGCCCTTAAGGGTGGAGACCAACGCCTCTGGATACGCGATATCTGGCATCTTAAGTCAACCACACCCAGGGCCCTAAGGAAAGGAACAATAGCACCCAGTTGCCTTCTACTCGCGCAAGATGAGCTAGGCTGAGCGTAATTACGACACGCACAATGGAGAGCTGCTTGCAATAGTAGAAGCCTTTAAACACTAGAGGCACTACTTAGAAGGCACTATAGAGCAGGTAGAGCTCCTAACAGATTATGCCAACCTATAGGGGTTTATAACAACTAAAGTCCTAACCCAACGCCAGGCCTAATGGACTAAATAGCTCGCCTCATTTAATTTTGGGATTAGACACTGCCTAGGGAAGACAAACCCAGCGGACAGACCCTTAAGAAGGCCCGACTACAAGTCAGAAGGAGCGGAAAGGCCTAATAGGACGGATAGTTCCCAAGGAAGGCTACTTAGAGAGCTTCAAAGTAAGCTAAAGCTTAGGGGAGCTAAAACACCCTAGGAGAGGTTAGAAGAGCCTAGGCTGGCAGCCACCATGTGGATTGCGCGACCTGGGGAAAGACCTACCCTAGAGGATGCGCAACAAGGGGAATTCAAGAACCCTTTGCTTTAAGCCATCTCTAAAGAGATAACAAGCGACCTAACAGCGGTCAGGGTGAGGGCGAGTCTCTCGCACCCCACAGAGGATCGCCCACCGTGGATAGAGCGGTGGAGCCTAATTAAGGGTCATCTACTCCAGTTCAACGGTCGCCTGTACGTGCTGGCCAGCGTCAGGATCGAGACCTTGAGACGCTGTCATAATAATCTGCTAGCAGGTCATTTTAGTTTCGCGAGGACACTTGATATCGTCCAGAGGGAGTTCTGGTGGCCTGGGGCCCGTTGGTTTGTTAAGGATTACGTCCTGACTTGCAAGGCCTGTGCAAGGGTTAAACCCACTAGACACGCATGGTATGGCCAACTTAACAGCTTACTGATCCTGACAGGTCCCTGGCAAGATATAACAATGGATATGATTACAGACCTCCCTAAGAGCAGGGTGCGTAACTACAAGTATAATAGTATACTGGTAATCGTAGATCGCTTTAGTAAGATGGCCCACTATATAGCTGTTCGCAAGGACATGACCGCAGCAGAGCTGGCTAAGATCTTTCGGCAGGAGGTTATACAGCTCCATGGTCCCCCAAGGTTGATAGTGATGGACAGGGGTAGCCTATTCACATCAGGATACTGGAGCACCTTTGCCCAGTGCTTAGGGTCAAAACAGCTGCTTTTGACCGCCTTTCACCCGCAGATGGATGGGCAGACTGAGAGGCAGAACTAGACGCTGGAGTAGTACCTACGAGTCTTCTGTAATTACGAGCAGGACAATTGGGCCTTGTTGCTATCAGAGGCAGAGTACTCGTACAATAACAGCGTACACAGCTCTATAGGGAAGTCGCCTTTTCAGGCCGTGTACGGATACGACCTGCCAACTACTAGCGTGGCTGAAGAACTCCAATTGAGGGGTAACGCACCTTAGGCTATCGCTGACGTGACTAGAATGGCCCAGATAAGGGCTGTTATGCGAGAAACCATAACAAAAGCCCAGGCTTACCAGGCGAAGGCATACAACTCCAAGCACAAACTGGTAGAGTTTGCTGTGGGAGATATAGTCTACCTTAATGCACGGAACCTGGCCTCGTCAAGGCCGAAAAAGAAGCTGGACTACAAGTACTGGGGTCCCTATAAAGTTCTACGCCGAGTAGGGGATCAGGCGTACGAACTAAGCCTGCCCAAGGACTTCCAGATCCACCTAGTGTTCCACGTGTGCCTACTGGAGCGATTGGCCCCAGAGGGACTCATGCAGCGGGAGCAAAGTCCCCCCAAGGTTGTGGTACTATAAACAGGTCCAGACATATACCCAGTTGAACGGATCAAGGGTAGGATAAGAGAGAACGGCAGGTGGCTGTACGAAGTGAAGTGGAAAGGGTACAGTGACGAAGAAAACTAATGGTTGCCAGCAGAAGACATTTCCAAGATGGCGATGAAGGCTTTCTCCAAGCGCACAGGCTTCACGGAGGACGCAAACCTGTTAGAGGTAAAGACAGGCCCTAAACGAGGCCCATAGGCCATGCAGAGGCCGGGGTCGCTCTCTAAAATAAGGAGGGGTAGAGATAACCCTAGAAAGGCCTAGATTAGCCTAGACTAGCCCTAGCAGGTAGACAGGCAAGCAATAGTACGCAATCGCGGACTCTGAGAAGTAATAGTGTTGTGAAATAGGTAAAAATACTGTTACAAATATGTAATATAAAGGATTATGAGAGCAAAGCATAGAAAAGCTTCTCTACTAAGAACCTAAACTAATCGGCGTCTAAGATCCATGAACCAGGGAGCCGAGCACGAATAAGCCTAATTAAGGCCAAACTAGGCCGAAGCTACGTCTCTAGACCTATAAACAAGGCTAAATAAGGCCCTTAGCCCCTCCCAAAAGCCAAAGGGAGGCAGCAAACGCTAAAAGGGGGGTATCTTAGACTAGGAAAACGCTAGAAAGGGCCAAACAGGCCTAGAAAGCCTAAGGATCCTAATCCCAGGTGCGCACCTGCTGCCACAACGACTCGAAATCCCTCTTCGCACGCTCCGAAGCCTTGGAACCCGGCCGCACCCTCTTAACTAGGAGGTCTAACGCGTCCTTAAGCGCACTCAAGCGAGCCTGATATTGGTTAGCCTAGATTACCCTAGATAGGGCTTAGGAAGTTTAGATTACCTTAATAGCAGAGAGATTAGCATTGCCCACTGCCTTACCTCTACCTCTAGCCCGCTTACGCGGGGTACCTGTGAGACCGCCTGCGTTATTATCTGCCAAACGCTTCCGATTCTTCTTGGCCTTAGCCTTCTCCTTCTTGGTGAGCCCAAGGGGAAGGAAGCCGTTAGTGGGAAAGTTAGCCTGGCCAGAGTGCAGCGGAGTGTCCTTGTTGCCAGCGTACTTGCCCTTGGTATGGCTACCCTAAAATTAGCCTTGGGAGGCCTTGATAGGCCTAGATAGGAGAAATTTACATTTGGATATCCTTAAAGACCTTCTGCAACTAGATAGAAGCCTCCTTAAGGGGAGGCAAGATAGGCTGGGGGGCCTTAGAACCCTTGGGGACCTTAGGAATCTCCTTTAACGCCCTTACGTCTAATTCGGCCTTAGTGAGATGAAGGCTGCTAGGATCTGGGAGGATGAGCTTTATGGCGGCCTGGAGTTTGGAGACAAGACGCTGGGGAACCTAAACATGTTAGGGGGCCCTTGAGAACCCTAGAGAGGCCTAGATATGCCTAGGTTGGCCCTACTTACCTGGAAACAATCCTGACTGGCGTTAGCGCACTTGACGCACTTAAGTATGAGATTGTCCTGGCTAGGGTTGATGACGCCATCTAAGATGTAGGTCTTGCGGTCCTGTAGAGCTCTGTGGTCCTCTTGGAAGAACTGGCAAGGATAAACTTCCTTAACTTTGTTATTATGGAGCTCGTCTACTAGACTCTAGAGGCAGGTTATGTAGGGGTTTGTTGTAATAAGTGTATTGTCCTGGGCCGTTTTCTTCAACCTCTGCAAAGTACCAGACATCTTGATGAGGGTGAGATAGGGCTAGATAGGCCTAGATCGGGCTTAACTGGGGCTGAGGCTGTTCCGAGGAGGTTAAATGGGTCGAAAAAAAGGATTGGGCGACGTCGAAGCGGACTGTTAAGCGTCGTTAGCTCTAGACAAGCCTAGATGGGTATGGGGGGACCCCCCACAGGCCTGAGAAAACCCCAGATTGGGGGTGTTTTGGCCTAGAAGGGGCCTAGATCACCCTAGATTACCCTTGTTGGAGCCTGCTAGGAGCGCCTATCCTAGGGGGTACTTACGCTAGAATAAGTGGCGACGTGGGGAGAGTGGGGAGAAGAGGTGATGGAGCGGCAGGGCTGGGGGTAAACTTATAAAGGTACGCTAGTCCAAAATAGGCTAGTTAAGCGAGCTTAGCTAGCCTATTTAGGAAAATTTCTCTGGCGACCTTGGGGTCGAGGTCCTTTAAAGAAAGGGAGCTTTGTCACAACGCGTCCCCTGTGGCAGCGTAACCCCCTAGTTGTCCTAGACTGGCCTAGATTAGTCTTGGCTAGGGCAGAGTTTTCTTCTTAGGCCTTGTAGCCTTTAGACCTACTTTCCTTTTTTAAGGGATCGCCTTAATAGTGAATTGATAGATTAAGCATTGTACCCACGATCTTACACTAAGTAACAAGAACTTTATATAAATAATAGTCGGCTTATTAAATGCCTTTTTAACCTTTTTTTTAGTTTAAGATTAAAGTAAATTAAAATAGAAGGTTATATATACTATATACAGCACCTAATTCTAATTAAAAACTAACCTTAAACACTACCTAATAATGTAATAATAGTTTAAACTTTAAACTTACTTGCACTTTTCCTATACTCTATAAGCTTTCTACCTATATAAGATTTACTTATAGCGTATATAGCACACCTAGCTTATTACTACTACTATTTTTAGTTATCTACACTTGCGCTGCTACGTAGCATACTTGCTTAAATTAGCTAACTTAATAGTAATAATAGCTAAGAGGATCTTGCAAATCTATATAATGCTCTTACTATACTAGAGCTTATTAATAAAGACCTTATTATCCTCTCTTTTTATTAACACCTTAAAACGCTTTTATGTGTCTATAACGCAGAAGGAATAACTACTATTATTGTAATATTTTTATTAGAAACCCCTTAGTCGCAAAAAAAAACTATTATCCTCTTACGTCCCCTACTAGAGAATTCTATTATTAATAAGAACTAATAACGTTTACTAAAGTTAAAATATAGTTTAGCTATTTTTTATAAACTAGATTAGCTGCTAGCCTAACTAGTATATATAAATAGCGTTATAAATAGTTAAGTATACCTATCTATTACGCTAGATAAGCATTTTACAAATAGAATAGAACTCTAATATAGTTATATTAGTAATAATAGCGTAAATTTTTAGCGTGTACTTTTTAGTAATAGCAAGTACTTCTTTAGAAATAATATTAATACCTAAATAGATAGTAAGGCTTAGATAGATAGTAGGGACTTTATTAAGAATAATCTTAATATAGTAATAGAGCGATAGTATATCTAGTATATATTACCCTTATTCTACTTATAAGTATAGTAGTATATACCTATTAATATATTAACTTATATTATTTATAATAATCTAAATAGTAGGTTTACAATAATTAGAATAGTAAAGAAAGGATAGCTTATAGTGTTGCTACGCTAAAGTTTTATCCTTCCTCTAAAGTTCTAACTATAGCCTTTTTATAAATTAACTTTATATATAGAAGCTATGCGCGCTAAGATCGCTAAGCTTGCTTAGCAGTTTAAATGCGCTTTTTTTTATAATTACCTTTTCTACGCTCTTTTTAATTACTAAGTAGGGGGCTCTGCTTTTTTTGTTATATTATTTAAGATAAAAGCCTTTATTGTCTTACCCCTAGGTAGATTAATTAACGCCACATATAAATAATATATTATTACTATATATAGCGTTATATTAACTATCTAGAGGTAGCACGACAAAGGCTTTTATCTTAAATAACATAATAAAAAAAGCAGAGCCCCCTACTTAGTAATTAAAAAGAGTGTAAAGTATTATTACTATAATTTTGTTATTAACTACGTAATCTTACTCTTAACTACTATTAGCTAGACTACTACTTTACTACTAATAAGCCTAATTACGCCTTTAATAAATAGTAGTAAAGTATAATAAATAATTACTTAATAGAATTTTCTTACTAACTAAAGTAGACTAGCTAGAGTAGGAGGCGTATAGATAGGGAAATAATAAATAGATAAAGTAAATATTAGCAAGCAGATAGTTTGTGTAGAGAAAGGAAAAACTACTAATAGTAACCTTAAAATAAAAAGTTACTAGTGTCTATACACTATATAGGTAAGGGCACTTAAAAATATTAAGGTTTTAATATTATTATATAATAGTATTATATAGGAATTATATAATGCCTATACGCTATAGCTTATATACTATAGGATCTTCTTTTTTTTATTTGCACCCTTTTTAGAAATAAGTAATTAATACTAAGTTATTCTATTATATTATTTTTTTCTTATATACTTATTCCTTTTTTTTGTTATTACCTTTTTCACGCTCTTTTTAATTACTAAGCAGGGGGCTCTGCTTTTTTTTGTCATGTTATTTGAGATAAAAGCCTTTGTTGTGCTACCTCTAGGTAGTTAATTTAACGCCATATATACTTATTCTGTACACTCTTTACACTTGCTAATATAGAGTATTAGATATTAATATCTACACAGCTAGCTGTAGAGTACCTATTTAACATTTATAATTATTTAAAAGAATTAGATTAGGCGAACATTAGTGGCTTGGCAAAGAACACTATTTTAAAAAGTATAAACTTTAATAACTTTTTAACTACTTTACTTTTATTAAAACCTTTTTAAAAATTTAAATAATATATTATTAGTACTATATTTTTATATATAAATATTACGTAATATATATAATAACTAGTATAATAAAGAGTTTTTTATTAATTACTAACTAATTACGTAATAAAAATACTATTTTTAAATTAAATAATTAAAGACTGGTATTCTCTTTATAAATCTAGTAAAAAATTAAAATTATAGCTTTACTAGTAAAAAAGTTATGAAGCTTTAAAAAAATTACTTATTTAAATTATTTATGCATATCTATTCTAATTACTAGCGTATTATATAGAACTTCTACCTAACTCTAAATTTTAAGTTTGATAGATTTAAAAATAGAAAAATATAGTTTTACAATTATTTAACAGAATTAGATTAGACGAAAATTAGTGGCTTAGTAAAAATACTATTTTAAAAGTATATACTTTAATAACTTTTTAACTACTTTATATACTATATTATTAGTACTATATATTTATATAATAATATTACATAATATATATAATAACTAATAAAATAAAGAGTTTTTTATTAATTACTAACTAATTACATAATAGAAATAGTATTTTTAAATTTAATAATTAAAGACTAGTATTTTCTCTATAAATCTATTAAAAAATTAAAATTATAGCTTTACTAGTAAAAAAGTTATATAGCTTTTAAAAAATTACATATTTAGACTATTTATATATAGCTGCGTAAGTCTGCGCATATTTATATATCTCTAAGTATTTTTGTGCTAGTGAATTGCTTATGCAAAAATGCGTATAAATACGCAAGTCTGCGCATCTCTAAGCATTTTTGTGCTAGCAAATTGCTTATATAAAAATGTGCATATATGCGCACGTCTGCGTATAGTTAAGTAGCCTCTCTAGAAAAAACTTTCCTAATGAGTGTATAAACTGTTATAACAGCGAAAAACGCTTTTGACCGTTGCAACGAAGATGCCGAAGACGATTGGAAATCCAACGTGTGACCGACAAGACCGAGCCGTCGGTCGAGTCGGCCGTACCCGCGGACTATCCGTCCACGCTTAGAATACAGCAGTGATGGGCCTTTTATGCAATAGTAATTACTATCTTGGCAAAATAGTAATTACTATCGAATCGCCCATCACTGGAATACAGCGAGATGGTATATATACGACACGAAGGCAGTCTTCAAGTACTCTTATTAGTATCCACAACATTTTCTCGCCTAAAGACTATTTGCCCACCTCACACCCATCATCCATTCAAACACCACATTTAATCCACCACCATGACCTCCCCCTCCCCCTCCCTCGCCGCCATCCTCAACTTCGAAAACTTCCGCCTCGCCCCCCTCTTCGACACCAAATCCCGCACCGCCTTCCTCCGCCCTCGCCACCTCCCAAGCCCACGCCCTCCCCCCCATCAGCACCCTCCCCATGGCCGCCCAACACCTCTCCCTCCTCACGCACCTCATGAACACCCAATCCGTGCTCGAAATCGGCACCTTGGGCGGCTACTCCGCCATCATCTTACCGCAAGCCGGCGCAAAAGTAACGAGCATCGAAATCGACGCCAAACACGCCGACATCGCGCGCGCCAACGTCGCAGGACTCGACGCAGACGGTATCCTCGGGGCGGCCCTCGATGTATTGCCCAAGTTGGCGGAGGAAGGCAAGAAATTCGATTTCGTCTTTATTGATGCGGATTTTGGGGAGCAGTGGGAGCATTTTGATTGGGCTGTTAGGTTGACGCGGGCGGGTGGGGTGGTGTTTTTGGACGATGTGGTGCCGGCGATGACTGCGAATGGGGAGGCGGTTGAGGGGAGTCGGTCGGTTATCGAACGGATTGGGGAAGATGAGAGGGTTAGGGCGGCGTTTGTGCCGACTGTTGCGTCGCATCCTATGGTGCCGGATCCGGTGTTCAATGGGTACGTGTTGGCTATAGTGAAATAGGGTCAGATGGATGGTGTGGACTTTGCAATAAAAGGGGAGGGGGATGCTCGTGTATAATATCAACTCCACTTTCTGGCGCTTCCATGTGTTTTTGTACACTGCACATTTGAGTATCATGCGATGCATTAGCTATAGAGTAATCTAAAGGCAATGTGAGAGCCTCCAACTCCACTTGACCTAAGTAATCTTAACTCCTTCTAGCTATGTTAGTTGAGTGCCATTTACTTATCTTGGGTTAACACGCAATATAGAGGGTTTGGCACGGCGTGGCAAATGTGAAAATGTAACGTAATACGCGACAAAGTCGTCTGAAATTCAATATACATTACATTAGGACAAATGCGTATGCTCTGTCGTGAAGGCTACTGTAGGACGCGCACACCTTGAACCATTCCGGCGCACACAAACCATCTCCATGAACAAGCCCAACGGGGGCGACGTAATCTGAAAGAAGTTCATATCCAGACCATTCGCCGAATCAATCTTGTACCCGACCCGCTGTCCCGCCTCACACGGTGCACTTGCAATCCTGTATTTGTTCCCTGGCAGCAGCAACGGCACATCGCCGACAGACTGCCCCGCAGGAGCCGAGCTTGAGCTCATTGCACTGGGAGCCAGCTTGTCGAGGCGCGAGACAGAAATACCGCCGGGTGAGGTTAGTCGCATGGGTACGATGTAGTCCGGATCGAAAGAAGGAGGAATAGCGAAGAAAAGGTTGCACATTTTGGAAGCTGAGGGTGGAACATCAAAGACGAGTAGAGTTGAGCGTGTGGGTGAGACTTGGGCAGTCATAGAGTTCCCGATGACATTTTGTGGGTCGGAGGAGTCGATTGGGACAATTAGATTGGGAGCTACGAACGGAGGCGTAAGGCCGCTGGGTTGATCTAACTGTGGAAAGCCAGGGAATGAGGATGCGGGTGTTGATGACGGAGCGTGGACGGGCTGAGACGACGGAGGTAAAGGTCGGGGTGTCGGCCACACGAATACACTGCTCATAGGTCGCGCTGTGATGTGTTAGCCTGGTACTACTCCGCAACTAATTGCTCCTACAAGTGAGGGATCTTGAGCTGCTGAAACTAAGCGTATTTGTGGAACTGGCGCTGCGCGTTGGCGTGCTCATATTGCCACTGTTCGCTGGTGTATTCACACTGCTACTGCTGCTACTCGAAGTTGCCGTATCTTCGTCAGGCTTTGCGACTTCATTAGCCCGCGTAATCCAACTGTAGGGCCTCTCGGTCCAAGAAGGGTATGCAGGACTGCTGAGGCTACATAGGCAAGGCGGGCAATATCGCCTAGCAGGCAGTAGAAGGGCGACGACGAACGAGACAACGGATATATTGTACATGAGAAGCAGAAACAGTGGAGAGAGAAGAGACGAAAGAATAAGTGGGAGAAAGTAGCTTACTTTGTTGCCGGCGGGGCAGGACAAGTCGAACAATGGCTTCACTGCCTTGAGGTCGCCTCCGGGTTTGATACCGAAGCTTGGGCTCGGCGTAGTGTACTGGATGTCTTGGAGCGTGTAGTAGAAGAGGTTGATGTTTTTGCGCATCAGAGAGCAAGAAACGTCCTCCCAGTAGATACGGGCGTTCGCGGCGCTGGCGACGGCCTGGTTTTGCTTAGGACCAGAGACAGGCCAGCCGGTTTCAGTAACCCAGACGGGCTTGCCCTTTGCAGCGTTGACGGTTTGCCTGTAAGCGTCGTAGAAGGTGGCATTGGCGTTGGCGATGCTGTTCGCCATTGTTGTCTATGCTGTCAGTATCGTCTGTGTTTGCAGTCTGGAAACTGGGGTGACTCACCTGGAAGTACGGGTAGGCATCGACACCGATGAAGTCGAGAGCACTGACGACGGCACTGTTACTAGCATTGACGTAGGCAGTCCAGGTATCAACGTGTCCGATGGGCTTGCTTGCGAGGCCGGTACCCTTAATAGCGGTGCGGACCTGGTTGATATACTTGACCAGCTGAGCAGGCTGGACACCGGGGTTGGTCTCGCCATTTGCGATGGCTGTAGGCGTAATACGGTACAGGTCTTCGCTGCCGACGGAGATGGCGACGACCAAATTGGTAAACTTGGTCCCAAATTTGGCGATGGCGGCCTTGAGTGCGGTGATTTCGTTGTTAACGACCGTCTGTCCCGCGGAGGTCCAGATGCCGAGGAGCAATTGAGTGTTTGTGTCAATGGCGGCCTGAATAGCCTGGATGGTGGTGCTGGTCGTGCCATGCTGGATCATAGTGTACAGTCGAGCGCTGGTGAACTGGTTGTTTGTTCCGGGAAGTGCCTTGGCGGCTTCGAACTCGTACCGGAAGTCATTGTAGACCTTGGCCTGGTTGTTGCCGAAGAAGGCTCCGTAGTTGAAGCCCTTGTATGCCGCCTCTGCGCCCGACAGCAGCGCCGCGGCAGCTACGACAGTGGAGGAGAAGCGCATGTTGGTGATGTACAGGTAGACTCAAGGGAAATCGAAGAGGTGCAGCGATAGGGAAGAGATTATTAGTATTAAAAAGTGTACAATGGTAGGATGGAAGAGGGAAAGGGTTGAAGATGGGTGAGAGAAAAGCGAAGGACGGGGCAACGCTGATGAATCTTCACGGTGACGTCTGACGCACCAAGCTTTTATGGACGGCGGAAGGTCCTGTTCGCAAGGGGAAGCGGCGAAGGACAGCGCGCAGGGCCCGGGAATGATGCAGGGGCAGGGCAGGACATGTGGACGAGGCGGCGGCGTGGCGTCGCCTTCCGCTCTGCATCTAGGGCCTCCAGGGCTGCATTGCGCTCATGTGACGGGCGGCCACGGATGGGCTCTGTCGCAGGAGTCAGACGCGAGGCTTCCGGGGAGAAGCGTCCAAAGGCAGGTCGAGTGTTGACAAGTGCACAAAACCTCAGAGACCCAAATGCGGCAAGCGGATCTTCGACAAGGGCTAGCGCCGCCGTGGGCCCCTGGTCGGAAGTCGGGAGCTCCCATATCGAACAATATCGAACATCTTTTCCGGCCTGCCGCGTGTTTATGGAATCCCGGGAGGTGCTAAAAATACTTCGATATCGGCCGTACATATGTTGTGTTTGCCCCGTTGATTGCTGAGGCCCTCCACACAGGGAAGAGGATGGTCCAAACTCAGGGGAAGAATGGTTCGAGATCCGAGCCGACTCTTGCACAATGTGTGCAGAGCATCGTCGAATCTTGACACCTGAGTCACCGCTGCAATCCAGCGTTGACCGTAGACGTTGACGTTGCCGTTGACTCAATCCCGGGTGACGTTTTCGCTTTAAAGCTTGCCATGGCCGAGCCGTTTTCTCCGCTACCGTGTCCGTGCGCGTAATGCCCGGATTCGCGTAATGCCCGCGCAACACCAGAAGCGCTCTATCAGCGATCAGGCAATAGAACCACCCACAATCAATATTATCACGAGATTTTCTAGAGTAGCACTATATCGATGCTTGCGATCAATTTGCACTATCTATATCTATTAGGAAGCTTGACGTTGCGGCCGCGGCGTGTAGATCTGGTCGGGGCAGCAGATGCGCCCTCTGAGGCCTCCCCATTATCTTGAGCATTAACAACACGTTTCTGACGCTTTCTGCTCTGTAGAGCTGGCTAAGAGGCCTTTCTCTTACCCTTTTGGGATAGTTGTAGAGCTTTTTCAGCGTCGCGGGCAGACTTCTGGGCAGCGCGCTGAGCTGCCTTTTCAGCCCTCTCTTTCTCCTTTGCCTCCCTAGCTACCTCTCGCGCAACACGCTTCTCCTGCTGGATTTTCTCCTTATATAGCTTAGCTGCCTTCTTTAGCTCTGCTGTCTCTGCTTTTTGAAGCTGCTGCTGCTTATCCTCCTGCTCCTTGATTGATTGACGAACACGTGCCTCCCTTACTTTCCTTGGTGACCATAAGATAGCCCTACTATGATAATCCTGGCGCTGTTGAAGGTCTAGAGCTTTGCTCTTCTTCTCACGCTTCTTCTTAATAGATAGCGCCTGCCTAAGCCTATTGTTGTCATGCTTAAGCAGCTCATTTTCAACAGATAGGTGGTGGAGTGATTAACGAAGCTTTTGTGTATCCTTGCTACTTTGATCACTCACTGCGGAGCGTACAAGCCTATCCATCTTTCTCCAATCATGATCACTAAGCCCTAATGAGGAGCTATTGCCTGATTCTTGATCCTGGGTGAACCTATTAAGGATAGGATCAGGATTAGGTGGCGATATACCTGTGGCTCTAAAAGAGCTCAGGATAGTTGATTCCTTAAAGGAGACCTTCCACGCGTTCCAGAATAGGGGAAGAAGTCGCCTTTGGTGATAGAAACCAGGCCCTGGCTTCTATGGAGATATCTTGATAGCTCTGCTGAGTAGGCTATTAATAGAGGCTTAAACATCGCAACGTCAAGAGGCTGAAGCGTATAAGTTGAATGAGGAGGCAGGATAGCAAGGAGGATCCTATGCTGATCACAGTAGTCAATAAAGTCCATAGTGATGTGGGATCCATGGCCATCTACGATTAAGAGTTGATATGATCGGCGGGTCTTCTCTTTTGTGCAGCAATCAAATACCTGTTCAAGCCAGGCAAGCCTAATATTGTTGTTCGTCCAGCCAGAGGGTGATGAGGTGATAAAGACTTCTTGTTCTCCTGCCTTAATATCCTCTACCTAGCTTGATTGGATGCCCTTGTTTGCAGCCTTATAGATGAGGCTTGGCGGCAGAGCTGATCTATTAGCGCAGATACATGTTAGGAGCGTAATCTATGCGCGATTGCCATCCTAGAGCGATGCCCTAACCTCCTTCTTCTCCCACATTCGTCTGCTGAATATCCGTTTTGATCTACCCACGATACCAATCAGGAAGCCTTTTTCGTCCATATTGTAGATATGACGAGGATCTATCTGATACTAATCGATCTTGCTGTGTAGGAGGTTGAAATAGAGGCGATATTTATCCTCTAAATTAGCTTTGTGGCGATTGCTGTCTATGCCAACTGTCTATTGCGAGATAAGCTGAATGCTGTGTTAGTTGATAAAGCGGGTAACCTAGCTCTCGCTGACTGGCTCCTTTGCTATAGTAGAGGCGAAGTTCTGTATCATCTCTCTAGTGGGAGGTATATGTCTCTCTGTAAGTCCTTTGATATATTGTACGAGCTCCTGCTCTTGCTGTAGGTTGAGTTTCAGCTGGTTGATATTCTTGACCTGCCTGGGGCGCGTTACCCCTCGATGCCTTCGACCCAACGTAGATCGTTCAAGCCCATGCCTAGCAGCAACTTCTGTATATAAAAAATCTTCTCCTGGTTCTCGCGATTCTATCTTATCAATCGCAGCCTGATATGGATCCATAATGGTGGAGTTATCGCGTGCTGAAGTTAGGGTGTTTTGGTGTTGCGCGGGCATTACGCGAATCCGGGCATTACGCGCACGGACACGGTACCGGTAAGCCGTACAAGGCACATCACGATGCCACGATTCAGCCGCGGAGATTTTACCCCTGCCGATGTAGGCACATTAGCGTTGTAAACTTCGCAATCCTGTCTTTTATGTGGCATGGCAGGAAACATATCTTCTATGATCCCGAATTGTTCATCTCGCCGCTACTTCTATCTGGCGGTAGAGCGCTCGAATTACTTCCTCTACTTGCGCACTCGTTCGCTTCCTCCACGCTCTGCGTCTCCAGCACCGGGCAATCAGTGCCGCAAAAGCAAAACCTGTCCATCGCGCTCTGTAGCGCGTCGCCTTTCCATCCAAACAGATAGTCGCCATGCCAGCCATACCCACCGGAGTCATCCATGCTAAACACAAATGGCTGAGTCCCATCCGTGGGCCACATGGTCTGATCGTTGAAAGCGGACGTGTTCCATATCGTCTAGTATAGAACTTGCGGGAGCTTGACCGGATGACTTGAGTAGCGTTGCGTTAGCAATGGAGATGCACGAGGTATAGCAAAAGCACTCACGTGTCCGGACATTCCCATTGGGTGTTAAAAGTCCCCTTGGACGGATACGCAGCATGGCTCTTATGGTCCGGGCTGTCGACTGAAATTCCGTCCCAACAGGTGGGAAAGAAGTTGTTGACTCGTAGCCCGTATGGACATGGCTCGGTCGGAAAGTGGCGCGTGTCCCAAGAACCACCGATTTCAGAATCAGGGGGAGCGGGGCCCCATGGCTCTGTGAAGCGGCGGAAGGCTATGCTTTTGAATTCGTCCGTGTTGGGACTGGGTTCGCGGTACGCTGGGTCGCCGATGAGCATCCGGAAGCCCTGGCAGTAGATCAGCCAGAGTCGACGAGAAGATCAAAAAGGCAAAGAACTCACAGGTTTGAAAGCCGTCACCTTTGTTTTCTTATCATACGGAGCCGTATAGTAGACCGTCATGCCCCCTCTCTGTCCTTCGAGACCAAGGTTTTCCATCAACGGCACGCGGTGGAAGCTCCCATTCCGATGCCGGAAGAACAACACTGCGGTCCAGTAGTTTGAGAAGTCTTCGCTGAAAGTACACGTTGTACAGGTTGCTTCTTCGGAGATGTTCATTGAGGGGTCCATGCTGGATGCAAGGGCATTTCCACCTACGAATTGGTGAAGATGAGGTGATGGAACTAAGCCGGGTGTGACGAGTCTGAAGTAATGTCAATTGAGAAAGAGAAGGAGAAGAAGTGCAGAAGGGACTGTACGGATCAATGCGCTGGATGTTGAGCTCGGAGCAAGAGAAGCGCAAGAAGTCGTTGAAGGTAGGACCGTCTGGGATGGATGTATTTTGGGCCACGGTGTAGACTGCCGTGAGCACTGAGAGCATGGCATAATTCAGTACTTGCATTATGTTGAGCTAAGTTTCCAGTCACGAGAGCATCAGAAGGCGGGATGTTTGCAAAAGATAGCTCGAACGTAGAGTAATCCCCACATCTCGATAGTACATTGGCATCGTTGCTCTGTTCCTGATGAGGGGATGAGGTGGGAAGGATGCGTATATAGTTAATATATGTGCAGCCAACGGAGAACCAGCACAATCTCGCGACAAAACTGCCGCCCCGGCCCTCTCATTCTGCTAGAGATGATACCTCCAATCATTTGGTATTTGAGCGCAATACATCATAACTCAACAATCGCTTCTCGAATTACCTGCGTGTGGGTTACGTCTCGGGTTATTCGCCAGTATCTAACGGTTCTAGATCAAAAGAAAGGTTGGCCTCCTCTTGAAACTGCATGGCGAAATCTTCGAGGATCTTGTTTCTCGAGGCAGCAAATTTCCGACCGGTCTCGGTCTTCATCATGTTCGGCAACCTGACCAACTTCTCTTCGAAGTGATCGATAGCTCCAGACAGCGGCCTGCCCTGCCCCTTTGCTCCTCCATACGCGAAACACCTCCCCACCCCAATTGCCCCAATGGCGTCCAGCCGATCCGCATCTTGTACAATGGCCAGCTCAGGATACATGCCCAATACCTCACTTACACCCTTTGGATCCTTCACTTCGTTGGTGTAACCGACATTCTTCACGATAGTCTGAACTTTCATTGCCAATTCCTTAGGCGCTCCGCGGTCAAGTAGGATCTGAGAGACTTCAGAGGAGGTAGAGCAAGCACCCGGCTGGGTGTACTTGTGGTCGCCTACATCGTGGAGGAGAGCGGCGAGGAAGATGGTAGTGGGGTCGTAGGCAACTGTGGGGCGGAGGGTGCGTTCGGAGGCGAGGAGCATGTTGGCGTTGGAGAGAACACGGAGAATGTGGGTGTAATCATGGGAGTTGTCATGGGTAGGCGTGGACATGTAGGCGTGGACGAAAGTGTTAATGGACCGGAAGAGATGTCTATCCTCGTCTCGGATTGGCACGACGGGGACTGGGATTGAGGTTGCCATTGCGTGGTATTGGTGTAGGGATGCTAACGTGTGAGAAGAGAGTGTGCGACAAATCTGGAATGGTGTGGGGTGCGGCCGACGCGCGTAGTCACATGCTGAGCCAGCTTTGTCTCTTTTCGTTCGCATCTGCGCCCTTCTCGCTCATGTCCGCCATGATCTGGCTCCATCTAGTTAGGGAAAAAGGGCTCTCGGACTGAGAATAGCACTGGGGCTTATAACTCATCATATAATAAGCGAGTAGGCGGCCTCGTGCGGTTGTAGGCGTGAGAAGCCAAGGCACTGGTTGTTCCGTTGCGGGTACGGAGGTGCCTTTCAAAAGTCCTTGCCCACCTTGGCGAGCAGGGGTATACGCCACATTCTTAATTAGGAAGCATCTCCGAGCCTACGTGGCCTTTGCTTCTAACCTCACAACCCCTCTATACTATTTGCTCTCTAATCAATACTGTCTTTGCGATAGCTCCTTATAATATTGCTACAAGGGCTTTAATAATCACTCTCAAGGCTACTGGAAAGCCTAATGACGAGATCACTGGTCTAACAGGGATTCTAAA
This sequence comes from Laburnicola sp. R22_1, assembly GCA_014281115.1. Classification (NCBI taxonomy): domain Eukaryota; kingdom Fungi; phylum Ascomycota; class Dothideomycetes; order Pleosporales; family Didymosphaeriaceae; genus Laburnicola; species Laburnicola sp. R22_1. The sequence continues at coordinate 1,801,199 of JACONQ010000015.1, forward strand.
GCGGACGATTAACTTAATATTTGCGCAAGCAATTGAACGAGGCTTTGATCTATGCCAGCGGCCACTTAAGCTTATGGATAAATACCTTGAAGATGGCCATCGCTCTGGGAGGCCCTTAAAGCAGGATGATGTTGCATAGAAAGTAGTTAACAGCGTACGCACTGACCGCTATGGACGAGAGAAGTCTTGCGCTGACGTTGCTGGCGCGCTTAGCTAAGAAGGATTCAACATCTCCGCTACAACTGTCTGGCGCATCCTAAGGAAGGCAGGCTTCAAGAAGACAAAGCTGACAAGGAAACCTAGGTTGACGAAGAAGATGAAGGAGGCTCGGTATAACCAGACATGCCAACAATCAAGCCAAACAAGCCGTGGCCTTCGACTTGGCTTGAGGCTTGTTTTGGAGTTATGAGGCTTGGCTTGTTAGGCCTAACAAGCTTTTTTTTGGTAGCTTGGATTGGAGCTTGATAAACGGCTTGATTGTACTATGTAAGTTTGACCGCCCTGTATAGCAACTACTCACTGCCTGAATCCTCGCTGCACATGCTGTATAGCAAGTCCATCTCTGCAGTGCTTATTGGTACCTCCTTAAGCTGGTTGTTGCTGCCTAAACCCGCTTTCTGCCAACGTCGTACGCATTGTATAGCCGCCAATAAATGAGGTCCCATAGAGCGTCGCCGAGGCTCAAGAAGATCGCCAAGTTCACTAAACATGCGCTCACACTCACAGCTTGATGCTGGAATAGAGAGTACGTCAAGTGCAAGCTTGCTGAGGGTAGGGTATCGATCGCGCAACGTTACCCAATATTTTATAGGGTTGTTTGCATACTCAGTACCTTTCTCAGCGCGCGGCTCGCTTCTCCGCCATCGCTTATACTCATCTGGCTTGATATTAATGTTGCCAGTCGCGTTAGGATTGATAAGGCTCTCGATCGCGTCGTCCATGTCGTTGGGGAGCACCGCGGGGCGCCGACGTACGGGCGGTGAGGTGTTGTACTCCGCCCAAAGCGCGCGAAACGCGCGGTTGTTCTCCTCAAGCCACCCAGGTTTGTCGCTCCAGGCGATGTCACAGTATGTTTTGTAGTAGGGATGGAGGATCGTAGCAGCGTAGTAGGCTGGAGAGTGGTCAAGCTTGGCGTAGTAAGCGTTGGCTTTCGCCCAAGCTGCGCGTAGATTGGCAGCAAGGTGGTCTTTAGGCGCTTCGTCGTGCGCGTTATAGTTAACAGCCTCGTAGGCTTTAACGTGCTGCTCGTAGTATGTCAGGATATGCTCAAAGACTGGAATAATCTCAGCAATCGCGCCAAAATGTCCGCCTTGGCCGCGTCCCTCTAGGCGCTTTGTTGCCGCTTTTAGTGGCCTCAGAGCGTCCATATACTCAGTAACGACCGCCCAGTCATGCGCTGAGAGCCCGTCAGATCGCATCCATGGCTGCGCCTCTGGCAGCTTATTACCCCGAGTTGTGGCGTACGTGTCCTTATCGCGGATACGTTTTATGTGATGATTGGCGTACGCAGCGATAGCAGGCTGCAGCTTACAAGCACGCTCAAAGCAAGAGTAGTAGGAGTTCCAGCGCGTAACGACAGGCTTAACAGGCTTAAGTATCTTGCGGTCTTTGGCTGTCGCGCTGGCAGGCAGGTCGCGGTGTAAGAGACGCTAAAAGTTAGCAAAAAGCGCATACTATTACGGCGTTTTGATGTAGTTAATAACGTCTAATAGGACGCCTAGTGGGCCGTCGCGCCTCCACTTGGTCATAAACTCGCTCTCTTTAAAAAGCTTGCTGGCGTCGTTGTTGAAAGCATTAGCTTCTTTGCCCTAGAGCAGAGTCTGGCCAACAAGGTTAAGAGTATGAGGGCCGCAGCGGAGGCAGCGATGAGGCGCGCTGAAACCCATCTCTTGCGCTAACTCACAGACAGCAGCGTCGTTATTACTCGCGTTATCAAGTACGAAGTAACTAACGTTGAGCGGGTTGATGCTGAACTGCTGCATTGTTTGGCTAATAACCTCTGCCATCCTCTCGCCACTATGAGCGCCTGCTAGCAGCGGCAGCGCTATAGGTAAATCCTGAAGCTCGCCACGCTTGCTGACGAAGTGGGCAACGACACCTAGAAACCCGCGCTTGCCGCCCCTTGTCGTCCAGCTGTCAAAGCTAAGGTGGATCTTGCTCAGCGCCTGGGACAGCTCCAAGACTACCTGAGGCTTTAGGTGGTCGTAGAGTCGCAAAACAAAGCCTGAGACGCTCGTGTGAGAGGACCACAACGCAGCCTCGGCCTCTGGGTTAGCAGCCGCAATTAGCTGTTGAAATGCTGGTGACTCAAACTCTCTTAACGGGTGATTGTTCTTGATAAGCCAACTGACGGCAGTAAGCCTAAAGTGCTGAGTATTGAAGCCGCTGAGCTTATTAGCGACATCTTGAGAGACGCTAATCTTGCCGCCTACAAGGACTCGGCGTAGGTGGCTTATCTCGCGCTTCTCTGCTTCTTTTCCCGGCGGTAGATAGCCATGACCGCGCTTTTTCTGGCTTAGGTGGCGGGCTGTTGTTGACGTTGACAGCGTCGTCTTATATATGCCTGCGCGTCTAGCGTCTATAATCTTGTGCTGATGGCAGTATCGACAGACAAAGAAGAGCCAATTCGGCTCCTTAAGCAGCGCAACGCGGTACCCATAAAGGTATACCCAGCTCCTCTTTGCGCGCTGTGTCGCTAACGGCTTCATATATTTTGGTATACGCTTAAAATCAAGCCCGTCAAAGTCGTCCTCTAGGTGCGCGTCCAGGCTCTTGTCACCGTCCTCGTCAACACCCTTGGCGGGCTCTCCGACGTCTGTTGTAGCTACTGTTGCAGCGTCGCTGCCCTCAGTGGGCGGGACGATACTATCCTCATTCTGCGACTCGCGGAATCGCGACTCAAAGGTAGCTCGCGGCGATAGGCGCTGCGACAGCGTCAATTGCGTATTATCCAGCTCAATCGGCTGGGTAGACGTGCCTTGGGCGGCTATTTTGGCGCGTTTGTGCAGCTTAGGGATTGCAGCGCTATTGCGCGCGCGTTTTAACTGCTTCAGCGGCATAATAAATAAGCTTAGTGTAGCTGAAAAGACAGGGTGATAGCTAAAGACACTTGCCGCTAGAGGTGGCTGGCCGCTTACTAGTACTAACTTAGTAGGTAACTTAGCTATCAATAAGCTGACTACCGTACTAGTACAACACCAGAAAAGTGTCGCGAGATCGTCTGTACAGCAGCCTTAAAAACGTTATTAAACTTGGCCTAAAACCACTCTGCTGCCTACTTTTTATCAAGCCTAACAAGCCAAACAATCAAGCCTTCCCTCCTTAGCTTGGCTTGTTAGCAAATTACTACACGTTAGCTTAGATTAATAGAACCAAGCCAAGCTCAAGCCAAACAATCAAGCGCTTGTTAGCGGCTTGATTGTTGGCAGGTCTGGGTATAACTAGTGCCTTCAGTATAAACACTGGACGATTAAGGATTAGAAGAATGTTATCTAGTCTAATAAAATGTCTGTGGTTCTCCTCCATAGGCGTGGAGGATACAGAATATAGCGGAAGGCTGATAAGGCATTTGTTCGAAGTTGTATCTGTGAGAGGTGGAAGGGCTACTCTGAGTTCATGTTCTGGGGGTGCTTTTTATATAATAAGAAGGGGCCCTGTCACTGCTGGACGCCAGAAACAAAGAAAGAGAAGGAGGCTGCTACTGCTCAAATTAAGGAGCTTAACTAGGAGCTAGAGCCTATTATAAAGGCACAATGGGAGCTTAAAAATGGAATGCGTCGCCTTGCTCTACGTAATAAGCCTGGACGACAACCTTAATGGACGTGGAATAAGAAGACTGGAAAGGTCAGCCAGGGCAGAGGATTAGGTATTGACTAGTATTGATACTAGACGTTTGTCCTACTTCTAAAGCTCATACCCTTTGCTAAGGAGTGCAAAGCAGAGCGGCCAGGAACAGTTGTACAAGAAGATAAGGCGCCTTCTCACAATTATCACGTCTAGAGCTACATGTATAGCATCTATGATATTGCGAAGCTGCTTTGGTGTGGTAATTCACCTGATTTGAACGCTATTGAACCTTGCTGGCCATAGATGAAGAGAGCTACTACAAAGAAAGGTGCACCAAAGAGCAGAGCAGAGGCTGTCCGTGCTTGGGAGCAGTGCTGGCAAGATCTACCTTAGGAGAAGATCTAGGCTTGGATTGAGCGTATTCCTGTTCATATCAAAAAGATCATTAAGGTAGAAGGAGGTAACGAGTATAAGGAGGGCAGGAATCTCCATAGACTTAGGTAATCGGATATATATCCAAATTAAGAATGTGGCGCAGACCCCTGCTCGCCAAGGTGGGCAAGGACTTTTGAAAGGCACCTCCGTACGCGCAGGGGACCTCGGCACGCGAGCATGACGCCGTTCGCAACCAGCCGTCCGCAGCCCTCCAGCACCACACCCATCGCGCCGTAACATGTACAAGCAGGCGACGCAGAAGACGTCCGATGTGCTGTCGCTGCCGCCAAAATGGCTCGGCATGTATTCCGACTTTATCGCCAAGAACAGCAGCGCCGTGTCGCAGATCGAGTCCGCGCTGCGGTCGCTGACCTACATTATCCCTGGTGCGCCATCGTCGTCGCATCTTGACCAAGTACAGAGACTGATTGCACACAGGCCGTTTTCGCGAGTCTGAAATTGCATCCGAGTCGTGTACGTTATCTTCCAGGTGCATTGTCGCATAGCACCAGCTGATCATTGTGCAGTGCATAGCGGCGTCCAACTCCTCTCCCTATACCATGACTCCCTCCTCGCCAAAGCTGTGGCACGACTGCCAGGGCGGCAGCGACAACATGCTACACCCCACAATCGCTACACCAAGTTCTGGACGGACCAGTCGCCGACATACAAGCGGCTTGCGCTTGTCCTCCAGATGATCCAATACACCGAGCTCCTTTGGGAAATGGCAGCAAAGAGAAAAGGGGAGAAGGTCCGCTGGCGGGTCGTGGTGCTCTTGGAGGTCGTCAAGGCCGTGTGTCGGTTGCTCCTTCTACGCTTGACGAACTCGAGGCCACTGCTATCGCCTCCCCTGCCCCAGAGAGAAGTAGATCCGGCCTCATTGGAAGACTCGTCGGTGTCTGCAAATGGCATGGACACCCCACCAACCGAGCAAGAAGCGGAAGCGGAGAACTGGACTATGCCACGTACTGGCTTGTCGATGCCGGGCCTACCAGATTCGTCCGATATCTCGAGCTATCTTCTATCCAAGGTACTTACAGCAGATGATATCAAGCCTCCCAAGGCGTTATTGCACCGTGTCAGTGGTAAGGGCGAGGTGGCCGAAGTTCTATATATCTTACGGCCAGTCGTCTATGCAGTGGCTATGCAGCACTTCAGTGGAGACAGGAAGAGCTGGCGTCCATGGCTGATAGGGGCCGGTTTGGAGTATGGGGCAAGACAGCTAGCCAAGAAAGACTTCCAGGAACGACTCGCCGGCGGACTACGAGGCTTGACCGGGTTAGAGAAAGAAGAGTTGAGGAAGCGTGGGTGGGCTCTAGGCTGGTGGATGATGCGCGGCGCCTTCTACGAGAACATCACCAAGTACGTATGCGCAACCGGATCAATCGTGGCATTGTTAACCATCTGCAGAGCTTGGATACACGCTATCACGCGGAAACTCCGAAACAAGCCGCTGCTTGACATAGTCGGTGGTGTGATTGAAGATTATGAGTTCCTCTGGGACCAGTATTACTTCCCGACAGCGACGCTTTAAGTTTTCTCTTTTCTTTTGTACTAATTGAGTATTGGATGCGGTTTGGGAGGGAATATGGCGTGTGGTACGGTGTAGGATGAGCATTGGATATGGGACGACTGTAAAGTTTAGGGCTTGCGGCGTTGATCTGGCGGTGGCGAGTCTTCCATTAATTGATGGTTTTTGAGTACTATCTCACAAGATGGCACACTAGCTACACGCAGTAAAATTTTCAAAATATACTCCAATTTTGGAGTAAGACCATTTGCATCCCTCTGAAGAATTTCACAGGAAGAAGTTGCTGTAGTAGCAACAGGTGACGGTGAGATGTATTTTTCAGCATGAGAGTTGTGCCTGGCGGCTTGGCATTACGAGCTTCACGCCGGAGAGGTAGAACTAGAGACAACACACCTAACCACCCTCCAAATCCGCCACTTCCACCCTCATCCCCGCTGCAGACGCTACTCAACTACCGTCGTCTGTTCAAACCGCGCCCTCTCACCATGCCCGCCACAACAGCAGAGACGCTGTCGCTCGTGACTCGCAACGTCTCGGTCGCGCCGCTCGTGCTCCTCTCCGCAGCAGATCACTACGGCCGACAAGCAAAGGGCACACGGAAACGCGTAGTCGGGGTGCTCCTGGGACAGAACGATGGGAAGAATGCGAGGGTGTCAAACAGCTTCGCTGGTATGCTCTCCCCCGCCATTTATTCGCCGCCGCCGCCGCCGCCTCAGAAGCACCGAACTTTACTCTTCGCTCAGACATATAGATTGCTGATTCGTGCGTCATAGTGCCGTTCGAGGAAGACGAAAAAGATCCTTCAGTATGGTTTCTGGACCACAACTACGTCGAGAGCATGAACGACATGTTCAAGAAGGTGAATGCGCGAGAGAAGCTCATTGGGTGGTATCACACCGGGCCAAAGTTACGGGCGTCGGATCTGGAGATCAACGAGTTGTTCAAGAGGTACACGCCGAATCCGCTGCTAGTCATTATCGACGTGCAGCCAAAGGAGGTGGGCGTACCGACAGATGCGTACTTTGCGGTCGAGGAGATCAAGGATGTGAGTTTCCAAACAGCCCCGAGCCTTCATTTTGGCAGAGCCCACAATCTTAAGAAGACGAACTTTGGCTAATGAGGCGGCTTAGGACGGCACAACAACCTCCAAAACCTTTGTCCACACCCCGTCAATAATCGAAGCCGAAGAAGCGGAAGAGATCGGCGTCGAGCACCTCCTCCGCGACATCCGCGACGTCGCCGTCGGCACCCTCTCCACCCGCATAACCTCGCAACTGCAATCCCTCCAAGGCCTGCATCTGCGCCTCCGCGACATCGGCCAATACCTACAAAAGGTGCTCGATGGCGACTTGCCCGTCAACCACGCCATCCTCGGCAACCTGCAAGACGTATTCAACCTACTTCCGAACCTGTCAACGCCGAAGCCCGCGCCGACCAAGGGCGCGACAAACGGCGTGGGGCCTGCGGCGGGCGCGGCGGGCGCGCTGGATAATTCCGAGTTGGCGCGCGCGATGAGCATCAAGACGAACGATCAGCTGATGGCTATCTATCTGTCGAGTTTGATCAGGGCAATAACCGCGTTCCATGACCTGATTGAGAACAAGATACAAAACAAGCAGCAGGCAGAGGACAAGGAGGTGAAGGAGGAGAGCAAGGACGGAGAAAAGGACAAGAAAGCGAATGGTGTAAACGGCGACGCAAAAGAGGCTGATAAGGACAAGAGCAAAGAAGGGGAGAAGAAGAAGGGTTGAGTCAGACGATAGGTCGAGCTTTGAGTCAGGCCTGGAGACTAGGTACGCATATGAGTGTGCAATTTACCACACTTCGAACGTTGTAGGGTATCAAGATAGTTACATGTGCCCGCAATGTGGCATAATGACATCATAGACAATCGACACGGTATAGACATTGAATTATATATGCTTCGTGAAGCCGTGCTGCGTCCGGCTGGGTATCACTTGCAGCTTCTATCCCCCATCGTATCACCCACCTCACCCCCACCCTCCAGAACCTCAATCTCCCCACCCGGCTGCCCACCCAGCAGCCTCCTCCACACTGACCTCCCTCTCCTCCACGCAGCCCCCAAACAATCCAGCACATCTCTCCGCCAAGACACAAGCCAGCAGATGCTTGCACACAGGCGGTGTCCCATTCCCTAGACTTACGCCCCCAAAGCTCCATTGTCCCTCCGACTCGTGTGTTGGGTGGGAGAGTGGCAAAGGAATTTCAGATAGTGTCGAGGGAAAGGCAGAAAATGCAAAAGCAGGACAGGAGCAGTTCCAGGCGCGGAGGCGGACTTCGTATGCTGTCGTGCTGTCGTAGGAGGTGCTGTAGCGGGAGGAGCGGGCCTGGGCGGAGCGGACGTAGTATACTACATCCATGGCGTCTTTCTCGGTGACTCTGATCTCCTCTTGAGCGTGGCTTTGCGCTGGTATCTCCACGTCTAGCATCGATGTGTTGGAGGGGGGCTTCAGTCGGCATGGATCCTGCGCCAGTGACGCATCCTGGTATGGAGTTCGGCTCGCACTGCCATCTCGCTCGCTGGCGGCTGGTACTATGGCTTCAACGTCCTGCTGATTGAGTCTGGACACTTCTGGAGGCACAACTGGAGCTCCTTCCGTACCACCGTCTCCAGCACGACGTATGCGGAAACGCGTGACAAGTCTGCGATCGAGTAGATCCAGTGCAGGCAGCAGCTCGTTCTGGAATGCAACATGCAGCGCGAGGAGCTGCTTTTTCGTCGGCTCGGGCGCGCCATTCAGCGGGTTCGAATTCGAGGGAAGAGGCGGCGCGTCGTGGTCATCCTGGGCGGGTGCCGGTGTAACGGCGCGCAGGGCATCGAAAAGCTGGGTTATGAAGGCGCGAGGGTAGGGCAGGTGTGGTGGGGGCATGTTTTCAGAGGGTGGAGCATTCTGATTTCGGGTTGATGATGTTGATGTTGGAGATAGAGGTCGTGGCGGGGCATGGCGATCGGACGGTTGGAATAGAGTTGAGATGTAGGTCAATGCGCGGGCACGTGATTGTAGATCGTCCACATGTACACATGTAGATTCATCTATCTATGCAAGTGTACATATAGGTAAATGTAAGATAAAAAGAGTCATCGCCGTCATTTCACCTAGCTTTAATGCGATGCAATAATTAGTGAACACTGTATGTAAGCTAATCTCACTCGCTGATCGATACATATGTAACGTTACTGGCGTGTCGTCTTACTAATCCGATGACGTTTTATTGCAGCACCTCGAGTGCGAATATCGCGCGGGACTGCTGATGACAGGATGACTGAGATGGTGATTTGGGATGGGAGGGGACAATGGTCTTCGTGCCATGGAAGTCTTGCGTTACCGGCCACGGCAAAAGATAGCGCGTGTAGCAAGAACCGTGATAGCAAGTTCCAAGGGCCACTGGTAGAATATGGCTTTTGCTGCCCTTGGTTGAAGGGAAATACGTGTAGTTTCATCTACTGGTTGGGCGAGTAGGTAGTTTCGGTACTCGCCCAAGAAGGGTTGACGCTAATTCTTGCCCCATGGTTGACACCAAGCGGAATGAGCCGGACGACAACTCTCTCTTCCATTGACGGTCCAGATCGACGATCAATGTCCGACAGAAAGTCTGGGAGTGCACCTCGGCATTCGAGAGAAAGCGACGCGAAGGCGCGCATATTGGGGTCTACGGGCGATATGGTGAGGGGTGTGGGGATGTAGGATACACCAATCCGACAGGGATGTGTACCGTACTTGAAGTCCGATGGCACAGTTCCCATGCGTGACTGGCACTGCAGAATTGAGAAATTGGAAGCTGACGACAGGCTGGTCCGCCCAATTGGCGTCAATGCGCATCGTGGTTGGTTTGCTCCATGACGATGTGTGCCCGACATGACGATGCTCGTAGGCGTTCGGTATGCAGCGGCTTTTGGGCAGGCCACCAGCCTAGAATGGCCCGAAATAGCATCGGTGATGGCTGCATTTGCTGCAATCGACCCCACACTTTGCTGGCGGCTACGGAGTGCCGCGATAACGATAAGACACACCCCGCGGTGGGCTGCCCCTCCCCGAGACGGTACACTACGGCCGCGAGATGGTGTGCCGGGCTCATCTCGTGGTGCCTTCAGGTGCGCGTTTGGGAACGTGGAATGACTCACGGGAGCGCTGGATCCGGCGAACTGGGGGCATATCGCGCGTCCAGCTGAGACTCGTCGCCTCCGTCACATGCTAATATCAGGCCAAGCGCGAAGCGCTCCACGGCACAATCATCTGCCCCGTCAGACGGCAATGGGCGTCGAGGCACCAATATGCGACCAGCCACGGCGAGCCACCGATGCAGACAGCGTCGCTCCCGCTGCAAGGCATGTCCTGCAGGGTCATGGACCTGTTTGGCCATGGATAGCGTGCAGAGGGTCCTGTCGACGGGCTGTGGTCATTCGCCGACGCAGCCGAGGATCCTCTGGCTCGCTGTGTGTGCGGTACAGCAGTCGCGTGGCTTGTGGCAATCCGTGCATGACCACCATCTCGTCCATCACGAGACCCAACAATGCGTTCATGGAAAGGTGAGCATCGAGCTGGGCGGCGGAACGAAGCAGGCTGCAAGAAGCGAAGTCCGTCGGTGCGCTATGTCCGCTGCCGTCCGTGGGAATGGAATGGTAATCCAGAACGACCGGGCAGGTCAGGCGGCGCGCCTTGTCGAATTGTGCTGTTTGGCCGTCCACAGCATGACGAGCGCCGTGTCAAGTTGGTCAATCCCCCACCGGTGCAGCCATGCACGTAGCGTTAGCAACGTGGCTCTCTTGCGGCCGGCGAGCCAGGCACCGGTATGCCCAATGGCGGCCAGCACCGGGTGAATTGAGCAGCATTGAGCAGCATTGAGCAGCATTGAGGGCCGAATGCACAAAGCAGATGGGCGACGGTTGGGGAAGGCCTCCAGAGTGGAGTGCAGTGTGTGGACGCGGCGCCCTAGCACGCTGCAGCAGAGCACTAACGCCCTTTCGGGGCCCGTACGTCCACACCCTTCCTCGCCGTTCGACTCACCTATGATTGCTGCTTGCTCAGCCCCTCGTCTTCCCGGCCGGAAAGGCCAGCTGATGGGCCACTCCATGTGCCACCCTTTGTGTGGTTTCAGTCTGCGCTACCGTCTTTGTCACCTGCGACTTTCTTTCAAGTGCTGCCGCCTGGAGCGCGCCCTCTTCTCTTAAGCCCACCCTCCCCCCTCGTCTTGGAGCCTTTCCGCCCGCGCCGCCTGCTCGCTGTGCTCTATTCTTAAGCGTCTTTCATCCGCCCGTCTTTCTCTGCTTCCACCGCATTCCAAGTCTGACTGGGCCGCCTATTTATTCCTGTACCAAGGTTCTTGCCGCTCCACTCCGCTACCAACCTTCCCAGCGCCTCCACCCAGGGTTGCAGCCTGCGATTGACTCCCAACACACCCGCTCTTCGATTGCTGCCTAGCACATATAAAACGCACCCGTCCGCTTGCGTTGCTGCAAACCACCAGCAATTCAATTCACACACAATTCACCCGCTATGGCAAACGCCACACCATACAAGGCACCCCCAAAACAGATCTCCGTTTCCTCGCTACTCTCGCCGCCGGAGATGAAGCGCTCAGAGTCATTTGGATCGTCAGTTGCGCCATCAATTACATCCACGCCGTTCTCTTCCTTCAAGTCGGAGCAATCGCACCCCGCCATGGCTGCCTGGCTTCCGGAGGGGCCTCTCACAATGCACCGCGACGCCACCCTCACATACGCTTCTCCGCCAATCTCGCCTTACGATTCAGAGTCACAGAAAGAGAATATGGACAGAATGGACGTGGATTGCGTGCGAGACCCCCAACTTTTTGTGCGCAACGATACCGCCAGCTCAATCTCACCCGACGAGCCACTGTTCCCCCAGGAGCATCCGCAGGTCGATCCGGCCGCTCAGGATCTCATCACCAAGCACATGCAATCCGCCGACTTCGCCGCCCTCGAGAGCAAGCCCGCCCGAGCAGACTACGAGCTCGCCGTTTCCTTCGTCTCCAACGTCCACACTTCGTACAACAAGAGCCCACGCTCTTGGTATGAACAGGAACGCGAGTTCGATAGACAATACAGCCAGTCAACCAGAGGTGTGCAGAAGAGGCAGCCGCTTAAGAAGCTGGCACCTGCACCCTCAGCAAGAGCGGGCAGCAAGCCGAAGATTGCGCTCCCGCGACTTGCCCGCCCCGCTCGCGCCCCCCGCGCTCCCAAACGCACTCCCAAGACTCAGGTCTCTGACTCATTCGATGACTTCGCCCCTACCTCGGAGTCCCCCAAGCCCGCACGACCGGCCGGAACTCGCGATGACACCGACTACAACTCGCTCCCGGACTTTTCGCCTCCCCTCGAGACCCTCACCAAAGGCAACACCAGCGCTCTCAAAACCGAGTGGAAGGGGTCGGCCCTCAAACTTCACGATGACCCCGACCGACACTTGCTGCACGAGGCTGAAATACCTCTGGCCGGAACGCTTCGTCTGACGTGTGCTACCTACCTCTGCAGCAAACGTCGCATCTTCCAGGCTCGCATCGAAGCCTTGAGGATTAATAAGGAGTTCCGCAAGACGGATGCGCAGCAAGCCTGCAAGATCGACGTCAACAAGGCCAGCAAGCTCTGGTCTGTCTACGACAAAGTTGGCTGGTTCGACCCCAAATACTTCGTTCAGTACGTCTAACCATTCCGGGCATTGCATTTCTTTCCTTCACGGCTGGCATGGACGTTCGATCATCTCGACCTATACGTTGCGCATCTAGTTGCATATGCAGACATGGACACGGACGGCGGTGTTTTTGACTTTTATTTCTTTTTATCGGCATGGAGACACGGGATGTACCCCTCTCTCCGTCTATGATTTCATGAACAGGCGTTTCTCGTTTGGGTATATGCATCTCGCATCAACGGGCAGGCTGCCTTGGATCGGGCTCGGTTCTTTACCACTGTGGCGTCAGATGGAATACGCCGCTCTATTACTGCTTCTATGCGTTATGCTGATACCCCCAACACCAAGATTGATGTGTTTTCCCTTCTGTTGCTGCTACTGTTACATACGGTACGAAGGTGCGAGGTTCCCTCGACCAGGTTGGATATTCCTGTTGTTCTGTAGCTTAGAACGAGCAATTCATTATTAGCCACGTATACCTTGTAGAGTGAGACCGATCCCTCTCGTGTACTGTGAATGATCCGATGGGACTATAGCTTGCGTGTACATAGCCGTGAATTGTATTCTTAGACGCTGAACACTCGGGTATGATATGATGCGGGAAGGGTGCGTGGCGCGGCGTAAGCTCGTGCTGTGCTAAACTTGGACAGGCGGCAGGCGCAAGCCCGGCCATGGTCGAAACCCTCCGCGAACATCGTTCTACCACCAGTGCACCACCAACAACCACAACGCCCTCCGCCCGCCCACGCTGCGGAACAGCGCGGATCACCAACCATGTCGCAGACGCAGCAGGTCGACCCGGCCGGCTCGATATCCAGTCAGGACCCGCACAACGAGCAGCAGTCGAAGAAGACAAAGAGCAGGAGGCCCCCGAGTGAGCAGTCTGGCAGTGCCGTGCGCGCAGGACAGAGGATGCTGACGGTGGTCTAGATACTGCCTTCAGGCAACAGCGATTAAAAGCATGGCAGTATGTTATGGGCAGTAGTGGTGGAGGTGGTGAACGTAGCGCAGCTGACGTGCGCAAACAGACCCATCCTGACCCCGAAGACGGTCCTGCCTATTTTCTTCATTGTCGGCATCATATTTGCGCCCATCGGCGGGTTGTTGCTGTACGCCAGCTCTCAGGTACGTGTTTGGAAGGGCAGCGGGAAGCAGGCGGCAGGCTGATACCCGTCAGGTCCAGGAGCTCTCGCTCGACTACACCAATTGTGTCACGGACGAGTCCTCGCCCAACATAACCCTCCCGATCAACGCGTCGGAGCCGAACCCTCTAAAAGATATTGACCCGGGCCGCGTCACCTCATCGTTTAAAGCGAGAATGGATTCAAAGCCCAAATGGGCACACGCGCGCCAAAGCTACAAATTCCCGATTTCCGGTGTGGAAAAGGACACAGACGTCTGCATACTGGAATTCCAAGTTCCAGACAACATTAAGCCGCCCATTTACTTCTACTATCGCCTGACAAACTTCTACCAGAACCATCGCCGCTACGTTAAGAGTTTGGACACCGAGCAATTGAAAGGAGAGGCCATAGACCGCGCAAGCATCGAATCCGGCGAGTGCGATCCTCTTAGCACCGCGCCGGATGGCCGTCCATATTACCCTTGTGGCCTCATTGCGAACTCCATGTTCAACGACACCTACCGCAATTTAACTTCGCTCAATGGCAACACAGCGTCTTACAATTTTACCGAACGCGGCATTTCTTGGGCTACCGAGGGCGATTTGTACGGCGAGTCTAAATACAAGCCTGCAGATGTTGTGCCTCCACCAAATTGGGCAGAACAGTATGACGAGAATGGTTACGACAACCTGGATTCGCTGCCAAATCTTCACACTTGGGAGGCATTCCAAGTCTGGATGAGGACAGCTGGTCTGCCAACCTTCAGCAAGCTTGCGATGAAGAACACAGAGGATGAGCTGCTAAGCGGAACCTACCGGCTTGAAATCCTTGACCGTACGTTCAGCTTACTCTTCCTCTAAACTGCACTAACATTAAAACAGGCTTCCCGGCGCACAAGTACGGCGGAAGCAAGTCTATTCTTATCTCGACTCGAACAGTCGTGGGTGGGAAGAACCCATTCTTGGGAATTGCCTACGTAGTCGTTGGTGGCCTCTGCATTCTGCTAGGCACCGTCTTCACTCTCACGCATCTGGTCAAACCAAGGTAAGAGAGCAATGGATCTATACCAGAATGGCGCATATGCTGAAGGATACACAGGAAGTTGGGCGACCATACCTACCTGTCGTGGAATAACGAACAACCGAGCACCGCGACGACGACCGGACGCAGCGCTCGCCCAGGCGAGGGCGCATGATCATGACGATATCCTTCCTAATGTAGATACGGTGTTTTTCATTTCCATTTGCGCTTGGATCGTGACCATGGGCCGGGGTTTTGGGAAGTGTATTTGTACCACAGGTCTCTGGATATCTGGAGTTACGGCGCTTTTAGGCGACGAATTGATTCACAGCGCTTTTTCGATTATTCATGTGGTGTTCATATATTGCACTAGGACGATGCTTTGACGACAGAACAGGTACCGAGTGATCCCAGGATACGTAATGCATACACGGCGAGCGCGGCAAACCATGCCCCTCCCATTGTATTGCTAGTGAAAGTAATATGCTCACATGTGTTCAATAGCTTTAACGAATACTCCGAAGAGGATGTCAGTGAAATGACTGTGCCTGAGACAGGCTCTCCCCGCTTCCGTCCACGCTGAGAGCCTGGCCGAATGTCTAGATGTGAGGCAAAACATGCCTAGAAGGACATTCTGAGACTGTGGAATCTGGACCTCCACGAAGAGAAAGATATAAGCCGCGCAAAAATGCCCCAGTCCATCACGATCAGCGCTTTTGCACTACCGTTCGAAAGACACCGGTCGCAATCTTATTCGGACATCATTGAATTCTCACATTCTTCTCTGCGGTCGTGGTCATGTTGAGGTCCCTCCTCCTTGCCTCCCTGGGGCTAGGACTCCTAGCCAGTGCCAGTGCGGAGAATGGTACGCCGAGGCCAGAGCCTTTCGATTGCGGAACGGATGCGAATCATGCATCGGACCACTTCCTAGAGACCATTCAAGGTCTACACGAAGGCGGCAATGGTGGGAGTCCGGCTGCACGTGCAGCCCTCGTCGCACGTGAAAAGGACAACAACAGCGCCATCACCGTTCACGCCATCTTCCACATCGTCGCAACCCCCGACACAAAAGCCGACATCTCGAACGACA
The DNA here is from genome assembly GCA_014281115.1 of Laburnicola sp. R22_1. NCBI lineage: Eukaryota > Fungi > Ascomycota > Dothideomycetes > Pleosporales > Didymosphaeriaceae > Laburnicola > Laburnicola sp. R22_1. The sequence goes on from JACONQ010000015.1 coordinate 1,816,856, forward strand.
TGCCCCAGGCACAACTGGACGCGCTCAACGCCGCCTACAAGGACTACGGCATCTCGTTCGACCTCATCAATGTTACCTGGAACACCAACGACAAGTGGGCCGTTGGCGAAAAAGACGCAGACGCGGAGATGAAGAAGCAATTAAGGCAGGGCACCTACCGCACACTCAACATCTACTTCCAGACCGCCCTGAGCGGCGGCGTTCTGGGCCGCTGCTCGCTCCCTAGCAAGGTCCCCAGCAGCTCGGATCCCAGCGTCTACTTCAATGACGGATGCAATGTCAATGCCAATACGATGCCAGGTGGCTCCATGGAGGGGTACAATCGCGGCAAGACGGCGGTCCACGAGACGGGGCATTGGCTCGGGTTGCTGCACACGTTTGAGGGGTATGCGTGCGATGAAGCGGGCGATTATATCGATGACACGCCGTTTGAGAAGGAGAGCACCGATGGGTGTCCAACAAGTCCGGTGAAGCAGACGTGTCCTGAGCAGAAGGCCGAGGTCAAGGATGATCCGATTCATAACTACATGGACTATAGTACCGACGCGTGTTATGAGGGGTTTACGGCTTTGCAGAAGGAGAGGATGCATTACATGTATAACCTTTATCGGGACGGCAATTAGGTGGTGGGGGTCGTTTGGGTAAGATTGCTCAGTGGTATTTTCTTTTCGTGGGTTGCTGTGAAAGCGTTGGGGCGGATGGTTGGTTTTCTGTGGTTCTTTTCCTTCACATGCTTGCTGTTTGGCTAAATTGCACATATGGAGTTTTCCTTGCGGTTGTACTCTTCTTGTTGTATTTTCTTCAATGCTAGCTATACTTTCCTCTACTTTTACACATAATCTATGGAGGTGATGCACATGCCTCATTCAATGTATGCTACGGCGACACTACAGATGCAAGGTTTCCAGGTATCCGAACCAGGCCCCTGGAACTATAGACAGCTCCCTTGCCTAGGTTAAGCAGATGCAACGGTAGATTTGGTAGCCTGTCGGGAGCATACCATTCTCGCTGTGGGGGAGCATATCAAAAGACATCACATGTTCCGCATTGTGCTACGACTATGTACATTCCAGAGTCTCGATGCTAATTTGCATGAACTTGCGCAACGCAGCCCTCCAAACTTGATCAGCGCGGCGACAATACTGTCTTGCATGATCACAATATCTCCAAGTTCTAGGTTCATGCTCGCGTTACAAAAGGCATGGTCAAATTGAACAGGTCAACAAATCGCGCTCCGCATCAAGAGCGAATGTCCCGGTATACCCACTCACTTGGGACTACATGACGCTCACCTACACTTGGATGCAAAACATACAGCAGTCACATATGTTCCACTCCCACGCGACAGCAAGGCCTACATACCTCTAGACCACACGTGTCAGTCTGGACTCCAAGGCTTCGCTGTCTAGCAGGACTGCGGTGTTGCACAGCATTTCGTCATGTCATGCACAAGGAAAGACACTGCAGGCTCCAGCACCCACCAACATCTACGACATGCAGCATTTGGCAGCTGGTAGTTTCAAATCCAAGTGCACAAGGCGAGACACGCGCCCGCCGCGTCCAGCCCTGGCCTTTCCGCTCCCAGCGCCTTTGTTTCCGCATGCGGAAAGCAGAGTGCACGTGCACGGTGGTAGCTATACAAGAACGCAGAGGCGGGGAAGGAAGAATGGTAAAGCGGGCGTATAAAGAAATGGGCATCCCGATCCTACTATGAATCAAGACAGTCTTTGCAATCGACGGGACGCACGACGACGCATTACGCAGAGTGCGCAGTGACGGCAAAGATACCAGACGAGACTACTATTCGCCTAACGACATATATCAGCCGAATTTTTTTGTAAATCTTTTTGGCTACAGCAACTACTGGGACAGCAAAGCGGCCACTGCCTAGTGTCCTGTAATGCCTACTGTCCTGTAATGCCTACTGTCTTCCATCGTCGCACTCCCTCCAACTCCTCCACCGCCTCGTCTAAACCGCCATCCGTCTTCCGCTACGCACTCATCTTGCTCAAAGCACGTCCCTCGATCTCAGACATCGACACCATCAGCGTTTACTCGGAGAGCCGTAGCACTCCGGCATCCCCGACCCAGACTGCCTCGGCGGACTTGAGAGGCTTCTTCTTAGTGTCCGAGGAGAGATTGAGCGAGAGAGTCGAAACTCCACCGCCACCATACGAGCCGTGAGGACGGATCTGGGGAAAGGAAAGCGGGCCGAATGAAACGAACGATTGATGCGCGGGCAGTGGGGATGAAGGAGAAGGCCTGGGTGCTTTGTCGGAGGCTTGTGGGGTCATGGACGCGCCTTGTACTCGTCCTCTTGTTTGTCAGTGTTGTTGCTCTGGGAGTCCTCGTCATTCGACCTCGATCCAGATACCGTCGTAATCGTGTATCCGACAAGGCCAAAATTGGCGATACAGGCAGCGAGCCTACAAGACGGCAGGATGCCCAGACTGGCCAAGTATGCGCCTCTTCACAGCGGAGAAACGACGGCAAAGGGTGGAATGGTGTGCGGAGGGCTATGGAGAAGGCACATTTGGGTAGTGTTACAGCATCGTTCAAGGAGGCACAGTTGTCAACAATCAAGCGATCTTCAGATTGATTGCCCAACTAAGCGCCAAAAGACCATAGAGAGGTCCGTGTTAGACCTGATCCAGTAATCAATCTGCCTATCGCTTGATTGTTGACAACTCTGCAAGGAGGTGGGGTTGGGTGCGAAGATGGGAAAGCAGGGGGAGGACGGATTGGATCTAGAGGATACGTTCGTTTTGCAGTGAATGATAATAATAATACCCTTTCCACGTACAAGTGATGGCAGAGATGGACGTGCAAATTGCCTGTTAAGTTCTAGATCTCTATACGAAAGCCCGCGAGTGCGATGCACGCCAAGGGAATTATTCCCTTATTCCCCAAAAGGGCGATCTCCACATTTAAAATGAGCGATGTCGCTGCGTCTGCGACGCTGCGTCTAGACATGCATGGCCAGGACCCTTTCTTATCCTGACCTCTCCACTTGAAAAGGACCTTTAGTTCCGCCCTTTTCTTTTCGCACCACCGCAATGGCGCCGGCAGAGGCTCTGACGGTCCCGACACAAAGCCACGGCGTCTCACTGCGAAGCTCCACGTCGCCATACCGCTCCAAGAAATCATGGCAGTCGCGCATGCCTTTCGCCTCGTCCAAGAACCCTAACCCTGATGTCCTCACTCGCGAGGATACTCGGCGGTCAAGACGGTCGGTGGCTTCGAAGAAGACTGCATGGTGGAAGACGACGCTGTTTGCTGGCATGTACAACGACATCAGGAGGAGGGCGCCGTTCTACTGGAGCGACTTCAAGGATGCTTGGGACTATCGAGTGGTCCCCGCAACCGTCTATATGTATTTTGCAAAGTATGTACCAATGATATCACCTGCCCAGATTCGACTGCTTTATACAAGTGAATTCTGGACTCGAATGCCACGCTTCAGAGTCCATATGGGACTGTTCGAGTCGACCCCCTTGCCATTTTTTCCTGGGGGACCACCTTCACGTACTGACCTCCGAGTAGCATTCTTCCGGCCCTGGCTTTCAGTCTGGACATGTTCGCGAAGACAGACCAGTCTTTCGGCGTCAACGAGGTGCTACTTTCCTCGGTACTGGCCTCGGTTGTATTCTCGCTCGCGGCTTGTCAGCCTCTTGTCATTGTAGGAGTGACGGGTAAGACCGCATGGTATTCGACGTACGGCTAGGTTCCCACTCACATGTTCAAGGTCCCATCACAGTTTTCAACTACACCGTTTACGAAATGATAGCGCCCCGCGGCACAAACTACTTCGCCTTCATGGCGTGGATTGGCATGTAAGCGTCGGGCGAGCATCGTTACGAGATTGTGTCTCACGCGATATATAGATGGTCCCTCATATTCCACTGGATCCTCGCCATTACGAACTCGTGCAATGCCATCCGATATGTCACGCGCTTCTCCTGCGACATCTTCGGCTTCTACGTCGCCTTCATTTATCTGCAGAAGGGCGTCCAAGTGCTCACTCGCCAATGGGAAGCCGGCGATGCGTCCGCATACCTTTCCATTGCCATCGCGCTCCTAGTAACAGCCGTAGCCTATATCTGTGGCATCGTGGGCAACTCGTCCCTCTTCCAGCGGCACATCCGCAAGTTCGTCGAAGACTACGGAACACCTCTGACTGTCGTCTTCTTCACGGGTTTCGTGCACATCGGGAAGATGGCAAACATTGAGTTGCTCAAGTTACCTACGAGTCGTGCTTTCTTCCCAACCACAGAGCGTGCGTGGTTCATCCATTTCTGGGACATCAGTGTTGGCGACGTCTTCCTAGCCATCCCGTTCGCCATCCTCCTCACCATCCTCTTCTGGTTCGACCACAACGTCTCCTCGCTCATCGCGCAGGGGACCGAGTTCCCGCTGCGCAAACCCGCTGGCTTCCACTGGGACATCTTCCTACTAGGTCTCACCACCGGTGTTTCCGGTCTCCTCGGCATCCCCTTTCCCAACGGGTTAATCCCCCAAGCACCCTTCCACACCACCTCCCTGTGCGTCACCCGCACGCTATCCTCCGACGACGCCGACGACTCCGAAGCCAACAAAGGCCACACGCGCCGCATCGTCGACCACGTCGTCGAACAGCGCGTCTCGAATCTCGCCCAAGGCCTCTTAACCCTCGGCACCATGACGGGCCCCCTCCTCATCGTCCTCCATCTCATCCCACAAGCCGTGCTGGCCGGCCTCTTCTTCGTCATGGGCATCCAAGCCCTACAAGCCAACGGCATCACGCTGAAGCTCCTCTTCCTCGCCAAAGACCACGCCCTCACGCCTCGCTCCGACCCACTGATGCGCATCGAGCGCCGCAGCGCCATCTGGGTGTTCGTCGCCCTCGAACTGATCGGCTTCGGGGCTACGTTCGCCATCACGCAGACGGTCGCTGCGATCGGGTTCCCCGTGTTTATATTGTTGTATATCCCTATGCGCACGTGGGGGATGCCGAGGTGGTTTACGCCGCAGGAGCTGGGTGTGCTGGATGCGCCGACGGCGAGTCCGTTTACGATGGTGTCGGTTGGGGGGAATCATGGGCAGGTGATTGAGACGGAGGCGAGTGATGATACGAGTGAGAGTGGGTTGGAGGAGAGTGATGAGGCGGAGCGGGGGGTGGCGGGGGGCGTGGAGCTGGATACTATTGAGAAGGCGTGATGGTTGGTATGGGTGGGCATCGTAGGAATGAACGGGGTAAGCGTGGCATAGAGAGTTATTCCTTGATCGTCTATCTCGGAATTGGAACTTGCACTTGCTGCATACTTTTGCGTACAACCAGCCCTAGGTTGGACACTTACGTGTCATACGTGGCATCATAATACAATTACATGCGTCTGTGCGTAGACGTTCAATTTGGTACTTGAGATGAGTGGCTATTGCCCAACCTTATGTCACTTGTCATCTGGTCCATCATTGAACCTTGGTTGTGCTGTCAAGTCTCATAATCTATAAAAGGTTGAGTTGACTATAAACGGATATGAATGAATGAAAATCCATCACGAATGCATGCACGCACGAAACAACCAAGAAGAAACAATTCTAACAAATCCGCACTCCAATACCCAGAGCCTATGCAAATTCATGAAAAAGAAACCTTCTCCCGAGCCCGCAGTCTCGCTATCAAGTTAGAAGAGTCATAAACAGGTGAACTCCGGCAGCGAGTGAAACGTGAGCCAATGGATGAAGTTGCCCATCTGGAAAATTTTGTTGGCCAGTGAGTGTCGCAGATAGTGACATGGTACTCCTATGACAGGCAGCAAACGCATACGGCCGGCTACCTCACGTCTTAGTGAATGATGACATCGCTATGATGGCAAACTTTTGCACCCCAATGCAAATATACAGATCAAAGTAACACATGCTTGTCACAGGGAACGTGTGTAGAGGCCTCAATGTCTAGCTAACCCACTATGCTATAGTTACAGAAAGATGGGCAAACTCCGTCCATGCTCGGGGTATCTTTTCCCTACCTAATGCTTTTCTGGAAATCAAACCAAACAGACCCATCCAGCTGAGCTCCGAAAACAAAACGCCGCCCAGGAAATAACTGTTACATGGCGGACAAATGGCGAGGCCGAAGCCGTCCTAGGCTAGGCCGTAAGCAACGGACCGATGTAGTCACGCAATGTAGCAACTAGATCATCCTCTCTGTCGAGCTGTAGCAGCAACTTTTCCTGTACATCCTTCCATTTTTTTAACTGCTCAAGCTCGGTCTTGGAGAGATACTTCGATTCGTTGCCGGCGACATCAGTGCGTTCGGCTTTGGTAAGGAGAGTTCGCGTCTTCTCGCGCTCAAAGGCGATGCGCTGCAGGATACGGACCTGGCCTTTGTACGTGTCATGGAGCAGCTTCTCGCGCGCACGCTGCATGTCGTACCAGATAAGATGGAGAGACAATTTGGCTTCACGCCGGTCAACCCTGGGAACCTCTTGAATCTGCACAAAGCCCTGAACGGCGAGATCGTTGACAATGCCTCGAATATCGTTGGGGGACATCATCATCGTGCTGCAAGCTTGGCGCTCGTCCAGTTTGCCCTTCTTCTTTAGCGCTCGGATGAGCTTCATAGCCACGCTACTCTGCCTTGCCAATACTGTGTTTTCGATTTCGTGCTGTATCAGGTCCTTCGCAATCAAATCGAAGTCAACTCTGAATTGCCCTCGTGTGTGCCAAGTGACGAAATGGAAGGGATGATCGACCAGGAGTCTAAGATGTGCCTCAACCATTTCTAGCCTTTCGTGATAACTCAATGTTGAAGAGTCGACAGACTGGGAAAGCATACCGTCGCCGTCGATGGTCACTTTTTTATGGATGCGTACTATGGCATGCGGGTCTAAGCCGTCGCAGACGTCGAGGCCGAGTACCTTGGTTTTATTAGCGATATCTTTGGTGTTGACAACATTCGCCATGTCGGGTTCCCACGCCGGTGCCTCTTCGATGTTCATGGGTGGAGGATCTGGGTACTCCTCAAAACAGCGAGGGATGTTCTTTTCGAGCGATCGTAGCATAATCTCATAGACACGGGCAGTTGTGTAGCCTATGCGTTGTTCCACAAGGTGCACGAGATGCTGATTGCGCATTGCCACGGCCACTTTCTCTGGATTGACACGGATGACCAAATCATCATCAGGGGAGGAATCGCAGGCGCCGATGCCACCATACTGGGTTACCCCATTAAGCTTCGCCCGCTTGTTGGGTCCACCTTGATCGGAGTCGTTTGCCTTTCGCTTCCTGCTCGCTAAGCGCGGTACCTCCAGCCATGAATCGCGGGTGCGTCGTTTCTGCTCCATGGTATAAGCGGTGAGCTTCTCCTTGTCTTTGATACCATTAGGAGCAGCACCGCCCATGCGCTCATTGATGGCCTGTTGTCGTGCGATGTTGTGCATGTCTTCAGCCGACAGATACTGTGCCTCGGCGACTTGCATGACCCATCCGTGCTCTAGAAGGGTTTGGATGATGCCATACAGCTCGTCGGGCGACGCTACGGACCCGTCGTCGAGCGTCGCGTCATCACTGTGCGATGTCCCGTTTACTTTGGCCGTCTCGAGGGTTCCATTCAACTTGCTCTCGCCGTTGGCGAGTACAGCGTCTCCGTTGACGTTCGCCCCGTTTAGTCTCTCTCTTTTGTCTCCAACGCCATTCACTGCCTCGTGTTCCGGTTCGTCGCTGTTGGGTGGGAAGTAGGCGTCTCTCAGATCTGCGACCGAGGTGTGTCCTAGGGTCAGCAAATTCGAGACGACGTTGGCGGCCTTCTTGTCGAAGCGTTGCTCGACAAAGTGCGCAATCTTGCCGGTCCGGACGAGGGCATACGACTGCTGCCAGTCGATCTCGTAGAAGGTGGTAGGCTCTGCGGAGGGCGAGTGGAAGACGAGGTGCTGCTGGATGAGGATGACGAGCCCAAGGCTGATCTGTTTCGAGTTCAAGTAGGACGCCTTGGAGATGTCTGCACGGCGCTGCCGTCCAAAGCGCGCGAGGACCGAGAAGACTCGCTGCGCAGCGTCAGAGTGTGCGCACTCAAAAAAAGCCTGCTGCGTAGCACGCCACGGGGCATGCTCTGGGGGCCAACGTACCGCTGCAAGTTCGCCGTATGTGTCTTCGACGAGGAAGGTGCAGAGCGCGGCAAGAATCTGGCGGCGCGTCAGTCATGGGCGAGGGCGCGTGCAAGGCGCACGGCGTACCGGAGTCTCGCGCTGGGTGTAGGACATGTTGCCTAGATATTTGCCAGATATCTAGGTGTCAGTAGGGCTACCGGGGAGGCATTGGGGAATTTTCAAGAGGCGGCGCGGCAGGTGAGAGCCAGTTCCAGCAGGCCCCAGTGAGGGGGACTTTGGGCGACCAAGCCCGCAGCCAATGAGCGGCCGCTTAGTCAGCACGAAACTTGTGCTTCACCTCGTCCAGCGCGTCTCCCGACAGCACCATCCCATCCATTGCCGCCTCACCCCTCCTGCCAGCCCCGTAGCACGGCGTCCGCACCACCATGTTCTCTCGCACAGCCGCCTGCCGGGGCGTCCAGCGGGCTGCGCGCCACCACGCCGTCCGCCCGTCGCAACGCCGCGGGCTCGCTGCCCCGGCGTCAGGATCCTTCCAGTACCAGGCGGGCGACGCCAACGGCGTCAAGTTTGCGAGCAGAGACTACGCCGGCCCGACCACGACCCTCGCCCTGGTGGCCAAGGCAGGCACGCGCTACCAGCCGCTGCCTGGCCTGACCGAGGGCCTGCAGCACTTTGCATTCCGAGTACGCACCTTGAAGCCGAACCCGCAGCCGTGGGGAGCTCGCTGACGCTCAATTGCACTCCAGAACACCGACAGGCGGTCGACGCTGCGCATTGTGCGCGAAGCCGAGCTTCTCGGAGCTCACCTCACCTCGTACCACACCCGCGAGAACCTCGTCCTCGAGGCCAAGTTCCTCCGCGATGACCTGCCCTACTTCGTCGAGCTCTTTGGCGACGTCATTACATCGACCAAGTACCAGCGTATGTGAAGCCTCGCGCTGAATGGAACAGAGAGCTGACCCACATAGCTCACGTCTACCTGGAGGATGTACTGCCCATGATCCACTTCGCTCACAAGCGTTTCCTCGCCAACCCGCTCGACATGGCCATCAACTCCGCACATAGCCTTGCCTTCCACCGCGGCCTAGGCAACCCCACCAGTTCCTCGTCGTCTCACCCCTACACCAAGTATCTCGAAGCCCACACGATTGAGGCCTTCTCCAAGGTCGCGTATGCCAAGCCGAACTTCGCCCTTGTTGCAAACGGAGCTGAGCATGGCCATCTGAACAAGTGGGTGAGCGAGTTCTTCGGCGGCGTCCCGGATGAGTCCGCCAACCATCTTGGACTGCCGGATACCCCTGGCACCGAGCAGACCAAGTACTTCGGAGGCGAGGAGCGCATTGCCCACGACAAGGCTAATACCTTCGTCATTGCTTTCCCGGGATCCAGCTCGTTCACCGGAAAGTTCTACAAGCCTGAAATTGCCGTGCTCGCATCTATGCTCGGTGGCCAGTCCACCATCAAGTGGTCGAACGGCTTCTCCCTACTCGGCAACGCAAAGGCTTCCGCTAGTACCCAGGTCAAGACCACAAGCGCCATCTACTCCGATGCAGGTCTCTTGTACACTGCCATTACTGGCAGCAACGCAACAAACGTTGCCGAGACTGCCTATAGAACCGTGGAACTGATCAAGGCAATTGCCTCGGGCGACGAGCCCGTTAACCAGGAGTTTTTCCGAAAGGCCAAGGCTGCTGCCAAGTTCAAGGAACTCGAATACGGCCAGGACCTTACTGCCGGCCTTGTCCTCACTGGTTCTGGGCTTGTGAGCAATAACGCGGTGTACCAGATCGATGAGGTTGCAAAGGCTATTGATGGTGTCACGGAGCAAGCCTTGAAGTCGGTAAGTCTTGACATGATTACTCAGTCCTCACAAAATGCTAATATAACTCTACAGGCCGCCAAGTCATTACTGGAGCAAAAGGCGTCAGTATCGGCTGTCGGAGACCTCCACGTGCTACCATTCGCTGATGAAATTGGTCTCAAAGTGTAAATACAGTCTACAGAGCCGGTGGTTGGTGTGAAAAACGTCGCTTGTAGGGACTTGATGTAACATTACCTGTGATTAGTCCCCTAGATAGAAGTGTCTTATATGAAGATTTCCCATTTGTTAGTCTTTTATCCAACCCATGCTACGATTAGTAGTCCTTATAGAACTTTGATTGCCATACATCGCACTACGAGACAGCTTCAACGCTGGAGCTCAATTTATGAGGTGCTATTTAGGTGAGTCGTGGAATGTCGTCAGTATCGCGGGTTCGCAAGTCGGGTTTCCCAACGTGCCAACTTCACGTGCGAGCGCGACTTCCAAGGTTCCAATGTTGCGGTGCACAGACCACCGACCCAACTCTAAACAACAGCCTCCCCTCTCCACGGCACCACACAGACACTGCGCACCACTCCCTACCAGCACCCCATCGTCTCCTCATCCTCTCAAGCCCATCATGGCGCAAACACTCTACCCCCGCGGCACGGTCAAAAAGATTGTCAAAGCGCACGCGAACCGCCCGCTGAGCAAGAATGTGGATATCCTCGTACGCCTCTCGCCTCCCGCCCCATCCTCTGCTCCTTGTTTACGTTGCAATGGAACAATGTGGCTGATTTTGTGTAGATCTTTTTGAATTACGCGCTTTTTATGCAAGAGTACGTTCCTTTCCCCCCGCTGTGGTGAGAAGATGGATGAGGTGGAGGGAAAGAGTGTAGTGGAGCATGGGAGGGAAGGAAAGGGGAGGGCTCTTGGGGTGGTATAGAAGGGTATAATTTGCTGACGAATGGACAGACTAGTCAAAGAAGCGAGTATTAAGTCGAAGCAAGATGGGGAGCGGGGTATCTCGGCCCGGAGTGTGAGGAAAGTGCGGGAGAATTGTTTGAGGAAGTTTAAAGGGTAGGGCGGGATGTAGGAGAAACCAGTAGCTCAGGGCTGAAACTATGTTACAAGAGGAGCAGATGGTGCCGAGTTTGGATCATAAGTTTGTCGTACTGGGTCGGGATGGGTGGATAGGGATACATGGCGTTCGGAGAGGGTTTGGTTAATGATACCCAGGAGCGATATTCTGCAAGATTCATGAGGGCTTGGGGCGCTACATGAAGCGAAGCTGCTATATGGAGTCCACAGGCTGCATTACATTCTAATCCAATCTACACGTTAGATCGGGAAACCTCGTCCACCTATCTGACCTGATTTTACATATTCACCTACGACAAGAATCATTCCTTCGCGACCTTCGCCACGGCCCAACCCTCAGCATACCTCTTCCCCGTCCCCGGGCCCGGAATCTCAACTTTCAATCCCAAATCCATCTCGGTCTCGACTTTGACACCCTTCGCCGCGGCCTTGATCACTGCAACAGCGACGCCCAACGCCACACAACTGGCTAGCACGCTCTGCACCTCCTTATTCCAGGCCTGTTCCACACCCTCTGCCTTCGACTTGTACGCGCCGTGCTTCTTGACCTTTGCAAATGCGTCCTTGGCTGCCTTCAGCGAGTCCTCAATGCTAGTCCAGAGCTCCGAATCCGCGTTCTTGACATCTTGATAAAAGGATGGCTGTGGGACAGAGTACGCCCCATACGGTTGCAGCGCACTCTGGAATGCTCCGAAGGGCGGGACTTCCGGTGGTTGGAGGCTAAGGAAGGGTTTCATGCGGAGTTCGTAACGGAGGGGTTCTGTGCTGAAGGGACGGGCGGGGCAAGGTAGGAGGCGTAAATAACTGATAATAGTATAGAAGCCGTGTAATGCTTTGGCGAAGGCACTGATGCCACTCGCTTGCTGGAGTTCGGAATCGACATATGCGGTCTTTTGGTCCGTATCCTGTGCGGCCTGGAAGTGTTGAGCGTAGAGTAGCTGTTTAGTACGCTGGAGGACATGCTGTGCGCATCGCTTCAATGCATCTTTCCGCCTACTTGCTATGACGCTGAGAAAGTAATATATTCCGGAGTATTCGTCCGGTAAGTATATATCCTGTTCGAAGCCTAAGAGGATGACTTTTTCGATCATCCATAGCTTTTTAATGTACACCCATGTAAAGAGTGAATTGGGGAGCACTTCATCGGATATACCGAGTTGCTGAGCGGCAGCTACCAGGTCTGCATCCACGAGAACGGCATCTGCTTGCAACATGTCCCAAGCAGTGATTACGTGCGTGAGCATCCGGCGTAGACGACATCTGTTTTGCGAGAGGGCGACCCAGAACTCGATATATGGTTGGCCTACACGATCGACGAACTCGTCCACCGAGTGGGCAAACTGGAGTCGTGGCGGTTTGGTCATGAGCGAGTTGCGCGGTGGAGAGCATGACCAATTAATAGGATCAAGGATCAGAGATTTATGAAAGACGTATGCTTTCACATCCTCGAGAGGTAGCGATACCGGCGCATTAAGAACCGTGGGATCGAAGAGTATGTTCGCAAGGTACGATCTCGTGTAGGGAGGTGGCGCTGGCAGGCGTGACGCAAAAGTCCACAGAAAAGATTGGTATTCCAGTGGGTCTAGCGGAAGATTTGTAAAGCGAGTTGCTTCTCGACAGTCAGCACACAACTGTTTCAGTGTCTGTAGTGCTTCTTCGAGTTCGACCTCTACAATCGGCCGTGGTGGTACGGTTGACGCGAGACGTCGTTGTATCTTGGTGCTGAAAGAGCCAGGCACTAACTTCCCGAGCTGATGAGTACTAGTTATTGTGGGAATATTCTGGAGTACAGGGGGCCAACTGAGAGACTGGTGAGTGAGTGGGCGTTCAAGATCCAGTGCGCTTAAGAATGCTTTCCGGAACTCCAGTCTAGCGATTATGGCTGACCGGTGGGCGTCGTTGATCTCGAGATCGGGACTTTGAAAATTAGCATGTGGTCTAATTCTCTTATGGTCCCGGAGGGGGTTGACTCACTCCTCCATCGCCTCTACTGCCGCATCTAGTTCTCGTGAAAAGACATCCATCGGGACGTTCACGAACAGTACCCGATTGTACGTATGTGTACAGAAATCTTCCTCTTCGAAGTAGTCTCTCTGCGTAATCTTGGCAATCACAAAATCACACCCTTTAATGAGAGCTAAGCAATATGCTCTCAACACGTCCAATAACAAACCCGGTCTCTGCTCGTCAGCAATATCGCCGCGGTAGAACTGTGCTTGCGATACGGTCTTTGGCTCCGGCCAAAGAAGTCGATCAACGTAAACGGAAGTGAATAGCGTCTGGGAGAGCGGATAGCCCGTATGCCAGGCCATTTCGTAGCAGAGAAGTTGGTCCATTATGCCGATTAATTCCTCGGGTAAAAGAGGAGCCAAAGGGTCATAGTCGTCTTCCAAGGTTTCGCCCGGTTGGAGGAAGCCGCTGTCCATCTTGGGATCCATGATCTAGCTCTTGCGTTAGACTATGATGTCGAAACTGGATGTGGATATGGTACCTCGATGGCCCCGATGGACTCAAAGAGCGTAAAATACTCATCTTTCACGAGTTGACCGACGTCAAGGGCTTGGACCACAGCATTAGCGGACGACATAAAGACGTAGAATATACGCTCAAATGTTTCTTCACGATTTGTGAGTGCAGCCTGACCTGCAACGCATGGAAGCTTCCGAACAGAACTTCTGCTCACCTTTACAAGCTCGCGCAAACTTCTCAGTCACATCGTAGATCTGAGGCGGTGGAGCACCGCGTCTCGGAGCCTGTCTCAAGGGTAAGCCGTTTTGCGCAAAGTTAGAGCTTTCTTGCTGCCCATTTGCAAAAGAGGGGCCTAGAGCCTCATCAACACTTGAAAACGGAAAATGGGAAGGATCCGACCAACCTGTGACATGGCAATTAGCTATCGCATCAGGGTCTTGGGGGTCGTCGCGGGGTGGTGGATTCGCCATGCTGTGCGGTGGTGCCCTGGGGTGGGTGGTGTGGAGTCTGTTCCGATGCTGAGGGCAGGGAACAGCCGGGCTGGCGTACACCTGCAAACAAGCTCTGCCGGAGCTCCAGCACCAGAGCACTTCCACTTTTCACCAGCAATGAGATATGGAGAATGCAATTGAGGCTCAGATATTGTTGTGCATTGGCTTTTAGAATCCCCCACCACTCATGCCGCGTTGATAGTACAGAATATACAATTCACCATGCACCCACAGCTTCTCTAGCTATCCGCCGTCCGCCCTTCACTAGCCATTACGATTGTTCTCCGTCTAAGACGATGCCTGCGCGTTCTCCGCAATAGCAGCGTTGGCCTCGTTCAGGTTCTTGGGCTCGCCCTGCTTGCCGTTCTGCCCTGGATCAGTGCCCGTCCCACATCCAAGGCTCCCACGCATATCGACTCACTGTCCACTTGGAAAACCTGAGCTCGCTCTCACCCCTTCGCTCGGCAGCGATCCTCTTGTCCTCCTTGAGCGAGCGGCGCACGACGCGGGATGCGACCGAGATGTAGCGGTTGTAGCTGTTCAAACAGTCAATTGCGGCTTCTGCGGAGCGTGCAAGGTGCAGAGAGCGTACGAGAGGCCGGAGGCTTTCCACGCGAATGCCATTGTGATGGTAGGGTAGGTGGGTTCGGGGTTGTGGTGGGCTGCGGGTCGAGCTTGTGGTTGTGAAGGGTTGAACGGAGCTGGCCCGAAAGATCAATGATCGCGCATGCGGCTCGGCAGCGGAACCCAAGTCACGTGGTAGCACATCTCCAGGTCTGCCACAATCTTACCAGTAGCGCTTCAGCCAGGACCGGGTACTTTCTCATTCTAGTCATATGCAAAGTATATGTTAGAGGTGATATTTATACTCCGCGAGTTGCCCTTGACATAATGTGTTCTAGGGTCAAGCATACAATGAACAACGGCAATTGAGTATAATTCCCAATGCTTTTCCTCGCAGATCAGTGTTTGGATTATATTCAAAAGGCTAACACGCCATTCACGAACTAATTAGCAATCGCAGTGCGGGAGAGCCATACTATAGGTCATTCGTATCGAGTTTGAATTCATAATCTACTCTGTCGCCAAGCATCAGCCAATGGTAGCTGGCGAGCCTCTCGCGACATGCTCATTGTTGTTCTCTTGGGGAATATCTGATCGAAGAAAGTGATCGAGCAGTTAGAGCTCCATAGCCTCCGCGGCCTCGTCGTCGTCACCACCTTCCCGGTTCTCGAACGTAGTGTCCAGCCACTCGGCGATGTCTTGTCCTTCGAACAGCTGGAAGTCCTCTCCAATGCCACCGATACCCACGCTAGTGTTGTCGACCGTGAGTTCCTTATCCTGAGACAGAGACTCCTTCAACGCCCTCAACGCATGCTTGATCAACTCCTCGCGACTTGAGCCCTCGAACTCGTCCAGATGCCTCTCTAGGTACGTTCTCGCCATCTGACTCCTAGCACCGATTCCGCAGGCAACCATCTCTTGCGTGACGCCACTCGGCTGGAACTCAAACAGATGTGGTCCTTTTGCGTCAACGCCGGCAATCAGCAGCCCCACACCATACGGTCGTCGTCCATATTGTTGCGTGTTTATCTGTGCGCGGTCGGCAATGCGGGCAGTGATTTCAGAGAGGGGAATGGCGCGATCGTAGGTCAAGCGTGACGAGAGCGACTGCTGCTTCATGAAGTTGGACAGGACGCGGGCATCTGAGGCGAGACCGGCGAGGGCGACGCCGAAGTGGGAGTCTATCGGGATGATCTTCTTCTGGTACGACGACAGCTCTTCTGCGTTTCGCTGGAGCCACATTAGCATCTGAGCAGCTTCTTGGGGCATTGCTAGGTACCTTGATAGCTGCTAACACGGCGTGTGTCTTGCTGACGATGCCCACCACGACCGAACCCTGCTTGACAGCCTCTTGCGCATATTCGACCTGAAAGATACGACCCTGCGGTGAGAAGGTCACCGAATCGTTGTCGTAGTTGTTTCTGAACATGATGCTTTCGCGAGTGGTGAATTGGTCCGAGTAGCTTTAGTAAATCGCCGCAAGATGGCGGTGATTGCACAGACCGGTTCCTGGAGAGAGGAGGGTGAGGTGTGGAGGTGCGGGGGTTTTGATATTAGAGTCGCGGGCAAGAGCACTGGGTATTCAAGAGCAGCGGTGGGAGGCACCCATGTTACGAAGCTCCCGTTTCTTGGCAGGGAAGGGCCGTGCGGTGGTGACCCAGCAGGCGCTACGCAACCGCAAGACAGCGAGCATCCGTGGCCGCTTCACATCACCAGTCCGTACAGATATCTCGGCTTCCTCTTCGTCGCATGCTACGGATTACCGGTCGCATATTACGCGCAACATTCACAAGGACGATATCGCAGCTCCCGCCATGGCCGGCATCAAGACCATCATAGGGCTGTCCTTCGTACGTCTGCCTCGGCGCATGCGACTCTTGCGCCTATGCTGATATTTGAAATATAGGTCCTAGCCATCGGCTTCCTCCTCGTCATTCTGAGCGCCGCCCTTTTCCACAATTACTTGACGCTTCTCGTTGTGGCAACCTATGTGATCGCACCCCTACCGAACTGGATATGTGGGCGCGCGGCCAACCCAGATGATTTCATGGAAAACGCGGGAAGCGGAGTGGTAGACTTCGGAAGGTTCTTGACTGGATTCTTCGTGGTCATGGGTATAGGTAAGGCTCCCTAGGCGCACTGGTGGTTCTTGTTGCCCGGAAGTGAGGCAGCAGCCTATTTGGTTGTGCTCGAGGTCGCCATGTTAGGGCCCTACTGACACCTTGTTATAGCGCTTCCGACCCTTCTATACCATTCAAACACTATACAAGCAGGCGCGGCAGCTATGTCCGTTGTCGGTGGTTTGCTGATATACGGGACCATAATCAGCTTCACCATGTTCTTTCAGGAGGATCAGGATTTCTGACTAGCCGGCCAAAATGAACAATAAAGGTCAAAGGAGAGAAGCACCAAGTTTATTCTTGGTATCGATGTCGGGTTGAGGTAGCACCACAGCGACGAGGTATCCCGGAGAGAAACTGGGTCGCGCCTTGCCCAGGTGGAGAGGCGCACACGTGAGGTTCTTCTAGCCCTGGAGTCCAGCGTTCCTGTAATTCTATGTTGATTATGTTGCATTTTTCGTGTAAGAGCAGGCTAGGCATCGGTCTATATTGGAATGTTGAACATGTTCGTGAACGAACTTATATATATATAGTACTAAGCTATGGATTTCCGTATGGTCTATGTTTGCATAGCCCATGATAAATGACTGCCCGACAGTTGGTGCAAGCCAAGCAATCCAACGCCGTGCTAGTATTGATACAATCCAAGTCAAGAATCCCGAGTCGATGCTGCCCTGAGGCCTAGGGTATCCCATCTTCCACTCGATATTAAGGCTTCCAGATTCAGCCGAACGTCACTACTCCCGCTGTGTCGCAAATAGGATTCTTTATAACGCAAGGTTGTACGTGTACTCGTCCTCCATATTTTGTGCAACCCAGAGAACAGCAGAGCTGCTATCGTTAGCATCTTAGCCGTCTTCAAGCTCGTATACTAAACTCACCTCAACATGACCAAGCCATTTGCAACGACATTGCCCACACCCATCCAAATAGTTGGCCAGGTGTATTCGGGAACAATATACTTGAGCACCAATACCACGACACTGCCCGCAAGTCCGCCAGCCAGCAGCGCAAACCCTAGGAACAGCACCAGCCGCGCCTTCCACGCAACTCCGTTTCCGCTATATGAAAATGAATCGGCAGAGAGACGCGATTTATCGATCGAGTTGATGACGAGCATGCCGAGTGCGGAGCAGATGCCCGGGATCCAGTCGACAAAGGTTACGTGCACGGCTGGGTCGGAGGGGTTCATGGCGGACTTGGACCAGGAGGCGACGTCGATGAGGAGGAAGAAGCCCAGGGAAAACTGTGAGAAGAGCTATTAGCCACTACATTGCTCTGTCGGCTGGGAGTCGCGTACCAGAGCGCCGGCTACATAGACGCCTGCTGTCCTAGTGTTGGCGCTGTTTAGCCAGGCGGGCTTCGGGAAGCGGAACAGATGGTGCGACGACATGATGCTCGTGGTGTGCCGTACTCGTATGAGCGGAGATGCTGAGTGGGAGTCGTGTAGCTGGGCGCAAGCTGTGAGGTCTGGCGGCACTGTGCTTGCGCCTGTGAGGCTTCCTCGGTCGCTCTTGCCAAGCCATCGGCACTAGCCAACCGCCGAACTGTCCGTCTCTACCGAAAAAGTTCGAGCACACTTGCGCTCTCCAACCGCGCAGAATCCGCTCCCACACACCAACAATGGGCTCCACGAAATCCGTCAAAGGCAAGCCTTCGAAGGGTAGCAAATCCAGTGGCGGCTCCAAGAAATCCGGAGCAAAACCCAAGGCCACCGGTAGCGCCCCCGAAGGCATCTCCAAGCGCAAGCAAAAGTCGCTCTCGCTCGCCAAACCAGGCGGCGCGCAAAAATCAAAATCCGCTTTGCACTCCAAAAAGCCCAAGCGACGCGTCTACACAGAGAAAGAGCTGGGTATACCAAAGCTGAATGGGATCATCCCAGCGGGCATTGCGAAGCCGAAAGGTCAGAAGAAGGGCAAGAGATTTGTGGACGACCCGGTTAGCATGATGGCGATCATGAGCGTCGTGAATGCGGAGAAAGACAAGGACGTAGAGAGTAGGATCATGCGGGCGAGGCAGCTGGAGGAGGTACGAGAAGCGAAGAGGAAGGAAGCTGAAGCGAGGGCAGAGGATAAGGCGTCAAAGTTTGTGAGTACATTCGAGCTCTATACGATTCTTTTCGGGTTTCTAACAAGGCACAGGAAGAGACGAAGAAGGGTTTGAAGAAGAAGAGAAAGAGCACCCGTTCGGACCCTGCGGGAACAGATGATGTAGACGACGAAGCACCAAAGAAGCCGGTCAAGAGCATCAAGAAGAAGAGGGTCTCATTCGGTTGAGATGCTGTCTTCACGCCGTTTATATGTCTATGCCCGGAACGCCATGATACCCAAATCAACGCTGTACAAACCCCGCTGCAGTCAAGTCATCGTGCAGTCTATGTTCACATTATTTATCCTGATGTGTCCAGAAAAGCCAGCGCGACTTTTCTATTTCAGCGGACAGATCAAGCGCCGGTTGCACGGGTCGAATACTGGATACTTCTTCGTCGGTACCTCGCCATTGGCTTCCACACCCTTCCTTACTGATGCATCCACATCGACCTTGTCATGCATCTTAGTGAAGAAAGCCGTCACGGCATCAGCAAACCACCTCTTACCGCCGAACTGGAACCAGCTCAGGTGACCACCCCAGTTAGTGGTGCAAAGAATGGTATACGGGTTTTGCTTGAACTCTTCATAGGGTATCGCTTCCATACTGGATATCTACCCATGGGATCAGTGGGGGGTTGGGTTGCGACATGGGAGGTCTTACAGGATCGTCTTCTGCGTTGATGGCGAGAAACGGTATTTTGATAGCAACTACTGCATCAACTGATTGCGCGTCGCGGTAGTACGCTCCTTCGGTCGGATAGCCCCAAGTTGGCGCTTGGACGGCTCTGTCTTCTCTCAGTGACCGTGACCAAATTACTGTGCTCCTAGAGAACAAATTCCGTAGTCTAGGCGGACATGTGTGGGGCCACTCGCGACACGGAACTTTCGGCAGGACACCAGATTCAGGGAGAGACTTACCTGTCGAACTCGAAAAGATACTTGCACTTCAAGATTTGTTGTTCGTCCAATCCTTCGCCCTTCAATATTTCTTCTTTGTGTTGCTCATATAACTTCATCAGATTCCCTCCCATCACTTTGCTGTATACCTCCATTCCCACCCAACTCCTCTGCAGCGCTTTGTTAGACACTTCGAGATTCCAAGGATTACTGCAGGCCACTGCAGCTTTCAGCACGCAGTTAGTACCTTCCTCGGCGACATAGTTTGTCAAAATATTGGCGCCGAGCGAGAATCCGACGGCGTAGAGGGGCCGGTTGGGAAAGAGTATGCGCAAGTGGGCAATGACTTGACGAACATCCCATGTAGCGCGAGCGTTGAACAGACGCGGTGTCGTGATGCGGGATTTGGCACATCCACGAGCGTTTACGACGCAGGAAGTCCAGCCTAGGGCAGTGACGGGGGCTACGCATTGGCGAAGGTAGACTTCGTGTGAACCACCTGATAATCCATGCAAACATACAAGCATCGGCCTCTCGTCCTGGCTTGCCACGCTCTCCCACTCCTCTTCAGAATAAAACGACGTACGCTCCGGTAAATTTTCGTCGACTTCGTTCTTCAGACCTTCCTCTTTCGACACGACAAAATCAACCGTGAACTCTCCGGGATAGATAGAATGGGACGAGTCGTAGATTTTGCGCTTGTAGTACACAGGTGGTCCATCATCTTTAACGGCTGTCCACATGGTTTGGAGGTGTCCATTGAAGAGGAGGGGGTTGAGGCGGCATGGTGGGGTTGCGGACTTGATGAGGGACGCGAAGGAGACCGGTTTGCCGGATTTGGTGGGGAGGGAAATGGGGTCTGAGTGGTGGGTGTAGGTCGTTTTGGCGTGGCCAATGGTCCAGGAGAGGTCGAGCATTTGGAGATGTCGTGTGGTGCTACGGTAAGGATCAGTGGCAGGCACCTAGCTATATGGGAAGTTCTCGCAGACTCACAGTTTTCCTGTACCTTAATGATTCAATATCCGTTGAACCGATTGCGTTCTTGGGGCCAAGGTTAGGAAGACTATAGTATAGTGCTCTTTCTTAGAATTTGAAGGTGTAGTCCGAGTAATGAGAAGAGAAGGAAGGGAATTCCGAACGCTGTGGTCCGGTAGCTCTTATGGTGTGGTTTGTGCAATAAGTTAATTGAAAGCTCGCAAACTAGCAAATGGAGGGCTGTAAAGACCAAAGACTAAGAATTTTGCCCTGCTTGAAAGCGCATGTCTCTATAGGAAAGAAAAATCAAGATGAAGGTTGAGCACTCCGTCTTGCCTCGGTTCGGCATTCATGGTAGTTCGCTACTTTCACGCGCGTTAATGGCGGCAAACGCGCCGCGTCCACCTTCCTCAACTACTCGACCACTTCGCGATCGCGACTGCCCATCCGACCCGGTTCACGAAAACACCGCCCGCCACCATGACCAGACGAAGATAGGCACCGGCCTGTGGATGACAGCGACGAGACGGGACCAGCTACGATGGACCCCCGCTATAACTGGCCGCCCCAGGGCCGTCAGAACTACCCCAACGGCCAATATGCGCCTGCACCGCAGCCAAACGGGCACCCGTCGAATGGATACACCTCACCATACGGGTCGCAACCGCCGCAGATGCAGCCGTCGTTTCCTTCTTCGCAGCCGCTGCAGGCGCATCCGCGCGTCGTGATCACCCCACGAGCCGGCCAGCAACCGCCCCCGCCAGCCACAGCGCAACCACGACCTACGCACCCCCAAGTGTCTGTACCGCATAGGACGCCCAACCCGCTGCCCCAGATGCAGAACCCCCGTATACGACAAGTCCAGGTGCCTGTGCAGAGGCAGGTCCACCGTACAAGCAGTGGGGCAGCCGTCGAGCATCGAGGGCAGCCGCCCGCGCAGCCGCCAGCGAAGTCGGCGCAACGGTCGCAGTCATTCCAAGAGAATGGCCCTCGACCGCAGCAGCGAACGGCCAATACCCCCGTCCATAACCAGAACCAGCATCGGGCGCCTCTGCAGCCGCAGGGTACACCAGCCCACATACGTACGCCCGTAGCCCGGTCTAGGAGCCCGTCCGCCTCTCAATCGTCTTCCCAAGTACGATCACACCCCCAAGTCGTCATAAAGAAGCCGCCATCCACGCATTTGCAGACGCCGACGCGAGCACAGCATGCGCCCGCGAGACCACTTCCGGCCGACCTCATGGTGCTCATACTCTCCGCAGCCGACGAGTATCTCATGGCAGCTCGGAGCTTGGGATCAGTCGCTGCTATGACACTGAAGCCAGCCGATCTAGATCAATACTACAAACTAATGGCCACGGCGATGGGATGCATGGAGACTGTCTTGAAAAAGTACAACCAAGCGCCGCGCGACGAGGCCATTCTGAGATTGAGATACGCCAGCCTGCTCATCGAGGAGACGGACAACACCCAGGATATCGAGGAGACACTGGCAAAAGGGGTAGGTTTGCTCAGACCGGGCGGCAGACGTGAGGCTGATGACTGTGCAGATAACGCTTTGCAACCGGAGTCGGTTGACTGACCTCAAGTATGCTTTACTACATCTCCAAGCTCGTTACCAGTTCAAGAGCAACCATCGTGCAGCTCTCAAACTGCTGGACCAACCAATTTCAGAGACTGAGACGTTTCAGCACATTACGTGGGTGTACGCCTTCCGCTTCCTGAAAGTCTCTTTAGCCCTACAGGTCCCAGGACGGCCAGAAACAACTTCGGCATTACAGCAGTTGCATGCCATTGCCGCCCATGCCGAGCGGCGAGGAGACAGGGCGATCTTCGTCACTTGCTGTGCGCTTGAGGCAATGATACATTTGCGGTCAAGCGCATCGGATCGTCTGGAGCAAGCTCAGCGTGCCATCGCCTCGGCACGAAGTCTCCAACTTGAGCTGTCTGTCAAACAACTGGGCTCTATAGCTATCTTCATTGATTACATTGACGTCGCATGCAGCATCCAGCAAGGTCAACCTAGCGCGGAGAAGCTCGCAGCTCTGCAGGCAAAAGTTGACCAGGACGCCAAACCCGACAGCGGGACGTTTTCAGTACTCATAGAGAAGACTTTCGGTGGTAATTTGACATTTTCTACTGGCGGTGTCTTCCGCAAAGCCGCCGATGGGCGCGACGAGCTGATCTTTGCTTGGCTTCCCCAAAATGACTTCGGCATGCTTGCCTACTACCTCAGTGGGTTGGTGGCACTTCCTAAGGAAAGGGGCAGGGGTACTAAATACCTACAAGAGGGGCACAGCATCACTCAAGGCATGGATCTCCAAACTAAACCCTTTAACAGGCCGCTAACCTGACTAGACTTTCTTACACGTCCCTCTCCTATTCCCGTATCTGTTCCAACCTCTATAGCGCACCGGAACTGGGTCAAAGCACTCGATTGGCATGTCAAGTTCACGCTTGGCATTGCCGCATGTTACAGCGAAGACACATCGACAGCTAAGCATGCAGTGACCATGCTTCGAGAGCGCACCTCCGAATTGCCTTTTAACGGACAGGAGCCCTATACTCGTGCTCTGTTATATCTCTCGGGCATGGTGGAACAAACAATTGGCTCGATGGATACAGCGCTAGCTACTTATGCAGATTCGCTGTTTAGTCTCCCTAGTTCTGAAGCTGGGACTAACTTCAAAACGGACATTGCCATACTTGCAGCAATGAACAGATTGCTCATCATTCGCGACCCGACGCATCCTGAGCATTATCTGACACAAGTTATATTTGCACAGCTTGCGCCTCTCTGCCACAACCATCCAAATCAATACATCGACTGCGCCTTCCGCATCATCCAGGCGATCACCCAAGAAGAAACAATCAAGGGCCATAAAACGCTGATCCACACCACGACGAACAAGGCGCAGAGACTGCACAATGCGCAGTTTGTCTCGATGTGTCTAAACTACATGGCGAGCAATTTTTTTGCAAATCAGGTTGGCGACCAACCGATCAAGTGTGCTCGTGCCGCGAGGAATGTCAGCAATCAGGGGGGTCCTGTACTTTGGCGTGCAGTCGCACTCGGTGTGTGTATCGATACCTTCCAACGCAATGGATTGCTACAGGACGCGCACGATTGTCAGCTTGCGTTTGATGCGATACGCGAAAAGTTGCCTCCGGCCTTAAAGGGCGAAGCACCTGATGCGGACGGGGATATGGATATAGGGGAGTAAAGTTTAGTTGCGTTCTTTGGCATTTATGGCGTTGTTGTGCACGGTACGGTGTGCCGGAATTACCTGTTACTGTTTCATTGGCACGATACCATGGGCTATGGGAACAGCTTTCCCTTACAGCGTTGTACCGTATACCAAAAGGTCTGCGATGTTTCTCTTCCTGATGGGCTATGGGAAGTTCGGCGTTCTCTTCGGATCTTGGATGTTATATGTTAAGCATGGGTCTTTTAGCTTTGTGCGTATTTGGAGCTATGTATAGTAGGACGCGCTGTCGATGTTGCAAGGATGGGGTCAAGTGCCCACCTGTATTTTGGCTCCGGCCCGCTTCTTCACTTCGAATGCATACTGCTCTCGTCTGAGTTGTTCCAGCGATTTTGGCCCCGTAACCTCGGAGGAAGCAAACGTACTCCAAGCTCCAGCTTACTGCTTATCTCCCCTCTCTCCGAGGCCCTCCTTCCCGCCCTTGATCTCGTCCCCACCCCCGATTCCCGTCTTCCTTCCTAGCTCCTCCTGGTAGTCCGGCTGCTTGGCCGGATGGTCGTCACCGCTCTTGTGCTCTTGCTGAGAAGCGCTTGATTGCGTGTCTGTGTTGGGTGTGTCGCGCTTTACATCTTTGTTGATGGAGTCGGGTTGATTGGCTTGCGGATTCGAGCCCATGCGCTTTGCGTCCTTTTGAGAGAGTAAGGGGGTTGTTGAGAATATGCGGAGGGGAGTTGTGAGTGGGAGGCGGGCGGTGGGGATGGGCATGCGCGGCATGGTAGATGAATGATTCTGGATGCAGGATCCTGAGGTCGCATTTGGTGATGTTGTTTGGTGCTTTATCTTGGGTAGTGTTTGCTAATGAGTTTTTGGTGGTTTGTCGAGGTGTCATCACTGGATATGGGAGGTTGTGATGGTGAGCTAACGGTATGGGGTGGTGATGTCATGGTGACTAGAAGCATTGGAACTAACCACTGTGAAAGAAATCATAGCTTGCGTGGTATACAGTAATATTTGTTGGTATTTCCTTTGCTTTTTCAACTGTCTTTGCAATTGTAGCGGATTACTGTGGCGCTTTGGTTGGAACGTAAATTGCGTTTTCATGGACCTCTCTATAACGACAACGATGTCACGACATGTACACACGCATAATCGAGTAAAACAGCATACAGATGTGGAACTTTGCGTATTCATGTTTGATGCATGGCATTGAAGCGAAGTCATGATCTGTCGGGCTTCTCGCACGGGACATTGCAGCCTCGACGAGCGGAAAAGCCCTTTCTTCTCGCCCTTCCGCCGAACCTAACATCGAGAGAAACGTATGCACAAGTCAACTCTCGTATATAGTTCTCCGATGGTCTGTCCGTCAACAATTCATCCGAATCT
This sequence comes from Laburnicola sp. R22_1, assembly GCA_014281115.1. Taxonomy (NCBI): domain Eukaryota; kingdom Fungi; phylum Ascomycota; class Dothideomycetes; order Pleosporales; family Didymosphaeriaceae; genus Laburnicola; species Laburnicola sp. R22_1. The sequence continues at coordinate 1,842,040 of JACONQ010000015.1, forward strand.
AACCGTCGCAGCAGCAGTCATATTGAGTAGGAGACTGGACATTGCATAGCCGGCACTACGATTGACTCAGCTCCCACACATGTCTTTCGACGTAACAGCAACGCATGTGTTCAACTTACAGGAGGCGAAGGTCCGCATGAGGCCCTCTCTTGAAGATTGGAAGGGGACGCGAGAGCCACAGTGGCCATGAGCATGCCAACGAGGGCGAAGAGCTTCATGTGGGGGCGGAGTAAGGGTACAGTTCTCGACGGAGTGCAGTTGGGTTGGAGGGGGTTGTCGGCGAGTTATGATGGTTCTATGCTGGGGACACAGTGTCCTTCTTATAGTTCGCAGACGTACTACACCCTTCCTCCTACAGTTCCCTCTAGTTCGGACTTGTAGTTCGGACTAGAGTTTATGTGGGCCTCGGGGGCACAGGATTCTTGTAGGAAGACGTCAATGCGTGGATAGGCATGTTTGTAACCATACACCACGCCACAACCGCATGAACCCCAGACTACGACGCCGAGCCGGGGAACTGTATGTAGACGCCCGGGACCTGCGTAAAGTATGTGCAGTAAAAATGCATACATAGTTGCACGATCCCGTCTATAGTAATTACCACAGCGCAGGGTTGTCAACAACCAAACATGCCTCAATATTTTGTTTGAATTTTGTTTGAATTGACAACGTCAACCAAACAAAAAGCTGCTGCTGCAATTTTGATAGGTCAAACAAACAAAAGAGGCAATTGCAGTCAAAAAATTTGAAGTTTGTTTGAATCGCTTAGCATACTGTAATGATAAGGTACCCTAGAGTTAGTGATATATTCTTAGTGTTAATGTAACAATAACTTTCCCAACGCTGCAATTATATAGGTATTCCTATAGTAAACAGAGCAAAAAACGGAGCTTCTTAAGTGGATTGTACCTGCGTAAAAAAAAGCCCGCATAACGGATGTGTGCTTCCACTGGCCGCCAGCAACTGATATACATGAATTGCTATTCGGCTTTAGCACCTCCTATCCTCTGTTCCTCCTCTTTCTTTACGTAGGTAATAAGCTGTTAAAACAATAAATATATATATAATAATCTAAATAAGCTAATATTATAGTGTTGAGGTATTGTAGCAAAGTGAGTTTGCGCTGTTGCAGCGAAGCCTAAGTTATGTTTATATATTCTGAACCTAGTTACTACTCTTAAAAAATCGTTTGCTATAACCACGCAATAAATCTTGTCTTCTATAAGTTAAACTATTAAATCAATGTTGCTAAATTAATTCCTGTCGCCTGTTTTACTATATCTCTATTGTTGCGGGCTGCAGAGCGTCGCGCAGTACGCCTTGGCATGAAGTGGTAATGTTGGCTAGCCGACCGCGTACTTTCCGCGTACCTTGCGCGTCAACGCTTACACACCCACTATACTTTGGCTTACTTGCCTGCGCCTACAGCTTACTTTTTCGCGCCTTTGCTTACCTTCACGCTTACCATGCCCCCAAAACGAAGCCGCGAGCCTGCTGAGGCATCCGAACCTATGCCCAAACGTTCCCAACGTGCGCCGAAACCCAGCCAGCGCCTTATGGATAGCCAGCGGCCGCTTACTCCTCCGCCAACCCAGCCGTCTATTGAGGTAGTTGACGAGCCGGAGCCGCCTATTGAGGTGCTTGAAAGTACTCTAGAGCCGCGCTCAATAGAGCCACCAACCGAGCTAGAGGAGCGCGCCCGGAGGCCATCACCACGGCCTATACTACAAGCCTTACAGGCCGATGAGCCAGCTTGGGAGTTGCTGTTAGTGGCTAATAAGCCGCCTATAGCTACTAAGCCGCCGCGCGCGTTTAGTAATGCTGCCACAGAGGCTTCAGTGGAGGAGGACGCTGCGCCTAGTGTTGACTTCACCAACTACGAAGGCCTTGACTTGAAGCGCCTGCTGGGCTTCAATGTGCCTCTATCCACACCCACAGGCAACATCAGCTGGGTCTTTAGGCACGGCTATCGCCTTCGAAAGCTTGGTACTAACCCTGAGAAGATCTACTTCCAATGCAAGCACTGTCACATCAACAGAAAGAAGGGCGGCCTACACCAGACCACTCTGTCAACTACAGCCGCCAACAACCATTTGAAGCAAGACCTTCCCGGCCATCGGCTCACCAAACAAGGCACTATCGTACACAAGAGGCCGCTCGAACCTGGCCAGAAGTCGCTGCGATGGGCGGAAGAAAACGGGGTCACATTAAGCCAAGATGCAACGCAGGAGCTGGGTAACTTCGACGTACAAGGCTTCAGGCAAGCTGCAGTGTTATGGCTCGTCAACAACAACAGGCCATTACGCGAGTTTGAGACTGAGTCCTTCCGCGCGATGATCAGGTTCGCCAACCCAGAGGCAGAGGCGGCGCTATGGAGGTCTCACAACAGCGTTTCGAGGTTCGTGATGAGGCTTTACAGCTGGCTACAACCTCAAGTCAAGCGCGCCTTGTCTAAGGCCTCTAGCAAAATACACATAAGCTTTGACGGCTGGACTACCAAGGGGAAGCGCGGCTTCTTTGCAATTTGTGCGCACTACGCTGACTCTCAAGGCAATATAGTTGACCTTCCCATCGCCTTGCCGCAGCTGGTTGGTGCGCACACAGGCTCAGCGATCGCGGAAGCTGTCGTACGAATCCTACGCTACTTTGAGATTTCTAGCAGCAATTTGGGCTATTTCGTGCTTGACAACGCCTACAACAACGATACTGCAGTTAATAAACTCGGCACAATGTACGGCTTTATCGCCAACGATCGACGCCTCCGCTGCGCTTGCCACATACTCAACCTCGTTGGGCAAACTATTATGTTTGGCACTGACTCCGACGCCTTTAATAACAAGCCTGAACACTACAACGAAGAGGAGTTTTATATAAAGCAATGGCGGAAAGATGGTCCGCTTGGCGTGTTTCTTGATATTGTTAACTACATTAACACGCCAAAACAATAGGGTATATTTAAGGATTGTCAGAACAGCGAAGCAGTTGAGATGCCTGCTGGCGCTACAGCAAGACGCCGTAAGCCTTTCAAGCCTAGAGTTACGCGTTAGAACAGCTATCATGACTGCTTTAAGCGCGGTGTTGAGCTACAACACGCCATCAACAGCTACTCCTCCTACCACATACAAGAGACTGAGCACGCTGACGAGCTTGCCAAAAGCAACAACACTAAGCCGCCTATTGTGCCGCAGTGGATGCGATCAGGCGGGCTTGCAGCTGCAGACTAGGCGGTGATTACCGAGTACATTGAGGTGCTTGAGCCGCTGAAGTCCGCAACTAATCGCTTGCAAGGTCGCGGCAAAGCTGGCACTCACAGCGCGTTATACGAGGTTATCCCTGTGTTTGAGTCTCTTATTGCTGACCTAGATGCCCGCCTTAGACTGTTTGAAAGCGTCAATTACCTGCCAGACGAGGCGCCAGAAGATCACGTCGCTATCAACGTACGTGCTGCGCTCAAGAAGGCGAGCAAGTACCTTAATAAACTCCTCAAAATCCCCGTCTACTACACTGCCACGGCACTCCACCCACGCTTCAAGAACTACTTTAAACGCTTCTGGCGTGAGAAGCCCGCACAGTTACAAGCTACGCACGCGAGCTTCGAGCAGCTTTGGGCTCGTTACAAGCCCGCCCTAGCGACAGCAACAACAATAACAACTGCGCCTAAACACGCGATGAGCAGCTTTGACGACGCGATCGATTCGGTACTTGACAACAGCGACGAGATAATAGGGGTGGCGGATGAGTACGAGAGCTGGCTTAGAGAGCCAACATGGACATCAGAACAGTACAAAACTGGCTGTACAGCTGTCCAATACTGGTACCAGCTCAAGCCGAGGTATCCCAATTTGTCACGATTGGCGCTGGACGTGTTAACTATCCCTGCCTCCAGCGCTGACTGTGAGCGAGTCTTCTCGGGTACTGGCGACGTACTTGAGCCACAGAGACGCAAAATGGGCAGCCAACTATTGGCTGCTTTAATTTGTACTCAACGATGGATTCGAGCAGGTTTTAAACCTCCAAGCGCAAAGGTGGTGGCAACGTACGATGACAATAAGCTCAACGAACAGTTTAGCATACATGAGTGGGAGGAGCCGCCGCCTATAACACCACCAGAGTCTCTTTCACAGTCCTCTTAAAGTACTCAAAATCAAACAAACAATCAAATAAAAAGCGCCTCTATAGCTCCATCAAATCAAACAAACAAACTACAACACCAAGAAAGTCGTCAAACAAACAAATTCAGAGCCACAAATTTTGTTTGTTTTGTTTATTGACAAGTCTGCCACAGCGAGACTGTTTTAATTGGCCACTGGAAATATCGTAAGCGCTATGCCGTGATTAGTAAACTGTGAGGCTGAGTTGGAGCGGTAAGCTTGGAGCCAAAATTTGCTACTGTTGTAAGAATTGTGGAGTTTGTTCGTTTAACGTGTCCGTGCGCGTGATGCACGGATTCGCGTGATGCACGCACAACACCATAACAGCTCTACGAGAAATGAGGCTATAGAGCCACATATAGTAGCGAATATTGCAAGATTTTTTAGTAGAGTGCTCTATTAATGCTTGCAATTAACCTGCGCTACTAATATTTACTTGGAAGCTTAACGTTGCGGCCGTGCCGCGTAGTCTTGGGTGGAGCTGCTGATGCGGCACCTGAGGCCTCCTTAGTAGCTAGAGCGTCAACCACACGTTTCTGATGCTTGTTGCTTTATATAGATGGCTGCGAGGCCTTTCTCTTACCCTTTTGGGCAGATTGTAGAGCTTTTGCTGCGTTGGCTGCCTCCTTCTAGCGAGCGCGCTCTGCAGCCTTCTTAAGCCTCTCCTTCTCCCTAGCTACTTTGGCTGCCTTCTGCGCCACACGCTTCTCCTCTGTAATTTTCTCCTTGTATAGCTTAGCTGCCTTCCTTAACTTAGCTGTCTCAGCTTTTTAAAGCTTCTGCTCCTTCTTCTCTTGCTCCTTCACAGACTGGCGTACGCGAGCCTCCCTAACCTTGCTTGGTGACTAGAAAACTGCTCCCCTATAGTACTCCTAACGTTGTTAAAGATCTAGAGGCTTGCCTTTCTTCTTATGCTTCTTCTTAGTAGCAAGAGCTTCTTTTAATCCAGCATTCTCGTGGTGGAGTAGCTGAACTTTAGCTGAGATATGGTGGAGTGAGCGACTAAGCTTCTGCGCGTCCTTCCTACTCTGTTGCTCTATAGCTCGTACAAGGCGATCTAGCTCACGCCAGTTGCCCCCACTAAGTACTGACTTAGAGCTCTCTCGTGATCCCTGGTCATCATCCTGTGTGGTTTTCTTGAATCTTTTGAGTATAACTTCTGGGTTGAAAGGTGATATACTAGTGGCCTTAAAAGACTTAAGGATTATCTCTTCTTTAAAGGAGCTTATCCAGGCCTTCTAGAAGAGAGGGAAGAAGTCGCCTTTCTTAATTAGGACCAGGCCTTGGCTCTCTTAGAGGTAGGTTATAAGCTTAGCTAAGTAGGCTAATAAGAGAGGCTTAAAGAGCACCACATTAAGTGGCTGAAGCGTATGCGTCAAATGAGGGGGGAGTATAGCTAGGAGAATCCTATTCTAATTATAGTAATTAATAAAATCCATAGTAATGTAAGATCTATAGCCATTAAGGATAAGTAGTTAGTAAGATTGTTGAGCTTTTGCCTTAGTGTAGCGATTAAACATCTGCTTAAGCCAGGCAAGGCTGATATTGTTGTTTGTCTAGCCTAAGGGTAAAGAGGAGACGTGTACGCTATGCTTTCCTGTCTTGATATCCTCAACCTAGCTCAATTGTATGCCGCTGTTGGTAGACTAATAGATAAGGCCTAGTGGTAAGGCTGATCTATTAGCACACACACACGCTAGGAGGGTAATCTATTTATAAGAGCCATCTTGGAGAAATGCTGTAACCTCCTTATTCTCCCACATTTGTCTGCTGAACACTCGTTTTAATCGGCCAACAATACCAATTAAGAAGCCTTTTTCATCCATATTGTACGTGTGACGAGGCTCGATATTGTATTCCTTAATTTTGTCACCTAGGAGATTGAAATACAGACTGCATTTATCCCCTAAGTTGACTTGGTGGCGATTGCTGTCCATACCAGCTGCCTATTAAGAAATAAGATGGATACTGTGTTGGTTAATAAAGCGCGTAACCCAGCTCTTGCTTACTAGCTCCTTGGCTATTGTTGACGCAAAATTTTGTATTATCTCTCTTGTAGGTGGCAAGTGACGCGCTGTGAGCCTTTCTATGTATTTAACAAGCTCTACCTCTTGTTGTAGAGTGAGCTTTTGTTGGTTGGTAATCTTTGACGCGTGCGACTGTGTAACTGCGCGGTGCCGCCGCGATAGAGTTAAGCGTCTAACGCTATGCTTGTTAGCTATTTTTGTATAACAAAGTTTATCGCTAGGATCTAGCGAGTCTATCTCTGCAAGCGCATTGTTAATTGGAGCCATATTAGTGGAGTTGTGTGGTGTGGAAGTTTGACTGTTTTCGGGCCGAGCGTGCATCACGCGAATCCGTGCATCACGCGCACGGACACGTTACACACAACAGTACCGTGCACGGACGCGCAACGCCCGCCGAACACTAAAACCCTAGACGAAACCCAAACTTCAACACCTTATAACTCCACCACTATGGCTCCAATTGATGATGCGATTGCAGTAATTAAAGCGCTCAAACTAGGAGAACAGTTCTTATACTAGATAATTGCTAACTAGTTCTATGTGAACTGAAGTACACTAAGCCGAAGACACCAAGGCTGTTAGCGCCCACGGGCAGCCAAAGAACGCGATTAACAAAACCTTAGCCAACAATAAGAGTTAGAGCTTGTACACTATATTAAAGACCTTACAAAAAGAGGGCTGCCTCCTACAAGAGAGATGATATAAAATTTCGCATCCTAGATAGCCAACAAGCGCGTGAGCGAGAGGTGGGTAACGCGCTTTCTTAACTAACACAGCCACCATCTCATCTCAAAATGGACATCTGGAATTAACTCCCTCCGCCACAACGCTAATTTAAACGTTAAGTATAAGCTGTACTTTGACTTGCTACATTAGAAGATAAAGCAGTACGACATACAGCTGCGCCACACCTATAATATAGACGAGAAGGGCTTTATAATAGGTATAACAGGACGCTTAAAACAAGTGTTTAGCTGTTAGATGTGGGAGCGCAAAGAGGTGCAAGCGTTACTCTAAGATAGTTCTTAAGAATAGATTACCCTCTTAGCAGCCGTCTGCGCTAATAGGGAGGCTCTGCTGCTAGGTCTTATCTATTAGTTAGCGAACAGCTCACTATAGGCAGCTTAGGTAAACGCTATTAAAGCTAGGCAACACAACGTCTTTGTAGCTTTATCTCCATCTAGATAGACAAATAACAATGTTGGTTTGGCGTGGCTAGAGTAGGTCTTTAATCGCTACACAAAGCAGAAAGCGTGTTATGGGAAAGACTAGCGTCTCCTTTTACTTAATAGCTATGGCAGTCACCTTATAAAGGAGTTTATTAACTACTGCAACTCCTATTGCATACTCCTAGCTGTACTTCCCCCTTACTCTACCTATACGCTTTAACCTCTTAACGTTGTTATGTTTAAACCTCTCTTTACTGTCTACTCTAAGGAGCTCTCTACCCACCTTTAGAGAAGCCAAGGGCTAGTACTAGTTAAGAAGGGAGACTTCTTCCTACTATTTTGGAGAGCGTGGGAGACCTTCTTTAAGATAGAGACTATCCTTAAGTTCTTTAAAGCTGCTAGTATATAGCCTATAGATCTAGAGGTTATACTTAAACGCTTTATGGATAATGCCTTAGAGTAGTAAAATAATAGTGAAGGATAATCCTTAGCGCTTACTAATAATAACTGGCGCTAGATAGAGTGTCTTGTACGCTCTGTAGTAAAGGATACCACTATAAAAGAGTTAAAGTTACTCTCTTAAACGCTCTATAGACTCTAAGTATAAAACAAGCTGCTACACTATAAGAATAATAGCTTAAGGGAGGCTCTTACTACTAAAAAGAAGTATAAGAAGCGCGGCAAACCTCTTAACTTATAGCAGCGCTAGAAGTACTATAGTAGTACTATCTTTTAGTCTCCGCGTAAGATTAGAGAGGTACGTATATAAGAGATAGTAAAGTAGAGAGAAGAGTATAATAGGTAGCTTACAAAGGCTAATAGAAAGGAGCTTTAAGCTGCTGCTAAGCTACTCTAAGAGTAGGAGGCAGAGAAGAGGCGTGTGGCAAGAGAGGCAGCTAAGGTGGTAAGAGAGGAGGAAAAGGCTAATAAGGCAGCTAAACGCAAGCGCTAGAAGGTAGCTCGCAATACTAAAAAAGCTATATAACTATTCTAAAAGGGCAAGCGCAAGACCTTAAAAGCCTCTACTTAAGCTAATAAGTGTTAGAAATAATATAGTGCTACTATAGCTACTAAGAAGATATTATAGGCTATACTAGCTGCCCTAGCTTTTATTACCTGCCGCAGCTATAATATTACACTTTCTAGTAGATTTAGATAGTATAAATTAATCGTAAGCATCTAATTACTACTACTCTATAAAATCTTATAATAATAACTATTATAGATGGCTTAATAACTTTATCTTTAAAGTGGTAAGTATGTTATTTAGTGGACGTTACGCGTCCCTAGGCGTTACGTGTTTATATATAGTATAACGTGTCTGTGCGTGTAATACACGGATTTGCATAATACACGCTTAGTCTAAAAATATATTAAATTTCTATACTACACAACTCTACTAATATGGCTCTAATTAATAATACGCTTATAGAGATAGACTCGCTAGATTCTAGTAATAAACTTTATTATATAAAAATAGCTAATAAGTATAGCGTTAAACGCTTAACTCTATTGTGGTAGCACTACGTAATTATATAGTTATACGTGTTAAAGATTACTAACTAATAAAAGCTTACTCTATAATAAGAGGTAGAGCTTATTAAATATATAGAAGGGCTTACAGCGCGTTACTTACTACCTATAAGAAAGATAATATAAAATTTTATATTAATAATAGCCAAGAAGCTAGTAAGTAAGAGCTAGGTTACTCGCTTTATTAACTAATATAGCATTTATCTTATTTCTTAATAGGCAGCTAGTATGGATAGTAATTACCACTAAGCCAACTTAGGGGATAAATATAGCCTATATTTTAATTTCCTAGGTAACAAAATTAAGAAATATAATATTAAGTCTTGTTACACGTATAATATAGATAAAAAGGGCTACTTAATTAGTATTGTTAGCCGATTAAAATAAGTGTTTAGCAGACGTATGTGGGAGAAGAAGGAGGTTAGAGCATTTCTCTAAGATAGCTCTTATAAATAGATTACTATTCTAGCATGCGTCTGCGCTAATAAATTAGTCTTACCGCTAAGCCTTATCTATTAGTCTACTAATAAGGATATATAATTAAGCTAGGTTAAGAATATTAAGGTAGGAAAGTATAGCGTACACGTCTTCTCTTTATCCTTAGGCTAAACAAATAATAATATTAGCCTTATCTGGCTTAAGTAGGTGTTTAATTGCTACACTAAGGCAAAAGCTTAATAATCTTACTAACTACTTATCCTTAATGGCTATAGATCTTATATTACTATGGATTTTATTAATTACTACAATTAGAATAGGATTATCCTAGCTATACTCCCCCCTTATTTAATATATACGCTTTAGCCACTTAATATAGTGCTCTTTAAGCCTTTCTTATTAGTCTACTTAGCTAAGCTTATAACCTACCTCTAAAAGAGCCAAGGCCTAGTTTAAATTAAGAAAGGCGACTTCTTCCCTCTCTTTTAGAAGGCGTGGATAAGCTCCTTTAAGGAGGAGACGATATTTAAGTCTTTTAAAGCAACTGGTATATTACTATTTAACCCAGAGGTCATACTTAAAAGATTTACCCAAACTACCTAAGATAAGTAGGAATTATAAGAGAGCTCTATATTAGTACTTAGTAAATCTAACTAGCGTAAACTAGATCGTCTTGTACGAGCTATAGTAGAGGATTAGAGCAGTAAGGACGCGTAGAAGCTTGGCCGCTTACTATACTATATCTTAGTCCAAAATAAGCTACTTCGCCACGAGATAAATAGGCTTAAGGAGGCACTGCTAGTTAAGAAGAAACATAAAAAGAAGGGCAAGCCTCTTAACCTTTAGCAATGTTAAGAGTACTATAGAGATGCAGTATTCTAGTTACTAAGAAAGGTTAGAGAGGCGCGTGTACGTTAGTCTGTAAAGGAGTAAGAGGAGAAGGAGCAGAAGCTTTAAAAAGCTAAGATAGCTAAGTTAAGGAAGGTAGCTAAGCTATATAAGGAGAAAATTATAGAGGAGAAGCGTGTAGTGTAGAAGGTAGCCAAGGTAGCTAAGAAGAAGAAGAGGGCTAAGAAGGCAGTAGAGCGCGCTTGCGAAAAGGAGGCTTATAATATAGTAAAAGCTTTATAATCTACCTAAAAGGGTAAGAGAAAGATTCTACAGCTATCTATATAAAGTAATAAGCGTTAGAAACGTGTGGTTAACGCTCTAGCTACTAAGGAGGCCTTAGATGCTATATTAGTAGCTCTACCTAAGACTATGCGGCACGGCCGCAATATTAAGCTTCTAAGTAAATATTAGTAGCGTAGGTTAATCGCAAGCATTAATAGAGCACTCTACTAAAAAATCTTATAATATTCGCTACTATATATAGCTCTATAGTCTTATTTCTTATAGAGCTATTATAGTGTTATACGTATATTACACAAATCTGTGTATTACGCGCATAGATATGTTACTATACACAGACATATAATCCCCGCTAAACACTAAAACCCTAGATAAAACCTAAACTTTAACACCTTATAACTCTACTACTATGGCTCTAATTAATAATATAATTACAGCAATTAAAGTGCCTAAACTAGAAAAATAGTTTTTATACTAGATAATTACTAACTAGTTTTATATAAACTAAAGTATACTAAGCCAAAGACACTAAGGCTATTAGCGCCCACAGATAGTTAAAGAACGCGATTAACAAAACCTTAGCCAATAATAAGAGTTAGAGCTCGTATACTATACTAAAGACCTTATAAAAAGAGGGCTGCCTTCTATAAGAGAAATAATTTAAAATTTCGCATTCTAGATAGCCAACAAGCGTATAAGTAAGAGGTGGGTAACGCGCTTTCTTAACTAACACATCCACTATCTTATCTTAAAATAGATATCTAGAATTAACTCCCTCTACTATAACGCTAATTTAAACGTTAAGTATAAGCTGTACTTTAACTTGCTATATTAGAAGATAAAGTAGTATAATATATAGCCGCGCCACACCTATAATATAAATAAAAAGGGCTTTATAATAGGTATAATAGGACGCTTAAAATAAGTGTTTAGTTATTAGATATAGGAGCGCAAAGAGGTGTAAGCGTTACTCTAAGATAGTTCTTAAGAATAGATTACCCTCTTAGCAGCTATCTGCGCTAATAGGGAGGCTCTACTGCTAGGTCTTATCTATTAGTTAGCAAATAGCTTACTGTAGGCAGCTTAAGTAAACGCTATTAAAGCTGGGCAACACGACGTCTTTGTAGCTTTATCTCTATCTAGATAGACAAATAACAACGTTGGTTTGGCGTGGCTAGAGCAGGTCTTTAATCGCTGCACGAAGCAGAAAGCGCGTTATGGGAGAGACTAGCGTCTTCTTTTACTTAACAGCCATAGCAGTCACCTTATAAAGGAGTTTATTAACTACTGCAACTCCTATTATATACTTCTAGTTATATTTCCCCCTTACTCTACCTATACGCTTTAACCTCTTAACGTTGTTATGTTTAAACCTCTCTCTACCGCCTACTCTAAGGAGCTCTCTACCTACCTCTAGAGGAGCCAAGGGCTAGTACTAGTTAAGAAGGGAGACTTCTTCCCACTGTTCTAGGGAGCGTGGGAAACCTCCTTTAAAACAGAGACTATCCTTAAGTCCTTTAAAGCTGCTAGTATATAGCCTATAGACCTAGAGGTTATACTTAAACGCTTCGCGGACGATGCCTTAGAGCAGCAAAATAACGGTGAAGGACGGTCCTTAGCGCTTACTAACAATAACTAGCGCCAGATAGAGCGTCTCGTACGCTCTGCAGTAAAGGATACTACTGTAGAAGAGTTAAAGTCGCTCTCCTAAACGCTCCATAGACTCTAAGTACAAAACGAGCTGCTACACTATAAGAACAATAGCTTAAGGGAGGCTCTTACTGCTAAGAAGAAGTATAAGAAGCGTGGCAAACCTCTTAACTTGTAGCAGCGCTAGGAGTACTATAGTGGTGCTGTCTTCTGGTCTCCGCGCAAGATTAGAGAGGCACGTGCATAAGAGACAGTGAAGTAGAGGGAAGAGTATAATAGGCAGCTTGCAAAGGCTAATAGGAAGGAGCTCTAAGCTGCTGCTAAGCTACTCTAAGAGGAGGAGGCAGAGGAGAGGCGTGTGGCGAGAGAGGCAGCTAAGGTGGTGAGGGAGGAGGAGAAGGCTGACAAGGCAGCTAAACGCGAGCGCCAGAAGGCAGCTCGCAACGCTGAAAAAGCTAATTATATAACTATTCTAAAAGGGCAAGCGCAAGGCCTTAAAAGCCTCTACTTAAGCCAACAAGCGTTAGAAACAACATAGTGCTAGTGCAGCTGCTAAGGAGGCATCACAGGCTGCACTAGCTGCCCTAGCTTTCATCACCCGCCGCGGCCGCAACGTTACACTTCCTAGTAGATTTAGATAGTACAAATTAATCGCAAGCATCTAATTACTACTGCTCTACAAAATCTTGTAATAATAACTATTGTAGATGGCTTAATAACTTCATCTTTAAAGTGGTGAGCATGGTATTCGGCGGGCGTTGCGCGTCCGTGCACGGTACCGTACCGTGTCCGTGCGCGTAACGGGCCACGTCGCGTAACGGGTCACGAACACCAAAACACCAGACAAGCCACCAACTTTAACGCGTCGTAACTCCACCACTATGGCTCCGATTGATGAGGCGATTGCAGCAATTGATTCGCTAGAACCAGGAGAACACTTTTCGTACCGCGCAATTGCTCGTCAGTTCGGTGTACCAAAGACTACGTTGACTCAAAGACACCAAGGTCGTCAGCGCCCACGGGAAGCCAAACATCGCGATCAACTACTCCTCAGCCCACAACAAGAGTACGAGCTTGTAGAGTATATTGGAGGCTTAACAAAGCGAGGGCTACCACCTACAAGAGAGATAATACGAAATTTCGCCTCTAAGATCTCCAAGAGCGCCTCTAATGCCTAGGTTACGCGCTTCTTGAGCCGAAACCATAAGCATCTCACCTCTAAATACACCCTCGGGATGGACGCCACACGCCACAGAGCCGACTCTAAGGACAAGTACGAGGCGTACTTCAAGCTGCTACACTCCAAGCTCACTCAGTACGGCTTGGAGCCTCGCCATATATACAATATGGATGAGAAGGGCTTCATGATCGGTGTACTCAGCCGCTCCAAACGAGTGTTCAGCCGTCGGATGTGGGAGCGTAGGGAGGTCACTGCAGCTCTCCAAGATGGCTCTCGTGAGTGGATCACCCTCTTGGCAGCCGTCTGCGCAGATGGGAGTGCTCTCTCGCCCGGCCTCATCTACCAGTCGGCGAACAGCTCACTGCAGGCCTCATGGGTGGCCGCCATTGAAGCCGGGCAACACGACGTCTTTGTGGCTTCATCTCCGTCAGGATGGACGAACAACGACATCGGATTGGCGTGGCTAGAGCAGGTATTCGATCGCTGTACGAAGCAGAAAGCGCGTCGCGGGAGGGACTGGCGTCTCCTCATACTTGACGGCCATGGCAGTCACCTCACAAAGGACTTTATCAACTACTGCGACTCCCATCGTATACTCCTGGCCGTGTTTCCCCCTCACTCTACTCACACGCTTCAGCCACTCGATGTTGTTTGCTTCAAGCCTCTCTCAAGTAGCTACTCCAAGGAGCTCTCCAGCCACCTCCAAAGGAGCCAAGGGCTCATCCCAGTCACAAAGGGAGACTTCTTCCCATTGTTCTAGGGTGCCTGGCAGTCTGCCTTCACGACAGAGACGATCCTCAATTCCTTTAAAGCCACTGGCATATGGCCCATAGAGCCAGAGGCTATACTCAAACGCTTCGAGAGAGAGAGCTCCAGCGAGAATAGAGGAGGTGAAGCATGTCCCCCAGCACCCAAAGAGAGCGACTGGCGTCACATGGAGCGTCTCGTACGCTCTGCAGTGAGGGATACTGCCGCGGAGGACTCCAAGACGCTCTCTCAAACGCTCCACTCACTCGCAGCTCAAAACGAGCTGCTACACCATGAGAATAACGGCCTAAGAGAGGCTCTTACTGTTAAGAGAAGGCACAAAAAGCGCGGCAAACCTCTCGACTTGCAGCAGCGCGAGGAGTACCATGGTGGTGCTGTCTTCTGGTCACCGCGCAAGCTGAGAGAGGCACGTGCACGTGAGGCAGTAGTACAACACCAAGAGCATGAGGAGCAGCTTGCAAAGGCGAACAGGAAGGAGCTTCAAGCTGCTGCTAAGCTCCTCCGAGAGCAAGAGGCTGAGGAGAGACGCGTGGCGAGAGAGAGAGCCAAAGTGGTGAGAGATCAGCTGAAGGCCGAACAGGCAGCTGCTCGCGCGGCCAGAATCGAGGCCCAAAACACTAAGAGAGCATCTAAAACTGCCCAAACGGGTAAGCGCAAAGCCTCAAGAGCGCCCTTAGCAAAGCGTGAGCCCAAGAGACGTGCGCGCGGTACTGCAGCTGTCAGGGAGTCGCCAGAAGCTGCACCAGCTGCTCCACCCAAAATCAACTCTTGTGGCCGCACCATCAACGTTCCACGCAAATATAGATAATACAAATCAATCGCGAGCATGTTACGGGTCTCTCCACCAAAAAATCTCGTTAAAAGAGCTATTATAGCTGTTACAATAACCTCATCTTTGTGGTGGTGAGCATGTTGTTCGTGGCCCGTTACGCGCACGGACACGGTAAATAAAAGTCTTACATGTTTAAGTCTTCATCTACTGCGTAGCATGCTGAACTGTCAGGTGTCTCCTATCTCCCGCACGATCATATACGTGCATAAGTTTCACAGTGGTCTGTTTCTGGCCGGTGCGTGTCGATCCTCATATTTATTTCGTGCGAGTTCCTGTTTCCTGGGGTACGGACTTAGGGCGGCCGCGCGGCGTGAATCCTGAGGTATGGGCTTGATTCAAACTCGCCACATGTTTCGAGTTGAGGTCGGTAAATGCATACATAATTAACGTGTGTGGAAGGAGATGTTTGTGTTAGAGATCAAGACATTGTGCGTAGTTTTTATACTGGGTTGAATACTTGCATACCTACAGGCTACCGTTCAACTACGTTTCGCAGGAGTCAGTGCAGTGGCAGTCCCATATGGAACTGCCTTTCCTGGCTGATAATAAGGGTTTAGACCCCGCTACGTCATGTGTATGCTTAATTGAACTGACAGCGGAAGCGGCAGGAAACATCTGTTGCTTGGTCAGTGCTGCTACTAGAGGGCTACGTATGCAGTCCGAGAGCTCACAATTCAAAAGGACTGCATTATCATCGCGGTATTTTCTGAGACGAATCCTCAAGGCAATGGTCTCCGAATATACAGTCTGTAGGTGTATGACCATGAAAACGCCTGAGAAATGGGCTTTTTGGTTGATTGAACACGTCAATTGGTGTATAAGCCTTGGATGAGAACTGAAGAGTTCAGCCCGCGGTACTGTAGGCGGCGTTCACTGAGGGAGCGCCAGCTCAAGGTCTGGCCTACAGCCGCGCAGAACAGAAGTTCGATTACCTTTGAGCTTGATACTCCCTATCCAAAGTAGTGGTAATGAATGGTAGTCAGACTTCTCTCCTACCATGTACCTAAGGTATTCACTGCACGTCCACCTTTGTAAAAGACAGCACGACTGCAATCCATGGCGCTTGGTCTATTCTTGGACTCTTTGAATCTCGCATATTTCTTTGTACCCTTTGGCGCTCACAACAATGCCATTCTATCTCGCGGTTCTTTGTCTGAAATGTCTTTGACGCTGACCGAATTAGCTGCGCGTTTACATATATTCTTCGACGCACTTTTCTGACACTTTTGACTCAATATCCATCTTCTCCAACAATTTCACAATGACTACTTCGACCGGACTGCGTCGCTCAGGACGCATACAAGCAAAAATTTATATGAAGAATACTTCCCTATCCAGATCACCCATTCGGAAACAGCAAACTACACGACGAGGCAGATCGTCCTCGTCTCATTCAAGCAATTCAGGAATCAAAATTGCCCTTATCGGAGAACGAAACTCTACTCGCTCAGAGAAGACGAAGGTTCCCACCTCTTCGTTCTTCGACGACTCAGCTTCATGCTCTGATTACTCCACAGACAATACCGAGGATGAAGACGACGAATCCGACGAGTACGGCGAAACCGCAGAATTTTCCTACGATCATTTCGAGTTGCGCGCCTCTGACAATGTCGACCCCGGTAGACACTACTCCGAAGTCTCCTACGACAGCAGACTGGAGCCAGGCAATGAAGACTACAACCTCGACGATTTCGTTGCCGGGGACGACGAGACTGTCTACGGCAATGAAAGCACTGTTGATGGTAGCGATGACGATCTCGATCTTGATCTTACAACCGACCTGAGCCCCGTCAGAGAAATTCGACAATCCTCCCTCGACACATTGAGTACGCGTCGCTCTAACAGCTCTGGATCTAAACTTTTCTATTCCGATCCAGACGATGACTCCAATCCGCTTGGAATCGCACCCTGGGCTTATCTAGGGTTTGATTACGACAAGGAAGAGCGCGAGAAAGAGCAGCCGCTCATTGCAGAAGCAAGTGCCGATATTGTGGAGGAGATTATCGATGCACTTGCGCTCTTTTCGCGACGTTGCAATTGGAACAGAGCACCCGTCCGTTTCAGACTCGCGGCTGCAGTGCTCCAGGACGAAGAGGTAAGGGATGCGTTGGAAAGCGCGGTCAGGCTAGGCCTGGGTCAGAAGTTGTCGCTTGAAGATGGGAACAAACAGTGGACGATTGGTCCCAACCGGCGTTGAGCAGAGGTAGACAACGGGCGATGGAAAAGAAGCGGACTCGACAGATTATTAGAATTCATAGTGTGTTGCCCCGAGATATATGATTATTATATGCAAGCTCTACAAGAAAATACATATAAAAGGCGTCTAAAGTTAGTATCTTTATCATCTATTAAAACTCTGACTTGCGATTGTATATCCTGGGGTAACACACTAGCAGTACTGAATATATAAAGAGTGTCCGGTTTTAGTCGTCAGCCAACATGTCCCTTGATTGAGAGTGTTCTATCGAAAAGAGGTATTGACCCTTGCAACACTCTGCATACATACTGAGATTAAGATAGTACTTGGGTGCTGAGGT
The DNA here is from genome assembly GCA_014281115.1 of Laburnicola sp. R22_1. NCBI lineage: Eukaryota > Fungi > Ascomycota > Dothideomycetes > Pleosporales > Didymosphaeriaceae > Laburnicola > Laburnicola sp. R22_1. The sequence continues at coordinate 1,859,456 of JACONQ010000015.1, forward strand.
GTATATTTGGTGAAGGAGTGTCGAAAATTTACGATTGCAAGTGGGATCGTTGTCGTGCTTGGAACAACTATATCTCTTCATGTATCAAAACATCCCCCAGTCTAGTGGCTATGACAACTAACCTTTGCCATGCTACCAATCACCCTTTTTCCAAGTACATCATCGTCCTGGAGCCTATGGACGTCTGCAGCGCTAAGCAAACGATTGCAAACGGGCTCCCCACTGTGGTCGATCCTAATCGCGTTTTTTTTTTGCTTTGGCTGTTGAAACGTAGTTGGGCTGTTAAGTCTTATGATCTGTAAAAGGTTAACTTGACTATTAACGGATGTGAATGAATGAATGATACCTTAGGTAGTGGTATGCTCTCGACATTCAAGCGTATAATACCTGAAATTAGGTACGTACATGACTAAATAGCCAACGCTAAGACCTTGACCGTCGAGAACGACGATAATCAAGAGGCAGAGAAGAACGAGAAGGAGGACATAGAGGGTTAGGGTTTATGCGAGGGTTGATGACCGAGGCTCAAATATCTTGGCAACATGATTCCCCGCATATTCCGTAGATCCTCCAGACGTTCCTAACGACCTAGCTCCTGCAAGTCATCAATATGTTGGAACCGAAACTACCGTGTGAACTGCATCAGACGGACCTGTCCCAATTCCGAATAGGGTATCCAAACCATTGAGCGTCTCTAGTCCAACATTTCCTCAATCATTTTTCAACCCAATCACAGCAGCTATGTCAAAGACCATGAACTTCTCCATACCGCCCGCGCTACAACAGTACCTCAAAGAGCTAGACAAGTTCATCTCAGAGAAAATAGACCCACTCCAAAACAAGAACGACAACAACCGCTTCTTCGACCATCGCCGTTAGCATTCGCGAACCGACTGGGACAACGGCGGCTGCCCCGAAAAGATTGGGAAGACCTACTCCACGAATCGAGGAAACTAGCAGACGAAGCAGGCTTCTACCGATTATCCCTCCCGAAGCAATACGGTGGACGCAGCAACCAGGACGGCCGTGATACGGGAACATCTCGCGAGCAAGGGATTGGGCTTATTCAACGACCTCCAGAACGAGCATTCCATGGTGGGAAATTTCCCGGATGCAGTCATGGTGATGAATTACGGCAACGAGCAGCAGAAGGAAGAGTTGATCGGAGGGCGGCTTGCGGGCAAGGTTCGGATAACGTTCGGACTGACAGAGTCAAGTCATGGGTCGGACACGACGCATATGGCGACGAGAGGTCGGCCGGAGAAAAGGGGCAGAGTGGATGGGTGGCTGTTGAACGGGTGCAAGAAGTGGCAGACTGGCATGCATACTGCGACGCATTGTTTCATATTCGCTAGGACGGAAGGCTACAATGGCCAGGCGAAGGGTATCTCTTGTTTTGTTGTACCACGAGACACACCGGGCCTGAATGCCGACTCATACGAGTGGTGAGTTTGAAGCCTGGAAGTGCTTCGTTTGCCGCCAACCTAACAAGCAATAGGACCCTCAATAGGCCCACGGACCATGCTACGGTATCAATAAAGGATGTCTGGGTCCCAAATAGCGCTGTCCTCGGACCCATCCACAATGGCCTCGGAGTAGCACAAGCCTTCGTGCACGAAAATCGTATTCGACAAGCTGCGTCGTCCTTAGGTGCTGCTGTGTACTGTGTAAAGCAGTCAGTCCGGCATGCGAACGAGAGAGCTCCATTTGGGAAACCTCTATCGCACAATCAGGCCATACAGTTTCCCTTAGTAGAACTTGCAACTCAGTGCGAAATGTTGAGACAGCTAATCCGAAAAACGGCGGTGGAAATGGACTCAATGCCGCACGTAGAGGTCGAGAAGAGGATAGGTGATAAAGTGAGTATGTGCAACTACTGGGCGAACAGACTATGTTGCGAGGCGGCCGATCGCGCAATACAGGTCCAAGGTGGTAACGGGTATTCGAGGCATTATCCTTTCGAGCATATATGGAGGCACCATAGAAGGTACAGGATCACCGAGGGGAGTGAGGAGATCCAGATGCGCAAGATTGCAGCGTATTTGTTCGGTTTTGGCGGTAGGAAGAGCCTGGTAGATGCGACTTTGAAGGAGACGAAACTGTAGAACCACCATTGAATACATCCATTGGACGATTTGATTCTTCATGCGCGTTCTCTTTCGTTCAGCTTATCCGTCCTAAGAGCGACTTTAACCAACGACGAAGCAATCTGTTCAGCCCAGGCATAGCATCTCTTTCCAAAATAACAGGCAGTAGTACCACGACAAGCAGGAACCAGGTCCCAAACACGGCAATCCAGAGGAACGTATTCTTCAAAGATAGCCCACCTTTCTTCGCATGAGGCAACTCAGGTAGCGGCTTGAACGACAGGCTCTTGAACTCGACAAAACGCATACGGTCCGTGCCAGGGGGTGGTGGAAGCGGTTTGGCAACATTGCTCAATGGAAGTGGTCTTCGCCGGCGGATCAGGTTTGAGGCATCTGATAAATTGAGCGCAGCGTCTTTAGGTGGAACGGGTGGAGGGTCGTATAATTCCCTCTTATTATCATCCTCTTGAGCCTCAGGTATTGTTTTCGACATGTTGGGTGTGGGGATGAGGAGCGAGAAGTGTGTCAGCTCCTTTGCTCACCGGAGGAACACTACTCCTCAATGGGTTAGCCTTGCACATCCTGTCTTCTTGTGTACCTAAGTAGTTTCGAATTACTTATAAATGTGGGAGGATTCCTATAGACTAGAGTTATGCTTAAATTGGATTCAAGATGTTCGACTTCCGAGATATATCATACCTTGTTAATGACATATCTTAAGTTTTTCAAGGGGTCTAAACACAGAGATGTAAGGTATCACGTATGTTGCGTGCCATTTGCGAGGCTCGCTCTTGGACGATCAATGCACCTAGAACCTGCCCTTTGCATACACTCGTGAGCAGACAAGGATGCATATCGCCCGTAGATGTGCCTGCGCTAACGCGAACTGCTCAGGTGGTTCTCTAGTCACGTTGCAAACGTTACGAGGTCGGACTAGACCGAGTCAACCGGAAAGAAGACATGTAGATATCATGAATGGTCTTTCTTTGTAGAGATTAACCATCTGTGTAATGTCTGGAGGCTCCCATCATTCGCTGTCTCCCATCAGCTCCGCCAGCTCAGCCTCCTCCTCTGCTGTCATCACGCCTTCTTTCTTCTCCTCCACTTTCTCCTCCACCTTCCCTTCCCTCTCCTGCTCTGCCGCCTTGATTGCCTCAGCCAGATCCTTCGCCTTCAAACTCCATGTCCTCACCGTCCCATCGATGCTCACACTAGCAACTTTCTGCCCTGGTAGCAACAGTAGCGCTGTGACCTCTTCAAAGTGCCCCGAGAACACATGATGGAGCTTTCCACTACCCTTCTCCCAGACGCGTACTTCCTCGTCCCTGCAAGCTGTTATGACCCATCCGCCATCTTCGTCAACCGCGACGTCGCGCACATAATCGGGGTGTTCGAACCGCGAATCCTCGTCCCAGTTCCGGGACCTGGAGAGACATTTCGCACTCTTGTCGGCGGACGCGGTCCACAAGTCGCCGTCGGAATCGAAGTGGATGGCGTCGACGCTCGTCTCATGCGCTAGAATCGGCAACGGCGCATCTTGAAGCTCAGCAGCGGCGCCAATGCCAATCTTCCACCCCCGGATCTCCCGATCACTTCCCGCGCTGAAAATCACTACAAAGTCCTTGGTCGGTTCATACTCAGCCGGATCCAACGCAAGCGCCAGTATACCGCGTGTATGTCCCTTGAGGGTGTGCAGTTTGGCCCCACTCGCTGCGTCCCAGACAATGATAGTCGCGTCCGCCGATCCAGAGACCATGATTTCCTTGCCCTGCAGCCAAAACACCAACACGGCCTTCACAAAGTCACTGTGGCCTTGGAATCGCCGTCCCGGCTTCCTCGTCTTGCTGTCCCACGACCAAACCGTCTTATCCCAGCAACCCGCATATATTGTATCCGACTTCGACGAAACAACGACCGAGGTAAGCGGTGCAAGAGCCCCGGTAAACGTAGCGACGACATCACCGGTCTGTTCGGGAAAATTTAGCAGCTGCTTCGTGGTGATGCAATCCGAGGGGCGGGCTGGTAGAACTTAGGAAGGGTATCTGACCGACTTCAGGCTTAATCCTCTTTATGGTGCCCGCCGCTTCCGCGATGTAAATCTGCGCCTGGTCATGCGGGTCTGCAGCGACGGCGAGGATCTTGGAGGGGAGCTTGACGGGGTTGCCTTTCGTGTTTTTTGACTTGGAGGCTTTGCGCGCGTACTCGCTGAGGGCCGAGCTAGATTGTCCTGTTAGCTGTGTTTCGTTGTGTGTAGTTTTGAACTCACTCGGTCTGGAAGAAATCGCCTGGATCGGTTGAACGCGACATGTTTGGCGTTGTGTGGAGAAAGAGAGTAAACAGCCCAAGATTTAAGGGATTTAACCCCACCATTGCCCCTCCCCACACGTCAGCGCCAACATCACCAACAGCACTTCACACAACATCGCTACTGTCACAAGATTAAATCCAATACCTATATTGCACAAACCCTAATCATATTATTAGCAATGTCGACTAAGAATTTTGATATATCCACAACGCCGAAGATGAAATCGTCAAACCAAGACATCGTCATTTCTATCCAGAGCAACAGCGTTCCTCTTGTCAAGTCTCGTACCCAAAAATTCATAAATCATAAAGCATCGCTAGAGTGAGGCGCTATCCAAAGCACCCGACATAACACTCAGGATATCTTCTAAATGACGGTCCGTACGCCCACGTAGCTATTGGCTGATCGCCCATTATGCGCCGGAACCCCGTCTCCAATGCGGTCGTAAGTCATGACTGTACAATGCGTATCCAAATACATGCCCCAAGAAGACATGTTAATCACAGGCAAAGCGCAACGGCTATCGCCATTGCGCTTCTGATGCGCTCGTGGCGAAATTTCGTATCGCCCATCTCCAGCCATCTCTATGCTCTCCATTGTCGCGCATGCTGCCGACCCACTGTTCTGTTTTGCTGCGCCAAATGGCTTCTTCTTCTCGCTGTCTTCGAATAAAGCTGGGCCCGAGGTCAAACTCTTCTCCAACGAAAGAAGGGTCTTCAACGCTAGGGGTGCCGGTACCGCCGCCACCATTCCCAGCACCGCTCTCATTGTCTTTCAGATCATCAAGGCCAGCAAAAGGATCATCTTCATCATCCATATCGACAGATGGAGAGCGAGGACTATCCGATACACGAGGCGCTTTCAGCCAGGTCATCTTGACAGGATCGAAGACCATGCGACCTTCGTACTGAACGCCCCGAGGCATGGTCTTCTGAGAGATCAGTGCTGGGCGTGGCGGCGAGGGTACCGGGCGTGAAGCTACTTTCACGGCACGTGATGAAACATTTCGCTGTTGAATTTGCGATAATGCCGTGTGTGATATCGAATGCGATCGCTCATGCATATGCCCGAATGGGTGATTTGGTGGCGCAAAGGTGGGTGTGCTCACTGTTGTAAGATCTAATGTAGCCGAGGAACCATTGGGATGGGTAAAGGGAGCGAGGGCTTCCTCGTTTCCTTCCCAACGTTGTAGAGTTGGATTGTAAATCATGCCTTTCTCAGCTAGAATATATTAGCGTGCAATTGCAAAACCAATGAGTATAGACTTACTCTTCGCGTATGGTTCAAACAAGCCGCGGATGAGTTGTGGCTTGTGTCCCGAATGCCTCTTCCTCTGAGCAGTTGGACTAGTATGTGGGCTCTTAGCCGCTACATGAACTTTCCAGTTGATCTGTGTCGGTGCAATTGGCCCGTCAGCTCGTGCTTTAATGCTAGCCAGACGCTGCTCGCGCGCATTGCGACTTGCTGCAGTGTCTCGAGCGAATCGCGGAGTACTGTCCGTCTTCGTCGGACTACGTGGAGTTTGTGGAATGGGTGTGGCCATGCGATCAGGCATAGGGAGCCGAGAATTGCTTGGCTGTTGACGCAACGTCTTGTTACTAGCAACATTCCGTGGTACCTTTTCGAACTGCTTCTCTTTCGTAGCAGAAGTCGGCAAATCATCAAACACTTCGAGTTCGGTGCCATCCCCAAAGTTCCGCTTGCGTCCCTTGGGGAGCGTTATCTTCTGAGGATGACGTGCTAGGGCTGACGGGGTCTGCTCCTTTCGCATGCCGTTTCGACTGGGCGTGTCTATGGGAGTGGCCGTTGACATGCGTGAAAATGGCCTCATAGATGGGGATTGAGGCCGACGTGGGTCCGAATCTCTTCGCAGATGGGTGTGCGATGAGGTTTTGACCATGGCATGGTGAGACTGGGAACTCGAATTGCCTGCTGGCAGGAACGGAACAGAAGATCGTGCAGGATGGTTGTTGCGTAGCAGAGGCGCAGAACGTTTTGCTCGGAGGAACTGCGCGCTAGTAGTCGTAGGCATTGGTCGGCTATTCCCAGGTTGCGGAGCACCTGACTCGTAGACAGGCGTCAAGCGTGAGCGGCTGTTCATTGAGAGAGGCCTCGGTATCTTCGACATGGAGGGCTTTTCGGGTTTGTCCGTGAATGTCAACGTTGTGGCAGGTCGGGCAGCAGGGGGCACAACAGTCTTCGATTGCGGCTTCTTCACGACGACATTGCGATTCAAGGTAAGCTTCTTCTGATCAAGAACTTCTCCACCGCCAAAGTCCAGACCGTCGAGGAAGTCATCTTCGCCTTCCACGCCTTTGAGTTTGGGTGCAGGTACGGGCGTGGGGGCGGGCTCGCTCTCAAATGGCGAGGGCGAATTCCACGATGGGGCGGGAGATGGTGCGAAGTTGATAGGAGGTGCCAGCGTAGGCGCCGAGGTGGTTGGGGCCGAAGTGGGTGGGGGCTCACGTTTTTGGAGAGTAAATAGAGGGGAGGCATCAGGTGTGGGCAGCTGGTTTTGCTTGAGCTTTTCCAGGCGAGCATTGAAGTCAAGCGGCTCGCTCGGCAACACCAGGCCGTTGAGATCGTCGTCTTCGCTCTCGACCGTCATGCAGCTGCCCATGCTGGGGCTCATGGCGGATACGGAGGAGCTGCGGGCCCCACGGCCGTCGCGCCGCGTGCCCGCAAAGCGGATGCCCAAGCTGCCTTCGCCCCAATCGTCGAAGTCGTCGTTGTCCTCGGCCGGCGTGCGCGGCGTGCGTGCCTTCATCTTCAGTGCTGCGCCTGGATCCGTTGGGAGCTCCAGATCGTTGCCCCAGTCGTCGTCGACAGCAATTTTGCGATGCGACTTCTTCCTCCCCAGTCGTTTGATGGCGCCTCCGAGGAGCGCCGACGAGGGTACGCTGGTTGGTATCGGGATGCCGGCCTGTTTCGCGGAAGAGATGGCGTTCATGGTGGAGTGTTCGTCGTTGGGTGTGAGTAGGACCTGCCAGTCGTCGTCGCCCGTGTTGGATTCCGACCGAACTGACACGCGAGACGACGTGGACTGGATCGTAGACATGGAGTGCGTGAACAGGTCGCCGGAGCCGTCGAAGTCGCCGTCGTCGTCCCAATTTTCGACAGAGGATGCCATTGAGGCCATGCGCTGGGCGAAGGAGCCCTTCGCAGCCATGGCGGTTGGTTTGCGGGTGATTTGTGTGCGGTGTGGGAGTTGCGATGCAGGTTGCGATGGCTGGGGAGTGGGGAGTCGCAGACCCTGTTACCGAGCGACTTGGCGGCAGCTGCGACGAAGCGGTCAGGAAGGCGCGCCCGGGGCAGCGCCTGCCCAATGCGTAACGCGTCGCGTGAACGTTCACCCACCCATGCAGGAACACCTCCAACGGCCGGTCCTATATGCGACCCGTCTGTATGCGCGTCTACATAGGTACATATGTAATCAATCAAAGCAGCGGCCGATTAGGAGACCGTGGCCTGTTCCGCCAACCCTGACACTGGACAGCCAGCTTCGTTGTGCCTGGCAGGCAACAGCAGCAGCTCGCCTAACCTTCTTCCCGTGACATAGTCACATAGCTATAAACTTCCAAGGTCGCCGTCGTCCGACTGTTCCAATACATCCACACGGCGCCTGAAACCGCCGCGCTCAGCCCGCCGCTGCCGCCCTTTCCAAGGTTCGCGCTCCCTCTCTGCCCCGTGCAACACTACAAGCATCACCCCAACTCCACCCAAGGCTCTGTATCAGACCGTGACTTCACGCGCCACGGCGTCATTAGCCACGGACCGGCTATCTCGCCTGTGACGGCGGCTTTCGGGGCTTGCAACTTGCTTCCCGTGGCTCGAGCACTACTATACGATGCGGGGCCGCTATATCGTGCCCGTCGAACCCGGCGGCGGCGGCGGCGAGGTCGTCGTGGTGGAGGTGCAGCAGGAGGGGTCGCGCCCGCTAGACGTGCGGCTTGTCGGCTGCGAAGGGGAGAGCCCTTACGTTACGAAGAGTAAGATGGTCGTATATTGATGTCATTTCGTTCCTTGTTTGACGCGTTCATATAGTAACTCATGGCAACATCTCACATCTGAAGCACAAGTTCAAGGGCACGCCTGAGGAGTGGGAAGAGCTCCTGTCTCACTTCCTATTGCAAAAACAGCCTGAAGGTGTGAGCACCCGTCTCTTGGAGAATGTGCGCATGGTGTACTCGCTCAAGGGCGATAAGCTCGAGATCACTATCCAGCAAGACGTCAAGGGAATCAAGGTAAGTCAGGACTATCCTGGTACCCATCGGGTGTGACGCACACCCGGCTTCCGGACCGGACTAACGTGGACAGGTGAATCTGGGGGAGATTGTGCTTCCCAAAGATGACGAGTTCGAGTACGTGAAGCCTGTCGATCCTCATTCTACTCGATAGAGATTGCTTGTATCCACCAGATCAGGCTGTGACGCACAGCAAACGCCATGCATATCTCGACATTTCTTACAGCGTTTGGGAGAATGGTGCTAATGTTGGCTCGTGCATTGTAGATTCAACCCGTTCGAGTGGGCACAAGCATCAGCACAGGCGCACAAGCGTACTCTACAAGAGCTAGCAGAGTCGAAGACCCAAGCAAACAGTGAACAGGATACTATAGCGAAGTTGAACGCACAGCTTGACGACTTCATCAAGACCAAGAATGAGACGGAAACCGCCATGCTACAGCAGTTCATGGAGCTGCTCAACGAGAAGAAGCGAAAGATCAGGGATCAAAACCGGCTACTAGCCACTGCAAAGGTTGATAAAGACAGCGGTAAGATGCTTACATGGTTAATGGACATGGAGCTATCCTGATATAATTGGTGTAGCCGCAGCTGTACAGTCCACCAGAGAAGACACGAAGCCGCGCAAGGCAGGCGCGTCTCGTACATCAAAACGAAAGGCTAAAATCCGAGAGCCAGAGCCAGAGCCAGAGCCAGAGCCCGCGCCTGAACAGCTCTCTGATGCCGACCAGATGGAGATTGACCAGGCCAAAGCGGAAGAGCAAGAGGAAGGTTCAAGTGGAGCAGCCACTCCAGAGCGCGCCTCAGATACCGAAACCGAAGACGAAGACGACACGATCAGCAAGGCTCCGGTTTCCTCAGCATACGCAACGCGAGGGAAGTCGTCACAAACAACTCGCTCGCAGTCGGCGACAGTGCAGTCTTCGAAGAGTACTCTCGCACCTGATGAGGATCCCGGACTGCCGCCGCCGCGACGCGAGCTGCCATTTGGGCGTAACAAAGCCGCCGCGCCGCAGCCGTCATTGCCTGTCGGAGATGACGATGAGACCGAGGACGAAGAATTATAGGGCTACTTGGGCGATGCATACGTCATATGGCTGGCTGTCCTATAACAAGTCGAGTTGGAGCAAAGGTTGGTATCCCGACAGACGTGCTCGTCTAACGAGAGGTATTGGTATAGCTGTAACATGTCTTTCAAGACAGGCGCAGGACAAAAGTTTTGAGTACAGGCGGCCTTGGTGTTGTTCACCCTAGGGTAACACAGTAGGCAGAGTTTTGTCCTAGTACTGTAGCAGCCTTGGAAAATACAGCAACACGTGCGTTGCAATAGCTCGATTTGCAGCGGCGACGGAGCATCCGAATCAATTGCTGTGAATGTGGCCCTGGTGGCGATGTGACTTGGGCCGTGATGCAATCGACGAGGGACGAGACGAGGCGACCGGGGGCCTGGGTAGATCACTGCGGATGCGGGTCGGCGTGGGATGTTGGGGTGCCTGGCTAAAGGTAGCGACGACGCGCACCGCGCTGCGCGGAAGAGGACAACGACATGCATCCACACCAGGATATCGCAGCGCATACGGTGGGATGCAGCTTGAGGCGCCGGGCAGCGCCCGCGGATGCAGGCAGCGCGACCAGACAGCTGAATCTGGCCGATGCGACGGCCAATCACAGTAGAACTAGCAGCGGATACCTGCGCCAAGCCATAATCATGTCCGTCTTCATCGTCACCGGGCTGCTGGCACCCTCGCCGTCGTGTGTCCTCTGTGCCCGTCACCTGTACCCGTCACCGCGCCGGCTCCGTCGAACTCGAGCGTCTCGGAATGGTCGCCTGCTCGGCCCCGAATCACCTTTTGCGGGCCAGAGGCTGAGGTCGCACTGCCGCCCCGACAACTACTCGGTGTGTGTGTGCCGGGCGCTTCATGCGATTGCCATGCTAATTGTCACTATTCAGACTCTTATTGTCCTCTCCACCGCCTGTCACCGCGACGGCTGTCACCTTCCTTCACCCTCCAAACCCCGCCCATAGTCGAGACCCCCGCCCGCGCACACAACCAACTTCATGTCCTCCCACTTGCTGCGCATTGCCCACTATACCGACCCCAACCATTGCTAGGCAACCCTCTCCAGCTCTGATACAGCACCTCCAGGGCCGCCTACACTCTCATCTGCGCCCGCGCCCGCGCACTCGCCATGTCTGGTTCGGAGCAGCCGCCGGAGCAGTCGGTACCTACTACGGGTCTGAAGCGAAAGCAAATGTCAGATGAAGATCAGGATGACCTCGCCCAGCTGGATGTAATCTTCAAGCGCCTCAGGAAGGCCATCCCGCGCGCACCATATATCCTGTCAACGCCCTCCCTCAACCCATACCGATACCATTCCTCACAAGAGGCGCGTGCCTGGATGTTGGGACACCTGTTTCGCCCTGAGGAGGAGTCTCTCCAGTACCGGACCTTTCTCTTCCGCGAGCCGTACCAAGACTGTTTCACGCTGCAGAACGGAGAGGATGGTGAGGCCGAGGCGCCCCGTCCAAAGTCAATTGCGTCCAAAGTCGCCAGCCAAGCGCCCAAGAAGAAGATTAGTCTGTCCGATTACAAGTCGAAGCAAGCCAACGGCGTCATCACCCCCGGCTCTAAGAAGGTGTCGCCGGCTCTGCACCCTACGAAGCCCAACTTGGCCCAGGCCAATGGAGTGAAGCCAACAGAGAAACAAGCACCAGCACCAGCTTCCACACAGCAACGCGAGCATGTCGTACCACAGAAACGGTATAGTACACGCTGCATGGGCTTTGCTCGCGCTAACAGCTTTGTAGACCTGCACCGGAGACTCAGTTACCAGAGAAGCCTGAGAAGCGCGCTAGGGATGACCAGCGTACCGCACCCCTCGTGCCCGCCCCGAAGAGCGATACCGTGGAAGCCAATATCAACATCGACAAGTCCGGCCCATCCAACTCAACCCCCCATGGTTTGCCGCCCCTGTTGTCGCCGGTCGATCAACCGCTCAGCAATCCACACGGGTTTCCTACCATCCTTTCTCCGACCCTGCCCGCCAACATCCAAGCGGAGCTTGACAAATTGGAAAATCAACGCACACGTGCCGACTCTAGTGCTTCAATTTCATCATCTGATCGCAAGAGCCAGGTACTGCACGTACCCGAACCTAGTGCATCGAAAAAGGATGTCGCCGCCAAGAATGGCGAGAAGCCTAACAGTGCGTCACGAGCGCGATCGGTCTCTATCAATGGGAAGTCTCCGAATGCGGAACCCCTCAGTCAAAGTGAAGAAAATGAGTCCGGTCTCCTTGTCACGCTCAAGTATACGAAGAAGTCTCGGGAAACCATCAAACGGCTTCTCAACCTACCGCCAAAGAGAGAAGGTCTTTCTGAGAAGAAGGAGCGTGACGTCCAGTCAAAGAGTCGCCCATCAGAATCACAACCCAAAGATGCCGATGACATTGCGCATAAGCCGAAGCCTATTCCAATAATAGCCGCACGCCGACCTGAGGTCTCCGCAACAACTACCAAAGCTCCTGTTCCAGCAACGAAAGTTGCCGAGAAACGACCACGAAACGAAGAGGATACAGCTCAAGCACCATCTGCGAAACGATCAAGGGCATTGTCAACCCAAGATCGCCCCATCACCCCCAAGGACCAGATCGGCTCTTCTCCTGCTCCGTCAAACAAGTCGAGCGCGCAAAAGGGTCAAGGTACATACACAACGCCACGCAAGGATCTGAAGGCGATCAACATGCTCCGAACCACATCGTCGGAGAGTCACGACACTACCCCTGGCAGATCAGGTACAACACCCACCGGGTCGAAACAGGTGGATGTGAAGGGCCCCACATCCGTACCACCTTTGAATAATAAGAAACAAACAGATATCGCACTGCTGCAACATTCATCGATGAAGCTGAACCAGATGGGTCGATCACTGAAGCACGAAGGCCAGAAACTGGAGCGCGAGAAGGGCAGCAGATTCACCAAAGAGGACCAGAAGCATGCTGCAGTTATTGGTCTCGAGTGCATCTTGTACGTACATCTAATCCATCCGTCCACACTGCTCGACTAACTGTCTGACTAGGTCCTACATGGCCGCTTACTATGCTCAAGACCAATCGCTTCAACTTCGTGGCCGTCCCGCGGAAGTAGAAGCTACATGGAAGACTCTCCTCCCGCTCTGCAGCTCGTACGCTCGGCTAACCAAGGACTTCGAACATCTTGATGGTTTCCGGTCCTACCTCGGCGCTGTCATCGCAGCCAGCATCTGCACTCTCGTCGCCCCGCGCGCTCCCAACCCTCGGGCCCACGACTCCCCTCACGAGCTTTCGCGCACAGACCTCGCCAAACAGCACAGCCAGCTCACGGAGAACCTCAGTCTCCTCTCAGATCACTACATGAAGCTTCTCCGCCACACGCAAGATGCCCGGAGTGCGCTTCCCATGGAGGAGATGGAGAAGCAGTACACCAAGACATGGGCGGGCGCGGAGCCCGACGCCAAACTCGCCAAAGTACCCGAGAAGGTCAACGCCGCGAAGCTGTCTGGTCCTTATTTCCTGCCCATTCAGAACGATACGACGCCCATCCAGGCTGTGCGTTTTGGTCTCAAGTTCCTCGGTGAATACTGCGAGAAGGAGCGCATCAATCACACTCTCAAGGTCAACTTGGATAGATCTGAGTGATTGGATTGGATTCTCATTTCCTCCGTCCGCCCATAGGCCATCTGCAGCCCCCTAATCTCTTGTTTTCAGTACCAGCATGCCGCATTACCATCCCCGCGGCGGCACATGTGTCACTTCTTTCGCCCCAGCCTGGTCTGTACACTTTCCCTACGGATATGGGTGTATGTATACTCGGCTTTTTCATCTCGGCAATGCCTCTGGTGTTTTTCTTTCCTGGTACTGTTTTTGTTTTTTTTCCTTTGTCCCCACCCCCCGCCCGATGATGCATCGGGATATGATGATATCCGGGGTTTTCCTTGTTCCGTGTTAGTTAGCAAAAAGGTGATACCCAAACGAGGTGGACTGGCCTTTTTTTACTGGGAAACGTCGGCCTCGTATAATGTTCTTGTTTATGTATTCATTTACGGTGTGCGTTTTTTCTTCTTCTCTTTTTCTTTTTCTTTTTCTTTTGCCAACGTGGTATACGGATTGACTGGTATGTACAACGGCTGTTTTGCATGCTGTAGATGGCGTGGCGTATGTACTGTGCATGCGTCCAAGATGAGTAGCATGGTGGGAGACGGGAACGATTAGCACAGATGAATGGATAGAAGGTTTGACACTGGACTTTTTGGTTCGCTTTGTATAGCGAGCGAAGTCTGTGCGAGGACCAAAGGTAGATACTTTGCATAGTTTTTTTGCATTGGGACAAGAGAAATCAATCCCACCAGTCGCCTTCGACGTGGTCATTGGTCATTCGACGCAGATTCTCTTTGAGCAGTGCTTTGCTAGATTCATGCATTACATACATTTATTTGGTCAAGACTACCAAAAAGCCCACTTGAACTCCGTAGGCAGCGCAAAAAGAATCGCCTTGCCTGCTGTAAAAAGAAAATGCGCTAGAACGCCCGGCTAGTGCAATCAGCTGATCCAAGTCCATCAAAAAAACACCACAGATTGATCGCTTCCATTCCCGCTTTTGCCTCACGACTTGAAGATCTTCTCCAATCCCTCGAGCAGGATATCAGCATGCTTCTGCTGGAAGATGAGCATAGGTCGCAACCGCACGGCCTGCTCGCCCGATCCACCAACGTTGATACCCACACCCTTGGCCTTCTTCAGCATCTCATCTCTTCTCGGGCTATCCCACGCAATGAAGGTACCCTGCCCTTGGCCACGGAGATTCTGGATCTCGTTGGGGAACTGCTCCGACAAGCGCTGCAGGCCATCGTATAGGTAGCTACCGGTAACAGCAGTGTTCCGTACGAGGTCAAGGCGCTTAATCTCCTGGATGATGGCGCGGAAGAGGATGGCGCGGGCTGGGTCTCCCATCCAAGTGTTGAACTGGCGGTATGGCTTGTTAGGCCGCAAGTCATTGTTGCCAAAGTAGTACCCGGCCGTCTGAGCCTTCTTAGAGAAGGTGACCATGTCCGGTGGTGTGTCCAACCCCCAGTGCTCGTGAGCCCAGAACATTCCCGTCGCACCAACACCAGTCTGCACCTCGTCGACGATGAAGAGCACATTGTGCTTCTTGGTGATCTCGCGCAGGCCGCGGAAGAATTTGGGCGAGGCGTGGTTGTCGCCGCCCTCGGACTGGATGGGCTCGACCACCACGGCGGCGGGCGGAGCGTGCCATTCCTTGATTAGACGCTCTGTCTCGTCGAGACAACGCTGCTCCTCGGCTTGATTCTCGGCGGCATACTGGTCAAGTGGATATCTAAGGTTGGGGAAGGGGGCTTGCGGCCAGTCGAAGGCGGGGATGTCGAGCTTGTGAATGGGCTTGGAGCGGGTGGTGGACAGACTGCCAAAGAGACGGCCGTGGAAACCAGACTTGAAGGATAGAATGGACAAGTCGGGTGCACCGGGCGACTGGTTGATCATGGCAGAGTCGATTTCGTGCTCGGTGAAATCGACGCTTGCGCCGCCTCGCTCCTGCTGGCGCCTCCACATGAAGGCAGCCTTGTATGCCAACTCGTTTGCGTCCGAGCCAGACTGGCTAGTAAAGACTTGGTCCAAGCCCTTGGGAGCTACCGAGAGAATGCCCGTTTCGAGAATATCGGCCCAGTCGTTGGGAGCTACCGAGCCAGACTGGCTAGTAAAGACTTTTTCCGTCGAGATCAGCGATGCTGCGAAGCTTGTCAGCTGCACGTCCCATGGCTTTTGGGGCTGCAACCCACTAGTTGCCGTAGCTCTGGCTGTAGTTGGCCATCATGTTCAAGCTCCTGGTGTCGAAGACCTTGCTCAGCCGGTCCACAGCTTGCTTGCTCTTGGGTCCAGGCATCTCCGTCTTGAGGATGGGGCCTGCCGGTTCGTCCGGAAAGAAAGGTTGTGCGGAGGCATAGTGTCTTCGAAGAGCAATTGGCGCGATACGAGAAGCCGGACGAGCAATTGAGCGGGTGAGTGCAGGACGCAGGCCTTGTGTGTTGCGTAAGAGAGAGGCCATGGTGACCTCGGGACCGAGTGGGTGGAGCTCGCCGAGCTTGGGCAAGCTGCAGGCAGGCGGGGTGCAGGGCTGTAGCTCAACAGCTGTCGCGCGAACGCAGACTGCAGCGAAATAATAAAAGGCCGAGGCTTTGCACAAGAGAGCACGCGAGGCGACCAGTTGGCTTTATGGCCTTCCTGTCGGTGCCATCATGGATGGAGGCGGGGCCTAAGCCGAAGCTACCCCGATATGCGGAGAAGCGAGCGCACGAGAAGCTCTCACGGCTCTCCACTATGAGCATTCCGCCCGCTTTACACGCTCCACACGCCCTACACTTCCTAGACATGATAATTAGGCAAATGAGCCCGAAGCCTGTATCCATTCCATTTCCCACTACTTTTCCGTCGGAGAAAATCCGTGCCCGTGAACACTACTCCATGCATCGTGTCCACCTTTCCCACCAAGCCCATCACGTAGAAATGTCGACAAGGAGGTCTGCGCTTCACACCCCCCATCATCTAATTGGCACCCGGCTAACGCCATATGTTAACGTCCTTGGCCGCCGTGGTGCAAGATACCAGGACCGATACCAGAACGCCAGAACGATGATATCGCGAAAACGAAAAATACAAATACAACCATGAACAAATGCCCCCTTCCAGGCATGGTCAGGATTTGCTCTCCGCTATTACCAAGCGCTTGTGCATGTTGCTACCACCGTTGGCAAAATCGCTGTGGTCTTTCGTCGGAGGTGTCGCGAGCTGCATGGGACTGACAAGTTCGTCCTGTTGGAACTTTGCCCTGACTCCGTTCACGCTACCGTTACTCGCCGAGTGGATAGAAACAGGGCCGTCGTCCAATGGCGTGATATCGGTGGAGCGGTCCGCGTCGAGGTGCATGTCTGTTTCCGGAGGCGGTGGAGGGGGCGGAGGGGCTGGCTCTGTATCTGTCCTGCTCTTCTTGGGTGAAGATGGCTGGCCGTCCTCTTCCCTTTTCCTTTTCAAGTCGGTTGCTGACGACCCCGTCGGCGAAACATCCTCTGAGCCCAAGCCTAACAGTGCTTCTTCCGAGCCATCCCTCTCCGCCTCCAGCCCGTCTTGGGGCGTCTCTGGTGATTTTGCCTCGATTGACAACGCTGCTTCGCCATTTGGTTTGGGCTCGTCATGTGACGACTTCACTTTTACGCGTTCGGCCTTCTTCTTGACAGCCTTGTCCATGAAGTCCTTCACGAACGCCTTCACTGTCTTCTCGTGTTTGGAGCCTATCGGAGCCGTCGGATCTTTGACACGATGTGATTTGAAGTCTCCTCGCACGAGTTTCTTCGCTACCTGAACCACATAATGAGCCAATCAACCAAAAAAGTAGGCTCGAACTTACCTCTTTGGACAGCCTTTTGATGTCGTCCTTGCCGAAGGTTTGCTTGTAGCGTGACGTTACCGTCATGACGTGTTTAGATAACTGGTACAGTCAGACATGTAGACTGGGCAGACTAAGTGAAACTCACATTTGCTTCGTATATCTTTTCCAGCTTGTCTTGCGGCATGTTGTCCCATTTCTCACTCTTTGACTTCTTATCCTTAACCTCGTCTGCAGCGGGTTGTGGAGTGCTGGCGGCAGACCCTTGCTTGCCAGGGGTGGCTTCGGCCGTAATGTTTGATATGATTTCTTGGAGTAGCTGCGTGTCTGACTTAGCTTTGGAGGGCGCGGGAGGTGGCTGGTTTGCCGGTAGCGTTGGTCGTGTCCATTGTGTGACGCCATTTGCAGTGTAAAAATACATAGCCCCGTTATCGGATTTTGCCTGAAACCAACCTGGAGGAAGGCTGTTGAACGGCCGCGGCGGACGCGGAGGTGGACGTGGAAGAGCATGCATCGCAGAAGGACCCTTGGGTGCATTGAAACCTCGAGGAGCCAACGGCGCACTGGTTGGTGCTTTCAATGGAGGAGGCGACTTAGAACGGGACCTAGAGCGTTCGCGGCCTTTCTCTCGACGTTCAAAGTGAGAATCAGTACGAGCAGGCGTGCCGGCGTTGTGATCACGTTTCATCCGCGGTATCCGGTAACCTAATTCGAGCTTGCTCCATTCTGTCAGCAGTCTATTGATGGACTCGATCACGCGCTCGTCATCACACTCATCTCGCAGGCTTTGAACGACATCCTCAATCTTGGAATCCTGGATCTTGTTGCGAGTAAGCCGTGGCAGTTGGTGGAGGACGTCGAGAACCTGCAAAACGACGTTCGGATCGTCTTTCCATGTTGTCAGAGTTGTCTTGAGTATCTCATAACCGTGCATCCGAATGACACGGTGGCCGACCTCTTTATCGCCTTTACTTTGCTGTATCCGATCGAGGAGCTTGACAGCGATCCACTTCTCCGTGCACTGACGCAGAGCGGCCATGACTTTCGTGACACCGTTGGCTTCCAGGAACTTCGGTTGTATGTCATTGACATACTCCTCGTCGTCCTCGCGGGCCTTCTTCCTGCGCGGCTTCTTCGCGACAGCGGTTTCCCAGCCGTCTCCATCATCGATCCCCAGAGCCTCGATGGTCGCGTGTGACAACTTGGTGGCATTGTCGGTCTGCGTCCTGCCGCCGATAAAACCAGTGCAGTTGGGCTCGCCGCAATAGCACGGTTGGGGATCAGCGCCATATCGATCAACGTTGTAATTGAAAACCAGCTCCTCGCCTGCTTTGATGTTCCGTTCGGCAAAAATACCCATACGAAGCTTGTCCCCTACCACCCATTTGTCCACGAAGCAGTTCGGGTTGCACGAGTGGTTGCAGAAGCGGCCAAGATTGCCTTTCTTGGTGGCATCGACAAACTCGCCCTTGGTCAGCGACATGAAGTAGAAGTGCTTGATGCCTTCCTCGTCATACTGCACCATGCGCCGGCGGAAGGCACGCTCCTCAATCACCTCGCCAATGTACTCGAAGACAAAATCTCCCGGCTTTAGATCGGTGTCGGTCCTAAGCCCGAATCCTTTCTTGTCGGTTTTGATGACAGTCACGTTGGCGTACTTTTTCCGCTGGAATCGCTGGTTCTGGCACTTGCGGCCACACCCGCAGTCCCCCACACACTCCATTTTGGTCGCGCGGTTAATGCAGTCGGAGTCATCGCCACATGCAAGATTGACCCGCGCCTTGGTGTCTACGAGCGGCGTCAGCAGGCCGAGTGCGCAATGCGTTGATCATCGAGATGGCGACTTACCCCACTCCTCGGAACAATCGCACTCCAAAGCATGTTCGGTGGTGCCCAGATGCTTGTTGGCGTAGGTGCATTCGGGCAGAACACCAAAGGTGGCTCTGGCCTCTGAGGTGACATCGGGCAGGTCGAGATAGAGCGGTGGCGGGCGTGCCACAATTTTTTGGGACGCGGTGCGCGACAGCTTGGGCGCCTTCCCGGGCTCCATTTTCAGGGTGATTTCGCCGCCCAGCACCTCCTCGTGCGTGTCCAGGTCGGGAGAGGAGGCGTCGGATGGTTGTTGCTTGACTGGGGACTGCGATTTCGAGCGGGACTTGGTGCGGGCCGGTATGAGTATGGGTGTGTGCGTGCGGCCTTCACCCTCTGCCTTTACCTGACGGGCGACATCCGCGCCTTCCCAACGAGGGGCCGCGCCTTCTTCCAACTTCATGCCGCGCAGCTCGGGCCCCAGCTCTGCTGTCTTGTCGGACTCGCTATCCGACATGGTGGGCAACGGCGCACAGCGGGGTGTGGTGTTGGGTTGAAGGTGAGCGGGAGAGGAGGTTTCGAAGAAGTCGGGCGCGCTAAGATGGTTCCGGTTGCGACGCGTTGACAATCATGGCCTGCTTCACCGCAAGAAGCCGCAGCACAGCCCAGTAGACAACTATGTTTTCCAATGACGATGGTAGCCGGCGGAAGCGCAAAGGTTGGCCGGCGCGGGTGCGGCCAACTTGGGTCCTCGGATACGGAGACAATCTCTGCTGCCTTTGGCGACGCAGCAACCTCAGCGCGCTATGAACCCCTCCGACTCTCACTAGGCGACATGCGCTCGGAGGACAAGACCGACAGTGTATGCGAACGGCGTGGTGAAGAACGCTGGGAGGGGTCCACCTTCGACATAGAGGCAGGTTGCCCGCGAGAATTGGCGCGGTCGGGGCGCAGTGCAATAGGCGGGGCGAGAGCGAGGGCGAGGGCGGTCGAGGTTACGCCTGCGCACAATTTCGAGCAGGCTGCAGAGGTGCGCCAGGTAGAAAGGAGGACGGCCGGAGTCGGTGGGTTGGGTGGGGGTGGTCGACTCGCTGAGGCACTTGGTGATGCTGGCTGCTCACATCTCGGCTAGCTGCTGGTGGAATCCCTGGCGCCTGGGGATATACCAGGCCAGTTCACGGAAGCAGTATCGAAAGCAAAAGCAAATATTGGCCGGAAGGGCCACAAGTGCGGCTTTGGACCAGCAAGATATACATCCGCCACGCTGCTGTGCATGATCCACCGCTTGGTTGTCGCGGTTCAACGCACTCGGAGGTCCGATGTGGAGAAAGTTTGGCCAACAGATGCTCAGAAGGAATGCTGTACGCAACAAAAACGGCCGGCTTGTTGGTGGTCCGCCGTGCTCTGTCTACGTGGGGCTGCGCAAAGCCCTTTCAGCGCGATGTCTTTCTTTCAAGAGATGCAACTTGGAATGTTTGTGTTAGCGCGGGAATGACATGTGGACTCTGGAGGGCTCTCGGGCAGCTGTCGAATCGTGACCACCACGATACAGGTGGTGCAACACGGGCTAAAAGATAGAGAGCCGGTCTGGAGCGGTAATGGTGTGGTTCAATTTTCAAATCATTACACGGGCTAGTCAGTTCAAGTCAACGAAGCTAATGTTCAACGTGATGAGCCGTGCAGTTGCGTGTCATCTGAAGTGGACTCGAATGCACATGTGCACGTACACAGGGAATCCAGAAGCCGGCTCGTGTTGTACAATCGGGCATTGTGATTCGAGATGGAGCCCTGGAGAGGACAATTCCACGTGGTTTACGCGCCGTGCACCAGATTTCTCACCCAGTGCAGAGGCTTTACGGATCTCAATCACTCTACCGCGTTGGAGTAAACAGCGGCGTGATAACGGAGAAGGTGCAGCCGAAACGGTACGAGCCCGAAACAAATCAGTACCAGAAAAACCTAGCCGTGTCTACTAGCCAGGGCCTGCGACCTCCTGCGCGGGTTCTTCCCAGCCGTTTCATGTATCCAGATATTGTTTTCTATGCGAACGATAGCCTGTAGTTACCGATTCGGAATGACACAGGCCGATGGACCAATGGCGGGCGCGCCTGCGCACCACCCATGCCGGACTTGGTAGTCGACGGTGGACGTTCCTGGCGGTTTGCAGACGGTTTGGCCGCTGCTAGTCAGTTCTCTAACAATAGTGCAATAACAATACAGCGCTTACGCCACGGTGCGCATCCACCAGCCTGCACCATCGTCGACGCCGTTCCGTGGCCGCGAGTATCCAGGGCCCAGGAGGACGACCCTATCCCACGACACCAGCTCATCAATCGCCATCTAGCTGCTGGACCGGGACGTCCGCGCTCCAGCATGAGTGGAGGGCCATTGGTGGTGCTACGTGGCAGCGCCAGCGCAGCCGTGTGCAAAGCAGAGTATAAAACATTGGACATGGCGAAGACGACCGCACAGGATCCGCTGCCATCCATCCTCTGTTCTGGCATCCATCATGCCCGCTGCCACTCCCCACTGCCCACTCCACTCCCCACTGCTGCCCCCCACCGCCGGCGCCCGCGCTCGTCCTCTCGTCTCTGGCGGCCTGATATGATGCTGCGCGTTGCAGAGCAGCTGCAGGCCCGCCTCCACACAGCAGCCGCGCAGCTCCAACGAGCGGCCGTGTGCGCTCTGTATCCGTGTATCAGTTGTATCAGGCTCCTCCTGGCTCCTGGTGCGCCCAGCAGGGCCGGGCCCGCGCTTGTAGCGATTGGCCCGCATCCGCATCCTCCTCCTGTGGCGCCGCACCCCTCGAGCAACCTTCTTCGCAGCGACTGGGAGCGCGAACGGCGGAGCCCCCGGTGGTGGAGACTTCGGACGGCTGCTGGCAGCTGCTGGGCGCGCGCCGTGCAGCCCGCGGCCTGCGAGCGGCAGAAAAAGGTCACTCGACGTCCAAGGGCCAAATTGCGGTGCTGCAAGTCATCATCCAGGACGACCGGGCGCTGCATTAGCTCTCTACTCTATAACCCGCGTCCCACGGTGTCCCTAATTTCACACCTGTTGCCGCCTCTTTTCTTTCTTCCTGCGACCAGCCTCATGGTTCTCCATTGACTCTCTGCCTACAGGCATGACTTCTTCTTGATGACTTTGCGTCTCGTCACATTCGTTTGCTCCTTCCTTCTTACTCTCGTTATTGTTCCCCCTTCGTCTGCCGCCGCGACGAGACACGACTCTCTTACCGCGCGCCTCTGCACCTGCTCTACGTACGGCCGGCTCATCGCTTCGTCGCTCCATTCGTCTGGCTGCATGCCGCTCGAGTCGCGGCGAGTATTTTGTTGACCTCTCCCCTCCGTTGCTGTTGGTAGACACAACATGGAGCCCCGCGAACCGGCATGGGCAGAGCACGAGGTTTGTGCCGCAATCTTGAGCCGCCAGTAGCGCCCCCGACGTTGCTGACCACGCCTTCTAGAAGCTACATCTACTCGCCGAGATCCTCAAGGCCGCGCCCGTTCCCTCGCACGTGCTGTTGAATCTCATTCGTGACTTCAATATCCAGCCGCGATGGAACGACCTGGCGCTGCCGTATGGTGAGTGCCACCCACCCCACGGTCGCCCTGCTAGACGCCCAAGATGGTCATTTCCCCTTGGATTGCAGGTTTCATCGCGCCTGTTCTTGCTGCTAATCCAAGCCCTAGGACGGTCGCTGCGCTCGTCTCAGATGGTCTATGACCAACTAGCCGCGCAGATTCCCCCGCCGGACTACAGACGCCCGGCCCCTTCGCAACCTCTTTCCATGTACCCTGTAACCCACGACGTGCCCCAGAAACGCGCCCACCAGCCGGAGATGTACCAGGCCATTCAGCCGCGTCCACCACTCCAGTACGGAAGCATTGTGAGCGGTTATAGCACGGCCACATCGCCGAGCGAGCCCTCAACGAAGAAAAGGCGTGGCAGACCGACCAACGCAGAGATAGAGCGCCGAAAAAAAGAGGCAGAGGCGCTCGGGCAACCGTTGCCAGCACCTCGAAAGTCGCGGCCATCAACAACGCCGAGAGACCCTCTTCCTGCTCCTCCAGGAGGTCCGCTGCACCACGCCCAAACACCCCCAAGCGCCTCTTTATCCGCACCCGCACAAACCGGAGCAATTACGCCTCGGGACACGCAACCGCCAGAGCAAGGCACAGAGTCGTCTTCAGGGAAGAAGAAGCGAAAGCCGGAGCCACTGGAACTGGAAAAGGAGTGGAGAGCGCCGAGTGCTACAGAATCGCCCCATGTGTTTGGATCTGCTACGGCAGACCAGGGTCGAAGCCAGGCATATTCGAACTTGACGCCCTACTCGGCTCCTTTTTCTTCCACGGCAAAGCAAGACGCTGAGCACATGTCTCACGTGCCCTATGGAGGAGCTCGGACTGGCTCACCTCGCGCCAGTCTCGGGCCAGAGTCACGAGATGTCAGGATGGAAGGCATCGAAGAGTCCCAGCCCCGAACGACAACACCACACTCGTTCAAAGACACCGTCGGTATCTAAGGCATTCCCTTTGTCACAAAAGCATCAACGGCGGTATCTGTTTTGAAAGCGTTTCGACGACTTTTTTACGCAGTCATGACGACATTCCACGATACCACTGGATTTATGGAGGTATGCTCTGCATCTTTCGCGCGCTGTATGCATTCTATGAAGGCCCATATTTGCGTAGTCATTTGTTGTTTTTCGCTCAATTTCGTTGGCACGCTTTCGCTTTGACAAGTTTCTTTTGCACGAGTCTTCTTTCGGATTGCATGCATTGCTTCTTACGAGGTTGAGATTTCACGGTCGCATACCTGTAATGTGTTATTCTTATCTAACGACTTTACGGACACTGTATCAGCTGTTCCATTGCTTCTTGTTTGAGTGTATGATATATCAGCTTCGTTTCGTTTCGTTTCGTTTCCTTGTTGTTTCTGCGCTTCCCGGCTCTACGGCCTTGTACAAAAGCCCTGTTAGCGGAATATCCATAGTAAGACGCGAATATCTTCGCGGTCAAAAATAACACTGTCGCACACATGGCCTCTTCCAGCCCGTCTCAGGCCTCATGTGTCGCCGTTGCGCTCGGTTCTGCGCGTCAAGGTACGTACCATGTCCACTCAGACACGGTCGTACCACCAGCGACTGTACACGAGCAACTGCAGGCCGACCAAGACAGAAGGGATAGTCGTCGAGGGGAGGGACTATTTTGGGAGCGCAGGATAACATGGCTGGCGGCTGCCCAGAGGAGCGTCCACGGGTAGTGTCTGTGCACATGACCTAGCGCAGGGGTAATGGCGCTAGTGCCAACCCCTCACGTTCAGATAGCAACGAGGCCTCTCATCTGCAGCTAGGCGCCGCAAGGAGTGCTGGATCCATCTCCTCCCTCCTGCCCTCCCGCCCTACGAAATAGCGCAAAAGTGCTGGCGGTTCTCGAAGTTTGCAGTTTGCAAAAGCCCGAGCGCTTGCGGCTCCCAGCGCAATTGATTCTGCATAGCTAATTGTGTGCTGCAATGTAGATGCATGCACGCACCTACCTACCGACTAAACCAACCCTCCATCTCAACAACGCTCCTCACCCAACCAAATTCGCCCGTTCGAGCGACGGCTAAAATGGCCTACAGCGAGCGGTGCGGCGGAAACGTGCTCTGTCTAAGTGGCATTTCTGAGCACGGCACGGCAGCAGGAAGCAAGCTCACGGCAGTACCTAGTGGGGACCATGATGCCGCCATTTGCAGCGTAGGAATGACACGGCATAATCCTCAAACATTGACATTGTGGGGCGGGCCATTTTGCTGTGAGATTGTGCGAATTCCAGTAGTCCTTTTTTTTCCTTTCCTCTCCGCTTTTGCGTAGCGTGAAGTTCCCGCTTCGCTGTTGTCCTTTGTTACCACTCTAGACGACTTTTGTTTTGACGCTCAGTTTAGATACATGTCCGTCGTCGGAGAATAGTGCAACACGCGCGCGATAAACGGCGATCTTAAGGTTTGCATCCCAACCAACCTCGCGAAAAAAAAAATTGTTTTTTAGTTTGGCTGGCTACCGGGGAGGCTCCCAACGACCCGGAACTTCGGATGTGCTTCCGCTGCCGCTTTTTCGTGTTTCATTTTGGATACGCTAGGGAGAGAGCGATTTTTTCTGGATGTAGGTGAAGTGTTCGCTTGACCTTGTGGATCCCTGGTCTTAACGCTTGGGTGATAGTCGTGAGCTCGCTATTGCTCAGATTGAACTAAGGAGAACTCGTGCAGGTAGAGTACGTACTAGACTACGTATGTTTCAAAACCTCCCTCCCCAGGCAGAAGAACCAGACTAGCACGTGAAGCCGCGACACTTGCCCATCGACGAACAAATACCATAGACTCTTGCAACGACTGGATATGCTCCGCTCGTCGTCGTCGTCGTCGTCGTGGTTTTACATCAAACACCTGTACCCGCTTTCCGTGCGTGTCACACGTATGTTGTAGGTCTTCGATGCAGACCCGTTGAGTACTTTGTTGAGTTTTACACAGTGCATAGTTTAAAGTTAATAATTATATTAGTTGTTTAGGTCTCTACTTTAAGTCCTTAAGGTCCTAGATCCACCTATCGTCCTGCCACTTGTCAATTTAGTTAATTACAGCCTTATTACTAATAGTAAGACTGTAGGGCCACCTTGCGAGGATAGCGTTAAGGGCATTGCGTTACTTTTTAATATAGTCCTTGTCCTTCCTCCCTTATATGCCTTCTATTCTTATAAGAGATAGTGCTATAGTTTAGATAGGTATCCTTACTAGCTTAATCCTCTAAAATTTAAAGGTGCAGCTGCAGCAGCTAGAGCTTCTTAAGGAGCTTGTTATCCTTATTATTACTAATAATCTTACTCCTCTGCTTGCGGTATTTCTATAATTTAAGAAGAAGCTTTCTAAGTTAGTTATAGCTATTGCGCGTTCTTGTGTAAAAGCTAACTACCTTAGTAGTAGTAATAATAGGAGAACCTCTATTAAGGATAGAATTAAGGTACTAAGGTATAGATGTAGCACAAAGGGCTATTTATTGCCTACAGCGATTCTGCTATTTTTGCTGCCCTTTAGAGCTCTATAGTTAAATAGTAACTCTAAGGTTACTATTCTATAGTTTGCTGTTATATAATTAGCCCTTTACTAATTATGCGTGTTATATTTTAGCTCCCTACTATAGTTAATCCTAATTGCGCCCTTTTTTTTTACGTACTTTAGCTGTTAAACCTTAGTTGTGCTTGCTGTTAAGTCTTATAATCTGTAAAAGGTTAGGTCGACTATAAACAGATATGAATGAATGAATGAAAAACACGTATGTTGAAGATCTTCGTCGTGTGGAGATTCTAACCAAGGTCGAGTCCGCACCATACACAGAGAGGAGTAAAACAGGAGGCACTATAACCCAGTGTCACACGTATGTATTGTCGTCGTTGGAGGAAGCTTTGAACCTTGTGCGAGTCAGATCAGATCGGCGTATGTAGCACTTGAGTCTTGGGGCACGAAACTAATGAAATGGGTGGGGTCTATGTCACGAGGTGGGATGAGCTATGGGTCCCGTGGCGCCTGTGAGACGGGGTGCGCGACGGGGAGAGGGGGGGAGTGCGGATCGGTGCTGGGGCAGAGGACTACCTGTGAGGAAGACGGACTGGTCTTGTGGCTGGAGATAGATGGGGGGTTTGACGCGCTTGTGTTATGGCATACTGGAATGTCGCAGCGAAAAAACTTGCTTCTACTCATGTTGACGCGTGTTGCAGGATTTTTTTAATCTATAGGTTTCTCGTGCTTTGGTAGCACTCAGTGGGTCGCAGGAATTTGGGGCATTGAAGCAAACAAGCAGGATAATGATCGTGACACGATGGGAAAGCGGGTCCAACGGTTGTTGTTCGGTGGCTGATTCGAGCACACAATCGACGGATTTAAACGGAATTGTGTTACCAGTCCACGTTCCACCAGACTGAGAGCAATATGGTTCATAAATGCTGTAGTGGGTTTGTTTCTATACTGGTGCGCTGTCAAGATTATGTATATTCACGCCTATGTGCATGGGTTCATTTTGTGAAATAACGTCTCCGACTAGAGAATTAGCTCATTGACGTAACCTAGCTGCTTCAATGAATTCCTTGCACCACTACGCTCTCTACAACTCCTATATATACAGACTACTACAAGAAGTACTGCCAAATCACCACGTGTTTATCATCATTTCTACCCACGGTGAACACACAACTTTGCCAGCGAGCGCTTCATCTCTAGATCTTAGATAACTGTACCAACACGAAGCCCAGAAAACGTAATGGTTGCATGCTGTTGAACAACTAGCGTTTCTGCTCTCAAGTCATATCCTCTCTCTCCCTCCCTGCAACCAGACGCTAACCTTCGATTACGTCTAGTGCCATGCTTTTCTTGTGAGCGGACGGATAACACGTCAGTGATTGACACCCCCTTGCATACTCATCCATCATCGTCCAGCCATCGTGCTTTTTGTAGTACATCACCAGTATTTTAGCTCCATCTTTGAGAATCTGAGTGCCTGGGTGGGTCTTTTAATGACGCCTGACGTTCTCCCGCACAACTATGGGTACGATACACTTAATGCTTACCTTAGCAGCGAGCACACGACTCCCTAGGTCGCACGTACAATTGCCCGCCTGACGGCGCAAAACATGGTCTAGCTGCCGTTTATGAAGCCCACTCCACATCTGTTTAACCCCTCGGGGCGCGATAGTTATTATCATGTATTTAATCGATGACATACGGACTGCCAAGACCAGCGCTTGTAGGTATTAGACGTGAGCAGTACTACACTTTCACTGGAATAATGTTTAAAAATTATGATTAGAGAAACCAGTAGTTTAACAACACCAAGAACCATCAAGTCTAACCATAAGTCTTCCTCGTGGCAGGACATGCTTGTGCCAAGCGCCGTCTACAACTGCGCGGCTCTGACGCCTGCCTCCTCTTTAATGAGGCTTAACCTCTTTGTAAGAAGCTTAGCGCTTAGTATCAACACTATATGCCTTTTTAATGCTACTTTCAACTGCAGATTTCCTATAGTGCAGCACCTTGTCTTAACTGTACCAGGGTCGTCTTAGCAGTTTGTACGCATGCGTAATCAGCACAGCAACAGTCTACAAGACAGATAGATTCTCTTACCAAATCCCCATCTGTCTCGTCACTTGCAATGTAGCGTAACTGGGTGAGAAAAGACCAAATATTGTGAAGATGTTGCTAATCTGCCCAAAATATCAATTAGGTATATACGCTGATCCAAAGACGCCTGAAATTCACCTCAAGCTACACTAGAATACCAAAATAGAACTTTTGCCCCCTGCTAATGGCGCAGGAAACTTGCTGCCTGACGGAAGCACGAAAATGATAGCGGAAGCAGGTTGCCGACGCTCATGCCGATGAAAGATTCTGCTGCCGACGCGATACCAAATGATAGAATGACATGTCCAAACCCGCGTCTCGAGTGTAGATACACCAGATAGATGTCCCTCATTTTCCTGCCTCTGGCTTCACATGATACACCATTACTTAGTTGCTCTCGTGGCAGTCATTGCATACGTATCCGCGCTGCCTCTTCCTTGGCGGCTCTGAAGGATGCCAGATGCGGTTGATGCAGTCAATGTGGAACACTTGTCTGACACAGACTTTGCTGGTACACCATACAATCGATTTTCCGCGAGACGCAAGGGCATCTTGTCCGCAAAAGCAGAGGCCGTAAGGTGGTGGTTCTTCGGGCCTGTCCACCATTTCGACATCCCCATTTGACCCAGTCTGCGGTGTGACGTGTCCAGTCGACCTAGCTTCTGCCATTCCATTGTCGGCCTGCTCCACCGGCGATGGATTACTCCTTGGTGTTTCCACCTGTAGGTTCGCCAAGTCAGACGAGAGCTCTGTGGCGTGATCCAAATTGTCCACTATTCGCAAAGCTTTCTTAGCAACCTCGCCTGATATGAGGTTGTCTGATTCCATCTCTTTGAGCTTAATTTCAAATTCGAGCTTCACAGCTCTTTGGAGATCTTTGTGTTTCGCACGTGCGAACCGTATGATTGCATCCCCCACGTGAATATCCGCATTGAGGTGTTCTTCATAGAAGAAATGGTCCCAAAGCCTCAAGAAAAGCCCTTTAGCCTCAGAAATTCCTGATTCCCCAGCATTCACGTGTGCGTTGTGCTTGAGTCGAACCCAATCCATATCGGGCTCGTCGTCGCTTTCGCTAATTTCCCCGCCCTCCTGCAAAGGCCCTAAAGCGCGGGGACATCATTAGCTTACGTCTCGCATCTGAATTTCTGAATTGGACTTACTTTTTGTAATGGACCGAAAAAAGGTTTTGTCCACTGGCGCTCTGGGTACCTTGTACTTTTTCTTCACCGCTGTTACCCTGTCTTGAACGTCGTCTGGCCTCTTGGGTAGGAATCCAGCGGGCCTCCACAGGGGAAAACGCGAAGCTTTTTGAAACTCCTCATTACCATTATTTAGGTAGTCTTGTCGATTGAAAGATTTCCTGGGCATCATCTGTAAAATGTCTCTGGGATCCGGAGCGGCGTTGCTAGCCCTTTGCTGCTCTGCTCTGTGCTCGGCCACGCTGCAGATAAGTCGCCAGAATTGAACCCCATCAGCAGCGATGCTCTCTTTTCGAGCCTGGAACTTGAAAAGGGAGTGCCATGCATCTAAATGAAATCGCAGATCATCTATCTCGAAAAAGCCCCGTTTAGTGCAGAATGGACAGCTCAAGCCGTGCACGATTTTTGTTTCGTCCAGTCCTTCGAATTCGAACTGTAGCTTGTATCGGCGGGACTGTATTGATGGCGATGGCGAGTCCGTACGGGGCGGACTTAGATATGGCGAGACTTGTAATGAGGATGGGGACTTGAGCTCCCGATTGTAGGTTGAAAGTGGAGAAGCATCCTTGGAACGTTGCCAATACATCCGGATCTTTAGCCCAAAATCGAACTGCTTCCGCATATCGCGTGAGACGAAGGGGAGTACTGTAGTTCCATCTGGGCAATCCGAGATATCGTCCCAACTGACGCATACTGAAGCCGGGTTAGCTGTATGGAGGCGTAACCCTGAGCTCGCTAAGTGCGAAAAAAAACTCTTCAGACTCTAGAGGCCGACGGAATACAACATCGATGACGAGTTTCCAGTCACTTCTGCTGCCTCTTGATGGTGACTGTAGGCCGCCGCCTGATTGGAGCAGCTGTTCGATATCGAAGATGTTGTATATCCTTTCAACATGTATCTGTTTTCCTACCTCTGTGTCGAAGCCCAGAAGTGTAACATTATTCTCGTACTGCTTGCATCTCAAAGAAGCCTTGGCGTTATTGATCGCAACACGTATCTGCAGGATGAGTGAGTACATAACCATGGAATGAGGTTTTTATCTCACCTCTGCATCTAAGCGGAACAAAATAGACCGCTTCTTTGATCGCTGGTGAGCGGAGGTTCCTTGGTTCTGTAGTAACTCGATGCCTTGGATCTCCACGACAAACCCTTCTCGGCCGCGGTTCTTGTCAATCATTTCGTTGAGATCGGCGTAGGAGGGCGGTTTCCAGCGGGCGCGGTCGAAGGTAGGCTCTGGTGGTTTACTAGCCAATTCTTCAGGGCTGGTTGCCTGCGCCAAATTCCGATGCAAAATCGCGGGATTCCTTCTTCTGGACAATATCTCATAAAAGAGTATATTTCCATGGCATGTGTCCTTTGCAGTGACCATGCTCTAGTGGCAAATTAGCTGTGGAAGTTGGGAACGCATGCACGGCTTACTTTTTGTACCACAGTCGCATGCTTCACGAGTCCTGTATACAGCCTTCACGCGATCCCATGCCAGCGGTTAGATAAAGGCTTTTTCAATGAGCCAGTCAAAGTGAGACGCCGAGGAGATATACCAGATTCAGTGGAGTCGATAAGCAAGCAGCGGGATGTGCTTTCAATGATGCGACAAAGCAGACGCGCCCTATGAGAGCAGTAGTGGAAGCTGAGCGCACGCTCGATTACTGAATGACAAAGAGTTGTTTAGTAATTTCGTGGTCGTTGCCAAGGACGCCCTCTTCAAGGACGGTGTGCTGAATTGAGGCAGAAGACGGCTGACGACAGGATTGATGTAATGTTGCCGTTCTAACGTGGTTGGCTTGACGAATCTACCTTCGAGAAGGTAGTGAGAGTCGTTTGTGGACGTAGCGAGAGTCGTTTGTGGACGTAACGGAATTCTCCTATGCGTCCCAGCGCCGTCGCACTGGAATCTGGCGCTAGTGCAGTCTTGGCGAACAGAAGTAAACAATCACGACAACTATAACATCACTGCTTAAGTGTCTTGCTCCATAGCTGGTAAATAATAGACACGCTGTATCCTGAGAAAGTCTTACATTATGATATCAGGTGAACAATGCGGAGGTCCGAAATCAAATGCCGACAAATATATAGTTACACCACCTGGCCACAGTGCTAGACGCTTAATTTCAGATCCGGCGTCGTTGGATCTCGAGCGCGTTGACTGCGTTGCTATTGTGATTCTCTGAATTTAATCTAACCAGCCAGTAAAGTAAAGCCAGTCTAGCCCATGCATGCTCATCGGCCAAGAATACCACCCAAGAAGGCCCAATGTTGACAATTCCATCCAGGAGCAACCGCTATTAGCCCAGTTCAATCACCCGTCAATCGTACATGAAACATCTTTACCAAGAATAACCATCATCCACATCGTCATTACCATCCCAGTCTTCGTCGCCACTGCGCTCATCATCAAGGAAATCACCCTCATCGTACAACTCCTCTCTTGGGCGGAGATTATCAATGCGGAACATGACTGTGTGACATCGACCCTGTATGACTTGGTCTCCGTCGTCCGAGGCGGCTTCTGAGATCTCGCCCTCATGTGACTCACCCTCGGAAGTTTCTTCGTAATTGGTCGAGCCTTTAGCTCGGGACCGCAGGCGCTTGGTACCCCATTTCTCGTTCT
Source organism: Laburnicola sp. R22_1 (assembly GCA_014281115.1). Lineage (NCBI taxonomy): Eukaryota > Fungi > Ascomycota > Dothideomycetes > Pleosporales > Didymosphaeriaceae > Laburnicola > Laburnicola sp. R22_1. The sequence continues at coordinate 1,891,293 of JACONQ010000015.1, forward strand.
GCTTTTGCTGGCGCCTCGTCAGTAGAGGAATGTCGCTATCGCTCTCGCTGTCGATGCCCGGAGCGGCATCGTTCTGGCCCCCTTCGACATTGTCCAAAAGAGAGTCATTTCTCTCAACAGTCTCATCCTGAGAAGCTTTCCAATCCCGAAACGCACGCAAAGACGCAAGATGGGGACTAGGAGGTGGACACCGTCTTGCAAAGACTTTCTGGAAGCGTGCTTCCCATTTCCTTCTGAAATCGGCACGCTCGCGCCAAGCCATGTCGTCAACCATGGTCAAGATTCTCAATTCTCGTAGCATAGGAAGCTCGGCCGCAGAGTTAACGAGAGAGGCGAAGAAATTGGTGGCGGAAATTGAACCCCAATTTCTCAAGTATTCTAGATCGAGGACCTGCAGAGTTGTCGGCCAAGTTGGGATCTCGTCAAGTCCAAGCAGCCAATCATAGAGGGGCTCGTTGTCTGAGGACATAACCAAGGAACTATAATAATTCAAGTCCATCTTGAGCACCTCTAGCCGAGGACAAGAATGCTTCAGACCAACTAGAAAGGATAGGTCAAGGGATTGATTATGGTTCAAGACCAGCTCCTCGAGACGACGACCATGATTGGATAGAAATGCCTGCAGATCCTCAGATGTAAGGTTGATGCAATTGGTAATGCTAAGACTGAGGAGCGAAGATGGTAACAAAGGCAAGAGTTGCCCGTTGACAGTGGCACAGGATTCGAAGGCCAGCGATCGCAAGTTGGGTAGAACAGCTATAGCAGAACCGAGAAGCTCTTCGGTGGTAGGATCGGTAGCCTCACTTTGCTTGCGGCGTTCGTCTTTGTTGAATCTCACAAATGTAAGCTCGCGGAGGCTCTGGAAGGCTCCATCCGCATGAATCTCTTTCACCCAAAGGAGTCCCTTGAGGCAATAAGTACAATTCCATCGCCAGCTCTGGAGACGCAGGTCGCCTTGCCGCAGAGTGCTGAAGAGCTCATCGGGATAGTACCAGCGGCGAATGCGCCTTAGTCGCGGTCGATAAGGCGGTCTATCAAGAGGGTCATAAATCTCTATCTCCTTGAGAGTTGACAGAGCAGCCACTAGGGAAGTCAAATCAGTCACACTGTTCGCCGTATCCGTCAATGCGGTCATTTGTGTGGCGTCGAGCTCGAGGCGCTTGACCATGACTTTGTAGTCTTCTCGTGCGCTAGCCGGCGGTGTTATTAGATGATGTACAAGCTTCCTCCGGTTTTGCTTCAGTGCAAAGATGGGCGGATTCCGGTACAACGCTGTCAGAGCGGGCGTGGTGAAGGTTGAGCACATGGAGGCCATGCGCACGAGCCAGGGTATGGAGTCAGTTGGCTGCATGCCCCCGTCGTGCAGCGGATGTGAAGCGTAGACAAATATTTGCAGGAGAACGTGAAATGGTAAAGCAGCCATGTCTGGCTTATTTCCATCGGTAGGAATGAGGCTAGCATTCGTGGATGGTTGAGGTGCTATCACACGTCAAACACAAGCCACGTACATGGAAGTAAGCAGGCACGTACTGCTTTTGTTCTTCAAAGCGGCACCGAGCGCGCGCACTTTCGGGCTTGCCACCTTGCTTGGCCTAACTCTAGAACGCTTGCGAAGCTTCGACGGCGGTGAAGTAGGTAGCTTCCGGGGTCTTGGTTGCGCGACAACCTCTTCTGCTTCGAAGTCCTCATCATCGGCCTCTTCACTGTCCTCGTCCGTGTCCACATCTCTGTACGATATGTTGCGCTCCCTGCGTCTCCGGGAAGAACGATTGGCTACTATTGAAGAGCTCTTCTGGGGAGCAACGCGCCGTGATGATGTCGTCGAGGCTTGTTCGAGTTCGGTGGAGAGGTGACGAGTGGAACGTCGTGCAGGGCGCTTCCGCGAATCACTCTCCAGATCAGAAGTGGAGAAATCCTCGTCGCTACTAGGCTCTCTGTACGAGACAGTGCCCCTTTTGCGCTTCAGGGGAAGCCCTGGAGCCATGATGGTTTGCGCGCCCCAGCTTCTTTGTGGGTATTCACATGAGCCGGTCGAAGCGGTGGAATCCTCGTCTAGGAGCTCGACGAGGAGAGAGCCAGGCCGGGTTGCATCGGGGGTTGCGGTTGAGAATGAATGTGCAGTGGAGGCGACGGCAAACGGGGCGCATCGAATGGTGACGCATTCTGGAGCCGCGGGCGCTTAGTAAGCCTCGCCGTGTCCGTATTCTGCATAGGCCTTGTATCGCGGCAGCCCATGGCTGTGCAGGCTCAGGCTGTGCTGAAAGGGCGGCCGCGCCACAGTCTGCGCCACAAAACCGACGGCAGGGCAAGCCCGGCAAGGATGGGCATCATTCGGGTCCCTCACAGCCACGACGCGCTCCCTTCAAACCGCACCAGTCAAGTCGGCAAGCTTCCCACCTTCTAACCGCTCGGCGCGGCGTGACACCTCTCCCTATTTCGATCCCCTGGGCGTGCTCTTCTCACTCCGCTACAGTCGCACCTGTCCCTCGTCAACCGCAACCACGCACATCAATGTCGGCGCCCACTCCTCCCCGCCCAGCGGCGTCGCCCGACTCTGGCCCCACGGACCCGAATCTGCCAAAGCTGCCCGCGGGCTGGATCGCTCAATGGGACAACACGTACGTCTTTCTCTGCTGACCCAGGCGTCTGCTGCTCCGCTGCGTCGCGGCCCCGTCATACCCCGCGACAAGTCTAACAGAAGTCCTAGGTCGCGAAAGTACTACTGTTCGTAACCTAGCCGCGACTGCTTGCGCTACGCGCAAAAGCAGGACGAAGCTGGAGGCTGCAGACTGACCAGCCCATAGACGTGCAAATCAGCACCGGTGTCTCTCAATGGGACCTCCCCACTAGCGAAGCTCCCGTCGGAGGCAGCTCCCACAGCACACCCGCCCAGAACACGAATCCTTACATGGCGCCCATGGGCGCATCGCAAGGCCCGGAAGGTGGCACAAGAGGTGTAGACGGCCCGACGGGCGACCGCGCTGGCGGACTAGGAGTGCGTTTGGCTCCATGGTGTGTTTAAGCGCCTCGCTAATCACCAGCAGGGCTATGCTCTCAATGCACTTACCGGCGGCAACAAGCACAGTAGCCAGGGAGGTGGAGGCGGCAACTTGGTCGGCCAGCTTGCAGGCTCGCTCCTCGGGGGCGGCAAGCAGTCGCATGGCAGCGGCGGGCAGAGCAGCGGGCACGGCGGAGGCTCGAGCGGCCTCGTTGGGCTGGCAGGTTCACTTCTCGGCGGAGGGAAGCAGAGTCATGGCAACCAGTCCAGTCAAGGAAGCTCAGGCCATGGGAGCTCAGGCCATGGAGGTGCAAGTCAGGGAGGCGGTCTCGGCAGTCTCCTCGGTGGGGTGCTCGGGGGCAGCTCGGTACGTTTGCTTGTTCAACACACGATATCACTGCTTGTCTGACCCCATGCAGCACAACAAGCCGTCGGACAGCGGTTACGGCTACAGCCATAATACTTCCCAAGGCAGCACATACACAGGCAGCGCTCCGCCAACATCGTACCAGCCTGGCGGGGCGCATGGCTCAACGTCGAGTCACAGCAGCTATTCCTCACCTCCCCCGCCCGGTCAGTATGGCGCCAGCCACGATCAACCTCAGCCAAGTGGTTATGGACAACATGCCCAGAGCGGCTACGGTGGATTACATCAACCCGGGCAAAGCTACGGCTCCTCGGCACCTGGTCAACAGCATCAGTATGCGCCATCGAACCAGCATCAAGCGAGCTATGGAGGAGGTCCAGGCTATGGACAGCAAGCCGGTTACGGAGGGCCGGGCTATCCTTCTCAGCAACTGCATCAGCCCCCACCAGGCCAATATGGTCACAGCGCACCGTATGGCGGCCCGCAGAACTATGATCAACATCAGCACAACCAATATGGCGGAGCGCCACAGTATCCGCCGCCTCCCCCGCACCAACAAAGCTATGGGCAGCATAGCCACGGCGGGCATCAACCCCCGCAGCCGGGATGGTAGATTGAATCTGGGCATGTGCAGGATGATTTTGAGATGAGGTTACTGGATTACTTGATTCTAGCGTTTAAAAGGGCTTATATCCCCGATTCGATTATAACCTAGGCAGAGGAGTACATGTATGTTCATGATCTGGTTCCTTTCTTGTAGGGTGGATTTTGCGATAGAAGGACTAAATATCTTTCTTTCCTTCTTCATCGGCATCATGCGAAGCTATCTTTCCTTGGGCTGGTGGTCCCAACGTATTACAGAGGTGATGTCTCTGTACGCGCTCAGTTGAAGTTGTGCATAGAACGGCGTACCACTCATTTCCATGTATAAGAGTAGGCTTCCAATCTGCAAGACGTTGATCAAGTCCAGGGACGGTAGGGAGAAGAGGCAACCTACGCCCCACCTAGACCCAGACACATGGTCTCGGACCTTGACTGACGCCGAGCAAAACTTCTCCCTCTTTCTTAACCCCGAACATCTATTCACCCGCCAAACAAATCCATCCCATCACCCTGCACCTGCACCAGACTGCCCCCCACCGCAACAACCCTCCAACTCACCCTCACTCTCCCCTGCCCCGCATACTGCGGCACAGCCTCGGCATCGCAGCTCCCCACCCAGCTACTCAGCGCCGCCTGAAACGCTTTCGCGTCCTGCCGCGGCACCCTGATATACACGTCGCGCGCGGCTGCCGCGAGGATATCGATGGGGATCGCGGCGCCCGTTAGGCCGAGATAGGATTGCAGCGGGGGCGTGAGCAGCGAGCGGATGGTTAGGGCGTCTAGATCGGTGGGTGTTGTCGTTGTTCGAGAGGAAGAGGCAGAAGGCGGCGAGGAGGTCGTGAGGTGCAGGTGGATGTAGGAGTAGAGAGGGCCGCGGATGGTGCTTTGGTGGAGGATGTGGGGGGCGTCTTTCTTTTTGCGCTTTTTGCTGGGCGGTGGGGAGGGTGCGGTGGCGGTTGTTGGAGAGTTGGGGCGCGGATGCGGAGGGCGTGGTGAGGTTTGGGGGACGGACGGCGGGGTGGATGTCGAGGGGCGGATGGGCGCCATGTGTGCGTGTGGTGCGGGTTTATCGGTTGATTGACGCGTCGCGAGAGTTTGTAGTAGACGTGAGGAAAAGTGTTGGGTGTGGTGTGGACTCTGGAGGGATCGTCGCTTTTGGGATCAACCAACCTCGAAATTTAAGTGGGGCGTCGTCCAAACGGCCCGCACCCATTTTCCCGTTGCAATTGTAGCACCTTGGCGACGCTCGCACAACCACTGCTTATTTTGACTCCGAAATGCATTTCTCCTAGAGCTCAGATTCACAGCTGAAACATTGTCGACTAGTCTCGAGCGTAGCATTACACAGATCAAAATGAAGTGCTACTCAGTGCCTACAGGCCGTTCAAACCGATCGCTCAATCATATGTTCTTTGCTACAAATACAGTTCCATTTCCATTTGACTGCCATCAGTCGGGAAGCTTTTCCGCCCAGCAATGCATATTATGCTGCCAAACCTCAACGCCATTCTCGAAGGGGGTTTGAATATTAATTATAAGGAAACGTCCGAAGGAAAGGAACGCTAGGATTGACAGCACACCCAGTAAATAAGGAGGCCAAAAAGTGACGCCAAATCCGTCAACAAGTGCCGAGGGTATCTCTGATGGTGGAAAGACTTTTGTACACGAAACCAGGTAAACCGAACGCCAGACAATCCGACAAAAGGAATGATTCGATTGATGAGATCGAAAAGTAGGTCTAAAGCCGCAACCGGTGATCGAGAAGAAACATCACAAGGTGAAAGAAAGACACCATTGCAGAATCAGGTGCCTTGGTGTACTCCAGGACTCCGGTCCGAAATTGGATGCGGGGTGACTAGCGCTTCTTCTTACCCTTGCCTGTGTCCTTGTGCATGCTCTCGTTCCCAGAGGACTTTCGGGACACGGGGTGTATGGGAAAGTTTAGCATCAAACCTCCGCCGGGCAGATTGCGATTGATGTCTTCGATGGCGCTCCGATTCTCGAAACTGCGGGCGACTAGCTCTGGGTACCCAATACAGGATCTGCGAAAGTCCTCAAGATCAAGGTTGGATATGGGTTCTACCGTGGTTTGAAGCTCGCCTAGACGTGAATTGTGTAAGCATAGGCCCTGCGTAGAGCGCACTGTATCCTGGAGTTACTTACCCAATGCTTGACTTTGCGTTGTCAAAGTCTTGCCAACCTCCTGCGCGTGTTCGCTGAGTTCTTTGAGCTGTATACTGAATGCTGCTCCATTGGATTCCGCAGTCTCCTGGCGTTCGGACAGTCTTGCGATGGACCATTTAGCCTCGCCAATCGTTCTACCCTGTGATTCTAACTTGGTCTCCACGCCATCCATACGCGAATTCAGGTTCTCCATAGTCTCCATGCGTTTGGACAGTTTTCCGACTGACTGTTCAGTATCGCCAATCGATTTACCCTGTGATTGCAACTTGGTCTCCACGCCATCGACACACAGATTTTGTTTGCCAATGTCACCTCGAGTATCATTACAGACCCTGCGAAGAGTTTCAACCGTTCTACTAGAAGCTTCTCCATTGGATTCCGCAGTCTCCATGCGTTTGGACAGTTTTCCAACTAACTGATCGGTATCGCCAATCAATTTCCCCTGTGATTGCAACTTGGTCTCCACGCCATCGATACGTAGATTTTGTTTGCCAATGGCAACTCGAATATCATCACAGCCCGTGCGAAGTCTTTCAACCGTTTGATACTGAGTCCTGATGAGGCCTTCCAAGTTGGTTTCCGTCAGGGAAATGGTAGCCGTGGTCTTCGCTTGTACTTGGTCTACATGATCGCGAATCGAAGCGATTTGCGTCGCATGTGAAGCAACTACTGGAGCCACTTCACTCACTTTCGTAAGCGCCGTCTGCGCACTGTTGTGGATACTCTCTATGCTTTGCCAGGTCCCAGGATCGCCTAAAGCAGGGACGTGCCCTAACAGTTGGAGCAACTCTTTAGAGCATGAAGCAAGATTCCAGAGCGGTTCTCTTCGCTGCTCGACCCAAGCGATGTTATTGATAAAATGTCCAAGTCCGTCAAGCTGCTCCTTGACTATATTGACATCCCTGTAAAGGTTCGGCGCGTTCGGGTAATTTTGCGTAAACCAATGCACCATTTTTTGATACAGAGCATCAGTATTGATGTTCTGCCAGCGATCTTCTAGACTCTTCAAGCCCCTCTGCAAAATTCCGATTTGATCATCAGGTGTTGATGACGTCGCGTTGATCTCATCCCGCAGAGTTTGGATAGTAGTGTTGTATCCCGCGAGATGCTGAGCCAGAATCGTTTCAAGATTTTGTACCAAGTCGTGCGTTTTTTCCAGTCGTTCTCGGTCAGGTGCGGGAAGTGACATCTGCGCAAGCCTAGTCGAAAACTGAGTGCGGAGTACCTCCATATCTTTCTCATGATCTTTCTCAAGCGAAGAGAACCTTGAATTGAGCATTGAACCGAACTCAGATTTGAAGTGTACCAACAGATTTTCTCTTGTGTTGTCAGAATCACTTTTAACACGAGTTACCCGTCCATGGAGCTCATAAAGCTGTTTGTTTACTTCGTCGATGGTTTCGTCGAAGGTTTCGTCGAAGGTGTCCATTTTCTGTGAGACTTGCGCCAAGCGGTCTTCGAGATACTCCGTCGTCGGCATTGTTGCACCAGTAGCAGGCGTTTGGGGTTGAACGTCACTGGTCTTTGTGACAAGAGATTCCAGGCGACTCTCCACGACAACCAGCCTACTAAGGATGTCACTGTCTGCCAAATGTATGACCTTTGAGCTTATCCTGTCTAGGTCGGCTAATTGTCGTTTAACCTCGGAGGCTGTCGCATCCAGGTCGTTAAATTTTCGCTTAACCTCCGAAGATGTCGCATCTAGGTCGGCGAATTTTCGTTCAAACTCGGAGGTTGTCTCATCCAGGAGAGCGAATCTGGTCTGTGCTTCTTCCTTGTTGGTCTTGGCGTCCTCACGAATTTTCTGCATGGCCTCCCCTATATCTGTGACTTTTTCAGTTAATGTATTGTGTAAATGCTGTCTAAGGTCGTTGTCCAATCTCGTTAGCTTATTATCGAGGGCTAAGCTTTCTAAGTGACGTGTGAGAGTCGCCAGATCCACCTTTTCTTCACGTATTTTCTTGATTTCGTCTCGCAACTCCCTATAATTAGATTAGCCACTGGAATTGTTAGAGTGAGGAAAGATAGCTTACTTGTGCTGCGGGCTAGTAGCTTGCTCCTTGACCAAAGCCTCAACAGCCTTCATCTTCCCCTCTATCCCGTCCATCGTTGTAGCAGCTCCCGACATGTGTGCGTCGAATTTTGCTTGAAAATTGGTGAGTTGTTTAGGCATGATGACTTCCTTGAGCTCTCTCAAGTGGTTGGTCACATCGACCAACTGTGTGTCAAGGGCATCAAGACGCGCTTTATAAGATGAACATCCGTCAATGTCCGTCCTCAACTTTGCCAGCTTGGATAGAACCACTTTCTCGACCGACTGCTTGGCACGGTCTTCTACAGCCTCAATAGATCGTTGGACGACCGCAGGGTCTTGGCGAGGAAGAGCTTCTAACTTTTTGATACGAGCCTCCAGTTGCTTTATCTTTTCCAGACTGGCCAGCTCTGCTGATGGATTTTTCGAACTTTCCAACTCGCCAAGGCGGATTCGCATTTGAACTGCGTCGTTCTGAAATTCCGTGACGTCCTTCTGCACGCCCGTTAAGTCCTTCTGCACTCCCGTGAGGTCCTTCTGCACTCCTGTGAGGTCCTTCTGCACTTGCGTGAGGTCCTGCAAGACTATGTTTCTGCCTTGAAGCTTTGCCAATGCTGAGCTACTCGATGCAGAAGGAGCCGGAATCTGCTTGTTGGCTCTCATGGCGCGGATAGAGGCCACACCACGTGAAGGTTCCCCGTCTACACGCCGACTCGCTGATACCATCGGCGGTGCAGGTGGTGCTATTTGAAGCGGAGTCGAGCTTCTACTCCTGGGGTGATTTGGGTCGCCATTTGTTATTGAAAGGGGCGACGCAGCTTGCAGTGGGCTCGCTGAGCCGTTGGGGCCTCGTAGGTTTCTCGTTACTCTCCCGGCTTGAATAGGCCTGGAGTGGCTAGTTCGTCGCCCATCGTTCGTTTGTGCTGCAGGTCCAGCTGCTACAGGCCCATCGGTCCCAGTCACGGAGTGGTGTCTTGATGGAGGGGGGCTGAAAGATGTGGCGGGGCTCCGCGAGGTAGCATGCTGTTAACGGATGTTAGTAGCCAGACGTTAACCGTTTTTCATATGCAATGCTCCGTACCCTTTTTGGTTCTCCTGGTTGGTTCACTCGAGGTCGCTTGTCCACGGGACTTTGCCCTGGCGATAGTGCGCTTGCCGGTCTCTTGCTGCCATCGGACGAAGCTTGGTGCAAGCGATGCCTGTCGATGAAGTCAATAAGGAGAATCACATTGTGTCGGAGCGATGGTGCCGTGGTGTGGTTGGTACTCGCTGTCCAAGTACAGCTATATGTATTTATACTGACTGTTGCCCTTGGGTGGGTTGTATGTCCTGACTCATGACCACGCCTCACCATGTGACGACTGAAAGGGAAACGAACGGGCATTGAAAATGGTGCCAGAGTTCAATCACAACGTACCTGCTACTAGCGCCACTTGGCGGGGCTCCGTCGGCGGCTGCTGCACTGGCTGTGTTGAGGGGAGGATATGGCGGGCGCCGCCCAAACCCAGACATGCTGGGTGGGAGACCAGGCGCAAAGGAACACAAGCGGCCCCTGGTGCGTCCTCGTGAGCGCGCACAAGACGGACAGGCGCTGTGCGAGGGTGCTGTTTGTCGTTGTTAGGGAGCAGAAGTCAGGAGAACTCGTGCGGATGCCCTTATTCTGGTTGCGTCGCGCAGCAGGTGCCTCCTCAACGCGCTAAGATCGCGCTAGCCTATATAGGCTTAGAGGTGGCGATCGAGATGGGCCGTGCACGCTAGCGAGAGCTGCATCGCGAAGTTTCGCTGTCGCCTCCTCGCAGGTGCTGCCCACGAGTGTCGCGCCACCCCACCCGCATTGCGACGCGCCCCGCTACCGCGCTTTACCATGGCCCTCGTAAGTAGCAGCGGGTGCTTTGCGAGTCTTGCTGACACTGACCCGCTAGCCAATTGCCACCATCGCCGAGAGCAAGGAGCTCCGGGGGCTCAACCTCATCGCGGCGCACTCGCACATCCGCGGCCTCGGGGTCGAGCCCGACACTCTCGAGCCCAAGTCATCGTCGCAGGGCCTGGTCGGGCAGGAAAAGGCGCGTAAAGCAGCCGCCGTGATACTGCAGATGGCAAAGGACGGCAAGATCGCGGGCCGCGCTGTGCTGATTGCAGGCCCGCCCAGCACAGGAAAGACGGCCATCGCCATGGGCATGGCCCAGTCGCTCGGCTCCGACGTGCCTTTCACCATGCTGGCCTCGTCGGAGATATTCTCCCTCGAGATGTCCAAGACGGAGGCCCTCACGCAGGCATTCCGCAAGTCCATAGGCGTGCGCATAACCGAGGAGAGCGAGGTCATCGAGGGCGAGGTGGTCGAGATTCAGATCGACCGCAGCGTTACAGGAGGCAACAAGCAGGGGAAACTGACCATCAAGACGACCGACATGGAGACCATCTACGACATGGGCACCAAGATGATCGATGCAATGACCAAAGAAAAGGTCATGGCCGGCGACGTCATCTCCATCGACAAGGCATCCGGAAAAATCACAAAGCTGGGACGATCGTATACGCGCTCGCGAGACTATGACGCAATGGGCATAGACACAAAGTTCGTGCAGTGTCCTGAGGGCGAGCTGCAACAGCGACGAGAGGTGGTGCACACTGTCAGTTTGCACGAGATTGATGTGATAAATTCACGGACCCAGGGTTTCCTGGCTCTGTTTTCTGGAGACACGGGCGAAATCCGTAGCGAAGTGCGGGACCAGATCAATACCAAGGTCGCAGAGTGGAAAGAGGAGGGCAAGGCAGAGATTGTTCCGGGAGTGCTATTCGTTGACGAGGTGCACATGCTCGACATCGAATGCTTCTCCTTCATCAACCGAGCGCTGGAAGACGAGCTTGCACCCATTGTTATCATGGCAAGCAACAGAGGCAACACACAAATAAGAGGGACGGATTATCGCTCGCCGCATGGTCTGCCGCTAGACTTTCTCGACCGCGTGGTCATCGTCAGCACACATCCGTACTCTAGTGAGGACATGCAGCAAATCCTGTCGATACGGGCACAGGAAGAGGAAGTCGAAGTCTCACCCAATGCCCTTGCGCTGCTCACGAAAATCGGGCAGGAGACTGGGCTGAGATATGCAAGCAATCTAATCACGACCTCGGACCTCATCCGTAGCAAGCGGCAAGGCGCCGACATTAGTGTTGATGACGTGCAGCGCAGCTTTGCGCTCTTCTACGATCCCACGCGGAGTGTGAAAGTAAGTTCTTCTACTTTTCCCAGGCTCAATGTTCCATTGCTGATACGGGGTCCAGTATGTTGCAGAGTCGGAAAAGCGCCTAATTGGCGATGGCGGTGATGTGTCCCTCAACGTGACGAACGGTACGGATGTGATGGATGTCTCGTAGATGCCTGGGTTGTTTAGGCGTAGCAGGATTTTGGGTTACTTGAGCGTTCTGGCATAGATTATTTGGCCATGGCAAAAGTTGCGGCCTGTACTAGTAGCAGTGTACGGGAATGGACGGGGTGAGATGACTGACGGTGGATGTCGAAGGATAAGAGTGGTTCCCCAGTGTCCTTGTCTGTTCTTCTCATGGTTGTCTTGCGAGTTAGCGTTCACCAGCTTCCATGGATTGACTGTGCGTCAGGTCTTCCAGGGACAAATCAAGCAATAGCAGGCAGTGGGTAAATTCCCCATGGCGAACCGTTGGTTCTTAATCGTTGGGCCAGCTCATAGAATAATGTAGCTGGACGCTACGGAGTTGGATTGCTTGTTGTTTGAATGAGGCTCCGAACACAATACGTTACCTGTGGCACTATGATGGTGCTATCTCGCAGTATCTATCTGCTACGACGGTGACCCTTTCCACGGATGCTTCGGAATTAATATACCGCAACGGTATAGCTAAGGTGCATGCGCAAGCTTGTATTAAATGAGCGTCGTCGTGGGAGATTCTACATTCGAGTCCTCATAACACACAGAGAGGGGTAACACAGGAGGTACTAAAACCAGTACCTAGCACATAGTGGTCGTAATAATATACACGAAATAGCAATGATTTCGTGCAAGCTTTTGAGTATCCATTCGGGAGTTATTGTTGCGCACTCATCCAGGTTGTTGCACTCTGCACTCGATCCCAGGCGGCTATGACGATCACAATGACCGATGTCGTGCCTCAGGTGGTTTACCATTCTGGGCTAGAGCGTAACACTGTGGGTTCAATATTTGGTCGCGCCACAGAACGGCTGTTGCATTCGGAATGCGGCGGCAAGTCTGCGGGGACACCCTGGTACTGTTCCCGAGACACGGTACGTTAGTGTGGCGTTGTCTGCGGTCTGCGTCAGAGGGTTGTTTCGAGTGTGTGATAATGCTGGGCACATGGAGAAGATGGAGAGGATGCTGAGCGTATCGAGAACTTGTACGTGGCATGTGTGCACCGATCGAAGACACAGTACATGTCCGCGTCGTCGTATTTTCACATGACAGTGAGATGATGAGACGAGTGGCTGAGGCTGGGCAATCGGTGATAAGAACCTGACGGTTGGATTGCCTTGGCGGTATTGGACGTCGAGTGTCACACTTGGCGGGGAGTCGGGGACCATCGGGGGCAAAAAGGGGCACTGGAGGCATATCGTGTCCACGACGCCGGGCTCGGGTGCTACATGCGACAGGGTGAATGGTGAGCAACAACGACGACAACAACAACGGATGTGCTCGGCAGAGTCATCCAAGGCCTGCGATGCTCCTGTGCAAAAGCCGGACGTCGCTATAAAGGGGAGGCCACGCGTTAGGGGCTGTCAGCACGCGCCTCGGATACAGCGGCTCGTCGCCGGCGTCCGCTCAACGTCCGCTCATTCGCCTCGCGCCGGGGGCCTCTGGGGTTTTGCTTGCCGCACACGCGACCTGCTGCCCAATCCTGCATAGCGCTCCCTGCACTTCCCGCACTTCCCTCTGCGATGCGCCGTGGGCCATGGCGATGACAGCCCCCTGGGCGGCGCGACCTGGTCACTGAGCTTTCCATCCTGCGAGTGGGGTCCGGTGTTGCCGCCCTGACAAGGTGCTTTGACTGCGTGTGCCCTGCTACCTGTTTTACCCAGCTTTCTCACTCCCATGCGCGACTGCGACTCCTTTCTGTGACAGCCTTCGCCGACCCGGGGACACACTCCGCACACGGCCGACACGGATACCTGCCATCATCGGATTGCGCCTGCCGACACGCACACATACACCGAGAGCCAGCCGACCGCACGCCCTTGGCCGTGCCTTCGTTGTCCTACACCATTTCTCCATCCACAAGACACCGCGTCGCGTCCCGGATACGTGCACCGCCTTCGACCTCGTGTGCAGTATTAATACCCGTCTTATCTCGATAGCAACCCCCTCAACTTCCGATTGCGATTTCGACATGAGATTTTCCACCTATGCGATCGCCATCGCTGGCGTGTCGCTTTTCCAAGGCGCTGTAGCATCACCCGTGGAAGCAAAGAGCAATGGGCCTCTGCAGCTGGGGCAGAGGAAAGTGGTGAAGCGAGAGGAGATGTCGGCCGAGGAGAAAGAAGCGCTGAAATACTTCCATGAGCCCGGGTACGTCGGTCGTCCCCAATCTATCGCCATCTATCTCAAACATCGGCTGACAATCCATCAGAGAGGGTGCTGAGATGGGCCACTACGACCGCCGTTACTTTAAACGCATCGTCTCTGACGAAGAACGACACGAGACACAACTTCACATGATTCGCGCATATCTAGACTTCTTCAACGAGAAAGGCCTCGACACATGGATAGCACACGGAACCTTGCTTGGCTGGTGGTGGAACGGAAAGGTAACGGATATCGATCGTTGTTGTGAGGACTGAGCTGACATGTGCGCAGCGACTACCGTGGGACTGGGACCTGGACACTCAAGTGTCAGGTGCCACCCTTACCTACCTAGGCGATAACTACAATCAGACCCGTCACAAGTACAAGCCCGAAGACGGAGCGGAACGCGAATTCCTCCTCGATGTCAACCCCATGATTGTGGAGCGAGTGCGGGGAGACGGCATGAACGTCATCGACGCCAGATGGATAGACGTTACCAACGGCTTGTTCATCGACATCACAGGGCTCAGTGAAACGCATCCAGAGGATCATCCCGGCTGGTGGAGCTGCAAGAACTACCACAAGTACCACACTTCGGACCTGTACCCGATGCGTGAAACCATGTTCGAGGGAGCTGTGGCCAAGGTGCCCTATTCGTACGACAAGATCCTGAAAACAGAGTACAAAGAGAAAGCGCTAGTTATTACCGAGTTCCAAGGGTGAGTCCCCACGTTATCAATCCACTCGCCCAAGCTGATTATCAATATAGGCACAAATGGGATGCGCAACAGAAGCTATGGATCAAGACTCCGGAACAAGCCGAGAAAGACAAGAAAGCTGCGGAAGAACGCAAGAAGAAAGAGGAAGAGGAGAATAAGAAGAAGGAGGAGGAGGAGAAGCACAAGAAAGAAGAAGAGGCGAAAAAGAACCAGTAGAAGCGCGACGCACCGAGGGGCTGAGCTGGCCCGATTTCTTACCGTTCTACACATGCATTGGGCTTGGATTTTGGCATTTACGCGGCGCATATTTCTAAAGGGTTTACCTTGTTGGATGTTTGAAGACAGCGGGCATCGCATTTGGATAGAAGCTTTGATACCCGTATTATACTGTAGGCTGTTGGCTATCTAATACGCTCTGTTGAGTGGTGGTTAGAGGCTCGGTTGTATTGTACATATCCAGTTGTATATACGCAAATAGATGCTGCTTAACCCAGGCATGGCCCTGTTTGACTTCGTGATCAAGTCGTGGTCGACGTGCCGACACCGATCTGAGCAGCACCGCCACATGCATTCTTGGCGCGATTATTACAAATGCGCGATGGCGACACGCCGTAGAACGTCTGTGAATGTCACCGAAGTCCGTGTAAAACAACTGCCTGTGCTGCGCTTTTATAGATCACCCACTAATTCTCCTACTTACCACAACCAGCAGTTTTCGTATTGACATCGTAGACGAAATGCAGGACCTCCAGACAAACGCCGAACCCACTACCGGCTCCGTCGACGACATCGACCTTACGCTCACACACCATGGCAACCCGGTCACACTCTCCTTTGCCAAAAATGCCACCATATCAGATCTCTCAGAGCGCGTCGCACTCGAACTCTCAGTCCCGCCCTCCAACCAAAAGTTCCTTGTAAACCCGAAGATCGGCCTGCTCAAACCGCCCTTCAAAGAGGCCGCACTCCCGCTCACTTCGATCGCAACGAAGAAGATCACCCTCATGGGAAGCACCTCCGCCGAAGTTTCCTCTCTCAACGATAGCATAACCGCCGCCGCCGCACCGCGAAGACCAGGTCCCATAAAGGCGGCAACACCAGCGCGAAGCCGCGACTGGAAGAAGGTGCAGGAGGAGGCGCAATACACATTCCACACGCTACGACCGCTGCCCTACCTCCCCAATCCCGACCGCAGTCTCCGCTTCCTGGAGCGGTTACGAGACGACGCCGGCATCCGTGCCGCCATGCGCACGCACAAGTTCAGCGTGCCGCTCCTCACAGAGATGGACCCCGCCATGCACACGACTCACGAATCGCGCACGCTCGGTTTGAACCGCAATCAAGGCGAGGTCATTGAGTTGCGACTGCGCACGGATGCATACGACGGATACCGCGACTACAAAACTATTCGGAAGACGCTGTGCCATGAGCTGGCGCATAACGTGTGGGGGCCTCATGATCGCAACTTCTGGGAGCTATGCAAGCAGATTGAGAAGGAGGTTGATCGCGATGATTGGACGAGGGGCGGGAAGAGTGTAGGGGACCAGGACTATGCGGACGCGCCGGAGGAGGAAGTGTGCGATCATGGGGGGTGGACGGGGGGTGAGTTTGTGCTTGGTGCGGGTGGTGGGGGCGAGACGGTGGTGAGTAGTGCGGGCAGTGTAAGCAGGAGGGAGATATTGGCAAAGGCGGTGGAGGAGCGGATGAAGAAAACGAAGCACGCGGAGCGCGATAGTAAGGGTGAGGAGGCGTCGTGATGTATGGTCGGTATCTTCGTTGCACCACCTATGAAAAGGTGATATGCTTACAGCTGTAGATCGCATGACGAATTTACTGATGTTCAATTACGCTTTGATTACTTGCTTGTGGGATCCTGTTCGCAAACACGCCCGCATTTCTAACCGCAGTTAAAGCACTACATGTTCACTGCAACTATTTCCTCGGCGCATTATCTCAGCCTACCTTTGCGATGATGGCTCCTTCCAAGTCCGGCAGCGTATTCGCAATCACCTTTGTTGGTCCCATGCCGTCTTGTTGCTTGCATCACAGCATAGCTTGACCATTTCCGGCGACAAGCATTCCAGACAAAGCCCACCAAGCGAAAACACGCAATTCCATCTCTTTATCACCACCAAGATATCTCTCCATTCTACGAGTCCGCTTCCCATGCTCTCTATCATACACGTTGAAGCATACCTACCGCTCCCTCTCTTGCAAACATGAACGAAGCTCACGACATTCCCGAGACGGCGACCCCTTCCGCAGCTCCAACCAATACTCCCATTCCCACGAGCATTGCCACACCTATGAGCCTGCACAACAACTCTGCCGGTGCTGCGAGCCCTCTTTCCCAGCAGACACAGTCACTGCTAAGCAACAACACACCCAGCGCGACACCCATCCCCTCTATGCCGCCCCAGGCCCAACGCCTCGTCAACACCGCCTCCCTCTTCACGCAGTCGCGAGCCATCGCCGCCTACCTCCTAGGCGAAGCAAGCCGCCTCCCCTCCGCGCTCCACAACAGCCCATATGCCCGGTTCATCTACTCGCTCGGCGGCATCGCTGCGCTCTCCACAGGCGCCCGCTGGTACCACATGTTCGCCAGTGAGCGGCACACGCGGCGCCAGGTGCAGCTCGCGGCGTTCCATTTGACGCGCATGCTGAATATGGATCCGCGGTTTGCGGCGATGGCTGCAGATTATGAGAGGTGGGAGACGGAGCTGTATCCGTTGTTTGCGGCGAAGTTGCTGCCGCTGTTGAGGGAGAGGGTTGTGACGGGGGAGGAGGGGAGGGAGGTGGTGTCGGAGTTGAAGAGGAAGCTTTGGTCGGATTCGGATGGGGGGTTGTTGCCGGCGAAGAGGCAGGATACTGGGACTGGTCATGGCTACGGACGAGGAGGTAGCGGTGGAAATGGTGATGGAGGAAGTGGTGGTGGCGGCGGACGAGGAGGTGGAGATAGCGAAGATGAAGACGATACTGACGATGACGATGAAGATGATGGTAGTAGCGGTAAAAAGTCTGGAAGCCGCAAGGAACAGCCTACGAGTACGTCAAGGATAGCATGGGAAAGCCGTCCTGGGCCGGAATTCAATCCAAACGTTGAAGCAGCAATACTCCATCAGGACACCTGGGTTACAGATAGGGAACCGAGCTACATTGGCGGCCGTTTGCATGTAGGTTACCGTCCGCCGTTCGTCGACGAAGCGGAGATAGAGGAGGAGCTCGACGAAATAGCAACCGCAGAATCATCACGGGAACGAGCGAGACAGCAGCGATCCCCTCGGATGCCAGTTCCCGGGCCTTCTCCTGTTCCCTCGAGGGCAGACTTTGGACAGAGGCAAACGCCCAAAGGGGTTCAAGCTTCCGGTGAAGAAACTAGAAGAAATTTGGAAAACCTTTCTCCCACAGAGCGAAAGCAGTACCTGCTCAACCTTCCCGAAGAAGAAAGAAAACAATGGTTGCAGTCGTTGGCCGATGAAACAGCAGAAAAAGTTCGCCAACGACAACAACAAGGCCGAGCGCAGCACTCTCAACCAGCAGTAAGTCAAGAGGGTGGATCTGACGCACCGTGGAGGTCTCCATTTTCCGCGAGCGCTACACAGCGTCCCGCCACTTCTGCTTCTCCAGCGCCGCCTGGCAGGATGTTTGCAACTGATCTGTTTGGGAATGCACACACATATCGAAGGAAAAGTCAGGTCGATCTCGCGCTATCTGAAAGAGAGAAGGATGAGGAACAGCAGCAGATGCCATCATCTCCCTGGTCAGGTATCCCAGCGCCGCAAGACAGCTCGTTCGCAATGTTGCTGCCTACACCACCAGGACTTTTGGACGCTGCACGGCTTCACGAGACCTTTGCTTCTCCAAACAGACCTGCAGCGCCACTGCGTTCACCCACCGATGCCGTTCTACCCCCCAGTGCCTTTCTACCCACCACGCAGCCTGAAGGCTTCGGTTTCCAATACGAAAACATGTCCTCGTCCAGCGACTGCGACAACGACAACGAGGACCCCTCCCTCCCATTCGACAGACAAACCACCATGCCCTTCCCCTTCGCTACTCCTCCCCCACCCAAAAAGGCCACCAAGCCCAAGAAAAACGCATTCGGCGCCATCCCACCAAACAAGCTGTCCCACCTCACGGGCGGTTCTCGCATTGGTCACTACCTCTCTCCCATCTATGAGGCCTACTCGTCGGCCAACGTCAGCCCAGCGGTGCAGGCAAATTTTGAGGCGCCGCCGCAGCCGACTACGCCGCGTCAAGCTTTCATCGATGACGGTAATGCCGCTTACGCGGCTGCGGATAGGTGGCGTCCTCCGCGTGAGGACACACCTGCGCTTATGGCGTTTGCTGGCCGTGGCGGTGGGGATGTCGAGCAGCTGGCGCAGAGGCCAGCGCTGAGCTTTGCGCGGGGGGAAGTGGTGTTTCCTAATGTGGAGGATGTGAATTGGGATGGTTACTTTTTACCCGGGTTACAAGACGCGGATGATGGTGATGATGGGGGTGGAGACGCGGATTTTGACGACGGATATCGGAGGCCTACTGTTGTTAGTGTTGACGAGGATGAGTATGAGCGGGATGACGAGGGGTTGGAGTATTTGGGCTACGATGGTGGATATCGGAGGCCTACTGTTGGGAGTGCCGATGAGGATGAGGATGAGCGGGATGACGAGGCGTTGGAGTATTTGGCCTACGATGGTGGATATCGGAGGCCTTCTGTTGGGAGTGCCGATGAGTCGGGCGGCTATCGGAGGCCTACTGTTGTAAGTGTCGACGAGGAGGATGAGCATGACGGCGGTGAAGGAGGGTATGAGCTGTATGGCGGGGCCGACAGCAATATGCCCATTGTCATAAGCGATGATGAGGAGGATGAGGAGGATTATGATTATGGGGACGACGTTGAAGAAGGAGAGTATGAGCAGCATGAATGGGCGGGTGGGGAGGAGGATGTTGAGGCAGGAGAGGATAGTGATGGTGATGGTGGGCTATTCGAGGTTGTTTATGGCGACGAGGGGGTGGTCGATCTTGAACTTTCTGACCATCCCGGTTTTGAACGGCTATCGGAGAGCGAGGGGCCAGACGATGAGGACGATGATGAGGACGATGATGAGGACGATGATGAGGACGATGATGGGGGAGCTGACGCAGACGACGGAGACGACGACACAGGCAACTACGAAGTTGTCCCCGCCCCAAGAACCTCCAGGAAACGACCGAACACATCAACATCTCCACATCCCAAGCGATCAACGAACGCCTCAGCTTCACGTGCGCGGTCACAGGCACCTTCAGAACCCCCCGCGCCGAGGAGGGGACCCGGCCGCCCACCAGGAAGCCGAAATCGCACTCGCAATGCAGCGCCGTCAGCGCCAGCGCCAGCGCCCACACAGAGGGCGATTCCGAACTCGACATCTTCGGGTACGCTGAACTTGTCGGGTAATCGCAGGAAACCTAGACGGACGGGTCCGGGGACGTTTAAAGGGAATTATGGGAAGTGAGTGAGGGATAGGCTTGGAAGATTTCTTACTCTGTTGCGAGGTTTTTGGTTTACTTAGAGAGTGTGCAATAGTTGGTTGGTGGGGTGTTGGTGAGGTTTTGGAAAGGTGTTTGGAAAGGTGTTTGGATAGCGTAATAATTGTGCAGATGTTCTTATAATTCGTTCGTGGGCGTGCGTGCTACCTGACTACTTGTGTACATTCATGTGCTGCTAAGCCCCAGCGATGATGATCTAGCTTTTGTAATTATTTCTAACTCAATAATATGAGCGGCTACAGCTATGGAAGAAGGTCGGTGTTAATGGGTGTGTTGTTGATGTATGGGTGATAGATGTGGGCGGGAGAAGGCAGATGTGGCCTTATCCTCATCTTCCAGTTAATCTTGACCTACCGTATTGTAGCCTTTCCTATTTCGCCTTATCTTGCTATAGAATCTGTGGTTTTCCCTCTAAGATTTGGGAGTTGTATCAAGTGGATTGACTGGAAATCACGACAAAGGAATGAATGAATTATGTTAGCTGCAGACTGAAGGAAAAACGCCTTTACGGCTTTCAAGCTTTTTTGAAAAGCTCCAACAGCACAACTCAGCTTTCCTTGAAAATGTTGTGCGGGATCCCCTGTCGGCGATCTAGAATCGCTAGTCTAGTCTATTTAGTGGGATTCATTGTGCTGAAGGTCCGAGTTTCCAGACGCCCGGCGCAACCCATATCGTCTTACGAACAATACTATCATCTCCACGACCTGACAGTTGTACAAAGAATCCGGCAGTTTAATGTCGGGGATATAGTCTTTCTTCACAGCTAGCAATGAGGCTGAAACCGGAGGAAGAGGATCGTGGTCAATGCAGGAAACAAAGGATGCTGGGAAGAACAATATTAAGGTAATAAGGTCCAGGCACCGACCACTGATGGATTGATTCATTGAAAATTTCCGCTTATCGCCAAGTCAACCTTTTCCAGACCCTGAGACTGAACGACCGCTAAGCTCTAGGAGAATATTTTTGAACAATCACACGCGTTGTCGCATGCATATAATACCCCAGCTCACCCATCTCTCTGACCGATTTCGAATGAACTATCTACGTCAATCTCATTCGATCTAAACTTCTACCAACATTAAGTTTTCTTCCCACGTTTCGTATCTAGCAGCACACCATGGCTGAAAAATCCGTTGCCATCATAGGTGCTGGCCCGGCTGGATTGATAGCCGCTCGCAAGCTGCTCAAGCTTACATCCTTCACCTTCACCATCTTCGAAAAGGCTACACGCGTGGGCGGCCTCTGGGACCGCAACAGCTTCATCCATCCGGAAATGGTGACCAACTTGTGCAAATACACTGTGACCTTTTCCGACTTTGCCTGGGACAACGTGGATCTTGGTAGACCCGCTCCGGTATATCCTCAGGCTTGGATGGTGGAGAAGTACCTGCAGGAATATGGGAAGCTTATCCCGGGAGATTATTTTGAATTCGAGACGTGCGTAACGCGGGCGG
The DNA here is from genome assembly GCA_014281115.1 of Laburnicola sp. R22_1. Classification (NCBI taxonomy): domain Eukaryota; kingdom Fungi; phylum Ascomycota; class Dothideomycetes; order Pleosporales; family Didymosphaeriaceae; genus Laburnicola; species Laburnicola sp. R22_1. The sequence continues at coordinate 1,912,731 of JACONQ010000015.1, forward strand.
AGCGAGAGCGAGGAAAGTGGAAAATCCATTCGTGTAAGCACGGCGAGGTGAAGACGCGGTATTTCGACCACTTGATTGTTGCGACCGGGTACTTGTCCACTCCGAAGGCGCTGAATTGTGAGATGGACGATACACTACGAGCGAACCCTCCTGTGCCCATTCTCCACAGTACCAGCTACAGGAAGTTAGAGCAAATCCTCCCACTGAAAGGAAGCTCAATGAGTGGCCCACGCACCGTGCTCGTCATTGGAGGCTCGCACTCGGGCGCCGACATATCCGGTCTTATAGCCCACCAAGCCTCAGACGCCCGCTGGTCTCCTCAAGGCAACGAGGCCTTCCCGGGCGTTAACGTCGTCCACGTCACGCAAAATGTCATGTTTCCGGTACCTAGCGTGGTACGTGGTCCTACTTCGGAGCATGTATCTTTCCACCCGGTTGAGTTCATACTTTGTGATCGATCTACCCGCGACCCAGAGCCCCTTACATTCGGATTCGGACCAGCAGGGTTTCAAGAGAAACAGGGGTTGACGATGTTCTACAAGGAGATCGTCGAAGGCGGCACGGGAGATTTTGATTTCGAAGATGAGCTTCCGCCGTACGCAGTCATGACCAATCGGTATCACCCATTCGTACAGGTCGGAGACATCACGCCCATGCTTGAACTTGTCAGGCGGTTAGAGAGAACTAAGGACTCCCACAACATTACTGCTACAGTAACAGGAAGGGACGGCAAGGATACGACGATAGAAAATATCGCTGCAGTCATCAATGCAACTGGCTTCGATGCCAGTGGTGGTCTGGACTTCCTCTCCGATGAGGTGAAAAAGGATCTCGAGTTCGATGCGACAAACACGCGTTTGCCAACGGTACTAGATGCCAGTTACATGGGGCAGCATTCCAAAGTTCCCGACATGGCTATGCTAGGACTCGTGCCTGTCAACTGGAGCATCATAGAAATGCAGTGTCGCGCAGTCATTGCCAAGTGGACCTCTCGCCCCATCGAGGAATGTCCAAAGCAAGTCGCCGCCCTAGGCGCCCACATTCGCGGCATTCGGGAGGCTATCAAGGATGGGAATAGGAGGACAGAAGTGCCGCACTCCCTGTTCGGTGACTTGGTAGGTATCATGGAGCAGGCTGCTCGAGATATGAAGATGACGAAGATCAATGGGACGTTTGGCGACTTTGACGGCTTCATATGCGCGGCGCGCTATGCCGGGGCTGGCGAAGACAGAGCAGAGGCGATCAAGACGATCTACGCCGTGCAGCAGCTGAAGAAGGAGATACGCGATAACAACTATCTCCTCGCGCAAGTCGTCTTTCTAGGGCTTCTGGGTCGGTGGAAAAGTGAGACTCGGGAGAATGGTGCCGCGAAAGTCATCCACGAGATTGATGCTCATCCCCGGTATGCTACCGCGTCGGAGTACGACCTCGAGTATGTGGTGGCACTGAAGAAGACAACGGGGAACATGAGCGAAGAGAACATGCTCATTGCTCGATACACGCAGGTGACTGATGAGATTACCTTTTGGACAGTGGAAGGCGTAGCGCTCAAGACGGGTGATCTTATCGACTCGGTCAACTTCCATCGGGACGAAGACGGTGACATCAAAGCGTCAGCTGGTCCGTTTGGTGTGGATGAGTTCTTCGATTCCCATCTAGAGTTCAGAGGAAGCAGGCTGGACGGCTTCAGCGTGGTGAAAAAGATGAAAGGGAAACCAAACGCACCTCTCTGGTTCCAGAGACCGGTTCAGAAGGCTGCAGCAAAGCACTTGCTGGAAGAACCTGACCAGGAAGAGTGGCCCCGGTCTACCTCATGGCAGTGTAAGTAATCTGGGACTATAGTATTAGGACAGAAGCATACCTAGGGCATGTGTTGTGTGTTAGCCTAGGATAGGTGACGCAAAGACCGAATATCAATTGAAGCGTGCACTTTATAAAAAGCTGTGCTTCCTTGGTCTATCTCATGTCGGTGTGAGTAGTCTGGGACTATTAGTATTAGGACAAAAGCATACCTATGGTACCGAATTCGGCCACTCAACGCACAGACCCCACTCAACGCACAGTTTGAGGATAGCCACCACTATTACTTTTGAAGCTGCAGAGCTCTATATATATCGTAAAATCACTAGATTTTTTAGAGTAGCATTTGCAGAAGCTTGATAAATCGATTGGCAACGATAAACTACGTGTGATACCTCTGTGGGAGGCGTACTTTGCGAGTGCGCGTTGATGGGCTGGATGCCTCCACCACCCCTTCAATAACTAATAGATCCTTAACATCAACCTCTAGGTCCTTAATAACATGAGCAGGAGGTGCAGGAGCCTCGAGGCTACGCGCCTTACCCTTTTTGGCCAATTGTATATTAGTCCTGAGTTGCTTTTCAGCTACGCGCGCAAGTAGATCTTCTTCGCGCTCTGCCGCCTTCCTCTGCTATTCTTGCAACCTAACCTCTTTTGCAGCCATCCTTTTCTGCGCCCTCTACTTAAGTATAGCCTATTTCTCCTGCTTTTTCTGCTCCTTAGCTAGCTTGTCGCGCTCCTTCTAGTGTTGTAGTTCTTCTGCTTTGGCGTCTTTTTTAGCCTGGCGATTGCAGGCAGCCTCAACTTTTAATGGCGACTAGAAGACGGCGCCGCCAGCGTAATTCTTAGAGGGTTCAAGTAGTAATGCCTTGCCACGCTTACGGCGCTTCTTCTTATTAAAAAGGGCATCTCTAAGGCGATCGTTTTCGTGCTAGACGAGCTGTTTCTAAGTCGCTATTGCGTGTATTGTGTGAGACAGCTGCGAGACGCGTTTATTATTAAGATCCTCAACTACCTGTCGTAGAAGTCCTTCAATTTTACGCCAATCACTTGCAGAGAGTACTAACGACGTGCTATTGCTGCTTAATGGCCTCTTAGGCTCTAGATCCTTAAATTTCTTTAATATAGCGTTGCTATTCAGCGGAGAGATGCTAGTAACTTTGAAGGCGTTAATAATTATTTCTTTGGCGAATGCAACTCTGTATGCCTTATAGAAGAAGCGGAAGAAGTCGCGCTTAGTGATAGATGTGAGTCCTTGGCTGTTGTACATAAATTTGGAGAGCTCTTTTGTATATGCAGCTAAAAGAGGCTTAAAAAGGCAGACATCTAGAGGCTGTAGCGTATAAGTTGAATGCGGCGGGTAGATAGCTAGGAGGATTTGATTTTGATTGCAGAACTCGATAAACTCTATAGTAACGTGTGAGCCATGCCTATTAAGAATTAGGAGTTGATAGTCGCGCTTTGCCTTCTTCTTAGTCTCCTCTTAAAAGCACCTCTTAAGCCAGGCAATCCCAAGTTTGTTGTTTGTCCATCCAGATGGTGATGAGGCGAAAAAGGCCTGGTGCTCTTGAGGATTGAAATCTTGTAGCCATGTGTCCTAGATGTTGCCAGAAGCCGCCTAATATATTAGGGCAGGTTTGAGAGAGCTGCCGTTGGCGCATATACAAGCTATTGTTGTTATCCACTCTCTATTGCCGTCCTAGAGTACCTGCTTGACGCCTCCTTGCTTATATCGCTGTCAAGAGAACACGCGCTTCATTTTTAACACTACCCTGATTAAGAAGCCCTTCTCATCCATATTGTATATATTTGACGGTGCGATGTTGTACTGCTTGATCTTATTGTCTAAAAGCTTGAAATAGAGGGCGTATTTGAAGGCTGAATCGGCTTTGTAGCGCTGGCTATTGATGCCAGATGTCCATCGCGATATAAGGTCAATTTGATGCCGCGCAATGTAGCGATTAACCCAGTGATTTCCTGGCTCTTGATGTGCTATTTCTCCAGCGAAATTTCGTATCATCTCTCTCGTAGGGGGTAGGCCTTGTACACACAGCTTATCAATGTACTGTAGTAGCTGTTTTTCCTGTGTATTGTTGAGGAGTCGCTTTTTTTCGGCCCGAGTTGCATAGGTGCCCTGAACTCCTCGATAGCGCTTCGAGAGCCGCGACCGCTCAACGCTGTACTCCCGAGCAACCTGGGATATATTAGGACGTTCTCCTAGCTCCAGGGATTTTAAAGCTTTAACAGCTGCGTCGATCGGGTCCATATTAGTGGAGTTATGAGGTGTTGAAAATATACGATTTTTAGTGTTAACTGTGCGTTGAGTGGGGTCTGTGCGTTGAGTGGCCGAATACGGTATGTGTTGTGTGTTAGCCCAGGATAGGTGATGCAAAGACCGAATATCAATTGAGGCTTGCACTTTTGCCCAGCAGCTGTATGTAGCTCACCCTCTTCGAGCGTCTTCCTCTCACAGTGTTCCCGCTTGCGGTCACCCACCCAACAGCTAGCATAGGCACTAGCTGCTGCGCTCCCGCTTGTGGTCACCCACCCAGCGGCTAGCATAGGCACTAGCTGCTGCAACTCTTCACGTGACCCTAGCGCCTCGCTTAGTGCTTGGCAAACCCCCAGTATATAAACCGGCGTCCTCCCTCTCCTCTCGACTTTTCTTTTTAGCTCTCTTTGCCTTTTGGCTTAGATTAAGTGTAGTATCTATTCTTTTTAGTTTAATCGGCTAAAACGTTACTATAGTAATATTCTCTATTAGTCCTATTTTTAATAATAGACCTCTTCTTACTAAGCTTACTTATAGTTAAGGCTATAATAATGTCTATTCTACACTACTATAGACTATTATAAACTAGCTTTTTTATTAAGTTACTTAGTAATACTAAGTACTTAAGAAAAAAGCTAATTTTTATAAAGTATAAATATTAGATATATAATTACTATAAATTATAGTAATTTTTACTATAAAATATAATAGTTAGGTATAATTAATTATATAGCCTTTTTATACTAATTTTACTATAAAATTACTATAAAATATACTAAAAAGGCTAGTGCACTACTATATTATACTATCTCTATATTATTTCTAATAGTACTAGCGCCTTAGTATAGATAGAAACTTCTCGCAATAGTAAAGTTTCTTTAAAAAAATACATATAATAAAATTATCTTAATAAATATTAAATCTATTACTTTTATTTTATCTTATTAAAATATACCCTTATATTTAATAATTAAAAGTCTTACTATCTTAATTAAACTAATAATTATATTTCTAGTAATACTTAAGAAAGCCATAGTGTACCTAACTAATTATACTAACTATACACTATAAATAAGACAAATTAAAGCCTACGCTTAATCTCTTAAAATTTAAAATATTATTAATCTAGGTTAAGAGACCCGACCTAAGTGCAAACTAATCTTTTTAAGAGCACTAGATATTAGTGCCTACACTCTAATAGCGGCGTTTACTACTATAAATACTAAAGATAAGAATATATATTTTTAAAGCTATTAGACCTTATAGAAACTAGTCTAAAGTTATATAGAGATAATTATAACTTTTATAAAATTAACTTAAAACTTATAAACTACTTAACTAAGAATATAAATAAGAAAAGGCGAACCTTAATAAGATAATTATTTTTATCTAGTTAACAACCTTAGTACACTTATAGACTAATTGCTATAGTCTAGATTAATTAATTAGATAATAAATTAAGAACCTTATAAAGATAGTTAGGGTTAACTAAGAAGAGGAAGAACACTAAGTAAGAAGTAGATATCTAGACGCCCTTAAACTAATAAGGTCTACTAGATTATAGGCGACCTAGCTTACTAAATATAATTACGTAGCGACTAAAGTAAAGTCTAATAGAGTTCTAGAGCTTATAAAGTTATACGTAGTTAAATAAGACTTTATAAAAGTAGTTTTTAATATTATACTTATATAGGCTACGAGCTTTAAATAGAATAGAGGAAAGGATACTATTTTTTAAAAAAAGGATATAGTAAAACTCTTTTAAGAGTATATAGCACTATAGTACCTAATTAAGGAAAAATAAAGGGGCGCCTTTGCTACTACTAGACTATTTCTCGCTAATAGTAATACACCTACCTAGACTATAGATAGGAACGTCTATTCTATAAATAAAGTAGCATTACTTAAGCAAAGTAGATTACGCGCTAAGAAAGCTAGCTTAAAAGCCAAATCTAAGTAGTTCGCAAATATAAATAATAAGCTAATAGTAGTTAGTAACTAGAAAGAATTAAATCTTAAGTGCCCTACTTATAAATAACGCTATAGTCTATAAGACTACTTTTACGCATTTTCTAAAAAGGCACCTAATTAGTTTTACCTAAAGCCTATAGTATAGTTATTAATTAGATTTAAGCTAGAAAATAATCTAGTACTTATAGAGCGTATAAGGGCTCTAAAGCGTCTAAGATTACGAATACTAAGAATTAAATAATTAAGCACTCCTACCCTAAGTTAAATTACTAAACTTGCTAATAATAAATAACTAAATAGTAGACAAATTACTAATATTACTATAAGCTTTAATACTATTACTATCTTCTACTACTTAGACCCAAATATATACCTATTACGTTACTCTATAATTTTTAATTTAGGCACAATATGTTATATTTATAATAATATTAATCGCTTTATTATATTACGACCACTATTACTAGAAGACTTTATATAGGCGGAATTATTATAAGTATAAATTAAAGAATATAGTAGTGTCTATCTATATATTAAGAGTGCACAAGAAAATAGAGTACTAAGGCTAGATAATATTACCTACTACCCTAATCTGCTTTGCAATCTAGTGTCCTTCTAATTACTCTATAGGCAAGATCTCTAGTAGGATATATAAGTAGATATAATAACAATTAAAAGGATGGATAATATAGTCTTAGCTAAACTTTAAGAGCTCTATGGCTAATAGGTACTTAAATATATACTTAAGCAAAGCTATACTATATATAATAGTATATATATTATATATAAGATTACTATACGTACTATATAATAAGTGTAAAAGGCAGACGCTATTATATAGTATAAATAACTAGGCTATCTAGGTCCTTAGGTACTAGAGTATATAGTAAATTACTCTAAGGGGATGCGTATTAAAAACTACTAATAATTAAATATAATACTTATAGTAAATTAAAGCTTAAGTAATAAATTAGATAATAATCTAGGCAAATTAATAATGGCCCTAGTAAGAAAGTTACTATAGACTTTTATAACTATAAAGATATAAGCTTTACTAGTAAGAAAAGCCAGATACTTATTACTAATTAATTCTTAGGCATGGCTTAGAACTTCTACTTTAAGAATAATCGACTAGTATAAATAATTATTAAGTTGCTAAAGAAATTTATACTATTTATAAAAGTATAATTTAAGATAACTATTAAAGTTATTAAATTTAATAATAAGATTTTTTTAGTTAAGTAAGATGTTTATAGGTAGTGCGTTAGTAAAGATATTATTATTAAGCCTTTAGCACCTAATACCTAAGCTTAAAATAGAGGAGCTAAATGCTTAGAGGGTATAATTAAGGAGAAGGGTCGTGCAATACGACTTAACACTAATTTCTCCTTTAACTTATAGCTAGAGATTACACGAGTGGCTGTATACCTATATAATTAAACTTTAAACTACGCTAACTAATAGCGATTACCATACGAAGTATTATAATAGTGGCTTTCTAAAACGATATTGTTACTTAACTAAAGAAACTAAACTAGGCTTATCTTAGAACCTATAGCTATAAAGCTTTCGCCCTAACTAATAATATAAAACGCGATAAGAGTAAGCTCTAAAGATTAGATCTAAAGGTATAGGTTAAATATCTAGTGGACTACTAATTATTAAATATCTAGAGAATATAGATACCTTCACTTAACAAAGTTATTAGTATACGTAATATTATTTTTAATAAAGATAAGGTATTCTTAGACAAATTAAAAGACCTATTAGATAACCTTATATACAGTACTACTAAAAAGATTGTAATATAGACTTAATTAGTAGAGTTGCCACCTCTACTACTAAAATAAAAAAACACTAAATCCTTCTATGAAGATAAATTAATTACTAATACCCATAATCGCGAGAATAAAGAAGAAGACCCGCTAGGATATTACTAAAAAAGGAAGATTAATTATACCTACCTAACACTACTAGTAACACCTTCGTCTATCGTATTACTTATCTAATTAATAGCGAGTTTTAAATATAATTAATATGACTAGTTACCTATTAGATTACTATAGCCAAATTAACGCGCTGTGCTATAGGCAGCCGCTTTCCTAGCAGGTATATAGGCAGGAAACAAAGGTAAATATAAGGAGAAGCCGCTTAATAAAGCTTATTTTAATCGCATACTTATAGTAGAAAAGAAACTCTATTAAAGCGAGTTGCCGAAACCTCTATTATGCGGTACACAACTAGAGAATTACTCTCTATATATAATATAGAAGAATGCTAAGCAATTATACTTACAAAGCTATAAGAAAATAAGGTTTTAGAGTAAAATGCCTATCGCTCTAGTGTAAGCACGCGGGCACTAAATTCTTAACTATATATAGGTATATACTTATAAGTTTAATAAATATTATTAATTTTAAAAGTGTAAGACTAGATTTGTAGTGTGTGAAAATTAATAACGCTATCTTACTACTTAAGATACCTATACTACGACCCTCGCAGAACGATCTTTTTAATTACTTATGTCTATGGCAGCTTAGTATAACCTAGAGCTTACCTAGTATAAAGTTACTAACGCCTTTGTCTATGCGAAACTAGATAGAAAACTCTATATAAGAATACTACGAGGCTATATATAATCTAGCACTATCCTATAGTTATATAAGGTATTATATAGTCTTTAAATCTTACTACTATTATAGTAGAGAGAATTTACTAGTGCTCTTATAGATTTTAGTTTTACTATAGTCTCGTATAAGCCTTACTATATAATTAAAGATAGTATTATTATTTTCTTCTATATTAACGACCTTATTGTCGCCTACTATAAGGATTAGAAGTACGCTACTAAGGCAGCAATAAAAAAGATAAGTATAAAGTTTACCCTTACTAGTAGTAACAATCTTTAGTAGTTTCTAGAAATTAAAATTGTTAGAGACTATATAAATAAAAAACTCTAGCTATTATAGGCATCCTATATAGATAAGATTAGTTATCTTATTAACTAACACAACCTTAAACACAATACTCTAATATCTATAGTTAAATTAAAACCCTAAGAAGGACTTACTATAAAGGCTAAGATTAACTAATACTAGTAAAAAATCGGATCTATCCTCTACGCTGTAGTAATCACGCGCCCTAATATCGCTTTCGTAAGCTCTTAACTATCGCGATTCCTATTAAATCTAAGCAATAAGTATTATAACGCCGCTAACCGCGTACTGCTATACCTATCCTCTACCTAATTATTAGGGTTACGCTTTAGAGGAGTAGATATCTATAAGGTTGCTAGCGACGCCTCTTTTGCCGACAATACCCTTAACTAAAAGAGTTTGTAAGAATATATTATTAAGCTATTTAGTAGTCTTATTACCTAAAAGGCGAGTAAGTAAGATATAGTCACTACCTTAATAACTAAAGCTAAGTTGCTAGCCCTTTTATAGGTTGCAAAGAAGGCACTATTTACCTCTTAGTTAATTACTAAGCTTAAGATCTAACTCATCCTATTAATAATTACTATTAGTTGCGATAATTAATAAACTATTTAACTTATTACTAAAGAAATTACTAAGTTACAAATAAAGCTTAGGCATATTAATATACATAATTATTAGCTTTAATAAAAAGTTATCTATAGGGCTATTAAAGTTTAATACTAATAATCTAAAGAAATTATAGCTAATAGCCTTATAAAGGCTCTGCCCACTAGCAAATAGACTGAGTTTATTAACTAACTTAGACTTAAAGACGTTAGGGGTAGGATTAGCAACTAGGAGGTAGACTTAGACAATTTAGAATAAAGGATAGAAGTTTTTAGACTATAAGTAATAGTATAGCTACAAAGAATTAAGTCTAGCTTAGGATGATTCTAAGCTAAGAGAGTATATTAAATATACAATTACTATAAATTATAGTAATTTTTACTATAAAATATAGTAGTTAGATATAACTAATTATATGGCCTTCTTACACTAATTTTACTATAAAATTACTACAAAATATACTAAGAAGGCTAGCGCACTATTATATTACACTGCCCCTATATTATCCCTAATAGTACTAGCGCCTTGGCATAAATAGAAACTTCTCGCAATAGTAAAGCTTCTCTAAAAAAACACACATAATAAGATTATCTTAATAAATATTAAATCTATTACTTTTATCTTATCTTATTAAAATATACCCTTATATTTAATAATAAAGATAAAGATAAGAAGGTTAAAGAGAAAATGGCTACTAATTTAGCTAAGGTGTTTATAGGTAGTGTGTTAGGTTTACTATCTTAGTTTTAATTTATAAGATTTAAACTTAAAGCTAAAAATAAAGTAGAGTTAGTAAGACTATATAGCACGTATTAATTTACTACGTAGTATATATTTCTAACTATATATTGTTAGATATTAAAGATACTCTACTAGGTAGAATTTATATATAAAATAATATTATTATTATCTAGTTATTATAATTATATAATGCCGCTAATAATAAAATACGTATATAGATTAGAAAGAGAAATATTATAGACTTTTTATTATATAGTATATACAAAGGTGCCTTTTAAAAGTTCTTATCTACCTTAGCAAGTAGAGGTATACACTATATTCTTAATTAGAAAGTATCTCTAAGCCTACGTAGTCTTTACTTCTAACCTTATAACCCCTCTATACTATTTACTTTCTAATTAATACTATCTTTATAATAGCTTCTTATAATATTACTATAAGGACTTTAATAATTACTCTTAAGGCTACTAGAAAGCCTAATAACGAGATTACTAGTCTAATAGGAATTCTAAAGCAAATAATTAACTTAATATTTGCGCGAGCAATTAAACGAGGCTTTAATCTATACTAGCGGCCACTTAAGCTTATAGATAAATATCTTAAAAATAGCCATCGCTCTAGAAGACCCTTAAAGTAAAATAATATTACATAAAAAGTAGTTAATAGCGTATACACTAACTACTATAGATAAGAAAAATCTTACACTAATATTACTAGCGCGCTTAGCTAAGAAGAATTTAATATTTCTACTATAACTATCTAGCGTATTCTAAGGAAGGCAGACTTTAAGAAAATAAAGCCGATAAGAAAACCTAGATTAATAAAGAAAATAAAGAAGGCTTAGTATAACTAGTGCCTTTAGTATAAACACTAGACGATTAAGAATTAAAAGAATATTATCTAGTCTAATAAAATGTCTATAGTTCTCCTCTATAAGCGTAGAGAATATAGAATATAGTAGAAGGCTAATAAGATATTTATTTAAAGTTATATCTATAAGAGGTAAAAGGGCTACTCTAAGTTTATATTCTAGGGGTGCTTTTTATATAATAAAAAGGGGCCCTATTACTACTAGACGCTAGAAATAAAGAAAGAGAAGGAGACTACTATTACTTAAATTAAGAAGCTTAACTAGAAGCTAGAGCCTATTATAAAGGTATAATAGAAGCTTAAAAATAGAATACATTACCTTACTTTACATAATAAGTCTAGATAATAATCTTAATAGATATAAATAAAAAGACTAAAAAGGTTAGCTAGGGTAGAGAATTAGGTATTAACTAGTATTAATACTAAATATTTATCTTACTTCTAAAACTTATACTCTTTACTAAAAAGTATAAAATAAAGTAGCTAGAAATAGTTATATAAGAAGATAAGACGTCTTTTTATAATTATTACGTCTAGAGCTATATATATAGTATTTATAATATTACGAAGCTACTTTAGTGTAGTAATTTACCTAATTTAAATATTATTAAACCTTACTAACTATAAATAAAGAGAGCTACTATAAAGAAAGGTGCACTAAAGAGTAAAGTAGAGGCTATTCGTGCTTAGAAGTAGTGCTAACAAAATCTACCTTAGAAGAAAATCTAGACTTAGATTAAGCGTATTCCTATTTATATTAAAAAGATTATTAAGGTAAAAGAAAGTAATAAGTATAAGAAGGGTATAAATCTCTATAGACTTAGATAATCGGATATATATCTAAATTAAGAATGTGGCGCAGACCTCTACTCGCTAAGGTGGATAAGGACTTTTAAAAGGCACCTCCGTACGCAGATCGCATTAAATTAAGAACTATATAGTAATAATACCAGTAAATAATTAGAAATAGGTTTTAAATATGTATTGTATATAACGTACTCCACAACCGAGCGACTCACCCAACCGAGCGACTCACTTTTGCCAAGACCCCACCAAAACGTGCTACCATCAATAGTACAACGCGATGCCTCAACAACACAACGAACTACTAGCGTTAAACAAAGCTCGTATACAGCTTGCGATCCAGGCTATCGAACGAGACGCGTCACTTTCGCAAAGACGCGCTGCCGCCATCTATAACATCCCTCAAAAGACCCTTAGCCGACGACGCGCTGGAATCGCCTTCTGACGCGACTGCCCACCCAACACAATGAAGCTTACTATAAGAGAGGAGAAGGCGATTATACAGCATGTACTCGACCTAGACTTGCAAGAATTCCCGCCACGGCTTGCTGCTGTAGAGGATATGGCCAATTCTTTGCTAGCTGAGCGGCATCGCGACCCTATAGGCCATAACTGGGCTCCAAACTTTGTTAAGCGCCAGCCAGAGCTTAAAGTCAAGTTTAATCGAAAGTACGACTATAAGAGAGCCCTCCAGGAGGATCCTGAGGTGATACGAGGCTGGTTCCGGCTTGTAGAGAACATGAAGGCTAAGTATAGTATCCTAGATAAGGACACCTACAATTTCGACAAGTCTGGCTTTATAATAGGCATAATATCGACTAGAGCGGTAGTCACAGGCTCTGAGCGTCGAGGACAGCCAAAGCAGGTGCAGCAGGGCAATAGGGAGTGGACAACAGTTATCCAAGGCATCAACGCAATAGGGTAGTAGATCCCACCCTTTATTATCTTCGGGGGCAAGCACCACCTCTCCGCCTGGTATAAGGAGAAGGATCTACCTCATAATTGGGTTATTGCAGTCTCTGAGAACGGCTGGACGACAAATAAGCTTAGTCTGCAATAGCTGAAGCACTTTAATGAGCATACAAAGAGGCGTACTATTAGTAGAGCACGTTTGCTCATTATTAATGGCCACGAAAGTCACAACTCGCTCAAATTCCAGGATTACTGCAAAAAGAGTAATATTATTACTCTCTGTATGCCTCCACATTCGTCGCACCTCTTGCAGCCACTTGATGTGGGTTGTTTTGCGCCGTTAAAGAAGGCGTATGGGCGCCAAGCCAAGAATCTGATGCGCAACCACATCACGCACATCACCAAAATCAAGTTCCTACCTTGCTTTATTGCTGCTTTTAAGGCTTTAATTACTGAAAGTAATATCAAAGGAGGCTTTCGAGGTGCTGGCCTAGTGCCCCACGACCCAGAGGCTGTACTATCGCAGCTTGACGTCCGCCTGCGTACGCCTCCAGAATGTACTATTCGCGATAGTACATGGGAGTCGCAAACTCCGCGAAATAGTACAGAACTTGGGTCACAATCAATGCTAGTTAAGCAGAGGATTTAAAGGCATGTGAATAGTTCCCTAACTTATATAGTTAAGGCGGTGGAAAAGCTCGTCAAAGGCGCTGAGCTAATGGGGCATTCTTTGGTGTTAATAACTAAACGCAACGCCGAACTTCAAGCTACTAATGAGGCCGCCACGCGACGTAAATCGCACAAAAGAAAGCGATTGCAGTAAAAAGGAGCTCTTACAGCTAAAGAGGGCCAGCGGCTGGCTACTCTAAAGGACTTTGCGGCGCGCAGTGATGGCAAGAAGGCAAAGAAGAGGGCGCGCGTTGATGGAGGCGAGCCAACTCAACGGCGCTGTGGACGCTGCGGCGAGCCTGGGCACAATAGAACAACGTGTAAATAACCTGCAGAAGTAGATTCTGAATAGATTGGCCTATTTAGACTATTGATAATAGTTCGTATTGACTCTGTACTGTCGTGAATAGTACATGTTTTGGTGGGGTCTTGGCAAAAGTGAGTCGCTCGGTTGGGTGAGTCGCTCGGTTGTGGAGTACGTTACAAATTTAGGTAAGTAAGCTATTCTCTAAGCCCTAGCTGTATATAGTTAGGGATGCGTGCCGCGCAGCAGATTGATGCGTGCCATGTAGTCTCACCGGGTGGGGTCAGCTATTGGAACCGCCAGTGACGATCTTGACTGCGGCTTAAAGCGCTAGTGGCGATTCCGAAGGGAACCATCTCTGCGGATCCTAATTATACGTCGACATGGCCAAGAACCACCCTAAGCCGTTATCAGCGACTCACTATAGTTGAATTATGCACATCGAGTCACTCGATAGAACGTTGATGGTAATGCAGCATAAACTCTTATTTAGTGCACTGGAGATGCCGAATGATGTAGACGATAGATGCGCCTTTAGATGCCTCACTCCCCTCCCTCCACACACAGATTAGATGCTTAATACTTCTTGCTGGATCCACCAGTCTAACCACGCTAGTGTAACCTTAATATCGCGTCCCTGTTTCTTAAGGGTCTTCCTAATTTGCGCTATAATTGCCGGTTCTTCGTCGTCCATGTACACCTCTGGCATTGATACGAGAAGGGTCTGCAGCTGAGGAAGCCGCGCGACAACACCGACGACCTCTTGCAATGTGACTTGTCCACAATATTTGGAACGACCTCCCAAATGTGCCATTCTGACCCACTGCAACTGGTATTCTTGTACAAAGGAAACATCTGGGAACCCTACACCATCACCGAGGTCGAGCAGAGGCCATTTCCACAGACTCGGAAGCGCGTCTGCATGCAAGAGCTGGCACGTTTGGAGGAGCGCTCCGGGGTTTTTGACTAGCTTGCTCGATGACGAGGACGGTTCAGCTACCCGAGTGACGAGCTCCGAGTATATTATTGTTTCGAAATCGATTTCGCGCAAGGCCGCAGCCATGAATCGTCGCTGCATCGAAGAAAAGAGGCTCTGGTAGATCAGGTCGCGTATTTCGGGAGGCATGTGGCAGATGCGGGCCTGCGCCTGGTCGTGCGGCTTCGACTCCTATTCAAAGCTGACGACGGCGTCATGAATTTCACCGGCTGAGGAGCCATCGCCGGCGGTTTGGTTGTTGGCTGTCATCGTGTTACCGTTGTCGGATTTATCGAATGTGCCCTTCGCGAAGGCCCTTTGTATTGATGGTGAATGTAGAGAGGCGTTGTTCGGGTGGTAAGAGTAATAAAAAATGAATGGTGCGATGTGTGCGGAGAGGAATTGTGGAGCTTATCGATATATTGCTGCCAGTCGGAAGAGCTAGTGGATGGCGTGCGGAGTGTTTTGGTCAAACCGAGACATCTTATTGCAGCAACGATTTCAGGAAATCGATCCACTCGAATTCTATGTCGCGTGCCTTCGTGGTTCGAGTTTACTAGCAACGCGTGAACTAGTACAGAAGCTTGCACTATCTGAATGTTCTCGTCGCTTGGATGCTTGCTGCATGTGATTACCTCACGTAGCAAACCAAAGACGTGATCTTCTGCTAAGCCAAAGAAGTACCGAGCAGACAAAGCATGATCTTGGGGCGTACAGAAGTATGATCCTACCAGCGAAATCGCAAGTAGTAAGTGCAAGTGCACTTTATCGATATCGAATGATGGTCGATGAATGAATGGTATATGTGTGTGGAAATAAGCGAAGAAAGCAGAAACATATTCCACGATGTTATCGCCGGTAAACACTGCTTTGTGCTTTGGCCAGATCGACGGGAAATTCACCTCCGGGTGATTTGGATTTGTACTGGACCATGAGCAGCTAGATAAGCGCGTCTACACGATGCTGAAGCAAAGGTGTTGTAGGAAGTGGAAAAGCTGATGGCGTGTCATTGAGCGGCTTTGCGTCCTGGGTCGTAAGTTGGTCGGACAACACACCCGAGAACAGGTCTTCCATGTACTCATCATACATATAGCTAGTAGTTTTGAAGAGCCTGCCACCAAACTCCGAGGAACTTTCAGAGTGAGCTTCAGCGATAACGTAGGCATCCGAGACCGACTCGAGGAACGGATCGGTATAGTTGAGCAAGAACGTGATGGTGACTTGGGATGCTTTGGACGTGCTCTCATCCACATGCCTCAAACACAGTTAGTTGCTAAGATCTGACTTTTGCAAGCTGCCGTTGAGAAGTGCTCCACTTACGAGTAGGAACAATTGACCCTGGTAGAGGAACATCGCTTACAGGGATCGCCCCCATCGCACTGTAGTTTTTTGGAGCGACAGTTATGGCATGCGCGCGGCTTTCTGCCCCGTCTAATTGTGGGTATCGCATCCTGTGGCTGTACCTTGGAACACGTTTTGAAGTGGCGTCGAAGAGCATCGCTGCATGGCGGAGTAAGGCTTAGCTATGAGAGCTGCTGTGCACTTGGAATAGCTTACTGTTGGAGGAAGTCTCGAGAGCAGAATTTGCATTGGTGCAATGCGACATTCGTATCTGGTGGTGTCAGAGGTGCGCGTACTCGAGCGACATTATACGCACGACTGAGCTCGTGCCGTCGCAAATGGCCACTACTTCTAAATGCCTTTTGGCAAGTTGTACACTGGTGCTTCCCGGATGCGGCGTGCGCCACCTCATCATTGGGCATTTTCGTCGTTTTTGAGAGGCATAAAGGTCGGGTTGGTACCTAAGATAGTGTGGGTTTTCTCCGAGAGGCTGGGATTCATCCGAACACCCCGGGCGCTATCGACTAAACAGGCAAGTGCACGTGAGTCCTTATACCACCCAAACAATTCTGAGAGAGGATCTGTTCAATCTCTTCCTTTCTTCCACTGTCCGAAGCAATGTTTAAGATACAAAGCGTCTGTGAGCGCAGGGTTGTCCCGTGTTAGTCTAAGCCTACCCCCTCACCCCTCAACCCAAAAGCTAATGCGACAGAAGCGATTGCACAACGAAGTCGACGGGACCCTTGCACATTGACTCCCTTCAGGAAAGAAGTACTAGCGGGAGTCACAGTGAGAAAAAAAGCGAAAGCAGGCTTACTCCTCCTCCCGAGCCGACCATAATTCCAATGTTCCAACCACTGTCCGCAAAAGCACCAGCATGGTTGAACATGTTCTGTAGGTGAGAAGTCCATAATTGCAGAAGAAGCGCATGGCCGCTGACGCGGAATCAGTACGACTTCCGACCAACTCCTCAACTGGGCTCGGCAAGGCTCACTCTGGCCACTGAGTTTCGGCCTCGCCTGTTGCGCAATCGAAATGATGCACCTCTCTATGCCCCGCTACGACCAAGACCGTCTCGGTATCATCTTTCGTGCCTCCCCTAGGCAAGCCGACGTTATGATTGTAGCCGGTACAGTTACAAACAAAATCGCCGGCGCAGTGCGACTCTGTTACGACCAGATGCCAGATCTGAAGTGGGTGATAAGCATGGGAAGCTGCGCAAACGGTGGTGGATATTATCACTATAGTTACAGCGTGTTAACGGGCGTGGATAGGATTATTCCGGTAGATATATATGTGCCTGGTTGTCCGCCTACAGCTGAAGCATTGATGTATGGCATCTTCCAGTTGCAGAAGAAAATGAGAAGAACGAAGACGACGCGCATGTGGTATAGGAAGTAATTGTCGTAGGGGGTAACGATGGCGAGTATTGAGGCCGTCAAGTTTGGAGGATAAATAGCTCCACGGTATCTGCAGCGCCAGCGTTCTGGTCCCATGCTCTCAAACTTTCTTCAACTGCCCGACAACCATATCTGTAAAGTTGAGCATTCCGTCAAACGAGCGATTGGAACAAGTGGTCTTGTAGTTTTGCACCCTAGCCATTGCAGCTTGGCCAAACTCCCGCTCAAGCGAGCCGATCAGCAGCCTGGATGGAGTTCTCTTTCGCGTGCAGGAGCAAGAACGAGAGTAAGGCTAAAAAGTAGTTCATGGTTGTAGTCTTGATCTTTTGTATTCTTGATCTTAATCTTGGTCTTCGTCTATAGCTCATCAATCTTGTCTATAACCCCACTCACCTTGTTACTCTTCACTACTAGTGTCCGAGTCTTCATCAAAAGCTCCAATAATATCAAACTGTAGGTCTTGTGCTTTGCACGCAGCCTTGACTTCTTTAAGAATAGAATCGTCGCCCTCAACAACCACCAATTTCTTCCAACGCCTTGCAACAATATTTTTAATCTCTATCAGGGAGAGGAGGAGATCATTGACTTCGGCATCGGTACCTAGCTCATTGAAGAACTCTAACATTTCCATCTCCGGAGGAAGACCGACCGAGTGCAGCCGCGGCTTCCTGGACGACTTGCCGAACAGCTGGTAGTCCCAATTCAAGCGCAGAGTCTTAACGGCAGCAAATTCTCTCATCCTCAGCGCTTTCCTATTGGTAAGAGATGGAGAATCAATTGTGATGGTCTGGAGAGATTGGCTCTGCGATTTGAGCGCCTCGATATAGTCGGCGACGTTGTCGGAACTTTCTTCAAGCTCTGGCTCCGGCTCTTCGGTATGCGTCATAACGAACTCTTCGAGCGCATCAGGAAGTTCCAGGAGATCAGACAGGCCGTCATCGTTGATATCGCATTCAATCAAGTGCAGCACCCTCAAAGCGGTGTTGTGCGGTCGCTCGAGGAAGTTGAAGCCCTGTTCGTCGAGCTTGGCGCGCCTCAGCGTCAGCTCCTCGAGCGTAGGATGCGCGAATATGTGAATGTTTTCACGGAGATCCCAGTAGTCATCGTTGGCACATTGGTAGAAAAGCTTGCATGACTTGAGATATGAGAGGTCGAAAGGTCCGTTGAACAGGGATCCGATACCATGCAAAAGCACACTGGGTACGGCGATGTCCAGTTTTTCCAGGTTCGACATGATGGAGAGGGTGCGCGACAGGCTGTCGAATCGTGAATGATGAATATAGGAGCCATGGACGTGCGTATCCAGTGCCAGCTGCGAGAGCTCCGACGACGGATAAGCCAAGGTCACCTCATTGATGGCTGATCCACGGCGCGGGCGACGACCCAATGATTCGCTGAAGGTAAGATGTAGCTCGGGCGTATTGAACAGAACGTTTTTGTACAGTATCGCGTCGCTGAGGCGGTGGTACCTCTTGCTCAATCGTGACACGTTGCAGAGATCCTTTCGCTTGCCGAGCCTTCCCAGTGCCGCGAAGACTTGCAGTAAGAGCTCATCCGGGAGGACGCCCAGACGGTCGTGGTGGCTTTGCGCGCTTTGCTCGCCGTTCTCGTCGGGAAAGACCAGCATGCTCGATGTGGAGGCGAGAAACTGCAAAGCGTGGGGATGCGATTGGGGTTGTGGGGTTACACGTTACATCAGCATCACCTGACGCTCCGGGGGCCGGGGGCCCTGCCACGTGGCGCAGGTGTCATCAACATCACGTGCACCTCACCGGCCCCGGGCCCACGTCCACGGGTCCACCTATGGGTGACCCATCAGCCATAATAGACCGAGGTTGACAGACGAAAGCTCTTTCATACTGGACGGGATGCAAATTCAATCTAGAGCCACCCTATGCAACCCATCTAGTACTCCTGTCTAGTAGTAATACACAAAACATTGCTCCTCCCTGCATTACACATTAAGAAACCTTTTATCGTATAACAAAGGGAATGAATGGGTATATGAGTTTTAGGAGCGCGCCTCCAACGTCGTGTCAAGAGTAACGGAAAGACAAGATAAGGCTCGCAGATGCCGGCGAGGCAAACAGTCTATGAGAAAAAGAAGAAAAGGAACTTGAAACGCATGGGGCCGTTGCAGAAACGGGACTCAAGCTTATACCATGTCAGCGCCAACGGAGACTAACTTGCGTAGTAGTATATCGGACCAGAGGACGCCGCTACTCGGCTTTCCTGCTCGCCTTCGTGCGTAGCTTCATCAGCAAGTAAACCAATCCGTAGCTCGACAGCGCAAATATGACACAGATCCCCGCATCGCGCCATCCATAGACATAGCTGCCAAGGTTAATCGTGCTCAGGTAATCTTTGCCAGTCGTGTACTGGCAGACCAGGCATTGCGCTGTTGCATCCGGATTCACAAGGTTGTTGTGTGCGCCGGGGCCGCTAAGCCAAGCATCGAGGTACTGAGAGCACGTCTGGTTCGTGGGAGGGTCAAATCGCGCGAACTCGGTCTCCGAACAGGTGATGTCCCAATCGAAATCCGCGAACACTAGTAGCGCGCCCATGAGGTAGTTGAAAGGGTTGAGGTAGTAGATCCAGTATCTCCAGAAGGGCTGGATTTGCGCGTAGGGGACGAGTACACCACAGAAAGAGACGAGGAGACCGAGGAGGAGAGGGTTAATCAGCGAGGCGAATATGGCATTGGGTGCGTAGGCAGCAACGAATTGGCCTATGCCCGTGTAGATGAATTGATAGATGAGCATAACGAAGAAGGTTGCGCCAGCTTTGTTGGAGTCGCTAGGAAGGCCAGCGGTGTAATAGAAGCAGACGAAATATAAGACGGCACAGAGGACGAGGTACGGGATTTCGGATATGATAAGGCCGGTGACGAAAGGGCTCCAGTGGTACATTTTGGACTTCCGTTCGCGGGCTTCGTAGATATCCCGACGTTCTATGAAGAGAGGTTGTAACTGGGCGATGACACCGGGCGCAACAAAAATGTAGTTGAAGATAACAAAGAGAACGAGTTGTTGTTCGGCTACCGAGTTTCCAATTTTCCAGAAGCTGAAGCCGACGAATAATGCCACACCAATGTGCAGAGCAAGCTTGTTGTTAACATAATCGACGTTGCGGTATAGACTGACATTGGCTCTGCGGGTGACGATTTTAGTTTGTGTCCACATGTCCGTTGCGAATTCATGGCCATCGTCCAGGGTGCCTGCTTCCTTGTTGGCTGCATCGGCGATGATGTGGTCAAGATCCTGGTGCATGCGCGCTGCTTCCGGGGACTCTAACCAGATCTTGTTCCAGTCCTGGTTTGACTTTGAGCCGGAGACGACGTCAATCATATGCTCAGCGGGGTTGGCCCCGGGCGGGCAGGGCATTCCGTGGCGCCCAAAGTAGTCCTTGATCATGTTCGCCCCGTCACCAATGTCGCCAAAGTAAACAGTCTTGCCTCCCTTAGACAGTAAGAGCAAAGTATCAAACTGGGCAAACAGTTGAGCTACGGATAAGGTTAGTCATCTTTAACGACATCTGACCAAGGAAAGGTACTTACCTGACGGTTGATGGATGGTGACCAGAACTGCTTGCCCAACATCAGCAAGTTTCCGCAGGAAGCGAACCGTTTTGAAGGCTGCTTGACCATCTAAACCCGACGTCGGCTCGTCTAAAAAGATCAGTATGGAAGGCTTCGCGACCAACTCTACACCGATAGTGACACGCTTTCGCTGCTCTACTGACAAGCCAGCGCCGACCCTGCCAATGAGAGTATGCTCGATATCATGCAGCTCCAGCAGATCGATAATAGTATCAACATATGCTAGCTTCTCAGCATGCGGAGTTTCACGGCTTTGGCGAAGTAAAGCCGAGAATTCAAGCGCTTCCCGGACAGTAGCAAAAGGCTCATGCACGTCAAGCTGTTCGCAATACCCAGCGGAGCGTTGGAAGGACACCGGGAGAGGACGGCCATCGACTAGGATCTCCCCATGAATGGTACCTTCGGTCTTCCGTTGAGCAAGAACGTCGAGCAGAGTGGTTTTGCCGGCTCCTGAGGAACCCATGAGCGCACCAAGCATGCCTGGCTTGACGTAACCGTGAACATTGTCGAGCAAGGTACGATCGCCAGATGGTGTCTTTACCACATACGTTAGGTTACGCCATGTGAAAACTGATGTGTTCCGGATGAGGTTCTCGTCGACCGTGTCTTGAGAGGACATGGGCTGGCCATCGCCACTCGAACCAATGGGAGGGGCTTTCTCTCCAACAGGAGCTTCCTCGTCGGCTGGTGCAACTATGTGTTGCAACTTCTTGTTGTTCTCCCGAGGGATGAGAAGAGCACCCGAAGATCCCGCTGAATCGTCCCAGCGCAGGGTGAAGAAAATTGTAAGACCAACAAAGAACCCCCACCAAGCGAACAAGATACCAACATTGCGCCATATGTGAGACGGTGAATATGCTAGACTGGCGAGATAGTCCTCTCCTGAAAGCGAAGTAGCGCCTGGAGCAGCCCCGGCGATGCCGGAACAGGACTGGTGGGCTGGATCGAGGTACTGAGGAAGAAAGTTTGGGATAAGGTTGTCGTTGGCACATGCTATCGTGGTGTCCTTGAATTCATTCGCCATGACAGCTTCGAAGCCGTACGAAAGTGGGTCGATCCAATAGATCCACACGAACCATGGATGCATTGCAGGCTTCGCAATTTGATACCCAATATAGAGAATCAGTGCCGTCAGGGAGAATCCAGAAACCTTGGAGGCTGCATCGAAATTTGGAAACGCTGCGCCAATCATCCGAAAGAAGGCAGTCATGACGAACGTAGTTAGGTAGACGACAAACCAACAGGTGAAAAAAGCGGCTGCGGTAGCTTTCAGGTACGCCATCCAATAGAGGATGACGATAAAGATCGTAACCTGGACAAACAGAATAGGGGCGTCCGCAGTGATTTGTGCGATACAGAAGGCAGCTGGATTGTAGAAGGCGAAATTCTTGTGTTTGGCAAGAATCGGACGCCCAGCAAACGAATCCGTGACCTCAGACATGGCCATCAAGGAGTTATAAAGCAGGCCCATGAAAAGCGCACCGCCTTTGACGAACAAACCGGCCGAGTTTTCAGGGGCGTGGTAAAAGAGAGAACCGGCAATAAGGGCTTGCACCAGAGTAGACCCTTGCTTGATGAAGAAAGTTGCCTTGTCGCCCCAGAGAATTTGGTATTGGCGGACGACGCAAGCTTTCACTTGCGCCTCGAAAGACACCGTCATGGGCGAAGTCTTGGGAAGGCGTGGTGATCGGTCGAGCGCAATCGCTTCACAGAAGGTGCGTGTATTCATTTTGGCCTCCTCCGTTGTTGGATAATCGAGCTCACGGTCCATGGTGGCCTTGATGGTCGATTGACGGTACGCCGCCTCAAGCTCGCCGGCGTTGCGTGGAAAGCGTGATTCATAATTGGGGCGAACTTTTCGTTCGTGTGGCACGGTGATACCGGTCAAGAAATCCGCAACGTTCGCACCCTCGCCACATACGAAACCTTGAGACTCCATGAACGGCCGAGCCTCCTTGATTGGGCCATAGTAGACTTGCTTGCCTTCATCCAGTACAAGAACTTTGTCGAAAAGATCGTATATGCCATTGCCAGCTTGGTATAGCGTGACGATCGTGGCCACACCCAGTTCATCAGTTAAGCAGCGGAGCGCTCTTGTGTACTCCAAAGCTGTCGAAGCATCTAGTCCACGGGTCGAGTTGTCCCAGCATACAACGCTACCGCGTGTGGCCAACGTCTCAATGATGGAGACTCGTTTCCTCTCACCACCCGAGACGCCTCTAACAAAGGCGTCACCGACTTTCGTATCCTCGGTATGTGAGATACCCATCGAGTCCATCAAGAAGGATTTGAACTTCTGTTGGAAGTCTTCTGCACTGTCCGCGTCCTTTGGTAAAGCATGCGGCACGTTCAGGCGGGTGGCAAAGTCCATCGTCTTTCCTACTGTGAGAGTCGGAAAGAACAGCTCTTCTTCGGTGTTGATAACAATGGATCCACGGTAGTTCTGGGCCTCTTTAGGATCGAGTGTGCCCCAATGGACCTCTCCCTCGACTTCCGTGTAACTGTTTCTGATATCAACGCCCGCAACGGCTGATTGTAGTCTAGCTAAACATACCCTTTACGCTTGTTCGCCAGCATCTTCAACAAGGTGGTACAACCACTGCCTGGTCTCCCCAAAACAAGAAGCATCTCTCCCGGCTTCACACAGCCTGAGCTCGCGTCTAAGATCGTCCTTAAGCCCGGTTTATGTCGTCCCTCTTTGATCTGCTGTGGAATGTTGAACTGGCTCAGGACGTTCTCCTGCATCATGGAATCCGAAGGTACGACCTTTACGGTCAAATTCTTCCAGGTGACACCCAGCTTCCTGCCGTCTGAGTGGTCATTGAGGAGGATATTCTTGACGAGTTCTGCAAGTTTCCACTCCTCGACTTTGGTCTTGGCCGAATCATCATCTTCTCCGTTAGCTTCGGCGTCGTCCCATTCTTCTTGGTCGTGTCCCCGCTCAGACTGGTGAGATTTGCCAGAGAAAGTGCGTGATAGACATCGGGTTAGTTCTTCGCCTGTGCCAGCGGCAATACCGCCAGCTATGGGCATGCCAATGCTACTGCTCCGTAGCGTCATAGTGCGCGCCTGGTGTGATGGTGTCGAAAACCAGAGAGTGTGTAATAAAAGGAAACAGACTATCGCAAAGCCAACAGAAGGGGATGAGAGCGAGGCAAGAAATAAGAGATGATTCGGGACCGTTGGCCTTCCGCGCAGGGATACAGCATGCTGTTGGGCCGAGATCTTGGTCGTAGCTCCCACCTTCGTACCTCCGTACCAGGCGCCTCGTACGAACAAAGAGCGAAACTAAGCTGGTTAGTCGTAGCTCCCGTGACTTCATGGTGGAGACTCTGGAGAGCCAGCTTAGTCCTAATACACGGATCCCGCGGGCCATGGGCGGCCTTGCGGAGTTTGCCACGCGATACATCCGATCGTCAGCGTTGAGGATAGACATGAATAATCCGCTCTGGCGGGCACAGGGGAAGAGGTCAGTGGTGTCGGAGGAGTCGGGGGTTGCGGAATCAATGGAGGCCGACAGAACTGGAGCTGTCGAAATAGGTACTGGACTCGGATGCATGCGGCAAGCCACGATTCGCATCTGGGTGGAAGCGTGCCCGATGAAAGGGACACCTGAATAAGTGGGCGGTGCGACTCGGCAGTTGCCAAGCCCCGAAGCCCCGAAGCCCCGACATGCCAACATTGCTCGGCTCTCCTCCCAACCCTAAAACTCAGCTAATTTAACTTTAATAGTGTGATGGATTGATGCCCGGAGGCGCCGCGGCCCTAAGGCAGGCCGGAGATAACGCTTTATCTCCGGCGCCAGCCCAACTAGGCCTAGCACCTGGCGCCCACCGCGCGCCCACTATACAGTAGGCGTGGGTGATCACTAGGATCCCCACGCAGTATCTCACCCATAGAGTTCAATTAACTATTATCTTAACTCTAACTATTAATCCTTTACACTATACTGCGTTAATCTTACACTCTACACAATATCTTATTAGGCCTAGCAATTTAAAAAAGCTAGTATTAAGCTAATAGGCGACCTTATAACTTACACACATTAACTAGCTCACGCAAGCTTATACTATTAACAGTTACTACGCGTTATAAGAATACTAGGATGCTATTTAGTAGATGGGAACTAGATTTATATAAGAAGTCTAGTGAGTAGATAAAATATCTAGGTCTAATAACAGTAACGTATTATAACTAATTAAAAGACAAACGTCGCACTAGTTAGAGGAGTTACCTTAGGTACTAGTATATATAATAACAACTCTAGAAGACGTATAGAGGATAGCGAATAAGCAAAAGTAAGTACGCTATTTACGCTATAGCTTACTATAAGCATCTTAATTTTTATAGTTATAATTATAGACTATAGCTAGTAATAATAAAACGTAGAGTTAGGTTATATTTAGTATTCTAGGCTGAAAATAAGTTTAATAGCCTAGCTAATTTTGTAACACTATTTATATAATCTTAGAGACTAATATACTTTACACTTAAGTTAAACACTCTATTAAGTTAGACACTTTGCTAAGATCCCACTAAGTTCTATACTATTTACAATAGTATAGAGTTAATATAAACTATTTTTAATAGTCTAAATAGACTAAACTATTTAGAATCTACTTCTATAAGCTATCTATAGGTTATTTTATTATGTCTAGACTTATTATAGCGTTTATAGTGCTATGAAGCAGATTCGCCTCTATTAGTGCGTACCCTTTTCTTTGCCTTTTTACTATTACTACGCACCCCAAAGTCCTTTAGAGTAGCTAGTCGCTGGCTCTCTTTAACTATAAGGACTTCTTCTTACTACAATTACTTTCTTTTATATAATTTATGTTGTGTGGCGGCCTTATTAGCAGCTTAAAGTTTAGCGTTGCGTTTAGTTATTAATACTAAAGAATGCCCTATTATCTTAGCGCCTTTAACGAGCTTTTCTATCGCCATAACTATATAAGTTAGAGAACTATCCATATGCCTTTAAATTCTCTGCTTAACTAGCATTAATTGCGACCTAAGTTTTATACTATTTCGCAGAGTTTATAACTTCTATATACTATCGCGAATAGTACAAAGTGAAGGCGTACGTAGGCAGACGTTAAGCTACGATATTATAGCTTCTAGGTTGTGGGGCACTAGGCTAGCACCTCGAAAGCCTTTTTTAATATTACTTTTAGTAAACAAAGCCTTAAAAGTAGTAATAAAGCAAGATAGAAACTTAATTTTAGTAATGTGCGTAATGTGGTTGCGTATTAAATCCTTAGCTTAGCGCCTATACGCCTTTTTTAAAGGCGCGAAATAGCCCACATTAAGTGGCTGCAAGAGGTGCGATAAATGCGAGGGTATATAGAGAGTAATAATATTGCTCTTCTTATAATACTATTTAAATTTAAATAAGTTATGACTCTTATGGCTGTTAAGAATAAGTAAACATATTATGCTAATAACACGCCTCTTTGTATGCTTATTAAAGTGCTTTAGCCACTATAGACTAAGCCTATTTATTATCTAGCTGTTTTTAGAGACTATAATAACCTAATTATAAGGTAGATCCTTCTCCTTATACTAGGCAGAGAGGTAGTGCTTGCCCCCAAAGATAATAAAGGGTGGGATCCACCACCCTATCGCATTAATATCTTAGATGACTGTTATCTACTTCCTATTACTCTGCTGCACCTACTTTGGCTGTCCTCGACGCTTAGAGCCTATAACTACTACTCTAGTTAATATTATGTCTATTATAAAGCCTGCTTTATTAAAATTATAGGTGTTCTTGTCTAGGATACTATATTTGGCCTTTATATTCTCTATAAGCCGGAACTAGTCTTATATTACCTTAGAATCCTTCTAGAGAGCTCTCTTGTAGTCGTACTTTTAATTAAACTTGACTTTAAGCTCTAGCTGGCGCTTAACAAAGTCATAAGGCCACCTCTAGCCAACTAGATTATAGTGGCGTGCAGCTAGTAAAGAATTAGCCATATCTTTTATAGCATCGAGCCAAGGCGGAAATTCTCGCGCGTTTAGGTCGAGTATATGCTCTATAATCGCCTGCTCCTCTCTTATAGTAAGTCTTATTTTATTAGGTGCGCAGTTGCGTCTAAACGTCTTTCTAGCGTATTAGTTGCTAAGTGTACTTTAAGAGATATTGTAGATAGCTACAGCGCGTCGCTAAGAGAGTGTTGCGTCTTATTTAATAGCCTGGATTATAAGCTGTATACGCGCTTCTTTTAACACTAGTAGTTAATTATGTGGTTAAGGCATCGCGTTATACTATTGCTAATAGTACGTTTTAGTAGAGTCTTAGTAAAGTGTCTAACTTAATAGAGTGTCTAACTCGAGTGCAAAGTACGTTAGTAGTAGTTAAGTTAATATAACGCCTATAATGCTAGAATATATAAAGTTAAATATTATAAACTCCTACTTAGAAATCGCGTATTTTAAGAATAATTACCCGCGATTCTATATTATCTTCTCTAAAAATAACAATAATAGTAAGGTCTGACTAGAGTTATAAGAATATAATAATGCTAATAATAATTCTACCTATATTTTCTAGTTAGGCGCAGACTACTCTAAGAATAATAGACTTACTCTTATTAAATAAAATACTATGATTAATAATATTATTAATAGTAGTAATAAACTACTTAAGTAAGTAATAGAGGAACCTCATAACTAGATTATTAATATTCTAGCCCTCTTTATTACTCTCTGTAACGTTGCTTATAGCGCAGATAATAATCTTAAAAGCTAAGCTTTATAGTTATAAAAAGCGTCTACTACTCCTATGCTAAATATAATAGATATAGTTAAGCAGCTTATAGTAACTTAGCGTAAGTTAAAGAAATATAAGCAGCTATATAAAACCCAAGACTCCACTAATAATAATAATAACGTCGCTCCTTAACTTTATAAAGAACTTAAGGTTAAGAAATATAAACTTGCTAAGGTATATAAAGAAAATAGAAAGTTATAAGCCTAACTAAGTAGGCACCTAATTATTATTAATAACTAAGAATATTAGGTTAAATTCTTACAATTAGAGTTAGACTAAGCGAGGGCTAAAGTTAAGAAATATAATAGTAAGGCTAGCAAGTATTACTAGTTATAGAAGGCAGAATAATAGACATTACGTAACTATTAGTTTAACTGTAATAAAGCTACTTGTGACCTAGAGAAGCTATATTACAACTATAACTAATTAAAATAAAATAAGTAGAATAAAGTCATTAACTTAGTATATAAAGTTTAATAATATAAGCCTAACTTTTATAGGTACATAGTCCTAGATTAAAACACTAATACTTTCGAAGATCCTTATTTATCTAGGTAAGTATCTCCCTAAGGATAGGCAGGTCTACGCCGTAACCTCTCTCTAGTCGCCTATAATAGCTAGATGTTATAACGTAACCTCTCTCTCTATTGTAAACACAGCATATTATTTGTCTAAAATACTACTAAATAAGTTAATTATAATAAGTAATAAAATAATATTTATAAACCTTATATCTCTTAAACTTTTTCTACAGCCACTGCTTTCGCTACTATTGTCTTTATATCTAGTAGTAGGCGTTATCTGCCTAAGATGCCTAACTTAGAAAAATTTAATAGTAAAGAAGACAAGGACTATAAGAGGTAGCGCGTACTAGCTATTAATAAATGCAAGATTGCCTTTAATAAGGAGGACTAGCGTATTACGTACCTTATAAATTATATTAAGGGCGACGCTTAGGCGTTAGTTAAGGATATAAGGCCCTAGTACTTTATAGAGTATATTAAGACCTTGGATAAATTCTATAGATATATATCTATAGACAAGATTACTTAGGCGTTAAATAATCTAGCCAATCTCTCGCAGCCTCTTAAACAAAAGGCTAGTAAGAGTTTTATAGTATAGCGCATTTGTTTTATAGCTGTCTACAATCTTATCTCTATACTAAATACTATAATAATTAACTATACCCAGAAGCTTATAAACTAGTCTATTGCTAATGCCGCAAATATCTATAAGAAAGATAGTAATAGTCTATTGTAGTACTTACATAATACTAGCAATATTAATAAATAATGCTAGTATACTACAGCCCTAAAGGCAAAGGCCATAACTATAGGTATATCTACAACGTAAACAAAGATAGTAGAGTCTTACGCTTTAACAATATTATTAAAACACAACCTTAATAATATCGCGTTTAGCTAGACTAAGGAAGAGAGATATATATTAGCGCGCTTAAAAATATGCTTTAAGTGTAGTAAGCCTAACTACTAATAACGCAACCTGCACACACCCTACTAGAATAAGTCTACTATACTATTTACTAATATACCTATATTACTTACTACTCTATAAGCATTGTATACTAACAAATTAGAAACTAAAGATAAGTCTACTAAGGACAATATTAAAGTTAATAATAATAGCTTTATAATTAACTTAGAAAACTAGATACTTTTACGTAAAACCGCATATAGAAGCTAGACTAGTGTAGTGCTAAGAGAATATTAGACTGAATTTAATTAAGTCACGACCAATTTGAAACCGCCGCCGCTTTTGCTATCCTGCTTAATTAAGCCTATTCTAGTAGGCACTAAGTCTCCTCTACCTCCTTAACTAATAGTTCTCTTAATATAATAAGTTAGTTAATCTTTCTAGATTAAATACAAATACTATAAGGATAGTAAAGAACTTTTACACTTGTTAATATAGGGGTAAGCGTGTACTTTATAAGCCGCTATTAGGTAAAGTAATATAGCTATAAGATAATTAAGACTAATAAACTCATATGACTAGCATTAGCAAATAACGGCGAGATTAGAAAACTTATAGAAGCTATAGACCTCACTATTAAATATAGTAGCCATATGTCCACTGTGCTATGCTATGTTACTAATATTAGAAAATATAATATTATTCTAGGTATAAATAAGACAGACTATTATGAGTCCTTAATTTAGTTTAGTAAAACCCATTTTATAAAGTTTAAATTAGATTGCTACTAAACTAACTACTTATATTAAGGACAACCTAAAACTATATACTATAATTAACTATTAAAGAGCGAGTCGCGTAAAACTTCGCTAGTTAGTAATATATACATAATTAGTGCGTACGTTACTATTCGATTAGCTGCCTAAGACCTTAATAATATTGTCTAAGTGGAGCCCCATTATTAGGACTTGCTTAAGCGCCCTCCTAATAATAACGTCTCCCTTAACGCGTTTAAGGACAGCTTTCTTAGTTTGGCTATTATAATAACTAAAGAGGACTTTAATAAGTATGTAGATAAGCTAAACTAAGTATCTTAGTTAGATAATAAGCTTTGCGACATAGTTCCTAGATTTGTCTTTAATAAGTTTAAGCAAGTGTTTAGTACTGTTAAAGCTAACACTCTACCTTTGCGCTGCGATGGAGTCGACCACGCAATTAATATAGATCTAAGCTTTCTAATCTCTTAATCTAAGATTTATAGGCTAACGCGCACTAAAACTAAAGTAGTTAAGAAATATATTAATAAAATACTAGGTAAAGAGTTTATACACCTAAGTATATTACTATATGCGGCGCTAGTACTAGTAGTAAAGAAGTCTAGAAGAGGTCTCTAGATTTGTATTAACTACTAATAATTAAATGCCATAATAAAAAAAGAATTAGAACGCGCCTCTCTCTATTAAGGAGACGCTCGCTAGAATGGCCAAGGTCTCTATTATATTATTAGTAGACGTGGTCGCCGCCTTTAACACTATACGAATCAAAGAAGGCAATAAAGAGAAAACGGTATTTATGATATGGTATTGGCTATATAAGTACGTGGTTATGCCTTTTAGACTCTGTAATACTCTGGAGACTTTTTAGACTTTTATTAATAAGACGCTTTATAAGTATCTTAACAACTTTTATATAGTATACTTAGATAACGTCCTTATATATAGTAAGTAAGAAGATAAGTATAAGGCGCACGTACGTAAGGTAATTGCCACACTTTATAACGCTGGCCTATACTTAGATTCCGCGAAGTGTAAATGGAACGTTAAATAGGTAAAGTATTTAGAACTTATACTTACTACTAATAGTATTAAAATAGATTTTAAAAAAGTTAAGACTATGGTAAATTAGCCCACACTCTGGTGCGTAAAGGACGTGCAAGCCTTCCTAGGGTTTACTAACTTTTACTAATGGTTTATTACTAGGTTTTTACACCTAGCTAAGCTACTTACTAAACTTATAAGGGACGGCGCGTATAAAGAGTTTCTACTAGCCCTAGACTTAAAGGCTTTAGCTATATTTAATAAACTAAAGAAGGCTTTTTACAACACTAATAGAAAGGTCCTAGTTTACTTTAACCCTAATTTAGAAATATAACTAGAAACTAACACTTCTAACTTTGTGTGTACTGTAGTACTTTCGTAAATATATAATAGGGTGTTATAATCTGTTATATTCTTATTATATAAGATAACGTCTATGAAATGCAACTATAAAATATATAATAAAGAACTCCTTACTATTATTAAAGCTTTTAAGGAGTGGCGGTTCAAACTTACTAGCATAAATAATTCTATAAAGGT
This sequence comes from Laburnicola sp. R22_1, assembly GCA_014281115.1. Lineage (NCBI taxonomy): Eukaryota > Fungi > Ascomycota > Dothideomycetes > Pleosporales > Didymosphaeriaceae > Laburnicola > Laburnicola sp. R22_1. Next base: position 1,944,497 of record JACONQ010000015.1, read on the forward strand.
TCTGTCTAACCACTAAGTATTATAGATATTTATGACTAATAAATAACTTAGCTGCCACTAAGCTAAATGGGCTAAATTTCTGTCTAAGTTTAATTTTAAAATTACATACTAGCCTGGGGTTTAAGATACTAAACCTAACACCCTAATATATTATTTAGATAACCTACCTTTAGATATAGAAGACGCGCGTAGGCAACACTAATAGCAAGTTATTATTAAGCTATATTAGGTTAACCTAGAACTTAGAATTGCATATATAGCGTGCAAATAGAATGCTAGCGCATAATACATAGTTTATTTAGTCTAGGTTATAACTCTCTACTTTATATAAAGTCTTATCTTTATTATGCGCAATATATATATAATAATAGTAAAAGGTATAATATTATAGAATAAGTTATACTTAGTAGTATAGTAATGACTATTTTGGGGAAGAAAAGTTTACCTAATAATGTAAACCTATTACTAATACTTTACAATTCTTTAGTAATTACTAATACTTATAATAAATAACTCTAAAACGCACCTACTATACCTTATAATAATGTAAGTGCACTAATACACGCTGCCACTATGGTTACGGCGGGTGTATGCCTGTTAATGCGTTCATCTGGAGAAAGCTCCCAACCACGTAATCCAGAAGCCGAACAACTTATAGAAAATTCCCGTAAAAGATCCGCAAGTACAGAACCAGAGCAGAGGTCGCTCTTTAGGAAGCTCCGGCATCTAGAATTTGTTGTTCGACTTCAGAGGTCGCTCATTTCATTTATTTTTAGGCCAAAACAGAACACAATTTAGTGTATCAAAAAAGGTGCGATTAAAAAAGTAATACTTTAAGCCTTTATGATTTGCCAAGATTACTTAGCTTTAATATAACTAAATAGCAAAATAGTTAAATTAGCTATTAAAAAGAATAATTTGAGAAACTTTGCTTTTCAGCAGGAAACTTATATCTAACTACCTCTGTAGAAAGTAAAAAAGGCCTTTTATGTACAGAGTACATGCGGACAGAGAATTTGCACCCCTATTTACTAGTCTTACACCTAAATATCAATAATATAAGCATATCGAAAATCTAAATAATAAAAAAATCGTGTTGTAATAGTACAACAAGTAAATTACTTTTATAAAAAAAAATGGTGAATCTTCTATAGGGTCAGACAGAGGAGAGCCCTCTAATAAAGGGGAAAAAAGAGCCTTGGCGACTGCTAAACGCATCTAGCGTGCCCTATAATAAGCAACCCTAAGCTACACCTACTATGCCTTAGGTACTCGCTGTGCCTATTAATAAATAATTAAACAATATATCTACTATAAAGTCTAATAAGTAACTACTAGTAGAGATACTAAGTATAGCAGAACTAATAGATAAAATCTATTTAGTATACCTAGTAGACAAGAATTTAATAGTAATTATAACAGCATTAAAAGATAGTTAATAGAGAATCCTATACAATCTTATACATAGAGGTACTAGACTAGCGCTTAGTAATTATTAGTTATATGGCGGTCTACTATATATACGAGGCAAAGTATACATCTCTTCTAGAACTTTATATCTATGTAATTAACCATATATACAAATCGCTCTGCAGGAGATATAGAGAAAAACACGAGAGTTATACGAAATTAATATAGTGGTATTTTTAGCCTAATATAATAAGCGACGTCGCCTAGTATATTAAAGCTTATCTACTCTACTAATATATAAAGACTTATCGCGATAGTAAATAAGGCCTACTTTATCTACTACCTATACTAGAATAATACTAGACGTTAATCTTAATTAATTATATTATTAAACTTTTGCCTTATATAGTTAATAGTTGTATATACAAACACATCCTTATTATAGTTAACTAACTTAGTAAAAAATAGAAGTTTATACTAGTTATAGACTTACGTATTAACACTCTTATATAAGCCTTTATTAAATTTATATAGCGTAAATAAGGATACCTAGAAGATATAGTGTTAGACTAAAGAGCGTAATTTACGTCTTGCTTCTAGAAACACTTCTATTAATATGTTGGTACAAAACTTAAGTTGTTAATATTATATTATTCTAAAACTAATAGACAGATAGAAAACGCTAATACTTTTCTAAAATAATACTTAAGAGCGTTTATTAATTACAAATAAGATAACTAGATTACCCTACTACCTATAGCTAAATTTGTTACCAATTCTTTAATAAGTACTAGTATAGGTATAACACTATTTTACGCTACTAAAGAATATAAACCCTAGTTAGGTCTAAAGCTACTACTACTAATTAATAAGACACTAACTGCACCTACTAAAGCTAATTATATCTAAGCTAACTATTTCGCAAAACGCCTTTATTAGTTGCGTAATAACCTTTGTAAAAGTCTTAAATAGGCTTAGACAAAGTAAGTGGAGTATGCTAATAATAGAAAGCAATCCGCCAAAGTGTTTAAAGTTAGTAACTAAGTTATAGTTAATTTTTATTACGCTTATACGACTCGACCCAGCTAATCTTTAGACTATAGACTATTTATAATTATTAAATTAATTAATAATATGATCTATAAAGTAGACCTTCTACTAGAGATGCAAATCTATAATATATTTTACCCATAGTTGTTATATCTGCACAAGTAACTACTATCTAGCCAAGCACCTATACCTAAAGGCCCCGTTAAAATTACTAACCCTAATGTCTAAGATAACTCTAACTATAAAGTTGAAGCAATTTTAGCCACACAACTTAATTAAAATCTAAAGAATCTACTAATGTATAATTATAAGGGCCTCCTATAGCATAAAGTTAAATAAAAGAACTACCTACTAGAACTAGACAATCTATTATAGGAGCTATATATAAACTTAGTTAGCTTATTAGACCTAGTCTATAACTAGTATAAGGCTTACCCCTCTACTCCTATTTATAGGAAGTTTACCATGCTAATAGACAAATAGAATATATTATTGCTAAGAATAAGCGAACTTACTACCTTAATATAACGTAACGTATAGGTAGTAAGTATTTACGTCCTTCTCTACTAATATAAGTTACTATTATAGAAAGAATACCTCTACTATTTATATTACTATTAATATTCATTATAGTAGTCACACCCTTAGATAATATAGACTAAGATATTAGCGTTATAAATATAATAGTAAAATACCTATATATTAGAAATTACTTATATACTAGAGGTTGCCTATATATTAGAGACTATATAGTTAAGCCTAATAAAAGTAACTATGCCTAGTAATAGTAATTACACTTAATAATAGTAAACTACTATATACGTACACGCTATTATTATTACCTATAAGTAAGAATTTAAAAGTTATAATTTATAAGCTATAGTTATAAGTTATAATTATATAACGTATAGACAAAATTTTGCCAATCTAGCCTAGTAGCTTATACCTAGATTACTAAGAAACACTAGATTTACTACGGCGCTATTATACTAACCTAGTATATAATCTTAGTAATATGTCTAATAGATAATAAAGCTAGCCACAAATATAACATATATTAAAAACCTAGGTATAAAATAATAATTTTGGGGACTGGGATGCCAGAGGCATAAGAAGGGCACAGTATTATATTAGGAAAGTTTTTTCTAAAGAGGCTGCTTAACCGTGCGCAGATGTGCGCATCTGTGCATATTTTTACACAGGCAATTTGCTAGTACAAAAATGCTTAGAGATGCGCAGACATGCGCAGACTTGGGCAAATGTGCACAAATAGTTTTAATAAGTAATTTTTTTATAGCTTTATAACTTTTTTACTAGTAAAGCTATAATTTTAATTTTTTAATAGATTTATAGAGAAAACACTAATCTTTAATTATTTAATTTAAAAATACCATTTTTATTACGTAATTAGTTAGTAATTAATAAAAAACTCTTTACTTGGCTAGTTATTATATATATTACGTAATAATATTACATAAATATATAGTACTAATAATATAGTATATAAAATTTTAAAAAGTTTTAATAAAAATAAAGTAGTTAAAAAGTTATTAAAGTTTATACTTTTTAAAATAGTGTTCTTTACTAAGCCACTAATTTTCGCCTAATCTAATTCTTTTAAATAATTATAAAACTATATTTTTCTATTTTTAAATCTATAAAATCTAGAATTTAGGATTAGGTAGAAGTTCTATATAATACGCTAGTAATTAGTACTAGTATATTAACTAGTAATTACTATCTAGTAGAAGACTTTAACTTTATACTTTAAGAAATCTTTTTTTTAAAAGCTTACTAAGCTTTTTTTTTTAAATTCTAGCCAATTAAAGAGCTTTATTTGCTGACTAATCAGTATTATTATAATAGCATAGGTGCCATAGATGCCCTAGGTGCACATCCTTGCATAATCTTACGCATACGTACGCTAAAAAAAAGTAGTATTATAGATGCGCTTAGAGCGCTTTTAGTGCGCAGGCGTGCGTAGAGCCGTCTAGGTGCCATAGATACGCACGCGCGCTTAAAATTTTTCCTAATATATTATAAGAGCAATAGAATTGCTCTTCTTAGAGGGGGGGGGGTGTAATAGATTAATGCCTAGAGGCGCTGTAGCCCTAAGGCAGGCTAAAGATAACGCTTTATTTCTAGCGCTAGCCTAATTAGGCCTAGCACCTAGCGCCCACCACGCGCCCACTATATAGTAGGCATAGGTAATTACTAGAATTTCTACGCAGTATCTTACCTATAAAGTTTAATTAACTATTATCTTAACTCTAACTATTAATTCTTTATAATAGTTAATTTAATAACTTTCTATATAACTAACTTAACTAATATAAAGTATCTACTATATATTTTTATTACTAATAGTAATAGCTATTTTACTAAACTATATATATATATATATATAAAATATTCTATTAGTAAGTCGACTATATTAGTAAGCCGGCCACTTTTCCTTAGTATAACTAACACTTTAGTAACTCTAATATGTCTCTATAACACAATACGATATTAGTTAACTAAGAAGGCAAAATTAACCTTACTCTTAAGGCCTATACTTCTAGCCAAATTTAAAGCCTATAATGCGTAGCTACTATCTTTAATATTAAACACTAGCGCCTCTCTAATTAGCTTTATAGAATTACTCTACACGCTTAAACTTAACTAGAAATTTAGAAACTTACTATAACTAAAGAGTAGACAATTATCTAATATATTCTTAACCTTAATTTGTAAGGATTCGCGCCCTAGCTATATAAAATAGAAGATATAGCTAATAAACTACTAGGTATATATAGTAGCTAGCCTATTAGTAAGCGCTAGGCTAAGCGCTTTGTAACGCGCTTAGCCAAGCTTAAAATAGCCTTTAATTAAGCCAAAGACCGCTAGACAATACTCTAGGAGAATTTAGAGATAATTAGCGCGTGGTTTAAGCTAGTAGAGGATACTAAAGCTAAGTATAGCATCTATAATAATAATATACACAACTTTAATAAGACTGGCTTCTAGATAGGCGTTACTAGCTTAATAAAGGTTGTTATAGACGCAGAGAGATGTGCTTAACCTAAGCATATTTAGCTAGGTAATCGCGAGTGGGTTACTGTTATCTAGAGCATCTGCGCTACTAGGTATATAACCCCACCTTTTATTATTTATAAAGGACGCGTCCACATCTCTATATAGTATAAGAAGGCAGATATACCGCGTAATTAGAAGCTCTTAGTCTCTAAGAACAGCTAGACTAATAACGTGCTTAGTCTAGAGTAGTTAAAGCATTTTAACACGCATACAAAGGCGCGCTAGGTAGGGGGGTATAGACTACTTATTTTAGATGGCTATAAGAGCCACCTTAACTAGAATTTTAAGGACTACTACCTTAAAAACAAAATTCTCACTCTCTACATACCACCTTACTTATCGCACATCCTCTAGCTGCTTAACGTAGTCTGCTTCTTGCTATTAAAGCGTAAGTACTCTTAGCGCATTAGAGACTTAGCATATAGGCGCGTCTTCTATATTAATAAGAAAGGCTTCCTCCTAGCCTTTAAAGACGCGTTTTTAAACGTGTTTACAGAGGAGAACTATTATAAGGCCTTTAAGGCATTAGGTCTTATCCCTATTAACGCGCAGGTAGTGTTAAATCGCCTTAAAGTATAGCTACGTATCCTACTAGCACCCCCACTATAGGAGATACTATAGTAATTAAAAACACTAAGTAATACGTATAAGTTTAGATTCTAGTTAAAGCTAGTAAGTAACTCCTTTACTTAATCGCCTATTATAGCTTAGGCTAGCTTCTCTTAGTTTATAAAAGGTAGTAAACTTATGCTATATTAAAACGCTCCTTTAACCGCCCGCGTTTATAAGCTTAAGGAATAATTAGCAGTAATAACTAAGCGGAAATTACGCAAAAGAAAGCGGATCTAGCAGAGTGAGACTATAGAGTATGGGACTATAGCAGCGCAGATAGCTGCTAAGGCATTGTAGACGCCTTAGCAATTAAAGAAGACTCGTAGTAGTAGTAATTAAGAAAGAGCCCAACTAGCTCTATAGCGCTGTAAAAACTATAAGGAAACTAGACATAATACGCGAACATATAAAAAAGATATAGAGATATCTTCTAAATTAAATATAAGCATAACGTACGTAGGCTCCTTGTTTAGTAGTAATAAAATCAAAGAGTTATAACATGAGTTAGTCGTGCCAAGGAAAAGTAGTCGGCTTACTAATAGAATACGTTATATATTATTACGCTTTTTTTAATTACTAAGTAGTAGGCTCAACTTTTTCTATTATATTATTTGAGATAAAAGCCTTTATTATTCTACCTTTAGGTAGTTAATTAATGTTTAGCGTTAACTTATCTATCTAGGGATAGGACAACAAAGGCTTTTATCTTAAATAATATAATAAAAAAAGCAGAGCCCCCTACTTAGTAATTAAAAAGAGCGTAAGAAGGTAATTATAAAAATGCGTATTTAAACTACTAAGTAAGCTTAGTAGTCTTAGTGTAAAGCTTCTATATACAAAGTTTTTATATAAAGACTATAGTTAGAACTTTAGAAAAGAAATAAAACTTTAGCATAGTAACACTATAAGCTATTCTTTTTTACTATCCTAATTATTATAAACCTATTATTTATATTATTACAAATAATATAAGTTAATATTTACTATATTAATAGGTATGTACTATTTCTTATAAGTAGAATAAAGGTAATATATACTAGATACACTATTACTCTATTATAGATAGGGGTGCGATACCGCACGTTTAGTAGCAATGGCGTCTTTAGAGTATAGAATAGATATAGTAACTAACTTTAAGGTCTTAACTAGTAATTAAATATTTGCGAGAATAGAAAGGTAGTATAAATAGGCAATCTTTATCTAGTTGCGTATTTTATACTATATAGGCAGTAGCTATATATTATATTATTATTAACTTTAGTATCTAGTATATCTTATAATTAACTATCTCTCTTAGTAAGAGTATAAACTGCCTCCACTTATTAGTTTTTAAGTAGCCCTACTATGTGTAATTACTATATTTTTTTATTATATTACTAGCGTCTACATAATATAAAGTTATGTATAAGCGCTAAGTCCTAGGACTAAAGCACGTTAAAATTTTTTTAACATCTCCCCCTAGCCTCTAAGATAACTAACTATATAATAATAATATTCTAACTTACTCGCTCGCCTACTATACTACTAGATAATTAATACTACTTTATAACCTTTTACTATGTTACTAAATAATTAACTACTTAGAATCTTTACTCTACTTTACTATTATAATATATAGTAGTTAGCTTACTAAATACCATTTTTAACCTTTTATTTTTTAGTTTAAGGTTAAAGTAGATTAAGATAGAAGATTATTATATACTATATATAGCACCTAATTCTAATTAAAAACTAATCTTAAATACTACCTAATAACGCGATAATAGTTTAAACTTACTTGTACTCTATTTATACCTTATAAGCTTCTAATCTATAAAAGGTTTACTTATAGTGTATATAGTATACCTAGCTAATTACTACTACTATTATTAGTTATTTGCGCTTATATGCCGCTTACGCGGCGTACTTACTTAGATAAGCTAACCTAATAGTAATAATAGTAATAATAACTAGGAGGATTTTGTAAATCTATATAACACTTTTATTATACTAGAGCTTATTAATAAAGACCTTATTATCCTTCTTTTATATCCCCTTCTAGAGGATTCTATTACTAATAAGAAGTAATTACGTCTACTAGTAGAGAAATATAATTATTCTATTCTTAGTAAACTAGACTAGCTTCTAACCTAACTAGTAGATAAGGGTAGCCTTATAAATAGTTAAGTATACCTATTCCTTACGCTAAATAAGCATTTTATAGACAGAATATAACTCTAGCGTAGTTATTATTTAAGTAATAGTTATATAGAACTCTAGCGTATACTTTTTAGTATTAGTAAGTACCTTAGTATTAGTAAGACTACTATTAATACTTAGGTAGATAGTAGGGCATAAAGAGATAGTAGGAGATTTGTTAAGAATAACCTTAATATAGCAATAGAGTAATAGTGTATTTAGTATATATTAACCTTATTCTACTTATAGAAAATAGTATCTACCTATTAATATGACTTGTGTTGTTTATAATAATTAGGATAGTAAGAAATAGAGATAAATAACTACAGCGTAGTAGTGCTAAAGCTATTTTATCTACACTTCCCTAAAGTTCTAAGTGGCCTTTTTATAAAAGTTTTGCTTATAGAAGCAGCCCTGCGCTAAGACTACTAAGACTACTAAGCTCGCTTAGCAGTTTAAACGCGCATTTTTATAATTACCTTTTTACGCTTTTTTTTTAATTACTAAGTAGAGGACTCTGCTTTTTTTATTATGTTATTTAAGATAAAATCCTTTGTTATGCTACTTCTAGATAGTTAATTTAATACTATATAATATATAATAAATTACGTATATACGCTCCCTTCTCCTTGGGGTTAATTTATAATATTACGTAATTCTAGGCTGGCTGTTTAACTAACTACTATATTACGTAATTAATAATTTCTTTAATAATATTTTTTACTATAATAATAATAATAATAATTATAATAGTAACGAACCTAACTATTTTATTACTCTTTTATAGTAGATCTTTCCTTGTAACTAGCGAGCTATATACTACTATTTAGAATCTTACTATTACTGCCTATCTTCTCTATACTCTTACCGCCGCTGCTTATCTTTACCGTTATTACTTATAGTTCCCCACCTTAATAGTAGTCTAGATAATTACTACTATCTTAATAAGCTTCTTATACTACTATTACGCTTTTGCACTTTTACAGTCTCTAAAAAATTATTACTTTTTATTAGTAGCTACTCTATATTATAACTCTACTAGTTTTTATTTTTAAGCTTCTTTAGTAAGGTTTTTACGTTGCTTTATTATTATAGTATAAAGGCTTAACGTAATTCTTCCTTATTTAGGTACTAAAGAAGTGCTTTACACTCTAGAATTTATAATTGCAAAACTAGCTAATAGGGCCTAAATAGCTAGGTCTAGGTATTGTTAAAAATACTAAGATTAAGAGGTCCCTTTAATAATCCTACTTACTATATAAAATTGCTAAATTTCTAGAAATTATCTTTAACTTTGCCTAGCTAATCCTCTTTATACTCTTAGAACTCTGCTATAGCTATATTGCCTTAGGTAGAAGTAGTATACTTAGGGCGCTAGAATAGTGTTACGTTGCTAGATATAATAGTTAAAGAGCTAAATTTAAAAAATAGTAGTAGTAGTTATATATTAAAGATAACGATTTAGTGTATTAGGTATTACTAATATTATAAAAGACTTATACACTATATGTATAGCAAACTATAGTTTTACTATTCTATCGCCTATACTACTTTTATAGTTGTAATTCTGCGGTCTACTATAGCTCTCTAATAGTTTACTAGTTAAGAGATAATATATAACTTAGTTATACTAAATAGTAGACTATCTATTAACTACTATTAATAATACTACTATAAAGAAAGTTAATAATAAAATTATTGTTACAGTAGAGTGACACAAAAAAAGTGCCTAGTAAAAAGATATCTTTTTAAAAGTCATATAACTAGGTGAGTTTTAATACTATGTAAATAAAAAGTATACCGTTTGAAGGAGACGGTTTATGAGAGTTGGCATAGGAGGTTAGTAAGAGCTTAGTAATTAGAGCTAACTAGAGGTATCTTAATAAAGTTAAGGGAATTTTTCTTAAAACTTTGACCCCATATAACTTTTTTTTCTACGTAGATAAAATTCGATAACTTATATAGATTATAGTTCACCCTATGAGGACTATATAACCTAATTTTTATTATAGGTTTATTCATAGAAATATTAATTATAAGTAAAAAGATAAAAGTTAATTAAAATTAAACAATTAGATAGAACTAGTAAATAATATATAACTAGTACTTAGTATACCATCCTTTAGCCTCTATAACGTCATTATAACGCTTAGGCAAAGATAGTATACAATAATCTATAGCCTCCTGCGGAATTAAATCCCACTCCTCTTGTATAGCTCCTTTAAAGGCTTCTACACTAGATCTACTAGTGCCAAAGCCTAAAGAAGCCTTATTTCTTTTTCCTAGCCTATCTTTTAATAGACTCCAAACGTTTTATATAGGATTTAAGTCTGGTGAATAGGGTGGATGCCTAAAAACAAAGACTTTATTCCTAGAAAATTACCTTTTTACCTGTGGAGTTCTGTGGATCTTTAAATTATCCTGTTGAAATTTCCAGCCTAGTTATAATTAGTATGAAGAATACTATTATAAAAATATAATATATATATATATATATATTATATATATTAAAAGAAAAAGAGAAAAGAAGAAAAAGGGGTACTTTACTTACCTCTTTTTAAAAGAGGTTTTAAGATAGGATTTAAACACTTCTATATATATCTAGTGTTATGAAAGGTCCTAGTTTTAATAGGGTCCCTTAAAAAACACTAGTTTAGAACGTCCTCCTATCCAAATATAGTCCCAGACTAAGATAGAAATATCTCGCGCTTTTAGTGAATTAGTACTAGCTCAAAAAAAAGATATAAAAAAAGTAAAATAGCCTAGTAATAGAGAGAAAAGGGCTCTATAATTCTAGAATATACAAGAAATTAATAACTTACTAGTTGTTCGGTTCTTGCGCTGTTCAGACCCAATTTTCGATTTTCCCCATTTTCTTATATATTCTTGCCTATTACCATGCCCCCTTTGGATAGTAGACTCGTCAGAAAATATAACTTTAGCAAAGTTAATATTTTCTAGCTCCTTAACTATCTCTTTAGCCCAGAATTCTCTTCTTTTAGCTCTTTCTTTAGTTAAATAGGCCTTTTTCTTAGAGACGTTAAAAGAATAGTCTTCTCCTTTTAAAACTCTCTGTAACGTCCTCTTAGTAAAGCCAAAACTATTCTCTTCTAATAGCCTCTTATTTGTCTTCTTAGGGCTTTTAGTTAAATCCCTATTAATAACTCTTTTCTCTCTAGAAGTAACCTCAGTTGCTCTCCCCTGTTTTACCCCTTTTAATAAGTTATCTCCCTTATTTTTCTTATTAATACGTCTAATAGCAGTCTTAATAGATTGTAGAGGCTTATTAAGGGTAGTAGCAATAGTAGAATTAGAAGTATTTGCTTTTTTAAGTAAAGAAACTTAACTTTCGAGTTTTGACAATTTTGGCTCCATTCGAGGAAATACAAAAGAGAAAATTTACTAGACAAAAGATATTATATTATACTATAATCTTAGTAATAAATCACGTGATTTAATTAACTTTTAAAATCACGTGATTTTTTAACCTTCAATAATTTCTTAATTAAGTTATATAAATACTCCGAAATTGTGCTTACATAATCTACACTAGGCCTAGAATAGCTAGTAAAAACATTAGCCTAGTAGCATACTAAATACAGAAGTCATAACGCCTTAAAAATTGACTTTTAGAAACACTAAGTTTAGAAATAGATACCTTAAGGACTCTGCTTAGTAAGCACGTAACTAGTACCTAATCTTACGTTCCTATATTTCTTCTTTAAAACCGTATACTTTTTATTTACATAGTATTAAAACTCGCTTAGTTATATAACTTTTAAAAAGATATCTTTTTACTAGGCGCTTTTTTTGTGTTATCCGACTATAGTATAAGCAGAAAAAAGGCTTTAGTAGTAAAGGCATATATTAATAAAAAGCTTAGTATAGGTAAGGTGCAGTATAGTACCTTAGATTTTATAGCTCTAGTACTAGTTATTAAAAAGTCTAATAGAGGCCTACGTATTTATATTAACTACTATTAGCTAAACTCCACTATAGTAAAAAATAAGAACGCGCTACCTAATATCTATAAGACGCTCTCCTAACTATCTAGGGTGTAGTAATTTAGTATTCTTAATATTATCGCGGCCTTCTATAAAGTGCGTATTAAAGATAGAGATGAATATAAAACCACCTTTATAACATAGTATAGGTTATTTAAATACCTTATTATGCCTTTTAAATTGTATAATACACTAGCGACTTTCTAGTCTTATATTAATAAAACGCTATAGAAATACCTAAATAAATTTTATTTAGTATATAATAATAATAATCTAGTCTTTAGTAAGATATTAGTTAAACATAAGAACTCTATCTATAGAGTCTATTACCACTTAAAAAGACTAGGCTATACCTTAATATTATTAAGTGCAAGTTTACGGTTATGAAGGTTAAATAAGTAAGACTTATCCTTACTATTAATAGTATTAAAATAAATTCTGCTAAAATCTATATTATAACTAAATAGCAGCTCCCTACTAACGTATATAAGGTATAGTTATTTCTAGAATTTGCAAACTTTTATAAGCAATTTATTATTAGCTACTTAAGCTTAGTAAGGACACTAACAGACCTAACCTATAAAGAGGCTTCTATAGAGTTCCCTTTTAACCTATAAGACCCTACCACTAAAGCGTTTAAGCAGCTTAAGAACACATTTATAATAGCTCTAATCCTAGTATATTTTAACCTAGACCTAAAGACATAGATTAAGATAGACGCGTTAGACTTTATTATTACCATAGTCTTATCTTAGCTATATTAAGACACTCTATATTTTATTATTATTATATTTATAAAAATAATGCTAGTAAAGTGCAACTATATTATTTATAATAAGAAACTTCTTATAATTATTAAAGCTTTTAAAGACTAGCAACCTAAGCTATCTAATAAATTACTTATTAATATAATATTAGACTACAAAGCACTAGAGTAGTTTATAACTATAAAAGAATTAAACTATTATTAGGCTTACTAGGCGGAATTTCTCTTTAAGTTTAACTTTAAGATTACTTACTAGCTAGACAGGCAGGATAAAAAGCCTAATTTTCTTACCTATTATCTAGGTAACTTGCCACATAATATACTAGACAATTATTTTTAATACTAAGCGCAAGTAATTCTTACACCTAACTGTATTAAACCTATTCTACTAATAGTTATAACCAAACCTATCTTAAAGATAATTATACTACTTATAAAGCGTTCTACTAAAGAAGTATTATACACTACTTACCTCGTATAAATACTAGTAGAAACAAAGAAGTTAGTAGTTAGCCTTACTATAAGGTTATACTATCTTAGTAAGGAGAGACCTATTAAAGATAGAATAGTTAACAATAGCCCTCTAGAAAGTTACAAGACTACTTTACTAGTATAGACAAAGTTACTAAGCAAGAATCCTCTATATAAAGTTATATTAGTATAATAGACTAGTTAAAATAGACAACTACTAAGGATTCTATCCTATAATAAATTATTATAGCAAAGTAATAAGGCATATAATATCTCCTAGCAGTAGTAATATATAACTACAATATTAAGATAGAATTATAAAACTATAATATTACTAATAGTTTAGTATTTTTCTAGAAACAGATTTTTATCCCCTTTAATAATATTCTCTATATAGATATTGTACAGTTATGTTATAAATTCCTAAGGATAGGATACACAGAAAAAAGGAATATACTATAAGATTAGCTAGCACTATTATTAGCCTAGTATTATAAATATAGTTACTTATTATACACGCGATTATATTACCTACTACTACTTAAAGCTATTTAAGAAATAGAAGTAAGAACCCCTTCGCCCACTACTAGTGCTAAAGCGTTTCTAGAAAAAGATCTCTATTAATTTTATTATTCTATTACTAGATTATATACGCAGTAAAGTTACCTATTATTATATTATAGTAGTAGTTAACTACCTATCTAAGCAATACAAGTATATTACGCTTTTATTACTAGATTTTAAAGTTATTATTAGAGCCTTTATTAAGTGCATATAGCGTAAAAAGGAGTTTCCTAATACTATTATCTCTAACTATAGCACCTAGTTTATATTCTACTTTTAGAGGAAGCTTTATAGATAGGTAGATACACAACCTATACTTATAATAGCTTTTTACCTAAAGAGTAATAAGTATATAGAAATTATAAATGCTATCCTAAAGGAGTATTTGTGTTATTATATTAATTACATATAAAATAACTAGATTAACTAGTTGCCTATTATATAACTTACTATAAATTATAAAGAAAATATATCTACTAAAGTTACGCTATTACTTATAACTAAGGACTACTTACTATAATAGGGCTTTAAACCTATTATCCTAGTTATAATAATAGACTATTATAAGAAGTTACAATATAAGGATACCTAGTAGATAGTTTATTACGTTAAAGATATTATGCGCTTTATAAATAAAAATCTAGTCTAGGCCTAATTAAAAATAGATTTTTATGCAAATAAGAGTTAATAACCCACACTAGCATATACTATTAGGAATATAGTTTATTTAGACGCGCGTAATATTCTATCTCTCTATTCTGACAAAGGTTTAGACATTAAGAATTTAGGACTATTTTCTATTATAGAGGTCTTTTGTAAATATATATACTAGTTAGAGCTTTCTATAAGTTACTATAATATATATCTATAGTTTTACGCCTAGCTATTATATAACGCCCCTAATACTATCTAGCTTCCTAATAAGGAAGGCATAGTCGTAATAGACGCGTCTATTACTCTACTAGTAAGATTACAGAACTACTATATTAACTATTACTATAAGAATCTTTTAACAGATAATAAGAGGCTACTTATATATAGAGTTAGATATAAAAACTCCCCTAAGTAAAATACTAACCCTAAGTAGCAGCCCTATATAGATATATTAAATTGTAAAAAGCTATTAAAGTATATTATAGAGATAATAATAGAAAACCTAGCCTATATACTTTATATAAAGATCTAGTATTATATAAGAATCTTATTATTATATATCTCTAGAATAATAAAGTTAGAAACTCTAAGCTTCTAGTCCTTACGTACACATATATATAAAATTAAGGTACTTCTTAATATAATATTATACTATAAAACTACTAGGACAGGTATATAAAGCGCCTACTAACTAGCTATTTTAGATAATCTTTTTAGGTAATAGGCCTCTCTCTAAACTATACCTAAGAAGACGCCTAGGTTATTTTATTAGTTATAAGTACTATAATACGCAGTAAAAGAGGCGCTTACTTTACTAGCTTATATTCTAGAAAAGGTTATTTATTTAAATATTTTCTTACTTATTATAATATTTCTAAATACTTTATCATAGTTCCTAATAATCTATAATAGAGCGTAAGATAGTTAAGTCTTTAGTTTGCCTTACTAGAGCTAAGGCTTGTAAAGAGGAGAATAATATTAGAGATTATTAGCTATTAGCCCTAGTTTAGCCCAATATTAGCCTAATACGTGTGTTAGTTAGCACTAGCGCGTCCTTAGGCTACTACTACATAGATGGTATATAGCACCTAGTATCCTTATTATAGCAATTTAATCTATTTAATAATTGAGCCCAATTGCTCCCTTACACCTACAAGAGAATTCTAGTACTAATAAGAAGTAATTATATTTACTAAAGTAGAAATATAGTCTTACTATTCTTTATAAACTAAACTAGCTACTAGCCTAACTAGTATATAAGAATAGCCTTATAAATAGTTAAGTATACCTATTTATTACGCTAAATAAGCTTGCAGATAGAATAAAACTCTAGTATAGTTATTATCTAGATAATAGTTATATAGAACTCTAGCGTATACTTTTTAGTATTAGTAAGTACCTTAGTATTAGTAAGACCGCTATTAATACCTGGGTAGATGGCAGGACGTAAAGAGATAGTAGGAGATTTATTAAGGACAATCTTAATACGGTAATAAAGTAATAAACGTGTATCTAGTACGTATTAATCTTATCCTACTTATAAGAAATAGTATATACCTATTAATATATTAACTTATATTATTTGCAATAATTAAGATAGTAGAGAAGAAAGAAGAATAACTATAGTATAGTAGCGCTAAAGTTTTATTCCTCCTCTACTAAAGTTCTAAGTAGCCTCTTGATAAAAATTTTGCTTATAAAAGTAGTAATTTAAAAAGGTATAAAAATATAAAAACTTTAATAATTTAGTATTTAAAACTATTTTAACGTACTTTGCACTCGAGTTAATTATTCTATCAAGTTAATTACTTTGCCAAGACTCTACCAAAACGTACTATTAGTAATAGTATAACGCGATGCCTTAATCACATAACAAACCACTAGCGTTAAAAGAAGCGCATATACAGCTTGCGATCTAGGCTATTAAATAAGACGCGACACTCTCTTAGCGATGCGCTATAGCCCTCTATAACGTCTCTTAAAGTACACTTAGCAACCAACGCACTAAAAAGACGTTTAGACGCAACTGCGCACCTAATAAAATAAGACTTACTATAAGAGAGGAGTAGGTAATTGTGCAGCATATACTTAACCTAGACGCGCGAGGATTTCTGCCCTAGCTTAATACTATAAAAGATATGGCCGATTCTTTACTAGCTGCACGCTACTATAAGCTAGTTAGCTAGAGATGGCCTTATAACTTTATTAAGCGCTAGCTAAAGCTTTAAGTTAAGTTTAATTAAAAGTACGACTACAAGAGAGCTCTCTAGAAGAATCCTAAGGTAATACGAGGCTAGTTCTAGCTTATAGAGAATATAAAGGCCAAGTATAATATTCTAGATAAGGATACCTACAATTTCGACAAGTCTAGCTTTATAATAGGCATAATATTAACTAGAGTAGTAGTTATAGGCTCTAAGCGTTAAGGACGGCCAAAGCAGGTGCAGCAGGGCAATAGGGAGTAGACAATAGTCATCCAAGGCATTAACGCAATAGAGTAGTGGATCCCACCCTTTATTATCTTTAGGGGCAAGCACCACCTCTCCGCCTAGTATAAGAAGAAGGATCTACCTTATAATTAGGTTATTACAGTCTCTAAGAACAGCTAGACAATAAATAAGCTTAGTCTGCAATAGCTAAAGCACTTTAATAAGTATATAAAGAGGCGTACTACTAGTAAAGCACATTTGCTTATTATTAATAGCTACAAAAGTTATAACTCGCTTAAATTCCAAAATTACTACAAAAAGAGTAATATTATTACTCTCTATATGCCTCCACATTCGTCGCACCTCTTACAGCCACTTAACGTGGGTTGTTTTACGCTGTTAAAGAAGGCGTATAGGGGTCAAGCCAAGA
The DNA here is from genome assembly GCA_014281115.1 of Laburnicola sp. R22_1. Classification (NCBI taxonomy): domain Eukaryota; kingdom Fungi; phylum Ascomycota; class Dothideomycetes; order Pleosporales; family Didymosphaeriaceae; genus Laburnicola; species Laburnicola sp. R22_1. Next base: position 1,962,143 of record JACONQ010000015.1, read on the forward strand.
ATCTAATGCGTAACCAATTACGCACATTACTAAAATCGAGTTCCTACCTTGCTTTATTGCTGCTTTTAAGACTTTAATTACTAAAAGTAATATCAAAAAAGACTTTCAAAATGCTAGCCTAGTGCCCCACAACCCAGAAGTTATAATATTGCAGCTTAACATCCGCCTACGTACGCCTCTACTTTGTACTATTCGCGATAGTACATAGGAGTCGCAAACTCCGCGAAATAGTATAGAACTTAGGTCGCAATTAACACTAGTTAAGCAGAGAATTTAAAGGCATATAGATAGTTCTCTAACTTATATAGTTAAGGCGGTAAAAAAGCTCGTTAAAGGCGCCGAGCTAATAGGGCATTCTTTAGTGTTAATAACTAAACGCAACACTACCGTGTTCGTACGCGTAACAGACCACGTTGCATAACAGGTTACAAATACCAAAATACTAAATAAGCCACTAACTTTAACGCGTTATAACTTCACCACTATGGCTCTAATTAATAATACGATTGCAGCAATTAATTCGCTAGAACCAAAAGAACACTATTCGTACCGCGTAATTACTTGTTAGTTCGGTGTACTAAAGACTACGTTAACTTAAAGACACTAAGGTTGTTAGCGCTTATAGAAAGCCAAACATTGTAATTAACTACTCCTTAGCCCACAATAAGAGTACGAGCTTGTAGAGTATATTAGAGGCTTAATAAAGCAAGGGCTACCACCTATAAGAGAGATAATACGAAATTTTGCCTCTAAGATCTCCTCTAAGAGCGCCTCTAAGCCAAGGGTCCTAGTTTCTAATAGCCTCGTATTTCCGATACCCTGCAAAGTCCCGTCGCCATCACTACCCTAGTTACGAATGTGTTTACAACTTTATTAAATAAATCTCTAAAAATACAAAATAAACTACATTTAAAGAGCTTTAATCGCTTTCTTTATCTATACTTAAATTATAGGCAAGATACTATTATATTAGTTATTAATTCTATACTAAACATCGAACTAATGCCTACTCCGCTTCCTTCTTAGAGCAACTCTCCTCTACCTCCTACATTAGGCTTCTCGCCTTACGAACACGTTAGGAGGGCTTCTAATTAGTCTAAGAGAGATCCTCTATAAGACTTGCAAAGTAATTATTTAGATTAATTGCAACTTTGCAGCGTTTTAGCAAATTTGCTTACTTAATATACTTACGCAAAAAAGTAATCTTATAATCCTTTATAAAGACCTCTATTGCAATATAGTCTAGTACTATAGTAGTAAGCCAAATATATTATTATATAGCTAGAGAGCTATTCTTCCTAGAAAATAGCTTTATAATGTCGCTACTGTATTTTAGCGTCCTAATATCTATAGTAGAAGAGGGGGGTATTAACGGTCATTAGCATACTACAACCTACTAAGAACCTAAGGGCTTATCTATACTCTTAGGATACAACCCTATTACCTTCTACCTAGCTCGTACGCACTGCTCTTAAAGACCGATTTTACGCGCTTCTATATAAAATTTAAGAAATCTAGCCTTCCTAACCTTCGTTACATCTGTTAGAGTTGTATGCTCGCTAAGAAACCGCTAATACGCTGTCTTTAGACTTAAGAAATAACTAAAATCTAAAGGCTAAAGTATATATAAAGTGTAGGTAGGCGAAAAAAGTAAGTAAATATTATTTAGATAATATATAGTTATAAATTCGTCTAAGGTATAACTGCCATAATCGTTAACAATAAGCAACCGTGTCTTAAATAGATTATTAGGCTTAGTCTAGAGTAAGAACACCTTCTCTAGCCACTTAACAGCAATTTTGTTACTCGTCTATCTATTTTGCGAGAAGGTAATATGCCAGCTAGAATATTAAGCTAAAAACTCCCACTTAAACTACTGCTCCTAGATGCTTTTGGTCTTAAAGATAACAAGGGGATCTAGAGTAATACTAAGCGTGGAGATACACTCTATTATAGAGGTTTAAGTATAGGCATTTTCTATCTTAACTAGTATAGAGTTTAGATTTTTCTATAAGGAGCTAATAATAAGCCTATTAATACCCTGGCCTTTTATAATGTCGCCCTCGTTAGCGTTATACCTCTGTTAGGGGGGAATCTAGCTCACAGTCTCGTACAGGTTAAATAAGTGCCTGATATTATTTAGAGTAGCTACATTTATGCGTTCCTAGTTAGTCTAGTAGTCTAACTTTATCTTAATGGCTAGGTGGCGCTGTAAAAAGTGATTAGACTACTTCCTTCCTAGGTTTCTATAGTTATCCTCTTGCTTAAGCACGCTAGTTGCGATGGCTTACACTTACGCATACGTTAGCACGTAACTAAGAGCCTCCTACTAGAGAATCTAGTATTCTAGATACTCTTCTTAAATAGTTGTAAGCCGCTGTTCACCGTTATAAGCGTATTAGTAAGGTTAGGCACTATTAAAGCGACCGCGAAGAGTGTTTTGTGGTATCCTATGCTAAGCAGCAGTAGTGGCCAAAGCAACCCTAGATTTGAGGTCTGCGAGTACATTTTAGACGTCGCCCTCTATATATCTAGCTATTAGAAGATAGAAAAAATAATGCAAAAAGATAAATTAAAATTAATAAAGAATTGAATTTTTAAGAACTTATATTCGGTTGTAGTACATAATAAGGAGGCGCGGTTGTGGGGCTGTCCGAAACATAGGGGTGTCGGAAACTAGGACCCCTGGCTTAATGTCTACCGTGTCCGTGCGCGTAATGCCCGGATTCACGTAATGCCCGCGCAACACCATAACAGCTCTACGAGAAATAAGGCTATAGAGCCACATATAGTAGCGAATATTGTAAGATTTTTTAGTAAAGTGCTCTATTAATGCTTGCGATTAACCTGCGCTACTAATATTTACTTAGAAGCTTAATATTATAGCTGTGCTGCGTAGTCTTGGGTGGAGCTGCTAATGCGGCACCTAAGGCCTCCTTAGTAGCTAGAGCGTTAACCACACGTTTCTGACGCTTGTTGCTTTGTATAGATGGCTGCGAGGCCTTTCTCTTACCCTTTTAGGCAGATTGTAGAGCTTTTGCTGCGTTGGCTGCCTCCTTCTAGCGAGCGCGCTCTGCAGCCTTCTTAAGCCTCTCCTTCTCCCTAGCTACTTTGGCTGCCTTCTGCGCCACACGCTTCTCCTCTGTAATTTTCTCCTTGTATAGCTTAGCTGCCTTCCTTAACTTAGCTGTCTCAGCTTTTTAAAGCTTCTGCTCCTTCTTCTCTTGCTCCTTCACAGACTGGCGTACGCGAGCCTCCCTAACCTTGCTTGGTGACTAGAAAACTGCTCCCCTATAGTACTCCTAACGTTGTTAAAGATCTAGAGGCTTGCCTTTCTTCTTATGCTTCTTTTTAGTGGCAAGAGCTTCTCTTAATTCAGCATTCTTGTGGTGGAGTAGCTGAACTTTAGCTAAGATATGGTGGAGTGAGCGACTAAGCTTCTGCGCGTCCTTCCTACTCTGTTGCTCTGTAGCTCGTACAAGGCGATCTAGCTCACGCCAGTTGCCCCTACTAAGTACTAACTCAGAGCTCTCTCGTGATCCCTAGTTATTATCCTGTGTAGTTTTCTTGAATCTTTTGAGTATAACTTCTAGATTAAAAGGTAATATATTAGTGGCCTTAAAAGACTTAAGGATTATCTCTTCTTTAAAGGAGCTTATCCAGGCCTTCTAGAAGAGAGAAAAGAAGTCGCCTTTCTTAATTAGGATTAGGCCTTGGCTCTCTTAGAGGTAGGTCGTGAGCTCAGCTAAGTAGGCTAATAAGAGAGGCTTAAAGAGCACCACATTAAGTGGCTAAAGCGTATACGTTAAATAAGGGGGGAGTATAGCTAGAAGGATCCTATTCTAATCGCAGTAATTAATAAAATCCATAGTAACGTAAGATCTATAGCCATTAAGGATAAGTAGTCCGTACGATTATTAAGCTTTTGCCTTAGTGTAGCGATTAAATATCTGCTTAAGCCAGGCAAGGCTAATATTGTTGTTTGTCTAGCCTAAGGGTGAAGAGAAGACGTGTACGCTATGCTTTCCTACCTTAATATCCTTAACCCAGCTTAATTATATGCTGCTGTTAGTAGACTAATAAATAAGGCCTAGTAGTAAGGCTAATCCATTAGCACACACATACACTAGGAGGGTAATCCATTTATAAAAGCCATCTTAGAGAGATACTATAACCTCCTTATTCTCCCACATTTGTCTGCTAAACACTCGTTTTAATCGGCCAACAATACTAATTAAGAAGCCTTTTTTATCTATATTGTACATATAACAAGGCTCGATATCGTATTCCTTAATTTTGTTACCTAGGAGATTGAAATACAGACTGTATTTATCCCCTAAGTCGGCTTAGTGGCGATTGCTGTCCATACTAGCTGCCCATTAAGAAATGAGATGGATACTGTGTTAGTTAATAAAGCGCGTAACCCAGCTCTTGCTTACTAGCTCCTTAGCTATTATTAACGCGAAATTTTGTATTATCTCTCTTGTAGGTGGCAAGTAACGCGCTGTGAGCCTTTCTATGTATTTAACAAGCTCTACCTCTTGTTGTAGAGTAAGCTTTTATTAGTTAGTAATCTTTAACGCGTGCGACTGTGTAACTGCGCGGTGCCGCTGTGATAGAGTTAAGCGTCTAACGCCATGCTTGTTAGCTATTTTTGTATAACAAAGTTTATTGCTAGGATCTAGCGAGTCTATCTCTGTAAGCGCATCGTCAATCGGAGCCATATTGGTGGAGTTGTGTGGTGTGGAAGTTTGACTGTTTTCGGGCCGAGCGTGCATCACGCGAATCCGTGCATCACGCGCACAGACACGTTACCGGTAGGTTACGCGCTTCTTAAGCTAAAACTATGAGCATCTCACCTCTAAATACACCCTCGGGATAGACGCCACACGCCACAGAGCCGACTCTAAGGATAAGTATAAGGCATACTTTAAGCTGCTACACTCCAAGCTCACTTAGTACAGCTTGGAGCCTCGCCATATATATAATATAGATAAGAAGGGCTTTATAATTAAGCTCGGCTATATAGTTATTGATCACATAGGATTCCTGATCACCCCACCGAAACGCGCACCCTGAACAAAACACGCGATATCTCTCAACAACGCTCATCAAAATGGACGCCCGTGAACTAGCTATACAATCAGCTATCAGCGATTTCAACGCAGGTCTTTATTCTAGCCAACGCGCAGCTGCAAAGGCGTACAATATCCCTCAATCTACGCTATCAACGCGACTCTGTGGCGCAACAACAAGCGCGCTCAGCCATCAACACCAGCAGCGATTAACTCCTCTACAAGAGGATTTCCTTGTTAAATAGATCCTTAAAGAAGACGCACGCGGCTATCCTCCTCCACACGCTCGCGCGCGAGAGATAGCGAATCGAATTCTACGCATAAACAGCGACAATCAGCCTATTAGCAAGCTCTAGCTCTCACACTTTATTAAGCGCCAGCCACGCGTCGCCTTAGTAGTAGGCTGGAAGCTTAACGCCTAGAGAGCTAAGGCAGCTACGCTAGAATAGCTCCGCGCGTTCCTAGAGCTCTATAAGCAGACTTAACAGCGACTTAATATACAGACAGAGAATACGTATAATATGGATAAGACTAGCATTGCGCTAGGTGTATGTACTAACACCAGAGTCCTTGCTAGGGCATTAAAGAAGAAGGCTTACGTTAAGTCGCCAGAGAATTGCGAGTAGGTCTCAATAATTAAGTGCGTATCGGCAACAGGGCGGAAGCTGCGCTGCGTAGTTATCTTCAAGGGCCAGAGCCTGCAGACTACCTAGTTCCTAGCCAAATCAATACCCAACTGGCTCTATACAACCTCTGAGAATGGATAGACGTCAAATGCGATAGGTGTTGAGTGGCTGCAGCGCATATTCATCCCTAAGATGGCGCCAGCTGACAGCCAGTACCGCCTGCTTATTCTTGATGGCCATGGCAGCTATATTGATATTGAGTTCCTCTGGCTCTGTAAACAGCATCGAATTAAGCTCCTATACCTACCTGCGCACTCCTCTCACGTCCTACAGCCTCTAGATCTCGCTCCTTTCTTGGTAATTAAGTCTAGTTACCAACGCCAGATCTAGGAGCTCGCATCGCTCGACAACGCCGCGCCTGTTAAGAAGGAGCGCTTTATTGCCTGCTACTATCAAGCTAGGGAGGAAGGCTTTACAGAGCGTGTGATTCGAGCTGGTTGGCAGGCTGCTAGTATCTGCCCATTTAACATTAATCACGTGCTTAGCTCGTCGCAGGTCTCTCAGAGGCCTACAACGCCTACGCCTTAGCAGCAACCTCAGTAGCAGCCTCAGAGCTTCCTCTCTACCCCTCAAGGCCCTCAGGATCTCTACTTGGCGCAGCGCGACGTCCAGAGCCTCGAAAACCTAGGTCGTAGGACCCAGCTCCTCCTACAAAAAGCAGGTAAGGCGCTAGCAGCTGCGAATGCTAGAGCTGCAGGGCTAGAATCAGAGAAAAGACGCCTTAAGTATCATCTACAGACTACTAGCTCTCACCAGCCACAAAAGCGCGTTCAGATAGACCCAAATCAACGCTTTGCAGAGGTAGAGACTATTATAGAGGGTATACGCGCAGCTAAGGCTTTAGCAGCTCAGCAACGTAAATATACTATATCAAGCGCTTTAGAAAGGGCTGCAGTAGCTACAGCAGCTGTAGCGCTTGAATCTATATGTACTCAATGGCAATTATAAGAGCGTTGTTGAGAGATATCGCGTGTTTTATTCAGGGTGCGCGTTTCGGTGGGGTGATCAGGAACCCTATGTGATCAATAGCTATAACGTGTCTGTGCGCGTGCCGAGCCACTTCGCGTGACGAGCCACCCAACACCATAACAGCTTATGCAAAAATGAAGCTATAGAGCCACCCACAATTAATATTATTACAGGATTTTCTAGAGGGGCACTAAATAGATCCTTGCGATTAATTTGCACTATTTATATCTGTCTGGAAGCTTGACGTTGCGGCCGCGACGTGTAGAGACGGTTGGGGCAGCAGATGCGCCCTCTAAGGACTCCTCAATATCTGAAGCATCAACAACACGTTTCTGACGTTTTCTGCTCTATAGAGATGGCTGAGAGGCCTTCCTCTTACCCTTTTTAGATAACTGTAGAGCTTTTTTTGCGTCGCGGGCAGACTTCTGGGCAGCGCGCTAAGCTGCCTTTTTAGCTCTCTCCTTCTCTCTTGCCTCCTTCGCTGCCTCTCGCGCAGCACGCTTTTCCTACTGGATTTTCTCCTTGTATAGTCTAGCTGCCTTCTTTAGCTCTGCTGTCTCTGCTTTTTGAAGCTGCTGCTCCTTATCCTCCTGCTCCTTAATAGATTGACGGACACGTGCCTCTCTCACCTTCCTAGGTAACCAGAACACTAACCCACTGTGATACTCCTTGCGCTGTTAGAGATCTAGAGCTTTGCCCTTCTTCTTACGCTTCTGCTTTGTAGACAGTGCCTCCCTAAGCCCATCAATATTGTGGTGGAGTAGCTTATTTTGAACAGATAGATAGTGGAGCGATTGACGAAGCTTCTGCGTATCCTTACTACTCTGATCCTTAACTGCAGAGCGTACGAGCCTATCCACCTTTCTCCAATCATGCTCGCTCAGTAGGGATGAGGAGCTTTCTCTTGATTCTTGAGATCTAGTGAATCTATCGAGGATTGGATCAGGATCAGGTGGTGATATGCCTGTTGCTCTAAAAGAGCTAAGGATTGTTGATTCCTTAAAGGAGGCCTGCCATGCCTTTCAGAATAGTGGGAAGAAATTGCCCTTCTTAATAGAAACTAGGCCTTGGCCTGCGTTGAGGTATTTCGAGAGCTCGGCTGAGTAGGCAGTTAATAGAGGCTTGAACATTGCAACGTCAAGTGGCTAAAGCGTATAAGTTGAATGAGGAGGCAGGATAGCAAGCAGGATCCTATGCTTATCACAGTAGTCGATGAAATCCATTGTAATATGGGATCCATGGCCGTCTAGGATTAGGAGCTGATATGCTCGTCGAGTCTTCTCTTTTGTACAGCGATCGAATACCTGTTCAAGCCAGGCAAGACTAATATCGTTGTTCGTCCAGCCAGAGGGTGATAAGGTGATAAAGACTTCATGTTCTCCTGCCTTAATGTCTTCTACCCAGGCTGATTGGATGCCTTTGTTGGCAGCCTCATAGATCAGGCTAGGAGGCAGAGCAGATCTATCGGCGCATATACATGCTAGGAGCGTGATCCACGCGCGGTTTCCATCCTGGAGTGATGCCCTAACCTCCTTCTTCTCCCACATTCGTCGGCTGAATATTCTCTTTAATCTGCCAACAACACCGATTATAAAGCCTTTCTTATCCATATTGTAGGTATGACGAGGATCTATTTGATATTGATTGATCTTGTCATGTAGGAGCTGAAAGTAGAGGCGATATTTATCCCCTGAATCAGCTTTGTGGCGATTGCTGTCTATGCCGACTGTCCATTGCGAGATAAGATGAATGCTGTGTTGGTTGATAAAGCGGGTAACCCAGCTCTCGCTGACTGCCTCCTTGGCTACTGTAGAGGCGAAATTTCGTACCATCTCCCTAGTAGGTGGTATATGTCTCTCTGTGAGTCCTTTAATATATTTTACAAGCTCCTGCTCTTGCTGTGGGTTGAGTTTCTGCTAGTTGATGTTCTTGGCTTTATTTGGTGCCTGAACGCGCTTGTGTCTTCGGGATAACGTAGTTCGATCTACACCGTAGGTGGCAGCAATATTTCTGTACGAAAATGATTCCCCTAGATTTAAAGATTCAATAGCTGCAATCGCATCCTCGATTGCCCCCATATTGGTGGAGTTATGACGCGTCAAATTCAGGCGATTATTTAGCGTTTTGGTGTTGGGTGGCTCGGCACGCGAAGTGGCTCGGCACGCGCACAGACACGTTATAGCCGAGCTTAGTGTACTTAGCCGCTCCAAACAAGTGTTCAGCCGTTAGATGTGGGAGCGTAGGAAGGTTACTGCAGCTCTCCAAGATGGCTCTCGTAAGTGGATCACCCTCCTGGCAGCTGTCTGCGCAGATAGGAGTGCTCTCTCGCCCAGCCTCATCTACTAGTCGGCGAATAGCTTACTGCAGGCCTCATAGGTAGCCGCCATTAAAGCTAGGCAACACAACGTCTTTGTGGCTTCATCTCTATTAGGATGGACAAACAACAACATTAGATTAGCGTGGCTAGAGCAGGTATTCAATCGCTATACAAAGCAAAAAGCGCGTCGCGGGAGGGACTAGCGTCTCCTCATACTTAACAGCGATGGCAGTCACCTTACAAAGGACTTTATTAACTACTGCAACTCCCATCGTATACTCCTGGCCGTGTTTCCCCCTCACTCTACTCACACGCTTTAGCCACTTAATATTGTTTGCTTTAAGCCTCTCTTAAGTAGCTACTCTAAGAAGCTCTCCAGCCACCTCCAAAGGAGCCAAGGGCTCATCCTAGTTACAAAGGGAGACTTCTTCCCATTATTCTAGAGTGCCTGGCAGTCTGCCTTTATAATAGAGACGATCCTTCATTCCTTTAAAGCCACTAGCATATGGCCTATAGAGCCAGAGGCTATACTCAAACGCTTTAAGAGAGAGAGCTCCAGCGAGCATAGAGGAGGTAAAGCATGTCCCCTAGCACCTAAAGAGAGCAACTGGCGTCACATAGAGCGTCTCATACGCTCTACAGTAAGGGATACTACCGCAGAGGACTCTAAGACGCTCTCTTAAACGCTCTACTCACTCGCAGCTCAAAACAAGCTACTACACTATAAGAATAATAGCCTAAGAGAGGCTCTTACTATTAAGAGGAGGCACAAAAAGCGCAGCAAACCTCTTAACTTGCAGCAGCGCAAGGAGTACTATAGTAGTGCTGTCTTCTAGTCACCGCGCAAGCTAAGAGAGGCACGTACACGTAAGGCAGTAGTACAATACCAAAAGCATAAGAAGCAGCTTGCAAAGGCGAACAGGAAGGAGCTTTAAGCTGCTGCTAAGCTCCTCCAAGAGCAAGAGGCTAAGGAGAGACGCGTAGCGAGAGAGAGAGCCAAAGTGGTAAGAGATCAGCTAAAGGCCGAACAGGCAGCTACTCGCGCGGCCAGAATCGAGGCCCAAAACACTAAAAGAGCATCTAAAACTGCCTAAATAGGTAAGCGCAAAGCCTCAAGAGCGCCCTTAGCAAAGCGTGAGCCCAAGAGACGCGCGCGCGGTACTGCAGCTGTCAGGGAGTCGCCAGAAGCTGCACCAGCTGCTCCACCCAAAATCAACTCTCGTGGCCGCACCATCAACGTTCCACGCAAATATAGATAATACAAATCAATCGCGAGCATGTTACGGGTCTCTCCACCAAAAAATCTCGTTAAAAGAGCTATTATAGCTGTTACAATAACCTCATCTTTGTGGTGGTGAGCATGTTGTTCGTGGCCCGTTACGCGACTTGGCCCGTTACGCGCACGGACACGGTAAACTTCAAGCTGCTAAGGCCGCCACGCGACGTAAATCGCATAAAAGAAAGCGAGTACAGCGTAAAGGAGTCCTTATAGCTAAAGAGGGCCAGCGGCTAGCCACTCTAAAGAAGTTTAGGGCGCGCAGTGATGGGCAAAAGGCGAAGAAGAGGGTGCGCGCTAATAGAGGCGAATCTGCTCAACGGCGCTATAGACGCTGCGGCAAGCCCAGGCATAACAAAATAACCTGTAGGCAGCCTATAGAAGTAGATTCTGAATAGATTGGCCTATTTGGACTATCGAAAATAGTTCGTGTTGACTCTGTACTATCGTGAATAGTACAGAACTTAGTGGGGTCTTGGCAAAGTGATCGACTCGATGGAATGATCGACTCGAGTGCAAAGTACGATATATAGAATTAAAAAATTAAAAATTAAAGTAATATAATAAGTACTTAGCTAAAATTAGTAAGACTTATAGTATTACTATTATATATAACTATTGCTAGGAGAGTAGAGGTTAGCTGTGGGAGCTGTAAGCAGTTGGGTAGTATGTGTAGAAAGTGTATATCGTAGAAGTAAGCTCGGCTATATAGCTATTAATTACATAGGGTTCCTAATTACCCTACCAAAACGCGCACCCTAAATAAAACACGCGATATCTCTTAATAACGCTCTTATAATTGTCATTAAGTACACATAGATTTAAGCGCTATAGCTACTATAGCTACTACAGCCCTTTCTAAAGCGCTTAATATAGTATATTTACGTTGCTAAGCTGCTAAAGCCTTAGCTGCGCGCATACCCTTTATAATAGTCTCTACCTCTGCAAAGCATTAATTTAGGTCTATTTGAACGCGCTTTTGTGGCCGGTAAGAGCTAGTAGTCTGTAGATAATACTTAAGGCGTCTTTTCTCTAATTCTAGCCCTGCAGCTCTAGCATTTACAGCTGCTAGCGCCTTACCTACTTTTTATAGGAGGAGCTGGGTCCTATAACCTAGGTTTTTAAGGCTCTAGACGCTGCGCTGCGCTAAGTAGAGATCCTAAGGGCCTTAAGGGGTAGAGAGAAAGCTCTAAGGCTGCTGCTAAGGTTGCTGCTAAGGCGTAGGCGTTGTAGGCCTCTAAGAGACCTGCGACAAGCTAAGCACGTAATTAATATTAAATAGGCAGATACTAGCAGCCTACTAACTAGCTCGAATTACACGCTCTATAAAGCCTTCCTCCCTAGCTTAATAGTAGCAGGCAATAAAGCGCTTCTTCTTAATAGGCGCGGCGTTGTCAAGCGATGCGAGCTCCTGGATTTGGCGTTAGTAACTAGACTTAATTACTAAGAAAGGAGCGAGATCTAGAGGCTATAGAATATGAGAGGAGTGCGCAGGTAGGTATAGAAGCTTAATTCGATGCTGTTTACAGAGCCAGAGGAACTTAATATTAATATAGCTGCTATAGCTATTAAGAATAAGCAGGCAGTACTAGCTGTTAGCTAGCGCTGTCTTAGAGATAAATATACGCTGCAGCCACTTAACACCTATTACATTTAATGTCTATCTATTCTTAGAGGTTGTATAGAGCCAGTTAGGTATTAATTTGGCTAGGAACTAGGTAGTCTGTAGGCTCTGGCCCTTAAAGATAACTACGCAGCGCAGCTTCTGCCCTGTTGCCGATACGCACTTAATTATTAAGACCCACTCGTAATTCTCTAGCAACTTAACGTAAGCCTTCTTCTTTAATGCCCTAGTAAGAACTCTAGTGTTAGTACATACACCTAGCGTAATGCTAGTCTTATTCATATTGTACGTATTCTCTATCTATATATTAAGTCGCTGTTAAGTCTGCTTATAGAGCTCTAGGAACGCGCGGAGCTATTCTAGCGTAGCTGCCTTAGCTCTCTAGGCGTTAAGCTTCCAGCCTACTACTAAGGCGACGCGTAGCTAGCGCTTAATAAAGTGTAAGAGCTAGAGCTTGCTAACAGGCTAATTATCGCTGTTTATGCGCAGAATTTAATTCGCCATCTCTTGCGCGCGAGCGTGTGGAGGAGGATAGCCGCGTGCGTCTTCTTTAAGGATCCATTTAACAAGGAAATCCTCTTATAGAGGAGTCAATCGCTGCTAGTGTTAATAGCTAAGCGCGCTTGTTATTACGCCACGGAGTCGCGTTAATAGCGTAGATTAAGAGATATTATACGCCTTTACAGCTGCGTGTTGGCTAGAATAAAGACCTACGTTGAAATTGCTAATAGCTAATTGTATAGCTAGCTTACGGGCGTCCATTTTAATAAGCGTTGTTGAGAGATATCGCGTGTTTTGTTTAGGGTGCGCGTTTTAGTGGGGTGATTAGAAACCCTATGTGATTAATAACTATATAGCCGAGCTTATCTATATTTAGATGTGTATATGCCTGTGTATTGTATATAGAGTAATTAGAGACTCGTATATAGTAGGCGAGCTAACTTATAAGACTAATATTGTTATGTGATATAGCTCTAGGCTGCTTACATACCCCTTTTAGGTTCGAACGCATATTTAAAGCTAATATTGGCTATAGGTCCCCCTCTGCCTTTATGTGGCAGCTATATTTAGGTTAAGAACTAGTCTCTGTATTAGTGTAGTCCTAGATAGGTAGCCGTCCGCCATTATAGTGTTAGTAGACCTCGCTTTATATTATAGGCGTCCCTAATAGTAGGACGTCTCCTAGAGCTAGTATTAAGATCCTTATTGCTTCGCGTTCTATGCTAAGATTAATAAGCCTTATAGGTAGAGCTTAATACATAATGCAAGCATATTTACTCTATATATAAAGGTAAAATATAGCGTAAAGCTAAGTATATAATAGAGCTAAGTAAAGTGTAGGGGTATAGCGTAGAGCTGTGTATAGGATAGAGCTTAGTAAATATATAGCCTTGTTAAACTTATAAAAACCATATAGGAGAAACTAGGAAGAGTACTATACTGTAGGGAAGCTTATTTAGAAGGAAATAGTTAAAAATAAAGAAGAGAAACCTAGTTTTCGTGCTTCTGCCTAGGTAGTAGCTTAGTAAGGCTGTTAGCTGGTTGACAGCTTGTCTGGATGTATAAGAGATTAATGTTGTTAGATTAAGCTTCTTGGCGTAGCTAGTAATAATAGATATTAACGTGCCGTATAGTAGTCTTAAGACGAGGCGTAGTAGAGGTAAAAAGCTAAATAGTCTACTAATTATCACAGTATAGAAGGCGTTTATAATCTAGATTAAAGTCAATTTGTTTAAAGACTCTTCACCACTAGATTAGTTTAGTACCTACAGATAATGCGATAACTAGCTCTGCTTCTATAGTAGACTTAGTAATATAGCGTTAGAGTGTTGCTTTCTAGTCTATAGGTTCGCTAAATAGGAAGAAGATGTAGCCTTATAAGCTCTTACGTGTGATCTTATTATTAGCGTACGACGCATCTGTTGCTCCAAAGAACTTAGGCTAAGTCTAGTTGGCTATATAGACTAATTCGTTTAAGATAGAGGCTGTGTAGTAGAGAGCTCGATCTTTGGTGCCTAGCAGGTAGGCGATTGTCTAGTAGGCTGCGTTAAGATAACGTGAAGATGGATTTGTGAGAAACTTAGCTAGTTTAGAATAAGCTTTTAAGATATTAGGTTAGGTAGCTCTAGCCGCGTAGCCTATAGAGCCTACAAGCTAAGCATATCTGTACTTAGTGAAGTCATTTGCCTAATCCTTAGATAGTAATAGCTCTTCTAGAGGTAGTAGGGTAGCTAGTAACTTTGTGTATAGCTTTAGTAAAGAATACTTCTATGCCAGCTTCTTAATATATAAAGCTTATAATAGCCAAATAGAGCCATTCTTATAGTCTCTATGCGTTTAAATGCCACAGAACGTTTAAAGCTCTCCTAGAGATCGAATCTTATATTGGCGCAGGAGCTTCTGCTCGAATTTATATAGTGCAGCCTTGTAGGCTAGTAGGTAGAGTACAACAATGTCATCCACATAGAAGAAGACTAGAAGCTTGTTATTCTTCTATAGACAAGGAACGTCTTTAACTTCGCGTAGGCCTAGCTTAGTAAGCGTCTTAATAAGCTCTTAATACTAGATTAGTGGTGAGGTCTTTAGGCTGTATAGAGCTTAACGTAGTCTCTATAGATAGTTAGGGTTAGAGAATCCTTCTAGTAAGTGACAATAGACTAGTGTTACGAGCTAAGCGTTTGTAAATGCGTTAACAGCATGATATTAACGGATTTCTATGTTAAAGTAGGCAGCTATAGCGACTAGAGCTTAGAATATTCAAACCGCTAGAGTGGCTGCGTAGGTATCCTTAGTAGTCGCCTGTAGATCGCCTTGTATGCAGATACAGGCCTTATATTTTGTAAGGTAGCTTTGATTATTAAGCTTGTACTTAAAGACCTACATTAATGGGAGGACCTCTTAGTCTTGCGGGTTGAACTCCTGCTAGGTAATCCTCTTATACGTGCCTTTTTGCTTCATATTGCTAATTTCTTATTTTATAGCCTAGAGGAAGCCTTCCCTATGTAAAGATGGCATTTTTATCACATCTCTATAGAGACGCGGCTTAGGAGGTAGCTTGGTGTAGTAAAATCGTGTTTTTAATGCTATAGCTAAGGCTGCTACGTATGCTAACTAGTATGTGCTAATAAAGAAGCTACTATTCTTCTAATATGGCTTTCTAGATCTTGTTAACCCTTTAGGTAGTATGTGAGACTAACAAAGGTTGCTATTAATTAGTTCTTAATTCTCTGCTTGGTTCGAGTCCGTTTGTAAGACAGAATCTAATATTTTACGTTTGCGCTTCTTTAAAGATGTGGATAGTAGTAGTGAGCTAGTTAGTGTAGCTAATAGTAAGCATAGTAAGTTATTATAAGGTGAGCCCTGTGAGCTGCTATAAACCTTAGTAGTCTCTATTTAACTTAGTGTTGGAAGCTGCTAATAGTGACTTCTTGTCTAGTGTTAGGTTGTTGTTACTCTTTACGTTAATTGGCTTTGCTCTATAATAGTAGCAGTCTGGCTGGACTAGTCTAGATCTAATATAAGCTCGTCTTCAGATAAATCTTCTGTAGAGCTGTCTTAGCTGCGTATTAAAGGTAGTTGATACTTATGGGCGAATTGCTCTAGCTTAGAGCCTTATAGGAGCGGATCTGCTTTATTGTGTGGTTGATAGAAGAGGTCTTCTCGAAAGGTAACATCTCTTACACGAATGACTTTGCCTCTATAAGCTTGGCTTCTCGCCTTAGGCATCTAGATTTAGTAGATGTTTAACAAGTTGTAGCCAACTAGGTATCCTACTAAAGCTTAAGAACTAAGCTTGTCTATTTATAGTATTTGCTTGCGCAGTGCGTATGCTTAGCAGCTATAGACGCGTAGGTAAGCAATTAACGGTTTCTTGCTGTAGGCAATTTCGAATAGTGTTTTCTAGCCTAGTAATCGCGTGGGTGTGCGATTGAGCAGGTATGCTGCTGTGGGGTAGATCTCAGAGCCAAGTGCTAGAGGTAGGTTTGAGGTAATCCTCATTAAACGACTTCTCTTAATAAGACTCCTGCCTGAGCGCTCTGCTAAGCCGTTCTGCTCTTTAGTGTGTAGAGCTCTAATCTGTAGCTTAATGCCTTCTTTCTAATAGTAGTCTCTAGCAGAGTTATCTGCCAGGCCATATCCTCGCTTGTTGTTAGTAATAAGAAAGGTGACAGTTATGTTGAATTCTCGTTTAATCGTTTAATCTAGTTATCTAATAATAGATAGTAGCGTAGGCTTGTCTCGTCTAGGTATCGTGTAGACAAAATGGAACTTCAAGAATAGGTCAAACCCGTAGAAGATATATTAATCACTATTGTAGGCTCTTGTGTCAAGCTTAATTAGGTCGATAGCGATAGTTTTAAAGGCTTGGGTTGCCCCTATCTTATAGCCTATTTGACGCGAGATAATCTAATGTGCTTTGCTTTGTAGGCATTCTTCGCAGTTAACTGTTTAAGGAGCAGTTCTAGTAGCTAGCTATATGCCTATCATGTGACTTGACAGTTAGTTAATCGCATTATTACTTGGATATCCTATAAGGACATAGAGCTGGGCCTTGCTCAGCGATCTTGATTTAGGCGGTAGGGCTAAGTACTGTGGCCGACGTTGATGGGTAGCGAATGTTTGAAGCTGAGTAGATTGGGTAGATGGAGGATTAGTTCGATGGACTACTAGCCAGTGACCACCTAGCCTAGTGAGGCTAGCGATGTCTTTAACTCGTGACCCTGATAAGTTGGACCGATATAGAGTGTTTCTTCCTAAGTTAAAATGGATGTTTAACAATAATAGTTAGGCTAGAGAGACTAGGCTTGTAAAGAAGCTTGGTATTAAGGCGACGCGCTTGAGCTTTGTCTTTCTCTGTCCTTAAGGCGTCAATAGGAGTATCTCAACTTCTCCCCATGCCTGAATAGCCATCTCTGTGCCTCCTGCGAGGACAACATTGTCTGGCGATGCAGGAGCCTTCTATTAGAACTTGGTAGAATTGTTGCAGATATGGATATTAGTGGCTAGATCTAGCGTCTATAAGTGGAGGAGCGGGAAGTGTTGTAGCGTTAGCCCATTATTAAATGCCGATAAGTAGACAGCGTAGGCTTTATAGGGAAGGTCGGCTGCAGGTGCATCACCTGCGTCGATTTCTATTGAATCAGGTTCTAACCTGTGGCTCCCTTGAACCCTACGCTTCTTATAGCGCTAATTCTTTTCCTAAATCTTATTTAGTATGCCTTTCGTATCCTTAGCTTCGTATTTAACTATCTTCTTAGCTTTTTTAGGGTTTTCGACGAATCCTCCTCTGCGCTGTGAGGTGTTAATGTACGGACACTATCCCCAATAGTGTAGATCCCCACAGAGACATAGCTTTAATAGCTTTAATAGCTTGTCCTAATAAGGTCTCTTTCTGTTGTTTTGTCTATATAGAGACTCCTCTTGATTCAATGTAGCTGCAAATGCTTCGCCTTGGATAGTTGATTTTGTTGCGGTCGTACGATAGTAGCGTAGGTATCCTGCTAGTAGTTTAGGTAGTGTTGGCTGGATAGAGTCGCTATCTGAGGCAGTTAAGATAGTTTCCGCGTTAAATACTGTGATAGCGATAGTAGCAGTGTAGCTAGGGTCGATCTGCCTAATAGCTTAAATAAGGTCCTTGTGAGGTTGGTAGCCATGCGTCTCTAGTAGCTTGAGTTGTTTAGCCCTATTGTAGGCAGTAAGAAAGGTGCTACACTACTCCTCTAGATTCTCTCTACAAGCATGTAGTACTTTAGTAGTATTGTAGGCTTTCTGGACCTAATATTCTTAATTAGCTATTGTAGGGCTGTAGAGCTCCTATAGCATCTTAAGCTAATTGTGGAGGGACTTTTGGTCCTTAATTTAATAGACTAGGTCCTAAGTAATAGTGTTAGCTACGTGCGCTTTAATTTGGCCAATCTTATCTTTAGTTCGTCTGTATTCCTTAAGCTCCCTATAGTAGAGACTTATTTCCTAATTGTACTGCGCTTGAGCTTTAGTAGTAAGTTCTATTGCTGGCGATCCGTCTTCATTAACAGTTTGAAGCTAGGCAGGTTGCTAAGGCTTGCTAAGCGTTGATAGGGGTGATAGATCTGGATTAATATATCCCCATACGTCTCCAGCCTCTGCGAGCCTTTTGACAGTATAGATTCATAGTTCCTAGTTATATAGACCGTAAAGGATAATCGAAGAGCTGGCCTTTGATATAGCAAGATAGAGTAGGCTTAATTAATAGATAGGTAGGTAGGGAGTCAATGTATGTATATAAGTGCGGATTAGGCCAGGCTCATAACTGTAAGCAGTTAGGTAGTATGTGTAGAAAGTGTATATCATAGAAGTATCTGTGTTCAGATGTGTATATGCCTCTGTATTGTACATGGAGTGATCAGAGGCTCGTATATAGTAGGCGAGCTGACTCATGAGACTAATGTCGTCATGTGACATAGCTCTAGGCTGCTTACAGGAGCGGCACTGTTAAATGCCGACTATGTGACACTGTTAAAAATCATCCGACTAATGGCCGTCCCTGCCCTCTACTACACCGAAAGCACCGCCGCCTCTGCCAAACATAACTCGCACGTCTCCCACAATGCTTTCGGGCTTCTCAAACGCAGCAAAGTGTCCACCCTTTTCGTGTTCCGAGATGAACGCTATCGGCCCTAAGCCTCTCGCCCAGCTCTTCGGGAGCAGGCAGAGCTCCTTCGGGAAATACCCAAGACCCTGTGTTATGGTCGTGTAAGTGTACGAAACAGCAAGGGGATAACGGCGGTGCGTGGGAGTCGACTTACGAGTTTCACGTTCGGCACCCAGGTTGAGTACGCTTGCGGGACCGTATACTCTCCCCTGATGCTCTCGTAGTAGATCCGCAAGCTAGCCGCGGATCCAGCACGACTGAACCAATATACACTGACCCAGTCCAATACCTCGTCGTCCGTCCATGGGTAGCTGTCCGTCCAGTCATGAAGTTTCTCGTAGATCCATGCTAGGACAGCTACGGGACTATCGCTTAATCCATACCCAAGCGTCTGCGGCTTGGTACTCTGAACCTGGAAGTACCCAGATCCCTCCTTCCGAAACCACTGGGTACGCTCGAAGCCTGCTTTCTCTTTGGCACTGAATGTGCCCGTCAGATACTTGATTCCAGAGCTAAGAAGCGCCAGGGGGCTCTTGTAGGGTGGTCCGCAGGCAATCATGTTGATGTGTGAGGCTTTGAGCGACTGCGGGTAGAGCATGCCCATGGTACGGGTTATAATGCTGCCCCAGTCACCGCCCTGGCTCACGTACTGCGGGTATTCAAGCTTCAGCATAAGCTTGTGGCACGTTTCGGCGTATTGCTTCAACCCAAATCCCTTCTTCTTGACCACGCCTGAGAAGCCGAAATTGGGCAGCGAAGGCGCGATCACGTGGAATGCTGGCCCTCCATTCTTCTCGCTGTCGGCAAGTAGAGGTAGCAACTTCTCCACCTCCAGAAAATGACCAGGCCAGCCATGAACAAATAGCAATGGGATGGCGTCTTTGTTCGACGACCTTTGGTGCACAAAATGGATGTCAACGGGGTCGAACCCGTCCACGTCGATGGGCGTCTCGAAATTCGGAAGCTTGTTGATATTGGCTTCTGCGCGACGCCAATCGTAGCGTGTCATCCAATGCTCGACCAGGCGTTTGATGTCAGCTAGCGGCGCACCGTAATCCCAGCCTGCTAAATCGAGCTCGTCCGGTAAAAGGGTAAGCGATAGCTTCTCCTGCAGCTGCTTCAGCCGCGAGTCTGGAATCGAAACTGTGAAAGGGCGAATATCAGCCATTTGTAGTTGTTGGAAGTGGTCATGGATGGAGCAGGTTGCAGCAGTGTTTATGAAGCCGAGGAGCTACTACCTCGGGAATGTCGGATGAATGCCCCCGCCCGCGGGTTTCGACTCCCATGCTAAATCTCAACTACGTGTACTTTCAGTTCATTGGATGCAGAGAACGGCGGTTCGCCCTAAACACGTCATGTGAGGTAAGCTGAGCCCGGTCGATGGCCATGGATCCGATTGTCAGTCCGGAGATCCGGTGGGTCCGCCGCAGTGGGCCAAACTTCATTGCGATGCTCGTCGCTCCCTTTCTTTCATTCTTTGAAAAGCTACACGCGCCTCATATGTCACTCAAATCACTACTATTCTATGTTCTGAAAGCTTACTGTAAAGACCCTACTTTCAGCAGTCACCCTCAGCTTAGGGTAGAACAGCGTCGCTTTCGCAACGTTTTTGGCCTTCGACCATGGACCGACGCTTGTATGGAGCCAGTCATTGCCAATGCGTCGAAAATCCCCGAGCGCAATGATATATGTTGACACTGCCTATAATAAAAAAAAAACCTAAGCGACCACTAGCGGCAAAGGAAGGACGGCCCAAACGTGCAACGTCAGCTGGTTACAATACGTAACGTAGAGACGTAAATGAAACTCTCTCTCTCTCTCTCTCCTATACTAGAAACCTAATGTGCATATAGCTATATATTGTTAAGATTAGGTGCGCTTTATCTCGTACAACAGCCCCGCATGTCGCTTATCTCATCAATCAGACGCCCCACAAAAAAATCGCTAGTTTCACGCTAAAAAGTCCTAGAAACTCCTAAAAACTTCTAGACTAATAAGACATTAGTGCTAAGGTGTAGCTAATAAGAGGTTAATTATATAATTTAAAGTAATCTTTTTATAGAGTGTCTAAGAAAATCTAGTACTAGTTTATATATAGGTTATATTTGCGTATACTATACTATTATATAATATATTATATATAATATCTATATCTTTATTATAACTATTAAAGAAATAGTTATAAACTAAAGCGTATATATAACTTTATAATTCTAGATTTATTTTATTTATCTAAGACTAAAATATAGGCGTAAACTATATTACTAAAGTGTAAATATCTTATTTCTAAATTATATTTACGTATTATAATAACCTAATTACTTTTTTATATATCTTTACTCTATTATATACCTTTATAGCTTCTATACTATATATTATAACGTACTTTGCACTCGAGTTAGACACTCTATTAAGTTAGACACTTTGCTAAGACCCTACTAAAACGTACTATTAGCAATAGTATAACGCGATGCCTTAACCACATAATAAACTACTAGCGTTAAAAGAAGCGCGTATACAGCTTGCGATCTAGGCTATTAAATAAGACGCGACACTCTCTTAGCAACGTACTGCAGCTATCTATAACGTCTCTTAAAGTACACTTAGCAACCAACGCGCTAGAAAGACGTTTAGACGCGACTGCGCACCCAACAAAATAAGACTTACTATAAGAGAGGAGCAGGCGATTATGGAGCATATACTCGACCTAGACGCGCGAGAATTTCCGCCTCGGCTCGATGCTATAAAAGATATGGCTAATTCTTTACTAGCTGCACGCCACTATAAGCTAGTTGGCTAGAGGTGGCCTTATAACTTTATTAAGCGCCAGCTAAAGCTTTAAGTTAAGTTTAATTAAAAGTACGACTACAAGAAAGCTCTCTAGGAGAATTCTAAGGTAATATAAGGCTAGTTCTGGCTTGTAGAGAATATAAAGGCCAAGTATAGTATTCTAAATAAGAACACCTATAATTTCGACGAGTCTAGCTTTATAATAGGCATAATATTAACTAGAGCGGTAGTTATAGACTCTAAGTGTTAAGGACGGCTAAAGTAGGTGCAGTAGGGCAATAGAGAGTGGACAACAGTTATCTAAGGCATTAACGCAATAGGGTGGTGAATCCTACCCTTTATTATCTTTAGGGGCAAGCACCACCTCTTCGCCTAGTATAAGGAGAAGGATCTACCTTATAATTAGGTTATTGCAGTCTCTAAGAATAGCTAGACAATAAATAAGCTTAGTCTATAATAGCTAAAGCACTTTAATAAGTATACAAAGAGGCGTACTACTAGTAGAGTACGTTTGCTTATTATTAATGGCCACGAAAGTTACAACTCGCTCGAATTTTAAGATTACTACAAAAAGAGTAATATTATTACTCTCTATATGCCTTTATATTCGTCGTACCTCTTGCAGCTACTTAATATAGGTTGTTTTACGCTATTAAAGAAGGCGTATAGGCGCTAAGCTAAGAATCTAATACGCAACCACATTACGCATATTACTAAAATTAAGTTTCTACCTTGTTTTATTACTGCTTTTAAGGCTTTAATTACTAAAAGTAATATTAAAGAAGGCTTTTAAGGTGCTGGCCTAGTGCCCCACAACCTAGAAGTTGTAATATCGCAGCTTAACCTCCGTCTGCATACGCCTCCACTTTGTACTATTCGCGATAGTACATAGAAGTCGCAAACTTCGCGAAATAGTATAGAACTTAGGTCGCAATTAACGCTGGTTAAGCAGAGGATTTAAAGGCATATATATAGTTCCCTAACTTATATAGTTAAGACGGTAAAAAAGCTTGTTAAAGGCGCTAAGCTAATAGGGCATTCTTTAGTGTTAATAACTAAACGCAACACTAAACTTCAAGCTACTAATAAGGCCGCCACACAACATAAATCACATAAAAGAAAGCGAGTACAGTGTGAAGGAGTCCTTATAGCTAAAGAGGGCTAGCGGCTAGCTACTCTAAAGGAGTTTAGAGCGCGCAGTGATAGGCAAAAGGCGAAGAAGAGGGTGCGCGCTAATAGAGGCGAATCTGCTCAACAGCGCTGTGGACGCTGCAGCAAGCCCAGGCATAATAAAACAACCTATAGACAGTCTATAGAAGTAGATTCTAAATAGATTGGCATATTTAGACTATTAAAAATAGTTTGTGTTAACTCTATACTATTGTGAATAGCACAGAACTTAGTGGGGTCTTGGCAAAGTAATTGACTCGATAGAATAATCGACTCGAGTGGAAAGTACGTTATATTATTATTAATATATAGTAGCACTTTGCGCATTACCTATATATCTAGCTATACCCTCTTCTTCTAGCGCAATACTTTTATAGGACTCTAAGAGATTAATAAAGATTTTAGAAAGTTCTAAAAAGTTGTAAAAAGTTCTAGAAAGTTCTAAAAAGTTCTAAAAAGTCCTAGAAAGTTCTAGAAAGTCTTAAGAAGCCCTAGTTTTCTATAAAGTATTTTCTATAAAGTTCTAAAAAGTTCTAAAATGTATAGAGTTACTATATTTATATTTATATAGCTCTAGTTAAAAAGAAGAAGCTAAATATATAAAGGAAATATTATAGGGCTAGAAAATAAAGAGTAGGTTAAACCTAAGGGTATTCTTACGTTATATAGATGTCTATAGTAAATAATAAGGCTTTAGCAGCTCTTCTCTATTATATACTTACTATGCTACTTACTAGGCTAAAGAATATTATTAATTATACTAGGTCTATTTAGTTATTTAGAAAGAGAAATATCGTAGACCTTTAGTATACGATATAACGCTATAAGGAAAAGCTGCTGTTTAGTTATTATAATACTTATAAGAGGTTATTTAAGTATATTTTTTAAGAATTCTATTTTATAATATAAACACTCTTTATAAACTATATATAGAGTAAACCTAAGCGCTATATTAACTAGTATTTAGTAATAATAATATATTTTTATTACTTATACTAGGTTAAGTAAGAGTCTTATCTTTTATTAAAGATCTTTATTGTATTAAGACTCTAACTAAGATCGAATTCGCACTATACACAGAGAGAAGTAAAATAAAAGGCACTAAAATCTAGTACTTAGTACATAGTAGTAGTAATACAATATACATAAAATAATAATAATTTTATTATTAATATTTTGCACAGCAGCATTATTAATAGTAGTTAATAGATAGTCTACTATCTGGCATATCTAAGTTATATATTATTATTATAATTATGATTATTATTATTATAGTAAAAATATTATTAAAGAAATTATTAATTATGTAACATAGTGGTCGGTTAAACAGCCGGCCCGAAATTACGTAACATTACGAATTAACCTTAGAAGAAAAGTCTTATCTTTTATACCTTTACTATTCTTATAGGTATCCTCCTAGGCAGAAGTATAAACTGCCTCTACTTATTAGTTTTTAAGTAGCCCTACTACGTTTAATTACTACGTTTTTTTATTGCGTTACTAGCGTCTATATAATATTACGTAATATTATTTATATGCTAAGCCCTAGAACTAGAGTGCGTTAAAGCTTTTTAAATATCTTTCCTAGCTTCTAAGATAACTAATCCTATAATAATAACACTCTAACTTGCTTGCCCGCCTACTATATTACTAGATAATTAATACTACCTTATAACCTATTACTAAATTACTAGATAATTAACTACTTAGAACTCTTATTTTACTCTACTACTATAATATATAATAAATCGCGTGCACGCGCTTCTTACTTCTAATACTAAATAGCATCCTAACACTTTACTAGTCTTACTCTACCTATTGTCTATAGAAATTCTATAGTATAAGCGCGTACCTATATATACCTAATATCTCTTATAGCTATTTTATATAAATTCTATTCTAATAATTATGCTATACCTTCTTTAGGTTATATAGCCTTACTTTATTCTTCTAGAGCCTCTTATAACTTTTACCTATCTTTTTCTATTGTCTTTAAAAATATATCTAATAATCCTTATTAATATAGCTAAGTATAAGATAGCTAAACTAATAGAGAGCAAGCTATAAGTTAAATTCTATGCGCTTATTAAGGTAGTAGGACTCTAATAAACTAGCTGAGGTAATCTATTTACTGCACTACTTATATTCTACTACTATATAGTTAGTAATATTAGGTGTTTAACCTTTATAATACTAATTCTAGCTAGCTCTATTATTATTATTATTATTGTTTTTCTTATTGTATACGTATAGACGTGTGACTGCCCGCCTAGTAGTAATAGTATTATTAGGATAAGGGATAGCTATACTAAATTATAACCTTAAGGTTTCTAGCTTACGTAATAATTAAATATATTATATAGTAGATAGATAAACACTTAATCTATAATTAGTTGCAAATTTTATATTATATACGCGTAGGTAACTACGTATTATATTATTAACTATCTCTAGTATAAGGGGCTAATTTGTACATGCTAATGAATAGTTATAATAAATAGTTTTTAGCCTAATCTATTTCTAAGCTGCTTTACCTTTTTTAATATATTTTTAGCACACCTATAGGTTTCTCTTATAGTGTTATACTATATACTAAAAGGTCTGCGATATTTTTCTCCCAGATTCTTATAGGTAAAATAACGCTCTAGCTTATACTATTAACTTAGTTAGGCAAGGAGTAGCTAGCTAATATTTAGTAATTAGATAGTATAAAGCCATGCCTTATAATAGTAAAGATAAATAAGAAAGAGAAGGATACTATTACTAAGATTAAGAAGGGCAAATATATCTATATATTATTAAATCCTAAGTAGGCTGTATCCTAGAATTTTATATAGGTGCTTAGGAATCCTAATCTATAGTGTTAGATTAGGCTCATTATAATAGATAAGTATTATCTTATAATATAGTAGGCAACCTTTTAACTAGAGTATACTAGTAATAGATTAATATATACAGTCTTATCTATAGATATTTATTAGCTTAGGTATTTAGCTACTATAGATAAAGAGAGTAAGTAACTTATTTTATAGTTTGCTAGGTTTTGTAATATTAGTAATAATATCTAATATAGTCTATTAGTAGCCTGGATCGATTAGTCTGCTAGATAGTTTTTACTAAGACTACAACACTTTACTACAAATTATAATATCTTAATAACACAATATATTATTATCTAATTAAGAAGGCAGAATTAAGCTTACCCTTTACACCTATTAAGATAAGCAACTTTTAAGCCTATAACGCACTACTATAGTATATAATATCCTAAAGTCTATACTAAGTAATTAAATTAACAAAATTACCACCTAAGCAGATATATAATTAGGTATAATAAAGCTTACTATAACTAAAGAGTAGACGCTTATATAGTATATCCTTAACCTAGATTTGCAAGAATTTGCACTCTAGCTAAGTAAGATAGATAATATAGCTAATAAACTACTAGCTACGCAGTATAAAGACCCTATAAAATAATACTAGGCTTAGTGCTTTGTAAAGCGCGTACCTAAGCTTAAAATAGCTTTTAATTAAGCAAAGAAATAATAGAGAATATAATAGGAAGACCTAGAAGTTATAAATATATAGTTTTAGCCAGTGGAGGACACAAAAGCTAAGTATAAAGTATAGAATAAAGATATTTATAACTTTAATAAAATAGGCTTCTAGATAGGAGTTATTAGCTTAATAAAGGTTATAGCTAGTTTAGAAAGATATTCTTAATCTATACTTATTTAGCTAGGCAACTATAAGTAGGTTATAGTAATTTAGAGTATTTGCGCTGCTAAGTATACTACTTTACCCTTTGTTATCTATAAAGGGTAAGTCTATATCTTAGCATAGTATAAGAAGACTAGTATCTCTTATAATTAGAAGCTTTTAGTCTTTAAGACTAGCTAGACTAATAATAACCTTAGAGTTATATAGTTAAAGCACTTTAACACGTATATAAGACTGCGTATAATAGAGTTATAAAGGTTACTTATTCTAGATAGCTATAAGAGCTACTACTCCTAGAATTTTAAGGATTATTATCTAAAATAAAAGATTCTAACACTCTATATACTAGCGCACTTATTTTATTTTCTCTAGCTACTTAATATAGTTTATTTTATACTACTAAAGCTAAAGTACTTCTAGTGTGTGTAGGACTTAGCTCGCTAACGCGTCTTTTATATTAATAAAGAGGGCTTTCTACTTGCCTTTTATAATGCGTTTTTAATATATTTATACTAAAAACTATAAAAAGTCTTTAAGGCCTCTAGGCTTATTTCTTTAAATATATTAGTAGTAGTAGATTGCCTTAATATGCGTATTTACACTCTATCTTAGGGTATCCTACTAGATACACTATAGTAAGCTAGGACTTTAAATAATACCTTTAAGTTTAGATACTAGTTAAAGCTTGTACGCAACTCTTTTATTTAGTCTTTACTTAATACTAAATTAAGCTACTTATAGCTTATAAAAGGTGCTAAACTTATACTCTACTATAGTATACTTTAAGAGACCTATATTAAGGAACTTAAAAACCAAATTAAGGTTCTAATAAAGCAAAAAACGCGTAAAAGAAAGCGTATTTAGAAAGATAGGACACTAGGCTTTACTTAAAGAGTAGATTTAGAAGTAGAAAGCCTTTCTATTAGGGTAAAGTTATTAAAAAGAGCGTAAGATAGTAGTAAGAGAGAGGTAGGTCCCTTAACACAACACTGCTATAGAAGATATAAAGAGCCTAGATATAATATAAAAACCTATTAGATAAATAAAAAGATAAAGGAGGAGTTAGATATTACCCTTAGTAGCTTATTTTTAGATAGTGTTAATAGTAAATTAGAGTGATTTTATTATAGGTTACTCTAAGGCTAAAAATAATAGGTTAACTTTATCTTATAATAGTACGCACTTAGTAACTAAAAATTAGATAAAGTACTACTTAAGATATAGTATACTATATATTATCTATGTATAGTATAGTAGATAATATATTATATATTATAGGGAGTCTTATTATAAGTTTATACTACTAAGAAAGACTCCTTAGCTTTGCGTAGCTACTATAGCTGCGCAAAGAGGCTATAAAATATAAAAAGTAGATTAAATAGTAACTTAGTTTATTATAAGTTATAGTAGATTATTATAAGTTACTATAAAGTAATTTTGGTAGTGTTCTATAGTAAGTTATAGGGGACCTCAAAGTTGCCAAGAAAAACTATCCGGCGGACTAATCTGTCCGGGCTACTAATAGAATATGTTAAGCTAGATATTAAGCTAGATATTAAGCTAGATATTAAGCTAGGTATTAAGCACAATACTAAGAAGTTGCCTAAGGGCCTTTTAAAGCTAATACCTTCTTCCCTTTTTCTTTTTTTATTCTATTACTAGGTAGTAGCCTTATATATACTATAAAGTTCTAGAAAGTACTAAAAAGTTCTAGTAAGTTCTATATAGACAAAATTAGGTAATAGAATAACCTAAATCTATTATAGCACTATCTAGCTATAGTCCTTAACCCTTAACTAATTTACTCCTACTACTATATTTACTATATAATAGCAAGCCTATCTATAATTATTAGGCTAATTCTACTACTCTAACCTAAGTAATAGCGTAATATAATTATATTAATTTGTCTACACTAGTATATTATTTAAGATTTAATTACTCTAGCCTCTTTTTTAAATAGTTTCTTTCCTATCTCCTTATTTTCTTTGCCTTCTTCTTCTTCTTCTTTCTTTTTAAGCACTAATAATACTTGCCCTTAATCTGCCACACTTTCTATTACGAACTAACTATCTTATATATAGTTTTAACCTTTAGGCGCTAGTCTTTAGCGTAGATTTTAATATTTTTATTTAAATAGACATATAGGCAATTAGTGTATCTAGTCTTTTGCCCCTACTACTATATTTACTATATAATAGTAAGTCTACCTACTACTACTAGGACTAATTCTACTACTCTAACCTAAGCAGCACAATATAATTATTTTATTTTATTTATATTAGTATAATATTTAAGATTACCTTAACAAGCATATTTTTTTCTTTTACTTAAAATAGCTTTATATTACATTTAGAGTAGTTAATTATACTATAAATTCTTGCCCCTTTTTACCCTCCTTCTTATCCTTTATATAGAGTCTAGCGCTACTACTATCTAATCTCTATACTACTATAGTAGGAGCAGAAGGCATAGCTTATAGTAAGAGTAGAGAGCGTGGCTTATAATAAGAGTAAAGAGTGTAGCTTATAGTAAAAGTAGAGAGTATAGCTCTATTTAAAATTAGTTACCTTATTAATCTTTACTACTAACTTATAATACTTAATCTATAACACCTAATCTTATACTTAAACTAAAATACTATACTATTTAGTAAATCTCTATACTACTATACTATAGTAACGTCCTCTAGTATATTATAGCTATTACCCTTAAGCTTTTATAAGTCTATAGGTATGAGCGCCCTCCTCTCTAGTATGGGGAGTTTTTTTTTGCGACTAAGGGGTTTCTAATAAAAATATTACAATAATAGCAGTTATTCCTTCTACTATTATTAACACAGAAACCCCTCTAGTATATTATAGCTATTGCCCTTAGGCTTTTATACACCTATAGGCGTAAGCGTCCTTCTCTCTTTACTATTATTACTATTAGATTATCGCTAAAGTTTAAAGTTATTAAATATTATATTAGAGTAGTTTTCTAGGGTCTATTACTACGTTAATTTAACTAAAGTATATAGCGCATTAATTATCTATATGCCTGTACATCTAGATATACTAGGCCTTAAAGCTAGAATTATTATTAATAGTAATTAGGTAAAAGAATATAATAACTAGGCGCCTATAGACGCAAAGATTATTAAATATTTTATTAAATATTGTCTTAAAGCAGTTTTCTAGGGTCTATTACTATGTTAATTTAATTAAAACACGCGGCGTATTAATTACCTATATGTCTTTGCACCTAGATATACTAGGCCTTAAAGCTAGAATTATTATTAATAGTAATTAGGTAAAAGAATATAATAACTAAGCGCCTATAGGCGCAAAAGTTATTAAAGGTTATATTGTAGTAGAGTCTAGAGCTAATTTTAAAGTTTTTTTTTACTTCTTCTTCTACTTATCCGCCTAAAAGCTTTATAGTATAGAGGTATAAATAGGCGTAAAGCTATTAAACATTATATAGTAGTAAATTCTAGAGCTAATTTTAAAGTCTTCTTTTGCTTCTTCTACTTATCTATCTAAAAGCTCTTTTTTGCTACTACTAAACTATAGCAAATCTACCTCTAGGCGTACTATAGAAGATTTAGAATAGTGAACTTATAAAACTATTTCTATTGCGACTCCGCGGTCCACTGCGGCTCTCCAACGGTCCACTAGTTAAGAGATAACATGTGACTTAGTTATGCTAGATAGTAGACTGTCTATTAACTACTATTAACAATGCTGCTATAAAGAAAGTTAATAATAAAATTATTATTATTTTATATATATTTTGTTACTACTACTATATACTAGGTACTAGATTTTAGTGCCTTCTATATTACTCCTCTCTGTGTATAGTACGAACTTAACCTTGGTTAGAATTTTTACTTAACAAAGATGTTTAATAAAACTATTTCTCTAAGCAATTATCTAAATACTACTACTAGGCTATTAACAATCTTTATTGTGTAGAGATTCTAACTAAGGTTAAGTTCGCACTATACACAGAGAGGAGTAAAATAGAAGGTACTAAAATCTAGTACCTAGTATATAGTAGTAGTAATAAAATATATACAAAAATAATAATGTTATTATTAACTTTCTATATAGTAGTATTAATAATACTAGTTAATAAATAGTTAGGTATAACTAAGTTATATATTATTTTATAACTAGTAGACTATTAGAGAGCTATAGTAGACTATAGAGTTACAACTATAGGACTAGTGTAGATAATAGAATGCTTAACTATAGTTTAATTATTATACTTATAACCTAATAACTATAATACAACTATAGTTTGCTATGCGTATAGTATATAAGTCTACTCTTATAAATTAGTAACATCTAGTATACTAAATCTTTACTTTAATACAGAATACTATATTTTTAAATTTAACTTTTTATCTATTATATCTAGCAATGCAATAACTACTTTATAGCAATCTAATATTACGTCTAAGTCTAATATCTATAGTAATATAGCTATTATTAAATTTAGTTAAGGTATAGATAACTAGCTAGGCAAAGTTAAGAATAATTCCTAGAGATTTAGCAACCTTATACAACTAGAAGGATTATTAGAAAAGCCTCTAGAGCTTATCTTTAAGTACTCTATTAGTAATATCTTTAGGCTAATTTGCTACGCTTTATGTCTCTAGATTCTAAAGTATAAGGTAGTTCTTTAGTACCTAGATATTAGTAGAAAAGACACAGCCTTTATAATATAATAATAGTATAATATAAAAATTATACTATAGAAGCTTAAAAATATATTAAAAATAAAGGTAATAAAGACTATAAGGGTAGAAACTAGAGAAAAAGGAAGAAAGAGTTTATTATAATATATAAGACGCTAAAGACATAGTAATAGTATAAGAAGTTTATTAAGGTAGTAGTAATTATCTAGACTACTATTAAGGTAGGGGACTATAAATAATAAGGATAAAGGTAAAGATAAGTGGTAGAAGCGAGAGCATAGAGAAGATAGACAGTGGCGGCAAGGTCCTAGAGAGTAGTATATAGCTTACTAGTTGCAAGAGGAGATCTACTATAGAAGAGTAATAAAATAGTTAGGTTAGTTACTATTATAATTATTATTTTTATTATTATAGTAAAAAAATTTTATTAAAGAAATTATTAATTATGTAATATAGTGGTTGGTTAAACAGCTACGCTAGGATTACGTAATATTATAGATTAACCCTAGAGAAGAACTACTACTAGACTATAAATATAGCAAACCTATCTTTAGACGTACTATAAAAGATTTAGAATAGTAAACTTATAAAACTATCTCTCTAAGTAATTATCTAGATACTACTACTAGACTACAAATATAGCAAACCTATCTCTAGGCATATTATAGAAGATTTAGAATAGCAAATTTATAAAACTATCTCTCTATACTAATACTAGACTATAAATATGGCAAATCCGCCTTTAAATATACTATAGAAGATTTAGAATAGTAAACTTATAGAACTATCTTTCTAAGTAATTACTTAGACACTACTACTAAACTATAAATATAGCAAACCCGCCTCTAGGTATACTATAGAAGATTTAGAATAGCAAATTTATATAATTACCTTTCTAAGTAATTGGCTGAATAAATAATTAAGGCGCTACTAACAATTTATAAATAAGTAAAAGTTACTTCTTTTTCTACTTATTCATCTAAAAGCTTTATAACGTAGATAGGCCCAAATCTATTAAATATTATATTATAGCAGACTAATAATAGCGTCTAAGGAGCTAAAGAGAAGATAATAGATCCTAAGGAGCTAGAGGGGGGATAGTAGACCCGAGGGAGCTAAAGAAGGAAATAGATTAAAGGGTAAGAAAGGTAGTGCTAGTAGAGATAAAAAAGTAGATTAGCTATTTATATAAAGTAGTATCTTAAAGAGTTTTATAATATTAAGCGCACCTAGGTATTTAAGAAAATTTAAAAGTCTAGGAAAGTTTTAGTAAGCTATAACTATATATATAAATAACTACTATACTAACTAAACTATAGTAAAATTCCCTATAAAATTCTAAAAAGTTCTAAAAAGTTCTAAGAAGTTTTAGTTATCTATACTACTTTATATATACCTCTACCCTTATCTATTAAAGTATAAGTACGTCCTATAGATAATATAGGAATAAATATTAACTAGGTGCGTATTAATAGCATAATATTAGCTAATAGAGTATAGATAACTGTGCTTATCTTTAACCTACTAAATAGTGTCCGCCTACTAAATAGCGTCTATCTATTAGATAGTAACTATACACTACCTTTATATATCTATAATAAGAGTGTGGTATATAATTTACATAGAGATCTAACTATAAATATTAAGAGTATAGATAACTAATATAGTAATTACTATTATTTAAGGTCTTACTTAGCGCGTATAGCTATCTTTAGAATAATAGCTTTATCTTAATATTTAGTATTACTAATAATATCTATAGAGTTTTATAGTATAACCTAAGACGCTATAATAGTAGAGTCTTAATTTGTCTTTACTATAGTATAGGCAATAGTCTAGGCTATAATAGCCCTTATAATAATACTAGATAACGCCTATATTAGTATAGTAAGCTCTTTAAAACTATACTTATTAATCTATATAAAGAGATATAATATATCCTTATATAAAACCTTAACCTAGATTATAAGCGAGTCGCCCTTACAAGCGAGTCGCCCACTTCGTCAACTTTCTATGACGCGTCACCTACAAACTACAATGGCTCAACTAACTTCTACTCAATTGCCCTGCAACGAAGCAGATATCTACCTTGCTATCCTAGCTATTAATCAGAACCAAATTCAGACTGTACAAGAGGCTGTACGGGCTTATAATGTCCCCCAATTAACGCTGCGCGACCGACGCGCTGGGAAGCCTGCGCGACGCGATTGCTAGCCCAACTCAAGAAAGCTTACCAAGCTAGAAGAGGAGGTGATTATCGAGTATATACTTGATCTAGATTCGCGAGGGTTTGCGCCTACTCTAGAAGCTGTGCGGAATATGGCGGATAAGTTGCTCGCTGAGCGCGGCAGTGGCCAGGTCAGTTAACAGTGGCCTAGAAACTTTGTCAAGCGAACAGACAGCCTTACTACGCGGTTTAATCGACCGTACGACCACCAGAGAGCGCTCTGCGAGGATCCAGAAGCTATACAACGCTGGTTTAACCTCGTAGCGCGTACAAAGGCCACCTACAGTATCCACAACAAGGACACCTTCAACTTCGACGAGACTGGCTTTCTAATGGGCAAGATATCCTCCTAGCTAGTTGTTACGGGATTAGAGAGACGTAGCCGGCCAAAAGCAATCCAGCCAGGCAATCGCGAATGGGTCATGGTGATCCATAGAATCAACGCTGCTAGGTAGGCAATCCCGCCCTTTGTTATTTTCGCTAGCCAGTATCACCTCTCTGCCTAGTATAAGGGCGAGGATATACCAGGCGACTGGACTATTAGGCTTAGCGACAATAGTTAGACTACCAATAAGCTTAGTATTGCCTGGCTACAGCACTTTATTAAGCATATAGCAGCGCGTAGGGTAGGCGCGCGCTAGCTGCTTATAACGTGTCCGTGCGCGTGATGCACGGATTCGCGTGATGCACGCTCGGCCCGAAAACAGTCAAACTTCCACACCACAAACTCCACCAATATGGCTCCGATTGACGATGCGCTTGCAGAGATAGACTCGCTAGATCCTAGCGATAAACTTTGTTATACAAAAATAGCTAACAAGCATAGCGTTGGACGCTTAACTCTATCGCGGCGGCACTGCGCAGTTACACAGTCGCACGCGTCAAAGATTACCAACCAACAAAAGCTCACTCCACAACAAGAGGTAGAGCTTGTTAAATACATAGAAAGGCTCACAGCGCGTCACTTGCTACCTATAAGAGAGATAATACGAAATTTCGCGTTAACAATAGCTAAGGAGCCAGTGAGCGAGAGCTAGGTTACGCGCTTTATTAACCAACATAGTATCCATCTCATCTCTTAATAGGTAGCTGGTATGGACAGCAATCGCCACCAAGCCAACTCAGGGGATAAATACAGTCTGTATTTCAATCTCCTAGGTGACAAAATTAAGGAATACAATATCGAGCCTTGTTACACGTACAATATGGATGAAAAAGGCTTCTTAATTGGTATTGTTGGCCGATTAAAACGAGTGTTCAGTAGACAAATGTGGGAGAATAAGGAGGTTACAGCATCTCTCCAAGATAGCTCTTGTGAATGGATTACCCTCCTAGCGTGTGTGTGTGCTGATAGATCAGCCTTACCACCAGGCCTTATCTATTAGTCTACTAACAGCGGCATACAATCGAGCTAGGTTAAGGATATTAAGGTAGGAAAGCATAGCGTACACGTCTCCTCTTCGCCCTCAGGCTGGACAAACAACAATATTAGCCTTGCCTGGCTTAAGCAGATGTTTAATCGCTACACTAAGGCAAAAGCTCGACGATCTTACTAACTACTTATCCTTAATAGCTATAGATCTCACGTTACTATAGATTTTATTAATTACTGCGATCAGAATAGGATCCTCCTAGCTATACTCCCCCCTCATTCGACGCATACGCTTTAGCCACTTAATATGGTGCTCTTTAAGCCTCTCTTATTAGCCTACTTAGCTAAGCTCACAACCTACCTCTAAGAGAGCCAAGGCCTGGTCCCAATTAAGAAAGGCGACTTCTTCCCTCTCTTCTAGAAGGCCTAGATAAGCTCCTTTAAAGAAGAGATAATCCTTAAGTCTTTTAAGGCCACTAGTATATCACCTTTCAACCCAGAAGT
Source organism: Laburnicola sp. R22_1 (assembly GCA_014281115.1). Taxonomy (NCBI): domain Eukaryota; kingdom Fungi; phylum Ascomycota; class Dothideomycetes; order Pleosporales; family Didymosphaeriaceae; genus Laburnicola; species Laburnicola sp. R22_1. The sequence goes on from JACONQ010000015.1 coordinate 1,997,191, forward strand.
TATACTCAAAAGATTCAAGAAAACCACACAGGATAATAACCAGGGATCACGAGAGAGCTCTAAGTCAGTACTTAGTGGGGGCAACTAGCGTAAGCTAGATCGCCTTGTACGAGCTACAGAGCAACAAAGTAGGAAGGACGCGCAGAAGCTTAGTCGCTTACTCCACCATATCTCAGCTAAAGTTCAGCTACTCCACCACGAGAATGCTAGATTAAGAGAAGCTCTTGCCACTAAGAATAAGCATAAGAAGAAAGGCAAGCCTCTAGATCTTCAACAACGTCAGGAGTACTATAGGGGAGCAGTTTTCTAGTCACTAAGCAAGGTTAGGGAGGCTCGCGTACGCCAGTCTGTGAAGGAGCAAGAGGAGAAGGAGCAGAAGCTTCAAAAAGCTGAGACAGCTAAGTTAAGGAAGGCAGCTAAGCTATACAAGGAGAAAATTGCAGAGGAGAAGCGTGTGGCGCGGGAGGCAGCCAAAGTAGCTAGGGAGAAGGAGAGGCTTAAGAAGGCTGCAGAGCGCGCTCGCTAGAAGGAGGCAGCCAACGCAGCAAAAGCTCTACAATCTGCCTAAAAGGGTAAGAGAAAGGCCTCGCAGCCATCTATACAAAGCAACAAGCGTCAGAAACGTGTAGTTAACGCTCTAGCTACTAAGGAGGCCTCAGGTGCTGCATTAGCAGCTCCACCCAAGACTACGCGGCACGGCCGCAACGTTAAGCTTCCAAGTAAATATTAGTAGCGCAGGTTAATCGCAAGCATTAATAGAGCACTCCACTAAAAAATCTTGCAATATTCGCTACTATATGTGGCTCTATAGCCTTATTTCTCGTAGAGCTGTTATGGTGTTGTGCGTGCATCACGCGAATCCGTGCATCACGCGCACGGACACGTTACCATGGGTGCGGGGTCAATGCGCGCCAAGCCTCAATGCGCGCTCAACACCAAACCAGCTCAGCTAAACTTGAAGCTGCAGAGCTCCCTACAATTGCTATTATTATAAGAATTTCTGGTGATGAGGTCTATGAATCTTAATAATTAATTATAGCTATAAAAATCTACTCGGAGTTCTAATATTCCGGCCCTGGCGCGACTGAGGCTGTAGAGGCTGTGATGCAGCACCTGAGGCCTTAGCAGCATCTATAGCCTTATTAATAAGCTTTTTTTCCCTTATGCCCTGCTTAGGTAGCCTTAATGCCTTTTTGCTACCTTTCTTAGCTATTTTTATACAATTCTTATAGTGTTGCTAAGCCCTGCGAGCCTGCTGCTTCTGGGCTTGCTCAGCTGCCTAATCCGCCTTTGCCTTCGCTCGAGCTGCCTGAGCCTTAGCCCTCGCAACGCGCTTCTCTTGGAGTAGTCTAGCCTTTAGCTGCTGGCTAGCCCTCTAAGCCTTAGCTGCCTCAGTTTTTTAGAGTACTAGCTGCTTTGCCTTGGCCTCTTTTTGCTATAGATAATTACGTGCCTCCTGCACCTTCCTTGGGGACCAGAAAACAGCACCCCCTAAGTACTTAGTAGGCTGGTTATCCAGCAAAGGCTTGCCACGCTTTCTACGCCTCTTCTTATTGCCTAGTGCTGCTCTTAGTCCCTTATTTTCATGCTGTAGTAGCTGTTTTTGTACGGCAATTGAGTGCACTGTTCGGCTTAGCTTCTTTGCCTTATTACTATTCCCTATATCTACTGCAGCCTTTAGGAGCCGGTCGATTTTCCTCCAGTTAGACGCGCTGAGTACTGAGGTTGAGCTTTCTCTTAATTCCCGCTCGGGTAGGCTGGTCTTAGTGAATCTCTTAAGTATAACCTCTGGGTTGAGTGGTGATATGCCAGTAGCCTCAAAGGCCTTAATAATCAATGGCTTCCTGAACGAGCTACCCTAAGCCCTCCAGAATAGGCTAAAGAAGTCTCTTTTTGCGATTGACGATAGTCCCTGGCACCTGTGTAGGAAGGCTGAGAGCTCAGCTGAGTAGGCAGTGGAGAGAGGCTTAAACATAATAACGTTGAGCGGCTGTAGCGTATGCGTCGAATGAGGCGGAAATATAGCTAGGAGTATCCTATTCTGGTCATAGTAATTGATAAAATCCATAGTAAGGTGGGATCCATGGCCGTCAAGGATAAGTGGTTGGTAGGAGCGTCCAGCTTTCTCCTTAGTACAGCGATCGAACACCTGCTTAAGCCACGCGAGGCCTATCTTATTATTTGTCCAGCCAGAAGGCGATGAGGTGATAAAGGCTGAGTGTTCCTAAGGGTTAATTTCTTTAACCCAGCTTAATTGTAGGCTACCTGAGGCAGCCTGATAGATGAGGGCTGGATCTAGAGCCGATCCGTCGGCGCATATGCAGGCTAGGAGCGAAATCCACTCACGGCTACCATCCTGAATAGCCTGCCTCACCTCCTTGCTCTCGTACAGCTGCCTACTAAAGATCCGCTTTGAGCGAGTAGTAATGCCTAGTAGGATGCCTTTTTCGTCCATATTGTACGTGTGCTGAGGCTCGATATCGTATTGGCTAATTTTCTGCTGTAGTAGGTCGAAATATAGGCTGTACTTTGTCTCTGAGTCGGCTTTGTGGCGATTGCTGTCCATTCCAGCTGTCCATCTTGAAACTAGATCAATGCTGTGTCGCTTGACGAACTGATCAACCTAGTACATGCTAACGCTCGTTTTGGCTATACAGGCTGCAAAGTTCTGGATCATTTGCCGTGTAGGTGGTAGGCCTCGCTAAGTGAGTTTTTTGATATAGCGTATAAGCTCCTGCTCCTGTTGAGGGCGAAGTTTTCGTTGGTTGATTCCCTCAGCTGTACGCGACTGCGTTACAGCCTGGTGTCTCTGGGTGAGCGTAGAGCGTACAACGCTATGCTCCTTCGCGATTTTTGTATAGTTGATAGAGTCTCCAGGTTCTTGCGATTGTATCGCTTCAAGCGCAGCCTCAATTGACCCCATATTGGTAGCGATAGGTGGTGTTGAAGCTTGAGGTGTTTTCGTGTTGAGCGCGCATTGAGGCTCGGCGCGCATTGACCCCGCACCCATGGTACTTAACGGCCATGAGAGCCACAAGTCGCTTAAATTCCAAGAAATCTGCAAGGATAACAATATCTATACTCTCTGTATGCCGCCACATTTGTCGCACCTCCTGCAGCCGCTAGACGTTGGCTATTTCTCGCCATTAAAGCGGGCGTATAGGTGCCAAGTGTCGAGCCTAATACGCAACTATATTAACTATATTACTAAGCTTAAGTTCCTACCTGCCTTCCGCGCCGCCTACAATTAGTTAATTATAAAGGAGAATATCTGCGCAAGCTTTTAGGGCGCCAGACTAGCCCCACACAATCTAGAGGTAGTGATCTCGAAGCTTAATGTTAAGCTAAGGACGCTGTCGCCAGCAACCCTACTAGAGGCTATACCGTGGGTCACCACCTCGTGTCCAACACCAAATCTCCCGCACTTTCAGAATCGCTTTACACCACCAATATACACCCAATGGAGGCTGCCCTAGAGTCGTTAAAATCGCTGAAGCTTGGAGAGAAGCCTAATTATACTCAGACTGCGAAAAAGTACGGTGTTGATCGAACGTTGCTGTCGAAGCGTCACCGCGGGGTTATCGGCAGCTATGCGGAGAAAGTCGATAATATGCGCCTTCTCAACTCTACACAGGAAACTGAGCTCGTACAATATATTGATAAGCTCTGTGTACGAGGGCTACCACCTACAAGGGAGATGATACGGAATTTCGCAGCAGAAATAGCAGGAAAAGAGCCAGGAAAAACTGGGTTGATCGCTTTATTGCGCGGCATCACATTGAGCTTGTATCTCGATGGGCATCCGGCATCGATTCCACACGCCACAGAGCTGACTCTGCCTTCAAATACGCCCTATATTTTAAGCTCCTAGACCAGAAGATAACTCAGTACGATATCGAGGCTCGCAATATCTACAATATGGATGAGAAGGGCTTCTTAATTGGTGTGCTGTCAAAAATGAAGCGCGTGTTCTCCCGCCATTGATATGATCACGGAGGCGTGAAACAAGCACTCTAGGACGGCAACAGGGAGTGGATAACTACGATAGCCTGTATTTGCGCCGACGGCAGCTATCTTACGCCTGCGCTGATTTATCAGGCTGTTTCTGGCAAGATACAAGACTTATGGCTTCAAGATTTCGACCCTGTAGAGCACAAAACCTTCTTCGCCTTATCGCCCAGTGGATGGACTAACAACAAGCTAGGGCTCGCATGGCTTGAACAGGTGTTCAATCGCGAAACAAAAGCAAAGGCAAGACGATCATATTGTCTACTTATCCTTAACGGCCATGGCTCACATATATCGATGGAGTTTATTAAGTTTTGCGACAACAATCGGATTCTTCTGGCTATCTATCCTCCCCACGCTACCCACACCTTGCAGCCGCTCAACGTCTGCCTTTTCAAGCCTCTATCAACTGCCTACTTAAACGAGCTCTCCAAGTTCATGTATAGCTGCCAGGGCATCTCCGCGATTACAAAAAGAGACTTCTTCCGCTTATTCTATAAGGCCTGGCATACAACGTTTAAGGAAAAGACGATCTTAACGGCTTTTCAAGTCACAGGGCTTTCGCCGTTAGACCTAGAGGCTATACTTAAGAAGTTTAAAATAGAGGAGACTGAGAGGCCCTTATCAAGCGATAGTACTACTTCCGTACTCAGCGCTTCAGATTGGAGAAAGATTGAGCGATTACTGCGCCAGGTAGTGGAGGATATCTACAATCAACGCTCCCAACAGCTAAGCCAGACGATTCACGTGATGGCTGTACAAAAACAGCTCCTCCAGCATGAAAACGAGCGACTTAGAGGGGCCTTTGTTAATAAGAAGAAGCGCCGTCAACGTGGCAGGCCTCTATTACTTAAGGCACCGCAGGAGTATAATGGTGGAGCTATATTCTGGTCGCCATCTAAAGTTAAGGACGCCCGCGATCGCCAAGCACAAAAGGATGCCAACAAGCAGCTACTACAACAACAGAAGTCCGAGGAGATCAAGCGTAGGGAGCAGCAGAAGCAGGAGAAGGCTACCATGCTTGAAGAGAGGCAGCGCATAAGAGAGGTGGCCAAAGAAATACGCCTTCAAGAACAGCGCGAGAAGGCCGTGCAGCGCGAAGAAGCTAGGATCGCGCGCGAAGCCAAAAAGCAACTCCAACAAGATATACAATTCTCCAAAAAGGGTAATAGACGCCGTCAAAAGGCCTTTGCACCACCTCCTCAAGTCGCTGAGGAGACAGAGGATGTTGGTGTGGATATATCATCTGTAGTTGATGTGGTGCCTACACCCGGCCCTGCCACGCGCACCCGCAAAGTACGCCTCCCACAGAGGTATCGCACGTAGTTTATCGTTACCAATCAATCAAATAGGTCCTTAAAAGCCCTCCACTAAAAAATCTCGCGATAATACAATATATATGCGACTCTACAGCTGCAAAAGTTGTGGGTGTGGGCATCTGGAAACCGTGCACCAGGTGGGGCCGTGCACCAGGTGGTGACCCACGGTATAGGAGGCCAAAACACCCAGCAATGTGCGCGAACTAGAGGCTTGATCAACGTTAATTCGCGAGCGGATTCGCGCGCATAAGAGCTCGTTACCTGCTTCTATTATTAAGAGGCTTAATTAGCTAGAAAGAGGCTCTTCTAAAGTAATACATTAAATGGCGCTTATGCGCGAGCGAATCTTAAGCCTTAAGAGAGCAAATAAGGCCGCCACAACGCGCAAGAATCGCAAAAAAAAGCAGATTTAGAAGCAAGGCACCCTATTAAAGGCAGAGGAAGAGGATATTATTACTTAAAGGGCTGTTAAGCAGCAACTTAAGGGAGAAACACGTTAAGGCAAGACGCGATTAGGTACAAGCCGGCAGGCCTTAGCGCGCTACGGTCGCTATAGAGAGACTGGCCATAACTCACAAACGTGTAAAAAGCGTACTGTAGATACTACTTAAACTAGGATAGCTCTTATATTAATATTATTTTATTGCGTTGTGGATGTACAGGCTATAAAAGGCTAAGAGAGTTGACAAGGTGGGCGACTCGCTTATAAGGGCGACTCGCTTATAATCCAGATTACCTATATAACTAATAGTCTTATTACTTATTAACTCTACCTTAAGAGACAAATATATAGCGTTATAGTATATTATAAGTTTCTAGCGTATAGTCTTTACTATATATCGTCTAGTTAGTATAAAAAAGGTATCTTTATATTTATATACTTAGCGTTCGCCTCTTTAATATAAAATAGTTCTAGCTCTATAAGACACGCACCTATAAGACTATTTTTACGTAGTATAGTAATAGGCTTAGGCCTAGCTAGAGGCTCTATAAATATAAACTTTAGGGAAGAATTATAGTATAAGCAACACTAATTCTTATTAATAATAAATTACTATATAGAAGAGAGCTTGTATTTACTAAGATACCGTAAGAATCTATATTAATAATAACTACTATTAACTATAACGTGCCACAACTCTAGAGTAGTGTTATAGCTAGCTTATTTAGCCTTAGTCTAATAATAAACCTTAGTAGGTAAATCTTATAAATTAGAGATAATAATCTATATCTCTATAACTATATTTTAAGACTATATTTCTATAACTATATCTTAAGACTATATCTCTATAACTATATCTTAAGACTGTGTCCCTATAACTATATCTTAAGACTATATCCCTGCAACTATATCTTAAGACTATATTCCTATAACTATATCTTAAGACTATGTCTTAGTAACAACTCCTATAGTGTTAAATATAATAAGCTAGGTCTCTAGTATAATAAACTGCGTCTTAGTAACTACTCTATTATTATCTATAGTAGAAACATTACGGTCAGTATTATTCTATACTATATACTAGAAATCTAAGATAGTAAATCTATTATTAGTATTATTAATATGCCTAGTATAATATAAGTAGACAAATAGCTCTTTAATAGTGCTTAATTACTAGATAGCTAGTTATATTATTATTATTAAGATTTTTTACCTTTAGCTTATTTCTATTATGCGCTCTAAGAATACTATAAGTAGTATTAAACTTTTATTCTTATATATACCTATAGTAATAAATACCTAATAGAGAAAAATATATAGCTAACACTAATATAATTCTTATCTTAACTACCTTAACCTATACACTACTACTTACCTACTAGGCTCTTTATAATAGGCATCTTCTAAGTAATAACCTACTTAATAATAGTAATATTAATTTCTATACTAGAGTAGTAGTCGCAAATATAATATAAATAGCTAATAATAGCTTAAAGAACTTTATATATATCTATTAATAGTTATACTCTAGATTTATAGTAGTATAAATCTGTATAATAGTATATAGAGAGAGATCTCTATCCCTATTCTTAGTATACTACTATCTAGATGTTTTATTATATATTATATATAGACGCAAGTTATAGAACTACTAAGTTACTATATAGTTTTATAAGCGACTAGTAATATATATAATTATCTTTAGAATTTAGGTAGGTGTAGTAACCCTACTATGCGCCGTCTTTAATATTAAGAAGTAAAGGGTATCCTAGAATATAAGCTTACTATAAGGAATTAGAGTAATACATAGTAATATATTAACTTAATTAATAGAGGTATAAGTGACCTTAGTCTAGTAATATATTCTATTAGTAGCCTAGACAGATTAGTTCGCCAGACAGTTTTTCTTAGTAACTTCGAGGTCCCTTATAACTTATAATATACTAAGTTACTATTTAATCTACTTTTTATATTTTATAGCCTCTTTGCGCAGCTATAGCAGCTACGCAAAGCTAAGGAGTCTTTCTTAGTAGTATAAACTTATAATAAGACTCCCTATAATATATAATATATTATCTACTATACTATACATAGATAATATATAGTATACTATATCTTAAGTAGTACTTTATCTAATTTTTAGTTACTAAGTGTGTACTATTATAAGATAAAGTTAACCTATTATTTTTAGCCTTAGAGTAACCTATAATAAAATCACTCTAATTTACTATTAACACTATCTAAAAATAAGCTACTAAGGGTAATATCTAACTCCTCCTTTATCTTTTTATTTATCTAATAGGTTTTTATATTATATCTAGGCTCTTTATATCTTCTATAGCAGTGTTGTGTTAAGGACCTACCTCTCTCTTACTACTATCTTACGCTCTTTTAATAACTTTACCCTAATAGAAAGGCTTTCTACTTCTAAATCTACTCTTTAAGTAAAGCCTAGTGTCCTATCTTTCTAAATACGCTTTCTTTTACGCGTTTTTTGCTTTATTAGAACCTTAATTTGGTTTTTAAGTTCCTTAATATAGGTCTCTTAAAGTATACTATAGTAGAGTATAAGTTTAGCACCTTTTATAAGCTATAAGTAGCTTAATTTAGTATTAAGTAAAGACTAAATAAAAGAGTTGCGTACAAGCTTTAACTAGTATCTAAACTTAAAGGTATTATTTAAAGTCCTAGCTTACTATAGTGTATCTAGTAGGATACCCTAAGATAGAGTGTAAATACGCATATTAAGGCAATCTACTACTACTAATATATTTAAAGAAATAAGCCTAGAGGCCTTAAAGACTTTTTTATAGTTTTTTAGTATAAATATATTAAAAAACGCATTATAAAAGGCAAGTAGAAAGCCCTCTTTATTAATATAAAAGACGCGTTAGCGGGCTAAGTCCTACACACACTAGAAGTACTTTAGCTTTAGTAGTATAAAATAAACTATATTAAGTAGCTAGAGAAAATAAAATAAGTGCGCTAGTATATAGAGTGTTAGAATCTTTTATTTTAGATAATAATCCTTAAAATTCTAGGAGTAGTAGCTCTTATAGCTATCTAGAATAAGTAACCTTTATAACTCTATTATACGCAGTCTTATATACGTGTTAAAGTGCTTTAACTATATAACTCTAAGGTTATTATTAGTCTAGCTAGTCTTAAAGACTAAAAGCTTCTAATTATAAGAGATACTAGTCTTCTTATACTATGCTAAGATATAGACTTACCCTTTATAGATAACAAAGGGTAAAGTAGTATACTTAGCAGCGCAAATACTCTAAATTACTATAACCTACTTATAGTTGCCTAGCTAAATAAGTATAGATTAAGAATATCTTTCTAAACTAGCTATAACCTTTATTAAGCTAATAACTCCTATCTAGAAGCCTATTTTATTAAAGTTATAAATATCTTTATTCTATACTTTATACTTAGCTTTTGTGTCCTCCACTGGCTAAAACTATATATTTATAACTTCTAGGTCTTCCTATTATATTCTCTATTATTTCTTTGCTTAATTAAAAGCTATTTTAAGCTTAGGTACGCGCTTTACAAAGCACTAAGCCTAGTATTATTTTATAGGGTCTTTATACTGCGTAGCTAGTAGTTTATTAGCTATATTATCTATCTTACTTAGCTAGAGTGCAAATTCTTGCAAATCTAGGTTAAGGATATACTATATAAGCGTCTACTCTTTAGTTATAGTAAGCTTTATTATACCTAATTATATATCTGCTTAGGTGGTAATTTTGTTAATTTAATTACTTAGTATAGACTTTAGGATATTATATACTATAGTAGTGCGTTATAGGCTTAAAAGTTGCTTATCTTAATAGGTGTAAAGGGTAAGCTTAATTCTGCCTTCTTAATTAGATAATAACACGTTGTATTATTAAGATATTATAATTTGTAGTAAAGTATTATAGTCTTAGTAAAAACTATCTAGAGGACTAATCTGTCTAGACTATTAATAGAATATGTTAATACCTAGCTTAACAACCTTAATTACTAGAAGCTTAGACTGCTCTTTTTTTCTTTAGAGTATAGAAAGAGGTGTTAGCTTCTAAAGAGCCTTAAATAACTTCTTAGTATTGCGCTTAATACCTAGCTTAATAATCTTAATTACTATAAGCTTAGACTACTCTTTTTTTAAAGTATAAAAAAAGGGTAGTAGTAGAAAGAGCTATTATAAGTCCTAGTAACCTCTTAGTAGGCTACTTATAGGCATACTATAATCTTAGATAAAGCTAATAGACTTAGGTCGCTCTATATTAGTGTTTGCACTCTTAGGCTAACCTTATATAAGCTTTGTATAATAAGACTTTACTAGATATTAGATACTAAGTATAAACTTTAGACTAGAATAGCTAATAAGATTAATAATTGTTATTTACTAGAACTTATAATAGTTCTGCTCTCTTTGCCAAAAAGAAGAAAAAGGTACTAGTAGAGAAATAGAAAGAAAAATAAGAGGGTATAGAGGGTTAAGAATAGTAGTCTAGTTAGTAGATTGCTTATCTACTAGTGCTTAGATAACTCTACCCTTTATATCTTAGAATAACTTTTGTAAGAGAGCATAGAAGATTAAGAATAGTAGTCTAGTTAGTAGGTTGCTTATCTACTAGTTCTTAAATAACTCTGCCCTTTCTATCTTAGAATAACTCTGCCTTTTTTTATACTTATACTATTACTTTAATAGCTATAGCTATATAAAGATAGGTTTAAATTATATTTCTATTCTTATTAAAGCGCAGTTGATATCTATAGTAGAGGCAGCTATAGAGTAGTTAAGAATATAGGTGTAAAGCCTCTCTACCTTTTTAGTTTAATATAGATTTAATTTTAGCACTATGTATACTACTTTAAAAGAAATATACTAGGCCTATAGAATTCGTTTAAATAGTAATAATAGATAGCTTACGCTCTAGATAGGTATAAAATAGTATCTTTTAGCTGTTTATCTTTATTTCTATATATATTTACTATTGCTAGTAGGTATAATAGAGCCTATATATCGCTCTACCTATCTACTAGTAGGTAGAGCGCTAATTCAGTGCCAAGCCAAAAGTCTATTCCTCTAACACGCTAACGTGCGTACACCAACACTAATACCCTATTTTCAACACTACATTACTCCACCAATATAAGCTCTTTTAGTGTAGAAATTTCAGGAAATCGTCGCCGCAATGCCGAATTATCTGTCCAGCAATGGGATTTAATTATTGCGAAGTGTGAGGCGGGCGCGTTATTGCGGGAGTTGGCTGAGGAGTTTAACTATACGCGTTGCTGCATTAACAAAACACTTTAGAGATATAGAGAATAACACCACAATTAATCGCGGCCTTAATTAGGGCGTCCCTAGGCGCTTAATATACATAACAAGCGTGTACTCTATTAAGAGGCACGAAAAAACCCAAGAATTAAATACCTAGCCCTCCTCTGCAAGGCCTCCCTCTGCCGCATCTCTTAAACAACTGCATATCGCGCATTAAAGGTAGAGAGCCTAACCAACTTCTAGGCAGCGCAGAAGCCCAAGATCACTTACGCGGTGGCCTAGGAGAGGCGTTAATTCGAATAGGAATATCGCAATTAGGATTGGCGCAGACAGCCCTTTTAGTTCTTAGATAAGTGCTCTATTTAAAGACGCTCTAGTAGCACATCTATATAGGTTTTTCGCCTCCCACATAAGAAATAGAGACATGAGATAATTAAGGAGACAGTTATATTAAAATTTCGCGCGGCAATAGTGTGGGCGAGTATCTGGCTTAATTAGAGAGGGCGGGTTTGGCAGAGTCCCTTAGTAATTATGCCTAGGGACCCAGCAGCTTATTGCAAAGAATACAGCGTATAGAGTTATATTAAAGCTCTACGCAAAGGACTCCTCTATAATTATTACGCAGGAGATATCTATATGCATAACAACGCGCCCATTTATAGGGCGCGATAGTCGCTTAATTTTTTGGCAGAACATAGCATATAACCAATTAAGTGGCCATATTATTCCCCCAATATTAACCCTATTAAACATCTCTAGTGGTCCCTTAAGAGAGAACTCTATAAGCGTTACCCTAATATAGGCGACCTTAGCAATAGTAATAAGGACTTTAAGACCTTCTGCGCGGCGTTAAAAGATTGCTGGCGTAGGATCCCTAATTCGCTAATTCGCAAGCTTATACTTAGTATGCCGCGCCGCCTACTTGCTCTCCAGCGTGCGCGCAGATATTAAACAAAATATTAATTAAATAATTATCTCTATATTAATTATTAACTCTCTGGGAGCGATATTGGGGGTGCCGGAGCGCTCTGCGCGACGGGATGGTAATGATGGCGGATCTCGCTTACCCCTGCGGGAAACAGACTTTTGGCTTAGTACTATAGTAGTAGTTTTAATAGTGCTTCTATTTTATTAGTAGTATACTACTAGTAAGAGAGAGGCTAGATATAAGTAAAATTAGCTCTATTAATAATAATAAGTAGCGTACGCTCTAAATAGATATAAAAAAGTATTTTTTAGCTTTTATCTTTATCTCTATATATACCCACTACTACTAGTAGGCATAATAGAGCCTATACAGCGCTCTATACGCCTATTAGTAAGTAGAGCGCTAATAGTAATAGTCTTAATAGTGCTTCTATTTTATTAGTAGTATGTTACTAGTAAGAGGAAGGCTAGATATAAGCAAAATTAGCTCTATTAACACCCTAGTTATAGTTCTTCTAGTTCTTACTTTATTAGAGAGAATTTAGAAATTTAGAGAAGTTTACTATTAGTATTATAAATAGGTTCTTACTTTATTAAAGAGAATTTAGAAATCTAAAGAAGTTTACTACTAGTGTTATAAGTAGATAGAGCGCTAATAGTAGTAGTCTTAATAGTGCTTCTATTTTATTAGTAGTATACTACTAGTAAGAAAGAGGCTAAATATAAGCGAAATTAGCTCTATGAACACCCTAGTTATAGTTCTCCTAGTTCTCGCTTTATAGGAGAGAATTTAGAAATCTAAAAGAGTTTGCTATTAGTATTATAGGCAGGTAGAGCGCTAATAGTAATAGTCTTAATAATACTTCTATTTTATTATTAGTATACTACTAGTAAGAGAAAGATTAAAAAGAACTATATTTGCCTATAACTAGATAAATAGTAGCTAGCCTACTAGTAATACTATGTCTTTATTACTTATCTTTATTACTATCTAACTCTTTTATTACTTACTAATATGTTTACTACTATCTAGTATAACCTTAGCACTAAGTTAGGCTAAAACTAGTAGACTATAAGTATATAAGGCTATACTTTTTTACTCTTATTTTCTTTTTAGTTTATAAACTCTATATAGGTTAGGTCTATACACTAGATTAATAATAACTTAGTAATCTTAGAAAGTACTACCTACTAAGAAGGCACTAGACTAGATAGTAAACACTACCTAATAAGGGGTGCTAGATTATATAGGATACTTAGACTAGATCTAGATATCTAGACTAGACTAAACTAGATTATGTGTTCTTTCTATAGGGTTTTCTATAGAATTTTCTTCTTTATAGGGTTATTTAAGGGTTCTTTTAGTTACTCTTATATCTACTGCTCTTAGATATATAGTTATAGTCTAAAACTATAAGGTCTACTTTTAAGGTAGTTTAACTAGTATATTTAGTCTTATAAAAGTTAGAAGTATTAGTCCTTTAGTAGACACCGCTATAGTAAAGCCTATTATAGTTAGAGATAACTTTATAGTAGTTCTACCTAGGTATATACGTATAGTCGCAGGTTATAATACCTAAAGGCCCACCTATACTATAGCTATATACGCTAGACTAAACACTTCTAGTCTAAAGGAGTCTCATAGTTACTCTATATTGCTAACGCAATTAAGTTATATCTAGAGGCTAATTAATATACTTATTAGTTCTATTAGTGTAATAGTTCTATGTCGGCCTTCCTGCTAAGTACACTCTATTACCTTTCTTTTACACCCTATTTCTCCCTATCTACGCCTTTTACCTTTCTAAAGACGCCTTTTCTAGTTAGTGTTAGCGTGTAGCTAGTGTAGACATATGCCCTACGCCGCTCTCTATATAAAAAAGGGCCCCCTATATCCCTTTCTCATTTACTATCTTAGAATAGTAATAATTTAACTAGCTCTTTTAACTATTCTAGCTATTCCTAATAGGTTAGCCCTATAAGACTGTGTACCGCTCTTATATTATTATAAGATTAACTTTTTTATTTAGCTATAGATAGTAATATAATATTTACTCCTTTCTTAAAACGCTGCCTATAGGCAGTTAAATTAGTAGAAGTTTTATCTTATTAGTTACTAGTTATGCTAGATAATTGTCTAAGGTTTATAAAACTACTAATATAACTTCTTTGCCTACTATAAGTAGGTAAGAGAATATTAGTTTTTTAGTTACTAGTTATACTAGGTAATAGTTCTGCGCTTAGGTCTATAAGACTACTAATATAACTCCTCTACTTACTATAAGTAGATAAGGGTGTATTAGATTAGTTACTAGTTATACTAGGTAGTTATTACACTACCTAAGGTCTATAAGACTACTAATATAACTTTTCTACCTACTATAAGTTAGTAAGAGTATATTAGTTTATTAGTTACTAGTTGTGCTAGGTAGTTATTATACTACGCTAAGGTCTATTTAAGAGGCTACTTTTACACTCCTCTACTTACTATAAGTTAGTAAGGGTTTATTAGTTACTAGTTATACTAGATAGTTATTACACTACGCTAAGGTCTATTTAAAGAGGCTATCTTAGAAGTTCTAATATTCTAAATATAAATAATAATTAATAAATAACAACTACTGCGCTACACTTTATAGAGCTAACTTGCCTAATAACTACCTTCTAGCGCTATTATAGTAAGAATATAAGATATAGAGCTAGGGGATTAGAGTTAGACTATAAAGATAATATAGAGGTTAAAGTTTTATATATTTTATTTTACCCTTTATTTTTTACTTAGCTTAGACTATGCGCTAGCTTATACGCTATATAAGACATGCTACTCTAGATTTATTTATTATATTCTTTCTCTAACCCCTACTTTACTTAACTTTACTATTATCTATACTATAGTAAGCTACTACCCTTTAATTTAGAAGACTTTTAAAACGTTCCCTATATTCTCTTTATCTCTAGATAGTTTTTGAATAGATAATATAAAGGGGGATATTTGCCTATACCCTACTAAGAATAGTTTATATAATACTTATAGTAGAATTCCTTTACTTTACCTTACTAGTAATTTATTTTTTATTAAGTAAGAAAAGTAATTAATAGTGACTCTTAAAACTACTAGTTGCCTCTTTAGCCTTATAAAAAAGAGGAGTATAGTTAAACTACTTAAAAAGATCTACTTTAACAAAATTTCTTATAATGCTCCTATGCATAATTAATATATTACCGTACTTAAAGTAGATTAGCTAGGTAATAAATTTTTGCTAATAAACTTTAAGTAGCTTACGCACTAAGACGAAGCTAAACTTAAAGCTACTAAGAAGTTTAGCGCGTTTTTAGCGTAATTTAAACTAGACTAATTACTCTAGCACAGCCTAGAAATAAAATAATTACTTGCTACCTAGTAGCTTTAGGCTTAATATCGCTTTTCTTAAGGCCTACTTTTAAAAGAGTTATTAGAATTAGTAGCTAAGGCTATTATAAAGTCTAAAGATAACTCTAAATAGAGGAGTATTATTTAGGCTTTATATAAGCGCGCTAATATATTTAAATAAGCTTTGCTATACTTAAGGTATAGACACCTTACACTATAATATATATAATAGAAGAAGAATTCTAATTCTACTCTAATAGTACTAATAACATAGCTATTAAAGAGGACTTATTTACCTATAATAAAACTTTCCCTTCTATTAAAGATACTTATAATTTGCAGCACTGCACTTATATTCTCTTAAAAGATTCTAGTCTAAAAATATCTAATCTACTATATAGTTCGCGCTATTCTTATATAGCTAAGCAAAGTTTATCCTACCTAGTTGCGCCCTAGCATACGCTCTAATATTTACTCTAGCTTATAATACCTACTCTATATTTAGATAAAACCCTTTACTACTTTTTAGTATCTAGATATATATAAACTAAGCTTACTAATAGTAACTAAATAGATATACTCTAGAGTAGACACACTTTTACTACCCCTAGTATATCTAAGCTAGGACACTTTATAAAGCTACTTAATATTAATAAGTACTATAAAAAAGATTAATCTAGCCTTAGTACTAAAGATTAGCTAGAAGATATGCGTAATAAGCTTTAGATAAATATAGACTATTACTAGGACAATAACTACGCAGAAAATTAAGGCAACCTTATAAGAGTTATACTTAGCTACCTTAGAGGTGCGTCTTAAAAGGCTGCGCAAAATTAGTATTAAATAAATTAGGCCCTTAATAAAGATTATAAACTTAAATTACTTTTTAAATTTCTAAAAGAGACTTACTATAATTTCTTTACTCTCTAGTAGGTATATAATATAAGAGTTTAGACCCGCAATAGTTAGAATAAAAGTAAGTTAATTCCTAGTATATAAAATACTGCTATACTAAGTAGGTAGGCAGAAGGGCAGCACCTTATGGGTGCTACCGCGCTGGTGGCCGAATTGGGCCTAGCGCCGGATTAATGTTATTCCGGGTTTCGAGCCAGGTGCCACTATGGATTCATAACACTACCCTCCCCTTTATAGCCTTAAGCTCTAGCGAGGCTTATGTCTATTATATAACCTAACTATCTTATACTATTACGGTATATTCTAAACCATCACACGCCATTGCGCCTTATTGTAGACTATTTCTAACTAGTTAGAGACTATCGCGACTAGTAATAGTGCTGTTATAATGTGCCTAGTAGTGTTACTAAGTTTAGTAGATTGTTTTAACTAATGCTGTAGAGGCAACCTCCTCTAATAGGGTACTTTACTAAGATAAACGACTTAGTTACTTGCGATATAGTAAAGCGTTTTTATTACACCTATATAATAATGTATATAGCACTAATCTTATTTGTTAGCACTTTTTATTAGGCCGCTAGGTCCCTAAACTTAATATATTTAGTAGGTTTACGTGAGTTGTCGCTGTAAAATTAATTTACTGCCTCTGGGGCATTAATAAGGAGTATTTATAGTTTCTATAATAGATTATTAGTACTCTTAGAATAGTCCTCTTACTCGACTAGGTACTAAAGTAAACCTTTTTTATTGCGGCGATATGAGTCTTAGAGATTACTATTAATATAATAGTTTAGTATGGCTTTAATTATGTAATCTAAGGTATTGTCTATATTAATATTAATAGGGCTCTTAGGTTCTAATAGCTATGTAGGTAGCGCGTTGCTAGGTTGTTTGTATAATAACTATGAGTAAAACACGTTATATACGCGTCCTATTTTTAGCAATAGGTTTATTTTATATATAGAGTTATTAATAATATGTGTAATAGTTAATAGTCTATAGTGTTTTATATTTAATAATTTGCTAGAATATATTATCTTAATAAACCTTATATCTAATATAACTTTGTTACTAACGCGAAACTTAGGAGTAGGCATGCGGTCCTTATTTGCATATTTTGCCTACTTTGCTTATGCCTAGGCTATGTTATCTTAATAGAACTATTAAAGATTCTCTAACTTAGTAATAAACTTATTAGCGCGTCGCTGGTTAGCTTGGGTAGAAGCGGATAGTAACGTTATTAATTCGACTAGTTTATAAATTAAGAATTATAGTAGGTAGCCCTTAGTTATTATAAATTGGGCGACGCTAGTAAAGTTGCTAATCTAATTATTTGCGATAAACTTAGCCATTAGTAGAAATAGTGTCTAATTATCCTATTAGTAATTTACATAAGCTTGTAGGTACTATTTTACCTAGGTATTAATAATCTTAGTCTGGCTATTAGTCTCTAGATAATGGGAAGTTAATACCTTAGGCTAGATACCTAATTATTAGCATAGGCGACGCTAGAAATATAAGACAAACTAAGCACTATAATTACTAACAATTTGTGTAGAGTATCCCTTCTCGCGCTATATATATTTAACGAATGCATAGACTAGTATTATAACTTTAAAATTAATAATAGGGATAAACTTTTTCTTTTTAGATAGGCAATTAACTATAATAAGTATACTAGTGTAGATACAGCTATAATCTTTATAGGCTAGCAGTTTGGTAATATAATTAATTAATATGCTCTCCTAGTATTAATCTGGTATTAGTAATAGGCGGAGAAGTCTATACTTGCCTTCTTTATTAATCTTATAGTAATAGCATATTAAATAATTACGTATATACTATGCAATATCTATTGTTATATAAGGCTAGTAAAACTAATAACTTAGGTTATAGTATGTAGTATGCTTACTAGGGTGGCCTGCGCATAACTTATTATAAGAGTCTTTAATAATTATAGTACGTAGAGGTCTATTATCTAGTATATATATCTTGCTCTTTATATATAATAAGTTGTCTTATAGTTAGTAGTCTTTAAGCTTAATTCGCAGTTTCTTATTATATATAAGCGATAATAGAATGCGATGTTATCTCTTAAGTTTCGCTTTTATAATGGCTTACAGATCCTTATTAGCGAGGTACGCGTCCTTAATTCTAGTAATAAGGTCTTTCTCTAAATCTCTGTTATTGGCAGGAGGATTAATCCTTATCTCCTCCTCTGCCTTAGGCCACTGCACTTATAAAGGTGCTAAGGAGAATAACACTAGTAATTCTTCTATAGACTTCTTACTAATATAATCCTTCTTACTAATTAAGTATGTTATAAGGGCCAGATTTGCAATAGTGTTTATAAGTTTACTAGTAAGGACCTAAGCTATATAGACTATATATTATAACGTATTCTTATAACTATAATGTAAAGTGTAGGCATAGCTAGTATGCGTGTTGCTATTACAGCCATTACTATCTTTAGGATCGTAATAGGCTTAGTAGCTGCTAGCGCAGGCTTCTAGCGCAATATAATATAGCTTAAGGATTGTTTAGACTTAGTGTTAACGTTATTTATTATCTGCGCCCTTAGGAAGATTGCCAGAACGTCTAGTTAAAGCGTCTGGCTTAGTGCCTTAGTTACCTAGTCTGTATCTAATAAGGAAGTTAAACTCTAAGAGGAATTTAGCCTATTATACTTATTAGTAATTTAGTCTCTTATTAGTTATAAAGTAGCGTAACACTAAGTAGTCTAATATAATATTAATAGGCGATTTTGTGCCTAATAGCTTAAAACGCCATTTCTTAAATGTGCGTATAATTATAAGCAACTCCTTATTGTAAATCTTATAGTTGTACTTAGCTAGATTTATCTTATATAATAGAAAGGCAATAGGTTTTAATACGCTATTATACATTTGCAATAAGACTATAGTAGTAATAAAATTAGACGCGTTTGTTTCTAACTAGGTCTCTAAGTTAGTGTTAAAGTGGGCGAGTATAGATGCGCGTGTAAAGGCTTGTTTAAGTTATTTAAAAGCTTAGGTGGCTGCGGAGTTAGCTGCTAATAGAAATACTTTAGTCTAGATATCTAATTTCTTAGTTAGCTCTATAAGTAGTTATGCGAGCTGGCTAAATCCTAGAATAAACTAGCGATAAAAGTTTACAAATCCTAGAAAGGCCTATATATCTTTAACACTGCGTGGCAGTTGCCATTCTTATATTATGCTAACCTTAGTGGGGTCTATCTTAATTCTATTTATGGTTAGGATAAGTTCTAAGTACTTAACGCGTTTAACCTTAATTGTGACTTATAGACGTCTAAGAATATTCTAGCGTTAATAAGCTTCTTAACTACTGTCTAGATATATATCTTATACTTATTCTTATTATTAGAATAGATAAGTATGTCGTCCAGGTACGTAGTACAGAAGTCATCTAGATGTTCTCTTAGGACGTTGTTAATATAAGATTAAAAGGTCCCTAGGGTATTACATAACCCAAATGGCATAACTAGATACTTATAAAGGTCATAGCGGGTTAAGAAAGCTATTTTTTCCTTATCACCCTCCTTGACTCGTACGGTGTTAAAAGCGGCTATTACGTCGACAATACTTATAATTTATACTTTTGTTAGTTATGCCATAGTCTTCTTAATTAAGAGTAGAGTGTTCTAGTTCTTCTTTATTGCCTTATTTAAGGCGCGGTAATCGACGCAAATCTGTAGTCCCCTTTTAGGTTTCTTAATGTATAGTATAGGCGCGGCGTAAGGTAAACTACTTGGGCGAATAAAACCTTTACTTAACATCTTATTAATATATACCTTTACTACTCTATATTCCTTATAGGTTAACCTATATATCTTAGAATGTAGTACTATGGCCTCTGGATTTAGATTAATGGCATAGTCTACTCTAGGTCGACGCGGGGGTAGTTTATTAGCTTCCTTAGGATCGAATCTATAAGCTAGATTAACTAGAAATAGTGGTAATAGCTTGACAATTTCTTCTCTAGTAATCGCGGGCTTTTTCAGTTTCCTTATATACTTTTTAAAGTCCGCATCTAATACTACACAGTGCTAAGCAGTGTAGAGGTTGGCAATAATATGTTTCTATAGACTTTTCTTATCTAATTCTTTCCTACTAGGATCTAATAATTCTAGTTGTTCCTAGCGGTGTGGCTTAATAAAAATAACGGAGTCGGGATTCCTAGCGATTATTATTGCGGCTGCATAGCCTAAAATAATATTAATTCTATTCTTTGCTATCTTCTTACGCGTTATACTATCTAGTGGTTTGTTATTATAAATCTTTTTAGGCAGCGCGCTGTCCAAACAGTTTACTAGGCAATATGGCGATTCGAAGCTTAATGAATAGGTTTCTCTAAAAGAGGGAATTGGTAAATAGTAGTCTATCTAATTTATTCCTAATAATACGTTAAACTTACTAATTTTAGTAACATAGTATAGCACTAGGCTAGTATAAGATCTATGCTTAATTATAATCTCTACCGCGATGCGGAGCTTAGTATAAGGATTGCTGTTAGCCAGAGCTAGGCCCACTAGTTATTCCAAAGCAATTTCTTTAAGCTAGTGTTGTTTAACAACTTATTACTAAATAAAATAGGTAGTGGCTCTCGTATCCACTAAGCTAAGTGCGCGGAGCCATTTTTAGGCCAGAGGGAGCTTAATATAACAGTCGAATTCTAGTTAATAGGTGGCGTCTAGTATAGAAGACGTATCTAACGCGATAGTAGATATAGTGTGTATAACTATAGGCTTATTAAGACTATTATACTTAGGTGCGGCTTCTAGGCGCTAGATAGTCTACTAGATTTCTTATTAAGTTTTACGCTATTATTACTCCTAATTACAATTTAGTTTAGGAGTCTCTTATTTCCTAACTCATCCTTATTAGTGGTTAATTTATATTAAAATTTATTGCTATTCTTATCTTATATATCCTCTATGTACGTATTTATAGTAGAGGCTAAAGCGAGAATATTTTTTAAAGGAACAAAGTCTTTATCTTTATAGGGTGTAGTCTTATCGCGTGTTATATGTCCCAGCTTGCCATATTTAAAGCAAAGACCCAGTTTACTTATATAATTACGTTTCTTAGTTATTTATTTATAGGTGAGCATCTGGGGGGCCCTATCCTTTCGCGCTAAGAAATAGTCGCTTAGGGAACACTTGCGGCTAGTGTCTTTACTAGATAACATTGTTAACTTCTTAGGTCCTAAATATAGTTAACTGTTAATGTCTAAATTATACTAGTGGAGTTAACGTACGTGGGCTAGGAAGGCTATTAAGCTCTTATTTAGTATTAAACTAGACGAAGTTTAGCGGGCAAGATAGCTATCTATAAGATGTTAAGTATGTTAAACTTTACTTATCTCGTCTATAGAAAGCAAGTTAATAATAGAGAGAAATCGCTCTTACTACTACGCAAATGTCTTACTATACTTCTATTATAATATATTATTATAAAGCTTCTCTTTAGCTTCTATAATCTAATTGTAGGATATATAGGTCTTATCTAAGAGCTTTAGTAGATCCTCTAATGTGTTAACTAAACTTAGAATTAAATAAATAAGATTCTAGGCGTTATCTTTAATAAAACGGCGAACGTAATAGACTTTACGTTTCTTTAATAGGAGTGTAATTGCCTTATTAACTATAGTAATTCGCTAACACTTATAATCCTCCTTATCTTTACTACTAAAGAACTCTATTTCTGGAGTCTTATAATGCGAGCTACTAGTAGTCCTAACTAATATGTGGAAGGTGCTAAAGGGTCGCTTATTATATGGGTCTTAAGTCTCCTAACATTTATAGTTATCATCGTGCTAGTTTTAGTTATTATATTAGTCCTAATCTTTATATTAGTCGCGTTAGTTATATATATCTTTACGCTTATTATAATAATTATAGTAGTTATAAAGGTTATTATAAAAGGGTTCTTTAGTAGGTTGTGTTTATATAAGGCAACTATACATTATACTAGTAGAATGGTAGTTAAGAGTAGGGTCGCTACAGTGCCAAGCCAAAAGTCTGTTCTCCCAACACGCTAACGCGCGTACACTAACACTAACATCCTATTTTTAACACTACATTACTCTACTAATATGAGCTCTTTTAGTGTAGAAATTTCAGGAAATCGTCGCCGCAATGCCGAATTATCTGTCCAGCAACGGGATTTAATTATCGCGAAGTGTGAGGCGGGCGCGTTATCGCGGGAGTTGGCTGAGGAGTTTAACTATACACGTCGCTGCATTAACAAAACACTTTAGAGATATAGAGAATAACACTACAATTAATCGCGGCCTTAATTAGGGCGTCCCTAGGCGCTTAATACACATAACAAGCGTGTACTCTATTAAGAGGCACGAAAAAACTTAAGGATTAAATACCTAGCCCTTCTCCGCAAGGCCTCCCTCTGTCGCATCTCTTAAATAACTGCATATTGCGCATTAAAGGCAGAGAGCCTAACCAACTTTTGGGCAGCGCGGAAGCCTAAGATCACTCGCGCGGTGGCTGAGGAGAGGTGTTAATTCGAATAGGAATATCGCAATTAGGATTGGCGCGGATAGCCCTTCTGGTTCTTAGATAAGTGCTCTATTTAAAGACGCTCTGGCGGCATATCTATATAGGTTTTTCGCCTTCCACATAAGAAATAGAGATATAAGATAATTGAGAAGATAGTTATATTAAGATCTCGCGTAGCAATAGTGTGGGCAAGTATCTGGCTTGATTAGAAAGGGCGGGTTCGGCGGAGTCCCTTAGTAATTATGCCCAGGGATCCAGCAGCTTATTGTAAAGAATATAGCGCATAGAGTTATATTAAAGCTCTACGCAAAGGACTCCTCTATAATTATTATATAGGAGATATCTATATGTATAATAACGCGCCCATCTATAGGGCGCGATAGTTACTTAATTTTTTAGCGGAACACAGCATACAACTAATTAAGTGGCCGCGTTATTTCCCTAATATTAAACCTATTAAACATCTCTAGTGGTCCCTTAAGAGAGAACTCCATAAGCGTTACTCTAATATGGGCGACCTTAGCGACAGCGACAAGGACTTTAAGACCTGCTGCGCGACGTTGAAAGATTGCTGGCGTAGGATCCCTAATTCGCTAATTCGCAAGCTTATACTTAGTATGCCGCGCCGCCTAGTTGCTCTCTGGCGTGCGCGCGGGTATCAAACAAAATATTAATTAAATAATTATCTCTATATTAATTATTAACTCTCCGGGAGCGATATTAGGGGTGCCGGAGCGCTCTGCGCGACGGGGTGGTGATGATGGCGGACCTCGCTTACCCCTGCGAGGAACAGACTTTTGGCTTAGTACTATATTTAGAGTATAGATATCTTATTATAGAGAACGCGCACGCCCATACTTATAAAGAGTTAGTAATTTATTAAACTAGTTATATAGGAGAGGTTAACTACGTCCTAATACGTTATATAATAAGCACGTCTAAGCCTTTAGAGACCTAAGTTTATTTTTGGCAGCATACGTAGCTTATTTAGCCATCTGTGCTTAATGCTTAAATTGCTAAGCATGTCCTTATAGTTGTTAAAATTCTTCTTTAGACTATTAAGCGTCCTAGACAGTATACTAATAATTAGTCTTAAGGTTATAAAGCTCTATAGAAGTGTTCTTATTTGCTTTAATAGTATTGTTATACTTTACCTATAGTTTTTATCTAACTTAAGTAACCTATTAAACGCGAGTTTGTATATCTTTAAAGTCCTTCTTAGTAGTAGTTAAGTCTACGCCTTACTAATAGTAGGCATCTAATAGAGCATTATAAGCTTATTGTAATTACTTATAAGCTTTTAGGTTAGAGCTACTAACTACGTTGTAGGCGTTTTATAACTACTAAAATATAGTCTCTAGTGTATTAAGCTAAGAGAGTTTCTTAGCCAGTTGCTTACTAGACTTAGCACACTTTATAATAATATTAAACTAGGTATTAGAGTAAACTTATATATCTTTTGTAAACTTGGCTGTATTAGTTAGTTAAAATATCTTTTCTACCTATTTTTCTTAAGCGTCCTTGTATTAAACCTCTATATTATAGCCCAGCTCTTCTTTATTATTAATAGGCCCATAGGCTTTTATAAATAGGTTTAAAGTCCTTAAAGAGATGCGTTATTGTTTATCGCGCGTGAGGGGAGACGGGAATTTAAAACAGATCTATAGAAGCAATACCTTCTTGGGTATTCGTAAATAGCCTAGGCTACAACTGTCGGATTTTAAACGCGAGGAGGTAGGAGATCTCTAGTCTCTCTTAGATTAGCGGCTATAGTTAGGGGATTTCTGCGGCGTCTAAATAGTAACTCGGCGACCTTTGCGAGTTTTATTACACTATCTTGCCAATTTTAACGCGTTAAATATATTATTAATAACATTAGTAGAGGTATTAAAGTACTAAGACGGATTTTAGAAAAGTTAGGTATACTAAACATTAGGGCCTTAAAGCGCTAATTAGACGCGAGAGTTTAGAGCTAGAATAACAGGTTGCAATTAGGATTACGAATTACTAGTAATTATTATAGATTCTTACGTGCCTGCTTATTTCTATTATTAGGTAAACGTCTTTGTAAAAAAGGGTGTAAAGTTCCTAAGGTCGCCCACAGTTCTAGTTTAAGGTTAAGAAGTTAGAGTATTAGAATAAAATTCTCTAGGCATAGGCAATAAAGGTATGCGAAGTCGTCTATACTTGTTATATTTACTACTTAGGCGAGAATAATCGAAATTTATACTATAGTAATATAGAAGGTTAGTAGTTTTAGGTAAGATGCAATCTTACGCCTTAGGCGAAGTTATAACAAAGTCACTAGTCAGATTTTTATAAACGTCTATTCTACTAGCTTGCCCTAAATATTACTACTATTACTATAAAATACTATATACTAATATAGTAGTAGAGAAGGCTAGATCCTCTTTAAGTGGTATACTTACCGTAGGTATTCTATAGTGGCACACGCGTTAACCCACGCATCTAGCCCTACTATCTGCCTACTCTCTATAGTCTTTCTCCGCTAACTAAGCCTAAGAGAAAGTATGCCCTTAGTTGTTAAGTTTCTACATATTATTATTATTACTATTGTTGTTAGTAACCTAATCTATATGCACACTACTACACCCTACTTCTAGGCCTACTATACAATTGTGGGAGATGTCTAATTTGTTAACGCGTAATTCTCTAATTTACTAGCACCCTAGCGGTAAGTCTATTATAGCTAGCACCCTAGAGGGAGCAATAGTAGTATAGTGTAAGGGTTCGGACCTGTGATAGTTAGGGTAAAAGTAAGTTAATTTCTAGTACATAAAATACTGCTATACTAAGTAGATAGGCAGAAGGATAGCACCTTATAGGTGCTACCGCGCTAGTGGCCGGATTGGGCCTAGCGCCGAATTAACGTTGTTCTAGGTTCTAAGCCAGGTGCCTCTATAGATCCATAATATATAAGAAGTTTTATAAGCTCTTTTTCTTTAATAAAATAAACGCTTAGATAGTTCTATAGGCTTTTAAAAGCCTAGCTAGAAAGGGTAAACTAGACGCAAAGACCTAAAAGAACAAATTATAACTTAAGTTAACTAGAAGTCTTAAGTTAATACTCTAGAGAAAGATAGAAGATTTTAATATTAACTACCCTATAATTAAATGCTAAATAACTATAGCTAGCTGCACTCTCTAAGATAATAATATAATAAACCCTTTTTAGACGCATATAAAAACTCTTTTTAAGGTATTATCTTTTAAACTAACACCCTTTTACACAGTAACTAAAAAATAAACACCTTATTTTAGACCTACGTCTTCCTTATTAGCTTTCTATAATTAGATTAAGGTATAGTATATTAAAAATAACGCCTACTTTAGCTATAGTAAAATTCTAGAAGGTAGACACTTGCGCTACTACCCTAAGGTAGCTATATAAGCAAATATAAAAGTAGAGAATAATCTTAATTTAAATAAACTTAGTATTACCTACTACTCTAATTTAGAGGTAGATAATTTATTAGATAATAAGGCTTTAAATACACACTACTAGACTACTCTAATCTAGTAGCTTATATAGAAGCTACTAAACTAATTAATCTAAATAAACTACAATTTTAACTATAAAACCTAGATGCTAAACTAAAATTGCTACCTATAGGCGGCAAGATAGTAAGGATTCTTAAACTATTTAGAGGCTCCTAGTTAGTTATACTAGTACAAATTATATTCTAAAAGTTAGCTCTTAGGTTATAAGCCTTAATAGACACTAGTGCTAGCGCTTATAACTTTATTACTTTAAAGTATAAAAGGTAGTATAAAAATAGCTTAAAGCTAAAATCCTCTATCTAAAGATACTAATCCCTCTTAAGAACTTTATAGAAAAGAGAAGCGTAAAAGTAGATATTTATTATATAGTCTAGCTTAATATTAATAAACACAGTATTACTATATAGTTTGTTTTCTATAAAATAGGGGACAATAATCTTATTATTAGTAGAAAGTTTTTTAAGTAAGCTAACTATCTAGTTAACACTTAGGACTACTACCTTTATTAAAAAGATAGTAAGAATCTAACCTTTGCTAGCAATCTTATTCTACTATAAACTTCTTTCCTACCTAACCCTTCCTACTAGAATAATGCCACCTAATAGGATAGTCTACTTAATAAGTAGAACTATACCTACTAAATAACTTACTTATTAAAAGCTAACTAAAGAATCTCTAAGGAGATTTCTATTTAGCTTCCTAGCCATACTATCTTAGTTATTAGAACGTACTTAAAGGCTTACTGGAAACTAAGCTATAAGAACGCCTTTAATAGAAATAGTAGCGCATAGGCTCTATAGCTACCTTCCTTAGATAAAAATTATTACATAATTTTTTTTATTTTTTTTGTTAGGCTATTCTTACTAAGAGGGACGTTAGCTAGCCATAGTAATTGTATATTATATACACTTAGTTATTAATTATATAATATTAGTTTAGTATACTATGCCTATGCATATATTAGTAACTACTCTATACTTATATACTATAAGTATATGTAACGCGTTAACTTGCTTATAGGCAGTAACACTTATTACTACTATAGCTTCTTATAAGTCTATACTATAGGTTTAACTACTTCTTAGTAATGCTTGCCTATTATATTCTCTACTCTACTATCCCTACTATATTAAATTTGTATACGCTAAGAAGTTAACGCGTCTTACCTTTACACCTATCGAACTCTAGCTAAAGAGTATATATATTAATAAAGTAGTAATACTATAATATACTAAAATACTAAGAGGTATATCTAAAGAGATAAGTATATAGCACCTAAAAGGCCTACTAGATTTGTGCTAGGTATAGACAAATCTCTAAATTATCTAGCTCTAGGAGGTTAGCCTATAGCTACTATATAAGTAGTTATATAATAGTAATAGTCTAGCGTATATAGTGTATGCAGCAGAGCTCTAGGACTTTTGTCTACTAAAGAAGCACTTTTAGGATAATTATAACTATCTTACTATATATTACTATATATAGTTACCTACTATTAAAGAGAATAATAATAAGAGGTATACGCACTAGTACCTCTACCTACTCACTACTTGCAATACTATATAAATGTGCTAGTAGTAATAATAATAATAATAATAAAATAATAACGCGAACTAAGTCCTTTAAAAGAATAGGCAATAAAAGGGACAAAAGGAGCGTGCGTATAGCGACGCGACGCAAAGTAACCTAAGGGCATTTGCTACTAGTATCTATAAAGAGATATAAATAATAAACTATTACATTACTACATAATATTTATAGTCGAAATTTCTGTTAAAGATTATTAAATAATAAATTGCCTTTTAGTTACCCTGTCCCTACTATTAAAGAAAGCCACTAGTAAGACTAGTCCCTAGAAATTATATAGTAGGATCTAGGTCTTATCCCTAACTCTAGACTTAGAGACTATAAACCTACTAGTAAAGCTAATCTATAGATTAGATAGCTCTTACTAGTAGAATTAACTATTTAATTAAAACTACC
This sequence comes from Laburnicola sp. R22_1, assembly GCA_014281115.1. NCBI lineage: Eukaryota > Fungi > Ascomycota > Dothideomycetes > Pleosporales > Didymosphaeriaceae > Laburnicola > Laburnicola sp. R22_1. The sequence goes on from JACONQ010000015.1 coordinate 2,025,493, forward strand.
CTAGCTAGAACAACCTAGATTAGCACCTTTCCACCCTACTAAATTGCTATTATAAAAGGAGAACTTCGTATTACTTACTATAGTAATAGTCTAAAAGATTATAATACTATCTATTATAGTGGCGGATTAGAAGATAGAAAGCCCGCCTATTATAATAATCTCTCTAATAATAACCCTAAAATTACTAACCTAATTAACTCTAAGTCTAACTCTCTATAAGAAAGATACTTAGGCAATAAATTAGATAGTAAACTGCCTAATAAAATCTCCTAAAACGCTAATAATTAGGAGCTGCCCCCTAACTATTAGCCCTTAATTTAATCTACTAGTTACCTAACTTATTTTGCCCCTAGGGGTACTCTAAGATATAAAAGTAGGTAGCCTAGTTTACTACTAGTTAAGTAGCTTCCTAGCTAGCCTACTATATATAGGCACCTATTACTTTTAATATCTTTGCCCCTAGCTATTTAACTTTTTAGCTAGCTAGCTAACTACTAATTTAGTAGCTCTCTATCTATTGCATATATATAGGGCATCTATAACTTTTAGTACTTCTACTTCTACTCCTAGATGTTCCTACTACTACTAGCAGCTCCTATACCTTTAGGAGCTGCTCTACCCTAATTAAAAACTATATAATTAGGTTAATATATTTTATTATAACACTTTTCTATAGTACTAAGAAACCTTATATAATATAATTACGGTAGTACGCAATAAACTAACTAGAAAGTTTTTAGCTAACTATACTTTTATATAGCATTAGAGCTAAGAATACGCTCTATTAGTAAAACGCTAAATACTAAGATATAGTTTCTACTAAGTTTTTCTACTAATCTACTATTTTACCCCTAACAACTTTTCTTAATATCTTTACTAAATAGCAACTAAATTAAAATCTAAGGCCGCTATTAGAACTATAGGGGCCTATTACCCCTATTACAATCCTTTTAGGTCCTAAAATAGTGCGAGTTATATTAAAAATCCGCTAAAATACCCTATTTTTATATACTTTCCTTCGTATTTTTAGACCTCAAAAGGGGGATTATATAATAGTCCTATGCTAGCCTCTCTACTAAGTATACTTTATTACCTTTCTTTTACATCCTATTTCCTTCTATCTACGCCTTTTGCCTTTCTAAAGACGCCTTTCCTAGTTAGTATTAGTGTGTAGCTAGTATAGGCCTATGCCCTACGCCGCCCTCTATATAAGAAAGGGCCCCCTACGTCCCTTTCTTATCTACTATCTTAGAATAGTATTAATTTAACTAGCTCTTTTAACTATTCTAGCTGTTTCTAATAGGTTAGCCCTATAAGACCGTGTACAGCCTTTATAATTAGCACTCTATTAATATTCTAAAAAGTATTATTATTATGTATAATTTAAGTAAATAACTTATATAGTAGATTTATTACTAAAATAACTAATATCTATTATACTATAGTGTGTAATAGTAATAATATATATAAAGCTACGCTATTAACTGCTATTAATAATACTATTATACAGAATGCTAATAATAAAATTAATATTATTTTGTATATATTTTGTTACTACTACTATGTGCTAGATACTAGGTTATAGTATCTTCTATTTTACTCCTCTCTATGTATAGTGCGAACTCGACCTTAGTTAGAATCTCCACACAATAAAGATCTTTAATAAAGCTACGCTAATATATACCCCTACTATATATTTTATACTACTAAAGATAATATACGTCCAGATAAAATTATACATACTGTTATATATAATATAGACACTTCTAATTATTCTAGAACTTTTTAGAACTTTTAGAGAAGGTCTACTATAAATAGTTAGTAGACTAGTTTATAGCGCGCTTTGCTATAGTATTATAGGTACCTTTTAACTAGAGTTACTAGATAGTCTAGACCTTTTTACAACTTTTTAGAACTTTTTATAACTTTCTAAGACTTTTTAAGTATATATAAAAAGTAAATATTAAGAAAAATAAGTAGTTAGCTATACATAGTAATAAAGGTAAACCTATATTTATCCTTTAATTAGCGTATATACTAGTAGCTATAGTAGATATATATAACCTTTTAAAACAATTAGACTTAGCTAGACTACTAACACTACTACTAACACTACTACTAACTACACATATATATATACTATAGCGTCCTTTTTTTAGTAGCGTGCTAGCTATATAGCTAGGAGCTAAATAATCTATAATTGCCACTACTACTACTATTACCTAAGGCGCTCTTTAGAGCGGTCTTATGTATAACTATAAATAAGTTAGACTTAGTAGTAGTAGCTAAACTTATTATAATAGAAGTAGTTAGATAAATAATATTTAATAATATAATAATCTATATATATTAGCTATTAAATATTTAATTAGAGTGTAGTTACCTATTTAAGATAAATAGCGAACTATAAATATAGTAACTTATAGTAGTAAGCTAGTATAGTATTATAGAATATAGTTAAATAGAGTATTAGTAACACCTATAGCTAATACCCACACCTATGCCTATGCCCAAGCCTACTATAACTACTATACCACTACTACTACTATAATAATAATAATAATAATAATAATAATAATAATAATAGCAGTAGTAGTAGTACAGTAGGGTGACACAAAAAAAAGCGCGTAGTAAAAAGATACCTTTTTAAAAGTTATATAACTAAGTGAGTTTTAATACTATGTAAATAAAAAGTATACGGTTTTAAAGAGGAAATATAGGAACGTAAGATTAAGTACTAGTTACGTGCTTACTAAGCAGAGTCCTTAAGGTATCCATTTCTAAACTTAGTATTTCTAAAAAGTCAATTTTTAAGGCGTTATGACTTCTGTATTTAGTATGCTACTAGGCTAATGTTTTTACTAGCTATGCTAGGCCTAGTGTAGATTACGTAAGCACAATTTCGGAGTACTTATATAACTTTATTAAGAAATTATTTAAGGTTAAAAAATCACGTGATTTTAAAAGTTAATTAAATCACGTGATTTATTACTAAGATTATAGTATAATATAATATCTTTTGTCTAGTAAATTTTCTCTTTTGTATTTCCTCGAATGGAGCCAAAATTGTCAAAACTCGAAAGTTAAGTTTCTTTACTTAAAAAAGCAAATACTTCTAATTCTACTATTGCTACTACCCTTAATAAGCCTCTACAATCTATTAAGACTGCTATTAGACGTATTAATAAGAAAAATAAGGGAGATAACTTATTAAAAGGAGTAAAACAGGGGAGAGCAACTAAGGTTACTTCTAGAGAGAAAAGAGTTATTAATAGAGATTTAACTAAAAGCCCTAAGAAGACAAATAAGAGGCTATTAGAAGAGAATAGTTTTGGCTTTACTAAGAGGACGTTACAGAGAGTTTTAAAAGGAGAAGACTATTCTTTTAATGTCTCTAAGAAAAAGGCCTATTTATTAAATAGGTACTCTACAGCTAGCTGTATAGACATCGAATTCTAATTCTCTATACTAGTAAGCGTGAAGGGTGTACGGGGCGATTGTACGAGGAAAGGAAATAACATAACAGAACGACTTGGTATTGATTGCTTGTCTCTAGAGAGGGTGCGGATGGAAAGAAGAAGATCTTGCGGCGCACGGGCCGCGGCGTACGGGCATCACGTGATCCCCACGTGATGCCATCGTGCGGCAATATTGAAACCTCAATACCCTCAGGTGCCCTTGCTCGTACGGTGTACGGACACTATTTAACTAAAGAAAGAGCTAAAAGAAGAGAATTCTATGCTAAAGAGATAGTAAAGAAGCTAGAAAATATTAACTTTGCTAAAGTTATATTTTCTGACGAGTCTACTATCCAAAGGGGGCATGGTAATAGGCAAGAATATATAAGAAAAAGGGAAAAATCGAAAATTAGTCCTAAACAGTACAAAAAGCAAATAACTAGTAAGTTATTAATTTCTTTTAAATTCTAGAATGATAGAGCCCTTTTCTCTCTATTATTAGGCTATTTTACTTTTTTTATATCTTTTTTTAAGCTAGTACTAATTTACTAAAAGCGCGAGATATTTCTATCTTAGTCTAAGGCTGTATTTGGATAGAAGAACGTTCTAAACTAGTGTTTTTAAGGGACCCTATTAAAACTAGGACCTTTAATAACACTGAATATATATGGGAGTATTTAAATCCTATCTTAAAACCTCTTTTAAAAAGAGGTAAGTGAAGTATTCCTTTTTCTTCTTTTTTCTTTTTTCTTTTAATATAACGTGGTTTACTAGCGAGTAACCCACACTAGTATACGCGCTACCTTTGCCAAGACCCCACTAAACCATTTTATTTATTATTAGACTGCGTCGCAATACTACTTAAAAATATATACTAAGTTAATACATCTAATTTAGATTCTTTCTCTTTAACTCCCTAGCAGGTTTGCGCATTATGTCTAGGTTGTCTATAAATACCACAACGCTGTTAAGTTAATAGCCCTATTGCAGCGCGACTAGTACCTAATAACTATTTACTCTTCTTCTGTCTACTAGCGTTCTTAGAAGTGACTAGCTAAGATCTCTCTGCTACTATAAGTAATCCCTAATACTAGATATACCTTCTTTTACGCGATTTTCGCCTTGTAGTCTTCTTAATTGTCTTGCGAAGACCTGTAATTTTATTTAACACTAGTACCTAACTATGCATTGCACTTAGAGCGTCTTTTTTAAGCTTCTTAAGTACCTACATAGTTAAAGTTAGTGATGAATTAAAGTGATCTCTAATTCTCTTGCGGACTAGTATTAATTGCGCCTTAAATTCGTGTAGGTTACTTAGTGTTTTAGACTCCTAGGTGGTAGGCTCTTTAATAGGCAGACTAGGTGTACGAATATAGATGTTAAGGTGCTGCAACACCTTCTCTGAATTTAATAGGACTAGCCCAGCACCGCAAAAACCACCCTTAATTGTCTTTGTAAAGAAAACCTTCAAAAACGCGATTGTAAAGGCTGGAAGGAACTTAATCTTTATAATATAGGTTATTAGCTAACGCGCTAAGCCTAAGATCTTAGCACTATATGCCTTCTTTAGCAGAAAGAAATAGCCTATATCTAACAGCTGCAGTAGATGTGACAAATATAGCGGTATATAGAGAGTAATAATCTTATGTTCTTTATAGTAATTCTAGAACTTAATTAAGTTATAGCTCTTATAGCTATTAATAACTAGTAGCTAATAGGTTCCTTTGGCGCGTCCTTTTATATGCGCATTAAAGTGTTTTAACTACGCGATACTGAGCTCGTTGTTTGTCTAGCCGTTCTCGCTAACAGCAATTACCCAATCGCTAGGAATTAACGCATCTTTGTACTAGGTGGAGATGTGACGCTTGCCGGCATAGATAATAAAGGGAGGAATTGTCTATCTAGTAGCGCAGATACCCTGGATTACTATAATTCACTAGCAGTCGCCTGGCTATATTAATTTGGGTTTCGCACGCCTCTCTAATACTGTAACCATAAGCTAAGACTCTATAACCCCTATTAGGAAGCCTAATTTATTAAAGTTATAGGTGTCCTTATCCGTAATGCCGTACTTAACTTTAATGCCCTCTACAAGCTTAAACCACGCGTTTATAACCTTAGAATCTTTTTATTATGTCCTCTAGTTATTGTATAACTAAGACTAACGCGTTTTAACTTTACGTCTGCGCTTAATAAACCTATCTGTCTAGTTAATACTAATAGGTGGCTTTCCTCTTTATAAACGTAGTGAATTGGCCATTATGCGTATTATAAGCTTTGTAGGAGAGAATCCACGCGTGTCTAGCTTAATTATACAATTAACAAGCGCCTGCTCCTTAAGGAGAGTAAAATTCTTTAATTTAGGTAGGTTATAGCGTCGTGCAGTTATTGTATTGTGTCTTTAATTAAGCGTTCTACGATTAATATTATATAGCCCTGCTGCTGCTCGCTCTGTAAGATTTGGGTCTTGTTTAATAGCTCTAATAGCAATAAGTAATCAAGCTTTATTAGATGGCTTAGAAGATATAGTAAGTGGTTGTATTATAATAGTATTGTTGGTGATGGTGGAGTCTTGGCAAAGGTAGTGCGCTTACTAGTGTGGGTTACTCGCTAGTAAACCACGTTATATAATATATATATATATTATATTTTTTTATAATCTTATTCTTTATACTAATTATAACTAGGCTGGAAATTTCAACAGGATAATTCGAAGATCCACGGAACTCCACAGGTGAAAAGGTGGTTTTCTAGGAATAAAGTCTTTGTTTTTGGGCATCCACCCTATTTACTAGACTTAAATCCTATATAAAACGTTTGGAGTCTATTAAAAGATAGGCTAGGAAAAAGAAATAGGGCTTCTTTAGGCTTTGGCACTAGTAAATCTAGTGTAGAAGCCTTTAAAGGAGCTATATAAGAGGAGTGGGATTTAATTCCACAGGAGGCTATAGATTATTATATACTATCTTTGCCTAAGCGTTATAATGACGTTATAGAGGCTAATGGATGGTATACTAAGTACTAGTTATATATTATTTACTAGTTCTATCTAATTGTTTAATTTTAATTAACTTTTATCATTTTACTTATAATTATTATTTCTATAAACAGACCTATAATAAAAATTAGGTTATATAGTCCTTATAGAGTGATCTATGATATATATAAGTTATAGAATTTTTCTACGTAGAAAAAAGTTATATAGGATTAAAATTTTAAGAAAAAAATTCCCTTAACTTTATTAAGATACCTCTAGTTAGCGCTAATTGCTAAGCTCTTACTAACTATTTATACTAAATCTCATAAACCGTCTCCTTACAACGGTATACTTTTTATTTGTATAGTATTAAAACTCACCTAGTTATATAACTTTTAAAAAGGTATCTTTTTACTACGCGCTTTTTTTGTGTCACCCTACTGTAGTATAAGGCAACCTATATTATAAGGCTTATCCTACCTTTAATTCTAGGCTTCTACTTAAGAAGATGCGTATTCTCCTTAATATAATAATCTAACTCTATAGTAGCCATCTACTTACTATATAGGTCTTTAATATAAACTATATAGTTTTTAATATTAAGTAGTATCTAACTATTATACCTAGCTATGTTATTTGCGTCTCCTAGATAGAGGCGTAATACTATATATCTAGTAGCAATAGTGTCTTTAAGGTAAGAAATAGATATAGTAACTAACCTTAAGGTCTTAACTAGTAATTAAATATTTACAAAAATACAAAAGGAGTATAAATAGGCGATTTATATCTAGTCGCGTATTTTATTCTATATAAGTAGTAGCTACACATTATATTATTATTAACTTTAGTGCCTAGTATAATTTATAATTAACTACCTATAGTATAAGGGGCTAATTTGCACGTGCTAATAAACAGTCCCTAATCTATCTTATTACTTTACCTTTTTAAATACGTTTTTAGCACACTTATAGCTTTTCCTTATAACGTTGTACTATAACATGGATGGCAAGCGAGCGGCGCAGGCAAGCGAGCGGCGCACCCCATCAACTTTCGCACCCGCTCTAAACGCGTCCTACAACAACTCCACGCCACAACACTCAAATGGCTTTAAAGGAAGCAGATGTTCAGCTTGCCATCTTTTCAATCAATACTAGCCAGATCCAAAGCAACCAAGCTGCTGCAGCAGTCTACAATGTACCCAAAACAACGCTCCGCCGCCAACGCGCTAGGAGACCTACGCGACGCGATTGCCAGCCCAACTCAAAGAAGCTCACCCAGCTAGAAGAGGAGGTGATAATTCGTCATATACTTAATCTAGACCTACGTGGATTTTCGCCTACCTACTTAGCAATTCGCGATATGGCAGATAAGCTGCTAGCTGCGCGCGGCGCAGGCCAGGTTGGACAGAAGTGGCCAGCCAACTTTGTTAGGCGTACAGACTCTCTTAAGACGTGTTTTAACCGAGCCTACAATAGACAGAGAGCTCTCTATGAGGATCCTATCCTAATTAGCGCCTAGTTCAAGCTTGTAGAGCAGACTAAGGCCAGGTACAGCATCTGCGATAAGGACGTCTACAATTTTGATAAGGCTGGCTTCATAATAGGCAAGATTACAACTCAGCTCGTTGTTACAGGGTTAGAGAGGAGAGGCCAGCCAAAGGCTGTCCAGCCTAGGAACCGCGAGTGGGTGACACTTGTCCAAGCAATCAACGCTGCTGGCTGGGCTATCCCACCGTTTATCATCTTTGCTAGCCAGCACCACCTATCTGCTTAGTACGAGGAGGATATCCCGCGCGATTGGGCTATATCTCTTAGCGACAACGGCTGGACGACGAACGAGCTTGGAGTTGAGTGGCTAAAGCACTTTATCAAGCATACAGAGACCTAGATTGTTAGCACGCATAGGCTGCTTATCCTTGATAGCCATACAAGCCACCACTCTTTTAAATTTCAACAGCTCTGCAAGGAGAACAACATCTACACGCTCTACATGCCGCCTCACTCCTCGCATCTACTGCAGCCACTTAATATGGGCTGCTTCTCGCTGTTAAAGCGCGCGTACAGCCGAGAGGTTAAGGCTCTAATCCATAACTACATCAACCACATCACAAAGCTTGAATTCCTGCCAGCCTTTAAGACAGCCTTTAAGCAATCATTTACATCAGCCAATATCTGTTCAGCCTTTTAAGGCGCAGGCCTTGTTCCTCTCCAGCCTAAAGCTGTTCTGTCAAAGCTGGATGTGCAGCTTCGTACGCCTTCACCAGCTGCTCTGCCAGAGGCTCTCTGGGAAGCCAAAACGCCGAGCAACATACGTGAGCTTGAGGCTCAATCAACTCTAATCCGTGAGCGCGTTCAACGGCACAAGAGCTCCTCGCCTGCCTCTATTATTCAGGCGATTAATCAACTTAAGAAGGGTGCTAAAGTAATAATGCTCTCAGCTAAGCTTATGCGCGATCGGATTACTAGCCTTAAGAGAGCCAATAAGGCAGCAACTAAGCGTAGACAGCGCAAAAAGAAGCGGATACAGAAGCAGGGGACCTTAACAAAGGGAGAGGGAGAGAATATACTTGCTCAAAAGGCAGCTAACCAGCAGATAGAGCATGAACAGCGTCAAAGTGGAGAGCGATCAGGCCTAAGCCGCCAGGCTCTGGCGCGCTGCACAAGGTGCAGAGAGCTTGGGCATAACTCACGTACGTGCAAAAAAGATACTTTAAATACTGCTTAATCTATTGTATCAAAATCTATATAGTATATTATATTGTGGTTGAGCTGCGCGACTTCAAAGGTGCGAAAAGTTGATGGGGTGCGCCGCTCGCTTGCCTGCGCCGCTCGCTTGCCATCCATGTTATACTAAAAGGTCTGCGATGTTTCTCTTTCTAATATTCTAAATATAGAACTAAATAGTTTTATATAAAGGCGTTTTATTATTATACTTTTTATAGAAGGTAATATATTATCTTATTGCGCAGGTACGCTTATTATGTAGATAGTTAGAAGACTAATAACCTTTCTTATAGCACACACAATACTTCTTTAGTCTTATATAAATATTATTTAATTAGAATCTATATTATAATAATAATAGTATAAATTATTTATAAAATTCTTATTTATAAGTGTCTAGTAATTTTGCTCTTTATATAAAAAAGTTATATTTGCGATTAGTGTAGTATATATTAGCCTCTTATAGGTACTAATTAGATTAGTAATTAATTATAACTTAGATTAACATATAGAGATTAGTAAATAGAGCTTTATAGGTAGACTTAGGAGTAAATATAGCCTACTCTAGCTCTAGATATCTATAGTATACTTATATAATAGTAGTATAAAGAGAAACTTTTCTAGTAAAGTCTATACTTAATACTCTCTATATAAGGGTAAGCCTATTAATTATTATCTCTAGGACTTTATATAGGCTTTTATTAGAGTTCTTACACTAATATTATATAAAAGTTATTATAGTCTACTCTGTCTAATACTAGTTATAGTTAATAGTAGTATTAAAGTAACTATTAAGTGCTTTATATAAGCACTTCTATAATTATCTAGAGTAGATAGTATAGAGGTAATACTATACTACACAGCTAGTAAGGACATCTAGAAATATATCTAGGTATTAATCCTTAGCAATATCTAGGCGTCTATATAGATCTATAAAGATTCTAGTCTTATCTACTAAAGTATTATATAGAGCTCTAGTATAGTTATTATTCTTATTCTATACCTTTTAGAATTAGATTATCTTATTAGCTAGAATTCTCTAAGGAGATAGGTTATACTTAGGCAAAAGCTTATATAGGTTAAATTATAGTATAGGCTTAGTCTATATAGATTAGTATAGTGCTTATAATTCGCGTTTCACTAGTAGTAGCTCTAGTATATACAGTATTTAATAATTACTAGTAGATAGGTAAAATAGTAGTTAGGTACTATATATAAAGAGTAGTGGTTTATTTAGTTATTTATACAAATAAGATTATTTATACTACTTATATAAAGGTTCTCTTAAGATATCTATAAGGACCTATAGTTGTATAAGTACCTATAGTTATATAGGTACCTATAGTAGCAGTAGCTTACTCTATTTAGATTTGTGCGATAGTCTAATTAGCTTAGATATCTTTAAAATTAGCCTTAGTGTTTGCATATAAAGAGTTAAGTAAGCTAGCAAAGGTCGTAATATATAAGTAATATTTATATTGCCTTAGGAATAACCAAACTATAGTTAAGTGTTCTATCGCCCACACTGCTCCCGCAGTTGTGACTCCGCGGTCTACTGCAGCTCTCTAACAGTTTACTAGTTAAGAGATAATATATAACTTAGTTATACTAAATAGTAAACTATCTATTAACTACTATTAATAATATTGCTGTAAAGAAAGTTAATAATAAAATTATTATTATTTTATATATATTTTATTACTACTACTATGTGCTAGGTACTAGGTTTTAGTGCCTTCTATTTTACTCCTCTCTATGTATAGTGCGAACTTAACCTTAGTTAGAATCTCCACATAACAAAGATATTTAATATTTAATATTACCTTAGGCTACTTTATATAGTTTACTAGTACTTATAGCTCTAGTATTTATTTTTAGTGTAATACTCTTTTCTCCTAGAACTGTAGTAAGCTCTCTTCTAAATATATAGTTTAACTTTAAAAAATAGTATTCTTCCTATTCTTTGAAGTCTTTCTAAAAAATTCTAAAAAAACTATCCCGTTTTAGTATAATATATAATAATTAGTTATAGTATATATTGCGTATAATTATATTTCTAATAGGGAGGGATTATTTACTACATTAATCTTATTCTTTTAGTACTTAGGTCTTCTTTTCTTGCGCAATATTACCTCTAATATTTCTATTCTTTTAGTATACTTATTATATAGTCTAGTATATTTAGATATATTAGTGTTGCCTTATAAAGTAGAGATAGTAATGGTAAAGGCTTTATATAAAGTAATAGTAGGAGAAGTTATTATATAACTAGTTTGTTTAATAGGTTAGTTATATAAAGGATTACGCTTTATTAGGGTTTATTATTATTTAACTATATATTTGTATAGTTACTAGTAGTATACTTAGTGTACTATTTCTTCTTAAATCTTATATAGTAGTGATATCTACTTACTAACTTAATAAAACAGTTAATTTACTATCTTTAAAAATAAGAATAGGTTTTATATATTTTATAGAATTACTTCCTTTATTTTATATAGTAGTAATCCTTCTAGGTAGAAGTATAAACTGCCTCTACTTATTAGTTTTTAAGTGGCCCTACTGCATTTAATTACTGCGTTTTTTTATTGCGTTACTAGCGCCTATATAACGTTACGTAATATTACGTGTGTGCTAAGTTCTAGAACTAGAGCGCGTTAAAGTTTTTTTAACGCCTCTCCTAGCTTCTAAGACAACCTATAACAATAACACTCTGCCTACCTATTTACCTACTATATTACTAGATAATTAACACCCACCTTTTAATCTTTTACTATGTTACTAGATAATTAACTGCTTAAAACCCCTAGATATATGCTCTACTGCTATAATATATAATAAATTCCGCGCGCGCTTACTCCTAATACTAAATAGCACTCTAACACTTTGTTACCCTTACTCTACTTATTACCTATAGAAATTCTATAGGATAAGCGTGTACTTATATATGCCCTACACTTTTAGTAACTATTTATTATATATTTCTTTCTTCTAGTAAAACTATAGGTAGTCTAGAATATGCCTAACCTTTTACTTCTAGATCTAACTAAATCTCGCCTCTTGCTTTCTAAAAGCGCTTTAGTAACGCCTATTACTAATATAGCTAAGCACTAGGCATTTAAACTAGTAGAGAGAGAGAGCTATAAGTTAAAATCTATAGTTTCTAGAGCATCTAGGTATTGTCTAACGCAATAAGACAAACTAGCTATAATAATCTATTTGCTGCATAACTTATACTATACTACTATATATTCTAGAAGGATAGTAGGTGTTTAACTTTTGCAATACCTATTCTATATATATTTATTATTAGTATTTAGGTTGTACTCCTTGTTATTATACTTATTATTATTATTCTTATTATTATTATTTTTATTATTATTATTATTATTATTATTCTTATTATTATTATTCTTATTATTATTATTATTATTATTATTATTATTATTATTATTATTATTATTATTATTATTATTATTATTATTATTATTATTATTATTATTATTATTATTCTTATTATTATTATTATTATTATTATTATTATTATTATTATTATTATTATTATTATTATTATTATTATTATTATTATTATTCTACTCGTTATGCTTATTATATATATATAGGCGGGTGACTGTCTGCCCTATAAAAGCGCATTGTTTAGTTAAGAGAAGGCTATTAATTAATATATTATAACCTTAAGATCTTATATAATAATTAGTTGTATATATATGTAAGAATAAATAGATAAAGATAATTTGTATCTAGTTATAAATTTTGTATACTTTATACGTAGACAGCTATGTTACGTTATTATCTTTAACTTTAATATCTATAGACTATAGAATTAACTACCTTATTAGTATAAGGAGCTAATTTGCACGTGCTAGCAAATAGTCCCTAGCCTAACCTAATTATTTCTAAGCTACTTTACCTTTTTTAATATGTTTTTAGCACACCTATAGCTTTCCCTTACAGCGTTGTACTGTATACCAAAAGGTCTGCGATGTTTCTCTTCCTAACATAGCAGTATTAACAATAGTAGTTAATAGATAGTTAGGTATAACTAAGTTATATATTATCTCTTAACTAGTAGACTATTAGAGAGCTATAGTAGACTATAAAGTCGCAACTATAGGAGTAGGGTCGGCTTGCCAAACACCCTTTTTAACTTTTTTTAGTTTAAGGTTAAAGTAGATTAAGATAGAAGGTTATATATACTATATATAGCACCTAATTCTAATTAAAAACTAATCTTAAATATTACCTAATATTGCAATAATAGTTTAAGTCTTAAACTTACCTACACTCTGCCTATACCTTATAAGCTTTCTATTTACGCAAGATTTACTTATACTATATATAGCCTATTTAAATTATTACTATTAGTATTATTAACTATCTATACTTACACGCCGCTTATGCAGCGTACTTACTTAGATAAGCTAATACTACTATAATAGCTAGAAGAATCTTATAAATCTATATAATACTTTTACTATATTAGAGCTTATTAATAAAAACCTTATTTTTTTGGCGTCTTTTACTAAAAAATTCTGTTACTACAAAGAAGTAATTACGCCTACTAGAGTAGGAATTTAACCATATAGTCCTTTATAAACTAGATAAGCTACTAACCTAACTAGTATACTAGAACTACCTTATAGATAGTTAAGTATACCTATCTCTTACGCTAGATAAGTATTTAATAAATAAAATAGAACTCTAATATAGTTACCTTAAGGACAGCGTTACAAATATTTAGTATATACTCTTTAGTATTAGTAAGTAAATTAGTATTAAATAATTTAGAGTTAATGCTTAAGTAAATAGTAGGGCGTAGAGTAATAGTAGGGGTTTTATTAAGTATAACCTTAATCTAATAATAGAGTAATAGTGTATTTAATACATATTATTATCGACTTGCTAAATACCTTTTTTAATCTATTTTTTTAGTTTAAGATAGAAGGTTATTATATACTATGTACGGCACCTAATTCTAATTAAAGACTAATCTTAAATACTACCTAACAACACGATAATTGTTTAAACTTACTCGCACCCTATCTATACCTTATAAGCTTCTAACCTATGCAAGATTTACTTACGCTATATATAGCACACCTGGCTTATTACTATTATTATTATTATTAGTTATTCTTGCTCGCACCGCTATGCGGCATACTTGCTTAGATAAGCTAACTTAATAGCGATAACAGCGATAATAGCTAGGAGGATCTTGCAGATTTATGCAATGCTTTCGCCACCTTATAGCTTATTAACAAATACTTTATTGTTCTCTTTTTGCGTCCTCTGCTAGATTCTATTACTAATAAGAAGTAATTATATCTACTAGAGTGAAAATTTAATCTTATAGTCCTTTGCAAACTAGATAAGCTGCCAACCTAACTAGTACACTAGAACTGCCTTATGGATAGTTAAGTATACCCGCCCCTTGTGCTAGATAAGTATTTGGATAAACAGAACTCTAGCGTAGTTACTTTAATAGTAGCGGCGCGTACCTTTAGTGTGTACTTTTTAGTAACAGCAAGTACTTTTTTAGGAATAATATTAATGCCCAGAAGGATAGTAGGGCGTGAGGAGATAGTGGGAGATTTGTTAAGGACAATCTTAATGTGGTAATAGAGCGATAAACGTGTATCTAGTATGTGTTACTATTATCCTACTTGTAAAGTAGTACGTATCTATTAATATATTAATTTATATTATTTGCAATAATCTAGATAGTAGTTTATAACTTAGAATAGTAAAGAAAGAATAAATAACTATAGCGTAATCGCGCTAAAGTTTTATCCCTCTTCTAAAGTTCTAAGTGGCCTCTTTATAAAAACTTTGCATGTGGGAGCTATGCACACTAAGATCGCCAAGCTCGCTTAGTAGTTCGAACGCGCTTTTTTTGTGATTACTACCTTTTTTTACGCTCTTTTTAATTACTAAGCAGGGGGCTCTGCTTTTTTTTTGTTATGTTATTTAAGATAAAAGCCTTTATTATGCTATCTCTAGGTAGTTAATTTAACGCTACATACATATTACTCTTATACTATTTATAAGAAATAGTATATACCTATTAATATAACGTACTTTATACTTACGTTGGACACTCTATTAAGTTAGACACTTTGCTAAGACCCTATTAAAACGTACTATTAGCAATAGTATAACGCGATATCTTAACCATATAATAAACTACTAGCGTTAAAAGAAGCGTGTATATAGCTTGCAATCTAGACTATTAAATAAGACGCGACACTCTCTTAGCAACACGCTGCAGCTATCTATAATGTCTCTTAAAGTATACTTAGTAACTAACGCGCTAGAAAGATGTTTAGACGCGACTACGCACCTAATAAAATAAGACTTACTATAAGAGAGGAGCAGGCGATTGTAGAGCATATACTTAATCTAGACGCGCGAGGATTTCTGCCTTAGCTTAATGCTATAAAAGATATGGCTGATTCTTTACTAACTGCACGCTACTATAAGCTAGTTGGCTAGAGGTAGCCTTATAACTTTGTTAAGCGCCAGCCAGAGCTTAAAGTTAAGTTTAATTAAAAGTACGACTATAAGAGAGCTCTCTAGGAGGATCCTAAGGTAATACAAGACTGGTTCCGGCTTGTGGAGAACAGAAAGGCCAAATATAGTATCCTAGATAAGGATACCTACAATTTTAATAAAGTAGGCTTTATAATAGGCATAATATTAACTAGAGTAGTAGTCATGGGCTCTAAGCATCGAGGATAGCCAAAGTAGATACAGTAGAGTAATAGGAAGTGAACAATAGTTATCTAAGGCATTAATGCAACAGAGTAGTGGATCCCACCCTTTATTATTTTTAGGGGCAAGCACTACCTCTTCGCCTAGTATAAGAAAAAGGATCTACCTTATAATTAGGTTATTGTAGTCTCTAAGAACGGCTAGATAATAAATAAGCTTAGTTTATAGTGGCTAAAGCACTTTAATAAGCATATAAAGAGGCGTGTTATTAGCATAATATGTTTGCTTATTCTTAATAGCTATAAGAGTTACAACTTATTTAAATTCAAATAGTATTACAAGAAGAGCAATATTGTTACTCTCTATATGTCCTCGCATTTGTCGCACCTCTTGCAGCCACTTAATATAGGCTGTTTCGCGCCTTTAAAAAAGGCGTATGGGCGCTAAGCTAAGGATTTAATGCGTAACCATATCATACACATTACTAAAATCGAGTTTCTACCTTGCTTTATTGCTGCTTTTAAGGCTTCGTTTACTAAAAGTAATATTAAAGGAGGCTTTTAAGGTGCTGGCCTAGTGCCCCACAACCTAGAAGCTGTAATATTGCAGCTTAACGTCTGCCTGCATACGCCTCCACTTTATACTATTTGCGATAGTATATAAGAGTCGCAAACTTCGCGAAATAGTACAGAACTTAGGTCGCAATTAATGCTAGTTAAGCAGAGAATTTAAAGGCATGTGGATAGTTCCCTAACTTATATAGTTAAGGCGATGGAAAAGCTCGTTAAAGACGCTAAGATAATAGGGCATTCTTTGGTATTAATAACTAAACGCAACGCCAAACGTTAAGCTACTAATAAGGCCGCCACACGAAATAAATTATATAAAAGAAAGCGATTACAGTAAGAAGAAGTCCTTATAATTAAAGAGGGCTAGCGACTAGCTACTCTAAAGGACTTTAGGGTGCGTAGTAATGGCAAGAAGGCAAAGAAGAGGGTGCGCACTAATAGAGATGAATCCGCTTAATAGCGCTATAAACGCTATAATAAGTCTAGACATAATAAAATAACCTATAGACAGCTTATAGAAGTAGATTCTAAATAGTTTAGTCTATTTAGACTATTAAAAATAGTTTATGTTAACTCTATACTATTGTGAATAGTATAGAACTTAGTAGGGTCTTGGCAAAGTGTCTAACTTAATAGAGTGTTCGACTCGAGTGCAAAGTACGTTACTAACTTATATTATTTGCGATAATTTAGATAATAAGTTTGCAATAATTAGGATAGTGAAGAAAGAATAGATTATAGTATTACTACGCTAAAGTTTTATCTCTCCCCTAAAGTTCTAACTATAGCCTTTTTATAAATTAACTTTATATATAGGAGCTATGCGCCCTAAAACTACTAAGCTCGCTTAGCAGTTTAAATGCGCTTTTTTTTTAATTACTACCTTTTTTACGCTCTTTTTAATTACTAAGCAAAGGGCTCTGCTTTTTTGTTATATTATTTAAGATAAAAGCCTTTATTGTACTACTCCTAGGTAGTTAATATAACGCCACACATAAAAGTAGTGTAGGTAATAAGACGCTTAACTATAGTTTAGTTATTACACTTATAACCTAATAGAAGTATTACTATAGTTTACTATGCGTATAGTGTATAATTCTTTTATAATATTAGTAATATCTAGTATACTAAATCTTTACTTTAATATATAATAGTACGTCTTTTAAATTTAACTCTTTATCTATTATATATAGTAATGCAATAACTACTTTCTAGCAACCTAATATTACGTCTAAGTTTAATACCTATAGCAATATGGCTATTATTAAAGTTAGTTAGAATATAGATAACTAGCTAGGCAAAGTTAAGAATAATCCCTAGAGATTTAGCAACCTTATACAACTAGAAGAATTATTAAAAAGTCCTCTAGAGCTTATCTTTAAGTTCCCTATTAGTAATATCTTTAGGCTAATTTACTATATCTTATGCCTCTAAATTATAAAGTCTAAAGTAGTTCTTTAGTATCTAAATATTAGTAAAAGAAACGCAGCCTTTATAATGTAATAATAGTATAATATAAAAATTATATTATAAAAGTTAAAAATATAATTAAAAACAAAGGTAATAAGAACTATAAAGGTAAGAACTAAAGCAAAGAAAAGAAAGAGTTTATTATAATATATAAAATGCTAGAGGTATAGTAGTAGCGCAAAAAGCTTATTAAGGCAGTAGTAATTATCTAGGCTACTATTAAGGTAAAGGACTATAAGTAATAAGGGTAAAGGTAAGGGTAAGTAGTAGTAGTAGGAGTATAGAAGAGATAAGTAGTAGTAGTAAAGTCCTAGAGGGTAGTATATAGCTCGCTAGTTATAAGGGAAGATCTACTATAAGAAAGTAATAAAATAGTCAGGTTAGTTGCTATTATAATTATTGTTATTGTTATTATAGCAAAAATATTATTAAAGAGATTATTAATTACGTAATATAGTAGTTAGTTAAACAGCCAATCCAGAATTATATAACATTACAGATTAATCTTAGAGAAGAAAAAGACTTTATTATTAAAGATCTTTATTGTGTAGAAATTCTAACTAAGGTTAAGTCCGCACTATATATAGAGAAGAGTAAAATAGAAGACACTAAAATCTAGTACCTATAAGGGAGTAATTGGGCTTAATTATTAAATAGGTTAAATTACTATAATAAAGATACTAGGTGCCGCATACTACCTATATAGCAGCAGCCCTAAGGGCGCGCTAGTACTATCTAATTAGGACTAGTGCGCAGGGCTAGATTAATATTAGGCCAACTAGGTTAGATTAACGTTAGGCTAACTATAGGTCCAATAGGCTAATGGGCGGCAATCCCTAACATTACTCCCCCTCCCCCCTAAAAGCCTTAGCTCTAGCAAGGCAGACTAAGAAAAATATACTAGAGATACTAACTATATAGTATAATAAATATTATAAACTATTATAATAGGTAAAATAACTATCAGATAACCTCCTCTAGTATACAAGCTAGTAAAGTAAGCGCTTTACTACTACGCGTTATAGTGGTTACATCTAAATAAGATAACCTAGGCGTCTTTATATAGGTGTAACCTAGAGAGAGACCTATTACTTAAAAAGGTTGCCTAAGAAATCTAATTAGTGGGCGTTTTACGTGCCTATTCTAGCAGCTTTATAATATAACATTATGTTAAAAGGTACCTTAATCCTATACGTGTACGTATATAGGGGCGATAAGTTTAGGATCCTCTACTTTATTATTTTTTTGTATATAACTATTAGGTTTTTATATAATACTAGATCCTTATATAGTGTATATAGGCCTAGCTTTATAGTATTATCCTTATAGTAATCTTTTACTACCTTCTTATAATCTAATATATCTATATAGGGTTGCTACTTAGAATTAGCGTTTTACTTTAGAGAGTTTTTATACATAACTTTATATATAAGTAATTCTTTAATACTTATTAAGAGGTCTTTATACTAATAGTTAACTTTGCTATTTATAACTATATTAATATAGTAGTTTTATAGCCCCTCTAGCAGCTAGATAGATGTATTAGTAGTAACTATACCTTTATTATTAGGAAGGCGGAGTGCATTTAGTGCGTTATATAGTAGCTAGATATAGAACTAAAGATAGACGTTATAGTAGCTAGTTAGTAGCTTAAGGCGATAAGTATAATTGTTATAAACCTTAGCAATTAGAAAAGGTCCTAGATTCTTAATATCTAGCCCTTTATTTAGTTATAAGAATAGAATATTCTAGGCGTCTAAGTAAACTAGGTCTCTAATATTATATGCTAGTGTAGGTTAATATCTCTTATTTATATAAAATTCTATATTAGACTAGGCCTAGGCTAAGTTCTTATTTATAAAGCGTATAATATCCTTAATATATTAAACTATATACTAGGCGTCCTTACGCTGTAACTTCTTATAGTAGTTTATTATAGTAATTAGAAAAATAGGCTTAAAGCCTTATTATAGCAAGTAACCCTTAGTAGTATGTAAGAGTGCAATACTAGTAAATATATTTTTCTTATAGTTTATAGCTAGCTAAGCAATAGACAACTAGTTAACTTAGTTATTTTGCGTATAGTTAACGTAATAGCGTAAATACGCTTTTAAGATAGCGTTTATAACCTTAGTTTAACTATTATCTTTTAGAAAAAAAGTAGTAGTAAGTGTAGGTTATATACCTACACTCTTATACAGCTCTTACTAGAAGTAAGACGTAAATTAGGCGCTGTAGTTAGAGATAATAGTGTCTAGAAATTCTTTCTCACGCTAGACGTATTTAATAAAAGCTCTAATAATAATCTTAATATCTAGTAATAGTAACGCAATATACTTATACTGCTTTAAGAGATAGTTAATAACTACTATAATATAGTAATAGATAACTCTACTACGTGTACACTCTAGTAGTGGCGTAATAAAGTTAATAGAAATATCCTTCTAGAATTGCTTAGATACTAGTAGTAGGCATAAGAGATCTTACTTCTACTTCTTAAAAGACTTTAAGTAGTAATAGATAATATAGTTATGTGTGTAATAAGGTACTATATCTATTATACTAAGCTAGTAATAGTGTTAACTAACCTTATAATACGTTTCTCTTTTGCCTATATATCCTACCTTAGGAGGCTTATAACACAATTCTATAATATCTATATAAAGAGTATTATTAAAAGGAATAAAAGTACGCCTTTAAAAATACACTAAACTATTAGTAATATTATAGTTCTACAACTCTACTTTTACGTTATATTTATATATTACTACTATTAGAAGGCATCGCATACCTTATTATTTCGCTATAATAATTTGTAATAAGATAGAATCTTTAGTAGTTGCCTATTTTAACTAGTTTATTATACTAGTATAATTCTATGTAAAATAATTCTTGTCTAGTAGCTTTGACTATCCTAGCAAAGCTGTCTTATAACTCTCTAGAGGACTATTATTAACTATCCTATTTCTAATAGGTTTCTTCTTACTAATATAGTATAACTTTGCAGTAAGACTAACTACTAATTTCTTTATTCCTACTAGTATCTATGCAAGAAAAACTATATACACTACTTTCTTAGTAGGACGCTTAGTATAAATTATAACTATCCTTAGAATAGGTTTGTAGGTAACTACTAGCGGGACAGGTTTAGAGTTAACTTAGTTAGACGTAAGGATTATCTAAGCCTAGTACTATAAATAGTTATTATAGATATATTATAGGAGGTCCCTAGACTAGCGCATAAGTAAGTTAGACTTACCACCCTACTTACTAGAGTAATAAGTAATTTTAAAGTTAAACTTAGATAGAAACTTCGCCTAGTAGGCTTAATAATAATTTAGCTGCTTAGTACTTATAAACTATTCTAGAGCTCTATAGTCTAAGATTATATTAATAAGTAATCTATCTAATAGCTTTAGCCACTATTGTTTAAAAGCCTTAATAATAGCAAGTAGTTTCTTATTATAAATAGCGTAATTACACTTAGCTAGAATTATCTTTATAGATATAAACGTCACTAGTTATAAAATCCTATTACTCTATACCTATAATAGGATTGCCGCTATAACAAAATCTAAAGCGTTGCTCTCTACCTAGGTTTCTAGGTTTAAGTTACAATAGGCTAATATAGGCATAATAGTAAACGCGTGTTTTAATTATGTACAAGCCTAAGTAGCTAGACTATTTAGGGCTAATAGAAATTTTATAGAGGCTTTTTTATATATTAAATTAGTAAGTGCCTATATAAGGCCTAGGTAACTAACAATAAATTAGTAGTAGAAATTTGCAAAGCCTGGAAATAACTAGCCTTCTTATATATTAGTAGGTAAGTACTAGTTTATAATTATACTAACCTTAGCAAAATCTATTTTAATCCTATTAACTATAAAGATTAGTCTTAAGTACTTGACCTTTTTTACAGCAAACTCGCATTTATTAATATCTAGGTAGAGACTCGCCTTTTTTAGTTAATAGTAGACCTTATAGACGTGTTTCTTATACTCTACTAACATCTAGCTAAAAATAAGGATATTATTAATATATACTAAGTAAAAGTTGTTAAGATATTCTTATAAGGTCTTATTAATATAGGACTATAATATAGCTAGAGTATTATATAGTCTAAAGAGTATAACTAAATACTTAAAGAGTTTATATTACGTTGTACAAGTAGTCTTATACTTATTACCCTCCTTAACGCGCACCTTATAGAAGGCGGCAATAATATTAAGAATACTAAACTATTAGATACTAGATAGCTTAGCTAGCGTCTTATATATATTAGGTAGCGAGTTCTTATTCTTAATAGTAACTAAGTTTAGCTAGCAGTAGTCTATACAGATCTAAAGTCTGCTATTTAGTTTCTTAATAACTAGTACTAGAGTGGCAAAGTTAGACGTACTATATTAGATTTTATCGATACTAAGTTTCTTATTAATATATACCTTAATAGTAAGAGCCTCCTTCTTACTTATACTATAAAGTTGCGTAGTAGAGTGTCTTACGTCTAGTTTTAGGTTAATCTTATAGTCTACCCTAGACTAGTAAGATGACAATTAGTCTTCTAGAACTATAAATGCCTGCTACTTATTCTAAATTTAGCTAGGCAAAACCTTTAGTATCTCTACCTTAGTTTTTTCTAGTTAATTTATCTTCTAGTAAAACTTGTTAAAGTCCTCCTATATTAGTATAGTAAGGCCTACGCAAAATAATTGCGCAAATATTACTTTAATATTAGTAGTGTTATTAGGTTCTTTAGAGTCTAAGCTATCCTTAGTCTATTCTAGCTTCTTAAAGTATTCTAGATATAACTAAATAGCACTGCAGTTAAGTTGTAACGCTATTAGTAACGCAGTATACCTAGAGATAACTTTAATATTTATTCTAGCATATATAGAGTTAGGTATCTTTAGTTTTAGAAGTTATTGTTAACAGCCCTTACTAGAAATAATCATAGAAAGGCCCTTTATATAATAGTTACCTATATAAAAGGGC
The DNA here is from genome assembly GCA_014281115.1 of Laburnicola sp. R22_1. Classification (NCBI taxonomy): domain Eukaryota; kingdom Fungi; phylum Ascomycota; class Dothideomycetes; order Pleosporales; family Didymosphaeriaceae; genus Laburnicola; species Laburnicola sp. R22_1. The sequence goes on from JACONQ010000015.1 coordinate 2,048,417, forward strand.
TTATTAAAAGTTATAGTCTTTTCTCCTAGTTAATATTTAGGTTATAAGTGCTTAACCATAATATACTAAAGATAATATTAAATCTAGTTATATTTATAATATATATAAGCTCCTTACTAAAATAGTCCCTATAGTAAATAGGCAGCAGAGCTGCTTTTATAAGCACCTACTTTATAACTCTATTTTCTAGTTATAGGCAAACTAGGTATTTAAGCGTTACTATCTATAGTCTATATCTTAAGACACACGCGCAACTTACGTAGGTATTAGTTGCCCTAGAGTTAGTAAGTCTATTAATAGTAACCTTTGCGTTGCTAGCTACCTATAGTTAATATTTAAATATAAACTAAGCACTATAGACTAATAGCTAACACTTATTAATTAAATTAGTGCAGAGCTTAACTACTTATTAGGACTAAAAGGACTAACGTGTTAGTTAATGCTCTAGCTCCCTAATCTTACGTATAAGTTTTAGTAATAATTCTTAAGATTCCTACTAATAACTTTTAGTAGGGATATCTAGTTTTCTAATAGGTTAATTCTAGTTAAGAAGGTAGGGACTAGTAATAAGAGTTGCACGTTAACCGCAGTAAGACCTACGTTAATAAAGGCCTTAATCTTATTTGCTAGCTATTATAGCTTGCCCTTATATAAGGTATTATTATCCTTGCAATAGTAACCCTTTTCACTATACTTAATATAGCGCCCTTTGTCTATAAGTAACTTTACCTAGGCGTTAGTGCAGCCTAAGGTATTGCCACTTATATTATTTCTACTACAATTGCCTTCCCTAGCATAACTGCCTTAGTTACTACTATTATTGTTAGTTTGCTGCTAGGCAGAACCCTATAGCTTTAAGATTATATCTTAATAATATATTTTCTTAATAAACGTAGCCTATAAATTACTATTTAACTATTGTTTATTAGCTTCTAAGTAGAATAGCTTTAAGAGTTAAATAGCTATAATAGTCTTCTACTAGTCTAGTATATTAAGAGGAGTAGTTGTAATTTTAAATTAGGACAACTACTCTATAAAACTCTCCCTATCTCTAATTTTTAGTTAATTGCTCTATATAGCTGTATAAGCTTCGCCTATAGGGTCTGCAGCTATATAGCTGCGGTCTAATATCTTAAATATATCCTTAGTAGACTAGAAAGCTCCTAGCTTATTAAATTCTATTTAATATTCTAGTAAGCAACATTTAGAGTATAATTAAAAATAAATTCTATCTTAGCATATTCTATAGTAAAGACATAGTTATATGCACTTAGGTAAGACTATATAGAACTCTTCTATAGCTTATAATTCTTATAATTATTAGATTCTTTAAACTTATTAGGCTTATGTAAGTAATATCTAGGTGCCTACCTAATACCTATTAAGGCTAAAATAGATTAACTGCCTAGTATAGTAGCTTAAGTGTTATAGGCCATATTTGCTATAGCTAGAGAATATAAAGTACCTAGTATATATCTTAGTGTAGCGTTGTTAAATAACCTTAAGGTCTTTAAACATTAAATCTTACTAAATATACAAAGAGACATCTAGTAGTGCTAATATTATTACCTTAAGTTATTCCTTTAACTTTATAACCTTCTATTCTTAAACTTTACTATAAGTATAATATAGCTCCTATAACTCTTTTAGTTAATTAATATAAGTAAGGACCTTCTAAACCTAAGTCTTACGCTAGTCTAAGTAGTATTATTTAACTTATAAGTTATACTTTATTTCTAGTAAGAATAGTTGCGTAGTCTTTATAAGATTAGAGATGCGTATAATTTACTTTATAAGCTTCTCCTCTTACTATAGTCCCCAATAGACCTCTTTTTTAAGTTCTGTAGCACTATTCGCATATCTAATAAAATAGCTATATAATATAGTAGGCTATTTATAAATAGAAGTAGCGTTTTATAATAAGTTACTATTATAAATATCTACTACTATTTTCTATTCTAGTTTAGCACCCTTAGCGTGCGCGTAAAGAACTTTAAAATATAGTAAGGGTGTGTTAGTGTTATTATTATATATAAGTTAAAGATAGGTATTCTTTATAGGTTATTTAATAACTTTAAAGATAGACTTTCTACTTAAGCTGCAATGCCATCCTTGTGACAAACTATCTACTAATAATTTAGGATAACTTATCCTATTTATAGACTTTGTAGGGATCTTTATTAGCTAACTATCTACTATTACGTGCTTTTCTTCTACGCTATTAAGTATATCTAAATTCTTTTTATCTAAGTTATCTATTACATAGGGCGTGGCGGAGATCTATAGGGTAGTTCTAAAAGTTAAATACTAAGTCGCTAAATCCGCATTAGGCAAGGCAGCTATTCTACTTATGCGCCACCTACTAGGGATGCTATAGTTTGCTATCTTATTAGTGGTAATACTAGTAGTATTATAGAGCTTAACTAAAGGTTTAGAATTATTAAGCCTAGCTATACACTATCTTCGGTACAGTTTCTTTTATTATAAGAGCGTAATATATATTATTATAAGTTGTAAGTTAGTTAAAAAGCCTATTATAGCTTGCGCTCTATTATAAGCGTGCTTTTTAGAGACCTAGTATAATATAAGAAAGTAATTAGGCTTAATTATTAAATAGGTTAAATTGCTATAATAAAGATACTAGGTGCCGCATACTATCTATATAGTAGCAGTCCTAAGGGCGCGCTAGTACTATCTAATTAGGACTAGTACGCAGGGCTGGATTAACATTACGCCAACTAGGTTGGATTAACGTTAGGCCAACTAGAGGTCTAATAGGCCGATAGGCGGCAATTCCTAATAGTATCTAGTATATAGTAGTAATAATAAAATATATATAAAATAATAATAGTTTATTATTAACTTTCTTTATAGTGTATTATTAATAGTATTAATAAATAGTCTGCTATTTACTATAACTAAATTATATATTATTTCTTAACTATTAGACTATTAGAGAGCTATAATAGACTACGAAGTTGTAACTATAGGAGCAGTGTGGGCGATAGGACACTTAACTATAGTTTAGTTATTGTGCTTGCGATCTAGTAGTAGCGTAACTATAGTTTACTATACGCATAGCGTATAAAGTCTTTTGCAGTATTAGGGATACCTAGAATACTAAATCTTTATTTCTTTATCTATTATATCTAGAGACGTAATAACTTTCTAGTAACCTAATATTATATCTAAATTTAATAACTACAGCAATATAGCTATTATTAAATTTAGTTAGGGCATAAATAACTAGCTAGGCAAAGTTAAGAATAATTCCTAGAGATTTAGCAACCTTATACGACTAGAAGAATTATTAAAAAGGCCTCTAGAGCTTATCTTTAAGTATCCTATTAGTAATATCTTTAAACTAATTTGCTGTGCTTTATGCCTCTAGATTCTAAAGTATAAGACACTTCTTTAGTACCTAGATATTAGTAGAGACGCAGCCTTTATAATGCAATAATAGTATAATATAAAAATTATACTATAGAAGCTTAAAAATATAACTAAAAATAAAGGGAATAAAAACTATAAGGGCGAGAACTAGAGTAAAGGAGAAAAAGAGTTTATTATAATATATAAAACGCTAAAGGTGCAGTAATAGTATAAAAAGCTTATTAAGGTAGTAGCGATTATTTAGGCTGCTATTAAGGCAGGGGACTATAAGTAATAAGCGTAAGGATAAGCAGTAGCGGTGGAAGCATAGAGAAGATAAGTAGTAGTAGCAAGATCCTAAGTAGTAGTATATAGCTCGCTGGTTACGAGGGGAGATTTACTATAGGGAGAGAATTAGACAAAATAGTTAGGTTAGTTACTATTGTAATTGTTATTATTATTATTGCAGCAAAAAATATTATTAAAGAAATTATTAATTATATAATATAGTGGTTAGTTAAATAGCTAGCCCAGGATTATATAATATTATAGATTAACTCTAGGAGAGAAAAAGACTTTATTATATAATCTATATTTACTTAGTACTAATATAAAAGAGTATATCTTTAGAATTACTAGCTTATAAATAGATAATACCCTTAGTATTATTAATAAGAACTTTATATAAAGAATAAAACTATTCTTACTAAAGACTAGCCTATTAAGTTTAATAGTAAAAGATTTTAACTTTGATATAAAAAGGTTAAGCAAAGGGCCTTTATATAATTAATCCTAAAAATAAAGATATAGTTTAAAAATATATAGAGTAGTATATAGAGTTCGCTTGTCAAATACCTTTTTACCCTTTTGTTAGTTTAAAGTTAAAGTAGATTAAAATAGAAGGTTATATATACTATTTATAGCACTTAATTCTAATTAAAAACTAATCTTAAATAATACCTAATAATACAATAATAGTTTAAGTCTTAAACTTACTTATACTTTACCTATACCCTATAAGCTCCCTACCTACGCAAGGTTTACTTACACTATATATAGTCTACCTAGATTATTACTATTAGTATTATTAACTATCTGTGCTTGCACGCTACTTACACAGCGTACTTATTTAGATAAGCTAACGCTACTATAATAGCTAGAAGAATCTTGCGGATCTATATAATACTTTTACTATACTAGAGCTTATTAATAAAAACTTTATTCTTCTTGTTCTTTTATATTCCCTACTAGAGGATTCTATTACTAATAAAGAGTAATTACGCCTACTAAAGTAGGAATTTAACTTTATAGTCCTTTATAAACTAAATAAGCTACTAACCTAACTAGTATACTAGAACTACCTTATAGATGGTTAAGTATACCTATTTCTTACGCTAGATATATATCTAATAAATAGAATAGAACTCTAGTATAGTTACTTTAAGGGTAGTATTATAAATCTTTAGCGTATACTCTTTAGCATTAGTAAGTATATTAGTATTAGACAATTTAGATTTAATACTTAAGTAGATAGTAGGGCGTAGAGTAATAGAAGGAGTCTTATTAAGAATAACCCTAATATAGTAATAGAGCGATAGTATATCTAGTATATATTACCCTTATACTACTTATAAGAAATAGTATATACCTATTAATATATTAACTTATATTATTTGCGATAATCTAGATAGTAGTTTACAACTTAAAATAGTAAAGAAAAAATAGATAACTATAGTATAGCCGCGCTAAACTTTTATCTCTCCCCTACTAAAGTTCTAAGTAGTCTCTTTATAAAAAAATTGCATATAAAAGCTATGCGCGCTAAGACTACTAAGCTCGCTTAGCAGTTTAAATGCGCATTTTTATAACTACCTTTTCACACTTTTTCTAATTACTAAGCAGGGGATTTTGCCTTTTTTATTATATTATTTAAGATAAAAGCCTTTGTTATGCTACCCCTAGGTAGTTAATTTAACGCCACACATAAAAACTATATAATTGTATTTAAAAGTTTACTAATATATAATACTTAATAAAGGGCTTAGGGCTAAAGTTATTACTATAGTAGTAGGTGTATAAAGTGCCCCTTATAAGAGCGCTACTAGAATGCCTAATAGTTATTAAGATAGAATAAAATAATATTAGAAGATAAGTAGTAATAAAATATATTACTACCTACTCTTATCTAAAGTAAAGAAGTTTTTATCTAAACTTTTATTAGGCCTAAAGGAGATATAAAGCCCTATTAAACTACTTAAGCAATAAAGGTACTTTATAATATTCCCCTTCTAGAATTAACCCAACCTAGGTTACCCTAAAAGATAAAAGTATATAATATTCTTATCCGTACACTATATAGGCAAGGGCACCTAAGGGAGTTAAGGTTTTAATATTGTCGCATAATAGCATTATATAGAGATTACATAATGCCTGTGCGCCGCAGCCTATATGCTATAAGATCTTCTCCTTTCTATCTACACCCTTTCTAAATATAAGTAATAAATACTAAGATAGTTTTATTATATTATTCTCTTTTCTTATATAATTACTCTATATACCCTCTACACTTGCTAGTATAAAGTATTAGATATTAATATCTATATAGCTAGCTATAGAGTTCCTATTTAATACTAATTAGTAGTTAACTAACTCCTAACTATAAATTAGTAAGAGTAAAGATAGATTATATAAGTTATTATTAACTATATAATTTATTTTATTATATCTTATTCTCTATATATAAGAGGACAGTAGATTAAATCTTTATAGAGTTAGTAAGTAACTATTACTACTATACAAAACACGGAAAGTAATTATATAAGATATATAAAATCTATTCTTATCTAGAGAGATACTAGATTAATTCTTTTATTAAGTTAGTAAGTAGATATTATTACTATATAGGATTTAAGAAAAGATAGTGCACTAAGCATACTACTAGGAACTATATAAATATATAGTGTGATAATAATAAACTCTAATAAAGCGTAATCCTTTATATAACTAACCTATTAAATAAACTAGTTATATAATAACTACCCTTACTACTACTTTCTATTAGGAAGAGAAACATCGCAGACCTTTTAGTATATAGTACAACACTATAAGAGAAAGCTATAGGTGTGCTAAAAACGCATTAAAAAAGGTAAAGCTTAGAGATAGGTTAGGCTAGGAACTATTAGTTAGCACGTGCAAATTAGCCCCTTATGCTAATAAGGTAGTTAATTCTATAGTCTACAAATACCAAAATTAAAGATAATAATATAGCTGCCTGCGCACAAAGTATAAAAATTCGTAACTAGAGATTATCTTTATTTATCTATCCTTATATATATATATAACTAATTATCGCGTAAGACCTTAAGGTTATAATTTATAATAGCCTTCCCTTAACCTAACTACATACTTTCTATAGGGCGGGCAGTTACACGCCTATATATATATAACAAGAATAACAAGTAAAACTATACTAATAAGTACAACTCTAAGAAATATAATCTAAATGCTAATAATAGGTATATATAGAATAGGTATTATAAAGGTTAGACGCCTACTATCTTTAAAGGGTATATAGTAGTATAGTATAAGTTATGCGGCAAATATATTACTATAGCTAGTTTGTTTTATTACGGCATCTAGTAATACCTAGGTGCTCTAGGGACTATAAATTTTAACTTATAGCTCTCTCTCTCTACTAATTTAGCTGCCTAGTTTTTAGCTATATTAGAGATAGTTATTACTAAAGCGCTTTTAGTAAGTAAGAGATAAGGTTTAATTAAATCTAGGAGCAACATAGCAGTAAAAGGTATAGAGGAAAGGTTAAGCATAATATAAAATAGCTAGTAATTTACTATAAGGAAGAAATATATAGAGAATAGTTGCTAGAGGCGTAGAATATATATAGGTACGCGCTTATTCTATAAGGTTTCTATAGGCAATAGGTAAAGTAAGGGCAGCAAAGTATTAAGGTGCTATTTAGTATTAGGAGTAGGGCGCGCGCGCAATTTGTTATATATTATAGTAATAAAGTAGAGCGGGAGTTCTAAGTAGTTAATTGTCTAGTAAGGCAGCGAAAGGTTAAAAGGTAGGTGTTAATTGTCTAGTAACGTAGTAGGCAGGTAGGCAGGCAAGGTGTTATTATTATAAGTTTGTTATTTTAAAAGTTAGAGAGAGAATATTAGTAAAACTTTAACGCGCTTTAGTCCTAGGGCTTAGCGCTTACACATAACGTTATATTATACAGGCGCTAGTAAAGTAATAAAAAAGCAGTAATTAAACGTAGTGGGGCCACTTAAAAACTAATAAGTGGAGGCAGTTTATACTTCTGCCCAGGAGGGACTACTTTGTATAAAGCCCCTACCTTTACTACCTCTATTTTATAAAATTACACTAATATGCCTAATTATACTAGACTGTATAATAAGTATACTAAAGGGATAGAAATATTAAAGGCAATACTATAAAAGTGAATAAGACCTAAGTACTAAAAGAATAAGATTAACCTAGTATACAATTCCTCTCTATTAAAAATATAATTATACGCAGTATATACTATTACTAATTATTATATATTATACTAAAACGAAACAGCTTTCTTAGAATTATTCTAGAAAGACTTTAAAGAATAGAAAGAACACTATTTTTTAAAGTTAAACCATGCGTTTAAAAGAGAGCTTATTATAGTTCTAAAAGAAAATGGTATTATACTAAAAATAAATGCTAGAGCTATAAGTACTAGTAAACTATATAAAGTAGCCTAAGGCAATATAGATATTACTTATACACTACTATCTTTACTAGCTTACTTAACTCCTTATATATAAATACTAAAGCAAATCTTAAAGATACCTAAGCTAGTTAGGCTATTATATAAACCTAAATAAAATAAGCTACTACCACTATAGGCACCTATATAGCTATAGATCCCTATAGACATCTTAAGAGTACCTTTATATAAGTACTAAGCATAATCTTATTTATATAAATAACTAAATAAACTACTCCTCTTTACATATAGTACTTAACTACTATTTCGCCTACCTACTTACAATTATTAAACACTATATAGAATAGAGCTATATTAAAGGAAAGCGAGTTGGAATCTCAGATTTAGTAAGCGAATTAGATAAGATTGCTATATAAGAAAGAAAGCTAAAAGGCTGGACTATATAAACGCTTATAATAAAGGAGTAGAACTAAAATAGTACTACTTACATAATTATAGGCACGTAATTACACCTAGTTAAAGCATTATTTCTATAATACACCCCTTAGGTAGGCAGCACACCTACTTATATAATAAGGCTTAGAATAATCCTACCTCTAATTAGCTTGCAAATTAAGTACCTAGCTAAGTAACTAATTAGTTATAATAGCGTAATTTAATCGTTTACAGTTACGTAAGCCTATAATAGCCCTTTATTAATAATAAAACTCTACTTATCTACTCTTTATCTCTTTGCTTAGTTTCTTTAGTTAAGTTTTCTATAAAAGTAAGTTAATTATTTCTATTTCCTATTTCTTTCTTTAATAATTATAAACTGCTAACTAGTATATATAAAACGCATTAATTAATATATCTATAAAGTTTTAAATAAAGCTTATTTAAGAGAAACATAAGTAGAAGGCTAAAGAAATATAAAATTAGGTTAACTAACTTATAATACGCCGCTCTAATTACCTATTAAATAAGGCTCCTAGTAAAGTTACTTCTAATCTCCTAAAGAAGAAAATATATAAGAGAAAGGCAAAAACCTAAAAGCATAATTAATCTTAGTTATTTAAGCGTTCTAAGCCTACTAAGAACCCTTCTTAATCTTAGAAAAAGTCTCTATAATTAAAATATACTAATTGGAATCTCTCTAAAGCTGCTCCTTTACGTAGCTCTAAGTCTAAGAACAAGCCTAAAACTTCTAAAAATAAGAAGATTAAGAAAGACAAGCTTAGTTTAGCCTCTAATTAATTATATAGCCTTAAGCGTAGGTATTTATATATTGCATGCCTTAAATCTTATCTCTTTAGTAGCTTAGATAGTAAATATTTTAAAACTGCGTTAACTAAACGCTTAAACACCTAATATTATTATTGCGCATTTAAATATATATATAGGCTATTATATAAAAACCTAATTATCTTTAGTAATTCTTCTTTACTAATATTCTTAAGGCCTAAATAGCTTAAAAATAAGGCTCATAGATTTATTTAGTATTAGGCAAATAATAATTTAGTAGATAATTATGTGTATTTAGTTAATTATTTATTAATCTTTATAGTACTAATCTTCTTATATTAATTTTATAAAGAGTTTTAGAGAATGCCTAAAGATATATTTAAGTAAGAAAAAAATAAAGGAAGATAGTACTTTGTCTCTTGCTTTACTCTTAGATAAGGGTAATAATTACTAGTCTTCTTTAGAAGGTCTTAGCGCTCCTATCTAGGCTAAGAATATCTCTATAGGTCTAATTAATCTTACTTAATTAGATCCTACTAGGTAAGCGCTTCTAACTTATTATACAAGTTATCTTATATTAGTGCTTAATTATAATCTGTCTAATTAGAGTCCTTAGTATAGTGCTACTTAGACTAGTCTAGCTATATAGCAAGGTTGTATAATACTAAGTTAGCTAATTAACTAATATTCTAATTAGCCTAGCCCTAAGGTTATAATTAATAATCAATAGTCTACTTAGATTTCTATTAGTAGAAATTCGCTTTACCTACACTAAATTGCTAAGGCTTACTTAGTGAAAAATAAAATTATATATAAAACTAGTAGCTTCTTAAAGTGTAATACTAATACTACTACTATAAGTAAGCTTTATACTATCTTAAATAGTACTTAATTTATCTTACTTAGTCTTATATAGTATTCCCTCCTAAAGAAGCTTACTATACACGTCTTAGACTTAACTAGTTAGTTTAGTGTATTAGCTGCTTAGCTTAAGTAAGGATTAGGAATATCCTTAAGGTAAAAGATTATTAATCTAACTAAGTCTATTACTCTTTTATTAGAAGAGATCATTGCTAGTTAAAAGAATTAGGGTTATTTAATTAGTTCTAATTATAGTTTCTTGCCTAGCTACTTCTTAGATATTAATTCTAAATAGCTAATAGCTAATTATTAAGGCTCCTAAATAGCGGATACTAGTGCTTCTGCTAATAGTCTTTAAAGATAACTTAAGCATTATACTTTATGTAATAATTAGCAACTATATTAGACTTAATTTTCTACTCTAAAGCTATAGAATCTAGTAGGGCTATTTAGATTGCATAGTACAAATTATTAGAATTATAGAAGTTAGCGCGCGTTATTACTTAGTAATTAATCTTTTAGCCCTTTTAATTACTCTAGGACTACTAGTTTTATTTATTAAGATAGTAGATATAGTCCTTAAGCTGCTTGTAAGTCCTCTTATCCCTACTATAGAAATCTTCCTAATATAGTACTAATTATTTAGACGCTCTAGCTACTAGCTTTAATTTAGCTAATAATCTATTTATAAATGCTACACTATCTATTAAGCAGCCCAAATTATAATTTATATACACTAATTCTAATAATAACGCTTACACAGATCTGCTAAAAGAATCTTCTCCCTATATAATAATAGAGAAGCTGTTAGATCTAAAGAGCACTCTCTACTAAAGCTAGACTAATCTAGACTAGTATAGCCCTAAGCATTATATAGCCGCTTATAATATCTTAGGAACTTATTAAACTACTATAATTAGAAACTAGTATAAGCTCCTTGTGTGTGGTGTTAAATTAACTACCTAGGAATAGCACGACAAAGGCTTTTATCTTAAATAACATAATAAAAAAAGTAGAGCCCCCTACTTAGTAATTAAAAAGGGCGTGAAAAAGGTAATAACAAAAAAAAAGCGCGTTCGATCTGCTAAGCGAGCTTGGCGGTCTTGGCGCGGGGCTGCTCCCACAAGCAAAATCTTTACGAAGAGGCCACTTGGAACTTTGGGGGAGATAAGAATATAAGCTCCTTAAGAAGTTATTTAATCTTCTTTTAAAGAAGTAATTAATTAGGTTTTTCTTAGATTGTATATAATAGGCGTTAGTCTGCATTTTTCTAGTCTTATATTAAGATTTTATTTATCTAGGTCTACTAAATAGGTGGTAGCTCTACAGAGCTTAAATTTATAATTAGTTTATAACTTATACTCTCGTTATAATAATTTTATTTATATTCTTAAGATTTAGAAGCTGTTTAAAGCAAGCAAACTACTATTAAGTATGCGCTTTTATAAGTCTGTCTGCTAGTATATTGTTTATTTTTAGGTAGGTAACTTTAAATAATCCTTTTATATATTCTTAACGTAGCCACATATTCTAGATATTAATATAGCGTAAACAAGTGTTAACGCGCTTATTCTTTCTAATTACTAGTCTAATTGTTTGTTAATTATTATAAAAAACGTTCTATATATATCCTAAATTAAAATTAAGTTCCTTAAAGAACTACTTTAGTGCTATTATTTCTTTGCTTATATATTTAAGTGTAAGTAGCTTAGCTTTAGTAGTAGAAGTTATAACTATACTCTAATAAGTAGTATTCTAGAGTATTGCTTTACTATAGAGCATAACTATATATTTATAAAGTAATCTCTAAGTTTCTAAATTATCTATAAATAAAGCATTACCGTAAATTATAAGATTAGGTCTATTATATTAGCTATACTAAATAGATTGTTAGCGCGTTCTCTAAAGATATATAATTACTTAGTTAATTATAGCAAAATATTATTTACTTTAATTTATTAGAAAGTGCAAGAGCTTTAAAACAGCAAATATAATATTAGGCCTAAGTATAATTACTATATATAGTATTAATGTAATATATTCCTAGTAGCTTTTAATTTTCTACTTAGTTGCTTCTCCTATATTCTTTACAAGCTCTTCTAATAGAAAAGGTGTTATAGGAAAGCTTTCACTATCTTTAAGATTAAACTTCTTTATAATTTTATTAATATAAGTATTATAAATAAGCGTAATTATTCTATTCTTATAATCTTAGATTACTTAAACGCCTGAAAACTCTTTAACTAGTCTATAGTTTTTAATCTTATATTTTGCTTTAATTTAGCTCTAGAGCTTCTATATCTCTACTTTATCAGCTTTATTAAAGATTAAAAGTATATTATTAATATAGAAAAGTACTAAGGTTTTGCAATCTTTACTTATAAATAAATAATGTTCTTTTTTTAAGGTAGTAAGTTCTATAGATCTTAGTAATCCTAAGAACTCTTTATACTAGAGTAGTGCTAAGTCTCTTAATTTATATAGAGCTTAATTAAGGGATACACACTTGCTATATTGCTTAAACCTATTTAGAAGCTTATAGATAACTAGGTTATTAGCTATACTATAAGTGTTTAAGAACGCTCCTACTATATTATATTCAATAATTTCTAAATTGTATTCTGCTATAATTGCTATTATAGTTCTAAACGGAGGGGCGTATCGTGGTGGGTACGGGCGTAAGGTCGTCTAACTATAGCAGAAGTCTAGATAATGAATCTACGCTGTGGTGGGGGACTATAAGCGAGGATTTTAGTCTAGAAATAAGCGAAAACTTAGACTTCTTAGCGAGTTTGAATCTCGCCCTCTCCCCCTCTGGTTTTTAAACACCAAAAAACCAATCTTTGTGGATAAGAAGAAAAGTAGCCTAAATAAGCAAGTATCTCTAATAATTAAGAAATTTCTAACTATTTGAGCTAGTCTTAACTAAGTTACTAGATTAAACTTATAGGACGGGAAAGCTATTAGCAAGTACCTCTAATAATTAAGAAATCTTTAACTAGTTACTAGTCTTATTAAATTATTAAGATTTAAACTTATAGGACGAGAAAGTTAATTAAGCCATATTACTATCTTCTAATTTAGGAAAAAAAAACTTTGTTAGAAATTTAAATTCACGCTTTGGACAGACAATAGGCCACTAGTATTAGTTTTCTCTTAACCTCCTTTAAAGGGCTTTTTTAACTAGGAGAAAGTGCCCCTTATCTACCTATACGATTTGCCTGTGGCTATATTTACTTTATAGAAAATTTAGAAGCAATAGAAACGTTAATAATAGTTCTAAACAACTATACTACAAGTATTGCTACGGAAGTTAACTAGAGCGAGTCCTTAATCTAGAAATTACCTCTTATAATAATTTAAGCCTTACACTTTAAAAAGTACCTATTCTAATTAAACTTATAGGTTTAAACCTACTTTAATAGGAGCGGTTATCTAGTAGCTTATACTTAATTAATTACTATCTAGATTCCTTTCTTCTAAGTATAGCAATTTTAATATAGGAGGCTTGCTTAAAGAGCTTTCTAAGTAGATAATTAGTAAGGTGTTTTTATAAGGTAGGCGGCTTTAGCAGCTTATCTATATATAGATAAGTAGAAGGTAATACCTTTAATATTTTTATAAGTATTACTATAGTAACTATAGAATTTATTATAGTGTACTTTTAGTGCGTATTCTAGACTTTCTATACTTTTAGAATATATATATATATATAGAGGATTATCTTAAAGATCTTTTATTATATAGCTAGCAATTAGTGTATATATATCTAATCTATCCTCTACCTATTTAGTAGTATTATTATATTAATTATAATCTATTTATTTTTAAAGAGGCAAATAGTTCTAAACACGTATATCTATATTATTACTTTAAAGTCTTTTACTTAATTTTATAAATGCTTAATCTTGCCTTTACCTTTAGCTTATTAGTAGGTTGTCTACTTTCTTTAGTGCGGTTAAGCTCTTAGGGCTAGATTAAGAGGCAGCTATAGAGCTCTTAGGCTCTATACTTTAAAGAGAACTCTCTCTAGGATCTAATAGACTAGCTTGCCTAAATTAGTGCACACTTTAGTAACTATTAGTCTTCCTATAATTTCTTAACTAATTATACCCTAAATTGCCTAGCTTTAGTATCTATTTAGGGGTTGTAAGTCCTATATACTTACTTTAACCTATATAAATTCTTAGCTACTTACTAGCTAAGCTTACTATCTATATATTAGTTCTATTAGCTACTTAATTACTAGCCTAGCTAGCTATACTCTTAGATTGCTAAATAGAAGCACTATTCTCTATTTTCTTAGTACTTACTTACTTATTTAGTATAGTAAAAAAATTAAGAATATTTATAAACTATTCTTTTAAATAATTAATCTCCCTCTTATATAGAACTTTAATAATCTTTACTACTTCTTTATTAGATATATCTTGATTAGCTTTACTCTTATAAAATAACATCTTATTAAATATAATATTACGCGTAGTAATCACTTAATTAAGTACTAGAATTTATATTCTATAAAGATTTAATACTTTATAACTAATAAGGTATCTAATATATTCCTTAGAATTTACTTTAAATTCTTATTTATTCTACTATACTACTTAATTTCTTTGTAAAGGATATGCTTAGCAGCTATAGGCATAAATTCTACTCTAATTAGGATAAAGATTAGCTATTTATACTTATATTTAAGCAGGCTTATACTAATAGAAATACTACCTAAACTAATTTTTAAGCACCGTATTTAGTGCTTAAAAAGCATATAAAGCTATTAAGCTCTTACTATAGAGGTAAGTAGCTATACTTATAATCTTAGGCTATATTTTAGGTAGTAGATTTGCGCTTTCCCTTATTTTTATAGCTTTAGTAATAATCTTTTACCTTACTTACTTAAGTGCTTTATTTAGTTTATGCGTATATAATAAAGTATAGCTAAGTCTTATTTGTCTATATAGTTCTTATAGACTAATTATCCCTTTTAGAGAAGAGTAGTAATATTATTATTCTAATAGATTATAACAATTCTAAGCTTATATTTTTATCTACCTATTAATTAAGCTTAGTTATTACTTACATAATCTCTAGTAGAGATTTTAATATAAGGTTATTATTATAAATCTTTTTACTAAAGTCTTTCTTAATAATTAAGCTCTATAGCCCTCTAAGCCATCCTACTAGAAAGTTAAATAGATTCTAAGAAATGTAGTAGAATAGTTTTAAATATTATTCCCTTAAGTATCTAAAGATTACTTTTATTATATCTATTATAGAATAATACTAATAGTCCTTTCTTTAAGTACTAAAAATACTCATATTTTGCATATTCTAAACTAGAGCATAAAGTACTTATTAGCCTAAATAACCTAATTAAAAGTGCTAGAGTTCCTTAGTATCTGCTCGCAGAAGATTGTAGTATAATTATCTAATTACTATAGCTAAAAAATAGTAAAAAAGAGGCTTATATTTAATACAAGTAAGGTTATAGATACTATTTAGTTTTACTAAGATAATATTCTAAGTAAAAGTTCCTATACGTAATAATTTATCTAAATCTCAGTACTAGATTCCTACCTTTCTTAAATAAGCTTTAGAGATAATATTAATATAAAAACCTTTTATAACTTTATTATTCTTAAGTAAAAGATCTTTTATATACGCACTACCCTTGCTAGTAAGCACACCCTTTATAAGTTAATCTTCTATTTCTAAAATTGGAAGAGTCTAAGTTCTAGCTTTAACATTCTAGATTAAGCTTACTTTTTTAAACAAGCTAGGTATTAGAAGTAATTAATTATTAATAAAATAAACTATAGCTTCTCTATTAAGAATAGTGCTCTATATAAGTAGATAATTGCTAGAATATATTATTAAGTACATCTCTAAGCTCTCTTACAGCTACTTATTAAAGACTAATAGATTAATTAAAACGCAAGCTATTAACCCTAGGTAGGTAAGAGCAGTTAAGCTCCTTACTATAAGTGTAGACTTCTAGCCTTTTATTTTAATTCTACTATAAAGCTCCTTCTATTACAATTATACTAAACAATTATTAATACTCTAATATTCTTTCTTAGTAAGGGTAATTAGTAGAACTTCTTTAGGGCATTTGCTAGTAATAGCAGTTTAAAGGCGTTAGTAATTAAAATTATTTTACTTATACTCTCTAAGTCTATAAAGGTACTTATTAGCCTTCTTATAAGCTTTCTTATTTAAGTCACTACTACCTTACTTTTTCTAATTATTATTTTAACTAGTAATTATTATAAATATACCTAATAACTTACTATAAGGTACTTAAAGCTAGTGCTTTTAAATAAGTATAGAGTAGAACTTTCTAGTATTAGCAAGATCTATTACCTTAATACTAAGCGAAGCGTCTTATATAAGATGCTAATTTATTAATTAGGCCTATTCTAGTGTAAGCTTAACTGCTAGCGCGTCTAAGAAGTTGTATTCAAGATCTTTGTTATGTGAAAATTCTAACTAAGGTTAAGTCTACACTATATACAAAGAGGAGTAAAATAGAAGACACTAAAACCTAGTACCTAGCACATTGTAGTAGTAATAAAATATACACAAAATAATAATAATTTTATTATTAACTTTCTATAGAGCAGTATTAGCAATAGTAGTTAATAGATAGTCTACTATCTAGTATAACTAAGTTATATATTATCTCTTAACTAGTAGACTATTAAAGAGCTATAGTAGACTACAAAGTTACAACTATAGAAGTAGTGTAGGCAATAGGACGCTTAACTATAGTTTAGTTATTATGCTTATAATCTAGTAGCAGCGTAACTATAGTTTGCTATATATATAGTGTATAAAGTCTACCTCTTATAATATTAGCAACACCTAGTATACTAAATCTTTACTTTTAACTTATATAATACTAAGTCTTTTAAATCTAACTCTTTATTATATATAGTAGTATAATACCTTTCTAGTGTTCTAAGATTACGTTGTCTAATACCTGCAGTTAGATAGCTACTAGAGAATTTAAAACTAGTATAGACAACTAGCTAAATAATATTAGCTATCTAGCCTATCTACTATAAGATAAGGTTTAAGAGACAGGGCTACTAGAGAATTAAATTAATTATAATTACACTATTCTAGAGGTTATGTCTAATAATTTATTTAGGCTATATATAATTTTTACGCAACTCTAAATTCTTAAGTATTAGATTATCCTTTTATATAAAGATTTAGAAAGAAATATAGTAATCTTTATAAGAAAACAATAGCACCTTACTATTACGTTACTAGTAAGGCTAGAAAATAGGCTAAAATATAGTAGTAGGCGTCTATTAGAGGAGGAGTAAATATTTCTTATATATTGCTAGAGCGCGCGCGCATAGCTATAGCAGAAGAAGCTTCTAGTAGTAGTTAAAATTATATAGGCGCATAAGAATAATAAGAAGTAAGGATAGTAGTAGTAGTAGTAGTATAAAAGAGATAGGTAGTAGTAGTAAGGTTCTTGGGGGGTAGTATATAGCTCGCTAGTTGCAAGGGAAGATCTACTATAGAAGAGTAATAAAATAGTTAGGTTAGTTACTATTACAATTATTATTGTTATTATTATTATAAAAATATTGTTAAAGAAATTATTAATTACGTAATATAGTAGTTAGTTAAATAGCTAGCCCAGGATCACGTAATATTATGGATTGATCCTAGAGGAGAGGCTAAGAAGTTATATATAGTAAGCTTACCTTCTATATTAGAAAGCTTAAAACTCTTAGCCTTATTCAAAAGAAGCTACTAATTTTGGTACTATATTTTAGGTGTTTATCTTTTATACTTAGCTTTCTTAAGGTATGCTTAGTATTAGGTGCGTACTAGGTTCTTTCTGCTCACTTTTATTAGAGCTAGATCCTTCTAAAGTATCTTAATAAGCGCTTATAGGGAGGTCTTCTTTTTATTATTTATTATAATTATAGCTAGTGCTAGCAGATTTTAGAACACTATAGTATAAACCTATAAGATAAGATTTTAGATCTTTATTATATTAATCTACTAGTCTTATACTTCTACTTAAGACTCTATAATCTAAATATTATAGAGTTTAATCTAATTATTATATATAACGTCGTCTATACTTACAGTATTGTTTAGAAGTATAGAATAAGTTAGTTAGATTAGATCTTAATTAATAATTTTATAAGCGTTAGGGTTAATAAGATACTAGATTCCTTTAGACTAAGTATAAAATTAGAGCTAAATAAGCTAGAAAGGCTAGCCTACTTAGGTAGTAAAAAGCACCTTTATAGTAGGAATTACAATATTAGTTATTTTAATTATAGGTAAAATTTAAGCGTAAAAAAGGATTAGAAATAATTAGTAAAAAGTAATTAGAGTATATAAATTAGAATTTTAATATATAAGTACGCAGAGAGAATTAGCCTATAATCTTAAAGCGCTAGGTTTATAACTATTAAAGGAAAACAAGTTAGAATCTTAGATTTAGTAAGCAAATTAGATAAGATTACTATATAAGAAAGGAAGCTAAAGGGCTAGACTATATATACGCTTATAGAAAAGGGGCAAGGCTAAAATAGTACCGCTCACATATTTACGAGCACGTGATCGTACTTAGTTAGAGCCTTATTTCTGCAATAAGCTACTACTAGTTAAATATAAATTATAGGCACTATACTAATCTATATACACTAAGCCTATGCTATAATCTAATCTATATAAGCTTCTATCTAAGTATAACATACTTCCTTAGAGAATTCTAGCTAACAAGATAATCTAATTCTAAAAGGTATAGAATAAGAATAATAACTATACTAGAGCTCTATATAATATTTTAGTAAATAAGACTAGAATTTTTATAGATCTGTACAGATACCTAGATATTGCTAAGAATTAATATCTAAATATCTTTCTAAATATCCTTACTAGCTATATAGTATATTATTATCTGTATACTATCTACTTTAGATAATTATAGAAGTGCTTATATAAAGTACGTAATAGTTACTTTAATACTATTATTAACTATAACTAGTATTAGATAAACTATAACTAGTATTAGATAAACTAAACTATAATAACTTTCGCGTAATACTAGCGTAAGAACTCTAATAAGAGTTTATATAAAGTTCTAGAGGTAATAATTAATAGGCTTACTCTTATATAGAGAGTATTAGATGTAAACTTTACTAGGAAAATTTCTCTCTATACTACTATTATATAAACATACTATAGACACCTAGAGCTAGAGTAGACTATATTTACCCCTAAGCCTACCTATAAAGCTCTATTTACTAATCTCTATGCGTTAATCTAAGTTATAATTAATTACTAATCTAATTAGTATCTATAAGAGGCTAATATACACTACACTAATTGCAAATATAACTTTTCTATATAAAGAGAAAGATTACTAGGCCCTTATAAATAAGAATTTTATAGATAATTTATACTATAATTATTACAATTTAAATTCTAATTAAATAATATTAATATAAGACTAAAGAAGTGTTTTATATAATATAAAAAGGTTATTAGTCTTCTAACTATCTATATAATAAGTATATCTGCGTAATAAGATAGTATATTATCTTTTATAAAGAGTATAATAATACAATGCCTTTATACAAAATTATTTAGTCCTATATTTAGAATATAAAAGGGTATAATAATAAGGAACCTACTTTATATAAAGAAGAGAAGTAGAGTAAAAATAATAAGAATAGTAATAATTAAGTGTTCTACCTAACTACTATTACCTATCTTTAATATATAACTAGCAAACACATCTATAAGATAGAGCTAGAGAAGTGTACAGAATAGTTTATTCTTAAAGATTAATACTATACAATATACTAAGGTAAACTATAGAATATAGGTATAGTAAGAATTTCTACTATTAGTAAAGCATAGCTAGAGGCATACATATAAAAGAACTCCTATATAAAGATTAATTAGATACCTAGCAACACTAATATTAGCTTTAGAGGTTAGAACTTATAAAGATCTCTAGAGACTATACAAATTATAAATGTAATAGGAATAGTTACCTACTATATTCTAGATACTTTAACACTATTTCTACTATTACTAGTAGATACTAACAAGCTAGGTACCTACTTTAATAATATTCTAGATATTATTATATAAAAGAACAGTATAACTATATTTATTATACGCAAATAGGGACACTCTCTCTTTAATATTAGTAAGAAAGAAACTATATCTTTCTTTATTAAATAAGAACTCTATTGCCTTTCTTAACAATTTAAATATTTCTATATAAAAAGACTTTAAAAGATGCTTACTAATACTAGCTATAAAGTAGATACTACTATACTAAATAAAATTTAAAAGTTTTACTACTACTATTAATTATATAAATAAGCCCTATATTACTTTAAGTTTACTATTAAGGATAAGACCTACTTTAATTATAAAATTATTATTAATATTATATATAATAGAACTAGAGACATACTATATATTACAAATATAGATATATTATTTTAAGCTATAATTTTCTTAAAATTAATATCTATATAAGATGCGTGGGAAGCCCTCTATAAATACTAGATTAATATCTACTAAAGTCTACCTAACTATATTATATATAATCTACGTATAAACTTTATATTAAATAAGTTTAGGAACTGCGGAAAGATTATTAGCGTAATCTATAAGTAGATGCCTATAAAAGTATATTAGGTAATAGGGAAGGTTAAGCGTTTGCACGTACCTCTTTATAAAGCCTTTAATATTCTTAAAGCTAAACTAAAAGACTATATAAATAAGAAAGATATCCTCTAAATAGCTATTAAAGCTATTAATAATACTATAGGCCTAAATAGCCTTATATCTACACTGCTAGTCTTTAGCGCATATTCTAGAATTAGTATAAATTCTTTTCTATTACCTAATATTATTACACGTATAAATACTATATAAAAGGTAATAAAGATATTATAAAAGAAAAGAAATAAAAGTAATATTAATTGTGTGCTAAACACCTATAATAGTCTATTAGTAGTATATAAAGTTCTTAAGCTTCTACTTAAATTTAAGGTTATAGTCTAGAGAGAGAAAGGTAAATAAATAGGCTTATATAAAATTAAGTGTATTAAGAATAGAAATACAATTTTTAACCTAAGAAATAGTTTAGTAAAGTTTTACTATATATAAGGTAAGCTATACTATTATAATGAAGATTACACTCTTCTACTATTATATAAAGTAGATAATATTGCCCCTATATAAAAGGATCCTTTAAAGAAAAGAAAAAGAGGCTGCCTAAGAAAAAAACTATATTCCTTTTCTAAAAGAAAATAAGTAATTAGAAACTATCTTTAAAGCTCTATACAGAAAGTGTAATTATAATACCTAGAGTACCTTTTAAAGAGTTAGATTGCATAGAGATAGACGCTTCTATTATTAATAGTATATTAAAAATTCTTTTTTTTAACGTATTTAAGTATAGGGGTAGAATTTTTAATCTCTACCTTATATAAAAAGTTAAAAGAAAGACTACTTAACTATATAAAAAATTTTACCTTATATTTACTAGCTACTTTAATAAAGAGAAGAATAAAATTCTTACTTAATTACCTACTATCTAAAATATAAGCTAGCACCTACTTCTTATATTAGGAGCAAGCTTTTAGATAATATATAGAATATAGTTTAAACTTTAAAATATTACCTAGACTTATATTTAGTCTACTAATAAACTAAACTATATACTTTATACTAGACTACCTAATAAACTGCGTATAAACTTTCTATAAAATATAATCTTGTATATTATATAATTACTCTATAGTATAGCTAAATTAGATCTTTACTAGTTTAAAACCTACTATTATTACTATTAAGAGAAACTTAATATAAAGACTTTGTTATACAAGCTATATCTACTTATTACTAATAAAGGAGAGCACACCTTTAGGATCACTAGCCTTTAGACAGATAATACCCTTAGTATTATTAATAAGAACTTCGCACAAAAAGAAGAAGAAAAGCTAAAGAAAGTAGCCTTCTATATAAAGGATAAAACTATTCTTACTAAGGACTAAGCTATTAAGTTTAATAGTAAAAGAATTTAGCTTATATATAACACTATATTTCTTATATAGAAAGGTTAAGTAAAGGACTTTTGTATAATTAATCCTAAAAATAAGGATACTACTTAGAGTTATATAGAGTAGTGTATAAGAGGCGCCTATATTATATCTATATACTAACTAGAAGCTATATTTAATTTATCTATTACTGCTTAGACTATATTACCCTTATATAAAAATATTAAGATATTAAATATATAAATCTAATAGTAAATTAATAATAGTAAGTGTAGTCTTACTTTTATACTATTAGATCTCTATTACGCAAAGCTATTTATCTTTACTAATAGCTTATTTGCTAATAATAAGGATCTAAGCTTATAGCTAGGGTTTTTAATTACTTTAGGTAATAAGTTTTATATAGGTAATAGTAATAACTTTAATATTCTAGTAAATATTATATACTAGAATTTAACTAAGTATAAGAGAGTAATAAGAAGCGTTCTTACTAGTAAGCTGTATAGTATAGTAGGAGGCTTTAATAATACTATTGCTATTAATATAACTCTCTAGAAGATTATACGCATGCCTAGTCTACTACTAATATTTATAGTTATCTATATAGATTTAAAGTCTCTCTATAACTACCTTATATGTGGCGTTAAATTAACTACCTAGGGGTAGCACGACAAAGGCTTTCATCTCAAATAACATGACAAAAAAAGCAGATCCCCCTGCTTAGTAATTAAAAAGAGCGTGAAAAAGGTTATTACAAAAAAAGATAACTACCTTATATAACTAGAAACTATAAATAAAAAGCGCCTTATAATTAATATTATATTACTCTATAAATTATACAAACACTATAAGATCTTTAAAATTAGATAGATTAATAGAAAGAATAACACTACTAATGCCTATATAAAAAAGGCTCTAAACTAGGCTCTAGAGTTCTTAATCTCTAGCAATACTTTAATAATTACTATTAAAGTATTAGTAGATTACCTTAAGCCTACTTGCGTACACTCTTTTTAGCCTTTGTATAGGGCTATTTTCTTATTATTTATTTATTCTTTTATATAATATATTTATTTACTTCTTTCTATACGCATATATTACTTAAAAATACGCATTTTCCTATCTATTATTTGCATAGAAAAAGAAGAGACATAATATATATTTATTTAGAGAAGGGTCTTCTTTATTTTGGTATTAATAGACATTATCTAGTGTTATTTACTCTATTGTTCTAGCCCTATTCTATATAATAATTACACCTAGTACTATAGCTCTACTATATATAAGAACTGCATAATTCTGCCTAAATGCCTACTAGCGTATAGTACTTAGTAAAGGGCCTGGGCCTAGGCCTAGTTATATTACTATAGTGGTAGGCGTATAAAGTGCCCCTAAGATAACTACGCAACTAGACTAATAGTGTATAGAAATATTCTTTACACTAAATAATCTTAGCAGCCTATAAATATAGGTTTATACTACCTAGAAGAATAATATTAATATTATGTAAAGGTTTATATGTAATATTAAGTTCCTAAGCCTATTTTAAAGTTAGTATCTGTATAAAAGTAGACCTATAAGAAATAAGGAAACTTATATTAATAGAGATATTATAAAAGAATATATAATTCATATAGGAACTAGTACGAAAAGTAGTATATATTCTTTTATCTAGAAGATTATACATAATAAGATTAAAGCTAGGAAGGCTAACTTAGTTATTAACTAGTATAACTACTATTATTTATAGTAAGTTAGTACTATACAAAGATAAGATATTATATAATAAGAGGCACAGTTTAGTACTATATAAAATAGGGAATTAGCTTAATAAGAAAGAAAAGAGAAAAGCACTAAGGAGAAGGAATATATATAGAGAGATATTTAAAGTAGAGGATAAAAGAAGGAAGGATAAAAAAAGAAAAGCCTACTTTATATACCTCTCCCTTCTATCTAAGGCCTTATTTTCTACCCCTTATTAGTGTTTATTTTCTCCTTATCTAATATTATATGTGGCGTTAAATTAACTACCTAGGGGTAGCACGACAAAGGCTTTCATCTTAAATAACATAACAAAAAAAGCAGAGCCCCCTACGTAGTAATTAAAAAAACCGTGAAAAGGTGATCACAAAAATGCGCTAATATTATATAATTGCCTAATATTGCTACCTAAATAAATAAAATAAATAGGTCTACTTATTATATAAGAAATAAACTAAGTAAAAAGAACTTTATATAAATAATACCTCCCCCAAAGTTCTAAGTGGCCTCTTCGTAAAAGCTTTGCATGTGTGTGGGAGCTATACGCTAAGATCGCCAAGCTTGCTTAATAGTTCGAACGTGCTCTTTTTATAATTACCTATTTTACACTCTTTTTTAATTACTAAGTAGGAGGCTCTGCTTTTTTTATTATGTTATTTAAGATAAAAGCCTTTGTCATTCTACTTCTAGATAGTTAATTTAATAACACATACAAATAATAGATTATTACTATAATCTTATTATTAACTACGCAATCTTACTTTTAACTACTATTAGCTAGACTACTACTCTACTACTAATAAGCCTAATTACGCCTCTAATAAATAGCAGCGAAGTATAACAAATAGTTACTTAATAGAATTTTTCTACTAAAGTAGACTAGCTAGAGTAGAAGGCGTACAAATAGGGGAATAATAAATAGATAAGATAAATATTAGCAAGGAGATAGTTTGTGCAGAGGAAGAAAGAACTACTAATAGTAACCTTAAAATAAAAAGTTGCTAGTGTCTATACACTATATAGGCAAGGATACCTAAAAGGGTTAAGGTTTTAATATTATTTTATAATAGCATTATATAGAAATTATATAATGTCTATACGCTATAGCCTATACGCTATAGGATCTTCTCTTTTCTATTTATACCCTTTCTAGATATACGTAATTAATACTAAGTTAGTTCTATTATATTATTTCCTTTTCTTATACAATTACTCCATACACCCTTCACACTTGCTAGTATAGAGTATTAGATATTAATTGCTATATAGCTAGCTGTAGAGTCTCTATTTAATAATTCTATTATTTCTATTTAAAAAGTAAATAATTACTAGTTGTATAACTATATAGTAATAGTTATTATTATATTAGGTGCTATTACGCTATTAAGGTGTTTTAAAGTATTTAATTAATTTAGAAGCTAAAAGTGCTATTAAGCAATATTTAGTATAGTTATTTTAGTTTTTACCTATTTTTATATTACTCTTACTTCTTGCGTCTTTACTAGTTAAATTATTATATACTATTCTATTTTTATTAACGTACTATATAGGAATTTACACTGTATAGGGATTTGCACTATTCAAGTTAGATTTACCTACTTCGCAATCCTATAACTTTTACTATAGGCTATAGAAAAAGCTCTAAGACAACTTAAAACGAATCTAAAATACAAGATACAATCTAAGCAATTAAAAAAGGAGACTTCTCTAGACTATACGCTGCTGCTGCGCACTTTAAAGTTTTGCGTTATACTTTAAGCCAAAGGATAGCTAGAGAATAATCACACTTATAGGTCGCTATACACTAATAAATCCTCTTGATTGCAAAAGAAAAATTATTAATTAGATAGATTATATATTATACTGCAGCTAGAACACCTCTCTTACTATTATTATTGCTAGAAATAGCTAAATTGCTACGCGTGCGTCGCGTCTAAGGCAACTCTAAATCTAACGCTATTACTAAAACAACTACACCTATTAGCCACAAATAGATATGTTGCTTCCTAAATTACTATCCTATAATTCAAGGTATCTATTCCCGCTAGCTAGACAATGCGCGATTTAATAGAGCCACATTTAAGGTAGTAAAAGACTAGTTTAATACTATTACTACACTATTTAATAAGTATTTATACAAACTTTAAGATATATAGAATATAGACAAGTTAGGTTTTAGGGTTAGAGAGAGCTAGACAACGCGCATACTTATTCCTATTAACTATAACTAGAAGAATAAGATTATAGGAGGGAAGCAAAAGTGGGTAACTAATATTAAATACATTAACGCTGCTAGTTAAGCTCTCCTACTACTCCTTATCTTTAAGGGCCAGAACCTTAATATAAGCTAGATTCTACCTAAAGTGCCTATTAACTAGCACTAGGGAGTTAGTAAGAATAGCTAGACATTAAATGCGCTTGGTCTGTATTAGCTAGTTAAGATATTTAAGCCATTAATATAGAGGGAAGAGGTTACCTATTAATAACTTTTAATTGCAGATAGCTATAGGAGCTATATTTAAGCTAATTTTATTGTGTATTATATAGAGAATAATATTAATCTTCTTATTATACTACTATACTACTTACATATCCTTTAACTATTTAATATTAGAGTATTCTCTGCATTTAAGTATGCGCATGCATTTAAGACTAACTAGGTCTCCTAACTTAGCTAGTAGTAACGTGGTTTACTAGCGAGTGACCCACACTAGTAAGCGCGCCACCTTTGCTAAGATCCCACTAAACTATTTTATTTATTATTAGACTGCGTTGTAATACTACTTAAAAATATATACTAAGTTAATATATCTAATTTAGATTCTTCCTCTTTAACTTCCTAGCAAGTTTGCGTATTATGTCTAGGTTGCCTATAAATACTATAATACTGTTAAGTTAATAGCCCTATTACAGCACGACTAGTACCTAACAACTATTTACCCTTCTTCTATCCACTAGCGTTCTTAGGAGTGGCTAGCTAAGATTCCTCTGCTACTATAAGTGATCCCTAATGCTAGATATACCTTCTTTTACGCGATTTTTACCTTGTAGTCTTCTTAATTATCTTGCGAAGGCCTACAATTTTATCCAACACTAGTATCTAACTATACATTGCACTTAGAGCGCCTTTTTTAAGCTTTTTAAGCACCTGCATAGTTAAAGTTAGTAATAAATTAAAGTAATCTCTAATTCTCTTATAAACTAGTGTTGATTACACCTTAAATTCGCGTAGGTTACTTAGTGTTTTAGACTCCTAGGTGGTAGGCTCTTTAATAGGCAGACTAGGTGTACGAATACGAATATTAAGATGCTACAACACCTCCTCTAGATTTAATAGGACTAGCCCAGCATCGCGAAAACTACCCTTAATTATCTCTATAGAGAAAACCTTCAAAAACGCAGTTTTAAAGGCTAGGAGGAACTTAATCTTTATAATATGGGTTATTAGCCAACGCGCCAAGCCTAAGATCTTAGCACTATATGCCTTCTTTAGTGGGAAGAAATAGTCCATATCTAACAGCTATAGTAGGTGTGATAAATATAGCAGTATATAGAGAGTAATAATCTTATATTCCTTATAGTAATTCTAGAACTTAATTAAGTTATAGCTCTTATAGCTATTAATAACTAGTAGCTAATAGGTTCCTTTAGCGCATCCCTTTGTATACGCATTAAAGTGTTTTAACTACGTGATACTAAGCTCGTTATTTGTTTAGCTATTCTCGCTAATAGCAATTACCCAATCGCTAGGAATTAACGCGTCTTTGTACTAGGTAGAGATATAACACTTGCTAGTGTAGATAATAAAGAGAGGGATTGTCTATCTAGTAGCGCAGATACCCTAGATTACTATAATCCACTAGCGGTCGCCTGGCTATATTAATTTGGGTTTCGCACGCCTTTCTAATACTATAACCACAAGCTAAGACCCTATAACTTCTATTAGGAAGCCTAATTTATTAAAGTTGTAGGTGTCCTTATCCGTAATGCCATACTTAACTTTAATGCCCTCTATAAGCTTAAACTACACGTTTATAACCTTAGAATCTTTCTATTATACCCTCTAGTTGTTATATAACTAAGACTAACGCGTTTTAACTTTACGTCTGTGCTTAATAAACCTATCTGTCTAATTAATACTAATAGGTGGCTTTCCTCTTTATAAACATAGTAAATCGGCCATTGTGCGTATTATAAGCTTTGTAGGAGAGAATCCACGCGTGTCTAGCTCAATTATACAATTAATAAGCGCCTGCTCCTTAAGAAGAGTAAAATTCTTTAATTTAGGTGGGTTATCGCGTTGTGTAGTTGTTCTATTGCGTCTTTAATTAAGCGTTCTGCGATTAATATTATACAGCCCTACTACTACTCGCTCTATAAGATTTAGGTCTTGTTTAATAACTCTAATAGCAATAAGTAACCGAGCTTTATTAGATGGCTTAGAAGACATAGTAGGTAGTTATATTATAATAGTATTATTAGTAATAGTGGAATCTTGACAAAGGTAGCGTGCTTACTAGTGTGGGTTACTTACTAGTAAACCACATTATATCTTATATTAAGAATAGGTGCGAATGTTTAAAAGGACTTGTAAGAAGGCTGTTATAGTTAATAATATTCTAGGTAGATAAAGAGGAGCTAGCCTAATCTCTTTAGATTTAGAGAAGTTCCTAAAGCAGCTACCCTTATTAGATCTATAATAAGCCTCAAAGCCACGCACACTAATAGAATAAGACGACCTAGACTTTGCCCTACTAAAAAGCTTGCCTTTAGACAGTACTAAGCTTTGCAAATTAAATATGCGACTTAATACTGTGCTTATAGAAGTACTAGGGCTTCTATTAGAGGCAAGACGCTATGTTAACTAAGTGACCTATATAGCAAAAACACAAAATGCTAAGCTAGTTTTACTTTGTTAGCAGCTAGAAGAGAAGAATTAAATACTCTAGTTACAAAAGAAAAGGACTAAAGAGAAAAGAGTTTAATTAAAGAGTAAATACGTATATAGCACGCTAACGGTATTAGGGGTAGCTTAAAATACTAAGGCGACGCCAGTTGCAAAACAACCACATAGTTGCCCACAAAAGTAGCTAGTAGAGGAAGCTAATAATAGTAATAGAACTAATAAGTTTAAAAATTAATCTAAAGTGTTAGAGAAAGAAAGAATTAAATAATATAGTAGTAAGTAGAACATAATTAAAGAAGGCAAGACTTAGTTAGATAGTGCAAATCCATGTATAGTGCAAATCCCCATACAGTACGTTATTCTAATATACTTTAATTTTCTTTTTATAGTATTATAATTTTTCTAAAAGAAATTTACTATATAGTAGGTAGAGTTAGCTTATGACTAGCCTGCTAGTACTAATTTATATATTTGCTATATTAAACTTATCTATAAAAGGGGTTTACTCTATACTTACTACTTTTTAAATACTAAATTTTTTTAATCTAAATTAATAGTGTTTAGCGATTTAGGTATACTAATTACTTAATTAAAAATAAACACTACTTTATAGTAATATATATCTATACTAGGCGTCTTTATACTATTAACTAAGATAGTATAGTATTCTATTAATTTTAACGCTAAGCTTAATAGTTTTATAGCTACTTAAGCTCTTCTTTATAGTAATAGCTTTAAAGAAAATAAAAACTATATTAGTAAGACTACTAAAAGGCTTATAAACTATATTAAGTAGATATAGTTATTCTTATAGTGCTGTTTATTAACTAATTACTTTTTAGCTTATTTTGACTACATACCTAAAATCTTTATATTTATAATAGCAATAATATTTATTAATTAACTTATTACTTTACTAAAAGTATACTTATACTAAATTAAAGTATAAAATAAAATAATACTACTATAAAAAGGCTATTAAATACGCAACTTATAAAAGTAAAACTCTAAAGTAAAATAAAGATTATAATTTTACGTTTTTTATTATAATATTATATACTAATATGTGGCGTTAATTAAATCTGCCTAGGAGTAGGATAATAAAGACTTTTATCTTAAATAACATAACCAAAAAAGCAGAGCCCCTTGCTTAGTAATTAACAAAAAGTGTAAAAAAGATAATTATAAAAAAAACGCGTTTAAACTACTAAGCAAGCTTAGTAGTCTTAGCGTAGAGCTGCTCCTATAAGTAAAATTTTTATAAAGAGGCTACTTAGAACTTTAGTAGGGGAGAGATAAAACTTTAGCATCGCTACGCTATAGTTATTCTTTTTTCTTCTTTGCTATTCTAGTTATTGCAAATAATATAAGTTAATATATTAATAGGTATATACTATTTCTTATAAGTAGTAGAATAAGGGTAATACGTACTAGATACACTATTGCTCTATTACTATATTAAGGTTATTCTTAACAAAATTCCTACTGTCTCTCTACGTCCTACTATCTACTTAGGTATTAATAGCGGCCTTGCTAACGCTAAGGTACTTACTAACACTAAAAGTATATGCTATAGTTCTATATAACTATTATCTAGATAATAACTATGCTAGAGTTCTATTCTATCTATAAGATACTTATCTAGTATAAGAGATAGGTATACTTAACTATTTATAAGGCTATTATTATCTACTAGTTAGGTTAGTAGCTAGTTTAGTTTACTAAAGATAAAATAATTATATTCCTATACTAGTAGACGCAATTACTTCTTAATAATAATAGAATTCTCTAGAAGAGGACGCAAAAGAAGGATAATAAGATCTTTATTAATAAGCTCTAGTATAGTAAGAGTATTGTATAGATTTATAAGATTCTCCTATCTATTATAGCTACATTAGCTTATCTAAGTAAGTACGCCGCGTAAGTGGCGTGCGAGTGCAGATAGTTAATAATACTACTAGTAATAATTTAGGTGGGCTGTGTATAGTATAAGTAAACCTTATATTAGAACTAGGAGCTTATAGGTATTAGGAGGTGCAAGTAAGTTTAAACTATTATCGCGTTATTAAGATGTTTAAGGTTAGTCTTTAATTAGAATTAGGTACTATACATAGTAGTACATAATAACCTTTTATCTTAATCTACTTTATTCTTAAACTAAAAAAGGTTAAGAAAGGCGTTCGAAAAACTAACTATATACTAATATAATTATGAAATAAATATAGACTAATATATTATTAAGAGTTCTAAAGTAATAATAAGAGTTCTACTTATAACTATAGTTATAAATAGTACTCTTTTAGCTTCTTAATAATACTTTTAGTTCTTTTAGGAGCTTTAGGCTAATATATACATATAAGGGACCTTTAAAGCTATTATATCTTAGTATTCTTAGAAGCAATAGCTCCTTATAATATAGAAGTTTATTAGGACTTAAATAGCGCCTTTTAGTAGGTAGTAACGCCATAAAATATTTTAAATTTAAATTTTTAGAATATTCTTTTTCATTAGCTTTAAGTAAAGTATAATATGCTTTTATAGTCCTTTATAGTCCTTTTTAACTAACTTTTAAAAGTACTATAATTTTTTTAAATTAGTATTATCTTTATAATATCTTATACTACTAAACACTTTTATAATTATAGTAAAAGAACCCTTTATAAGAAAAATAAGTAAAAGTAGTAAGTATAATTTCTATAGTAGTTTTCTAACTATATAGTTAACCTAAGTTTAATCTCTTATCTATAAAAGAAAAGAAATTAAAATTCCCTGAAGAGGTTTTCTTATCCTCTTTCTACAATTATTTAATCTAAATAAAAGCCTTTTTAATACTATTCTGGAATATTTTTCCTTTTCTAGAGTTTTTAATAGTGTTAGCACTTAGATTAGTACCTAGCGCTTATAAATCTTTTTCTTTTAGGTAATCTTTTTATTTAATAAAGTATTCCTAGGTTCTAACTAATAACTATCTACTTGCTAGTACCTTTTTATATAGTATATATTATTACTAAATATATATAGGGTGATTATAATAGGACCTACGTAAAACTTAATAGCTTCTTTTTATTTATATAGCTCTAATAATAATATATGTGTGTGTGTTGTTAAATTAACTACCTAGGGGTAGAACTACAAAGGCTTTTATCTTAAATAACATGACAAGAAAAGCAGAGCCCCCTGCTTAGTAATATAAAAAAGAGCGTAAAATAGGTAATTATAAAAAACGCATAATAATATATAAAAGACTAAGTATACGTTTAATTCTAGAAAGTTAACTTTATAGACTTCTTTTTCTATAGGATACCTAACTATACTTAGTTTAATAAACTTCTAATTAAGTTTACACTTAGATTATATAAAGTTTAAATATTTAATAAATATAAATTCTTAATTTTCTAGTTTAAGACTAAGGTGCTTTTTTATTAATATGCTTTTTTAGTATATATTTACTACTATAATATTTATTTTATATTAAGCCTATAGTATAATAACTTTTACTATAATTAATATATCTAAGTAGTATTCTAGGCTATTCTAGTATATAAAGATCTACTCTATAGTATATA
The DNA here is from genome assembly GCA_014281115.1 of Laburnicola sp. R22_1. Classification (NCBI taxonomy): domain Eukaryota; kingdom Fungi; phylum Ascomycota; class Dothideomycetes; order Pleosporales; family Didymosphaeriaceae; genus Laburnicola; species Laburnicola sp. R22_1. Next base: position 2,080,901 of record JACONQ010000015.1, read on the forward strand.
TAAGAAGAAGTTACTTTAGTTATTATATTTATACTATTATTATACGCAAATTTTATAATTAGTAACTACTTTATCTAGTTATTCTATTCAAAGTAGTAAAAGTACTAAATATACTACTTAAATATCTAATTTTACTTTTTAGTTTGCCTATTTATTTATAAGTAATAGGCTAATAATAATACCTTTATAGTATTAAGATAATAATAAAAAGAGTTTTAATAGTAAGAGTTTATTATTAGATTTTTATATAATAAAATTATCTTAAAAGTGCTATATAACTTAACAATATCTTAAGTTTAGGCTTTTACTAAGTGTTTTATAGTCTAATTTACTTTAGTAGGTATAGAATAAGCTATCTTTATTAAATAGTCTACTATTACTAGAATAGTATTATAAACTTAGCTAAATATTTAGTGTCACTGATCTGAGGTGCGGGCCCCTCGCTTACGTCATATTACCTTTTTTGGGACTAGCGCGATTACTAAGCGAGGTTCTAAGCGAGGCTATGTATATAGCCTGCCTACGTACCCACCTTATGTGGGTATTGCTACTATCTTATGTTTGGATCCTGATTACTACTATTATCTTATGTACGACGTGATGACCCCTATGGTGCCCTTATACTATAGTAGCGATCGTTAAGCTGCGGCTTGACTATTCACGGCCTGTCTCTAGGGCGTTATTGACGACGCCTGTTGACTGACGCAGTGGGTGGGCCCTCTGTGTTCTTGAGTACCTTAAGTATTAGGAGTATAGATGCCTTCTCTGGAGCGTCACCAACGTAACTGACGGCGACGATGACGCTTACCTATGGGTTACCTATTGATGATGGGTGTGGCAGGAGATGAAGGATGGCTGCTGCCTTATTTAGCGGCATGTAGGTCACGTCTCGCGAGACGTTGGCCCCCTAGTACTACCCTAAGTCCCTGGGAGAGTAACTTACTTATGAGTAACGTGGCTCCCCATAATGATCCATGGGCTTACTAAGCCTCATATGTAGCGACTCTTGTGGCAGTTGCGAGAACAGCTTACTGACGAGCGAATTTGGTTACTGCAACGACTGTGAGCCTGGCTTACTTAGACGAGCCACCTATAGTTATAACTATTTATTAAACTCATTATGAGTTACTATAAATTACTGTGATCTTATTTACCTTACTGATAAGAGATAAGACGATGTTGATGTTATCACCCAGATCTAACGATAGTAACGTCTCTGACTACGATGTCTCCTCTATTACTTATGACACATAGGACCTCTGTGATGATGATAGAAGGTTACGACACACAGGACCTCTGTGATGATGGCAGATGGACACATAAGACCTCTGCGATGATGGTGATAACCTGGATAACTTACGGCCTAAGGTATAGTTGTAAGTCGAGTTAGTGAGACCTGCGCCCCTAGTAAATTGCTCTGGTGCGGTATAATAGCAAACCCTTTGCGGGCGCGTTTGTTTTGCGTAGTTGAAAGTCTTAAGACCTTGTAGTAATTCTGATAAGTCTTACCTGCTTTGGCGGAAGTCTAGGGAGTCTAGCGTTACTATACAAAGTCTTGAGGTTTTATATATTAGGCTTGTCCTGTTGTTCATAGTTACGCATGGGCTATAGTCGCGATGCCTTGCATAAAATTACCTGCTGTGACTTACTGTAATAACTTACTGTGCCCTCGACTTTGTGACTGCCATTGTTGATTTAAATTGTACACTTACTGAGAGACGAACCCATTGTACATGGTAGACAAGATGGCGAGACTGAGCCAAGAAAATGACGACGACAACACTGGTTTCTGTAAGAAGCCCTGCGACTTTGCTACTGCGTCTTAGCCAGAGGTCCCGACTTAGTAGAGCACTACTTAGGGTGCTCTGCCCATGGACCGGGATGAGTTAGATGACGACTTGTTGGAGATGGAGCGACGACGCAACGAGCGCAAAGTTATATTTGAAAAGGGACTTATTTGACCTAAAGATTACGACGAAGCTTTTGTAGACAACAACGACGAAGGCAGACCTTCTAATAAAGGCAGACCTTTTAATAAAGGCAATTCTTTTGTTGACACACCTAATCTTCTGACTATGACACGTAACTGACGAGACTGTGCTAGCTTGCTACCTGCTAATCTCCCCAAGTATATGTACTTCACTAATGTTACTAACACTGATGGCGATGTTCTAGATTACAAACTCCGTGTTGGCGTCACTAGTGTGGAGGATGGTTTAAAGCTGGACGAAGTTAAGGTTTAAGGGCATGTACAGTTTGTTAACGCTGTTAACTAGAAACCCGAGTTCTGGTGGGACATTGTCACGTCACTATTAACGACTGTACAATGGATTACTGACGAATTGGAAGATGATTAGACTAAGCTTTAAGAGTTTAAACAACTTAAGGCCAGTTGTAAAGTGTTGGAATAATAGTTTATAACAAAGTTAGAATAAGTCAAGACGTTGGAGGGTTGTATATTGTTATATAAGGACTCCCTTAAGATAGCGGAACAAGATGATATCTAGCTACAGGGACATTATGAGTTATTAAAGAAGGACTTTATTTCTCTTAGTAGGTCTAAGATCCCTGCCGCCCATTATGTGGCTCTACAACAACAACTTAGGGAGCTCTAAGGTTGACTGCTAGATGACTATGTCCCGCGCGTTGACTATTAAGACTTGGAGAATCGCGTCTCACAAATGACTGAAGTGGAGCACGCAATTTAACAGGAATTGAACACGGCTCGCATTTGCATTACTGAGCTTGGGGGAAAGCCGCCTGTACGCATTATCCTGCGGGGTTAATCTTGTGACGCTTGACAGTTTGGGGATCCCAATTAGCCCATCCCCTCTGTTAAGCAACTTCCCAATGTTGAAGTTTGCTATACTCCAGCAAATAATCCGTCACTTAACTAGATATGTTCTTTTCTTGCTCTAGATGCATAATACAACTCGCGCGCTGTAAGCCACATAAGTTATGCGTAATAACAGACTCGTCCGCTGCCATCCCGTGAAGTAATTCCGTTACCTAGACTTACCGCGGATCCCCAATACTCACGCATTCGAATGCCTAAGGTGGATCCCTTTACTAGCGAAGACAAGGACAAGGACGACTATAAACGCTGGCGCATTGTATTGATGGACAAGCTGCAAACTCTACTAAATGAGTAGTTACGCATTATGTATTTGCGAAGCCGACTTAAAGGACGTGCTTAGACTCTTGTGTACCCGCACTTTAAAACCGCCACGACTGTTGCTGACATGCTTAATTATCTTGATAAAATCTACCTGTCTGAGAACAAGCTGTTGGACGCGTAGGAGAAGATTATGGGCGACACCCTGGCGTAGGGCCCTAGGGAAACCCTTATGGACTGGCACGCGCGCTTTATGGCTGTTGTTAACTATCTTAATATGCCTAACTACCTGCTAATGGGTTACGCCTGTTGACTCATGCATACTTGTGTTGTCCACGCCACTAACGCGTTATCTGTTCCTGGTGAGTCCTTTGCCTTCTATATGGAACGCGTGCTGTACATGGAACGTCTTAATTGCGAATCTATAATGGGCTGTTTAGGAAACTCCTTAATTGCGGCACCTGACCGCTTGAAAGCTCGCATAACAATAACTAGATCTAATGCTGCTACGCGCACTACTTTATCTGCCCTGTGTATAAATAAGTTTACTGGGCGTAATAACTATGGGCGTACGTCACGCGAACTGGATTTACTAGCCAAGGCCAATGCCTGCTTTAAGTGTGGCGCTGCAGGATATTGAGTGATAGACGCGACCGCTAACTGTTGCAATGACGCCATAACCCTAGTAAAAGATATTAAGCACCTCTACGTTATCCTCTTAGGCCCCATTGATCATGAAGACGCGCAGTACGTTTATGCTATTTAGATGAATCCCGACTAATTGTATGGAATGTATGGATATAACAGCCCGCGCGATGGGTTACCTGAGCCTGATGGTGATGCTAGTGATGATAAAGAAGGTGTGCGTCACGGCTGGGATTATGAGGATGAAGATGAGTCATATTTTTAATAGCTCCTGAGCGAAATCGCGCAAGGGAGCGATAGCAGCAGCGTATACAGAAGAATCTCGCAGTAATATGACGAAAAATAGATGAGTTTGAGTTGAATGATGAGCTTGGCATTCACCCATGGCGTATGTAACAGATTTCTACTGTTGCTATTAACACAGAACCTTAGTTAAACAAAGTTAAATAATTGCAGTTTATATGTCTTGTTAAACTCGCAGCATTTTGCAAATGGGCCAAGGCACGACAACTTACTAATATGGGAGCCAGCGTGTGCTTTGTTAGTCCCGCCTATGTTAAATAACACTAACTAAGACTATATAATGTCGACAACCTGATTACTCTGTGTCTTGTGGATGGCAAAGTTGTAGATAAGATCGGTTAAGCTGTGGACCTTATGATATGATATGGTACTCACACTAGCACCGCGATGTGTTTTGTTACTAACATTGGCGCTTTTGATGTTATCCTTGGCATGGATTAGATGTTCGCTTATGACCTGCGACTAGGGTTACGCGACTAATTTATGATGTTTAATACGCATTATTGCCTGGTTTATTGTCTTGAAGATGCACTGCCTGAAACTGTATACTATAATAAGCCACCCACTAGTTTATTACGACCCATAACTCGCGAGGATATTAGTCTGATTACTGGCTGGGCAGCTTATCTGATGGCGATCCACAACCCGGACTCTGTTGCTTGGCTGGAGCCTTATGACTGGGACTAGCTGGGTCGATTGCCTGACCTAACGATGGGCGATTGCGATGCGCAGACGTTCTGCGCTGCTATGGGACTCGCTGCGTGCAGTTAGACAGACTATGATAAGTTTATGAAAAAGTTGTCTGACAAACCCCGAACGGCGGATGAGATAAGGCAGTTGTTACCCGTGTGGTTATACGATAAGTCTTAATATTTTGACCCGAAGGAGGCTAACAAGTTACCTCCCCATTGCCCTGGAGTTGACTACGCCATTGACCTTGTTGACGATAAAGCTTCGCGACCCCATATATACGGTCTTATATGACTGGAGACTATGGCGGTTAAGGAGTATATTGATGAAATGACCGCGAAAGGGTTCTTGCGGATAAGCATGTCTTGGTACGCGTCTTCTGTCCTTGTTGTTAAAAAACCGGGGGGTGGATTATGCGTTTGCGTTGATTATTGCGTAATTAATGCCATTACTGTAGCGGTTGTAGCTGAAAGGCGAAAGTCGAGGCAACACTTGTTGTATTGAATATGAGTAGTACCTAGGATATATACTAATAGGCAATCTAGGCAGCAGTGAACAAGTGTAGGCAGCAATGAACCAGTACAGGCAACAGTAGATCTGTAGGCAGCAACTCCAAACTTACCCACTACCGTTACAATTACAAAGCGTAATCGCAACGCGCCACTATTATTAAAAGACACGCTGGCGCGTATAAACAAGACAAAGTTTATGTCTATTATGGATGTTATTGCGGGTTTTAATAACATACGCGTTAAGGAAGGCGATGAAGAAAAAATAGCGTTCCTTACGCGATACGGACTTTACGAGTACACTGTTATGCTGTTTAGACTTACTGGAGCTTCTGGTACTTTCCAAACGTATATTAATGAAACGCTATAATAGCACTTGGATGATTTCTGTATAGCTTATTTAGATGATGTACTTGTGTATAGTGAAACTAAGGAGGATTACATTGAACACGTACGAGCTGTGGTTGACAAACTTGGATAAGCTGGTCTGTACCTAAATATTAACCAGTGTCAATTCTAAGTTAAGAAGGTTAAGTATCTGGGGATTATTCTGACCACTGAGGGTATTGAAATGGACCCTAATAAGGTTTAGGCAGTTTACAACTGGCAGCTGCCACGGTTGCTTAAAGATGTATAGGCTTTTCTTAGTTTCGCAAATTTCTACCGACAATTTATTAAAGGTTTTAGTCAGATTGCCCGACTATTGACTAACCTTACGAAAGGTGACGCACTAAAAGACTGGCCTGTTAAACCAGACTCTTTTGCCGCGACTGCTTTTAACGCACTTAAGTAGGCCTTTGTAACTGCACCTGTCTTAGTACACTTTAACCTAGACAAGGAAACCTGGTTGGAAACAGACGCCTTCGACTTTGTTATGGCCGCGGTCCTGTCGCAGAAGGACGATTAAGACATATTATAACCTATTGCTTACTTATTACACAAAATGAATCCCGCGGAATGCAATTATGAGATCTACGACAAGGAACTACTAGCCATAGTACGAGCTTTTAAGGAATGGAGATCCGAATTATTAGGGACCTGGGATCTAATTGACGTTGTTACTAATCACTTGGCTTTATAGTATTTTATGACTAGTAAATAGCTTAACTAATAATAAGCGCGATGGGCGGAGTTTTTGGCTGAGTTAACTTTCGCATTTGTTACTGTTCTGGAAAATAAGGTATAAAGCCTGACGCCTTGACATACTGCCTAGGCGACTTACCTGAAGGAAATGACGACGCCCGCTAATAACACTAAGTCTAGATAGTCCTACGCCCAGAGATCTTTGAAGGCGAAGGGTTACACTACGCAGTTGCTGCCGCCTGCGCTTTGTTGGACGAGAGTTGCCGCTCTGGTCTGTAGCTTGCAGCCATGCTATACTATATTGCTGAACTTGCTGCCAATGATGACAATCCTGTCGCCATAATGATGACAGAAACTGACGAGACAGCGCAATTGCTTAAAGACATTGAGATAGCCTACGCTGCAGACGAGACAGTCTAGGACATTATTGCTGCTGTTAGAGCCAAGGCTCGACGTTTGCCAGAGAAGCTCCTTAAGCTGGGACTTAGGATTGAGGTTGCTGGTTGTTGTCTGAACAAAGGGCTGCTATATATTAAGGACCGGCTGTATGTTTCTAATAATAAGGAGCTCTACACGCGCATCCTTAAGCAAGCCCATAATAGCGTTACTACTAGTCATATTGGTCGCGAGGGTACTTATAAACGAGTTAGTCGCTGGTATTACTGGCTGCGCATGACCCATACTATTGCTTATTATGTCTGTGCTTGTGTCTCGTGTTGTTATAGTAAGCTAGCGCATATAGTCGCCGCCCACATAGGGTTGCCGCCCACCCCGCCAAAACGCGACACCTGCACAAAACACGCGATATCTCTCCACAACGCTCATCAATATGGACCCCCGCGAAGAAGCTATACAATCAGCTATTAGCGATTTCAACGCTGGCCTTTATCCAAGCCTACGCGCTGTAGCGAAGGCATATAACATCCCTCGATCTACCCTCCGAGGCCGACTAGGTGGCGCGACAAACAGCGCGATTTGCCATCAACACCAGCAGAGATTAACTCCTGCGCAGGAGGACTTCCTAGTAGACTGGATCCTCGAAGAAGACGCACGCGCCTGCCCTCCCTCGCACGCTCGCGCTCGAGAAATGGCGAATCGAATTCTGCGTATGAATGGCGACAACCAGCCTGTTGGCAAGCTCTGGCTCTCACACTTCCTTAGGCGCCAGCCACGCGTTGCCTCTGTAGTCGGCAGAAAGCTAGAGGCTTAGAGAGCTGATGCAGCAACACCAGAGCAGCTACGCGCGTTCCTAGAGCTCTATAAGCAGACTCGACGGCGGCTTAATATACAGGCGGAGAATACCTACAATATGGATAAGACTGGCGTGGCTCTAAGAGTATGTACAAACACTAGAGTACTCTCTAGTAGTTAGAAGAAGAAGGCTTATATTCGGTCTCCAGAGAATCGCGAGTGGGTCTCTATAATCGAGTGCGTATCGGCGACAGGGCAGAAACTACACTGCGCAGTCATCTTCAAAGGCCAGAGCCTACAGACTACCTAGTTCCCAGCCAAATCCGTGCCTAGCTAGCTCTATACAACCTCTGAGAACAGATGGACGTCGAAAGCGATAGGTGTTGAGTGGCTACAGCGTATATTCATACCTGAGACGGCTGTAGGTGATAGCCAGTACCGCCTTCTTATCCTCAACGGTCACGGCAGCTATATTGATATAGACTTCCTGTGGCTCTGCAGGCTGCATTGTATACAGCTCCTATATCTACCTGCGCACACCTTACACGTCCTACAGCCTCTAGATCTCGCTCCTTTCTCTGTGATCAAGTCCAGCTACAGGCGTCAGATCCAGGAGCTCGCATCACTCGACGACGCTGCGCCTGTTAAGAAGGAGCGCTTTATCACCTGCTATCACCAAGCTAGGGAGGAAGGCTTCACAGAGCGTGTGATTCGAGCTGGCTAGCAGGCATCTGGCATCTGCCCATTCAACATCAATCACGTGCTCAGCTCGTCGCAGGTCTCTCGGAGGCCTACTACGCCTACTCGTCAGCAGCAGCCTCAGCAGCAGCTCCAGAGCTTCCTCTCTACTCCTCAGGGCCCTCGCGATCTCTATATAGCGCAGCACAGCGTCCAGAGCGTCGAGAATCTAGGTCGTACGACCCGGCTACTCCTACAGAAAGCAGGTAAGGCTCTAGCAGCTGCAAATGCTAGAGCTGCAGGCCTAGAAGCAGAGAAAAGACGACTTGAGCAGCAGCTAGAGATATCTACCTCTCAGCGTCAGCGTAAGCGCGTTCGAGTAGACCCGAATTAACGCTTTGCAGAAGTAGAGAGTATCAGGGAGGCTATGTGCGCAGCTGAGGCTTTAGCAGCTAAACCACGTATATTTACTGTATCAAGCACTTTAGAAACAGCTGCTATAGCTACAGCCGCTACAGCGCTTGAATCTATGTGTAGTCAATGGCAATTGTAATCAGCGTTGCTGAGATATCGCGGGTTTTGTGCAGGTGTCGCGTTTTGGCGGGGTGGGCGGCAACCCTATGTGGGCGGCGACTATATGCGCTAGCTTATATACGTTGCATTAGCGCATTGAGCCCCATGCAGGAACTAGAGCCTGGTGTAACTTGAGCACGGAAAGGGATCCTCTGAACCTAAAACCTATCTTATAGAGGTTCTATATTTATAACTACCATATAAATATTACTTGAAAACTTTACTGCATATAGAAAAGTGTGTATTATTCTATGTACGAGCGTCGCTGCCCAACGAGCAGTTGACGCGTCACATGCCCTTATAGCATGTAAGTATAGAGTGGTCACTAACATATGCACAGGCATAGTGTACTGCACTGATATCACGTGATTAATAACTAAGCGTTACACACGGTTTAACTATGGCCAGCTGACGTCCCTCTTGGTGAGAATAGCCCAAGGAAAAAAACACATTATTCTGTAGCAGGTAGAAGAAAAAAGTGTTCTACTTTTTTAGACTACAGTTTAACCCAAGCTTAATATGCCTTCATGTCCTTCTCGTTAATCACGTTTCCAGCTGCGACACTGCCATCATCCACACGCTCGACATCGTCCTTCTTATTGCCCAAGTACTTCGACTGTTGAAGGCTGTTCATAGCATCTTCCTCGCGATCAGCCTTGCGGAAGGTGAGATAGAAACCAATTGCGCCAACTGCGGCAATGATCGCGACGGCGCCGTAGTTCCACACAAGAAGTGGATCTTCAGAGAGGCCTGTGAGAGCTTGACCAAGAGCACTGGACACAGCCGATGTGAATAGAGCAATGGCTTGTACGGTGGACTTCATGTTGGCGGGAGCTTTCGTGTAAGCATACCTATGTTGTCAGCAGAAGTTTCAATTGAGAGACGACGCAAGACCACGTACTCAAGCTTGGTGATCGAAGCAAGGACCTCAGACATGCCAATAAGACCATAGGGAACGACCTGTATCCAAACGGAAATGTCCGCATTGCAGTCTTTACGAGTCGCACTTAGCTCGTTAATCTGCTTTCCGCACGGTGACATCTTGTAGATGTAATACTGGATAACGCAAGCCGAGACCATAGCCAAGGACGCAAGCGTGAAGCCAGCAGTGATCTTCTTGATAGGAGAGAAGATAATCCCCGCCTTACGGAGCCCTGGATAGACGATGAAGTCCATGATCGGGATGACAATGATGATGAAGATGGGATTCAACTTCGCTACAATGTCATTGGGTGTATTTCCCAAGTTCATCGTTCCGGCTTGCGAGACGAGGTTATTCAGCATCTGATTATACGCGAGCCAGTAGAGAGGATAAAAAACAAAGACTTTGCAAGCAACGATACCACGCCTGACCTCATCCACCCAGGCGTCATCAAAGGTCATCCAAGACGGAACGACGTCGCCATTGGCGCGCAGAGAACTAGGCTTGACGCGCTCCCAGAAGTGCTCGTCCTTCCATATATTCTTTCTGGTAGACCTTTTCGTGGCGAGCCGGATAAGCTTGAACGCCTTGCCCATGACGGAGCCAGTGGGTGGCGTAAGCCTGTATTGTTTCTTGAAGTAAAAGAGAATGATGGGGCAGAGGACATAGCAGATGGTTGGCAGAGTGAACGAGAGCCAGAAGCCAACGAAATGTTCCGAGTAGACCATGGCGAGGGAGCCGGTAAGCGATCCACAATTGATCAAGAAGTAGAAGTAAATATAGATGCGTGCAGCTGTTGTGGCGGGATCGACGATCTCTTTGCTGCCGTTTTTCTTGACTCGAATATAGGCTCTTTGGTTCTTGTATTGCTCGGCAATCAGAGGCGAGATGTTCGACTTGAACCCACCCGTGCCGATACCCATGACGACAAGTCCGACAGAGAAAATACCGATGGCAACGTCCGGCTTCACAATGACTTGTGGGATAGCAGAAAAGATAAGCAAGATGTGACCGAGTATTGCGACTAAGTTGGCGTACTGGATCGTTTTGTAACGACCCAAGTATTCATCAGCTATCCAGGCACCGAAGAGAGGCGTGAAGTAAGACCAGAATTGGTTGAACATGGTCAAGCCAGTCGAGGCTCTCTGTCCCATTCCGAGGGCACCCGATCCGGGCTTTTTAAGGAAGCCGGCACCAGTTGTTGAGCCGGGGGGGAGCTTCTTCTGGATGAAATTGACGACTCGAAGTATAATCAGCACAGTCCCAAAGCCGGATGGTGCGTGATAAATAACGTACAGACAGCGCTGGTACCATAGTAACTAAAGCGTTCCACGAACTCAACAGAGGCCACAGTCCACGCAGTCCATGGAATAGAGCCAGCGACACGAGGAAGCGTTGCCCATTCTTCCTCGGTAGGGGCGGGCCCTAGCAAGTGTTCATCCTCATCAATGATGGAGCTGGGGGTGCTGGTGTCCAAGGGAATAGTGTCCAGCACGGTAGCGCCTTTGCTGACCTCGAGACTGGCACGAGCGTCGGTGGCCATTTTCGTGAATTCAGGCTCGATTGTCAAAAAAGTACGAGAAAAGACAGCCGCTTCGGGCAGCAGGGCATGGAGGGTCTTCATATAGATAACCTCTGCCCGTGCATCCCCGCGTTCAGGCTACCGAGAGCCAAGGGCCAGAGGGATCAATCTGTTATCGCAGCGCTCCCTGTTCGTGAGGTGAAGGAGGCCCCGGGAGTGCGGCATCGAGACAGTTGGCTGCTGTAGCCGCTGCTAAAGGCACCAAAAAGCGACGTTGCCACGGTGCCCCAAGACTAGAGCGCGGCGGTAGGTTGAAATAGGGAGGAGGAAGGGATCTCAGGCGGCACAATTGTGCAACTGTGCCGTTCCGACAACTGGATGGAAGCTTCGAAGAGGCAGTGCCAAGGGCGCGGCAGTCTGTAAGAGATAAGGCTTCATAGAAGGCACCCTTGATCATGTGTTGATGGAATTGCCCAGGTGCCTCGGTGGTGAGAATTGCCCAGACTTCCAAGGTTGCCAAGCGTCCCGCTATCGCGCTGCATCGGAACCTTCCTCTTCAAGACTTTTTGACTGCTGGGCAGAGGAGAGCCAAGATGTGGGACGGAGCGACAGCTAGCAATGGAGCTCTCGCACGCGTTTGCAGCTGCGAGCGGGCTTCGTTGCGTATTTCGACGGCCTATAGACGGCAGCAACGCGATGAGGAAGCCGCGCGGGGCAGAACAGCACAGCAGATGGTGAGTGGTGAGTCGTGGTAGCTGGAGGAGCCATCTTGGAGCGGACCGTAAAACTCGCCGAGATGTTCGAAATTGACCGGCACGTGACCGGACAACTAGGTGCCCGCCGCACTCTGGATGGACCTCCGAGCACAGCATCATGACTTGACAGGGTTCCACGATGATGGACGCCTCCCAGGCATGCACACGACGGCAAAAGAACGCAGGAGCTTGGTGGCCCGCTGGCCTTTTTATTGTCTACCAAGGTAGCGAGCCAGTGAGATGCGCATGATTGTTAGGCGCTCAGCCCGGAGCCGCATCCTCGACCCCGCGCCCAGGCAACCGACCTGGACAACCACCAGTCGCTTCAACAGTCAACATGTCTCGTTTCTATGATGAAGAGGAGCAGCATCCGCTGGGGTCCCACAACGACCGCTACCTCGACCCGGAAGCAGCCACACGCCCGCTGAACGGCAGCCGCCGTCATGCGAGGGATGAACACGACGACGAACGACCCCGGCTGCAGCGGAATTACTATTCTGGCAATGAAGCTGTTGACTATCGCGTAACTGAGATTGCCCATGACTGGGACCATGATCGGAACCTGCTTGGTCGGTCATCCACTCGCAACGCAAGACAGCGGTCGAGCAAGCAAGTCCCATCACCACCACGTTTCGACCGTGTCTGGGACAGTCATCCAGCTCTTCCAGCCCCATCACCACCACCAGCTCACCCGGAGATCATTATTCCTGGGGAGGGCGACTCTACTCAGAGTAGGAGGAAGCAAATCGCGTCACACAGTTTGGCGAAGCAAGTTCCGTCGCCGCCTCCTGCGGTATCCTATCGCGGAGACCATGATGCACCCAGAATTACTGTGCACCGGGGAAACTTTGAAGAACTGGTGCACGCTCATGACGACCCAGAATCCCATCCCGGAAGACCTCTTGGCAGCAGAAAGACGACTCCACATGCGAAACGTATTCCTTCACCTCCGGCCACGCTGCGCCGTCGGAAGGATCCAGAATATTACTCGTATACAGGACCGGATACTCTTGAAAATTATGTAGATACGCGAATTCGTTCTGTCCCTGGTCGTCTATCACCTCCTTCGCCTCCTGCTGTCCTTCCATCCATTGCAGAGTCGGGCCTGCGTCCTCGCCGAAAGAAAAGCACTTCTAGACCGAAACGAGTTCACTCACCATCTGAGACTCCCTTGGGAAAACAGGCCCCTTCGCCACCTGCATCGTCTTATCAGCACGACAACCGTAATGTGTCGTATCGAATAAAGTCCACGGCGCGAGTACCCTCGCCACCCAGCTACAACCAACGTAGACATTCAGACATGGATGTCCCCTCAACACGACGAGAGCGTCTTCATGACGCTCTGTCAGCTGGCCAACAATCCAGTCGATATCAGACACCTGATAGTCTACAGCGAGACAAAAAGGCAACCCGTGGTGATCGCGTACAGAGCCTGCAGGTCCCGTTGTCGATCCCTGGAAGTTTTCCTTCTCCCCCAGACACTATTAAGCCCGAAGATTCCAGATCGGAGACCTCACCACCACGAAGAAGGTTGTCATCTGGGGATACGCGCTCCCTAGCTTCTGGGTCGTCGCTTCGGCCGTCCATCTCCCCTAGTGTTTCCGGTGTCCTGGGTGAAAACGTGTACAGATACAAACCGTTGGGTGCTTTTCAGTTCCGACTAGTCAGAATACTACCAAAGACCATGTCCCTCGTCAAGTGTGAGCTGGTGCATTGCTCACTCGACGATCCGCCCAGCTACACTGCAATCTCCTACGCCTGGGGGGACGCCGATGACAAGAGAAGAATCCAGCTTGAGGGGGCGGAAATTCCTGTTTCAGCTAGCCTGCATGGTGCTCTAACCGCCCTGCGAGCCAAGAAAGAGAGCGTTTTGGTCTGGGTAGACGCCTTGAGCATCGACCAACAGAACAGAGACGAACGGACGCAACAGGTTCAGCTAATGACTTATATCTACTCGCGTGCAGTGACTGTTGCCGTTTGGCTTGGCCCAGAAGCGGACGACAGTAATGTAGCCATGAGGACCTTGAGTGAGGTGGCAGACCACGCCGGTTCAGGCGAGCGTATAGCCTCACTCATGTCGTCCAAAGCCGGGAAAGCACAGTTCGCTTCTGTGGTTGCTCTTTTCGAGCGGGATTACTGGAACCGTCTGTGGGTTGTCCAAGAGGTTTTTAATGCCAAGGAAATTACAGTCTATTGTGGGCACAAGAGCCTCCCTTGGACAGTGTATCGACGTGCATCTAGCGTTTTCTGGAGACACAAAGCCAAAATCGACTATTACTTTCCAGGCGGCTTATCTCATGGCGGACAGCGAGCGTCACCTAGCCAGTTTACCTACTCTCAAGTGTTGGGTTACCACGGCCCAAGTGGTATTCCCGACGTCAGTTCGTTTAGCGGGCTCGGAGAAGAATCTCTCTTAGAAGTTATGCGTGTGTGCAGGAGAAAACTGAGTGCAGATCCCAAAGACAAGCTCTATGGTATTCTAGGACTGCTAGACGAGGAGATCCGCAATGAGTTCCCGGTTGACTATAGCTTGTCAGTCAAAGAGGTCTATGTCAGAGTGTTCGACTATCTACTCTGCACCACCGAGCGACTCGAAGTTCTATGCGAAGCCGTGCACTTCCCACTGCACACAAGTTCGAACCTACCCAGTTGGGTCCCTGACTGGTCCCACAACCCCGATACCACCGCCTTGGGCCGCTCGTGCGAATTTTGGGCAGCAGGTTCTACAAGAGCGGAGGCAAGAGTTCTTGATGATCGTAGAAGGCTGGAGTTATCAGCAGTTTATCTCGATACTATCAGTGCACATGGGATTGCTGTGGGTACTTTGTGTACGCTAGCCGACTATATCATGGCATTCCTGCATTGGAGGGCGCTACTACTCGGCAGTGATGATGACGGCGAAAGCCAGGCGCGCCAGGAAGAGTTCTGCCGAACATTATCTCTGGACCAAACACCATCGAACTGGAAGGGGTCGTGGAAGAAAGCATGTTACCACGTCTTCGCCTCTTTGGCCCACGATCGACTGGCGCGGCTGCCCCTCGACGATGAACTCTGGCAGTATATTGATGCCGATGTTGGAATCGATGCGAAAGATCGAAGGCGCTTTCTCCAGGAGAATTTCGGCTCGCGAATGATGGGTCGCTGCTTCTGTCTCACGGAAGACGGGTCGATAGGAATGGGGTCGGGCTTCATGGCTGCTGGCGATATGGTCGTGGTCCCGTTGGGTTGCCCTACACCGATACTGCTTCGACCCGAGGGACCGCGGGGTGAGTATAGATATGTTGGCGATGTATACATTCACGGGTACATGCGCGGCGAAGCCGTTGATCATTGGAAGATTGGGGAACGGGAACTGCACAAGTACGTGCTGCACTGACGGAGGTAGTAAGAAATCGCTGTGCACAAGGGTGTCGTCGGTCCGCCTGCCGGTCCGCCATTGCTGTTCTCTGAGCGGCAGCTTCTGCGAACCTTTTCAGTAGTTGTACCAGTCAGCTATACCCCATATCATAGGACCTCCGGTCAGGTGACCGCTGCCAATCTCTGTTCACCTAGTTCGATGAACCGAGACATTACCTAGTACCTTTCCGCATCAAGCTCATCCAAAGCAATATGAGTACGAGAAGCGTTTCACGAGAGGCGCTTTAACTAGGCTAAGCTTTACTCGCGAGCATTCATCCCAACAGTAGAGCTAATCCCACTAGAAGATGGTGTTTATAATCAGTGTTGGAGACTGCGATAATGGGTTTGTCGTGGGTATGGATATATATATGGGATTTAAAATACCGACTACAAGGACACCGAGCAAATCAAAGGTGTGCTCTTTCATTGAGCAATATCGTTTTGCCAGTCAGATACACGAGCGCTCCCATCTCCGTAAACCAATATTTCATACATCCCGAAGGTCGACATCTGAACAACGCAATTCTTTTATCAACTATCCCAACGCCATCAACATCGTAAACAAAACGCCAGTGTTCCAGTTGCACGCGCAGGGTTAAGATGGACAATGCACATTTTCTTTCCCCTGAATAACGACTCCATCCAAGCAGTCGTACACCCCGTTTCCCGCTCACAACTTCGCCACTGCCTTCTCACTATCCGGCAACAAAAGAAACTTGACCGTCTTCACAGTCGTCCACCCATCCAACGCATCTTCGCCCATATCCCTCCCAAACCCGCTCTGCTTGACACCCCCAAACGGCGTATTCGCATGCAGCGCCCCCCAACAATTCACCGTAACCTGACCGCTCTCCAGCGCCGCCGACACGCGATGCGCGCGGCTCACATTCTCGGTGAATATCGCCGCGCTGAGTCCATACTCGGTGTCGTTCGCTTTGGCAACGACTTCGTCTTCGGTGTCGAACTTTGCGATGGCCTGTTTGTCTGCTGTTTAGACACCGTGCAGAAAAATTCGAAGGGGAAGGGAGAAAGAGGCTTACCGCCACAGGGCCGAATATCTCCTCTCGCATGATAGCATCCGTCTCTGCAACATCCGCAAACGCTGTATTGCCGACGAATTTCCCGTCGCCCGTCCCACCATGCAGCAACCTCGCCGAAGAAGAAGATTTGCCCCGCTCGATATACCCCATAATCTTCTCGTGTTGCGCATTACTGATAATAGGGCCCTTCGTCGTGTCCGCAAGTAGCGGATCCCCCGCCACAGCCTCGGCACTCCTCCTGCTGAACTCCTTCAAGAAAGAATCGTAGATGCTGCTATGGACGTAGATGCGCGAGCCTGCCGCGCAAATCTGCCCGTTGTTGTGCGTGATGCCCATGGCCGTCCAGAATAGGGCGTTCTCCATATCCGCGTCGGGGAAGACGATGCACGGTCCTTTACCGCCTAGTTCCAACGTGACCTTCTTCAGGTTGGAGGATGCGGAGGAAGCGAGGATCTGCCGGCCGGTGAGCGTACTCCCTGTGAAAGCGAGCTTCTTGATGGCCATGTGCGAGGCCATGTACTGGCCTGTGATGCGGCCTTCGCCGCAGAGGATGTTGACGACACCGGCCGGGAACCCAGCTTCTTTGACCAAGGCGGCAAGTTTTTGGCCGTAGAGGGGGCACAGCTCGGGCGTTTTGATGAGGAGCGTGTTACCGGTTGCGATGGCGGCGGTGAGTTTCCAGATGGTAATCATCCTGTGGAGACGACATCAGTCCATCTCTCCTCAAAATGGCTCGCAGTTTCCCAAAGAAAAGCTTCGCTTCCGGAAGACTATTATACGCAATGGATGGATACTCACAGTGGGGCATTCCAAGGTACAATGGCCGCACACACACCCAGTGGCTCCCGTCGTGTGTATGCGAACCCTCCCGATATATCCATGGCCTTGCCATCGATTTTGCCAGCCCACCCCGCAAAATACCGCACCGTTTCTACTGCCTGCGGCACGTAGATGTTCCGCGACTCGGCGAAGATGATGCCTGCATCCACTGCTTCCAGCGACGCCAATTCGTCGGCGTCCCTCTCCATCAGATCCGCAAGCTTCCACAACAAGCTGCCTCTTTGCGATGGAGGTGTAGCTTTCCACGTAGTGTCGAACGCGGTCTTGGCTGCATGGACTGCGGCATCGACGTCTGCGTGCTGCGCAGCCGCCACGTCGGCGAGATGTGCGAGTGTTGCTGGATTCTCGGTTTTGATGGTGACGTTCCTGTCCGCTGGGACGAATTCATTGTTAATGAATAGACCTGTGTTTACTGTTCGACGGTATTAGTTTCTATTTTTTGAACTGGGAAAGGAGGAGGGACGGACTTTGGATCGGTATGCCGTTCACTCCTTTGACTGTTATTTGTGCCATTTTTGCTGTCTTTTTGGAACTACAGTAACAATGATGCTATTGATTTTACGATGCGCAAGCGTACATAATATACAGAAAAGAGGCTGGACTTCTGTTTTGGGGAGTCTGTGTATTTGCCGTTGTTGGATTCCGCGGCGGCTTTGTTCCGCGCCCCGCCCTCTCCACAAGCGCTCGGAAGCGGCACTAATGTTTCAAACCCATAACATCACAACACTGTGTTCCAGCGAGCTTACAAACAGAATGCAGGAATCTTGGTATCTATACTGCTTACTCGAGGTTTTCCATCAATGCACCAGCGCGACGATTACATGAACTTTCGCGGATCCAAAGTCGTCAAATCCGCACTCTTCACCTCCCCCTCCCACACAAGCTCACTAAGACACTTGCCCGTCCCTGGCGCATTCTGAATGCCCCAACACGTATGCCCCGCACCCATCAGCAGCCCCTTCACCCCCGTAAACCCGATCATCGGCCCACCACCACTACTAACATTCGGCAAGTAACATGCCTGTCTCGCTGTGACCTCTCCATCACGCAGCTCCTCAGATATCGAAGTCACCTCGTCGACGATATCTTGGCATCGCGACTCGTCTACCTGCACGAGATCGGTAGAGGAGGGGAGGGGGACGAGGGTGTCGCCTTCGCCGCAGGCGTAGACTTCGGCATTGGGACGCGCGTAGATCTCGGGGGTTACTGTTTTGCTCTTACGGCTGTTCCCACGCGGAAGGTCGATGGATGTGAAGAGGCAGTAAGCAGAGACGGGGCGGCTGGGTCTTATGGTCACAGAGTGTGCACGGAGAGCTGAGATGGGTGTAACGGGCCAGATAGTTTTGGTCCAGGGTCCAGCGGTTAGGATAACGGTATCAGCCTGGAGCTCCTTTGCTTGGTCGCTGCCTTTGGGAGAGTAGGTTACAGATGTGACGGCGCCGGCTTCTTGATGGATCTTGGTGGCACTGCCGTAGAGGATTTGGACACCCTTCTCTTCGGCTAAGCTTGCCATGCTGGTTGTGAACTGATACGGATGGACTTGTGCTGTCGTAGATGGTGTTCCCATCTCGTCGTACGCTTTAATACCCTCTGCAGCCACCCAGTCCAGTTCTTTCGGCACACCCGCAGCACGGAGCAAGGCCAAGGCCTTCTCAGACCGCTTTTGCAGCGACACGGCATCGGGTCTCACTGCATCACTTGCAGATGGACCCTTGTTCTTGTGGAGTACGCCATACATGTCAATTTGTCCACAGTGCACAGCGCGGTACCCCCAGCGGTCCACGCCTCCATGTTTTTCTGCTAGCTCTTGATGTAGTCTGTAACTCAAAGGCACGATGCATGTTGGATATGCCCACAAAGCCAACAAACCACCTGCTTTACCTGAAGCACCCCCCGCGATCTTAGACGCTTCGAGTAGGGTTATACTGTCTCTTTGACTGTCGAAGCTGGGATGGCCCGCTAGGAAGTATGCTGTTGTTGAGCCGATTATACCACCACCTGGCCATCCATTAGCCTCCACGTGGAAGAGGATTTGATGGGGAGGGAAGGGATGGGCTACCAATAATGACGATGCTGCGTTTCTGCTGTTCGGAGGCCATGAAGTTGGAGAGACGTGATGAAGTTGTGAGCATCGGATGTTGATGCTCTTTAGCTGTGGCGTAACGAAGCAACGGGATTTTGGAAGTTGGATGTGCTCGGCTACCATTTGCGACTACGTCATAGGCCATGCCCAACTCTGCTTTATTAGGCATCTCTTTCGTCTCCAGATAGATAGGCAATGTCTAAACCATCATCATAAGCACGGAAAAACCTCTTCGCACGTGCGCACATAGGGACTTCATATATGCTCTACTCGGTAACCGAACATGTAGTAGACGCGCTTACCTTCAAGCCATCCTGGACAGCCACTACCCCGAGGCCCATCATTGTATCTTTACGACTATATCATCACGTAAATGTAGCTGGACCATGTCGAATCGCTTGCTTGAATCCATCCAATAGGTAAGACAATACGAGTTGGTGATTATTTTCCTACCTGACACCGAAAGAGAGGAACCACGAGAGACAGAGAGAGATCGAGAGAGGAAAGGAGGATATCTACAAGATGGCCTATGCGACTATGCAGTCAATAGGGAACACACATTTCGCAGCCTCACTCGCCGAAGTCATCGCCACCCATGTCTCCGCCGTCGTCGCCATAATCACCGTCATCACCACCATCCTAGGCACAGATTAGTACAAGGTCTACAAAGACATATTGCGTCAACATACCGCCATTGCACTACCCAGCATTGTACCAGCGAGCAGTCCGCCACCGAGACCAAGCGCCGCTCCACCGGCTGCGCCCATCCCACCACCTTTCTTCGGCTGTCGCCCGTACATTTGTTGCTGAGGATAATACCCCGGCTGGCCGTACCCTCCATATCCTCCCATAGGTTGGCCGTAGCCTCCTCCCATAGGCTGGCCATAAGCTCCTCCCATAGGCTGGCCGTAAGCTCCTCCCATAGGCTGGCCATACATTCCACCGTGCTGCTGTGGATAACCGCCGCCCTGGTGCCCCGAGGAGCTCGATTTCCCCATGAGCTTTCCGAGGAGGCCCTTGGCCTTGCTCCCCTTGTCTTGGGCGTGAGAGCGATCGCCATATTGATTTGAGTCCTGCGGGTAGGCTTGGTTCGAGCCCTGCGGATAGGCACTACTTCCGCCAGGGTGCATGCTCGCCTGTGAGTAGTACGAGTTCGCAGCGCCACCGTGATCGCCCGACGTCTGCGCGCGCGATTGTTCTTCCTCTTGCAATCTCCTCGCTAGGCGCTCGTCCTCACTGATGTCTGGCCGTGGCGACGTACCGGCACCGTAGGGATTGTTACTGCTGAACGCGTTCTTCTCAGTCGAGCTGCGTGGCGCCGCGCCGGACGGATTGTATGGGGGTGGGCCGTCCGGGGGTGCTTCGCCTGGAGGATAGACGGGTTGCGTTGGTTTGTCCCACTGCGACGTCTTTGTGTAGATGTTCACGTAGAAGTATTCGTTGTACTGGTCTGCACACGGTTAGCGGCCGGAACGCGTAGAGCAAGAGGCAGACTGGCCATTCCAGACAGCTTTCCAGCCCTCAGGCACCTTGGGCGGAGGCGGTCCCTGTGAAGCCGAGATCAGCGACGGTGCATGAGCTTCCCCAACGGACACTTACCGCAGGAGGCGCAAAGTCTGCCATTTCCAGACGAGAGCCGACGACGATAGGCTCGAGTGAGGAGGTGGAGCTGCGGGTCTAGGAAATCAAAGGGCCCGGGGTGATGGAGTGAAGGCTAGCTTATATGCAAGCGGGAGCGTACCAGTCCCTATAGTATATGTGTACCCTTTGTACCACACAGTGAGGGGCATCCCGAGGTCCTCACCACTGTTTCGGGCTGCGTCATCGGGGCGCAGCGGCCTGTGGCGGGCGGCCGGGGGCGGGACCAAGCGGATTGGGGCTGGGGCCCGGCACTCTGTTCCGACCGACGCACGCATACCACTGCGGCACTGCCCAGGTGCCCAGGTGGAGTTTCCGTCACGTGCAAACATGCTGCCCGCGCACTCCCTATACACATGTAGACAAGATTATCATGCATTATTACTACCAACCATGTGCACAGAGAAAGTCATCCGCATCGCTCCACCAAACCAAACGAATGCCGTGCGACCAGTCTGCCAGATAGGACTAAGATCGTGTCCAATCTGCCCGCTGATTATGCCTATTCGAGATCCAACGCTAACGACATAGGATGAGAACAGTCCAACAGTTTGTACAAAGACGCAGGCCATGTTGAAAACAAAGTATTCGTACAACTTAAACATGTCCGAGGCTCAACGTGTAGATGTCAGATAGTCAGCGGCCTGGGACCGTTAGTAGACCATCAAACAATACCCTTATGTGCCTCACATACCTTGTTAATGTCATAGTCAAACTTCTCAAGAGCGCCCAACGCTTCATTCCGCGAGTAGCCCATTCCCGTCAACTTCTTCAATATCGGATCGTCATGCTCGGTGCTTGTGCTGATGGCACGGCCCAATTGTGGCATCGTGGGCAACTTGGAAGAGGTTCCATTGCCGTCTTCGCGATCGAGCGTATCAAAGACAGATTTGCTAAAGTCACTTGAAGCTTGCGGTGCGCCCTTGTCTTGAGATGATTCCATGTTGGAAAAGATTGCATCCCAGTCTTGAGAGGAAGATGCAGGCGGAGGTGCGGCCGGTTGCCCAAAGCTCCTCGAAAGGTGCTCAAAATCACTGAAGCTGTCCTCAGCGCTGTGCGTCTTGCCCGTGGGTGTCTGTTGAGAAGCCATCGTGTTGGCCTTGGACGCTGCCGGAGAATCAAAGACGGGGTTGAATTCATCGAACCCTTCCCGCTGCTGCGAGGCAAACAGATCATCGTCGGTTTTATCGTCCGCCTCCTTGGCGTCCGTCAGGTCATCAAAGCCAGCATCGAAATCATCATTGAAGCTTGACTTGGGTTGAGCAGTTGTATCACTTGGAGGCTGAGATACAGCGGAATGATAAGCATCAGAGGGAACAGTAGACGAGGGCGTGTCTGCAGGAGGGGGAGAGGTTGTCGTTGACTTTACAGCAGAAGAGCCACCGAAGAGAGCAGCACCGTGCCCTCCTGGGCCCGATGCGAAAGTCTTTTCTGGAGACTGAGAGGTCGGTGGTGAAGTAGGATCGGTTCTAGCAGGCAGAATGCCTCCAAAGTCGGGCGGGAATTGGTTTGAGCCGCTTCTATGCGGGCCTACGGTGTTTTCATAACTAGGTGGGGACTTTTGCACACTGGACGAGGGTAGTCCGCTGAGGCTGGAATCAAGACGAGTAGTGGGTGGCGGCGGCGGCGGCGCGTAAAGATCGTCATGGGAAGCCTCTCCACCAGCTGGAGTCGGATTCGGCTGTGAAGCCTGGTTCTTCCCGCTGCTCGAACGATGTTGCTGAGGGGAGGCTGATGTGAAGTTGTCCGCGAAACCTTGCTCGTCTGCGCTATCGCTTTCATCATCACGGCTCAAGTCCTCAATGGGCGGAAACTCCTTGTTAAACTTGTGCGCAAGGGCATTTGATCCACCGTTTGTTGCGCTAGGCTCCGTGGTTTGACGTTCTGAGCCGAACCCGGCAAACGCCGCATCGAAATCAACTTTTTGGCCGGGGCGGGGCTGGTCGTTAGTCGCAGCGGAGAATGGATCACCGCGACCCGTGGCTTTGCTTTGCTCGCTGAAACCGCTACCACCGGTAGGCATTTGCTGGAGAGGGGAACTAGTATCCCTAGGAAAAGCGCCAGAAAGGTCTTTATTGGGCAGTGGACCACCAAAAGCTGAGAAGGTATTTTTTCGGTCTTCAGCCTTGGTGGTGGACTTGGTATCGCTGGTGATGCTTGCTACCGGAGATGAAGTGGAATTACGGTCAAAAAGAGATGGATTAAAGTTATCAGTCTCGGTCCTCTGGGTGTCGGTGCGTTCGACGCTTGGTTTTTCCTGTACGGGCGTTGCCGCTGGTGAAGCTTTTGAGATAGTGGGCGTCTCGTTGCCGGGACCACCAGGACCGCCATACCTACTCGCAGGGGCCGAAACTTTAACAGATGAGCTAAAAGAGTCCGAGCGTGGCAGCGCGTCCCTCATGGGTAGGAAAGCTGATCCAAATTGACGCGACTCCGGTGGAGCTGGTGGCTCATTAGCCCGCGGAGATTCTTGGTAGGACGACAATGGCGGCGAAGTCGAGGGGGTTGGGACGTCCGGTCCTTCCGAAGAACGTACAGAGTGACCAGAAGGAGCTGAAAATGTGGGAACCTGACTATGACTGTCCGATCTAAAAGAAGTTGGAGGAGCCGTAGTTTGGGGTGAAGTGAACGACCCAAAGACATTGTCGAAGTCCTTGTGGGGACCATCCCGCGCAAACCCAGATGGTGACATGGTATTATCGGAGGTAGGTTGGGGCGACTTGCGGAAGAAAGGATTGGTGTTTTGACTTGTAGTAGATGTGGCAGGACTTGCTACACCCGGAGTCACTACAGGGCTACGGAACTCGTCTGTGCCTTTGCCCAGATCGTTCATTTCGTTCTTGAGCTTGTCCCGCTCGCCTTCGTTAGTGGTGAGCTGCTTCTTGTTAATTGCTACCATGCCTTTCTGCTGTCTGGCATCATTCCGCATCTTGTCAAGCTGAGGCCGCAGATTGCCAATTTCAGCATTGACTTGCCTAATCCGGTCTTTCAAACTGTTGTTCTCGCGCTGGTCTGTTTCTAAAGCAGTCCTCACTTGCTGGTGTTGAGCCTGCAGATCCTGTAGGGTTGCTTCCACCATGGCCAATTCTTGCTGTAGTTTTCGGGTGTCGTTCTTCGAGGTGGCCAATCGGTCCTCTAATGCCTTTACGTCTTTGACTTCCTTTTCATACGCGGACTTAAACTGCGACAGTCTAAGCTCAAGCTCGCGCTTCTGGGTGCTCACGCTGTTGAGGTCACTCTCCGTAGCCGTCTTCTTTCTCTGCACCTCTTGCATCTGATTCCGCAAGGTCGTCATCTGGTTCGACATGTTTGCTAGTTCCGTCGAATCCTGAGTCAGTTTCTTGTTGATCTCCGGGTCACTTTCTCCCAAGAGATCGTCCATGGCTGATGGTGGGCCCCGCTGCGGCCCAGACCCCGCCGATGCCCCTGTTGAGTGGGTTGTGAGCGTCTGGCCAAACGACGAGGTAGGTAGGAAAGGTTTGAAGGTTGAGGCAGGGTTACGCGGCTGCGGCTGGAAATGCTGGGGCGAGGTGGGTGAGGTCGCCTTGCTTGCGAACGGATCATTATCGAAAGGCTTTCCGAACGGGGCTGATCCACCAGTTGACTGCTGCAGCTGCAAGGGCGCAGGCTGTGCAGGAGCAGAGAAAGTATCGAGCCCAAATAGGTCATCTGCGGCAGACTTGGCCTGTGGTATAGGAGCTAGAGGTTCCGGCGCAGCGGGTGGCGCTGCTCTGACCTGGTTACGCATGCTCGGAGGGATTAGATGTGCGGGGAGGGTCGTGGGTAACGGGTCACGGTCTTGTTTCCGCTGTTGTCTGATGAGGTACATGGCCACTGCAAATTCATCTCGTGAGAGCTGCCCCTCCGAGTTGATGTCTGCAAGGTCCCAGATGCCAGCCAGGACATCTTCGGGAAGACCCGAGTCGCTGAAGAAGTGCACTGCTTGCTCTCCGGTGATAAAACCGCGATTCGTTGTGTCGACTTTGTTGAACAGATTGTCGTACGATGTTTTCTCTTGTTGGCTGATCGCCCAGTCGCTGCCCGTCGCTTGAACTGACTGCGGCGGCGTGCTGTAGGCGGAGCGCAAGGGACTGTGGGTACGCTGGGAACCCTGCCCACTGAATTGGCGTGGTATAGGCGCGAGAGGATCTTGACGTCCAAGGGGTGGTGCCACCGGTCCTCGCCGGGCGGCAGCTTCGTATAGACCTGCAGGGAGAGTGTTGGGCACCTGCTTCATGGCCCCCGTGCGAAACGAGGCCAGGAGATGCATGGCAATGATAAACTCAGTCACACCAAGAGCTCCACGCTGTTCCGTGTCTGCCAGGTTCCAGATGCGGCCCAGCGTCTCGTTCGGCAGCCTTGCCTTTTCAAAGATGGCCTTTGCATTCTCACCTGCAATACCAGGTCAGCGGATCTGCTCCTCATTTGGTGTGGCACTGCATAGCTTACCTGAGAGTAGGCCATTCGAGGCGCCCGACTTCTCGAACAGACCGGCATACTCGGCTGCTTTCGCGGGTAACAGCGGCGGCACACGGATTGGGCCGCCGCCGCTCACTTGCGGCGTGATGTTGCTGGCGGGCGGCTGGGCGAAGGGTCCTGGTGCGGGAGGCGGTGGAGCGGGTGCGGAGGGCATGGTCAGGCCCTCGAACTTGGGCAGCGCAGGGGCAGCTGCGGCGGTTAGCCTGAGGGCAAGCTACTCGAGGGGTATCTTACGCTGATATGCCAGCTCGATCGAGGGGTCGCGGCCGGCTTGATAGTGGCCGATCAGGCGCAGCACCTGGCAAAAGCCTGCAGACGTCAACAGGCCGCGGTTCTCGGTGTCGGCAATCTGCCATATCTCGCCCAGCGTGGCCGGCTGCAGCTTCGTGCGCTCGAAGAACTTGACGGCCACCTCGCCTGTGATGACGCCCAGCTTCTCCGTGTCGGCCTGCTGGAACAGGTACTGGAACGCGCGCTTCTCCTCGGGGGTGAGGTTCAGCGTGGCCTCTGCATGCACCGTTAGCTTGCCGTGACGGCCGTCGACGGGGGGTGGCGTACCAAGCGTGCCGCTCGATGCAAGATCCGCCATGGTAGCAATGAGACGCTGGGGATGGGGAGCATCCGACGGGCAATGAGGCTGGGGCGCTGGAGCTCTGGCGCCGTCGTCGTGTGTTGGAGCGAGCGGGGAAGCTGTTGTGGATGGAGCAGGCGGCCGGCTGCGAGAAGCCGGGGGTGCTGGCAACGGCGGTGCTCAATGACAGACGGCGACAGCTGTGACAGCGTCCGGAGCACACGCGCGAGGTTGGGGTGGATAGAGATAAATGGTGGATGGAGAGAGGGCTGGCTGGGATGTTGCTCTTCCCAGCTCTAGCGCTATGCCTCTTTCTCGCCCGCCTATAGATTACCCATGTTCCGGGGCAACCCCATGATTTCGAGCCGTTTGGAACGGATGCTCGTTCGCGACCTTTGCCTGCAGCTACCACATGTCTGTACAGGCTGCTGGTTCGCTGGCGCCTGTGACACGTCACCTTCCAGCACATGACCCGCCACAAGTGGCACTTGCATGCAGATGGCGCGGGAGAAGCGATTTCAATTGCATGGCTATCTTACATACAGAGGCCGTGGCGTGAGGCGGCCTCATGGTTACACATTTTATACAGTGGCGCCCAAGACGGCTTCCGAGCCTGCATGCGCCCGTCACCCTAATCGTGATTACACGAGAGCAGCTATGGCAGCCCGCCAAGGATCGCGGGCCAGCGAAAATGCTTACGACAATGGGGTACTGTACGGTGTGCGCACGTCACC
Source organism: Laburnicola sp. R22_1 (assembly GCA_014281115.1). Classification (NCBI taxonomy): domain Eukaryota; kingdom Fungi; phylum Ascomycota; class Dothideomycetes; order Pleosporales; family Didymosphaeriaceae; genus Laburnicola; species Laburnicola sp. R22_1. The sequence continues at coordinate 2,107,671 of JACONQ010000015.1, forward strand.
TCTGGTGGTCGGGAGGACGTGGCGCTTGCTTCGCTTTGGTGCTCTTCACAAATGCGAGGCTTGGTGCGCCCTCTTCACGCCTTCCCCATGCGCGACCGAGCAGCCAGTCGGTAACGGAGATGACCTTTGCAGTCTTATCCCACTGCCCGTTCTCCTCCACATGCTCAATGGTATGCTTCGCGATCCTCCCCTGCTCGTCAAACTCGAACAGGAACAACCCGCAGAACTTCTCGTCTGGCTTGCGCGAGCGTCCCACAATGTTGGTCATCTTCTCGACAGCCTCGCTGACCGGGCCATGCTCCTTCTCCGACTTGCCACACGTCTCCCATTTGACGATCAGTCTCTCGTGCCGCGAGTCCGCAGCGCACCCGTTCTTGACCATGCGCTCAGACAGAATCTTGAGCTTGACGTTGCCCACCACGGGCACGCGTCCCCAAGCCACTGGGGCAGTCCATAATGCGGCCGTGTATGCGATTTTGCCGCTCACCGTAGGAAGATGTGGATGCGACGAGGGAAATAAATGGAGCGTAATCTGCGGCGAGAGGATGTCCTGCGGAAGCGGCGATACCAACAAGGTAGGAAGCCGGTCATGGAGTATCCGTATCGCTATATGTGTCAATGTCAAACTGTGCCAGCCGGGGCATACACGTACTATTGCCGAGCTTGAGGTTGCGCTCGTTCGGCGGGCCGTCACCGCCACCCTCTGCGTGGAGAGAGGCCGCCGAGGCCGTGAACCATGTCCGCGATATGGAAGCCTGCCGGGCGCGTACGTCGGTGATGGTTCTCTGATATTGCCTGAGGCCGAGCAGCCGCGGCGCCGTCAGACAGCAAGGAGCGGGCGGGAGTTGGAGGGTTGCACGCGTAGACGAGGAGAACAGCCGCCGCATTCGACCGGTGGTCATCGATGTGAGGATGCAACCATAGAGAAGCGATGAGTCTTAGGGTGCGTATAGCCCTGCCCTGCTGGTGACGCAGAGTGGGGTGGAGAATAAGTGGTGTCGGGTTTAAAGCCGCGAAGGTGGTGCAGAAACCGATAGGCGAGGAACATGACGTTGAGACTTGCACATGGCCAATGCACCCCGCGTTACACTCACTAGATAGAACAACACCACCATCAACTAGCTGCACTGGTTCTTTGCGCACCAGAACATCGAGAAGTAGGCCAAGTGTGCATTCATCATTCTGTTTGCGAACACACATTTCCGCACAAAATCATACCAACCACCCAACCGAATCAATCTGAAAAAAATGCCACGCGTAGTCTTCACAGGCGGTTCCGGCAAAGCGGGTCGACATGTAATTCCGGAGTTGGTCAAATGTGGCTACGAGGTCCTAAACGTGGATCTCACCGATTTTCCGGACAAGCAAGCCAGCATCTTTACTCTGAAGACGGACCTAACAGACAGTGAGTGACCCAAGCTGCAACGAACGTGGGCCAGCGGACTGTACTGACCATACACGGACGTTCAAGTGGGCAGTGCTTCAATGCATTGACGACCCATTTCAACTTCTCTGGATATGAAGGTTCACAGGTGCCGGGGCCACCAGACGCTGTTGTCCACTTTGCAGCGTACGGTGTGTATACCTAGCTCAAAAACATGCCGAGCAGAGATAAAACTGACCTTCCTCTTCGCCATTTGTAGCACGGAACATGCTGGTCCCAGATAACGAGTGCTTCAAGGGAAATACCACGTCAACCTACAACGTGATCGAAGCTGCCTGTATGTACTTCTGCCAGACTTGTTGCTCCCTGCTGACCCTACTGCGCAAAGGCAAGCTGGGAGTCAAGAAGATCATCATTGCCAGTAGTGAGACGACATATGAGGTATGCTTCGGCCAGGGCGATCTCGACTATGCTTCCTTTCCTCTGGACGAAGGCGCTGTGAGTAACTCCACATATAAATGCATTGAGACGATATGCTTATTCTTGTTGTACACCCAGGACGTCAACCCGATGGACACGTATGCAATCTCCAAGCTGTGTGGTGAGCGCGTTGCTCGAGGCTTCGCGCGTAGATTCGATGCAGACATATATGCATTGCGAATCGGCAATGTCATCGAACCGCATGAGTACGCACAGGACTTCCCCAAGTACATCAGCGATCCGAAAGTGCGGAAGCGAAACGCGTGGTCGTACATAGACGCGAGAGACCTCGGGAAGATTTGCGACCTGTGTATCAAAAAGGATGGTTTGGGATTTCAAGTCTTCAATGCAACCAACGACACTATCACTGCGACGTTTCCTACGCGGCAGTTTCTAGAGCAGTGGTGTCCGAACACGCCCATTACGCGTGAGATGGATGAGTGGGAAGCTCCATTGAGCAACCGGAAAATCCGCGAAGTGCTGGGATTCAAGGAGAACCACAACTGGAGGAAGTACTACCAGCCAGAGTAGGTACAACTGTGTTGTTGTGAAGAAGGTAGGTGGTGGGAGCGTTCAGGTGCGATCGCCATGATTCGCCAGAGACTAGCGCAGCACTAGCGCCTTGGTATCCTTGCGCCGATGCTCGTATCGCAACTTTTTTTGTTCCTTGTCGAGTGAGCTCATCACGGTCACCGGCGCCTGGCACCCTTCGCACCTGCACTGCTTGTCGCTCTTTCCCATTGATAGACACTCGTTTGACCCACAGACGGCAAACATGACTCCCTCGCCATCCGAAGCCGTTGCCAAGGTTGCTATTGTTGCTGCCGGTACGCAGTCGTCAGCGAAGGAGTTCAAGAAGGAGTCGGCGGCAGCCCGTTTTATAGGTGCAGGTATGCATGCTCCATCGCCATTGCTCTGACGAGACACTGATTGGGGCAGGAACGGCTGGCATTGCAGAACTCATGATCTTCCACCCCGTCGACACCACCGCAAAGCGATTGATGAGCAACTACGGCAAGGTAGAGCTTCCGAGCACACAACCATCGACTCTCCGCTGACTTGGGATTGTCAAGGTCACGTCGGCCTCCCAACTGAACCAGGTCATCTTCAAGGACAAGGCACAGGCGTCTGTCACGGGTCGTTTCTTCTCGCTGTTCCCTGGTCTCGGCTACGCGGCCGCATACAAGGTACATGCAACGAACGTGAAGCTCAGCGTTCACGGCTAACCATTCCAGATCCTTCAACGTGTGTACAAGTACGGCGGCCAGCCCTTCGTCAGGGACTACCTCGCAACAAACCACGGTGGCAGTTTCGATCGCACATTTGGGAAGGGTAACGGCAAGGCGATCATGCATGCCACGGCTGGCAGTCTTGTCGGCATCGGTGAAATTGTCCTCTTGCCTCTGGACGTCCTCAAGATCAAACGACAGACAAACCCCGAGGCCTTCAGGGGACGGGGGCTTGTGCGGATCGTTGCTGATGAAGGGTTTGGGTTATACCGTGGCTGGGGCTGGACAGCAGCACGTAACGCGCCCGGGTCGTTCGCGGTATGTGGAAGAAAATCCTGATGTTGCGAGGGTTACGCTAATCGTTCACAAGCTCTTTGGTGGTTCGGCCGCAGCCAAGGAATACCTGTATAAGCTCGAAGACTACAACAAGGCCACCTGGGGCCAGAACTTCGTTGCTTCCATCGCCGGTGCCAGTGCGTCCCTGATCGTCTCCGCTCCGCTCGACGTGATCAAGACGAGGATCCAGAATCGGAACTTTGAGAATCCCGAGAGCGGCTTCCGGATCATCTCCAAGATGATGCGCCACGAAGGATTCACGTCGTTCTTCAAGGGCTTGACGCCGAAGCTGCTGATGACGGGACCCAAGCTTGTATTCTCCTTCTGGCTGGCTCAGACATTAATACCTGCCTTCAGCAAGGTGATGTAAATTTTCTGCAGTACGCTTTCTCTGTTGTATCATAGTAGGGCTCGGGGTGTTTGGTTACACACAGGATTTCGGGCGCCTATGGACAGCCATGCCGGTATCATGTATGGCTTATTTACGGACTCTTAGATCTAACACACCCTCCTCTATTCCGCAAATGATATGTATTGAGCCTCGATGAGCCTCGACTGGTTCAGTTCTGGTTTCTGCTTGAAAGCCACAACTCCGGGCAGCTGGGCACCTAGAGCTGCCTATCTATATACCTATCTTGACACCTAGATACCCGGGCACCCGGGCAGATAAAGGTGCACGTGATTCACGCCACCTGCGCATGCACTGTCGTTACCTACGTGCTTGAATGACTTTGGTGTCCGCAGAGACTCACCTCAGCGGCGCGCTTGGGCCCTCGTGATGCATCATGCCTGGGCAGCTGACGCGCCGGCAAACTGCGAGGCAACAGAGCACACACTGATAGGTGACTACCTTGGATTTACATAGGTAGGCCGAGGGTGCGCTCGCGCTGGTGAATGACCTGCAGGTGGGGCTTGGCTCAGGCTGATTACGTGCACAGACCCGGAGAACAAGTCTACCTCGAAACCACCAGTCCATCGACCGCCTGCTGTCAACTTAACCCCGACAGTCGCCGCCCGCCTCGAACAGTGCCTCTTCACCTCTGCAACACCCATACTCACGCGCTCTAGAAATCTCTCCTCTCCGCAGCCTCGTCGCCACCGCCAGCATGAACCCAGAGTAGTACGTTCCCTCCGCCCAGCGTTCAGCGCCGCCGGCTCCTAGGCCTGAAGGTCGTCATGCCCACGGCATCTCGCTGACTGAGCTCTCTAGAGTTACCCCATGCTGTTCGCACACGGCGTCGCCCATCCTGTTGCTACCACCGCGGGGCCCCGCTGACGGCTGCTTGCAGATACGACTACTTGTTCAAGCTCCTCCTCATCGGCGACTCCGGTGTCGGAAAGTCGTGCTTGCTGCTGCGTTTCGCAGACGACACATACACGGAGAGCTACATCTCTACCATCGGTGTCGACTTCGTGCGTCGCCCCGTGCTGCTGCTGCGCCCCCCCAAGCTTGCGCACGCTGACTTGAGCGTAGAAAATCCGAACCATCGAGCTGGATGGCAAGACGGTCAAACTGCAAATCGTACGCTGGAACCATGTCTGGTGTCTGCGCGCTGAACTGACCATGTATAGTGGGACACAGCTGGCCAGGAGCGATTCCGCACAATCACCTCTTCCTACTACAGGGGCGCCCATGGCATCTGCGTCGTCTACGATGTCACCGACATGGACTCGTTCAACAACGTGAAGCAGTGGCTACAGGAGATCGACCGATACGCCACAGAGGGCGTGAACAAGCTGCTGGTGGGAAACAAGTCCGATATGGCTGACAAGAAGGTTGTCGAGTACACCGTGGCAAAGGTGCGTAGAAGCTGGCGCTGCTGCCAACATGGGCATGCTGACAGTGCGATGCAGGAATTCGCCGACAGCCTCGGCATTCCCTTCCTCGAGACGTCCGCGAAGAGCGCCACCAATGTCGAGCAAGCCTTCTTGACCATGGCCCGCCAGATCAAGGAGCGCATGGGTACTACGACGGTCAACAACAAGCCCACAGTGCCCATCGGACAGGGCCAGGGGGTCCAGAGCGGGTCCGGCGGCGGCTGCTGCTAAAGCGGCGGAGCAAGGTGATGAGTACACAGATCGGCGCCGAGTGGTTGGTCCTGGATGTAACTCGGCCCGGTACCAGTGCCGCTGTTCACGTCCTTGGTTCCTCGGTCTTCCTCGCATGACTTAGAGGGAGTGCCCGGGTCTCGATATATCCCGTTGTTGGTTCCTTTGGATGTCGGTAGCGATCTTTCCTGCATTATGGGGTTTGGTAGCCGATGGCAACAGCGGAGGCGTGCGGAGGCTGGACAGTAGAAGAGACTGCTATCATGGCCATATTGTGTTGATCACGGGCGTCTTTCTTTTTCTTCTCGGCGTGTTTCCTAGTCTGAACAATCCTATTATTCTCTAATCGGTCTATCCGGCGGGCCCTGCAGAATTCAGCCCCGCGTGCACTCTATGAAGGGCCATGATAATTATCAGTGTCCTTTCGACTCCAGTCTTGCTCCCTAGTCGTGCGCCCTCGCGCCCTTCTTGAACTTCGACGCCGTTCCTAATGCGGCAAGTCTCTAAGCTGACGTAGCGTAGGCGTGGGTACTCATCCTTCGGATTCCTTACTAGGCAACCGCACATCTTGCAAAGCTCAAAATGCTGCGCAGTGCAATCCATGCCTTTCCTCGTTGCTGTCACCTAGAAAGCCCATGCATTTCTTTGCCGATTGCTACTTTCTCGTTAGCGGAAGATAACCTGCGCATGAGCGACACAAAGCGGAGACCTCGTTCCGGACACTTATCGCAGAAGCAAAGCTCACCGTATTCGGTGATATTTCGACATATCGCCCTGTTTATTGTATGCAGCGATGCGTAACGGATTCTCAAGCCTTTCTGTCGTTATTCGTCCCACGTGCTCGCAAACAGGCGGGGATGGCTGTCAGAAATGTCGCCCGGAGAGGGCTGCAATGGACAGCGAATGAACTTGGGCTTCACACGATGAGGTCTGCCGGCAAAGATGTCTATATCCTCATCATGGCTCGCTACCTCCGACTGTTCGCCTACGGCGCCGTCGCGCTGATCCTTGCGCTGTACTTTGAAGAGCTGGGGTTTTCAGACGCGCAAATTGGGCTCTTCATGACGCTTACGTTGCTCGGCGATGTCTTTGTTAGCCTTCTCCTGACGCTGATGGCGGATTCACTTGGACGGAGAAGAACGCTATTCCTCGGTGCCATTTCCATGGCCATCTCAGGTGCGATGTTCGCCCTCACGAGCAACTACGTCGCGTTGCTCATGGCTGCCATCATCGGTGTTATCAGTCCAACCGGCAATGAGATTGGGCCTTTTCGTGCAATCGAGGAGTCGACGTTGGCGCATCTTGTTCCCGAAGAGCAGCGGTCAGATGTCTTCACGTGGTATGTAGTTTTGGCTGTTCTTGGTACGTCGAGTGGTCTCATTGCTGGTGGTCTCGCTGTAGATCGAATGCAAGGCTTGGAGGGGTGGACGGAACTGGATGCGTACCGCGCGATGTTCTGGATATACACTTGTCTGGGATGTTTCAAGGCTGCCATGACGCTGTTTCTGGGCAATCGCTGTGAGCACGGTGTCAAAGAAAGACAAGACGAGGACAACACTAGCGAGACGGAGCCTCTGCTGAACGGACATAGTAGCCAGGATACCAGTAAGTTTCCCAAGATACAAAACACATTGGGGTTTATGCTCATCATTGATGGACTCCTCAGCTCGTGGCACGAGAAAGGCTAAACGCTGGGATACATTCAGTCGGATATCGAAGCCCACTCGTTGGATCCTGTTCAAGCTCTGCAGTCTCTTCTTCCTAGACTCGCTGGGGAGTGGCATGGTACCGTTCTCTCTCATCAACTTTTACCTGGAACGTAAGTTCGACTTGGAGAAGGGAAAGCTGGGCGGGATAATGTCAGCCACATGGTATGCACCTATTGTTTCCTCGAGTCGCCCCTTTTTGATACAAAAGCAGGTTCATAGCGACTATTGGTAACGTCTTTGCGGCATCCCTTGCTAGACGTATCGGTCTCATCCAAGCCATGGTTGTCACGCACTTGCCCAGTTCGATATTTTTGGCTTTGCTCCCTGCGCCGCCTGGACTGCCATTGACAATATGTTTGCTTGTCGCGCGAGCTGTGTTGAACAGTATGGATCAGGCTCCACGTAGTGCGTTCTTATCCATTGTGGTTCTGCCACAAGAGCGGACTGCTGTCATGGGCGTGGTCAACATCCTCAAAACGCTCTCTCAGTCGGCTGGACCGTGGGCAACAGGTCTGCTTGCGGGTCACGGTCACTTCTGGGTCGCGTTCGTGGCGGCAGGCTCACTGAAGGGCACATATGATCTGCTGCTCCTTGCCTTCTTCGCAGGCAGAGTGCATCGGCCGACCGAAACGGTGGATGGGCCGCAGACGGGGGATGACCGGCGAGCCCCTGAAACAGACCGAAACACTCCAGAAGACGGCTCGGCCACGCAGATCCCTTCCATGGTTACGGATGAGGGGATGGTGGCGAGTCCCCTTGGGGCCTCGGGGTCCAGCCCAGCACGCCCGCGGCCATAAAGGATGGTTCTGTCGAGGGCAACTTTTTGCTGGCTGGGCGGACTGATGGGGTGTTGCACGGACCGTGGTGCGTCTTTAGCCTTGTTTGGCGTGCTAGGACCGAAGAGGCCTGGCATGCTCTGGGCCCTGCATATGACCATACTGCATCGGCCGGGCCTGTCACGATAAGACCCCGTCAGTCATCTTTCACTGAAATTCACTCCTTGCGCCAACCCTGCTCTCACTTGCGTGAGATTACTTGCTTCCTCTCACTCTTGTCCTGTCTTTCCTCGTGACTTTCCGTGCCCTTCTTTCGTTCTCACCCGCCATTCCGACCCTTCAGTGTGACCAGTCAGCCCTACGCCGACTCCCCGACATTCCTGCTAGGACGCGACAACAGAGCATAACGACTTCCGAGTTCCACCGTACTCTTTGAGACCATTTCTCGGTCTATTTCCGTGACGGCAAGACGACGCCGTATCTTCCAAACCTTCACCGTCCTTCATAGGCACTGGCAGTCTCGACGCATGACCCATGGCTCCGGCCCTCCTGACCAGACGTCCCAAGATTTTGTACCTGGACGCATACCACTCTTGCTCAAATTCAATAATCGCCCAGGTCCAGCAATGCGTAGAGGCCGATATTGTCAAATGCTACATCAACGACGATCCTGAAACTTGGACTCGTAACAACACAGCGGCTCCCGCCAATATCCAAGCCCGTAAACCCGATGATACAACTACAGCATTTTTTAAATATGTGAAAGCCTTTGACGCTGTTATTGCGGGGCCAGGACCTGGCTCGGCAAGATGCGACACGGACGTGGGCTGGATCAAAGAGCTTTGGAGACTCCAGGAATCCGATCTCATACCCGTACTGGGTATAGGCCTAGGGTTCCAGTCCATGAGCCTCGCTTTTGGAGCTGATATTCAACGTCTCGATGAACCCTGTCACGGGCGCGTTGCTGAAATTCTGCATCACGGGACATCCATTTTTGGCGGCGTCAAGCAACTGCGCGCAGTGCAGTACCATTCGTTGCAGGTCATGATTCAGCACCGCATCCAGACCAAGAAAGCTGTTCGTTATCCCGCAGAACTGTGGGAGCCCACAGAATCTTGCCCGGAGCTACAGCCTCTAGCATGGGATTTTACCAGCAAACGAAACGGTGCTGTTCTCGTGGCTGCGAAACATGTCAGCAAGCCTTTCTGGGCTGCTCAATTTCACCCCGAGTCTGCCTGCACAAACAGCGAAGGCATGCGGGTTATCCAGAACTGGTGGCATGAAGCGACGCGCTGGAACCGCAAGCGCTTTCTCTTCTCACTTTCCACGTCAAATTTCCTCTGCGGAAACATGGAAAAGCAGCCGACCAAACTACGAGATTCCACCATAAAAAGACTGATTGAATATCTTAACCCTGGAGATGGAGTGACACCAGCAGGCCTCACCTCGCTTGACTTGCAATATGCCACTACAGGAAGTGGTAGGTTGGCGGTTGCGGACATCGTCGAACTTTTCGACGGGCATCGTGGCGAAGCTATCGTTCTTGAGTCGGGCTTGCAGCAAGACTTGCTACCGATTGCGTCAGGTACAGGTCGGCATAGCATTGTTGGTCTGATTACTGCCGGAGAAACGATGAGGCTACATTACTATTGTGAAAGTCGGATTATGCAACTTAGGGATGGCCATGATCAAGTCGTAGAAGAATGGCTGACGGATGACCCATGGCAGTGGGTTAAGGATGTCATGGCACATCTCCGGACGCTACTGGTTCACAAGCCTAAGATGTCGAACGGGGCGCCCTTCTGGGGTGGCTTCATGGGCTACGCAACCCACGAAGCAGGGTTGAAGACCTTGAATGTTCAGTCGAAAGAGAAGGCAAATTACCCGGATATATGCTTCGCATACATCACTCGAAGTATCGTGGTGGATCATCAGCTGAAGAAGATATATATCCAAAGTATACGCAAGGCAAACGACATGCTGTGGGTCAATGAATCCCTACAGCAACTCTACGAGGCTGTGGGCAAGAAGAGCCTGGAATCAACCCCAAACCCAACACCGTTGCCAAAGCCGAACCCATTCGACCAGCAGGACAAGACGTTAAGCACCTATCTCGCTTCCCGTACGCAGTCTGTAGCGAGTCGTGACAACTATTGTGCCTCTGTTGGCTCATGTCAAAAGAACATTGCAAATGGTGAGTACCCCCTATATTCACGATGATGTGAGGCATTCGCTCAACGTACACCCTCTACGCAGGCCAAAGCTACCAATTGTCTCTCATGACCACATTCGAGATCCGCGCTCGCCGACCGCGCCTCTGCCAACTCTCCAAAGCAGACAGCAACAAGCTTTCCTGGAATCTCTACAGGCGCCTTGCTGCGCGGAACAAGGCCCCTTTCGGCGCGTACATGCGCCTGCACAACGTGCACATTCTCAGCTCGTCTCCAGAGCAATGCATCACCTGGGATCGCCGGCAGACCGCCCAGTGCCGCCCAACCAACGGCACCGTAACCAGAGAACCAGGCGTCACAGTCGCCGATGCAGACGCCATCCTGTCGTCTCCGAACGAACGCGCGGAGAACCTCACAATGGTCGATCTAACCCGCCACCAGCTCCTCGGCGTCTACGGCGCAGGCAACGTCTACGTTCGCCAATTCATGCAACTCGCCGAGTGCGAACGACACTGGCAACTCGAATCCCTCGTCGAAGGTGCACCCAGCGGCCTACAAAAACACCAACCGCCCGATGCATGGGAAGACGCCGATGACCATCCCACGTCCACCACACGCAGCACCGTCCAACCGCACCAGCGCATCGAAAATCCATCCCTCGGCTTCGACGCCTTCGTGCACTCCCTCCCCCCAGCCCGCATGACGGGCGCCCCCAAACAACGCGCCTGCGACCTGCTCCAAGCCGAAGAGCGGCACCAGCCCCGCGGTATCTCTTCCGGCGTGATGGGGTACCTCGACATCGGCGGCGGCGGCGCCTTCAGCGTCGTCACGCGCGCGGCTATAAAAATCGACGACGTTCCTCCTCCCCCTCCTCCTCCTCCTCCTCCTCCTTCTTCTTCTTCGTCACCCTCCACATCCGCATCCGCATCCGCATCCGAACTCGACACATGGATCCTACCCACCAGCAGCACTATCACCGCGCGCACCGTCCCTGAACACGCGTACGAGGACGTACTATCCGCGTTTCAGCGCACGGCGGCTGCGTTTGAAGATTCCGACGAGCACACTGAAGGGGACGACGCTACCGCTGGCGAGGAAGCTGAGGAGAAGATCTTGCGGGCGTGGAGGAGGTTGGCGCGTCTGGAGAGGGGAGGTGGGACGCAAGCGGGCGAAGAGGGGGCTGCGCCGTTGTTGGTGAGGATGTTGCAGGATTTTCAGGATCAGTTGCGTCCGCCTACGACGACGACGACGGCGGCGACGACGAGGTTGAGGGCGGCGTGGGACGGGAATAGGGGTCGGTGATTGAGGTCATAGAGCTGGAAGGGAGCTGGGGTAGAGGGCGTTTTGGATTTTTTTTTTTTTTGAGGGGGGGTTGGGAAGGCATTTTGTATTTTCTGGTTGGGTTTGCTTCCAGGTTGGTGTTTCAAATAGACGTGTATGCGTAGATAATACCACAGACAGACTGTAGATAGATGTGCGTGACTTACGCATTCCCCATACCCCCCACGATACACCCAATAAACCAATAAAGATAGATCCAAGTTCGATTTCCGTATTGATGATTCTTTTTCCTCGTTTGGCTCTCGTTGTTGAGTTGACATCTTTTTGAAAGGGATGGAGGTAGATGTATCAGAGCAAAGGTGAATCGTGTTTCGTGAACTCGGACCCACTGTTTTGCTGCATCGGTTACGTACTGGCTCTACTCTACACTAACTAACTACTGTTGCACTGCTAAGCACTGCTCTTGTATGCTAGATGTTATATTTCTCGTACTTTACTTCCCCTGTTACCCCTTCCCACGCAGCGTGAACGCTCGCCATGCACACGGTCACAAATCCACACAATTGGAAACATCAAACAATATCCCATTTTTTTTCAAACACCAAGCAATCCTCGTACACGTTATACATTGGGTATCTCACACACTACGCTACCCTACCCTACGCTAGCAGTGCAAAAAGAAGATACGTCTTCTTCGCATACTCCGCCGCACTCTTCCTCAACCGCGCCATGCTCGCCTCATCCAAACCCCCTGCAGCCACCCCGCTGAGCAGCACCTTGTCAATAGCATCCGGTGCCTGTGCGGGGTCCCCGACAAAGCGCTGAATGTACAACATGTCGAACAGCGCCTGTTTGAGTTTTTGATCTCTGAGTTCAGGCGTGGTAGTGGAAGTTGTATCGCTGTTTTCCGCTTCTTGCGTAGTCTCGTGTTTGTCTTCGCCTCCTGAAGCGTTCCCTCCATCTCCATCGATGGCTTTGCTCGGCCTCGGCCCCTGTTGTTCAGGCGTGATGCCCAGCGTTTGGACAGCGTCCAAATTCTCTTGGAAAGGGGTAGCGACGAGGTCGCACGCGGCAGTCTTCATCTCGCGCACAGCCAATGGAGCCCAGAGATCATTCCCATAGGCCGCCATAGCTTTGGTTAAGCTCTGTAGATAGCGGACTGCATTCGGCGACGGCTGAGCCGGTAGCGCAGGATGGCCTTCCCAGAGGATGTGGCTCCTAGTCTTGGCCTTCAGCCCTGCAACGAGCATCTTCGCATATGCATCCGTCGACGGCCGAGCGATATGCGACGCCAACGCCGTGTGTAAAGGCTTCAGCAACTCGGGTGTAAAGGGCATGCCAAGCGGCGTCGTCTTTTCATGCAACCTTAGTTTTGGGATGCGCTCTCCGATTTCTCGCGTCACGCGCAGCACGAAGCATGCATTTGGTACTTCGATGCCGTCTTCGTCGTCTGTCAGCTGCTCGACGATTTGACCAAAGCTTTTCCCTAGGTTCTGTAGCGCGTGCGCGAGCGCCTTTTGCGTGACATCTTCCAGTAAGCGCGGATCGTCATCGCTGAGTAGCGTCTGTTTCGAGTCGGTCAGATCATCATCATCATCATCCGAGTCGTCGACGTCGTCTGCGAAAGTGTCGTCCCATCGCGCTTCCTTCATTGACTTGACGATGCTCTTGACTTCGAGGACAGAGTCCATCCACGCGTCGAAGGCAGAAACAATGCTGACGACGGCATTATCCCGGCCTTGGTGGATGTTGACGAGCGTGGACTTGAATGCCTGCGCGCCGTTCGATATATCTGCTGATTTGGGGTATGTGCCCCACAAAGACAAGTTCGAAGATTGAGCCAGAGAAGGCGAGGTGAGCACGGTTGACAGTTCCGTCACGACGGTTTTGAGGTTCTGCGAGCGTAGGCGCACGATGCTCTCCAGGTGGCCGTTCATCGTATCCCGCAGGTCATCTAGCACGTTTGCGGATTTGACTCCTGCCATGCGCGAGCCGGAGAGGATCCATGTTTCGATGAGTTCCTGTCGTAGTGATGCCACCTCTTTTAGGCGGTCTTCCTTTTCCAGAGCGGCTTTTGTGCCTTTCAGAAAGGCGGATATGGCTTGTCGCGACCACTGGTGTAGAATTCGCTCTGCATCCCCCCGCTGCAGCTCGTCATGGCGCGGCCAGGGCGTGTAGTTGCGTGCTTCTTCGCCGATCCAGCGATCGTGTATATCCAAATTCAGCTCGTATAGAGCGCGTACGTCCGGGTCCTGTACCAACGGGTGCGTTTTGAGCTTCGCTAACGACTCGGCAAGTCGGCGAGGAAAAATGGCCTGCGTATCCAGACACGTCTGTATGCACAGCCTCAGAGCGCTGGTGCCGTGCTCAGCCAGTTCTTCGTCGCCATGCCGCAGCGACTTGACCACCCTCTCCAGCCGGATCTTGTGGAAATGGAGCAGAACATCCGTGGGTGTGGAGCTCGTCGCAAGAGCATAAGCACACATGCTCTGGATCAAATCGGCGTTATCGCCACCTGTACTGCCCATACGCTTCTCGATGCGCCGCAGCAGCTTCCGGCGGACCGAAAGCAGACGCTCCCACAGTTCGTCCACAATAGGCGGCTTGGCCTTCGACTGCGACAGCGCCTTGTGCAAGAGGCGTGAAATGACGAGCACTTTTGCAATGAGCAGGTACGACCCCTCGCCTTTCATGAGGCGCAACATGACGACGGGGGAGCTCCGGAGGACGGCAAGCTGCGAAGCGAACGTGTAGCGCTCAAGATCTGTGTCCTCGTCAGCCCTTGTGCCCGCCCGTCTGCCTGTCCGGGGGCCTGACCACGGCTACGCTTGTGTCTATCCATTCTGGCGGCACTGTTCGTGATGCGCTCCAGGTTGCTCGAGTTGCAGTTCTGTCCGACCCGAGCGAGCTTCCCCTCAACCTGCTGCATGCGGACTTCCATGTCGATAATCGTCTCGGCGGTTTCGAGGAGACTGCGGTAGCTCGCACTGTATGCAGCCGTCAACCATCGTCTCTTCACGCATTGCTGGAATGCACTATTGGGAGCAATACCCCACGAGCGAGCGCAGCTTTTCGCGATTCTCATCGGCATTGGAGCGCAGTTGCTGCTCCAGCTTCCGCACCACGGGGACGGGATACTGGAAAGCATCTTCCCAGCTCTTGAATGTGCGCGGGTCCGGCGCTTCGGCCGCCATGGCTACTGGCGCAAAGGCAGGCTATGGGATGTGGAGGGGACATGTTGACACGCAGAGCTTCACGCTGGGGCGAGCGGCGAAACAATAACGCCGAGCTTAGTCACTCCCGTCTCGACGTCACCAGGCGATGCAACAATTCGTGAGCCTTTCGTCCTATAATCTTGTAAAGGCCTCACCAATTATAGCACCACCTAGTGACTTGGATGCAAAAATGATTAAAATAGGCCAGTCATAGACTTGGGTTATTACCAACTATCTGAAGTCGAATGCGGAATGAAAGATATAGTCCTAGTCATCATCGCTGCCCTCCTTCCCCTGCTGCTCCGCAAGCCGCTGGGCCTCCTTCCACTGCTGCGCAAATTCACGCAGGTTGCCCTCCCCTCCTCTGCTCGCATCCACGACGTCTCTGGGTAGCTTGTGGGCACTGTACTGTGGTGTTGAGAAACCATAGGCTTCGGGGTCATCCCGGCGGATAAGACGGAATTCAAGGGTCCACACGTCGATCACATCCTCCTCCTCATCAGACGCAGACTCCTTTCGCGAGGCATCTTCTGGTTCGGGGAGATGCGGCTCCGGCAAGGTAAGAAGCTCCATCCAGCTGAAAAGCAGCGGGTCTGTCCTCAGAGCCCAAGGATTGAAGTCCATCAACCACACACGGTCGTGGGGTGGCGGTATGTACACATCGAAGGTGAAGTTGGGGTCGGGAAACGTGTCGCGTAGCCTAACGTCGAAGAATTCCTGGATGGTCTGGCGCAGCTTGTCCTGCATCTTGAACAGGAAATCGAAGTGGTTCAGATCCCGCTGGCACAGGGCGATCAGCTTGCGATTGCGCACGAAGCAGCGGAACTCGACCGAAGGGTTAAGGACGATCCACTTGCGAAGGACTAAATGATAGGGAATGGTTAGGTCTCCTTCGGTTTCCGCATCGCTGTCTGTGGTGTCGTCGAAGGCGTGCTGCAGGTCGTGCGTGACAAAGTCGCTCGACTTGAGCAACAGGTAGATGTCGTTGGGCGTTCTACACTCCATGCTGTTGGTCGCAGCAATCCACGTCGCGTCCTTGGGTGCCGACCAGTTCAGCTTCGGAGCCACCTTGCCGCCTAGCTCCTCGATGACGCTCTCGATGGCGGCATGGGTTTCCCGCCAGTGTGTCGATGGGTCGTAGGCCGCTTCCTCGTCGCCGTCGCCATCGTCCGCTCCCGAGAAGACGCCGCTGTCTGCATCTGACCACTCGGGGTTGTCGTTGTCTTCGGGCGGCAGCACGATGCCGTCCTCACGCAGGTACGCCAGGAACGCGTCGGGGAGGGGCACAAGGCGTGCTTTCGGCGTGACGGTACGGTACCTGGCTGGGTTCAGCTTCTTCTCTGGCAGCATGTTGAAGGTGTGGTTACTTGGGATGCCAGCTGTGGAATGAGCAGTTTAGAATGTGCTGTTTGCTCACAGGAGGGAACGGCAGCTGTTTGGAGAGGCTGGGCGGGGTAGCAGCCGGCGCATCGTCGACCTGCTCGGTCGTCATGGCGGGCGCGGTGGTGATGGTGGTGATGGTAGCGATAGCTGGTGCAAGTGAGCCAGCAAGCAGGGCGTGTGGTGAAGGGATGACTCCATGGTGTGCCGTGGCCGACGATGAGTCTTCGCGGTCCCGTTCACAAGATTCGGCGGGCCGGCGGGGCAGGCGCGCACGAGCCAGCCGCACCTCCGAGACTCCGAGTGCAACTCCGCATTTCCATGGCCGCATCTTTTATTATTACACAATCCACCCCTGCATCCATCCATTCGTGAGCATCGCCATGTCTTCTAACGTTGGCCTGACTACGCCGCGTGGCAGCGGCACGTCGGGATATGTGCAGAAGAACAGGTCGCTGCTGAAGCCGCGCGACAAGGCCGCGCCCTACTCCCAGGACTGGGACCACAACAAGCATCGCCAGCGGCAGCCAGACGCCGAGATTCTAGAGCATGGCCGCAAGCGCGAGATCGAAGTCAAAGTGCTGGAGCTGCGTGACAAGCTCGAGGACGAGGGGTGCGTCGATATTTACACAGACACGTATGCCAGCCTGAGACTAACAGCAACCAGTGTCGACGAGGACGAGATCGACGACCGCTGCGATGCGCTGCGTAGGAAGCTTGACGAAGAGCGCAAGGCGGGCAAGGATGCGCGGCCAAATGCGCGCAGCCTCAAAGCCCACCAGGTTCACGATCTGGCAAAGGTGAGTGGCCCATGAGACACAATGCATGATATCATGAGCCAGATGCTGATGGGCACCAGGCCAAGATTGAAGAAAGCGAGAGGCTGCGGAAAGCGCTGGCCATCTCCGAGGACTACGTCGAAGGCAGTCACTGGCGGAAGCAGGAGGAGCGCCTGAGAGAGTCGTTGGCGCAACGGGAGCGCGAAGACGAGGAGCAGCTGCAGAAGGCGAAGGAGGCGCGCCGCTACCACGACGACTCGGACTGATGGGCGTAAAAACTCGGAAAATGGCGTTGGATGGCGTCGACTGATACCCTTGGGATTGGAATTATTACTACTCGGATCCAATCTTGAATAAACAAGCAAATATGGGCTGATTTGCAAACGCCCATGGCTAACCAGAAGGTTGCACTTTCTTTGCCCTGCTCGATGCCTTCATCTTCATTCTTATCAAGCTCGTCGTCCACATGCGCCGGGATCCTGTCAAGTGGGGTGTTTACACCGCCCCTTTCTTCTTTCTCGTTGCCGGAACCATCTGCACACTCCCCGTCGTCTACAAGGGATCGCCGAAGCTCGGCCTGAAAAAGAAGCCTGCTTGGTACGTCGCCTCCGTCACCATGGGCACCGGCTTTGGTGTTGCCCTCCTCGCCGCCATCTTTTTTGTCCCCTACGTCTACACTAAGGTCATCAAAGGGGACCCTAATGTCAGGTGGTGGCACACCATACAGGGTCCTCTGCTTTTCAAGCGTACTTATGCCCCCGAGGACACCCAAGTTGCTTTTCCCAACTACGCTGTTGTCCAGGAGGATGACCTTCCCGCTGGAACTCGTGTGCCTTCTCTCAGCGGTTCCGATGACTTGAGGAAGGGCGCAGTCGACGCCATTGCGCCCATCGACGAGGAAAAGTCTGCTATCCAGACCGAATCCAGGCAACTTACCTACAAGCAGATGGTTGCCGAAGGCGAGGAACGGTTCCATGCAAAGCTAAGGCAGCAACGCGGGCCCATCGGTTGGGCTATGCGAAATCTGCACAACAACCTCATGGGCGCCGGTGAGATCCACGACAGGAAGAACATGAGCCTGTGGTCGATTGTTTGTAATGCAATTGGCATTCTGCCTCTGCTGTCTGTTAGATGTATGTATAAGAAAGACCCAGAGTTCTTACGGGCATGTATTCTGCCAATCAGCTGATACTCACTCTGAAATTGTCGCCGTGTATAAAACTCATCTTGACCAAGGACTCCACAGGGACCACAAACTGACTCCCCTCTCTTTACTGCCAAACGGCATCTCGCTGAAACTGTCACCTGCTTCGCCTGCGAGCTCTACAATGTCGACCTTCGACTGAGATGCCCGTAGTTGCGTATTGCGGAATTTCTTGCGGTATCTACCCTCGCGGGCTAGGAACGAACGCGCAACGATGTGGTCAATGTCCTCCTGGGACACAGTTCAATCAGTACTATAGATAAAATACCCGAACACCCTAAACGAACGGTCGTCTTACCGATGTCAAAGTCGGGTCAAGGAAAATTCTCCCTTCAGCTTCCTTGTATACGTGGCCTAGAAACCCAAGTTCCTCGATTTCTACGAGGTCTTTGCCGATGATGAGATATTCCTTTTCCGAATTGGGACTGATGTGAGAAGTGCGGAATGCCCCGACTTGGGGTCTGTACATATCTATATGGCGGTGTAAGCGTGAAGTACATGGACAGTCTTTGCAAGATAGACGTACCACTAAAAAATTGCGCGTGTACAGGCTGGGCGCCAAAAAACCAAGTTTGACCAGATGCTTTCAGAATCAGTTTGGCTTTAACATGGATCCACGTCGCATTGAACTCACCTGTCGTCCTTACATAGGTCGGTCTCCAGCCAGAGTTGCGCAGAGATTTATACAAGTCCGCTTCGGCTGTCGAAGCTGGGGGCTGCCAAAAAAGCGTTCCGCGCAGAACATTCCCGGCTGACCCGATTCTTTCGAGACGACCGCCGGGGCCCTCTTCTCGCTCCTCAAACATGGCTTTGAACCCGCTAAGAGATAGGTGGTTGCCGATCTGGTTGTATCCAAGATCGTTCCAACCAGCGCGTGGAGGAAAGAGGATTACATTCGACGATTTATCGCTCGCTTGCGCAGGCATAGATGGCACTGTGTGGCGCTTCGCGCGAGGTTTTGGCAGAGGCTGCCTGTACTGGGCCTGGTCGTCCCACTTGTTGCTATGAAGCTCGTCTGCAAAAATGTCCACCTCGGTCTCGGTTTTGTGGCTACCCGTGGAGCCTAAGGAGGAGTTTCGCTTTTCGAGGTAGTCCAAGACGTTAGGCACTGCTTGAGATGCTTTGATATTTCCATGCGTCGTAGCCGGATTGGTATACCTACGTGTGAACTCCTCGTTGTACTTTTTCGAAAGCACTTCGGCGCGGGCGTTCGCTGCTTGGGTCTTCTTCTGTTCCTCTTTGAAGTACTCCTCGTAGTGTTGACGGTATTTCTCCAGTGCATTCTGCTGTTGCTCTTCGTATTCTCGCGTGTCTGTTAGAGCTGCTCTTCGTATTCTTCACGTATCTATTCGATCTACTCGTCGGCCCTTTGAATTATGCGCTCCTTCTCTGCTGCCTGAATCATAGATCAGAAAACATTTCCAGCAATACTGTTTAAAAGACTTCAAGGCTCCTTGATTGTCCCCAATATTTGCAGACCGTAGAAACAACGCTCGAATGCAAGGAGAAATTGTCTAGGTGACCTCACTTACCCACTCTTGTGTCTTGTCGCTGTCGCTCTGTTGAAACCTTTCTATAATCTCGTAGAACCGCTCCACCTTTTCTTTGCGGTAAGCTGGCTGTATCTCTGCGTTCTCGGTACGCGAATTTATCTGCTCATCCAGGACTGTTCGCAACTTCAAGTTCTTCTCGAGCGATCGTTTCTCATCCTGCCATTGCTCCGCATCGCGCCTCGCGCTCTCTTGAAACCTTAGTATGGTGTTCTTGAGTTTCTCGACCTTTTCCCTGTGTGCAGTGGACCGCAGCTCATCTTCCTGTGCTCTCATCCTGCCTTCTTCTTTCCTGGCCTCCTCCGCATCCCTACGTGCCTTTTCGCCTTTGTCAAGGTCGTCCACTCGTTTCTGCAGTTGCATTAATTCGGCTTTCTTACTGTCATTCAATGCTACGCCCTGCTCGTAATAGTTTGACACATATCCGTTGCCATGCGCTGGCATTGCCGGTGTTATATATGGGCCGACCACTCCAGATAGGCTAGGGTTTGTCATGTGCGGTTGTAAGGGAGTTGGAAATCGACGCCCGAGACCGTAAGAGTCCATTGTGACATTTCCATGCCAATTGGGCTGTTCTGGGTATGGTGTAAGAACTGAGTAGCGCGGTTGAGGTAGGACATGGCGCGTAGCGCCGTGCGAAGTCGTCTCGTCTCGCACTACCCCTTTGTGTTGGGCAGTGTCTTTCTTCTGAATACTAGAATCGCGTGTTGAGGTACGCCGTTCTCGAGACTTTGACTCTGATATAGCGCCTAGGTTTTGATCCATTTCGTGTTTCTGTCGAGGAGGTGGCGTATCAAACTCAACCCTCGAGGGATTGTGCAGGCCTGTAACCTTTCTATTGCTTTTCAATCGGCGACTGCTACTATCACGGATGTCTGGTTTTGGCGTAGCTGGTCTTCGCAGAGACGAATGTTGTTCTGGGTAATTTTCCTCGGGTCTGATCCTGATTTGAAACTTACCCCGTAGGAGTATGATGGGCTCGGAACTAGGCCCGTCAGTTCTCGTAGGCACAATAGTATCGGATGATACAGTTAGACTTGTATCCGCCTTGGCTGCTGACTCTTTTCTTTGCTCTAGATCCAACTCAAGTTCCGACATGACTTCTGCACCTTGACGGCTTGAGTCTAACGATGAATGTTGTTTCCCGTCATATAATACATCTCTTTCGGATTTGGTTGTGTGCTCTTGTTCCATGCTTCTGGCTGCGCGTGTACCGTAGTGGGAAGTAGATGATCTAGCATGTGGTGTTTCCGCAACTGTAGCCGATGGTCGGTCATCTCGCACTAAAACAAATTCTGTTGCCGTTTGAGGGAGGTTTACAATGCCTTTCAATTGTTCTGAATGTTCAGTATCCTTGTTTGGAACTGAATTCTTCCGAAAGTCTCTTGCATGCTAATATGCGGATGCCTCTGGTGAACTGGGAGGTGTTGGAACCCTTGGTAAATCACCGGGCTCCACTTCCGCTGACCACTTTGTTGTATTTTGAGTGTCCGATGGCTCCTTGTCCCTCTTCGCTGACCTTCCTCTGCTATGTTGGTGCGTTGGAGGGGGGCTCGCATCATCAGAAGCAGACTTCTCGCTTTTCAAGTACCATTTTATGATACCGCTAGCGGAATTTTCCAGACGGGACTCATCGTTATTTCCAGAGCTGGATATCTGGCGAATCTCACGAGAGTCCAAACCCGCCCATCGTTCAAGGAGCTCGTTGACGACATCTTGTCTTACCCGGCTTACATCGAGTTCCCTTTCGAGATCAGGGGCAATATTATCCATGCCTACATCTTGCTCGCTATCAGATGCCGGCTCGTTACCGTCCGTCGTACGGACAGTAGTAAGACGACCTCCTCTGGCTCTTAAGCGATGTTCTTCAGACTGGGCGCTCAAGATTTTGGTGAAGATTAGGCCATAAATCCATCCTGCTGTAGCTCCAGGGGTCTCGGTCCAGTGACTATGTTGAGCCAGATCTCGCCGAGGGCTTTTATCCAAGCGCCTTTGCTCGTTCATAAGCGCTTTGATGACCTGTCTATTCGCTTCGACCCAGCTCTCTGCAAATTCGCATTCTCTCGCTAACATCAAGGCAACCGCAGGCAACCGCGCGTCACGTTATTGTCGTCAACTTTGGTACCATGGTACAGCTCGTGATCGACTCCATGAGGGGCCGATTTGCACATGCTCACGAACAGTCCCCGAACGGCCACCAAACCAGTCTCATTGCTTTACTTGATTCACTGCGTTCTTTAGCACGCCCACTGCTTTCCCTCACAGCGTTATACCGTGTACCGAGAGTGCGCGAAGTCTTCTTGATCATAGATCATCAAGGCAACTTCGTGTTTCCGCTTTTTCTTGCTCTTGCTAGATCTGTACAGGTCAGCGAATTTTGTATATATCGCTGGACAACATACGTCTTCCTGTTGGCATTGCGCGTGTCCGCAATTCTGAGTATAGAAAGGAATAGGCGTAGAAGTTCCTTGATTGCCTGGCATTTGTTAATTGGCTCGACGATGCTCTGGCTTGTAAAAAATGCTTTGAACCACTTCGGAACCCCTTGGGGAGCTCGTTTTGCTTTCTTGAAAAGGTCCAGCGTCTCTTCGAACTCTCTCAAGAGCAAGTCCAACCGTCAAAAGATCACGCCAGCGTCATTAGGTTCCTTGCACACTTTTTCCTTGTCGAGAAGTTTGCTTAACTGCATAGAAAGCTGAGCAATCTCAGCGAATTCTCGTGCAACGTTAGATATTGCTTGCGGTATGGTGGAGTCGGAATCCCGATCAACAACAAGACCGAATGCAATGTCAAAAAGCACATGCGACAGTTTACTACTTCGTTTTGTGATGTCAGCAACGCCTTCGGCGGCGGCCGTCGGATCAAGGAGTGGCCGCATGCTGAATTGTGATCAAGCTAATCGAGGGTGATTTCTCATGGTGCAGCGTATGCTTGGAGGAGCAGGCACACGCAACCTGTACCCGGTCGTCGTGGGAAGGGTTTCGCGGCCTGTGGGTGGCGGAGGTACGAGGCTCTGTCGGATCGTCTCACGGTTGCCTGAATCCCACAGGTGCATACAGTCAGACGCCACACTGCATGATATCAATCTCACCCCTGCACAAAGTCTCTTGGAAGCATATCGACCCCGCATGGCTGTCGAATCAAACCTTCGCACCTCTCATTGAGGGTAGGTTATCGTAACCATGGATTGGGGTCCCGTTCAGCTGCAGCAATCTCGTTATCGAGACAAGGCTCAGACATTTACAGGTTTTACTCACGCTCCCGCTTGAAGGTAAAGTGTCGTTATTTACTCGTAGCGTCGAAACATATCAGTTGTTGGCCAAGGTGTGGGGTGTCTTGTGGACATTGCGCAACATCGCTAAACTGTAGTATGGAACCATGGCCACCTGGTGCTCAGGTTTTACGGCCCATAATGTAACCTTGTTTGGCACCGATCTGTTATCATATCCCGATTCCACCTGAACGAGAGAGTCGCTGTAACCCATACAGTGGCACCTGTATGCGCCGTCTAACATTCAGCTGCGGACTGCTTTTCAGTCCAAGCTCGGACTGCAGCCTCGGAAGCCAACGTGCCGTGGCCAATTGAATTGAACTAGTATGTATGGTCAGAAATGTCTCATAGGGCAGCGGAAACCAACTCACCGTATGAGAAACACTTAGGTTATTCGCGTTCTTCACGGTTGCCACTACGTGGCCAGTGATGATCCCATAATTCAGCACATCATCGCCTTGCTTCACGTTTCCAAGACTTATGCTTATGTTACCGTGCTAGGAAACTAACTTAGTACAAAGTGCAAATAGACCTAGAATGGCTTGCTCTTTCTCACCTCTTTGGTCGCATTCTTCTGGCCCCAGTTCTCGGCCATGAGCTTCATCGTGTCAGCAGCATCAATGTACCCAGTTGTCTGCGCATCCGTAAATCTGCACATGGCCCGATGGTCTGCATTGATAGCCATGGGTTGATAACCAGCGATGCTTGCGGACTGCTTGGTCACGATGAGTCCAAGGTCCTTCTTTTTCTTCCACATGGTCGATTTGGTCTCGAAAAAGCATGCGACCTGAATCGGATTAAGCTCTTTCGATTCGTATCGCTGTTGCAAGAGTAGATGAAACTCAGAACTGATCTGTTGTAGCTTCGTTGACTTTGTGTCCAGGTCTTTGATCATCTGGTCGTTGCTATCACCAAGCATGCTCAGCACCTTTTCGGCAAGGATAGCCCACGAGGCTTTGTCAGATCCTTTGAAGGGTGTGCCTAGGAAGATGGTCCCACACGTGCTGTTGACTACCTCTTGGCGCTGTTCGTTCGAGCCACTTTGACTCGAAAGACCATTTGCGACAACTAGACCACCGAGCGAATGAGCGACGAAGATAATTGGCCGGTTTGCCTCCTACAATTATCGCAGATTAATTCTGTACGTACCGTATTTGTCTCTCTTCTACGATTTCCAAGCTTGACTAACAATGCATTCGAGTTATCGTCGATGTTCGTGTGCGCCACCGCGTCTGATTTGGTCACGGGGTAGAATGTCGCGAACTCTGTGGGGTAGCCAAAGCTGAAAACTCGACTTTCAGGTATCGTGGAAGGGAGGGAGAAGTTCCTTTGGCCAGTACACTCGTTCTCCGTCAGCATCAAAGGCTTCCCACGTCGTTTGTGGGTGACCTCGGAGCCCATGAACGAAGACGATACTGCAAGATTAGCATACAAGTGCTATATGCTTGTTGAAATTGCTCACTCGACCTTTGCATTGTTCCCAGCATCCCACAACTGGTTGAGACCATCGGGAATGATCTTGTGGAACTGGTCGCTTGTCGCTTCGAATGACATGGTGCTCAGAAGACCCATCTATAGTACTGGGACAGAAGTCAGAGTACAGTGTATTACCCCAGGATATACAATGCGGAAGCCGAATGTACTCAAACTTATGTTCAGCAGCTGTACATGGCCATGCTAAACGGTGAAAGGACAGAACGAAGTGGGTGTACGGAAAGCTGAGCGTTATACCCCGCGGAAGCGTCTTCGCCGCTGCAAGTCATGCCACTCCGACCGTGGATACGTAAGTTGAGCAACAGAAAGAGATATCCCGGGCCCACAAAAGGACGAATAAAATACTGTAGATGCCCTCGTCGGAAAATCCCGATTTGCGATTGGGACAGCCACGCTCTTGTTGCTTGGTTAGCCTCCCATGGGCCTATCTTTGGCCAAGCTGATAGGATAAAAGGCAGCATTTGCATATTGCAAATGTATTCTGCAGTCATACGGAGGGATATCTCCGTCAAGTCGATAACGCCACCCATAGCAGGCGGAAATGAAGGAGCGTCTGAGTGGCAGCGGAGGGACGCTGCATACGCCAATCAATTGGCTCACTGCCGTCATCAAAACCTGTCAATGCAACGGCAACTGCATCGAAGCGGTGTAACCTATGGGCTGCGAGCTCAGCTGGAGGTTACGAGCGGGGTATGGGAGGTCGGACGGGAAGGCTGAGTGACAAGAAGGCAACCAGCCTCGATCGCGCTAACGTATCGATAGAGGCACGTGATCCAATACTCTTGCTTACACATTAAAGCAAGCATATTGGAACAAAGGCTAAGTATACTCGGCCCTCTTATCGCATATCCTGGAGTAAAACATCGTAGTTAAGGTAGACTCCTATCCTAGCACAGTAGATGCCAACTCTAACACACCCACTTCTACAGTTTAGTTACCGACACGGCTTCAGAGTTCAATGTTGTCATGTCATCATTCCTAGAGACGACAGCCTTGCAGCTGCAGGACAAAATTTTGAGTACAATTGGCCTTTGCGATACCCACCTGTAGCAACACACTGTGATTGGATTTATTGTCCCAGTACTGTAGCTAATTACCATTCCAGGCAAGGTTCCAAACCCTCATGAGCATCTAGGCTTTGGTAATGTCGACAATTCTGGCGATAACGTTGCTAGTCCAAACTATGGCTCCCGTGTGGATGGCCATGTGATCAACCTCGGAGAAGGCGGAATCAGTAAAGTCCGCATCTAAATGCAAACCATGCGCGCACTTATCATGTAGACATCGAGACGAAAACTAGCCATCAATACTCCATTTTAGGTGGTGCGATCTTGAATGTTAACACTGAGTCGAGCGACGAGCGGCTCCAGGTACGCCTATTTGACATAAAACTAAAATGCCCTCACTGAATTCCTACTACCTTATAGGTATAAGACTCTCCAATTCAACCTTTTTCGATCTATCAATGACGGTATTTAATTCTTGTAGGTGATGAAATGGCTTACTAGTTTCGGCAATATCGATTTCCTTCCCGTCCACCGGGCGAATCTTGCGCAAAAATGCGACGGGATTGGGGCATGGGTGCTGGAGCATGACCAATTCAAAGCTTGGGTTGATGGCTCCTCTAGGGTTATTTGGTGTCATGGTATCCGTGAGTCATTGCATTCCAATTCCGCATAAGCTTGCTGAACAACCTGAAGTCGGCTGCGGCAAATCTATCCTTGCGTAAGGCCTACAAGCATTTCGTACGAATTTGCGTTTTTGACTTTCGTCAGATCGACCATTATCGAACACCTCGAGACTACCGATACCAGTTCTTCTTTCGAAACAGCCTGTCTCTTCATATTCTTCAACTATGAACACCAGATAGTACAAACGCCCTACAACCTCACCGTCGACCTGCTCAAGCAACTGATCCGGCACCATTCTGAACTGTCCGAGCCCGTGCGTAAATTGTACGTCGACTTCAAGCATCTCGGAACACCAACCAGTATACCAGAGCTCTTGAAAGTAATCGATCTGGAGACGCAGCGTTTCAAGAAAATACGACTCGTTGTCGACGGCCTCGATGAGTGGCCTGCGCATGCTTCAGAAAATGCCAGAGAGGCATTTTTTCACGTCGTTCGCAATTTCTCTGCCAACATCGCTGTATTGTTCACAGCGAGAAATCGCGACTACGAGAAGTACGGTCTGGGGACAGTATCAGAGCTGCAATACGTAGTCACGAACGACGACATGGGTAGATTTCTTCGAGCCCAAATTCACAACCATAGCCGATACAACGACACTCTCGCCAACGCGGATCACGATCTTATAGTGGGGTCTATCAAGACTCAGGCCAAAGGGATGTTCCTACTTGCTCGTTTGCATGTAAACGATGTCGTAGCGCAACACACCGTTGCAGAACTCCAATCGGCTTTGGAAAATTTGCCTACCAACACCGATAAAAGCTACGATAATGCACTCGAAAGAATATAACCTCGGGAAAATCATTATCCGAGCGCATTTTCATGTGGCTCACCTTCGCTATGCGCCCACTGACTACCGGCGAGCTTCAGTCGGCGTTGGGGGTCAAGGAGAACGTCAACAGCTTACACTCAGCTCAAGCACACATGTATACTGAGAAGCACATTCTATATGTGTGTGCAGGTTTGGTCGTTATCGACGATCAATCCGACGATAAATTCATTCGCTTGGTCCGCCCCACAACACGAGCCTACTTCGAAACTTATTTCGACCACACGAAGACACAAAAATACCTGACCAAAACTTGCCTTCAATACCTGATGTTCGAAGATCTCAAGGCAGACGCTCGCGCTCGGGACAATATAGTGGCACGGTTCAAAAAATGCCGTTTCTCCGTTATGCTGCTCTGCATTGGGGTCATCACGCTCGCAGAGCACTAGACAATGAAACTACCGCAATGGTAGTCAACTTCCTCAGCGAAAAAGGAAGTCTGGAATTAGCTGCACAAGCTATGGATCCTTCAGACTGCGACCCTGTTTCAGGCCTTTATATCGCTGCTTACTTCGGGCTGAAGCAAGTAGTGAGTCAGCTTCTATCAGATAAGTCTGATGCAGGTGCGGATTCAATGTACGGAGAAACACCTATGCATGCTGCCTCACGCGAGGGTCACGTCGGCGTCATACAGACATTGCTAAGTCACGACTTAAGCCCGGACGAACTCAGTGAGGATGGAAGAACACCTCTCTCACTTGCGGCAGAGAACGGCAACCATGCTATTGTCAAAAGCTTGGTAGCCACCAAAAAGGTCGACCTAGACGCCAAAACTATGTCACCATTCTACAGAGGGCGAACATCACTGTCATGGGCTGCAGGCAACGGTCATTCCGCCGTTGTCGAGCCTACTTGACACAGCCAAAATACAAGTGAACTCCACGATCACTAACGGACCGTTCGCCGGACGCACAGCGCTCATGCTAGCGGCTCGCAATGGTTACGATGATGTGGTCAGTCTTCTTCTCCAAAAGGGAAAAGCAACCGCGACTATGACTGACAACGAGGGAATGCCCGCCTTGTCGCTCGCTGCCCAGCAAGGTCACGAGAGGACAGTCGAGATGCTTTTACAAGCATATCAGTCAGTTGCCGAGTCAAAAAATCATATTCACGATAGACGACCTGTTGATTGGGCCTTACACAACGGACATGAGGGAGTTGTCAAACTGCTGCTCACATACCCACATCTCGACGCCAAAGACGACGAAGAACGCACAAGGCTATCCCACAAATCCGAAAAAGGAGAAATCGACTTAGTTCGAAGACTTCTCGACCTCGGTGCGGATCTGAACTCTACGGACGAAGAAGACTGGTCGCCTTTGACATACGCCTCAAAATGCGGACACAGGGACACCGCCGAATTACTTCTCGAAAGTGGCGCAAATCCAAATGCGCAATCGATCGATCGTCGATCACCGCTATCCTTTGCATCGCAAGAAGGGCATGTTGATGTTGTCGAGCTACTACTAGTGAATAAAGCTGATCCAGACCAATCAGACCGGTTTGGTCGCACGCCGCTCTCCTATGCTGCCGCAAATGGCCAATCGGAAGTGGTGGAGAGTCTTCTGAATCACAGTGCCGATGTAAATTTGAACGTAAGTGCTTCCTTGTGGACAACGCAGTCGCCAGTCATGTGGGCTGCTTCGAATGGGCACGAGAAGACAGTCAGAAAGCTGCTTGGGACTGGGAAGGTGGCATTGGGGCCAGAAGACAAGCTCTTCGAGCGACCGGCTATCGCGTGGGCGAAAGAACATGGATTTGAAACTTGCACTACTACGACATGAGTTCCCTACAGCCCGTGTTCACGTTACGTCGCCTCATCCGTCTCCGTCGTGGCCGACGCAATATCCACCGCATTACTAACCTCGATGAAATCTTCCAACTCCTCGCTCGTCGTCTTCAGTTTATCTTTGACAGCAGTAACCCCTTCAAACCCGACAATATGCCTCGCAGGAGGATTATCATGGCCCCCGATAGCCGTCAATGCATGCACGGTCTCGGCAATCAAGGACGCTTTCACAACAGACGGCAGCGGTGCATACAGCGAAGTGACCGTGTCCGAACTGAGCAGATCGCCCATAGATCTTTCGTGAATGGTAGCATCAGGGCTTGTGCTCGAGGTACTATTACCAGGAGATTTATCTTCAATGTATGGTGCGGGATGGTTGACGCGGTCAAGCTTGTCGAGAAGACTGGAGAAGATGTCGCGCGCCAAGGGGGCGGGGTTCTCAGCTTGCAGGTACTCGTGCATTGGAGGGACGGAAGTCATTTTGTTGGTGAGGACGTTGACTTCCATGTTGGCTTGAACAATGGACATTTTGATGTTGAACGGGGCGATCTCATATGCGAGGCTCTGCATGCATGTCAGCCTAGATTTGGTATTTGGAATCGAGCGCAGACATCGCAGTATCCTTCAATAGCCCACTGAGATGAGCAGTACATAGCTAGACCGGGTGTGCCGAGGTGACCAGCTTCGAACCGTTAGCTCTGAGGAGGGGAGTGTTACACAAAGTGGACTCACTGATACCAGTCAACATGATAATGTGACCATTTTTTCTCTCGCGCATGGCTGGTAGGACGGCCTTGATAATGTTCACGTTGGCGAAAAAATTCGTTTCAAACGTGTCCTGCACAAGGGTGATGGTTTGGCTGTTTTGAGCTAGTTCTTCGACCGCACCGATGACAGCTATGCCAACATTTTCAGTACAGGCTGGTGCACCATAGGCTGGGGTGAGTACCTTCGCTAGTGTTCCCGAGCAGAACGTCGATGCGACCGAATGCTTCAATGGCTTCTGCAATAGCAGCCTGGCATTGGCCTACTACTCTACGGTGATACCGCGTCTTAGTCGAGATGACAGAAACTAAAGCATTACGCCTTACCTCCCATCTAACCCTACAACCCTCAGTCTTTCTCGCCATCGCTCTGCGTGCTTCGCATCTTCAAGGAAACTCCGAAAATCTTCGCTCTGCCCCTCCCTCTTCTCGAATTCATTAGGCACAACGCCGGCAACCACGTAGTCACCGTGGTCAAGTACTTGGCGCGCCAAAGCGATCGCAATGGGCGATGAGCCCATTGTCAAGAACCAGACGCGAGGGGCATTGTGGGGAGGGAAATGGGGAGATTTCGGTCGAGGAGGGCGCGACGATTGCGTGCCATGCTGCGTCATGGCGACAACAGCAACCTAGGAAGTATGTCTGAAAGAAGCATCTCACACAAGATGAGATGCACTGCTAGAAGCCCATCATGCGGTGAATTGAGAGTTTGCGGGGACGGCAGCGCGACTGCCTAAGTCTGGGCGCTAGTCCTCCTTCGGCCTAGCGCGCACCTAAAAAAGATTCACCACCAACGTTCACTCATCGCAAAAGCAAGGCTGAAAAGACATCCGACAACTACTAGGTAAAATATCCTTATAACCACTTAACTAGAGGCCTAGGAATGTGTAGGCAGAGTAGCAACTGTATATTAGCACTGCTTTGGACGGGCTGAGCCAAAATTTTGCGGGGTTTGCCCACTATCACCACCTTCGTTCACTGCGACCAAGTACAAGGTATGAACGTTCTTCACCTTCATCGCTCATCGCCTTCTCGCCTCTCTTTACTAGCTTCCCAGCCACCCTTCCCGCCTCCCAACCTCTCCTATTCCCATGGCATATAAAAGCAGGCCGCCAGATTTTCTCTCCTTCTCCTCTACACTTCTACAATCTCTTGAGCTAGTATACATACTACCTTGAACAAGCCTTCTTCTGAACTACACAATATCGTTGCAATACCAACTCAACCCTCACACCATCATGTCTCTCAGCACCTTGAGCGTCAGCGACATCGACATCGCTAATCTCGACTGGTCGACAGCTATCAACAACGCGGCCGTCATCCGAGACTTCATTGCGAGCACTACGCAACCAATCCCCAAGTGGCTCTCCGATCTCTTCGTTACCCGAGGTTGGAAAATCCGTAGCCGTGCCTTGCGCAAGCCGAAGATTCGCGTCGCCGACTGCGACACCTGGATCAAGAAAGCCAACTACTTTCAACCCGGCGACCGCATCCGCAAGCGCACGCCTGAGATTCGCAAGCACGTCGCCGGCATGCCACGCCCTTTGACCGCCGCGCAATACCAGCGCCATGCCATTCACCTCATGACCAGCGTCCTCAGCATCCGCACCAATGCTTCGCCGTTCACGCTCGTGCTCGATGACCTCAATCAGCGCGCCATGCCCTTCCTCATGGAGATGATGATCCGTGCTTTCTCACGCAATATCAACGTCGTCGTCGTGTCTTTCGAGGCTACCCGCTTCCACCCAGCCATCCGCCACATCCCCGCCTTTGGTGACCACACCGGCGCCGACATCCTCCATGCCATCGAGCACGCCATGACGGACCGCAAAGAGAGCCTCGTCATTATCGACTCCATGTACGACCTCGTCAACGTCAAGAAGGTCGACATGAAAGCCCTGTTCAACCTCGTCGTCAACAAGTACACGTCCACCCTCCTGGGCGTCTACCACCAAGACATGGTCCCCGAGCCGGCCACCTCTCCCGCCGACGCCTACGCCCCGCAGACCCTCAACCTCCTCAAGTTCATGGCCACCTCCATCGTAACCTGCAAGTCGCTCGCGCACGTCCTGGCCGCCAAAGCCGCCCGCGAGCGCAGCCTCGCGGAGCCCACGCACGGCCTCCTCCAAGGCGCCGAAGGCATCGTCCAGTGCCTCTCCGCCAACGACCCCCGCGGCATCATCCTCGAGACCGAGTTCCGCCGCAAGTCCGGCCGCCCCGAAACCGAGACGTATTTCCTCCGCTACTCCCAGCCCTCCGACTACAACGCGCCGCTCCCGGGTCTCGTCTTCGGCACCCTGCGCCAGGAATTCGTCATCCTTCTGGACCA
This sequence comes from Laburnicola sp. R22_1, assembly GCA_014281115.1. Taxonomy (NCBI): domain Eukaryota; kingdom Fungi; phylum Ascomycota; class Dothideomycetes; order Pleosporales; family Didymosphaeriaceae; genus Laburnicola; species Laburnicola sp. R22_1. The sequence goes on from JACONQ010000015.1 coordinate 2,139,378, forward strand.
GCTCCCCGTGTATGCGAGCAAGGAGATTACCGGCTTGGTCACTGCTGCGGGCGACGAGATCGACGCTACGTTCAATTTGGGCTTGACGAACAAGCAGAAAGCTGCGCGTGAGGGCGTCGTGTTGCCGTACTTTGATGCGCAGAAGGGTGAGGGTGGTCAGGGTGGGCACATTCTTTACGACATGGGTGAGGAAGACGACTTTGATGAGGAGGAGGATGAGATCTGAGGCACATGCTTGCGAGGTACGGTATCGGAGTAAAAGCTGGAGTGGAGTATGACATCGGCGGGAGATCCGTGGTTTGCTATCTCACTTCCTCAAAAAGAGTCTCTCGTAATAGGACGTTTCCCCAGATCGTCTGCACCCATCGGCGGCGCTACGGATATACCCTGGCACTGGCAGAGAGACGGGCGTTTTATTTCGGTTTAGGTGGCGTTTGGATCTATCTCGGCACTGCAATCTGTTTTCAATGGTCTTTGCATTTGGTCGTTCGATGGACATGTTTTTGGCTTTTTCTTTTTCGTGGAATTTTGGTTTTGTGTTTCATAATGCATGCATGCACGCGTGCTTAGATGGTTTCTTGCTCGGTAGTAATGATGAAATTATGACATGAATGAATCCTACCTCTGCTTCTGTCGTGATCATTTCATATTACAGGCAGCTCGTTGGTCTATGGACCTTCCAGCATGCTGCTGTATACTATCTCTCATGCCAACTTCACAAGAACATTCGACACGTAGTTAATGGAAAACCAGCAGCGGACATGTATGCGCCCAGCTTTATCGATTTATTCAGGGTATATCCGTCTCTCTACCACGCCCTACATCCACAAATATCCACCATGCAGAACATAGCACAAACACAAGCACAACCTCCCGCCTCACCCCAAAACCCTCTCCAAGCCCCACACCTTAGTACCCCCATCCTTCCTCTGCACCACCCTCCTCACGCCCAACCCCCACCCCTGATTCCCCTTACTCCCCTGCAAACTCAATTCGACCTCGCATTCCCTCCGCTCCAACCCCTTCTCCCGCCCCAGCTCCACAATCTTGCTCTTGGGCTTCGACACCTGCAGCAGCGGCGTCCCCATAGCGATGTTGATGAGCTGCAGCCGCGTGATGGGCGTTAGTGGATGCATGCGCGTCTTGGCCACGCGTGTAGCGTCGGCCGTCGAGGGAGCTGCTTTCTGGAGATGCGAGTAGATGATGTATCCGGGGAGTTTTGCGGGGGGCGTTCGAGCGAGGAGGGACGAGGGGTGGAGGAATACGTATTGCGCGCTTGGGTCGTTGGTGGTGGACGTTCCTGTCTGCGAGGGGAAGAGGGTTATATAGGGGACGTCGATGGCTGTCTTTGGTTTTCGGGCGAGTTCGGGCGGGGTGGGAGCGAGGTCGGCGCGCAGGGCGACTTGGTCGATGAATCCGGCGGCGCAGATTTGCATTAATAGGTTGACGGTTTGTTCAGAGGGGGCGGGTAGTCGTGCGTCGTAGGCGCCGATGGCGGTTGGTCGATGGGCGCGTACGATTGTGGTGAGCTGTTGACGAAGCTGGCTGGCTTCGCGCATGCCTTTTGAATTCAGGTACATGTCCTCGCAGAAGCCCTCGCTGTCGGACTCGTGTGCATATGCGCAGATAGCGTTGTTGAGCTTGATGCAGTCACTCTGCTTTGCATTGACCGCGAGCTTCGCTTGCGCCTTGTTGTATGCTTTTCTGTTATTCGATCGCTCCTCGGCCTCTAGATTGTCCTTCTCTGAACGAATGGCAGACGGAGCTTGCGGCGATGGTTCACGGAGTCCCAGTTTATTTTCCGGTGTGATAAGCTCAGGCACAGAGAGAGCTGCTACCAATGCAATCGTCTCGGCGGTCAGATTCTGAGCTACACCCATGACTAACATGCGGGCGAACCGAGGGTTGAGAGGGTATAGTGATAGCTCGTGGCCAAGCTTCGTTACTTTTCCGTCGGGCGATAGGGCTCCAAGATAGGAGAGGAGGTGCTCCGCCTTCTGCAGGTTGCCGCGGCCTGGAGGAGTGGGGAACGGAAAGCTGACAACCGGAGCGCCCATGCTCTTGAGTTGAAGGACCACGCCCTCAAGCGGCGTCCGCATAATTTCCGGCTCCGCATATTCATCGAAGTCGCGCTCAAATACGGCTGATGAGTATAGTCGGTAACAATGGCCTGGCCCAGTACGCCCAGCACGGCCAGATCGTTGGTTCGCGCTCGCTTTACTGATCCATCCTACCTCAAAGCTTTGAACACCGGTGATGAGATCGTACTTCTTCTCCTTTGCTCGCCCACAGTCAAAAACATATCGTATGCCAGGAATGGTCAAACTAGTTTCGGCGACGTTCGTTGCTAGCACAATAAGCCGGGAGCCTTCCGGTGGAGGATCGAAGACGCGTAGTTGCTGATTCGTGGGCAGTTGGGAGTAGAGCGGAAGAACGTGGACTTTCATCTCCTGCTCTTCAGCGGCTTCTTCCCCAATATCAAACTCTTCATTGTCTTCGTCGTCTAGACCCAGGATAATGGAGCCCTCAGAGTCTGAGCCATCGTCATCCTGGTAGTCCTCCTTGTTGCCACCAAGTTCAATATCTTCAGTCTCCAGTGGCGTCTCATCCGGTGATATCTGGACCTTCCCGGTTTTGACCTCAGTGCCTTGTGTAGAAGTGAAAGCCTGTTTCAGCCTCTTTGCTAGATGTGTGATCTCGTTCTGGCCTGTCAGGAAGACCAGCATGCCTCCACGCGGGAGTTTGCGGTGCCCTCTACAGACCTTCCGATACATCTCCTCGACATAATCTCTTTGAGTTTTGCGAGCAAAGTGATTTGTGACTGTATACTGTCGCCCTTCAGCTTTCATTAGTGGTGGCGGCCCTTGCCTGAAGAGTCGCTTATTGTCAGTAAAATCCGATATGCGAAGTGTAGCTGACATGATGATGAGTTTGAGTGGTTTGGTCTTCGCGTCTTTTCGAGCCATGTCTGCGCGGAGGTCGACGATCCTGCTCAGCATGCCGATCAAGATATCCGTGTTCACGCTTCGTTCGTGCGCCTCATCGATGACAATTGCGGAATACTTGGTGAGGGCAAAATCCTGCGATATTTCGCGCAGCAGAACACCGTCTGTCATGAACTTGACCGCCGTCTTAGCGTTCGTGGAGGTATCGAAACGAATTTGGTAGGCAACTTTGGCCTTATCGCTCCCTAGCTCATCGCCGACACGTTTCGCCATGCTCACGGCAGCGACTCGCCTTGGCTGCGTGACGCCAATCATGCCGGGCGTCGGGCCATTTGGCGCGCCGTATCCAGCTTCGTACAGGAACTGCGGTACCTGTGTCGTCTTGCCACTACCCGTGGCACCCCAAACCACTACCACATCGTTGTTGTGTATCGCTTCCATTATCTTCTGCTCCTCGGCCACGACAGGGAGCTGCAGTCTCGCCTCCTGTATCTCCGGCGATCGTTCCACGGTAACGCCAAACGCTTTTCTGGTGGCATCTGTTGCGGTGTTCGTCTCGAGTTCGGGAGGCAGCGGGTCAGCTTCAGGCGCGCGAGGCGTGAAGTCTTTCGGTTTCGATGGTATCGCATACGAGAGGTTGTTCGTAGGTACAAATCCAATCGCCTCGTTTCTTTGCTGTGTCGCCCAAGCTTTGAACGCCGATGATCGCTCCTTCCTCGCAAGCTTGTCGTCCACCTCCATACTTGTGTCGCTGTCGCTGTCCTCGTCCGAGTCTCCCTCAGAATCGTCTGATCCTGATGCCGACTCATCTTCCCCATCTTCAGAACCCTCGGAGTCTGGCGTTGCCGAATCCGCAGATCCAGAGCGTACGCTACTGGCAGCATCATCGTCATCCGAGCTGAAGCCTTCCCACTCGATCTCCTCCTCAATCGCCACAGGTTTATCCTTCCCTTTCCGTCGCTTTCTAACCTGGATGACGGGTTTCCCATCCTCAGTCACATCCAGCGGCCTCTTCAGCCCACTGCCAAACAACCCCGCGCTCGCCAATGGTTTCGTCTGTAGCTCTACCGGCGGTTCCGCCGCAGGGATATCGCAACTCTCTTCGGAGGGTAATCGTTCTCGTTTTCGCGTAGCAGGAAGCGGCACACTCGCAATCTCCGTCGCAGGAATCCTCGCCTCATCCTCAGACAAGTCCTCCACCTCTCTCACCACCCTCTCCTCCAACAACAACCCCTCATTCCTCTCCACATCCACCCCCATATTCCTCTCCACCAACGCCCTCTTCAGCCTCTCCCTCTTCGTCTCCTCCCCCCTCCCCAGCTTCTTCGAGCTCTGGAACAAGCTAGTATCCACCTTATGCGCAGCCAGTTTCTTCAGCAGCGCCAAATTCTCTTCTTTCTTAAGTTTCGTATCCTACACTGAAAATCAGCAACCGCATCGCACCATGAGGGTCCGAGGAAATCTAGGAGAGATTTTTTTTTCTCAAAGCTAGACAGACGTACAATATACTTATCCAACCTCTTCTTCTTCTTCCCGCTCATCTTGCCCTTCACCTCCCGCGCCAACTCCTCCTTCATCGCCTTCTTCTTCTCGGCTCTAGCCCGCTGCTCCTCCGGCAGGATCTCTAGAGCATCCCCATTCCCATCGGCTCCGTCCGGCATCCCATTTTCACGTTTCTCTCGAGCGAGCACTTTGTGCTTCCGCTGCCTCGGCACGAATTTCGGCATCGTCGCAATTCCTCCGGCCTGGTTCGCGTGAATTCCTAGCTCGTGTATGGCCCCAGGATACGTATCGCATACGCGCGAAATACCGAACCCTTCTTTTTCCCCGGGTTCGAAATCTAAAAGCTCAACATTGGCGTCGCGCCGCGCGTAGACTCGGTTCTTCTTACTTTAGATCTTCGAAATTTTGGCGGGGCGGAACGTCGGCGGGGAGTTTGGCCGAAGGCGGAGACGCGCGGCAGAATATCCGTCTATGTACAGCTACCCACCTCGAGCTTCACATTATCATAACTACACCATACCCTGACATTCTCCGGTCAAACTACAAACCTAGAACAATGGCCCCTCCAGAATCCTACGCCATAACCCCCACACCCTTCCCAGCCCCCACAAAAACCTCCACAACCACAATCCGCAACGTACCCACCACCGCAACGACGCTCTACTTCGCAGACAAGATCCTCATAACCGTTACGCAGCATGGACGGTTGGCACACTGGGTATGTCCATTCCAAGTCTCTCTCTCTATCTCTCTCTTTCCAAGGGCTCCTTGTCCCTTCTTACGATTTTGTCTCGAAAATAAACAATTCAATATTGTACCACCCCGCCTAACGTTCGTGTCAGGTCCACGTCCCCCTCGACATCTCTGCAACAGATGACTCCCTCATGTCCGTCCCACACCTCGACCGCGACGCCGACGATCCTCCCTCCGATCTACTTCCCATGCACCAACTGACCGCCACAACCATACTAGGCGGCACGGTCCCAGAGCTAGACGTGCTGGGCCAAACCCTGGCAACAAACATAGCGAGCGCTATCAAGACGCGGAATGAGCGCGAGCTGAGAACCGTGGTTGTGGGAACAGGCTTGGAAAAGAGTATGAGCGGGAGAGAGGAGTTTAGCGAACTCGTGGGCCTTGTGTTGGAGGTGCTGTGAGGTTGAACGTGCATACTAGCTGGAAAGCAGCGCGTGGAGTTGGGTTATCCGTTAGCCCGCATACGAGCCACATGAAATTATGACGCAAATGATGTCACGACGAGCTCCCCGAGGAAGCACCGTTGCTGCTCACCTCAAGGAACAGATTGATGTAGAATCTCAGCCAATTCTCAAGGATGTGAAATGTCCAGGTTTCTAAGCTACAGTCTTAAGATCCTCGATCATACCACTAGTGAGCTCAAGCTCGACCATAGCTGCACCACCAAACCCCCGACACGGTTCGCCATTTTGTGAAAAACCGTCATATTTGAACCCCGGCTATAACAGAGCGCCAACACGATGCCTCCGCTAGTAGGCTTGCCATGATGTCTAGGACCGTACGCAGGAACAAGCTGTCGAACATGGTCAGTTGCGACAACCAGAAGAACCAAATGTAGATGAGTAGTACCTTAGAAGCACTTGCGGTGGACAATGGAGGGACCGCTCTCGTCGTACTCCTGCTTTGAGATCCACATCTGCTGGAAGGTGGAAAGTGAAGCCAAGATGGAACCACCGATCCAGACGGAGTACTTGCGCTCCGGAGGAGCAATGATCTTGACCTTCATGGACGACGGGGCAAGGGCGGTGATTTCCTTTTGCATACGGTCGGAGATACCGGGGTACATGGTTGTACCACCAGACTGGTGCTGTTAGCTTCAGGTTACCGTAGAGCGAACCGTATAACTTACCATGACAATGTTGCCGTACAGGTCCTTCCTGACATCGACATCGCACTTCATAATGGAGTTAAAAGTGGTGACGTGGATGCCACCGCTCTCAAGACCAAGAACAGAAGGCTGGAAGAGAGCCTCAGGAGCACGGAAACGCTCGTTGCCAATGGTGATGACCTGACCGTCGGGCAGCTCGTAGGACTTCTCCAAGCTGGAGCTCTGGCTAGCAGTCTGGATCTCCTGCTCGAAGTCGAGCGCAACGTAGCAGAGCTTCTCCTTGATGTCACGGACGATTTCGCGCTCCGCAGTGGTGGAGAAGGTGTAGCCGCGCTCGGCAAGGATCTTCATGAGGTAATCGGTCAAATCACGACCGGCCATGTCGACACGGGAGATGGCGTGCGGCAGAGCGAAACCCTCGTAGATGGGCACAACGTGAGTGACACCGTCTCCGGAGTCGAGCACGATACCAGTGGTACGACCGGAAGCGTACAAGGACAGCACGGCCTGGATGGAGACGTAGAAAGCTGGAGCGTTGAACGTCTCGAAGACGATCTGGGTCATCTTCTCACGATTGGACTTAGGGTTGATGGGAGCCTCGGTGAGCAGGACGGGGTGCTCCTCGGGAGCCACACGGAGCTCGTTGTAGAAGGTGTGATGCCAGATCTTCTCCATGTCGTCCCAGTTCGTGACCACGCCGTGCTCGATGGGGTATCGCAGCGTAAGGATACCACGCTTCGATTGTGCCTCGTCACCAACGTATGAGTCCTTCTGGCCCATACCAATCATGATACTGTGCTCTTCGTCAGCTGGCGAGTTAGAAGAGGATGTGGAAGGATCTCGTACCCATGATGACGGGGTCGGCCGACAATGGACGCTGCAGAACCGTTAGTATGCGAAAATGAAGTTGCACAAGTCCCCGCCATAAACTTGTGTATGGCTTGGAACCCTGCTGCAGGCCGCGGGGTACTTACGGAAGACTGCTCGGGGCGCATCGTCACCGGCGAAACCGGCCTTGCACATACCCGAACTGGCAACGGTCAGCTCACATCCATCTGGCTTCACTTTCTCGCTCCCTGCTGTGGAGGGCGCGTTGAGGGTGGGCGCGGGCGCGGGGACGCCATGGCTGATAACCCCACAACAGGGATGGCCAGGGTTCAAATTCGGGGAGCTCACCCATTGTCGATAACGAGGGCGGCGACTTCCTCTGCAGATGGGAAAAGACACGTTAGCAGCGCTCGTTGAGACGGGAGCTTCGCGTTGCGAGAGGAGCGTGTGCGAGTGGTGGCCGGGGGCTTCAGCTTACCTTCCATGTTGACTGATTAGGATGCGCGATTAGGAGGTAACTGGAGGGGCGCGGATCGCGATTCGGAGTGGCTGCGGGAATTGGGGATCAGCGTCAGGCAGCGAGAGATGCGACGATGTAGGTGTAGCGGCGCAGAGGGCGAGGGAGCTTACAAGTGCGGGTACAGGTGGTGGAGGTAAGGTTCTGTGCGAGAGAAGCAACCTGGAAGTGTCGGTGGGTGCTGCTAAATAAGCGGGTGCGGTCGATGCGCCGACTTCTTGCCAGGTTTAGGTTTTAGCGGGGGCGGCAGGCGCGAGGCTGGTGAGTGCCAAATGGGGGCGCTGCACGTTCTGCACACTTCAAGGGTGGAAGCAAACGGAATTCCGCGAGCAGGCTCACTGATGTCAGACGTCACAGGATGCAGCTCGATGGGGGCACTGGGCTTTGTGCACTTCACAGCCGGGCGGCGCCTTAATTATACACGCGGCTAGGCTGCAATGTTGCCAAATCTGTCTTTCCGCTGTGTACGCAAGCTGTGTGCCGCAGACGACGACACGGATGTCATGATGAGAGACAGATAGATCAGGCAGCGCTGCAACGCGCTTGGCAGGCCTCCGCTGCCTACGACGTGTTCGACGGCAGGGCGAGACTATATCAGAACATATCGGACAGCGGGCTGCACAGCGCTGATGCACTTTCGCATTCTCGCCAGCCGCCCAACGGCTCACCGCCACAATTTCCGCGAGGTTGGACGTCCATGGGTCTTGGCGATCACGTGGAATGAGGGGCACCAGGCATTCACGAGCGGGGTGTCACGGCGCTTAATCGAGGATACGTCGTGAAAACAGGCCCGTCAGCCTTGACACGTCGTGTTGGAACAGAAATCGGCAGCGAAGGCTGTCAACCCAAACTTCACTGTGCCCGACGAGGCCGCGTCAAAGACGCCAAGTGCCATGGAAGGCTCTCGAACACGGCAGTCGCTTCCCGCGCCGTCGCGTCATCTCTCGTCGCGCCAAAAGTTCGTGTCCACGGCTCCACGCCTAAATAATCTGTCGCATACGTCGCGTCCATCCCTTCTGCCTCTACGAACCATCCCACACCATGGCCAACCCACGCATGAACGACCTCCTAAAATGGGGCATCGAGAACTCAGAAGCCTCGCGGAACGACCCCAATGCGCCCAAGAACCCAAACACAAAGCTCGACCCGCAGACGCTGCAGGAGATCCTGACCGGCCTTTCTGCGCCTTCCGACGCCGAGATGATGAAGCGCAAGATGGAAGTCATAACCCAGCCGGATTACACGCTCGACCAGAAAGTGGACGCCTTTGAGGACTTCGAGATGCTAGTGCAGGGCATCGACAATGCAAACAACTTGGAGAGTCTGAAGTTGTGGACGCCCTTGATAGAGCAACTGGAGCACGAGGCTGCAGATCTCAGAAAGTGGGCCGCATGGTGCGCCGGCACAGCGGTGGAGAACAACGTCAAGGCACAGGAGCGAGTAAGTCGCCATCTTCACGCTTCAGAGTAAATGCTAACAGTGGCCAGTTGCTTATACTTGGCGCCATCCCCACACTTGTGAAGCTCGCAATCGAAGATGACAATCTCGCAGTGCGCAAGAAGGCCGTCCGGGCCCTGTCGTGCGCCTCTCGAAACTTCCAGCCAGCGTTCGACGCCATGGTCGACAACGTACCGTCTAGCTTCAAGCCTGCGAACAAACTGGATGCTGGGGATATGGAATCCGTGGACACCGTAATAAATCAGCTGAGGGCGGATGCGGAGCGAACGAGATAATGCATACTCAGCCCCAACGGTTACTTTGTAATTCTTCGCGAAGAAGGCCGTGGGCCTTTTTCGGAGAAAAATCGACTCGACCACAAGGGGCCGAGTACATGACTTGGGAAAAGTTGGGCATTGGGCGGCGTTGGTTGGGTTGAATGAAAACAGATTTGATACCACGGGAGCGTCAGGCATGCGGACTTCCGCAAATAGGAATGGATTGAGGTGTTACAGAGCTTTCATATATACCGCAAAGGGTGAAAAACTTCTGCCACCAAGAAAGGCGTGGCTCATGCTACATGTCAATTTATGCCTTGGACACATGCATGGATGCTTCCTTCCGGATCTAGGTAGCATAAGCTAGCGCATATAGTGTCCGAACACATAGGGTTTCCGAACACCGCGCCACAACACCACACCTGCAGAAAACACGCGATATCTCAGCAACGCTACTTACAATTGCCATTGACTACACATAGATTCAAGCGCTGCAGCTGCTGTAGCTATAGCAGCTATTTCTGAGGTGCTTGATATAGTAGATCTACGTGGTTGGACTGCTGAAGCCTCAGCTGCGCGCATAGCCTCCCTGATACTCTCTACCTCTGCAAAGCGTTGATTTGGGTCTACTCGAACGCGCTTACGCTAACGCTGAGAGGTAGATATCTCTAGCTGCTGCTCAAGGCGTCTTTTCTCTGCTTCTAGGCCTGCAGCTCTAGTATTTGCAGCTGCTAGAGCCTTACCTGCTTTCTGTAGGAGCAGCCGGGTCGTACGACCTAGATTCTCGACGCTCTGGGACGCTGCGCTGCGCTATATAGAGATCGTGAGGGCCCTGGGGAGTCGAGAGGAAGCTCTGGAGCTGCTGCTGAGGCTGCTGCTGACGTGTAGGCGTAGTAGGCCTCTGAGAGACCTGCGACGAGCTGAGCACGTGATTGATGTTGAATGGGCAGATACCAGATGCCTGCCAGCCAGCTCGAATCACACGCTCTGTGAAGCCTTCCTCCCTAGCTTGATGATAGCAGGTGATAAAGCGCTCCTTCTTGACAGGCGCAGCGTCGTCGAGTGATGCGAGCTCCTGGATCTGACGTCTGTAACTAGACTTGATCACAGAGAAAGGAGCGAGATCTAGAGGCTGTAGGACGTGCGAGGTATGCGCAGGTAGGTATAGGAGCTCGATTCGATGCTGCTTGCAGAGCCAAAGGAAGTCTATATCAATATGGCTGCCGTGACCGTCGAGGATAAGAAGGCGGTACTGGCCATCACCTATAGCCGTCTCAGGTATGAATATACGCTGTAGCCACTCAGCACCTATCGCTTTCAACGTCCATCCGTTCTCAGAGGTTGTATAGAGCCAGCTAGGCACGGATTTGGCTAGGAACCAGGTAGTCTGTAGGCTCTGGCCTTTGAAGATAACTGCGCAGCGTAGTTTCTGCCCTGTCGCCGATACGCACTCGATTATAGAGACCCACTCGCGATTCTCTAGAGACCGAATATAAGCCTTCTTTTTCTGACTACTAGAGAGTACTCTAGTGTTAGTACATACCCCTAGAGCAACGCCAGTCTCATCCATATTGTATGTATTCTCCGCCTGTATGTTGAGCCGCCGTCGAGTCTGCTCATAGAGCTCTAGGAACGCGCGTAGCTGCTCTGGTGTTGCTGCATCAGCTCTCTAAGCCTCTAGCTTTCTGCCGACTACAGAGGCAACGCGTGGCTGGCGCCGGAGGAAGTGTGAGAGCCAGAGCTTGCCAACAGGCTGGTTGTCGCCATTCATACGCAGAATTCGATTCGCCATTTCTCGCGCGCGAGCGTGTGAGGGAGGGCAGGCGCGTGCGTCTTCTTCGAGGATCCAGTCTACCAGAAAATCCTCCTGTAGAGGAGTCAGCCGCTGTTGATGCTGATGGCTGAGTGCGCTGTTTGTTGCGCCACGTAGTCGACCGTGCAGCGTTGACAAAGGGATACCGTACGCCTTCGCAGCGGCGCGCTGGCTAGTATAAAGACCTGTATTAAGATCGTTGATAGCGGATTGTATAGCAACCTCGCGGGCGTCCATATTGATGAGCGTTGTGGAGAGATATCGCGTGTTTTCTGCAGGTGTGGTGTTGTGGCGCGGTGTTCGGAAACCCTATGTGTTCGGACACTATATGCGCTAGCTTATTACACTAGCGACATCAATGCGGAATAATGATTTCGAATCTAACATCTCACCCCCACCCACACAGTCTGCAATTCAACTGCGACTACAGCTTTCCCATCGTTTCACTATAGGATGATTACCCTCACTTTTGTTAACTGAATCTTTGTTGCGCTCTTGCTTTCCGTCCCGCGATTATCACCGCGTGTGAACTCAGTAGCCATTGATCCTTCCTCGGGTCTTAGATAAGACTCACCACCCACATGATAATGCCATCGTCATCTTCAAAATCACGAAGTGGTCATGGCGAACGCACGATCAGAGTCAATGACGAACGAACGCCATTGCTCGCAGCTGTCGCTTCAACGCCGCTCGCTGAGGCAGCCGAAGCCGAAGATGCCGCCGAGCAAGCGCATCAGGAAACTCAGTCGGAGGACGAAGACGAGGATAAGCCACTGCCGCTCACTCAGATCTTCCTGCTTTGCTACACCCGTCTTGTCGAGCCTATTGCTTTCTTTTCCATATTCCCGTACATCAATTCGATGATTGAAAGGACGGGTGGCATTGGTAAGGAAGATGTTGGGTTTTATTCGGGCTTGATAGAAAGTTTGTTTTCGGCGACACAGATGTGCGTCATGTTGTTCTGGGGAAAGGTAAGCAAATACCTGTCCAAGACTGCCGCTACTGTGGGCATCGCTTATAATAATAGGCTGCCGATCGATATGGGAGAAAACCAGTCCTAGCTCTTTCGCTTTGGGGGATTACCATCACCACTGCTCTTTTCGGTCTCAGTCAAACGATTTGGCAAATGATCCTGTTCCGATGCTTAGCTGGTGTCTTTGCCGGCACTGTTGTGTAAGCGACAGGGTGTGTAATGCCTTGATGCTCTGCTGACTGGAACAAGGACCGTTCGGGCCATGCTCACGGAGAACAGCACGAAGCATACTCAGGCTCGCGTTTTCAGCTACTTCGCCTTTGTCGGCAATTTGGGAATCTTTCTAGGGCCTCTTATCGGTACGTTCCTGCATGATATCTGACGCAACGTCTTCATTGACATTACTTCCTCCAGGGGGAGCGCTTGAACGACCAGCAGAGAAGTTCAAATCGACTTTCGGTCGTGTCCGTTTCTTCCACGGGTATCCGTATGCTCTATCCGGGTTTGCATGTGCTTTCATCGGCCTCAGTGCTGCTGTACTCGTTACCATTTTCGTGAAGGAGGTCTGTAACTACTTTTCGTTTCTCATTTCATCTTTATTGACGTTGTGCAGACTCTTCACATTCATTCGGATCAAAAAAAGACCCCTGGACCTGCATTGTCCACTTGGGACCTGTTCAAATACCCCGGTGTTGCGAAAGTCTTGCTCATCTACAACTACTGCATGCTACTGGCCTTTGCCTTTACAGCCGTGGCCCCGGTTTTCATGTACACCCCCGTTCAGCTCGGTGGACTGCAACTTTCGCCTGAATGGATCGCTATCATCTTAGCCATTGGAGGTTTGTCTCAGGCTTTCTGGCTTCTCGCGCTTTTCCCGGTTATGCATAAACGGGTCGGCACTGTAGGCATCCTCCGATATGCCACTCTTTTATGGCCCATATTCTTCGCGATCGACCCGGTCTGCAATGTGATGTTGCGTTATGGCGAAGAAGTTGCTTTCTGGATTGTGTTTCCCCTCAACATCGTGCTCGGTAGTTCTGTTGCTATGGCGTTCAGTAAGCACTCGCCCCCTTATTTCATTGATTATCATGGTGTGCTGACGTGGATGAAGCCGGGGTGCAGCTCGCGGTCAACGACATCTCTCCTTCCCATGAGAGTTTTGCTACGCTGAATGCACTAGCTTTAGCTCTCCAAACCGGCCTTCGAGCGTTCATTCCTGCCGCGTCCACAGCTCTCTACGCGATTGGAGTCAAATATCACATCTTCAACGGCCAACTATTTTGGGTTGTTATCGTAGTCGTCGCCTGTGGCTACATCTTCGTTGCAAGACTCTTGCCGGAGAAGGCCGAGGGGAAACCGAAGCTGTCGCGGCAACGTGGTCAGCCTTAGATAATACAACTGCAGCCCGCTGAAGTGGACTGTGACGCAGACATTGACATTGGGACACCAGGTGCCGCAGGGTGAGCTACCTCGAGTATACAGTACTAGCACGTAAGTCTGACTACAGTGTATTGAATGAGAATTACAAAGGCTGAATGTATTCAACTTCTTTGTCCTGCGGTTGTACAAAGAAACAAACGTACAAACAAACTATAGACGTTGCTCCGAAACGAAGGCGATGGTCCTGGGGAAGGTGAAAGGTCGACACGACTTTAGGTGACGGAACTAAGGCGCAATGTAAGAAAGCAGTAGAAAAATAGAGAGCGCGCTAGGGCCATCACTTCACTCAACGATTCACCGTCCACTGCCAAGCCCACGGATATATAAATTAAACCTAGCAACAACCCTGAACTCTCCACTCGACTATCATCGGCCTCGAAGACCCAATTCGCCACCCATGACAGCGGTAATTGCGACCGCTTTCATGGAGCTCTTCAAGAAGCTCGACATCGCAGTCATTGCGACGCAAGCAAGCGTAAGGCAGGCTCTGGTGCACCGCGTTAGTCAGAGCATTCAGCAAAACGTCCTCGGACAGCGGTCCCGCAAAGTCGACCCGCACGAGCTGCCAGCTACAATAGCCGAGGTGGCCACGCTTATCGAAGCAGGATTTGAGGGTGACAACTCGAGCCGACTAGCGAAGGAGAATGATTCGACCGTGGCCGACGTCAGGCGCGTGTTCTATGCCATCCTCGCCCACGTACGCAGTGTCATGGCGCAGAGGAACGTGAAAAGCGGACTTCAGCCAGCACGCGCCCATGCGCAACTTCGCGGCGCCGAGACGACGCTCGAGCCGGACATTTCTACGGGCCAGCTTGACGGCATTGTATGGCCTGTTACGGTCCCGGGGGTTGCGGGCTCGTTGAAGACCATGCTCGCCATCGTCAATGAGAAAGGCAAGCCGCATGGCGAGAACTCGGTCGTCGTCTCGCGAAACGACATGGACACGTTGTTGACGGGCGTCACATTGCTCGATGGCATGGTGACAGAAATGTATCGGAACCTTACGAACACGCTACAGCTCGCAAATCAAGAGCCGCCGAGGGAGATCGGCGCGGGTGAGGGTACACGTGCAGCGACCGAGACGACGAACACGGCAGCGAAGAGGAGGCCGCTGGTGGGCAATCACATGAATGGCAGGAATAGTGTCTTGAAGAGGAACAGTAAACTACTTGGTGCAGTCAAGGGCACTTTCAGTGCGACGCCTCCTTCAGCGAGCACAATTCAGGTAAGTCATTCTTTGTTTTCACCCAGTGCCCCGAAGGAGCCGTAGAGCAGACATGCGGACTCGGTCAGCCCTGTCAGTCTTATCAAAATATTTCATACAGTCTAACCAATACATAGAAGCCGTACATGCATATCACCGACCATTATGCTCAGCCTGTCTTCGCGGAAATAGGCCCCATGTCACGACGCCTTGTTGAGATGCCTCCTCCTCCTCTCCCTCCTTCGACATCCAACCGTAGGAAGACGCAGCCTCTAACTGTTCCGCCTCTTCGTCCAGCCGTCAACGAGCAAGCTATTCAATCAGCTCTAGCCCAAGGCAAGAAACACGGTCTCGCCCCCACCCGCGGCAACAGCCCCATCAAGAAGAAGCCCAAGAATCCAAAGGCGCCTAATACCAAACCTATCTTGCGTGTTTACCAGGATCCCCAGCAGGGGAACCAGTACAATAACGGCAGCGCCAACATGGTCGACGCGATGCAACGCGGCGAGAAAGATGCAACCGATCAACGGGTCCACTTCAATCTACCTGCCACCAAGGGACGCCAGACCACGGCACTGGGTTCTTCCTCCTCTACGAACCGCCCCGGCGGTCCACTCGTCGAGATCACGAACGCGGGACCAAAGCCGCAGCCGCAGCAGCACGAGGCGAAGCAAAAGAAGGCCAAGACGATCATGTACCTCCCGGCCGCACTTAGAGACGTCGTTCCCGTCGACCACCCTGCCCTCGTCGATGCAGAGATCCGCTGGGCCGTCCCATTCGGCGAGGGCAGCCCCGGCATGCCGCAGTACATTCCCAATGCAGCTCCAGCAGCAGCGCAGGGTCTCTCGGCGCAGGGCCCCATGCCGAAGCCGCAGTATATCCCCAATGCAGCTCCCGCGGCGCAGGGTCTCGTAGTGCAGGGCCCCATCCCGAAGCCGCCCGCCCTTCAGCGCCGTGATCCCATGTACTTCGGTCCGTACCAGGCGTATCCACTTCCGCAGGACGATACCGCGCTCCAGGGTGCGCTGAAGAAGATTGCGGTGGAGAAGAGCTTGGGGAGGAGGCTGGGGGATCCGGTGCGCCACAGGGAGAGGCAGCGTCACGAGGATCCGGTGCTTCAGAGCCTGAAGGCAAAACATGCGGATTTGATGGCTAGGATGGAGATGCCTGTGAGGTTCGAGGTTGACGATGGGAAGAGCACGGCATATGAGAAGGTTGGTGGTGCTGGCGCTGGTGTTGGTGCTCTGCCTTCTAGCGAGCATGGCAAGGGCAGAGACACCGAGAAGAAGAAGTGGAAGCAGATGACTACAGAGAAGGTCGGTACTCACGTCTCCCTGCTTATCCCTGCTTGTTATGAATACGCTTCAACTGACTACAGAAGAATGCGGTTATCGATCTGACCGGCGACGATGTCGGTGTCTCTGATCGAGAGAACCGAGCTCCTATGGTCTAGCTGAGCGTGCAGGCTGTTTCATCACAGGTAAGCGCTTTTTTTTCTCTCACTGAATGATGCATGTGTTGATGGGATAGGATTGTATGCCAAAGATGGGATGGGCCTATGATGTACGACTTTGGGATGGATGG
This sequence comes from Laburnicola sp. R22_1, assembly GCA_014281115.1. Classification (NCBI taxonomy): domain Eukaryota; kingdom Fungi; phylum Ascomycota; class Dothideomycetes; order Pleosporales; family Didymosphaeriaceae; genus Laburnicola; species Laburnicola sp. R22_1. The sequence continues at coordinate 2,155,761 of JACONQ010000015.1, forward strand.
ATGGGGTCGTGGCGTTCACGAACGAGTGTTGATGGGGGGAAATGCCGATGGCGTCGTGTCATTCACCAGTGTTGATGAGGGAAATGTTAGTACTAGTACTGGCGTGGCAGAGTGTTGTTCGGAACATCGAACCCTGATGGATGCGTGGACACAAAGTTGTGCATGCACGCACGTGTGAAGGAGTAGAAATCGAATGGATGGAATACTGTCTTTCCATACTGTGTCTTGTCCTGTCTCGTCTCGTCTTGCCTTGCCCTATCTTGTAGGCGACGATGACCGTCCACGTTGCTTGTAACGACCGCACAAAGGACAAAAGCATAGCTAGCTACCCACCTACTCCTTCGCAACCGCCGTCTCAGCCGCCACCTTCTCACTCCCCAACACCTCCAGCCTATGCTCCTTCTCAATACTCTTCCTCACCCCCGCATCATCCCCAACATTCGCCACGCCCACACACTTGTACGCCGCAAACTTCCTCGCGGGCAACCCCGCCTCAAACATCTCATCAATCTCCTCGAGCGTCCTATTCTTCACCTCAGGCAAGAAAAAAAACACCCACGTCGCCGCAACCACACACGACGGAAACCAAACATAGCCATACCTCGGCCCCCAATTCAGCGCCTGCGGATTAATAAAATACGGCGCGGTGAAGGTCGTCAGCCACGCGCCGGCGAACCCGACGGCGGCAGCGAGGCCGAACGTGTGGCTGCGGAGACGCTGCGTGGGGATCTCGCCGCCGGCGAGCCAGGCGTAGGTGGAGATGAGGCCGTTGTAGGAGAAGAGGTAGAGCGAGGAGAGGGCGACGATGACGATGCCGGTCGATTTGGCGCCCGGGTGGTGCGTGTAGACGGCTGCGATGATGATTTGGAGGGTGCCGCAGATGAGGAGGCCGGTCATGAGGAGGATACGGCGGCGGCCGTAGTTGATGATTATGAGGGCGTTGGCGAGGATGGCGAGGATGCCGATGCAGCTGAGGATGTTGGACATGGCGAAGGGGTTGGAGACGTCGGCGATGGTGAGGAAGTAGGCTTTGTATGCTGGGGAGGGGGTTAGTTTGTGGTGTTGGTCGGCTGTGGGGCACTCTTACCGATGATGAACATGGCGCCTGAGGAGGCTTGGAGGGAGACGGCGCCGACGGCGAGGAGGGTGCGTCTGCGGTCGATGGGGTTCTTGAGCATGTCGATCCAGCCTACGCCGGAGCTTAGTTCTTTCTCTTTGTCGATGGCGGCGCGGATTTCGGCGGCTTCGGCGGCCGTGTCGAATCCGTCTGGTCGGAGCCAGTCGAGGGATTTTTTGCCTGCTTCGTAGCGGCCTTGGAGGATGAGCCATCGTGGCGATTCGGGGATGAACAGCATGCTGATGGAAATGAAGACGGGGACGACGTAGATGAGGCCAAGGGGGATGAGGTAGGATGACTTGTCTGGACGCTTTGCCGTGGCCCAGTCTACAATGGTGCCGATCAAGGTGCCCTGGATACCGTCAGCTACCTGCCACAGGCTATCCGATACGAAGAGATGAAAAGCAATGGAAACGTACAAACGAAGTAAAAAACTGGAAGCCAGCCAGGAACAGTCCACGGAACTTGGCCGTGCTGCTCTCCTGGATGTACAACTGTGCAAACGTCATAAAGTAGCCGTTTGCAAAGCCAATCACCAAGCGACCAACGTACAAGGCAGCGATATGCGTAGTAGTCATCATGATAACGTTGGCGACGCAGCACGTCAGACATGCGACCCAAAGACAGCCTCTGCGGCCCAGCTTATTCGCAGCAAGACCGGCGGTGCCGGAACTGAGGAAGGCACCCAGCGTCATGAGGGACGATATCAATTGTTGACGCTCCGTCGCAATGTTCCAGCCCGAGGGGACTTGGCTACTCGGATAGCCGTAGACCTGCGGGCGATGAGGTTCAGCATCCGTTATGGATTGCAGGAGGCTTGGACGTGCCGGCGTACCTTGAGAAAGCCAACCATGGCCTGCAGCCCACCGATCATGCCGAAATCAATGCCATACTGGAAGGGGCTCAGGATCATGACGGCGCAGGCCAGGAAGAGGCGCGAATGGGTGGTCCATTTGTCTTTTTTGGCGTCCGCCATGGTCATGGTCTTGGTCCTGGAATATCGAGGCGTGGTAAGCTAGCACACGAAGACGTTGTTGTAGGTTTGCGGGAGCTGCACTCTTTTAAACGGCATCGATCCATTCGGCCAGGATGGGCCTGTCCTGCGCCCAGACCTTCCCATTGATTGCGGTACTGTAGCAATAGGCAAGTCGATTTAGCCATCTGCCGACGGGGTGGTGCCAAGGCGGGAGCTCGTCCAACGGGCGCGTCTGCGGGGACCCCACAGGCGAACATTGCTGTCGAGAGCTGGGCACCTTGTCCAAGTTGGATGTGGGGACGGACAGGCGCGAGGGAGAGCGTAGATTGAGGATGCAGCATGCGTCGCCATCTGCCCGACTGGATCGTGTAGATGGGATGGGTTTCCAAGGTTGTCTGCATGTCATGTGAGCACCTGTGAGCAGGCCTGGGACGTTTTCGGCCTAGCGGGGAGTCTCCAGCTGGGACCAGGCGATCCATGGATGCAGTGCGGTCACATGATGCATTGATGTGGCTTTCGTACGTCAAGCAACCGTAGTATATAACGCGACGACCCGTCATCGAGCCCATCCTGCAGCTCGAGCGCAGCCTTGTAGCCGTCAATGAAGGGCGTACCTCCCACGCCATGCATCCGCACTTGACATGCGCATTCCTGTGTCGCTCCTCCGCAGGGCCTATGCCAGAGACGCGCTCCTCGCGCGTCTGCTCCCGCCATGCCGCGACCTCCACGCCGCCCAGAACGAGCTCCGCTGGCTGCGCGAACATGTCAACCGTGTCGCCCAGGCCCGCCGCGCCAAAGGCGACATCGTGTCTAGGCGCGCGCTGCTTCGCGCATTGGTGAAGCAGCGCGCCTCCGGGAAGCCGCTGCAGTATCTGCTGGGCTCAGAGTTCTTTGGCGACCTGCAGATACGCTGCCGGCCTGGCGTGCTCATCCCGAGGTGCGTCTCGAACGCCATGTGTAGCGAGGCGCGCGAAGGCTGATGCGCGAACAGGCAGGACACGGCCGCGTCCGTCCAGCGGCTTGTCCGCTTGATACGCGATGCTCAGAATCTCCCCAGCGAACTGCGCGTGCTGGACCTGTGTACAGGTACCGGCTGCATCCCGCTCCTCTTCCACCACGAGCTCTACACCGCACGCGACGACATCGACCTGCGTCTTATCGGTGTCGATCTATCCGACGAAGCGCTGCGTCTTGCGGCATACAACCTCCGACGCCTACGCCGAGACAGGAGCTGGGTAGACAAGGGCTCAACACACTACATAAAGGCCGACATACTCAACGACCCCTTCGCAGAACAGGACCAAGGCCCGCGCCCTCTCATGGCCGCTCTCAATTACGCAAGACTACCACCGTTTTGGGACATCCTCATCTCGAATCCGCCCTACATCTCGCCATCCGCCTACTGGAAGACGACGACGCGGTCGGTGCGCCTCTTCGAACCAAAGCTCGCTCTTGTGCCCCGTTCTACTCCACACGTAGCAAACACCACCCCCATGTATTTAGCTCCCCGACCCCGTGAAGACCCGACAGCCCCTCTCGAAGCCGGCAACGCTGATACCGCACAAGGCGACGCCTTCTACCCCCCTCTCCTGAGCATAGCGTGCCAGGTCGAGGCCAAGATTGTGCTGCTTGAGATTGCGGACCTCGATCAAGCGCTTCGGGTTGCACGAGCAGCGCGCGCATTGCACATCTTCGACGGCATTGAGATCTGGAGAGAGCAGCCCGATGCGCCACACCATGCATCCGCACATGGTGAAGAGTTCCCCGTTCTAGGCCAGGGCCATGCGCGCTCTGTCCTGTGTTGGCGCGGCGCAGGTACGAAATGGTTGGGCAAGAGCAGCACAGCCGATGCGTATGATGCTGTTGCTTTTCCAGCTTATGCGCCTTCGGTCGCGGCTTTTGATAAGCGGCGAAGAGGGACTTTCCCCATTACAACTGCTCAAGGGAGAAAGTGAAACTGCATGGAACGTGCTGGTATGACTGGATATGCCAGGCAGACATGTGCTTGTACCTTTGGCCTACATGGCAACAAGCCGCTTCGGAAGGAAGCTGGCCTGGAGATAGCCTGCAGTGCGAGTAGTATTTGATGGTGTACTGTACTACGCACTACGCACGCTAACGAAGAAATCCCTCGAACTTGCTCTTCCAAGCGGAGATTCAAACGTCCCAATCTACGCTACTATGATGGCATTCTGGGCCGGCGTACTACCTTTTGGCGTGGTCAAGAGCTTGCCAAGGGAGAAGCAACACGAACGCCACGAAACGTCCAACTCATTGATGTTGCTTTTGACTCGAGATACGAGAGAGAAAGGGCGAACGGCAATACAATCGCTCGCATGTTGAAAAATATCCACCTGGGGGAGGTCCAGTCAGATATTCTATAGGGGCATACGGTACTCGTCTTCTTGGCAAAGACGGGATGAAGTGAAACATTTCTCCTATATAATGTATATTTATACAATAGTACGCGAGCTCAAGGCGAACTTGACCACCATACCCCGCTTGTGCCTCTCTCCATCCCCCAGTCAGAAACGTCTTCCTTCTTGCCCGCCTGTCTCCCGCCAACCTACCTACCTATCCAGCGTCCTCTCCGCCAAATCAATACCCCTCCTCCTCACCCTCTCTCACCCCTCCAAACCCCCCTCACCACCCCTCCAAAAAATCAACAGCCCTATGCCCCACCCTCTCCCACCCCTCCAAATCCTTCTCCCCAAAATCCCCCACATAATTATCACACGTCGTCTCCAGCTTCCTCCAACAAATCTGCACCAGCTGCCCAATAAACAAGTCCTTCGACCTTTCAGCGGGGAACGCCGCAGCAATGCCCTCGTACTCGGCCCGCGTGACGGTCACGGGGTCGCCAAACGTCGCTTTTGCCGCCTCTGGGCCGGCGAAGTCGATGACGCTGGAGGCGCTGATGAGCGCGATTTCATAGCCTTTGTATAAGGCGATGCTGGTGGCGCTGTGGAGGGCGAGGGCGTCCTAGACTAGGTGTTGGCCGGAGGGGGCGAGCGAGCGAGCACGTTGTGCTTCCCACCTACCTACCTGGGTACCCATCCAATCCTCTAGGATCACGATGGATGATTTTTGCTCCTACCCACGAAAGTGCCCAAACGCCAATCCAGCCTCGCTGCTTTCTTTCCCTTGCTCCAATTGATGCGTTCGTTTTTTTCAGCACCCCAACCCACAATTGTCAACAAACAAATCCAGTCCAAATCCACCCGTTGACTTGATGTGCCTCAACAGCGCTAGAGGACTTGATTGGGAGGTCTTGGCAGCAGTTTGTACTTGATTTGGAAGTCGGATTTGCAAATATTAATCTAAAATTATAGTGTTGTACTGCAGTTTGGCAGCTAATCGTCCCATTTAGATACACTATACAGAGTCTCAATTGCTGCGTCAGGGAGATTGCTCTTATTAACCTCATTGTCGCTGCTCATAAAACCAGCCTTTAGCCAGCTCCGCACACACTGCAGAGCAGCTAGTAACTATGAGCTCATTTTGCGCCGCTTCGGCTCTAATAAGTCTCCAAGTTTGCTGAACAAGCGCTCACACTCCGCGCTGGAGGCTGGAATACTCATTATATCAAGCGCAAACTGCGCCAACACTGGGTACTTGTTGCGTAACCCAAGCCAATAGCGGACTGGGTTACCTTCTCGATCGAAGTCGGCGCGGCTCCAACGCGGCTCACAAGCCCGCCAGCGCTCGTACTTATCGCCAGTTTCTTCATCAGAGTCGCTCTCCGCCTCAATAATCGCGTCAACGGCGTCGTCAATGGTGTTGGACCGCTTAACCAGCGGGCGTGGAGGCGGCCAGGGAGCAACAGTACCGCTATAGAGGCGCCAAAGTTGCTGAAAGGCAGCGTCGGCAGCCGCCAATTAAGCTGGGTTACCCGCCTAAGCGACTTTACAGTAGTTACAATAGCGCGGGTAGAGTACAATCGCAGCGTAATAGGCAGTACTATCGCTTAGTTTGCTGTAATAGAGCTTTAGTTTGGCGACAGCGCCGGGCAGGCTAATGGCCAAATGGTCTTCCAGGGCGTCTTCTTGCTCAAAGTCAACATCGCGATAGGTAATTAAGCGCTCTTTATAAGCGCTTATAAGCTACTTAAAGGTAGGGATAACCTTATAAATGGCGCCAAAGCGCCCATTAAGCTTGCGATCGCCTGGCTGCCTGCTCTTGCCGCGACCTTCCAGCCGCTCTATGGCTGCTTTGAGCGGCTTCAACACATCCACATACTTAGTGATAACTGCCTAGTCTGCTGCTTATAGACTAGTTAATCGCATCTATGCTAGAGCAGCTAGCAGCTTGTTAGTTTTTTGATTAAGCGCTTTAATCTGTAAGATGTGGTGTTTGGCGTAGTTAGTAATAGGACGTTGGAGGATAAGCCCACGCTTAAAGGCAGCACAATAGCTGTTCCAGCGTGTAACGCACGCCTTGACGACAGCCAATAATAAGGCCTTGTTTGTGGGGTCTTCAGCTAACGCGAGGTGCTGGAAAGTAGAGAAACTAGAGTACTGTTTTGGCGTACTAATAAAGTTGATAATGTCTAGAAACACTCCTAAAGGCCCTAGCCGCCGCCACTTATTTATAAACTTCTCCTTATCCTTCTTGTGCTTTAGGTTATTATTGTAGGCGTCTTTATCCTTGCCAAATATAACAGTTTGGCCGACAAGGTTGATAGTGTGGCAACTGCAACAAAGGCGGTGTTAAGCGGCAGTAAATCTATACTGTTTATTTAAGTACTCCACTGCTATATTGTTACTTGCAGCGTTATCTAACACAAAGTAACCTAGCTTCTTCGCTGTTATATCAAACGCCTGCAGCGCTTTATTAACATATTCGCCTATCCTCTCGCCGCTGTAGACGCCAGCGAGCTGCGGCAGCGCGATAGGTAAGTCTCGAATCCTGCCCGCAGTGTCAACGTACTGTAGTGAGCAACAACACTAAAGAAGCCGCGCTTGCCACCTTTTACAGTCTAGCTGTCAAAGCTAACATGCACCTTACTGCTCGCAGTCGCTAATTCTACTTTAACAATAGGAACAAGGTAGTTGTAGAGCTGCAGTACGAACCTCAACACACTGTTATGGCTTGTCCACAGCGCTTAAACTGCCACAGGATTAGCAAACTGTAGCATGCGCTGGAAGCTCTTAGTCTCGAATTCGCGTAGCGGATGGTTATTCTCAACAAGCTATTGCATAGCGGCGAGCTAGAAGCCTTAAATATTAAAGTTACTTAGCTTATTAACCACAGCTTGTGTAATAGGTACGCCCTTCTTCATCGCGTCAAAGATAGTTGACTAACCACCCAGCAGCTGTGGCAGCTGCTTCCCGCGCGCAGTTAGGCGATAGCCGCGCCTTTAACGACCTAGGTGCTTCGCCACGGAGCTTGTGGCATCTGTCACCTTAATTATGCTGCTCGTCAGCGCGTTGTAGTAGCAGAAGCGGCACACAAAGAAGGTACGCTCAGGCTTATTAGCCGCAATTTGTGCAGGACTTTGCTTTAACGCGACGCGATAGCCGTACTGAAAGACCCAGCTCTTCTTGCCAATAAGAGTACGCCGCGACACCTGGTACCGAGCCAGCTTCTCCTAATTAATGCCATCGTAATTGTCCGCAAAGCGCTCGTTAAAGCCGCCACTAACAACATTATCATCCTCCACAGTTAAAGCCTCTGTGGCTGCCTTTGACGCCAACAATGGCGTTAACAACGCCTGCGACTCTAGCAACTGCAGCTCCCACAGCCGCTGTGAGGCATCTATAACCTGGCCAACAAGCGGGTCTTTGGCGGGCATGGCTAGCTGGCTGGCTCCCTGTAATGGCGACAATTGAGGCGACGGCGGCGCAGTTAGCTGCGTTTCGGGCAGCTCTATCGGCTGACTGGTAGTGCCGGCTGGCAGCGAGTCGCCTTTAATAGCCCGCTGGGTGCGTACTTTCTAACGCTTGCCGCAACCTCCACCTTCATTGGTCACCTCTATGGCGCTGTTAGCGCGTACTCCGGCGCGTGCGTTGCCATTGATGGCGCGTTTGGGGGGCATCTCGGGCTATTAGCAAGCCCACAAGGTAAGCAAAGGCAGCGAAAAGTACGCAATAAGTTAACTGCAATAGCTAAAACACTAACAAAAGTACGCTGATGGATAGGCGATAGTAACAAAACAGCGCGTCAAGTGCGCGATAAGATGGCTAGGGGGCCTGGGCGTGATGCCGGCAGTAAGTTGTGGCCAATTAACAACTCCAAATAAGCCAACTTTTGCAGCAACACCCGCTCGCTTCTATAGCTAAACAACACTATCAAATCTATCAAATCTCCAAGTCAAATCTTTATTTTGGACTTGATTTCCGCCTCAATTTATACGGCAAAGACTTGATTTACTTGATTTGGCAACTCGGCCGTTCGAAGCTCGAGATTTGGAAGTATATTTGATTGTTGACAATTGTGCCCCAACCCCAACAGCTTTCCCTCACTGCGTTTTTACCGTGTACCGAAAGGTTGGCGAGGATGTTGCTCTTGAATTCGTCTGGAGTATGCTTTGGTTGGAAATCTACCCTAACGGGGCGTGCACTGTACAACCGTCGCCGGGACCCAACCTTGGAATCCGCTCATCTCCATGATGACTCCATCCAGTACCTATCTTTTTCGCACGACAAGACGTGCTCGTAGCCTGAAGGCGTGCTTGCTTGCTTGATTGATAGCAACTCGACCCCATCCGATCCGATCGGGACGGACCACATGGTCTCGCTGTTGTTTGGCTGGTTGGACGGAACGGATGTGTTGCGTGTGGCCGGGGCCGGGCCGTGCCGTGCCGTGCGGTATCACGTGGGTTATGGGATTAGGTTTCGAGGTTTGTGGTACTTATTACCGTGCCGTATGGAGTCTGAGGGTATGTAGGGTTTTCCATTCTTTGCTTTTTTTTCTAGGTGTTGGGGTATAGGTATAGTCAGGTCTAGTTTTTGTAGATGAGGTGAGGAGACTTGATTACTACAAGCCAGCCAGTACGGAACCACCTGCCCAGGTGCACTCTCGAGCACCTTGAACAGATAGACTCCCAAATTAGCAAAGGAAACAGAACAGGCTTTCATTCCACCTTCCTTGTACGCTTATATACCAAAATCATCACGCACGAGCTCAAATCCACTTCAATCCATCCATCCACCCCCTCTCTCTACAACCCCCCCTTAAGCCCCTCCAACGTCCTCTTCAACCCGGGCACCTCCGCCTCCCGAATCCCCAACTCCTCCATACTCACCTCCGCCACGCTCGCCCACACCTCCGGACACTTCTCCCCAAACACAAACTGCGCCGCCAACTCGGTGCCCCCAACACCCCACAGCTTCTCAAAATCCTCCACGCTGACCTGCAAATACACAACCTGGCGGCCCATGACTTCGCCGTAGACCTCCAGCATTTGCCCGAAGCTCAGCGTCTCGGGCGCAACGCTGACGTACTTTGTTTTCGTGAGAGACGGCTTGGCGACGATTTGTCGCGTCCAGATGCCCGGCGCGGTGTTGATGTCGCCGGAGACGGGGATCGTGGCCGAGGCGGACGTGGGCATGATTTGTGCCCATTTGCCGTATGAGTTGGGCTATTACCGGTAGTTCACTCGCGTTAGCTCAGCTCTTTCTCTCCTCTTTTTTTTTGTTTTGCGAACCACCTCAACTCCAGAAGAAAAAAAAAACACTCCACGAAACAACTCGAACTCAACTTACAATCTCAAACGGCCTCAACATAGGAAACGTAGCAAAGTTATTCGGATAAAAGCCCAGCACAAGATACGTCGTCTTAGCGTGAAGATCCGGCAGCGTGCTGCGGATCCACGCGTCGACGTCGGCTTTGTAGTCGAGATGCGGGACGGGGTATTTCCCGTTTGTCAGGGCTTTTGCGCCCGGCAGCGTCGACCAGACGTAGTGCTCCAGCGAGGCGGTTTGGGCCGCGGCGCGCGCCAGGTTCTGGGCTTGTGAGGTTTCTTTGACGCCGGACTCGGGGGGCGAGGAGCCCGTGAAGAGGTGTTCCCAGAAGTTTGTGACGGCGAAGATGGCGGTGGCGCCCTGGTGGGAGGGGGTTTAGTTTAGTGACTGGTGGGAGGGCGGAGTATATGTACCTCGAATGCTTTCAGGAGGGAGGCTTCGTCGTCGGCGTTGGCGGAGACGACTTCTGCGCCCTCGGAGGCGAGAGCTTTGGCGGCGTCGCTGCTGGTGTTGCGGGTGATGGCGCGGACTTTCCAGCCGTCGAGCTTGAGGAAGGTGCGGGCTACGCTGCCGCCCTGGGCGCCGGTTGCGCCGACGACAGCAATGGTCTTGGTCATTGTGAACGATGGAGGCTAGAGAGGTAGGCTGAGGGGTTGAGGTTGAGTATGAGGATCGAAAGGGTTCGATCCAGCGAGACCATAGTGCCTTTAAGCATCGCTCCCGATCCTTGTCCAATGCTTACACGCTGCCTGGGCATGCGTAAAGCTGCCATCTGTGAGCTACATTAGTGTAGGCGACCACTTCTGAGTTACCCAGTCCAGCTTGTCATCCACTTGAACAATGACGCCAAAGCTCAACTTCCCCGACCAAGGTGGAGACTTCGTTCTTCCAGCTGAAGCTCGCAAAGCTAAAACAATGGCACCGAAGTATCCCCAACCAATGTGGAGAGCTCCCTCTTTCAGCTGAAGTTGCAAAGTTGGGACGTACACAGCACCATCGCTGTACCCCCTCTTCTTGGCCCCATGGTGGCGATGTTCGGCTAACTAGCTGTGGCGTTACCAGTTGGTAAGATACCCGGTATAGGGCAACACATTGGCGTGGCATGTCTGAATCCTTAAACGCCGTCGCAGTTTGTAGGGCGTTATAAAGCACAGCATAAGGGGAAAGACGCTTTGGTGGCAAGGAGTGACAGAAGTTGGAGAGTCGTGCTTGGGGGCGAGGATTTGTTAGCGGGTTAGGTCTTTGATGCAGACCCGTTGAGTACTTTGTTAAGTTTTACACAGTGTATAGTTTAAAGTTAATAATTATATTAATTATTTAGGGTTGTCTCTACTTTAAGTCCTTAAAGTCCTAGATCTACCTATTATCCTACTACTTATTAATTTAGTTAATTACAGCCTTATTACTAATAGTAAGGCTATAGGACTACCTTATAAGGATAGCATTAAGGGTATTATATTACTTTTTAATATAGTTCTTATTCTTCCTCCCTTATATATCTTCTATTCTTATAAGAGATAGTGCTATAGTTTAGATAGGTATCCTTACTAGCTTAATCCTTTAAGATCTAAAGGTGTAGCTGTAGTAGCTAGAGCTTCTTAAGAAGCTTATTATCCTTATTATTACTAATAATTTTACTCCTCTACTTATAGTATTTCTATAATTTAAGAGAAAGCTTTCTAAGTTAGTTATAGCTATTACGCGTTCTTATATAAAAGCTAACTACCTTAATAGTAGTAATAATAGAAAGACCTATATTAAGGATAAGATTAAGGTACTAAGGTATAGATCTTAGATAGCATAAAGGGCTATTTATTACCTATAGCAATTCTGCTATTTTTACCGCCCTTTAGAGCTCTATAGTTAAATAGTAACTTTAAGGTTACTATTCTATAGTTTGCTATTATATAATTGGCCCTTTACTAATTATATATGTTATACTTTAGCTCCCTACTATAGTTAATCCTAATTGCGCCGTTTTTTTTATATACTTTAGCTATTAAACCTTAGTTATACTTACTATTAAGTCTTATAATCTGTAAAAGGTTAGGTCGACTATAAATGGATATGAATGAATGAATGAAAAATGTTAGCGGGTTCGGGAGCGGGGCAGATGTGCCGCTTAAGGCACACCTGCATGTGATAATCTCCTAGTAGAGCTCCAGAGATATACTAGTGCTCGATTAGAGTCATACAGGGCACGTGGAAGCAACACTATAATTAAATTAGCCTACAATTCTAGAACTAGCTGAGTTTAGTTCATAGAGAGGTGTATAATTATGGCTCCGCTCTAATATGTACCGTACATTTACATGGTCTATCTTCCTTTCTACACAACCGCAGCGCCACACACACACACACATATCCATCTAATCTTACACCCCAAGTCCCAACCACCTCACCTCACCTCACCCCCTCGCCCTCGCCCTCAACCGCCCCCCTCCCTCCTCACCCCCACCCCTCAACTGCTCCTCCACCAACCTCGCCACATCCCCCCCTTCCCCCGTAACCCCCCCCCGCAACAAACTCCCCACCACCTTCCCCCCAACAATTGTCTCCCCCACCACCCCCTCCACCTCCTCCACCCCCACCCTCCCATACCAAATCCCCATCCCCGCCAACGCATTCCCCCCCCTCCCAGGCGGCAAATAAACAATCACATTGCCGGCGAACTTGTGCCCGCCTATATGGCTTATCAGCCCAACCGAGGCGGACACACCTGCGCGGGAGAGGTGCGTGGTGAATGCGGACGCGAGCAGGGGCGCGAGCGTGCCGCATCGCGTGTCGCGCGTCGTGTGGCTGCAGATGAGGATAGTAGGGGTTGTTATGGGGCGAGGCGCGGGGAGGTGCGCGGCGAGGGTTGGGTCGCGGGTTAGGTGGGTTTTTTGCGGGGTGGGGAGGGAGGCGTGGGAGGGGTGGAGGGTGCGTGGGGAGAGGTAGGCTTTTGCGAGGCTGGTGTAGGCGGTTGGGGTGTGGGGGATGTTGGGGAGGAGCTGGAAGCTGGGGAAGAGGAGCGCGGTTGTTGTGCGTGGTGTTGATGATGGTGGTGTTTGTGTCGGTGGTGTGCTTGTGTTATCGGCGGGGAAGGACGACGCTGTGATTAAGATGTTGGTGAATGGCTGGTTTTCGAACAAGGTCTCGTTAGCTTTTTTTCCTTGTTTCTTCTCGTACAATCGTACTGCTGGAAGGGGAACAAACAAACATCAAAATGGGTCCCGCCTCTGCCTATTACGCCTTTCAACCCGCGCACAAATTCCCCCGAAGGCGTTTCTTCGTCTTCGATTCGGCTAGCCCAGTCAGACTTTCCGGTGCAGAGGACGACATGTTCGGAGTAGGGTGCCGTTGTGTGGAGGAGGGGCATTTTACGGTCGATGTCTAGGTCGGGCGTCGGGGTGCAGGCGCATGTTGGGGAGGGACATGTTGGTGTGTATGGGATGGGGCGTTGTATGCGGCGGGATGTTGTCGAGAAGGGTTGGAGGGAGATGGAGGGCGCGCGGGGGAGACGGCGGAGTGACATTGAGAGGGAGCGTGTGGGATGGTGTGCATGATGTTTGGGGGTTATTAATTTATTATTATGGGTTCGGAATGGGTTCCGCTGATGACGAGGCTGGAGATAAGGTGTTGGGGTCGGAGATAAATTGGCTTCTCCGAGGCTTCAAGATGTGGACAGGCATGTTCCTAACGTTCCACTTCACTCAGGTCTCAACACCACGAGCAGGACAGAGCAGATCGACGCACGTATACACGAATCACGAATCAAGAATCAAAACGTAATCTTAATACCAAGGACCCGGGAAGCGCCGAAACCCATAAATCCAGTGCTTTAGCTTAGTCCGGGCAATGTAATATATATAGAGACATAGACTTGTATTCGTATCCGCAGCGGAGCACCGGCAAACTGTACATACATAGCTCTAACATACTATACATTATAATACATCCATCCATACGCCTCAAAATGCATCATGCACAACCAACCACCTCCCTATCCTACAAACCCAGTAACAAAATCGCTACAAACCTCCCCTCTCCCCTTCCCCGCCTACTTCCGAGACATTACCCAGTCCCTCCTACTCTCCCTTCTCGTCGACGGCTTTCATCTCTGCAGCATTCCCTACCTTACCCTTCCCCTTCGCCACCTTCGGGCTAACAAAATTAACAATCTTTCCCCCCTGCACCACAATCATCGACCAGCCCCGCCGAATCAGCGGACACGTTGGATCCTCCTCCTGCACATCGCTCTCTTTCCAAATAATCCCCGTCTCTTTCCCGAGATACCTTTTCCCCTGCTCCGTTTTGATAAGTTCATCGAGAACATGCGCATGGAGGCGCGGCAGGTCCTTGACATCTACCCTGAGGGGAACTTTACGAATCTCCGTTTGGAACTTTTTCCTACCGTTGACCTGGACGACGCAGGTAAGTGTCGGATTCAGTTTCGGAAGGACGTCGAGATCGGCAGTGGGGAAGCCGAAAGTGAAGATGGACGGGCCAGCGTCTTCGCGGTAGTCTCTCAGGATGTGGTGGGGGTCGTTGCGGATGCCGAGATTAGTTCTGCAGTGCAGCTGGCGCCAGCTTTCTTCTGCGACGCCCGGTGCGATCGGGGCGACCATTCGGAGAAGTTGGACGGTGGCGAGCCATTTGAACCAGGGTGTGAGGAGGGAGACGTGTCGGGTATCAGCGATCGTGTTGGTCAAAGTCATGAGGTCGCTGACTATGGTGTTCAACGAGTACGTTTCAGCGTAGGACTTCGCCACGCTGGCGATAGTCTCCTGTATGGTGGACAGGAGTTGCATCTCTTCGGGCTTCAGCACACCCAGAATCGCATCCTCCTTTGTCAGCCGCTTCCTAATTAGAGGTTTCATAATGCCCTGAGGACGAACTAGCTCCTTTAGCAATGTCATCACGCTGCTGTCTAAATCGCACGGTGATTTGAAGCGGGGAAGGTCCTGAAAAGGAAACCAAGTCGCTTTCGAAAGCCTAAGAACCCTCGTAAGCCAGCGCTGCACCCCAGTAATCTTCTGCTCGTCCCATTCGAGGACCTCACTGACTGGTGCTTGGAAGAGCATGTGGGCTCGCGTAACATCAGCGCCATACGTGGCGATCGTAGTGCCCGGATCAACACCGTTGTACTTGCTCTTGGACATTTTCTCGTAGCTGATCTTTGGAACCTGCTCAGTTCCTCTGACAACAGGCTCTGACGGTTTACTGAAGTCCACCTCTTCTGGGCGCAGGAATCGTCCGGTCTCCGGGTGCGAGTATGTTTTGCCGTGTACCATACCTTGAGTGATGAGACGTTTGAAAGGCTCGCCAAGCGCCTCCTTCCCGTTTGGCCACAGCGGCGTCGTTGCAAGGAACTTCGATATGAATCGTGCGTACAGAAGATGCAGAATGGCATGCTCCACGCCTCCGACATACACATCCACGGGCATGCTTTCGTTTGCTTTCGCAGGGTCCACGAGTTGCTCCTTGTTCAGTGGGTCGAGGAACCTGAAGAAGTACCATGAAGAGTCCATGAAGGTGTCCATAGTATCAGTCTCGCGCTCGGCAGGCCCAGAGCATTTGGGGCAAGTGGTCTCCTTGAATTCCTTGTCGTCTGCAAGCGGATTGCCCTTTTTGCCCTGGAAGAAGGAATCAGGTAGGTCAGGAAGTTCTATCGGTAAGGCATGTTCGTGCTCGGGAACTGGCCCACAAGAACTACAGTGGACGATGGGAATGGGGCAGCCCCAGTAGCGTTGTCGACTGATCAGCCAGTCTCGTAAGCGCCAGTTCTCGGTTCGCTCGACATGTTTGCCGGCCTGTTGCAATCGCTTAGTGATTTCTTCGACAGCCTGGTCTGAGGAGAGGCCGTTGAGCTTGGCATCGAGAGATGTAACAAACCCCTTTTCAAGGAAGGGCCCATCCTCCATCACGTCGATATGGCCATTGAAAGGAGGTGTGGAGCATGGTTCATTCCGGACGACAGTTCTCACACGGCGACTGCTTTGATTCTGTCGCCAAAAAGCATGGTCTCGTGTGTCATGAGCTGGTACTCCCATTACAGCGCCAGATCCGTAGTCATTGAGCACGTAAGGGGCAACGAAGACTGGTAGGTATTCTTCGATCTCGCTGCGGTCAATCAAGTCCGCCAACGGATGCTTGGCCCGCAAGCCCTGCAGCTGCCACCCTTGTTTGGATTCGGGGGGAAACTCGTCGGCTCGATTAAGGAAGTCTTGCAGTTCCCTATCGTCTTTGGCTAGACGCTGTACAATGGGATGGTTCAGCGACAAGGCGACATAGATTACGGCGGGCAGAGTGTCAGCCCGGGTGGTGAATACCTCGACCGGCTCAAACTTGGGCCGCTCGACGCCAGTCTCGTCACTGCCTATCTCGAAGCTCAACTTGGTGCCCTCGGATCGGCCTATCCAGTTCTTCTGCATGGCCAGCACCGACTCGGGCCATCTGCCATTCTCCGCCAGTGCTTCCATATCCTTCAGCAGCGGTTCCTGGAACTCCTTGATTTTCAGAAACCACTGCTTGAGCATCTTCTTCTCCACCTTGGCACCAGACCGCCACGAATAGCCGTTCTTGTCCACCTGTTCGTTTGCGAGGACCGTCTCGTCGATGGGATCCCAGTTGACGAGCGACTCGGCTTGGTAGGCCAGGCCGCGCTCGAAGAGCATGAGGAAGAGGCGCTGGGTGTGCTTGTAGAAGGCAGGGTCGCAGGTTCGAAATTCCTAGCACAGGGCGTCAGTGGAGCCCACAGCGGGGGATCCTACGTGTGCATTACCCGGTCCCATGACCACTGGCCGCCCATCAGCTTCATCTGCGCCTTCATGGCCCCGATGTTCTGCAAGGTCCATTTCGCCGGATGGACGCCCCGTTCGATGGCCGCATTTTCAGCAGGCAGGCCAAAGGCATCCCATCCGATTGGGTGCAGGACGTCGAAGCCCTGCATCTGCTTGAAGCGCGCCAGGACATCCGAGATGGTGTAGACGCGCAAGTGGCCCAGATGCAGGGTGCCGGAGGGGTAGGGGAACATGGGCAGGATGTAGGCCTTTTCGCGGGGCTGCTCCTTCCATTGCGGCAGTTTCGACTCATCCGACTCCCAAAAGGGCTGCCACTTGGCCGTGAGGCCGCTCAATGCGTCTTGCGCCGCCTGTTGCGCGTGTTTACCACCGGACGGCCGCGTCGAGAGGTGGCATCGCGGCGGCAACAGAGGGCGGAGGGCGCGCCGGCAGCCTAGGCGGTGCAAACTGAGGCCGCGCATCACCTGGGACGAAGTGCATCTCGCGAAGGCGGTGACAAGGAGATGCGCATGTTCAATGGTGTTTCGGGTGCTCTTGTGCAAAGTGCAAACCAACGGGATCCACACTAGCTCTTCGCGGCATCTCCGAACTCGTGTACACGGCCGCATCGACGGGCATTGGACGGCCATCCGCAAGCAAGCACACATTGTAAAGAGGGGGCCACTGTATAGCATAGCCCTGCACTCGTCCGCATTCATTCTCCTATCCTCCTGTCCTCCTCCGTCCATGGCGCTTCGGCCCCGCGTCTCCAGGTAGCAGCCCGCACGCGCATCATGGCCGCCCGCTACGCCAGCCTCCCTCCCCCGAACCGCGACTCGCTCGAGCTCGCGTCGCTGGCCTCGTCGTCGCATGGGTCGCGCCGCTCCTCGATCGAGTCGTCCGACTCCGGCGCGCGCTCCTCGCAGCGCCTGTCCTTCGACGACGAGGACCCCCTCTCCGCCCTCAATCCCGCCGCCCATGACGGCAGCCGCCCGCGCCACAACCGCTCCTACAGCGTCTCCTCCGCGTTCGACTTTGCCCCGAGCCTGTTCCCGCTGTCGAGCACAGCGCAGAGCTACACTGCGCTGGGCGCGCCCTCGAACCCGGCGCTGGATCCCTCCAATGCGCTCAACGGCGGCTCGTTGGAGAAGAACAAGAGCCTGACCTATCTGAACGGACTATCACTGGTCGTCGGACTCATCATAGGGAGCGGCATCTTTTCGTCGCCGTCGCAGGTCAACAGAAACGCGGGGTCGCCGGGCGCCTCGCTGCTGGTCTGGGTGGGTGCTGGCATATTAGCATGGACGGGAGCGGCGAGCTATGCGGAGCTGGGAGGCGCCATCCCCTTGAACGGCGGCGCGCAGGTCTATCTTTCCAAGATATTCGGCGAGTGGGCGGGTTTCCTATTCACCTGGTGCGCCGTCGTTGTCCTCAAACCTGGTTCGGCGGCCCTCATCGCCATTGTTTTTGGCGAGTACATTGTTCGCGCCATCGTCGGCGCAGACGCCGCCGAAGCGAGCATGTGGATAGAGAAGGGCATCGCTATCGCAGGACTGGTGCTTGTGACACTTTTGAACTGCATATCTACGAAGCTGGGGACACGGAGCGCCGATGTCTTCATGTTCCTGAAATTCTTTGCCCTCGTTGGAGTTGCTGTAATAGGCATCGTGGTTGCCGCCACGGGTTTCTCGTACAAAGGGCACGCGAGCGACGACTGGAAAAAGCAAGGCTGGTTTGACGGGACCAGTACGCACGTCAGCAACTGGGCTGTAGCCCTCTACGCCGGCTTGTGGGCGTTCGATGGCTGGGACAATGTGAGACTGCTGTCGAGTGTAGCACCACGCCCTGCTAATCCCTCCAGGTGAACTATGTGACGGCCGAGTTCAAGAACCCAACCCGCGACCTCCCTCGGGTGATACACACATCACTCCCTCTTGTCATCCTATGCTTCGTTATGGCGAACGTAGCTTACTTTCTGGTGCTACCCAGCGAACTTATCATTGAATCTGATACCGTCGCCGTCGCCTTCGGCCACCAAGTCTTTGGTCCCATTGGCTCCCTCATTTTCGCGCTCCTCGTTTCAGGCTCGTGCTTCGGAGCTCTCAACGCAACAACATTCACCTCGGGTCGTCTAGTCTACGCTGCCGGCAAAGAAGGCTACTTTCCCGAGATTTTCGGGACCATTGGTCTAGGCAAGAGCCACCGAGCCATCCGCCTTCACAGCCTAAACGCAAACCCGGGAAAGAGCAGGATTCCACGCAAATTCGTGGACTGGTTCGCCGACGCAGACGCCGGCTTCTTCTTCACCCCAATTGCCGCCATGTCGCTCAACGCCCTTCTGACCGCCGTATACATCCTCATCGGCTCCTTTGACACGCTGCTGACCTTCTACGGCGTCGCCGGCTACACGTTCTACTTCCTCGTCGTGCTCGGCCTCATCATCCTCCGCGTCAGGGAACCTACGCTCGAGCGTCCGTATAAGACGTGGATCACAACGCCTGTTATTTTCTGCTGCGTGAGCTTGTTTTTGCTCAGTGGGGCGGTGTTTGCGGAGCCGCTGCAGACGCTGTTGGTTGTGGCGTTTATGGTGGCGGGGTTGGTTATCTGGTTTGCGTGGGTGGGGAGGAGAAGGGGGAAGGAGATGAGTAGGTTTAGGAGGGGGGAGGAGCAGGGGGTTGAGGTGGTGGGGTGGCGGTTTTGGAAGAGGTGGAGAGGGTAGGGGCGGAGTGGGGAGGGGAGGGCGTTGGAGTGTTGTGTGGGGATGACTTTGGGTAAGGTAATGATAGCGTAGACGCTTTGAATGAATCGCTGCGCGGCTTGGCGCAGCGCAGCGCAGCGATTACATGTTCTTTGTGGTTTTTTGATTGTGTAGTTGGAGCTGTGTGTTAAGGAGGGAAGATTGTAGCTCCAAGGAGAGGGAAGGCACGATGGCGTCACACAGCGCAAGCTACTGAAGTGAAGGTAGGTGCGCCCCATGGTTCCACTCTCGTCACGCAGGCTTCCGTCTTTCAACACTCCCACTCCCGCGCCCAGGGACTCGCTCGAAAACCACGACTGCTACCACAAACAACTAGATACTAGTTACTTACTTCTATGGCAAGAGCAAGGGGTGGGATAGCCTAGCCGCGAAAGGCTGACTGCGGGGCTTTTTGCAAGGCTGAAGACGGTGGTACGAGGAGGGGGCTGTGGGCTGAAGACGTTTCGTCTCCATCCTCTTTCTGACTTTCTCTTTCTCTAACCCTTCGTATCTCATCACGCATAACCCTCCAGCATTACGGCAAAAGTAGGATGGATCCGGCTGCGCTGCCATGGCCGACCCTCTCACGATAATTGGATCCCTAGGCGCGCTTTGCAATGTCATCGATGCAGTCGGCAAGACCATCACGGTCATCAACGCCCTGCGTGGCCGCTGGAAGAACGGCGATCTCATCTTCGTCAGCCTAGCATCACAACTCGTTGCACTGCGAGCCGCGCTATCCAAAGTGCAAGAATGGATGACGGCTGAGGGTGCGGAAATCCACGATCAGCTCGCCATGGACCTCGACGTTTCCATCTCCTGTTGCAAGGTGCTGGTCGACAGTATGGATACGTTCTTCAGCCAAATCGATCGCTCGACCGAGAAACCGCTCGATGTCCTAGGGAAACTCAAAGTCACGTTCGGCGCGGGTGGCATCGACGAGTTACAGAAACTTGTTGAACGGCAAACGAGCGCGTTGACACTACTTCTGACTGCATGCAATTGGTGAGCACATAACACATTCCTCAAGAGGTATCATATCTAATTCTAGACAAGCAAAGCGCTTTCCGAACAGAAACAATTACTCGAGACACCGAAATCGCGCCAGACACTTGAACGAGCGAAAGCAGACTCTGCATCGCTGATTGTGCATCTCGATAGTATTTCTTTCAGGAGCAAGTGCACCGATACCATGTCGAAGATATCTGTCATCTTTGGCTTCGACAACGCAGTGTTCTCATCGAAGGTTTATGAGCGAGTGTTTCGCTCTTCCCTAAAGCATGACTTGCGACGGCGACAAGAGCGACATGTACAGCAATCTGTACAGCGACCTCACTTGCCCAACGTGCAGGTAGATGAGCTGCATCTCAATTTGGAAGAACCAAAAAACGGCATGGCGGCCAGGCGACCACAGACCCGCACTTCTAGCCTCCTTGCTCATTATCCGACGCGCTTATGGAAAGGCTCCTTTACAACGGCCGAGGTTATCGCATCCAGGTCTGACGTATCATCAGTCAAGTAGCAACAAGTCACCCTCTCAAAATCCACTATCAAACTAGGGTCGAGAAATTTCCGCTCAAGATACCTCGTAGCTTCGTCGACATCAGCACCTCCGGCGTAACCCAGGAATTAGCGCTGTAGCGGTGATTTGTGTAATTTTTCCGCAAAACGATGCTTGTTGTTGAACAATAGGACGATCGGAGACTTGCTGTAAATTGTGAGATTGGCCGCATGTCGAAAATTAAGTAATGATGCAGTTAGCTTTTTGTACGGAGTCTTGGGTATGTCATGGTCGTAAGAGACCAAGCTGAAGACGAATAGGATGGTGGGAGGATCGAAGAAGGGATGAGGGGTTGCGTTACTCCAGTAGATGCCCGTGGCTGTAGCATCGATGTCGTGTAATAAGTACTCTGTATTGTTTATGAAAAAAGTCGCTTTGTGTGTTGAAGGAGAGGTTAACATGGCCAGGTAGGGTGGCTGAAATGTAAAAGCCCTGTCTAGGTAATGGACGACTTTGCGGTTTGCATCTTCATCACCAGTCAATATGACGGCCCTGGGACCGGAAAGATGCGGTTTCACTGGATAGGCCTCGAGGATTACAATTCGCCTTGCGTATATATTGCTTAAGAGGAAGTAGACGCTTGGCAATCTTCGTTTATAATCGTCAATGCACGATGTATCAGGTAGCTTATAGGAAACAGCATTGGGTTCTTCACTTACACTCCATTGCATGGTTGGACATGGTGTTATCTAACCTCGTCGTCGAGTTGAAAATAATGCTTTTAGCGACATAGTAGGTGACGAGAATCCCTGACACTTTAGGTTGGTAGATGATCGTGTTACTCTGGCATATATACTGCAAAACCTAGGCCTATGAAGATTTACCCCTATAGGTGTATAGAATTTTCTCTACCTTATGGATGCCAAGGTACTTACCGTACTAACGATCCAATATGCCTAGCTTAGCTCTTTGTTATAACCCCGCCTATACATGTGACTCAGTTAACGTACTCCACAACCGAGCGACTCACCCAACCGAGCGACTCACCCAACCGAGCGACTCACTTTTGCCAAGACCCCACCAAAACGTGCTACCATCAATAGTACAACGCGATGCCTTAACAACACAACGAACTACTAGCGTCAAACGAAGCTTGTATACAGCTTGCGATCCAGGCTATTAAACAAGACGCGTCACTTTTGCAAAGACGCGCTGCCGCCATCTATAACATCCCTTAAAAGACCCTTAGCCGACGACGCGCTGGAATCGCCTTCTGACGCGACTGCCCACCCAACACAATGAAGCTCACTGTAAGAGAGGAGAAGGCGATTATACAGCATGTACTCGATCTAGACTTGCGAGGATTCCCGCCACAGCTTGCTGCTGTGGAGGATATGGCCAATTCTTTGCTAGCTGAGCGGCATCGCGACCCTGTGGGCCATAACTGGGCTCTAAACTTTGTTAAGCGCCAGCCAGAGCTTAAAGTCAAGTTTAATCGAAAGTACGACTATAAGAGAGCCCTCCAGGAGGATCCTAAGGTGATACAAGGCTGGTTCCGGCTTGTGGAGAACATGAAGGCTAAGTATGGTATCCTAGATAAGGACACCTACAATTTCGACGAGTCTGGCTTTATGATAGGCATAATATTAACTGGAGCGGTAGTTACAGGCTCTAAGCGTTGAGGACGGCCAAAGTAGGTGCAGCAGGGCAATAGGGAGTGGACAACAGTCATCTAAGGCATCAACGCAATGGGGTGGTGGATCCCACCCTTCATTATCTTTGGGGGCAAGCACCACCTCTCCGCCTGGTATAAGGAGAAGGATCTACCTTATGATTGGGTTATTGCAGTCTCTAAGAACGGCTGGATAACAAATGAGCTTAGTCTGCAATGGCTAAAGCACTTTAATAAGTATACAAAGAGGCGTACTATTAGTGGAGCACGTTTGCTTATTATTAATGGCCACAAAAGTCACAACTTGCTTGAATTCCAGGATTACTGCAAAAAGAGTAATATTATTACTCTCTGTATGCCTCCACATTCGTCGCACCTCTTGCAGCCACTTAACGTGGGTTGTTTTGCGCCGTTAAAGAAGGCGTATGGGCGCCAAGCCGAGAATCTGATGCGCAACCACATCACGCACATCACCAAAATCGAGTTCCTACCTTACTTTATTACTGCTTTTAAGGCTTCAATTACTAAAAGTAATATCAAAGAAGGCTTTCGAGGTGCTGGCCTAGTGCCCCACGACCTAGAGGCTATACTATCGCAGCTTGACGTCCGCCTGCGTACGCCTCCAGAATGTACTATTCGCGATAGTACATGGGAGTCGCAAACTCCGCGAAATAGTACAGAACTTGGGTCACAATTAATGCTGGTTAAGCAGAGGATTCAAAGGCATGTGGATAGTTCCCTAACTTATATGGTTGAGGCGGTGGAAAAGCTCGTCAAAGGCGCCAAGCTGATGGGGCATTCTTTGGTGTTGATGACCAAACGCAACGCCAAACTTTAAGCTGCTAATAAGGCCGCCACGCGACGTAAATCGCACAAAAGAAAGCAATTGCAGTAAGAAGGAGCTCTTACAGCTAAAGAGGGCTAGCGGCTGGCTACTCTAAAGGACTTTGCGGCGCGCAGTGATGGCAAGAAGGCAAAGAAGAGGGCGCGCGTTAATGGAGGCGAGCCAACTTAACGGCGCTGTAGACGCTGCGGCGAGCCTGGGCACAATAGAACAACGTGTAAATAACCTGCAGAAGTAGATTCTGAATAGATTGGCCTATTTAGACTATTGATAATAGTTCGTATTGACTCTGTACTGTCGTGAATAGTACATGTTTTGGTGGGGTCTTGGCAAAAGTGAGTCGCTCGGTTGGGTGAGTCGCTCGGTTGTGGAGTACGTTATGCTAGATAGTAGACTGTCTATTAACTGCTGTCGACAATGCTGTTGTGCAGAACGCTAACAACAAAATTATTATTATTTTATAACGTACTTTGCACTCGAGTCGATCATTCTATCAAGTCAATCACTTTGCCAAGACCCCACTAAAACGTACTATCAGCAATAGTATAACGCGATGCCTTAACTACACAACAAACTACTAGCGTTAAAAGAAGCGTGTATATAGCTTACAATCTAGGCTATTAAATAAGACGCGACACTCTTTTAGCGACGCGCTGCAGCCCTCTATAATGTCTCTTAAAGTACACTTAGCAACTAACGCGCCAGAAAGACGTTTAGACGTAACTGCGCACCTAACAAAATAAGACTTACTATAAGAGAGGAGCAGGTAATTGTGCAGCATATACTCGACCTAGACGCGCAAGGATTTCCGCCCCAGCTTGATGCTATAAAAGATATGGCTGATTCTTTACTAGCTACACGCTACTATAAGCCAGTTGGCTAGAGGTGGCCTTATAACTTTGTTAAGCGCCAGCTAAAGCTTTAAGTTAAGTTTAATTAAAAGTACGACTATAAGAGAGCCCTCTAGGAGGATTCTAAGGTAATATAAGGCTGGTTCTAGCTTGTAGAGAACATAAAGGCCAAGTATAGTATTCTGGATAAGGACACTTATAATTTTAACAAGTCTGGCTTTATAATAGGCATAATATTAACTAGAGCGGTAGTTATAGACTCTAAGTGTTAAGGATGGCCAAAGTAGGTGCAGTAGGACAATAGGAAGTGAACAACAGTTATCCAAGGCATTAACGCAATAGGGTGGTAGATCCCACCCTTTATTATCTTTAGGGGCAAGCACCACCTCTTCGCCTAGTATAAGGAGAAGAATCTACCTTATAATTAGGTTATTGCAGTCTCTAAGAACAGCTAGACAACAAATAAGCTTAGTCTATAATGGCTAAAGCACTTTAATAAGCATACAAAGAGGCGTACTACTAGTAGAGTACGTTTACTTATTATTAATAGCTATAAAAGTCATAACTCGCTCGAATTCCAAAATTACTACAAAAAGAGTAATATTATTACTCTCTATATGCCTCTACATTTATCGCACCTCTTATAGCTACTTAATATAGGTTGTTTTACGCTGTTAAAAAAGGCGTATAGGCGCTAAGCCAAGAATCTAATGCGTAACCACATTACGCACATCACTAAAATCGAGTTCCTACCTTGCTTTATTGCTGCTTTTAAGGCTTTAATTACTAAAAGTAATATTAAAGGAGCTTTCAAGGTGCTGGCCTAGTGTCCCACAACCTAGAAGTTGTAATATCGCAGCTTAACGTCTGCCTATATACGCCTCCACTTTGTACTATTCGCGATAGTATATAGGAGTCGCAAACTCCGCGAAATAATATAGAACTTAGGTCGCAATTAACGCTAGTTAAGCAGAGGATTTAAAGGCATATAGATAGTTCTCTAACTTATATAGTTAAGGTGGTAGAAAAGCTTATTAAAGGCGCTAAGCTAATAGGGCATTCTTTAGTGTTAATAACTAAACGCAACGCCAAACTTTAAGCTACTAATAAGGCCGCCACGCAATATAAATTGCATAAAAGAAAGCGAGTACAGCGTAAAGAAGTCCTTACAGCTAAAGAGGGCCAGCGGCTAGCCACTCTAAAGGAGTTTGGGGCGCGTAGTAATAGGCAAAAGGCAAAGAAGAAGGTGCGCGCTAATAAAGGCGAATCTGCTCAACAGCGCTATAGACGCTACCCTATCTTAGTAGTTAATGTGCACTATCACTTAATGCGCAACCCTAACGTAATCGCTTAGCTAGTAATATAAGGCTATAGAGCTCTACACAAAAGCTTTTATCGCGAGATTTTCTAGAGTTGGCTTCTTATAGAGCTATAGATAATTGCTAGCTAGTTAGATTATAGATATCTACTTAGTGTTCTAATTATACAGCCACAGCACGATAATAGCGTTAATAGCGTAGACACTACCACATTAACGCGTATAGATACTAGCGTAGATTTCTTTCTCTTTATAACTATATAAGTAGCTTTTAAAGCTTTCTAACTTCCCTTTTTAGCAATTTTAAGACGTTTTTAAAGTTGTTGTTAAGTCTTGCGAGTCTGTTAACAAAGGCGTCGCTTAGCAGCTTAATTAGCTTTCTCCTTAGCGTGCGTATCTCTGGCTACTACCTACTTAATGCGCTTCTCCTGCTATAAATAAGCTTTAAGCTATTTATTAGCTATATAGATCTCTTACTACTAAGCTTTTTAGAGTTATAACTGTTGTTTTTTAGCCTTCTACTAGCTAAGCGAGTTACGCGCCCTCTGTACGCGGGCAGGTGACTAGAAAACTACTCCTCTATGCCACTCCTTAGGTTGCTCTAAGGGCAGAGTCTTGCCTTTTGTTTAACGCCGTTCCTGGTTTGCAAGAGCTTCTTAGAGACTCTTATTTTTATACTCTAGGAGCTGCTTTTATATAGAGATTAAGTGTATTGTCTAGCTTAGCTTACGCGACTCCTTAGTCGCGATATCCTTTATAGTAGAGCATAACAGTTGCTCTATTTTATACTAATCTAACGCGCTAAGTACTAAGGTAGAGCTTACTAGTAATTTTGGCTCTAGTAAAGTGTCTTTGTTAAACCTTTTAAGGATAGGCGTTGGATCTGGCGGCGAGATACCTATACACTCAAAAGCTTTAGTAATTAACTGCGGCGTAACTAACGTTATCTAGGCCTTCTAGAATAGCGTAAAGAAGTCTCTTTTGGCAATTGTTAACAGTCCTTAACTCCTATATAGGTATCTGGAGAGCTTGTTAGAGTAGACAGCTAAGAGAGACTTAAATACGTAGACGTTAAGAGGCTGCAGCGTATAAGTTATATGAGGAGGAAATATCGCAAGGAGAATCTTATTCTAATCGCAGTAGTTAATTAAATCTATAGTAATATAAGATCCATGCCTATTAAGGACTAGAAGTTGCTACTACTATTAAGCCTTCTCCTTTATACAGCAATTAAATACCTATTTAAGCTATTAAAGTTCTATCTTATTGTTTAACTATCTAGAGGTTAATAAGATAATGAAGACTCTGTAAGAATTAATATTAATTTCTTTAACCCAGCTTAATTATAGAGTCGTAGCGTTAGATTAATAGATTAGCGCTAGATTAATAGTAGATCTGTTGGCGCATATATATACAATGAGCGAGATTTACTTATAGCTGCTGTCCTATATAAATTGCCTTACTTAGCGACTCTTATATAGAGGCCTATCGAAGATCCTTTTTAAGCGGCTAGTGATACTAAGAAGGAAGCCTTTCTTATCTATATTGTACGTATGCTAAGGCTCTACACTATACTCTATAATTTTCTTGTGTAGAAGCTTAAAGTAGAGCCTGTATTTTGCCTCTAAATTAGCCTTGTGGCGATTGCTGTTAAGTCTAGTCGTCTATTATACGATTAAGAAGTTAGGGTTGCGCCTAACAAAGCGATTAACCTAGAATATGCTAACGTCTCTTTTTGCCATATAAAAAGCAAAATTTTGTATTATCTGCTGTGTAGGAGGAAGGCCACACTTAGTAAGGTAGGTAATATATTATAGAAGCCCCTTTTCTTATTGTGGATAGAGTAGACAATGTGTACTATTAGTGATAGTACGCGCCTACGTAACGCGTTGGTGCCTGTGCGTTAACGTAGAGCGTACAACACCAAATTCTTTGGCGATTTTATTGTATAATAAAAATTCTCCTAGTTCTTACGCTTTAATTGCTGCTATCGCGGCGTTAATTAGATCCATATTGGTGGAGTTAGGGCGCGTTAAAGTTGGGGCGCATTATGTTAGAGTTGCGCATTGAGTGACGGTGCGCATTAACTGCTAAGATAGGATACGGCAAGCCTAGGCATAACAAAACAACCTGTAGGCAGTCTATAGAAGTAGATTCTAAATAGATTGGCCTATTTAGACTATTAAAAATAGTTTGTGTTAACTCTATACTATTGTGAATAGTATAGAACTTAGTGAGGTCTTGGCAAAGTAATTAACTTAATAGAATAATTAACTCGAGTGCAAAGTACGTTAATCTATATATAAAATAATTTAGACTAACACTTAGCTTTATGTAGTTTAATTATGCCTTTAACTCTTATACGTGCTAGTATTTTAAACTAATATTTAAACTACTATTTTATATTAGTGTTTTATATGCAATAGTGTTTTATATATAAGCTATTATTTTATATACAAACTAGTGTTTTATATATAAGCTATTATTTTATATATAAACTAGTATTTTATATATAGGTTATTATTTTAACTTTATTTTACTATTACTTAGTTATAACCTTAATAACAAATATCTTATTTTTAAAATAATTTATTACTTCTTAGTTTATTATACGCTAATATATTTTATATTATTAAAGATCTTTATTATATAGAGATTCTAACTAAGGTTAAGTCTATACTATACACAAAGAGGAGTAAAATAGAAGGCTCTAAAACCTAGTACCTAGCACATAGTAGTAGTAATAAAATATATATAAAATAATAATAATTTATTATTAACTTTCTATATAGTAGTATTATTAATAGTAGTTAATAAATAGTTAGCTATCTAGCATAACTAAGTTACATATTATCTCTTAACTAGTAGACTATTAGAGAGCTATAGTAAACTGCAGAGTCGCAACCGCGGGAGCAGTGTGGACAATAGGACGCTTAACTATAGTTTAGTTATTATGCTTGCGATCTAGTAGCTATAGCGTAATTATAGTTTGCTGTACGCATAGCGTATAAAGTCTGCCTACTCTTATAACGTTAGGAATGCCCAGGATAATATTTTATATTATAAAATAAGTCTTTTATGTAGCGTTATTTTATCTACTAAGGGGTAGGACAATAAAGACTTTTATCTTAAATAACATAATAAAAAAAGCAGAGCCCCCTACTTAGTAATTAAAAAAGGCGTAAAAAGGTAATGAAAAAAAAAGTCTTTTATATATTATATTTTATTTTTAGTAATAAGTAATTTAATATATATAATATTGCCTTGTTTAGTATATTATTTTTAATATTTTTAATAATTACTCAAAATTATTAAAGCGCTTAATTACGATAAGTTATTAAAAGTTATTAATTTTAAAAATTAATTACAAGCTTATTTATATTATAATAGCGGTTACATTGTTTATTTAGTATTAATAATCTTTTTTAATTTTTTTAATTTAAGCCTACGTAGATTAGAATAGAAAGACTGCTCTAGTCTAGCACCTAAAAATATAGTCTACTCCTAGTCTTCTTTACTAACGTAATAATAGTTTATAAGAATAGTTTATAAACTATACACTTACTTCTTATTATCTATAAGCGCTCTAATAGCTATTAAATTTACTTAAAGCGTGTATAGAAAACTAACTTACTTTATTATTACTATTATTAGTAATTACGCTATATTTACGCGCTGCTATATAGTATACTTATATAATACGCTTACTACCTAATACTATAACTATAAAGATCTAATATATCTACGCAATACTTTTTTCTCCTAGCAACTTAATAATAAATATCTTCTTCTTTTTCCTTTAATCCTACTCTTTATTACCGCCTTCCTAACTAGTAATAATATAAGAAACTGTAGTAGGAACTTTATATATCTATTATTATACCTTAAGTTACTAATCTATTACTAGCCTAATTAGTACACTAGGACCGCCTTATATAGAGTAAAGTATACCTATTTTCTATTAATAATTTTATAAATAGAGCAATACTCTAGTATAGATTTAATAACTTTAAGCAGACAAATTATTAGAGCGTACTTTTAGGCGGCGTTAATAGTAGTATTAGTATTAAGGTTTAGAAAGATAGTAGAAAATAGAGTAATAGTAAAAGTCTTATTAAGGTTAACTTTAATATAAAAATAGAGTATTAGTATATCTATAGTATATATAAGCTCCTACCTAGTATATATCTTATAAGTAGCACAAACCTACTAATATAATAGCTATTACTTCTAGCAATTTTTAAAGATAATAGTGAAGGATAATAATAGTATAATTTTTATCTCTCTTCTAAAGTTCTAATCGTGGCCTCTTTGTAAATCGACTTTGCATATGGGAGCTATGCGCGCCAAGACCGCCAAGCTCGCTTAGCAGTTCAAACGCGCTTTTTTTTTATTATTACCTTTTTACGCCTTTTTTAATTACTAAGTAGGGTACTCTGCTTTTTTTATTATATTATTTAAGATAAAAGCCTTTATTATCCTACCCCTAGGTAGATAAAATAACGTCACATAGTATAATAAGCACCTTTTTATTTCTTCCCTCTATTCTAAACTAGTATGACGAAGTAGCCTTACTATATTTTGTATATAGATTTTTTTAGTTAAAGTAGATACGCTAAGCCTACTAAGCTCGGTTATAACGTGCTAATTTCTTTTTATTAACACCTTAAAACGCTTTTCTATGTATATAATAGTAGGAGGAATATTTGCTATTATTATAATATTTTTATTAGAAACCCCTTAGTCGCAAAAAAACCATATTATAATAGCGTATTTTATAATATTTATTAGGTTAGTTTTATATTATATTTTGTTTTTAGTTTTAAGTAATTTAATATATATAATATTAGATTTCTTATAATTATATTTTAGTAAACTTTTTATATATTACTTAAAGTTAACTTTAGCTTTAATTATAACTTATTATTAGAATAATTATTTTAGTTATTTTAGGTAGCTTATCTATTTATCTTTTATTATGTGACGTTATTTTATCTACCTAGGGGTAGGACGATAAAGGCTTTTATCTTAAATAATATAACAAAAAAAGCAGAGCCCCCTACTTAGTAATTAAAAAAGGCGTAAAAAGGTGATGATAAAAAAAAGCGCGTTCGAACTACTAAGCGAGCTTGGCGGTCTTAGCGCATAGCTCCCACACATATGCAAAGTTTTTACGAAGAGGCCACTTGGAACTTTGGGGGAGATATAACTTCGACACGATATCTTTTATTATAACAGCAAAATTCTAATATGGTATTTTATTATTTATTTTGCTTATTAGTATAGTTTTAACACGTTTCTATAAGCAATATATACTTTTTTTAGGATATTTTACTTATTACTATTATAGTTTTGTGTAGCGTTAAATTAACTATCTAGAGATAGCACGATACAGACTTTTATCTCAAATAACATAATAAAAAAGCAGAGCCCCTACTTAGTAATTAAAAAAAGCGTGAAAAGGTGGTTACAAAAATGCATATTATAGTTTTAACTTTATTTATTTTATATTAAGGTTTTAAAATATATAGTTTTTTTAAATAAAGCTACATCTCGTAACTATACTATAGTAAAAACATCTAGATATAATCTTTTTTTCTATTTACTAGCTCTATAAGATACTATGTAAATATACGTAACTAAGTTAATAATACGCGCATCTTTAGCTTTCCGTCTTCTAGCGTAAGCTAGAGTAAGCTATTTATAGTTTAAGTTATAGTAACTCTAAATAGCTCTATATTATTTAAAAACTTTAAATAGACTATAAGTTTTTAGCTGCGTATAAGAGAATCTTCTCTAGTTATTTAGCTCTGTCTACCTACTATAATAATTAACTAACTTAAGTAAAACTAAACTATAAAGTAATTAAGATAATACGCTCCTACTATAAAGTAAATTTTAATATCTTCTATGCTATATTTAAGTTCCTAAACTACACTCTAGAAATAGTTGCACTATTTACTAGAAAGCTAAAGCTAAGATAGGCAATAGATAATAAGTAACTAGTAAAATTACTTATTTTAGACTGCTACTATATATAAAAATATAGTTTATTACCTATTATTACGCTTTTTTATAATTACATTACCTTTTTTACGCCCTTTTTAATTACTAAGCAGGGGGCTCTGCTTTTTTATTATGTTATTTAAGATAAAAGCCTTTGTCGTCCTACCCCTAGATAGATAAAATAACGCCACACACATTATTTAAATCTAGATTTTTAGAATCTATAGTTTGCTCTATATTATTATTATTATTATTATTATTATTAACGTGAGTGTTAAGCGAGTGCCATACTAGGCAAGTGGCCACCCCTAATAAACTTTTAGGCCTTCTACACATACTTACTCAATACTATAACAACCTACTACAATGCGTAATATATAGAATTAATTAGTAATCTCTACTCTATCTTTTTCGCACGTGCGCGAATTATATCCTATCTCTCTGCAGCGCTTATAGTGCCTTTTACGCTGCTTATCTGCACCTACTTGCGCTTTACCTTCACGCGTTTCCCCCTCTACCTGCGCCCTAATGTCTAATTGGGCTACTAAATCCTCTGCCTCTTCCTTTAATAGGTCTCCGCCCTTCTAAATCCGCTTTCTTTTGCGCAATTTACGCTTAGAAGCTGCTCTGTTTAACGCTTTAAGCTGCAGCACTTAGGTAGCTAGCAACGTCTATAAATGCAGTATTATCTTAGAGCCCTTTCTAAGTTAATTAACTATCTTAACTATAGAAGAAGGTAAGGAACCCTAATGTTTTTAAATGCGATCGCGAAGCAGCGTAGATTAAGCCTCTACTTTAGCGGCGTTGCTTAGTGTTTTGGAGTTCTATTAGGTGGTCCCTAGTGCGGGCGGTGTTGGCGTGCGAAGTTTGACTTTAAGCTTTAATAGCACTACTAATAGGTTATAAGGCACTAAGCCAGTTACTCTAAAGCTTAATTAGGTATTTATCTTTAAGAACACAGGCTTAAAAACCTTTGCAAAGAAGGTAATAAAGGCCTTTTTATTAATTTAGCCAATGTGGTCTATTACTAAGACTCTGATCTCTTTGCTGTATGCCTACTTTAAGGGGGCAAAACACCTAATATTAGGCGGCTGTAAGATGTGCGATAAGTGTAGAGGCATATAGAGGGTAATTATCTTGTTCTCCTTATAGAGATCCTAGAAGGCAAGCGACTTGTAGCTCTTATAGCTGTTAATAATAAGCAGCACATAGCTACTCACTTTTTGCTCTCTTATCTGCTTAATAAAGTGCCTTAACTAGGCTATACTAATCTTGTTTGTAGTCTAGCCATTATCGCTAACCCTAATACGCTATTAGGGCTTTAAATTAGGGTACTAGGACGTGTTATGGTTCTTTGCTTTAAAGATAAGGTAGGGCGCAATTGCCTAGCCCATCGCGTTAACGGCGGCAATAAGAGGCACCTACTCACAGTCTCTCTGCTAGACGCCAATAGGCTTAGTGCGTCTCTCTAAAGTAGTAACTACTTTAACTCGGTTTCTAACGCCCATAGTAAAGCCAGTCTTATTAAAGTTATAGGTATCTTCGTCTAGTATACTGTACTTAGTCTTAATATTTAGTACAAGGTTAAACTAGGGTCTAATAACCTCTGGATCGCTACACAAGACTCTCTAACAATCACGCTATTAATTTAAATAGAATTTAAGCTTGCCCTCGCGTTTAATAAAGTTTAAGGCCTATTTTAGGCTAATAGACTTATTACTACGCGCAGCACGTAGTTGGTTAGCTATATCTTCTACAGAACGCAGTGTTGGCGCAAATCCTTACGCATCTAGCTTCTTAATATAGTGTCTAAGCGCCTCCTCTTTAGTCTTTTAAAGGCTTAATAATTTAGAATAAGTATCGCGTAGTGACATCTTCCCAACGCATTGGCGGCGAAGGGTCGTTTAAGACACGTTGTAGATAGTAGCAGCGCGTTGCACACTTAGTTTTTCGGGCGATTTAATTGCCTAGAGGGCTAATTTAATCCTGTCTTCTTTTAAGAGCTATTCGAGGTTAGGTGATTAAGACATTAAGGTTTGAAGTTCAAAAGCCCCAAAAGTTTATTAGGGGTAGCCACTCGCCTAGCATGGCCACTCGCTTAACACTCACGTTATTATTATTATTATTATTATTATCTAGGTGTATATTGTTATTACTATAAAATAGTATATTAATTTCTTTATTAGAGTTATTATTAAAGTTATAAAAGTAATTTTTAAGAATTTTAATATCTCTAGTATAAGGGAGTAATCGGACTTAATTGTTAAATAGGTTAAATTACTATAATAAGGATACTAGGTGCCGCATATTACCTATATAGTAGCGGTCCTAAGGGCGCGCTAGTACTGCCTAATTGGGACTAGCGCGCGGGGCCGGATTAACGTCGGGCCAACCAGAGGTTCGATGGGCCAATGGGTAGTAATCTCTAACATTACCCCCCCCTCTAAAAGCCTTAGCTTTAGCGAGGCAAACTAAGAAAAACTATATTAGAGGCGCTAATCGCGTGGCTTAATAAATATTATAAACTATTGTAATTTATTATAAACTATTATAGACTATTATAGACTATTTAAGACTATTTAAGACTATTTAAGACTATTTAAGACTATTTAAGACTATTTAAGACTATTTAAGACTATTTAAGACTATTTAAGACTATTTAAGACTATTTAAGACTATTTAAGACTATCTAGAAATATTATAATAAGTAAAATAACTATTAGATAACCTTCTCTAGTACACAAGCTAGTAAAGTGAGCGCTCTACTACTGCGCATTATAGTAGTTACGTCTAATAAGACGACTTAGGCGTCTCCTTAGGTATAGCCTAGAGAGAGGCCTATTACTTAAAAAGGTTATCTAAAACAGCCAGTGAGCGGGCGCTTTACATGCCTGTCCTAGCAGTCTCGAGATATAATATTATATTAAGAGGTATCTTAATCTCACGCATGTGCGTACGTAAGGACTAGAAGCTTAGAATCCCTAACTCTATTATTCTAGAGATACATAACTATATAATCCTTATATAACGCCAGATCTTTATATAGGGCATATAGGCTAGGTTTCCCATTATTATCTCTATAATATGCTTTAATAGCTTTCTTGCAACCTAATATGTCTATATAGGGCTACTACTTAGGGTTAGCGTTCCACTTAGAGGAGTTTTTATACTAGACTCTATATATAAGTAGCCCCTTATTGCCTATTAAAGAATTTTTACAGCGATAGTTAATTTTACTATTAACTATAGAGTTAATGTAGTAGTTCTACAATCCTGCTAGTAGGGTAATAGGCGCGTTTATCGCGACTATACTCTTTTTATTAGGAAGCTAAATGGCCTTAGGGGCGTTATATAATAGCCAGGCGTAAAACCATAGGTGTACGTTATAGTAACTTATAGGAAGCTCTAACTAGTATATATAGTCGCGAAAGACCTCTGCGATAGGAAATAGTTCTAAATTCTTAACATCTAGACCTTTGTTAGAATAGAGGGATAGAATATTACGCGTGTCTAAATAAACCATATCCCTAATAGCATATGCTAGTGCGGGTTGTTAACTCTTATTTGCGTAAAACTCTATTTTTAATTAGGCCTAGACTAGATTTTTATTTATAAAGCGCATAACATCTTTAATATAATAAACTATCTGCTAGGCATCTTTATATTATAACTTCTTATAATAGTCTATTACTATAACTAGGGTAATAGGTTTAAAGCCCTATTATAGTAAGTAGCCCTTAGTTATAAGTAATAGCGTAACTTTAGTAGACACGCTTTCTTTATAATTTGTGGCGAGTTGCGTAATAGGCAACTAGTTAACCTAGTTATTCTATATATAATTAATGTAACAATGCAAATACGCCTTTAGAATGGCATTTATAATTTTTGTCTGCCTATTACCCTTTGGGTAAAAAGCTATTGTAAGCGCGGGTTGCGTACCTACCTGTCTATAGAGCTTCCTCTAAAAGTAGGACGTGAACTAGGCATCGTGGTTAGAGATAATAGTGTTGGAAAACCCCTCCTCGCGCTATACGTACTTAATAAAGGCTCTAATAATAACCTTAACGTCTAGTAATAGAAGCATAATATACTTATATTACTTAGATAGGCAGTTAACCACCACTATAATATAATAATAGGTAACTCCGTCGCGTATGCAATCTGGCAACAGAGTAATAAAATTAATAGAGATATCTTTCTAGAAACGCTTTAGCACTAGTAGCGGGCGAAGAAGTCCTTATTTTTATTCCTTAAATAGCTTTAAGCGATAGTAGGTAATATAATCGCGTGTATAATAAGTAACTATATCTGTTATACTAGACTAGTAATAGTGCTGGCTAACCTCATAGTACGTTCCTCTTTTCCCTGCGTATTCTGCCCCTAGGGGTTTATAATATGACTATACAATGTCTATACAAAGAATATTATTAAAGAGAATAAAAATCTGTTTCTAGAAAAACACCAAACTATTAGTAATATTATAGTCTTATAATTCTACCTTAACGTTATGGTTATGTATTACCGCTACTAGGAGATATTATATACTCTATTGCTTTGCCGTAACAATCTATTATAGGATAGAATTCTTAGCGATTGCCTATTTTAACTAGTCTGTTATACTAACGTGACTCTATATACAGGGATCCTTGCTTAGTAACTCTGCCTATCCTGGCGAAGTGGCCTTGCGACTCTCTAGAGGGCTATTGTCGACTATTCTGTCTTTAATAGATTCCTCCTCACTAAGATAGTATAACCTTGCAATGAGACTAACTACTAACTCCTCTATTCTTACTAGCATTTATACGAGGTAAGCAGTATATAATACTTCTTTAGCGGGACACTCTATAAGTAGTATAACTATCTTTAAGATAGGTTCGGATGTGACTACTAGTGGGGTAGATTTAATATAGTTAGGTGTAAGAATTGTTTACACTTAGTGTTAAAGACAATTGTCTAGTACGTTACGTGGCAAGTTACCCAGACGATAGGTAAGAGAATTAGGCTTTTTACTCTGCCTATCTGGCTAGTAAGTAATCTTAAAGTTAAACTTAGAGAGGAATTCCGCCTAGTAAGCCTAATAACAGTTTAACTATTTTGTAGTTATAAACCACTCTAGTGCTTTGTAGTCTAATATTATATTAATAAGCGACCTATTAGATAGCTCGGGTCGCTAGTCTTTAAAAGTCTTAATAATTATAAGAAGTTTCTTATTATAAATCGCGTAGTTACACTTCACTAGTATTATTTTTTATAGATATAAAGGCGATAGAATATAGAACGCTCTTATATATCTAAGATAAGACTGTAGTAATAATAAAGTCTAACGCGTCTATCTTAACCCACGTCTCTAGGTCTAGGTTAAAATGTGCCAGGATTGGGGCTATTATAAACGCGTTCTTAAGCTACTTAAATACTTTGACAGCGGGACCTTACAGGTTAAGAGGGAACTCCGCAGAAGCCTCTTTGCGGGTTAGGTCTATTAGCGCTCTTACTAAGCTTAAGTAGCCAATAATAAATTGCCTATAAAAGTTCGCAAATCCTAGAAATAACTGCACCTTACGCACGTTAGTGGAGAGCTGCCATTTAGTTATAATGCGGATCTTAGCGAGATCTATCTTAATACTATTAACAATAAGGATAAGTTTTAGGTATTTAACCTTCTTAACCGCGAACTCGCACTTATTAATATTAAGATATAGCCTAGCCTTTTTTAAGTGTTAATAGACTCTACGGATGTGGTTCTTATATTTGACTAATGTCTTACTAAAGACTAGAACATTATTAATATATGCCAAACAAAATTCATCTAGGCATTTCTATAGCATCTTATTAATATAAGACTAGAAAGTCGCTAGTATGTTGCATAATCCAAAAGGCATAATAAGGTATTTAAATAACTTATACTATATTGCAAAGGCGGTTTTATATTTATCTCTATTCTTAATGCGCATTTTATAGAAGGCTGTAATAATGTTAAGAATGCTAAACCACTATACCCCAAATAGTCAGAAGAGCGTCTTATAGATATTAAGTAGCGCGTTCTTGTTTTTTACTGTAGTGGCGTTTAGCTAATAGTAGTTAACACAGATACGTAGGCCTCTATTAGGCTTCTTAATAACTAGCACTAGAGCTATAAAATCTAAGGTGCTGTGTTGCACCTTACCTATACTAAGCTTCTTATTAACGTACGCCTTTACCGCCAGAGCCTTCTTTTTGCTCATACTATATAGCCGGGCGGCGGAGTGCTTTGCCCTAGATTCTAAGTTGATCTTATAGTCTACCCTAGGCCGATGAGGCGGGAGCTAGTCTTCTGGCACTATAAAAGCCTCTTACTTATCCTGAAGCCAGGTAGGTAGTAACTTTAGTATCTTCTCCTTTATCTTATTAGGTTAATTTATCTTCTAATAAAACTTATTAAAGTCTTCTTAAGTTAAAGCTACAAGATTAATACAAAACAGCTGCGTAAACATAGTCTTAATATTAGCGGCGTTGTCTAACTCACTCTTATTATTAACCCTACTAAGCTTCTCAAGTAGCTATATATATTCGGAATATAGCCAGGTAGTATAGTGGTCGGCCTTAAGGGCTATAAGCGAAGCGGCGTACCTAAAGACAACTTTAATATCCATTCTGGCATATGTAGGGTACGGTGTTCTTAATTTAGGCAACTGTTATTAATAACCCTTACTAGTAATAATAACTAGGAGCCCCTTTATATAGTTGTTACTTATGCAATAGGGCTTATTAAAGGTTATAGTCTTGTCTTTCTAATTAATATTCGAGTTGTGAGCACTTAACTATAATATGCTAAAGATAATATTGTATTCTAATATATTAATAATGTATGCTAACTTCTTAGAGAAGTGGTTTCTATAGTATATAGGTAACACTACCGTCTTTATAAGTACTTATTTTATAACGCTATTATTAAGATATAGGCGGATAGGCTTCTTAAGCGAGACTATATAGAGTTTGTAATAAGCGACGTAGTTTTTACTTATATATGTGTTTATTACGCCCAAATCTATAAGACTATTAATAGTAATTCTGCCTATCTAAAGCTAACACTTAAAGACAAATTATGCCCTATATATTAGTGGTGTGTTCTTATTAAGTAAGTTTGCGCGGAGTTTAATAACCTTCTAAGACTATAATAACTATTAAGTTAGCCGTAGCTCTAGCTCTTTAATCTTATATAAAAGTTTTGGTAATAACTCTTAAGGTTCCTACTAATGACTTTTAATAGGGACATCTAGTTTTCTAATAGGTCGGCTTTAGTTAACGCGGTAGAAGCTAGTAATAAAGGTTAGATGTTAATCGCAGTAAGGCCTGCGTTAACAAGGGCCTTAATTTTATTAACTAGTTGCTGCGGTTTACCCTTGCACAAAGCGTCCTTATCCTTATAATAGTGGCCTTTTTCGCCACATTTAATATAGCGTCCTTTGTCTATTAGTAACTTAACCTGAGTGTTAGTACAACTAGAAATGTTGCCACTAGTATTATTGCTTTTACCGCGATTGCCTCCCCCACTACAACTATCTTAATTATTATTATTATTGCCCTACTACTACGCAGGGCCCTATAGCTTTAAGATTATGGCCTGATAACATATCTTTTCGATAAATAATAACCATAAGTCCGAGTTTAACTATTGCTTGTCGGCCTCTAACTGCGATGGTTTTAAGAGTTAGATAGCAGTAATAATTTTCTACTAATTAGGAATGTTAACAGGTGCAATTGCAATTTTAAATTAGGATAGCCATCCTTTAAAGCTTTCGTAGTCTCTGATTTTTACCTAGTTGCCCTGCATAGCTGCGTACGCCTTACCCATAGGATTCGCTGCCATATAGCTACGGTCTAATATGTCAAAAATGTCTTTAGTAGACTAAAAGGCACTAGGCTTATCAAAGTCCATATAATGCTCCAAGCGTTAATACGCTACGTTAAGGGTGTAATTAATAATAAACTCCATCTTAACGTATTTAGTTATAAAGATATAGTTATATACGCTTAGGTATAAGTGTATAGAACTCTTCTATAGTTTATAATTCTTATAGTTATCTAAGCCTTTAAACTTGTTAGGCTTATAAAGACAATAGTTAGAAGTCTAACTAATGTCTATTAACGCGGACGTTGACTAGCTATTAGGCGTGTTAGTATGAGCGGCACAGCTAGTGTTTATAGTAGGTATTATAGATTGTAGAGTGCCTACTTATAATGCGGCGTATGTCTAAGTATGGCGCTGTTAGATAATCTTAAGATCTTTAGCGTTTAGATCTTATTATACATATAGTGGTACGTTAGGTAGAGCAAATATTGCCGCCTTTAGCTAATTTTTTAGATCCACAACTTTCCGTTCTTATTTCTTTGCGCAGGCATAGTATAGTTCTTTAAGCTTCTTTAACTAGTTAATATAAGTGAGCGC
This sequence comes from Laburnicola sp. R22_1, assembly GCA_014281115.1. Lineage (NCBI taxonomy): Eukaryota > Fungi > Ascomycota > Dothideomycetes > Pleosporales > Didymosphaeriaceae > Laburnicola > Laburnicola sp. R22_1. Next base: position 2,195,657 of record JACONQ010000015.1, read on the forward strand.
CTTTATTACCTAGGTTTTACGCTGGGCTAAATAATAACACTTAACCTATAGGTTGCGCTTTACTTCTAATAGGGAAAGTTATGCACATTTTGCCAACTCTATAGTGTAGTTACAGCAATCTTCTAACTTAGCCTTCCGCTAATATTCTTAGTAAACCTTATCTTCTAACTTAGCGGCGCTATTAGCGTGCCCTACAAAATGGCTAAAAAGCAACTTTGGCTATTTGCGGGTAAACGTAGCTTTTTATAATAACTCGTTGTTGCAAATGTCTACTACTATCTTCTATTCTGGCTTAGTACCTTTAGTAGGTAAGCGAAAGACTTTAAAATAGAGTAGTAGTGTATTAGTATTCTTATTATATTAAAGTCGCAGCTGCGTATTCCTAGTGGGCTGCTCTATAATATTAAAAATAGATTTTCTACTAAAACCGCGACGCCATTTACGCGACGGCCTATCTATTATTAGTTTGGGGTACTTTACTATGTCACTAATAGGGATTTCTATAGGCTAGCTATCTAAGGTAATATACTTGCTAGCGCCGCTTACGCCACCTACACTAAGTATGTTTAAGTCCTCCTTATCTAGATCTTCTATAATGCGAGACGTAGGAGTCTATAGGGCAGTTCTAAACTATTAGGTCGCGCTCTTGTTAGTTGGGATAGCGTGCCCACTTGTGCGCTACCCCCTAGGGATGTTTCTATAGTTTGCCATCTTATTAGTGGTACTAATAGTGTTGTAAGATTTAACTAATAGTTTAGGGTTGTTAAGCCTAGCCATACACTATTATAGGTGCGGTCCCTCTTACTATAAAAGCGTAATTTATATTATCGCGAGTTGTAAGTTAATTAAAAGCCTATTATGGCTTACGCTCTATTATAAGCGTACTTTTATTAATCTAGTATAATATAAGAAAGTAAGTAGGCTTAATTGTTAAATAGGTTAAATTGCTATAATGAGGATACTAGGTGCCGCATACTACCTATATAGTAGTGGTCCTAAGGGCGCGTTAGTACTACCTAATTGGGACTAGCGCGCGGGGCTGAATTAACGTCGGGCCGATCGGAGGTCCGATGGGCTAATAGGCGGCGATCCCTAACACTAGTGTATACTAGTTTATTATCTTTTAGATCTAATATTTTATAATTATAGTTATTATAACCTACTAGTATACCTATTTTAGGTTTAGGTTCTAGTTTAGTTAATTGTTTTTTAACTAAGTAGTAACTTAGTAAGCCCTAGATTTTAATATTATTATAGTTAGGTTTTCTTTATAAAGTTTTTATTTGGGCTTATACAATTTATATTACTATGTAGTGTAATATTATATATATATACTGCGTTTTTAACAGCGTATTACTAGTAACTAGTTAGCAAATTACTATAAAATAATAAGCTTTTAGCTATTTCTATTATAGTTCTCTTTATTCTTTTAAATAAACTATTTTGTTTAGGTGTATATAGAGAATTAAATTAGTAAATAATACTATTTTATTTATTAAATAGCGTAAAATTACTATTAGCAAATTCCGTACCATTATCTATTTTAATAATATTAATTTTTTAATTACTTTAGTTTTTATAATAGTACTTGCTAGCCTTCCTACTAAGCACGCCCTATTACCTTTCTTTTACACTCTATTTCCCCCTATTTGCACCTTTTACCTTCTTAAAAGCGCCTTTTCTAGTTAGTATTAGCGTGGTGGTTAGTGTGGACCTATACTCTTACACTACTCTTTATATAAGAAAGGGCTCCCTATATCCTTTTTTATTTACTATCTTAGAATAGTATTAATTTAACTAGCTCTTTTAACTATTCTAGCTATCTCTAATAGGTTAGCCCTATAAGGCTATGTATCGCCTTTATATTATTCTACAACTAACCTTTTTATTTAGCTATAAATAGTAATATAATATCTACTCCTCTTTTAAGACGCTGCCTATAGATAGTTAAGTTAGTAGAAGTTTTATCTTATTAGTTACTAGTTATGCTAGGTAGTTATTATACTACGCTAAGGTCTATAAGACTGCTATTATAACTCCTTTGCCTACTATAAGTAAGTAAGAGTATATTAGTTTATTAGTTACTAGTTATGCTAAGCAGTTATTATACTATACTAAGGTTTATTAAGAAAGGCTACTTCTATACTCTTCTATCTACTATAAGTTAGTAAGGGTGTATTAGTTTATTAGTTACTTTAGTGCTAAGCAGCTATTATACTACACTAAGGTCTATTAAGAAAGGCTATTTCTAAGTCCCTCCTCTACTTATTATATAAGGGTACGAACTTTGTTAGTTACTAGAAAGGATTTTTAGCGCTAAGGAGTTTATATTTTACTACTTTAAGGTCTATTAAGAAAGGCTGCTTTTAAGTCCCTTCTCTACTTAACGTATAAGGGTAGGAACTTTGTTAGTTACTTCTATAAGAGACTAGTTTAATAGGTTGCGCTACTATAGTCTATTAAAAAAGATTACTCTAAGTTATAATAGTAGTAGTACTACTTTATACTAGTAGAACTAAGACACTACTAAGGCCTATTTAGAGAGGCTAGAATTCTAAGTCTACTAGCTACTAGTTATAGCATAAGTAGTAGAAAGTTCTATTAGTTACCTCTATAAGACTTTATACTTTAGTTTATTAGGTTGTACCTAGATTTACTAAAAGAAATTCTCTTAATCTATTAAAAGGCTACTCTAAATATTAATAAATAATAATAAATAATAATAAATAATAATAAATAATAATAAATAATAATAAATAATAATAAATAATAATAAATAATAATAAATAATAATAAATAATAATAAATAATAATAAATAATAATAAATAATAATAAATAATAATAAATAATAATAAATAATAATAAATAATAATAAATAATAATAAATAATAATAAATAATAATAAATAATAATAAATAATAATAAATAATAATAAATAATAATAAATAATAATAAATAATAATAAATAATAATAAATAATAATAAATAATAATAAATAATAATAAATAATAATAAATAATAATAAATAATAATAAATAATAATAAATAATAACTACGTTACCTCTAAAGACTAATTTGCCTATAACACCTAACTAGCATTATACTATAAGGGCTAAAGACACTAAGTAAGAAGAATTAGAATTAAGCTCTAGAAGCGCTATAGCGCTATTTATAAAATTTTTATATAAGTAATACTTTTATCTTTTTTATAAGGCGCCTTATCTTACTTACTAAGCGTGCTATTTTGCACTTATAAGATACCTAGACCTACTAAATCTAGGTACCATATTGCGCCTAACTATTAACCTTTTAAGTATTTCTTCTTATTTTTTTTTTTACTTTTTTTATAATAGACGCCTCTTATAAACCGCTTAGCTACTTAGAAAACCTAGATACTAGATTGCCCTAGCACTAACCTTACTAAGTAGCTCTATTTAGTTTACCTTAATTTTTTACTACTTTACCTTACTAAGTAGCCTTATATACTCTACCCTAATTTTTTACTACTTTAGACCTTAGTTAAGCTTATATTTAAACTAGAGTAGCACTAGTTATAAAAACCTACTTTTTTTACCGCAACTACTCTAGCTCTTACCTATTACTTATTAAGTATTTAGCTAGATAACTAATTACTAGACTATTAATATTACCTAGCTACCTTATAGTTTAGCTTATTAATAAATTATAGTTAAACGTCTCTATTATAACTTTACTTTTATCTTAAACTTACTAGTAGTTAGCCTTTAAATTTATTAACTCTATACTATTATTTTCTAAAGGTCCTAAAATTAATATATATTAGGCAACCCTAACTACTTTTTCTAATAATAAAGACTTTAAAGTAAAGCCTAAGGCTAATTACTTTAGCTAACTACTCCCTACTACCCTTTTATAGCTATTACTAGAATAGCTAGATAAGCTAAAAGACGCCTAACCTAGTAAGAACTATAGTAATTACACTAGAGAAGAGACGCTTAATAAGAATAATCTTTATAAACGTAGTATTACTTATTATAATAATAGCCTAGAAGATAATAACACTACCTATTATAGTAGTAGATTAGAAGATAAAGAGCCTATCTATTATAATAACCTCTCTAATAATAATCCTAAATTTACTAACTCTTAACCCTAAGTTTAACTCCCTATAGAAAGAATACTTAGGCAATAAATCTAATAGTAAACTACCTAATAAAATCTCCTAAAAAGCTAATAATTAAGAGCCGCCTCCTAACTATTAGCCTTTACTCTAATATACTAGTTACTTAACTTATTCTACCCCTAGGGGCACCCTAAGCTACTAAAATAGGTAGCCTAGTTTACTACTAGTTAAGTAGCTTTCTAGCTAGCCTACTATATATAGGCACCTATTACTTTTAGTATTCTTACCCCTAGCTATCTCTTTTCTAGCTAGCTTACTACTTCTTTAGTAGCTTCCTAACTATTATATATATAAGGCACCTTTTAGCACTTCTATTCTACTATGCTAGTAGCCCCTATAGCTTTATAAGCTGCCCTACTCTAATTAAAAACTATATAGTTAGGTTAATATTTTTTTTAAAATACTTTTCTATAGTACTAAAGAATCTTATATAATATAATTGCGCTAGCGCGTAATAAACTAACTAGAAAATCTTTAGCTAACTATATTTTTATATAGTATTAGAGCTTCTCTCCTAGGATTAATCCGTAATATTATATAATTCTAGACTAGCTGTTTAACTAACTACTGTGTTACGTAATTAATAATTTCTTTAATAATATTTTTTACTATAATAATAATAATAATAAGTATAATAGTAACTAACCTAACTATTTTATTACTCTTCTATAGTAAATCTTTTCTTATAACTAGTAAGCTATATACTACCCCCTAGGACCTTACTACTACCTATCTTCTTTATACTTCTTCTACTACTACTTACTTCTATCTTTATTATGCTACTACTCTTACTTCTTATTATTTTTATACGCTTATAAAATCTTAACTACTACTAAGAGCTTTTTCTACTATAGCTATGCGCGCGCACTCTAGTAATATATAAGAAATACTCTCTTCTCCTTTAATAGTTATCTACTACTATATCTTAGTATATTCTCTAGCTTTACTAATAATATAATAGTAAAAGCTATTATTATTATACAAATATTACTATATTATTACTTAGGCCTCTATATAAAAGAATAGTCTTGCACTTAAAGATCTAGAGTTGCGTAAAAATAGTATATAGCCTAAATAAATCATTAGTTATATTCTCTAGAATAGTATAATTAATATAGTCCTCTAGTAGACCTACCTTAACTATATCTTATAGTAGGTAGGCTAGATAGCTAATATTGCCTAGCTAGTTGTCTATACTAGTTTTAAATTCTCTAGCAGCTATCTAACTATAGGTATTAGATAACTTAATTTTAGGATACTAGAAAGCTAGCTCGCTATATATATTAAAAAGTTAGATTTAAAAGACTTAGTATTATACATATTAAAGGGAAAGAATTTTTAAATATTATAAATATTATAAGGTCGACTTACCAAACACCTTTTTTAACCTGTTTCTTTAGTTTAAAGTTAAAGTAGGTTAAGATAGAAGATTATTATATACTATGTATAGCACCTAATTCTAATTAAAGACTAACCTTAAACACTACCTAATAACGCGATAATAGTTTAAACTTACTTGCACTCTATTTATACCTTATAAGCTTCTAACCTATATAAGGTTTACTTATACTATATATAGTATACCTGGCTTATTATTACTACTATTATTAGTTATCTGCGCTTATATGCCGCTTACGCGGCATACTTGCTTAGATAAGCTAACTTAATAGTAATAATAGCTAGAAGGATCTTATAGATTTATGCGACACTCTTGCCACACTAAAGCTTATTAATAAAGACCTTATTGTCCTTCTTTTACGTTCCCTACTAGAGGATTCTAGTACTAATAAGAAGCAATTACGTTTACTAGAGTAGAAATATAGTACTATTATTCTTTGTAAACTAGACTAGCTGCTAGTCTAACTAGTATATAAGGATGGCCTTATAAATAGTTAAGTATATCTATTTCTTACGCTAATACGTATCTTATAGACAGAATAGAACTTTAGCGTGGCTATATTAGTAGTAGTAGCGCAAAACTATAGCATGTACTCTTTAGTAATAGTAAGTACTTCTTTAGAAATAATATTAATGCCTAGATAGATAGTAGGGTATAAAGTAATAGTGGGGGCTTTGTCTAGAATAATCTTAATAATGTGGTAATAAAGCGATAAATATGTATCTAGTATATATTACCCTTATTCTACTTATAAGCATAGTAGTATATATCTATTAATATGTTGACTTATATTATTTATAATAATTAAAATAGTAGAAAAGATAGCTTATAGCGTGGCTGCGCCTAAGTTTTATTCCCTAAAGTTCTAAGTGGCCTCTTTGTAAAGATTTTGCTTATGGGAGCCTCGCGCTAAGACTGCGAAGCTTGCTTAGCAGTTTGAACGCGCTTTTTTTGTGCCTAAATACCTTTTTACACTCTTTTTAATTACTAAGCAGAGGGCTCTGCTTTTTTTATCATATTATTTAAGATAAAAGCCTTTGTCGTCCTACCCCTAGATAGAATTAACGCCATATAAATATTATAAAAGTAGGTAGACTTATATAATATATATATAGTAAACTATAGTTATAACTCTACATAGCTCTACTATAGCTCTCTAATAGTTTACTAGTTAAGAAATAATATATAACTTAGTTATACTAGATAGTAGACTATTTATTAACTATCTCTTCTAGGCAAGAGTTATAAACTATCTCTACTTATTTAGTTTTTAAGTGGCCCCACTACGTTTAATTACTACGTTTTTTTATTACGTTACTAGCGCCTATATAATATGATATTATGTGCGAGCGCTAAGCCCTAGAACTAAAGTGCGTTAAAATTTTGCTAATATTCTCCCCCTAGCTTTTAAGATAATAAACTTATAATAATAACACCCTAACTTACTTATCTGCCTACTATATTACTAGATAATAAATAATCTACTATACGCACGCTTTACTACTACTATAATATATAATAAATTACACGCGTGCTCTTTACTTCTAATACTAAATAGCACTCTACTATTCTTTACTAATAATCTATTAACTTATTAATCTCTAGTATAGTTTTTTATTTTGCGACTAAGGGGTTTCTAATAAAAATAGTATAATAATAGCAGATATTTCTCCTACTATTATATACATAGAAAAGCGTTTTAAGATAGTATTAATAAAAATAGTTAGCGTGTTATAAGCACGCTAAGCGAGCTTAGCGCGCCTACTCTAACTAAAAAAAATATATATACAAAACTATAGGTAAGGCTATATTACTATACTAGTTTAGAGTTAGGGGGGGAGAAGATAAAATAATAGCGCTGGCGCCATAACTAGTATAATGCTGCAATTATTATCTCCTTTACTATTATCCCTAAAGATATTGCTAGAAGTAATAGCTATGTGTATAGCGTTAAATTAACTATCTAGGGGTAGCACGACAAAGGCTTTCATCTTAAATAACATGACAAAAAAAGCAGAGCCCCCTGCTTAGTAATTAAAAAGAGCGTAAAAAAGGTAATAACAAAAAAAAAGTAATAGCTATATTAGTAGGTTTATACTACTTATAAGATATATGCTAAGTAGAAGCTTATATATACTATAGGTACACTAACACTCTATCTCTATATTAAAGTTAACCTTAAGACTTCTACTACTATTTCTATTATCCTATTTTCTACTATCTTTCTAGGCCCTAATACTAAAGTTACTATTAACGCCGCCTAAAAGTATACTCTAATCTGTCTACTTAAAGTTACTAGGCCTACACTAAAATATCGCTCTATCTAGGGCATTATTAATAGAAGTAAAAGGTATATCTTACTCTATATAACGCGGTCCTAGTATACTAACTAGACTAGTAATAGATTAGTAACTATAGACGTAGTAATAGATATAGAAACTTCCTACTATACCTATATTGCCTTGTATTACTATATATTAGAAAGAAGATAAATAAAAATAGAATTAAAGGTAATAAAGAGAAGATAAAGATGTTTATTAATAAGTTACTAGGGGAGAAGAGTGTTGCGTAGATACGCCAAATCCTTATAGTTATAGCGTTAAATAGTAAGCGCGATACATAAGTGCGCTAGGACAGTAGCGCGCTTATAGCGCAATTGCTAATAATAGTAATAATATAGTAAGTTAGTTTACTATGCACGCTTTAAGTAAATTTTAATAGGTGTTAGAGTGCTTATAAATAATAGGGCAAGTGCACAGTTTATAAACTATTATAAACTGTTATTATATTAGCGAAGACTAGAAGTAGACTATGTTTTTAGGCGCAAGACTAGAGCGGCCTTTCCATCCCAATCTACGCAGGCTCAAATTAAAAATAATGTGATTAAAAAGGGTAATTAACACTAAATAAACAATGCGACTAAACCTCTAGTATACTTTTCTAGTGTTAACCTTACTTTATCTATCTTTTATAAAAATCCTATAGTATAAATACGTACCTATATATGCCTAACACCTCTTATAGCTACTTTATATAGATCTTACCCTAGAAATTATACTATAGCTTCTTTAGATTATATAGCCTTATATTATTCTTTTAGAGTCTTTTATAACCTTTGCCTATTATCTTTTACTACTTTTAAAATTATATTTAGTAACTCTTATTAATATAGCTAAGTATAAGACAGCTAAACTAGTAAAGAGTAAGCTATAAGTTAAAATCTATAGTCCTATAGTTATTATTACTATAAAATAAACTAGCTAAGACAATCGATTTACTATATAACATATATTATACTACTATATTATTAGTAATATTAAAAGGCGTTTAACCTTTACTATACTAATTCTAGCTATTTTTATTATTTTTATCTTTCTTATTATACACGTATTGACGTGTAACTGTCTGCCTAGTAGTAATAGTATTGTTAGGACAAGAAATAGCTATACTAGATTATAACTTTAAGGTCTCTAGCTTGCGCAATAATTAAATATATTATATAATAGATAAATAAATACTTAATTTATTAAAGATCTTTATTATGTGGAGATTCTAACTAAGGTCGAGTCTATACTATATAAAAGAGAAGTAAAATAGAAGGCACTATAACCTAGTACCTAGTATATAGTAGTAGTAATAAAATATATACAAAATAATAATAATATTATTATTAGCGTTCTGCATAATAGCATTATTAATAGTAGTTAATAGATAGTCTGCTATCTGGCATAACTAAGTTATATATTATCTCTTAACTAGTAGACTATTAGAGAGCTATAGTAAAGCATAGAGTTATAACTATAGTTTACTATACGTATATTATATAAGTCTGCCTACTCTTATAATATCTATAATATCTAAAAATTCTTTTTCTTTAATACATATAATACTAAGTCTTTTAAATCTAACTCTTTAATATATATAGTAAGCTAGCTTTCTAGCGTTCTAAGATTAAGTTGTCTAATACTTATAGTTAGATAGCTATTAGAGAATTTAAAACTAGCATAAATAACTAGCTAGGTAATATTAGCTATCTAGCCTACCTGCTACAAAATATAGTTAAGGCAAGCCTACTAAAGAACTAGATTAATTATACTATTCTAGAAGTTATAACTAATAATCTATTTAGGCTATATACTATCTTTACGCAACTTTAGATTCTTAAGTACAAAACTATCCTTTTATATAAAGGCCTAAGCGATAATATAGTCATATTTATATAATAATAATAGCTCCTTACTATTATATTATTAGTAAGGCTAAAAAATAGACTAAGATATAGTAGTAGACGACTATTAAAGAAGGAGAAGATATTCTTTATATATTGCTAGAGCGCGCGCGCAGCTATAGTAGGAGAAGCTCCTAGTAGCAGTTAAGATCTTGCAAGCGCATAAGAATAATAAGAAGTAAGAGCGGCGGCGCAATAAGGGTAAGAGTAAGTAGTAGTAAGGAAAGTATAGAGGAGATAGGTGGCGGCGAGATCCTAGGGGGCAGTATATAGCTCGCTAGTTGTAAGAGAAGATCTACTAACATACTTTGCACTCGAGTCGATTATTCTATCGAGTCGATTACTTTGCCAAGACCCTACTAAGTTCTGTACTATTTACAATAGTATAGAGTCAACATAAACTATTTTTAATAGTCTAAATAGGCTAATCTATTTAGAATCTACTTCTATAGGCTACCTATAGGTTATTTTGTTATACCCAGGCTTGCCGCAGCGTCTACAGTGCTATTAAGCAGATTTGCCTCTATTAGTGCGCACTCTCTTCTTCGCCTTTTGCCCATTACTGCGCGCCCTAAACTCCTTTAAAGTGGCTAGCCGCTAGCCCTCTTTAGCTATAAGGACTTCTTTACGCTGTACTCGCTTTCTTTTATATAATTTATGTTGTGTGGCAGCCTTATTAGTAGGTTAAAGTTTGGCGTTGCGTTTAGTTATTAACACTAAAGAATGCCCTATTAGCTTAGCGCCTTTAATAAGCTTTTCTACCGCCTTAACTATATAAGTTAGGGAACTATCTATATGCGTTTAAATCCTCTGCTTAACCAGCGTTAATTGCGACCTAAGTTCTATACTATTGTGCAGAGTTTGCAACTTCTATATACTATTATAAATAGTATAAAGTAAAGGCGTACGTAGGCGGATATTAAGCTGCGATATTACAACTTCTAGATTGTGGGGCACTAGGCCAGCACCTTAAAAGCCTTCTTTAATATTACTTTTAGTAATTAAAGCCTTAAAAGCAGCAATAAAGCAAGATAGGAACTCGATTTTAGTAATGTGCGTAATGTGGTTGCGTATTAGATTCTTAGCTTAGCGTCTATACGCGTTCTTTAATAGCGTAAAACAATCTATATTAAGTGGCTATAAGAGGTGCAATAAATGTAGAGGCATATAGAGAGTAATAATATTACTCTTTTTATAGTAATTCTAGAATTTAAGCGAGTTATAACTTTTATAGCTATTAATAATAAGTAAATATAATTTACTAGTAGTACGCCTCTTTATATACTTATTAAAGTACTTTAGCTATTGTAGACTAAGCTTATTTATTATCTAGCCATTCTTAAAGACTACAATAACCTAATTATAAGGTAGATCCTTCTTCTTATACTAGGCGAAGAGGTAGTACTTGCCCCCAAAGATAATAAAGGGTGGGATCTACCATCCTATTACGTTAATGCCTTGGATAACTATTATCCACTCCCTATTGTCCTACTGTACCTACTTTAGCCATTCTTAACGCTTGGAGCCTATAACTACTACTCTAGTTAATATTATGCCTATTATAAAGCCAGACTTGTTAAAATTATAGGTATTCTTATTTAGGATACTATACTTAGCCTTTATATTCTCTATAAGCCAGAACTAGTCTTATATTACCTTAGGATCCTTCTAGAGAGCTCTCTTATAGTTGTACTTTTAATTAAACTTAACTTAAAGCTTTAGCTGGCGCTTAACAGAGTTATAAAGCCACCTCTAGCTAACTAGCTTGTAGTGGCGTGCAGCTAGTAAAGAATTGGCCATATCTTTTATAGTATTAAGCTAGGGCAGAAATTCTTACACATTTAGGTTAAGTATATACTGCACAATTACCTGCTTCTCTCTTATAGTAAGTCTTATTTTATTAGGTGCGCAGTCGCGTCTAAACGTCTTTCTGGCGTATTAGTTACTAAGTGTACTTTAAGAGACGTTATAGAGGGCTATAGCGCGTCGCTAAGAGAGTGTCGCGTCTTATTTAATAGTCTAGATTGCAAGCAATATACGCACTTCTTTTAACGCTAGTAGTTTATTATATAGATAAGATATCGCGTTATACTATTACTAATAGTACGTTTTAGTAGAGTCTTGGCAAAGTAATTAACTTAATAGAATAATCGACTCGAGTGTAAAGTATGTTATAGAAGAGTAATAGAATAGTTAAGTTAGTTACTATTATAATTATTGTTATTATTACTATAGCAAAAATATTATTAAAGAAATTATTAATTATATAATATAGTGGTTGGTTAAACAGCCGACCAAATACTTAATTTATATCTAGTTATAGATTTTATATTACGTATACATAGGTAACTATATATTATATTATTAACTATCTCTAGTATAAGAGGCTAATTTGCACGTGCTAATAAATACTTATAATAAATAGTCTCTAGTCTAACCTATTTCTAAGTAGCTTTACTTTTTTTAATATGATTTTAGTACACCTATAGCTTTTTTTTATAGTATTATACTATATACTAAAAGGTCTACAATATTTTTCTTCTAGATCTATTAACTACTATTAATAATACTATTAACATATTCTATTAGTAGTTCGAACAAATTAGTCCGCCGAATAGTTTTTGCCAAGACTACAACACTTCACTATAAATTATAATGTCTTAATAACACGACGCGTTATTATCTAATTATAAAGGTAGAATTAAGCTTGCCCTTCACGCCTATTAGAATAAGCAAATTTTAAGCCTGCGACGCGCTGCTATAGTATATAATATCCCAAAGTCTACACTAAGTAATTAAATTAACAGAATTACCGCCTAAGTAAATACACAATTAGGCATGGCAAAGCTTACTATAACTAAAGAGCAGATGCTTATATAGTATATCCTTAACCTAGATTCGCGAGGATTTGCACTCTAGCTAGGTAAGGTAGAAGATATAGCTAATAAACTACTAGCTGCGTGGTATAAAGACCCTATAGAATAATACTAGGCTTAGCGCTTTGTAAAGCGCATACCTAAGCTTAAAATGGCTTTTAATTAAGCGAGGGACTAATAGAGAATATAATAGAAAGACCTAGAGATTATAAACACGTGATTTTAGCTAGTAAAGGACACAAAAGCCAAGTATAGAGTGTAGGATAAAGACATCTATAACTTTAATAAGACAGGCTTCTAGATAGAAGTTATTAGCTTAATAAAGGTTATAACTAGTTTAGAAAGACGTTCTTAACCTACGCTTATTTAGCTAGGCAATTGCGAGTAGGTTATAGTAATTTAGAGTATTTGTGCTACTAAATATACTACTCTACCCTTTATTATCTATAAAGGGCGAGTCCACATCTTAGCGTAGTATAAGAAGACTAGTATCTCCTACAATTAGAAGCTCTTAGTCTCTAAGACTGGCTAGACTAACAGCGAGCTTAAAGTTGTGTAGTTAAAGCACTTTAACGCGTATATAAGGCCGCGCATAGTAAGGTTATAGAGGTTACTTATTCTAAACAGCCATAAGAGTTACCACTCCTAGGATTTTAAGGATTATTGCCTAGAATAGAAGATCCTAACACTCTGTATGTTAGCGCACTTATCTTATATCCTCCAGCCGCTTAATATAGTCTGTTTCGCGCCACTAAAGCTAAAGTACTCCTAGCGCGTACGGGACTTAGCGCGCTAACGCGTCTTTTATATTAATAAAGAGGGCTTTCTACTAGTCTTTTATAACGCGTTTTTTAATGTGTTTACACTAGAAAACTATAAGAAAGTCTTTAAGGCCTCTAGGCTTATTTCTTTAGATACGTTAGTAGTAGTAAATCGCCTTAATGTGCGTATTTATACTCCACCTTAGGGTACCCTACTAGATACACTATAGTAAGCCAAGACCCTAAGCAATACCCCTAAGTTTAGATCCTAGTTAAAGCTCGTACGCAACTCTTTTATTTAGTCTCTATCTAATACTAAATCGAGTTACTTACAGCTTATAAAAAGTGCTAAACTTATGCTCTACCATAGTGTACTTTAAGAGACCCGCATTAAGAAACTTAAGGAGTAAATTAAGGTTCTAACAAAGTAAAAAACGCGTAAAAAAAGCGCATTTAGAAAAGTAGGACGCTAGGCTTTACTTAGGAAGCAGATTTAGGAGTAGAAAGCCCTTTTATTAGGGTAAAGTTATTAAAAAGGGCGCGAGGTAGTAGTAAGAAAGCGGCAGGTTCCTTAACACAACGCCACTGTAGGAGGTGTAGAGAGCCTAGGCATAATACAAGGACCTATTAGATAGATAAAGAGATAGAGGAGGAGTTAGATATTACCCTTAGCGGCTTATTTTTAGATAGTGTTAATAGTAAATTAGAGTAATTTTATTATAGGTTACTATAAGGCCAAAAATAACGAGTTAACTTTATCTTATAATAGTATGCACTTAGTGACTAAAAATTAGATAAAGTACTACTTAAGATATAGTATACTTTACTGCGAATCACAATAAGTATACTATATATTACCTATATATAGTATGGTAGATAATATATCGTATATTATAGAGAGTCTTGTTGTAAGTTCGTACTGCTAAGAAAGACTTCTTAGCTTTACGCGGCTGCACGACGTAAAAAGTAGATTAAATAGTAACTTAGTATATTATAAGTTATAGTAGATTATTATGAGTCACTATAAAGTAACGTTAGTGGTGTTCTATAATAAGTTATAAGGGACCTCGAAGTTGCTAAGAAAAACTATCCGGCGGACTAATCTATTCGGGCTACTAATAGAATATATTATATAGAATACTAATAATAAAATTATTATTATTTTGTATATATTTTATTACTACTACTAGGTACTAGGTACTAGGTTATAGTGCCTTCTATTTTACTCCTCTTTATATATAGTGCGGACTTAATCTTAGTTAGAATCTTTACATAATAAAGATTTTTAATAGTATTAAAGCTAAGAATATACTTTATTAGCAAAATACTAAATGTTAAAATATAGTTTCTACTACGTTTTTCTACTAATTTACTAATTTACTCTTAATAACTTTTTTAATATCTCTACTAAATAGTACCTAAATTAAAAACTAAGGCCACCGCTAGAACTATAGGGGCCTATTACTCCTATTCTAGCCCTCTTTAGCCTAAAAATAGTGCTAGTTACATTAAAAATCCACTAAAACACCCTATTTTTATATACTTTTATTTTTATTTTTAGGCCTTAAAAGGGGAGTTATATAATAGTACTTACTAGTCTTCTTACTAAGCACACACTATTACCTTTCTTTTATACCCTATTTTTTCTTATTTATGTCTTTTACCTTTCTAAAGACGTCTTTTCTAGTTAGTATTAGCGTAGTGTAATAGTACTTACTAGCCTCCCTACTAAGCACGTCCTATTACCTTTTTTTTATACCCTATTTCCTCTATTTACTCCTTTTACCTTTCTAAAAACGCCTTTTCTAGTTAGTATTAGCGTAGGCCTATGTCCTACACTGTCCTCTATATAAGAAATGGCCTTTTATATCTCTTTCGTATCTACTATTTTAGAATAGTATTAATTTAACTAGCTCTTTTAACTATTCTAGTTATTCCTAATAGGTTAGCCCTATAAGACTATATACCGCCTTTATATTATTCTAAGACTAACCTTTTTATTTAGCTATAGATAGTAATATAATATCTACTCCTTCCTTAAAACACTACCTATAGGTAGTTAAATTAGTAAAAGTTTTATCTTATTAGTTACTAGTTATACTAGGCAATTGCCTAAGATTTATAAAACTACTAATATAACTTCTTTGCCTACTATAAGTAGATAAGGGTATATTAGTTTATTAGTTACTAGTTATACTAGGTAGTAGTTCTGTGCTAAGGTTTATAAAACTACTAATATAACTCCTTTGCCTACTATAAGTAGGTAAAAGTGTATTAGGTTAGTTACTAGTTATACTAAATAGTTATTATACTATCTAAGGTCTATAAAACTACTAATATAACTTCTCTACCTACTATAAGTTAGTAAGAGTGTATTAGGTTAGTTACTAGTTATACTAGGTAGTTATTACACTATCTAAGGTCTATAAAACTACTAATATAACTTCTTTATCTATTATAAGTTAGTAAGGGTATATTAGTTTGTTAGTTACTAGTTATACTAGGTAGTTATTATACTATACTAAGGTCTATTTATAAAGGCCGCCCTAAAAGTCCTACTATTTTAAATACAAATAATAATTAATAAATAATAACTATATTACCTCTAAAGACTAATTTGCCTATAATACCTAACTAGCGTTATATTATAAGAGCTAAAGGCACTGAGTAAGAAAAATTAAAATTAGGCTCTAGAGGCGCTATAGTACTATTTACAAAGATTTTATATAAGTAATACTTTTACTCTCTCTATAAGGCGCCCTACCTTGTTTACTAAGCGCGCTATTTTGCACTTATAAGATACCTAGACCTACTAAATCTAAGTACTCTACTACGCCTAACTATTAATTTCTTAGGTATTTTTTCTTATTTTCTCTTACTTTTTTTATAATAGACGCCTCTTATAAACTACTTAGCTACTTAAAAAACCTAGATACTAGGTTGCCCTAGCACTAATCTTACTAAGTAGTTCTATCTAGTTTATTCTAATCTTTTATTACTCTACCTTACTAAGTAGCCTTATATACTCTACTCTAATCTTTTACTATTTTAAACCTTAGTTAAGCTTATATTTAAACTACAGTAGCACTAGTTATAGAAACCTACTCTTTTTACTATAACTACTCTAACTCTTACCTACTACCTATTAAGTATTTAGCTAGGCAACTAATTACTAGGCTATTAATATTATCTAGCTACCTTCTAATTTAGCTTATTAATAGATTATAATTAAATATCTTTATTATAACCTAACTTCTATCTTAAACTTACTAGTATTTAGTCTTTAAATCTAATAACTCTATACTATTATCTCCTGAAGGTCCTAAAATTAATATATATTAGGTAATCCTAACTATTCTTTCTAATAATAAAGACTTTAAAGTAGAGCCTAAGCCTAATTACTTTAGCGAACTACTCTTTGCTATTATTCTCTAGCTATTACTAAAATAGCTAAATAAGCTAAAAGACGCCTAACCTAGTAAGGACTTATCAGATTTGAGCACTATTTGAGCTTATTGAGATGGGGGGTCTAATAGATAAGATGGATGAATAGTTGTATTGTGTATTCTGTGACTTGTTGGCTCTAGGTCTAATTTAGAGGGTGGAGCCGACTACGTGCCCTCGTTCGGCAACACGGCTCTAATCTGACATACTCCCTTAGCTTAGGCTTATCCTTAAGCTGGACCCCTTGTAGCTGTCGTTTATTCTAGAGTAATAGCCTCTATTCTTTGTTCTAGCTTGTTAATTTGTACCTCCTTTCTGTTAAGATCCTTTACTATATTAATAAGTCCTAGTTAATCTAGAAATTTGCTCTATTTGTTGATAGGAAGGGCCTTTGTAAGCCTATTAGCTATTATTTTATTTGACTAAGTGTAAGTAACTCTAATCCTTTCTTACGCTACCTTTTGCCTTAACTAATAGTTATAAATATCTACATAGCGGAGTTTAGTATTAAGCTGCGCAGTCTCCTTAGCGACAAGCTATATTGTCTGCCAGTTGTCGTATTTAATAGTAATTGTTTAATCCGCGAGCTTAACCTAGAGCTTATTAAGTAGGCGTGATGTAAATAGTGCCTTCTTGGCTATCTGTGATAGGGCTAGTAGCTCGGCTTTAGTAGTAGATGTGGTAATAGTATCTTGCTTACTTACTTTCTATATAATTAGTCTACTAAACAGTTTAATAATATATTCTTAAGAACTCTTTTAGTCTAGTGTATTGTCTGCAAATAAGGTATTACTTACTACCTTAAAACTGTCTTCTCTACCTAACTGTAACGCCCTTGTGTGTGTTTCTTAGAGGTATAGTAGGACTTAATTAGCGGCATTTTAATATTGGCTGCTAGGGTTAGTAAGAAATTATGCTAATTGGGAGGACGCGAAAGTAGTGTCTGGCTAGGTGGTAACTGTGGTAAATAGGATCGATCTGACCTTGCGTTAGTATCTATTAATCTCGGATGGACTAGCGAAGCCTAATTATAGAGTAAGCTTAATGCTACTTATTAGGGTATTATGCCTAAGGCTTTGGTTATTAACTAGCCTAGTGATCTTATTAACATATAACGCTTGTAAGAGCTAGATTTTTTGTTGCGGGCGGTTTCTAAGAATCTTAACCTCTAGGAACCATTAGAGATCTTTTCCTCCTATAAGGGTGTACTTTTCTTATAGCTGCTTAATAACTAGCTTAGCCTAGGGTTTGTTCTCCTGTTTATAGGCAATAATAATATTATCTACGTAGAAGAAGATAATTACGCCTTGTTTAATTATATAGCAAGGTTTATAGAGTATGCTAATAAGGCCTAAGTCTCGCAGTGTTAAAGTGAACTCTCTCTGCCAGAGTAGTGGTAAGATCCAGAGTCTGTATAGCGCCTTATTAAGCTTTAGAGTTGTCCTAGGTTTATTGTAGCCTTGTAGCATCCTTATGTATATATCTTGGTTAATCTTCGCGTGAACAAAGGCATTCGTGACGTTGTATTAAAGGAGCTCTAGGTCGAATCGCGCCGCAATCGCCATAAGCATGCGAAATAATTGTTCGGCCAATGTTGCCGCATATGTATCTTGTAACGTGATATTTCTCTGTTAATTGCTACGAACAATAAGGCGTGCTTTGCACTTTTTAAATTGGTAATATTTATTAAACTTGTAGGTGTATACCTATATATAGTTAAGAATTTGTTTTCTAGTCAGCTTAATTATTTTAGCTGGTATCTTAGTCTAGGATCTTATGTCCTGGTGACTGTTTAGGTGCTGTTTCTTAGCTTCCTTAAATATATCGCATAGTAGATGTTCTTTAAGCTTATTACGTTAGGAAGGTGGCATAGGCAACTGGCTCCTATATAGCTTTAATTCTTTAGAGAGCAATCTTTTTAACTGCGCCTTATCTAATATTTTCCTATTAAAGTTCCCTGCGTTTGCCGCTTTAGTGCTAGCTATAAATACTGCGGTCTATAGGCATATTGTTAATAATAAGGGTTAGTAGTCTTTTTCTTTGTCTTTCTTTACTAGTAATTGTGCAAGGAGTGTTACTAGTAGTAGTGTGATTAGCGGAGTAGAATAAGTATAGTCCACTTTCCTATCTTGTTAATATCTAGGCTAGTCTTTATCCTGCGAGTTATCTTAAATTGTCTTATCTTTATAGAACAACTCTGTCTCTAATTTAGTTAGTTTAGCTGTGAATAGTAGTTTAACTAATTGGACCTATGCGGCGATTTCTTTAAGGATATTATGTATAAGATTATCTATAAGGTCCTTTGTCTTTTTGCTAAAGGTGCTGTCTTTGTTAAATATTACGTCCTGGATGCTGATTACTTTTCTAAGTAAGGGTATCCATATTTAAAAGATGTTAGAGGATTGGTATCCTACTAGATATCTAATCCACGTCTTTGGGTTGAGATATTATAGCCTACTCTTACTATAGTGGGTATTATTTGTTATTGCAAAAGCTTTACACCTATATGCCTTAAGATAGGTTTAATTTGGCTTTTATAGTGCTATAACTACTCTATTCTAGAAGGCCACTATTGTAAAGAAGACTTTGTATAGTATTCTCTAGTAATTCGTATAGTTTAGCGTTTAATTATAGAGGTAGATAGCTAATTAGATAATCTCTAGTCATATCTCCTATAGTAGGTTAGTATTAAGTTGCATTGCCCGGGCTTTGTCTTTTATTACACCCCTTAAGCGTTTAGCTTCCCTATTCTGTGCTTATATATTAGGTGCTAAAGGCTTAATTATAATCCCCTAGGCTATGCACTATTAATTGACTTTTTATTTAACTATAAATATTTCGTTATTCGCTTTAATTACCTTAACTATAAGGTTAAATTGGTTCTTTATAAACTTTGTAAAAGTGGCCAAAGTTTAAATAATAGTTTAAGCTATGCGATTATTCTTAAAGTAAAAATCTCATATTAGTCCTGAGTATTAATTAGTAATTAGTATTTGGCTCTTTTCTTTTGTTAAGCTGCTATCTTTGTAGCTGTGGAAGTCTATTATAACTTATTCTCTTAATCCTTTATTAATTAGTTGTAATGTTTGGCGGATTAACCTTTTAGATTTGGCTTGTCTGCAGGCGTTATACTGTACTATAGTAATGCCTTTAATTCACACCCTCTTAGATTACTGCACTAGGTACTTAAGAGTACTAGGGCCTAGATGCCCTAGTTGCTTATGCTATCGCAGTGCGTCTGCCTTTTGCGGGAATCTCTTGGTGCGTGAGGTAATTCTGTGGGTGTGGAAGATTGCCTATTCTATTAGTTTTGGTTAGTATTCTAGAACCTATTAGTTGTAGAACTCTTGCAGCTTAGCAATAACTATATTGTCTGCTCGCTTTAGGCTTATAGGTTCTAATTTGGTATCCTACTATAGTCCTTAACGCTATAGTATCCTAAAAGATACTAGGTTGCATAGAAGGTCTGAGTAATAGGCTATATTGTTAAGACGTAGTATTCACTATTTAGCTGGGCTCTTTAGTTTAAGGTAAACTATACTATATTCTTTAACCTATATTTGTGTATTTCTAGCCTATATAAAGTCTCTAGGCGATAGAGGGCGAAATGAGACAAATTAATTAAGGTTGTTCGCGATGTGGCAGGTGGTGCCTAAATTAAGAATCAAGGAGTATTATAGTGGGTAGCTTGTAGAATTGGATTAATATAATGCCGCATTGAAGCTGGCTTAGATAGTAGAAATTTTCTGTCTATTTAGTTAATTATTATTAATCTTAGGAGTAGGGGTATGTGAGTTCTTAATTTGTGGGGTTTGAGACCTTAGTCTCTTTACCTTCCTTATCTCCTCTTATAGATCTAAATTATTTCTAATCCTATATTGTACTATGTCTATAAAGCCAAGTTGTGGCCTAAACCACTTTAGTGTATATTTTAGATATGCGTAGAAGTAGTCTTTTAGACTATGCCTTTGTTTATAAGTAGGGCATTTTTTGCCTTTAATTACTATTGTATCCTCTATTAAGGACTGCTTAGATATAGTACTTTGACTAAAGGATTGTTTTTATTAAGGTCTCCCCTGTCTATGTTAGTTATTTGTGAAAGATGGCGCGTCTTTAGTAGTGTAAGAGGCGTCCCTATTAGTGCCTGGGGTGGATACACTACTAGCAGCAAGAGATGGCTTACTAGTAGTAAAGACGCCCCTATGCTATTTGCCCTTAATTAGGTAAAGTATTACTATATATTCTTAAAAGCGTTTTATTATCTTCTTCCTTATTATATCTGTGTCTTAGCGTCTAGTTTCTTAAAAGGACACGCCCTAGGTAGGGGCAGCCTTTATAATTATAGTTAGGAAGTCCTTTATAGTATTATGAATTAATTATACTTTAGCGATATTATTTATCTCTGCTTCTATAGCTGCCTAATTATACTTAGTTAGCTAGGTATCCTAGTTTAAGGGTTGTTTTATCGGCTTAAGAGCCTGTAGGTATCGCGCTTTCGCCCTATCCTGCTTATCTTCCTTATTAACGCCTACTATCTGCGTTAGAGATTTAATCTATTGCTAGATCTACTCTTTAGGCTTGCAGTAGTTATGTTGCAGGTGTTATAATATAGTTAATTAGATATAGATAACTACTTTCTTAAGACTTATTCTCTCCTCTTAGTATTTCTTATCCTTAATCTTATAGTCCTTAAGCTGTATCTTATAGAACTTAATGTCCTCCTTATATGCCTTAAGGCCTAAATTTAATAGCTCTAATGGGCGTATTGGAGGGTTTTGTTAATTGTTGTTATTTACGCGGATAATTGGCTGGTAACTCGCTATTTCTAGCGGCGACGGCGGTGTCGGCTTTTCGCGTGGAAGTTTGGCTCCATCTAGATTAATAATGGGCCATATATTCATTGGCTCGCATCGCGCTTTTAGCTGCAGCAGCTATGGTGTATAGTTGGTGTAATTAGTTAACACGATTGTTGAGTCGCGGAGTGTTAATAGCGACATTGTCTTTTCTTAGGGTCGATTAAGGTAGTAAGACTCTTAATTATTAGATTTGAGCACTATTTAAGCTCATTAAGATGAGGAGTCTAATAGATAAATTGGATAAATAGTTATATTGTGTGTTCTGTGACTTGTTGGCTCCAGGTCTAATTTAGAGAGTAGAGCCGACCACGTGCCCTCGTTTAGTAACACGGCTCTAATCTGACAGGACTATAGTAATTATATTAGAAAAAAGGCGCTTAAGAAAAATAATTTTTATAAACTTAGTATTACTTATTATAATAATAGCCTAGAAGATAATAACACTACCTATTATAGTAGTAAATTAGAAGATAAAAAGCCTATCTATTATAATAACCTCTCTAATAATAACTCTAAATTTACTAATCTAATTAACCTTAGTAGTAGTTTGTTTTCTTTTGCGACTAAGGAATTTCTAATAAAAATTACAATAATAGCAGATATTTCTTTTACTATATACACAGAAAAGCGTTTTAAAGTGTTAATAAAAAGAAATTAGCACACTTACTCTAACTAAAAAAATCCATATGTAAAACTATAGGTAAGGCCACATCGCTATACTACGGTTCTAATTAACCTTAAGTCTAACTTCTTATAAAAAGAATACTTAGGTAATAAATTTAATAGTAAACTATCTAATAAAATTTCCTAGAACGCTAATAATTAGGAGCTACCTCTTAAGTATTAGCTCTTACTCTAATCTACTAGTTACCTAACTTATTCTACCCCTAGGGGCACCTTAAGCTACTAAAATAGGTAGTCTAGTTTACTACTAGTTAAGTAGTTTCCTAGCTAGCCTACTATGCATAAACACCAATTACTTTTAGTACTCGTATTTTTAGCTATTCTCTTCTTAGCTAACTTACTACTAATTTAGTAGCTTTTTAACTATTATGTTTATAGGATACCTTTTAGCACCTTTGCCCCTAGCTATCCTCTTTCTAGCTAACTTACTACTAATTTAGCAGCTTCCTAATTACTATGCATATAGGGCACCTTTTAGTACCCCTATCTTACTACACTAGTAGCTCCTATAGCTTTATAAGCTACTCTATCCTAATTAAAAACTATATAGTTAGGTTAATATATTTTTTTAAAATA
This sequence comes from Laburnicola sp. R22_1, assembly GCA_014281115.1. Lineage (NCBI taxonomy): Eukaryota > Fungi > Ascomycota > Dothideomycetes > Pleosporales > Didymosphaeriaceae > Laburnicola > Laburnicola sp. R22_1. Next base: position 2,218,644 of record JACONQ010000015.1, read on the forward strand.
CATTTCTATAGTACTAAGAAACCTAATAAAATATAATTGCGCTAGCGCGTAATAAATTAACTAGAATTTTTTTTAGCTAACTATATTTTTATATAGTATTAGAGCTAAAGATGCGCTCTATTAGTAAAACACTTAATACTAAGATATAGTTTCTACTATACTTTTCTACTAATTTACTAATTTACTCTTAATAATTTTTCTTAATATCTTTACTAAATAGTATCTAAATTAAAAACTAAGACTACTACTAGAACTATAGGGGCCTATTACTCCTATTCTAGTCCTCTTTAGCCTAAAAATAGTGCTAGTTATATTAAAAATCCGCTAAAATACCCTATTTTTATATACTTTCCTTTCTATTTCTAGGCCTTAAAAGGGGGTTATATAATAGTACTTACTAGTCTCCCTACTAAGTATGCCTTATTACCTTTCTTTTATACTTTATTTCCCCTATTTACGCCTTTTACCTTTCTAAAGGCGCCTTTTCTGTTAGTGTTAGCGTAGGAGTTAGTATAGGCCTATGCCCTACGCCGCCCTCTATATAAGAAAGGGTCTCCTACGTCTCTTTCTTATCCACTATCTTAGAATAGTATTAATTTAACTAACTCTTTTAACTATTCTGGCTATCCCTAATAGGTTAGCCCTATAAGGCCGTGCACCGCCCTTATAGTTTTTAACTTTTGTTTTAAAGTCTTTAAAGGCTTTAAATAATTCTAATTTATATCTTAATAGTTAAATTCTAAATTTCTAGTAGCAGAGACTAGAAAGAATATAATATATTTATAATTATTTTTAGAGAGGGTAATAGACCTATATAAATTAATTACTATTTTATCTAAGTAATTATCTACTTTAGTAGTAATTTCATTACTATTATTATTTATTAGTTTAGATTTTATACAACTTAAGCAATAAATTTTATAGTTAGTAGGTTTAGTTATACCTAGTATTTTATATATAACGTCTAGATTTTTATGTCTACAATAATTATGATTTTTTTTTACAACTAAGGGGTTTCTAATAGTTTTATTTTAATTAGTAACCTTTTTAGCAAATAGAATAATATCTATTTTTATTATATGGTCGGCTTGCCGAATACCTTTTTTAACTTATTTTTTTAGTTTAAGGTTAAAGTAGGTTAATATAAAAGGTTATTATATACTATGTACAGTATCTAATTCTAATTAAAAACTAATTTTAAACATTACCTAATAATATAATAATAGTTTAAGCCTTAAACTTACTCGCACTTTGTCTACACCCTATAAGCTTTCTACTCACATAAGATTTGCTCATACTATGTATAGTCTACCTAGATTATTGCTATTAGCATTATTAACTATCCGCGCTCGCATACTACTATAATAGCCAGAAGAATCTCGCAGATCTATATAACACTCTTGCTACACTAGAGCTTATTAATAAAAATCTTATTATCTTTCTTTTACGTTCTCTACTAGAGAATTCTATAACTAATAAAGAGCAATTATGCCTACTAGAGTGGGAATTTAATCTTATAGTCCTTTGCAAACTAGATAAGCTATTAACCTAACTAGTACACTAGAACTACCTTATGGATAGCTAAGTATACCTATTTCTCGCGCTAAATAAGTATCTAATAAATAGAATAAAACTCTAGCGTAGTTACCTTAAGGGCAGCGTCGCAAATCTTTAGTGTGTACTCTTTAGTATTAGTAAGTATATTAGCGTTAGATAATTTAGGGTTAATACTTAAGTAAATAATAGGGCGTAAAGTAATAGTAGAGATTTTGTTAAGGATAACCTTAATATGGCAATAGAGCAATAGTGTATCTAGTACATGTTACTCTTATACTACTTATAAGAAATAGTACATACCTATTAATATATTAACTTGTGTTATTTATAATAATCTAAATAGTAAGTTTGCAATAATTAGAATAATAGAGGAAGAATGGCTTATAGTGTTGCTGCGCTAAAGTTTTATCCCTCTCCTAAAGTTCTAACTATGGCCTTTTTATAAATTAACTTTGTATATAAGAGCTATGCGCGCTAAGACGGCTAAGCTTACTTAGTAGTTTAAACGCGCTTTTTTTGTAATTACTACCTTTTTTACGCTCTTTTTAATTACTAAGCAAGGGGCTCTACTTTTTTTATTATATTATTTAAGATAAAAGCCTTTGTCGTGCTACCCCTAGGTAGTTAGTAGAACGCCACACATTATTATATTATCTATATATATTATATAAACATTATTAATTAGAGTTACTTCTAATATTATTTTAGTATTCTTTTTAATTATAGCTTTGTCTTTTATAAAGTTTACTACAAAGTCTTTTTAACTAATTTCTTTACTAAAATAATATTTATATTAAATTTAGGCAAATAAAGATAGTTATTTAAAACTATCTTAGTATTATTATATATAAAACTCACGATGCTAATAAATTACAAAGTTAAAATATTGTTATTTCCTATTATATTTATATAGTTTTTCTAACTAACAAATTTTCTATAAATAGATTTTTGTTAGAGATAATATAAGATAAACCATCTAAATTTAGTATTAGATTAGGGCTTTTTAACTTAGTAGTTATAAATATCTTAGTAGTTTTCGATCCTTGTTTAGGATTTCTAGAACTAAATTCTAGATTTTAAGTATTTTAATATTCTTTTTCGTATTAGTTTGTTTTTATTTAAAGTAGTTAATAATACCTTTTTAACTTCTATTAGTTTAGATAACTTAGCTATTTTATCTAATAGCTTTCGATCTAATTAATCGAATAGAGATTCGGATTCACAATTTAATAGATTTTTATCTATTTTTTATCCTTTTTAGATTTATAATCGTAATTTATTTTAAACTATTTAGGTTTATTTTTAGAATGTAAATACTAAAACTTATTACTAAAGTGGGTATTTATTTTACACTTATTATAAAATCATTTACACTTTATAACTTTATATTATAGTAAATTAGACATACTTAAGATTAAACTTCGCTTTACAATGCAGTCGCATCTTTATCTTATTTAATTTAGCTATAGTTATTAGTTGCGGTAGTGCATAAGATAATAGCAGGATTAGGCTCTCTTTATATAGGCGATAAGTACCCTAACCTTATTACTACCTATATAGACAAGATAAGTTACTACTTACTAATAGTTCTAAACTATAGTTAAGTTAATCCTATCTATATACATAATATCCTTATAGAGTACTAAGTAATAAGCGCGTTATTAACTTAGTTACGTGTTAAATAGGCTCTACAGCTAGCTATACAGACATTAATATCTAATACTCTATACTAGCAAGTGTGGAGAGTGTATAGGATAATTATATAAGAAAAGAAAATAATATAATAGAACTAACTTAGTATTAATTGCTTATCTCTAAAGAGGGTGTAGATAGAAAGAAAAAGATCCTGCGATGCATACGCTATAGCACATAGGCATTATATAATCCCTATATAATACTATTATATAGCAATATTAAAACCTTAAGATCCTTAGATGCCCTTGCCTATATAGTATATAGACACTAGCAACTTTTTATTTTTAAGATTACTATTAGTAGTTCTCCCTTTCTCTATATAAACTATCTACTTACTAATATTTACCTTATCTATTTATTATTCCCCTATTTGTATATCTCCTACTCTAGCTAGTTTACTCTAGTTAATAAAAAGATTCTATTAAGTAACTATTTATTATACTTTACTACTATTTATTAGAGGCGTAATTAGGCTTATTAGTAGTAAAGTAGTAGTCTAGCTAATAGCGGTTAAGAGTAAGATTACGTAGTTAATAATAAGATTACAGCAATAATATATTATTTATACAAAGTTCTTTTTACTTAGTTTATTTTTATATAATAAGTAAACCTATTTATCTTATCTATTTAGGTAGAAATATTAGGCAATTATGTAATATTAGATAAGGGAAGACAAACACTAATAAGGAGTAGAAATTAAGACTCTAGATAGAAGGGAGAGACATATAAGGTAGGCTTTCCTTTTTTTATTCTTCTCTCTCTTATCCTCTACTTTAAATATCTCTCTATATATATCTCTTCTCTCTAGCTTTTTTCTCTTTTTATTAAGCTAATCCCCTATTTTATATAATACTAACTTAGTATAAATAATAGCGCTTATACTAGTACGTCTTAACTAGCTAGGCCTCCCTAGCTTTAATGCTACTATAGTAGCTCTTCTAGACAGAAAAATACGCATTACTCTCCTAACTAGTTCCTAGGCAAACTATATATTTATTTAGGGCATTTCTATTAATATAAGTTCCTCTATTCTTTACTTTTTATATAAATACTAACTATAAAAATAGGCTAAAGAGTTGCGTGTCGCATATCTGCCTTTATATAATATTAATATTATTCTTATAGCTAGTATAGACCTGCATTTATAGGTTACTAAGCTTATTTAGCGTAAGGGCTATTTTTGCGCGCTCCTTATCTAGTTATATAGTATCCTTAGGGGCACTATATACGCTTACTACTATAGTAGTAATTTTGGCCCTAGGCCCTTTACTAAGTGTTGTATAATAGTAAACTTTTAGGCAGGATTATATAGTTCTTATATATAGTAGAGCTATAGTGCTAGATGCAATTATCGCACAGAATAGAGCTAAATAGTAGAATAGACACTTTTAAACATTATTTATAAGTACTAAAATAAAAACTCCTCTCTAAATAAATGTGTGCTATATCTCTTCTCTTTCTATACAAATAATAAATAGGAAAATACGTATTTTTACGTAATATATACGTGTAAAAAGAATTAAATAAATATATTGCGTAAAAGAATAGACAATTAATAAAGAAATAGTACTATATAAAGACTAGAAAGAGCTTATATAGGCGGGCTTAAGGCAATTTACTAATACTTTAATAGTAATTATTAAGGTGTTGCTAGAGATTAAGAACTCTAGAGTCTAGTTTAGGGCCTTCTTTATATAGGCATTAGTAGGGTTATCCTTTCTATTAATCTATCTAATCTTAAAAAATCTTCTAGTGCTTATACAATTCGCAGAGTAACATAATATTAATTATAAGGCGCTTCTTATTTATAGTTTCTAGTTATATAAGGCAGTTATAAAGAGACTTTAAATCTATATAAATAATTATAAAAATTAGTAACAGACTAAGTATACATATAATTCTCTAGAGGGTTATACTAATAGTAATAGTATTATTCAAGCCTCCTATTATACTATATAGCTTACTAGTAAGAATACTTCTTATTACTTTCTTATACTTAGTTAAATTCTAGTATATAATATTTGTCAAAATATTAAAGTTATTGCTATTATCTATATAATACTTATTACCTAAAGCGATTAGAAATTCTAGCTATAAGCTTAGGTCCTTATTATTAGCGAATAAGCTATTAGTAAAGATAAATAGCTTTGTATAATAGAAATCTAATAGTATAATAATAAGACTATACTTACTATTATTAATCTGCTATTAGATTTATATATTTAATACCTTAATATCTTTATATAAGGGTAATATAGTCTAAGTAGTAATAGATAAATTAAATACGACTTCTAGTTAGTATATAGATATAATATAGACGTCTCTTATACGCTGTTCTATATATCTCTACGCAGTATTCTTATCTTCTAGATTAATTATATAAAGGCCCTTTACTTAGCCTTTTTATATAAGAACTATAGTGTTATATATAAGCCGAATTCTTCTACTATTAAACTTAATAGGTTGGTCCTTAATAAGGATAGTCTTATTCTTTGCATAGAAGGCTACTTTCTTTAGCTCTTATTTTTCTTTTTATATAAAGTTCTTATTAATAATACTAAGAGTAGTATCTATCTAAAGGCTAGTAATCCTAAAGGTGTGCTCTTCTTTATTAGTAATAAGTAAATATAAGTTATATAATAAAGTCTTTATACTAAGTCTTTCTTCATAGTAGTTATAGTAGGTCTTAAACTAGTAAAGATCTAATTTAGCTACACTATAGAGTAGTTATATAATATAGAAGATTATGTCTTATAGAAAGTTTATATATAGTTCCTTAGGTAGTCTAGTATAGAGCGTGTAGTTTAGTTTATTAGTAGACTAAATACAGGCCTAGATAATATCTTATAGTTTAAAATATATTTTATATATTGCCTAAAGGCTTACTCCTAATATAAGGAGTAGGCGCTGGCTTATCCTTTCGATAGTAAGTAATTAGGTAAGAATTTTATCCTTCTTCTTATTAGAGTGGCTAGTAAACACAAGGCAGAATTTCTTATATAGTTAAGTAGTCTTGCCCTTAACTTCTTATATAAGGCGGAGGTTAAAGATTCTACCCTTATACTTAAGTAGGTTAAAGAGAAGAATCTTAAATATGCTATTAGCAATAAAAGCGTCTATTTCAATATAATCTAACTCTTTAAAAGGTGCTCTAGGTATTGTAATTACACCTTCTATATAGAGCTTTAGAGATAATTTCTAATTACTTATCTCTTTTTAGAAAATAAATGCAGCATTTTTTCTTAGGCGGCCTCTTTTCCTCTTCTCTAAAGGATTTCTTTATATAGGGGCGATATTATCTACTTTATATAATAGTAGAGGAGTGTAATCTGTTTTATAATAGTATAGCTTAACTTATATATAATAAAACTTTACTAGACTATTCTCTAGTTTAAAGATTATATTTTTATTCTTAATGCTCTTAATCTTATATAGGCCTATCTATCTACCTTTTTCTCTCTAGGCTATAATCTTAAATTTAAGTAAAAGCTTAAGGACTTTGTACGCTGCTAATAGACTATTATAGATATTTAGTATATAATTAATATTAGTCTTATCTCTTTCCTTCTATAGTATCTTTATTACTTTTTATATAGTATTCGCGTGTGTAATAATATTAGGTAATAGGAAGAGTCTATACTAATTCTAGAATATGCACTAAAGACTAGTAGTGTGGGTATAAGGCTATCTAGGCCTATAGTATTATTAATAGGTTTAATAGCTATTTAAAGAATATTCTCTTTATTTATATAATCTTCTAGTTTAGCCTTAAGAATATTAAAGATTTTATAGAGAGGTGCATACAAATACTTAATCTTCTCTATTACCTAATATACTTCTATAGGCATCTGCCTATAGATTACGCTAATAATCTTTATATAGTTCCTAACCTTATCTAATATAAAGTTTATGGTCGCATTATTTACTTAGTGTTAATCACCTTTTTAATATATTTTTTAAATTAAGCCTGCGTAGGTTAGGATAGAAAGGCCGCTCTAGTCCAGCGCCTAAAAATACAATCTATTCTCAGTCTCCGCCAACGTAATAATAGTTTATAAGGACAGTTTATAAACTACGTACTTATTTCCTAATTATCTATAAGCGCTCTAACACCTATTAAGTTACTTAAAGCATGTATAAAAAACCAACTCTTACTCTATTATTACTATTATTAGCAATCGCGCCGCATTTGCGCGCCGCTATATAGCACACTTATGCAACGCGCTTACTAGCTTACTATCTAATACTATAATAACTACAAGGATCTAATATATCCACGCAATGCTCTCCTCTCCTAGCAACTTATTAATAAATATCTTCTTCTCTTTCTCCTTAATCCTGCCCTCTATTACCGCCTTTCTAACTAGCAGCAACGTAAGAAACTATGGTGGAAACTCCGTGCATCTATTATTACTACTCCTATAGTTACTAATCTATTACTAGCCTAACTAGTACACCAGAATCGCCTTGTATAGGGTAAGGTATACCTTCTACTTTCTATTAATAATACTCTAGATTGAGCGGTATTCTAGTATAAACCTGGCAACAGCGGCGAGTGGATGGATCTTTAGAGCGTACTTTTGGGCGGCCTTAACAGCGGCATTAGTATTAAAGCTTAGAAAAATAGTAGGAAATAAAGCGGTGAAAGTCTCCTTAAGGTCGACTTTAATATAAAGATAGAGTGTTAGTATACCTATAGTGTATAAGCTTCTACCCAGCATATATCTTATAAGTAGCACAAATCTACTATTATGGCTGTTGCTAGCAATCTTTAGGAATAATAATAAAAAAGACAATAGTTACAGCGTTGTACTAGTTGCGGCGCTAGCGCTATCTTATATCTCTTTTCTCCCTACTCTAAACTGTGGTATAGCAATATGGCCTTACCTATAGTTTTGTATATAGATTTTTTTTAGTTAGAGTAGGCGCGCCAAGTCTACTAAGCTCGCTTAGCTCGCTTATAACGCGCTAACCCCTTTTTATTAATATCTTAAAATGCTTTTCTGTGTATATAATAGTAGGAGGGATATCTACTATTATTGTAATATTTTTATTAGAAACCCCTTAGTCGTAAAAAAAAACATCTATAAAGTTTATACCTAGGTTATATATAATATAGTTAGGTAGACCTTAGTAGATATTAATTTAGCATCTATAAAGGGCTTCCTACGCATTTTATACAGATATTAATTTTAAGAAGATTATAGCTTAAAATAATATATTTATATCTATAATATATAATGCGTCTCTAGTTCTAATACGTATAATGTTAATAATAATCTTATAGTTAAAGTGGGTATTATCCTTAATAGTAAACTTAAAGCGACGTAGAGTTTATTTATACAATTAATAGTAGTAGCAAAACTTCTAAAAAAATTTTAGTATAGTAGCATACACTTTATAGCTAGCATTAGTAAGCATCTTTTAAAGTCTTTCTATATAGGGATATTCGAATTATTAATAAAGATAATAGAGTTCTTGTATAGTAAAGAAAGATATAGTTTCTTTCTTACTAATATTAAAGAAAGAGTATTTCTATTTATATATCATAGGTATAGTTATGCCATTCTTTTATATAATAATATTTAGAATATTATTAAAGTAGGCACCTAGCTTATTAGCATCTGCTAGTAATAGCAGAAATAGTATTAGAGTGTCTAAGATATAATAGGTAACTATTTCTATTAAATTTATAATTTGTATAGTTCCTAGAGATCCTTATAGGTTCTAATTTCTAAAGCTAATATTAGTGTTGCTAGGTGTCTAATTAATCTTTATATAGAAGTTCTCTTATTCGTATATCTCTAGCTATACTTTGCTAATAGTAGAAATCCTTGCTACACCTATATCTTACAATTTATCTTAGTATATTATATAGTATTAATCTTTAAGAATAAACTATTTTATACACTTCTCTAGCTCTATTTTATAGATATGGTCGCTAGTTATATAGTAAAGATAGGTAGTAGTAGTTAGATAGGACACTTAATTATTACCATTCTTATTATTTTTACTCTGCTCCTCTTCTTTATGCAAAGTAGATTCCTTATTATTATACCCTTCTATATCCAAAATATAGAACTAAATTGTTTTGTACAAAGGCGTTTTATTATTATACTCTTTATAGAAGGTAATATACTACCTTATTACGCAGGTACACTAATCGCGCAGATAGTTAGAAGACTAATAACCTTTCTTATAGCACATAAAACACTTCTTTAGTCTTATACAAATATTATTTAATTAGAATCTAAATTGCAATAATAATAGTACAAATTGTCTACAAAATCCTTATTTATAAGGGGCTAGTAGTCTGCCTCTTTATATAAAAAAGTTATATTTGCAATTAGTATAGTATGTATTAACCTCTTATAGGTACTAATTAGATTGGCAATTAATTGCAACTTAGATTAACACATAGAAATTAGCAAATAGAGCTTTATAGATAGGCTTAGGGGTAAATATAGCCTACTCTAGTTCTAGGTATCTATAGTATGCTTATATAATAGTAGTATAAAAAGAAATTTCCCTAGTAAATTCTGCACCTAATACTCTCTATATAAGAGTAAGCCTATTAATTATTACCTCTAGAACTTTGTGCAGACTCTTATTAGAGTTTTCGTACTAGTATTATACAAAAGTTGTTATAGTCTAGTCTATCTAATACTAGTTATAGTTAATAGTAGTATTAAAGTAATTATTAAGTGCTTTGTATAAGCACTTCTATAATTATTTAGGGCGAATAGTATAGAGGTAATACTATGCCGCACAGCTAGTAAGAATATCTAGAAAGATATTTAGGTATTAATTCTTAGTAATATCTAGGCATCTATATAAATCTATAAAGATCCTAGTCTTATCTACTAGCATATTATATAGAGCTCTAGTATAGTTATTATTCTTATTCTATCCCTTTTAAAATTAGATTATCTTATTAGCTAGAATTCTCTAATAAGATAGGTTATACTTGGACGAAAGCTTATATAAGTTAGATTATAGCATAGGCTTACTCTGTGTAGATTAGTATAGTGCCTATAATTTGCGTTTAACTAGTAGTGGCTCTATTCTGTATAGCGTTTAATAATTATAAGTAGATAGGCAGAATAGTAGTTAGATACTATATATAAAGAGTAGTAAGTTATTTAGTTATTTATACAAATAAAATTGTTCTTAGTACTTATATAAAGGTTTTCTTAAAATGTCTATAAGGACCTGCAGCTATATAGGTGCCTATAGTAATAGTAGCTTGCTCTATTTAGGTTTGTGCAATAGCCTAACTAGCTTAGATATCTTTAAGATTAGCCTTAGTATTTGCGTATAAGAAGTTAAGTAGGCTAGTAAGAGTAGTAATATATAAGTATTATCTATATTACCTTAGACTACTTTATATAGTTTACTAGCACTTATAGCTCTAGCGTCTATCCTTAGTATAATGCCCTTTTCTCCTAGAACTATAATAAGCTCTCTTCTAAATGCATAGTTTAACTTTAAAAATAGTGTTCTTTCTATCCTTTAAAGTTTTTCTAGAATAATTCTAAGAACGCTGTCCCTTTTAGTATAACGTATAATAATTAGCAATAGTATATACTATATATAATTATATTTCTAATAGAGAGGAATTGTCTACTAGGCTAATCTTATCCTTCTAGTACTTAGATCTTATTCTCTTGCGCAGTGTTGCCTCTAATATTTCTATCCCTTTAATATACTTATTATATAGTCTAGTATATTTAGGTATATTAGTGTTATCTTATAAAATAGAGGTAGTAAAGGTGGGGGCTTTATACAAAGTAGTAGTAGGAGTAGTTATTACATAACTAGTTTATTTAATAGGTTAGTTATATAAAAAGTTGCGCTTTATTAGGGTTTATTATTATCTAACTATATATTTATATAGTTACTAGTAGTGTCCTTAGTACACTATCTTCTCTTAAATCTTATATAGTAGTAATATCTACTTACTAACTTAATAAAAGAGTTAATCTACTATCTCTATAAATAAGAATAGGTTTTATATATCTTATATAATCGCTTCCTTTATTTTATATAGTAGTAATAGTTACTTACTAACTCTATAAAGGTTTAATCTACTATTCTCTTACGTATAAAGAATAGAGTATAATAAAACAAATTATATAGCTAATAATAACTTATATAATTTGTCTTCACTCTTGCTAATTTATAGTTAAGAGTTAGTTAATTACTATTTAGTATTAAATAGGCTCTATAGCTAGCTATATAGACATTAATATCTAATACTCTATATTAGTAAGTGTAGAGAGTGTATAGAATAATTATATAAGAAAAGAAAATAATATAATAAAACTAACTTAGTATTAATTACTTATCTCTAGAGAGAGTACAAATAAAAAGGAGAAGATTCTATAGCGCATAGGCTGTGGCCCATAGGCATTATATAATCCTTATATAATACTATTGTGCGGCAATATTAAAACCTTAACACCCTTAGGTGCCCTTGCCTATATAGTATATAGACATTACGTGTATTTATAGAGTATTTATCTTATAGAGCTAGTATATAAAAAAATAGGTTATAGCTAGATTTTCTTTTTTACTATAGTATAGTTACGGAATGCAGCTTTGTTTATAAAAAAACTTTATATTAATTCTAGAATTTAGTATATAAAATCTTAGTTTTATTACTATCTAAGTGCGTCTAATAATAACTTTTATTAATTAAATTAGAGAATAAATTCTCTAAATTAATCTTTAAAGAATTATTCTAAAATAATTAAGTTACTAAAGTAATAAACCCCTTATAATTAGGAGTTAAATTGTTTAACACCTAGGCCACAATAATCTATTTGGGTATTTTAATTAACTTATAGTTAAGATTTGTTGTTAAATATTTAATTTTATTAAGGTACTTCTCTATTAAATTAAAATCTAATATGGTACTATTAAATAACTTCTTTAAAAGAAAAAAATTTAGAATAGTAACCTTTAGAAGAATAAAGATTTTCTAAACAAATTCACATCTTATTAGCTATAGATAAGTCCTTACTATATTATAAAGAACTATTTTTAACTAATAAAGTAATAATTGTTTATACTTTTAAATTAATATCTTTCGATACTAAATTAATTACAATATTATTATCACTCTAAATTATAGCCATACAATTTTCTATTATAAGAATAGACATAGTCCTAGGCTTTTATATTTTATAGTTAGAAATATCCTTAAGTATCTCCTACTTAGAAATAGAAGAAATCTTAAAACTTATTATAAATAAGATAGATAGGCCTAAAAGAGTAAAAGAGCTTAGAAATCTAAGAAAAATAAGGTATTCCTTAAAAAATTAATAAGGCTTGGCGAAATTGCCTAAAAAGGTAATAAACTAGTCTAGCAAGTAAAAGAGCTTAGAAAATTCTAAGAAAAATAAGGTATTAGTTAAAATATCGATTTTGCCAAGATAGCTTAGTAAGCTAAAAGAACTAGACTAGCTAGTATAAAAGAATCAGAATCTTAAGAGAATTCTAAAAAATAAGATATATATTAAAATAATTAATAGAAGAATAGCTTAGTAAGCTAAAAAGTAGATAATAATAAATAATAAAATTATTAGAGCGCTAGACTCATAACCTATAAAAAGTAAAAAAATTTAATTAAGTTAGTATTATTAAACTAGTTAATTAATCTTAATAAACTAGCTATCTAGTAATTTATATACAAAATAATTTAGACTAACTAATACTTAGCTTTATATAGTTTAATTTTATCTTTAACTTTTATACGTGCTAGTATTTTAAACTAATATTTAAAATATTATTTTATACTAGTATTTTTATATATAATAGTATTTTATATATAATAGTATTTTATATATAATAGTATTTTATATATAATAGTATTTTATATATAATAGTATTTTATATATAATAGTATTTTATATAACGTGTTTATAAGCGAGCTGCGAATACAAGCGAGCTACGAACCCTACTAAGTCTCTGAGCCTTTTGCAGCATATAAATTCACAACGCATTAATATTCTATTAATATAATAGCTATCCTAAATTAAGTAGTATCTATAGAAGCCTTCTTACACGTGCGCGAGTTGTGCCCAGGCTCCCTACAGCGCCTGCAGCGCGCAGAAGCCTGCTGGCTCGCACCTGACTGCGCCTTGCCTTGCTGTATTTCTCCCTCTAGTTGCTGCTCAACAGCCTTTTAAGCAATAATATCCTCTCCCTCTGCCTTTAATAGAGTGCCTCGCTTTTAGATCTGCTTCTTTTTGCGCTGTTTACGCGTTATAGCTGCCTTATTTGCCCTTTATAGAGTAGCTATCTCCTCGCGCATAAGCACTATTAAATGCGCTATTCTCTTAGCGCCTCTTGTAAGCCAATTAAGCGACTAGATAACTGAGGTAGGAGAGGATCCCTAATGCCTTTAAATCCGCTCATAAACTAGAGTTAACTAAGCGCCTAGCTTGTGTGCGTTGCTTGGTGTTGCAGACTCCTATAGGGCCTCTAGTAGGGCTGCTGGCGACGGCGTACGAAGCTTCACATTAAGCTTTGATATTACCACCTCTGGATTGTGTGGGACTAGCCCAGCGCCTTAAAAGCTTGCGCAGATATTCTCCTTTATAATTAACTAGTCGTAGGCGGCGCGGAAGGCTGGTAGGAACTTAAGCTTAGTGATATGGTTGATATGGTTGCGTATTAGGCCCTCGACCTGGCGCCCGTACGCCCGCTTTAATGGCGAGAAACAGCCCACGTTAAGTGGCTGTAGGAGGTGTGACGAATGTGGTGGCATGCATAGGGTATAGATCTTGTTCTCCCTATAGATCTTCTGGAATTCGAGTGAGTTGTGGCTCTTATGGCTGTTGAGTATTAGGAGTTGACGCGCGCCTACTCTACGCTCTACTGTATGCTTAATAAAGTGCCGTAGCTAGGCAATACTAAGCTTGTTCGTAGTCCACCTATTGTCGCTAAGACTAATAGTCTAGTCACCTGGTATATTATCGCCCTTGTACTAGGCCGAGAGGTGGTACTTGCCAGCGAAGATGACGAAGGGCGGGATTGCCCACCCAGCAGCGTTAATTCCGTGGATTGTTGTCACCCACTTACGATTGCCTGGCTGAATTGCTTTTGGCTGACCACGTCTCTCTAAGCCTGTAACAACTAGCTAGGAGGATATCTTGCCTATTAGAAAGCTAGTCTCGTTGAAGTTAAAGGTGTCCTTATCGCAGATACCGTAGGTGGCCTTTATACGTGCTACTAGCTTAAACCAGGCCTGTATAGCTGTTGGGTCCTCGCAGAGGGCTCGCTGTCGATTGTAGGCTCGATTAAATCGTGTTGTGAGGCTGTCTGTTCGCTTAACAAAGTTTCTAGGCTACTGCTGGCCAACGTAGCCTGCGCTACGCTTAGCGAGCAGCTTATTCGCCATATCTCGTACAGCATCTAGAGTAGGCGCAAAGCCTCGCGAATCTAGGTTAAGTATATGCTTAATAATAACCTCCTCTTCTAGCTTAGTAAGCTTCTTTAATTTAGGCTCACAATTGCGTCGCGTAGTAGTTCTAGCGCGTTGGCTGCGAAGCGTGCTTTTAGGAACGTTAAACGTCGCTGCAGCGCAATTAACGCTCTGGATCTGATTCTGATTAATAGCTAAGATAGCTAGGGAGACATTTGCTTTGTTATAGGGCAATTAAATAAGTGTTAGTTAAGTCATTATAGTTGATAGGTGACGCGTTATAGAAAGTTAGTAGGGTTTGTAGCTCGCTTATATTCGTAGCTCGCTTGTAAACACGTTATAAGCTATTATTTTATATACAAACTAGTGTTTTATATATAAGCTATTATTTTATATACAAACTAGTATTTTATATATAAGCTATTATTTTATATATAAACTAGTGTTTTATAAATAAATTAGTGTTTTATATATAAACTAGTATTTTATATATAAACTAGTATTTTATATATAAACTAGTGTTTATATATAGATTATTATTTTAACTTTATTTTACTATTACTTAGTTATAACCTTAATAATAAACGTCTTATTTTTAGAATAATTTATTACTCCTTAGTTTATTATACGCTAATATATTTTATATATAGCGTTAATTAATCTATCTAGAGGTAGAATAATACAGGCTTTTATTATAAATAATATAATAAAAAAGCAGAGCCCCCTGCTTAGTAATTAAAAAGAGCGTAAAAAGGTAATTATAAAAAAGAATATATTTTAT
This sequence comes from Laburnicola sp. R22_1, assembly GCA_014281115.1. Classification (NCBI taxonomy): domain Eukaryota; kingdom Fungi; phylum Ascomycota; class Dothideomycetes; order Pleosporales; family Didymosphaeriaceae; genus Laburnicola; species Laburnicola sp. R22_1. The sequence continues at coordinate 2,234,108 of JACONQ010000015.1, forward strand.
ATTATATAGCGTTAAATTAACTACCTAGAAGTAGCATAATAAAGGCTTTTATCTTAAATAATATAACTGTCCGTATACTATACGGGCAAGGGCATCTAAGGGTGTTAAGATTTTAATATTACCGTATAATAATATTACATAGGGATTATATAATGCTTATGCGCCGCGGCCTATACGTCGCAGGATCTTCTCCTTTCTATTTGCACCCTCTCTAGAGATAAGCAATTAATACTAAGTTAGTTCTATTATATTATTTTTTTATATAATTATTCTATATACCCTCCACACTTGCTAATACAGAGTATTAGATATTAATATCTATATAGCTAGCTATAGAGCCTACTTAACACTAATTAGTAGTTAACTAATTCTTAACTATAAATTAGTAAGAGTAAAGATAGATTATATAAGTTATTATTAGCTATATAATTTGTTTTATTTTACCCTATTCTTTATATATAAGAGAATAGTAGATTAAACTTTTATAAAGTTAGTAAGTAACTATTACTACTATATAAAATAAAGAAAGCGATTATATAAGATATATAAAACCTATTCTTATTTATAAAAAATAGTAGATTAACTCTTTTATTAAGTTAGTAAGTAGATATTACTACTATATAAGATTTAAGAGAAAATAGTGTACTAAGAACACTACTAGTAACTATATAAATATATAGTTAGATAATAACAAACTCTAATAAAGCGCAACTCTCTATATAACCAACCTATTAAATAAACTAGTTATGCAATAACTACCCCTACTACTACTTTGTATAAAGCCTCTACCTTTACTACTTCTACCTTATAAGATAACACTAATATGCCTAAATATACTAGACTATATAATAAGTATGCCAAAAAAATAGGAATATTAGAAACAACACTACGCAAGAGAATAAGATCTAAGTACTAAAAGGATAAGATTAGCCTAGTAGACAATCCATCTCTATTAGAAATACAATTATACGCAGTATATACTATTACTAATTATTATATATTATACTAAAAAGAAACAGCTTTCTTAGAATTATTCTAGGAAGACTTTAAAGGATAGAAAGAACACTATTTTTTAAAGTTAAACTATGCGTTTAGAAGAGAGCTTATTATAGTTCTAGAAGAAAAGGACATTATACTAAGGATAGACGCTAGAGCCATAAGTGCTAGCATACTATATAAAGTAGCCTAAGGCAATATAGATATTACTTATATATTACTACCCTTGCTAGCCCACTTAACTCCTTATACGCAAATACTAAGGCTAATCTTAAAGATACCTAAGCTAGTTAGACTATTACACAAACCTAAATAAAGTAAGCTACTACTACTATAGGCATCTATATAGCTATAGGTTCTTATAGACATCTTAAAAGAACCTTTATATAAGTACTAAGGATAATTTTATTTGTATAAATAACTAAATAACTCACTACTCTTTATATATAGTACCTAACTACTATTCTGCCTATCTACTTGCAATTATTAAACGCTATACGAAATAGAACCACTACTAGTTAAATATAAATTATAGGCACTATACTAATCTATATAGACTAAGCCTATGCTATAATTTAACCCGCAGAGAATAAGGATAACAACTATACTAGAGCTTCGTACAACATTTTAGTGAATAAGACTAGGATCTTTATAGATCTATATAGACGCCTAGATATTGCTAAGAATTAATACCTAGACATCTTTTTAAATATCCTTACTACCTGTGTAGTATAGTATTATCTCTATACTATTTATTCTAGATAATTATAGAAGTGCTTATATAAAGTACTTAATGGTTACTTTAACAATACTATTAACAACAACTAGTATTAGACAGACTAGACTATAATAACTTTCGTATAATACTAGCGTAAAAACCCTAATAAGAGTCTATACAAAGTCCTAGAGGCAATAATTAATAGACTTACCCTTATATAGAGAGTATTAGGTATAGACTTTACTAGGGAAATTTCTCTCTATACTACTATTTTATAAGTATACTATAGACACCTAGAACTAGAGTAGGCTATATTTATCCCTAAGCCTACCTATAAAGCTCTATTTGCTAATCTCTATATATTAATCTAAGTTATAATTAATTGTTAATCTAATTAGTACCTATAAGAGGTTAATATATACTACACTAATTATAAATATAACTTTCCTACATAAAGAAGCAGACTACTAGCCCCTTATAGATAAGAATTTCGCAGACAATTTGTACTATTATTATCGCGATTTAGATTCTAATTAAATAATATTTATATAAGACTAAAGAAGTGTTTTATATACTATAAGAAAGATTATTAGTCTTCTAACTATCTATGTAATAAGCGTACCCGCGCAATAAGGTAATATATTACCTTCTATAAAGAGTATAATAATAAAACGCCTTTATACAAAACTATTTAGCCCTATATTTAGAATATAGAAGAGTATAATAATAAGGAACCTGCTTTATACAAAGAAGAGAAGTAGAGTAAAAATTATAAGAATAGTAATAATTAAGTATTCTATCTAACTACTACTGCCTATTTTTACTATATAACTAGCAAACATATCTATAAAATAGAGCCAGAGAAGTGTGCAGAATAGTTTATTCTTAAAGATTAATACTATATAATATACTAAGGTAAACTATAGAATATAGATATAGTAAGAATTTCTACTATTAGTAAAGCATAGCTATAGACATATATATAAAAGAACTCCTATATAAAGATTAATTAGACACCTAGCAATACAAATATTAGCTTTAGAGGTTAGAACCTATAAGGATCTCTAGGAACTGTATAAATTATAAATCTAATAGAAATAGTTACCTACTATATTCTAGATACTCTAACACTATTCCTACTATTACTAGCAGATACTAACAAGCTAGATGCCTACTTTAATAATATTCTAGATATTATTATATAAAAGGACGGCATAACTATACCTATTATACGTAAATAGGGACACCCTTTCTATAATATTAGTAAGAAAGAAACTATGTCTTTCTTTACTAAATAAGAACTCTATTACCTTTATTAATAATTCTAACATCTTTATATAAAAGGACTTTAGAAGATACTTACTAATACTAGCCATAAAGTAAATGCTACTATACTAAATAAAATTTAGAAGTTTTGCCACTACTATTAATTGTACAGATAAGCCCTATATCGCTTTAAGTTTACTATTAAGAATAACACCTACTTTAACTATAAGATTATTATTAATATTATACACATTAGAACTAGAGACGCACTATATATTATTTTAAGCTATAATCTTCTTAAAATTAATATCTACATAAGATACGTAAGAAGCCCTCTATAGATACTAGATTAATGCCTACTAAGGTCTACCTAACTATATTATATATAACCTAGGTATAAACTTTGCATTAAATAAGTTTAAAAACTACGCAAAGATTATTAGCACAACCTATAGGCAGATGCCTATAGAAGCATATTAGGTAATAGGAAAGATTAAGCGTTTGTACGCACTCCTCTATAGAGCCTTTAATATTTTTAAGGCTAAACTAAGAGATTATATAAATAAGAAGGATATCCTCTAGATAGCTATTAAAGCTATTAATAACACTATAGGCCTAGATAGTCTTATACCTATACTACTAGTCTTTAGCGTATATTCTAGAATTAGTATAGACTCTTTTCTATTACCTAATATTATTATACGCACGAATACTGTACAAAAAGTAATAAAGATACTATAAAAGGAAAGGGACAAGACTAATATTAATTATGTGCTAAATACCTATAATAATTTATTAGTAGCGCATAAAGCCCTTAAACTTCCACTTAGATCTAAGGTTATAGTCTAGAAAGAGAAAGGTAAATAGATAGGCCTATATAAGATTAAGGGTATTAAGAATAAAGATATAATTCTTAACCTAGGAAATAGTCTAGTAAAGTTTTGCTATATATAAGTTAAGCTATACTATTATAAAGAAGATTACACTTTCCTACTATTATATAAAATAAATAATATTGCCCCTATATAAAGAAATCCTCTAGAAAAGAGGAAAAGAGGCCGCCTAAGAAAGAATGCTATATTCCTTTCTTAAAAAAAACAAGTAATTAGAAACTATCTCTAAAGCTCTATATAGAAGGTGTAATTACAATACCTAGAGCACCTTTTAAAGAGTTAGATTATATAGAAATAGACGCTTTTATTGCTAATAGCATATTTAAGATTCTTCTCTTTAACCTACTTAAGTATAAGGGCAGAATCTTTAATCTCCGCCTTATATAAAAAGTTAAGGGCAAGACTACTTAACTATATAAGAAATTTCGCCTTGTGTTTACTAGCCACTCTAATAAGAAGAAGAATAAAATTCTTACCTAATTACCCACTATCTAAAGGATAAGCTAGCGCCTACTCCTTATATTAGAAGCAAGCCTTTAGGTAATATATAAAATATATTTTAAACTATAAGATATTACCTAGGCCTATATTTAGTTTACTAACAAACTAAACCACACGCTTTATACTAGACTACCTAAGAAACTATGCACAAACTTTCTATAAGATAAAATCTTTTATATTATATAACCACTCTATAGTATAGCTAAATTAGGTCTTTACTAGTTTAAAACCTACTATAACCACTATAAAGAGAGACTTAGCATAAAGACTTTATTATATAACTTATATTTGCTTATTACTAATAAATAAGAGCACACCTTTAGAATTACTAGCCTTTAAACAGATAATACTCTTAGTATTATTAATAAGAACTTCGCATAAAGAAAAAAGAAGAGCTAAAGAAAGCAGCCTTCTATGTAAAGGAGAAGACTATCCTTACTAAAAACCAACCTATTAAGTTTAATAGTAGAAGAATTCGGCTTATATATAATACTATAGTTCTTATATAGAAAGGCTAAGTAAAGGGCCTTTGCATAATTAACTTAAAAAATAAGAATACTACATAGAGGTATATAGAGCAATATACGAGAGGCGCCTATATTACATCTATATACTAACTAGAAGCCACATTTAATTTATCTATTGCTGCTTAGACTATATTATTCTTATATAAAAATATTAAGACATTAAATATATAAATCTAATAGTAGATTAATAATAGTAAGTATAGTCTCACCTTTATACTATTAGATCTCTATTACGCAAAGCTATTTATCTTTACTAATAGCTTATTTGCTAATAATAAGGACCTAAGCTTATAGCTAGAATTTCTAATCGCTCTAGGCAATAAGTATTATATAGGTAATAGCAATAACTTTATTATTCTAGCAAATATTATACACTAAAATTTAACTAAGTATAAGAGAGTAATAAGGAGCATTCTTACTAGTGAGCTATATAGTATAGTAGAAGGCTTTAATAATGCTATTGCTATTAGCACAACTCTCTAGAGGATTATACGCACGCTTAGTCTACCGCTAATTCCTATAGTTATTTATATAAATTTAAAGTCTCTCTATAACTACTTTATATAACTAGGAACTATAAATAAAAAGCGTCTTATAATTAATATTATGTTACTCTGCAAATTATATAAGCACTGCAAGATCTCTAAGATTAGATAGATTAATAGGAAGGACAACTCTACTAATGCCTATATAAAGAAGGTCCTAAACTAGGCTCTAGAGTCCTTAATTTCTATTAATGCCTTAATAATTACTATTAAAGCATTAGTAGATTGCTTTAAGCCTACCTACACAAGCTCTTCCTAGCCTTTATATAGCACTATTTCTTTATTATTTATTTATTCTTTTACGTAATATATTTATTTAATTCTTTCCGCATATATATATTACTTAAAAATGCGTATTTTTCTATCTATTATTTATATAGAAAGAGAAGAGATATAGTACACATTTATTTAGAGAGAAGTTTTTATTTTAGTACTTATAAATAATATTTAGAAGTGTCTATTCTACTGTCTAGCCCTATCCTATATAATAATTATATTTAGTACTATAGCTCTGCCACATATAAGAACTATATAATCCCGCCTAGAAGTTTACTACTATATAATACTTAGTAAAGGGCCTAGGGCTAAAATTACTACTATAGTAGTAAGCGTATATAGTGCCTCTAAGAACACTATATAATTAGATAAAAAGCGCGTAAAAGTAGCCCTTACACTAAATAAGCTTAGCAACCTATAGATATAGGTCTATACTAGCTATAAGAATAATATTAATATTATACAAAGATAGATATACAATATATAACTTCTTAGCCTATTTTCTATAGTTAGTATCTATATAAAAAGTAAAGAATAGAGAAACTTATATTAATAAAGATGCTCTAGATAAATATATAGTTTGCCTAGGAACTAGTTAGGAGGGTAATATGTATTCTTTTGCCTAAAAGAGCCACTATAGTAGTATTAAAGCTAGAAAGGCCTAGCTAGTTAAGACCCGCTAGTACAAGCGCTATTATCTATACTAAGTTAGCATTATATAGAGACAAAATATTATATAATAAGGGATATAGTTTAGTACTATATAAAATAGGAAATTAGCTTAATAAAAAGAGAAAAAAGCCAGGAAGAAGGAATATATATAGAGAGATATTTAAAGTAGAGAATAATAGAGAGAAGAATAGAGAAAAAAAGCCTACCTTATATGTCTCTTCCTTCTATCCAGAGCCTTAATTTCTACCCCTTATTAGCGTTTATCTTCTCCTTATTTAATATTATATAAATATCTAATATTGCTGCCTAAATAGATAAGACAAATAGGTCTACCTATTATATAAGAAATAAACTAAGTAAAAAGAACTCTATATAAATAATATATTATTGCCATAATTTATTATTAACTACGCAATCTTACTCTTAACTACTATTAGCTAGACTGCTACTCTACTACTAATAAGTCTAATTGCGCCTTTAACAAATAGTAGCAAAGTATAATAAATAGTTACTTAATAGAATCTTTCTATTAACTAGAGTAAACTAGCTAGAGTAGAAGACGTATAGATAGGGAAATAATAAATAAATAGGATAAATATTAGTAAGTAGATAGTTTATATAGAGAAAGAGAGAACTACTAATAGTAACTTTAAAAATAAAAAGTTACTAGTGTCTATACACTATATAGGCAAGGGCACCTAAGGGTGTTAAGATTTTAATATTACTGCATAATAGTATTATATAAGAATTATATAATGCCTATACGCCGTGGGCTATACGCTATAGAATCTTTTTCTTTTTATCTATACCCTCTCTAGAGATAAGTAATTAATACTAAGTTAGTTCTATTATATTATTTTCTTTTCTTGTACAATTATTCTGTATACTCTTTACACTTACTAATATAGAGTATTAGATATTAATATCTATATAGCTAGCTATAGAGCCTATTTAATAAAATAAAAAAGTAGAGCCTTCTACTTAGTAATTAAAAAGAGCGTAAAAAGGTAATTATATTTTATATTATAAAATAAGTCTTTTATATATTATATTTTATTTTTAGTCTTAAGTAATTTAATATATATAATATTAGATTTCTTATAATTATCTTTTAGTAAACTTTTTATACATTACTTAAAGTTAACTTTAGCTTTAATTATAACTTATTATTAGAATAATTATTTTAGCTATTTTAGGTAGCTTATCTATTTATCTTTTATTATGTGGCGTTATATTAACTACCTAGGGGTAGCACAATAAAGGCTTTTATTTTAAATAACATAACAAAAAAAGCAGAGCCCCCTGCTTAGTAATCAAAAAGAGCGTAAAAAAGGTGGTGATCACAAAAAAAAAATTGGAACTGCTAAGCGAGCTTGGCGGTCTTGGCGCTATCTTTTATTATAACAGCGAAATTCTAACATATTATTTTATTATTTATTTTGCTTATTAATATAGTTTTAACAAGGGTGAAGATCGCGTCGCGGAGGTTGAGCCGGTTCTAAACTACAAAAATTTCAGTGTTCACATGTGTTCTGTTCCTATGAACATTGGCTCATGAACTTTGGACACTGCGCAGACCAACAAGCGCTCACGGAGGTACCGAGGAAAAAAAAGTAAACTTGGTTCGCAGAGAAAACACCCGAGAAAAAGTTCGTCTATTATAAATCATGAAGACATTTCGATTTATCCCGTCGAACAAGTCATGTAGGAACGACATGCAAATTATTACTATTGCCATGTTTCAAGAGTTGTACGAGGCTGTGTCCAGGGCTCGATGTCCGAATCCGATGGGGCCGAAACAATATCAGCAGCCATGAGAGGCCTTGAATGTGTCTCTATCGGACATCGCTTATTAGTACGCTCGGTAAAGGTACGAAGGTGAAAGCACTATATCGAGCCCTTTCTACGCGATCTCTAGGAAATATTATCACGGGTGAGCAGTGGCAGTGCGGCGTCGCCCTACAAGTAAGACTTCTAAATCAACGGTAAAAGGTCCGGTTCACTATAAACATTTTTGAATAAACGAGTAAACCAACTGACTGTTCAACTTAGCAATTAGGCACTCATGCCAATCACAGCAAAAAGCAAAAGAATTGTTGCAGTGAAGTTCAAACAAAAGGTACTATATATATCTAAGAATCTGCATACAGGCTCGGTAATGACTGTGCGAATGATGAAGAATGCAACCAAACAACAACTTCTAACAAACCAACCCTCCTCAAGAAGAAAAATTACTACCAGTCCAAACTCCTCACAAAATGCGTTGCGCTCGCAAAACGAATCGTCCTCCCTGTGTAAATCCGGGGTATCGCGAGACCAGCCACTGGGAAGAATCCGAATTCTGTGTGAGGCGTCAGTGAGATGCTTATGGAGATGCTGTGGGATATCGTACTATTTGAGGCGACCGTTTACTCGGCGTCAATCTTAGCCTCGGCGGGCTTGTCGTTGGCAATGACGGCGCGGGCCATGTTGGTGAAGCCGATGGAGCGCTTCGCGTTCTCAGGGGGAGCCATGCCGCGAGCGCAGAATATGTTGTCGTCCTTGCAAGCGGTGGCGGTGGCGGCGAAAGCCAGAGCGATGACAGCGAGGAACTGCATTTTGAATTTGGTGGGTTGGGCCTGGGTTGGTTCGAACAAGTTGACTTGAGGGTTTGTTGAAGTTGTTGAGATTGAACGAGTTGATTGCAGCCGGTGCAGAAGTGAAAGTGGATGTGGAACTGAAGAGATAGTGAATGAGATGGTGAGTTTAGGTGGAAGATTCGGCGTGCTTTATACTGTTGTTGAGTGCACGGTACGGATAAGCCTTGCACTGGGGGAGTGGACGCCCATTACGAATGGGGTTGAGCTCATTGAGGCTGCGCAGGATAGTCAAGGGCCGTGTGAGAGCTTGAGGTGAGGTCCGCGATACCTTCTCACAATAGGTAGGAAGTGAAGAAGTCCGAACCCGGGAGAGTGAGGTTGTCGCGCGAGAGCTGCATATGCACTCCTATGGTTAGTGAATGCCTAAGGCATGCAAAATGCCCCGTGTGCCTGATTGCAGGCCTCTACGTACCTTCCTATGTATACCCATGTTGTTAAGCTCATGTCAGCTGCATATGCGTAGGGCTGCATTCATGGAGCCCTTATTTCCGTATACAGTCGTCTTCGTGTTTACGAAATAAGACTGGCAAGTATAAACCATGGCTTATACACGCCACAGCTTTGAAACAAGGTGCCATGGTATTGATTATGCCGCGCAGCAGCTTGAACGACGAAGTTGGCGATGGCCATGGGCGGTAGCGTACAGTAAGCACGAGAAGACGCTAGTGAACGCGAAGCTTTGTTTTAGCTCATTGTGGTAAGCGTCCTCGCAAAGTCCCATGGGCCCATGCTGCACCGAGATTCACTCGTTCATTCTTATCTAATACGCGTTTGTAGCACAATAACCCCTTTGGGACTGCCACCTCATTTCTCGGCCAATTCTTCGGGCAGAAAGAAGAAAATGCCTTCACCCGTCGATGCGTACCCAAGGTATCACGATAGATCTCAAGGAAACTCGTCCGTCTTGATACATTAACAATTCAGCCCTGAAAGTCAACTCCTATTTCAAGAGACAGTCAAGCCTAAAGCTTGATTCTGTTCATGATTGGCCAGGCCGTGTACCTATTTTACAGGCCTGTAAGACCACGCGTTTGCAACTCCGGAGTCTAGAGCGAGATAGGGCTGATTTATTTTAAGCCGCCACAACATTTGAAATTTCTCCGCGAACCATCCGCTCCGCGACGCCGGGAAGTACAAATTGTTACTCCCGATCCGATCCGATCGTACGACAAACATCGCACACTGCTTTCCCTTCACGTTTCAGATCAAGTCTGATCAACTAACAAACAGTTGACTAAATGAGGATGCAAAGTTGCTGACAGCAGTTCTATGGCAACTGTGGTACACCTTCTCCAATACTTCAGGGCCACTACATGAGGTACTCTTCCAGACGACCCCGCGCTCCAGCCACATGCCCGATTTAGGGCTTACCCGACCGTTCACTTTGCAAGAACAAGGTCTGAGGCAGGTAGCCTTGCCAGCGACACATCGGCCCTTGAAACAAAGGGCCAATAATGCTGCACGATCCACCATAACCCCGGCGAGTTACACGTACGAAGTTTGCGTCGGAACTCCAGGTCCCATGCGCCGGATCTTTTTTTCGCCCTTTAATCACCTCACAGTACAATGGTGGCTGCGGTCCTGGACACGGCCTCTGAATTCCACGCATGTCCGGAGTCCACAACGAGCTGGCGGGCGAGGACATCGCCAACAAGCTCGGCGGTGCCCTGGTCATTATCTGCATGGCGATGCGAACGAGTGTGTATGTCCGGACGGAGATGTGAGAATGTAAGGAGGTGCCGTGGAGCGATGCTTGCAGTTGGCTTACAAGCTGAGCATTATAATGAATGAAATCCCCACTTTGTGCAGGTACGTTCTCTCGGTTCATTCATTTGTTCATCCAGTTCTTTTCTTTACCTTCATTTCAACCCCACCTTTGCCATGGCAGATGCAGACTGGTCTCTGGCATTAGCGGCCCAGCCCATCGCTTGGGCACTTTCGTTTTGCTTCTCGTGTCTGGTCGTCGGGACGATACCGGAGCTCAATCGATGGACTGGTTTACTCTTGCTGCTGGCTCCAGCTTATGGAGCTTTCCAGACGTCTCCTGATTTCTCGCCGGACGACTACTTTAATGATACTTATTCCCGTTTCGTTATTATTCTTTTTTCACACATGGCGGCGTTCTGCTTTATGCGGGAAGGCAGGACTAGTGTACGTACCAGGATTCGTTGTGATCTATTATTGGATGAAGGACTGACGATTCGAGCTCAGATCGTTCAAGACAAAGACCAAAAGACCAAACCAGACGACAAAAAAGAAGCCACTATATCCTGGATAGGCGGCTGGAAACGAGCCTTCAATTCCCGAGGCGTAGGGTTGACCTGGGAGAACACATATCTGTGGCCCGGACAAAAGAGCACCACCGTCTTCGCCCGTCCCTCGACCCCCAACGCCGAACCGACCAAACCCCAACCCAGTCTCTACAGCCTCGTAACCAAGGGAAAATGGTCAGCCATCTCCGCCCGCATCGGCACCCTCTTCGCCAGCCCCGCCACCTACAAAGACAAACCCATCCGACCTCCACCAAGTCGCCACAACCTCGCGACCAAGGGCAAATGGGCCGCCATATCAGTGCGCCTGGGCTACTTCCTGCTCAACTTCACGCTCCTAACCCTCTACTACGAATTCGCAATCTCGTCCACCGTCGGCGGCTTCACGCTCGACGACCTCGCCCCCGACAAAGAAAGCCTCCTCCCGCGCCTCCTCCACCAATACCTCCTCCTCAGCAGCAGCATCTCGCCCGCCTCGCCCCTCACCAAGCGCGAACTCCACATCCGCGCCTTCCTCGCCGTGCACAAGTTCGCACCAGACTACCTCTCCCTCAGCGCCTTCCACGACTTCCTCGCCATCCTCTTCCTCCTCTTCAACATCGACCAGTCCTGGGAGTGGCCGCCGCTGTTCGGCAGTCCCACACAGGCATACTCAGTCCGCCGCTTCTGGGGCACCTTCTGGCACCGCCTCATCTACAAGTCGTTTACGTTCCACGCGTCGGTCGTGACGCGCGCGCTGCGCATCCCGCAGGGGACGTCGGTCTCGCGCATCCTGAATAACTGCCTTGTTTTTATGCTCTCGGCTGTTATGCATGCATTGGTTACGTGGCGGTTTGGTGGTCGTTGCGCGTGGGGGAGAGGCATGCTGTTTTGGTGTGTGCAGCCGGTGGCGTTTGTGCTCGAGGGGGTGGTGCAGATGTACTGGGGGAGGGTGAGGAGGGAGTTGGTGGCGAGGGGGTGGGTGAAGGATGGGGGGGTTTTGTTGAGAGGGGGAGAGAGGGTGGTGGGGTATGCGTGGGTGTTTGGGTGGTTTATGTGGACGGCGCCGCAGAGTGCGTTTGTGGCGAGGAATTGCCCGAGGGTTGGGTAGTGGGATTTTGCGAAATATTTGATGTTTTTTTGGTGTTTGCTCTGCTGGCTGGACTCCAGGGCTCTCTCTTTTCCTCGTGCCAATGCGCCATGTACGCAACACGTCGCGCACCGGAGATTCGAAACCCTAATCTCCGACATCGATCCAGCCATGTCCAAAAATCACCTATTCTCCCTCTCACCCTATCCACCCAACCTAACCACCACGCCCTCCCCCTCCCTCCTATGTCTCGCCTCCCTCGCCTCCGCGGCCCACTCCTCGTCCTCGGCGCCTCCGCCACAACCGGCGCCACATACCGCTACTTCAACCCCCCCTCCCCAACCTCTCCACCGCTCCACACGCACAACTTTGCGCCCTACACCCTCATATCCAAACACCCCGTCTCCTCCACAAGCGCAATATTCACGCTGCGCCACACCACGGGCGCCCGGGAACCAGACAGCGCCAAAGAAGCGGCAGAGCGCGGCGTGTGGAGCGTGCAGGTGAAGCAGCCGCAGCTGCAGATTGGGCGGGCGTATACGCCTTTGCCTTCGCGGGGTGAAGACGCAGATACAGAATACGACGCGCATGAAGTGCGGCTGTTGATACGGCGAGAAGCAGGTGGGGAGGTATCGACGTATTTGCATGGGTTGGACGAGGGGTCTACGATTGAGCTACGGGGGCCGAACGTCGAGGCTGAGGTGCCGCCCGATGTCGGGGAGGTTGTGTTTTTGGCAGGGGGCACGGGGGTTGCGCCTGCGATGCAGGTGGCGAGGGTGTTGGGGGGAGGGCGGGCAGTAAGATGGAGGTTTTGTGGGCGAATAGGAGGAGGGAGGAGTGTGTGGGGGGTGTTAGTGATGATGGGAGTGGGGAGGCTAAGGTGCGGGAGCTGCCGTGGTGGAAGAGGTTGTTGGGGTTGGGACAAGCTGCTGGGCGTGAGGGGCCTGTGGGTGACCAGGAGGGTGCGAGCAAAGGTTTGATTGTAAGGGAATTGGAGGCGCTGAAGGAGCGGAGTCGGGCTGCGACGCGGGGGTTACATGTGCAGTATTACGTTGACGAAGAGAAGACGTTCATTAAGCCGGGCGATGTAGCGAAGCGGCTGCGCGCAGAAACACTAGACGGCGGCAAGGGATCACGACTGATTCTCGTCTCGGGGCCCGACGGGTTTATTGAGTACTGGGCGGGCAGGAAACAATGGGTAGACGGACGAGAAGTGCAAGGTCCGCTGGGGGGCGTGTTGGCTAAGATGGATCTGAAGGACTGGAAAGTCCTGAAGCTGTAGAATATGTACGTCTATTAGAAGATACCCTTTTGCTTTTGACAGTTTGGTTTAGATTCCCTTTCCACTGTTGGTTGGTAGGCCCGAGGTGCTGCTCCTGGATGTTCCTGAGCGTTGTTAGGCTTGTGGATCTGGTTCTTGGGATTCTCTTGTCCCATTTCCTCCAGGCTTATGGGTACATCTCGTTCGAAAGATCGTTTTTGTCCATCTCGGACAGCGAACCATACATGAAGAGTACAACTCCGTATCACAGTATATAATCACCATCCCCAACCTCATCTCCTACAACCCATACAATCCATTAGGTATTCTCAAGATTCGCGCACCATCACCCAAGATACCATAACCACAACGAGCCCAAATCTCTCCTCCCCACCCAAACGTAAAACAAAACCCATCCAAGTCCCACAGAAACGTCCCTCCCACACCATCCCCATCCTTACATACCCAAGACGCGTCCTCACAAAACATCCCTAAAATAAACCATCACAACGCCCTCATGCACGCTCTTCGCAAACCCCTTCAACTCAGCATGCGTCTCGCACTCTTCATCGTAGAACCGCATATCCGCTTCGTCTTTGAACCTGTCACGCCGCCGTCCGTCAGTCAGCTCACACGCATCCCTCCATTTCCAACCCCTCTATCCCACATGCGCCTCCCCCTCCCTCTCAGCACACCCCCCGGCCCACCACCCGAAAAAGGAAAAAAAAAAAAACTCACTCTGTAACACCCACAACCGTAAACCCCCGCCTCCGCTCATCCTCAAACGTAGGCCCCGCCCTCGCGCTCAGAATGTAGGGTTTCCCGTCTTTTTTCGCCGTCGCGACGAGCTGGCTGTAGTAGCGTAGGAGCTGGGTTTGGTGCGTGGGGGATGCGATTTTGAAGAGGACGATGCGGGTTATGGGTCTGGGGATGGGGGTCGGGGTCGAGGTTGAGGTTGAGGTTGACATTGTGGAAATTGGTGTTTGGGTTGGGGGAGGTTTTGGGTGGGATAGGAGGGGGGACGGGGGATGTGGAGGGTGAATGTTTAGGTTTTTTGAGGGGGAATGGACTGGGCAATAAATAGAGGGGGGGACGATGGGTGGGAAGAGTAGATGTATGTAGGTAGGTAGGTAGGTATGTATGGCTTTCTGGTTTATACTTTATAGCTGAAAGTGGGATGGAGGCGCGGAATGCTTCCGCAGTACTAGACGGACGGTAGGTAGACAGGGAGAGAGTTGTATTGTGGGTGTTTGCACCTTTGTTAGTTCAGAGCGGTAGTTCTATATAATTGGATCAAGAGAGGGAGAGAGCCAGTGTCGGACGGATGAACTAGTAGGAAGATAGAGATGTATTGTCGCTTATAGGATGGGTGAGGGAGGAGGGGATGAGGAAGGCACGACTAATGAACATCATGGTGTGTTTTCACAGGGTCGAAAAGCGCAGGAGCGACACACAACATCAAAAACCGCAGACTGAATCCCAGACTTATCTTGATCAATCCACCCGTTCCTCTCCATCAACATCCCGCGTCCCCACTCAACTACGCACCACCCCTCGCCCCCACCCCATCCTTCTCCTCATACCGATGAAACACCTCGGTATTCTCCAACCCCTCCCCCTCAAACACATCCACCTGCGTCTTCGCAAACTTCCTCGCCGACACCCCCTTCTCAAACAGCAAATCCAGCTCCGCAAACGTCCTCCCCCGCGGCTCCGGCAGCCGAAAATACGTATACACAATACACCCAAAGCACAGCCCCGCCCAGAAGAAGCCCGTGAAATTCTGCCAGTTCCAGTATTCCGGGTTGAGCATGTACGGCGTAACCACGTTGGTGATGATGGCTACGATGTTGTACAGGTTGCGGCCGAGGACGATGGTTTTGACGGCGAGGCGGCGCGAGGAGAGCTCCGCAACGAGCGAGTAGCACACTGTGCCGACGGTGAGCTGGTAGAACATCGCCCAGACGATCATGATGGCGCCCGTGGCCATGGCGGCCTGCTGGCGGTTGGACTCGGGGACGAGGCCTAGGAAGCCCATGATCAGAAGCATGGTGAAGAGGCCGCATAGACCGCCGAGATACAGCGTTCGCCGGCCCAGGCCGATCTTCATCAGGAACCATGCGCCGAAGACGCCCGCCATGTTGATGCCGTACTGGCCCATGGCAAAGTCGTAGCTTGTCGACGGCTCGAGACCAGCCTGCTGCAGGAAATACGAAGAGTAGCCGGAAAAGGCATTGCCGCTGAGATTCTGGATCGCCCAGGCCATGCACACGATTTCTGTGCGGCGGAGATCAATGCCCTTGAAGC
This sequence comes from Laburnicola sp. R22_1, assembly GCA_014281115.1. Classification (NCBI taxonomy): domain Eukaryota; kingdom Fungi; phylum Ascomycota; class Dothideomycetes; order Pleosporales; family Didymosphaeriaceae; genus Laburnicola; species Laburnicola sp. R22_1. The sequence continues at coordinate 2,250,048 of JACONQ010000015.1, forward strand.
AGTCGAAATAGGTGGCGCCGCGGGTGATTTTTTCTTCGAGCGCCGTTGTGTGCACCATCATGGCTATGGTTTCGTCGGCGTCGAAGTTGGTCTCGCGGTCCAGACTTGTCAGACGGAGGAGTGCCCTTTTTGCCTCGGCGATGCGGCCTTTACGAACGAGCCACCAAGGGCTCTCGGGTGCGAGCCAGACGCCGATAAGTAGGGGCACGGGCCACATCCACTGGAGGCCATAAGGAATCCGATAAGCCCATTCATCGTCGCGGTTGATCATGGATCGAATAACGCCAATGCCAATCAGCTGCCCCAAACCCCAGCAGAAATTGACGTAGGTGGTAACTACACAAGAGTCAGCCATTTGCCACGAAGAAAGACCCAAACCACACTTACGATAGCCTCGAAGCGCAACCGGACACACTTCCGACGCATACGTGATAGTCAACGTCTGAAAGACGCCCCACGGAATCCCACACAGAATCTCTCCGACCAACAAATGCTCCACCGTCTGCGCCGTAAAGAAAATCGACGTAAACGCAATAATCAGCATCAAGCAAGCCATAACCGTCCACCTGTACCCAAACCGCTCACTCACCCACCCATTAATCATCAGCCCAATAATCTCACCACACGTAACCCCGTTCTGCAACCCAGCCTGCCACGGCGCCGAAATCTCATACGTCCCATCCGCAAGCTGGTGCCCGTACTTCTCCTTGAACTGCGGAAACCCGAAGAAATTCGATAGCAGGCACACGTCGTAGCCCTCCATGGTGATGCACGTCGAGATGAGGACGGACCAGCCCACGGCTTTGGGGTAGAGCTTGATGCCCTGCCACAGGCTCATGGCGTGTTCCTTCTCCGTCGCAAGACGCGCATCGTTGATGACTCTATCGGCAGCTTTCTTGTGCTCGTCTGGTGCATCGACAGGGTTGTCCTCGGGCATGATTTCCTTCTCTGCAGCCATCCTAGCTCTTCAATTCAACACACAGCGCAGCTCAAGAAGATTCGACGAGCCCGTGGGGCGGGGTCCAAGGTCCTGGGAACAAGGTGGAGGGGAGACCGGGGGAGGTGACATAGTGAGGGGTGCGGTGTGCCTTCAAAGAGCGTGCCGATTCAATTTGTTGCGGGGTGAGCGTTCGGGCCTGGGTCGTGTGGTTGCAGTGGAGAAAATATAATCCTTGCCTCGCCGTGTGATTGGGTGGAAAGTAAGGCTCCTTCCTTGTTTAGGTCAGGCTGCTGCGTGCGCGATCCCACATGCCGAGCCCTCGGTAACCCTCTGTTAATAATAAAATGTCACATTTATGTCAAGCATACGCCGCAACGGGAAATGTGATCCATATGTGGTGAATAGGTGGGGTTATTAAAGGTCTTCGTTGTGTGGAGATACTAACTAAGGTCGAGTCCGCACTATATACAGAGAGGAGTAAAATAGGAGGCACTATAACCTAGTAGTACCTAGCACATAGTAACGTATCCTATCAGCGAGCGGGTCAGATTAGCGAGCGGGTCAGTTTTTGCCAAGACCACAACACCTCACAATAACTTATCATGTCTTAACAACACAACGCGTTATTATCTAATAAAGAAGGCAGAATTAAGCTTGCCCTTCAGGCCTATTAGAATAAACAATTTTTAAGCCTATAACGCGCCGCTAACGCGTATAACGTCCCAAAAACTATAGTAACCCGCTAATATAACGGAATCGCTGCCCAAGCAGATAACCGCGCTAATATAGCGAAGCTTACTATAACTAAAGAGGAGACGCTTATCTAATATATACTTAACCTAGACTTGTAAGGATTTGCACCCTAGCTAGATAAGGTAGAGAATATGGCTAATAAACTGCTAGCTGCGCGGCACAGAGACCCTATGGGTAAATACTAAGCTTAACGCTTTATAAAGCGTATACCTAAGCTTAAAATGGCCTTTAATTAAGCGAAGGACTAACAGAGGATATAATAGGAGGATCTAGAGGTAATAAACGCGTAGTTTCGGCTTATAGAGGAGACAAAAGCCAAGTATAGGGTGCAGGATTAAGACGTCCATAACTTTAATAAGACTAGCTTCTAGATAGGAGTTATTAGCTTAATAAAGGTTGTAATAGGCTTAGAGAGACATTCTTAACCTAATCTTATTTAGCTAGGCAACCACAAGTGGGTTATAGTGATCTAGAGTATTTACGCTACTAGGTATGCTATTCTACCCTTTATTATCTATAAAGGGCGAGTCTATATCTTAGCGTAGTATAAGGAGACTAGTATTCCCCGTAATTAGAAGCTTTTAGTCTTTAAGACTAGCTAGACTAATAATAAGCTTAGAGTTATATAGTTAAAACACTTTAACGCGTAAATAAGGCCGCGTATAGTAGAGTTATAGAGATTACTTATTCTAGACAGCTATAAGAGCCACTAATCTTAAGATTTTAAAGATTACTGCCTAGAACAGAGGATCCTAACCCTCTATATACTAGCGCACTTATCTTATATTCTGTAGCCGCTTAATATAGTCTGTTTCGCGCTACTAAAGCTAAAGTACTCCTAGCGCGTGCGAGACTTAGCGTGCTAACGCATCGTTTATATTAATAAAAAGAGCTTTCTACTAGCCTTTCGCAATGCGTTTTTTAATATATTTACACTAGAGAATTATAGAAAAGCCTTTAAGGCCTCTAGACTTGTTCCTTTAGACGCGTTAGTGGTAGTAGATTGCCTTAACGTGCGACTTCACACTCCACCAGAACTACCTATACTAAATAAGCCCTAGCAATTAAAAACACTAAAAAACGCTATTAAACTCTCGTTATAGGCTAAGCTAGTAATAGAATCTATTAAGAAATTACTAACTACTATTACTATAAGACTCGCACAGCTTATAAAGGGCGCTAAAAGTCTAGCTTACTAAGGTGTACTTATAATAGGCCAACTTGCTAAGCTTTAGGAGCAGATAGAGCTGCTTACTAAGCGAAAATTGCGTAAAAGGAAGCGTCTCCAGCATAGTAGAGTACTTGACTTTGGCTAGGAAGCAGATTTAGTAGCTAGAAGTCCCTCTGTTAGGGCGAAATCGTACAAAAGGGCGCGGGGTGGAGGTAATGCTAAGGGAGGCCCCTTAACACAACGCTGCTGCGGTAACTGTAAGGGAACTAGGCATAATATAAGAATCTGCTAAAAGGCTAAAGAGTTATTTTCTAGCTTAGATATTACCCTTAGTGGACTGTTTTTAAATAGTGTTAATAGTAATTTAAATTAAAGTTTGTAGTACTATAGTGTTGCTAAGAAAAACTAATCTACTTGCTAATCTAACCCGCTTCCTAATAGAATATATTAGTAGTAATAAAATATATAATGTACTTTGCACTTAAGTTAATTACTTTGCCAAGACCCTACTAAGTTCTATACTATTTATAATAGTACAGAGTTAACACAAACTATTTTTAATAGTCTAAATAGGCTAATCTATTTAGAATCTACTTCTATAGACTGTCTATAGGTTATTTTATTATGCCTAGGCTTACCGTAGCGTCTATAGCGCTGTTAAGCAGATTCGCCTCTATTAGCGCGCACCCTCTTCTTTATCTTTTGCCTATTACTACGCACTCTAAACTCCTTTAGAGTAGCTAGCCGCTGGCCCTCTTTAGCTATAAGGACTTCTTTACACTATACTCGCTTTTTTTTATACAATTTACGTTGCGTGGCAGCCTTATTAGCAGCTTAAAGTTTAGTGTTGCGTTTAGTTATTAACACTAAAGAATGCCCTATTAGCTTAGCGCCTTTAATAAGCTTTTCCACCGCCTTAACTATATAAGTTAGGAAACTATCTATATGCCTTTAAATTTTCTACTTAACTAGTGTTAATTACAACCTAAGTTCTATACTATTTTATAGAGTTTACAACTTCTATATACTATTGCAAATAGTATAAAGTGGAGGCGTATGTAGGCGAATATTAAGCTGCGATATTATAACTTCTAGGTTGTGGGGCACTAGGCCAGCACCTTAAAAGCCTCCTTTAATATTACTTTTAGTAATTAAAGCCTTAAAAGTAGCAATAAAGCAAGGTAGGAACTTAATTTTAGTAATGTGCGTAATGTAGTTGCGTATTAGATTCTTGGCTTAGCGCCTATACGCCTTCTTTAATAGCGCAAAATAACCTACGTTAAGTGGCTGCAAGAGGTGCAATAAATGTGGAGGCATATAGAGGGTAATAATATTACTCTTTTTATAGTAATTCTGGAATTTAAGCGAGTTATGACTTTTATGGCTATTAATAATAAGCAAACGTGCTCTACTAGTAGTACGCCTCTTTGTATACTTATTAAAGTGCTTTAGCTATTATAGACTAAGCTTATTTGTTATCTAGCTATTCTTAGAGACTGCAATAACCTAATTATAAGGTAGATCCTTCTCTTTATACTAGGCGAAGAGGTGGTGCTTGCCCCTAAAGATAATAAAGGGTAGGATCTACTACCCTATTGCGTTAATGCCTTAGATAACTATTATCCACTCCCTATTGCCCTGCTGCACCTACTTTGGCTATCCTTAACGCTTAGAGCCTGTGACTACTACTCTAGTTAATATTATGCCTATTATAAAGCTAGACTTGTCAAAATTATAGGTGTCCTTATCTAGGATACTATACTTGGCCTTTATATTCTCTACAAGCCAGAACTAGTCTTGTATTACCTTAGAATCCTTCTAGAGAGCTCTCTTATAGTTGTACTTTTAATTAAACTTAACTTGAAACTTTAGCTAGCGCTTAACAAAGTCATAAGGCCACCTCTGGCCAACTAGCTTGTAGTGGCGTGCAGCTAGTAAAGAATCGGCCATATCTTTTAGCTTGGGGCGGTAGTGGCGTGCAGCTATGTAAAGAATCGGCCATATCTTTTATAGGCATCAAGCTTTTATTAGGTGCGCAGTTACGTCTAAACGTCTTTCTAGCGCATTAGTTGCTAAGTGTACTTTAAGAGACGTTATAGAGGGCTGCAGCGCGTTGCTAAAAGAGTGTTGCGTCTTATTTAATAGCCTAGATTATAAGCTGTATACGTGCTTCTTTTAACACTAGTGGTTTGTTGTGTGGTTAAGGCATCGCGTTGTACTATTGCTGATAGTACGTTTTAGTGGGGTCTTGGCAAAGTGATCGACTCGATGGAATGATCGACTCGAGTGCAAAGTACGTTACTAGGTAGCCAGTTTATTAAGATTAATCAACTAGTTCAACAATCCCAACTCGATCACCTTCTTATCTATTTATCCACTTTTCACAACCCTCCCGTGCGTTTTGAAATCGCTGTCGAAGCTTCTTCCGCATGATACAGCCTCATTGGAAGTTAGACGTGTGGAGAAAGAATTGTGTATCCTGTGTTGCTTCAGTTTGCAATCAGTTGCCGGATTTATTTTTAACGTAGTACTGCAGCATATGATCGCGTCCGCACACGATCTGCCAATCGTCCGCGTCACTCTCTAATCCATATTTGTACAATGTACAAATAGATCTTCTCTCACTGGTCAACCACTGCTTGCGCGGCCACCCAAACCCAAACATAGTCACATGTTGATCTCGTTGAATAGGTTCTAACGAAATTTTACATCATGTGGTATGAGATAATATAATACACCGGTACCGTGACACGGCACACCAATTCCGTCATGTCACAGGTGAAAAAAATCAGTCACAAGCGAGTTCCCAACCACAAAACATAAGAGATATTTCGCCGACTGCTACACAACCCTTCTCCCCACACTCTCCTCTCCCCCCATACAAAAATATCCCAAACTCCCTCTAGCACATCTCCGTGCCACTTCCTCCCCCATAATCAAACTTTCCAACTACCATAGGTACCTTACAGTGCGTCACCTCTCCACCCCCACCGCACGCAAAAAAACATTCTCACCATCTCCCAACCCAGGAAATCACCCGCACCTGACACGCCATGTACCTATATCTCCTCCACCCCCTAACCGGCGCCCTCCACCCACCCCTAGCAACCTTGGAAACCACCCCCTCACCCCCTCCCACCTGCAACGCACCCTCCTCCCCCCAGGGACCCCGCAACCCAGCCCCGCCTTCACCACCTGGCTCCAAAGCAGCTCGCCTTGCACGCCACCGCCGCTGCTCATCGGTCTGGAGCCCAGCAACCGCTTCCAAGGCGACTACGAGCGCTTCGCTGAAGCGTGGAACTCGGGACCCGCATATGGACATGTTGTCGAGCAGGAGGCTTGCAGAGAGAGGATGGAGCGCGTCATTGTGCATGGGAAGATTCCGGTGCTTTGGAAAGATGTTGCTGATGTGTTGGAGGCACGGTGTGTGGAGCCGGCGGAGGTGGGGAAGGGGGTGGAGTTGGTTGGGGTGGCGAGTAGGGCGGGGATGGGGAGGGCTGGGGGATGGATGCGGGGGGTTGGGGTGGCGGGTGTGATTGCTGGTGTGGTTGCTTTCGTTTCGCATGTGCGTGGTTAGGGGTTAGGGTCTTGAGGTGGTCTCCGCATGTGAGTACCTTCCCGTGCTCTATTCTTGGGTTGTTGTCTGACTCACTTTAGCACATTGTGCGAGTGCTTCAGATGAGGCTTTCACGATAGATAATTTGCGGGTACTGCCGCGTTTTAGATTTTGGTACTTTACGAGAGTATATGGATAATGTTGCACTTTCAAATCATCTAACTACCAAATGTAGAGTTGATAATGTATTGACTAACCTTTATGTCGGACTTTATAAGCAAACTTGCAGCCCTTGAATTGTCCAACCGTTCGGCTTACTAAATATTTAGCACGCGAACTGTCCATCCACCGGCACTCCAATAACTCGTAAACTCCTAAAGCTCATAGTGTAATGTGTCCGATTGGGACAGCTTATTCTTTTCACGGCTAGCCAATATTTAAACCAAAGGAATAGCCATATACACATTATATTACGCAGAGTGGCCGAAACCACCAATCCCTTCCCACCTATACTAAAAATCCCCCATCTCTATCTCCCCTCCCTCTTAGCACATTTGAAACCCTAAAGTCCCCGCCCTAAAAAGAACTACATAACCTACCTATAGCGCACCACACCACACTAAGCATAGCATAAAAACGCTAATAACTAACTAACTACTCCTATATAATTACTAGTTTTACTATATATATCCCCACCCTACTGCGTGCTAAGCTCTACTTAGTACTTATTCTGCTTGCTTTGCTCTACTCTACGCTGTAGAAACATTTATTTTAACATTAGATTAGAAACGCAATCAACTAATCAATCAAACCACCTATTTATTACAAAAAACTCAACAACCAGCTTCAAAACAAGGAACTCAATTAACAAAGTCCAGTCCAGAGAAAGGGGACTACATACATACCATATACAAATGAGATGACCTAGAAAAAAAATTACAAGATACCACTCTCGTCTGTGTACAGAGAGTCTTCGGCATGCATGCATCTTGACATGTAGACATCTCCAAGCGAGCGACGGACAATCAAATCAGTCCAACATCATATATAAATGCACTGCATTTAAACCAACATTGAAACATCCACAAAAACAGCTTTCGTCTTCAATAGATACAGAAACACTCATATACATCCACTTTTCCAACAGCCCCTAAACGCCGACGGCCATGCATAGTTCCAAAAGGGTATACAAAATTAAAATTGTACAAGTTCCACAACCGACCATCTCAGCTTGCACTGCCTACACAGTCCCGCCAATCTCCTTCCTCACCCAGCTTTCAAGCCCACCCAACGCGATAATCTCCTGTACATTGGGCGGCAGCTCGCCGACCTTAACACTCCACTTGGTGCCATTAGGTCCCTCCTGTACATTTACAGTACTCCTCCGTACATCCCACTCGAGGGTCCATCCTGTCCGTCTAGTCAACTGCTTAGACTGCGAGGGCTGTGCTTGCGCAGCTGGCGGCGGCGAGTCAAGAGATTCGCGGTTCTGCGACGGCTCCTGCACGTTCTGCTGCGAGGCGGATGGCGCCGGCGAAGAAAAGACTTCGCGGAGACGGTTCGCTAGCCTGGGCACCTCTACGCCCATAAGTGCGTTGTTGATGCTGTTTCTGCTGAAGATGTTGCCGAAGCTGCCAGCCACGACGAGGGGGATCCCCTTGGCGAGAATGGCAGTCGCGGCCTGCTCGCGGCTACTGCCGCAACCGAAGTTGAAGCCTGAGACGAGAATGTCTCCCGCCTTTGCCTGAGAACCGAATGAAGGGTCGTAGTTCTCCATGCATACTTCGGCCATCTTCTCGCGGCTTACATCGTCCTGGTAAGTGTATTTGCCCGGGTAGATGCCATCGGTATTGATGTTGTCGGCATCGCAGAAGACAATCTCGCCGCTGATCTTCTCTGGAAACCCAGGCAGGATCTCGGTCAAAGATTCTGACTCGGATTGGGAGCCAGGAGGGTTGATGGATTGGCTTTCGACAGCCGCATTCTCAGCTGATTCGATCTGTTCTTCTGCTTGTCTGATGGCCTTCTCTAGCATGTCTTCAATGGTCATCATGCGCTGTTCTTCCAGGACTCCATCTCCCTCGCCTCGGCGGACGCCCGTGTGGCCAGCGGACTCTTGGTACCAGCCCGGACTGGAGATTTTGCCAGAAAGAGCACTGGCCGCAACGACTTCAGGGCTGGCAAGGTAGGCTTTGGCATCGGGCGAACCCATCCGGCCTTTGAAGTTGCGATTGCTAGCGCTGATACCGACCTCGCCAGGCTCAAGCAGCCCGGTACCAAGACCGATGCAAGGCCCGCAGCCTGCGGGAAGCGGTTGAGCTCCTGCTTCTAGGAGAGCCTGCCAATCACCTGTCTCTTCGGCGGCGCGTTGCTCGGGAACTGATGCTGCAGCAATGTAGAAGTTGACATGGGATGGAAGCCTGGGCATTAAACCATTGTTCGCAGCAGCTGCATCTTTGAAGACTTTGGCAGCAGCGGCTAAGTCGGACGCACGCGAGTTAGTACAAGAAACGAGATACGCTTTGTTGACCTTGATGTCCTGCGCTTGAAGTTCCTTGAGCGGTGTCGCGACCTTGACGGAATTTGGCCCAGAGACATATGGAGAGAGCGTAGACAAGTCGAGGAAGAGCTCCTTCGCGTATACTGCTCCCTTATCTGCAGCCAATGCAGGTTTAAAAATGTGGCCAGCTTGCTTCCCCACAATGCCAGTAGAGGTGAATAGCTTGTCAATACGCTCATGCAGGAACTGCTGCTGATATTGCGTCTTGTATTCGGATTGGGCTCCGAACATGGCGGCATCGGTAGCTCTCGCTCTTAGCCAGCCGTGGAGAACTGAGTCAATAGGGAACAATCCGGTGAGCGCACCCCATTCGGTAGTCATGTTTGCGATGGTGAGTCGTTCGTCTACAGAGATGGTGCGCAGCGTTTCATCGCTGCCAGTGAATTCGATGGCGTGGTTGAGCACTTCGTCGTTATTGAAAAGGCCAGCAAGCGCAACAATGACATCTTTGCCCGTCACACCCTGGGGCATGACGCCAGTAAGATTGACTTTGGCGACGGGTGGGATCTGCCACCAGGTCTTGCCGGTTGCCCATATGCTTGCCGCATCAGTCCTCACGACGGGCGTGCCCAGGCAGCCGATACCTCCGTACATATTCGAATGACTGTCCGAGGCGACGGCGACAGTGCCCGGCCATGCGTAGCCCTCTTCGACCATGATCTGGTGCCCAATACCGCGCCCGGCAGGGTAGAAGACGACATCCTGCTTCTTGGCGAACTCTTCGATCTGGTTGTATTTCTTCAAGTTCTTCTCCGACTTGTTCTGCACATCGTGGTCGAGCGTCATGACAATCTGGTTCGGATCGTGGACCTTGGTTGCGCCGATGGACATGAACTTGAGAGCCACTGGCCACGAATTGTCATGCGTCATGCATTTGTGCGGTTGAAGCGTAACGTAGTCGCCGGATCTGAGCACTTTCCCTTCAGCCACGCCGACAGCATAGCGCTGGACAATCTTCTCCGTGAGCGTCTGGGGCACTGTCGTCTTCTGCTGAAAGGTCGAGAGGAAGCTGGCTGCGGGGCCATATTTCAGCGAGTGAAAGACATCGGGGGACTCGAAACGCCGTGCCGTGGTGCAGAATGTGCGCGGAGTAGCAAGAGGACGCGGCAGGTGCGTTGCGACTCGAAGCGGAAGGCGCGTTTGGGTCTGTAAACAAGGTCAGAGAGTGAATAGACTACCATTGGACGACAGGACAGACCGGGACCTGTCTCCGACCTAGGAGTCGCGCTGCTCGCATAGTCATGGCCATTGTCGCGGATCTGGCGGTCGACGATAGCGGCGTGGTGTTGGTGGCCGCGAGTGTTCACAAAATTGTGGCTGACTGACTCAGCGACGCGTCCGATCTCGGTCAAGTCATCGGCTTTTCTCACACGGCGATTGGCCCAGCCCGGGACACTCAATTGCTTCCCCTAATGCGATCATCTCCCGCGTCTTCCCACGCCATCCCGCGCAATGCTTGGATGCGCGTCTTTTTTGGACAACCCATTGTGCTGCCTTGCCAGCCTTTGCGCCACCGATGTCGGGGCAGAGCTGCAAGGCAAATCCGGAGCGGTTTGTGAATGACTATGACTCCATCATCAGGGACTCGGCGCTGAACTAGCAACACGTGAACATTCCAGCAGAATTGATCTCAACGGTCCAACCTGCGAGCTCCGTAAGACTCCTTGTTCTCTCTCCGCTAATCCGTTGCCTGCCACGGATCCTTACCAAACAACGCCCGTTGCCATGGTCAACCGCTCAGATGTGCACTACTTCGGTGCGGGGCCTGCGCCCCTCCCCACCCCGGTGCTCGAGAAGGCCTCCCAGGTGCTGCTCAACTACCGGGACAAAGGCATCGGCCTCTGCGAAATCTCCCACCGCTCCCCGGAGGCAAACGAGATCCTGGCCGAGGCGAAGCAGGCCCTCACGACGCTGCTCGACATCCCCGACGACTACGACATCCTCTTCCTGCAGAGCGGCGGCAGCGGCGAGTTCAGCGCGACCGTGTACAACCTCGTAGCGATATGGGTCGAGAAGAAGCGCGCCAGCATCGCCGCAGAGGTCGGCGATGACCAGGCCGAGGTGCTCAAGCGGCTGCGCAAGCTCGTCGACGAGGAGCTGAAGCTCGACTACTTGGTCACGGGCTCGTGGTCCCTCAAGGCGTCGCAGGAAGCTGCCCGTCTGGTCGGCGCGCAGCACGTCAATGTCGCCGCAGATGCGCGCAAGGCCAACGGCGGCAAGTTTGGCATGATTCCGCCCGAGGACCAGTGGAAGCTCACGCCGCGAACGTCGGGCGGCGGGCCGGCCCTGGTCTACTTCTGCGACAACGAGACCGTCGACGGTGTAGAGTTCCCCGCGTTCCCGAGCAGCCTCGAGGGCGACGATGCCCCGCTGGTCTGTGCCGACATGTCGTCCAACTTCATCTCGCGCAAGGTCGATGTGCGCAAGTACGCCGTCATCTTTGGCGGCGCCCAGAAGAACATTGGCAACACGGGCATCGCCATCGTGATCCTGCGCAAATCCCTGCTGCCGCCGCACTCCACACCGGCTTCGCCTGACCTGCTCCGGCAGCTGAACTTGTCCGTGGGCCCCGTCGTGCTGGACTATCCCAACATTGCCAAGAACAACTCGCTTTACAACACGTTGCCCATCTTCGACGTGTGGGTTGCCGGTCAGGTCATGATGGGCCTCGTTAATAACTATGGCACGAAGCGCATTGGCGGCCAGCAGGAGATATCGGACGAGAAGGCTCGCATCATCTATGACACGCTTGACAAATATCCAGAGGTGTATAGGGTAGTGCCGGATAAGTCGGTTCGCAGCAGAATGAACATCTGCTTTAGGGTCCACGGTGGCGATGCGGACAAAGAGAAGGCCTTCCTGGCTGGTGCAGAGAAGCTGAGCCTGCTCGGCTTGAAGGGTCACCGCAGTGTGGGTGGCATTCGGGCAAGCAACTGTGAGTGAACCTGTATTCCCCACTCATTGCCATTTCATCTTCGGTACAGTTTCTCGAACAGAGGAGTGAAGTATAGGTCGTTGTCCATGCTATATATGCCGGCATGAACGGCAGGTCGAAGTACATATCGATCCGGACTAGTCAACCTGGTCGGATGCGTTCCTGATGAGACCGCCCCAGATGACCTGTCAAGGCATCGGAGGATTACTATTCCATACCCCAAAGAGGGAATTGAGCTAACTTGTTGCGCGTTACAGACAATGCAGTGTCGCTGGAGGGCGCAAAGAAGCTGGTAGCCTATCTTGAGGACTTTGCGAAATCATGAGAGGAACTCGACGATGACGTCGTTCTACAGCTAGCCTAGGTGAACAGTCAATATGACCCATATGCACCAGCTTGTTCTTCAGGAGGCGTACACAAGCACAAAAGCCTCATTCAACATGATACCCTCCGCTAGCAAAAAGACGTACACAATCCACTCCAGCATCTCCATTTATGCCTGCCATGCGCAGCCGTTCAACTTGCATGTCCGATCGTTTATATTGAAGCATGTTAATTACAGCCCCACCATGAAGAAAGACAACGTGTTCTGGAAGACCCGTTGCGTTGACAGTATCATGCCCTTGCACAATCGTGAGCTCTCATAGGCTTCGTACGCGAGTCTGGAGGATCTTCTCCGCTACCCCCAAAGGGTCTTTCGTGAGACGTGGGACGCAGAGGCTATCTTTTGACGTTGCGCCATGCGAGCGCCTCTGCTGCAGCCACATTAGCAGCCGTGCTATTATCTATGACCCTGCCTAGAGTGCTGGAACGCTGGCGACACAAAAGTTACCAATCGACTTTGAAAGTTTGTGGTTTGCCATACGCAAGCAACATCCAGATGTCCAAACACCACTACTTGAGTCTTGGACTGCCCTTGGGAAAATCACACTCTCATTCGGGGTTAGCACTCTCTTTGCGCCAACCGGATCACTTTGGGTTGTCTCTAAAACCCGTACAGGCTATAGCTATGGTGTCATATGCTCATGCATCCGGCCAGACGTGTTCCGGACCGACGCGCCGCATTGACATGGTGTTTCGGAGACCCTGGAAGCGAGAAGCTGACACAGACCTAAATCCAACAACGTCACAAACCTCAACCCTAAGCTCTCCCACCACCGGCCAGCACTCGCGCCGCCGATCTCAAAGCGCCACCGAAAGATACCAAGATACTAAATATGGATTCACGAACAGAAACGAAACCATTGAGATCTGGGGACGCGCTGAGGATTGCACGCGCGCTGGCTACTGATATGTGCTTTATAGATGTGTAAACGTACCGCGGCCATTGTAACTCCAAATGGAGCAATACTTAGACGACCGTTATGCCTGGACGCTGAACCGTCCAGCACAGCCAATCTCCACTGGTATGCGTGGCCTGTGGTTGCGTGGAGCTTCCAGCGCTGTGGTCTCCGAACGGGTCTCGCTGCTCCCGCCGCCCAGGCATGCCGGGGTACACGGGCTGCATAATGTTGAAACCCACCTCGAACTAGCGCGTGTAGTTACGACCTCTGATAAGATCACTTTCGAGGCGCCAATGCTCCCGCGCAAGCCATCGGAATGATAGACGCCTCAGGACCGCTGTCTCGAAACCCTGCGCTACTGGTCCATGTCAAGGTTATCCACAAATACTGTTTGATGTCTCATCACTCACTCCTGGCTTGCGCCTTCATGCCTACGCTCTTTACCTTTCCTTTCACACTGCTGGCAGGTTCAGCCACATTCTACGACAGGAGCTGAACAGGTTACGATCTTGCGTTCGGTGTCGGTCTGTTCTGCCTCCATGAATACGTGAATTTTCCCTTCTTTTCAACCGCTGCTGGTTCCCAGCGAGACTCGTTACTTTCTTGTATATTTCTCTCCAGGAGCTGGCAAGATGGAATCATGGGGCCTTCGACATCCTCAGCTCGACGTCCGGTCTCACTTCAACATGACCCTCAACGTATCGGCCGTTCGTGAGAATCCCTGGACTACGCAAAATGAGACGAGGAGCTTGATTGCAGACCTCAAGCTGGCCCAGGTTCAGACGCTGCGGACGATGCATGTGACGTTGGGGGCTTTCAGTCTGGCATTGGCACTGTTGACGGTCCATCGAATTATTTCGGATGCGAAGAGGGCAGCTGCGTTGCGGGTGCCCTTGAGAATGCAGTAAGTGGCAGCTCCAGGTGCAGGACTTTAAGGCTGACGAGTTCCAGACGATTCAGCGCGTTCCGAAATGTTCATCCCGCAGAGACATTCCCACTCGTACTGGCTTGCGGGGCGGTTATCCAACAAGGTATATTTGTAGCAGTGCAGAGCACTTCTCTCCATAGTATTTTATCCGACCAATGTCGAGGACTGGCCATGATCACGCTTCCCGGTACGTATTCTCAACATGGGCGAATTGGCTTGACTGACAGGCCTAGCGATCTTCCTCTTGGGAATTATTACTTTAGTTTTTGGCATCGACATGGCAATCCGAGCCCTCAAATCCGAACGATTCGCTCCGAGAGGCACATGGACTACGACAATCTGCATTGGAATCATCTCGTTCCTAGTGCTGCTGAGTTGGATGCCAACTGTAGCCTGGCCCATGTACGACCGGTGTTTAGGGAGTCTTATCTGGTTTCCGATGCGCTACGAGCTCCTAATGCTTGTAATGCTGATCATTTTGGTCAGCATGCTGCTGATGCTTGCGGCCATCATCAGTATCCAGTTGATGCGTACGGCGGACGTAGATCCCAACCAACGGATCTCAGCTTCGAGAATGTGCTACTACTTGGTTATGCTAGCTTTATTATACGTATGTCCGAGACTTCTCGATTTTGGATTGGGAAACTAACGAGTTGTGTAGATTCTGGTCATCCCCGTAGAAGTGCAAGCTGACCGGAACGACTTCAACAGCACCTACGCCACGTCGAGAGTTGCGGAGGTTGCCCTATTCATCTCCGGCATCATAATTGCCTTCGTCCACTTATTCCTCCGTGTCAACGCTACTCGCCTGGTCATCAAGCCCATTAGCGAGATGTGCTCGCCATCCAAGCAGAAGCGACCGAAGATACGATTTTTCGGTCCTAGCGACCTAGAAATGAACATCAGTGGGCCGTTGGCACTGCAAGGAGGGCGTCGTCCGGACAGCAGACAAGGTCTCATCGATGTTGGCCCAGAGAAGAACCGATACGACTTCGATCCAGAATACTTCGTCCGACCGCAACGTCCATTGACTCCCAATTCTACACGGTCTCAGCCTCAAGTGGATCCAACAAAGTGGCCACTGCCGCCAGACCCAGCCCAAACAGGATTCTTTTCTGAGCCCAATGATGGTACCACCGGTCTACACAGGCGCAACAAGTCGAATTACTCACTCTTCCCGACACGAGCAGAGGATGTCCCGCGTCTACCTGCTACAGTGTACGCGCCACAGAAATCTGCGGGAGAGAACAACAAGTTCTCCAAGCTGGCGATGAGACGACAGTCCCGCCGCCGCAGTTCTTTCGGCGACGCAAAGTCCATTACAGATGTCGGCGAGGCGTTCAACTTTTTAGCGAAGCCACCGCCTCTATTTTCTACGCGCCATAACCGCTACCAGAGTACCGATAGCAGTGCGACAGTACAGATTGGCCTCCGCTTCTCAGTTGCGCCAGCGACCCTTGCCGCTGCGACCTACACAAAGGGGGAACGCGATGGCCAACCCCCGTTACCGCGCGCACCGCTTCGCCGCGACGAGAGCGATTCGAGCGTCGAGACCCTCGGGCTGCCCATCCAGGCGCCGACAAGCAACTCATCACCTTCTGACCTCGAAGGCGAAACACTTCAAGCAGTCAGCTTCCCCTTCCCTTCGAAACCTACAGTCTCATCGCCCGATAAGCCGAGTTCTGGCGCCGTCCTCTCTCCCGCGACCTATCTCCAAGACCAGCGCGAGAAGCTTCTCCCGCCCACACCGCGCTCCAAACTACCCGGTCAGCCTGGCCCTCCCCCGACCGGCCAGCTCCCCGCACCCCTGCGGCCGGGCGTCAGCGGTCTGAGAATGAACCCCATCTCGGCCTCCTCCACACTGTCTCCTACTTCGCCAGTCACACCCCTCATCCAATCCTCTCGCTCCAACTCATTGCGGTCAGCCACATCGCCCTCACCCACGGCGCGGATACCGCTCGGCGCCGGCACAATGGCGCGGAGCTCTCCAACCAATGGCTGGATATGAGATGCGTGCTACTTCGGGCATGGCAGCATTTCTACATCTCGGCCCGGCGACGAGCCGTTGTACCATTTATTATCTGACTAGCGTTTTGGGTTTTGCGGTTGCGGCATAAAGACTGTCTTGGCGACCAAGGGGCCGAATTCTGCGGCGTTCGGAAGTGTCAGGTTTGTTGCTCGGTTAGCAACCCTGCATTGTACCTCCTGGCCCTGGGCCTTTGGCCCCCGGTCCCGGCCCCCCACCCCTACACCATTTCCTCAAGGGCTCTTTTTTTTATATACCTATCTCGGCTTTTATGCTTGATATCATGCCTAACGTTCCCCCCCTGTCTTCCTCCCTTTATCTCTGTCGATATCTCTATCTCTCTCTGGGTTTACAACCATCTTCTTTGAACCACCATCATCTATCTATCTCGCTTACGCCCCCCCCCCCTTATTGTCTGTCGCAGCTGGCGTCTTGCACCTAATTGTCGGAGGAAGACGTCGCTGCGTTTGGGAGGCGCGCCTGCTGAGTTGTTTATCCGGCGGTAGGGTTGGCGGGTTGGGTTGGCCGCTGTACAGGGTGGGGTGGAAGTGTGGTGTGGTGTGCTGGGTGCTTTGTTGGGAACGATGGATGGATAGATAGGCTGGTGGGCGAACGGAGGCGCTAACAAGGCTTGGCTTTTCTTTTGCACAAAGAAAGGCCGGTTTTTGTATTTATATTATACGATTTTTCGTCTTTCTATATGTCTGTCTGTTGTCTCTTTCTCTCTGTGTGTATGTGTGTGTTATATTTGCCCTGTGTATTTCTTAGCACTTGGAAGGATGCGCTGGTGGTGCGCTGGTGGTGCGCTGGGTCTGAGAGGTTTACCCCTCTGCGCGCGCATAGTCTGCCTCAGTACCAAGAGTCACGGTCCTGTACCACATTTCTTCCTAGCCACCTGCATTAGTTTCCTCCCAAACGCAGATTTGCTAAGACGCACACATTACGACGTTACACACATCGCCGCCGCATCGCTTCCACTCAACATTACATATCGTATGGAGAGCAGACACACACCCACAACCACAAAGCCACCCCACACCTCCCTCACCCAAAAAGAAAGAAAAGCATACATTTCTCCATCTCAACCACTCAGCATAAGACAACATAACATATCACACAACAACACGAATCCTCAATCACACATCTACTCTACCCGCCTCCCCGCCCCTCCCCACCACCACCACCACCACCAACCCTCCTCACCCAACGTCCCACACGTCTACCTCTAGCACCGTAACCGTTGCCCTTCCCATCGACCCCATACCTCCGATGCTTACGAGCTATACCCTTATGCGCATACCACTCCCACTCATCCTCATCCTCATCACCACGCTCACAATCCTCATCCTCATCCGGATCACACTCCCCCCACGGATCCTCAGTAGGCGCGGGAACAACTCCAGTCGGGCGCGACGGCAGCGTCGTGAGCGTGCTCAGAGCGGGCCTAGAAAACGAAATAGATGGACCAGTTCCTGTCGTCCGGAACGAAGACGGCGAGCTCATCGTCGTCGTCGTCGTGTTAACGAAAGGCGGCGAAGGTGTGAGGGTGAGGATGGGCAAGCTCAGCGTTGGGATCGACGTCCCTGAGGGCATCGGCATCGTTGGAAAAGGCGGTAGACTGGTGGGATTGAACACAGGCGGAGTTGCCGTTGCCGTTGGGAGCGTCGGCGTCGGCGTCGGGAAGCCTGGAAAGCTCGAGTTGAAGACCGGTGGTAGGCCAGTGGGTAGACTGAGAGATGGCGAGGACAAGCTCGTGGGCATCGTCGGCGAGATGAATGATAGCGACGCGTTCATGCTGGGGAGTGGGAGCGATAGGGATGGCACCATGGGTTGAGACGAAGCCGACAGTGTTGGCATCAAACCGCCGCTAGAGGTCGAGGCATTGGCGCTGGGAACGGGCGGTTGGGTCGTCGGTAGCGACAGTGACAAGGTTACTGTGGACGACAGGGATGGCAGTATGGTAGTCGGGAAAAGAGACCAAGACGACGTATTCGCAGTTGGAACAGGGACGCCGGTTGAGCTCGAGACGTCAACACTGGATAAAGTCGGCAGGATTGTTGGCACTCCAGTCGAGAGCGCCCGGCTCGGTGGCGCCGGCACCGACACCGAGGGGAGAACGAGAGAGCCCGTCGGTAGCGGGATGCTAAATGGAATGCCAAAACTGATAGTCGCGGAAACGGAAGGGAAGCCTGTGGTTGAAGGACGAGGGATCACGGATGGAAGACTCCACGTGAGATTCTGCGCTGTCGCGATGCTGGACAAGCCGAGCAGCACCAGGGGCGATCTCACGAACATGTTGGCTTCAACTGCGTCTTTCAAGAAACAGAAGACGAAAATCAGACGTTCCACACTCGCTGCACCAATATGCAAACTTTGGGCTCTTTATACCCTCCCTCCATCAAGAGGCAAGGCACTGCCGATGCGCCGAACGTCCTAGGTACATGTACGACGCCAAGCCTCAAACCTAACGCCACAAGGCAGAGAAGGATGGAATAGTCGCTCCAGAACCTATTGTCAGGCGGCATGCATGCGAGCATCCTCACTGTGCCTGGTGCGGTAGAATGCGTATATGACAGTCCGCAGCGCTCTCGAAGCCCCGATGGTAGTAAACAATCGTGTTACAATGCTTTCCGTATATGAGGCTGCATGATACCATGTTGTTGAATGAAGTGGAACCGGGGGTAACACATTGCTAGTGCAGTGTAGATCTATGAGTCGAGACTCCAAAAGGTCAGCATTTTGAGATGCCATGGCGAACGGCATATACTCCTTTTACACTCCGTGGCAAGATTTGGCTGCCCTTTGAAGCATAAGGAAAGCACAAAAAGGTCTGTTTTGCCGTTTTCTGCTCCACTGCGTAGTGAGACCAATCTTGGTACTGATGCCTCTCCCACTGAACTATTCATTCTCCGCGGCCCACCCCTTACGTAGTATTGCGTCGACAATTCCTGAGGTCAATATTAACTTAGTGACCAGCGTCGCTAATTAGATGGATTTTGTAGATCCACGCCCAAAGCGGCTATCCTTTCACCCATTCATTAGCCGAGAAAAGGGGCCAAGCCCGGTTAGCGGCTCAAAAATTAAGGTACGTCTACGCCATCCGGGTATGCTGCAGTTAATACAGTAGGATGCAAAAATGTTAGTGGCTCTTTTGCAAAAATCATGCCGATCTTCACAGCTTCGGGTCGGACATTTAGGCCGACGGCTGAGCACCGACTGCAGATAGCTCACGATTGGAAGATGGAGAATGAAAGACCGAATTGTCGAACATACCGGTAGCATCCGGAAGCAAGATACATGACCTTCTCATGGGAAATAGTCCACCTAGCGTATCCGGCCATGGGAAGAGCACTGTCCTAACCGAATGTGCAGGTCCTAATCATGTGTGCAGACGGAACGACCGGCATTTCTGCTGGTGTATCGACGAGGAGGTACCCTCTCCCTAAGGTAACCGTGTTGAATTCCCCACCTTCGGTTGTGGCCAAACATCCAGCACCGCATCACCCCCTCCAATCTCGAAACACACCCTAACCTGCTCAGGCACATCTAGCACCAAACAATACTCCCCTTCATACAGCACGGTATCTCCTCTCTCAATCACTCTGGCAAAGTTTCCGACGGAAAGGTCCAATTGCACCGATCTTTCTTCCCCAGACTTGATGCCCGCTGTGCGTGTATAACTTGCGAGTTCATTAATCGGATGGGGCGCGGGTCCCGCCTTCGTCGACGCAAAAGCGAGCGCAACAAAGTCAGATGGCACATTCCCGTTGTTTCTGACTTTGATGGTTTGGGTAAGGAAAGGGCAAAGGTCTTTGTGCGGCGCGGTGCAATTGGCGAGGAACTCGGTCGCTTGATAGACAAGCTTAGTAGACCTGTCGAAGCGCACAGTGAAATTCGTATAGTGCTGGCCGAAGCCAAATTCCTGCACTGCCTTCGAATACCATTTATACGTGCGACCGGGCCATCGACAATGCTGCCGTACAGAACGTTAATAACAAAATCATTGTTATTTTGTATATATTTTGTTACTACCACTATGTGCTCAGTACTAGGTTTTAGTGCCTCCTGTTTTACTCCTCTCTGTGTATGGTGCGGATTCGACCTTAGTTAGAATCTTAACACGACGAAGATCTTCAATACGTGCGACCGGGGTTCTTACTGCTGGGTCGTAGCGACATGTCTGTCATAGAGACTTGTTCAGTGTAGTTCGCGGGGTACTGCGTGATGGGCAGCCGGCCGGCCGGCGCAGCCTTACCGATGATGATGTTTAGAGCGGCTGGACCGCCGAACATGCCTGGGTAGCCCGTCCACAGGATGGCGTTGATATTCTCGTTTAGAAGGAGCGGTGTGTTGTCGATTGACGTCCCGAGTTGCACAACGACAATCTTCTTCCCTAAGGCGCTCAGTTCGCGAAGGAAAGATCGCTGGATTTCCGGCCAAGTGACTGTAGTTCGATCTTTGTCTTCTGTTTCGAACGTTGTATCGATACCGCCAAAGTATAGTACAACATCCGAGTTTTTCGCTGCTTCTATAGCGTCGCTGTAGTTACCGGAGCGATTATCAGACACTGGAACGGTGGCATAATTCACGCGTATGCCGGCTTCCTGGGCTGCCCACAATGGAGTGCGGTAGTATGGAGGTTTTCCGTAGTAGTTTCCCAGCATGCGATCCGTAACGTCATTAGCCCAGAATCCGAGCACAGCAATCGTTTGGTTCATGTTGAGCTTGAGCGGGAGCGTGCCGTCGTTCTTCAATAGGACTGTGCCTTCCGTAGCAGCTTGGAGAGCCAGAGCTTGCGCCGCATCCGTATTAACGTGCCCCCAGCCATACGAACGAGGACCTACGAAGGTGTTCCCGGAGACGCCGAAGTAATCTGAACGTATCAATCCTTCATATTGTCGTCGAAGCGCTCGATCAATGACCTCTTCGTTGACGAGAGACTGATTGAATTGGATGGTGAACACACTCGACCAGATTAGCCAGCTTCTCTTCGATGGACATCGCCGAAACGAGAGCCTCTGCACGCTCTGCCGGATCGAGATCCTGGCGGCAGACATCGTTGTTACTCAATGGCCCCGTGGCACAGTTGGGGGGCTGGCGATAACGTTTGCCAAGGCCGAGGTCTGGTTCGCAGCTCCCCACTCATCTCAAGCTTGATGGCTCAATAGGCAAGCCGGCATGGAGCTTCAGAAACAATGATAGTCTTCTCACTTGCACTTGCACTGGCAGTGGCAGCCACTGCGGCAGCGACCTGTTATGAACCGTCGTTTGCCCTTCCATCACCCAAATATGATGTCAATCACGCCGTGTTGAGGGATGTCTTCAAGCACATCCACGACGTGCTCACCATCGCTATAGGCGCCCCAGAATACAACTCCACCTCCTTCTCCGTCGAGGTCACCTCCTCTGACGAGTCGCTATGGTCGTTCCACCATACCGCACGCGCGCGCAACGCGTCCCGGCCGGACATCCCACGCGTCACGGATGACGCGCTGTACCGCATCGCGAGCATTACCAAAGTGTTCACGGTTCTAGGCATCCTGCAACAGCAAGCAGCAGGCAACGTCAGCTTGGATGAGCCCATCGAAAAGTACATTGGAGAATTGCAGGGACCGCAGAATGGCAGCATACCTTGGAAGGATATCACCCTGCGTTCTCTAGCCAGCCAGCTGAGCGGCATACCACGTGAAAGTAGGCGTCCAGGGCCGCAGACATGCAATAAAACAGCTAACATACTTAGTCGCCCAGTCCGACCTCATCAACGCGGGGGATGTGGACCATGCGGCGTTGGGCTTACCACCAGTGTCACGGGAAGGCCTAATTACCTGCGACGAGTATTCGAAAGACTATGAAAAGCCATGCACCGCAGATGGTGAGCAATACCCTGGCGTCTTTGTGATAAGATGCCCCAACTTAACAAAGTCTAGATCTGATCCGATCCGTCAAAGCTGACCTCCCAATCTTCGCACCAAATCAGCAGTCCACTTACTCCAACATCGCTTTTGAGCTACTTGGCCTGGCTATCGCAAAAGTCACCAATCAGACATATGAGTCTTATATTGATGACGCCATCTTCAAGCCCCTAGAGATGACCAAAAGTACTTTCTCTAAGCCTCCAGACCGCGCTGGAGTTATTCCCCGGATAATCCCCCCGTGGCCGCAATACTGGGATGTCGATGAGGGCATACAGAATCCCACTGGCGGCATATACAGTTCCTCGAGCGACCTGTCCAAGTTCCTCCGTTACATTCTGACTCATTACAATGGCGTCACACATGCCCTCAACTGGATGCATCCCGTGTCTCCATCCCAGAATTTGCACAGTTTTTATGGTATGCCGTGGGAGATCTTCCAGACCGACCGGGTTCTGTCCACCTCTAAACGTACCATAAGATACATCACCAAAGGCGGGAGTCTCCCCGGCTACTCATCCCTTATCATCCTTATACCGCAATACGATCTTGGCATCGCCCTCCTACTTGCCGGACCGCCTGACTTTTTCGCTACATTACTTGAAACTGTGAGCGTCGAGCTAACTCGCGGCGCCGAAGAACTCGCTATCTCAGAGCTACAGGACAATTACGCAGGGCGATTCATCGCCACAGACCCGAAGCTAAATTCTTCCTTGGTCCTTGTGGCTGACCACCGCGGGCTAGTCGTGGAGGAATTCATTTCCAACTCGACAAATATCCTGCAGTCTAACCTTATACGCTTCTTTGGCAGATCTACCAGCCGTCCTTGGTACATGCTATTGGTCCCGACGTTGTTGTACCGCGACGAAGAGAACCAAAAGGGCGAAACTTGGCGCATGCACATTGTCTCTGAACGTTCCGAAGAGGAACGCGATGTGTGGGATGACGCTTGCCAAACGGACATCGATGCAGTGTTGTATGGCGGTGTGCCATTGAACGAGGTTGTCTTCTGGAAGAGCCAACACGGAATGCTTTACGACGTGGAGCTCGTGGGTTTCAGAGCGAGCCTCACTCGTATCATCGCCGCATCGCATGTTGCAGAGCAAGAGATGTTGGAATTGTAGTGGCTGGCACATGAACGGCTACAATTCGTACTCCGCATTCTCATTCGCGCTTCCGCATATTAAGTACATTGACGAGAGAGGTTCCTTTGACTTCACTGTCCTTGTGTATCCAGAAATTTGCTCATTAGCCGAGCAAGTTGTGCGGAGCCCCACATTGAGAACCATTTCAGCCGGCATATTACGGCTTGCCATTCTCGCCTTTCGCATGGAATCATACCATTCAAAAGACGACGGCCTTCAGTTTCGTAAACCGAATACACTCTTTCTTTCAGTTGAGCGGTTACAGACGTCGCTTAGACGAGGAAAAACATGCATAAGCATTGTCCGTTGTTATGCATGCTTCCACTGCGGGCAAACGGCATCGAATCTAATACCGGTCTTGGTCCGGCTCCTTACAAACCATGTGGCAAACCCATTGCCAAATAAGGGTGCTCATAAAGGTCATATTGAGTGATCTCATCTACGGTTGAATCAAGGAGCGAGCCACAGGCATTGTCTACCACAAATAGCAATGCCCGTGACCAGTACGCGGGGATAATCGAGTTACGGCTCTCTATACATCAACGAGACGCAGTGCTCTCCAAAGGCAATACCATAGCACCGCCCCCCCAAACCACCAAGATGCGCTTCAACATTGTAGCCGTAGCCGCTTACGTTGCGACCGCCAGCAGCGCCCCAACCCCAGAAACCGATTTCTTGCAGATCTTAGACCTGTTACCGCGGCAAGAGAATGTAACATGTCCCAAAACTCCAAGCCCCATGCCCAAAGCCGCCGACTTCCCGTCGGTCAAAACGATGCCCGATCCTTTCCTCTACTTGGACGGCAAAACCAAAGTCAAGAGCAAGGATGAGTGGTATCAATGTCGTCAGCCGGAAATTTTGAAGTTGCTTCAGGAATACCAGTATGGATACTACCCTGATCACGCCCAGGAAACTGTTACGGCGACGCGCAGCGGGACGAGGTTGGACACCACGATCACTGTGGGAGGCAAGTCAGCTACGATTTCTGCAACGCTGAATCTGCCGTCCGGGAGCGGGCCCTTCCCCGTGGTCATTGCGATCGGCGGGATCGATAACAAAGCATACCTCAGGGCGGGTATCGCAGTCATCACGTTCGACTACAGCAGAGTCGCGGCGGACAGTAACAGTAAAACGGGCAGTTTCTGGACACTCTACAACGGAAGAGACATCGGTACGCCTATTCTCCCTTTTTAAGTTCGAGATATAATACTGATGCTCGTCACTAGGGGTTCTGACAGCGTGGGCTTGGGGTTTCCACCGCGTCCTCGATGGCATCGAGCTCAAAGTTCCGGAAATTGATGCGACAAAGTCGGGCGTAACGGGTTGTTCGCGTCTCGGTAAAGCTGCTCTTGCTGCTGGATTGTTTGATAAGCGTATTGCCGTCACGATGCCTATGTGCTCTGGGGTACAGGGTGCGGGGCCGTATAGGTATAGTTTGAGTGGGCAGGGTGAGACGTTGGAGAATTCGGTACGCATGACCTGCCTTCCATCGAATACCAATCGCTCTGTGTTAACAAAATCTTTCAGAAATCCGGCGCCGGTTGGTGGACCTCGTCGGGCATATCCCAGTTCGTCGGAAAATCGACTCAGCTTCCCTATGACGCGCACACCATCGTAGCTGCCATCGCTCCGCGCGCTGTTATTCTCGAACAAGGCGCCTGGGACCCGTTCACCGACTCCAAGGGCACCGCGACCGTCACGTTTCCTGCTGCCAAGGCTGTGTATAGCTGGCTAGGCGTAGGGGGGCAGCTGGGCATGGCGATTCCGAGAGGGGGACATTGCGATTTCAACGGCTATGCGGATGTTTTGCCGTTTGTACAGAAGGTACTGCAAGGCAAGAGCACGAATAGGAACTATGATAATCTGGGGAGTTGGAAGGCGATGCCTGAGGCGTACCCTTGGGTGGCCAGTCTTCCGGCCCGGAAGTGAGGTTTGGACAAAGCCCACATAAGGTTGGTCTCTCTCAATCTTTGGCACCGAAGACCGGCACTTTCGGTCTTGAATACTATACGTCGGCGACAGATTTCTTCCACAATGCATCTTTGCACATGCTTCTACACGCAGATTCTCAAAAATTATTTAGTACCGGCACGCTGGGGCTTCGACGTCTCCGATGAGATTTTACATTGTTGCTAGGTTGCACTTCACGCCAACGGTGGGTTTTCTTCTTTCACAATGCGTTTTAGCATTGTCGGTCACTTCTGATTTGGTGGAAGTACATCGATGCGCCCGGATATTGTGCATTCACTGTTAGCTGCTCCTCGCTGTACATATTTAAATCTTCCCTGGTACAATATTCAACTCCCATTTCAGACTCGAAAGAATCAACCTCAACGCTACATATATTCGAAAAAATACGCCAGCGACCGAACTGTACCGAATCCTTTCGAGCTTTCTTCATGGACGAAATGCCGTCTCCGCTTAGCCATAAGTCACTGAGGCGGCAACACAAAGCGATCACCAAGTCGCCGAGGCAGCAACGCAAAGCGGTCACCAAGCCGCAGCCTGAGATCGAAGAACCGTTTGTCGAGAAGTACGAGTGTTACGGCTGCCTTGACGAATTCTCCATCGATGAAGGCGTAATAACTTGTGCTGCGCACTTCCTCTGTCCGAGCTGCTTTGTGGAGGCGTTCAAAAACGCAGCCAACGGTTATGGCTTGGACATGTTCCCTGCTCAGTGCTGTGGAACCCTAGGATGGCGCCTTGCAGAGCACCTTCTTGCGCCTGGGCTCATCGAAGCCTACGATCACAAGGAGATGCAGTCCCGGATGGACCCTATCCTACGCGTCTACTGCACGGGCTGTGGCTCGTGGCAATCGCCCAACGACTTCAGCCACGACGGCGCATACATGGTAGCAAAGTGCTCCTGCGAAACCGTCACCTGCGTAGCCTGCAAGGAGCAATGGCAAGAAGGCCACAAGTGCGCAGACGTCCACGAACCACCGACCATCCCTGACTGGATGGAGCCCTACTCTGCAGACTGTCGCGTCAAGCGGTGTCCAGGCTGCCGCACATGGATCCAGCTCTGGGACGCATGCAACCACATGACTTGCACGCGCTGCGGTCACAATTTCTGTTTCGTGTGCCTCATGCCATGGGAACAGTTTCATGAGCATGGACCTGGGTCTTGCCCGGCTTATGGAGACCCGGCGGTTGGGTACGACGAAGAGGGCTTCGAGAAGAGCGAGCGCGGCCTGCATCGGGATACGGGGTTGAATCGCCAGGGCCTGAATCGCGAAGGCCAGCTTGCTCTGAGTGGGCGGTTGCGAGGCGTTGGCGAACAGAACCGTCACCAAGGACGATATCGTATGTGGAGGATGGGGGATGATGGAGTTATCGAAGATGGTTTTGCCTCTGACGACGAATCTGACGACGGATATCTGGACGATCAGGCGCCAGAGGTGAACCAAGGTTACTGGTGGGTACCACCGGAAAACAACAACATGGCTCCCGACTGGGGTCAAGACACGGATCAAGGCAGCGACGCCGACCACGGACAGAACGATGAACCGGACGAGCAGCCGCTTGAAGTTCAGGTCGAAGACTACCACACCCTGAATTTCGATCGTATAGCCTGCCAACATAACTTCAGCAATCACGGCGGCCAAGAGTGGTGTTCAGTTTGCGGCTACTTCATGCCGTATTACTACTACGGCTGCACCACGTGCGAACTACGCGTGTGTGAATTCTGCTCGCAGGGTTTCGACAGTCGTCTGTTTTGGTGCAAACCATGGCTGTGTAACTTTTTGAACGTCATCCAATGGGCAGAAGACGGCGAGCCACCTTTCAAAGCTCTACGGCGGGCGGAGTGGCGCGAGATGCAAGCTGAGGATGCAGAGTGGTGCATCGACGCGCTATTCGACGAGTATGAACGCATGTATCTCGAAGCGCATCCGTTCATGTATACCGACATTGGCATCAAGGACATGTTCGAACACGCGGAGAAAGACCTGTGGAAATTGTGCTGGTATGTTGTTGAAGAGGATTTCGGGTTTCCGGGTCTTTCTATGACGGTTCGGATGGACGGGAATGCGTTTGCACCGCTGCTCTGGGAGGATGTGGTGGGAGAGGATGTTGGATTTGCGGGTGTACCGAAGGCTTTGCTACCAGAGGAGCCGCAGTATCCTTCTTACGATTGGATCCGGCTTTATTACTTCGGATACTTGTGACGCTGTTGACGACCGAGATCGAGCGATTCAGCAATGTTAATAGAGCTTAAGACTGAGTTTTTCTTGCAATCCTACTGGAGCGTGTCCTCTCCTCTGGGTGGACGACAACGAGAAGAATGAAAACGGCATTGAGTTCTCTACTGCGGTTTGGTGCCACGAGAGAAGGAAGTAGTCTGCATTTAGCAAGTATTCAAGTAAATCAAATAAGAAATCGACAATATGTACAATTATGATGGAAAGCCCACTTTGTTCGTGATGCTATCTTCCTGCCAGTTGTTACCGCTCGGTGTCTGGTGTTTAACCCCTTTACCATGCGACACCTATCGTACTTCTAGGGAGAATATAGTAAAATGTGACTAATGCTACGCATTCGCTCAATTACTCTTCGAATCTGCAACTCCACTTGTCTTGTTCCTCTAAGAAATCCTACAATATGATCAAATCAGAGGCGCATCTTTCTATTACCTCACACAACAAGCGAAGAATAATCACTCCACCACCACCAACAACAACAAGTAATCCAAAACAACCAAAATAACAGCATCACCTTCTACAACAACAAGTAAATCTATCCAGGGGTATAAATCTCCAAAACCATCTCATCACCTCCACAACAAATCCGCATACTCGCCCAACGCCCCCTCCTTCCCCCCATCCCACACCTCATGCAACCCATCCAGCTCAGCATACGCCTCCGCAAACCTCAACCCCCTCCTTCTTTCCCTCTCAATAACATCCCAATTCCACTCCACCGCCCCCTTCTCAGGTAGCACGCCCTCCACATCAACACTCCCATTCATCTCCCCTCCCTCCTCATCATCGCCCTTATACACCCACCCCTCCGGCTTCGCAGGCACCATATCCGCATTAAACAACGCCTCCTCCGGCGGCACCGTCAACCGCCCCCTCTTAACAACATACCGCGCCAACGCCGTCGCAAACACGGCCCCCTTCAACGCCTCCCCATCAACATCTTCTTCTCCCCGCGCACTCTTCCTCCACGGCTGCAAACTAAACCCCGATGGCTTGCCCACCCCAGGCTTCACCAGGTGCGTAACGAGGTAGAACCATTTCCTATCCCAGCTGAGTAGCCGAGTCCACATTTCAAACTTCTGATACGGCAAGATTTCTTTCTTGAAATTGCACATTACGCCCCCGAGGGCTATCATGTGGGCGCCTCCCCCTCTCGCACCGCCAGCACCTGTACCGTCTGTCGCGCCCAGCCCCGCGGTCATCGCCGAAGCGCCGCGAGCCTTGTTCGATGCGCTGGGCATGCTGAACCCGCCGCGCGCGACTTTGAGGATGCCGTTGCGGACAAGCGCGGAGAAGAGGTGCGTGCGCGATATGTCCATGTCGGCGAAGTAGGTGCTGTTGGACTTGTGCATGTTGAAGTCGATTTCTAGCAGGGGTGCGTGCGTGCGCGTTATTATGGGTTGGAAGAGGGCGTGGGGTGGGATCGGTGTTGGTTGGAGGTAGATTTGGTACCAGTAGGCTTTGAAGAAGCGGAGCTGTGCGTCGCGATTGTGTCAGTCTTTTGGTGGGTGCTTTGGAAGGTGGTTGGTTGGCGCGGGGAGAGGAGGGAGGCGTGAACGTACATGCCATACGAATGGTAGGTTCTTCAGATTCATCAGCGCAAAGAGGATCGCGAGGAGCCTCCATATTCCCCCGGGCGCATTAACACCTATCCATTTGGCCAAAAGAGCGCGATAACGCGACTGGCTCGCGAGCGCGGCGATGGAAGCCCCCAGGGCGGCTATACTGAGCACCCGCGCCATTGAAACTATAGAAAGCAAAAACGGCGCAAGATGAAAGCGCGATGAAGATAATACACACACAAAAGAATGACCGGTCAACGCTTTATGGGCGCGTGGAAGCCTGGAGGAGTACCTGTGTGATGATGAATCTTATCTTAGGTCAGCCGCAGGAGCCTCGGCTCGGAACAGAAGCGCCGGCATCCGATTGAATGAGCCATCCCCAAAGGGAAACGTTCTATTACCGCCTTCGAGATTCACATGTTCCCTCTTCAGGGCTACGCTCCCTGAATGATCAGTAAAGCCCTCGGCGCGGGATATACGGGGTTGGTACACGCCTAAGCGCGCGGAACGAAGCACCACATCGTCGCACACACCATCATCAGGGCGAACAGATTCCCGCGGGGATCTCGGCTTACATATGGACACCGAAGAGTGACAAGCTCGCTGTTCTTCCACACTCGATATTCTACCCACCCACACCGTCAACAACCTCTCCCGCCCGAACGGCCAGACTTCCACGCGAACAAGGCTGGCTTCCAAAACCTCCGGAGACCGAGCCTTACTTCTTCTTCTTCGTCTTGTCTACTACCTCTATCCAGTTTTTATGCACGCCTCTCTTCTCTAACGCCTTGGTGACAGCGTCTTTCTGCGGCCCCTGCACCATCACTTCCATCACTGGGTTCTTCGGGCTGCTGCCCTGAAGACGGTCTACACTCGTGCTGCCCGCGCACGTCTTCCTTAGCTCATCGGCAAGGGGCTGTGGTGCGATATAGTAAGCCTCCACCCCACTGACTTTGGTGACCGTCTTGTTCCCGCTGCGGGTTTCCATGAGTATTTGTATCTTGGGAGGGGCGCCAGCCTTCGGCTTCGAGTCGGCAACATGGGCGTCGTTCCGGATAATCGAGTGGAAAGGCGATGCAGCTGCTACCATGCGCTCGGCAAGAGCATCGCGAGAAATGGTGCCTGATGCGAGTGCTGCATTGTCTGCGGCAGATGAACCAAGGCATGCGTCTGCGAGTTGAGGGTTGATCTTGATGAGACGCTTGTTCTTCTCCGAGACCAGATTCTCGGCCTCTATGTAGGCCGTCAGAATCTGTTTCAGCTCTGCGGGCGTATAAAGGCCACGGGGATCGGCCTTGGATGCATGGAGAATTGGCGCCATCTTGTCTTTCGGCCGAAGCAGAGAGACAAGCTTGAGCTTCTGTCCAACGGCTGACTCGGCGGACAGCGGCGCAGCAGGCTTGCCGTTTGTACTTGCTGATGTTGAAGCATCTTTCTTCGGCAATCGATACGGCACGAAAGACTGCACATGGCGGTCGTTGAAGTCGATGTCCTGTAATACTACTTCATTGCCATCCCGATCCTTGGTCTTGAGAATCTGTTGTTTGTCCAAGTGTTTGAGGAACTTTCGGATGTTCTTCCAGCTTGTCTTCTTTATTTGCAGAGAGGCGGTTCTTGCGGGCGTATACGTTGGAAGAAATGGTTGAACGAGCAGAGACATGACCTTCGATTGTGACAGGGGAAAGTCCAAGCCAAACGAGGGGTGGTCTTTGTTGTGCTCCATATGGTAGCGTACGCCGTAGAGGAAAGCATCTCGAAAAGCGTCGTCAATCTCTACACGGAATCAGCGGTTCGTAATGAGTCCAAACATGTATTCAAGGCTATACTTACCCTTCTGGGTCAACTCCTTATCCTCCACCACGTCGACTGCTTCTTTGAGCGACGGAGGATCTTCGCCCTCGACGCCTTGCGCTTTCTCGGCCTGAGATCGCTCGGTAGGGTCCGTAGGTAGTGCAACGCCTCCGTCCTGGTCATCTTGGAGATCTATGCCGGCAGCCCGCGCTGCTAATGCTGCATCCTCGCTCTCATCATCCCAACCCTGTAGCGCACCTGGCGGTTCGGAGCCCGGCTTTCCGGCCGGATTCCATGACCACAGCTCGTCGCCTGCCCAGTGGAAAGTTGAAACTGCATGGCCCTTCATCCCTTGCACACTCCCTAGAGAGCTAACATCGATCTCGCATGTCCCGACTACCATTGGCACTGTGGACGCCTCTAGGCTTGCAACCGCGACTACTGCACCTTTGGTAGCACCTTTAGGGAACGGTGGGCCTCGCTGTAGGCCCGGGATCATCAGATCTGCTCCACCCTGCAGCTTGTCGACGACAAAAGAGGGTGTGTAGAGGAGAGGTACGATTCGAGGGTTATACCAGAGCGTGTATACTGCGTGGGTGTTAGCAAGCGCATAAATGCCCGGTAGCGCAGATGACGTGCCAGTGGGATACGTCTTGTCGCCAACCTTGACCCACAGGGCCCTTTGCTCGTCCCCGGTGCCCTCATGGCTGCCAACATATACCGTGCCTGACACTTGCTTGAGGTCCGGCCCGTGGGTAGTTGTGAAGCGCGCCGAAAGGGCATTCTCGGGTAGTAACGATTTCCTCAGAGTGGTCAGGCCAGCGGTAGAGGCGGCCTTGTCTTCTGCGTCTCCATCCACGGCGATGGGCACTTCGAGGCCAAAGTCAGCGATGATCTGGTCGGCTGTCCTGCGACGGTCCGAAGACTTGAGCGGACTGAGGGGTTTGATCTGCCCGAAAATGAGCTTGTGCAACGACAGGAGAGCTGGACATGATATACAGTTGGCTTTTTCTTGAACATGGTGTAGATTCAACGACGGTTGAGTTGTTTGGCTACTTTGTTGATTGCGGCGCTTCATCGACTTTTATGGCCGTTCGCACCTCCCCGCTGAAGTCATAACCTAGCCTAAGATAGTCTAGCGCGAGGCTCCAGTACCTGTGACCATGAATGCATATTCGCCACGGAAGGCTGCCTTTGAAACATGTTGGTCTGACAATATGCTATGCTTGTATGCGTCTGTAGTTTTTGTTTTCAAGAGAGGCTGTTGCTGGCTGCAAAACTCCTGGTACCGCATAATATACTGAACTGGGAAGTTAACCTGTCTCATTGCTTTACCTTGATTCACCACGTTGTCTAGCACCCATACAGCTTTCCATCACAGCGACATACCGTGTACCGAACGTGCGCGAAGTCTTCGTCATGACAATTCGAGGGTTCCGCCTGGCGCGCGCGAGATCACGTGTGCCAAGCCGCTTACCTAACATGGAATGAAAGGGAGCGCGTCGCGTACAGGGTTAGCGTCTTCGACGCGTCTCCCAACAACCATCACCACCGCATCCCATTGCTCTTCTACTCATCGACACTGCCACACTAATATCATCTCACCTCACCTGCGCCTCTGATCATGGCCGACTCGTACGAGGACGTCCAGATGGGCGCTCACGAGATTGAGCAAGAAACTCCGGCGCCAGGCGTGTTCAAGGCACCCTCAATTTACAGGCCCGAGATTCTGGCCGGAAAATCGTACTCCCACTTTTCGCCCATCCCGTCGCAAATCAGAGATGACATGGCGAAAGAGTGCGTCTTGGGCGTGGATGAAGCTGGTCGTGGCCCAGTGTTGGGTACGTCGCTTACGCTGCTCTTCTATCTGCCACTGACAGTTGCAGGTCCGATGGTCTACGCGCTTTTCTACCTGCCTCTTGAGCTGCAGCGGAGCCTCCTGGCTGAAACACACCACTTTGACGACTCCAAAGTCCTGACTCCGGAGGTGCGCTCTAACCTGATGCGGAAGCTTTGCACGAGGGAAACAGACCTCCACGCGGCATGTGGCTGGGCCACCCGCTCGTTGTCCGCTCGCGACATATCTGCGCACATGCTGGCACCCTCCCAGTACAACCTCAATGCGCAGGCCATGGACGCAACCATTGAGCTGATCAAGGAGGTCATGGCCATGGGCGTCAACGTCAAGGAGATATACATCGACACCATTGGCAGACCCGAAGTGTATCAGAAGAAGCTCGAGAGGATATGGCCGACGGTGCAGATCACAGTCGCCAAAAAGGCCGACAGCCTGTACCCCGTCGTGAGTGCCGCTTCGGTATGCGCCAAAGTCACCCGCGATGCAGCTCTCGAAGTATCTTACGAGCCTTACCAAGCTACTGCGGGCAGCGAAACCAAAGAAGCAGATAAAGAAGGTGAGATCGTATGGGGATCGGGATATCCATCTGATGGCCGGACTTCCACGTGGCTGAAGCAGAATATGGATCCCGTATTCGGTTGGGGCAACGAGTGTCGCTTCTCGTGGGGCACTGCAAAAGAGTTGCTCGAGGGCAAGAGCGCAGACGTGAAGGTGGACTGGACGGTCGACGACGACGGAAATGGCGATATACGCATGACCGATTTCTTCACCTCGAAGAACAAAGCCGGGGGCAACGAGCTAGTTGATTGGTTCGGCAGTCGAGTCACAGAAGAAATGGAAGTCTTCTGAATGATGCACAGGCATCTGACCAATTTTTTCGTCACTCTTTTCCTCTTGCCGCGGTTTTAACATATGATACCGCAAAGGCCAAGGCTGATCTGTGCAGTGCGCTAGGCTTTGTAAAAGGCGATTGGGAAAAATGACGGTGTAGACTACTGTAGGAGCGACCGGATTCCGGCCCTTAGTCACCGGGTTCCTACTCCGACGCCAGGACCACCCAACGCCAACGCCATCTTACGCAACAGGCGAGCTTGGGCTCGGGGAACAAGGTACCTTGCAGGGAGACCACTTTTATATGATGCCGCTTCCCTTCGGCTGTTGACCCTGCAGTAAACCAAGGTGCATCAGCTCACTTGCTTTTTCTTTACATCACTTTTGTCTTATGCATTCTGCAGTCTAGCATTTAGCGTCATCAGTCATACGAACTTTGTCCGTTTGTCTAGCATTTCAAATCCGACCATCCCAGTCCAGTGTGACTCCATAGCAGCGGCGTACGATAAAGCCTACACGTAGCCTCCGTGCTTTCAGTCTTCCCGTTTTCCATCATCAGCTCGATATCACCAACCCGGAACGATATAATAGTACCCAAGGACCAAACCTCACGAAACATCAGAGCTCGATAACAGTTCGCTGCTCCTGCTCCTGCTCTAAACGACGAAACAAAAGCACAATGTGTATCATCGTGCCAATCGACCACACGCCATGCGCGCATACCGTCGCTATATGGCAACATTGCGCCAACGCTCCCCGCTCGGTATTGGGACACAAGCCGTGCTCTCACATTCGTCAACATGGCCGGCCAATCGTAGCCAGGAAACTATGCCATAACTGCGGCGGCCCTAGATTTTTCGCGAGAAGAGGAGGCATAGCTGCTCGCGGCAGCGGTAGCTCGATTTTGGGCGATGTCAAGGAACAAAAGGAAGAGCAAAGTGAACAATACGACTCTGGCTACCAGAGCGACATCATTCCTGAGGCTGACGACGATGTTGAATTTGACGACCCTTCATTGTCGCCGCGACAAGCTGTAGCACCGATGCAGAGACGGAAGGAGCACTCAAGACAACGTTCGTCAAACATTCCTCGATCTTCTGGCCAAGATTCTAACTGGCGACCGAACTTGAAGCGTGATCTCAGCGAGATCTCATCCATTTCTTCACTTCCACCGTCACGCCATCCGTCGATCGATACCGCTACTTCCAGGTTCGACGACGAGAGCGCACGCTCATTTCGGGACCGCCTATCTTCCAGTGATTTGACCAGACTCGAGCAATCTTTAGCACCAATTCTCCGCAGCCCGTCTGCTGCTCGCAAGGGTTCGACACTCTTGCACCCTTCTCCGCCTACGGAATCGTTTGAAAGTCTACAGCGTGCCTGCGCTACTTTTATCCAAGATCTCACTCCACCAGCCACTCCTCCCCAGCGACCCGGACCACCCAAGCGACAAAGTTCAACGTTACTCCATCCTTCCTCTCCCGAGCTCGTCGATGATGCAGGCTTTCCCTTTACCTTTTTGCTTCCAGCGCCCGTTACGACCCCGCCGACTCTTACACCACCGCCAACGTCCGAGCCTATACTTTGCCGGCCCGCAGCCCCTTCCCGCAAAAACAGCACCCTCCTCCACCCATCCCCACCAAACGACGAAGTCGCCGACCCGTTCCTCGTCTCTGTCAAATCTGCACCTACAGTCATTAGCCTCCCACCTACGCCCCTGGCAACCCCGACACTGGGATGGTTCAAGCGCTGCCCCTCAATCACGCACTCAGCGATGTCAGATGACGAGTGGGAAGGGCCACTACACTCTTCCCACTCGGATGCAGAATACGACTCCGACGACCAGTCCGCCGAGGCCGATACCGAGTCCGCCCACGGTCGCAGCTCCATCAAGGTAGCGCGCGCCGGCCGCACAGGACGTGCCAGCCAAATTTCCTTGCACGGAAACCAGCTGCGCGTACTGCAGAGTTGGTTGGCGTTGGGGTAGTGTTGGCTTGGACTCAGATACGAGAGGGTAACTACCGCATGGAGCGCGGCGTGGGTGGGGGATTGAGGATCCGGCCGGGGTTTTGGTAGGGCGGGCAGGGGGGCTGCGCAAGCCCCGAAAGCCACACTGGCACTTTCTCCTCGCCCGGATTTTCTGGTCGCTGCTTGTCCTGCTTGCGTGGCTGCTGTGGCTAGGCGGTCCATCGGTGTCGGGCGTCCGGATTATTACACAAGATTGGTTTCAACCCTCAAAGAACAGATTGCATAGCGGACGGCGTACTTTGAACATGGTTTTAGCGATGGCGCTTTTGGTACCTATTATGACCTTTTTCTCACTGTTTCATGGTATATATTGGCTTCTAGAATGTATATAGTTTTTAACCAATACTACTTACTTGCATATATGCATAACACGTTACTACCTAT
Organism: Laburnicola sp. R22_1; assembly: GCA_014281115.1. NCBI lineage: Eukaryota > Fungi > Ascomycota > Dothideomycetes > Pleosporales > Didymosphaeriaceae > Laburnicola > Laburnicola sp. R22_1. The sequence goes on from JACONQ010000015.1 coordinate 2,285,913, forward strand.
ATACTCTCTTGTCGTATAGATCACCTACCTACTGTGCAAGTGCTTACACCTAACCCGACCTACATGACGCTAACCGCATGGGGATCTTCTCTCTCCCACGACACGTACCCCACGCGTAATATGGGGCTTAGACCTAGACCTGTGTATGTATGTCTATATGCACTTGCACCAACATATAGCAACACTTGTGGGTATGCAGGGTCGAGTGAGTGGCTTTTTGTGCGTTACTCCCAGGATAAATAGGTATGATTAGGTTTGCGCATCGGTTCCTGGTCTGGTGTCTACACACTGCACGGTAGGTATGTACTTGGCTCCACCAACGGCGCTGTACATATGTAGCACTTGAGTCCTCCAGCGGGACCGTTCATGCGTGCACGTATTTTGGCATGCACGACATCTTACTCGGATATGCTGGGGAGGATATCTAGAACGTAGGATTCGTCTACCTCGCTTTCTGCATGCTTATGGTAGGACTTACAGCTTTCCGTCACAGCGTTTTACCGTATACCAAAAGGTTGCGATGATCTTACTCCTGATATAGTAAGACTTCCTTTTTATGTAGGGGTCTTGGTCCAATATGCTGTTTTTCTTGGGTTGTTTCTTTGGAGTTATTGCTGGATATATTGGGCGAGTGGTTGATTGATTGATTTCTCTATGGCATATGGTGGCTTTGTGCTATGGGGTTGGATTGAGCAGATATTTTGTTTTATCATGTTATTTTTGACGAGGTGGACGCTTGGGAGATCATAGGGTGGTAGGGTTGAGCTGGGTTGCGGTTGCGATTGAGGGGCTTGAGGTGGGTAATCCGTTGATGATTACTGATATTGTATAGGTTTTCTTCGCATAAGGCATGATGCTGGTTCGATGGCAGGTGGATTCACTAAGTAGAACAAACGTGCTGCGGCCCTATCCTGTCTTGTCGTGGCAGACCATGGCGCGGCGTTGATTTCCCTGCCCAATCATCACTGTCTGCACAAATGGGAGACTTCTTTTCCGAGGAATTGTGACTCGATTTGTTTGTTTCTAGCCATAGAATGTCATGGACGAGGGCATGCGGAGCCATTCCATGATTCCCATCTACCCTTGCTGCATAGAGGAAGAAAATACTCCTGAAACATTACCCACTAACCTGCCATAGCCCCATGCACCATTGGACCTCATACTACCCCATCAATATGCAAGCACCATCCCAACCACTCACTCACTCACTTGCCCCCTCCCTCAGCCTTCTTACCCCTCTCCTCCCCAATCTTCAGAATCGGTCCTACCACAAAACATTAGCACTAATCCACTCATCCACGTACAAGCACAACTCTCAAAAAGAAATCCAAACTCACCACCAAGATACCTCGCAAGATCCTCCACCCAGCGTTGTCAACGTACCGTAGCGAATCTACGGCCCGTAGTTGCATAGGCCAAATACTGCACCGTGGAGCCGTGCAAGGGCCAATATGTATACTGTGCCCTATTCGGCTACATGTAGCCGCTACGGGCCGTAGATTCGCTACGGTACGTTGACAACGCTGCCTCCACCGCCCCCGCCACCACAACCGCCTCCATTCCCCCAACCACATCTATATTCTCGAGCACACACTGCATACTATCCAACCTAGCGCACTTCTCCGCATCATCCGGCGTGCTGGCGACTTGCTTGTCCACGGCGTCCAGGGGGGCGGCATCGAGCGTCTCGAGGTACGCGCCGCGGGCGCGCAGCGTGTCGATGGCGATGTTGTAGATTGCGGCGTTGGCGGGGGAGGCGGCGAGGCGGCGCTCGAGGCGGGGGATTGCGGCGCGGTATTTGGCCAGGGTTGGGGAGGGGGCGGTAGAAGTTGTGGGGGGCGCCATGTTTGGTAAGGTATTGTTGAGGGTTGTGGTGGAGAATTTGATGGTCTTGATGGGCGGGTTAAGGGTCTGGTTGACGCTGGTGGTGTGGGGAGAGGGGGATTGGGGTGTTTATAAGGGGGGAGGGAAGGGAAGGAAGTTCCAGGAGGCTAGGCTTCATTGGGTAGACGTGGTGAGATGCTTGTCACGCTGTGGTGGAAACTCGTTCTTCGAGAGATTGGCCTCCAAGAGCGTGGGTGCACTGCTTTCCCTCACAGCGTTTTACCGTGTACCGAAAGGTTTGCGAAGATTTTCCCTTGAGGTGTTGCCAACGAGACCCTCTTCGTCGAGAATGTTTAAATTCGTATGTTACATCATTCTCGACATACAATGTTTAAAAATCACCCAACACCAGGGACATCGTCACCAATTGACAGCCTCAAGTTCCACATGAACACATGAATCATTTGTGCGTCACAAACCTCCCTTACCCACCCTATACACGCACATCCATCAATCTCCCCCAAAAGCTTTTATCATACCCAAACACTCGCAGACATGAGTTGCATTCCATTGCAGACATCTGGAAATTTCCATCACCCACATGTGCAGAACCTGCCAACAAACACACTCACCCAGACTTCAAGCATCCCCCAAATCATTCTTATTACTCAGATGCTAAGAAACTTACAACACCCTCATTCATTTGATTAATCTAGCCCAGCTCCATCCTTCCATGCGCATCCCAAACACCACGTGCAGAGTCCACCCTTCGCACGACTCCGCCCCCACCCAAATAACACGCCCGTAGCTATGTAGGCGCACAACCCCCCCTTCAAACCCGCCCCGCCAGCCAAATAATCCGCGCGGTGGGGGCGTCGGACACACGTCTAGCAGAAATCAGATGTATGATATCATCTCACGTCCACATCCGCGACGATCGCGTGCCTAACCTAAAGCCTGAGACTCGACTTCCGATGGAAGGAAGGAAGGAAGAAGCGTCGGGGTCCACGGGTCGGTATTGCGCACGTATACGTCTGACAGAGGCTATGATCAGGGCAAATCCAGATGCGAAAACCACATCGTTGGACATGCCTCCCCAACTACGACCCATCCGATCCGGCTCAAACGACACAATGCACGCAAGAAAATAATACTAATCGAGATAGACTTAGCATTCTTTGAATAAAAAGACAAGACGGCAAGCCATGGTATATCCACCCGACCCAAGGGAGGGAGCATTGCTCTGCTCTCTACAAAAACGCCCGACGATCTATTTTGCCCCAAGAATAAACGTCTTTTCCGTGTGCAATGCGCCTTGAACGCCCCTGCACTCGACTCGTACAAAGGAGACACCTCGCCAACTCCGACTGCCCGGGTCTCTATCATACAGCAGGTCGTAATGCGGGCATCCGTTGTGCAAGCCACTGCGCGAGGCCGGGGGCCACAGCTACCCCACGCCCTATTCCCACCCAACGACAAGCGATAATGGCGTATTCGTATCAGCACTCTTACACTGGTAGGTTGAACTTCTTGCCTTGGATGACCCTGGTTGCGCGTTAGCCACCTTGTTCTCTGGGGCAAGTAATGAACGCACTTGGTGTAGTAGATCCAGAAGAAATCCGAGTACAGAATGGTCTGGACGATGCCGGCGATGACGGCAATGGGGTCCCAGAAGCGCGGCACCTCGAAGAAGTATCGGTAGATCCAGTTGGGGATGTACAGCGCACGGTATGCGCCCAGGGCGAAGAGGTAGTGGGTGGTGATGGTTTCGGCCTCGCCGGTTCTTTGCAGCATGAAGAGCTGGGGCAGGATTGCGACGGATTCAAGCCAGATGGAGAAGGCCCAGAGGATCTATGCCAGCCGTTAGCCTCTCCGGTTTCCCTACTGCCATCCATTGCCCACCTCAGTGAAGTTGTATTTGTACGGATACAGTATCGCCAGCAGCGCGCTGGCGCCGATGAGGTATTGCACCTTGAAAGTATCGAGATTCGGGTCGTGGGTCGGCTTGTAGTCGTTGAGCATGAGGTACACCGTGTACGAGGCCGAGCTGATGAAGATGATCTTGAAGATGGTGTTGTAGAGCGACTTGGGCTCGTAGAAGGTCCAGAGAAGATCGATGTAGCGCGTAATGTAGACGATGAGATAGAGGAACTGCGACTTGAACGAGATGCCGGACGCGCTCTGCTGCTGTTAGGCGATGCGCGCGGCGAGGGCGGGGCTATCGACGTACACTCGATGACTTCATCTTCTGCAGCAGGATCAAAATGGACAGGAGATGGGAAAGGTCCCCTACACGGCAGCTATCAGCATGCGGCCGGGATGCCATGGTGGCGTGTTTCGCGGCCCGGGCAGCATCTTGGACGCACCTAGTAATCGGAAGAGATTCATCATGGCAGCGCGCAGTCGGACCGCTCAGCTCTGTGCACAATGCGAGCGGGGAGGCCGATATGGGGTGGTGGGAGGACGCTTCGCTGGGAGACTCGGAGTGAAATGAACACGTTTGGAGCTCAACGGCGATCCTTGCGTGCCAAGAGCTACCCCTGCCGTCGAATTCGCGGAGAGACGTCACGGCCGCCGCGCACTCAGCACGCTTTTCAATGCGATTGATGTAATAAAGCGGCTTTTCTGTGCTTGGATATGTTTCTGTTTTTTTTGCTTGCGCAAGTTGTCCGCGGCGTCGACATGAAGGGTGACTTCCGCAGGGAATGGTTCACGCACCTTCACCGTTAGAAGACACATACATTGCGCATCGCATCCTCGACGAGCTTAACATGGCCTATCTTCTCGGGTGGAAAGACATCCTGAGGCCTATTCGGGATGGCTACCGTCATCTGTTTCCTTCGCCAGACACCGGCCCAACACCCGAAGAGCGCGAGAAGCAGCGCCAGTTAGACCGTCTGAAGGGCTTCACCTACTTTGACAACTTTGATCAGCTAGGCGCCTGGACCGAAGCAGAAGCCGATCCAATCCAAAGAGCCAACACGCCGCTCCTGGCCCGGCCGCCTGCGGTCTTGAGAGACGGAGAACAGAAAGCCAATGTCCTGCTTTGTCACGACTATTCTGGCAATTATCACGAATATGAGGCTGCGCATGCAATTGGTGTGGAGGTCGAAAGCTATTCTTGCGAGCATTTGCAATTTGTAGATGCCTTCATATATTTCTCCCACAAGCTTGTCTGTGTCCCGCCTCCGTCGTGGACGAACACTCTGCACAGAAATGGCGTGAAAGTGTTCGGGACGTTACTTGTTGAGTCACAAACGCAGGGCTCGGAGAAGTTACTTCGGCGCACCAGTAATGATGACGGATTGGAAGATTCGGTCTTCCCGATGGCGAAGAAACTGTCCGGTATTGCTAAACATTACGGGTGAGTCATTTAGTTAATGGGTGCATGGGAGCAGCTGCTCATTCTGCACTTTTCAGGTTTGATGGCTGGCTGGTCAACATTGAGAAACCGTTTCCTTCGAATGACTGGAATCCGCACATACTCGGGTCGTTCCTGTGTCATCTCAAGGAAGCGATGAGTCCCGACGGAGAGCTGATATGGTCTGTACAACTTTAGGACACAGTCTTGCATGCTGGTCAATTGCTGACCCTGGCTAGGTACGATGCACTCACCATCGATAACAAGATTGCATATCAGAATGCATTGACGACAAAGAACATTACATTTGCCTCAGCCTGTGGTGCTGTCCTCACTAACTACTGCTGGAAGGAAGGCAACGCCTGGCCTTCAAGAGATGTAGCTTTTCAATATAACCTACCAGCTGACAAGATATACTTCGGAGTGGATGTGTGGGCGCAGAACAAAACTACACTGATGCATCCCCGGGTCACCTACCCAGAGAAGGGAGGAGGCGGTACCAACACTGGTGTTGCGGTTTCCAAGCTAGCTGAGATAGGTTTATCAGTGGGGGTTTTTGCACCTGCTTGGTCCTTCGAGCACTTTCCAGGTCGCGGAAGAGAGATCGAACGTGCCATATGGGATGGCCATACGCTTCCAGATGATGCTACCTGCTCATGCGACAGCATGAATCTACAGCATCCATCTAATCGAGAATACCCTATTACGCAGTCTGCTACACGATATCCTGCAGGCTCGGAAAGGTTCTTCTACACCGACTTCAGCGGAGCGATTGCTCGACACGGTGAGGGCGAAGCTCAACGGATATACAACGGCAACACGCTACATTCGCAGCTGGGCTCACAGTCTATTTTGCCGCATACGCTAGCTACGAGTGTAGCAGCCTCTCAGAGTGGGACTGGTATCAATCTTCTGATCCATCGAATCGAAGCAGGTGAAACAAACACGCAACTGTGTATTGAAATGCGCAGCATCAATTCGACCAGGGCAAGCGTGGATCAGATATACGAGAGTCAGCTACCTCTTTTCGGACTGGACATGCCAACCAACGGGTCGCTGCAGCTTACGATTTCATGTTTTGCCCTCTTGCGGGCGCCGGGGGCTGTGATTAGCCTCTATCTGAAATTTACGAAAGGAATCAAGTTTCTACGGCTGAAAGACATTGACAGTCCTCAATTGCTCGATTACTCGATTAATCATGATCATGGCTCAGACAAGAACGTCCGCCTCCAAGAGTTGGGCGTTTACGTACGTGGCCCCGCCTTCGCGGCGGATCCAATACGCGTCTTAGAAGTGGATGAGATACGTATCGTTCCCCCCAATCACCTCATGACAACAGCCAAATATGCTTTGGACGACATTCAGATTGTTAAACGTGGAGAGGGCGAAGCCCAACACTGGAGGCTACGATGGATGTATCAGAGCCTGACCGAAGCTGAACCATCGATACCCGATATGCCGTATAGCGACATCACCGGGCCGTTCTCTTACTTCCAGATTCAAATGGACGGCGTCGAATTGGGTAGAGCATATGCACTGGAACATGTTTTGCCTACATTGTTTGTGACGGAGTTGGTAGGGAAGGATGTTGAAGTTGTGTTGACTGGGGTTGGCTTTGAGGGGAGACGGCTTGCTCGCGTCGGACGGAGACTGCAGATACAGTGAGGCTTTTGATATGTCTGTGGTTGTATTGTATCATGGGTTGGAGCCCTGGAGAACCCCTTTGCACGTGTCTCCGACAGCCTTAGTTTGATCCATAATAGTCTGGCAAGCCGGGCCTGGAGAAAACACCCCCCCTAGTAATCACACCTTATGATCACGACAGGCTGTTATATTTATTGCACCAGCGCAGCACCGCCTCGTGCGTGTTGCCTCATTAGCGTCACGTGTATACACTTTCCCGCTTCAAGCTTAAGCACGTCCAGCTGTTTGAAGACGCGCCAACGCAGACCAGCTCATCCTCGTTGCCAATTGATTTGCGCAGCTTCTCTGCTCTGCAGCAGCCCGTTCGTCGGCTTGCAATTTCTGGAGTAGTGCTGTAGCTGGTGAGTGGCCCCACGACGCATTATCAGCTGGGCTCCTGCCGCCGCACGCGAATTTTGGGCTCGTAGCGTCATAGCTCTCTCTCTCACTTCATTACGCGGCACGACTCTCACTTTCACTCCCATTTCACTTTCGCTCCATTTTCACTGACACGCCCACCTGCAGGCTATCGCGCCCGTCTTTCACCATGGCCGACCTGCAGGATCTGCTTGCCCGGCTTAATGGCCACCCTCCCTCTCACACCTACCAGCAACCCTCCGTCTCGTCACCCATCTTTTCGCCATCGCCCAGCGGACCACAACCGCATCATCAATCTGCGATCATGTCGCCAAACTCGTCAGCGGCGAACACGCCTGGCCCTGATCAGGCCGGCGCGTCGCAGCAGACACCCCAGCAACAGTCGGCGCAGCTGCTGAACCTGCTGCGCTTCAATTCGCAGCCCAGCGTTGCTCAAATGAGGCGCCCTTCGCAGAACACGCAGTCCTTGGACAGCACGCCCGCCCCGGGTCGCGCCGTCTCCGCTTCCGACCTCGTCGCGGGCTTCTTGGGCGGCAAATCGGGACACGCGTCCCCCAGCGCCGCACCGCCAGCTGCTCGTCCAGAGCCAGCCTCCGCGTCGGCACAGAACCCGCAGGCCCTTCTCATGAAGCTGCTGAACCACCCAAAGCCCGCGCAGACCGATAGTCACTCGTCGCGTGCTTCAGCGGCAGCCTTCTCCCCGCCCGTCGTCTCACAGATACCAGAAACGGCTGTAGACGACGTGGCCCAGGACCTGGCTGCCACGACGCTTGAGAACGCGCCCGCCGACCATACGGCAGTCGCCTCTCCGATGAGAGTTTTCGGATCGGAGGGGAACGACCAGTCCCAGTTCAAACCGGACACGCCTTCTCAGCCTGCCGAACCGCCTAGGTTCACCTATCGCAACCCATTCGAACAGTTGGAGGCTGCGAGCCCGCGAAACAGGACTCCGGCTCCCGAGAGCTCGAAGCAGCCTGTACCCAAGATGGAGATACTGAAGCCTAAGCATGGCTTGGATGGATCCTCTTCGTCCACCAGCGGCGAGGGTAGGGCGCAGTCTAAGGTCCGCAAACTGTCGCCGGGTCTTGCGCCTCATTCTCACGAGACTGTGGCCGAAGCTGTGAGCGATCTAGGCGAGCAGGTTGGCAAAGAAATCGAATCGACACTCGCTGAAGCCGAGAGCAGTGTCGTGGCGGAAGCGGCCAAGGATCTGGAACGCACGCCGGCGGAAGACGTAAAAGAGATGGAAGATGCCGTGATCGAGACCGCCGCCGAGATCAAGAAGGAGCTTGAAGATGACAACAATATCAAGGCGCTCGAAGAAGAAGTGTCGAAGCCCATCGCCCAGGCTTTGAAGCAAGTCGCCGACGATGTTGCTCGGGGCGACGTAGCCGATAGCTGGGAGAGCGTCGAGGACAGTCCAGCGAAGGAGGAGGATCAGACGGTAATAGTCTATAGGTTTCCGATGCGCGCTTTCGCTTCCATCACCGTGCAAGACCTGTCCAAACCACGCGTTGTTTTCCCGCGAGATTTGTTTATGGACGTAGCTAGACTCAAGAAGGAGTTTGATCAGATCGATCGCTCTCTTGTGTCGGCTAGCAAGAATTTCATAGTGTACGCGATCGTTAAGAAAGGCGGCTTCCGCATAATCCGCCAGGAGAATGGACAGTGGCGCCAGGTGTTCGAGAATCATCAAGAGCGTCTCTTCAATGTCGCTCTCTGTGTGGGTGGTGAAGAATCGGTTCTGCCGTCTGTCGAGAGTGTCTTGGGCATTGGGGTCAACGGTACCGTCTTCTGGACCTCTGCTGATCCCGTCCTCGATACCCAATTCGACGAGCTGGATTCAACCGGCCTCATCCTGCCGCCTTCGCCTTCGCAAGATGATAACACATCTGGCGGCCAGCTGAAGACGCGCGCGAAGCCATCATCTCGTCACCCTGAGTTTTTCGCTATCGGCCGCGGAAAGGCTATCCACATCATCTGGCCTAGCGTTGCTGCCGAGTATGTGCGCCCCAACTCGCGCATCGTCCACACGGAGAAGCTCTACAAGGAGCGCTCACTCAAGATCTTGACTGGCAAGGCTGGTAAAGACTTCACTTTCAGCGAGGACGACACTGTAATTGTTTCCTTGGACAAAGCCGGTCGCATGCGCTTCTGGGACATTCGGCCACTTATCGATCCCAAGATGGCGAATCTGTCAGTCCCGACGCCGGTAGAGGTCTCCGAGACCATGCTCGAGTTTCATACCACCTCTGCGAACGCCAAATCGTGGCCCACGTCAGTGTTCTTTTTTGACAAGGACAAACCCTTTAACAAAGGGATTGCTTTGAGATACGTAATGGTCGGCATGAAGCAGAACCATACCTTCCAGTTGTGGGACTTGGGCTTGGGCAAGGCTGTTCAAGAGATCAACTTGCCCCACGAGAAGGAATCCGATGCCATCTGCAGCGTCGGCTTCCACCCAAAGACGGGTATCATGGCTGTTGCTCACCCTACGCGCAACTCCATCTTCTTCGTCCACGTATCATGCCCGCGGTACAATTTGCCCGTCATGAACCAAGCCTCGTATATCTCACGTATCGTGAACAAGAGCAACGACAGGAGTCAGCAGCTTCCTCCTGTTAACGCAACGGCCATCATGACCAGCATCACTGAATACTCGTTCACTTCCAAGGGCCAGATCCGTAGTCTCCACATGCTCAACGAGCCTGCTGGCCCGCCTGATGTCGATGATCCTGACAATACAGCTCTGTTCGAGCTTTATGTGATGCACTCCAAGGGCGTGTGCACAGTGCGCATCCGACGAAGTGACCTGGGCTGGAAAAAGGAAGGCGAGCCTATGCATCCAAAGGAAGCGCAGCAGGAGGGTATCATTACCATGGCTCAGTTGAAACCTGCAGTGCCTGCGGTGGATGAATCTACTGCCAGCGGTGATACGCCGGGCCCGAAGTCTGTCTCTGAGCGGTCTGCTCGCGAGACGAGCAAGAAAGAGAGTGTCGCTGCTTCCCGGCAGACTATGACCTCCGAAGCTGCGATGCGTGCATCCACTCTGGCGAAGGTGGAGAGTAAGCAAGATGCCGCTCGCGCGGCCATTATCAACGGCGGGGAAAAGTCAGAGAAGAAAAAGAAGAAGCGCTCGACCGCCGAGACTGCGTCGCAGGTCTCTACCTCCACGCGCGCGCCGCCACCTCCTTCGTATGCTCAAGCCGCCCAGAGCACTCCACGCTCAAAGTCCCCAGCTGCTCCCGAAGCTACTGTTGAGGCTACCTCTTCGAAGGCTTCTGCTGCCGAAATTCCGGAGTGGGCCAAGAAGCTGTTTGGTCAGCTGCCACAACCTGCGCCTGCTGCTGCTGCTGCACTCGACACGAAGAAGCTCGAAGAGGTTGTGCAAGCAGAGATCAACAAGGGTCTTTCCCAGTATACGGATGCAGTGTTCAAACGCCTCGACGACGAAAAGCGTGTCTCGAATGCCCAGAATCGTGCGAACCAAGAGGCTGTTCTCCGTCTGGTGTCCAGCACCCTTACCGAGAATGTGGAGGGTGTCATCCGCAAGATGGTTGACGAGAACATACGCGATGTTTTGTTGCCCAGCTTGCTGATACAGACTTCATCCACCCTGGAGAAGAGTTTGGGCGCCACTGTCAAGTCGTCTCTAGGTCCTCAACTCACCAAGGAAATTCCTGAAGCGGTCTCGCGAGCGTTGAAGACGCCGCAAGTCTTCGAGCCTCTGTCGGACCAGGTTGTAAAGAAGATCGCCCCGCTGATGCAACAGACTCTTTCCGATCAGGTCTCGAAAAAGGTCGCCAGCAACCTCCACCCTATGATTACTTCAGCTGTAGGGTCCGTTGTCCCCCCCGCCATCTCGAGCTTGACCAATCTCGTCGAGCATAAGATCAGCGATCAGCTTCGCCTAGCGCAGGCTCAACATCGCGACGACGTAGACAAGATCCACCAACTTACCGGCACTGTGCAAACCTGCCTCCAAACGATTCAGGCGATGGCGGCTTCGCAGGCTGAGCTTCAGAACCAGGTTGCAAAGATGCAGCAGCATCTCTCTCAGTTGCCGCAAGAGCGCTCGGTTGCCCCCTCACCCGTGAAACCGAAGACGGTGGAGGAGATCGAAGATGAGCAGATTACTCGTATCATGGCCGAAGGCAACTATGAACAGGGCACTATGCAATGGGTGCAGTCGCCGCGCTCCGGGGAGCTTTTCAACACCGTGTTCATCAAGTGTAACCCGGCATACCTGAGCCACATCTCGCCTCTATTGATTCTTTCAACTGGCGCCGTCGTCACATGTTCCCTCCAGGAGAATCTCGTCGAACGTCTTGTTTGGCTCGATACTGTGCTGCAGAATATCGACCCCAATGTAAGTGTCTTAACATTCACTCACCGCTTCAGTGCTAATGTGTATTCAACAGGATGCCGAAATTCATGACGTCGTTCCGAAGATCATGGATGTCATCAAAGAGCGCCTCACCAACGCATACATGCGCTTGAATGAGAGCTCACCTGGTGACCCTTCTCTTCGGCGCATTGCGGCCTTGACCAAGCGTGTGACCGATCTGATCAGGCCTAACCACGGCTGAGTAGCTCAGTCTACTCGCAAGTTTCGCCTCGCCCAACAGCATGGAGTTACGCTGGAAATGTGTTACATTATGCTTGACAAGACACCGTTGCGGAGGCTTTCAAGACATGGATCAACTGTAAATTAACTTTCCGTCTGCTTCGATCTCGTCATGTCTTTTGCTCAGAACCTTGGCTGTCTAGGTCTGCAAACGACGCATACGGGTCTTGATGACATATCAGGACGGACGAGATGGATTCGCGCGATGTGAAAGATCATTGGCTGGGAACGTACATTTTCTTTACTCTTCTTTACAGGCCTGGTGGTATTTTATATTGAGTTTGGACTTGCTGAGCTTTCTCCTCGTTAGCATGGGCTCTTTGGCAGTGTGGCAGGCGCTCATATGATGCTCTCGCGGCGCTGGAATGCTCGCTTGATATTCTCGTGGGCGTTTGGTTCTCATCATGGCAAGGTCTGGGGCTGCTTGGTGGAAGACAGTTGTCTGAGCTATTGCATTCTGCACGGTCTATTAAAGGAGATGGATTGGGCATATTGCCTTCCTATGCATCGGCAACGATGTCTAGGTTGACGTGTGTACGATAAAACAGCGAGCATGGTAGTAGGTGGTTTGTAGCTAATTAGATTTTGATCATGGTTTTGGTGTGCTTTTTGCTTGTGGCGACTGTGATGACGGGGATCACATGTCGAAAATAGTGGCGCATGTGCTTTCCTTGATCACGTTTTCAAGGTTGTGCCTGTCGTCGATGCGGTTCTCGGTAGCCTTGACCATCTGCTCGCCCTTGGTGGTTTGTCCCCACATGATTTCAGAACGCTTGGCTGCAACGCGCTCGCTTCAGATGCGGGCTCTTAGCCAATGAGGCGGGCTCGGCGGTTAAAGCGCAGCCGGGGGTGTGACCCAGCTTGTGTCTGAAGGTGAAACGCAGCCGTGGTGTCAGCCACTTAGATACGCGGGTGGAGCTCCACTGCATAGACAGCGTTATTTTGGGTGAAATGGTCAGGCACTTTGTTGGCGTTGTGGGTTTGATGTGACGGGGTTAGGTATGTGATGGGCGCATTGATTGTGTGTACGTACGTACGTATGTATGTATGTATGGTGGGGTTTGATTATCCTATGGTTCTTTTTCTTGGGATTTCTTGGGAGGGAAGGGGGCTAGCTAGCTAGCTAGCTGCCTTATTTGTTGCTTAGGATTCCAGTTTTCTTTTTGGGGATTTGACTTTGTTACTACACACATACTTGCCTTGCTTTGGTTGCTGGTTGTCTTTGTCTGGTTTCTTCTTCTCCACGCTCATTCGGTTCTGTTACTTCACGGTTGGTTTGAGAGAAAGAAAGAAAGAAAGAAAGAAAGGGCAGCTTTTTTCTTTGCGGGCTTGTTGATTGGGGTTTGCGTTCGCTCTTTTTAGTATATTCTATCCGTCTGTCGGGAAGACTGTGTGTGAGAGAGAGGGCATCAATCTATTCCCCGTCTACGGCGACTATCTACGAATCGAATCGAGCAAACGACCGACAAACGCGCGCTACGACGGTCTACGATATTCAACGCAAAGAGAGAAAAGAGACAGTCAGAAGAGTAGACCGGATACATGCCATACACCGAAGCCATGGCTCTCTCGTGGGAAGCATTCGTCCTCCCAGCCCGCGGCGTCCAAGCCGTGCTCTCCATCGCCGTCCTCGGCCTAATGGCCTATGGTGCGTCCCCCCTTTTCCCCCTCCCATCTCTCTAGGTAGCACCTCGACTAACAATTTCCCAGTCGCACAGTGGTGGTCCACCCACTGGCGCGTAATGGCGCCCGTCGAAGTAAACTTCGCCATCTTCTCCTCCATCTGGACGCTCCTCTCCGTCATGGCGCTCATCCTGGTCCCCTGGAAAATGGCCCACGTGGCCACCTCTACCGCCGGGAAATTCAGCCTCTTCGCCCTCGAGGTGCTCACGGCGTTGTACTGGTTTGGCGGGTTTGTCGCGCTGGCCGTCTTTCTGAGGGATCGGGTGTGCTTTGGGGCTGTGTGCGATGCGGCGAAGGCGGGGACGGTGTTGAGTGCGGTGAGTTGGGTGTGTTGGATGGGGACGGTGGGGGGCAGTGCGGTTAAGGTGTTTGGTGGTGGGATGGGGGGGAAGAAGGCGGGTGCGAAGGAGCGGAAGGTGGAGATGCATCAGGGTGTGTGAGGGAGGTTAGGTATCATGGAGACTGGTGCTCGATGATGGGGGGGTGTTGTGGTTGGGATAGTAGGAGTTTTCTTCTTCCTCCTTTGGTCGTTGGATTAGCTTCTTCTTTTTTTTGTAGCGGTTATAGTGATAGTCCCTACCTAGGACCTTTACGAATTGTAATGGACTGCTTTCTGCCTGATCCCTTGGTAAATGCCTGAACTCGATGTCGGGGAACATCAACACTCACAATGCGTCATTTAGCCACACGGCAATCCCTCCTCTATTCTTAGCAAGATGGGCCATGTCCAGGCGTTCCCTCCCGCGGCAAGTGAAGCGTGGCGGCGTCGGAGCCTCTCCACGCGTGTCGGCCTGAAACCGGTAGTGCGCGGTGTCGGTCTAGGCTAGCTCCTTCCCCCGCCACGTGTAACTCGAACACAGCCTTGGCCACGCCACGCTGCTCATCTGCTAAGGCGGGACCGCGAGCTTCCGTGCGTATTTCGAGTCCATGGCTGATGATGGCTCTGCAAAGTTTGCACGAGGCGCAGTTGGTGCTGAGGCTGGAAACGCTTGATGGGAATGCGCAGGCGGAAAGGCGGTACCAAGCGGAGGCCGTGTTTGGGATGCGGACGGGCGTCGTGCTGCAGGGGCCGTGACGGCCTGAGCGACGGGATGCCCTTTGAAACAGGAACCACAGCTCCGTTCTCTCTTATAGTCGGCCACGGTGCCTGACTTTGCGCCTGTCTCTTCGCTTTGGCTTCACATACACTTACACACGAGAGGGCACACGTCGTTGTTGGGACGCGCTACGCCAGTCGATTTGCGCATATCGCCCCCAAAATACCGCTGGATTGATTGAGTGAAGGCGTGCCACCATGTCCAGGACGTCGGTCTTCACGACGATAACGCCGCTGCCGGCCGGCATCACAAGGCAGAGCGTCATCGACATGTACCACAGCCACACCGAGATGATCGAGCTCAACCCGCTGGTCATCGACCGCTACAAGTGCAAGGCGCCGAGCTACGCGCCAGCAGAAGAGTTCTACTCGACGTGGTACACCATCAAAGGCACGTCGCCGCCCGCCCCCGCAGCCTCCTCATTCCTCAGCATACTAACCTTGCCGCCGCAGACAAAGTCTCCTACCTCCCCGGCGGCCGCGCCTCGTCCTCCGTCTCCTACCACGCCTGCTTCCACGACCTCCCCTCGGGCCTCCAAACGCACGTCTACGCCCCGCTCGGCCTCGACATCCGCGCCAAATGGAGCGTCGGCGGCTCCCTCCCAGGCGAGCCCCCCGCCCCCATCGAACTGGGCATCGGCGCGCCCCGCTCGGGCCTCTACATCCGCGAAGACGTGCACATGAAGTGCAACATCATGATGATGAGCTTCGTCAAGAAGACGTTCAAGGAGAGCCACGCGAAAATGGTGGACCGCCTCGTCGAGAAGGCGCACGTCCTCGAGAGTAAGCAGGCCAACGACCGGCTCAACCAGCTCAAGAACGTGGCGCCGGGCGAGCGCATGGGGCATGGCAGCATCACCATTGCCCCGCCGCCGGGGTACGAGGAGAAGCCGTTGCCGCGGCATCCGAGGGAGAGCGTGCTCTCGGATGGGAGTGGGCATAGCTCGCTGTCGTCGCAGGCGAGCACGTTGACGAGCCCGAGCGAGTTTTTGCAGGAGCTCCTGCAGCAGCAGCAGCAACAACAACAATATGGCCATCAGCGGTCGCAGTCGCACTCGCACTCGCAGGCGGATTCTCCGTCTCCCCACACCACGTCGGACGCGAATCCGAATCGCCCCCTGCAGCAATACCACTCGCACCACACATATTCCCGCTCGCAGGGCAGTTTCCGCCTCCCCGCCGTTGACCAGTCGTCTGCAGACCAGCCGCGGAACCACCAACAGTCGCAGGCGCACGCCCAGTCGCAGGCTTTATCCTACCTCCCCGCTACAACGTACAACCCCTATCAACCACAACAGCAACACTCCGCACCCGAACCCAACCACGACGCCTCCCAGTGGGACGACCTGCAGCCGCCCCCGCCCGTCGAACTCCCCGCGCACATGCAGGATTCTCCGACACTGCCGCGCGATGCGAGGGAGGACCGGGGGAGGAGATATATCGCTGAGTTGCCGGCTTGATTTGTTGTTGTTGTTGGTGTTGGTGCTGGTGCTGAGACAGATGAGAACGCGGCTTTGCGATGGCTTGTTTGTGTGTTGGGGAACGTGGTGGGTTTTTTTTTGCCAGTGGCTGGGATTTCCGTGTGCGTTGTGGTTGGCCTGGCTGTTTTTCTTTTTCTTTTTCTTTTTTTTTTTGGGTTTGGTTTGGTTTGGTTTGGTTTGTTTGCTGTAGATACCCAGGTTTGAGCTTGGATTGCATGTCGAGGTAACGCGTTCGTTCGTTCGTTGGTGGTGGCATCGGATGAGATGAGATGAGACTGACTGACTGACTGAGTGGGATGGAAAAAGAATGAAATGGAAATGCTTCTCCTTGCTATTTTTATTCAACGGTGCCGCTTCTGCGGCTAAGCTCTACTCTTTTATATTAGGAAAGTTTTTCTACTTAATTATGCGCAGACTTGCGTAGATATGCGTATATATACGTATTTTTACACAAGCAATTTACTAGTATAAATATATAACGTACTTTGCACTCGAGTCGGACACTCCATCGAGTCGGACACTTTGCCAAGACCCCACTAAGTTCTATACTATTCACGATAGTATAGAGTCAACATGAACTATTTTCGATAGTCTAAATAGGCTAAACTATTCAGAATCTACTTCTATAAGCTGTCTACAGGTTTTTTTATTGTGCCCAGGCTTGCCGCAGCGTCCACAGCGCCGTTGAGCGGATTCGCCTCTATTAGTGCGCACCCTCTTCTTTGCCTTCTTGCCATCACTACGCACCCCAAAGTCCTTTAGAGTAGCCAGTCGCTGGCCCTCTTCAACTGTAAGGACTCCTTCTTGCTGCAATCGCTTTCTTTTATATGATTTACGTTGTGTGGCGGCCTTATTAGCAGCTTGAAGTTCGGCGTTGCGTTTGGTCATTAATACCAAAGAATGCCCTATTATCTCAGCGCCTTTAACAAGCTTTTCCATCGCCTTAACTATATAAGTTAGGGAACTATCCACATGCCTTTGAATCCTCTGCTTAACCAGCGTCAATTGCGACCCAAGTTCTGTACTATTTCGCGGAGTTTGCGACTCCTATGTACTATCGCGAATAGTACAAAGTGGAGGCGTACGCAGGCGGACGTCAAGCTGCGATATCACAGCTTCTAGGTCGTGGGGCACTAGGCCAGCACCTTGAAAGCCTCCTTTGATATTACTTTCAGTAATTGAAGCCTTAAAAGCAGCAATAAAGCAAGGCAGGAACTTGATTTTAGTGATGTGCGTGATGTGGTTGCGCATTAAATCCTTAGCTTGGCGCCTATACGCCTTTTTTAAAGGCGCGAAACAGCCCATATTAAGTGGCTGCAAGAGGTGCGACGAATGCGAGGGCATATAGAGAGTAATAATATTGCTCTTCTTGCAATACTGTTCGAATTCGAACAAGTTATAACTCTTATGGCTGTTAAGAATAAGCAAATGTGTTGTGCTAATAACACGCCTCTTTGTATGCTTATTAAAGTGCTTTAGCCACTGTAGACTAAGCTTATTTGTTATCCAGCTGTTCTTAGAGACTGCAATAACCTAATTATAAGGTAGATCCTTCTCCTTATACTAGGCGGAGAGGTGGTGCTTGCCCCCGAAGATAATGAAGGGTGGGATCCACCACCCTGTCGCATTGATGCCTTGGATAACCGTTGTCCACTCCCTATTGCCCTGCTGCACCTGCTTTAGCCGTCCTTAACGCTTAGGGCCTGTAACTACTACTCCAGTCGATATTATGCCTATTATAAAGCCTGCTTTATCAAAATTGTAGGTGTCCTTATCTAGAATACCATATTTGGCCTTTATGTTCTCTATAAGCCGGAACTAGTCTTGTATTACCTTAGGATCCTCCTAGAGAGCTCTCTTGTAGTCGTACTTTCGATTGAACTTGACTTTAAGCTCTGGCTGGCACTTAACAAAGTCATAAGGCCACCTCTAGCCAACTGGCTTATAGTGGCGTGCAGCTAGGAAAGAATTAGCCATATCTTTTATAGCATCGAGCTGAGGCGGAAATCCTCGCGCGTCTAGGTTAAGTATATGCTCTACAATCGCCTGCTCCTCTCTTATAGTAAGTCTTATTTTGTTGGGTGCGCAGTTGCGTCTAAACGTCTTTCTAGCACGTTAGTCGCTAAGTGTACTTTAAGAGACGTTGTAGATAGCTACAGCGCGTTGCTAAAAGAGTGTCGCGTCTTATTTAATAGCCTAGATCGCAAGCTGTATACGCGCTTCTTTTAACGCTAGTAGTTTATTGTGTGGTTAAGGTATCGCGTTATACTATTGCTGATAGTACGTTTTGGTGGGGTCTTGGCAAAGTGTCCGACTCGATGGAGTGTCCGACTCGAGTGCAAAGTACGTTATGTGTTGTTTAATTAACTACCTAGGGGTAGAACGACAAAGGCTTTCATCTCAGATAATATAACAAAAAAAACCAAGCCCCCTACTTAGTAATTAAAAAAAGAGCGTAAAACAAGTAATTACAAAAAAAAGCAACTATATAAATTATACGCAAATATGCGTAGACTTATATATTTATACATATTTTTATTATTTAAGATAAAAGCCTTTGTCGTGCTACCCCTAGGTAGTTAATTTAACGCCACATACATATTTTTATATAAGTAATTTACTAGCACAAAAATGCTTAGAGATGCGTAGATATATATAGACTTGCGTAGATATACATAAATAGTTTAAATAAATAATTTTTTTAAAGCTTTATAACCTTTTACTAGTAAAGGTATAATTTTTTTAATAGATTTATAGAGATAATACTAGTCTTTAATTATTTAATTTAAAAATACTATTTTTATTATATAATTAGTTAGTAATTAATAAAAAACTTTTTATTATACTAGTTATTATACATATTACGTAATATTATTATATATAAATATAGTACTAATAAATTATTATATAAATTATTATATAAATTATTATATAAATTATTATATAAATTATTATATAAATTATTATATAAATTATTATATAAATTATTATATAAATTATTATATAAATTATTATTAGCTTGCGAAATACCTTTTTAACTTTTTTTAGTTTAAGGTTAAAGTAGATTAAAATAAAAAGTTATTATATACTATATATAATATAATAGTTCTATGCTAGCCTTCTTACTAAGCACACCCCATTACCTTTCTTTTATACTCTATTTCCTCTATCTGCGCCTTTTACCTTTCTAAAGGCGCCTTTTCTAGTTAGTATTAGTATATAGCTAGTATAGGCCTATGCCCTATACTACCCTCTATATAAAAAAAGGCCTCCTATATTTCTTTCTTATCTACTATCTTATAATAGTCTTAATTTAACTAGCTCTTTTAACTATTCTAGCTATCCTAGGGAGATTTGCCTTATAAGGCTGTGTATCGCCCTTATATTATTCTAAGATTAATCCTTTTTATTTAGCTATAGATAGTAATATAATATCTACTTCTCTTTTAAAACACTGCCTATAAGTAGTTAAATTAGTAGAAGTTTTACCTTATTAGTTACTAGTTATACTAGGCAATTGCCTAAGGTCTATAAGACTACTAATATAACTTCTCTACCTACTATAAGTAGGTAAAGATATATTAGTTTATTAGTTACTAGTTATACTAGGTAGTAGTTTTATACTAAAGTCTATAAAATTACTAATATAACTCCTCTGCCTACTATAATTAGGTAAGGATATATTAGATTAGTTACTAGTTATACTAGGTAGTTATTATACTATCTAAGGTCTATAAGACTACTAATATAACTTCTCTACCTACTATAAGTTAGTAAGGGTATATTAGTTTATTAGCTACTAGTTATACTAGATAATTATTACTCTATACTAAGGTTTATTTAAAAGGCCACTTCTACACTCCTTTGCTTACTATAAGTTAGTAAGAGTGTATTAGTTTAGAGGCTGTCCTAGAAGTCCTAATATTCTAAATATAAATAATAATTAATAAATAATAACTACTGCGCTACACTTTATAGAGCTAACTTGCCTAATAACTACCTTTTAGTGCTATTATAGTAAGAGTATAAGGCACAAAGCTAGAGAATTAGAGTTAGGCTATAAAGGTAATATAGAGGTTAAAGTTTTACATATTTTATTTTATACTTTATCTTTTATCTAGCTTAGACTATACGCTAGCTTATACGCTATATAAGACCTACTATCCTAGATTTATCTACTATACTCTTTTTATAATCTCTACTTTACATAACTCTACTATTACCTATACTATAGTAAGTTACTGCCCTTTAATCTAAGAGGCTTCTAGAATGTTTTCTACGTCCTTTCTACCCCTAAATAGTTCTAGGATAGATAATATAAAAGGGGACGTTTGCCTACACCCTACTAATAATAGCTTATATAATACTTATAGTAGAACTTCTTTACTATACTCTACTAGTAATCTATTATTTATTAAGTAAGAAGAGTAACTAATAGTTACTTTTAAAACTACTAGTTGCCTCTCTAGTTTTATAAAAAGAAGAGTATAGTTAAACTACTTAAAAAGATCTACCCTAATAAAATTTCTTATAATGCTCCTAAGTATAATTAATATATTGCCGCACTTAAAGCAGATTAGCTAAGTAATAAATTTTTACTAATAGACTTTAAGTGACTTACGCACTAAGGCAAAGCTAAATTTAAAACTACTAGAAAGTTTAGCGCGTTTATAGCGTAATTTAAACTAGACTAATTACTCTAATATAGCCTAGAAATAAAATAATTACTTGCTACCTATTAGCTTTAGGCTTAATATTACTTTTCTTAAGGCTTACTTTTAGAAAAGTTACTTAAATTAGTAGCTAGGGCTGTTACAAAGTCTAAAGACAACTCTAAATAAAAAAGTATTATTTAGACTTTATATAAGCGCGCTAATATATTTAAATAGGGTTTTACTATATTTAAGATATAGATACCTTATACTATAATATATATAATAGAGAAGAAATTCTAATTCTATTCTAATAGTGCTAATAACGCAGCTATTAAAGAGAACTTATTTACTTCTAATAAAACTCTTTCTTTTATTAAAAATACTTATAATTTACAGCACTATACTTATATATCTCTAAAAAACTCTAGCTTAGAAATATCTAATCTACTATATAGTTTACGCCGCCCTAATATAACTAAACAAAGCTTATTTTATCTAGTTGCGTCCTAATATGCGTCCTAGCTAGCGCTCTAATATGCACCCTATTATCTACCCTAGCTTATAGTGCTTACTTTGCAGCTAAATAACACCCTTTATTACTTTCTAGTCTCTAGATATATATAAACTAAGCTTACTAATAGCGTCTAGATAGATATACTCTAGAGTAAATACACTTCTACTACCCCTAGTGTATCTAAGCTAGAACGCTTTATAAAGCTACCTAATATTAATAAGTACTATAAAAAAGATTAATTTAGTTTTAGTATTAAAGATTAGCTAGAGAATATGCATAATAAGCTCTATGTAAACACAGACTATTACTAAGGTAATAATAATAAGAAAAATTAAAATAACCTTATAAAAGCTATTCTTAGCTACCTTAAAGGCGCGCCTTAAGAGGCATCGCAAAATTAATATTAAATAAATTAGGCCCTTTAAGAAGATTATAGACTTAAAGTACTTTTTAAATTTCTAGAAAAGACTTACTATAATTTCTTTACTAAGATTGCTTTCTAATAGGCATATAAGAAGTTTTATAAGCTCTTCCTCTCTAATAAAATAGACGCCTAGATATTTCTATAGGCTTTTAAGAGCCTAGCTAGAAAAGGTAGACTAGATATAAAGACCTAGAAGGATAAATTATAACTTAAGTTAACTAGAAGTCTTAAGTTAATACTTTAGAAAGAGATAAAAGACCCTAATATTAACTACCTAGTAATTAAACACTAGATAACTATAGCTAGCTACACTCTCTATAATAATAGTATGTTTTTTGCGACTAAGAGGTTTCTAATAAAAATATTATAATAATAGTAGATATCCCTTCTACTATTATATACACAGAAAAGCGTTTTAAGGTATAATAGTATAATAAATTCTTTCTAGGCGTATATAAAGACTTCTTATAAGGTACTACCCTCTAGATTAATACTCTTATATATAGTAACTAGAAAAGAAACACCCTATTTTAGACCTACTTCTCCCTTTTTAACTCTTTATAATTAGACTAAAGTATAGTGTATAAAGCATAACACCTACTTTAGCTATAGTAAGAAACTTAGAGGCCTATACTTGCGTTACTATCTTAAGGCAGCTATATAAGTAAATATAAAAGTAGAGAATAATCTAAATTTAAATAAACTTAGTATTACCTACTACTCTAATTTAGAGATAGGTAAGTTGTTAGATAATAAGGCTTTATATACGCACTACTAGACTACTTTAATTTAGTAGCTTATATAAAAGCTACTAAACTAATTAATTTAGACAAACTATAATTTTAACTATAAAATATAGATGCTAAACTAAAATCGCTACCTATAGGCAGCAAGATAGTAACAGTTCCTAAGCTATTTAGAGGCCCCTAGCTAGTTATACTAGTATAAATTAAATTCTAAAGGTTAGCTCTTAGGTTATAAGCCTTAATAGACACTAGTACTAGCGCTTATAACCTTATTACTTTAAGGTATATAAAAGTAGTATAAAAATAGCTTAAAGCCAAACTCCTCTACCTAAAGACACTAATCCCCCTTAAGAACTTTATAGAGAAGAGAAGTGTAAAGGTAGATACTTATTTTATAGTCTAGCTTAATATTAATAAATATAGTATTACTATATAGTTTATCTTTTATAAAATAGGAAACTATAATCTTATTATTAGTATATTAGAAAAGTTTTTTTAAAAAGACTACTTAGACGTACGCAGACGTGTGCAAAGTTACGCATTTGTGCGTATTTTTGTATAAGTAATTTGTTAGCATAAAAATGCTTAAAGATACGTAAAGGTGCGTAGAGGTGCGCAGATATGTATATTAAAAGAGTTTTTTTAGAAAAGTTGCTTAGACGTGCACTGACGTGCGCAGAGTTACGCATTTATGCGTATTTTTATATAAGCAATTTGTTAGCACAAAAATGCTTAAAGATACGCAGACTTGCGCAGACTTGCGCAAATGTGCACAAATAGTCTAAATAAGTAATTTTTTAAAGCTTTATAACTTTTTAACTAGTAAAGCTATAAATTAATTTTTTTAATAGATTTATAAAGAAAATACTAGTCTTTAATTATTTAATTTAAAAATACTATTTTTATTACGTAATTAGTTAGTAATTAATAAAAGACTCTTTATTTTGCTGGTTATTATATATATTACGTAGTAATATTAAATAAATATATAGTACTAATAATAGAATATATAAATATTAAAAAAGTTTTAATAAAAGTAAAGTAGTTAAAAAGTTATTAAAGTTTAAACTTTTTTAAATAGTGTTCTTTGCCAAGCCACTAATTTTCGTCTAATCTAATTCTTTTAAATAATTATAAAACTATATTTTTTCTATTTTTAAACCTATAAAACTTAGAATTTAGGATTAGGTAGAAGCTCTATATAATACGCTAAAAATTAATACTATTATATTAACTACTAATTGCTATTTAGTAAAGGACTTTATGCTTTAAAAAAATCTAATTTTTTAAAAGCTTACTAAGCAGATTACTAAGTAGATTACTAAGCTTTTTTAAAATTTTAGCCAATTAAAGAGCTTTATTTACTGATTAATCAGTATTATTTTAATAGCCTAGGTGCTATAGGTGCCTTATAAGCACTAGGTGCCCTAGGTGCCCTAGGTGCACTGGCGGCATAGGTGCGCATCCTTGCGCAACCTTGCGCATGCGCACGCTAAAAAAAAA
The DNA here is from genome assembly GCA_014281115.1 of Laburnicola sp. R22_1. Lineage (NCBI taxonomy): Eukaryota > Fungi > Ascomycota > Dothideomycetes > Pleosporales > Didymosphaeriaceae > Laburnicola > Laburnicola sp. R22_1. The sequence continues at coordinate 2,309,888 of JACONQ010000015.1, forward strand.
GTAGTATCACGGGTGCGCTTAGAGCGCTTTTAGTGCGCAAGCGTGCGCAGAGCCGCCCAGGTGCCACAGGTACGCACGCACGCTCAAAATTTTTTCTGATGTAGGAAATTTTTAAATAAGCTAACTACCTAGTTAACACTTAGAACTACCGCTTTTATTAGAAAGATAATAAGAATCTAACCTTTACTAGTAACCTTATCCTACTATAGACTTCTCTACTATCTAACTCTTCCTACTAGAATAATACTACCTAATAGAATAATACTACCTAATAGAATAGCCTACTTAAAAAGTAAAACTATACCTACTAAATAACTTACTTATTAAAAGCTAACTAAAGTGTCTTTAAGAAGATTTCTGTCTAGCTTCCTAGCCCCACTATCTTAGTTATTAGAACGTACTTAAAGGCTTACTAAAAACTAAGCTATAAGGACACCTTTAATAAAAATAGTAGCGTTAAGGCTATTAAGCTGCCTTTTTTAGATAAGGAACTATTAGATAATAAATTGCCTTTTAGTTATCCTGTCCCTACTACCTAAAGAAGTCACTAGCAAGACTAGTCTCTAGGAATTATATAGCAGAATCTAAGTCTTACTTCTAATCCTAAACCTAGAGACTATAAACGTACTAGAGAAGCTAATCTATAAATTAGACAGCTTTTACCTATAGAATTAACTATTTAATTAAAACTACTCTAGCTAGAATAACCTAGGTTAGCATCCTCCCGCCCTACTAAATTGCTAACTAGAAAGAAGAACTTAGCATTACTTACTATAGTAATAGCCCTAAAGATTATAGCGCCGCCTATTATAGTAGTAGATTAAAGAATAAAGAGCCTATCTATTATAATAATCTTTCTAATAGTAATCCTAAATTTACTAACCTAATTAATTCTAAGTTTAACTTTCTATAGAAAGAATGCTTAGATAATAAATCTAATAGTAAACTACCTATTAAAATCTTCTAGACTACTAATAATTAGGAGCTACCTCCTAACTATTAGCCCTTACTCTAATCTACTAGTTATCTAACTTATTCTGCCCCTAGAGGCACCCTAAGCCACTAAAATAAGTAGTCTAGTTTACTACTAGTTAAGCAGCTTCCTAACTAGCCTACTATACACAGGCACCTATTACTTTTAGTGCTCTTACTCCTAGTAGCTTTTCTACTAGCTAGCTTACTACTAATTTAGTAGTACCCTAACTAATATATATATATAGGGTACTTATAACTTTTAGTACCTCTACCCCTAGACGTCTCTACTACTACTAGTAGCATCTATAGCTTTAGAAGCTGCCCTATCCTAATTAAAAACTATATAGTTAGGTTAAGATATTTTTTAACACTCTTCTATAGTACTAGAAAATATTATATAATATAATTGCGCCCGCGTATAATAAACTAACTAGATTTTTTTTAGCTAACTATATTTTTATATAGCGTTAGAGCTCAGAATATACTTTAATAGTAAAATACTAAACGCTAAGATATAGTTTCTACTATATTTTTTTACTAATTTACTAATTTACCTCTAATAACTTTTCTTAATATCTCTACTAAATAGCAACTAAATTAAAACCTAAGGCTACTATTAGAACTATAGAGGCCTATTACCTCTATTACAACCCTTTTTAGCTCTAAAATAGTGCTAGTTACGTTAAAAATCCGCTAAAACACTCTATTTTTACATACTTTCCTTCCTATTTTTAGACTTTAAAAGGGGAGTTATATAATAGTCCTATACTAGCCTTCTTACTAAGTACACTCTATTACCTTTCTTTTATATTATATTTCTCCTATTTATATCTTTTATCTTTTTAAAGACGCCTTTCCTAGTTAGTATTAGTATATAGCTAGCGTAGGCCTATGCCCTATACCGCCCTCTATATAAGAAAGGGCCCCCTATATCCCTTTCTTATCTACTATCTTAGAATAGTCTTAATTTAACTAGCTCTTTTAACTATTCTAGCTATTCTAGAGAGGTTTGCCCTATAAGGCCGTGTATCGCCCTTATATATCGTACCTAATTTTAATTAAAAAATCTTAAATATTTAATAATATAATAATAGTTTAAACTTTAAACTTACTTATACCTTGCTTATACTTTATAAGCTTCTAATTTATATAAAATTTACTTATAGCGTATATAGTATACCTAGCTTATTACTACTACTATTATTAGGTATCTATACTTACGCTGCTATACAGCGTACTTGCTTAGATAAGCTAACTTAGTAATAATAGTAATAATAGCTAGAAGAATCTTATAGATTTATATAATACTCTTACTATACTGGAGCTTATTAATAAAGATCTTATTATTTTCTTATATCCCCTACTAGAGAATTCTATTACTAATAAGGAGTAATTGCGTCTACTAAAGTAGAAATATAGTCTTACTATCTTTTATAAACTAAATTAGCTACTAGTCTAACTAGTATATATAGATAGCGTTATAACTAGTTAAGTGTATCTATCTATTATACTAGATAAGTATTTTATAGATAGAATAAAACTCTAGTATAGTTACCTTAGTAGTAGTAGTATACATCTTTAGTATATACTATTTAGTAATAGCAAGTACTTCTTTAGAAATAACGTTAATGTCTAGATAGATAGTAGGCTTAGAGAGATAGTAGAAACTTTATTAAGAAGGACTTTAATATAGTAATAGAGCAATAGTGTATTTAGTATATATTATCCTTATTCTACTACTTATAAGAAATATACCTATTAATATATTAACTTGTATTATTTGCGATAATCTAAATAGTAGTTTATAATTTAGAATAGTAAAAGAAGAATAAATAACTGTAGTATTACTATGCTAAAGTTTTATTCCTCCCCTAAAGTTCTAAGTAGCCTTGTTATAAAATTTTTGCATGTAGAAGCTTTGCGCTAAGACTACTAAGCTCGCTTAGTAGTTTAAACGCGTATTTTTAATTATCTTTTTATGCTCTTTTTAGTTCCTAAGTAGAGGGCTCTGTTTTTTTTTATATTATTTAAGATAAAAGCCTTTGTCGTTCTACCCTTAGGTAGATAATTTAATAACACATATATAAATTTTTAAAAAGTTATAATAATAATAAAGTAGTTAAAAAGTTATTAAAGTTTAAACTTTTAAAATAGTGTTCTTTACTAAGCCACTAATTTTAGTCTAATCTTATTCTTTTAAATAATTATAAAACTCTATTTTTTCTATTTTTAAATCTATATAACCTAGAATTTATATTAGGAAAAGTTTTAAGTAAGCGTGTATACCTATAGCACCTAAGTGGCTCTATATACACCTATACACTAAAAGCGCTTAGAGCGTACTAGTAATACTACTCTTTTTTAGTGTGCGTATATATAAGGTTGCGTAAGAATGCGCACCTATGCTACTAGTGCACCTAGAGTAGCTAGAGTAGCTAGAGTATTCTAAATGCCTATACTACTTATAAAATACTAATTGATTAGCAAATAAAGCTTTTTAATTAGTTAAAATTAAAAAATCTTAGTAATTTACTTAGTAAGCTGCTTAGTAAGCTTTAAAAAATTAGAATGTTTTTAAAGTATAAAGTTAAAGTCTTTTACTAGATAGTAATTACTAGTTAATATAATAGTATTAAGTACTAGCATATTATATAGAACTACTACTTAACCCTAAATTCTAGGTTTAGTAGGTTTAAAAATAGAAAAATATAGTTTTATAATTATTTAAAAGAATTAGATTAGGCGAAAATTAGTGGCTTAGCAAAGAGTACTATTTTAAAAAGTATAAACTTTAATAACTTTTTAACTACTTTACTTTAATTAAAAGTTTTTTTAAAAGTTTTAATAATATATTATTAGTACTATATTTCTATATAGTACTATTACGTAATATATATAATAACTAGTAAAATAAAGCGTGCTTTATTAATTGCTAACTAATTCTATAATAAAAATAGTATTTTTAAATTAAATAATTAAAGACTAGTATTTTCTCTATAAATCGATTAAAAATAATTAAATATATAGCTTTACTAGTAAAAAAGTTATAAAGCTTTAATAAAATTACCTATTTAGACTATTTATGCACATTTATATATATTTGCGCATATTTATATATCTTTAAGTATTGTTATACTAGTAAATTGCTTATATAAAAATATATAAGTATGCGTATATCTACGCATATTTACGCACAGTTAAGCAGTCTCTCTAGAAAAACATTTCTAATATAGGGTTAGATAGTAGTTCTATATAACACGCTAGTAATTAATACTATTATATTAACTAGTCTTTTTTATATAGCGTTATTTTATCTATCTAGGGTAGAATAACAACGGCTTTTATCTTAAATAACATAACAAAAAAGTAGAGCCCTCTGCTTAGTAATTAAAAAAGGCGTAAAAGGTAATAATAATAAAAAAGTTATAACAAATAATAATAATTATTATAATAGTAACCAATCTAACTATTTTATTACTCTTTTATAGTAAATCTCTCCTTACAACTAGTAAGCTATATACTACCCTCTAGGATTTTGCCACTACCTATCTTCTCTATTAGAAAGAGAAATATTACAGACCTTTTAGTGTACAGTATAACGCTATAAGGGAAAGCTATAGGTGTGCTAAAAACGTATTTAAAAAAGGTAAAGTAGTAAGATAGGTTAGGCTAGAGACTATTTGTTAGTACGTGCAAATTAGCCCCTTATACTAATAATAAGGTAGTTAATTATAAGATATACTAGGTACTAAAGTTAATAATAATATAATGCGCAACTACTACTTACGTAGTATAAAATACGTAACTAAATAAAGATTGTCTATTTATACTACCTTGTTATCCTTGCAAATATTAAATTACTAGTTAAGACCTTAAGATTAGTTATTATATCTATCTCTTGCCCTAAAGACGTCATTGCTACTAAACGTGTGGTGTTGCGCCCCTATCTCGAAGATGCAAATAATAATAACGTAGCTAAGTATAATAGCTAGACGCCACTTAATATTAAAAACTATATAGTTTATGCTAAGGATATATACAGCGAGTAGATAGCTGCTATAGAGTTAGATTGCTATATTAAGGAGAATACGCATCTTCTTAAGCAGGAGCCTAGAATTAAAGGTAAAATAAGCCTTATAATATAGATTACACTATGCTAGTTTAAGTATAAGATGCTTATAACTATTAGTAAGAACTAAAATATAGTTATTTTTATAAAGTAAGAGTCTGGGCTAGCGACTATATACTACTGCGTAGCTTATAGAAGCAATTACTGTCTAATATTAGATTTCTAATTAATAGCTAGTTACTTTAAAGATAGTAGTTATATAAAGTAGGTAATAGAGGTATAAATAATATATAAGTACGCAATTGTACTATAAGATATTTAGAAGAGAGAGCTAAAGTAGTGTTAGGGTACTATTTAGTGTTAGGAGTAGAAAGCGCGCGCAATTTATTATATATTGCGACAGCACTAAATCGTGCGTCTAGAGGTTCTAAGTGGTTAATTATTAGATAATAGAGTAGTAGGTAGAGGTCTATTGTCTAGTAAGGCAGTGGCGAAAAGTTAAAAGGTGAGTGTTAATTGTCTAGTAACGTAGTAGGTAGGTAGGCAGATAGAGTATTATTGTTATAGGTTGTCTTAGAAGCTAGGGGGAGACGTTAGAAAAACTTTAATGCGCTCTAGTTCTAGGACTTAGCGCTCGCACGTAATATTATATTATATAATATTATATGGGCACTGTAACGCAATAAAAAAACGCAGTAATTAAACGTAGTAGGGCCACTTAAAAACCAAATAAGTGGAGGTAGTTTATACTCCTGCCCAGGAGGGCTATCTTCTCTATACTCTTCTTACTACTACTTATTCTTATTCTTACTACGTTACTATCTTTACTTTTTATTTTTCTTATACGGCCGCAAAATCTTAACTACTACTAGAAGCTTTTTCTACTATAGCTATACCCGTGCGCTCTAGCAATATATAAGAAACATCCTTTCTTTTTTTAATAGTTACTTACTACTATATTTTAGTCTATCTTCTAGCCTTACTAATAATATAATAGTAAGAAGCTATTATTATTATATAAATATTACTATATTATTGCTTAGGCCTTTATATAAAAGAATAGCCTTACACTTAAGAATTTAAAGTTGCGTAAAAATAGTATATAGGCTAAATAGATTATTAGTTATAATGTACTTTGCACTCGAGTTAATTATTCTATTAAGTTAATTACTTTGCCAAGACCCTACCAAAACGTACTATTAGCAATAGTATAACGCGATGCCTTAACTATATAATAAACTACTGGCGTTAAAAGAAGCGCGTATATAGCTTGCAATCTAGGCTAGTAAATAAGACGCGACACTCTTTTAGCAACGCGCTGCAGCCCTCTATAATGTCTCTTAAAGTACACTTAGCAACTAATGCGCTAAAAAGACGTTTAGATGTGACTGCGCACCTAACAAAATAAGACTTACTATAAGAGAGGAGCAGGTAATTGTGCAGCATATACTTAACCTAGATGCGCGAGGATTTCCGCCCTAGCTTGATGCTATAAAAGATATGGCCAATTCTTTACTGGCTGCACGTCACTACAAGCTAGTTGGCTAGAGGTGGCCTTATAACTTTGTTAAGCACTAGCCAAAGCTTTAAGTTAAGTTTAATTAAGAGTACGACTATAAGAGAGCTCTCTAGGAGGATCCTAAGATAATATAAGGCTGGTTCTGGCTTGTAGAGAATATAAAGGCCAAGTATAGTATTCTTAATAAGGACACCTACAATTTTAACAAGTCTGGCTTTATAATGGGCATAATATTAACTAGAGTAGTAGTTATAGGCTCTAAGTATTAAGGATAGCCAAAGTAGGTGCAGTAAGGTAATAGGGAGTGAATAATAGTTATCTAAGGCATTAATACAATAGGGTGGTAAATCCCACTCTTTATTATCTTTAGGGGCAAGCACCACCTCTCCGCCTAGTATAGGGAGAAGGATCTACCTTATAATTAGGTTATTACAGTCTCTAAGAATAGCTAGACAATAAATAAGCTTAGTCTATAATAGCTAAAGCACTTTAATAAGTATACAAAGAGGTATACTACTAGTAGAGTATATTTACTTATTATTAATAACTATAAAAGTTATAACTCGCTTAAATTTTAGGATTATTATAAAAAGAGTAATATTATTACTCTCTATATGCCTCCACATTTGTCGCACCTCTTATAGCCACTTAATGTGGGTTGTTTTACGTCGTTAAAGAAGGCGTATAGGCGCTAAGCCAAGAATCTAATGCGCAACCACATCACGCACATTACTAAAATCAAGTTCCTACCTTACTTTATTGCTGCTTTTAAGGCTTTAATTACTAAAAGTAATATTAAAGGAGGCTTTTAAGGTGCTGGCCTAGTGCCCTACAACCTAGAAGTTGTAATATCGCAGCTTAACATCCGCCTGCATACGCCTCTACTTTGTACTATTCGCGATAGTATATAGGAGTCGCAAACTCCGCGAAATAGTATAGAACTTAGGTCGCAATTAACGCTAGTTAAGTAGAGGATTTAAAGGCATATAGATAGTTCCCTAACTTATATAGTTAAGGCGGTGAAAAAGCTTGTTAAAGGCGCTAAGCTAATAGGGCATTCTTTAGTGTTAATAATCAAACGCAATGCTAAACTTTAAGCTACTAATAAGGCCGCCACGTAATATAAATTGTATAAAAGAAAGCGAGTATAGCGTAAAGGAGTCCTTATAGCTAAAGAGGGCCAGCGGCTGGCCACTCTAAAGGAGTTTGGGGCGCGCAGTGATGGGTAAAAGGCGAAGAAGAGGGTGTGCACTAATGGAGGCGAATCTGCTTAATAGCGCTGTAGATGCTACAGCAAGCCTAGGCATAATAAAACAACCTGTAGGCAGTCTATAGAAGTAGATTCTAAATAGATTGGCCTATTTAGACTATTAAAAATAGTTCGTGTTAACTCTACACTATTGTGAATAGTATAGAACTTAGTGGGGTCTTGGCAAAGTAATTAACTTAATAGAATAATTAACTCGAGTGTAAAGTACGTTAACTACTAGAATAGTGTAATTAATCTAGTTCTTTAGTAGGCCTACCTTAACTATATTTTATAGCAAGTAGGCTAGGTAGCTAATATTATCTAGTTAGTTATTTATGCTAGTTTTAAATTCTCTTATAGCTATCTAACTATAAGTATTAGATAATTTAATCTTAGGACACTATATAGCTAGCTCGCCATATGTATTAAAAGTTAGATTAAAAAGACTTAGTATTATGTGTATTAAAGAAAAAGAATTTTTAGATATTATAGATATTATAAGAGGCAGACTTATATAATATATAGTCGACTTACTAAATACTTTTTTAACCTATTTTTAGTTTAAGGTTAAAGTAGATTAAGATAGAAGATTATTATATACTACTATATACGGCACCTAATTCTAATTAAAGACTAATCTTAAATATTTAGTAATGCAATAATAGTTTAAACTTACTTATACTCTATCTACACCTTATAAGCTTCTAACCTATATAAGTTTACTTATACTCTATATAGTGTAAGAGAATCTAGTCCTAATTAGGGCTTAGTAGAAAGATAGATTAAGTTGTATGTGCTAGAAGAAAAAAATCGCCTATTAAATCCTTAAGAGCTAATTAGGCACTAGCTTACTATATAACCTATATAGTAGAGTTTATTTCACTATATACCTCTCTACCTATAAAAGCTTAGCCCTATTAAGCTTTATACTAAACACCCTTCTAGAAAACACTCTAAATATTCTATAGTGCCTCCTACTAATAAGTAGAGGTTAGGCCCGCCTTTAATAGTAAGCTTTACTAATTACCTAGCTTTATATAACCTTAAATAACAGCCTATAAACGCTCACCTATTTTTATTACTAATCTACCCATTCTACTTACTCTTCGCACTCTTATAATTTTCCTATAGTTTAGCTTCTTATCTTCCTAAATCCCAAACTATTCTTAAGCCTTCACTTAGTCTATCTTATTATGCCTCCCTATCTTTAGATTGACTATACCCTAGGCGCCTACGCATCTGGCCGCCTTAGTTCTAGTAGCGGTAATAGCGGCAGCAAGCCTTCTTATTAAGGCAATAATAGTGTAGGCTCTAGTGGTTTTAACCTCCTACTAGTATCTAAAAAGTCCTCTATTAGCGCATTTATTACCTTCTTATCTCTACGTAAGTCTCTTGCACTCTAATAGTCTCTTAGACTAACCCCTAGGAAGTAATTCCTCTCTTAGACGTACGCATTAGCTTTAACGTTATAGCCTAAGTTTTTGCAGCCCTTAGGCAGAGCGTTAGTAATAATAATAACCTACCTTATAGTTTACAACCCTAGATAAATAGTTAAGATAATTTTATACTTTAATTAGACTATAATCCTAATAAACTTATAATTAACGCCTCGCTCTTCTATTTTCTCTACTATAGTTAGAAAGCGCGATAATACAATACTAAGAATAAGTATGTTGTATTCTACTAGGCCTAATAGTCTAAATTATTAAATAATAAAGGCCCTTATCCTACATACCTACTAAGTCTGTTCGCCGCTGCTATCTAAGGATATATTAACTTTACCTATTTCTCTATTATAGGTAATAATACTCTATTCTATAATAGGTGCCTACTAGCACAGCGTTAGTGTTTCTAGTTCGCTAATAATAATATAGAATTGCTGTTTAGTAGCGTATATATAGCCTACTATATTTATAATAAAAGCGCCCTATACTCTTTTATTCTAAGTATGCCACGCTATTTTTCTCTTTGTGGGCATACACCCTAAATACCTCTTAAGTTAACTATTAAATAGGCCTTTATTCTTTACCTTCTAATCCTTCTTCTATGCGTTAAGCACGTGTTATAAATCTTAATGCTTAGACCTAAGTAACACTTAGCTTCCTAGGAGCGACGTCTATATTTAAGGGCCTTATAATTAGCGATAACTTTAAATTCCTGCCTTAGTTAACCCCTAACTCTCTAATCCTACATCCTTTAGCTTTGCCCTTAGACACTATTTATCTAGCTTCTTTCTAATCTTCTTCTTACGCAAGCTGTACTACTGCGCGTCCCTATACTCCTAACTAGTCTAGAGTACCTACTTACTAGGCTAATCTAGAGATAGGCCTATTAGCTTCTTAGACAGTTCTAGTACTACTTCTAGCCCTCGCCTATTATACAACTATAATTTATGCATTCTAAGAAAGAGGAAGAGCTTTAAGAAGACATTAGGCACGCTTTAACTATTAGCCTAATAGTTCTTCTTTTCCCTATAACACTAATATAGAGAATAAAGCCTAGACTTAAGTTTCCTAGGAGTTATAGTGCTTTCTAAAGTAGGACTTCTTCTAGAGGCTGTTGTAGGATTCCTAAGTTTAGGCTAGAGTTACTTAGGCTTATAGGTTTTATAATAAGCATAAGAAGAAAAAAGAGTAGAAGAAGAGTAGCAGTTCTAGCCTATAGCTTGCTAGTAATAGCTGCAGAAGTCCCTTTTTATCTAAGGACTGCTTAGGCTTTAAATAGCTTATTAGTACTTAAATGCATTTCTTATCCCTACTATACTTTACTTCTTTCCTTATAATACTATATCTTTCTACTTACACCTATAAGCTGTTTGCTTTTTAATTACTATCTATAAGTGCCTAATCTGCCCTTAGAGTTTCTTGCTAGCGGTAATATGGTCGCACTTTTCTTAAAGAGTATTAATACCTATTACTAGTCTAGAAGCGACGTTTACGCACACGCCTTACTTACTATAACCTAATAGAGCCTTATAGCCGCTTAGAGTATATAACCTACCCTTTATATCCTTCTACTTTCCTTCTTATTCTACTATTCTAATTCTTCTATCTAATAGTCTTAACTTTCTCCTTAACTATAGCTGCTGTTAACTTCTCCTTTAGTAGCCACGTCTCTAGTGCCGGCGACAATAATAATAGTAATAGTAAGGAAAGTGGCTAAGACTTATAATAGCTCTTACTACTATCTATTAATAATGCCCTATAACTGCTTCTATTCTATTATACGTATGCCTGCCCTAATTATCCCTTAGCTTACTAACTTGTACCCTAGTTATTACCCTCTTAAATTAGCTATACAACTTTGGCACTATCTATAAGATTATAAGACTCTTACGTAATATTTACGCTAAGTATTTATTATTAGACTACCTTATATAGTGTGCTTAAGGCATAGGCAGCTTTAAGATTAACCCTAATTCTACTAATAACACTCCTATCGCCTATACTATTCTATTCTATTGGCTATACTAAGCTGCTCTTATAAAAAATATAAGCACTAATAAACAAAGACGCAATTACTTTAAATAGCGCTTAGTGTCTAGTTATACTCCTTATGTATTTTATCTTCCTATCCTTCTCTTTACTATAGGCTAAGGCCGCATTAACTATAATTCTAGTGTAGCTAAGAGTAATTATAGTTAAGCCTATAGGGCTTATGTCTAGAGTTATTGTCTCTACTTTTAGTATATTAATAGTAGTTGGCGCCTTCTCCTTAAGCGCTGCTGCATTCTATACTAGATAACTTCCTAATATTAGCAGTGCTCCTTTAACCGCTATAGTAAGCCTAATTCGCTCCTAACTAGTTTTCTATTACTAATTTGCCTGCCTAGCTTTATTCTCTCTACTATCCGCCACAAACACTTAAGCTAATTCTTTTTAGTAGAGCTATTAGCAAGTGCGTAAGCTATAGATAGAGCAACTAGAAGTAAATACCCGCATCTATAATAGAATTAGTAAGCTACTTAGTTCTAGCAACACTACTATAATACTTCCTACTAGGCGCCCTAATAGGCCTTATTTAATTATTAAGAGTTTCTTAAAGGCGCCTAATTTTCTATTAGGCACTAATTCTAACATTGCTAAGCCTTCTCTATGCACACCCCTCTTTGGGTGTTATTACGCCCAGTCTATTATTCTTTCTAGTAGTAATAGTAATAGTCCTTCCTTATTCTAAGGTTCTCCCTATATACTACTCTTTTTCTATTCTTCTTAACCTATTGTCTTCTCTAGCAGCGACAGCAGTAGCCCTTCCCTATCTTAGGGCTAAACTACTCCCACTCCTAGTTGTCTACTCTCTAGCCCCTATTTCTCTCTAGGTTAGGTCTTGCTTAATGCGGTGCTGCAGATTAGCTCTTTGTCCTCTAACTTATCCTCCTTTTAGACTACTAACAATCCTTCTAAAGTTCTATTCTACTTATCTTCCTCTATACGTCTAGCTTCCTAATAGTTTATTAATTCCGCCCGCACTCCCTTATCTCTACTTAGCCGCAGCGGCATAATTTCCTCTCCTTCTTCTTTAAGTCTATTCTCTATTCCTTCTAACCTCTCTACCTAAGTTATATATCTAGGTTTGGGCCCTAGCAAAACTTAAGCTATAGAGTAAGGTAGCCCTATGCCTCGCTCCTATTAGAGTCGCAATCCAAATCCTAATTATAGCTTAGACTGTGGCGATTGTAGGGGTTTAGATTCTTATAGAGGTTAGTATAGTAGTTCTTAGCTTTTAATTTTCTAGCTATCTAATTGTTAATTAGGCTTTATTATTAGGATCTATAGCTTATAATTCTGTCCTAGTAATTATGCATATATATTAGACTTTAATTTAACTTAGTACTAATACTATTATTCTATCTTCTTCTCTGACTTTTCTTCTTTAACTACTTCCTTCCTCCCCTTAAGAAATAAGCTGTCCCTTAGCTTATAATGCGCCAATGTTCTGGCTAGCTTACTTCTCCTAATAGGCGAAGTCTAAGAGGTTAAAGTTTGCTAGTGGCGACAGAATCCCTACTTAATTTATTCTTATAAGGACGTCCTATATATATCTCGCTAGCCTCTATAATCTATGCGTAATATAGGATGTTTAGGCTTAGGCCTCTGCGTAACTTTATTAAGGTCTATAGGATTAATTTCCTCTAAGAGATTAGTAATTTCTTCTAAGAGGTTATTAGTGTCTATAATATTAGGCTCTAGCATTATGTTAAGATTTATTATTGTGCGCGGATAGAATTAAATAATATAATTGCCTAGCGTTCTATTATAAAAGGGTATTATATTAAGCTCCTTAAGTATATACTATCCTTCACTATATAGTAGCATAACTCTAATTCTAAAGGGGTCTTAGTACCTTCTAGTAAGCTTAACTTTGCAACTTATATTACTAGCCTAAAAAGTATTATACACTAATACTAGATTGCCTTATTATAGTGGCTTTATTCTAAGAGTGCGCTAGTTATTAAACTATTCCTTTCCTTATTCGCGTAGTTAGATAGTTTGGTTAATAGCTTCTTAGAGGCGATAATTACGCTTCTTAAACTGCTCTACTCTAATAGCTAGGAGTTCTTTAGTAGTATAAACCTATTTCTATAAAAGTGTCTGCCATATTAGGATGTAAAGTTTAATAGAAAGAATATATTCTCTTCCACGGATTAGAAAAGCTAGTGTTTTGCCTATAGATTGCTTTACTATAACCTAATTAGCCTATTGAGCTTTAGGTAGGTTCTGGACCTAGTTGCCCTTTATCTTCCGCAGTGCGCTAACAAGCTCTTAGTAGCCTCTTTCTACTAGACCTTGCCCTTATAGGTAATAAGTACTAGATACCACTTATTAGATACTAAACTATTTAGCTAAGTCCTCTACTAAGCCTCTGTTCTCTAGTCCTCTATCTACTAATAGGCAAAAAGGGATGCCCTACCTACTAAAGATAGATTCTTCTAAGAACTAGATAACTGCGGCTAAGTTAGTATTAGTAAGTGCTTTTGCTTTAGGCTATCTAGAAATATAGTCCCTAGTAACAACTATAAATTTCTTTCCTCCTTTGCTTCTAGGTGTGTACACTACATCTACTATAATCTATTCTTAAATTATATTTATTTTCTATATAGGGTGCAGCTTCTCTACTACCCTTTTAATAGAATACACCTAATATTTAGCGCAAGTCTTAATATGTTCCTTAACACTCTAATATAGATTTGGCTAGTAGTAATATGCTACAATCTTCCTCTAGGTGCCTTCTTATTCTTAATAGCCTAATTCCTTATAGAGTTATTATAGAATATCCGCCTATTAGACTAGGTTGTCTATAACTCTACGTAGCGGCCTATTTCCTATAGTTTAATACTATAGTATGCCTCTTACAACCCTATACTTCTAAGCTTATAGCCTAATATGTCTTTAGTTTTTCTTAGATAGGCCTTTAGGCATAGTTAGGATTATAAGCTAGGTTGTAATATTGCGAAAGTATTTAGTGCACAGGTTAGAGAGAATTTTAGGCAGGTTGTTTGTAGTAGGCTTTATATATTTTATTTCTACTTTAGCCTCCTTACCTATAGTAGAGAATATAATACTAATATGCCCTAAATACTTCTTAATAAAGTTCTTAACATCTTTTTCTAGCTATTTAGAAGAGATCTAACCCTTTTGCTATCTACGTTTTAAGAGCGTATTAGCGACCACATTCTTACGCCCTAAGACATAGTAGATATTAAACTCTTAGAGTGTTAGAAGTGCTAACTAGTAGGTTATTAAAGCTTCTAGTAAGTTAGTTGCGCTATAATTTAGCTGGGCAATTAAGATGCGAGAGTTAGTTTCTATAACAAAGTGTATTTTATAAATCTAGGATTAAAACTTTTTAAGCGTAAGAAAAAGGGCTTTGCACTTATACTTTCCTAAATTCTATTTATATTCGCTCTAAGACTAAACACTTAATTTAAATTGCACTAAATAAAGGAGACTATTTAGTTCACGTTACTATATTGTAGCTCTCTATCTAATTTTGCTACTATCCACTAAGATTACTACTTTTTATAATGGCTTTAAGTAGTTAATAGACACTAATACTAGGGCAGAAGTAATACTCTTCTTTAATTACTATATTACTATATTCTTTATAATTTCCTAGTAGAACTCTACACCCTTATATAGTAGTGTAAATAGTAGTGCAGCAATCTTTACAAAGTTTTTAATTTAGATTTAATAGTATACACAAACTCTAAGAAAGATTCGGATATCTTTAGCGTAGTCGCAAGGCGGCCATTTAATAATCTTAGCCACTTTCTTTTAGAATAGGTGTTAACTATCCTTATTAACCACGTAGCTAACTATGTCTATAGTACAGTACTAAGCCAAAAGTCTGTTTCCCGCAGGGGTAAGCGAGGTCCGCCATCATCACCACCCCGTCGCGCAGAGCGCTCCGGCACCCCTAATATCGCTCCCGGAGAGTTGATAATTGATATAGAGATAATTATTTAATTAATATTTTGTTTAATACCCGCGCGCACGCTAGAGAGTAAGTAGGCGGCGCGGCATACTAAGTATAAGCTTGCGAATTAGCGAATTAGGGATCCTACGCCAGCAATCTTTTAACGCCGCGCAGAAGGTCTTAAAGTCCTTGTTGCTGTCGCCAAGGTCGCCCATATTAGGGTAACGCTTATGGAGTTCTCTCTTAAGGGACCACTAGAGATGTTTAATGGGGTTAATGTTAGGGGAATAACGCGGCCACTCAATTAGTTGTATGCCGTGTTCCGCCAAAAAATCGAGCGACTGTCGCGCCCTATAGATGGGCGCGTTGTCGTGCATATAGATATCTCCTGCGTGATAATTATAGAGGAGTCCTTCGCGTAGAGCTTTAATATAACTCTATGCGCTGTATCCTTTACAACAAGCTGCTAGGTCCCTGGGCATGATTACTAAGGGACTCCGCCGAACCCGCCCTCTCCGATTAAGCCAGATACTCGCCCACACTATTGCCGCGCGAGATCTTAATATAACTGTCTCCTCAATTATCTTATGTCTCTATTTCTCGTGTGGGAGGCGAAAAACCCATGTAGATGTGCCGCTGGAGCGTCTTTGAATAGAGCACTTATTTGAGAACTAGAAGGGCTGTTCGCGCCAATCCTAATTGCGATATTCCTGTTCGAATTAACGCCTCTCCTAGGCCACCGCGCGAGTGATCTTGGGCTTCCGCGCTGCCTAGAAGTTGGTTAGGCTCTCTGCCTTTAATGCGCGATATGCAGTCGTTTAAGAGATGCGGTGGAGGGAGGCCTTGCGGAGGAGGGCTAGGTATTCGATCCTTGGGTTTTTTTGTGCCTCTTAATAGAGTACACGCTTGTTATGTGTATTAAGCGCCTAGGGACGCCCTGATTAAGGCCGCGATTAATTGTGGTGTTGTTCTCCATATCTCTAAAGTGTTTTGTTAATGCAGCGACGCGTACAGTTAAACTCCTCAGCCAACTCCCACAATAACGCGCCCGCCTCACACTTCGCGATAATTAAATCCCGTTGCTGGACAGATAATTCGGCATTGCGGCGACGATTTCCTGAAATTTCTACACCAAAAGAGCTCATATTAGTGGAGTAATGTAGTGTTGAAAATAGGGTGTTGGTGTTGGTGTACGCGCGTTAGCGTGTTGGGGGAACAGACTTTTGGCTTGGCACTGTAGCGTAGCCCTAGTTAGACTTCTTGCCTAACGTAGTGACGCCCGCTAGTTCTATATCCGCTAGAACCTAATTAAGATTTATAAGGTGTTCCGCAATAAGCTAGCGCATATAGTCGCCGCCCACATAGGGTTGCCGCCCACCCCGCCAAAACGCGACACCTGCACAAAACACGCGATATCTCTCCACAACGCTCATCAATATGGACCCCCGCGAAGAAGCTATACAATCAGCTATTAGCGATTTCAACGCTGGCCTTTATCTAAGCCTACGCGCTGTAGCGAAGGCATATAACATCCCTCGATCTACCCTCCGAGGCCGACTAGGTGGCGCGACAAACAGCGCGATTTGCCATCAACACCAGCAGAGATTAACTCCTGCGCAGGAGGACTTCCTAGTAGACTGGATCCTCGAAGAAGACGCACGCGCCTGCCCTCCCTCGCACGCTCGCGCTCGAGAAATGGCGAATCGAATTCTGCGTATAAATAGCGACAACCAGCCTGTTGGCAAGCTCTGGCTCTCACACTTCCTCAGGCGCCAGCCACGCGTTGCCTCTGTAGTTGGCAGAAAGCTAGAGGCTCAGAGAGCTGATGCAGCAACACCAGAGCAGCTACGCGCGTTCCTAGAGCTCTATAAGCAGACTTGACGGCGGCTTAATATACAGGCGGAGAATACCTACAATATAGATGAGACTGGCGTGGCTCTAGGAGTATATACAAACACTAGAGTACTCTTTAGTAGTTAGAAGAAGAAGGCTTATATTCGGTCTCTAGAGAATCGCAAGTAGGTCTCTATAATCAAGTGCGTATTGGCGACAGGGCAGAAACTACGCTGCGCAGTCATCTTTAAAGGCCAGAGCCTACAGACTACCTAGTTCCTAGCCAAATCCGTGCCTAGCTGGCTCTATACAACCTCTAAGAACAGATAGACGTTAAAAGCGATAGGTGTTGAGTGGCTACAGCGTATATTCATACCTAAGACGGCTGTAGGTGATAGCCAGTACCGCCTTCTTATCCTTAACAGTTACGGCAGCCATATTAATATAGACTTCCTGTGGCTCTGCAGGCTACATTGTATACAGCTCCTATATCTACCTGCGCACACCTCACACGTCCTACAGCCTCTAGATCTCGCTCCTTTCTCTATAATTAAGTCCAGCTACAGGCGTTAGATCTAGGAGCTCGCATCACTCGACGACGCTGCGCCTGTTAAGAAGGAGCGCTTTATCACCTGCTATCACTAAGCTAGGGAGGAAGGCTTCACAGAGCGTGTGATTCGAGCTGGCTAGCAGGCATCTAGCATCTGCCTATTCAACATCAATCACGTGCTCAGCTCGTCGCAGGTCTCTCGGAGGCCTACTACGCCTACTCGTCAGCAGCAGCCTCAGCAGCAGCTCCAGAGCTTCCTCTCTACTCCTCAGGGCCCTCGCGATCTCTATATAGCGCAGCACAGCGTCCAGAGCGTCGAGAATCTAGGTCGTACGACCCGGCTACTCCTACAGAAACCAGGTAAGGCTCTAGCAGCTGCAAATGCTAGAGCTGCAGGCCTAGAAGCAGAGAAAAGACAACTTGAGCAGCAGCTAGAGATATCTACCTCTCAGCGTCAGCGTAAGCGCGTTCGAGTAGACCCGAATCAACGCTTTGCAGAAGTAGAGAGTATTAGGGAGGCTATGTGCGCAGCTAAGGCTTTACCAGCTAAACCACGTATATTTACTATATTAAGCACTTTAGAAACAGCTACTATAGCTACAGCCGCTACAGCGCTTGAATCTATGTGTAGTCAATAGCAATTGTAATCAGCGTTGCTGAGATATCGCGGGTTTTGTGCAGGTGTCGCGTTTTGGCGGGGTGGGCGGCAACCCTATGTGGGCGGCGACTATATGCGCTAGCTTATATCTACGAATTCCTTTCTTAAGTATCTCTTTATTATAGTTAGTCTTTAGGCCCTTTACTATAATGTTGTCTATATAATGCATGTAATAAGAGGGAATCTAGTTATAAAAAATATTTATAATAATTCACATAAACTTAGCCATAGAATTAGTTGTTCCTATAGACAACGTGCACTACTAGATAAGTTCCAGAGGCGTGTAGAATATAATTATAGCGCGGAAAAGTTTATAAAGGGTCACTTAGTTGTATCTAGAAAAGAAGTTAATAAGAAATATTATAAGACAACTAGTAAACTCTTTTAAGAACTTGTTAGGATTTAGGAGAAGATTGCTATCTTAGACTATAACGCTATTAATACGTTGGGCGTTATTAATTAGTTAGTATCCTTTGTCCTTCTTCTTAACTAAAAACTATAGGTTGCGATATAGACTCCTACTATACTCTAGCACGCCCTAATTAAGCCTCTACTACACTATATTAATAACTACATCCCTAAGTTTCTAAGAAACTAGAAAGTGCGATTCCTTTTAAGCGACATAGTCGACAGTATAGATTTTAACTAGTAGAGCCATATTAGAATATACTTACCCCAACTTAGTAAATTTAAAAGGCAAGACTAGTTCCCTTTAATATAGGACTTCTAGTAATATATCTCTTTTCTAAGGTAAGAAATCTAGACCAATCTTTATTTCCGCAATCTGTTTTAGTGTTAACTAATTATCTCTTAGAAATTTCGCCCACTAGTTAAGGAGATATTTATTAAATGGCTAAGGCCTAGTGTTAGTCTTCTTTTGCTTTTTTATAGCCTTCTACTTCTAGTCTAACTAGTCCTTAATATCCTAAGACTTAACGCCTAAGTTATATATAGGGTTAACCTTCTTATTCCTAGTCTTATATATAGTGTTTACTTTAAAAGCTATTTTAGTTTTATTAATTATCTTTATCTATTCTACTCAGAACGCGTTACTCTTAACCTTTATTGCCTTTTTAGACTCTATCTGCATAGTTAAAGCCTAGAGGATCTTGTTAACTTCTTTATTGCAGCCTAGTAAATTAATAACTAGAAGTTCTTAGTTATCTTAAATAATAATGCTACTATCTATATGCCTCCTAATTATACCTTAATTAGCGTAGTGGATAAAATCCTTATTTAGATCTGTTACTAACTAGTCTTTATTAGCGTCCTATATAAGCTATTTGTCTCTATCCGCGATTTTTTCTTTATAAGTTAGCACTGTCCAATTTAGCGCCTACTTCTAGGCCCTTAACCCTAATTTCTACTTAAGCTTAATATTAGCCTTACTTATTATTAATATTAACCTATAGTAAAGCCACTACTCTAAGACTATATTAGCGCTAAGTTTTAGGTATTCTAGGTGCTTAGAAACACTAGCCCTGGCTACTGCGTTCCCTTAAAGTTTTCTGTTGCCTTAGTAATAATTGCGCCTCTTAGGTTGAATAAATTAGCGCGAGTAGTTATAAATTACGTAGAGTAGAGCTTCTTATTGTTCTATAGCTTATAGTAGGTCTTGCTATTATTCTTATAGAAAAATTCCGCCTTTGCATTCGCTAAGAATAGGTTTTCTAGAATAATAGCGCTAGATAAGGACCTAATAATAAATAGCGTTGTTACAACAACAACCTAGCCCACTCTAATTAGGGCTTAGAATACAACACCTTAGAAATTCTTATAATTGCTATTTGCAGTTATTAGTTTTATGCTCTACAATTAAGGTGGCATAGATATAATCTAGAGGCCTATAGCTTTAGTAGTACTAAGGTAGATAGTGTTTAATTCCGTACCTATATTAAGCAAGGCACTTATCTAATACTTGTTAATTTAGTATATTACTTAGAGACAGTCTCTTTTTATATATTCGACTCCTAATTCCCTCTTAAGATTCTTCCTATTAGTAGTAGTTATAGTTAGTGTCGCTTTGCTAAACTATGCCTTTGCAATTAATATGCTCGTACTAGCTGCCTAGTTTATTTATAGTAGTGCTTAAGATAAATTTAGTTTATAAGGCCTATAGCGAGTAATTACTCTATTCTTAAGCTTAACTAATATCTATTTAGGGACTTAAATTCTAGAGATAGGTGCATAGTTAGCGTGCCTAGCATCTAAGTCTTTATTAGTTACTTCCTCTATAGTGGTGGCTAGTGTCCGCAGCCAGTGTAGGTCCCCTTTACTAAAAGCGTCCTTAAACATTGCCTTTTTAACTCCTAGCATATTGCTAAGTACTTCTTAGACTATTAGGCTAACTCTAGCGTTTATTACTTAGGACAGCATGTCTTTAGAACTACTCACTAGGATATTAACTAGTTTTGTTTTCTTTTTGGCCGCGGAGATCTCCTTCCTTAGGGTTGGACCTAAGATATTGTTGGGCCCGCGCATCTTCACATCTTCTATGCCTTCTATTAGGAAATCTTATTTTAGAAAAGACACCTACTTTATTCTTCTTCTATTTTCCTTATTATTATTCTTCCTCCTATAAACCGTGGGAATGCCTTATTTAGAAACTTTAACATTTGCGATTATCCCTACCTTTAGCAATTCTCTAAGACTTAGTTAGGTTATTAGGGCCTTTAAGCTCACAGCTTATAGTTCGTATAGTAGATTTAGGGATTAAACTATTACTAGTATGTCTTTATTTAGAATGGCTTGCTCCCTCTAAGCCGCTTTAAATTCCTCTTTAGAGAGGAGACTAGGTGCTATTATCTTATTAAATGTAAACTGGCTGCTGTTAGCTTTTAGAACTAATTCTACCTAGTAAGTTATTATTATTATTATAGCTCCCTAACTCTAAGATATCTATAGGGCCTTCTTTGTTAATCTGTCTATTCGTTACTTGTTCTATACTAGGCGAATTAGCATCTAGTTCTGCTTGTCCCTAGCACTAATATGTTAGATTTTGTCCTAATTATTGTTTAGTTGGCCCTACTAAACCTTTCGCAATTCTGTGTTATAGTATACCTATCTATTATTCTTAAGTAAATTCCTTTCCTCGCATTCTCTATTCGCAATAATGTGGTCCTTTCTATATCTAAAGCATTCTTTAAAATAGTTGTCTTCTCGCTATATTAGGTCTATTACTACCGCGGCTATATATATATATTAACTTGCATTAGCACTACTATGTAGGCCTAAGACTAGGTTAGTGCGTAGTACTAGGGCTATTATAGTACTATTTACTTTAGAGCCTGCTCTACCCTTATAGTAATTTCCTAACAGATAGCTAGGTCTAATAGAATCTTTATCTTTTAAGGGTCCTAGTTCTAAACTAGAATCTTCTAAAGCCTTATAGCCTTAAGCCTTTTAGTTAGCTCGTCCACTTTGTGTTAAGAGACAGTTAAGCCTAGGGTTACTTACGCGCCTAGAGCTCCTTACAGTCTTACTTATTAAAAGTTTAGGTTAAGTCTAGTAGGTTAGAAAACACTCTGCGGCATTAGTAGTACTTGCGGCTTAATAGTCTAAGATAGTATTAGCGCTTAGATTTAATATATTAGATCTAGTATGTGTTCTTCTAACTAGATTTAAGTCCTACTTAAAAGCTATCTCTCTATTATGTCAAAGTTAAGCTCTATAGGTCTCTCTATTAACTAGTCGTTCTTTATTAGGATATTGCCTACTAGCTGCTTACTTAGGCCTTAGATAAGGAGTATACTCTTCTAGCTTTTTATAACCATACCTGCCCTTGGGCATTTTCTAAACCTAATTGCGAACTAGTCTAGGAAATTGCGAATGTTAAGGTTTATTATTACTTAACACTACGCTAGCCACGCCTTTAATACTTTTTCTATCTCTTTAGTTTAGGCCTAATTCTAACTTCGCCAACGCCTACGCATAGCCACCTACAGCTTTTGCTATGCCCCTTCTTCTCCTACCTTAGAGTATTCTAGCATTAAGAAGTTAAGCACATTCTAGATCTCTTAGCTGCAATATTCCTTAACTCTAATAACCTTATCTTTCTTAGAGTACTAGTAGTAGTTCGCGCGTTTTTTATAGTCTTAAAGGAACTAGATTGTATTATCTCCTATAAAGTGCAGCTCCTTGCCTAAGAATAGGTCGGGTTCTGTAATAAGACTCTGTACTAGGTTCTACTAGGTGGCTTTATTAGTAAGGAATTATAGGGCTATTACTATTTGCGCTATAAAGGTATTAGCGTCTTTGGCTAGCTAAGGCGGCATTAGTGCTTTTTCTTTAGATTCTTGCGAGGAGCTTTTTATAAGGGGCGGAGACCCTCTAGTAAGTGTATAGATACCCTTATTAGTTAAGCTTATTGTCTCTATAAAACTAATAGCCTAAGGAAATTTCGGGCTTAGGTTCTTACACTTCCTAAGTATTAGAATGTTAAGGAACTTACGCATCTTGCTATAATCTAGGCCCTCTAACTAGGATTGCTAATAGTTGTTTAGTCTTTTAGTAGCGGATATTATTATTACTAGTTATCTGGTTAGTTTCTTAGGTAGTTAGAGTTAGTGTTTTGGTTCTTCTTTTTTTTTTGTCTCTGCGCACCTGTACTTGTTATTATCTCTTAGCTTTCTCTAACTTTGCCTTAGTTTTAGGTTCTAAGGGTAATATAGTGTCTAGCTTTAGTTCTTTTCTTAGTCTAGGTCTAGGTGTCCTAGTCTATTCTTAGTTCTTATCTATTTATAATTGCTTAGTTGTCTAGTTCTAGTAGGGTAATTTTGGCTCTAAGCGTCTTTCGGCGCCTAGTTCTAACTACTTCTTAATCTAGGCTTCTATTTTTTATTCTATTTCTATACTTCTTATGCCTAGGCCTATACTCTATACATAATGTTATGTATATGCTAAGGTTATTATTTTTTATTATTTGTTTCTAGAGGCTCGATGTTCTAACTCTAAGAGTCGCTTAGTGCCTAGTTCTAGTTGTTTCCTAGTCTAGGTCTTAGTCTAGTCTAGTGCTAGTCTAGTCTAGTCTAGTCCTAGAGCCCACGCTCTATGTCTAATTTGTGTATATGCTAGAGTTATTAGTGTTTGTTATTTATTCCTAGAGGCTTAATATTCTAACTCTAAGAGTTGTTTAGTGCCTAGCTCTGGTTGTTTTCTAGTCTAGGTCTTAGTCTAGTCTAGTGCTAGTCTAGTCTAGTCTAGTTCTAGAGCCTACACTCTATGCCTAATTTGTGTATATACTTGGGTTATTAGTATTTATTATTTGTTATTTATTTCTAGTAGTGTAGTTTAATAAGGGCTAGTACGGTAGCTAATTAAAGCTTAGATTATATTTCTGTTTTAAGGTTAGCGCTGTGCTTAGTTGTGTCTAATTTTGCCCCTAAGTATCTTTTGGGATTTCTTTCTGTCTCTAGTATGTGCTGTTCCGCACACTACTGCGCGCCGCTATTATTCTATCTTGTCTTTTTCTTAGGCAATACTGCTTGTCTATATTAGAGTACTAATGCGATGGCCTTTCTAAGATTAAGGTTTTAGAGGTTTAAGTTGCGGGTTGGTCGCTAATTTTGTGAGAGAACCCAGTCCTAATTAGGGCTTAGTAGAAAGATAGATTAAGTTATATGTGCTAGAAGAAAAAAACCGCCTATTAAATTCTTAAGAGCTAATCGGGCACCGGCTTACCACGTAACCTATGTAGTGGAGTTTATTCTACCACAATAGTACACCTAGCTTATTACTACTACTATTATTAGTTATTTGCACTTATACGCCGCTTACGCGATATACTTGCTTAGATAAGCTAACTTAATAGTAATAATAGTAATAATAGCTAGAAGAATCTTACAGATTTATGTAACGCTCTTACTACTTTATAGCTTATTAATAAACATCTTATTATCTTCCTTTTACGTCCCCTACTAGATAATTCTGCTACTAATAAGGAGTAATTGTATTTACTAAAGTAGAAATTTAACCTTATAGTTTTTTACAAACTAGATAAGCTGCTAACCTAACTAGTATATTAGGACTGCCTTATAAATAGTTAAGTATACTCGCTCCTCGCGCTAGATAAGTATTTAGATAAAATAGAACTTTAGTATAGTTCCTTTAACAGCCTCTTTAATAGTATTAGCGCAAATTTTTAGTATATACTTTTTAGCGACAGCGAGTACTTCTTTAAGAATAATATTAATATCTAGATAGATAGTAGGGTGTGGGCGTAGAGAGATAGTAAGAAATTTATTAAAGACAATCTTAATATAGCAATAGAGCAATAAACGTATATCTAGTATATATTACTCTTATTCTACTTATAAGAATAGTAGTATATACCTATTAATATAGTAAATACTAAATATTAACTTGTGTTATTTGTAATAATCTAGATAGCGGTTTGTAATAGTTAGGATAGCGAAGAAGAGATAGCTTATAGCGTGGCAGCGCTAAAGTTATATCTTTCCTAAAGTTTTAAGTAGCCTCTTTATAAAAACTTTGTATATAAGAGCTATGCGCGCTAAGACTACTAAGCTTGCTTAGTAGTTTAAACGCGCTTTTTTTATAATTACTATCTTTTTTACGCTCTTTTTAATTACTAAGTAAGGGGCTCTACTTTTTTTATTATGTTATTTAAGATAAAAGCCTCTGTCGTGCTACCCCTAGATAGTTAATATAACGCCACACATATAATATATATATAGTAAACTATAGTCGCAACTCTGCATAGCTTTACTATAGCTCTTTAATAGTTTACTAGTTAAAAAATAATATATAACTTAGTTATACTAAATAGTAAACTGTTTATTAACTACTATTAACAATACTATTATATAGAACACTAATAATAAAATTAATATTATTTTATATATATTGTATTACTATTACTATATACTAGGTACTAGATTATAGTACCTTTTATTTTACTCCTCTTTGTATATAGTGCGAACTTAACCTTAGTTAGAATCTCTATATAATAACTAGTAATTACTATCTAGTAAAAGACTTTAACTTTATACTTTAAAAATTCTAATTTCTTTAAAGCTTACTAAATAGCTTACTAAGTAGATTACTAACCTTTTTTAAAATTTTAACTAATTAAAAGGCTTTATTTGCTAATTAATTAGCATTTTATAAGTAGTATAGGCACCTAGAATATCTTAGCTACTCTAGCTACTCTAGGTATACTAGTAGTATAGGTGCGTATTCTTTTATAACCTTACGCATAGATATACTAAGAAAAAGTAGTATTACTAGTACACTTTAAGCGTATTTAGTGTGTAAATATATATGGTTTTTTTTTACGACTAAGAGGTGTCTAATAAAATATTATAATAATAGTAGATATTTCTCCTACTATTATATACATAGAAAAGCGTTAAAGGTATTAATAAAAGGGGTTAGTAAATATATATAAGTATGCTTAGAGCTACTTAGGTACCTTAGGTGCTTATACTTGCTTAAAACTTTTCCTAATATATATAAATATTAAAGATCTTTATTATATATATTAGAAAAAGCTTTAAGTAAGTATAAGTACCTAAGGTACCTAAGTAGCTCTAAGCATACTTTTATATAGTTACACACTAAATACGCTTAAAGCGTACTAGTAATACTACTTTTTTCTTAGTGTATTTATGCGTAAGATTACGTAAGAATGCGCACCTATACTATTAGTGTACCTATGCTGCTAGGGTACCTATAGTATCTATAGCACCTATACTATTATAATAATACTAATTAATTAGTAAATAAAGCTCTTTAATTAGTTAAAATTTAGAAAAGCTTAGTAATCTACTTAGTAAGCTATTTAGTAAGCTTTAAAGAAATTAGAATTTTTTAAAGTATAAAGTTAAAGTCTTTTACTAAATAGTAATTACTAGTTAATATAATAGTATAAATTACTATCTTATTATATAGAACTACTGCCTAACTCTAAATTCTAGGTTTTATAGGTTTAAAAATAGAAAAAAATTAGTTTTATAATTATATAAAGGAATTAAATTAGACGAAAATTAGTGGCTTGGCAAAGAACACTATTTTACAAAGTTTAAACTTTAATAACTTTTTAACTACTTTATTATTATTAACGTAGTTCACCAGCGAGTAACCCACACTAGTGAGCGCACCACCTTTGCCAAGACCCCACCATTACCAATAATACCATCATAATACAACCACCTACCATGTCTTCTAAGCCATCTAATAAAGCTCGATTACTTATTACTATTAGAGCTATTAAACAAGACCCAAATCTTACAGAGCGAGCAGCAGCAGGGCTATATAACGTTAATCGCAGAACGCTTAATCGAAGACGCAACGGAACGACTGCACGACGCGATAACCCACCTAAATTAAAGAATTTTACTCTCCTTAAGGAGCAGGCGCTTATTGATTATATAATCGAGCTGGACACGCGTGGATTCCCTCCTACGAAGCTTATAATCCGCACAATGGCCGATTCACTACGTTTACAGAGAGGAAAGCCACCTGTTAGCATTAACTAGACAGACAGGTTTATTAAGCGCAGACGTAAAGTTAAAACGCGTTAGTCTTAGTCATACAACAACTAGAGGGCATAATAGAAAGATTCTAAGGTTATAAACGCGTGGTTTAAGCTTGTAGAGGGCATCAAAGTCAAGTACGGCATTACGGATAAGGACACCTACAACTTTAATAAATCAGGCTTCCTAATAGGGGTTATAGGGTCTCAGCTTATGGTCACTGCATTAGAGAGGCGTGCGAAACCTAAATTAATACAGCCAGGCGACCGCCAGTGGATTACAGTAATCCAGGGTATCTGCGCTGCTAAATAGGCAATCCCTCCCTTTATTATCTACGCCGGCAAGCGTCACATCTCCACCTGGTACGAAGACGCGTTAATTCCTGGCGATTGGGTAATCGCTGTTAGCGAGAACGGCTAGACAAACAACGAGCTTAGTATCGCGTAGTTAAAACACTTTAACGCGCATACAAAGAGACGCGCTAAAGGAACCTATTAGCTGCTAGTTATTAATAGCTATAAGAGCTATAACTTAATTAAGTTCCAAAATTACTGTAAGGAACATAAGATTATTACTCTCTATATGCTGCCATATTTGTCACACCTACTACAGCCGTTAGATATGGGCTGTTTCTCCCCGCTAAAGAAGGCATATAGTGCTAAGATCTTAGGCTTGGCGTGTTGGCTAATAACCTATATTACAAAGATCGAGTTCCTCCTAGCCTTTAAAACCGCGTTTTTGAAGGTTTTCTCTGCAGAGACAATTAAGGGTGGTTTTCGCGGTGCTGGGCTAGTCCCATTAAATCCAGAGGAGGTGTTGCAGCACCTTAACATCCGCATCCGTACACCTAGTCTGCCCATTAAAGAGCCTACTACCTAGGAGTCTAAAACACTAAGTAACCTACGCGAATTTGAGGCGCAATCAACACTAGTTCGCAAGAGAATTAGAGATCACTTCGATTCATCACTAACTTCAACCATGCAGGTGCTTAAGAAGCTTAAAAAAGGCGCTCTAAGTGCAATGCATAGTTAGGTACTAGTGTTGGATAAAATTGCAGGCCTTCGCAAGATAATTAAGGAGACTACAAGGCGAAAATCGCGTAAAAGGAGGTATATCCAGCATTAGGGATCACTTACAGTAGTAGAGGGATCTTAGCTAGCCACTCCTAAAGACGCTAGTGGACAGAAGAAGGGTAAATAGTCGTTAGGTACTAGTCGCGCTGCAACAGGGCCATCAACTCAACGGCGTTGTGGCATCTGCAGGCAACCTAGACACAATGCGCAAACCTGCTAGGGAGTTAAAGAGGAAGAATCTGAATCAAATGCATTAACTTAGTATATATTTTCAAGTAGTGTTGCGACGCAGTCTGATAATGAATGAAATGGTTTGGTGGGGTCTTGGCAAAGGTGGCGCGCTCACTAGTGTGGGTCACTCGCTGGTGAACCACGTTATAACTTTTTATAAATTTATATAATATTTTCTTAGTACTAACTTTTTATATAATAATATTATATAATATATATGTGGCATTAATTAAATCTACTTAGGGTAGGATAATAAAGGCTTTTATTTTAAATAACATAGTAAAAAGAGTAGAGCCCCCTGCTTAGTAATTAAAAAGAGCGTAAAAAAGGTAATTATAAAAAAAGATATAATATATATCTCGCTTAGCGAGCTTGTAACGCGCTAACTCTTTTTATTAATACTATCTTAAAACGCTTTTTGTATATATAATAGCAGGAGGAATATCTACTATTATTATAATATTTTTATTAGAAACCTCTTAGTCGCAAAAAAAAACCACTATAATATATATAATAACTAGTAAAACAAATTTTTTTATTAATTACTAACTAATTATATAATAAAAATAGTATTTTTAAATTAAACAATTTATATAATAGTCCTGTGCTGGCCTTCCTACTAAGCACGCCCTATTACCTTTCTTTTATACCCTATTTCTCTCTATCTGCGCCTTTTACCTTTCTAAAGGCGCCTTTTCTGGTTAGTGTTAGCGTGTAGCTAGTGTGGGCCTGTGCTCTATGCTACCCTCTATATAAGAAAGGGCCTCCTATATTTCTTTTTTATCTACTATCTTAGAATAGTATTAATTTAACTAGCTCTTTTAACTATTCTAGCTATTTCTAATAGATTAGCCTTATAAGGCTATATACCACTCTTATATTATTCTAAAATTAATCCTTTTATTTAGCTATAGATAGTAATATAATATTTACTCCTTCTTTAAGACGCTACCTATAGGTAACTAAATTAGTAGAAGTTTTATCTTATTAGTTACTAGTTGTGCTAAGTAGTTATTACACTATACTAAAGTCTATAAGGCTACTATTATAACTGTGAAAAGTGGATAAATAGATAAGAAGGTGATCGAGTTGGTATTGTTAAACTAGTTGATTTATTTTAATAAACTGGCTACCTAGCAATCTATATACAAAATAATTTAGACTAACGAACACTTAGTTTTGTATAGTTTAATTATGCCTTTAACTTTTATGCGTGCTAGTGTTTTAAACTAATGTTTGAACTAGTGTTTTATATGCAATAGTGTTTTATATGCGAGCTATTGTTTTATATACAGACTAGTGTTTTATATGCAAGCTATTATATGCAAACTAGTGTTTTATATGCAAACTAGTGTTTTATATGCAAACTAGTGTTTTATATGCAAACTAGTGTTTTATATACAAACTAGTGTTTTATATGCAAACTAGTGTTTTATATGCGAGCTATTGCAGACTTTGTTTTACTATTGCTTAGTTGTGACGTTAACAATAAACGCCTTATTTTAGCATAATTTATTACTCCTTAGTTTATTATACGCTAATGTATTTTATATTATAAAACAAGTCTTTTATATGTTATATTTTGTTTTTTAGTAATAAGTAATTTAATACATATAATATTGCCTTGTTTAGTATATTCTTTTTAGCAATTGCTCAAAATTGTTAAAGCGCTTGATTGCGACAAGTTTGTCAAAAGTTATTGATTTAGAAAAATTAATTACGAGCTTATTTATATTACGATAGCGTATTTTATAATATTTATTAGGTTAGTTTTATATTATATTTTGGTTTTAGTTTTAAGTAAATTAATACATACAATATTGGATTTCTTACAATTATCTTTTAGTAAACTTTTTGTGCGTTACTTAAAGTTAACTTTGGCTTTAATTGCAACTTATTGTCGGAACGACTATTTTAGTTTATTTTTAGGTAGCTTATAGTTATTTATCTATTTATCTTTTATTATAACAGCGAAATTCTAACATGTTATTTTATTATTTATTTTGCTTACTAATATAGTTTTAACAATAACTTCTTTACTCGCTATAAGTAGGTAAGAGTATATTAGTTTATTAGTTACTAGTTATACTAGGTAGTTATTATACTACGCTAAGGTCTATAAGGCTACTATTATAACTTCTTTACCCACTATAAGTAGGTAAGGGTGTATTAGTTTATTAGTTACTAGTTATGCTAGGTAGTTATTACATTATATTAAGGTTTATTAAGAGAGACTACTTTTACACTTCTCTATCTACTATAAGTTAGTAAGAGTGCATTAGTTTATTAGTTACTAGTTATACTAGGCAGTTGCTATACTATACTAAGATCTATTTAAAAAGACTACTCTAAAAGTCCTAGTATTCTAAAAATAAATAATAATTAATAAATAATAAATAGTAACTCCTGCGCTACACCCTATAGAGCTAACTTGCCTAATAACTACTTTCTAGCGCTATTATAGCAAGGGCATAAGGCATAGAGCTAGGGAAATTAGAGTTAGGCTATAGTAGTAATATAAAGGTTAACGTTTTACTTTTTTTTATCTAAGCTTTGTTTAGCTTAGACTATGCGCTAGCTTATATACTATATAAAATCTACTACTCTAAATCTATTTACTATACCCTCTTCGCAACTCTACTTTACTTAACTCTACTACTGCCTATACTATAGTAAGCTACTACCCTTCTATTTAGAAGACTTTTCTAGCCTCTAAAGTGTTTCCTAAGTTCTCTTAATACAATTTTATAATAG
Source organism: Laburnicola sp. R22_1 (assembly GCA_014281115.1). NCBI lineage: Eukaryota > Fungi > Ascomycota > Dothideomycetes > Pleosporales > Didymosphaeriaceae > Laburnicola > Laburnicola sp. R22_1. The sequence goes on from JACONQ010000015.1 coordinate 2,340,710, forward strand.
ATAGTATAGTAGAAAATATTTATACGTACCCTACTAATAATAGTTTATATAATATTTATTATAGATTTTCTTTACTTAACTCTACTAGTAATTTATTATTTATTAAGTATAGAAAATAGCCTATAGCTACTCCTAAAATAACTAGTTACTTTGCCTCTAGCCTTATAAAAATAAAAGCATTACTAAACTACTAAGAAAGGTCTACTCTAATAGAATTTCTTATAAGGCTTCTAAGCATAATTAAAATATTACTATACTTAAAGCAAATTACCTAGGCAATAAATTTTTGCTAATAAAGTTTAAATAGCTTATACACTAAGGCGAAGCTAAATTTAAGGCTACTAGAAAGTTTAGCGCGTTTTTAGCGCATTTTAAACTAGACTTATCGCTCTAGCATAGCCTTAAAATAAAATAATTACTTGCTACCTATTAGTTTTAGGCTTAATATTGCTTTTTAAGGCCAGCTTTTAGAAATAGTATTAAATTTAGTAGCTAGGGCTATTATAAAGTCTAAAAATAACTCTATATAAGAAAGTATTATTTAGGCTTTATATAAGCGCGCTAATATATTTAAATATGCTTTTACTATACTTAAGGTATAGATATCTTATACTATAATATATATAATAGAAGAAGAATTCTAATCCTAGTATAATAGTGCTAATAACGCCGCTATTAGAGTAGACTTATTTACCTCTAATAACGCTCTTCCTTCTATTAAAGATACTTATAATTTGTAGCACTACACTTATATTCTTTTAAAAGACTCTAGTCTAGAAATACCTAATCTACTATATAGCTTGCCCTGCCCTTATATAGCTAAGTAAAGCTTATTTTGCCTAGTTGCGCCCTAGTAGTTGCCCTAATATTTGCCCTAGCTTATAGTGCCCACTTCGCATCTAGATAAAACTCTTTACTACTCTCTAGTATCTAAGTATATATAAACTAAGCTTACTAATAGTAACTAAATAGATATACTTTAAGGTAGACACACTTTTACTACCTCTAGTATATCTAAGCTAGAACACTTTATAAAGCTACCTAATATTAATAAGTACTATAGAGAAGGTTAATCTAGCCCTAGTATTAAAGATTAGCTAAAAGATATATATAACAAGCTTTATATAAATATAAACTATTACTAGGGTAATAACTACGTAGAAAATTAAGGCAATTTTATAGAAGCTATACTTAGCTGCCTTAAAGGCGCACTTTAAAAGGCTATATAAAATTAGTGTTAAATAAATTAGGCCTTTAATAAAAGTTACAGACCTTAATTACTCTTTAAATTTCTAAAAAGACTTACTATAATTTCTTTACTTCCTAGTAGATATATAAGAAGTTCTATAAGCTTTTTCTCTCTAATAAAATAAACGTCTAGATATTCCTATAAGCTTTTAAGAGTCTAGCTAGAAAAGGTAAACTAGACGCAAAGACCTAAAAGGATAAATTATAACTTAAGTTAATAGTTAGCTATTTAACTAACTATTGTGGTACGTAATTAATAATTTCTTTAATAATATTTTTTGCTGTAATAATAATAATAACAATTATAATAGCAACTAACCTAACTATTTTATCTAACTCTCTTTCTATAGTAGATTTCTCCTTGCAACTAGCGAGCTATATACTACTACCTAGGATCTTGCTACTACTACCTATTTTTCTTATACTCCTACTACTGCCGCTTATCCTTACCCTTATTACTTATAGTCCCCTACTTTAATAGTAGCGTAAATAATTACTACTATCTTAATAAACTTTTTATACTACTACTACGCCTCTAGCGTCTTATATATTATAATAAACTCTTTCTTTCTTTTACTTTAGTTCTTACTATTATAGTCTTTATTATCTTTATTTTTAGTTATATTTTTAAGCTTCTATAGTATAATTTTTATATTATACTATTATTGCGTTATAAAGGCTATATCTCTACTAATGTCTAGATACTAAAGAAGTGCCTCATACTCTAGAATTTAGAGGCATAAAGTGTAGTAAATTAGCCTAAAGATATTACTAATAGAGTACTTAAAAATAAGCTCTAAATGCCCCTTTAATAATCCTTTTTTTTATATAAGGTTACTAAATCTCTAGGAATTATCCTAACTTTGCCTAGCTAGTTATCTATTCTCTAACTAAATTTATTAATAACTATGTTGCTATAGGTATTAGATTTAGATATAATATTAGGTTGCTAGAAAGTTGCTATATTGCTAGATATAATAAATAAAGAGATAAAGATTTAGTATTCTAGGCGTCCCTAATATTATAAGAGATAGACTTTATACGCTATATATATAGCAAACTATAGTTGCGCTATAGCTACTAAGTTATAAGCGTAATAACTAAACTATGTTTAAGCGTTTTATTACCTATACTACTTCTATAATTATAACTCTGCAGTCTACTATAGCTCTCTAATAGTTTACTAGTTAAGAGATAATATATAACTTAGTTATACTAAATAATAGACTATCTATTAACTACTATTAGTAATGCTGCTATAAAGAAAATTAATAATAAATTATTATTATTTTGTGTATATTTTATTACTACTACTATACACTAGGTACTAGGTTTTAGTGCCTCCTATTTTACTTCTCTCTATGTATAGTGCAGACTTAATCTTGGTTAGAATCTCCACATAATAAAGATCTTTAATAACTTAAGTTAACTAGAAGTCTTAAGTTAATACTCTAGAGAGAAATAAAAAATTCTAATATTAACTACTCTATAATTAAACACTAAATAACTATAGCTCGCTGCACTTTTTAAAATAATAATATAATAAATTCTTTTCGCTATGCGTGTAGTAAACTATAGTTACGCTACTACTAGGTTGTAAGCGTAATAACTAAACTATAGTTAAGCGTTCTATTGCCTACACTGCTTCCGCAGTTGTAACTCTATAGTCTACTATAGCTCTCTAATAGTCTATTAGTTAAGAGATAATATATAACTTAGTTATACTAGATAGTAGACTATCTATTAACTACTATTACTAATACTACTATATAGAAAGTTAATAATAAAAATATTATTATTTTGTATATAGTTTATTACTACTACTATGTGCTAGGTACTAGGTTTTAGTGCCTTCTATTTTACTCCTCTCTGTGTATAGTGCGGACTTAACTTTAGTTAGAATCTCTACATAATAAAGATCTTTAATAATAAATCCTTTTTAGGTGCACACAAAAACTCTTTTTAAGGTATTACCCTCTAGATTAACGCTTTTATATATAGTAACTAAAAAATAAACACTCTATTTTAGACCTACTCCTCTCTTTTTAACTTTTTATAATTAGACTAAGGCATAGTGTATTAAGAATAACGCCTACTTTAGCTATAGCAAAAAGCTAAAAGGCAGATATTTACGCTACTACTATAAGGTAGCTATGTGTTGTTAAATTAACTACCTAGGGGTAGAATAACAAAGGCTTTTATCTTAAATAACATAATAAAAAAAAGCAGAGCCCGCTACTTAGTAATTAAAAAGAGCGTAACAAAGGTAATGTAATTACAAAAAAAGCGTGTTTAAACTACTAAGCAAGCTTAGCAGTCTTAGCGTAGGGCTGCTTCTATAAGCAATTTTTTTTATAAAGAGGCCACTTAGAACTTTAGTAAGGGAGGGATAAAACTTTAGCGCGGCTATACTATAGTTATTCTTTCTTCTTCTTTACTATTCTAATTATTATAAATAATACAAGTTAATATATTAATAGGTATATACTACTTTATAAGTAGACAAGGGTAATATATACTAGATATACTATCGCTCTATCGCCGCATTAAGGTTGTCCTTAATAAAGCTTCTATTGCTATCTCTATCTCTCTACGCCCTACTATCTACTTAAGTATTAACCCTAAATTGTCTAATACTAATATACTCGCTATTATAGAAAAGTACACGCTAAAAATTTGCGATACTACTATTAAGGTGGCTATGCTAGAGTTCTATTCTATCTATTAAATACTTATTTAGCGTAAGGGGTAGGTATACTTAACTATCTATAAGGTAGTCCTAGTGTACTAGTTAGATTAGCAGCTTATCTAGTTTGCAAAGGACTATAAGGTTAAATTCCTACTTTAGTAGATGCAATTGCTCCTTATTAGTAACTAAATCTAAAAGGGGAGGTAAAAGGTAAAGAATAAGGTGTTTATTAATAAGCTCTAGTGTAATAAGAGTGTTGTATAGATCCGCGAGATCCTCCTAGCTATTATTACTATTATTGCTATTAAGTTAGCTTATCTAAGTAAGTACGCCGCATAGCGGCGAGCGCAGATAACTAATAATAGTAGTAGTAGTAATAAGTCAGGTGTACTGTGTACGCCGTAAGTAAACTTTACGTTAGAACTAGGAGCTTATAGGGTGTAGGGTTATTAAGGTGTTTAAGGTTAGTCTTTAATTAAAATTAGGTGCCGTACATAGTATATATAACCTTCTATCTTAATCTACTTTAACCTCAAACCAAAAAAAAAAGATTAAAAAAGGTGTTTGGCAAGCCCACAAAGGTAGCTATATAAGCAAATATAAAAGTAGAGAACAATTTTAATTTAAATAAACTTAGTATCGCTTACTACTTTAATATAGAGGTAGGTAATTTATTAGATAATAAGGCTTTAAATATATACTACTAGACTACTCTAACCTAGTAGCTTATATAGAAGCTACTAAACTAATTAATTTAAATAAACTATAATTTTAACTATAAAATATAGATACTAAACTAAAATTACTGCCTATAGGTAATAAGATAGTAAAGGTTTCTAAACTATTTAGAGACTTCTAGTTAGTTATGCTAGTGCAAATTATATTCTAAAGGTTAGCTCTTAGGTTGTAAGCCTTAATAGACACTAGTGCTAGTACTTATAATCTTATTACTTTAAGGTATATAAAGATAGTATAAAAATAGCTTAAAGCTAAACTCCTTTGCCTAAAGATACTAATTTCTCTTAAGAACTTTATAGAGAAGAGAAGTGTAAAAGTAGATACCTATTTTATAGTCTAGCTTAATATTAATAGATATAGTATTACTATATACTTTATTTTCTATGTAATAGAGGACTATAATCTTATTATTAGTAGGAAGTTTTTAAGTAAGCTAACTACCAAGTTAACACTTAGAACTACCGCTTTTATTAGAAAGATAATAAGAATCTAACCTTTACTAGTAATCTTATCCTACTATAGACTTTTTCCCTATCTAACTCTTTCTACTAGGACAATACTACTTAATAGAATAGTCTACTTAATAAGTAGAACTATACTTACTAAATAACTTGCTTATTAAAAGCTAACTAAAGAATCTCTAAAGAGATTTCTATCTAGCTTCTTAGCCCTACTATTTTAGTTATTAGAATATACTTAAAGGCTTACTAGAAACTAAGCTATAAGGACGCCTTTAATAGAGATAGTAGTGTAGAGGCTATATAGCTATCTTTGTTAGATAATAAACTATTAAATAATAAATTGCCTTTTAGTTACCCTATTCCTACTACTAAAGGAAGCTACTAGCAAAACTAGTCCCTAGGAATTATATAGTAGAATCTAGGTCTTACCTCTAACCCTAGATCTAGAGACTGTAAACCTACTAGAGAAGCTAATTTGCAGATTAGATAGCTCTTACTAGTAGAATAAACTATTAGATTAAAACTACTTTAGCTAAAATAACCTAGGTTAGCACCTTTTTACTCTACTAAATTGCTAATATAAAAGAAGAACTTAGTATTACTTACTATAGTAATAGCCTAGAAGATAATAACACTATTTACTATAGTAGCAGATTAGAAGATTAAAAGCCTACCTATTATAATAACCTTCTTAATAATAACTCTAAATTTACTAACCTAATTAACCCTAAGTTTAACTTTTTATAGAAAGAATACTTAGGTAATAAATTAGATAGTAAACTATCTAATAAAATCTCCTAGAATACTAATAATTAGAAGCTACCCCCTAACTATTAGTCCTTAATTTAATCCACTAGTTACCTAACTTATTCTACCCCTAAGGGTACTCTAAGATATAAAAGTAGGTGGCCTAGTTTACTACTAGTTAAGTAGCTCTCTAGCTAGCCTACTATACATAGGCACCTATTGCTTTTAGCGCCTTTACTACTAGCTATTTAACTTCTTAACTAGCTAGTTTACTACTAATTTAATAGCTTTCTGCCTATTATATATATATAGGGCACTTATAACTTTTAGCACCTCTACTCTTACCTCTAGATATTCTTACTATTACTAGCAGCCCTTATAGCTTTAGAAGCTGCCCTACCCTAACTAAAAACTATATAATTAGGTTAACACATTTTTTTAAAACGCTTTTCTATAGTACTAGAAAATCTTATATAATATAATGGCGCTAGTGCGTAATAAACTAACTAGAATTTTTTTAATTAACTATATTTTTATATAGTGTTAGAGCTAAAAATACGCTCCATTAGCAAAATACTAAATGCTAAGATATAGTTTCTACTAATTTTTTTTAATAATCTACTAATTTACCCCTAATAACTTTTCTTAATATCTCTATTAAATAGCAACTAAATTAAAACCTAAGGCTACTATTAGAACTATAGGAGCCTATTACCTCTATTATAACCATCTTTAGTCCTAAAATAGTGCTAGTTATATTAAAAATCCGCTAAAACACCCTATTTTTATATACTTTTATTTCTATTTTTAGATTTTAAAAGGGGGGTTATATTAAAGATCTTTATCGTGTAAAGATTCTAACTAAGGTTAAGTCTGCACTATACATAGAGAGAAGTAAAATAGAAGGCACTATAACCTAGTATCTAGCACATAGTAGTAGTAATAAAAAATATATAAAATAATAATAATTTTGTTATTAGCGTTGTGCATAATAGTATTATTAATAGTAGTTAATAGATAGTCTACTATCTAGCATAACTAAGTTATATACTATCTCTTAACTAGTAGACTATTAGAGAGCTATAGTAAAGCTATATAGAGTTGTAACTATAGTTTACTATACGCATATTATATAAGCCTGCCTACTTTTATAATATCTATAATATCTAAAAATTCTTCCCCTTTAGTATACACAATACTAAGTCTTTTAAATTTAACTCTTTAATATATGTGGCAAGCTAGCTTTCTAGTGTCCTAAGATTAAGTTATCTAATACCTGCAGTTAGATAGCTACTAAAGAATTTAAAACTAGCATAAACAACTAGCTAGGCAATATTAGCTATCTAGCCTACCTATTATAAGATATAGTTAAGGCAGGCCTACTAAAGGACTAGATTAATTACACTATTCTAGAAGTTATAACTAATAATCTATTTAGACTATATACTATCTTTACACAACTCTAAATCCTTAAGTGTAAGACTATTCTTTTATACAACGGCCTAAGTAATAATATAGTAATATTTATATAATAATAATAGCTGCTTACTATTATAGTATTAGCAAGGCTAAAGGACAAACTAAGATATAGTAGTAGGCAACTATTAGAGAAAAAAAGGGTGTTCCTTATATATTACTAGAGCGCGCGCGTAACTATAGTAGAAGAAGCTCCTAATAATAGTTAAAATTTTATAGGCGTATAAAGATAATAAAAAGTAAAAGTAACAGTATAATAAGGGTAAGAGTAAGTAGTAGTAGGGGGAGCATAGATGTTAAAACTATATTAGTAAGCAAAATAAATAATAAAATAACATGTTAGAATTTCGCTGTTATAATAAAAGATAAATAGATAAATAACTATAAGCTACCTAAAAATAACGAAAATAGTCGTTCCAACAATAAGTTGCAATTAAAGCCTCAGTTAACTTTAAGTAACGCACAAAAAGTTTACTAAAAGATAATTGTAAGAAATCTAATATTATATGTATTTAATTACTTAAAACTAAAACCAAAATATAATATAAAACTAACCTAATAAATATTATAAAATACGCTATCGTAATATAAATAAGCTCGTAATTAATTTTTCTAAATTAATAACTTTTAACAAACTTGTCGCAATTAAGCGCTCTAACAATTTTGAGCAATTGCTAAAAAGAATATACTAAATAAGGCATTATTATATGTATTAAATTACTTATTACTAAAAACAAAATATAATATATAAAAGACTTGTTTTATAATATAATATATAAAAGATTTGTTTTATAATATAATATATAAAAGACTTGTTTTATAATATAAAATACATTAGCGTATAATAAACTAAGGAGTAATAAATTATTCTAAAATAAGGTGTTTATTGTTAACGTTATAACTAAGTAATAGTAAAATAAAGTTTACATATAAAACAATAGCTCGCATATAAAACACTAGTTTGCATATAAAACACTAGTTTGTATATAAAATAATAGCTTGTATATAAAACACTAGTCTGCATATAAAATAATAGCTCGTATATAAAACACTGTTGCATATAAAACACTAGTTTAAACATTAGTTTAAAACACTAGCACGCATAAAAGTTAAAGGCATAATTAAACTATACAAAACTAAGTGTTTGTTAGTCTAAATTATTTTGTATATAGATTGCTAGGTAGCCAGTTTATTAATAATACTAACTCGTTAATAATTCACCTTTAAATTAACTTAAATAAGTAATTTAATACTATAATATTGCCTTTTTAGTATATATTTTTAATCTTTTTGGCAATAACTCGATTAAGCCTTCTTTATTTATCTTTTATAATTTTTATGCGTTACTTAATATATTATATTTTGTTTTTAGTTTTAAGTAATTTAATATACATAATATTAGATTTCTTATAATTATCTTTTAGTAAACTTTTTATGCGTTACTTAAAGTTAACTTTGGCTTTAATTGCAACTTATTATCGGAACGACTATTTTAGTTATTTTAGGTAGCTTATAGTCATTTATCTATTCATCTTTTATTATAACAGCGAAATTCTAATATGTTATTTTATTATTTATTTTGCTTACTAATATAGTTTTAACACTAGTTAAAGCTTATATGCAACTTTTTTTTAGTCTCTACCTAATACTAAGTTAAGCTACTTATGTCTTATAAAAGGTGCTAAACTTATACTTTACTATAGTATACTTTAAAAAACCTATATTAAGGAATTTAAGGAGTAAATTAAGGTTCTAATAAAGTAAAAAACACATAAAAGAAAGCGTATTTAAAAAGCTAGGATACTAGACTTTACTTAGGGAGTAGATTTAAAAGTAGAAAGCCCTTTTATTAAAATAAAGTTATTAAAAAGGGCGCAGAGTAGTAGTAAAGGAGAGGTAGGTTCCTTAACACGACACTGCTATAGAAGGTGTAGAGAGAGCCTAGGCATAATATAAGGACCTATTAGATAGATAAAGAGATAGAGGAGAAGTTAGATATTACCTTTAGTAGCTTATTTTTAAATAGTGTTAATAGTAAATTAGAGTAATTTTATTATAGGTTACTGTAAGGCTAAAAATAATAGGTTAACTTTATCTTATAATAGTACGCACTTAGTAACTAAAAATTACATAAAGTACTACTTAAGATAGAGTATGCTTTACTACAAATTATAATAAGTATACTATATATTACCTATGCATAGTATAGTAGATAATATATTATATATTATAGGGAGTCATATTATAAGTTTATACTACTAAAAAGACTTCTTAGCTTTATGTAGCTGCTATAGCCACGTAAAGAGGCTATATAATATAAAAAGTAGATTAAATAGTAACTTAGTATATTATAAGTTATAGTAGGTTATTATAAGTTACTATAAAGTAATGTTAGTGGTGTTCTATAATAAGTTATAAGGGACCTATTAAAACTATATTAGTAAGCAAAATAAATAATAAAATAACATGTTAGAATTTCGCTGTTATAATAAAAGATAAATAGATAAATAACTATAAGCTACCTAAAAATAAACTAAAATAGTCGTTCCGATAATAAGTTACAATTAAAGCCAAAGTCAACTTTAAGTAACGCACAAAAAGTTTACTAAAAGATAATTATAAGAAATCTAATATTATATGTATTAAATTACTTAAAACTAAAACCAAAATATAATATAAAACTAACCTAACAAATATTATAAAATACTCTATCGTAATATAAATAAGCTCGTAATTAATTTGTCTAAATTAATAACTTTTGACAAACTTGTCGCAATTAAGCGCTTTAACAATTTTGAGAAATTGCTAAAAAGAATATACTAAACAAGGCAATATTATATGTATTAAATTACTTATTACTAAAAAAATAAAATATAACATATAAAAGACTTGTTTTATAATATAAAATACATTAGCGTATAATAAACTAAGGAGTAATAAATTATGCTCAAATAAGGCGTTTATTATTAACGTCACAACTAAGCAATAGTAAAACAAAGTTTGCAATAGCTCGCATATAAAACACTAGTCTGTATATAAAATAATAGCTCGTATATAAAACACTATTGCATATAAAACACTAGTTTAAACATTAGTTTAAAACACTAGCACGCATAAAAGTTAAAGGCATAATTAAACTATACAAAACTAAGTGTTCATTAGTCTAAATTATTTTGTGTATAGATTGCTAGGTAGCCAGTTTGTTAAAATTAATCAACTAGTTTAACAATACCAACTCGATCACCTTCTTATCTATTTATTCACTTTTCACAGGACCTCGAAGTTGCTAAGAAAAACTATCTGGCAGACTAATCTGTTCGGGCTACTAATAGAATATATTACTTAAAGTCTACTAGTAAAAATTTATTACCTAGCTAATTTGCTTTAAGTATGGTAATATTTTAATTATACTTAGAAGCCTTATAAGAAATTCTATTAAGGTAAACCTTTTATAGTAGTTTAATAATACTTTTCTTTTTTATAAGACTAGAAGTAAAGCAACTAGTTATCTTAAGAGCAGCTATAGGCTACTTCCTATATTTAATAGATAATAGATCGCTAAGTAGATTTTTTTTTAAATAAATATTATATAAACTATTATTAGTAGTGTGCGTAGAAATCTTCTTTATTATATTATCTATTATAGAGTTATATTAAAAGGACTTAGAGAATACTTTAGGGGCTAGAGAAGTCTCCTAAATAGAAGGGCGGTAGCTTACTATAGTATAGACAATAGTAGAGTTAAGCAAAGTAAAGTTATAAAAAAGGTATAGTAAATAGACTTAAAGTAGTAAGTTTTATATAGTGTGCAAGCTGGTGTATAGTCTAAGCTAAGAAAAGTTTAGGTAAAAAATAAAGTATAAGATAAAATATATATAACTTTAACTTCTCTATTACTGCTATAGCTAAACTCTAATTCTTCTAGCTCTATACCTTATGCTATTACTATAATAGCGCTAGAAGGTAGTTATTAGGCAAGTTAGCTCTATAGGGTATAGCGCAGTAGTTGCTATTTATTAATTATTAATTATTAATTATTCTTAGAGTATTAGAATTTTAGAAGTAGCCTTTTTTAATAGACTTTAGTATAGTATAATAACTATCTAGTATAACTAGTAACTAATAAAGTTCCTACTATTATATATTAAGTAGAGGAGGGACTTAAAAGTAGCCTTTTTAATAGACTTTAGGGTAGTAAAATATACACTTCCTAGCGCTAGAAATCCTTCCTAGTAACTAATAAAGTTCCAACCCTTATATAATAAGTAAAGAAGGGACTTAGAAGTAGCCTTTCTTAATAGACTTTAAAGTAGTAAATTTTAAACTCCCTAGTGCTAGGGATCTTTTTTAGTAACTAATAAAGTTCCTACTCTTATATAATAAGTAGAGGAGGGACTTTGAAGTAGTCTTTCGTAATAAACCTTAGGGTAGTAAAATATAAACTCCCTAGCGCTAGGGATTCTTTCTAGTTACTAATAAGGTTTCTACCCTTATGCGATAAGCAGAGGAGGGACTTAAAAGTAGCCTCTTTTAATAAATCTTAGAATAGTAAAATATAAACGCCCTAGCACTAGAAATTCTTTTTAGTAACTAATAAAGTAAAACTTTTACTAATTTAACTGCCTATAGGTAGTGTTTTAAGAAAGAAGTAGATATTATATTACTATTTATAGCTAAAAAAATATTAATCTTAGTATAATATAAGAGTAGTATATAGTCTTATAGGGCAAACCTTTTAGAGATAGCTAGTATAGTTAAAAAAGATAATTAAATTAAGACTATACTAAAATAAAGAATAAGAAAGGAACCTAAGGGACCCTTACTTATATAGTAGGCGGCGTAGGACATAGGCCTATACTAACTATACGCTAATACTAACTAGAAAAGGCGCCTTCTATAAAGTAAAAGGCGCTATTAGGGTGTAAAAGAAAAGGTAATAGTAAATAACTAGTAGAAAGGTAGGCACGAACTATTATAGCTAGGATGGGCCTATGCCCTACGCCGCCCTCTATATAAGAAAGGGGCCCCCACGTCCCTTTCTTATTTACTATCTTAGAATAATATAAGGGCGGTACATAGCCTTATAAGGCTAACCTATTAGGAATAGCTAGAATAGTTAAAAGAGCTAGTTAAATTAATACTATTCTAATATAGTAAATAAGAAAGGAATATAGAGGGCCCTTTCTTATATAAAGGGCAATATAGGGCATAGGCCTATACTAGCTATATACTAATACTAACTAGAAAAGGCGCCTTTAAGAAGGTAAAAAATATAGATAGAAGGAAATAGGGTATAAAAGAAAGGTAATAAGGTGTACTTAGTAGAAAGGCTAGCACAAAAACTGTTATAAGCCTCCCTACTAAGCACACCCTATTACCTTTCTTTTATACTCTACTTCTTCCTATTTACGCCTTTTACCTTTCTAAAGGCGCCTTTTCTAATTAGTGTTAGTGTGTGGCTAGCGTAGGCCTATACCCTACGCTACTCTCTATATAACTTAAAGAAAGGGCCTCCTATATCCCTTTCTTATCTACTATCTTAGAATAGTATTAATTTAACTAGCTCTTTTAACTATTCTAGGTATTCCTAATAGGTTAGCTCTATAAGGCCGTGTACCACCCTTACAAAAGAATAAAATTAATCTTTTTCCTTACCCCCTATAGTCCAGCTTTAACTCCTATTAAAAACGTTTGGAGTTTATTAAAATACAGACTTTCTAAGCGTAAAATAGGTAGTTTAGAGGTAGGGGCTAGCCAAGAATGTTATAATACTTTTAAAATGGCTATTAAAGAGGAATGGGAATTAATTTTATAAAAGGATATAGATAATTGTATATTATCTATACCTAACTATTATAAGGCTATTATAGAAGCTATGAGGTGGTATACTAAGTACTAGTAATTTAATATTTACTAGTTTATAATTTTTTAATAATGTGAGAATTCTAAGTAACAGGTAAAAAAAGAAATTTTAATTAATAAAACTACAGAAACTAGCTACTACACTATAGACTTTTATATTGCTAGATTAGTTAAAAAATAATCTAATATTAAAATTACAAATTATAGGATTACGTAATACAAAAGTTATAGGGCCTTAAACTAAATTAAAAATTAAGAATTAAAAATATACTAATAATACATGTAATATTACACTTTTTCTAATGTTAAAATTTTAGTTAGGCTTCTAGCTATAAGATAATACTATCTAGAATTAATTAGATTGTTATATAATAATACTATGGCTAAAAATAGAAAAAGTAAATAATCTAAAATAAACAATAGTTTTAGAAAATACCCTATACTTAAACTATACTACAATATAAAAAATTTAATACTATAATAGAAAAGTTATTTATATTTCTAAAGAGATCTTAAACATTTCTTATATTTAAGGCTAAAAAACTTTTTAACGCTAATTAGTTGGCATTACGTAAGTATACCTTATTAAACTTACTAACTTTCTCTATTATATATACAAATTCTATAATTTCTTTATTACTAAATAGGTAAGTTATTACATTTCAAAAAGGATATAAAAATATTAGTTATTTTTGTGAAAAGTAGATAAATAGACAAGAAGGTGATCGAGTTAGTATTGTTAAACTGGTTGATTAATTTTAATAAACTGGCTACCTAGCAATCTATATACAAAATAATTTAGACTAATAAACACTTAGTTTTGTATAGTTTACTTATGCCTTTAACTTTTATGCGTGCTAGTGTTTTAAACTAATGTTTTATATGCAATAGTATTTTATATGCGAGCTATTGTTTTATATACAGACTAGTGTTTTATATACAAGCTAGTGTTTTATATACAAACTAGTGTTTTATATACAAACTAGTGTTTTATATACGAGCTATTATAAACTTTGTTTTACTATTACTTAGTTGTGACGTTAATAATAAACGCCTTATTTTAGAATAATTTATTACTCCTTAGTTTATTATACGCTAATGTATTTTATATTATAAAATAAGTCTTTTATATATTATATTTTTTTAGTAATAAGTAATTTAATACATATAATATTGCCTTGTTTAGTATATTCTTTTTAGCAATTGCTCAAAATTGTTAAAGCGCTTGATTGCGACAAGTTTGTCAAAAGTTATTAATTTAGAAAAATTAATTACGAGCTTATTTATATTACGATAGCGTATTTTATAATATTTATTAGGTTAGTTTTTATTATATTTTGGTTTTAGTTTTAAGAAATTTAATATATATAATATTAAATTTCTTACAATTATCTTTTAGTAAACTTTTTGTGCGTTACTTAAAGTTGACTTTGGCTTTAATTACAACTTACTGTCGGAACGACTATTTTAGTTTATTTTTAGGTAGCTTATAGTTATTTATCTATTTATCTTTTATTATAACAGCGAAATTCTAACATGTTATTTTATCATTTATTTTGCTTACTAATATAGTTTTAACAATTATAGTAAGTCTTTTTAAAAATTTAAAAAGTGCTTTAGGTTTATAATTTTCTTAAAAGGCCTAATGTATTTAATACTAATTTTATGCTACCTCGCCTAACCTCTTTTTATTAATACCTTAAAACGCTTTCCTGTGTATATAATAGTAGGGGGGATATCTGCTATTATTGTAATATTTTTATTAGAAACCCCTTAGTCGCAAAAAAAAAATTTTCCAACCTCTTAAGGCGCGCCTTTAAAGTAGCTAAAAATAGCTTCTATAAAGTTATTTTAATTTTTCTTATTATTATTACCTTAGTAATAGTTTATATTTACGCAGATTTTCGGTCTCGACTAAGACCCACAGGCACTTCATAGTTAGATCACATGATTAAATTTTTCGATTTTGGAAATAACGCGGTTATAGGTAATTACTACCTATAGCTAGTTTAGCAGCTTTTAAACAATATTTAACCACTTAGTACCTCTCTTATTACACCCTCTTAGCTCCTAAAGAAACTTGTTATTATCTATAGTATTAAGCAGTCTTATTAGGTTCCTTCTCTGCTGTGCAATATATCCTAGGTTTGCCTTAGTCTATTAAGTAGTCTCTACGCGTATTATTAATACGTACACAACCTAAGCTAGTAAATAGCAGTACAAACTATATGCGTCCATTGTGTAGCAATCTAGTATAAGTAACTTAACTAGAAGCTTATCGCTATTAGCTATCTTAAGCTTTAGCTTCTTTCTAGCAATAATCGCAAGCTTATTAATTAAGTTTTAGAGATACAAGGAGGGGTTTATAGTAGATTAGGCGTACTTAAGGTTAAACTTCGCTTTATAGCGCGGTCGCATCTTTATTATATTTAATTTAGCTATAGTTATTAGTTATAGTAGTGCGCAAGATAGTAGTAGAATTAGGCTCTCTTTATATAGGTAATAAGCACCCTAACCTTATCGCTGCCTATATAGGCAAGATAAGTCACTACTTAATAATAGTTCTAAACTATAGTTAAGTTAACCCTACTAGTGTACTTAACAGTCTTGTGGGGTGCTAAATAATAAGCGCGCTATTAACTTAGTTACGTGTATTTACATAGTCTATAGGTATCTCACAGAGCTAGTATACAGAAAAATAGGTTATAGCTAGATTTTCTTTTTTACTATAGTATAGTTGTGGGATATAGCTTTGTTTATATAAAAAATACGCAGATTTTATTATATATATTCTTTAGCTAATTTTTAATACTAGGGCTAAATTAACCTTTCTTATAGTACGTATTAATGTTAGGTAGCTTTGTAGAGTATTTTAGCTTAGATATACTAGAGGTGGTAGAAGCGTATCTACTTTAGGGCGTATCTATTTAGGCGCTATTAGTAAGCTTAGTTTATATATATTTAGAGACTAAAAAGTACTAAAGGGTGTTATCTAGTTGCGAAGTAGATATTATAAGCTAGAGTAAATAATAGAGTGTATATTAGAGCGCTAGCTAAAGTGTATATTAGAATATAACTAGATAAAATAAGCTTTACTTAGTTATATAAGGGTAGTATAAACTATATAGTAGATTAGGTGATTTTAAACTAGAGTTTTTTAAAGATATATAAGTGCGATGCTACAAGTTATAAGTATTTTTAATAAAGAAAAACCTTTATTAGAGGTAAATAAGTCCTTTTTAATAGCTGCGTTATTAGTACTATTAAAGTGCAATTAGAATCCTTTCTTTATTATATATATTATAGTATAAGGTATCTATGCCTTAAGTATAGTAAAAGCTTATTTAAATATATTAGCGCGCTTATATAAAGCCTAAATAATACTTTCTTATTTAGAGTTATTTTTAAACTTTATAATAGCCCTAGCTACTAATTCTAGTAACTTCTTTAAAAGTAGACCTTAAGAAAAGTAATATTAAGCCTAAAGCTAATAGGTAGCAAGTAATTATTTTATTTCTAGGCTATGCTAGAGTAATTAGTCTAGTTTAAATTAAGCTAAAAACAGGCTAAACTTTCTAGTAGTTTTAAGTTTAGCTTTGCCTTAACGTGTCTTACTAGTTATCTGGCCACACTAGTTATCTGGCCACTCTACTAAAATCGCGACACCTCTTCTTATAATAGCTCTACAACAACGCAATAAAATATATAGAAAATAGATCTATTAGATGCGCGCTATCTAGTAGTACACTGAGTCCTTTTATGCCCTTGTTTATGGCACTTGCTACAGGTTAGTGGTGCTTAAGGCCTACTTGGCTACCCTGCCTACTCTACCTCCTAGAGCACCCTTTTAGCCTCTGCAGTAAGCAATTAACCTTTCTTTGCCCGCAGAGCTCCTCTACAGGCTATATACTGTTGGTGCTGTTACTTCTTATGCTGCTAGCGCTAACTAGCCTATTAAAGCTTCCTATTCTTCTCTATAAGGATTGTTACTAAATTTATTATAAGTTAATAACCTTTAATAAGCTAGCGGATAGTCTGGGTAGTAGGGCTCTAGAATTAGCGACTAAGGCGGCTCTAGATAAGTCGAGCCTATTGCTCTAGCTAAGCAGTAGTATGCGGCGTTTCTGCTGTCCATGCAACCTTAGCGTTGGCTGCCGTCCCTGGCGGAAATAGCGTCCTAACTACTGTTAGCGACAATAAGACGTGTTCTGGACAAGCTGGGACTAGCCCTATCGCTTAGAAGTCTGCCTAGATATTTTGCTCTAATAGGACTATCTAGGTATTAGAGAGATATATCTATAGAAAGTCCTACTTATTAATATAGAAGACGCCTTATTATATAAGCTCGGACACCTAGTGTCTATACGCGCGCTTAAGAGGCGAGAAGCAGATAATATTAAGTGGCTAGAGGAGGTGCAATATATGCGGCGGTATATAGAGTGTGATAATCTTATTATCTATATAGTACTAGTTAAACTCAGGCGTTGCGTAGCTGCTATAGCTGTTAAGAATAAGTAGTTAGTAGGCCCCTACTATATAAGACTCTATATATTAGTGGAAGTGCTTTACTTACTTAAGGCTAAGCTTATTAGTTGTCTAGCTATTATTACTAATAGCGATAGTTTAGTTAGGTAGAAGGCCTTAATACTAGAAGGCTTAGTGGAGCTTTCTAAGCAGAATTATAAAGGGTAGGATAGACTAACCAGCCGCGTTAATTCCCTTAATTATTGTTACTTACTTACAATTGCCTAGTTATATAGTTATTATCTAGCTAACTATCTTAGAGCTTATAATAACTTTTAATATCGTAGTAATACTCATTATAAACTTAGTCTTATTAAAGTTATAAATATCTATATTAAGAATGCTATACAACTAACACGTCTTCTCTATAAGCTTAAACTACGCGTAGATTATAACTAGATTCTTAGATTTTACGCGCTATAAGTGAAACTTACAATTCCACTTTATCTAGAGCTCTGGCTAAGCTTTAATAAAGCGCGATATCTAGTTCTTACTAATAGGCTAAGGAGGGGGCTCTTGGCCGCGCGCGGCAAGTAGATTATCTGCCATTTGCCATACGTTAATAATCTAGAGTAGAAATCCGCGTTAGTTAAGGTCTAGAATCTAATCTACTAGGAACTACTTCTCTATAAGGTATATATTAGGAAATATTTTAAGCGCGCGTGTACATCTATGGCATCTAGGCGGCTCTACGCACGCCTGCGCACTAAAAGCGCTCTAAGCGCACCTATAATACTACTTTTTTTTTAGCGTGCGTATGCGCAAGATTACGCAAAAATACACACCTATGCTACTAGTGCACCTAGGGCACCTAGGGTACCTATGGCACCTATGCTATTAAAATAATACTGATTAGTTAGCAAATAAAGCTCTTTAATTGGCTAGAATTTAAAAAAAAGCTTAGTAAGCTACTTAGTAAGCTTTTAAAAAAAGATTTCTTAAAGTATAAAGTTAAAGTCTCTTACTAGATAGTAATTACTAGTTAATATAATAGTACTAATTACTAGCGTATTATATAGAACTTCTATCTAATCCTAAATTCTATGTTTTGTAGGTTTAAAAATAGAAAAATATAGTTTTATAATTATTTAAAAGAATTAGATTAGGCGAAAATTAGTGGCTTAGCAAAGAACACTATTTTAAAAAGTATAAACTTTAATAACTTTATAACTACTTTATTTTTATTAAAATTTTTACAATAATATATACTATATTATTAGTACTATATATTTATTTAATAATATTACGTAATATATATAATAACTAGCAGAATAAAGAGTTTTTATTAATTACTAACTAATTACGTAATAAAAATGGTATTTTTAAATTAAATAATTAAAGATTAGTATTTTCTCTATAAATCTATTAAAAAATTAAAATTATAGCTTTACTAGTAAAAAAGTTATAAAGCTTTAAAAAAATTACTTATTGAAACTATTTGTGCACATTTGCGCAAGTCTGCGCAAGTCTGCGCATGTCTACGCATCTCTAAGCATTTTTGTGCTAGCAAATTGCCTGTGCAAAAATGCGCACAGATACGCACATCTGCGCACGGTTGAGCAGCCTCTCTAGAAAAAACTTTCCTGATGTAGCTTTCGTTTCTATGCGTTGGCAGCAGCTTGTAGGAGGGAGCTATTAACGCGACCTTAGAGGGTTAACTAAGGGATACTATACAGTTTAGCTACCCTTCGCTAGCTTAATTTTTGGCTAGTTTAAAAGGCCTGCTTTAAAAGAGTAAGCCTACCTTCTTTTTAAGTCTACTAGGCACGCTAAGTGGAGGACATTATAAGAATTATAAGAAGACGCGTTGCGATTTTAGTGGGGTGGCTAGATAACTAGTGTGGCCGAATAACTAGTAAGACACGTTAGTATATAAGCCACTTAAAGTCTATTATAAAAATTTATTATTTAGCTACTTTATTGTAAGTATAGTAATATATTAACTGTACTTAAAAGTATTATAAGAAATTCTATTAAGGTAGTCCTTTTTAAGTAGTTTAACTATACTTCTTTATTTTATAAAGCTAGGAAGGCAACTAGTAGTCATAGAAGTAACTATTAGTTGCTTTTCTTACTTAATAGATAATAAATTACTAGTAAGATAAAGTAGAAAAATTCTACTAACGTACTTTGCACTCGAGTCGATTATTTTATTAAGTTAATCACTTTGCCAAGACCCTACTAAAACGTACTATTAGCAATAGTATAACGCGATGCCTTAACCACACAATAAACTACTAGCGTTAAAAGAAGCGCGTATACAGCTTGCGATCTAGGCTATTAAATAAGACGCAACACTCTCTTAGTAATGCGCTGCAGCCCTCTATAACGTCTCTTAAAGTACACTTAGTAACTAACGCGCTAAAAAGACGTTTAGACGCGACTACGCACCTAATATAATAAGACTTACTATAAGAGAGGAGCAGGTGATTGTGCAGCATATACTCGACCTAGACGCGCGAGGATTTCCGCCCTAGCTTAATGCTATAAAAGATATGGCTGATTCTTTACTAGCTACACGCCACTACAAGCTAGTTGGCCAGAGGTGGCCTTATAACTTTGTTAAGTGCTAGCTAAAGCTTTAAGTTAAGTTTAATCGAAAGTACGACTATAAGAGAGCTCTCTAGGAGAATCCTAAGGTAATATAAGGCTAGTTCTGGCTTGTGGAGAATATAAAGGCCAAGTATAGTATCCTAGATAAGGACACCTACAATTTCGATAAGTCTGACTTTATAATAGGCATAATATTAACTAGAGTAGTAGTTATAGGCTCTAAGCATTAAGGACAGCTAAAGTAGGTGCAGTAGGGCAATAGGGAGTAGATAACAGTTATCTAAGGCATTAACGCAATAGGGTGGTGGATCCCACCCTTTATTATCTTTAGGGGTAAGCACCACCTCTCCGCCTAGTATAAGGAGAAGGATCTACCTTATAATTAGGTTATTGCAGTCTCTAAGAACAGCTAAACAACAAATAAGCTTAGTCTGCAATAACTAAAGCACTTTAATAAGCATACAAAGAGGCGTACTACTAGTAAAGTATGTTTACTTATTATTAATAGCTATAAAAGTCACAACTCGCTCGAATTTCAGGATTACTATAAAAAGAGTAATATTATTACTTTCTATATGCCTCTACATTCGTTGCACCTCTTGTAGCCACTTAACGTGTGTTGTTTTACGCCGTTAAAGAAGGCGTATAGGCGCTAAGCTAAGAATCTAATGCGCAACCACATCACGCACATTACTAAAATCGAGTTCCTACCTTGCTTTATTGCTACTTTTAAGGCTTTAATTACTAAAAGTAATATTAAAGGAGGCTTTCAAGGTGCTGGCCTAGTGCTCCACAACCTAGAAGTTATAATATCACAGCTTAACGTCCGCCTGCGTACGTCTCTACTTTATACTATTCGCGATAGTATATAGAAGTTGCAAACTCCGCGAAATAGTATAGAACTTAAGTCGCAATTAACACTAGTTAAGCAGAGGATTTAAAGACATGTAGATAGTTCCCTAACTTATATAGTTAAGGCAGTGGAAAAGCTTATTAAAGGCGCTAAGCTAATAGGGCATTCTTTAGTGTTAATAACTAAACGCAACACTAAACTTTAAGCTACTAATAAGGCTACCACGCAACGTAAATCGCATAAAAGAAAGCGAGTACAGCGTAAAGGAGTCCTTACAGCTAAAGAGGGCTAGCGGCTAGCCACTCTAAAGGAGTTTGGGGCGCGCAGTAATGGGCAAAAGACGAAGAAGAGGATGCGCGCTAATAGAGACAAATCTACTCAACAGCGCTATGGACGCTGCGGTAAGCC
Organism: Laburnicola sp. R22_1; assembly: GCA_014281115.1. Taxonomy (NCBI): domain Eukaryota; kingdom Fungi; phylum Ascomycota; class Dothideomycetes; order Pleosporales; family Didymosphaeriaceae; genus Laburnicola; species Laburnicola sp. R22_1. The sequence goes on from JACONQ010000015.1 coordinate 2,362,269, forward strand.
TGGGCATAACAAAACAACCTATAGGCAGCCTATAGAAGTAGATTCTAAATAGATTGGCCTATTTAGACTATCGAAAATAGTTCGTGTTGACTCTATACTATTGTGAATAGTATAGAACTTAGTGGGGTCTTAGCAAAGTAATCGACTTAATAGAATAATTAACTCGAGTGTAAAGTACGTTATAAGTATTATATAAACTATTATTAGCAAAGTATAGGTAAATATTCCCCTCTATATTATCTATTCTAGAACTATTTAGGGGTATAAAGAGTATAGAGAATATTTTAGAAGTCTCTTAAATTAAAGAGTAATAGCTTACTATAGTGTAGGTAATAGTAGAGTTAAGTAAAGTAAAAGTTATAAAGAAAATATAGTAAATAAATCTAGAGTAGTAAATTTTATATAGCGTATAAGCTAGCGTATAATCTAAGCTAGATAAAAGATAAAGTATAAAATAAAATATATAAAACTTTAACCTTTATATTACCTCTATAGTCTAACTCTAATCTCCTAGCTTTATGCCTTATGCCCTTACTATAATAGCGCTAGAAGGTAGTTATTAGGCAAGTTAGCTTTATATAGTATAGTATAATAGTTGTTATTTACTAATTATTATTTATACTTAGAATATTAGAACTTTTAGGATAGCTTTTCTAAATAGACCTTAGTGTAGTATAATAACTATCTAGCACAACTAGTAACTAACAAACTAATATACCTTTACTAATTTATAGTAGGTAGAGAAGTGTAAAAGTAGCTTTTTAAATAGATTTTAGTATAGTGTAATAACTACCTAGTATAACTAGTAACTAATAAACTAATATACTCTTACTAACTTATAGTAGGCAAAGAAGTTATATTAATAGTCTTATAGGCCTTAGGTAGTGTAACAACTATCTAGTATAACTAGTAACTAACCTAATACACTCTTACCTACTTATAGTAGGTAGAGAAGTTATATTTATAGTCTTATAAACCTTTAGGAGTGTAATAACTATCTAGTATAACTAGTAACTAACCTAATACACCCTTATCTATTTATAATAAATAAAGAAGTTATATTAGTAGTCTTATAGACCTTAGCGTAGAACTACTATCTAGTATAACTAGTAACTAATAAACTAATACACTCTTACCTATTTATAGTAAGTAAAGAAGTTATATTAGTAGTTTTATAGACTTTAGATAACTATTTAGCATAACTAGTAACTAATAAGGTAAAACTTCTACTAATTTAACTACCTATAGGCAGCGTCTTAAAAAAAAGTAGATATTATATTACTATTTATAGCTAAATAAAAAGATTAATTTTAGAATAATATAAGGGCGGTACATAGCCTTATAGAGCTAACCTATTAGAAATAGCTAGAATAGTTAAAAGAGCTAGTTAAATTAATACTATTTTAAAATAGTAGATAAGAAAGAAATATAGGGGGCCTTTTCTTATATAAAGAGTAGTATAGGACATAGGCCTACACTAGCTATACACTAACACTAATTAGAAAAGGCGCCTTTAGAAAGGTAAAAGGCGTAAATAGGAGAAAATAGGGTATGGTTTTTTTTTTCGACTAAGGGGTTTCTAATAAAAATATTATAATAATAGTAGTTATTCCTCCTACTATTGTTAATATAGAAAAGCGTTTTAAGGTAGTGTTAATAAAAAGGGGTTAGCGCGTTACAAGCGAGCTAAGCAGGCTTAGTAGGCTTAGCGCGCCCACTCTAACTAAAAAAATCTATATACAAAACTATGCGTAAGGCTATATTACTATACTATAGTTTAGAGTAGAGGATGTATAAGATAGCGCTGGCACTATAACGCTGCAACTATTATTTCCTCTACTATTATTCCTAAAGATTGCTAGTAATAGCTATATTAGTAGGTTTATATACTACTTATAAGATATATACTAGGTAGAAAGCTTACGCACACTATAGGTATACTAATACTTTATCTTTATATTAAGGTTAACCTTAATAAGAAATTTACTATTATTTTATTTTCTACTATTCTTCTAAGCCCTAATACTAAAATTGTAATTAACGCCGCCTAAAAGTATACTCTAATCTGTCTACTTAAAGTTACTAGGCCTATACTAGAGTACCGCTCTGTCTAGAAGATTATTAATAGATTAAAGTAGAAGAAGGTATACCTTAGCCTATATAAGGTAGTTTTAGTATACTAGTTAGGCTAGCAATAGATTAGTAACTATAGGCGCTATAATAGATGTGTGGGGTTGCTACTATAGTTTCTTATATTACTACTAGTTAGGAAGGCGGCAATAACTTTAGAGAACAGTAATAAGGGAAAAGAGAAAATAAAGGTGTTTATTAACAAGTTACTAGGGAAGAAGAGTGTTGCATAGATGCGCCAGATCCTTATAGTTATTATGGCGTTAAATAGTAAGCGCGTTATATAAGTGTGCTGCGTAGCGGCGCGCAAATATAGCGTAATTACTAATAATAGTAATAATAGAGCTTAGTTTACTATGCACGCTTTAAGTAAATTAATAGGTATTAGAGCGCTTATAGATAATTAGAGAATAAGTGTATAGTTTATAAACTATTCTTATAAACTATTATTATATTAGTAAAGACTAGTAGACTATATTTTTAGGCGCTGTACTAGAGCGGCCTTTCCATCCCAACCTACGCAGGCTTAAATTAAAAAAATATTAAAAAAGGTAATTAACACTAAATAAACAATATAACCATAGGGTATAAAAGAAAGGTAATAGAGTATACTTAGTAGAGAGATTAGTATAGGACTATTATATTAGAGATAGCATAATAAAGGCTTTTATCTTAAATAATATAATAAAAAAGCAAAGCCTTCTACTTAGTAACGTGTCCGTGCGCGTGATGCGCCACTTCGCATGATGCGCCGCTTTTTACTAGGAAAATCAAGAAAAACAAGGAAGTTTAAAGCAGTATAACTCTTTAACTACCTTTCCTTTTTAAAATCTTCCTTTATTAAAGTTATTAAGAAAGACCATCTCTATAACTTTAGAATTTTAGTTTTCTAATAATAATTAGTTTTAAGAAAAAGTATAAAAGTCCTAAAATTCAAGTCCTAAAATTTAAAAATAATACTTTTTAGGTATAAAGTATACTATTTAGAATATATTTTGTATTAGAACTTCTTCTTATAAAGAGCTACTTAAGAAGATAGATTATCTTTTCAAATTTATTTTTCTTAAAAAATAAAAAGATAATCTAACTTTTTAGTTAAGAGTTTTATTAAAAAGAACCTAATATAAAATGTGTTCTAAACAGTATACTTTATACCTAAAAAAGTATTATTTTTAAATTTTAGGGACTTGAATTTTAGGACTTTATACTTTTTCTTAAAACTAATTATTATTAGAAAACTAAAATTCTAAAGTTATAGAGATGGTCTTTCTTAATAACTTTAATAAAGGAAGATTTTAAAAAGGAAAGGTAGTTAAAGAGTTATACTGCTTTAAACTTCCTTGTTTTTCTTAATTTTCCTAGTAAAAAGCGGCGTATCACGCGAAGTGGCGCATTACGCGCACGGACACGTTAATTAAAAAGAGTGTAAAAAAGATAATTATATAAAAGTATAAAGTTAAAGTCTTTTACTAGATAGTAATTACTAGTTAATATTTATTTTTTTACGACTAAGAGGTTTCTAATAAAAATATTACAATAATAGTAGATATCCCTCCTACTATTCACTCGTTAATATAATAGTATTAATTACTAGCGTATTATATAGAACTTCTACCTAACTCTAAATTCTAGATTTTATAGGTTTAAAAATATAAAAAATATAGTTTTATAATTATTTAAAAGAATTAGATTAGACAAAAATTAGTAGCTTAGTAAAGAATACTATTTTTAAAAGTATAAACTTTAATAACTTTTTAACTACTTTAGTTCTATTAAGACTTTTTTAAAAATTTATATATTATTTTATTAGTACTATATTGTTATATAATAATATTACGTAATATATATAATAACTAGTAAAGTAAAAAGTGGTTTATTAATTACTAACTAATTACGTAAAAAAATAGCATTTTTAAATTAAATAATTAAAGACTAGTGTTATCTCTATAAATCTAATAAAAATGAAAATTATAGCTTTACTAGTAAAAAGTTATAAAGCTTTAAAAAATTACTTATTTAGACTATTTATATATATCTGCGCAAGTCTGCGTATATCTATATATCTCTAAGTATTTTTATGCTAGTAAGTTGCTTATATAAAAATATATATAAATACGCAAGTCTGCGCACATCTACGCACTATGCGCATAGTTAAGTAGAAAAACTTTCCTAATAAACCTATAGTTAACGCAAGTCGTAAGTTAGTGGTTATAGCTACAGCCTTAGGCGAAGTACTTGGCTATGTGTGCGAATTTTATGCTATCTGTCAAGTTCAAGTGTTGTTCTTTGTCAAGAGCAGAGAATGGCTGCACAGCCCGAGCCCAGGGGTAGCTACTCGGACTCCCATGCGGAAGCTCCTGGGGCTAAGATGTGGGGTGGGGCCCAATTAATAGGTCACGTGACTCACACAGCGCCCGGGCGGTACACCTCGTGCTCATGTAGTGCGAAACCCAGAAGTAGACGACTTGTCCAAGCAGATGGTGCAGCAGATGAAGTTCGTCAGACAATACCAACAACACGGATCGCTATACTATCATAAGCCCGGCGGTACAAATGCCCAGCGCAAAATCCTTTTTGCACAGGAGAATTTTTGATCTTGGAAAAAATCTGCAGATGCATCCGTCTCTTCCAACGCAGCAGCTGGGAAGAAAAGCATCACGCCAGCAGCCCCCATCATATTCATACTCATACCGCCACACTTGGCGATAAAATCGAACCAGGCATGTCATGAATGACTCTCCATCACACACTCTCCAAACATCCATCCATCCATCCATCCATCCCATTATCCCATCCCATCCCCTCTCCCAACATCCCTCATTCACCACCACCACCACCACCCAAACCGCGCAATCTACCTCTTCCGCCTCGCCCCCGTAGGCCGCGCAAGCCTCCGAACCATACCCCCACCAGATGCCCCAGCACCACCACCACCAGCACTGCCATTCCCACCAGGCGCCCCCTGAAACCCAAACATGCTATTCCCAGCATCCGGATTACTGAACGACGCCGGATTGAAAGGCGTACCGAAAGGACTGGCACTCTGACTCTGATTCTGATTCTGATTCTCGTTCTGAGTCGCAGCCTGTCCGCCGAACGTAGACGGTGCGCTGGTGGCAGGTGGGACTGGCATGCCGGCGCTGGGTGGTATGCCGGGGCCGAAGGTATGCGACGGAGAGGTGAAAGAGGTCGGTATCGTTGGGCTCGCCGCTACGAAGCCTAGGCAGGGGTGGAAGATGCCAGTCTGCGGTGCAGGTGTCGTCGGGGACGGGCCACTCAGTCTGTTCCACGCTTCAACGAAGTAGTCTGGGGCCCGTTGGAGAGCTGCTGGCGGGCGGGGGGGAACATCGACGCGCTGCTGGCGATTGTTGAGGATGGGATTGCTGGGAGTCGGCTCGCGGGGAGTGGGATGGAACTGAGTGAAGGCGAAGCGTTTGGGGGTGGGGTTCGGGATGGGGGACTGATGAGCAGTGTTGTAGGAGAATCCGGGGAACGCGGGAGTCGATGGTGCAGAGTCTGCGCTGCTGGTTGAAGGAGCTGGAGAGGCGGTCGTCGAGCCCGGCACTGTAGGATTCGGAGCACGCGAGCCACCAAAGGTGAAGCCTGAAGCGGTTGCCCTAGGCTGCGACGCAGACGGCGTGTATGCTGAAATAGGCTTCGATGCATTGGAGAACCCGAAGGGGGAAGTAGTGGTTGCTAGGTTCATTAGTTAGCGTCCTGGATTCTGTGCTTAGAGGTGAATGGGTCCTGATAGCTATAGCGAGCCACAGAGGGTGACGGAAAACCGCGGACACTCTCCACCAGTCGTTTGCACGGTACCACCTCATAAAAAAATTCGCTTGCAGACCTACCTTCTGAAAATTGAGCTCTCGGCTCCGGCTGCCCGAAAGGCACATGTGGCGGAGACTTCTCCTCTTTGAAAGGGTCAGTAAACCCAGCTGAGCAGAACTTCGGTGCCTTGGAGAGCACAGTGTCCAATGCACTCATGGCCTGACCATATGCGCGCTCAGTCGTAGGTTTAGCGGAGTCCTGCACGGCGGTACTATGACCAGCTTGATTGGCGGTGGGCACCATCGAGTTCCGATCAATGGGATGCTGCTCTGTCATGTTCGATGTGCCCCTGTTTACGTCCGTTGCCGCCGTAGCTTCTGTGGGCACCTTCTCAGACTCTTTAGGAGCCGAAAGGTCTTTATCATAGCCATGCGTCTTCTTCCGCGCCAGCAACATCTCCGTGAAGTACTTCGGTTCCTTTTCCAACGCAATAAAGCTGCGAATATCATCGTGCAGCTTGCACATCCTGTCCACGTTCAAGATCTGCCACGCCATCATCTGCACATACTCGTCTGCGTACGGCGCAGTGTACAAATCAGACCGCATGCGCGTGCCAAACGCGTCCCAGATCCACAGCACATCCGTAGGCTGGAGCTCCACCTTGCCAAACAGATTCCACAATTTCTTCAGCAGGCCATCGGCTTCTTTGCGCATCTCAAAGAAGGTGAGCACGCAGTGGATCTTGATCATGGGGATGGGCGTCTGGTCCATAGGCTCTGGGACAGGAATGCCCTCTTTGGTGCACCGCACGAGACCGTGGGCGATGTCGTTGACGAAGTCTTCATCGAGACAGGTGGCGGCGGGCATGTGGATGCGGCGGCCTTCGAGGTACTTTCGGAGAGCTGGGGCTAGCTTGAAGAGAAGATGCGGCTCGAGGCGGTCCGAGATGACGGCGCCGTTTGGCATGCCCGCGCGCTCGACGACGATTTGGATGTACTGATGGTCATCTGTGGTTCTCCTACGCCAAGTAGTATGGGGGGAATTTTGGTTGAATTTGAAGAGCGGGGGTGTAGGTGCGGTTAGAGGGTGTGGCTCATCCTCCTTGGGGCCTGTCTTCAATGTCTCCGCGTCTGTATTTACCTTTTCAGTTTTCAGATCAGGATCATCAGCCGGCTGAGACATAGCGGCCAGCTTCTTATCTAGAGGTGTCGATATGGTTGCGTTGGTGCTTTGCGTTTGGGTGTGCGGATTGTTTGTTGTTGGTGCGTGGGTTGAGGCAGGTGCGACGGAGGCGCGTGGTTGCGGGAACGCGTTGAGTGGGGCGCTCGTCGTGATTCTGGGAAACGGTCTTATAAGAGCTGGGGTTCTGGTCTCGCAGCCTGCGTGGTGGTGAAATGACGTCGGCGAAGTACATTCACCTTGCGCAAACGCAGCGGCGCCTGTCCTCCCACAGCCCCCAGAGCCTGGCTCAGCCACACTACGAAAAGCATTGGAAGTCGAATATATCTGCTTTTCTCTAGCGTGGAGACTACTGGCCTTTCAAGAAGTACCACTCTCACCGTCTCTTCCGTGTTCGGACAAACAACATTGAACTATACGGTCCATTCCTATCGACCACGTGCGCTTGCTGTGCCCACACCTCACCGACCAGGTCAGCGTCAGACGCTAAACGTGTGTCAGAGATCTAAAGGCCACCTGCTCTAAGTTAATCGGATGGTTACTAGTCGACACTCACAGAAACCCACTGACCGAACTTCTGGCACCCGCCTCAACCACACGCGCCGTCTTCACTGTTGGCGAACTCACGCGCCATCTTCACTACTCGCGAACTCACACGCGCCATCTTCACTGTTCATCGAGCCCTCAAGCTTCCCAGACGTCCTCAACTCCACCACCGCGCGGAAGAAAAAAAGCCCTCACGACACACTCACTCACTCACTCACTCACCCCTCCCATCCACCCAAAACCCACGCACTCACCATGTCCTACATGCTCCAATTCCCGCCCGTCCCCCTCCCCCAACCTCACCCACCCCCCCTACGTCCTCTTCGGCATCAACGACATCGACTACTTCTCCGACCTCCCCCCCACCATCCCCCTCGCCCTAGTCCTCCACTTCGCCCCCAAACTCCGCCAATGGACACTACCCCCACCCCCGCTCACCCCAGCAGGGACCCGCCTCTCCCTCCGCACACCATACGTAGCCATCAACATAATTGCAGACCTAGACTTCGAAGGCCTTGCCTGCATCCTCGCCCGCATGCTCCAACTCGCCAACCACCACCCCTCGCTACCCTCCGCCGACGTCTTCCTAACGCAGCCCAACCTGCTCATCGCGATCGCGATACACAAAGCGTGGCGCGCGCTCGAGCTCGACATAGCGGGTCTCGAGGCGCTACACACGCATATACTGATGAGTCTGATGCTGGGCCCGCCCGTCGTGTTGGCCGAGGTGAAAGCGGTGTGGGACAATTTCGGCGTCGAGGCGCCCATTGTGCGCGAGATGGGGCTCAATTTTGTGCGCAGCTATATCGAGGGGCGGTATCCGCAGACCGAGTCGTCGCCGATAAGGTACTGGTATCTCGAGACGAAGGAGCGGTGTCGCTTCTTCAAGGCGCTGGAGAGACGGTTCCCTGCGTTTGATGAGGCGCAGAGAAAGGCGGTGCAGGCGGTTGGTGAGCGGCACAATAGTGTCAAAGTGATGAGGGAAGAGCATGCAAAGGCGCAGCTTGAGCTGCAGGAGAAACGGGAGAAGAAGGAGAAGGAAAAGAGGGACAAGGCGGGGCAGGGCAGCACTACGAAGGAGGATAGAGAGCGGAGGGCGTTGAAGAGGAGGACGGAGAGGGCAAAGAGCAACGAGAGTATAAAGAGCGTGGAGACCATCATCTGGAGAGATCCATCGACGTCGACCACAGAGGACCCTACTACGCCCAAAGCGGTTTCAAATACCGCGCCACCTCGTCTTCACGCACAGCCTGTCGATCCCGACAGCTCTGAGTGGTTGGAGATGCTAGAAGAAATGTCAATCGAAGAGCGCATCACACAAGAAGAGCGCAGCACAGCAGACACCCCCGCAAACCAGATGCCTGACCAAGGCCAAAACCAAGCAGCACAAGCACCAACCGACGAAAAGTTCAAGCTCAAGCGGAAAACACCACCAAACGAGAAGACATCTCGCTGGACGATAACAAACGCCGCGCCCACCTCACCAGAGGACATGTCCGTCGCACATGCAGTACGAATCGTATCCCCACGGCCTCCAGAGGGAGTCGAGACTACTCATGAGCTGGTGGACAGTAAAGAAATACCGCGGGCGGCCAGAGATGCACATGTCAAGTACTCAGCGACGCAACGGGCACCGAGCAATGCGAAAGACGGAATAGAAGGGACGCATGCTGGTAGCACCGAGTCGATCAAGGAAAAATTGGAGTACCTCCCGTCAACGGTATATGAAGGATCGCACTAGGTAGCACATGTGAAAAGGCGCTTGTGACTCAGTGCACATGTACAGTAGAGAGTGGATAAAAATATGCAGCGAGTGTAGAAGCAGCTTAATCTCGTGGGTGTCCCCCAAGACCTGCATGACAGTCAGCGATACCCTCAGCTGTCGTGTTACATGCAGAAAGCCACTGGGTACGAAACCAAATTTCAGTCCCCGTGGGGCGTCTGAAGCTAAGTAATATCATTATCATTCAATGTAAAAGACAGACCAATAATACATGTACGTGTACGTGTATGTGCTGAGTGCCGGACTCCACGTTGCAGGTAGCAAGGTATCAAATGCTGCTAACAAAAAATTTCAAAAACGGAACGGAATGCCAACTTCGAAATGGTGGCAGAGACTGGTGGCAGAATAACAAGGTAAATCAAATGCCTGGTATCATGTACGGAAAGAAATAATTAGATGTAGATCAAAGGGTCGGGCCTAAGCGAGGTAGTAAAGTAGCATGGTTATGCCGAGTTGTTCTTTGACCGTGACAGGAGCGCCTTGACGCGTTGTTTAATCGATCGTCGCTCGGTGACTTCGTATAGCGGCTTGTGCTCCTCCTTGATGTCGTGGTCGTCTTCATAGTCAACATGCACATACGCTCTCTCCACGTCTGCAAGACCTGTATAGAGTAAGTCACCCAGCTCCATATCCCTTCCTGAGAGACGTACCTTCAAGCTTCCGTTGCAACGTTTGCCTGACGTCGTGGGTAACCTTGAGGGGCATGTTCTCATCCATGACAATATCCACCTCGACGTAATAGTGTTGTCCGGCATGGTACGCGCGGCACTGTCGCAAAGCTCAGTCCTTGTCCTAGTTGCCAAGTGACTCTTGAAACACTTGCAGTTTCAACCTTCTGGATGCGAGAATCGTGGGTGACGACCAGGTAGATGAGCTTAGAGAGGAACTCGTTGGGAGCAGACTTGCCCACTAGCAGCCAGATGTGCTCCTAGGCGTTGGCAGCCCAAGAGAACAGGATCAAAAGTCCGATAAGGATGGCTCCGATAGGATCAAGGTACCACACAATGCGACTTCCGATAATGGACATGGTCAGACCAAAGGCATTCACGGCAATGTCATTTCGGTGATCGACAAAGAAGACATGCACAGCAGGGTACCGGCGGAGAAAGAAACAATAGATGCATAGGGTGCCCTTGGAAAAGACTACTCTGTGTAAGTGGACATTCGAAAAGCTGCCTCAGGCTTGGTTCATCTTACTTGCGACACTGACAAAGATGATTGGGATGATATGAAGCTGCTCATGGTCCGAGGAACCTGCTGCCAAGGCACGCGCGGATTCAATCTCAAGAACGGTCAGTGCCTGTCAACATCACCAGCCAAGGGGGACTCACGATCAATTGGATAGCCACAGTGGTCATGAGGCAGCAGAACATGATGATGCCAATTGTTTCAATCCGCCTCCGACCTACAGGGTACTTGTAAACGCTTGGCCGTGCGGCCATACGCGATGTGATAAGCATAACTACCGATGATGCAGGCATCAGCGGCGGTAGCGAACAGTGACAGCGAGCCAGTGGAGATGGCAGCATAGAGCTGAATGACGAACAGGCAGAAGTTGACCACGAACGACGCGTTCACAGCAAACTTCACTTTGGGGCCGTTCTCCAGTGTGTCGAGAGCAGCCAACCGTTCCTCGTCGCCACTTTCAAGAAACTGGTCAATCAGAGCATTTTGCCTGGTGTAGTAATTCTTCATCCGCTGCTTGTTGGCAGTAGGATAGTCAAGTTCCATCTGTTTCTAACATTGGGTCGCCGGTGTTTGCTCAGGTCGAGCGGATCGCCGGCATTGGCAGCAGTAGCCTCGTCCACGTGGTCATGGGCCGGGACATTGGTAACTTCGGGGCCCTGCGAGCGGATGGCATCAGCCTGCTCATGAGCAGTGGCGGTGGATTGGCTGGAGGCTAATGCGAAAGGTCAGACAGCGTCACAATAAACACCTGACAGTGGAAAGCACGAAACAAACGACGTGAGCCGGAAGACATAGTCTCCGAGGGTGAGAAGTGGAGCTGAGATATGCAGATGCCGGAAATGGAGAGTGACAGGTTCCCCTCTCACCCCCCTCCCACAGGGCACCGTCTTTATTAAACAGCGACGAGAGGCGAAAAAGGCGGAAGCCCTAACATCATGATGTCGTCGCGAGGAAGCTTCGCCGCATGCCGAGCAGCACTAAGCATCTGCTGCATGGTGAATTGTGATAGTGCCGAGGGAGCAAGCGGAACGCCAAACACGCTTAGCATGCTGGGCAGGGGTGCTGGGGGGTGAAACGGATGCGCCGTTTGGAGGGCCCGCGCCGGTGATGCTGCCTCAGGCGTACATTGCAGACTGCGCGCGTAGTTTCCAGATGGCATCTTTGGCCGCGAATCGTGGCAGTTGTGAATTGCGATGTGTTATGGTGTAGGTGGAAGAGGGGACGCATGGTAGCGGAGAGGTGAGCAGCACGGGGCACCTGCCAAGGCCGGGGATGGTCTCCACGCACCGGCCCTGGTGATCTTCCCTGACGCCACGAAACCATACGTCCCATCCTCGAAGCTATATGTCCCAACCACGACTCCTCATGCCTTTCGCGTTTCCACGCCGCAAGCCAAGCCTTCCTCTCTGTATGCAAGACAAGGCCGTTGTCGCGGACAACCCACTGCCGGCTTGGCGCTTGAGGCCAGTGGGAACTGCGTGCGTCCCATTGGCTCCAGCGATTTGTGTTTCTGACTTCGCCCACCGATGCGCACCAGACGTCTTCTTCCTACAACACCAAGCGCCTCAATCCGACGCTCGGTCATTTGCAAGAGGCTCCACAAGCCGGGTGGCGGTTGAGCCACACCGCAGCCTCCTCCACTGCGTTTCCCCCGACATTGCGTAGCTGTTACTCTATCCTCAGGACCTCGACGCAATGCTTCCTATGGGGCCCTATTCACAGCGGTGTCTGGTACAGTCTGGGCCTCCGCTCTCTTTGTATCAAGCCTCTGAGCACGGAAACAAAGACAGGGGCCACGTCACTAAAGCTTCACTATCTTTACCTTCTACTCCACTAACGTTCTGGACGTGCTGATCATTCAGGAACGGCTAGCCGCGACCATGTTATCAAATCCTTAAAGCAGAACGCATGGCCCAGCGCCGAGCCTCCAGTTCCAGCCTTGGGTCTCATCGTTCCTTTCGTATACTCTCTGGAAGAGCCGGTTCCTTCGTGTCTTTTCTTTCCTTCTCCTCGAGGCTGCTGGCAAGTCAGACGGAGCTTTTTTCTTTCAGATTTCAGTCTTTTCCATACGTTTTAATAGGAACTATTCAAAATGCCCGTAGACGCGATCCATGTTGCGGCAGTCTGTAAGTTGTCATCTTCACATCACCTCTGAATCTAAGCTCACCTCTCTAGTCATTGTCTTGCTCGCCAGTATTGCGGGAGCCGGCTTTCCGGTCGTGGCGAAGAAGATCACATGGATGAAGATTCCTCCAAATATCTTCTTCTTCTGTAAGCACTTCGGTACCGGTGTGCTTATAGCGACGGCGTTCGTCCATGTAAGTGATCACACGTTGCGAAACAATCTTGTGTCTAACTAGCTTAGCTTCTGCCTACTGCATTCGCATCGCTCAACGATCCGTCGCTCCCGGCGCTCTTTACCGAAAAGTACCCTGCCTTGCCTGGTGTCATCATGATGGGATCGCTTTTCTGCCTCTTCGTCATCGAGATGTGGCTTAACGCGGCGACGGGGGGTCACAGCCACGGCAGCGCAACTGGCGAAGAGTTCGCCGGGGGAGCTGTTCAAAATGCCTTCAACAACCCGATCAGACGTGTCGAAAGCTACGATTCACAGGTTACCATGGCGTACCCCGAGGAGAAGAAGGGTCCCTGGGTCCAGAACACCTATGCCGGCGACAACTTCTCGTTCCCCAAGCAGAACGACCTAGAAATCCAATCCGAGATGCCGCCGTGGTTTGTCGTCTTCTACGAACAGTATATCCGCCAGCGCGACGAGATGATAACCATGGTCAACCGCGCCATGCCCGCTCTACCCAACCATGCGCAACAGCCCAAAGAAAGCGCGACTCAACAGCAATCGTACTTTGATACGGACGTCGAAGAGCAGGCCGTGGACCCTATGTTGCTGAAGAAGCTGTCTCTCCAGATCACGCTCATCGAAGGCGGTATCCTCTTCCACTCGGTGTTTGTCGGCATGACTGTATCTCTCACACAAGACGGCTTCATTGTCCTTCTCATTGCCATCATCTTCCACCAAGCGTTTGAAGGTCTCGGTCTTGGTTCGCGTATCGCTGCCGTACCATACCCCAAGGGCAGCTGGAAACCTTGGGCGCTTGTTGTCGCTTTCGGGACCACTGCTCCTTTCGGCCAGGCTCTTGGTCTCGCAGTCGGCAATGCCTTCGACCCCGAAAGCCCGCTGGGATTGATTCTGATTGGGGTGTTCAATGCGATTTCTTCGGGTCTGTTGATCTATGCTGCGTTGGTTGATCTGCTGGCGGAGGACTTCCTCTCGGAAGAGGCGCAGCACACGTTGGTCGGCAAAAAGAAGAAGTGGGCATTCGGCTATGTCTTGCTAGGCGCAGCGGGTATGTCGATTGTCGGCGCTTTCGCATAAGCATGGCGTTATCCTTGTCAATCCACCGCACACGCGCGTCGGTCATTGGATCTGATGCACCCCAAGATGTTCCCATCTCTCACAAAAATTTGTCTCGCCGCGTTGATCATGTGTCTGCAATACCGGGCGACGATGACACCACCACGGAACCCGATGGTACTGCAGGCACTTGCATCATTCCTATTTGTCATGAATTCGGAGATGTAGCCTCCGATGAGCATTATTATGCGCCGGTATTCGGGCAAGGCTGTGTGCTTATGTGGTCATTCATGTGCGTTGTACACTACGGAAAAGGAGGAGTTTTTACATAAGAGACAGTGTCTCGGCCACGGCTTTTCTTGCCGTTTTTTTACATCTCCATTTTATCTTGATTTATGAAAGAACAATCACTCTAAAAGGGGGCAACCATTCATTCGTTCTTTTAATGGGTACACGATTAATGCCATGTGTCTTTATCAGTTGCCTATCAAGCTATCGTCTTGGAACTAGAACTAGAACTAGGAGCGAGGCGTTGGGATGGGGTTTGTGGACCAGCTATATCGCTGAGCGACGGATGGGGGGTTTCAGGATTAGATGGGGAGGTCAATGGATTGCGTGGTTGTTAGTATTTATCGCACTCTGTGATTTTTCGCAATGAAGGTTGTGATTTCCGGCCTGCAGTTCACTGTGCTGTGGCCGTCTCTGCACACGACGGAATTCGAAGGCAAAGTCGACAGACAGATGCGCGCAACGCAGGAGGCGAGCGATGGCGCATCTCGATCACGCAGACGCAGATGTGCGCGCGCATCGTGCCTCACCGCTGATTCATTGATGAAGGGGAAAATTCAAGAAATCAAGAAAATCAGAGGTTCACAGATTCAGAGGTCCGCCCCTCTAGAAAAAAAAAATAAATCCAGAAATCAGAGGTCCAGAGGTTCGGCCTCTAAAACAAAAATCAAAAAAATAAAATAAAAGTAGACAAAAGTCAAAAATTGGCCAGAGCTCCGCCGCAGAGCGGAAACTCGAAGATGGCGCGCTTCTCCTGCTAGAGGGATAGATGGAGAGTTGGTGGTCGGGAGATCGGCAGTGGTTTATATACCTTGTGAGTTGGATATGTGCGATGATGGCGGTGGTGCGTGTGCATGTTTGGGGGGCACGGGTGGTGGGTGAGCCGGCGGGGTTCGGGAGGGCATGATGCTTGGCGGTTTGGGATGGGCTTGTTGGAGCTTGGGTGGGCTTGTCGGAGCTTGCTTTGGGATGCGCATATAGGATTGTTATAGGTCGGAGTTGGGGATTTGGTTAGCGGATCGACTGTGTTGGTTGGCATGTGGAGGAAGTACATACCTAGGCATAAGAAGGTAGCTGTGATGCAGATCTGCGACTGGGGGTGAGAGCTGTGTGAGGTTGTTGGTTTGGGGAGTTTGTGACGTAGGGCGTTTGGGTGGTGTGTCCGAGTGTCGAGGGTAGGGTGGGGTCTAGCCGGTTTGGGGACTTCTGCCAAGGCGGGTGATTCGTGCGCGAGGGGCGTCATAGTCCATCAGTATCAGGAAATGTCA
The DNA here is from genome assembly GCA_014281115.1 of Laburnicola sp. R22_1. Lineage (NCBI taxonomy): Eukaryota > Fungi > Ascomycota > Dothideomycetes > Pleosporales > Didymosphaeriaceae > Laburnicola > Laburnicola sp. R22_1. Next base: position 2,377,795 of record JACONQ010000015.1, read on the forward strand.
AGCCTCTAATTAGAGTAGATGATAGCTTTCGTCTCGCCGCTTTTTCTACCACGTTCTACTGTACCTACCTTGTCCTTGCTGTGCTGCCTTTAGTTTACAGCTTGCGCAGGAGTAGATAGAGGCTGGGAGATTTTGCAATGATAGCTGTGTCAATACTGAAGGAAGCACGATTCTTCGTTCATTTTTGATCCGAGTGCCCTAACAAGCATGGTCTTCACCAAGCATGGTCTTCAGTGCCCCGTTGAGCATGGTCTTTTCAAAGAGGTAAAAATGCTTCTTCCGCGTCGTTGCCGCTGTTTTCATCACACGATACATCATTTATCCTCTTGTAATATTCCCAGTGTCCAACGCGCCTCAGTAATATCAACACAGAATAGAGCACCAGCACTGGCCAAGTGCTTAAAGTACAAATGGGCTCAAATCCAAAGGTAGGAAGAATTGCACTTGGTCTACGCCCCGGCGCCGGGAAAGCGGCACGTGAGCGGTCGGAAGCTGGAGCTGGAGCGCAAAGGTTTTCGGCACAAGCGGGGCACGAAGATGACTAAGCGCCACCTTGTGCCGTCTGAACCCGCCCGCTTCCGGGGTTTTCAAAGAACTCTCCTGCGATAGCCTTTCTGCTGTCATCCCACCGTCGCGTCATGTCGCAGCCTGATACCGACCAAACGCCTGCCGGAGCGCCTTTGGACAACGCTGCATCTAGGAAGCGGACCCACCCCGACGACTTTAAGCGCGCCTACAAGGCTTGCATCAATTGCCGGCAGAGGAAGGCAAAATGCATCCTGGACGCTTCGCCGGGGGGTGAATTAAAGCCGCCATGTCAACGATGCAAAAGAGAGATGAGGGAATGTGTGTTCCGCTCAGAGCGGTCCTGGGTGAAGAGGAGGAAGCCGGGTGAGGCAAGAGAGGAGGCTGAGGAGGTTGCCACGCACGATGCACATCAATCAAGTATCAATGGAGCACATCAGTCATCGAGCCAGCGCGCATCATCTGTATCTATTCCTTCCGTGTCACCCCACGATTCGGTACATGGCAGGCGCTCTGATATATTATCGCCTCCGGCTACCTTCCGGAGAGTATCCTCCTCTCAGCCGGACCTGGCCCATTCAGTCATGAGGACTGTTGTCTCGAGTGGTAGTGATGCTTTGAACTTGCTGTTTGAAGCTGCTAATCACAGAGATGCCTTGGAGAACCAAGAACAGTTGGAAAATCCGCCACACGAAACCCCGAGATCAGGGACATCATATGGGCCAGGTATGTCTTATCATTGTTGTTTACTCGGAATCTTCTTGAATACCCTGGCGAATCCGTCTGAGGTTCACTGCTGGGTACAGTCTATTCGAGATATCGCTAACCGCATCACTCGACAGGACGCGATGGCCAGCCGGCTTCTCCGTTCACGTTCAAAGCGCAGCCCGTGCAAATGTCTCAACCCTCACCAGAAACACTCAGAGTATGGACTTCGTGTAGATTCGTGCAGATGGACTGGTTCTCGGCGCACGAGGCAGTCACTTATGTCGACTTGTTCTTCAAAAATTGCTCACCTCTATCGCCCATCCTTTCCGACTTCTACTCCCGCCATGAAAATCATTGGGCTCTCATAGCATTGGACCCCTTTCTGTGCGTTACCATTCTTATGATTTCATCTCGCTACAATGTGCTGCCTGGTGTTGGAGGTGCATCAAGAGGTTACTTTGTCCACGATCGCTTATGGGAGCAGTGCCAGCGGTTCATTATGAAGATCATGTTGGGCCAAGTCAAAGCTTCCAAGGCTCAATCTCGAACGATCGGATCCATAGAAGCACTGCTGCTTTTGTCCGAGTGGCATCCACGTGCCCTTCATTTCCCCACCGCCAGCGACGGGTGGGACTGCGAACTGATGGTCGGAGCGAACAACATTACAGCCGAGGGTGTGAAGAGACTGGAGGGCAACACAACCTCCAATCGCTGGCTCGAAGACGTTATAGAGCCCGCCAAACGATCCGACCGTATGTCGTGGATGTTGATGGGCTGTGCGCTCTCTCTGGCGCAGGAGCTAGGCTTGTTTGAGGACAACGGAAACGTCGAGAGAGACCAGACATCTTACCCCAAATCTACACCGGAAGCACTTGTTCAAAGGCGCATCCGCGCTCGAAAGCTGCTCTATGTCTTCATTGAGCAGCTATCGTGGCGTCTAGGCTGCACGTCGATGATTCCTCAAAGTCTCAATCATGCTTTGATGGAGAAGCTCCCAGTCGACTCGACAACAGGAGCTGTTGAAGAGTGGCAATCTTTCATGAGTGCTTGGGTAGAGCTTACGAAATTGGCACGCTCTGTGTCCGACACGGTATACCCTTCTGCTGCGACTACGCGCAGCTTGCTTCGAACAGGAAGATACATCGGGCTCCTAGAGCATTTCCAGCCCTTGCTTACCACGTGGCGGAAGAAGTATCTAGATCCATGCAGTAAGTCGCTACTTGTAGATCCCTAGATTCCACAGGTTACTAACATGACTACAGAACTCAAGGTCGGTTTGCACGACATGTTGTGCATAGAGTACCAATATGTCAGGATCTACACAAATTCTCTCGGCATGCAAGCAGTAGTCGAGCGCACGCTCGCCGAAACCGATCCTGACGGACCGCAAGAGGAGATCTTACCGCTCAACCTCGAACCAAGGGACTACGACTTCATCCAAGAAGTCGTCGACGGAAGCTGTCAGATTCTCCAAAAGGTCTGCCAGCTCTACGAGTCGGGCGCTCTGCGCTACTCGCCCGTCCGCATCTTCCTCCGCATCTCCGCATCCTCCATCTACCTAATCAAAGCCCTAAGCCTAGGCTCTCGCAATCAGAAACTACAAAACTCGCTCGACACCCTCGACGCCGCCATCCGCGCCATGCGCTCCAGCACCCTAGACGACATGCACCTCGCCTCCCGGTACGCCACCCTCCTCGACCTCCACGTAGCTCGTCTCCGCGAGAGCTTCGTAGTCTCCGCGCGGCCACCGCGGATTCCCTCGCGGGGTGCTTCCCTAGAAAACAACGCTACTTCCGGCATGGACTTTCTCAACAACCACAATGCGGGCGCGTCGGGCATTGCTGCGCTGGCAAACGATGTTAATGGTCTGATGCCGGATGATGATTGGTTGGCGTTGCCTTTTGATCCGGCTATGGCGCCTTTTGGGTTGGATGCCAATCCGAGCTTTCAGGGGTTTGATGATGGGAATGGGACGTTGGATTTTATTTGGAATTTGCCCATGTAGTATGTAGTGGGGTGAGGGGTTGTGCTTTTGGGCGGGCTGGGCCATTGCGTGTTGTTTGAGTGAGCAGCGCAAGGCTGGGAAGGAGCGGTGTGTTGTTTTGTGTTTTTGGATAGGAAGGTTTTGGTTAGATGGATGATTATACGACGAGACGAGGACTGGACGCCTTTTGTGGGCTTCATGATTTACGAAGAGTTGTTTTGTTTTGCACAGATGGTGGACTGTATGCGATATTTTGGAGGCGTTGGGTACCCTGGGGTAACTCGGCTTCGTATGCAACAGGCATATCCCGAATTGGCGAAGCATCGTGGACAAACTCGGCATTGAACTCCGTCTCAATATCGAAGCCAGGTCCTGCAAGCAAGGTCCACATGATATTAAACTACGCACAGAACCTCAACCTCCATCCCATCCCCCAACTCAAACCAAATTCCCCCTCAACTCCTGCTCCCTCTCAATCGCCTCAAACAGACTCTTAAAATTCCCCGCCCCAAACCCCTCAAAATTATGCCTCTGAATAATCTCCACAAACACCGTCGGCCGATCCATCAAATGCTTGGTAAACAACTGCAACAAATAGCCCCCCTCGTCAAAATCAATCAGAATATCCAGCCGCCGCAGCGTCTCAAAGTCCTCATTGAGCCGCATCCCCGCGCGCTTCAGCCGCTCCTTCATCGCTACATAGTACGTCTCGGGCACCTTGATGAACTCGACGCCCCGGGCTTTGAGCGCCGTGATGTCGCGGACGATGTCGTCTGTGCGGAGCGCAATGTGCTGGACGCCCGGGCCGCCGTAAAAGTCGACGTATTCTTCGATTTGGGACTGTTTTTTGCCGGGGGCGGGCTCGTTGATGGGCATTTTGACGGCGTCGTTGGGGCTGCTCATCACGACGGATTTTAACGCCGAGTAGGCGGTGCAAATATCTTTGTCGTCGACGCTCCAGAAGCGGTGGAAGCCGAGGACGCGCTCGTAGTAGGCGCATATCGAGTCCATTTGGTGCCAGTCTTGGTTGCCGACGCAGTGGTCGATGGTGGAGAGGGAGACGGGGGGCAGGAATTTGGAGAGCGCGTCGGGGGAGGGGGGCGCGGGGGCGTAGCCGGGGAGGAAGGGGCCCGTGTAGGAGGCCGGCTTTTCGATGAGCGTGTGCGTTGTGTCGCCGTAGGTTTTTATCGTGGCGAGGCGGACGGTGCCGTGCGTGTCGGTGAGGGCGTGCGGGGCGGACACGGATTCCGCGCCCGCGGAGATGGCGGATGTGTAGATTGCGTCGAGGTTGTCTACTTGGAAGGCGACGTCTGCGCGCGGATTTAGTATGGTTGTTCTTTGGGGGGGTTGGCGAGCTGCTTGCTGTGACTTGACTTACCCTTGACGGCATCACCGTGGCGTTCTTGGTGCTCGTGGATCTCGTGGAGTAGTTTTGCATCCTCGTCGCTGAATCTTGAGCTCTGTTGCAAGCCCCTTAGCGGCGATGTGAGGACGAAAGTCACGTTGCCGTTCCGTACGACATGCGATGCGATGGCTCGCGAGCCAGTCTCCAGTCCATGGTATGCTACGCGTTCGAAGCCCATGCGCGTAACGTAGAAGGAGGCAGCTTGCTTAGCATTACCCACATACCAGTGTACGTGATGGTAGCCGCGATAGGCCGAGATATCTGACGATGATGATTCTGAGGAGACGGGAGAGCCCGGCGGCGATATCCTTGACGGAGCCATGGTTACGTAGAGTTAACCAGAACGGAAGTTGAGATGTCAAAAGGTATCAGGGCTCAACACTGATGTATTCAGGTTATAAAGCGAACAAGTCGGCAGTGAGTAAAAAGTGAAGCACCGCCATCGAAGCACTTCACCGTCTTTAAACTTTCCAGAGGCCCCCATCTCCTTCAAGAACCGCTTCGCATATGATACAGTGGGCCAGCGTCATCCATGGATTGTGCTGACCAGGTCTTCTTGTGCCGAGCTGCGGTCCTGGAAAGTCCGTTCTTCTTCTTGTTGTCAGCTCCGTACATAGCCGGGAAAGCCGAGATGGACGGCTGCATCCCAAAGGGTTGGTCAATGATGTGCCGTTTTCCGCGCTTCGGACAAGCACGTATTTGCTCTGAATCTTGCTTTTAGTCCGGTGCCTGGCTGCGGCAGTGTTTGCTGGTGTTCATACGAAGGTAATCGCTTGCATGACCGGTTGTTGCAGGATGCGTTTGCGTCGCGTCGTCAGCGAACCATCATCGTCGGCGGCTACAAGAGCAACTTGTCGATATTCGTTGTTAATACTGTCGCCTACTCACTCTACGACATCATTCGTCATCTCACTCGTGAATCGATCATCGTGGAAGTGTAACCCAAGTCCGATGTCGTGGTGACGCATCCAAGTCCACAAAGCTGCCCAAAAGCCACTAGCCGAACACGGCATAGCGCTCCCGACAAACAGAACCACCCGCAACAGCCGCTGCAAGCCGTAAGCCGAAGTCACGAGACAGCCAGTGAACGGCAGTACTCGACATCGCATAGGTATGAACACAACACCACCTGCCGAATCTCTCCATTATCAGACACCCACACCCACAGACACACAAATCTCCCCTCCACCCCATCACCTCCTTCAACTCCCCCCAAGATACCACCAACCATGGCCATCCCCACCCCAACTCTCACCCCAAACGACGCCCACATCCTCACCGCGCTCTTCTCCCCCGAAACCCTCCCCTCCTCCATCGCCCCCTCCTCACCCTCCGCCCCCAAAATAGACGCCTCCCTCCCCTCCCACCCCACCATCCCAACCCCCCTCCTCACCACCCTCGAAGCCCGCCAAACCGCCCTAATCAAATCCCTCCCATCATCATTACCGATCACGCGCTCCTCAGAAAAAGGAGCAGGAGAAGAAGAAGATGAAGCAGCCCTCGAAGCCGCCCTCCGCGAGGAGGACGACATAATAGCGCAGCACCCAGAATACCCAAGCGCGTACCTCAACCGCGCTATGCTCCGTCGTATGAGGTTAGAAACGAAGACGAAGCCGACATCGACATGGACACGCCAACGTGTAGCGGAGGAGGACGAGGCCGACGAAGAAGCCGCCACAACCGCTCTCCTCGCCGACCTAGCGCACGCAATACGCCTCTGCCTCCCCTCTTCCACCCCCTCGCAACCATCCCCCTCCCTACGCCTATCCCCCTACCAATCCCACATCCTCCGCACCGCACACTCCCACCGCGCATACCTCCACCTCAAAGCCGCCGACTCACTGCGCACGAGCACAAGCACACTACCACTCGGAAAAGGCAGAACCAAGACTGAGCTAGAAGACCTAGCGAGCGCGGATTTCGCTGCTGCGGCGAGGTATGGAGATGAGGTGGCGAGGGAGATGAGCGTGAGGACGAATCCTTATGCGAAGATGTGTGGGGCTATTGTTAGGGATGCGATGGCGGGGGAGAGGGAGGGGGCGTATGTGGGTGGAGAGCGGGGAGGGGAGGATGGATAGGGATTTTGTAGTACCTACCTGTTGTGTTTGGGATGGGTTGACTGTTGGTGGATGGGTTGGGTCATCATTCTACGTCTCCACCGGCTCACTGTGTAGGACGGATGTGTTAACACAAGGAACGTGAACGGGAATATGAGGAATAGCGAAGAAAAAGCCCCGCTAATAAGAGATTTCCAAAACTGTGTTGGTCGTCCGCGTCGCGGTGCCATTTCACATTCCCTTCTATATTGCTACCTTGGAACGAGGAACAACCAACCACGCTATCCTCCGCAAAGAAAAGAAGAAGAAGAAAAGTAGTCGAAACGGAGGAAACCCCGTCATGAAGCATACCAGACCCCTTCCTTCCAGGTAACGAACGCATCCACTCTACTACGCCCCCCGAACCATCGAAACAAAAGCCGAAGAAAAAAGCGCCACCACGCCATACCACCCCCCAATCAACCAACCACTCAACTTCCCAATTCGTCCCCCCGCTGCCCATCCATCCATCCACCCATCCCCCACCTACATAACCACACAGCCCTCCCTCTCCCTCTCCCCAGGAACCCCCCGATTCCTCCTCAAATACCCCGCCGCCTGCCCAATAAAATCCCCCGTCTTATGAAAACACACGACATTGCCTTTAGCGTCGCGCACCGCCTGGCCAATACTGAGGTCGAACGGCCGACCCGTATGCGAGTCGACGGCTGGGCATTTGAATCCGTTGATGGCTTTTTGTTCGCGCTCAGGGACTGTGTGCGTATAGTGTTGGTTAGTGATGCCGGACAGATCGGGTGAAATACCGGGTGGGGGGCGAAGGAAAGGAAAGGCCAACGCACGCGTAGCGACATAAGCCAAAAACTCATCGACAGCACCCCGACTCTTTATCTGATCCGCACTCTGATCGCCCAGCAACACCGCAGCTAATGTCTCCATATGCGCGACCGTATCCGGCCGGACACCCTTCGCCATCTCATGCTGCTCGACTTGCAGCGCAGCCAGGGCCTTTCCAAGCGGATGCATCAATATGCCGTGGACATCCTTGGGCGTAAACATCTGCTTGCTCAGCGGGTTCCGCATGGGCCCGCCGTTCGCAGTGATGGCTCCCACGAGCTCCGCCATGTCCCACGCGTAGTTGTCTTCTGTGACGTAGAGGGCCTCTCTCGCAATGCCTTTGACGGGCTCGTGCAAGACCATGGTAACGTCGTTGGCGTATGTTTTCGAGAGCTTCTCGTGCGTGACGTGCATGAGGCCGAGGTCGCAGTGGATTTTGAGGGGGTCGGGGAGGGCGGCCTCGACGGCGTGCATGCGTTTGACGAGGGCGGACCGGACCGCGTCGTCGTCTGCTCCGGAGGGCTTGCCGAGCGGTTGGCGGACACAGTGCATGGTTTCTTCGAGGTCGGCGATGGCGAGGTAGGTGGCTTTATTGGGGTGCGCTTGCATCATGTGCGCTGTGGCTTGGGGTTTGCCTGGCCGGTTGCCGTGGACGAGGTTGTTCGGTCTATGGCCGTCTAGTATGGCTTGGATTGCGGGGGTGTTTTTTGAGAACGGGATGCCGTGTTTCCTTTGGAGTGATTGTCGATGCAACATGTCGCTAAGCATGGCCTTTACCTTCTCCCGTAGTCCTTGGTATCCTTCGGTCAGATCTTTTCTCGGAGAATCCATGTTGCCGTCCAATTGCGAATCTGGGCGAGTAGGTTGTGTAGTAGCCGGTCTAGGTGCTGGTTGGTTCCAAGTTGTTGTCGGCTTGGTCGTCTTTTTGCGCTGGCCCGCACTTGCGGACGGCTCGACCAACGCCGACAATCTCTTGACTTCCGAATTATGTGGAGCCTCGCGCTTCAACTCCTTTATATACTCAGATGCTGCATCAACCCATCCTATTGTTATGCAGTGCTCAGCGAGAAGTGTCTTTGCACGAATAGCGGGCGGACTAGTGGGCGGTCGCCGGTGTATTTGCTCTAGGAGGTCCGAGACGAGAGCCATGTCGGGCTCACCAGAGCCGGGAGTGTCAGTTGTGGCCATAATTAAGGGTCCAAGAGAGTTGTCACAGCGATATGCGTAAAATGGCCGATGTTTGCTTCTTCCCCTTGACAGGCACCACTGATGGACGGTGAATGCGTGAATGCGTGAAGAAGATCTCGTCGACCCGGGACCGCGACGTATATAGGATCTGACAGGTAAAAAAGTCGAATCTTCGATAAAGGACACCCAGAACGAGAGACTAAACGCGAACGTTAGCAATGTCCTCCCAAGGCTGAGGTAGTAGGTAAATAGACATCAAAGCGTGAGTCGTCAGGTAAGCCACTGGGCGAAAAGCCAGCCTGCGCAGAAACGCAATAGCACGAGTAGCAATGCGACAAGATAGTAAGCGACTGTAGTTGCCCTTTAGAGGTGTTGTTGAACGAGGCAGGCACGAATACCCCGCCAGCACTCGAATCGGCTAGCGCGTTACCGCATTTATATCGCGCGGCTCCCCGCAACGATCCAGTGGTGACAGGCACCGGTATGTATATATAAACTTTTATACTCTCTTTCGCGCTACAAGAGGGTTGTTTTGACGTATATAAGCATTAAGCTTGAAAGAACAGGAGGTGTTTCCGTTACATGCTGTTTCTTCAGATGCGCACTCTATAGTGAGGGTTGGGTACTCAGTGCTTTAGGGCCATACTTTCTGACAGCGCGTCTACCTTGCTATCTTGTATCTAGTCCACATCACACAACCACCAATCCGAACTACTCCGCCCTGCACTTAAGAACAGATCCCCAGCCAATCTATCGCGCAGAAAAGACTACGTCCTCACGCGCACACCACATCACACACACGAAACAACCACTCATTCAACCCCACAAACGTACTTAAAACAGACGGGCATCCGCCCAGGTTTATAATATAATACACTACATACATTAAAAAAAGAAAAACATTCCAACATGCAACAACTCAGAGAAAAACATCCCAGGGGTATCTAGAAAAAGGAAAATCGTAGCACCATAACCAAGGCATAAATGCCCCCGAAGGGGTATCGTATCGTAATCTCTTCCAGCGTACAATGGGCTCGTACAAGAAAAGACATTGTCTTTGAAAGATCGGTTGTCCGTTGCGAGTACGGAGGGACTGCGCGTGGTATGAGGTGGTGTGACTTGGCGGCGCAGTCACAGGAACTCCAGAGCTTGCAGTCTCCTGAGAGCCCAGCTTAATCAACACCAGCCGATTGCGCACACCAACTGCTCGGAAGACCGACAACGTGGAAGACAACTTCCAACCGGATTTGTGACACTGAGACTACTCAGCCAGATGTTCGTGGTCCTCTCGGATGATGCCCTCTCCCAGAACTCGAAGACGGATTCTGCCCTTCGACTTCCCGCTGCGCACTGGCGTAGAGTTCAACCACATCCTGCACGTCCGTAGGATCCGATTCATCATACCACGTCTGGCTATCTTCCTTCCTCTTCGACTGGCGCGCAGCTCCCGATGATGTGGGCGACGGTTCGTCGAGGGCGCTATGCACCATACTCAAAGGATCGCGATACTGCTCGGCACGTTGGAAAAAAGATCGTTCGGGTGGTGATATTATCGGCTCTTCCTGCTGCTCACGCTGAAAGGGAAAGTCGAAGCTCAGGGCTGTGCCGTCGTTGGCGTGCGCAACTTGATCGTCCGAGCTACCCGCCATCCCTGAAAGATTATGGTTATTCTCTTTCGCTTCGCGCTCGGTTTTCTCCCAGCTCTGTACGAGATGGTTGTCGTTTCGTGTGCGGCGATCGCTAGTGTCTTGCGAATAGCTACCCAGTCGGCTGATCTTGAACGCTCTCAGTCGATCGAGTGCCGTTTTGAAATCGTCCAGAATAACGGAATCGGTAAGACATTTGAAGACAAAGGCGAGTTTCCAGAACGGGTTGATGCCGGTATCGTTGTTTCCGGCAAGGTGTATGGCGCCGGTGACGGAAAGGACATCGCAAACGACAAATCCGATACTGATGAGCATAGAGGCGAGCATTATGCCGAAGCGCGGGGAGATTCGGATGATGTCTCGGATGGTCATGGCATAATGTGTCTTGATGATGTAAAATAAGTAGACAGTGGTGATGATCCACCATGGGTCCCTGAACAGCAGTTCGAGCGGACGAGTTTTCAGGAAGAGTTCGCTATCTCCGTTGAAATACGTAAAATCTGTGCACAAGAATGAGTGAATCTTCATACGGAGAGGGGAGATGACTCACTCGCATAGATCTCAATCACCCAATAGGGAAACGAGAGCAAACAGGAGTAGAGGAATACTAGGCTCCAGAACCGGGAGAGGAAAGGTTTGACTTTCATCCATGAGATGATGTTGTGGAGAAACCATGACATATTCAAGGGTATGGCTGCGACTGAAAGCCACCAGGTACCGGCCTTGCCCCCAGGGAACAACCAAAAGCCTTGCCAGATTCCCAAAACTAGCTACATGAAGAATTAGCCATGCTCGAAGATTATGCAATGGTGAAGTGGTGTAGCAGTACCTCTATAAGAATCATCTAAAAATAATGTCAGTGGCAATTTCTTCTCAAATCTTGGAGGTCAACCCACCTTGTGTAGGAGCACCCCTCTGCGCATGTTCGCTAGAGTAATGAAAGCCATGATGACGAGCGACCCAACCAGATAGCCCTGAGACCAAGCCTCGAGAATCAGGCCCTCGGGCGTCTGTGGCATGGCTTGATGGCTCGTGATGTTTGGAGCGGCGGTTTCACGCGCCATGTGCAGTAACGGGCTCATGGTGTCCGTGTGCGGTTCAATGCCGAGATGGCCAGCGTGCGGAGGTCCGTGGTGACAGTGTCAAGAACGCATGTTCACTGCGCAGGAAGAGCAAAATACAGGCAGGGGCGACAGGGTGCTTTTGAGCAGGCGAGGCGTTTACGCAGCGCCGTAGTGACGAAGCCCGAAGCGCTGGGCAACGCTCTCCGACTGCCCAAGGACGACTCACAGGCCGATGACGGTGCCACACTTGGCCGCTTCGGGCCTCGCACCGCCGTTAGGCCCGACTCGCGTGGAAAGTCACGGGGCTGCGCCGCGGCCTCGGCTTTGTCCTCGGCTCTTTCAGTCGTCTTGTTTCTCCCGCCCGCCACTTCACAAGGCAATCATGGCAATGTCGCATCTATACTCATCACCGGGCCAGCCACGCTCCGGGCGCTCTTTGTTGTTTCGCAGCCATGCCGCCGTCTGCCCTCCTGCTGCGAGCTGAGCGCCGAGGACATTCACTGCCCCCAAGCTTGAGCGCGAGCGCTGCTTGTCCGACAGTGACACAAGGTCAGCCTGGTCAGCGCATCTCGGAAAACCCTGACATAGCAGGACGGTGACCGCAGCCTGGGGTGCCAATTCCCAATTCTTGGTAGCTCTTTGGCTGCTCTGCGCCCATGCGCTGCCATGCCGCGCACTCGGATCCGGGGTCTCGACGACGAGAGAGGCGGTGGGGCGGTGGGGCGGCCCCATCTTCTCACTAGCCCTTTCGATAGCACATGTGCACTCTGGAGTCTGCAGGTGGTCTGCTGCGCAGTGCCGACTGTTGTCGCGGCACAGGTGCACCCAGGAACACGCACATTCCGCAAGGGGCATCGACTCACATGGCCGTCTCACGCTCAGCCGTGTGCAATCTGCTCACGTCGTGCTGACCGCAGCCGTGTACGAAACTCATGTCCAATATACAGGCTAATTACAGCCTGTTGTGCGCCCACATACGACGCCACGCTGCCTAAATATTACAGGCGACAGATGGAAATTCAGCGCACAATCGAAGAAAACCGCCCAAAAAATGGCACCAGAGTCCAGACCGCCGCCCACGTAGACGACAGAGCAGTCTTTACGCTATCCCAGACAATACCAGTTTCGACGATCCTCCTCTAACCACCTCTTGCAGCCAGTTCGGCCATCCTCTGACTCCGGTGACAATGTGGGCACGCGAAGGCACGAATAGCTGGCCGCTCGAGCATTTGAAGATCTGATCCGCTATGGCGGCGGCGACCACTTGAGGCTCCGATATGACAGCGCCGCTAGCTTTCAGCCGCGCCACGTAGGGTTCAAGCAGGGGTGTTCGGATCCAGTTGGGATGCACCGAAGTGGTGAGGATAGCTTTGGTCTGGTGCTTTCGTTTGATCTCCTGAGTGAGGCCTGCGCCGTGTCAGTGGCACTTCGACATCCATTGTCATAATTATACGTACCTTCATGGAAGGTTAGTGCAGCTGATTTAGTCGCGCTATAATCCACCATTCCGCCAACGGACAAGTACGACGCCATGCTTGCCACTGTCACGATATGGCCTTTGTTGTTCTTGATCATGTCAGGGAGGAACGCCTGGACTGTATACCAATGGCTCAACAGGTTGACGTCGAAGATCTTGCGCAGGTATTCCGGCGTTGTGTCGAGAACCGAATGCGGGATGCAGATGGCGGCGTTGTTCACGAGGATGGACGGGGCTCCCAACATCTCTCTCACATCTTGAGCAGTACTAGCGACAGCTTTTGGGTCGGCAACGTCGCATGCGAAGAACTTGATACCAGCGTAGCCTTGAAGAGCGGGCGGCAGTTGCTGCACGTCCAAGATGGCCACCTTGACGCCCTTGAGCATCAACCGCTTGACCAAGAGCAGTCCAATGCCGCTGCATCCACCCGTTACGACTGCGACTTCCTGATTCCACTTCCATCTCTTCTTCTCGTCGTTCCCCCTGTACGCGTTGAGCGCGAGCTCATTGAGCTTCCTGTTGATGCTGCCAGCCACCCCTAGCGCGAGCAGCCACTTCAATATTTTTGTGACGCGCGCGAGCGTCTCTGGGTTGCGCAGTGCGGAAACAGCAGTTAGCAGGCGCTCCCGTATGCTCGCCGGACCCTTTGTTAGCACCCAGAGGAGGGGTGCGACGAGGACGGGATTCAGCGCGACACGTGAAACCGAAAACGAGACGAGGTTGGAGATGCGCTGAGCAGCCATGGCGGCGCGATGATGCGTAGCAGCGTAGGCGGAGGGGTTCCCAGGCTGCGACAGTTTTGAGACCGGTGGTGGCAGCTACACGCCCGAAGAGCAGATCCGAGGCTCAAATATACGAAAAGGTAGGGGCATGCATGGGGGCGGAGAGCAAATGAGGCAGGCGAAGAAGGCGCACTAACCCGTATCAACTATTCTGTACCTCGGCATCCTCCCTCCACTATCACAAGATGTCGATCCGAGCTGGAAAATGCCGTATAATTGTTTCCAATGCAGTTTTGCATTAAGAATTGACTTTCGCCCAAAGCTCACCTTTACCCACGTACTTATAGTACTAGTAACTATAGTTAACTATTAGCTAAAGTACCCTTATAATTATAGTCTTTTTAAATAATTGCTTATTTTCGCTTTCCTACTACTTAGAATCTTAGTTACCTTAACTATTTTTTCTAAATACTAAAATAGGTAACATACTTTGCACTCGAGTCGGACACTCCATCGAGTCGGACACTTTGCCAAGACCCCACCAAGTTCTGTACTATTCACGATAGTATAGAGTCAACATGAACTATTTTCGATAGTCTAAATAGGCTAAACTATTCAGAATCTACTTCTATAAGCTGTCTACAGGTTTTTTTATTGTGCCCAGGCTTGCCGCAGCGTCCACAGCGCTGTTGAGCGGATTCGCCTCCATTAGTGCGCACCCTCTTCTTTGCCTTCTTGCCATCACTACGCACCCCAAAGTCCTTTAGAGTAGCCAGTCGCTGGCCCTCTTCAACTGTAAGGACTCCTTCTTGCTGCAATCGCTTTCTTTTATATAATTTACGTCGTGTGGCGGCCTTATTAGCAGCTTGAAGTTTGGCGTTGCGTTTAGTCATCAATACTAAAGAATGCCCTAACGTGTCCGTGCGCGTGATGCACGGATTCGCGTGATGCACGCACAACACCATAACAGCTCTACGAGAAATGAGGCTATAGAGCCACATATAGTAGCGAATATTGCAAGATTTTTTAGTGGAGTGCTCTATTAATGCTTGCGATTAACCTGCGCTACTAATATTTACTTGGAAGCTTAACGTTGCGGCCGTGCCGCGTAGTCTTGGGTGGAGCTGCTAATGCGGCACCTGAGGCCTCCTTAGTAGCTAGAGCGTCAACCACACGTTTCTGACGCTTGTTGCTTTGTATAGATGGCTGCGAGGCCTTTCTCTTACCCTTTTGGGCAGATTGTAGAGCTTTTGCTGCGTTGGCTGCCTCCTTCTAGCGAGCGCGCTCTGCAGCCTTCTTAAGCCTCTCCTTCTCCCTAGCTACTTTGGCTGCCTCCCGCGCCACACACTTCTCCTCTGCAATTTTCTCCTTGTATAGCTTAGCTGCCTTCCTCAACTTAGCTGTCTTAGCTTTTTGAAGCTTCTGCTCCTTCTCCTCTTGCTCCTTCACAGACTGGCGTACGCGAGCCTCCCTAACCTTGCTTAGTGACTAGAAAACTGCTCCCCTATGGTACTCCTGACGTTGTTGAAGATCTAGAGGCTTGCCTTTCTTCTTATGCTTCTTCTTAGTGGTAAGAGCTTCTCTTAATCCAGCATTCTTGTGGTGGAGTAGCTAAACTTTAGCTGAGATATGGTGGAGTGAGCGACTAAGCTTCTGCGCGTCCTTCCTACTCTGTTGCTCTGTAGCTCGTACAAGGCGATCTAGCTCACGCCAGTTGCCCCCACTAAGTACTGACTCAGAGCTCTCTCGTGATCCCTGGTCATCATCCTGTGTGGTTTTCTTGAATCTTTTGAGTATAACTTCTGGGTTGAAAGGTGATATACCAGTGGCCTTAAAAGACTTAAGGATCATCTCTTCTTTAAAGAAGCTTATCCAGGCCTTCCAGAAGAGAGGGAAGAAGTCGCCTTTCTTAATCAGGACTAGGCCTTGGCTCTCTTAGAGGTAGGTCGTGAGCTCAGCTGAGTAGGCTGATGAGAGAGGCTTAAAGAGCACCATATTAAGTGGCTGAAGCGTATGCTTCGAATAAGGGGGGAGTATAGCTAGGAGGATCCTATTCTAATCGCAGTAATCGATAAAATCCATAGTAACGTGAGATCTATAGCCATCAAGGATAAGTAGTTGGTAAGATTGTTGAGCTTTTGCCTTAGTGTAGCGATTAAACACCTGCTTAAGCCAGGCAAGGCCAATATTGTTGTTTATCCAGCCTGAGGGTAAAGAGGAGACGTGTACGCTATGCTTTCCTGCCTTAATATCCTTAACCCAGCTTGATTGTATGCCGCTGTTGGTAGACTGATAGATAAGGCCTAGTGGTAAGGCTGATCCATTAGCACACACACACGCTAGGAGGGTAATCTATTCACAAGAGCTATCTTGGAGAGATGCTGTAACCTCCTTATTCTCCCACATTTGTCTGCTGAACACTTGTTTTAATCGGCCAACAATACCAATTAAGAAGCCTTTTTCATCTATATTGTACGTGTGACGAGGCTCGATATCGTATTCCTTAATTTTGTCACCTAGGAGATTGAAATACAGACTGTATTTATCCCCTGAGTCGGCTTGGTGGCGATTGCTGTCCATACTAGCTGCCTATCGAGAGATGAGATGGATACTGTGTTGGTTGATAAAGCGCGTAACCCAGCTCTCGCTTACTAGCTCCTTAGCTATTGTTAACGCGAAATTTCGTATTATCTCTCTTATAGGTGGCAAGTGACGCGCTATGAGCCTTTCTATGTATTTAACAAGCTCTACCTCTTATTGTGGAGTGAGCTTTTATTGGTTGGTAATCTTTGACGCGTGCGACTGTGTAACTGCGCGGTGCCGCCGCGATAGAGTTGAGCGTCCAACGCCATGCTTGTTAGCTATTTTTGTATAACAAAGTTTATCGCTAGGATCTAGCGAGTCTATCTCTGCAAGCGCATCGTCAATCGGAGCCATATTGGTGGAGTTGTGTGGTGTGGAAGTTTGACTGTTTTCGGGCCGAGCGTGCATCACGCGAATCCGTGCATCACGCGCACGGACACGTTATTATCTTAGCGCCTTTGACGAGCTTTTCCATCGCCTCAACTATATAAGTTGGGGAACTATCTACATGCCTTTAAATCCTCTGCTTAACCAGCGTCGATTGCGACCCAAGTTCTGTACTATTTCGCGGAGTTTGCGACTCCTATGTACTATCGCGAATAGTACAAAGTGGAGGCGTACGCAGGCGGACGTCAAGCTGCGATATCACAGCTTCTAGGTCGTGGGGCACTAGGCCAGCACCTCGAAAGCCTCCTTTAATATTACTTTCAGTAAACGAAGCCTTAAAAGCAGCAATAAAGCAAGGCAGGAACTTAATTTTAGTGATGTGCGTGATGTGGTTGCGCATCAAATCCTCAGCTTGGCGCCTATACGCCTTTTTTAAAGGCGCAAAACAGCCCACATTAAGTGGCTGCAAGAGGTGCGACAAATGCGAGGGCATATAGAGAGTAACAATATTGCTCTTCTTGCAATACTATTTAAATTCGAACAAGTTATAACTCTTATAGCTGTTAAGAATAAGCAAACGTGTTGTGCTAACAACACGCCTCTTTGTATACTTATTAAAGTGCTTTAGCCACTATAGACTAAGCTTATTTGTTGTCTAGCTGTTCTTAGAGACTGCAATAACCTAATTATAAGGTAGATCCTTCTCCTTATACTAGGTGGAGAGGTGGTGCTTGCCGCTGAAGATAATAAAGGGTGGGATCCACTACCCCGTTGTATTGATGCCTTGGATGACTGTTGTCCACTCCCTATTGCCCTGCTGCACCTGCTTTGGCTGTCCTCGATACTTAGAGCCTATAACTACTACTCTAGTTAATATCATGCCTATTATAAAGCCTGCTTTATTAAAATTGTAGGTGTCCTTGTCTAGAATACCATATTTGGCCTTTATGTTCTCTACAAGCCAGAACTAGTCTTGTATTACCTTAGGATCCTTCTAGAGAGCTTTCTTGTAGTCGTACTTTTGATTAAACTTAACTTTAAGCTCTAGCTAGCGCTTAACAAAGTTATAAGGCCACCTTTGGCTAACTAGCTTATAGTGGCGTGCAGCTAGTAAAGAATTAGCCATATCTTTTATAGCATTAAGCCAAGGCGGAAATCCTCGCGTGTTTAGGTTAAGTATATGCTCCATAATTGCCTGCTCCTCTCTTATAGTAAGTCTTATTTTATTAGGTGCGTAGTCGCGTCTAAACGTCTTTCTAGCGCGTTAGTTGCTAAGTGTACTTTAAGAGACGTTATAGATAGCTGCAGCGCGTCGCTAAGAGAGTGTTGTGTCTTATTTAATAGCCTGGATCGCAAGCTATATACGCGCTTCTTTTAACACTAGTAGTTTATTATATAGTTAAGGCATCGCGTTATACTATTACTAATAGTACGTTTTAGTGGGGTCTTGGCAAAGTGTCCGACTTAATAGAGTGTCCGACTCGAGTGCAAAGTACGTTAATACTATTTTTAAAGTTAATAGTTAATTACTATAACGTACTTTGCACTCGAGTCGATTATTCTATTGAGTCGATCACTTTGCCAAGACCCTACCAAAACATACTATTAGTAATAGTACAACGCGATGCCTTAACCACACAATAAACTACTAGCGTTAAAAGAAGCGCGTATCCAGCTTGCAATCTAGGCTATTAAACAAGATGCGATACTCTCTTAGCGACGCGCTGCAGCCCTCTATAACGTCTCTTAAAGTACACTTAGCAACTAACGCGCTAGAAAGACGTTTAGATGCGACTGCGCACCTAACAAAATAAGACTTACTATAAGAGAGGAGCAGGTGATTGTGCAGTATATACTTAACCTAGACGCGCGAGGATTTCCGCCCTGGCTTAATGCTATAAAAGATATGGCCGATTCTTTACTAGCTGCACGCCACTATAAGCTAGTTGGCTAGAGGTGGCCTTATAACTTTGTTAAGCGCTAGCCAAAGCTTTAAGTCAAGTTCAATCGAAAGTACGACTACAAGAGAGTCCTCTAGGAGGATCCTAAGGTGATACGAGGCTAGTTCCGGCTTGTAGAGAATATAAAGGCTAAGTATAGTATCCTAAATAAGGACACCTATAATTTTAACGAGTCTGGCTTTATAATAGGCATAATATTGACTAGAGCAGTAGTTATAGGCTCTAAGCGTTGAGGACGGCCAAAGTAGGTGCAGCAGGGCAATAGGGAGTGGACAATAGTTATCTAAGGCATCAACGCAATGGGGTGGTAGATCCCACTCTTTATTATCTTTAGGGGCAAGCACCACCTCTCCGCCTAGTATAAGGAGAAGGATCTACCTTATAATTAGGTTATTGCAGTCTCTAAGAACAGCTAGATAACAAATAAGCTTAGTCTGCAATAGCTGAAGCACTTTAATGAGCATACAAAGAGGCGTACTACTAGTGGAGTATGTTTGCTTATTATTAATGGCCACGAAAGTTACAACTCGCTCGAATTCCAGGATTACTGTAAAAAGAGTAATATTATTACTCTCTGTATGCCTTTATATTTGTCGCACCTCTTACAGCCACTTAATGTGGGTTGTTTTGCGCCGTTAAAGAAGGCGTATGGGCGCCAAGCCAAGAATCTAATGCGCAACCACATTACGCACATCACTAAAATCGAGTTCCTACCTTGCTTTATTGCTGCTTTTAAGGCTTTAATTACTAAAAGTAATATTAAAGGAGGCTTTTGAGGTGCTGGCCTAGTGCCCCACGACCCAGAAGTTGTGATATCGCAGCTTGACGTCCGCCTGCGTACGCCTCCACTTTGTACTATTCGCGATAGTACATAGGAGTCGCAAACTCCGCGAAATAGTATAGAACTTGGGTCGCAATCGACGCTAGTTAAGTAGAGAATTTAAAGGCATGTAGATAGTTCCCTAACTTATATAGTTGAGGCGGTGGAAAAGCTCGTTAAAGGCGCTGAGCTGATAGGGCATTCTTTGGTGTTGATAACCAAACGCAACGCCGAACTTTAAGCTGCTAATAAGGCCGCCACGCGATATAAATCGCATAAAAGAAAGCGAGTACAGCGTGAAGGAGTCCTTACAGCTAAAGAGGGCCAGCGGCTGGCCACTCTAAAGGAGTTTAGGGCGCGCAGTGATGGGCAAAAGGCGAAGAAGAGGGTGCGCGCTGATGGAGGCGAATCTGCTTAATGGCGCTGTGGACGCTGCGGCAAGCCTGGGCATAACAAAACAACCTGTAGGCAGCCTGTAGAAGTAGATTCTGAATAGATTGGCCTATTTAGACTATTGAAAATAGTTCGTGTTGACTCTGTACTATCGTGAATAGTACAGAACTTGGTGGGGTCTTGGCAAAGTGATCGACTCGATGGAATGATCGACTCGAGTGCAAAGTACGTTATAGATTTTTAATAAATTTTAATTACTTTAGCTAACTTTTTTAAAGTAAGATTTATAATAAATAGTAGGCCTAAACTAAAACTTACTTTTTTATTTAGTTACTTTATTTATTATTAAATTTTACTTTTTTATATTTACATTACTATAAGCTTAAACTATATTATATTATTCGCTTTTTGTGATTACCTATTTTACGCTCTTTTTTTGATTACTAAGCAGGGGGCTCTGCTTTTTTATTATATTATTTAAGATAAAAGCCTTTGTCGTTCTACCCTAGGTAGTTAATTTAACAATATATTATATTATTAACTTTTTTATTATTAAATATTTTACGTATAGAAAATAGCTAACTATTAAATTAACTTTAAAAATAATAATTACTATATAGTATTAAATTAACTACTTCGGAGTATAATAATAAAGACTTTTATTTTAAATAATATAATAAGAAAAGATTCTCCCTAGGGTTAGTTCGTAATATTACGTAATTCTAGACCGGCTATTTAACTAACCATCGTGTTATATAATTAATAATTTCTTTAATAATATTGTTCGCTATAATAATAATAATAATAATTATAGTAGCAACTATAACTTAGTTATACTAAATAGTCTCTTTTTAATTACTAAGCAGAGGGCTCTGCTTTTTTATTATATTATTTAAGATAAAAGCCTTTATTGTACTACTCCTAGGTAGTTAATTTAACGCCATATACTAAATAGTAAAAAGATAAAGATTTAGTGTTCTAGATATCTCTAATATTATAAGAGGTAGACTTTATACGCTATGTGTATAGCAAACTATAGTTACGCTACTACTAAGTTATAAGCGCGATAACTAAACTATAGTTAAGTATTTTATCGCCTATACTACTTCTATAGTTACAACTCTATAGTCTACTATAGCTCTCTAATAGTTTACTAGTTAAGAGATAATATATAACTTAGTTATACTAAATAGTAGACTATTTATTAACTACTATTAATAATACTACTATAAAGAAAGTTAATAATAAATTATTATTATTTTATATATATTTTATTGCTACTACTATATAATAGGTACTAGGTTTTAGTGCCTTCTATTTTACTCCTTTCTATGTATAGTATAGACTTAACCTTAGTTAGAATCTTTATATAACAAAGATCTTTAATACTAGATAGTAGACTATCTATTAACTACTATTAATAATACTGCTATAAAGAAAGTTAATAATAAAATTATTATTATTTTGTATATATTTTGTTACTACTACTATATACTAGGTACTAGATTTTAGTACCTTTTATTTTACTCCTCTCTATATATAGTGCGAACTTAACCTTAGTTAGAATCTTTACACAATAAAGATATTTAAGATGTTTAATAATAAGAAAAGAATAGCCTTTTACTTAGTAATTAAAAAAGTATTATAATTACTATAATAAAAGCTAGCTATAAAGTTAAAAAGTAATTTTCTACTAAAAAAAGTATATAAAATTTTAGTTAAAAGGTTTACTTATAATACTTACTTTAAAGACTACTATACTACTAAGCTTAAAATTAACTAAAATATACTACCAAGGGCTCTTAACTCTATTGCTCTAGTTCTTATTTAGAAATAGAGGTTTGAAGAGTTAGGACGACGCCTGGGATAAGATGCTGTTACCCCAGACTTCGGCGATGGCGCTTGCCAGGTTGCGATTTACACGTGCATGTGGGGCCGCTCCGCTTGATCTAACCAAATACGTATACCCGCTAAAGATCATAAGTGAATACCGAAGAGTCAAGACAATCGCAGGTAGGCAATGGATAACATCTAGCAAGATCATGGCTTCGCTGTGCTGGTCAGAGTCATGAGTTACCCCAGGATACACAAAACATCAGCAGTAGTAAGAACGTGTCTTTTCTAGAGCTACTAGGCTGCTAGCGACGTCAAATTTCGATGGGCGATATGACGTCTGCGTCAAGTATTGCTGCCTAATATCTTACATGCTTTATTATTACGGCGAAGTAGTACCAGACACACCAAAATGCTTCAACAACAATACCATCAGTTTCTCGACCCGTTTCAAAGTTGCAAATACTATCCATCATGGGAAAACAAGAATTTCTGGCAGACTTCGACAGCCCAGCATGGAAGTTGTCGCGAGAAGCATGCGAGCTTGACGACACGTCGCTCATAGAGGAAGCCATCTCCATTACTGCAGCTGCCAACCTCGATGCATTATTCTACACGCAAGCTCTCCACAACTCTGTCAGGTCCAACGCACTCGCTGTCTGGACCACGGCGCAAGCGTGCGTCCACGCATCCAGGAGCCACTACAGGCGGACGTCATTACGCACTCACAGCGCTGCTGCGCGCAGATTCTAGAAGAAGCGGCGGCTAGGGGGAGCGTTGCGATGTTTGAGCTTCTGTGGGGAGAGGCGCGCCTCTTAGTTAGCAGCCGCTGCATCGCGCTGTGGAGAGGGCGACGTACTTCCACCGTACCAGTGAGAGCACGTCCAAGTACGAAGGACGAATGGATATAGTGCGCCATCTTGTCGATGGAGTGGGTGTTGATGTGGATGCGTGGGATCAGCCGGTGGGGGATGTGTTAGCGATAGGGACCCCGATGTGCTATATTCCTGCTTCACCCGTTGGGGAAACAGAGACAAGGGAATTGACGTGGCTGTTGTTGGATCGGGGGGCGGATGCTGAATCTGCGGTAGATCTAGCGAGGAAGTGCGCGTGTGATGGTTTTGTTGACGATGTGGAGGCGTGGAGAAGAGCGCAGGAGGCGGATGCTGGGAGCAAGTGCTGTGTCTAATGAGGGGGATGTTTTGGTTTCTGTTTCTTGAGCTGGCTGCGTATAGGGTACTCTACCAGGTAATATTCATGCTTGGGTTTAATGTTCTCTAATAATCTGCTTCGCGCGCTGGTTGATACATATGTGGCGTCTTTCGAAATGGCTTGATGGCAGAGTAGGATGTAAGCTGTGGAATACTGCTTGTTGATCTACCCATCTCGTGAAGGAAGGATAACGTGTTTGATTACGTAATGCACGCTATCGCGTAATGCACGTTTTCGGCGATTTCCGCCCATCCACAACTTAAAGCTGTACAGCTTGTATATATTGTAAAATCGTTAGACTTTCTAGAGTAATAATTAGAAGAGCTTATTTAACAAATACAGCCCTTCTATTGGCTACCTATAGCGCTCTAGGAGGCGTATTTGACGTGAGCGCGTCGTGGGCGCGATCTTAGGCATCTTGGGCTTATTAACTTTAACAGGCTATAACTCAGGCTGTACAAGCTTAATATCTTTTAAATTTTTTACTAGAGACTTAAGGCTACGTTAATTACCCTTTTAGGAAGCTTTAAGCTTGTCGCAGAGTTTTTTTTTAATTGCGCGGGCCTCTCACTTTTCTTAAGCTTTAATAGCTTTTAGCTTGCGCTTATAAGCGCGCTCTACTTAAGCCTAAGCCTTTTTAAGGTATTACTATTGCAAGAGGGCTTGCTTTTTAAGCTTACTCTACTCTCTAAGCTAGGCCTAAATGTTCTTTTAAAGCTATATCTTCTTCTTCTCTGCGTTCTTTTGTGCCTGCTAGTTATAAGCCCTCTAGACCTTAGCTAGCAACTAGAAAATTGCGCCACTATTATAATCCTTTAGCGTCTTAAGCGCTAGGGCCTTACTCTACTAGCGGCGCTTGTGCTTATTAATAAGGACCTCTTTAAGCTAAGTATTTTTATACTTAAGAATCTAATTTTTTGCTAAAATTAAGTAGAGCGTATATAAGAGTTTGGCAGTCTAAGACTTATAAATATCTTTAACAACTTAATATAATAAGCGCTTAATTTTACGCTAGTTGGTAGCGCTAAGAACTAATATACTACTCTTACTTAAGCTAGAGCGCTTAAGCTTGCAAGTTTTAAATCGCTTAAGGATCCTATTAGGATCTAAGGGCACAATTCTAGTAGCCTTAAAGGCCTTAAGGACCGTTGCTAATGTTAGCGCGCGCTTCTAGGCAGCCTAGAATATTCTAAAAAAGTCCCTCTTTATAATGCTAGAGAGGCCCTAGTAGGCGTCTATAAAGCTCGTAAGGCTATTACTGTACGCGCTCGCAAGAGGCCTAAAGACGTCCATATCTAGTAGCTAAAGCGTATAGGTGCTATAAGGCAGAAATATTACTAGCAGAATCTTATTAGCATTGTAGAAATTAATAAAATCCTTTGTTATATAAGATTTATGCCTATTAACAATTAAGAGGCAGTATAACATCCTTGCCTTTGCCTTTGTCTCGCGGTTAAACACCTATTTGAGCCAGCTAAGCCCAATATTATTATTGGTCTATCCTAAGAGCAAGGAGGTGAAAAAAGCCTTATAGATTTTAGAGTTAAAATCCTAGAGCCAGGTGTCTTGTACGTTGCCAGAGGCTGCCTAATAAATAAGAATAGGTGTAAGAGTAGAGCTATTAGCGCAAATATAGGCTATTAAAGTTATTTACTTGCAATTACTATTATAGAGTATTAATTTAAACTTTTTACGCTTGTATTACTTGTAAGAAAAGACGCGCTTTAATTTAGAGAGGATTCTAATAAGAAATTCCTTCTTATCCATATTATAAATATAGCGCGCGTTAATGTTGTATTGCTCGATTTTTTTTAGCTAATAGCTTAAAGTACAGCGCGTACTTAAAGGCCGAATTAGCTCTGCGGCATAAGGCGTTAATGCCAGATGTCTATCGCGATATTAAGTTAAGTTTGTGGCACTTAATAAAGCGTAATAGCCAGCAAGTTCTAATATATTTTCTAGCTATTTCTGACGCAAAGTTTTGTATTATATGGCTTGTAGGAGGTAGCCCTTGCGCTAAGAGGTCTTGAATATACTATACAAGCGTTGCTTCCTGCGTAGTGTTGAGTATTTGTTAATTTTTAAGCTTACGCGCTATTAATTAGGTTTTATTACGCGCGCGCCGCAACAGAGTTAACTAGCTAACCCTAAATCTTTTGGCGATTTCTATATACGTAAAATGTTCTCCTAGTTTCAGCAATTCGATTGCCGCAAGAGCCTCGTCGATTGGAGCCATATTGGTGGAGTTATGGTGGGTTGAATATTTCGCGATTTTGGTGGGGCGCGTGCATTACGCGATAGCGTGCATTACGTGATCAAACACGTTATATCTAATCCACGAAGGCTCGAATTGTCAACAACATCCTTCATCTCCCCGGGATCGTCTAATAGGAGTTATAATAGCATAAGATGCATTAGGGACCCGGTAATTCAGCGCATTAATACCGCTTAGATACGTGTTTGCCGTGCTTGCCTAGTTAGGCAGTTTCAGCTTCACCAGGCAAGCGCAACGGCGGGCTTGGCGGCCATCACGTGCATCAGAGTCCAGCAACGCCAACGCCAACCACTCCTCGACATCAGCACCCAATCCCGACCATGGCGAAAGACAGGCGCGACGGTCGCCGCGACAGAGGCAGCCAAAGCGACACCCGGGACCGTGGAGACCGCGACGGCGCAAACACGCCAGATGGCCGCCGCGACCGTTCGCGAAGCCCACAACGAGAGCGCGGAGGAAAGCGCGACCGGTATCGCTCACGCTCGCCCATTGGCCGCGGCGATAGAGATAGAGACAACGGCCGAGACCGAGACCGGAAGGACAGGGGCGACAGGCAGGGCGGACGCGGCGACCGACGGCACGACTCCAACCGCGAACCCCCCAAAGGACCCCGCGGTGCCCCTTCAGGTCCTAGGAAAGACGTCAGGCCCGGCGGTCCCTTCAAGCCACCCACCGGCCCGCGCGCCGCCGCCGCCAGCCCGCAAGAGGACCCGGATGTGAAGATGGAGGAGCAGCCGCGTCGCGAGAAGCCAGACGGCATGGACGACGAAACGTGGGAGATGGCGCAGGTCATGGGCTTCGCGCGCTTCAAAAGCACAAAGAACACCAAGGTGCCCGGGAACGACAAGAACTTCGGCGTTAGAAAGGAAAAGAAGATGGAGGCGAGACAGTACATGAACCGCCAAGGTGGATTCAACAGGCCACTTTCGCCGTCGAGGGCCACTTGAAGATAGCCTTCCCATTTTTCGCAACTGCTTCCTTTCGGCCATGGGTTCCAAACTTGTGCTGCATCATAGCTAGCGCTTGCACAGGAGGCCACACGCAGGGGCATACATTTCAAGATACCCGCCCCAATGCGTGTGTACGCTCGTAGTGGCCAGATCACGGTACGACTCTCCTGCACGTTCAAATTTCTCAAAGACTCAAATTCTCTCGATGCAGTTGAGCCTCGCGTCAGACTGTCGACGTTGGTGGAGCTGGATGGTGAACTGGCATTTGGTTAGACACAGGCATTGCCTTATTAGGGTCTGTTTTCCGGGGTCATGGCCTTGTCTCTGCCATTCAAGCAGGCTACTCCACAGAATGAATTGTTAATAATCATTTTGATAGCAATGGTCTCTCCATGGTGATGCCCACATGCACTGCCTAACGCGTTCTGGTAACCTCCGAGCGGCAGCCGAAGCACTAGGTGTCCAAAACCCCCACTGTACCTCGCCAACACCACTCCCACGCGCCGCGACATATTGACATGGCGCGCCAATCTCGATGGGCCACCGCCCTTTTGCGGCCGCTGCTATTTCTGCTTCTGGCCCAATTGTCCCTCGTTAGTGCGCAGGTCGCCGACATCGAAAAGGCAAGCAACGACAGCTTGCTATGGGGCCCGTACCGGCCGAACCTGTACTTTGGCGTCAGGCCTAGGATACCGAAGAGCTTGATGGGCGGCCTGCTGTGGTCACGAGTCGAGGACCACACTGTGCAGCATAGTAAGTGTTTTCTGTTTTGCTTAAACGTTGCGAGACGGATAATGCATACCGTGTCGTTTCCAGTCATTGCAAGCCACCCCAGCACCAGTCGCTAACAAAGGCAGCTTTCCGTCACACCTGTGAGCAGCATGAGCTTGACGGCTATGGCTGGGACGAATACGACGTGCGCACTGGTGGTCGCCAGACCATCCACGACCCCGCGAACCACATTGATATCACGACCGAATTCATCAAGTTCCCCGGCGGTCAGCATGGCGGCAGCTGGGGTGCGAGGGTCAAGGGCACCCCGCGCGAGGACGCCTCGCCGGGCGTGAAGACGACGGTCGTCTGGTACAACACACTAGAAGGCTCAGGATTCCTCGAGGCCATAGGAGACGATGAAGAGACGGGCGCCGATGGCGATGTACTGCTCAAAGGACAGACACCCGAGCTGGGAGATTTCGAGGTCAAGATTACCCAGGGCAAGGGCGACCATCCACAAACAGGTCATCCAAGCTACCATGAGAAGCCGTTGGACCGGACGTTCGTGGCGAGCGCGCAAATCCCAGACGAGGCGCTGTGGCAGTCTAAACAGGTGCTTTTCGCGCACTTGAAGAGTGAGATAGATGTGCTGGCTCCAAAATATGGGGAAGAAAACCCCCCTCCGCCGGCTCAAGTGTATACCATCAGACACCAGCCAGGACGTGGAAACATTCACCTGATCCAGAAAGTCTTCGAGGGTCCCTTCGAGTTCGACATCCTGTTCTCGTCTGCCTCTGCCCCTCATCCTGTTACCTCGGACGACCTCACAGTGCAGATCAAGTCTGTGACTTCTGGCTTCGCCACTCGCTTCACCGAAATCTTCAAGCCACAGACACCCTTCCTCAAGGGACGCTACGAGGAGTTTTCCAAGTCGTTGTTCTCCAATTTGATTGGTGGCATTGGCTACTTCTACGGCGACTCTCGCGTTGACCGCTCGGACGATCCCGCTTACGAGGAAGATAATGAAGGCTTTTGGGAAGATGCAGCCGAAGCGCGTAGTCGCAATGCGGCACAATCCGAGGGCCCGTCTGAGTTGTATACGAGCATTCCGTCCCGGCCTTTCTTTCCACGTGGGTTTCTGTGGGATGAGGGTTTCCACCTTCTGCCAGTGATTGACTGGGATGTGGACCTAACGCTCGATATTATCAAAACTTGGTTCAACTTGATGGATGAGGATGGATGGATTGCACGTGAGCAGATTCTGGGTGCGGAAGCACGTAGCAAGGTCCCGGCAGAGTTTCAAGTGCAATATCCGCACTACGCGAACCCACCGACACTCTTCATGGTCATCACGGCCTTCCTCGATAAGCTGGACGCGGTGAAGGCCGACACAAGCAATCAGAAGGTACTCGCTGAAAAGTCCTACTTCATGCAGCTTGCGAACCGCGAAGCAGCACTGCAGTATCTGCGCACCCTGTACCCGTTACTCAAACGCCACTACTTTTGGTTTCGCAAGACGCAAGCCGGCGACATCAAGAGCTACGAGCGCGAAGCTTTTTCTACCAAGGAAGGCTACCGCTGGCGTGGCCGCACTCCCCAGCATATCCTCACTTCTGGCCTGGACGACTATCCCCGCGCCCAACCACCGCATCCGGGCGAGCTCCACCTCGACCTCATCAGCTGGATCGGCATGATGACGAAATCCATCCGCCGCATTGCCGTCTATCTCGACGAGACCGACGATGCCGCTCAGTTCGCAAAGTTCGAAGAAGCCATCACGAGGAACCTTGATGACCTGCACTGGTCTGCGAAAGACAAGGCGTACTGTGACGCTACCATCGACGACTACGAGGAGAACAAGTTGGTCTGCCATAAGGGATACATTTCGCTGTTCCCGTTCCTGACCGGGCTAGTAGATAAAGACAGCCCGAAGCTGGGTGCCATCTTGGACCTCATCGGCGACGAGGAAGAGCTCTGGAGCGAGCACGGACTGCGAAGCTTGAGCAAGAGCAGCGAGTTTTACCATACCGAGGAGGACTACTGGCGCGGCCCGATTTGGATCAACATGAACTACCTCGCCGTCCAGCAGCTGTTGGTAAGCTACCCATGTCCCGTCCCGTGTTCAAACGGCAAAACGACAGACCGCTAACATAGGACCAGCATATTGCGCAGCAGAAAGGCGCGCAGCAGAATAAGGCGAAGCGGCTCTATACGGACCTGCGCAAGAATTTGGTTAGGACTGTGTATGAGAGCTGGAAGGAGACGGGGTTTGCTTGGGAGCAGTATAATCCTGAGACGGGGAAGGGGCAGCGTACGCAGCATTTTACGGGGTGGACCAGTTTGGTGGTTAAGATTATGAGGATGCCTGATTTGGAGGGGGGAAGGGTGAGGGATGAGTTGTAGGGCGTGTGCGTACGATATGTATGTATGGTGCTGGGATTAGCGACTGCACGTGTCTGGTATAGCTATGCGGCTTACAATGGAAGACTAGCGTGGTGACTGGTGGGGTTGTACATAGCTAGATGATGCGCATAGCTTCTAAATTGGTGTCGGTGTCGATGCCGATGCTAGTACTTGGTAGCGTTCCAGCGCACATGGTATTCGATTCAGGAACAGCAGTCAACAAACTCTACCTACGGTCTCTCTACCTTACCTACTAGTCTTGAATGAATGAATCAGCACTACCTACCATAACTAACCAACCAACCGATCCACGGCCCTCGCGATCTCGCCTTCGGTTTGTAGTACCGTTGTGACGATTGTGGTTTTTGTTGTGGCGTCGTTGTACAACGGCGGCTACCTAATCCTAGATGCTTATCGCCCTAGAATGAATGATTGAATGACCGTCATCGTCGGAGCTTCTAACCTAGTTCGACTCCTCACAATACACAGAAAGGGTGGTAAGGTAACACAGGAGGTACTATTTAAACCCCAGTACCTAGCACCCACACAGTGGAGGGAGCCCTAATCTCGCGCGGCCCGGGCATCGCGTAGTCCCGTGATGTGATGCCGCGGGCGGCGCCCGCGGACGACTTGTTACTAGCGGGCGTGGGGCTGCTGAGTAGCTATTTGTTGGGGTGGGTGCTGCTGCTTTATACTATTGTTAAAAAAACTATCTCGTTCCTATAATTCTTCTTAAATTAAATTTAATCGCGCTATTTAAAAGTCGTAAGGGGCTCTAATGTTAGTACTAGTAGTAGAAACCACACTCACTCATAACGAAAATCTAATAGTGGGATTTTTTTTTGCTAGGAGTTACTACCTACTTTTTGTAAAATGTATAGTATGGTACTATATTTATATCTTTTTACTTATTATGCTTTTGCTTTTGCTTTTTGGTGTGGTGTGGTAGGTATTAAGTCGTTAGTTAAGATATTCCTATACGTAGGATGAATTTATAATTCTATAGTTATATCTACCCTTTTTATCAACACCTTGAAACGCTTTTCTGTGTCTACAGCAGCAGGCGGGATAACTGCTATTATTGTTATCTTTTTATTAGAAACCTCTTAGTCGCAAAAAAAAAAAAAAACTTAGTTATATCTAGAGATAAAAAGACGGGATTAGACGTAGTGCGTAACATAGATTGGAAATAGCATGTATAATAGAATAGTGCTATTTATGATAGAAGCTATCCACTGCTTGTGTAATGCGTAGTGAGCGGCGAGATAACAAAACTCCACCCCAACAGAGATCTATAAGGCCAAAGTAATTGACTGCCGTCGACAATGCTGCCGTGCAAAACCTCCACAACAAAATTATTATTATTTTATATATATTTTATTACTAATACTATATACTAGGTACTAAATTTTAGTATTTCCTATTTTACTCCTCTCTGTGTATAGTGCGAATTCGACCTTAGTTAGAATCTTAACACGACGAAGATCTTCAATAAGGCCAAAGTAAGGAATGAGAAGAAATAACACGCTGAACGCTGACACATCGGCGCAGTGCCGTCGGACTCGGTAGACACCGCACATGGAAATTCCGCACGCACAGACGGGCTCTGGGGCCGGCTTTGGGTTCTCAGAAGACAAGTCATAGGTAAGAACCCTCTCCACGGATCGAAGTCTCATCTAACGACGACCTACAAACCTTCAATGAGGCACCGTTTCCCCTTTGGAAACATGAGAAAGTAAACCACCTGCGCCATATCTTCGTCATTGAAACCCTCGCGAGTCGATACTTTAGCGTTTGGGAACGTGCGGAAGAACCTGGCGGTTGCTAGACGGAGCTCCATCTCCGCAAGATGTAGCCCGAGACAGTCTGTAGCATGTTAGTCGGAGTCGAGCCTCGCTCTGCTTTCGTAGACGTACTGCGAGAACCAGCGCCAAACGGGATAAAGGAATCTTTCATCTCCTTGGTTGCGTTTTCCCATCTGGATGGATCGAATCTGTGCTCAACCGTCAGTCTCAGAGCTGCGAGAAAAGCTTAACCATCATACTGTTCGGGATTGCGGAAGATGGCGTTGTTGCGGTGCATGCTCCACGCTTGCGTTGCTACTGTCAGACCGCCAGGCAGCCAGTATCCATCGACTAAGCATCCGCCATCGGGAACTACTCGTGAAAGTGGACCAGGCGCCGCTGCACACAGTCGTAGAGTCTCTTGAATGACCTGGCCCAGGTAGGGCAACTGCTCCGCATCGTGGTCGGAGTGGTCCTCTGGAAGTGTTGCGACTTCGTCAACAAGCCGCTTCTTGATGGCAGCGTCCTTGCAGACCATCCATACGAGGTACGTAAGTGTATGGGCCGTCGTGTCGCTCCCTGCTACTATGTACACTCGCGCGTTTGCTTCAATCTCACCGGGCAACATACCTTCCTCTCCCGCCTTGTACAGCTTGTGGAAGAGGGTTGGCTTGGCATTCTCAGGATCCGCATTCACAATGTTCTCATGGCGTTGGATTGACTGTTGGGCATACAGCGTGACCCTTTCTGTCGCATCAGAGGCTGCTCTGAAGACAGGAATACTGAAAGGTAGTCGAGTCGCCAAATGTATGAGGAATGGAAACGAGAGTCGTAAGCCGCTCAGCGCGGCCAGCTTTCCAAGGTCTTCGACGTATTCGGTTTTCTAAGAGCGCAGTCAGCGCTGTCGCGTTACTCGTTGCGCAACATAAGAAACACAACCAGCCAGCCGCATATAGCTGGGGCTCCATGGATCAAACTCACCTTTCCAATCTCCAGCATGCGAAAGCTGTCCCCGAAACTCAGCTCCCCGATGACATCGGTCGTCAAGCACGTCCACCAGTGCAGGACATCTATGCAACCCCTGCTCTTCATTTCTTCGCCCATTCTCTGTATCGCAAGCTCTACCCTGCTCTTTACAATTGGTTCGACGCTCTTGAGACTCGACTTGGACATGGGCCCGGATAATAGACGCCGATACCGAGTATGTAGACCGAGATCATCCGTACTGAAGATATTCGCCGTGCCCTGACTCTCGCCTATAGCCTTGTAGAAGTCGGACTTTAGGAACGGCTTGCGGTAGCTGTGGATCTGCTTTGCGCCCGCGACAGAGCAGACGTCTACCTCACGAGGAGCGAGACGGACGACCGGGCCTGTTGAAAGTCAATAAACAATGGAAACGACGCAAGGCTTTGGTCATGCTTACCGTATTGTTGGTGTAGACGGTCGACGTATACGGCCCGCTCCCCGCGGATCCAGAAGTAGGAGAGGACCATGGACGTCCATTTCGTTAACCAGGGCCCGGGGACAGAGGCGACGGGGCTGCGCGCTCGTTGTACCAAAGTCTTCAACCCTCGTCAGCTACTGTGATGTCGCTACGAACAGCATACTTACTATAAGGGTCTTCAGAAGACCGGCAGCCAGGAGCACATAGAGTCCGAGAAGTGGTTTTGATTCCATCATGGGGGATTCCATGACGGGTAGCGATGCGGGATAGTTGGGTCAGTCCATGGGATAGGATAGGTCCTGAGAACCCTAGTCTTCAGCATACCTATGAAGTTTTATACCTGTCTGCGCATGCTACTGTGGTATCCGGCCGAAGTAGTGTAGGTGGGTCGCGCACAGCAGGGGTGCGCATCCTATGTAATTAAATGCAACCTTTCTGTTTCTGTCTAATATTACATACAAATTTCAGTACTTTGTATAACCGCCTTCGGCATCAATCACAGCCCGGCATCGAGCTGGCATGCTATCAATGAGCTCCCTTAACTGTTCTACAGTGATCGACTCCCAGGCTTCCTGTACTATCCTACGCAGTTGATCATATGTTGGCTGCCTCCCACCTTCTTGATCAGGGTAATTCACCTCTATATAGTCCTTCATCTTGTTCCACACAGCTTCAATAGGGTTAAGATCTGGGGAGAATGCTAGCCAGAAGATAGGATAAATCCCTCTTTGAGAAAGCTCCTCTATTGTGTACGCAGCTGAGTGCCCTGGTGCCCCATCTTGCATGAAGCTTAGGTGAGGATTTAGACGTAACCAGCCATCAATAAGTGGTACAATCCGCTCACAGTAGCTCTCCTTATTAATTAACTTCCACTCCTTCTCCCAGAACAGATGAGGACCTTTAGACATGCCAGAGAAGCAGCCCCAGAACATCCACCCACGCTTTCTGCGGATCTTCTCTACTAGGCAGGTATCCTCTAGCTCCTCTCCTAGTCGCCTTGTTACCCATACTTTTCTGTGACGTCCACCCGTGATCCATATTTCATCGCTCCATAGGATCCTCCACCATTGCCAGGGTTCCCAGTTGATATGAGCCTCTGCCCACGCAAGGCGTATCTGCCGATTTTGCTCAGTAAGAGGAGGCTTAGCACGGGCTACACAGCGTCTGTACCCTCTCCTTCGTAGAGCACTCCTAATTGTATATTCGCCAACTCCCCAGTGCTCAAAAGGTCCCTTAGCAAGCTGGAGATAGCTTAGCTGCCTATTACTACGCGAGGATCGTATATATGCCTTAAGTTGATCAACTTGGGCATCCGTAAGGCGAGGTGGGCGACCGGAGCGCTTCTTGGGCGTGACGCGATCCTTAGTAACTGCGTAGCCAACTTGTCTCTCTGTACATTGAAGCTGGTTGGCGATAAAGTTGTAGGTATGGCCTGCTCGACGTAGGGCGCGTGCCTCTACAGCCTCATCGCGGGTAAGGTATTGATGGCGAGGTGTAGAAGGTGGTTCGGACATTATGCGGGTGACGTGGGGATGAAGAAGCGCGACAAGAAACACGTATCTCTATACAAATTGGGTGACGCTAAATGTGGATTTGTCAGAAAGTCGTATTTAATTACATAGGATGCGCACCCCTGCTGTGCGCGACCCACCTACACTACTTCGGCCGGATACCACAGTACATTATCCGTGACTTTCCGTGATTTGTGTCCATGCGGTATTACCCCCACAACCCGGCCCAGTCGCTGTCGGGGGCGCGCCATCTCCGGCGTGATGGGCAAAAGCAGCCTGCCAACCAAAAGACTGGCTTTGGGTTGCATTTTGGTAGACTGAGACGTCGGAGCGTGTTGTCGGCCGAGCTCCGCGACGTCTTAGGACAGGACCATTCCACAGGACTATCGCTAAGGCAGCTAATAAAAAACTTTACTTCCTTAAGGGTAGTCTAGACTATATACAATAGTGTTTTTTTGATAAATATATATTTTATAGAGATTACTTCTTTTTTTTATAATTACCTTTTTACACTCTTTTTAATTATATTAGAAATTTTTTTTCTAAAGAGTCTACTTAACTATATATAGATGTGTGCCCGGATAGATAGCAGGACGTGGATAGATAGTGGGGATTTTGTTAAGGACGACCTTAATGCGGCGATAGAGCAATAGTGTATCTAGTACGTGTTACTCTTATCCCACTTATAAGTATAGTAGTAGTACATACCTATTAATATATCAACTTATATTATTTATAATAATTAGAATAGTAGAGGAGATAGCTTATAGCGTAGCTACACTTAAGTTTTATCTTCTAAAGTTCTAAGTAGCCTCTTTGTGAAAATTTTGCTTATAGAAGTCTCGCGCTAAGATCGCTAAGCTCGCTTAGCAGTTTGAACGCGCTTTTTTTATGCCTAATTACATTTTTACGCTCTTTTTAATCACTAAGTATGGGGCTTTGCTTTTGTTATTATATTATTTAAGATAAAAGCCTTTATTATCCTACCCCTAGGTAGAATTAACACTACACATATAGATGTGTATATATATACATATTTTTATATAAGTAATTTACTAGTCTAAAAATATTTACTAAGTAGAAAGCTCTGCTTTTTATATTATGTTATTTAAGATAAAAGCCTTTATTGTTCTACTTCTAGGTAGTTAATTTAACAACATATATAAAAATATTTAAAAATATTAAAATATATATAGACTTATATAAATATATACTTTTTATAATTACCTTTTTACGCTCTTTTTAATTACTAAGTAGAGGGCTCTACTTTTTTATTATATTATTTAAGATAAATGCCTTAGTCGGCTTACCCCTAGATAGATTTACTTAACGCTACACATATTATAGAAGAACCTAGTCCTAATTAGGACTTAGTAAAAAGATAGATTAAGTTGTGTGTGCTAGAAGAAAGAAACTGCCTATTAAATTCTTAAGAGCTAATTAGGCACTAGTTTACTATATAACCTATATAGTAGAGTTTATTCTACTATATACCTTCCTACTTATAGAAGCTTGGCCCTATTAAGCTTTATACTAAACACCCTTCTAGAAAACACTCTAAATGTTTTATAGCGCCTTTTACTAGTAAGTAGAAGTTAGGTCCGCCTTTAATAGTAAGCTTTGCCAATTACCTAGCTTTGTGTAATCTTAAATAATAGCCTACAAACGTCCACTTATTTTTATTACTAATCTGCCTATTCTACTTACTCTTTGCACTTTTATAATTTTTCTATAGTTTAGCTTTTTATTCTCTTAAACTCTAAACTATTCTTAAGCCTTTACTTAGCCTGCCTTATTATGCCTCCCTATCTTTAGATTAACTATACCCTAGGCGCCTACGCATCTGGCCGTCTTAGTTCTAGTAGTAGTAGTAGTGGCGGTAAGCCTCCTTATTAAGATAATAATAGTGTAGGCTTTAGTAGTTTTAATCTTCTACTAGTGCCTAAAAAGCTCTCTATTAGCGTATTTATTACCTTTTTGTCTCTGTGTAAGTCCCTTGCACCCTAATAGTCTCTTAGGCTAACTCCTAGGAAGTAATTTCTCTCTTAGACGCACATATTAGCTTTAACGTTATGGCCTAAGTTTTTGTAGCCCTTAGGCAGAGTATTAGCAACAATAATAACCTGCCTTGCAGTTTATAACCCTAAGTAAATAGTTAAGATAATTTTGCACTTTAGTTAGACTATAACTCTAATAAACTTATACTGTGTCCGTGCACTCAACGCCCGGATTCAGTTAACGCCCGTCTTTTACTAGGAAAATCAAAGAAAATAAGCAACTTCACAGCTATATAACTCTTTAGCTACTTTTTCTTTTTAAAAGCTTTCTTAATTAAAGTTATAGAGAAAGACTATCTCTATAACTCTAGAATTTTGGTTTTCTAATAATAATTAATTTTAAGAAAAAGTATAAAAGTACTAAAACTTAAGTCTCTAAATTTAAAAATAAATTTTTTTAGAAGTAAAGTATGCTGTTTAGAATATAGTTTATATTAAGTTCTTTCTAATAAAACTATTAACTAGAAAGTTATATTATCTTTTTATTTTTTTAAATAAAAAAATTAGGAAAGATAATCTATCTTCTTAAGTAGTCCTTTATAAAAAAAGTCTTAATATAAACTATATTCTAAACAGCATACTTTACTTCTAAAAAAATTTATTTTTAAATTTAGAGACTTAAGTTTTAGTACTTTTATACTTTTTTCTTAAAATTAATTATTATTAGAAAACCAAAATTCTAGAGTTATAGAGATAGTCTTTCTCTATAACTTTAATTAAGAAAGCTTTTAAAAAGAAAAAGTAGCTAAAGAGTTATATAGCTGTGAAGTTGCTTATTTTCTTTGATTTTCCTAGTAAAAGGCGAGCGTTGACTGAATCCGGGCGTTGAGTGCACGGACACAGTAATTAATGCCTTGCTCTTCTATTTTCTCTACTATAGTTAGGAAGCGCAATAATGCAATACTAAGGACAAGTAAGTTGTATTCTACTAGGCCTAATAGTTTAAATTATTAAATAATAAAGGCCCTTATCTTATATACCTACTAAGCCTATTTACTACTACTATTTAAGAATGTATTAACTTTACCCATTTCCCTATTAT
Source organism: Laburnicola sp. R22_1 (assembly GCA_014281115.1). Taxonomy (NCBI): domain Eukaryota; kingdom Fungi; phylum Ascomycota; class Dothideomycetes; order Pleosporales; family Didymosphaeriaceae; genus Laburnicola; species Laburnicola sp. R22_1. The sequence continues at coordinate 2,414,774 of JACONQ010000015.1, forward strand.
AGGCAATAACACTCTGTTCTATAATAGGTATCTACTAGTACAGCGTTAGTGTTTTTAGTTTACTAATAATAATATAGAACTACTATTTAGTAATAAAAGCGTCCTATACTCTTTTATTTTAGGTATACTATGCTGTTTCTCTCTTTGTAGGCGTATATCCTAAATACCTCTTAAGTTAACTATTAAATAGGCCTTTATCCTTTACCTTCTAATTCTTTTTCTATATGTTAAGCACGCATTATAAACCTTAGTACTTAGACCTAAGTAACACTTAGCTCCCTAGATGCAATATTTATATTTAAGGGCCTTATAATTAGTAATAACCTTAAATTTCTGCCTTAGTTAACCTCTAACTCTCTAATCCTACATTATTTAGCTTCGCCCTTAAATACTATTTATTTTGCTTCTTCCTAATCTTCTTCTTATACAAGCTTTACCACTGCGCGTATCTATACTTCTAACTAGTCTAGAGCACCTACTTGCTAGGCTACTTTAGATATAGGCCTATTAGCTTCTTAGACTATTCTAGTATTTCTTTTAGCTCTTGCCTATTATACAACTGTAATTTATACATTCTAAGAAAGAGGAAGAGCTCTAAAAAGATATTAGGCACGCTTTAACTATTAGCCTAATAGTTCTTTTTCTTCCTATAACACTAATATAGAGAATAAAGCCTAGACTTAAGTTTTTTAGAAGTTGTAGCACTTCCTAGAGTAGGACTTCTTCTAAAGACTATTATAGAATTCCTAAGTTTAGGCTAGAGTCGCTTAGGCTTATAGGTTTTATAATAAGTGTAAGAAGAAAAAAGAGTAGAAGAAGAGTAGTAGTTCTAGCCTATAGCTTGCTAGTAACAGCTATAAAAGTCCCTTTTTACCTAAGGGCTGCTTAGGCTTTAGATAGCTTATTAGTACTTAAATATATCTCTTATTTCTACTATACTCTACTCTTTTCCTTATAATACTATATCTTTCTATCTACGCCTATAAGCTGTTTGCTTTTTAATTACTATCTATAAGTACCTAATTTACCCTTAGAGTTTCTCGCTAGTAGTAATATAGTTGCACTTTTCTTAAAGGGTACTACTACCTATTACTAGTCTAGAAGCGGTGTTTACGCATACACCTTACTTACTATAACCTAATAGAGCCTTATAGCTGCTTAGAGTATATAACCTGCTCTTTATATTCTTTTACTTTCCTTCTTATTTTACTATTCTAATTCTTCTGCCTAATAGTCTTAACCTTCTTCTTAACTATAGCTGCTGTCAACTTCTCCTTTAGTAGCCACGCCTCTAGTGCTGGCAATAACAATAATAGTAATAGTAAGAAAAGCGGCTAAGGCTTATAATAGCCCTTACTACCGCCTATTAATAACACTCTATAACTACTTCTATTTTATTGTGCGTATGTCTACCCTAATTATTTCTTAGCTTGCTAACTTATACCCTAGTTATTACCCTCTTAAATTAGCTATATAACTTTAGCACTATCTATAAAATTGTAAGACTTTTATATAATATTTACACTAAGTATTTATTATTAGGCTACCTTGCATAGTTTACTTAAGGTATAGGTAGTTTTAAGATTAATTCTAATTCTACTAATAACACTCCTATCGCCTATACTATCCTATTCTATTAGCTATACTAAGCTACTCTTATAAAAGACATAAGCACTAATAAATATAGGCATAATTACTTTAAATAGCACTTAGTGTTTAATTATACTTCTTATGCATCTTATCTTTCTACTCTTCTCTTTACTATAGGCTAAGGCCGCATTAACTATAATTTTAGTATAGCTAAGAGTAATTATAATTAAGTCTATAGGGCTTATATGTAGAGTTATTGTTCCTACTTTTAGTATATTAATAGTAGTTAGCGTCTTCTCCTTAAGGGCTACTATATTCTATGCTAGATAACTTTCTAATATTAGTAGTGCTTCTTTAACCGCTATAGTAAGCCTAATTTGCTCTTAACTAGTTTTCTATTACTAATCTGCCTACCTAGCTTTATTCCCTCTAGTATCCGTCATAAACACTTAAGCTAATTCTTTCTAGTAGGGTTATTAGCAAGTGCGTAAGCTGTAGACAGAGCAACTAGAAGTAAACACTTACATCTATAATAGAATTAGTAAGCTGCTTAGTTTTAGCGACACTACTATAATACTTCCTACTAGGCGCCCTGGCAGGCCTTATCTAATTATTAAGAGTTTCTTAGAGGCGCCTAATTCTCTATTAGGCACTAATTCTAATATTACTAAGCCTTTCTTATATATACCCCTCTTTGGGCGTTATTGCGCCCAGCCTATTATCTTCTCTAGTAGCGACAGTAGTAGCCCTTTCCTATCTTAGGGCCAAACTACTCCCACTCTTAGTTGTCTACTCTCTGGCCCCTATTCCTCTCTAGGTTAAGTCTTACTTAATGCGGTGCTATAGATTAGTTCTTTATTCTCTAACTTATCACCCTTTTAGACTACTAACAATCCTTCTAAAGTTCTATTCCACTTATCTTCTCCTATATATTTAGCTTCCTAATAGTCTATTAATTCTGCCTACACTTCCTTATCTCCGCTTAGCTATAGCGGCATAATTTCCTCTCCTTATTCTTTAGGTCTATTTTTTATTCTTTCTAACCTCTCTACCTAAGCTGCACGCCTAAGTTTAGGCCCTAGCAGAACTTAAGCTATAAAGCAAGGTAGCCCTATGCCTTACTTTTATTAAAGTTATAATCTAAATCCTAATTATAGCTTAGGCTATAGCAGTTATAGGGGTTTAAATTCTTATAAAGGTTAGCATAGTAGTTCTTAGCTTTTAATTTTCTAGCTATCTAATTATTAGTTAGGCTCTATTATTAGAGTCTATAGCTTACAATCCTATCCTAGTAATTATGTATATATATTAGACTTTAATTTAACTTAGTACTAATACTATTGTTCTATCTTCTTCTCTAACTTTTCTTCTTTAACTACTTCCTTTCTCCCCTTAAGAAATAAGCTATCTCTTAGCTAATAATGCGCTAATATTCCAGCTAGCTTATTTCTCCTAATAGGCAAAGTCTAAGAGGTTAAAGTTTGCTAGTAGCGACGGAATCTCTACTTACTTTATCCTTATAGGTACGTCCTATATATATCTTGCCAGCCTCTATAATCTGCGCATAAATATAGGATATTTAGGCTTAGGCCTCTATATAACTTTATTAAGGTCTATAGGATTAATTTCCTCTAAGGAATTAGTAATTTCTTCTAAGAGGTTATTAGTATCTATAATATTAGGTTCTAGCATTATATTAAGGTCTATTATTGTGCGCAGATAGAATTAAACAATATAATTACCTAGCGTTCTATTATAAAAGAGTGTTTTATTAAGCTCCTTAAGTATGTACTATCCTTTACTATATAGTGGCATAGCCCTAATCCTAAAGGGGCCTTAGTACCTTCTAGCAAGCTTAACTTTATAACTTATATTGCTAGTATTATACCTAAAAGCCTTATTATACAATTGCCTTATTATAGTGGCTCTATCCTAAGAGTGCGCTAATTATTAAACTATTCCTTTTCTTATTCGCGCAGTTAGATAGTTTAGTTAATAGCTTCTTAAAGGCAATAATTACGCTTCTTAAACTACTTTACTCTAATAGCTAGAAGTTCTTTAATAGTATAAACCTATTTCTATAGAAGTATCTACTATATTAGGATACAAAGTTTAATAGGAAGAATATATTCTCTTTTATAGATTAGAAAGACTAGTGTTTTGCCTATAGATCGCTTTACTATAACCTAATTAGCCTATAGAGCTTTAGGTAGGTTCTAGACCTAGTTGCCCTTTATCTTCCGTAGTGCGCTAATAAGCTCTTAGTGGCCTCTTTCTACTAGACCTTACTCTTATAGGTAGTAAGCACTAAATACTACTTATTAAATGCCAAACTATTTAGCTAAGTTCTCTACTAAGCCTCTATTCTCTAGTCCTCTATCTACTAATAGGCAAAAAGGGATGCCCTACCTACTAAAGACAAATTCTTCTAAGAACTAGGCAACTATAGCTAAGTTAGTATTAGTAAGTGCTTTTACTTTAGGCTATCTAGAGGTATAGTTTCTAGTAACAACTATAAATTCCTTCCCTTCTTTGCTTCTAGGCATATACACTATATCTACTATAACTTATCCTTAAATTATATCTATTTTCTATATAGGGTGCAGCTCCTCTACTATCCTTTTAATAAAATACGCCTAATATTTAGCGCAAGTCTTAATATATTCCTTAACACTCTAATATAGATTTGGCTAGTAGTATTATACTGCAATCTTCCTCTAGGTGCCGTCTTATCCTTAATAGCCTAATTTCTTATAGAGTTATTATAGAATATCTATCTATTAAACTAAGTTGTCCATAACTCTACGTAGTGGCCTATTTTCTATAGTTTAATACTATAGTATGCCTTTTACAACCCTATACTTCTAAGCTTATAGTCTAATATACCTTTAGTTATTCTTAGATAGACCTTTAGGCATAGTTAGAGTTGCAAGCTAGGTTATAATATTATAAAAGTATTTAGTGCACAGGTTAAAGAAAATTTTAGGCAGGTTATTTATGGTAGGCTCTACATATTCTATTTCTACTTTAGCCTTCTTACCTATAGCAAAGAATGCGATACTAATATATCCTAAATACTTCTTAATAAAGTTCTTAACATCTTCTTCTAGCTATTTAAAAGGGACCTAACTCTTTTACTGTCTACGTCTTAAGAGCGTATTAGTAACTACATTCTTACGCCCTAAAATATAGCAGATATTAAACTCCTAGAGTGTTAGAAGTGCTAACTAGTAGGTTATTAAAGCCCCTAATAAGTTAGTTACGCTGTAATTTAGCTAGGCAATTAAGGTGCAAAAGTTAGTTTCTATAATAAAGTGTATTCTATAAATCTAGAGTTAAAACTTTTTAAGCGTAAGAAGAAGGACTTTACACTTATACTTTCCTAAATTCTAGTTATATTTGCTCTAAGACTAAATACCTAATTTAAACTACACTAGATAAAGGAGACTATCTAGTCTATATTACTATATTGCGGCTCCCTATCTAATTTTACTACTATCTACTAAGATTACCACTTTTTACAATGGCTCTAAGTAGTTAATAGATACTAATGTTAGGGTAGAAGTAATACTCTTCTTTCATTACTATATTGCTACTATATATTTTTTATAATTTTCTAATAAAACTCTACACCCTTACATAGTAGTGCAAATAGTAGTGTAGTAATCTTTATAAAGTTTTTAATTTAGATTTAATAGTACACACAAACTTTAAGAAAGATTTAGACATCTTTAGTGTAGTTATAAGGCAGCCATTTAATAATCTTGGCCACTTTCTTTTAGAATGAATGTTAACTATCATTATTAACCATATAGCCAACTATGTCTATAGTAGCGTAGCCCTAGTTAGACTTCTTATCTAACGTAGTAATGTCTGCTAGTTTCATATCTACTAAAACCTAATTAAGATTTATAAGATGTTCTACAACGTATCTATAGATTCCTTTCTTAAGGATCTCTCTATTATAGTTAGTCTTTGGGCCCTTTACTATAATATCGTCTATATAAGGCATATAATAAGAGGGAATCTAGTTATAAAAAATCTTTATAATAATCTATATAAACTTGGCCACAGAATTAGTTATTCCTATAGGCAATATGCACTACTAGATAAGTTCCAGAGGTATATAGAATATAGTTATAGCGCGGGAAAGTTTATAAAGGGTTACTTAGTTATATCTAAAAAAGAAGTTAATAAGGAATATTATAAGATAACTAGTAAACTCTTCTAAGAACTTGTTAGAGTTTAGGAGAAGATTACTATCTTGGACTATAACACTATTAATGCGTTAGGTGTTGTTAATTAGTTAGTATTCTCTATCCTTCTTCTTAACTAAAAACCACAGGTTATAATATAGACTCCTACTATACTCTAGCACGCCCTAATTAAGCCTCTACTGCACTATGTTAATAATCACATTTCTAAGTTTTTAAGAAACTAGAAAGTGCAATTTCTTCTAAGTAACATAGTTAATAGTGTGGATCTTAACTAGTAGAGCCATATTAGAATATACTTGCCCCAACTTAGTAAATTTAAAAGGCAAGACTAGTTCCCTTTAATATAGGACTTCTAGCAATATATCTCTTTCCTAAGGTAAGAAATCTAGGCCAATCTTTATTTTCGCAATCTGTTCTAGTGTTAACTAATTATCTCTTAGAAATTCCGCCCACTAGTTAAGGAGATATTTATAAAATGGCTAAGGCCTAGTGTTAGTCTTCTTTTGCTTTTTTATAGCCTTCTACTTCTAGTCTAACTAGTCCTTAATATCCTAAGACTTAACGCCTAAGTTATATATAGAGTTAACCTTCTTATTCTTAGTCTTATATATAGTGTTTACTTTAAAAGCTATTCTAGTTTTCTTAATTATCTTTATCTATTCTACTTAGAACGCGTTACTCTTAACCTTTATTGCCTTTTTAGACTCTATCTACATAGTTAAAGCCCAGAGGATCTTGTTAACTTCTTTATTGCAGCCTAGTAAATTAATAACTAGAAGTTCTTAGTTATCTTAAATAATAATGCTACTATCTATATGCCTCCTAATTATATCTTAATTAGCGTAGTGGATAAAATCCTTATTTAGATCTATTACTAACTAGTCTTTATTAGCGTCCTATATAAGCTATTTGTCTCTATCCGCGATTTTTTCTTTATAAGTTAGCACTGCCCAATTTAGCGCCTACTTCTAGGCCCTTAGTCCTAATTCCTAATTAAGCTTAATATTAGTCTTACTTATTATTAATATTAACCCATAGTAAAGCCACTACTTTAAGACTATATTAGCGCCAAGTTCTAGATATTTTAGGTGCTTAGGAACGCTAGTCCTAGCTACTACGTTCTCTTAACGTTTTCTATTGCCTTAGTAATAATTGCGCCTCTTAGGTTGAATGGGTTAGCGCGAGTGGTCATAAATTATATAGAGTAGAGCTCCTTATTATTCTATAGCTTGTAGTAAGTCTTGCCATTATTCTTATAGAAGAATTCCGCCTTTGCGTCTACTAAGAATGGGTTTCCCAGAATAATAGCGCTAGACAAGGACCTAATAACAAACAGCGTTATTATAATAATAACCTAGCCCACCCTAATTAGGGCTTAGAATACAATACCTTAGAAATTCTTATAATTACTCTTTATAGTTATTAGTTTTACACTCTATAATTAAAATAGCATAGACGTAATCTAGAGGCCTATAGCTTTAGTAGTGATAAGGCAAATAGTGTTTAATTTCATACCTATATTAAGCAAGGCACTTATCTAAGACTTATTAATCTAGCACATTACTTAGGGATAGTCTCTTTTTATATATTTAACCCCTAATTCTCTCTTAAGATCCTTCCTATTAGTAGTAGTTATAGTTAGTGTTGCTTTGCCAAACTGTGCCTTTGCAATTAATGTGCCTATACTAGCTACCTAGTTTACCTATAGCAGTACTTAAGATAAATTTAGTTTATAAGGCCTACAGTAAGTAACTACTCTATTCTTAAGCTTAACTAATATCTATTTAGAGACTTAGATTCTAGAGATAGGTGTATAGTTAGCGTGCCCAGCGTCTAAGTCTTTATTAGTTACTTCCTCTATAATAGTAGCTAGTGTCTATAGCTAGTGTAGGTTCCCTTCGCTAAAAGCGTCCTTAAATATTACCTTTTTAACTTCTAGCATATTGCTAAGTACTTCTTAGACTATTAGGCTAACTCTGGCGTTTATTACTTAGGATAGCATGTCTTTAGAACTACCCACTAGAATATTAACTAGTTTTATTTTCTTTTTAGCTATAGAGATCTCCTTCCTTAGGGTTAGACCTAAGATATTATTGGGCCTACGCATCTCCACATCTTCTATACCTTCTATTAGAAAATCTTATTTTAAAAAAGACACTTGCTTTATTCTTCTTTTATTCTTCTTATTATTATCCTTCCTTCCATAAACTGCGAGGATGCCTTATTTAGAAACTTTAACATTTGTAATTATCTCTACTTTTAGCAATTCTCTAAGACTTAGTTAGGAGCTCGCGGCTTATAGTTTACATAATAGATTTAGGAATTAAACTATTACTAGTGTGTCTTTGTCTAAGATAGCTTACTCCCTCTAAGCCACTTTAAATTCCTCTTTAGAGAGAAGGCTAGGTGCTATTATTTTATTAAACACAAACTAGCTGCTATTAGCTTCTATAATTAATCCCACCTAATAAGTTATTGCTATTATTGCAGCTCTCTAACTCTAAGATATCTATAGGTCCTTCTCTATTAATCTGTCCATTCGCCACTTATTCTATACTAGGCGGATTAGTATTTAGTTCTACTTGCTCCTAGCGCCAATGCGTTAGATTTCGCCCTAATTATTATTTAGTTAGCCCTACTAGATCCTTCGCAATTCTGTATTATAGTACATCTATCTATTATTCTTAAGTAAATTTCTCTCCTCGTATTTTCTATTTGCAATAATATAGTCCTTTTTACATCTAAAGCATCCTTTAAAATAGTTGTCTTCTTACTATATTAGGTCTATTGCTACTATAGCCATATATATATTAACTTATATTAGTACTACTATATAGGCCTAAGACTAGATTAGTGCGTAGTACTAGGGCTATTATAGTATTGTCTACTTTAGAGCCTACTCTACTCTTATAGTAATTTCCTAGCAAATAGCTAGGTCTAATAGAATCTCTATCTCTTAAGGGTACTAGTTCTAAACTAGAATATTCTAAAGTCTTATAGCCTTGAGCCTTTTAGTTAGCTCGTCTACTTTATATTAAGAGATAGTTAAGCCTAGGATTACTTGCGTGCCTAGAGCTTCTTATAGTCTTACTTATTAAAAGTTTAGATTAAGTCTAATAGGTTAGAAAACCCTCTATAGTATTAGTAGTACTTATAACTTAATAGTCTAAGATAGCATTAGCGCTTAGATTTAATATATTAGATCTAGCATATATTCTTCTAACTAGATTTAAGCCCTACTTAAAAGCCATCTCTCTATTATATTAAAGTTAAGCTCTATAGGTCTCTCTATTAACTAGTTGTTATTTATTAGGATATTGCCTACTAGCTACTTGCTTAGGCCTTAAATAAAGAGTATACCCTTCTAGCTTTCTATAACTATACCTACCCTTAGGCATTTTCTAAACCTAATTATAAACTAGTCTAGAAAATTACAAATATTAAGGTTTATTATTACTTAATACTACACTAGCCACGCCTTTAATACTTTCTCTATCTTTTTAGTTTAGGCCTAATTCTAACTCCGCCAACACCTATGTATAGCCACCCACAGCTTTTGCTATATCCCTTCTTCTCCTACCTTAGAGTATTCTAGCATTAAAAAGTTAAGTATATCCTAAATCTCTTAGCTGCAATATTCCTTAACTCTAATAACCTTATCTTTCTTAAAGTACTAGTAGTAGTTCGCGTGTTTTTTATAGTCTTAAAGGAACTAGATTATATTATCTTCTATAAAGTGTAGCTCCTTATCTAAGAATGGGTTAAGTTCTATAATAAGGCTCTGCACTAGATTTCACTAAGTAGCTTTATTAGTAAGAAATTGTAGGGCTATTACTATTTACGCTATAAAGGTATTAGCGTCTTTAGCTAGCTAAGGTAGTATTAGTGCTTTCTTTTTAGATCTTTGCAAAGAGCTTTCTATAAGGGGCAAAGACCCTTTAGCGGGTGTATAGATACTCTTATTATTTAAGCTTATTATCTTTATAAAACTAACAGCCTAAGAAAATTTTAGGCTTAGGTTCTTATGCTTTCTAAGTGCTAGAATGTTAAGGAACTTATGTATCTTACTATAATCTAGGCCCTTTAACTAAAACTGCTAATAGTTATTTAGTCTTCTAGTAGTAGATATTGTTATTGCTAGTTATCTAGTTAGTTTCTTAAATAGTTAGAGTTAGTATTCTAGTTCTTCTTTTTTTTGCTTTTATTTTTGTCTCTACGCACCTATACTTGTTATTATCTCTTAGCTTTCTCTAACTCTATCTTAGTTTTAGATTCTAAGGGCGATACAGTGTCTAGCTTTAGTCCTTTTCTTAGTCTAGATCTAGGTGCCCTAGTCTATTCTTAGTTCTTGTCTATTTATAATTACTTAGTTATCTAGTTCTAGTAGGGTAATTTTAGCTCTAAGCGTCTTTTAGCGCCTAGTTCTAACTACTTTTTAATCTAGACTTTTGTTTTTATTTTATTTTTATACTTCTTATACCTAGGCCTATACTTTGCGCATAATATTATATGCATACTAGGGTTATTATTTTTTGTTATTTATTCCTAGAGACTTGATGTTCCAACTCTAAGAGTCGCTTAGTGCCTAGTTCTAGTTATTTTCTAGTCTAGGTCTTAGTCTAGTCTAGTCCTAGAGCCTACGCTCTATATATAATTTGTGTATATACTAGAGTTATTAGTATTTGTTATTTATTCCTAGAGACTTAATATTTTAACTCTAAGAGTCGTTTAGTGCCTAGTTCTAGTTGTTTTCTAGTCTAGTCTAGTCTAGTCCTAGAGCCCACACTCTATGCCTAATTTGTGTATATGCTAGAGTTATTAGTGTTTATTATTTGTTCTTAGAGGCTTAATATTCTAACTCTAAGAGTTATTTAGTGCCTAGTTCTAGTTATTTTCTAGTCTAGGTCTTAGTCTAGTCTAGTGCTAGTCTAGTCTGGTCTAGTTCTAAAGCCTACGCTCTATACCTATTTTGTGTATATGCTAGAGTTATTAGTATTTATTATTTATTATTTATTCCTAGTAGTGCAGTTTAATAAAGGCTAGTGCGATAGCTAATTAAAGCTTAGGTTATATTTCTATTTTAAGATTAGCGCTGTGCTTAGTTGCGCCTAATTTCGCCCCTAAGTTTCTTTTAGAGTTTCTTTTTGTCCCTAGTATGCGCTGTTCTGCACACCGCTGCGCGCCGCTATTATTCTATCTTATCTTTTTCTTAGGTAACACTACTTGTCTATATTAGAGTACTAATACAATGGCCTTCCTAAGGTTAAGATTTTAGAGGTTTAAGTTGTAGGTTAGTCGCTAATTTTATAAAAGAACCTAGTCCTAATTAGGACTTAGTAAAAAGATAAATTAAGTTATATATACTAGAAGAAAGAAACCGCCTATTAAATCCTTAAGAGCCAATTAGGCACTAGTTTATCACGTGATTCGTATGGTAGAGTTTGTTCTACCACAATATAGATATATATAAATTATCTATATACTATATAGATAAATTTCTCTAAGAATATTAAAGTTTTAATATTATTATATAATAGGTATTTTATAGAGATTATATAATATTTATATACTATAGCTTATATACTAAAAAATCTTTTCTTTATTTATACCTTTCTAAATATAAGGAATTAATACTAAAGTTAGTTTTATTATATTATCTTTTTTATATTATCTTTTTTATATACTTATTCTATATAATTTTTATACTTACTATATTTATTAACACTACCTTAAAACGCTTTGCTATATTAATAATAGTAGAAGTCCTTCTAGGTAGAAGTATAAACTGCCTCCACTTATTAGTTTTTAAGTAGCCCTACTACATTTAATTACAACGTTTTTTTATTATATTACTAGCGCCTATATAATATTATATACTACTATATACTAGGTACTAGGTTTTAGTATCTTCTGTTTTACTCCTCTCTATGTATAGTACGGATTCGACCTTAGTTAGAATCTTAACACGACGAAGATCTTTAATAGTATTATATACACGCTAAGCCTAAAGCACGTTAAAGTTTTTCTAACGTCTTCTCTAGCTTCTAAGACAACTAATTCTATAATAATAACACCCTATCCACCTGCTCACCTACTGCGTTACTAGATAATTAACTCCTACCTTCTACCTTTTACTACTACCTTACTAGATAATAGATTACCTTTACCTACTACCCTATTACTTAATAATTAACTACTTAGAATTCCTAGATATACTACTACTATAATATATAATAAATTGCAGATACTTTATTTTATACTTCTAACTTTAAATAGTATTCTAATACTTTACTAGTCTTATTCTACTTATTATCTATAAATATTCTATAGTATAAGCGTATATTTATATATTTACTACACCTTTATTATTTATTCCTAGTAGTATCTTTTACACTAATAATTCTTTAGGCTCTTTAGATTAAATAATAGCTTGTTGTATTTTATATATCTCTAATAACCTTTAGTAATTCTAGCCTATTGCTTTTTATTATAGCTCTAGTACTTATTATTAATATAGCTAAGCACTAGACAGCTAAATTAATAGAGAGTAAGAAATAAGTTAAGATTTATAGTCTCTAGAGCACCTAGATTTTTCTTAATATAGTATAATAAATTTATTAGACCTATTTATATACTATATAAAGTGTAGTTTACTACTATATAGTTAGTAATATTAAGTAGAGTTTGTTTTTTATAATACTAGTTCTAATTAGTAGTATTATTAGTGTTGTTAGTATTATTAGCTTTCTTATATATATATAGTTGTAAGACTATCTGCCTAGTGACGATAGCGTTTATAGGGTAAGGAATAGCTATACTAGATTATTACCTTAAGGTCTTACGTAATAATTAAATGTACTATTATATAAGAATAAATAAAGACTTAATCTATATTTAGTTATAGATTTTTATAAAATGCTACGTAGGCAACCGCGCGTTATATTATTATCTTTAACTTTAGTACCTATAGACTATAGTACACTATAATAAACTATCTTATTACTATAAGAGGCCAATTTATATATGCTAATAAATAGTCCCTAGTCTAATCTATCTTTAAGCTGCTTTACCTTTTTTTAATGTATTTTTAGCACACCTATAGCTTGTCCTTATAGTGTTATACTATATACTAAAAGGTCTATAATATTTCTCTTCCTAATAATAGTAGAAGGGATAACTATTATTATTGCAATATTTTTATTAGAAACTCCTTAGTTATATAAGAAAAGAACTATACAGTAGGGTGACACAAAAAAAGCGCCTAGTAAAAAGATATCTTTTTAAAAGTTATATAACTAGGTGAGTTTTAATACTATGTAAATAAAAAGTATACCGTTTTAAGGAGACGTTTTAGGAGATTTAGTATAAAAGATTAGTAAGAGCTTAATAATCAGCACTAACTAGAGGTATCTTAGTAAAGTTAAGAGAATCTTTTCTTAAAACTTTGACCCTATATAACTTTTTTTTCTACGTAGATAAAATTCTATAACTTATATATATTATATTTCAGTCTAGAAGGACTATATAACTTAATTTTTATTATAGGTTTATTCATAGAAATAATAATTATAAGGAAAAAAATAAAAATAAAATTAAACATTTAGATAGAACTAGTAAATAATATATAACTAGTACTTAGTATACTATCCTTTAGCCTCTATAACGTCATTATAACGCTTAGGCAAAGATAGTATACAATAATCTATAGCCTCCTGTGGAATTAAATCCCACTCCTCTTGTATAGCTCTTTTAAAGGCTTCTACACTAGATTTACTAGTGCCAAAGCCTAAAGAAGCCCTATTTCTTTTTCCTAGCCTATCTTTTAATAGACTCCAAACGTTTTCTATAGGATTTAAGTCTGGTGAATAGGGTGGATGCCCAAAAACAAAGACTTTATTCCTAGAAAACCACCTTTTCACCTGTGGAGTTTCGTGGATCTTCGAATTATCCTGTTGAAATTTCCAGCCTAGTTATAATTAGTATAAAGAATAAGATTATGAAAAATATAATATATATATATATTATATATATTAAAAGAAAAAGAAAAAGAAAAAAGAAGAAAAAGGGTACTTTACTTACCTCTTTTTAAAAGAGGTTTTAAGACAGGATTTAAATACTCCTGTATATATCTAGTGTTATTAAAGGTCCTAGTTTTAATAGGGTCCCTTAAAAACACTAGTTTAGAACGTCCTCCTATCCAAATACAGCCCCAGACTGAGATAGAAATATCTCGCGCTTTCAGTGAATTAGTACTAGCTCAAAAAAAAGATATAAAAAATGTAAAATAGCCCAATTATAGAGAAAGAAGGGCTCTATAATTCTAGAATTTAAAAGAAATTAATAACTTACTAGTTGTTCGGTTTCTGCGCTGTTCAGGCCCAATTTTCGATTTTCCCCTTTTTCTTATATATTCTTGCCTATTACCATGCCCCCTTTGGATAGTAGACTCGTCAGAAAATATAACTTTAGCAAAGTTAATATTTTCTAGCTCCTTAACTATCTCTTTAGCCCAGAATTCTCTTCTTTTAGCTCTTTCTTTAGTTAAATAGGCCTTTTTCTTAGAGACGTTAAAAGAATAGTCTTCTCCTTTTAAAACTCTCTGTAACGTCCTCTTAGTAAAGCCAAAACTATTCTCTTCTAATAGCCTCTTATTTGTCTTCTTACGGCTTTTAGTTAAATCCCTATTAATAACTCTTTTCTCCCTAGAAGTAATCTTAGTTACTCTCCCTTGTTTTACCCCTTTTAATAAGTTATATCCCTTATTTTTCTTATTAATACGTCTAATAGCAGTCTTAATAGATTGTAGAGGCTTATTAAGGGTAGTAGCAATAGTAGAATTAGAAGTATTTGCTTTTTTAAGTAAAGAAACTTAACTTTTGAGTTTTGACAATTTTGGCTCCATTCGAGGAAATACAAAAGAGAAAATTTACTAGACAAAAGATATTATATTATACTATAATCTTAGGAATAAATCACGTGATTTAATTAACTTTTAAAATCACGTAATTTTGTAACCTTAAATAATTTCTTAATTAAGTTCTATAAGTACTCCGAAATTTTTCTTACGTAATCTACACTAGGCCTAGAATAGCTAGTAAAAACATTAGCCTAGTAGCATACTAAATAAAAAAGTCATAACGCCTTAAAAATTGACTTTTTAGAAACACCAAGTTTAGAGATAGATACCTTAAGGACCCTTCTTAGTAAGCACGTAACTAGTACCTAATCATAATCTCCTATATTTCCTCTTTAAAACCGTATACTTTTTATTTAGATAGTATTAAAACTCACTTAGTTATATAACTTTTAAAAAGGTATCTTTTTACTAGGCGCTTTTTGTGTCACCCTACTGTATATAGTAGGCAATTAATAAGTATATAAAAATAGGCTCCTTTAGAGTTTATATTAACTTTTTATTTCTTTTACTCTATAATTATAATAGCTATAAAGGCTACTTTGGCGGTATTTAGTAGGTGCAAGAAAAAAAACTAGGTTTAAGCCTCTTAATCCTTCTTTTTCTATAACTTTAGCTTATCCTATTCTCTAGATAGCGTATTAGCTACAATATTTGCAGTACCTAGTTAGTATATTATGGGGGAACCCAGCCCTAATCAGAACTTAGTAGAAAGATAAGTTAATTATTTAGATAACTGGCCGGGTGAGTGAAAGAGCCTCCTCTTGCTAGTGCCTAAGAGTCGATCAGGCACTAGGTTTTTCCGTCCCAGCTACCACGTAACCCAGCCATGCTGCCTCGTGTGGTGGGGTCCACTCCACCACACACCTTCCTACCCACAGAAGCTTAGCCCCATTAAGCTTCCCACTAGACAGCCCTTTAAAGACTCCCTAAACGCCTATTAGTCCCTTTTACCAATTAGCAAAAACCCAACATAGGCCCTCTAACTATTACTCCTACTAATCACCTCACCCTATACAACCTCACGCAATCGCCCGCAAACACTCGCCCTTTCGCCTTTGTCACTAACTCTCTCACCTCCGCCTATCCTTCCCACTCTCACAGTCCGCTTGACACTCTACCCTTTAATCTCCTAAACCCTAAAACCTCCTTAGTCTGCTCCTATAACCTGCCTTATTATACCTCCCCTCTAAATTAATTACTCTCCAGGCGCCTATGCATCCAGCCACTTTAGTTCCAACAGTAGCGGCGGCGGCAACAATAGGCCTCCTCACTAAGGCAATAACAGCACAGGCTCTAGCGGCTTTAACTTCCCAATAGTACCCAAAAAGCCCTTAGTTAGCGCGTTCCTCACCTTCTTAACTCTGTGTAAGTTACTTAAGCCCCAATACTGCCTTAGACTAACTCCTAAACAGTAATCCCTCTCTTAGATGCCCGCATTAGTTTCGGCGTCATAGCCCAGATTTTCGCAGCCCTTAATCAGCACTCTAACAATAACAGCAACCTGCCTTAAAAACTGCAGCCTTAGATTGGCGGTCATAACAACTTTGCGCTCCAGCCTAATTACAACCCTAATAACCTCTTAATAAACGCAACTCTTTTCTAATTTCTCTATCACAGCTAAGAAGCGCAGAGATACAACACTAGAAGCAAGAGAGTTGCCTTCCACCAAGCCCAACTGTCTAAGTCTTCGAGCAACAAAGGCCCTTACCCCACATACCTGCCAAGCCTTTTCACCGCAGCTACTCAGGGTCGCATAGACTTCTTCCATTTTACCACTAATGGCGAAGACCTCCTAGCCTACAATCAGTGCTTAATTTTTGCTTTCCTGGCTGCCTAATTATTAGTTAGGGTTCTGTTCCAATCTACTAATCCTGCATATACACTATCTTGTAGATTTTAATTTAATTTGGCACTAGTCCTCCCTCTTTATCTCGTAATTCTTAACTAGCTTTCTGCTATTCCCTAGCTACTTCCTCCCCCCCTTAAGAAATAAGCTGTCCCTTAGCTTATAGCGCCCCAATAGCCTCTCTATTTGCCCTACTCCTCCCAATGCATAAAGTCAGAAGGGTCAAAGCCCACTACTAGTAGTGGGATTCCTACTTCCTTTATTTGCTTAGGAATATCCTGGCTATACCTTACTAGCCGCCGCAATCTACGCGCGAACATGGGGTGCTTAGGCTTAGGCCTTTAGGTGACTTCGTCCAGCTCTACTAGATTAACTTCCTCTTAAGAATCTCCTTCTTCTTCTAAGAGCTTATTAGTCCTTATGGCGTCAGGCTCCAATATCGCCCCTAGGTCTGCTGTTGTTTATGCATAGTATTAAATAACGCAGTTTCCTAGCGTCCTACTATAAAATAGTGTGCTATCTAGGTCTTTAAGCATGTACTATCCTTCCCTATGCAGCGCCATACTTTTAATCCTAAAGGGGCCTTAGTACCTCTTTGCCAGCTTAACGCTGCGGCTCATATTATTGGCCTGAAATGTATTATATACTAACACTAAGTCGCCTTCTCGTAGTGGTTCCACTCTAAGAGTCTGTTAGTTGTCAAACTATTCCTTTCCTTCTTCTCGCAGGCGGATAGTGCGGTTAATAGCTTCTTAGAGCCAATAATTGCGCTTCTTAAACTGCTCTACTTAGATAGCTAGGAGATCCTTAGTAGTGTGAACTTGTTCCCATAGGAGTGTCTGCCAGGTAGGAATGCAAAGCTTAATTAGAAGGATGTGCTCTCTTCCGCATATTAGAAAGGCTAGTGTTTCTCCTGTGGACCGCTTCACCATAACCTAATCAGCCCATAGAGCCCTAGGCAGATTTTACACCCAGTTACCCTTTATTTTTCATAGTGCTCCTACTAGCTCTTAGTAGCCTCTTTCTATCAAGCCCTACCCTTGCAGATAGTAGGCACTAGATACCACTTATTAGATCCTAAACTGTTTGGCTAAGTCTTCTACTAGACCCTTGTTCTCTAGCCCTCTATCCACTAACAGGCGAAAAGGAATACCCTACCTACTAAAGATAAATTCCTCTAAGAACTATCTAACTGCGGCTAAGTTGGCATTAGTAAACGCCTTCGCTTCCAGCTATCTAGAGGTATAATCCCTAGCAACAACTATAAACTGCTTCCCTCCTTTGCTCTTAGGCATATACACTACGTCCACTATAACCCATCCCCAAATTATATCTATTCCCCATGTGGGGTGCAACTCCTCCACCACTCTCCTAGCTAAATGCGCCTAACATTCTGCACAGGTCTTAATATATTCCTTAACGCTCTAATACAGATTTAGCTAGTAGTAGCGCGCCGCAACCTTCCTCTAGGTGCCTTCTCGCCCCCAATGGCCTGATTCTTCGTGTAGCTGCTATAGAATCTCCGCCTGCTAGGCAGAGTTGTTCACTACTCTGCGCAGCGGTTGGTCCCTAGTAGTTTAATACTACAGCATGCCTCTCACAATCTAGTACTTCTGAGCTTGCAATCTAACATACCTTTGGTCCTTCTTTAACAGGCCTTTAGGCATCCTTAGAGTTGCTAGCCAAGTTGCAATATTACGAAGCTCTTTAGTGCATAAGTCAGAGGGGACTTTAGGCAGATTACTAGTTGCGGGTTCCGCATACTTCATTTCCACTTTAGTTTCCTTACCTATAGCAGAGGATGTGATGCAAATGTGCCCTAAATGCTTCTTAATAAAATTCTCAACATCTTCTTCTAACTATTTAGGAGGAACCTATCCTTTTGGCTATCCGCGCCTTAAGAGCGCATTAGCAACCACGTTCTTGCGCCCTATAATATAGCGGACATTAAACTCCCAAAGCGTTAGAAGCGCCAACTAGTAGGTTATTAGGGCTTCTAGCAGATCTGTGGCGCTGCAATTTAGCTAGGCAATTAGGGTGCGAGAGTTCGTCTCTACAATAAAGTGTATTCCGTAGATCCAAGATTGGAATTTCTTTAATGTAAGGAGGAGAGCTTTGCATTTATGCTTTCCTAAGTCCTAGTTGCGCTTACTCTGAGACTAAACACCCAACTTAAACCGTACTAGGTGGAGGAGGCCATCTAATTCTTGCTGCTGCATTAACGCTCCCCATTCGACTTTGCTCCTATCCACTAAGATTACTACTTCTTATAAGGGCTCTAAGTAGTTAATAGACACTAGCGCTAGAGCTAATATAATGCCCTTCTTTAGCTGCTACATTGCTACATTCTCTGCAGTGCCCTAGTAGAACTTAATGCCTTTGCGTAGTAGCGCAAATAGTAGTGCAGCAATCTTAGCAAAGTCCTTAATCCAGATGCGATAGTACACGCATACCCTAAGAAAGATTTAAACATCTTAGGCGCAGTTATAAGGCGGCCACTTAGTAATCTTAACTACTTTCTTCCTAGACGGGTGCCGACCGTTCTTATTAACCACATAACCGACTATGTCCATGGTAGCATACCCCTAGTCTAATTTCTTTTCTAACGCAGTGACACCTACTAACTTCATATCCACTAGAACCTAATTAATATTTATAAGGTGCTCCGCCACGTACCTATGGATCTCTTCCTTAAGCATTTCGCCGTCGTAGTTAGTCTTTAGGCCTTTTACCGCAATGTCGTCTATATAAGGCATGCACTAAGAGGGAATCTAGTCTTAGAGAATCTTTATAACTATTCTTATAAACTTGGCCACTAAGTTAATTATCCCTATAGGCAGCGTGCACTATTAGACGAGACCCAAAGGCGTGTAGAATGCTATTATGGCTTAGAAGTCCTTATAAAGGCCTACTTAGTTGTATCCTAAGAAGAAGTTAATTAGGGAAACTAGGTAGCAGCCAGCAAACTCCTTTAAGAACTTGTTAGGGTTTAGTAGGAGGTTGCCATCTTAAACTATAACTCTATTTATACGCTAAGCGTTGTTAATTAGCTAGTATCCTCTATTCTTCTTCTTAACTAGGAACTATAGATTCTAGTATGCGCTTCTACTATACTCTAGCACGCCCTAATTAAGCCTCTGCTAGACCATATTAATAACCACATTCCGTAGCTTCCTAGGAATAGGGAACTACGATTTCTTTTAAGCTGCGTAGTTAACTGTATGGATCTTAATAGGCAGGGCCACATTAGGGTGCACCTTCCCAAATTCACCGAAGTTAAAAGACAGTGCCAGCTCCCTTTAATATAACACTTCTAGCAACATCTCCCTTTCCTAAGGTAGTAGGTCTAGGCCAATCTTTATCCCTACAATGCGCTTAGGTGTTAACCTTTATCCTCTTAGGAACTCTACCTATTAGTTAAGGAGGTATGCGTCGAATAGCTAAGGGCCCACATTAGTCCTCCTTCGCGTCTTTATTGCTTCTTACTTTTAGTCTAGTCGGCCTTTAATCTCCTACGGCGCGATGCCTAAGTTATATATGGGGTTTACCTTCTTATCCTTACTCTTATATATAGTGTTCACTTTAAAAGCTATTCCTATTGTATTAATTGCCCTTATTTGCTTCTGCTAGAACGCGTCGCTCCTAATCCTTGTTGCTCTCTTAGACTCTATCTATATGGCCAGAGTCTAAAGGATTTTATTAACTTCTTTATCGCAGCCTAATAAATTAATAACTAGAAGTCCTTAGTTGTCCTAGATAACTATCCCACTATCCGTGTGTCGCCCGATCGTGCCTTAGTAGGCGTAGTAAATAAAATCCCTACCTGGGTCTGTTACTAGTCAGTCTTCGTCAGCGTCTATTGCGAGCTGCTTGACTTCGCTTACACTTCCCTCTTCACAAGCTAGCACTACCTAAGCAAGTGCCTGCCTCTAGGCCCTTAGCCCCAATGCGCGCTTAGGCCTAATGTCGGGCGCACTCACTATTAATATTAATCCACAGCAAGACTACTACTCTAAGATCCTATTAGGGTCCTCTTTTAGGCATTTAATATAATTGGGAGCGCTAATCCTGGCTATTGCGCTCCCTTGTAGTTTTCTATTGCCTTAGTTATAATAACTCCCTTTAGGTTTAAAGGGTTGGCGCAAGTGGCCACAAATTACATAGAGTAGAGTTCCTTGTCGTCCTATAGCTTGCAATACATCTTGCTATTATTCTTATAGGAGAACTCCACCTTCGCGTCCGCTAGGAACGGGTTCCCTAAGATAACCGCGCTTAATAGGGATCTGACAACAAATAAGGTTGTTATAATCACAACCTGCCCTACCTTAATTAGGGCCTGGAACACAATCCCTTAGAAATCTTTATAATCTCTATTCGCAGTTATTAACTTTACACTTTATAGCTAGGGCAGCATTAAGGTAATCTAAAGGCCTACGGCTTTAGCCATACTTAGGCAGATAGTGTTTAGCTTCGCTCCTATATTAAGTAAGGCGGCTATTTAATATTTGTTAACCTGGCATATTACTTAAAGACAGTCCCTCTTTATGTGTTTAACCCCCAATTTCCTCTTAAGATCCTTCCTATTAGCTATAGTTATGGTTGGCCTCACTATGCTAAACTAGGTCTTGGCAATTAACGCTCCTATAGTGGATAGTTAGCTTATTTATAGGGGTGCTTAAGATAACTTTAGTTTGTAAGGCCCGTAGTAGGTAATAACGCCATTCTCAAATTTAACTAACATCTATTTAGGAACTTAAATTCTAGAAATAGGTGCGCAGTTAGCATGCTTAGTATTTAAGTCTTTGTTAGTTTCTTTCTCTATAGTAGCAGCCAGTATCCGCAGCCAGTGCAAATCCCCCTTACTAAAGGCATCCTTAAATATCGCCTTCTTAACTTCTAGCATATTACTAAGTAATTCTTAGACTATTAGGTTAACTTTAGCGTTTATCACCTAGGATAGCATGTCTTTAGGACTGCCCACCAGGACATTAACTAGTTTCGTTTTCTTCTTGGCTACTAAAATCTCCTTCCTTAGGGTTAGACCTAAGATGTTATCAGGGCCGCGCATCTTCACATCCTCCATGCCTTCTATTAGGAAATCCTATTCTAAGAAGGACACCCGCTTTATCCTTCTTCTATCCTCCTCATTATTGTCCTTTCTTCCGCGGACCACAGGCATGCCTTGCTTAGAAACTTTAGCATTCGCGACTATCCCTATCTTTAGCAATTCTCTAAGGCTTAGTTAGGTTATTAGGGTGCTTAGGCTCGCGGTTCGTGGTTCGCACAGCAGGTTTAGGGACTAGACCATCACTAGTGTGTTTTTATCTAGGATAGCTTGCTCTCTCTAAGCCACTTTAAATTCCTCTTTAGAGAGAAGGCTAAGTGCCACCATTTTATTAAACGCAAACTAGCTGCTGTTAGTTTCTATAACTAATCCCACCTAGTAAGTCATCGCTGTTGTCGCGTGCCCTCAGCTCTAAGACATCCATAGGGCCTTGTCTGCCAATCCATCCATCCGCCACTTGTTCCGCACCAGACAGATTAGCATCTAGTTCTGCTTGCCTCTAGCGCCAATGCGCTGGATTTCGCCTTAATTGTTGTTTAGTTAGCCCTATCAGACCCTTTAGAATTCCGTGTTGTAGTACACCCATCTATTATCCTTAAGCAAATTTCTCTTCTTGCATTCTCCATTTGCAATAATATAGTCCTTTCCGCATTCAAAGCACCCTTTAAAACAATTATCCTCCCACTATATTAAGTCTATTGCTGCCGCGGCTACGTGTATATTAACCCGCATAGGTGCTACTAAGTAGGCCTAAGACTAGGTTGGTGCGTGGTACTAGGGCTGTTGTGGCGCTGTCTGCTTTAGAGCCTGTTCTACTTTTGCGGTAATCTCCTAGCGGATAGCTAGGTCCGACAGAATCTCCATCTCTTAGGGGTCCTAGTTCTAAACCAGAACGTTCTGGAGCCTTATACCCTTGAGCCTTTTAGTCAACTTGTCCACTTTGTGCTAAGAGACAATTAAGCCTAGGGGTGCTCGTGCGCCCAGAGCTCCTTGTAGTCTCGCTTATTAAAAGTTTAGGTTAAGCCTAGTGGGTTAAAAAATATTCTGCAATATTAGTAGTGCTTGCGACTTAGTGGTCTAAGACAGTATTAGTGCTCGAATTCAATAGGCTAGATCTAGCATGTGTTCTTTTAATTAGATTCGGGCCCTACTTAAAAGCCACTTCTCCATCGTGCCAAAGTTAAGTTCCGTCAGTCTCTCTATTAACCAGTCGTTCTTTATTAGGATATTGCCTGCTAGCTGCTTACTTAGGCCTTAGATAAGGAGCATGCCCTTCTAGCTTTCCATAACAATGCCCGCCCTTAGGCATTTTCCAAATCTAATTGCGAATTAGTCTAGGAAATCCTAAATGTTAAGGTTTATTATTACTTAACACTATGCTAGCCACGCCTTTAGCGCTTCCTCTGTCTCCTTAGTTTGGGCCCAATCCTAACTCCGCCAACGTCTGCGCATAGCCACCCACAGCTTCTGCCATACCCCTTCTTCTCCTACCTTAGAGTACTCTAGCATTAAGAAGTTAAGCACATCCTAAATCTCTTAGCTGTAGTACTCCTTAACTCTAATAACCTTATCTTTCTTAGAGTACTAGTAGTAGTTCGCGCGTTTTTTATAGTCTTAAAGGAACTAGATTATATTATCTCCTACAAAGTGCAACTCCTTGCCTAAGAATAGGTTAGGTTCCGTAACAAGACTCTACACTAGGTTCCACTAAGTGGCTTTGTTAGTAAGGGACTACAAGGCTATCACCATCTATGCCATAAGGGCATTAGTATTATCGGCCGGCTAAGGCGGCATTAGTGCTTTCCCCTTAGATCCTCGTAAGAAGCTTTCCACAAAGGGCGGAGACTCTAGCGGGTATATAGACACCCTTGTTAGTTAAGCTTATTGTCTCTACAAAGCTAACAGCCTAAGGGGCTTTTAGGCTTTGGTTCTTGCGCTTCCCAAGCGCTAGGACGTTAAGGAACTCATGTATTTCGCCGTAATCTGGGCCCTCTGACTAGAATCGCTAATAGTTACTTAGTCTTCCAGCGGCAGACATTATCGTTACTAGTTGTCTAGTTAGTTTCTCATATAGTTAAAGTTAGTGTTCTGGTTCTTTTTCTTCTTATTTCTGTCTTCGCGCACCTATACTTATTATCTTTTAACTTTCCTCTAATTCCGCCTCAGTTTCGGGTTCTAGAGGTAATACAGTGTCTAGCTTTAGTCCTTTCCTTAGTCTAGGCCTTAGTCCATTCAACTCTAAATTAGTCTTACGAGTCTAGGCTTAATTCGTAATTGCTTACTGTCTACTCCTAGCAGTGTAATTTTAGTTCCAAGCGTCTTTCGGCGCTTAGTTCTAACTACTTCTTATTTTTATTCTTATTTCTATATTTCTTATGCCTAGGCCCATACTCTACGCATAATATTATGTGCATGCTAGGATTATTATTTTTATTTTTCGTTCCTAGAGGCTCGATGTTTCAACTCTAAGAGTTGTTCGATGCCTAGTTCTAGTTATTTTCTAGTCTGGGTCTTAGTCTAGTCTAGTGCTAGTCTGGTCTAGTGCTAGTCTAGTCTAGTCTAGTTCTAGAGCCCACGCTCTATGCATAATTTATGCATATACTAGGGTTATTAGTATTTGTTATTTGTTCCTAGAGGCTCGATGTTCCAACTCTAAGAGTTGTTCGGTGCCTAGTTCTAGTTATTTTCTAGTCTAGTCTAGTGCTAGTCTAGTCTAGTCTAGTCTAGTGCTAGTCTAGTCTAGTCTAGTCCTAGAGCCCACGCTCTATGCCTAATTTGTGTATATGCTAGGGTCATTAGTATTTATTATTCGTTTCTAGAGGCTCAATATTCTAACTCTAAGAGTCGTTTAGTGCCTAGTTCTGGTTGTTTTCTAGTCTAGATCTTAGTCTAGTCTAGTGCTAGTCTAGTCTAGTCTAGTCCTAGAGCCTACACTCTATGCCTAATTTGTGCATATGCTAGGGTCATTAGTGTTTATTATTCGTTATTTATTTCTAGTAGTGCGGTTTAATAAGGGCTAGTGCGATAGCTAATTAAAGCTTAGGTTGTATTTCTATTTTAAGGTTAGCGCTATGCTTAGTTGCGCCTAATTTCGCCCCTAAGTCTCTTTTAGAGTTTCTTTCTGTCCCTAGTATGCGCTGTTCCACACATCGCTGCGCGCCGCTATTATTCTATCTTGTCTTTTTCTTGGGCAACACTACTTATCCATATTAGAGTACTAATGCAATGGCCTTCCTAAGGCCAAGATTTTAGAGGTTTGAGTTGCGGGTTGGTCGCCAATTTTGTGGGGGAACTCAGCCCTAATTAGGACTTAGTAGAAAGATAAGTTAATTATTTAGATAACTGGCTAGGTGAGTAAAAGAGCCTCCTCTTGCTAGTGCCTAAGAGTCGATTAGGCACTAGGTTTTTTCGTCTCGGCTACCACGTAACTCAGCCATGCTACCTCGTGTGGTGGAGTCCACTCCACCACAATATAATTTAATAATAGTACTTAGACAGCTTCTTAGACTAATAGACTTACTATAGAGAGAGCTTACGCTTAGTGCTAAAGTATTTAAAAGCCTAATAATTAGTAATAATATTAAAAGGCTTAGTAGTTTAAAAGCTAATTAGTTACACTTTCTATTCTAAAAGGCCCTATATAATTACTAATATTTTCTTATTATAAATATTATAGTCGGCTTGCCGAACACCTTTTTTAACCTTTTTTTTTAGTTTAAGGTTAAAGTAGATTAAGATAGAAGGTTATTATATACTATATACAGCACTTAATTCTAATTAAAGACTAACCTTAAATACTACCTAATAACGCGACAATAGTTTAAACTTACTTGCACTCTATTTATACCTTATAAGCTTCTAATCTACGTAAAGTTTACTTATAGTATATATAGTACACTTGGCTTATTACTACTACTATTATTAGTTATCTACACTTATGCGCTAGATAAGCTAACTTAATAGTAATAATAACTAGGAGAATCTTATAAATCTACACAACACTCTTACTACACTAGAGCTTATTAATAAAGACCTTATTATCCTACTTTTATATCTTCTACTAGATTCTATTACTAATAAGGAGCAATTGCATCTACTAGAGTAGAAACTTAACCTTATAGTTCTTTGCAAACTAGATAAGCTGCCAACCTAACTAGTATACTAAGACTACCTTATAAATAGTTAAGTATACCTACCCCTTATACTAAATAAGCATTTAGACAGAATAGAACTTTAGTGTAGTTACTTTAATAGTAGTAGCGCGTATCTTTAGCGTATACTTTTTAGTAATAGTAAGTACTTCTTTAGAAACAATATTAATGCCTAGATAGATAGTAGGGCATAGAGTAATAGTAAGGGCTTTATCTAGAACAACCTTAATATAGTAATAAAGCGATAGTGTATCTAGTATATATTACTCTTATCCTACTTATAACTATAGTAGTATATACCTATTAATATAGTAAATGCTAAATGTTAACTTATGTTGTTTGTAACAATTAGAATAGTAGTTTATAATTTAGAATAGTGAAGAAGAAATAGCTTATAGTGTAGCTGCGCTAAAGTTATATCTCTCTTAAAGTTCTAAGTAGCCTTTTTATAAAAATTTTGCTTATAGGAGCCTTGCGCTAAAACTACTAAGCTTGCTTAGTAGTTCGAACGCGCTTTTTTTATGCCTAATTGCCTTTTTACGCTCTTTTTTAATTACTAAGCAGGGGGCTCTGCTTTTTTATTATGTTATTTAAGATAAAAGTCTTTGTTATTTTACTTCTAGGTAGATAATTTAATAATACACATAAATATTATAATTTAACTTAGTAGGCTTTATTAATGTAGAGTACTATATAACTAGGCGCTAGGTATTATTAGATTATAGTTAACTAAGTAAGCCTATATTAATATTATTACTAGAATTAGTTTCTATATAGATAATCTAAAATAGAAAGTACTAAAAACTAGAATATCGCTAGCTATAAGTTATTTTATAGCTTTAAAGGCGGCGAGTTTCTAGTCTCTAAAAGTATAAAAGGCACTATTTTTTAGCAGTTTAATTAAGAGGCAAATAACCCACCTATAGTAAGGAAGAAAGAAGTAATAGTAGTTATAGAAGCTTAAAAAGCTTTATAATACTTTTAGTGTTATAGATTCTTTTTATTTCTAAACTATAGCAGTCTTTGTAAAATCCTTATAAATTTCTTTAGTACTAATAATATATTCTAAGAACTTAGTTTCTATAATAGCAAATTCGCATTTCTTAAGATTAGCTTATAGGCTAGCGTCTCTTAAGTAGAGTAGAACCTTACGGACATATTTTTATATTCTAGGAAATTCTTAGAAAAGATAAGGATATTATTAATATGTACTATATAGAAGTTATCTAGATAATTACCTAGAACGCTATTAATAAACTATTAAAAGGTAGTAGGACTATTATAGAGACTAAAGGGTAAGATCCTATACTTATAATTTCTATACTAGGTTTAAAAAGCAGTTAGCGCTTTAGTCTCTAGAGTAAGCTAAATTTAATAGAATACTTAGCAAACCCCTTATAGGCAGAAGTATAAACTGTCTCCACTTATTAAGTTTTTAAGTGGCCCTACTATATTTAATTACTACGTTTTTTTATTATATTACTAGCATCTATATAATATAATATTACGTAACGTTGTGTGTGAGCGCTAAGCCCTAGAACTAAAGCGTGTTAAAGTTTTTCTAATGTCTCCCCCTAGCTTTTAAGACAACTAACCCTATAATAATAATATATTAACTTGCTTGCCTACCTACTATATTACTAGATAATTAACACCTATCTTTTAACCTTTTACTACTATCTTACTAGATAATAGACCTCTACCTACTACTCTATTACCTAATAATTAACTACTTAGAACCCTTAGACACACGCTCTAGTACTGCTATAATATATAATAAATCGCGCGCGCTTTCTACTCCTAATACTAAATAGCACTTTAATACTACTCTAGTTTTTTTTTCTAGATCTCTTATAGTATAATTGTGTATTTATATATTATCTATACCTCTAGTACATATGCTATATAACTACTATTTTTAAAGCAACTAGCTATTAATTAGAAATCTAATATTAGATAGTAATTGCTCTTATAAGCTACGTAGTAGTATATAGCTACTAGCCTAGACTTTTACTTTATAAAAATAACTATATTCTAGTTCTTACTAATAATTATAAGCACCTTGCATATAAACTAGTATAGAGTAATTTATATTGTAAGACTTATTCTACTTTTAATTCTAGGCTTTTACTTAAGAAGATGCGTATTCTCCTTAATATAGCAATCTAGCTCTATGGTAGCTATCTACTTACTGCATAGGTCCTTAGTATAAACTATATAGTTTTTAATATTAAGTAGCGTTTAGCTATTATACCTAGCTATATTATTTGCGTCTTCTAGGTAAGGGCGCAACACTACACATCTAGTAGTAATAGTATCTTTAGGGTAAGAAATAGATATAGCAACTAACCTTAAGGTCTTAACTAGCAATTAAATATTTATAAGAATAGAAAGGTAGTATAAATAGACAATCTATATCTAGTTGCGCATATTATCCTACGTAGACAGTAGCTATATATTATATTATTATTAACTTTAGTGCCTAGTATATTATATAATTAACTACCTTTACTATAAGGGGCTAATTTGCACGTGCTAATAAATAGTCCCTAACCTATCTTACTACTTTACTTTTTTTAATATATTTTTAGCATACCTATAGGTTTCTCTTATAGCGTTATACTATATACTAAAAGGTCTGCGATATTTCTCTTTCTAATACTTAGCAAATATTAAGTTTAGTAAAGAGTCTCGCTCTAGAGAGGCGTATACGTATCTCCTTAATAAGTAGAATAGCTATAACGTCCTTTTTAGTAATAGTATTAAGCTAGTAGTAATTAATATAAAAGCGCTAATTTTTACCTAGCCTTTTAGTAAATAACACTAGCAAAGCAAAGCTAGCGTTATTAGGGACAATAAACCCACGCTTAATATAGTTATTAATATAGGCTTTAAGAAGTTCAAGGTATTCTAAAGATATACTATATAAAGATAAGATAGTAAGCATAGATAGGTCTTTAGTAAGATTAATATTATAATTAATGCCCTTTTAGTAAGGTAGAAAGGCGTTAAAATCTATTTTTAAAAAATAGGCGGACTCCGCTCTAGCTTACCCTAGCTAGGGAAGCGCTTATTCTATCTTAGTAAGTAGGTTAGCTTAGAATTTATTTTCTAGACTATATTTCTTACTCTTATAGTCCTCTATAAGTTAAGCTAGTTTATAGAGGCTAGTACACCTAATAATTATATTAAACTTATAGCTACTATTTAAAGTAAAGGCTATATCGTTTACTATATTAATTTTAAAGCTAATAGCATAAAATTATTTCTGTGTTAGCGTCAAAATAAGTTTAGAAAGATTAGCTAGATTCTATAGGTCTAGTAGATCTACTAAACGTAATTTATTATATATCTTCTGCAAGTTCTTCTTCTATATTAGTAATTTAGTAGGGCAAAAGAGAGCTATCTTAGGTTATTCTGGCTAGGATAGTTCTAATTAAATAGTTAATTTCTATAAGAGCTATCTAATCTTTAAATTAGCTTTTCTAGTAGGATTATAGTCTCCAGATCTAGAGCTAAGGGTAATATCTAGATTCTGCCACATAATTTCTAGGGGCTAGTCTTACTAGTAGCTTTCTTAGGTAGTAGAAATAGAGTAACTAATAGGCAACTTATTATCTAATAGCTTTTTATTTGAAAATATAGCTCTATAGCCTCTACACTACTATCTCTATTAAAGTTATCCTTATAGCTTAGTTTCTAGTAAGCCTTTAAGTACGTTCTAATAACTAAGATAGTAGGGCTAGAAAGCTAGATAGAAATTTCCTTAGAAACACTTTAGTTAGCTTTTAGTAAGTAAGTTATTTAGTAGGTATAGTTTTACTTTTTAAGTAGGCTATTCTATTAGGTAGTATTGTCCTACTAAAAGGAGTTAGGTAGGGAAGAAGTCTATAGTAGAATAAGGTTGTTAGCAAAAATTAGATTTTTAATATTTTTTTAATAAAGGTAGTGGTTCTAAGCATTAACTAGATAGTTAGCTTGCTTAGAAAAATTTCTACTAATAATAAGATTATAATCCCCTATTTTATAGAAAGTAAACTATATAGTAATAATATATCTATTAATATTAAGCTAGGCTATAAAATAGGTATCTACTTTTACGCTTTTCTTTCCTATAAAGTTCTTATGGAAGATTAGTATCTTTAGGTAGAGTAGCTTAGCTTTAAGCTACTTTTAAATAGCCTTTATATACCTTAAAGTAATAAGATTATAAGCGCTAGCACTAATATCTATTAAGGCTTATAACCTTAGAGCTAACCCTAATTTGCACTAGTAGGACTAGTTAGAGGCCTCTAAATAGCTTAGGAACCCTTACTATCTTACTACCTATAGGTAATAATTTTAGCTTAGCATTTGCATTTTATAATTAGAACTATAGTTTATTTAGATTAATTAGTTTAGTGGCTCCTATATAGGCAACTAGATTAGAGTAGTCTAGTAGTACGTATTTAAAGTCTTATTATTTAACAAATTACCTACCTCTAAATTAAAGTAGTAAGTAATACTAAGTTTATATAAATCTAAATTGTCTATTATTTCTATATATACTTCTATAGCTATTTTCTTAGTATAAAGGTAGTAGTGTAAGTATTTATTTTCTACTTTGCCACACTTAAAATAGGCGTAGTTCTAGACACACTATACCCTAGTCTAATTATAAAAAGTAGAGAAGTAAATAGCAGGTTAATTATTAGTAGCAAGTCTAAAGCAAAGTACTAATTTAATAAGGGCTGTGTATAAGAGTTATAATCTAAAGAGTAATACTTAAAAAAGTTCTTATATATACCTAGAAAGGGGTTATTATATTATTATCTTAAAAAGTACAGCTAGCTACAGTTATTTAGTGTTTAATTACTAGATAGTTAATATTAGAGTCTTTTAACTTTTACTAGAGTATTTACTTAAGACTTCTAGTTAACTTAGGTTATAATTTATTCTTCTAGGTCTTTGCGTCTAGTCTACCCTTTCTAGCTAGGCTCTTCAAAGCCTATAGAAATATCTAAGTATCTGTTCTATTAGAGAGAAAGAGCTTATAAAACTTTTTACGTGCCTATTAGGAAGTAAAAAAATGATAGTAAGTTTTTTTAGAAATTTAAAAAGTGCTTTAAATCTATAATCTTTTATAAGGGCCTAATTTATTTAACACTAATTTCGCGCTACCTCTTTAGGTGCGCCTCTAAGGTAGCTAAGAATAGCTTTTATAAAGTTATCTTAATCTTTTTTATTATTATTACTATAGTAATAGTCTATATTTATATAGATCTTATTATTTATATCCTCTAGTTAATCTTTAATACTAGGACTATATTAATCTTTACTATAGTACTTATTAATATTAAGTAGCTTTACAAAGTATCCTAGCTTAGATATAGTAAATAGGGTAGCTAAAGTGTGTTAGCCCTAGGGTATATTAATTTAGGTACTATTAGTAAGCTTAGTTTATATATATTCTAGGACTAGAAAGTAATAAAAAGTTTTATTCTATTATAAAGTAAGTACTATAAACTAGGGCAGATATTATAGTGCATATTAGGGCGTAGCTAGATAGAATAAGCTCTACTTAGCCATCTAAGTACGGTGTAAACTATATAGTAAATTAAGCGTTCCTAAACTAGAGAGTTTTAAAAGAACTTAAGTATAGTGCTGCAAATTATAACTATCTTTAATAGAGAAAAGAACTTCCTTAGGGCTAAATAAGCCTTATCTAATAGCTACTTAATTAATAATATTAGGCTAGAAGTAAGAACCTTCTAAAACTATGTACACTATAGTCTAAGGTGATATTATCTTAAGTATAGTAAAAGCTTATTTAAATATATTAGCGCGCTTATATAAAGCCTAAATAAGAACCTTTTATTTAGGTCTTCTTTAGACTTTATAACAGCCGTAGTTACTAAATCTAGTGCTATTTTTAAAAATAGGCCTTAAGAAAAGCAATATTAAGCCTAAAGCTAATAGGTGGCAAGTAACTATCTTATTTCTAAGCTATACTAGATTAATTAGTCTAGTTTAAATTTTTCTATAAATATATTATACTTACTAGTAGCTTTAAGTTTAGCTTTACCTTAGTATATAAGCTACTTAAGGTCTACTATTAAAAATTTATTACTTAGCTAGTCTACTTTAAGTATAGTAATATAGTAATTATACTATGTATTATAAAGAATTTTTTAGAGTAGACCTTTTTAGTAGTTTAATAATACTTTTTTCTTTATAAGGCTAGGGGCAAAGTAACTAGTTCTTTAGAAAGTAGCTATTAGCTACTTTTCGCGCTTAATAGATAATAGCTTGCTAGTAGAGTTAAATAGAATTTTTTTCTTAAGGCGAGTGTTATATAGACTATTATTAGCGAAGTGTGGACAAATATCTACCTTTGTATTATTAATTCTAGAACTATCTAGAAGTAGAGAGAATATAGGAAATATTCTAAAAGTCTAAATTAAAAGGCAGCAGCTTGCTATAGTATAGGCAATAATAAGATTAAGTAAAGTAGGAGTTATAAAGAGGGTATAGTAAATAGACCTAAAGTGGCAGGTCTTATATAGCATATAAGCTAGCGCATAATCTAAGCTAAAAAAATTAGATAAAAGATAAAGTATAAAATAAAATATATAAAACTTTAACCTCTATATTACCTCTATAGCCTAGCTCTAATTCTCCTAGCTCTATATCTTATGCCCTTACTATAATAGCGCTAAAAGGTAGTTATTAGGCAAGTTGGCTCTATAGGGTATAGTGTAGTAGTTATTATTTATTAATTATTATTTATTTTTTAGAAACTTTTTACTTAATTAGATAAGCAATCTCTTAAAGTAGGTCTTAGTATAATATAATAATACTACCTAGCACTAAAGTAACTAATAAACTTCTAATCTAATCTAGTAAGTAATAGTCTAACTCACCTTAGCGTAGTGTAATAATACTGCCTAGCACTAAAGTAACTAATACGCTTCTAGCCTAACCTAGTAAGCTAAAACTTCTACTAATTTAACTATCTATAGGTAGCGTCTTAAGGGAGAAGTAGATATTACATTGCTGTCTATAACTAAAGAAATTTAATCTTAGTATAATATAAGGGCGATATACAGCCTTATAGGGCAAGCCTCTTAGGGATAGCTAGTATAGTTAAAAAAGATAGTTAAATTAAGACTATACTAAAATAGGGGATAAGGAAAGAATATAAGGGGCCCTTACTTATATAGTAGGCGGCGTAGGGCATAAGCCCACGCTAACTATGTATTAACACTAACTAGGAAAGGCGCCTTTAAAAAGGTAAAAGGCGCTAATAGGGGAAAATAGGGTGTAAAGAAAAGGTAATAGGGCGTGCTTAGTAGGTAGGCTAGTAAGGACTATTATATTTATAGCCTTTAGAGCCCTTAAACATATCTAGTTTATATAGCTAGTAACTAGAGACCTAACTAATACTTATAAGTATAAAGATTATTTATTTATTTAATATATTACTATAAGTAGTTTAAGTACTAGTAGCTATAGTAACTATAAGTTATAAAATACCTATATAAGAGGTAGTATGCGTTAAAGTCTAGTACTATTAAATAACTTTAAGATTATTAGAGTTTAAGTCTTATTATATATATGGCGTTAATTTATCTACCTAGGGGTAGGACGACAAAGGCTTTTATCTTAAATAATATAATAAAAAAAAGCAGAGCCCCCTGCTTAGTAATTAAAAAGAGCGTGAAAAAGGTAATAAAAAAAAGGTAGTATAGTATACTATAATTAACTACCTTAGTAGCATAAGGGGCTAATTTGTATATACTAACAAATAGTCCCTAGCCTAACCTATCTTACTACTTTACCTTTTTAATATATTTTTAGTATATCTATAGCTTTTTTCTTATGGCGTTGTACTCTATACTAAAAGGTCTACGATATTTCTTTTCTAGATAGGTAATATAAGTACTCTAAGTACTTTAAGCGCCTTAAGTACACTAATAGTATAAATATATATTTTTATATAACTTTATAGTATATATATATACTAAAAAAATATTATTAATAGTATACTTAAAGTGTATGTAGTATATAGGTATATATAAAACTATCTAGATATTCTAAATAAATATATATACATAAAAGAATTTCTAATATATAGTATATATTATTAAATTAACTACTTAAAAGTAGAATTATAAAGACTTTTATCTTATATAATATAATAAAAAAGTAGAGCCTTCTACTTATATTAGGAAAGTTTTTTCTAAAGAGGCTACTTAACTGTACGCAAATGTGCACATCTGTGCGCATTTTTGCACAGGCAATTTGCTAGTATAAAAATGCTTAGAGATGCGCAGACATGCGCAGACTTGCGCAAATGTGCACAAATAGTCTAACTAAGTAATTTTTTTAAAGCTTTATAACTTTTTTACTAGTAAAGCTACAATTTTAATTTTTTAATAGATTTATAGACAAAATACTAGTCTTTAATTATTTATTTTAAAAATACCATTTAAATTATATAATTAGTTAGTAATTAATAAAAAACTCTTTATTTTGCTAGTTATTATATATATTACATAATATTATTATATAAATATATAGTACTAATAATATAGTATATAGAATTTTAAAAAGTTTTAATAAAAATAAAGTAGTTAAAAAGTTATTAAAGTTTATACTTTTTAAAATAGCGTGAGTGTCAAGCGAGTGGCCATGCTAGGCGAGTGGCCACCCCCAATGAACTTTTGGGATTTTTGAACTTCAAACCTCAATGTCTCAACCACCTGACCTCGAACAGCTCTCAAAAGAAGACAGGATTAAATTAGCCCTCTAGGCAATTAAATCGCCCGAAAAACTAAGCGTGCAACGCGCTGCTACTATCTACAACGTGTCTCGAACGACCCTCCGCCGCCGACGCGTTAGGAAGATGTCACCACGCAATACTTATCCTAAATTATTAAGCCTTTAAAAGACTAAAGAGGAGGCGCTTAGACACTATATTAAGAAGCTAGATGCGCAAGGATTTGCGCCAACACTGCGTTCTGTGGAAGATATGGCCAACTAACTACGTGCTGCGCGTGGTGACAAGCCTGTTGGCCTAAGATAGGCCTTAAACTTTGTCAAACGCGAGGGCGAGCTTAAATCCCGTTTGAATCGGCAGCGCGATCGTTAGAGAGTCTTGTGCAGCGATCCAGAGGTTATTAGGCCCTGGATTAACCTTGTACCGAATATCAAGGCCAAGTACGGTATACTGGACGAAGATACCTACAACTTTGACAAGACTGGCTTTACTATAGGCGTCGGAAACCGAGTCAAAGTAGTTACTGCTTCAGAGAGACGCACTGAGCCCATTGGCGTCCAGCAGGGAGACCGTGAGTAGGTGACTCTTATCGCCGCCGTCAACGCGATGGGCTGGGCAATCGCGCCCTACCTTATCTTCAAAGCAAAGAACCACGACGCGTCCTAGTACCCTGATTTGAAGCCCTAATGGCGCATTGGGGTCAGCAACAACGGCTGGACTACAAACAAGGTTGGTGTAGCCTAGTTAAGGCACTTTATTAAGCAGATAAGGGAGCGGAGAGTAAGTAGCCATGTGCTGCTCGTTATTGACGGCCACAAGAGCCACAAGTCGCTTGCCTTCTAGGATCTCTACAAGGAGAACAAGATAATTACCCTCTATATGCCTCCACACTCGTCGCACATCTTACAGCTGCTTAATGTTGGGTGTTTTGCCCCCTTAAAGCAGGCATATAGCAAAGAGATTAGAGTCTTAGCAACAGACCACATTGGCCAAATCGACAAAAAGGCCTTTATTGCCTCCTTTGCGAAGGTTTTTAAGCCTGCGTTCTTAAAGACAAATATCCAATTAAGCTTTAGAGCAACTGGCTTAGTGCCTTATAACCCATTGGTGGTGCTATTAAAGCTTAAAGTCAAACTTCGCACGCCAACACCGCCCGCACCAGGGACCACCCAATAGAACCCCAAAACACCAAGCAACGCCGCTAAAGTAGAGGCTTAATCTACGCTGCTTCGCGATCGCATTCAAAAACATCAGGGTTCCTCACCTTCTCCTATAGTTAAGATAGTTAATCAACTTAGAAAGGGCTCTAAGATAATACTGCATTTACAGACGTTGCTAGCTGCCTAAGTGCTGCAGCTTGAAGCGTCAAACAGAGCAGCTTCTAAGCGCAAATCGCGCAAAAGAAAGCGGATTCAGGAGGGCAGAGACCTATCAAAGGAAGAGGCAGAGGATTTAGTAGCCCAATTAGACGTTAGGGCGCAGGTAGAGGGGGAAACGCGTAAAGGTAGAGCGCAAGCAGGTGCAGGTAAGCAGCGCAAAAGGCACTGTAAGCGCTGCAGGGAGACAGAACACAATTCGCGCACGTGCGAAAAAGATAGAGTAGAGGTTACCGATTAATTCTATATATTACGCATTGCAGTAGGTTGTTGTAGTGTTGAGTAAGTACGTGCAGAAGGCCTAAAAGTTCATTGGGGGTGGCCACTCGCCTAGCATGGCCACTCGCTTGACACTCACGTTAGTGTTCTTTGCTAAGCTACTAATTTTTGCCTAATCTAATTCTTTTAAATAATTATAAAACTATATTTTTTCTATTTTTAAACCTATAAAATCTAGAATTTAGGGGTAGGTAGAAGTTCTATATAACACGCTAGTAATTAGTACTATTATATTAACTAGTAATTACTATCTAGTAAGAAACTTTAACTTTATACTTTAAGAATTTTTTTTTAAAAGCTTACTAAGCAGTTTACTAAGTAGCTTACTAAGCTTTTTTTAAATTCTAGCTAATTAAAGAGCTTTATTTGCTAATTAATTAGCATTATTTTAATAGTATAGGTGCTATAGGTGCTCTAAGTGCCCTAGGTGCACTAGCAGCATAGGTGTGTATTCTTATATAACCTTGCGTATGCGCACGCTAAAAAAAAAGTAGTATTATGGGTGCGCTTAGAGCGCTTTTGGTGCGTAAGGTGTGCGCAGAGCCGCCTAGGTGCTATAGGTGCGCATGCGCGCTTATAATTTTTCCTAATGTAGTAATTAAAAAGAGTGTAAAAAAGGTAGTTATAAAAAAAGAATATATAGTATAGTTATAGAATATAGCTTTGTTAATAAAAAAAAGGTAAATATATTAAAATTATATTAAGAGGTTAGTAGGGTGGCGCGTGCGTAGTGCTCCTAAACTTTTGCACTAGTATTGTAGGCCTTCCAGCAACTGCACCAGGTTTCCAACGAGTGGTGGAGACGGTTCTAATGCATTATGATGTGCTCGGAGGATATGTATCAATGCGCCTATGACTCCGCAAACGTCGCTAAGTGGGGTGTTGTTTTGTGTCACCGGGCTCTTTATCGACGGTATACCACGATCCAGAGTGATGAATTTGCGGGCGCTGAGTGAGTCGCCTCCATTGAGAATAATAGGCGTATCAACTTGCGTTGAGTCCGTCGTCATAGGCCGCTTTAGAAATCCGTAACCCCATAGTATCAGCCCAGCGTGGTAGACGGCAATGGCATTGAAATTAGTGAGCAAAGCTTTTGGTAGCACCTCAGCTACACGCAGGGTCTGACCAGCGTGCCACAGCGCTTGACGTGCCGAAGAAGTCTTAGTCCAGTCCCGTAAGCCAAAGTATGCCCTGCGTGCCTCTTCCTGCCCTTCGAGACCTGCAAAGAGCTGGATGTTATCCAGGGGCGCGTTCAAATAAACCAGCATTATCTCTAGTATTATCTCGACATTATGACTCATAGGCGGACTGCTAAGCCTGAAGTCTTCGAGCTGTTTTGTGAGCTCTTGGTAGCGTGACGATAGTATGAGACTGTTGTTTGAGGTCGTCTGCGACCTAGCGGTCAAGGCGCACATTTGACGGTATTCCCAGATCGTGCCCCACATCATATAGAGGTAAGTCTGACTGGCATAATCGTGCTGCGCCAGATGCTCCAGATTGAGACAACATTCGATAGCCGAGGGTCTCTTCGCCGTCATTGGCGCCATGCTTAGGTACGCCGTTTTCCAGGTGGCAGCCGATTTGGCCTGCCACAGAGTGTTCGAGCTCGGTACAGGAAGTTGCATTTCCCCATACGATATCGATGGGGGCTTGAGCAGTGCCATCGAGGACTGCCTATCAAACTCAAGCGCGCGATAGACCAATCGAAGAAAGGATTCTTGGTTCACCCAACTCAGCCATTTGCTCTCTAAGGATGAGCCATGCTCGTCGGGAGACGGGCAGATCTCTTTCCAAGTCGATCGGCGGAAACGGCCGCCGCGCCGCAGCATTGTTATCAGCAGATGGAAGAAGCTTTCCGAGATCTCCATCTTACGACTAATGCCGCTCCACATACCAACTCCGAGTTGGAGAAGAAAGGTTTGGAGATGTTGCAGATCTCTAATTGTTGTGTTATCCTCTTCGAAGGCTCTGGCAGAGCCCATCCTGGAAGCCTCTTGCAGAGCGTACCCAAGCTTTCGCAAAGATACGTCGGGAATGGTGGCAGCTCCAGCCGACACTATACTAGCGAGTAACTCCGGGTTTAATTTCGAAGGAGAGAAACTTGGAAGGTGAAACCACATTGGGGCATCTAACGATGGTGAAGATAGGAAGTACTGGATTAGTCCATCGAGTAGCTCTATGCTAGGAAAGGCCGATGCGATTCTTCTGGCGTTCTCTGGACTGCATGTACCGAGAACTAAAGCCATCAATCGGTCGCGGCTAACACGTGGCAGTCTATGAGAAAAGGAGATACAAAGTTAGTGCATGCTTCCTCCATTTTGTGAACGTGCACTCACTTTTCTACGACCACTCGGCGGTCTGTAATGTGAGAGCGCCGATTGCTATCAATTTCTGTATCCGAGAAAGCCAGGTCTACTTGCTCTGCGGTGGGATTCCGGGAGCGGTGAGGAAGGTAACGCCACATGCTCTTCTTGAAAGCTTCGGCCCTTACTGGTGCCGTATCAGTCCCTGGAATATGTTGCTCAACCTCTTGAGCATCCATGGGCGGTGTATCGGCAGTGAACGGAACTTGGAAGTTGTACTGGTCGAGCAGTCCGAGGTCAAGGTCAGTCAAACCGATATCGATATCAAAGCTGAGGTCCATGATACCACGTGGTGGTGTAGCCTGACCAGAGAGAATGGCCTCAAATGGAGGCATATTTCGAAAGTACTCAGGAAGAAACGGATTGTGCCCGGGCGTGTCATCTAATTGTGGGATAGGATTATCGAAGGACACAGAAGCGATAGGATCTTCAAAAATTTGGTTCATCGCCACAAGCCCACTGCCTGTGTTCGACAGCGGTTGCATGTCATTCAGGCATTTCGCGCTCGTCTCGGGCTCACCAGGACCCGCAGATTGATGGTTCATGTTAGTCGCGTCCGCCATTGGCAGATGGAGTGGGCTGTGGAACGTTTCCGGAGTCTCCGAGGTTGTAGATTTAGATGGGTTAGCGCTTCCGCTGTGAGCCGGCGGCGACGAGGGGTCATTAAACCCACTCGACAGATCGAGCAGATCCTGTGGCGCATGGACAGCATCAATCTCATGAAT
This sequence comes from Laburnicola sp. R22_1, assembly GCA_014281115.1. NCBI lineage: Eukaryota > Fungi > Ascomycota > Dothideomycetes > Pleosporales > Didymosphaeriaceae > Laburnicola > Laburnicola sp. R22_1. Next base: position 2,454,064 of record JACONQ010000015.1, read on the forward strand.
ATCGTTCTCATCCGTACCAGGAGCTTCGGGTACCCGGCAGGGAATCTTCTTTTTCTTGCACCGATTGCATGGCTTCTCGTCTTGGCAGCGAAGATGGCTTTGAGCACAAGCTTCACAAGCTTGGGCAACTCTCGTATCGCGAACAATTTCGCGTTTTTGTCGCTTGTTGGAAGGTTCCGTGTTGTGGTTTGTTACATGTCGTTTGAGCAAGTCTCTGCAGCGAGTCAGATGAGCCAACGCTAGGATGGTGCCGAGAAGCAGAGCATAACACTTGCATTCGCGCGAAGTCTTTCGAGCAGACAGGGCAAATGTAAGGCTTGTCCTTTGTATCTGTTGATGCCGAGTTAGCGTGGTGTATGAGATGTAAAGGATGCTAGTTACACGAATGCGATGAAGTAGACAACAGGGGAGGGACCATTCAAGAATAGTCCGTCACCCATACGGACGCGACAATCAGACTGGAAACAATGACTTACGCGCTCTCACGTGTCGCGTGAGGTGCTCTACTCTCGTGAAAGAGCGCTTGCACGTGCTGCATTGGAATAGGCGCGCCTGGTCGGGTTCGGCATTGGTTGGCTGATTATTCGATTGCGTCGGGGCTGTCTGCATGCTGAGGTTTGCTGTCGGGTGACTTCGAAGAACGATGGCATCGGGCTGGGAAGTGGAGGGAAGATGGAGATATCCGCCCGAAAATGAGGCCGGACGGCTTGTTACCCTCGGCTAGATGCTCGCGGACGAACCCCCCACATCACGACTTTTGTCATTGATGGCATCCAGCATCATACAGCGCTGGTCAAGACGGGTAAAGCTTGCAGCAAAGCCGTGTTTCGAACGATGCTTTTGTCATTTTCATTATCCGCGCCCAAGGTCGCGACATCGCAACGAATGCATTGAACACAATCGTCGAACCACCTGCATCAAACCCATTGTTATCAGAGCAAAGACATTGCCAACATCACCATGGCTGTCCCGCCAGTACACTTCTTCTCCCACGGCTCAACCATGATGTTGGGGGAGGAATCCGAGTCGGCCACTTACTGGAAAGCCTGCGGCGACGAGGCCCTCTCCCACGGCTTCAAAGGCGTCATAATGATGGGTGCGCACTGGGACGCACGCGGCGTAAACCGCATCGATGTCTCCATGAACCCCAAGCCCGGAAAATCCCCCGTCGCCTACGTCCACCCCCGCAAATACGTCGACTACGAACTCGTCCCGGATCTCGAGAGTGGGAAGAAGTGTATTGCGGCGCTGAGGGACAAGGGCATTGATGCGAAGCCGAATGAGACGTTCGATTGGATTCACGACACGTACATGATTCTGATCAGGATGTTTCCCGCCAAGTGTCCGCCGACGACGCTCATCAGCATGAATTCGAGATTCGATCCTCATCTGCATGCGCGTGTGGGCAGCATCCTGGCCAGGTTCCGAGACGAAGGCTACCTCATCATCGGTACCGGAGGCGCAGTACACAACCTATACAGAAATCATTGGGGTCAAATGATCAGATACTCGGACAACCTAGCACGACCCTACCCACCAGAAGCCCCGATGCTGGAGTTCAGACAAAGCTTCGAGGACGTCTTTGGCCGCAACTGCAGGAAGGGTGCGAAGAAGGGTAGCCTGACTCGTGGCATTACGAGATTGATGAAGCATCCCATGTTTAGGGATGCACACGCGACGGACGATCATTACATGGCCGCGTGTTTCGTGGCTGGGGTTGTGGATGGGAGCAATAGGGCAAGCGATACGTGTGTGCTTGGAGCTGAAGATTGGGAATTGGTGAACATGTGTAATAGTCAATTTACGGTGGGCAAGTGGGACTAGAGGGCTTAAAATAATATATTGGGTTACTGTCGTTTCCAGTGGCATTCAGGGTCAGCATACAGGACCAAATCACAATCTTTTGGCATGTGTAGATCCAAGGTCCATTATCGCGCAGGCTTTTGACGATTACGAGTTGTGGAGATGTGTGACATGACATGCAGAAAACAAGAAAACATGCGAGAGATTGTACAGTGCCGTTGCCAAGTCATATCTTGCAACGTCCAGCCTTCAATTAGACACCCATGTACTTTTCTACTCTATTTCGGTGGTACAATCGGCAAGGTGACATAGTTCACAGCCTTCTTGCTGAAGTGCAAATGATTCCACCCGGCAAATTTCTCCTCACTCCTGTCCTCAGGATGATTGTGCTGGAAAATGCCACTTCCCTGCGTGTCGCCACTGCTAACCTCGAACACAATCTTACCGCCCTTTTCCACCACAACGTTAGTCGGCCAAATCTCAACATCGACGGCATAGACATCTCCAGGAATGACGGGCTGCACGTCGGTGCTAAAGTAGTCCCTCCATGGAAGATGCTCTCGGTGTTTTGGGTGGTCAGGGTTTGTCTTGCGGAGGCTGACACGCAGCCACCCCTTTGTAAGGGGTATGGGATCTCCTGCGGTGCCGGTGTAATAGACTTCCTTGTCTTTAGGTGAGATGCAGCGCAGCGTGAGGAATAGGTCGATATCGGAGGGCGTAGCGCCGGTAGCGTGGGCTGAGAGCGAGACATTCAAGTGTGCGACGATATGGCCTGTGATCTCGGTCTCTTCTTCGAAGGGTGCGGTGGTGAATTGAAGAAGCTTGGGGTTGTCTAGGGTGCCGAGTGCCTCATAAGATAGCTTCTGTGGTCGGTTTGTAATGGGTTGGATCTGTGTCAAGGACTGAGAAGGCGTGAGGTAGAACTTCGTGTAGCGAGTACGTGCGATGGGCCACTCGTTCTCCGTCCGCCTCTCGTATACCTTCTCTTTCTCGGCGTCGTTGAAGCCTACGTCGCCCTTACGCAGGACGATGTCAATGGGAGGAAGCTTGCCTTTTACGGACCAGCCAACTCGATCATCGCCCTTGAGAAAAGCGTCAAGGAAGCTACGCTGTATCTTAACTTCTTCATTGTAATAAAAGGGCAGGTCATGCCTTCCAGTAATCATCCGAAGGTACTTGAACTCAGAACCAGCATGCGTGTAGCCTTCGATGTTCCCGCGCAGATGGAGCAAGATCCCTCCCCAGTTGCCAACCGATAGAAGTGGTACTTCAATATCACTCATGTCGTACTCTTTGCTTGCGTAGTATAATTCGTCGCGGAACTTGAACTTGGCGGTATCGATTGTCTGATCTTGTCGATTTCGTTCGCGTACTTCTTCCGACAGATTGCCATCGACGGTATCTGGACCCCAATTCCGTTCTGCACGGCCTGGACGGCCATATTGATTCGTAATGACTTGACGGTTCCTAAGACGCACATAATGAGCATTGATCGTCTTAGAGAGTAGGTGCGAGACTTACCACCAGAAGTTGATGAACTTGTTGCTCAAGATACCTCCGTGGCGGCATCTGTCTCTGTAATAATCACTCATCCCTTCCCATGGAATAACCGCAGCTAGACCCTTGGGCTTGCGCGCTGCTACACGCCATTGCGATCCCGCGTAGTAGCTTATACCAAGCAAGCCAACCTTTCCAGATGACCAGGGTTGTTCAGCGGCCCATTCGACAACATCGAAGAATGCCTCGCTTGTTCCTCGTGACATGGTGTCTAAAAAGCCTGGAGACTGACCAAGTCCGCGTTCGTCGGCGCGGACAATGATGTAGTCATGCTTCGTCCAGAAGCCTGGATCTGGTGTTTCCCATGCTGAATGATCAGAATGATGATCGGGATTGACTTCTGAATATGATTTGCCGTGAAAGCTAGCATATGTTAGTTGCTGTGTACGCGTGCCAGAGAGGAGGAGTCGACATACTCCTTGTAGTGGATGTCTTTCCCATATGGTCCGTAAGTGACTAACACCGGAAGCTTCCTTCCCTCCTTTGTCGTCTTAGGACGGTAAACGTTGCATCGAATGATACCTTGAGACGATGATCTCAGCGGCACTGCGACATTTTGCTCGTAAATGTAAGGAAAGGACGACTCGTCAATAGTGTACACGTCTTTGACTTCTAGCTGGTCAGACATTGTGCCAATAGGAAGGGAGTATGAAGAATCTTACTATTCCAGGCCTTTTGGATATATAATACCCGTTGCGACCTGTAGTGGGTGCCGGTGCCGGCAACGCGGCGTTGTCAAGGTGCGGCGTTTGCGGGGCAGACTCGGAATGTGGAGGTTGAAAGCGTTCCAAATTCGGCTGCGCTCCTTAACCATGCCCATTTGGTCTTGACCGTTTTTAAAATCACAGCATACAACGAGGGAGTGAACTATGTGCTGGTATTCTTATTTTATCACCAAAACCATGTCATTAAGTACTGCAACCATCCGTGTGCGACAATCTGTACTTCGTGATACCGAGAGGGCATCCCGACTACATTCAAAAGATTGCTTCTGCAAATGCGAGAGACTATCAAAAAGAGCGCATGTAATTGCTGCACCGGATAATGATTCAATTGATTGAAATATCGAAGCTTTTCTGTGGCTACGACGAGGCCGGGACGCCCTCCATGGTTCCAAGGTCTTCCTGCAAGATCTCTCCCTCGACCTCTACCGGCTTGCATTCCTGAAGAACATACATCATCCGTCCCCAAGATGTGGAGCTCTTGTTTCTCCAAGCATGCATTGTGCCCCTCTGAATTGCAACATCTCCTCTCTTCATCGTTCTCGTCTCCCCAGAGTCCAGCACCAATTCCATCTCACCCTCCAAGACGACACCATAATCCAACGAGACCGTGCGATGCATGGGCGATAATTGACCTGGTGCCATGTCCACGAATCGCAGTACTGTACCCCCCGAAGAAACCAGGCCAGGTGCACTTTCAAGAAAAGGTTTGTAGACTGCAAGATCGGCATCCTTGTTCAGATCGACAGGAAATCCTTTGGTGACGTATCCGAGCCGGAATTCAGCGCCTGGTATATGATCAACCTTAGTTTCTTCGGGGACAGCATCAGAAAAGATGGCTTTTTTCGTCGTCGGATCGTGGGTGGTGATGAAGCGATTGACTTTCGGAAGATCGTTTGCGATTTCGGTTTTTGGAGCCATGATGGGAAATTGAAGAAGGCAGTTGTGCTTGAAGAAGGAATAGGTCTTGATTTGTATGTCGCTAGATTACTTGAGAGTACAACTTCAAAGTAGAGTCTAAGACGCAGAGTGAGAATCGGCCAGAAGGTGATTCGAGTATCATCGAAGAACTCATCCGCAGTCTCCCGAGTTGGAGGGCATTTTAACTGACCCCGGACCATTCACCCACCGGCATCTGCTGACGTGGATCCGGCGTATCCCGTGCGGGGTCTCGCTCCATGGACTCGGCCGGGAGTCGGAGTCGGCCCCATACTCAGTTCTGCGGAGCACGGCCTTTTTCGGAGAAAACTCGAAAGACCGCGAGGGGACGAGTACAGCGAATTGGCTTAGCCACTCGGTTGCATCATAGTTTGGGGAGTTGAAGGACGTTGGCGCTGTGAGAGACTTCATGCAGTCGTGGTGGCAGAGAGAGCGCGTGCTTGAGAACAAAAACGACGCATAGTACCGCTATCAATAAGAAATGCGCTTGTCTACCTTTGCACTAGGCGGAATGTGTGCGGCAAGGTCCTGAACTGCACAAACCTCAAGCACATGAACCTTTTGCATCTCCAATTTATCCTTAGAGCAGCCAAATTCCGCTGTCAATGCCTGGCTCCTTGTTGGATGCATGTCGTCCACGACTCTAGAAGCTCCGTTATTAGCGGCTACACAGTGTGTGAGACGGTGGCACAAAGTTGGCTTTGGGCCAGGCGATAACTTTGCGATAGCAATGGCAACCAACAAGGAGATAGACGAGCTATACGGCTTGTCCAATTGAGATGACGATGACGATTAATCAGTACAAGCGAGCCATGTCTCGTACACGACTCTATTAAGCCACCACGCATTAAGCCTCAAGCCAAGCCTATTAAAATACCCTCAGATGAACGCCCACCTCCAACCCGCCCGGACACCAAAGAAAAGCGTCGCGCCAATGCCCGTCACAAGGGGGATACCATACACGCCCAATCCAATGAGCATACCTTGTTCGAAAAACCCAATCCCGCTCGACACCGCGCGCTTTTTCTCCTCGATCTCACGTGTCGCTTTGCTGAGCAACTCTGTTACCGCTTTGCTTGCGTCTTTACCCGAAAGTACTTCTGCCATGGCGACTTGAGAGGCTGGAGCAGTGATGTATGCAGGTGACATGTGTGTGAAATGTTGCGCTGTGTATCGCTTCTCGATATCGATGGGCTGGAAGGAGGGAGCTGCTGGGCCGAGGAGAAGACGGAGGGGGATGTGATTCGCGAACGAGACGTCGGCTTTGACGAACTGCGAGAGGTACTTGCCCGTCGACGGGGTGCCGAAATGGTATGCAGCCAAGAGGGTGCCCTGAGCGTCCAAGTCCTCGTCGACAAGGCTGATGGCGTGCTCGAGAGACGTGATGGACGACACGCAGAAGACGGGTTGTTGTGCCTTCGATGGTAGGGCGACGAGGTTCGCGAGCTCAACAATGGCGCCGTTGTCACCTTGGGTGATGACGTTCAGCTTCCACAACTTGCTATCTGAGAGGGCTTGGAAGGCGTCTGCCACCCGTGATGTTTTCTTCGGCTCCTTTGCATTCGTTGAGCCGTTGGAGATGCCGTTGGAGCCGGCCAAGAAGCGGATTGAGTATTTCAAGACGTGTTCCAGGAACTCCTTCTTGACAAACTCGTTGACGAGGACCAGATCAGGAGCGTAAGGCGATGTTCCACCGAATGCGAAGCGTGCTGTCACCAGTTGTTCGGCAGCCGATGCGAGGTCTGCCGTACGATCTACAATGGAGATGACCTTGCTTCGAGAAGATACAAGTTGCGAGTATGATGGCTGGCTAACTTGCTTCTCTTGAAAGACTTGTAGACAGGCTGATAGGGATTCTGATGGAGGATCGGATGAGATGACAGCGAAGGTGTCGGATTCGAGGGCTTCGGTGAGCAGGGTGCGGAGCAGAGGAGGAAATGCACGAAGGTTGTTTTCGAGCTGCGAAGTGGTTAGACATTGGATTTCGGAAACTTGGAGACATCATACCTTCAGCGCGACACAGTTGCCTGCCGCAAGAGCCGCGCTCAAGGGTGCGATCACCGAAAAGAACGGCGTATGACTTCTTTGCGGTTCAATATACGCCACACCCCAAGGCTCTCGTCTATCACCTGCATCTTGACCATTGGTAATTCTATATTCGGCTCGCAGCTCTTTCGTTGCATCAATCGAGCTGTAATGCTCTTTGATTACGTCCAGCGCGAGCGCAACCTCGGTAGTTGCTTCCTCATCCGACACATGCGTATCTTGCTTGATGGCGTCTTTGATCGCACTGCTACTAGTACGCAGCGCGTCATGTAGCGACTTGATTTGTTTGAGTCGGAAGAGAGCGTTGCGACAGCGGGTTGTAAGGGCGGTCGCTTGGAGATCTGCAAGAGCAACTTCGGGAGTGATTGGTGACGACATTGCGAACTTCACGTTTGAACAAACCAACGACAACAAGAGCGAAAGAGAGAAAGGAATTCAACGGTCGCTATGTAAAGTTCAACATGTCTTCGGACATGCCTGACACAATCTTGAGCCCATTGGGCCGACAATGCTGAGACATACCGGGAGTGATGCCCCCTCCACATTCCGACACGTGCTTCCATCTCAACCTTCTCAATGTCGTACCTCGTCAACATCACCGCCATCGTCGCCATTGTCGCCCTAGGACGTACACCACTGTCAACATGTCAGTAACAACGACCGCCAACCCAATCCACTATAACCTCGAAGCCGTCCTTGCAGACTACAATCTTCACCATACCGAAGAACCCGATATAAGCCTCAACACACATCCAGACCCGACGCCATCTACCTCCGTACAATCGCTGCAAAATCCCAGCGACTGGCCGACCCAACATCGCCGTGTTCCTACGTATAGACCTATAAATTACGAACTCGATCAGAGCGAACGGAGAGTGTACCTGAATGCCATTGAACAAGCGATGGTCGGCGTGGTGTTTACAGGCGTGTTCTTGCAGGCGGTGAGTATTCTGAGCGTCAGGCGATGAAAGGGTAGCATTGTGGGCTAACAGAAGTACAGACCGTATCAAAGGCTTGGAGGATCTCATTGGGACGTGTGTGGAATGTTGCGTGTAAGATTGGCGGAGAGTGGTGAACACAACCGAGAAAAAAACGATGAATTCTTTTCTCCTATCTTAGAGACTCTCATTGAAGACTGCGCATTCTGTAACACCTTGAGGCATACTGTATTTCATTGAGTTTTCCATTTCTGCCATGCGTACCCCTCAAGTGCTTAAGTGATGATAATCTCCCAATCCGACTTTCGTAGTATGTATCGGCATCGTGTACACACTTTCTCGGGCCGGCATGCACCACTGCGCATATCGCTTAGCTCTCCTTACCCCCCTAAAACTTAACTAAAATTAACTTTAATAGCTAATTTAATAGTTTTTTACTTAACTAACTTTACTAATATAAAATATTTATTAACGTACTTTGCACTCGAGTCGATCATTCCATCGAGTCGATCACTTTGCCAAGACCCCACCAAAACGTACTATCAGCAATAGTACAACGCGATGCCTCAACCACACAACAAACTACTGGCGTTAAAAGAAGCGCGTATACAGCTTGCGATCTAGGCTATTAAATAAGACGCGACACTCTCTTAGCGACGCGCTGCAGCCCTCTATAACGTCTCTTAAAGTACACTTAGCAACTAACGCGCTGGAAAGACGTTTAGACGCGACTGCGCACCTAATAAAATAAGACTTACTATAAGAGAGGAGTAGGTGATTGTGCAGCATATACTCGACCTAGACGCGCGAGGATTTCCGCCCCAGCTTGATGCCATAAAAGATATGGCCGATTCTTTACTAGCTGCACGCCACTACGAGCCAGTTGGCCAGAGGTGGCCTTATGACTTTGTTAAGCGCTAGCCAAAGCTTTAAGTCAAGTTTAATCGAAAGTACGACTACAAGAGAGCCCTCTAGGAGGATCCTAAGGTGATACAAGGCTGGTTCCGGCTTGTGGAGAACATGAAGGCCAAGTATAGTATCCTAGATAAGGACACCTACAATTTCGACGAGTCTGGCTTTATAATGGGCATAATATCGACTGGAGTGGTAGTCACAGGCTCTGAGCGTTAAGGACGGCCAAAGCAGGTGCAGCAGGGCAATAGGGAGTGGACAACAGTTATCTAAGGCATCAACGCAATGGGGTGGTGGATCCCACCCTTCATTATCTTTAGGGGCAAGCACCACCTCTCCGCCTGGTATAAGGAGAAGGATCTACCTCATAATTAGGTTATTGCAGTCTCTGAGAACGGCTGGACGACAAATAAGCTTGGTCTGCAATGGCTGAAGCACTTTGATGAGCATACAAAGAGGCGTACTACTAGTGGAGTACGTTTGCTCATTATTGATAGCCACGAAAGTCACAACTCGCTCGAATTCCAGGATTACTGCAAAAAGAGTAATATTATTACTCTCTGTATGCCTCCACATTCGTCGCACCTCTTGCAGCCACTTGACGTGGGTTGTTTTGCGCCGTTAAAGAAGGCGTATGGGCGCCAAGCCGAGAATCTGATGCGCAACCACATCACGCACATCACTAAAATCGAGTTCCTACCTTACTTTATTGCTGCTTTTAAGGCTTTAATTACTGAAAGTAATATTAAAGGAGGCTTTCGAGGTGCTGGCCTAGTGCCCCACGACCCAGAAGTTGTGATATCGCAGCTTGACGTCCGCCTGCGTACGCCTCCACTTTGTACTATTCGCGATAGTACATGGGAGTCGCAAACTCCGCGAAATAGTACAGAACTTGGGTTGCAATCGACGCTGGTTAAGCAGAGGATTTAAAGGCATGTAGATAGTTCCCCAACTTATATAGTTGAGGCGGTGGAAAAGCTCGTTAAAGGCGCCAAGCTAATAGGGCATTCTTTACTGTGTCCGTGCACTCAACGCCCGGATTCAGTCAACGCCCGCCTTTTACTAGGAAAATCAAAGAAAATAAGCAACTTCACAGCTATATAACTCTTTAGCTACTTTTTCTTTTTAAAAGCTTTCTTAATTAAAGTTATAGAGAAAGACTATCTCTATAACTCTAGAATTTTGGTTTTCTAATAATAATTAATTTTAAGAAAAAGTATAAAAGTACTAAAACTTAAGTCTCTAAATTTAAAAATAAATTTTTTAAAAGTAAAGTATGCTATTTAGAATATAGTTTATATTAAGTTCTTTCTAATAAAACTATTAACTAGAAAGTTATATTATCTTTTTATTTTTTTAAATAAAAAAATTAGGAAAGATAATCTATCTTCTTAAGTAGTCCTTTATAAAAAAAAGTCTTAATATAAACTATATTCTAAACAGCATACTTTACTTCTAAAAAAATTTATTTTTAAATTTAGAGACTTAAGTTTTAGTACTTTTATACTTTTTCTTAAAATTAATTATTATTAGAAAACCAAATTCTAGAGTTATAGAGATAGTCTTTCTCTATAACTTTAATTAAGAAAGCTTTTAAAAGAAAAAGTAGCTAAAGAGTTATATAGCTGTGAAGTTGCTTATTTTCTTTGATTTTCCTAGTAAAAGGCGGGCGTTGACTGAATCCGGGCGTTGAGTGCACGGACACAGTAGTGTTGATGACTAAACGCAACGCTAAACTTCAAGCTACTAATGAGGCCGCCACGTGACATAAATCGCATAAAAGAAAGCGAGTACAGCGTGAAGGAGTCCTTATAGCTGAAGAGGGCTAGCGGCTGGCCACTCTAAAGGAGTTTGGGGCGCGCAGTGATGGGCAAAAGGCGAAGAAGAGGGTGCGCGCTGATGGAGGCGAATCTGCTCAACGGCGCTGTGGACGCTGCGGCAAGCCCGGGCATAATAAAACAACCTGTAGGCAGCCTATAGAAGTAGATTCTAAATAGATTAGCCTATTTAGACTATCGAAAATAGTTTGTGTTAACTCTATACTATTGTGAATAGTATAGAACTTAGTGGGGTTGTCAGATTTAATAGTGTTCTGTTACTTTAAGATAATATATTAATGAGAATTGATGACTGTGATGATTAATTGTAATCGAGAAGCCTAGCTATCGCGAGAAGTTTCTATCTATGCTAAGGCCCTTGTACTATCTAGAATAGTATAGGGGCAATGCAAAATAGTAGTGTGCCAGCCTCCTTAGTGTATTTTATAGAGAGATTATCACTGGAATACATAGTAACCGTCTATCTAATAGGAGTCTTGGCAAAGTAATTAACTTAATAGAATAATCGACTCGAGTGCAAAGTATAACATATTCTATTAGTAGCCCGGATAGATTAGTCCGCCGGATAGTTTTTCTTAGCAACTTCGAAGTCCCTTATAACTCATTATAGAACACTACCAACGTTACTTTATAGTGACTTATAATAACCTACTATAACTTACAATATACTAAGTTACTATTTAATCTACTTTTTACGTCGTGCAGCCTCTTTGCGCGGCTACTGCAGCTACGTAAAGCTAAGAAGTCTTTCTTAGCAACACGAACTTACAATAAGACTCCCTATAATATATAATATATTATCTACCATACTATATATAGGCAATATATAGTATACTTATTGTGATTCGTAGTAAAGCATACTATATCTTAAGTAGTACTTTATCTAATTTTTAGTCACTAAGTGCGTACTATTGTAAGATAAAGTTAACCTGTTATTTTTGGCCTTATAGTAACCTATAATAAAATCACTCTAATTTACTATTAACACTATCTAAAAATAAGCCGCTAAGGGTAATATCTAACTCCTTCTCTATCTCTTTATCTATCTAACAGGTCCTTAAGTTGTGCCCAGGCTCTTCGCACCTCCCACAGCGGCGTTGTGTTAAGGGACCTACCTCTCCCTTACCACTACCTCGCGCCCTTTTTAATAACTTCACCCTAATAGAAGGGCTTTCTACTTCTAAATATGCTCTCTAAGCAAAGCCTAGTGTCCTACCTTTCTAAATGCTCTTTCTTTTACGCGTTTTTCGCTTTATTAGAACCTTAATTTGCTTCTTAAGTTCCTTAATATAGGTCTCTTAAAGTACACCATAGTAGAGCATAAGTTTAGCACCTTTTATAAGCTGTAAGTAGCTTAATTTAGTATTAGGTAGAGACCGAATAAAAGAGTCGCGTACGAGCTTTGACTAGGATCCAAACTTAAGGGTATTGCTTAGGATCCTGGCTTGCCATAGTGTATCTGGTGGAGTACCCTAAGGTAGAGTGTGAATACGTACATTAAGGCGATCTACCACTACTAACAGATCTAAAGAAATAAGCCTAAAGGCCTTAAAGGCTTTCTTACAGTTTTCTAGTGTAAACACATTAAAAAACGTGTTGCGAAAGGCTAGTAGAAAGCCCTCTTTATCAATATAAAAGACGCATTAGCGCGCTAAGTCCCACACGCGCTAGGAGTACTTTAGCTTTAGTAGCGCGAAACAGACTATATTAAGCGGCTAGAGGATATAAAATAAGTGCGCTGGCATATAGAGTGTTAGGATCTTCTATTCTAGGTAATAATCCTTAAAATCCTAGGAGTAGTGGCTCTTATAGCTGTCTAGAATAAGTAACCTCTATAACCCCACTATGCGCGGCCTTGTATACGCGTTAAAATGGTTTAACTATGCGACTCTAAGCTTGCTATTAGTCTAGCTAGTCTTAGAGACTAAGAGCTTCTAATTGTGGGGGATACTAGTCTCCTTATACCACGCTAAGATGTGGACTCGCTCTTTATAGATAATAAAGGGCGAGGTAGCATATCTAGTAGCGCAAATACTCTAAACCACTATAACCCACTTACGGTTGCCTGGCTAAACAAGCGTAGGTTAAGAACGTCTTTCTAAACTAGTTACAACCTTTATTAAGCTAATAACTCCTATCTAGAAGCCTGTCTTATTAAAGTTATAGATGTCTTTATCCTACACTCTATACTTGGCTTTTGTGTTCTCTACTAGCTAAAACTACGCGTTTATAATCTCTAGGTCTTTCTGTTGTATCCTCTATTAGTCCTTCGCTTAATTAAAAGCCATTTTAAGCTTAGATACGCGCTTTACGAAGCGCTAAGCCTAGTATTATCCTATAGAGTCTCTGTGCCGTGCAGCTAGCAGTTTATTAGCCATATCTTTTACCTCACCTAGCCAGGGTGCAAATCCTCGCGAATCTAGGTTAAGGATATACTATATAAGCGTCTGATCTTTAGTTGTGGTAAGCTTTGCCATGCCTAATTATGTATTTGCTTAGGCGATAATTCCGTTAATTTAATTACTTAGTGTAGACTTTAAAATATTATATACTGCAGTAGCGCATTACAGGCTTAAAATTTGCTTATTCTAATAGGCGTAAAGGACAAGCTTAATTCTGCCTTCTTAATTAGATAATAACGCGTTGTGTTGTTAAGACATTATAATTTATAGTGAAGTGTTATAGTCTTAGCAAAAACTGTCTAGCGGACTAATCTATTCGGACTACTAATAGAATATATTATTATATATTATACTTTTTTTTATTACCTTTTTACGCCTTTTTTAATTACTAAGTAGGGGGCTCTGCTTTTTTTGTTATGTTATTTAAGATAAAAGCCTTTATCGTACTACTCCTAGGTAGTTAATTTAATGCCACATACCGCATTTTTATAATTACCTTTTCACACTTTTTTTTAATTACTAAGCAGGGGGCTCTACTTTTATTATTATGTTATTTAAGATAAAAGCCTTTATTATGCTACCCCTAGGTAGTTAATTTAACGCCCCACATATAATTTATAATAAAACTAATACTAATATTACTATATAGCTTTTATTTTATTATAGTTATATTACTAATACTAATTATAACTTTAATTTTACTTATAATATTAATTTTTATTTTTAATACTATTTTATTAAAGCTACTTTTAACTTTTACTATTACTAAATAAATTATTATTATATTTGCTTTAACTACTTTATTATATAAATAAATACTATACTAATACTAACTAAAAACTAAACTAAATATAAAAATACTTATAAAAAGGCTAAAAACTAATTAATTATTTAGTATTTTAAACTTTTTAATAAAAAGCTAAATAAATAGTTTAATATAGTTTATTAAATTTAATTATAAAATATTAGTAATATAACTAGCGTACCTATATATAACTATTACTAAAAGAGTTGCCTAAGACTATGGCTATAACTACTAACTTACAACTTATATTAACTATAGATTACTATTAGCTAGATTATTTTTATAACTCTAGCCTTTTTAAAACTTACTTATTTTAGACTGCTTACTCTACTAGCTACCTTTTTACCTTACACAATACTAAGAGACGCTAGTATAGGTACCTAGTTCTTAAAAGTAGAGACTAAAAACTATTTATAGGTATTTTACTATATAACCTTATTTTTCTATTCTAACTAAGACTAACTTAGCTATAGTATAATATCTACCTAGCATATATAATATAAAACAATAACTACACTAGTATATAAGCTCTAACTACTTTATCTTTAAAGCTAAATTATGCCTACTAATACTACTACTATAATCTTTTTTTACACCTAAATTAGATTTATTAAGCTAAAGGTAGTAATTACTAAAGCGTTTAGAAACCTTACTAAGAAGAATAAGCGCCTTAATAATATAGTTAGCAACCTTAGTTACTATGCTATAGTTAACTTTATTATAGTTACTAAGTAGGAGCTACTAAAGAGCTATTATAATTAGTATAATTATAATTGCTCGACTCTCCTTACTCCCCTAAAACTTAACTAAAATTAACTTTAATAGCTAATTTAATAGCTTCCTATATAGCTAATTTTACTAGTATAAAATATCTAATATACACCCCTATTACTAATAGAAATAGTAGCCCTACTAAATTTTATATATATATACTATTACCTATAGCTACTATAATACTAACTACTTTATAGACTTTACCTTGCGCCGCCTATAACACTAATACTAACTATAATAATAACTACTAACACTGTCCTATAAAGAATACTTATAGCTACTACTAGTACTATTACTAAATAAAGTAGTATTACGCCTACTTTAACTATAGTATTAATAAGCTTAACGCTAATATAATCCTTACTTTAAAAAAGTAATAATAAAGAGATATATAGTAGATAGTATAATAAAAGCTAGTAACTTAGCGCTTACTACTACTTTAAATCTAGCTATAAAAATAGTGTTTAGGCAACTATAATAAGTAATTAAAGGTAATTAGTGTAGCTTACAGCGTTACTATATATAACTATTACTAGGAGAGCAGAGCTTAGCCGCAACAAGCGGCACTGTTGAATTAACTATTTCGCTGAGGGCTTTTAACTTTGTTGCCTTAGTAGAGCTTAGCCGCGACAAGCGGCACCATTGAATCCTGATTAGTCCTGATTCGGCTTTCTTCATACGAGACACAATCTCAGTGGATCTCGCGGACCCCGACACTTCCCCGCAAACCGCCCGCCCCGGGAAGTGGAGGGTTGTTATTATTCCCTCCACCCGATAATCCTAAGTTGTCGTTCAACCTGAACATCTATGGGGTTTTTTTTTGGCGACTAAGAGGTTTCTAATAAAAAGATTACAATAATAGCAGTTATCCCTCCTGCTGTTGTGGACACAGAAAAGCTGAATATCTATATGCTAAGCGGTCTTCACCTCGACAGCAAAGATGAACTTCACAAACGGTACTTCGCAGCCTGACGGCATCAACGGCCACTCCCGCGACGAGACCTCCCGCCCCCTCAAAATAACAATATGCGGCGCAGGCATCGGCGGCCTCAGTGCAGCAATCTTCCTACGCCAACAAGGCCACACGGTAACCCTCCTCGAGGCATCGCGCTTCGCCAACGAACTTGGCGCAGCCATCCATCTCCCCCCCAATGCCAATAGTCTCCTCCGCCGCATAGGCCTAATTCCCGAAACCAATGGCGCTGTGAATTGCCGAAGATTGTCGTCCTGGTTTCCCGACGGCAAAGAGATGTTTAGCATGGATTTAGAAAGTGATATGGGGCGGTGGCAACATCCCTGGCAACTTGCGCATCGTGTAAGTCTGCATAGCGAATTGAAGAGGATGGCTACCACCAGTGAAGAAGGCGAAGGGACGCCAGCGGTGCTGAGACTCAGGGCCAAGGTGGTAGATGTTGATCCTAAGGAGGGAGCTGTGGTGTTAGAGGGTGGGGAGAAGATTCAAAGTGATGTTGTTGTGGGTGCGGATGGTGTGCATTCAAAGACCAGGTCGTGCATTCCTGGGTTAGAGGGTATCAAGACTTTTGGGAGTGGAAAGAGCGCGTTTCGGTTCTTGATCCCGAGGCAGAGGGCTTTGGATGAGCCGTTGACGCGCAAGTTCGCGGATAAGGACGGACATCTTATCCTGATATTTGGGCGCGACCGAAGAGTGATTGTCTATCCAACGTCCGAGAACACGCTGCTGAATTTTGTTTGCATCCATCCGACGGCTGAAAGTCAGATACAAGAGGAACCAGGCAGTGGCGACTGGCAGAACCAGGGTAATCTGAACAAGATGTTGGAAGTGTACAAGGATTTCGAACCAGCAGTGATCAAGCTGTTGAGTATGGCGGACAAGGAGACGCTGAAGGTATGGGACTTGTTGGATATGGAGCAATTGCCGACTTGGACGGAGGAGAAGCTGGTACTTATTGGTGATGCCGCACATCCCTTCACACCGTGTAAGTTGCCCTCGTTTCCGACATCTAGAAATTTCAGGCTGACATCTCTTCAGATCAGGGTCAGGGTGGAGGCATGGCCATCGAAGACGCCGCCTCCCTCGCTGCTCTGCTTCCCATCAACACACCTCCTGAATCCATCCCCGCCCGCCTCAAGCTCTTCGAGAAGTGCCGGTACGAGCGTGCCTCCACAATCCAAGAGTTCTCCCGATTGGCAGGTAAAGACCTTGGGTCCGGCCCATCTCACGACGCTGTAGAATTTACAAACTACACCTTTGGCCACAATGAATGGGATTACTCCAGCCAAATGCTGCGCAAGTGGGAATGGGAGAACAAGAGAGGTCTGCTTTGGAGGATGCCAACCGCCTTCGGTCCCATGCCTGGGCCTAGGCAGGACTTCCATGGACGACCGAGAGACGGATCGAGGGCAACGTTCAAGACTGCTAGTATCAAGTTCAAGACGAGCAGAACGGTGCTGGAGAACCTCTTGCCAACCGAGAAGTTGAAGTTTGCCGCGGCCGACACGATTGCCTATGCGACGTTTGCTGCGACGCAGCTTGATCACCTAGAGTGGCTCGGTGGAAAAGGGTACAGCCACTTCGGGTTGTATGTCCACGGCATCCGTCACACAAAAGCGGATGGGGAGACAGTGGTTGGCACCTATCTTCCCGTCCTGTTCGAAAACCTGGCTGACCCCATTCTGAGCGGCAGAGAGGAATTAGGCTTCCCGAAGCTGTTCGCCAAACTCGATCTGCAGAAGGCTGACGATAGGTGGACATTGGATGCGGGTTGGATGTCATCCAAGTTCTGCAGCATGTCGCTCTCGGGTCTACAGGAATGTCCTGCGACTGACAGTGAAACGCCAGCACTGTCTCCACCGCTTCCTAGAGATGATGGTCTGTTGTTCCACAAGCATGTACCTACGACCGGGAATGTAGGCAGCAAGGAGCGAGGGCAGGCTGATGTGCAGTACACGGCCTTCCTGCCAGGTGCGGAAGACGCGAAGGCTGTCGAGAAGAAGGTCGAACGGACGCTGAAGGCGAGCTCGGCTGAGATCTCTTTCGATGCACTTGACTGGAAGGCGCTGCCAACGCTGCATCATATTGTCGAAAGGCTTAAGGAAATACCCGTGTATGGGATCGTGGAGGCGAAGATGGTTGAAGGCACCGGAGTCAGCGATGTGAACTCGGTTCGGAAGCTGGAATAAGAGGCCTCGTAGCTGCTCGCTGCTCGATCGCTGCCCAAATACTGCAGAAGTACTATAGCTATTAGCGGATGTTATCCTGAACTATTACGATGCAGAGTCCTCGCTGCGGTGAAAGTAGGCCTGAGGATGATGGAATGTCACGTGCCGTCGCGTAAACCTTGGAAGTAGCACATGCCCACCTCTGACTCGACGACTCCCGACAGCACGACTCAGCCGTAGACATACATACGGGATGCAATCAACATGACCGAAGTATGGAGCGGAGACATTCTGCTGCCGGATGGGACGGCAATCAATGGTGATGGGCCTCCTCGTGTGCGCTTTTCCAGGGCTTACCTATGCAGATGTCAGTCTGGCGTCGCAAAATGCCGCGTCCATGGCCCCCATCGCTTCGCTGCATTTCCATTTCCTGGCCACGGTCGACACGGCGCGCATTCCTCTGCATATGGCTGCCGGCCCGAGTCTGGACGTGTCGACGTCGAGCGAGAATGCCGAAGCGTGGTTCTCCTCGATCCTCTCCACCACGTCGGTTGCCTCGGACGCGACAGACCCATCACCAGCGCGCGAGTGGTGGGCGTATGCGCGCGCACAATCGCCCGTTGGCATCCTGGCGAAAGTGCAAGGAGAGGAATCGAGCGTAAACGGACCTAGGGTAACAGAGATCCTCTTTTATGGCACAATCGCTGCGCCGGCTCATGGTGCGCTCCCGACACCGCCTTCTTCGTCGCCCGATCATTCTCATGTCCCGTCAGAGACGCTGCCGGAACTCCGGGTGCACGCATTGCCCCTATCGTCGGACCTGCTGTACAATCGCCCCCGAGCTGAGGCACCACCATTGACGCCCGCTTTGGGTGCCTCAGAGCCGCCTATTAACGTCGAGCCGCACTTCCTCCCTCCTACCTACACCCCCACACAAGCGCCCAGCTCCCCGAAACGAAAGCGAGATCTCTTTGAAGAGGCTGCACAGGCTCGCAAGAGAGCTAGGGGAAAGGGCGGCGAAGGCGTAGCTGCAGCAGCCGCCAGAGCCCAGGAAAGCCAACGTCCAATACGTCATCGAAAGTCACTCTCCAAAGACCCCAAGACGTCCCCGTTCCCTGATTCGAGACCAAACTCAGCACATGCCTCCACCCGTACAACATCGCGGCCGCTTTCCAGATCGCCCAGCATCTCGTCCGACATTCGACCACTGAGTAGGAAGGGAGCACCAGAGGGTCTTGCGAAGCCTTCTACCTTGTCGCAAGTTGCCACAGTTCCCTTACAGCCGCAAGAACCGACAACAGAGTCGAGGAACAAGGAGGCTTTGTCGAGGGTGCTCATGGCTGCAATGCGCATGCATGGCTTCCAGCAGCGAAAGAAGAACAAATCTCGCAGGGGATCCGTCGCGCCAGGCGCCGGGTCAGAGGAGCAGCTAAGCGAGGAAGCTGCAGCTGAAGAAGCTGCAAAAGACGAAGAATACAAGCTGATTTACCATCAGACGTACAAGAGTGCAGCCTTCGCCTTGGTAAGTGCTCGGTTTACACGTCTTGGGGTATGCGTTGCTGATCGAGGCAGAGAAAACATATCTCTACCAAGCCATTACACTCGCAGCCAGATCGACTGCGCGATATTGTAGACCGATTGCTGACCATCTTCTGCACCGATCCTCTTGCCCAGCCTTTGCCGGGCGACACCGCGGGAGATCTTTTGGCCACCCCAGGTCGGGAACAGAACCTCCGCGTGCCAGGCTCCGCCCATAACGGAGCAAGCCCTTTCGATCTGCCTAGCGGAGCTACACAGAATGCGCCCATTACCAAATCTGAGGGGGAAGTGCATACCGGATCACCGCTGAGTCGGAGAAAGTCGGAGAAGAAGACGATGCCTGGGTGAAGGGACGGCGGAGAGAGATTTATGTCTCGTTGGGCCTTTTGGCTTGGCTGCCATGACTGACACCAGGACGCCATATCATATGATGTGGGGCGCTCTTTACCCTCGGTGCTACTGGCTGAACACATCCAACTCAAGATGGGGGAACTGCACGTATCGTGCAAATACCACCACCCTGCCTCTGCTTCCATCAAGTCACACAACGCCATCGGCCCAACCACCGAATACGAATTCACTAGCTACCAATCCCGCTTCGGATTCTGCACGCCTATCATCAACTCCGTCCGACTATGAACATGTGAAGTCTGGTGACGCACAATATTTGCTGTCGTCAATGTTGCCGACTCATTGCGGGGCATGGCGTGTTAAGCTGTCTTCAATGTGGACCGATTGAAGATTCCCATCATTCGAAGTGAGGACGTCACCCCCATGAAAGAATTGGTGTCCGATGCTAAGATGCGTACAATATCATAGAGGGTTATGTCTAGCTATATAGTAGAAAGTATAAATACAGTTTGCATACTCTATTGTTAGCTATCAGGTCTTAGTATCAGACACGAATCCTTTCATGGGGGTGACGTGTACACACTGGAATGTAGCGATCGAATTGGGCATCACAGGCCTTTGATGAATCGCTGACAGTGATTAGCGAACACGCCCCCACCCTCATATAAAACGCACTCCCACAACCCAGACATACTTTTCCTACAATGCCCATGTTTCCAAGCCGTACGTACACTAAAGAATACCCGCACAATGGACGCCTCCACACTAGCACACTACCAAGAAGTCTCCGCCGGCGTAGACGCCTTCATCCAAGACGCCTCCAAAAACAAGCGACGACGCACTCGCCTACCTCGTCTCCCACTTCCCCGACAAACGCGACCGCTCCGTCTACATCGCCTGGGTCGAAGCCTCCTCCCCCGTCGGCACCCGCATCCCCTACACCCTCACCCTGCACCCCAACCACGCGCCGTGCTCAACCCGGCCGGGGACACCGACCCCATGTTCGTAAAACGGCGTGAATGGCTCTCTGCCGCCTATGGGGAGTTTTCGTTCCGCGCACAGGGGGCGCCACGCTGCGCGTTGTGCTAGCTGGGACATTTGCTAGTTTTTGTGGGTGGGGGAGGTTGAGCGTGCGATGGGGGAGGAGGAGCGCGTGAGGTCGCATACGTGGTGGGATACGTACGGGGTTTGCGGGCAGGTTGAGGGTTGATGGGTTGATGGGTTGATGGGGTGGGGAAACTGGCGGATGTGCTGATTGTGTGTAATGAGTGGCTGAGGGATAGCGATGGGGTGGGGAGTGCGAGGTTGGTCGGGGTTGAGGAGGAGTTCTTTGCGGCGAGGGTTGCGGGGGAGTGGGGGGAGGCGTGTGTGCATGGGTGGGGGCGTGATGGGGGTAGGGGAGTTCTTTTTAAGGGATGAGGTTCGGGTGGGGTTTGCGAGGGGGGATGTGTGAGAGGGTGTGGTTAGAGGGTAAGGGTAGGGAGTAGAGGGGGAGTAAGTTGTGCGTTAAGGTAGTAGGGCAGTGGGCTTAGTCCTATTTTAATTTTTCGCTTTGGTGTTTACTTACTGTTTACGGTGAGACCTACCATGTTATCTCTACCTCTACCTCACAGAACATTCTCTTCACTATAACTCAAACAACCCTTTTTATCAACACCTTAAAACGCTTTTCTGTGTCTACAACAGCAGGAGGGATCACTGCTATTATTGTCATCTTTTTATTAGAAACCTCTTAGTCGCAATATATATATATATATATAACTTAAACAGCGCGACGACCGAACCATGGTTGAGCGTCCCATCGCCCACACTGCTCCCGCGGTTGCGACTCCGCGGTCCACTGCGGCTCTCCAACGGTCCACCGGTTGAGAGATGACATGTGACTCAGTCATGCCAGATGGCAGACTGTCCATTGACTGCCGTCGACGATGCCGCCGTGCAAAACGTCGACGACGAAATCATCGTTATTTTGTGTATATTTTGTTACTACCACTGTGTGCTAGGTGCTGGGTTTTAGTGCCTCCTGTTTTACTCCTCTCTGTGTATGGTGCGGATTCGACCTTGGTTAGAATCTTAACACGACGAAGATCTTCAATATATAACTTAAACAACGCTCACACAAAGCGAAGAAAATCTTTAGATGGAAGAATTAAATCTACACTAACTCCTATGCTAAATAAACCTATATCCCAAATCCCTCACTCGAAACTCGGTTACATAACTATGCATAGTATATACCTCTCTCTATTAGCTACACTATACAACTACAAGATCTCTAGGAAGACTCGGCTAAGGGATTATTTGTATACACTAAGAGCGTCAGGCGAAGCGTTAGACATACTATACAAAGATAAGATCTTTAGATAGACTCGGCTAAGAAGGAGATTATGAGTACTAGATATCTGTATTAGGTGGACTGTGCAAACGCGGTCTTTTAGGAAGAGTTAATTAAGACATTGTATACACTAAGAGCGTCAGGCGAAGCGTTAGACATACTATACAAAGATAAGATCCTTGGACAGACTCGACGAAGAGAGTATAAGTAGTAACTGTCTATGTCAGGTGGACTGTGCAAACGCGGTATGTTAGGCATAATTGGGTGTGCAGTAGAAGCTTAGGGTGGGCGCGTGGATAGGGTAAATATGGGAAGGATGGCCTTGATATTAGGTGTGTACTGGAACTGGGAGGACCCGTGGATATGGCAAACGCAAGATGTCCTTGATAACCAGATGTGTCCTAGAACTAAAAGGACCCGTGGATATGACAAACATGGATGCCCTTGATAATTAGGTGTGTACTAGAGGCTTAGATGGACGCGTGGATATGGCAAACACCAAAATTCCCCGGTGACCCCAAAACTCCTGACTCCATTGCGGTCACCTGTGACAAATGAAAGACTCAAGCATGACGTATCTAAGTTTATCGGGGAAACAAGTACGTCAGGCAGCTTGTCAATGTTTGTTGAATGCCCGCGTGGCCAACCATAATGCTTGTTTGTGGGGCGCAGACATTCACCATAAGCTTGTTAGACCCTGACCCCTAGTATATAAACCACCCGTGCCTGCCCTCTGAGAACTCTGCACAGCAACAATCAACTTCAACGAATCCTACCAAGAACACCTTTGTCAACTGTAAGTCGTGCTTTACCAAGCAACGTTGTACTTGCCTTCTAACAACGCAGCCACTTCACCAAGCCCCTCTATATACCCAATTTTCTTCTCGAATTTCCACCCTCACCAGCATATATATCACCCCTCTTCCGCTTCCTCAAATACATGGAGTCCAACCTCATGTCTTCTTCGTCCGCCCCGAAGCCCCTCTTCCCAAGGTAAGTCCTCTCAACCTCCCAATCCCCCCCGACCACCCACCAACATCCCTCCTCCCAGGACCAACCAAGAACCCCTCGGCTGGAACTTCGAAGACGTCAAAGGCCGCGACAAAGGCCAAGCAATCCCCAACACATGGTGGTTCATCAACTGGGACCGCACCGCGTACCTCGACCTCTCCGCCACCCCTGCCCCCACCGCCTCCCGCCCCCACCTCCTCTTCTACGCCGTCCACCCCCTGAAGAAGAAATACGAAGGCTCCGGCATCGTCTTCGACGACGCGACGCGCAACATAATCGGCTGCTACAAGACCCACGCCGACACGAGTATCGGCCAAGAATCGTACATCGAAGCCCAACTAGCGAAATACGATCATTCCCTTTCCATGCAAGAACGCCAGCACCTCCTCGCCATCCCGCACCGAAACCGCACCCGCGAGCAGAAACAGGAGCTCAAGGACCTCACCGAAGAGATTGACAGTCATCCAAGGGACCTCCGTCGTCTGAACGGCTTGTATCTTGATCCGCGCCCGGAGAGCATCGCCCTGCATAAGGAGGAGGTTTACGTCATGCATCCGGCTATGGTTCTTGGACATCCGATCGGGAACTATGGGGACCAGTATCGGGTGTTGGAGTATAGGATTCGGAGGGCGATGGGCGATGCGTTTAACGTGGAGACGGATCTGCCGCGGTATCGGGTTAGCGAGGCGCGGGCTTGTGAGCGGGCGGGGGAGCCGGAGCCGGGGTTTAAGGAGGGAGACGATTAGGAAGTAGAGATTGCTGCTGGGTTGGAAGGTGGAATTGGACGTGTAGGCGAGCATTTTGCACCAACTAACCAACTAGCAAATATATCGTGTAAACACTATCTATCCATTCGTAGTGCTTTTGTTCTTTCCTTTTCATCCCCGCTTCACAGTATACATGCGGTCCGAAAAGAGGCTTATCGTACGAAATACCTCCTATTCCCATGCCCGAATCTAAAAGTCCACACACACCTAACATACACAGCCGCCCCCAAAAGCATTCCAAACACCATCTGCAAAACCCCTCGAATCACACCAAGCTACACCGCCTCTTCGCACGTCCGTCTTCCCTCCTCCACATATCTCTCTTTGCATAAAAATACCTTCCTTCATCGCGCGGTGTACTAGCCAGACGCCCATGGTCTGGTGTAGTGTGTTATAATGCTCTTTGACATGATTTGAAACGAACCCCTTCGTCCTTTTCCCACACACAGGCAGGTAGGGGAAAAAAAAAGCAACATAGGACGAATGTATTCTTTTTTTTTGGCATCTGTTATGTATACATTGCGAATTGCGAAGGTGATGGAGATAGCACAACGGGATCAATGCGATGATGATGATAGCCAGAGGAGAGGGCCCAGAAAGCTACGATTCGACATGGTCGCACACACACCACCCACAAACCTCAGTGTAATCACAACAAATTAGTATAACCACACAACAACACGCCCGCCCACATTCCAATATGTACAGCTTCTTTACAAAACGACTACGCAGCTCAACTATCCTGCTCATCCAACTCCATCTGTATGCGCACCGCCTCCCTCTCCCAAAACTCAGCCACCTGTTCCGCGCCCCGCGCTCCACCAAACCGCACATTCGCACCCGCCATATCGCCCTCCGCCATCTCCATCAACCGCTGATAACACGCCTTATTCTTCGGGTTATTGAAATGCTCGTATGGCCTGTCCGGGTTGAGCCACGCGCCGCAAAGATAGCAAAAGTGCGTCTTGCACTGGAAACACGTCATGTGGTTGCAGCCGTACGATTTCTGACACGGCACGTCGCACGTGGGGCACGGCGACGTGTTGCGCAGGATGAAGTTGAGCGAGGCTTGGTCTTCCTCGGTGAGTTGGGTGGACTCGCGCGGCTCGCAGCGGACGAAGTCGCCGTGCCACGAGGCGAGGCAGACTTTGCAGAAGGCGAGGGTGCAGTCTTCGCAGACGGCTAGGCGGTCCATCTTCGAGGTTCCGACTCGCCTTTTTTCGATGCCGTGAGGTGGTGCCGCTGGCTCTTCTAACGGGGCGGGGTCCACGTCTTCGGCTTCGGAGTCTGAAGAGTCGATTTGGCGGACGTCGGTGATTTTGGGGTACTTGTCGCTTCGCATGGCGCCTTGGCACCAGGAGCGTGGGCAGTAGACGATGGAGGGGTCGGCTTCTATTTTCTTCTTTCGCTTGAGTTTCGCGTAGCGCTCGATTGTGTCGAGTTCGAGCGGGATTTGCAACAGCTCTTTCGGCGACAATAAGCGTTCCTTCTTTTTCCCGCTGGCCGTTGGCTTCCCGCAGTCCGTGGACATGCATTTCACATTGTCGACATCTCCCTCTTTGATGCAGGTGTTGTAGTAGTCCTGCAGACACGCCACGCAGAAGACGTGGCTGCACCGCTCCATCTGGTAGCACACGGAGCCGTTCTTCGGCTCAAGGCAGACTTCGCAATCGAACGTCTCCTTGTCGAAAAGTTCCCGCTTCATGCGCCTGCTGTATTCTAGAAGCTCGTCTTTGATGGTGGTCGGGAGCGTGAGCTCGGATAGCCCGAACGCCGTCTCGGCTGCTTCTTGCAGGTAGGTGACGTATGAGAACAGGACTTGTCCACCGCCGTATTCTTCCCATAGTGACGATGCCTCCTTCACCAGCTTGTCTATTATATCGGGCGGGAGCCAGGGTGGCGTAGTGGATAGTTTGACGGATGGCGGGGCGTCGGCGGGGTATTGCGCAGGAAGGTCGATCTCGAGGTGGAGCGGCGGCAGGTAGGCTATCCTATTCACGTGTTGCCCGGGCTCGAAAGTGATAGGCAGCGGCGTGGTAGGCGCTACTAGAAGATGGATATGCGCAGCGAAGGGCGTCGCAGGGTCGAGGACCAGCTCTGGATATATGGACTGCAGCGTATCGAGCTCTTCGGCACGCTCGTCGTCCATACTGGCGCTGCTTACCACGAGTGTTGGTCAGGGCCAGCAATTGGGTAGAGAATAGCGGTAGCTGGAGGCGATGGTGGAGGGGCGAAGGCGATGGTGGAGGGGCGGAGAGGATGAGTGGAGGTGATTGGGGTTTGTTAGGTAGGGAGAGGATCAGGTCTCAGACGGACCAAGACCTGCACCCTGGAAGGAATGCAGCAATGTGAGAAGGCGGCGAGCATCCTGAGTCACCGTGGGAAATCGCTTTATGAGTATGGATGGACGGCGCCGATGGGTGAGGCTAGTAGATCCGTGAAGCTCGCCTGAGTGCACGGGTCACGGGTGCACGGGTCCAAGCCACAGGTCATGTGATTTTCCACCAGCGGCACGTGATCTTGGGCCTCCCGAGGTCGACAACATCCCTGCCACCGTTGGCCGTCATCGCTCTACGAGCCTTCCCCTGGTCGCCCTCACCAGCACCATGGAGGGCCCGCCGCTTGCGTCGCTGTCCCTGACGCATGTGCACTATGTAAGGCTTCAGACATGTGCCGTGTACGGCGCGGCTAACATGTACAGAACCCCGACGACCGCATTTCGTACCTCTGCGCATGGCTCGCCCTCGTCCCCCAAGCGCTCTGCGTCATCTACGCGACCCTGATCTGGAGCAACCGCGAGATCGAGATCATGTTGATGTTCGCCGGCCAGCTGGCCTGTGAAGCCGTCAACTGGGTTCTGAAACGATATATCAAAGAAGAGCGACCGCGGGGTATTGCCCATTTTTTCTTCTTCTTCTTCTTCAATGGCACACGTGTAGCATCCGGGCGCTAATGCTTGGCAGAAATGCACGGCAAGGGCTACGGCATGCCGTCGTCGCATGCCCAATTCGTCACCTTCTTCTCCGTCACACTGACCCTGTTCCTCCTCTTCCGCCACGTCCCCCACCCGACCGAGACGCACACGCCCCTCACCTTCTTCCAGCGCCTCGTGCTGTCCGTGCTCGCTCTGTTTTCTGCGGCCGCCGTGGCTGGCAGCCGTATCTATCTCAGCTATCACACCCCGAAGCAGGTGTGGGCCGGTTGTCTCGCAGGAGTCGTCTTTGCTATGGTGTGGTTCGGCTTTACAACATATCTACGGAGCTGGGGGTGGGTACAGTGGGCATTGGATACCGATTTGGCGCGCATCTTCAGGGTCAGGGACCTGGTGGTGCAAGAAGATTTGGTGGACTCGGGATGGGCCCGTTGGGTGGAGAGGAGGCGAAGGAGGTCAGGGTTCAAGGTCCAGGCTAAGAAGGTCAAGTGATCCACTCGTGGTCAGAGCAAACGTCGACGCGATCCGGGGTACAGACGAGTATATATCCTTGCGCATCCTCACCCATCAATCCGATTGAAGTCTATCAGCCGCTACAACCGAGATCATTTTCAAATTTCGATTTTCGATTTTCGACTATCTACCAGCCGGCCGGTATCGTGGCCGTCTCCACAAGCACAAGCGGACCTACTGATCTAGCGTATGCCCGACTCGAGACAGCGTTTTAGACAAAGGCCAGTTGCTGTGCGCGGCCCGGACGATCTGGGAAGGCGAACGATGCGGCCCAGGCTGCAAATGATGTACACGGTGGTACTGCCGTCACTAGCCCTCCCTGGATCGATGACTTCTGCACCACCGCCACAATGCACAGACACATCCCCGCGGACGCGAGAGCCATGAGCATGTATCTGTGGGAGGTTAGAACCAACTTCCCTAGGAAGCACAAGACTTACAACTTGTCGTACGTTATCCGCCGACATTGTAGCGTAAGGTACATGAGGATCGAAACGGACCAAGCGCCGAGGACACTGCAAGAGAACGTCAGCTTGGAAGATTACCTGGAAGATGTCGACTTACGCCCACGCAAGCCTGGGCTTGACAGCCGCGTCATTTCGCAGCATGAAAAACATGACGCTGGTTATCCCCATCAGAGGCCCTACCAAGCTCTTCGCAGCGCCCATCAAATAGCCCCCACAGATCAACAACATGCTCATGCATGTCCCGATTGCTATCGTCGGGACATGATGCGGGCGAGGACCCATCGCCTCCGGGACTGGAAAAGCTCTTCCTACCGCCAGTTGATTGTCAACAGCTGCAGCCGGTGCTACCAAGGCTGCGCATGCCAAAATGGTGATACATCGAGACATATTCCATGTTTCCAGGCGTCGAAGTGTTCCAAGGATCATTTCCCACGTGTCGCCCCTAGTCTCAGACTCCGGTGGCGGCAGAGTCTCATCGTCATCGTACTGGTCTTCCCCTGGACCATGGCAAACTGCTCGCATTTCTTCTCCCGCCTTGATCATTGCTCTCTTACGGACCGCAAATGTCCCAAAGCCCCGGTCAATTCGCATTTCCATCAATGCCAGTTCCACGAGGGGGTTGTATGAAGCCTCATGGATGGAGGCCTCCAATTTCGTCTTGTCCTTTTCACACAGGACTAGGAGACTAACATTAGTGTGCATTTTAGGAGTGACGAGGACCACGTACTACTCGATATGTTGAATGTTATCGGAACGTCGCCTGAGCTGTGACTGAGTTGCTTAGAATCGAAGTGGAAACAGCTTTTGTCGCCTATAGAGTTGGACTGCGGAGTGCGGAGCTTTTTGGGGAGCCGTAAGGATTTTTCTCGCGGTGCCTCTTGGTGGAGGCGAAGCAAGAATCTAACAACTTGACGACGGGTCAGTGCCAGCCTGATACGAGAAAGGCACGCAGAGGGATACCTTGGTTTTCGCCTACTGCAATCGTCATTGGCCGAGGAGCTGAAGAACTTCTCAAGCTGAGAGTTTTCGTGGTATTGTGGCGTCGTTCCGGATTAAATCGCGCAAGGCTGAGGCCAAAATATGGCGACTTTTTATGCGGGACCACGCCTTGAGAGGAGTTCTTCACCGGTAGGCTGCGTCAGCCTAGCTACACGGCGCCCATCAACTGCACTCAAGGTCGGCGCTCTTTCCACGTTTGCTGACGCCTTGTCATATCACCCTTCTTTTTCGACGTCAACTCCATACAGCATGTTACCTACATTTATCTCTAAGGAAAACGAAACTTTGGAGGAACGACCGGTGCCCTGTCGCGCTTGGCTGCCGATACAGTGAGTTGCTCAACTTCCGATTGGGAAAAAACTAGCTGACCCTGTGTAGGCGTGTTCGCGACTGGATGTCAACAGAAAGGGAAACTTTGCCGACCTACTCTTCGCAGCGTACCGACTACTGCAACCTGACTTGGGATGAGAAACACGATGGTGGAGAAATGGGTATGGTGGCCACGAGTGAGGAACATTCGACGACGAGACCTGAACGGTCCCCAGTGAGCGAGCAAGTCGCCGCTGTCGGAATGAGCTGTCGTGTTCGGGGTGCCTCCATAACAGCATTATACCGTGTACCGAGAGTGCGCAAAGTCTTCTCGATCATAGTTCGGGGTGCCTCTGCGCTCAGGAGCTTTCGGGGTCTGACTACGTCGGAGCACAGAGGTTGCGACCAACTGGTTTGTTGGTCGGAGGAGAACATTTGGGATCTGCCGGAGAAAGGCTTGGACCATGGGGAAAGACCGTCGGATCTTCTCGACAACCCGGACTACCGCTGTTTCTTTGATTCTCGCATATTCAATGTGTCGCCTCTAGAGACGCAGCAGACCGATCCCAAGCGTCGACTGACGCTGATGACTGCTCACGAGGCGTTGGAAAATCTTTCCGAGGGGGTCGAGATCGACGGGACCTTGAACATCCATCCATATGCCCGAACGGTTATACTCGCCAGCAGCTTCCTTGCCGGTGCCGGAGCAGCCATATACGAGCATGCGTGCTTATCTCGTTTGACAACAGAAGCTTCCTTCGATGCGCCTCCCGATGACTGGAAGGGCCATGCGCCGTGGGATCTGGGTTGGGTGATTACCGAGCAAGTAGTGTTTATAACTGCCACGACGGCGATTTACCACACGAACAGGCGTCATCGGTACCAGGATCGGTTTCTCCTAGCGGGAATCTCTCTCGGAGCGCTTGCTGGGATGGGCATATATAGGGATGTGTTGGATACGATAGTGGAGGTTGTGCCGTGGACGATTCTTCTGGCGCTTCTTTTAAGCTTGGTTGCGCATGGGTTGGGGATTGGGAAAGTGGGGTAAAGGGTACACCATGCTCAAGTTCAAAGGAAGGAAACTTTACTTGAACCTTGAACATGCTGTACCCGTAGGATCGTCAGCCTGCTGGCTTCTTACGCTCGCTTGTCGCGACGTTATAGGGGCACTCGCTTTGATCGCTCTATTCCTTCCTTTGGGTCCTCTTTCATATTGGGGGTTCGCCTCCTGTTGCTGCAGCTCTTTTTTTTTTTATCAAATTAGATCCTTCTTCAACACGACGATTCATTCGGACCTTGTTAGCCTTGTGTCTACTTGTGCTTTGTGAAATTGGCAAATTGCTTCAGTTATCATCGACTTCTCGCTCTCCAGGATCAGTTACACCTTTGACACCAGTCACTATCTCTCCTCCCTATGACAAAGGGTGAACATTCTTCTGTTTATGCTGTTCACGGAATGGGAAAAGGAGACGAAGTGGCGTTGTGATATTTCAATACTTGGTGGACTTGCGCTCAACACTGCTTCTCAGCTGTTGGAGTATTCTGCGCTTTTCGGTGTCATTGGGCGCTTTTTTTTTAATGTTTTCTGTCTATGTGATCTGTGGGGAGGGAAACGGAATGGTGTATGTGTGTTTGATGGAGCGGGTTCTCGGGTTGCTTGCCGTTGAGAGTATCTCCAACGACGACGACGACGACGACGACGACGGTAATTTCCAGGTGAGAGATGTAGTGTAGTGGGACTTTGGGAGTGGGTGGGATTGCACTGCTGAGCCGAGGCGCACGATGCATGTGGGCAGTTGAGCTTGCTTTTGTCTGCAGAATGGGGACCTCGCGTTAGGGAAAGTACTACGTCTACACGATTCATGCGCCTACGTGCCTTCTTTGTTGCCCTTCTTCGCGGCCGCTCCGACTTTTTTGCGAACCACTTGAGCTCGGCCTTGATTAGATGGGGGTACGTTGGGTGTTCTACCCTGGTTCTCCTAGAGGCCTCGGCAACTAGGGCACCGCGAGGAGGCTTTAGGCTGCTAAGGTGGCTTTGCTCTTAGTAAGCAGCAGGCAGGTGGGACTACGCTGCAGTCCTGGTTAGGATGGGGAGTTGCCTGTCTTGGATTAGACAGTTCCTGGGACCCCAGGGATGGGGGATCGCGCAGTGGACGCGGTGCGGGAGTACGGAGTGGACGCACTGGACGGCTGGATAGCATGCTGACACCACGTGAGTTTGACCAGAGGTACTATTAAACAGCTCTTCACCAAGCTCATTGCAACTGAATTCTTCAAGCATCCGAGTCACCCAATCTCCATCACATTTTGTGCGGTCTGCCTCCCGGAGTTCCAGTCTTTATACATTCTCTCAACGCCAGCCTTCCTACCCACCAACGAGACTCCTTGATAAGTGTCTCTAAGATCGACACCAGCGTCCATAATGTTCAACTGCAATCGCATGAAGACGCCTTCTTGGTGCACTCATGTATGCATCTGCCTTCTTTGCGCCACACTCATGGGCATCTCGAGCGTGCTGTGGCTGATGATGCGCAACGATCCGGCCATCGATCCTAGATTCGCATGGATGTAAGCTGCTACTCCAATCATCTTCCACACAGAAACATACTAACCTGTCCAGGGTATTTGGCGCGTGGTCATTCTTCAGCCTAACGTACTTCTTGTTCCAGTGCCATCGCGTAAGCAATCATCGTTTGTAAGTCCCACCTTAGGCCGTCTAAATGTGCCATGCTAACAACGCGCAGATACATCTTCTTGAGCATCGCCCTCGCAGCCACCTGTATGTGCACCCTTGCGCTGCTCCTGAAATCGTCGCTGCAGAATGGGCTTGTTACTGTTATTCCTCTTTGCACGTCTTTCGCGGCGTATACTGTCGCGTACTTTTTCCCTTCTGGGCATTATGGACTGAGGGTTTCCGAAGCCTGAGACTACCTATAGTGTAGCTCACTCCGACTGGATATGCTCCGGGAGTGCCTGGTTATGGAAGTGTACGGGGTTTACTTCTGGGTATTGGGTTTGCAGGACGTGGAGTGTTACTGGATGGGCTAAAGTGGTCCGGCGTTACTCAGGCATGGTATACCGAGGCATCTTCCCGTACAATACTATTTTCGAGCTTTACCTTTTTCAATGCGTTTTCAGCACACCCACAGCTTTCCCTTACAGCGTTGTACCGTATACCAAAAGGTCTGCGATGTTTCTCTTCCTGATACTTTTTCGAAAAAAATAATGAACGAGAGGTGGTAGGACGGTACCTGCTCAAAACACGTGGATTGAGCGTTCACGTGCTGAAAGCCTACCGCACACCATTAAAAGACGAGAGCTATCACGGTATCTTTCTTAACTGCTAGCATTCTTTTATTCTATTGTTCCGCAATTTTTGTCATCACCTTTTTACGCTCTTTTTGTTTACTAAGCAGGGGGCTCTGCTTTTTTTGTCATGTTATTTGAGATGAAAGCCTTTGTTGTCCTACCCCTAGGTAGATTAATTTAACACACCATTCTATTGTTCATTCGTCTGCCAATATCGTCTGGCCCCACTCCCTGCGGAAGTATACGGCAGTCAGTGCCACTTTGAATTTCTGTAAAACACGGAGGGATGCTGATTGGAGGTTTCATTGCGTATGAAGTCCAAGGTGCTCAGACACTATTACTGCTACCTCAAAGTATTGCAATTTTAAATAACGATGAACCGCTTTCATGTGCAATCAATACTCTACTCATCGACCGAAAAACCACCCTAAATCCTCGTGGTACTGAAAGTTATACGCCACCCTCAGCCACGTTTCAAAACTTTCATCCAGAGTATATGCCACACCACTAGACTGTCCTGATAGGTTCCGTTCCGCATAATCATTCATTGAAGCCTGGGCACGAGCCAGCCACAAGCGGAACTCCGGCTCGGGACCCTGCCCCAGCCACTCGCGCAAAGCTCCCAAGAACCAGATGGCGCTGTGCAGCATCTGTCCTTCGACGATAGTTCCGAGACCACACCTGTTTAGCTCCTAGATTTCTTGGTGGTGTATGTACGCGGCTTCATCTCGTTCGTATAACCATTGTCCGAACTGTCGTGCATGTCTCAACAAGAGGAGTTGGTCGTCGTTGGGGACAAAAGCATCTTGTGCATCATCAGACGGCGGACCAGTACCAGAGCTGGTGTACGAAGACGGCATTTCTATGCGGCTGTTTCGGTATTCCGGCTCGTCCTGCGGTGTTTCGGCCGAGTCGTGACTGTCTTGCTGGCGTCGGCGTCGATTTCGGAAGAAACGATTGTCTAGAAAGGGGTTATAAAAATCTTCTTGACATTTGGATAGGTATGGGAAGATGAAGCCCGAGAAGGGGGCTGGAACATGGACGTCGTGAGGAAGAATATGCTTACTACCGTCGGTGGTCGTGAAGAAACGTCGCACTGCGGCGCACTGGTGACGCAACCATCTGTGCACTCTACTCCTGCAGCTCATTGGTCGATGTTCGATAGAACTGAGCGATGAACGGAGAAGATTGGCTGAGCCTAGTTTCCTTCGCCGTCTATACGTCTGCTGTTGAGATGTAGCGAGTGATAATCGGTTAGCGATAGTGGCGAGTGGTGCGGTAAGAGCTTCGCATAGCGATAAAATGTCGTGTGGAGTGGCCGTGAGGATGAACCATTAGAGCGAAGGTAATTTTGTTTTCTGTTGTCTTTCCTGTAGTAGCAGGGGCATGTATGACCTACGCTGCCCCTTCCGTTATAGTGAGTGCGCTATTACCTCCGCTAGGAGCGCTCTTTCCATCCAATTTGTCCTTCTAGAACCATTTACGGGAGTAACGATGGGGAAATTTCACACTGCGCATCGTCAGCGTCGTCGCATTGCTCCTTTCGGCCCC
Organism: Laburnicola sp. R22_1; assembly: GCA_014281115.1. Lineage (NCBI taxonomy): Eukaryota > Fungi > Ascomycota > Dothideomycetes > Pleosporales > Didymosphaeriaceae > Laburnicola > Laburnicola sp. R22_1. Next base: position 2,488,024 of record JACONQ010000015.1, read on the forward strand.
CCTTAGTGGAGATTTTGAATAGATGGACATTCCAATATAGACTCGTCTTTAAGACGGCTTGTGACTGCATTATTCAGGTAGTAAGCTCAAACTTGTAGATGTCTTGAAACTCTATAGTGGTAACGATACGGATGCTTTCAAAATGGCTTTGTGCGTCATCTTCCCCTACTCGTGAAAAGCAAATCATAGAACCTTTGGTCGTTGCTACTACATCGCCTAGGAAATAGTTGTGAATGCGACTTCTTTCATTGCCACCATACACAACCGGTGCGTCAAGAAAGCTGACACCTCTTGAGTCTATCCCAGAACCCGCGTCCATATCCCGATCCCGACCCCGACTCCGAAAACCCAACGAATCAAAGCCCGCACCTGCATATACTCGCCATCACCAACTAAACTAACCTCTATACCGTTGCGCTCACGCAGGAGTAGCGGAATGACACTCCCTATCTCTATTCGAGCCAGTTGGGGGTTCAGCCATCTTAGGCAGAAAGCATTGATGGTCCTTCCCAGTGATCCTCGAAAGTGCCTGTAGGTAGACGCTTATACGAGTAGAAAGGGAGGTAGTCCTTGATGCGACGCTGCGTGTCCATCCCCAAGCGAGAACAAGTGTCCTTGACCTGTCCAGTAGGTGCTATGAGGCGGCGAACGCATAGCTCCTCATTCTCTTTCTCTCCCAAGCTACTACCCTCCTCATCCTCAGTATCCCCAACCTCGCTGTCCTCGTATTCACTGTGCTCTTTCTTACTCTGCTTGTTCCCATTTTTCACCCTGTGGATTTTGAAGTGCCAGGGATTCGGATCACAGTAGAAGCTGACTTCATGGCTGTGGATGGAGACAAAAGCGAGCTGACATTCCACCCTCTTGAACTCTCGAACAATACGCAGCGCTAAATTATCATAGAATCTCTTGACGTCGCATGGGCTGAGGGTATCCAGGACCGGGGGAACGCTGACGCCGATGTGCTTCAGAGTCGTGCATTTTCGGTACGCATCCTGGGTTCGTTAGCCGACTGTATACTTATAGTAAATAAGAAAATTGCAATACACACTACGAACTGTCGGATTAGCGTCGCAGAGGTTGAGTCACGATGCCCAATGTTTTCGCTGGAAAACAGGTCGCGGAATGCCGGTACAGCCAGATGTACAGTTTGAAGATGCGGGAAAAGCGCAGCCCATTTCTCATAGAAATTGGGCATGGTGGTGGATTCTGCATGGTTTAGTTCGTGCAAAATGAGCGAGAAGGACCGGATATCTGCGGTAATGTTGTGGTCTAGTAAGTCGGGAAGCGCTGGCCAATCATAAGGAATGTGAATACAGAGATACTTGAGCTTATTCAGCTCCTTCAAATATCTCAATACAGCCTCCGTTAGGCCTTTACGCCTTCTTGACAAGTCCGGTTTCGTATCACGCCATTCGAAGGTCAGCAGTTCTGGGTGCATGCCAGCCTGTTTCTAGAAGAAGCTCTTCATTGTAGGACAGTCCACGAATGTAAGATGAGTGAGATGGGAAAAGTCCAGATGATTGAAGAAGTCGATGGCTTTGATGTAATAAAGAGTGAATTTGGGCACAGCTTTCAAATCGAGAGCCTTTGATATTGTTTCGTAGTCCCGTCGTTTGGTATTGTCCGTGCCGATTAGTGTGACCGATTGGGGGATTTTGCCAATTTTCTTCAGAAATAACCTGGCCAGATACAAATCAGCGCCGCTGGGAATCCAAATATTAGCCTGATGTGGGAAACTAATGTGAATATCGATGCCCACGGTTTCTGGAGAGTAGCGCCCAAAGGTATCTGTGACCGGCTCGGGAAGCCACAGATTCTTCAGAAGCGGCATCTTCTCTATAGTTCTTCCAAGTCGGTAGGACTGAATAGCATCTAGCGCGCTGAATTTATCGAACATTATAGTGTTGATGGACTCGAGGTTAATGCATGGTAACAGATGCTGAAAGTCATTCTGCCCAACTTGGAAACGTTTGAACCCATAGAGCTCAGAGGGGACGGTGAGATATAGCTCGCGGATCAAGTTCAAGCATTGCTGCCCTGTAATCCTGAATCGTCCCTGCTGTTGGTCTTGAAGTATACCCGGGCGGCTTAGTCGAACAAAGGAAGTTTTCCACATCATCCGAGTTGCCTCTTCCTTTAACTTCAACGTTCGTGTAGATCGTAGCGCGCTTAGCTCCTGCAAAGTGCACTCCGATAGCTCTGTGATGAGATGCTCGAATATTATCCGCCAAACCTCGTTCGGGATGCGCTCGTGTAGGGAAATACGCTTCTGGTCCTTCGCACGGAGACTGGAATTGCAATCAGCGAACAATCAACCCAAAGCAGATATTGAACTACCTGGGCTTAGTTTGCTTCGGAGCCTTTGCGGATACCAACTGATTGCTACAGGACCGTTTGTAGCGCTTTCGAGGCGGAGTGCGACAAGTCATGATCGTACGCAGAATCCGGGCGTCGCAACGGCTTGAGAGCGATGTGGGTGGGAATATTGGAGCGATAGCGTGAGGCCCTGCAGTTGTGGGGAGGCGCTCATGGGCTAAGCTTTTAGCGCTGTGAAAGTCTGACTTACAGATCATTAGGTCGCTGCCGGAGGGTTCTTTTTGCACTCTAGCTGCTTCCACTCCGTCACCTAGGGCTTACATAGGTTAGAGCTTTTTCTCCAACATTAACATGCAAACCTCCAGATGTTATAACAGTATCTAGGTATCCCTCAAATTATTCTTTTTCAAGCAGTGCAGATGTTTTCTAGTTCATACTCAGATCATCCACAAACTATCTTAGGTTAAGGTGTGCAATCCTTCAGGGAAGCAACCGCTCCCACAAATCTCGCGATCGCCTTAAAATTTTTTACAAAATTGTTGTCCCGGCTAAGCTAAGACCATTAACCACTGTATCGTGAGGAAAGGTATACAATTAAACTAGGGTTTATCTCATTAACACGTCAGCGAAGTTACCAGTACCATATTGCAGGTGGTAGGAAGCATATCCTTTGATGCAGTGGCGGAAAATTCTACGACAGAACAGCTGAATTATTGCTCATAAAGGTGAGACGGAAAATCTTGCTATGGAGAGATTGTATCGGCCGTCTTCTTCCTCAAGCATCGGGCTGTGCCCGTCTACTCAATGAAAAACTGTGTCGTACCACGAACGAGCATTGTGTTACCACAACATCGAACTAGGGGAGATTTATCGATTGAATATGACATCACGGCAATGACCCTTGGAAAGCAGACTCTGAGGAGTCCAGGGCCGTAAAGTCCGTAATGCTGGGTAGCGTACCATCAACAGGTTCGGTTCAGTGGTCAGAGGCCCCAATTACCCGCTCTTGAGATCACCTAGCCTCCAAGGGGCAGTAAGGAGCAATTGAGCGCTGGCATCGCTCAAAAGGCCGCTCCCACAACGAAATGGAAACGACATCCAGATTGAATCATCGTCGAAGAATGCCTGCTGTTGAAGGGGGTACTCAATTCTTCGATGACCGCCTTGGATCCGGGTTCGCAGCAGGATTGGTTAGGTCACCGCTGGGCGTGCCGCACGCAGGATATTTCTCTGGGTTGAGGGCTTATCACGAGCAGCACGACGGCTAAGGTCGCTGCTACTCCTACCCAAGGCCCCACGTAACCATGCTAAACACGAAACCTAGCTGGTTCGCCGTGCCGCATTAGAAACACAGGACATCCAAAGTAAAGAATGGGTCATAGCGGGGTGGTAGTATCTGTGCAGCGTATCGGGTCGGTCAAGCCACTTTTTCTGCGACAGACTGGCCCTCCAGCGTATCAATATACCAATTGAGAGACAAGAAAGTGGGGTGCCAGTATAGACAAGAAGGGCATGCAAAGAGTATAGAGCTCTCTTGCCTAGGTATGTCAGAGATATGCTGCTGCAAAGATTCAAAACTCTTATATTAGCAGCTACACCACCCGCTTAAAAACATGCATGCTGAGGATTTTAGCATTCTCTTATGTCTCTGGGGCAAGCCCAAATAGGTACGCATCGTATACATTGCGCATCACATAGTACATAAACCGATGCGATGAGATGCCAAAGGCGATCTAGCGTATCCTGCCGGCCGACGTTCAGAGGGCTGTATGAGTTGCAAACAGGTCGTTACAGCACCACGTGCCAGCTTTTCTTATTCATATCTTATTAGGTTCACCGTTGCACCATCTTATCTTCGCATAGTTAGTCTCTTCCTGTTGCTGTTGTGTTGTTGTGCATATATTCCAATGATGTTTGAATAAGGTTTAGGAAGGACCAACCTTGCACTAACTCATCCACCGACATGTGAATTTCAGATTTCTACAGGCACAACACCACGAGCATCAAGCGTCAACATGGCCGCCCCACGCCTACCCTTCCTATGGCCCATGCTGCTGAAGCCGCTGAAAGCCCCGACGCCACGCGCACCGAACGCAGCACGACGCGCGACGGCCAGATGTTTCATAGCGAGCTCGCGTCCGCGCGACGAGTCGATACCGCAGCGCTACGGCACCGCCGCGGCGCATCTTCAAGGGCAGGAGCCGCAGAAAAAGAGCGATGAAGAGCCCAAGAGCTTGCGGGAGTCGACCGAAGAAGAGGACGAGGAGGAGCCGCCATCTGCAACCATACCTCCCACCCAATCCAAAATCGCAGACGCCGAGACGCCAGACCTTGTGCCGCCCGCGCCTGCGCCTGACCCGCCCAAGGCACCTGATGCGAAAGCGCTGGATACGATCCTCCATATGCCCTCGCCGCACGAGGAAGAGCAGCGCAAGCCCCCCCATCTCAAAGCCCCGCCATACGTGCACCACTTCGACACGTATAGCCTTGTCAAAGACCTTACCAATTCGGGCTTCTCGCAAGACCAATCCATCACCGTGATGAAGGCGGTCCGCGGAATTCTCACGGATAACATGGATCTGGCACATAAGGGACTCGTTAGCAAGTCTAGCGTGGAGAATGAGACATACCTTTTCCGCGCGGCTTGTAGCGAGCTGAGAACGGAGGTAGGCAACTTGCGGAAGGCAGAGGTGGAGAGGATGCGCTCAGAGCGTAACCAATTACAACACGAGGTGGATATTCTGGGGCAGAGGATGGGGCAGGAAACGAGCCATCTGAAGGATGAATTGAAGGGGCTATTTGATGATCGGAAGATGGCGGTGCGGAACGAGCAGCGGCATATGGAGTCTCAGGTATGCTCTTGTTACATCTCTATATGGCCGGCCACTGATGCAAAAGCAGATTCAACGGCTCGGCTACAAGATCACGATAGAGCTCAATTCAGATGCGCGCAGCGAGGTCGAAGGTCTGAGATGGATTCTTACCCGGAGAGCGGCTATTGCGATTGGCATATCCGCGTTTTGCCTCTTCACTGCCCTGCGCTACTTCAGCTACGTCAGCCACCAGTATCAGGAACAGAAGAAGAAAGAGCGGCGTTATGGTCCGCAAGATGGAGGCGACAACTCGCCGTCCACAGGCAAACCCGCGCTCGGCAAAGACGAGCCTCTTGGCGGCGAGCTCCTGACCACCGAAGGCGGTGTGTCCCTCGCATAGACACAATGCACCATTTCAATCACCCAGGCATCGCATTTCTCTACAGCTTATGCCTCTTCTCCCCCGTCGCAATCTTCCTAAACTCCTCCTGCGGCACTCCTTTCAAAAACCTGTCCAGCCCCGCAAACACTTCCACCGCCCCCTGCCGATCCAATGTCTCCATCTCCGGCTTCCTGATAAGCGCCTTGATCTTCACCAAACTGTCTCTATTCAAATGACTCCCTAGCCTCTCGTCCACCTCCTTCAGCACCTCCTCCAAGAACTTCGGACTGTCCTTACTCCCCACGTCCACAACCCCATTCACAAACCCCGTCTGCACCAGCTCCTCCACTCCAATCCTCTTGCTCATAATCAGCGCCTCATTCGCCTTACTGATACCCAGCCTCCTTACAAAGCCAACGCTGGCATTGCCCTCGGTGACGAGCCCGAGCGAGCTGAAGGGTGTGAGAAGGAAGGCGTGCGGCGCGGCGTAAATGAAGTCGGAGAAGGCGATTAGCGCCGCGGACAGACCGACTGCGGGGCCGTTGAGCGCAGTGACGAGGATCTTGGGATGCGTGTAGAAAGCATGCGTGATGTGTAGATTGTTCGCGACGAAGTTCTGCAGCCAGTGGAGACGGGTGTTTTCCTCTTGGGATGATGATGTCGAAGAGCCGATGGAGATGTCGGCGCCGCTGCCGACGTCCGTGTGTGTTAGTTAGCTTGAACGAAGGAATGGGAGGGTGGGAGGCATTCGTACGTACGCGGAGAAGTAGCGGCCTGCGCCGGTTAGCACGGTGATGTAGATGTCGTCGCGCTCTGCGATTTCGCGGAGGGCGGCGGCGAGCTGGAAGTAGCCGGCTTGGGTGAGGGCGTTGAGCTTTTTGGGTTGGTTGAGCGTGATTATGGCGAGGCCGGTGGGCTTGTATTCGATGCGGATGGGCTCGTCGGCCATGGTGGGTGGATTTTGAATGGGCGTATAGGATAGGAGGCGCGGGATGTTGGGGTGAGAGGTACAGAGGTGGGCTTCAATGCGGCTGCTCGGGGAGCTGGTGCATATGACATCTGCAGTCAGTGACAGGTCGCGCGGGCCGAGGCACGTTGGATGCGGAGCTGGGGCGGTCGTGATAGGTCAGTTGGTGTGGAATGGAAGCGGTTTATTTTTTGAGCGGGTTGGCGGCTCCTGTTCCCGCCGTACCGCATTACAAACTCACACCTGCCTTTGGAATGCGTGCTTCGACGTAGATTTGTTGTGTTCAGCAGTCCTTGAATAGAGCGCACAGTGGAGGTGGACCGAGCATTAGCATGTGAAGCGCATCGCTATCGCTATCGTTATCGCTATCCAACGAACCATCTCCGAACCATCTCCCCCAAAATCCCGTCCCCATCATCGCACGACACAGTGCACACCACCCAACGACCCACCCCAACCCGCGCACCGCACCGCACCACAACACACCCTCCACCCAAAATGGCCGGCCCCAATCTCGAAGTCTTCAAGGTACAGTACATGCACCCTGCGCACCGCACCCTTCCTTTCACAGCTAATCCCCCCAGTTCGGCATGTACATCCTCTTCCCCATCGGCATCATGTACTACTTCGGCACGAATCTCGACGGCAAGTTCTCGGTTCCGGATTTCTGGCCCAAGCCGGAGCAGACACATCGGATTCCGTTTGATCGGGAGGATATCAAGGCGGAGCTGGAGCGGCTGAAGGCGAAGAAGTTGGAGGCGAAGCGGGCGAGGGAGAGGGAGGAGGCGAGGATGAGGGAGGTGGTGGAGACGGAGAGGAGGGGGGAGTAGGTTGGGGGGATGGGGAGACGACAAGCAACATCACGTCACAATGGAGCATGGACGGCGTTCGGGATGGAATATGCCATGGGGCTTTTGTACATTATCGTACTGTATGTACAGTGTTGTGTACATGCATGTATGGGGCCAACAGGAAGGATAATCACACGGCCGTTTTCCTCTGCAGCTCTGCCCACAGGTCCTCCTCTATCGCGCCCTTGGCCCAGTTCAGATACATGCCTTGAAGACCTGGCAAGTCTTGTACCTTTTCGAGGAAGGCATTGAGCGCCTCGGCAGCCTCTGCGTCGTCCAGCATCACCTTCGTGTCTTCGTTCGCATCGTACATGATGTCCATCTCCTCAATCTCCATGCCCAGCGACTTGGCGACCGTCTCGGCCGTCGTCTTCGTCTCGGCCGGCTCCGTGTAGAGCACCACGCGGCCCTCGGCGTCTTCGACAACGTCCAGCACGCCGGCTTCCAGCGCGGGCTCCAGGACCTCTTCCGCCCCGACGCCGTCCTTCTTCTGCAGCGCGATCCTGCCCTTCTTCTCAAACATGTAGCCCACGGGCGACACGCTGCCGCCCGCATTCTTGATCAGCAGCCGCAGCTCCATCAGCGTCCGTAGTCGATTATCCGTCTGGAACTCGATAATGGCGGCCACGGCGGGCGGCAGCATCGCCTCCACGACGACGGCCTCGAGCGCCGCGCCCGTCGCCGACAGCCCTTGGCCGCGCGCAATCGCCGCTTCGATGCTCGTCTTCGGGACGGCGGCTTTCTTCGCCGTGTGCATGGCGAGCGCGAGCCGCGAGTTCAGGTTGGGGTCCGGCCCGCCGAGCTTGACGGCGATGGAGATGTCTTTTGTGAAGAGGGAGCGCTGCTTGCTTTTGGCGGCGTCGGCTTTGCCTTTGTCGTGCTTGATGGTGGACCATTTTCTGGGAGGATGCGTTAGGGTGGTGGCTTGTGTGGTGGTGGTGGTGGTGGTGCGTGAGCAGAGCGACGTACGAATGGCCGGAGAAGACGGCGGGAGAGCTGCTGATGAGGCGTCGCGTTTGCTCAAGTCGAGCCTTCCATGTCTGGGGGGCGCGACGGCAGGCGCATGGCGAAAGGGCGTCGAGGGAGAGGGGAGGCGCGACGAGCCGGCGGAAGGGAGCGGACATGGATGGGTAGGAATGAGTGAGCGTCAGTGAGGTGGGTTCGGATGTTTCTTCGAATCTTGGTCCTGCAGGCTCCTCCCATTCGAGAGGAACGAATTGATGTCAATTTGATGAGGGCCCTCGCCAAGCACGGGGGTCCGCAACCTGCACCGCACCATCACTGCAACACCCCGCGAGGCTTGGACGCCCAGCACGACATGCCCGTCGCACACTGCTCCTCCCCCTGATTCCGCTCCGCAATAGCCCGGCACCGCTCCTCCCAGCATGGCGACCCACGACGCCGAGCCCACGCCCACAAACGGCGCCACGTCGAACCCGGAGCTCGATATCAAGAAGCTGCACGCGCTGCCCTCGGAGCAGCAGGAGCTCTACCTTCTGACCTTCTCGGCCGACCTCGCGCGCCATGTCGCCTCGCTGGATGCCGACGGCGCGTCAGCCCACCAGATCTACATCAAGAAAGAGCTGTTCCAGATCATCAACCTGGCCTCTCCGCCCCCCACTCGCGTCATCCGCAACAACCTCGGCCAGGCATTCTCTGGCATATTCGCCAAAGGCGACCGGAAGCTGCTTTTTGAATCCATCAACGAGCTCCTGGGCATACTCAATGGCGCGGGGAAGGCGGACAAGGACATGCGGGCGAAGCATGCGGCGGCGCACTGCTTGGGCGCTGTGTTTGAAGCAGCGGGAGACAGTGCCATCGGCCTGTCTCCGCTGGCGTCGACGTCGTTGCTGCGCCTCGTCAAGCTTGCGCAGAACCACACGGGGCTCAGGGCGACTGTGCTCAAGGCAGCGGGCAAGGTGTTCAAGGCCGTGGGCCGCTCGGCAGAAGAAGCCGTCGCAAGAGATGCATGGAAGCAGGGCCGCAGTCTGTCTGCGAGCGACAAGTCGGCACTCGTGCAGGTCGGCGCCTGCTACCTTTTGGAACAGCTCGTGCGGCATACGTCTTTTTTCGACAATTCCACCGATTTCGACAAGCTGCAGAATGCCGTCTGGAAGACTATCGATAGTGGCTCGGCGTCTGTTAGACACGCGGCTGCATCGTGTATCAGCGCGTCGTTGGTGAGGAATTACTCCGAGACGGCCCCAATGGACACATCTCTGGCCCGTTCGAAGACGACGAAGAAAAAGAACAAGAAAGCAACAGATGTTGAAGGCGACGACGACATAATCGAACGCCCCGATTCGCCGACCCCAAAAAAGTCGGCAGCCAGGCTGTCCTTCACCGTTCCGGCTCTGCTCAAGCAATTGTCCAATCAGTACTGCCGACCTGCGACGAGTAGTCGGGCGCGCGCTGGCATCGCTCAATGCTACCTCCAAGTACTAAAAGGATTGGGCGAGTCCGTGGTTGAGGCCAAGTACCCAGACATTGCGCGCCACTTCTTCCTGGACCTTCTCAGCAACTCAACCATCGTCCAGAATCGCTACCGCACGCTCAGCAGTAGAAGATATATTGCCGTCGCCCTAGAAACCGTTGTCGGTCGCGAGATGCTTGGAGAGTCGGGCCAGCTGAATGCAGCACGTTTTCTCGTTAATGACATCCTCAAGGACTACCCACAGATGCTCAAGGAAAGACCCGAGCCTTCGAAACAGACGCTCATCGGAGCGCTCAGCACGCTGTCGTCGCTATTTGACAGTCTTGGCTCAGCTACCAACACAATCGCTGACGCGTGCCGTGATGCGCTACTCCAGGTGTTACAACATCCCAGCTATACTGTTCAAATATACGCGTCAGCGTGCTTACGATCTTTTGTCCTGGCATGCCCCTTGCAGCTTCTACCCTCCGTTACGATATGTATGAACAGTGTCAATCGGGAGCTTGGTCTTTTGGGAAGTCCGCGACAATCACCAAGAAGATGTGTGGGTCTCGCGAACGGCCTTTCAGCTGTATTGAGCACGTCCACTTCGCAGCCACTTCACGGCTCTGTCGATGTAAACTCGCGAGTTTTGTCTCAGGCCACGTCTCTGTTGAAATCCAGCAGCAATTCTGACCTGCGGATATCTTCTACTCAAATTCAGGTCGCGTGGATCTTGATCGGAGGACTGATGACTCTCGGCCCCAACTTTGTCAAGATTCACCTCTCACAACTTTTGCTGCTCTGGAAGAACGCGCTGCCGAAACCGCTTAACAAAGATAATATGGTGCAACGGAACGTTCTCGAGCTCAGCTTTTTGGCGCATGTGCGTGAATGCGCGCTGGGTTCCGTACTGACGTTCCTGGGGTTCAACAGCAGATTACTCACGTTGGACGTGACGAAAAGACTAGCGGCCATGTTGCAGAATACGACAATGTTTCTGAACACGCTGCCAAGCAAGAAGACTACCGATGATGTCTCACAGCGGCTTTTGCCCGCGCTCCAGCTTCACGACTTTGACCTCATGGTACGAAGGAGAGTGTTGCAGTGTTATACTAAATTAGTCGATTTAAACCCTGCAGGGAGTAGCGAGGTGCTCCTCCAGACCAACCTTCTTCCCTTCGCTGTTGCAGCCTTTGCCGATCCGGATCATTACACGGCAAGCTCGCTAGGCGTTTCTATTGCGAGTTCAGCAGGCAATTTCGAAACCATATGGGACGTCGCGGACAACTATGGGTTTGGAGTGACAGGGCTCGTCAAAGGATACGATATTGAACCGTTACCGGGAGAGCATGACTCGGAAAATCAACATCACTGGGTTACAAGGCATGGTCCGGAAGCCATCATTGACCGCACGGTATGTGCACTGAATATATCCTTTCTACTTGGTCTGACATCGTATTAGCTGCTGTCACCCATATGCAGTGCTCGAGAACACGACTCTATATTCTTGTACGTGCGTACATCGAACGACCCCTTTAATTTACCGAACCCGCCCGCAACCGATGTCGTCAACTCTGCCCTCCAACTCTTTGCCATATGTTTGCCTCTTCAGACGCCCAAGATTCAAGAAAGTATACTGGAGCAGATTACTTCGTTTCTCTCGGCTGGAAGCTTGCAGAGGGATATTCATCGCAAATCTGCAATGATGGTCAATATTGCATATGCCCTTCTTGGCGCTTTGAAGGTGGCTGTCAAGGAGACGCGGTCTGCTTCTGGGGATCTTAAGGGCTCGGCTGTGGAGAAGGTGATTCAGGAACTTTTGCATTTGTTCGTCGTTCTTCCTGATCCTTATGTACGCAATCTTGCGGGAGAGGCATTAGGTCGACTGTGCAACAGCTCTGGCAACTCATTGACGACGATGGAGGTCAACTACCTAGTCGATCAAATCGTGGCGAACCGAGAACCTAACGCGCGGTCCGGATATGCGGTCGCGCTGGGCTGCATCCACTCGCAACTCGGAGGCATGGCTGCCGGGTACCACTTGAAGAACATCTACGGGATACTAATGTCGCTTGGAAACGACCCACACCCAGTCGTGCATTTCTGGGCTTTGGACAGTCTCTCCAAGGTTGCCGACTCAGCCGGTCTGACCTTCTCAAGCTATGTCACCGGCACCCTCGGCATGCTCGCCCAATTATACGGCGCTGATACTCATAATTCCGAATCGGCCTCTTTGGCGTCCTCGAACATCGAAATTGACCTACCTACTCCAGCCGTCATCGCACGTTGCATTGACAGCACAATCAACGTTCTGGGCCCGGATCTCCAGGACATGGCCAAGGCGAGAGACATGATTATGACGCTCATCGGGCTCTTCAAAGCAGAGTCCGACGTTCTTATTACTATCGAGTGTCTCAAATGCCAGGAACATCTCTCGCTATATGCACCTGGGCATATGGAGTTTTCTGCTTATATTAAGCAGCTACAGCAGACGATTGAGAGCGACGCGGCACAGATCCACGATATGGCGGTTGATGGTCTGCATAATTTGATGCGGCGGAACACTGAAGAGGTAATAAGATCGGGCGATCCTGGCCTTGAGGATCAGCTCTGGCATGTTCTTGATAGGCAACCCGAACATGAGGTCGTACGCAATATCATCCGTAACTGGCTGCACCAAACGGGACTCACCGATACGGCTACGTGGGTGCAACGATGTCACTCCGTGCTTACTAAGACGAAGAAGGTGACGGAGGTCGAAGAGAAAGTTGATACGAAACCGAGAGGTGGCCAGACGGATCTACAGGATGAAGAGGTCGCTGGGTTTGCGGCGGCAGTCAATGCTCCAGGCGATGACGGCGGCGCAACTCAGACTAGTCAAGAGTTGTTGAAGTGGCAGGTGCGGACATTTGGTATGGACTGCTTGAGTGAACTGTTGGCGATGGTCAGCAAAGAGGCAGCATTTCGAGAAGAAGCACCCTGTGTGATGGCTTTGCAAAAGCGTATAGCCGACGTGGTCCGCATCGCGTTCTCTGCATCTACCGCGGGTGTCGTGCAGTTGCGGATACGTGGTCTGAAGATCATTGACCAAGTCCTAAAGGTGTGTTGCTTTACGTATGAGTGGTGGTAAAGTGCTGACATGTATTGTGCAGCTGTTTGGAAAAACACCAGATCCAGACTTTCCAGAAGCCACGCTGCTTGAACAGTATCAAGCGCAGATTGGATCTGCTCTGACGCCTGCTTTTGCCGTGGACTCATCGCCCGAGCTGGCGGCAGAAGCTGTTAATGTGTGCGCGACGTTTATTGCAACGGGGATTGTGACGGACGTCGATCGCATGGGCCGTATACTAAAGTTGCTCGTCTCAGCGCTTGAGAACTTTTCCAGTCAGCTCATCTTTCCCTTTTCGTAATTGTCCTTCTCACAATGTATAGGTGAAACCGAGGCCGCCACTATCGGTGATCTCAAGGGCCTCAGCTCCAACGCGGCGGTCATGGTGAAGATGTCAGTGTTCTCGGCATGGGCAGAGCTCCAGATTGCCAGCGCAGAACAGAAATATCTGGTCGATGTTCTCAAACCGTATATTGCTCGCCTGACCCCGCTTTGGCTCGCCTCGCTCCGGGAGTATGCGCGTTTGAGGTTCGAGCCTGATATTTCCTCCATGGGCTCAGCGTCACTATCGGGTAGCTTGGACACGATCTATGCGGCACTGAACAGAGAAACGCTGCTGAAGGTATGAAACCATATCCTATTAGAATACGGTGCTCATCCATTTCAGTTCTACCAAGAATCGTGGCTCAATCTCGTAGACGCCATCGCAAGCTTGATTGAAGAGGACAGCGAATTCGTCTTCGATGCGCTAGACGGCAAGACCGAGTTCTCCGAGTCGTCGCCGCCAAGCAGCAATCCCGATCACATCAACTATCGAGATGAACCTGTCGCTTTCTTCTTTGTGCTGTTTGGTTTGGCTTTCGAGGCATTGGCGGGCCGGCCAGGGGATCTGCAAGCGTCCAAAGAGCAGATATTAGAGATTCTGCATGCCCTGAAAAAGATTCTTCGGCCAGCGGTATCTGGCCATGCGATATACCAGGAGGTGGTTTTCTCGGAAACGATGGACACGCTGGATCGGCTAGTCCTAACGGAAGGCCTACAAGTGCAGACTGTGATTGTTGAGATTGCGAGAAATCTCTGCTTGGGTCACCCGTCTGCGAAGAGAGACCATAGGTATGCGAGTTCTAGCTGTATATCGGAGATGTGGCTAATGCGATGGCAGTACGGTGGCGGGAGACGAACATCTCTCTGATGATATCGAGCAGTTATTTGAGCTTACGAGAATCATGGTCCTTGTGCTGACTGGCCTTGTGCCTAGTCTCGACGACAGCAAGAGTGGGGGTACGTCGCATCAGCATCGCTCTCCTTTTCATGGTCACTGACATTCCTACAGTTCGTCACGAGCTCAACGAGGAAGCCGTAGCCTTGCTCACCACAGCCCTCTCTGCCTTGGTCGACGCAGCACGTGTCTTCCCGTCCATCATCAAAACCGATCTGCATGCCTGCATCCTGCACATCTTCGCCACCATCCTCGGCACAGGGCCCTGCCAAGCATCCGTCGTCCCCAGGGCTCTTCCCATCCTGAAACGCTTCGTCACCAGCATCAGCCAAACCGCCTCCCCCGGCTCCTCCACGAGCACCCAGCTCCGCGCCACCCTCGTCCGCTTCCTCCAGACGCTCAAGCGCGCCCAAACCCGCGCCTTCGACGCCGCCCTCGCCTGCGAGAAAAACACCATCCTCACCACCACCATCCTCCTCAGCTCGGCTGCCTCCGCTTTCTCGCCCGACGACCCGCTCGTCCACCGCTTCATCGACGAACTAGCAGACTGCCTAGCCAACACAATGACCACTAAAGTCGCAGCATCCTGCTCCCGCTCTCTCCTCCTCCTCCCTAAAAAATCCCCCCTCGAAACGGCACTCGCTTCACAACTGCTGCCCCACATTCTTACCTTCCTCACTAACCCGCCCGACGTCGAAGGCCTCGATGAATCTAGGTCGACGCTCGCGCAGACCCTCGTCGCGTTTCTGGCTTCGCTGGAGACGCCGGCGCAGCGCGTCGTCGGCGCGAAAATGGTGGTTCCGGCGTTGTTGGCGAGGGCGCGGAGGGAGCCGGGCGCTACCGCGGAGATGGCGGGGAGGTTGGGCGAGGTTGCGGGGGTGGATGGGGGGGCGGCGTTTAGGGCGGTTGTTGGGGGGTTGGGCGCGGGGGAGAGGGCGTTTTTGGAGGGCGTGGTGAGGAGTGGGAATGCTCGGGGGAAGGGGCGGGGGGTGGAGAGGGAAGAGGAGGGTGGGGGTGGGGCGCCGAGGATTGCGTTGAGGTTGGATTTTGGGGTGTAGGGTGGGTAGGTAGTTGCTGCACGGGATGGTGGATGGATGTGAGTGTGTATACAATGCATGGGCGAGAGATTGAGTGTCTGGTGGTTCGGTATAGGATAGGGTCGTGTTGTGTTGTGCCTTGCATGCTGCATATTTGGAGGAGGGTAGTAGGTGCTTACGGGAGGCGGGGACAGGGGGGGGCTGGGGCCTAGTAGGAAAACAGCAGCTACACGAAACGAAACGAAACGAAACGAAACTGTTGGCTTGGCTTGGCTTGGCTTGGCTTGGCTTGCGTTTCTGCTTTCCGCTCTATTTTTCTAGTTGGTCGTGTAGCTGTAATCTGTATTCTGTATCTACATCCGTCCATGTCTAGTGTCTATCTATCTATCTATCTAAACTTCTGACTTGTATTGTTTATTCTATGCTGAGTGGATATACAGACAGGCTAACTAGCTAGCTACCTACCTACCTGCGTTATCTTATTTCCTTGGATAGATAGATAGATAGATAGATAGATAGATAGATAGATAGATAGATAGATAGATAGATAGATAGATAGATAGATAGATAGATAGATAGATAGATAGATAGATAGATAGATAGATAGATAGATAGATAGATAGATAGATAAATAAATAGTTACCTAGCCTAGCTAGGTAGGTAGTACTCCAATACAATACTCAACTCCAATCAAAGCAATGTATCTTATAAAGCCGTAGTCCCGGACGCGTTTGTCGTTTGTCGTTTCTTAGTCCTAGTGCGACGCACTCGTTTTGGGAAACGAGGCTGAGGGCGTTCTTGTGGCATTGTTCGTAGGAGAAGAAGAAGAAGAAGAAGAAGAAGAAGAAGAAGTTAGGTCTGGGTCTATGTTTATGTGGGGAGGGGCGTTGCGTGCGTTCTTGTTCTTCCAGACCGTACCTAGGTAGCTGTCGGCCGTCGCGGCGTCGCGGCGTCCTATCCTCGCCTGGCTGGCTGGCTGGCTGGCTGGCTGGCTGTGTTTAGTGGGCTGTTAATTAACGCATGGAGAGAAATTTGCGGGCGATGCGGCGCTAGCTATGTGGATAGGTTTTGCGTACATGTATGTGCGTATTTTGAGTTACTAGGTGGTGTGGAATGGAAAGACGCGTTGGTCCTTGTGTATAAGCTGGTGCGGTGATGCCTGATTTACGTAGCTACTAGTCTAGCCCTGGGTGGTAGATAGACTCGACGTCTTTCTGGACTTCTTAAGTGTATGGATTATTGTGGGTTTGAGGGATAAAGAGGCGTGGCGTGTTGCGCGGTTCCCTCTAGGGCTGTGCGCGGTGCGCTGGGTATATAGACTAGGTGCGGGAGTGAAGGTGTCGATCGAGTCTGGACGGGCTCACTCGATTGACACCTTTACTAATGATAGCCCTGTTAACTGAAGCCTCTTCCGCGCTGATTGTCGACTAAAGCGTACCCCAAGGGTGCTGCGTACACGGTATGCATCGTGTAGTGTAACGTATCTGTGGAGTTCTGGTTCCGCCGGTCGTGCGAGACGTACGCCTGTCGCTGAAAGGTTGTGCGACCTTTTTTTTCGCGCTAGGATGCCTTCTGCAAGGGCTCGGTTGATTGATCGCGGACGATACGGGTTGGCCTCTGGGAGCAATTAGAGCTCCAGCTCGTCCGTTTGGAACAAGAAGCACACGTACCGGTGGGATGGGTTCGCTGGCAGGAACGCGCTGACAAGGTTGAGTGGATGTATTTGATTATTGGCCGCGATGAAGCTGGACGTCCTGAGCGTGTACGCTTCTAAGTCCTGAGTTCGCGCGCGTAGTGGATGCCAGCGGGGGTCGCTGCCTGTGTGCTGTACGTGTTTTCCTTTTTCTACGATACGATCGGGCGCGACGATCGCCTTGCCTCGTCGAGGCCACTTGTCTTTAAGCATCTGCGGAATGGTATGGAAGGAAAGGGCGCTGGAGGGAAAGAGGTGGATGGCATGTGGCATCTCTGACAGCCGACAGGTAGAGATGCGCATATGCCCACTGCGCTGTGGTCCCGCGATGCTTGATACGAGAGTCATCCTGCGGTAGCCCTTCCCTAATCAGGCCTCCTCACCAGCAGGCGAAGCTAACTTTGTGTGCTGGCCGCGCCCAAGGAACGGAACCCCCGCGAAGCGCGGAGTATCATGGGCTCGAAACTCTGAGGGTGCCCTGCCGCACTGGGAAAACGAAATGAAACGCACTGGAGCGAGTCATGCATTCCGGATTTGACGTCCGCGAAATTATCTCTGGGTGTGTTTTTGGCATCCAAGACGTTGCGACTAACAGGTTAGTTGGTCATGTACCTGTATAAGGCGGGGCTGGATTTTTTTCTAAGAAAGAGTGTGGAGCAAATTGGGTCTTATTAGGAAAGGGCCTTTGCTAATTGCTAATTGACATGCGTATTTTTGGAGCCTTATGAGGGAGTTCTGAACAGACGGAAATGGATTGGGATGAAGATCCTGGAACGCGACGTCCTCGTTGTTCCATGTTTCACACGGCGCGCGTCTCTCACCCCCGCCCTGTATATCGGATTCCCAGCGGCCTCCTACGTTTGGAAAGACTTTACAACCTCTGGAGCTTGAGAAGACGCATTATCTGGACCTTTGATTCTGATCAGAATATCGATCCGATGGCATTCCAATGGCTGCCGAGCTTGCAACTTTCCCACATGGCAAGAAATCTCATTCGATTTTATTCGCATGGGGAGCTGGAATGGAATCCGAAGTAAAAGTTGATGTCGTTGTATCTGTCGCCGCGAAGGTCTGCTCCTGAACGAGTAATTCGAGAAGCCCACATTTATGTCAGAGCCTTCATTATGTGGCTGCCAATTGCCAGCAAAAAGTCGCCATGACTTGAGATGCTTCTTGTATCGGAGATTGTGGGATGCAAAGCCGCGGAATTCCACAGTGGTCTGGAAGACGCAGCGGACCCTCGTCTACCGAAAGCGCTTTTCGAAAGAGGTTATGCACCTCCTTTTCTCCTCATGGGAAGTGTCATGGCTGCAGCCTGCCTGCTTCTCCAGTCATAAGGATGCGACCATGGTGCGTCCTCGAAGTTGTGGAACCGCGTCCGATGACTTGTGTATCCTTGCGTGCCGTTGCGTATCCTTGCTTCCAACGCTACAATCGGGTCCGTGAATACTGGCATCCACGGTCTGTTCCTCGCCCCGTGTGTTGGAGAGACAGCGGCTTCGTGGCGCCAGCCCATGTAGCACTCGATCGCGTGTCGCTGTTGACGCCGGCTTTTATTAAAGTATCCGAATTCGAGAGCCACTATGCGCAAAGGGTGTAGAAAGGGTCCGAAGCAGCGCCGCCATGTCTCGTGTTTGGCACGCTTCTGGTCGGTTGAGGGTTCTGTACGACTTAGCAAACATGCCTGAAAGTTGCACCGGGTTCTCTTGTTGCGATGGACCGCAGTTTTCTCCGTACCCGAGCGTACTCTGTATGTTCGTGGGAATCTGCACGGCGGTCTGGAGTCCGCGTCGCTTTTCCCCGTTGGCGGGCGTGCGTGCTACGCCATGCTTGCTGCAGCACTTCGGGTTCTTTCTCCCCTATCCGGATTGTGAACAAGTCGCTGGCGTCGCTGCGTGTTGTTATACCTTCAGGGGTGGAGAGGGTATGGAATGGTAATAGGGCGGCGGTTGGCCGTGCCGTTGACTCGAAAGCCCTTCTCGACATTCACTGGCCCCTTTCGATATTCATGTCGAGCTTAAGGCGTACCGGGGGTACGCCTTGCCGTAACATAGGCTATGGCCGTGCATGGCGTATGAGCCATAGACCACAATTACCTGTCGTTGTTTCGAGTCCTGGAGACCACCGACGCACCTGACTGTGGCTGCACTGGAGTCGTTGCCCCCACTGAAAGCGGTCCGCTAAGCGAGCGTGAGCGGATTAGTGGTTACGACCACACTAGCATTTTGAAGAAAGGCCTGCAACACTCGCCCCTGAAACCTGCATCCCAACTACAGTTGTTGAATCCCGCAAGATCTTGACTTCAAGGTGTGTTATTCTCGTCTTCCGCCCATACTAGTACACTCATCTTACAGCCAAAGCAGGGGCTGTTCGTGAGGCTGCGTACAGCGTCCGGACACGCATCGCGCCTTGCGCCTCCTCCACAGCATACGGTTATACATCACGCCCTACAGCTCCCAACCAGGTCACCCTCCACGCCAACTGTGTTGTCACGTACCAGGACACCTCTACGTGGACAAACAACTGGAATTCCTCCACCACACCCGACTGATTGCCATCTTCATAGCCAACCGGAGCTTGCCACGGTGCGAAATCGAAACTATAGAGCATCTTATTATGGCAGTCCTTCAAGCTCTTCCCAATGAGCTGCTCCTCGATGTCGGCGAACGCCTAGTCAACGACCACGGTGGCGTCGACAATCTCCGCGGAGTCGCATTGGCCTCGAAACAACTCTATAACATATTTATTGAACTCCACGACTCCTAAAACGTGATCGGTGCCGGCAGCACGGCCGCTAAATCTCTAGAGAGATTGTTCACTCATCAGGGTGCCGATGTCGACAAGGCCAAGAAACGGGCAGAGTGTTGCAAGTACCTGAAGATCGACAAACGTATCTTCAAACAGTCCTACTATCAAAAGCGTGATGCGTGGGTCAATCCCTTGAAGTGGGGGAAATCCATGGAATATCGAAATGCTATGCGGCTCCTTATGAAGCTGGCATCCATAATGGAGCTCGAGCTTGAGGATAGTTTCGAAGCTCTGCCGTATCACACTTGGATCAACTCAAAATCCTTCGTCATGGATACTTGGATAATGCAATCGTGCACACTCGACCATCTCAAGGTCCTTACGTTGACTCGTGTTCATTTGAACTTCACGCTCATCCGGGCTTATGCACATTCTTGGCAGAGTCTCCGAACGCTGAAGCTCCACCACATCCGCCTCGACGTCGGCGGGCTAAAGAGGTCGTCTCTAAAGATAAAAAATCTCTCTCTTACTGACTGTTGGATGCCACTAGGTCACGGAGGACATGACGATGTCGATGTTGGCTGGGAAGAGTTGCTCAGCCAATTCGTAGGCCTGCGCACCTTCGAATTCACGTGGACGCGAGCTGTAGGTCAAAGTGGCCCCATGTGCATGACTGGGATCCTAGACGCCCTTTCGAACAACCATAATGCCACGCTCATCTCGCTCCGGATGATCATGCCCCTTTCGGTTTCCCGGTCTCATGGACGACTCATGCTCGATCTGACGAAGTTTCCCGTACTCACGAACCTCGACATGTCTCAGCATCTGCTTGTCCCCAACACCACTAACCCCGATCTCGGACGCCCGAAACCGACGAACATATCGACAAATTTTCCGGCCACATTGGAGTTTCTGCGTGTGCGCGGTTGCTCGCGCCAGCCACCCGAGGTATGGCTCCAGACTTTCATCGAGGAAACCTTAGACCACCTGCCAAACTTGCACTCACTTGCAATTGACTACCCCTTTCCCCATCCGCAAGAGTTGCCTGCAGATACTCTAAAGGATCGAAATGTTCATCTGAAGGTCTATACCGGTTCTAATGAAAAAACGCATGAGTACAAACTAGTTGGTTCATCATTTGTGTACGTACGGTCCATCTGAGTATGGCTACTACGCGAGCCTTTGGCCCGGACCGCACAATTTCTGGGTGATGAGCTGGTTCATACATTGAGCTTCTCACATTCTGCTCCATGTGCGTGTCGCGACTATAGTACTTACTGCTGTACTCGGTGGACTTCTTGCTGATAAAAGGCCGCCGATGTCTGCGGAAGTTACGGTGCAGGTCAAGTTATTTGTTCTCTGATTTTGATGGTAATTGCTTTTCTTGGATGGTTGGTGCAGCCTCTAGGCATTTAATACAAATTTGATTGTTTTCCACAATTATCATCGCGTGTATGCCTAAAAATGTTTGCTAAGGGCGAGGCCCATGGACATGGAAATGTGAAAGTAAGGTAGAGGCGTGGCGAGGGTTATACGTTCAGATTTCTAGCTAAATTAATAATGAGACATCGCTTATAGAGTTACAATTTGTGGCCGTTGTTGTATGGATAATATCAAGGTCGATAAGATTCATAGTCAATGAATAAGCTATGATGGCTTAGTAACAAGCTATTTCCCTGTGTAGTATTTGATTTCCTATGCCTTTTGTTAGGCGATGTCGTCTCATTTTCTACCTATGTGCTATTTAGATGTTACCTGTGAAGTTGAACGATCACTTATTGCCACGTGCTATTTACTACCCACCACACTGGTACCTTGGAATGCCTAGGGGTTCTGGTAATTATATCCCATGTCCTTGCAAACTGACGGCTGTCCATTTAGTATCTTTCCCTAGCGTAGTCTAAATTAATGGATGTATATACTCCTGGGTCGCTTTGGTTTAATATTTAAACCTAGGCGAAATCCAACATTAATTTATGCATAAGTGTGACGACCAACATATTAGTTGGTGAGGAGGGGCCGAAATCTTTTTCGATTTATGCAGTAGCATAGGAGAATTTAGTCATAGGATACCAAGGCACTATTCGCATTATAGGCCGCTGGTTTAGATTTGTATTTGCAGCCTGTGGGTCTTGTTGCGAATGATTTTCATTCAAGACTATTGCGTCCTAATTGTACTTGTCATCTGCACAAGTTCGATGGCCACATAAACTGCGTCTGTTCGTTCAAAAGCGCGAGTGGGCTCGCCGAACATCTATGATAATTGAAACTCCATAAGTACATAAAGACTGCATAGGAGAAAATAGCAGCGGAAATTTACAGTCATGTGCTCCCAACACACGAATACTATTATCTATCCCAGGCAAGTTGTACGTTCTGCTAAGTTTTACTAGTACACCTCTATGTCTTACGAATCATAATCCAAGCACCAGTTGGTTTGGTAACTGTAGGTCACATGTTTCTCCTTGAATTTCTCTTGATACTGATAGTGACAAGGATGTAGAGGGGTTCTATTACCTTGCACTCGGTTTTGAGGTAGCGTAGGTTTGGCACGACGGATGTACAGTTCTGATAGAGTTTACTAAGCCATTCTTCGTTCGAATCTGGTATATTGTAGGGGACACAATTGAGGACTTCCATCTGAACTAGAGAATGTGGAAGTTTGGAGGGAAAAGGTACGCGGGGTCCCGCAAGCCCGGCTCGGTTGATAATTGTACTGTCGCTGAGATTGATCCATGGTATTGTTAACGACGTCAAGGCAGTTAGCCTCGTAATATCGATACTAGAGAAGCCCCTGTCTGGCCAAGGACTATTAGCCAAACTGATTATGAAACTCTTAAGGCTTTGTCAGTGATAATCGAAAAGTAAATCGCCAAGATAGTTACAGAGCATGTTGTTAGCGGCTGCATCATCCCTGCTAACAAAGCTAGTTTTAAGGGACTTTAGGGATGTGCAAGCACCAAAGATTTGTGTCTATGTTTGGTGCTCAAAGTTAACACAGATGAGTCGTAATACCGCCACGTTGATTGGCCGACTATTTACCGTAGGCGTGGAAAAAAACACCGCGAGTGAACTGTACCGAATGTCCAACGTGTGGAGATGCGGAAGGGTGAAGATATGATAGCAGTCGAAAACCCTGTTAAATGGGATGCCCAGCAGCCTGAGAGTCCTCAAGGACTCAAGAGCAGGATGCCTCAAAAGAAATTCTCGATGTGGAAGAAACCAGGTCACACGTCCTCACTCCAGGACTTGCAAAGAGGAGAATAACAACCACAGCAGTTTTTTTTTGTGAATAAAGCTGCATCCCGCAACTATACTATAGTAAAAAAGAAAATCTAGCTATGACCTTTTTTTCTATGTACTAGCTCTTAGCTAAAAAAATCTTAAATATATATAATTAAATTAATAACGCGCTTATAACCACGCTATTTTTAAAATTAAAAAAAATTAATTATGTGATCCGACTGTGAAGTGCCTGTGGGTCTCGGTCGAGACCGAACAACAGCAGTTCAAGGTTCCCCATTTGATCTCCCCAATTTAGTCGGTGACGCCATATCCTACTCTCTCCATTGGAGAGTAGCGCCTGGGGAGGGTATCCATTCTGAAGACGCAGGGATCGCATGACTGCTTTATATGTCCCAACAGGATGTGTATTTTTTCTGAGCTCGTGCGGTATTTGTTGTTTTGCGTCTTTCCATGTATAGAATCCAAATCGTGCATTCAGAACTAAGCACCTAGTTTTTCTTGCGTAGGCAATGACCGAACGAACTTCCTCGCCGGACGTGATTAGTTACCGGTTCTGGATTCCACCAGAGATGAGTAGTTAATCGAGCTCTCGACAGAAGGCCGTCGTACACAGTGTCACACGACGGGTCTGATAGTCACCAAAAATTATGTGAAAGCGGCGAGATGCGAGTGAGATACCCCATGTTGTTCGAGGGTTTCTTCCGAGGAGTTCCCTGGCGATTTTAATCAAAATATCGTCAGACAGGCAATTGAGGGAGTCCTTTTTGGCAGGAGGGGCCTTTAAATCAACTGCTACCTGCGCGGCAATGTCGTCAGAGGCAACTCTTTCGTTACTGTGGTTAATTTGATGGTTGCAGTTCGGGAGGACCAGGGTGGGTACCACTCGGACTGATGGGACGTTGACGGGATATTTAAAGACGTCTGCATATAATAATACAAATGTAATCGACGGAAAACCTCTAACGCTAAAGGAAACTGCCCACAAGCAAAATATGAAATTAACAAACAGTGGCTAGAAACAAACCGATTTCGATTTTGAGTAAACAGTCCAGAAAAAAACACAGACTGCAATACAACAAAAAAAATGTTCAAAGTAAGGCACACTAAACACTATACAAGGCTACAGAAAACCGCATCATGCACAAAAATGTCAATAGGATCATATAAAAAGAAACCTAATTGTTAATATAAGTCATTCATTCATTAATAACTCGTGAGGTACACTCTAGCATGTACCGCTCCAGGAAGCAATGCTATTACAGCATTCTCAAGGGAAAATTAGTACGCAAAAGTACGCCGCGACAACAAGCAAAAATAAGTGCCCTCATAGATAAGAGTTTTATCTTGCTTCGATGCAATTAATGAACTGAGGTTGACGGATGTTGCGTGGGGAAAATTGCCCCGCATTCCCCGCCCACACAGATCCGTTTCCCCACACTTTCGCACTGATCATCGACTGTATCTCCCCGACCAAAATCACCGTCGCCACACAGTCCATGATGCCAGGTGCGAACCCTAATCAACCCGCCGGCCCGTATCCAGCGGGTCAACATATAATACCCCCGGCAAGACCAGCGTCGCCTGCAACATCAGAATTCTGCCTCAATCATCTCATGCTACGCATAAAAGATCCCGAGAAGAGCCTGAGATTCTACAACGACTGCTTCGGATTACATGTTGTGTTCATCTTCAACGCCGGGCCCTGGACAATCTACTATTTGGGTCCGCGGGATGTCAGTAAGTAAACGTTTGGCTCTTTTTTTATTCATGGTGTAGGAAAGTGCTGACTATTGCTAGCAATTGCCAGTGTGGGAACTTCAAAAGGCCTGCTAGAGCTCTACCATATCCCTGCTGACGCCTCCATTCCATACACGTCTGGCAACGACTATGGCAATGCGCCCACTGGAATCGGCTTTGGTCATATCGGCTTCACCGTTCCCGATGTTGCGGCAGCGATAGAACGTGTAGAAAGCTTCAACTATGAAGTCATGAAACCGTTGGGTGAAGCGAATGAAGAGCAAATGGGCGTGCCCATGGGTGCGCTAGAAAACAGTGAAGTTGTGGAAGGATACAAACATGTCTTCCGGCAGTTAGCTTTTGTCAAAGATCCTGATGTGAGTCGATCTTTTTCCTTGTAGTCTGGAGGACCGTGTACTAACTGCGGATGAAGGGATATTGGGTAGAATTAGTGCCCCAAGTTGTCAAATAGTGAGCGAACAGTAATTGTGACGCGGACACGTTGTCCCAGACAATGATGATGATTTGTTTAATGGCAACAAGAAAATGGAAGAACTAGTAATTTGAACGTCACCTTAGAGGTGGAAAGCCCGCGTTGGGGTACTCCAACAGGAGCCAAAATACAAACCCCAATACTCAAGTAAAAGGCACGAGGATAAAAGTGCAAAAACAAGTATATAACAGCTACCTATATACCATGGTCTTAACCGTTGTAATAGTGGCCATCATCATCATGCTAGTGCCTGGCATCGGGATACCGATGCCGCAATGCCCAATGCCTCTTGCACCTACTACAGTTATTACAAGCATTTTCCCCAATCCCCATAATCTCATCTAACTGCTCATCCAAGTCCCTCGACCCATCAACTTGAACACGACTCCTCTCCAGAGCAGCCATCAAGTCTTCCTCCACCCGCTTATAACAAGGCCTCTCTTCAAACTTGTCCTTGGGCCAGAACTCATATAGCTTATCGATGCTGCCTGACATATCTACACCTCGGAAACGACTCAAGGTAAAGGGGATGCGAACCATGTATTCCCGTAGGCAAATATCGCCGCCGTTCCAACATGAGTCTCCACTCGCGACGCTCCTGACAAACATTTGTATGACAAGGTGAACCTTGGGCAATTCAAAGTCAAGATCCGCTTTTTCGTGCCTGTTTTTCTCGGTTTCGGATGCCTGCTGTAAGATGTGGGCCGCCATCCAAGTAGGGAAATCCCTCCTCTCTATCGATTGTTCATCATTGCACGCTTGCAGAATTAACTGCCACACCATTTTGCACATGCGGTAAAACATGTACCAATTAAACTGAATGACCTGGTCACCCTCGATCCAGTAGGCTGACGAGCGAAGCAGTAGAGGTGCCTGGGGACCAGTTTCGTACATGCGTTGCACGTCCTCATCACAAGAGACGCGGTTGCTCTCCTTGAGCTCGAACTCAACGATTCCTATGTTGGGGAGGTTCCACTGGCGCCGGAGTTGGCGTTTCGCTTCATCCGAGTGTAGTTTGTTGTTTAGCTCGGTGACGTGCGCGTTGGCCTCGGCGTCGGTGAAGCAAATGTTGCATTTGATCCAGAGGCGCTTAACAAACACTTCCCCGAGAACGGACGGACTCTTGAAAAGTCGGTGCCGGGAAGGATCGATCGCTCTCTTCTTGCTCATCTTGGCGCGCGGGGCGATAGCGGATCGACCAAGAGCTAGCTCGAACTTTCGATGCGCTTCGTCGAGCGTTTTGGGCATACCCCCGAAGAAGAGTCGATCCGCGTCTTGTAGATGGAGCGCATACTCCATATCAGGCCACCTTGGTGAATCAGGGTAGAGAATGCGAGTGGCAACGTATAGGTGCGCGATTGTGAAGATGATACGAGTGGACCCTTCCAAGTGCAGAGCGCTGGCGTGCCACTGATTGTCTAAATTATATTTAAGTAAACCACACCGGATAGGATTGGTTTCAACGATCTCGTGACATTCGCAGTCACTATCTTTCTTGAAAACTAGTCGTTTCATGTTCTGGAACATGCGCTGCATGTCTTCACGCGAAGCTTCGAAGGTTTTATTGCCGAAGAACCCAGGGAATGGGCTGGGATCCTGAAGGAAATCATCGTACTGTCGAATCCGGTCCTCAATGGATGCCGATAAATGCTCGTAACACCCCCGCACGCCGTCTTCACCAAGGAGATCTTGCGCATCGAGAAGAAGTTGAACGCCAACCGTAGCCCACATGGTAACTTTTTCGTTCTTAAACATGTTGGAAAAACCACGGGCGACTTCATCTACGGCAATATCAATTGCTCCGTGCTAGAAGTAGTGGAAGAATCCTGTGGCCAGCTGTATGGTTCTCCACGAGTCCTCATGAATGCCTTCCACAGGTTCGAAAGTGCCTTTTGAGATGATTGGAACTCCCTTTTTACCCCGAATTCGGGATAGCAGAACTCTGCCGAGGTAGAATTTGAGACCAGAGTAAACTGGCCATAAGCACCAGTGAGCATGCGAACAGCAATCCTTGTTTGTCATGCAGTCACCTGGGCTGACGAACTCTTCCGGAGTCATGTGTTGTGTGTATGGGTGGTAGTGGCGAAACAGAAGCGCTGGCAACGTATATACCGGAAACTCTGAGGCAGGATACTTCTTAGGTCGATAGCAATATTGGTATACAAGGAAGCATTGCTGTAGTCACATCGATCCTCCTTGAACTTCAACCAATACTCCTGGGCTGTTTCACGGAGCTCTTGAATGTTGGCGACGAAAGAGTGGATGGCGAAGAAGAATTCATCTTCTAGGTCATCCTCGCTCTGTCCGATCTCGGCCATAGGTACGACAGGCAGTGCTTTCTCGTCTTCCAAGACCGGAGGGATATTATCCTTCAGGTCTTCGGTGTGGAGGTCATCGACGGCCAAGCCCGTAAACTTGTTCTCCAGCGAGATGCCATGATCCTCTGTACCAGCCATGGATTGCTTTGTGGTCTGTCGTGAAGGCGATACAGGGACCTCCAGCATGGGTTTAAGGAGAGCAAAAGCAGTCCTTAATGTCGTGGTGAAGTATACATGACGCTTATTGCTCTCCTGAACTCCTTCATCTTCATCGCTATGCACCGAAAAGAATGCAGTTGCCGCCTCACGAGCTTTGATCGCACGGGTGAAGAGTCGGCCCAAAGCTCGCGGTATACCTCGGTTGGGGAGATTGCTCGAGATTGCTCGCGCCATGGGTACAAAATCTCGAGTCTGGACGACATATTCCGCCACGACGGCCGGTGGTTGAGCTGCTGCGGTCTTGACTGCTTTCCTCTCTTTACCCTTGAGGCGAGGTTTTGAACCAGCCGCGGCAGGTTCCGGTTTGCTGGCAGACTGAGGCTTATATCCGAACTTCTTCGACGTTTCCACCAGCCAACCGGCGATGTATTCGGTGTCCTTTTTGTACTGTTTGTAGTTGGAAGACAAGAATTCGCGATCCAAAGTGCTGGCCATCGTGGCTGTGCGTGATCCAAGCTTCCTACATGTACAATAATGGGTGCGTGGCAAGCGATAGTCGTATATAGAACGTTATGTACGTTATGTATATAAGATTGGAAGACGCAACTAGTCAACGTCTCATGAGGCCAAAGTGACACACGACGGGGAATGTGGAAGCCAAAATCCCAGTGTGGGGAAAAGTTCGACTTGCCGCGGCATCTAACTCCTCAAGGCTTAGTGTGGAACGCAAGCGGGGACGGGTCACGGGTGAATTATCTCCGACCTCTCTCGCACGACAACAGCCCCTCTCGAACTTCGAACGGAGTCCGCGGCGTAGCCACTCTCTATGCGACCTACCTAGGGCAATGCTGGCGCTGGTTTGCAATTTCCAGGCTTGCGGCTTCCATCTTCTCATTCCTGTTGCTCCGCTAATAACCCACTGTTGATTGCACCCGGCCGAAAAAATGTCAAACACTGGATTGATGGCGAGGTTGTTTTCTCAGCCACCTCCCTTTATGGGCATAATCTGCGGTGTTTAAGATGCCGGGAAACCGAGTATAAATATCCATACACAGGCTTTTTCTACGCCTTGGAGATATCGAACAACTACTCTCCAACAACTACAACTACTATCTTGGACGCTCCAAATACACATCGCCCTGTTGAACCTTGCCGAACGTTTATCTTGCAGCCAGCAAACATGCGCACCACATCCTTCCTTGCAGCGGCCCTACTAGCCTTTACCCACACGGTCGCCGCAGCCGTCAATCTCGAGCTCTACCCTGACAGCGAGAACTGTACTGGACGGAAGATTGTCCTCTCAACGACCGGATGCCAGGCCGTTCTCATCCGCGGCAGTGCTAAGGTGGTTGCCGGCGGTGTCTGGGGGTACTACGGCGCCGGTTGCACAGGCCAGATGGTTGGCGTGTTCACGCCTGCGCAGGGCTGCTTTACTACCTACCCAGGATACTTCAGCTGGAACCCTTTTGATCATTAGTGAAACTAGGCGGAACTACGGGCGACGGTCCTTCGGATGAGTAGCGGCGGCTGGTAGTGACTGTGGTATCTCTATTTGATTCGTGTATGCGGGAATGGAAGGCGACGGGCCGCGCAAACTTTAGATCTCGGGATGCTGCCAAAGGCTGTTTTTGTAGGGTCAAGTTTGTTGCATTGTCTGGGTGGAATCAAGCGCTCTGTGTCAGATACGAACGGCAGCCCCCCCAAGGCTCACGACTTAACATACAATAGACGTCGATCAGATCATCTACCCAAGCACATCTGACACGAAGCCCTTGGGTATCTAAAATTTCAGCTAACAGGGTTGCTATCTTATAAAAGGAAATCGTGAAATAATGAGGCAATTCTCTAGGAGGCTAATCCTACATCACCTTTCAGCATATATCACGGAGCTATTCTAAAGATGTCAAGAGAATACACAAGCAACCACTACAACACTCAATAAGAAAATAGCAAAGAATATTAACACAGAGGGCAACAAGCACGATTAAAGGATTATCTTATTCACAGCATAATATTACGCGGTAATACTATCCGCAGTCCTTCTATTACTTCAGAAAAACAAACTGTATGCGATCGCAATTGCTTCGGCAAACAAGCTTAGTAAGGCGGCTTTTCAGAAGAAGTAGCTACCCAAATAGTCGGATGAGTGAACGCACAAACACGACCCCGCGAACGTCAGACCCATCTACCCGGTCTTTTCACACAGATTTACCCTTAGTTCAACTAGCATGGATCGAAAAATCGAATTCATACTGATGACTTCGGCTTGGCGCTTGGAGCTCGGCGCCGACGCCAGCGCTCGCCCGAAGCTTCTATCCACCACAATTGTCAACAAACAAATCCAGTCCAAATCCACCCGTTGACTTGATTTGATGTGCCTCAACAGCGCTAGAGGACTTGATTGGGAGGTCTTGGCAGCAGTTTGTACTTGATTTGGAAGTCGGATTTGCAAATATTAATCTAAAACTATAGTGTTGTACTGCAGTTTGGCAGCTAATCGTCCCATTTTGTAGCCACGTGACTTACGTCAGAGGTGGTGTGTGTAGAAGGTTCCATCCAGGTGCACAGACCACTACCCTCAAGATAAAGCTCTCGCCCTCTCCTTTCTTCCTCGGTAGACTCCTCACTCCACACTCTTTTCTGCAAATAGTAATATAGCTTGTTGTCCTCATATGCCTGCCCGCCCACACATTTAGATACACTATACAGAGTCTCAATTGCTGCGTTAGTGAGATTGCTCTCATCAACCTCGTTGTCGCTGCTCATAAAACCAGCCTTTAGCCAGCTCCGCACACACTGCAGAGCAGCTAGTAACTGTGAGCTTATTTTGCGCCGCTTCAGCTCTAATAAGTCTCCAAGTTCGCTGAACAAGCGCTCACACTCTGCGCTGGAGGCTGGAATACTTATTATATCAAGCGCAAACTGCGCCAACGCTGGGTACTTATTGCGTAACCTAAGCCAATAGCGGACTGGGTTACCTTCTCAATCGAAGTCGGCGCGGCTCCAACGCGGCTCACAAGCCCGCCAGCGCTCGTACTCATTACTAGTTTCTTCATCAGAGTCGCTCTCCGCCTCAATAATCGCGTCAACGGCGTCGTTAATGGTGTTGGACCGCTTAACTAGCGGGCGTGGAGGCGGCTGGGGAGCAACAGTACCGCTATAGAGGCGCCAAAGTTGCTGAAAGGCAGCGTTAGCAGCCGCCAATTGAGCTAGGTCACCCGCCCAAGCGACTTTACAGTAGTTACAATAGTGTGGGTGGAGTACAATCGCAGCGTAATAGGCAGTACTGTCGCTTAGTTTGCTGTAATAGAGCTTTAGTTTGGCAACAGCGCCGCGCAGGTTGATGGCCAAATGGTCTTCTAGAGCGTCTTCTTGCTTAAAGTCAACATCGCGATAGGTAATTAAGCGCTCTTTATAAGCGCTTATAAGCTGCTTAAAGGTAGGGATAACCTTATAAATGGCGCCAAAGCGCCTATTAAGCTTGCGATCGCCTGGCTGCTTGCTCTTGCCGCGACCTTCCAGCCGCTCTGTGGCTGCTTTGAGCGGCTTCAACACATCCACATACTTAGTGATAACTGCCTAGTCTGCTGCTTGTAGACTAGTTGATCGCATCTACGCTAGAGCAGCTGGCGGCTTGTTAGTTTTTTAATTAAGCGCTTTGATTCGTGAGATGTGGTGTTTGGCGTAGTTGGTGATAGGACGTTAGAGGATAAGCCCACGCTTAAAGGCAGCACAATAGCTGTTCCAGCGTGTAACGCACGCCTTGACAACAGCCAATAATAAGGCCTTGTTTATAGGGTCTTCAGCTAACGCGAGGTGCTGGAAAGTAGAGAAACTAGAGTACTGTTTTGGCGTACTAATAAAGTTGATAATGTCTAGAAACACTCCTAAAGGCCCTAGCCGCCGCCACTTATTTATAAACTTCTCCTTATTCTTCTTGTGCTTTGGGTTATTATCGTAGGCGTCTTTATCCTTGCCAAATATGACAGTTTGGCCGACAAGGTTGATAATGTGGCAACTGCAACGAAGGCGGCGTTAAGCGGCAGTAAATCCATACTGTTTACTTAAGTACTCCACTGCTATATTGTTACTTGCAGCGTTATCTAACACAAAGTAACCTAGCTTCTCCGCCGTTATATTGAACGCCTGCAGCGCTTTGTCGACACATTCGCCTATCCTCTTGCAGCTATAGACGCCAGCGAGCTGCGGCAGCGCGATAGGTAAGTCTTGAATCCTGCCCGCGGTGTCAACGTAGTGAGCAACAACACCAAAGAAGCCGCGCTTGCCACCTTTTGCAGTCCAGCCGTCAAAGCTAACGTGCACCTTACTGCTCGCAGTCACTAATTCTGCTTTAACAATAGGAACAAGGTAGTTGTAGAGCTGGAGTACAAACCTCAACACGCTGTTGTGGCTTGTCCACAGCGCTTGAACTGCCACAGGATTGGCGAACTGTAGCATACGCTAGAAGCTCTTAGTCTCGAATTCGCGCAGTAGATAGTTATTCTCAATAAGCTATTGCACAGCGGCGAGCCAGAAGCCTTGAATATCAAAGTTACTTAGCTTATTAACCACAGCTTGCGTGACAGGTACGCCCTTCTTCATCGCGTCAAAGATAGTTGACTAACCACCCAGCAGCTGTGGCAGCTGCTTCCCGCGCGCAGTTAGGCGATAGCCGCGCCTTTAACAACCTAGGTGCTTCGCCACAGAGCTTGTGGCATCCGTCACCTCAATTATGCTGCTCGTTGGCGCGTTATGGTGGCAGAAGCGGCACACAAAGAAGGTACGCTCAGGCTTATTAGCCGCAATTTGTGCAGGACTTTGCTTTAACGCGACGCGATAGCCGTACTAAAAGACCCAGCTCTTCTTGCCAATAAGAGTACGCCGCGGCACCTGGTACCAAGCCAGCTTCTCCCAATTAATGCCATCGTAATTGTCCGCAAAGCGCTCGTCAAAGCCGCCGCTAACAACATTATCATCCTCCACAGTCAAAGCCTCTATAGCTGCCTTTAACACCAACGATGGCGTTAACAACGCCTGCGACTCTAGCAACTGCAGCTCCCACAGCCGCTGTGAGGCATCTATAACCTGGCCGACAAGCGGGTCTTTGGCGGGCATGGCTGGCTAGCTGGCTCCCTATGATGGCGACGATTGAGGCGACGGCGGCGCAGTTAGCTGCGTTTCGGGCAGCTCTATCGGCTGACTGGCAGTGCCGGCTGGCAGCGAGTCGCCTTTAATAGCCCGCTGGGTGCGTACTTTCTGACGCTTGCCGCGACCTCCACCTTCATCGGTCACCTCTACGGCGCCGTTGGCGCGTACTCCAGCGCGTGCGTTGCCATCGATGGCGCGTTTGGGGGGCATCTCGGGCTATTAGCAAGCCCACAAGGTAAGCAAAGGCAGCGAAAAGTACGCAATAAGTTAACTGCAATAGCTAAAACACCAACAAAAGTACGCCGATGGATAGGCGATAGTAACAAAACAGCGCGTCAAGTGCGCGATAAGATGGCTAGGGGGCCTGGGCGTGATGCCGGCAGTAAGTTGTGGCCAATCAACAACTCCAAATAAGCCAACTTTTGCAGCAACACCCGCTCGCTTCTATAGCTGAATAACACTATCAAATCTATTAAATCTCCAAGTCAAATCTTTATTTTGGACTTGATTTCCGCCTCAATTTATACGGCAAAGACTTGATTTACTTGATTTGGCAACTCGGCCGTTCGAAGCTCGAGATTTGGAAGTATATTTGATTGTTGACAATTGTGCTATCCACCACCTCTCCGCACCTCCCCGCACTATCTTGTACCTAGCTTTGGTCTTAAGTCATGTTGGCACATGTTACTCCTTGATCTATGAGGAAGATCTCCACAAAGCAGCCTAGGATGGATAGCGTACAACACATTGGGCCCTCTCCTCACCGGCAGGTGGAGAGTTGCTCGGGCCCAACTGACTCAATGCAGCCGCGTCGTATAAAGAGAAGCGGCTGGGCCTTGTACGCAAGGAGTTCAGCCGTACGCCATTTACCCTTGCTGGCTTGTCTAAACAGACCTGTGCAGGAAGACAGTAGCAAAAATGGCCTGCAATTTGTTAAGCACTAGCCTCGGCAGTATACCCAATGTCACGGTTCTCAACGTCACGCATTACTCAAATGGCGCATCCATACCGCTCCCCTACATGGCGCCAGACTGTGCTTCCTACACTTCCGCAAATGCCACGGCCGATCTGTGCCAAGTCGTCCTGAACGTATCAACAAGTGCCACCAGCACAGACAGCGTTGACAACGTGCCGTAGCGAGTACGGCCGCAAGTACGGCCGAGCCGTGCACAGATTGTATGTTGGCTAATTTCAAGGTTGAAAGCGCACTCTATACACCGTGCACGGCTCGGCCGTACTTGCGGCCGTACTCGCTACGGTACGTTGTCAACGCTGAGCACAGACCGCATCGAGGGCTAGCTGCCAGACGATTGGAACGGCCGATTTCTTGCGAGCGGAAACGGAGGAATTGGAGGATGCATCGACTATCCTAGCCTTCAGCATGGCGCCAGCTTCCGATTTGCGACTTTCGGCGCGAATATTGGGCACGACGGACAATACGGCTTCGAGTTTTTCCTCAACGAGCCTGAAACCATCAACGACTTCGGATATCGCGCTATCCACGCTTAGGCGGTAGTCGCAAAGCAAGTTATCGCGCAATATTTTGGGAGAAATGCTTCCTGCAACTACTACTCCGGCTGCAGCACTGGTGGCCGACAAGGCTTCCAGGAAGCAATTCTTTATCCGGAAGATTTCGATGGTATCCTTATGGGCTGAATGGCTGTGGACTGGCTCGGGATGGTTGCATCGAAAGGAATTCTACCGCGACGCCTGGGCTGGCCAGACCTGGACTCTCCAAGTTATATTACCACCGAACAATGGTCCGCCATCGTAGCAGCGCAATTGCAAATTCTAGACCCGCTCGACGGTTTCAAGGATGGTATAATCGACAATCCCACCCTCCACGGCTTCGACCCGCAAATGCTGGCCTGCGGTACCGGCATCTTGAACTCCTCGGTGTGTTTGACCGCGGCTCAGGTTAACTCAGTACGCGAAATTTACCAACCCTTGGCCAACGAAAAGGGAGATTTCGTTTACCCTAGTTTCGAACTCGGGATAGATACCTCGGTGTTTTCCGCGAACACCGCAACCATCAACGGAACTGTTACTCCTCAGCTCAGTTGTCCGTATCTACAGAACTTTTGGCGTGGCGCCGTCTACAACAGTAGCACGTGGACACCCAACAATTTTTCCACTGCCGATATGGACTTTGCGGTCGAATTGAATCCAGGCGGCATATAACTCGCGGGCGACATATCCCATGACGTATCTCAGTACCATGCCCGTGGGGGTAAGCTACTTGCCCACCACGGACGTCAAGATCAAACCGTCATGTCATCAATCGCATCGCGCACTTTTCAACGTACAGTTGAAGTAACGAGCCTCACTCTCTCTGAAATGCATGAATTCTTCCGGCTGCTCTACATCCATGGCATGGGACACTGCGGTGGAGGGCCCAGTGCATGGTCCGTAGGCCAAGCAAATATCGATAGGCCCATGGGGGCACAGTTCAACGATTCGCAGCATAGTGTTCTGATTGTTCTGGTAGACTGGGTCGAGGGTGGAAAGGCACACGTCAGTTTGATTGGAACAAAGTTCCAGGGTGGTGGTATGAGTACGAGCGGACACGTAGAGGCGCAGAGGACACCTTGCGTGTATCCCAATGAGAGCTTCTGGGATGGGGTCGGAGACACGAAGGTTACGGAGAGCTGGGAGTGCAGGCTCGAAGGAACTCAGTTCTAAAGCAAACAAGATGATATACCGTACTGATATTAATTTACGCTTCTTAGCCTGCTTTCCACCATTACCTACCTCCCATTTCACCTCTATAGACATCACGTACGGCTTACTTCAACGGAGGAAAGTCGTCGTTGCTGTCCAGACTAGGGGCAGACTCTGCAGTAGTGGTAGGCGCTGCGACAGCACCATTAGGGTCGCCATTATACCGCTTCTTCCCTCCAGCAGCAGTGTAGGTGCCATCAGGGTAGAGGTGGCACTCAGGTGTCTGCTCACCGCCGACGGCAAGGGTTCTGATGACGAAGTTCCAGTGATCGAGACCGGATATGTCGGTGCTGATGGGCATGTGCGTTAGAGGAAGAGGCCAAGGGGAAGATTGGAACATATGACAGAATGGGTGAGGTAGAAAGATAGATGACCTACCCAGTGTGGAAGTGCGCATTCTGGATGAAGACTGTGGGTGCGAGTATTAGTCATAGTCCATGTTGATATTTGAGATTAATGGTACGGAGTGCTACAAAGAGGACGGGACCGGCCTGGGGAGGATGTACATACTTTGCTTGCCGTGATCACCCATGTCGTCGCCGTTGAGCACTTGGCCCGCCGGACTATAGGGGTCGACTTGATTGAGCGCCTGGTCGAGGGCCTTTTGCAGCTCGGTGCTCCAACCAGGGTAATACGTACCCAGGTTGTAGGTCTTGCCATGCTTGGTATCAAGGTATTTGGGAGCCATTGCCTAGTTGCGTAAAGAGTAGCTTGTGGGTATCAGAGGAGATGCGTGTCTGCAGGTAAATGAGTGTTTTCGGGAGAGGGGGAGGAGGTAGAAAGGGGAAATATATATAGGACTATCTTGGCTGTGTCCGCACGGAGAGAGTTGGCTGAGGTGCATGCGTTCAACTGCGGCTTGAGAGTCCGCAAAGTGGAGGGTAGCCACATGCAGACATCTGGAGATCACCTTTTCAGCTTGTCGTATTGGCACAGACTTGCTGCTTTGTACGGCAGTAGCCACTACAGTACTAAGCCAAAAGTCTGTTCCCCGCAGGGGTAAGCGAGGTCCGCCATCATCACCACCCCGTCGCGCAGAGCGCTCCGGCACCCCCAATATTGCTCCCGGAGAGTTGATAATTGATATAGAGATAATTATTTGATCAATATTTTGTTTGATACCCGCGCGCACGCCGGAGAGCAAGTAGGCGGCGCGGCATACTAAGTATAAGCTTGCGAATCAGCGAGTCAGGGATCCTACGCCAGCAATCTTTTAACGCCGCGCAGAAGGTCTCAAAGTCCTTGTCGCTGTTGCTAAGGTCGCCTATATTGGGGTAACGCTTATAGAGTTTTCTCTTAAGGGACCACTAGAGATGTTTAATGGGGTTGATGTTGGGGGAATAACGCGGCCACTTAATTGGTTGTATGCTGTGTTCCGCCAAAAAATCGAGCGACTATCGCGCCCTGTGGATGGGCGCGTTGTTGTGCATATAGATATCTCCTGCGTGATAATTATAGAGGAGTCCTTTGCGTAGAGCTTTAATATAACTCTATGCGCTGTATCCTTTGCGATAAGCTGCTAGGTCCCTAGGCATGATCACTACCGTATTCGGCCACTCAACGCACAGTTAACACTAAAAATCGTATATTTTCAACACCTCATAACTCCACCAATATGGACCCGATCGACGCAGCTGTTGAAGCTTTAAAATCCCTGGAGCTAGGAGAACGTCCTAATATATCCCAGGTTGCTCGGGAGTACGGCGTTGAGCGGTCGCGGCTCTCGAAGCGCTATCGAGGGGTTCAGGGCACCTATGCAACTCGGGCCGAAAAAAAGCGACTCCTCAACAATACACAGGAAAAACAGCTACTACAGTACATTGATAAGGTGTGTGTACAAGGCCTACCCCCTACGAGAGAGATGATACGAAATTTCGCTGGAGAAATAGCACATCAAGAGCCAGGAAATCACTGGGTTAATCGCTACATTGCGCGGCATCAAATTGACCTTATATCGCAATGGATATCTGGCATCGATAGCCAGCGCTACAAAGCCGATTCAGCCTTCAAATACGCCCTCTATTTTAAGCTTTTAGACGATAAGATCAAGCAGTACAACATCGCACCGTCAAATATATACAATATGGATGAGAAGGGCTTCTTGATCGGGGTAGTGTCAAAAATGAAGCGCGTGTTCTCTCGACAGCGATATGAGCAAGGAGGCGTCAAGCAGGTACTCTAGGACGGCAATAGAGAGTGGATAACGACGATAGCTTGTATATGCGCCGACGGCAGCTCTCTCAAACCTGCCCTAATATATCAGGCGGCTTCTGGCAACATCCAGGACACATAGCTACAAGATTTCAATCCTCAAGAGCACCAGGCCTTTTTCGCCTCATCACCATCTGGATGGACAAACAACGAACTTGGGATTGCCTGGCTTAAGAGGTGCTTTCAAGAGGAGACTAAGAAGAAGGCAAAGCGCGACTATCGACTCCTAATTCTTGATGGGCATGGCTCACACGTTACTATGGAGTTTATCGAGTTCTGCAATCAAAATCAAATCCTCCTAGCTATCTACCCGCCGCATTCAACTCATACGCTACAGCCTCTAGATGTCTGCCTTTTTAAGCCTCTTTCAGCTGCATATACAAAAGAGCTCTCCGAATTCATGTACAACAGCCAAGGACTCACATCTATCACTAAGCGCGACTTCTTCCGCTTCTTCTATAAGGCATACAGAGTTGCATTCGCCAAAGAAATAATCATTAACGCCTTCAAAGTTACTAGCATCTCTCCGCTAAATAGCAACGCTATATTAAAGAAATTTAAGGATCTAGAGCCTAAGAGGCCATCAAGCAGCAATAGCATGTTGTCAGTACTCTCTGCAAGCGATTGGCGTAAAATTAAAGGACTTCTACAACAGGTAGTTAAGGATCTTAATAATAAACGCGTCTCGCAGCTGTCTCACACAATACACGCAATAGCGACTCAGAAACAGCTCGTCTAGCACAAAAACAATCGCCTTAGTGATGCCCTTTTCAATAAGAAGAAGCGCTGTAAGCGTGGCAAGGCATTACTACTTGAACCCTCTAAGAATTACGCTGGCAGCGCCGTCTTCTAGTTGCCATTAAAAGTTAAGGCTGCCCGCAATCGCCAGGCTAAAAAAGACGCCAAAGCAGAAAAACTACAACACTAGAAGGAGCGCAACAAGCTAGCTAAGGAGCAGAAAAAGCAGAAGAAACAGGCTATACTTAAGTAGAGGGCGCAGAAAAGGATAGCTGCAAAAGAGGTTAGGTTGCAAGAACAGTAGAGGAAGGCGGCAGAGCGCAAAGAAGATCTACTTGCGCGCGCAGCTGAAAAGCAACTCAGGACTAATATACAATTGGCCAAAAAGGGTAAGGCGCGTAGCCTCAAGGCTCCTGCACCTCCTGCTCATGTTATTAAGGACCTAGAGGTTGATGTTAAGGATCTATTAGTTATTAAAGGGGTGGTAGAGGCATCCGGCCCATCAACGCGCACTCGCAAAGTACGCCTCCCACAGAGGTATCACACATAGTTTATTGTTGCCAATCGATTTATCAAGCTTCTGCAAATGCTACTCTAAAAAATCTAGTGATTTTACGATATATATACAGCTCTGCAGCTTCAAAAGTAATAGTGGTGGCTATCCTCAAACTGTGCGTTGAGTGGGGTCTGTGCGTTGAGTGGCCGAATTCGGTACGTTACGGCGCGTATATCTAAGATTTAGGGGTAGATGTCAGATATCAGGTCACTGGAAATCACTGTGATTTCACTGTGAAATCCAGTAGTCACGTGCGTCCGATCACATGGTCTCCTTATAACGACAGTTAGTGTAACTCACAGTGATTTCAGTGTGAGATCACTGTGAAATACACGAAGGAGACTGGCGTACTACTATTACACTACTCCACACTAGTACTAGTGCGTCTTGGCGCTAGATAGATATTGCGTACGATAGCTAAGCTTCTCCAATAGAGAGATCACTCCACAGTCAAATTATCTCAATCATTATTAAAATCAACCACCTTTTATTTAAACTATTAAGAATCACTAAGAATCACTATAAAAACACAGTGAATCTGATAGTAGACTAGATTATTATTTTATATGTAGACTAGATTTAGACTCTATTAATAAATTAGCTCTAAACTTAGATATATTTTTATAATAATAAACTATACTATTTATAGAATTTATAGAAACCTATAATATCTTTTTATTAATATCTTAAAACACTTTTCTATATCTATAATAGTAAAAAGACAACTACTATTATTTATAATCTTTTATTAGAAACCTCTTAGTTATAAAAAAATCTAACTATAGAAATCTAACTTCTATAGTAGAGTATAAGCAAAAAAATATTACAGATTAGAGTTATATTAATACAAAAATTAGTAGAATACTATTAAAGTTAAAACTAAGTAGAATATAAGGTCTAGCTACTATAAAAAAGATATATAGTTATAAAAAGTTAAATAGTATATTTAGAATAAATTATATTAATCTAGTATATTAGTATAGCTAGATATTAAATTTAATAGTTAACTATAATATTACGTCTTAATAGATAATTATAATTATTTTCTATTTTCTATTTACTTTTATATTTAGCTAGTTTTAACTTTTTAACTAGTGTGTCTAGTATAGTAGTTTCTACTTAATTATATAAATCTAACCTTAATATATTTATTTTATTTAATAACTATTATTATATTAAGATTATAGCTCTAACTAGCGAGACAGTTATAGTAGTAACTAGACGCTCTATCTTTTAGTATAATAGAGAAGGCTTAATTCTAGTGCTGCTTAGGTAGTCTAATCTTACTACAATTATCGCGAAAAATTCTAAATTTAGTATTAAATACGTTATATAACTTACCTCTAAAGCGCTTCTTATTATTATATAGCTTATAGAGGTCTATAATAAGCTAATATATATTATTAAGACGCGTGGCGTCTATAGGGCTTCTGTGCTATAGAGGGTTATATATATTATATAGGTTTAGCTACTATATAGAGGATAGATACGCGTTATACTATTACTAAGAAGGCAGATATAGAGTAGGCTACTATTATAGTAGAGGTATAGATAGGTAGATAGTACGTACTATTAGAGCTAGTTAAGGGGAATTAAGATGAGTAGAGGGTTATTAAGAGAATTATTATAATAAAGGTATATTATATAGAGGCGCATAATTTAAATTAAAGTATAAGTTAAACTTCTTACTTATTTTAAGCTAGTAAGTGACCTCTTTATTAGTCTATTCGTAGTAGTCGCCCTATAGCGCTTTTGCTATATTATAGGCAATTAATTTGCTATTCTTAGCTACAAAGACGCCTTATTAGCGTAGGTAGTCTCTCTATTTAGTAATAAAAGCTTTATTGTCTTTATTAAATAGTTCTTTTAGCTATTCTTTAAAGATAATAGTTATCTTATTCTAAAGCTTATAGTTTTCCTATCCTTTATCTTAAGAGATTTAGTAGTAGAAGAAGATATATATATTAACTCTCTTTGTGTTAATTATCTTAATATCCGTATTCTTATTAATATCTAGAAGCTAACCATAGCTATTCTTATTAATAAGCGTCTATTCTTCCTTTATAAGGTAGTTAGTAAAAGATATTATAATTTAGTAGGATTATAGAGTATCTCTTTAAAAGAGTAGAATATAGGTTAATAGTACTATTAGTAATAGATACTATAGAGCGTAATAAATAAAGACTTAGGTAAATACTTAGAGTCTTTATTACTTAGTAGTAGGCTATAACGCGTAAGTTCTAGTAAAGGCGTAATAGACGTAGAGACCTAGGTAACCGCTTAGGGTCTCGTTAGCACATAGTCTAGAGTATTACTATACCCCTTATCGTGTCTCTTTTAATTCTCCTTACTATCTATAGTTATCTTATAGTATTAACTATAAGGATAACTACTAATTAGTGTTAGTTTATAGGTAGCAAGGGAAAAATAGTCTTTGCCTTTAGTCTCTAGTGTCTATATTCTATGTTCTATATTTATAACCCCTATATTTGTCGCGTTCTAATTTCGCGACTCATGCGCCAAGCACAGTAGTCCGTGCTTAATTGTGCAGATTCGACCTTAACGCGCTTGTTCTATCTAACAACACTTCTCGTAAACGTAGAAAATAAGAGAGTGTAG
This sequence comes from Laburnicola sp. R22_1, assembly GCA_014281115.1. Lineage (NCBI taxonomy): Eukaryota > Fungi > Ascomycota > Dothideomycetes > Pleosporales > Didymosphaeriaceae > Laburnicola > Laburnicola sp. R22_1. The sequence continues at coordinate 2,529,524 of JACONQ010000015.1, forward strand.
ACAACTTATTAATTCTATATAGGTATAAATAGAAAAGAAGATTCTATAGTATATAAACTATAGTATATAGATATTTTATAATATTTATATAATACCTATTCTATAATAACTTTAATACTATTACTATAATTTATAGTAAAGTTTAATAAGCTTTACCTTACTATATATTACTATAAGTCTTACCTATATAGTATATAAATACTAGTAGCTTTTTATTTTAAGGTTACTATTAGCTATACTTAGCTTTTCTTCTTTTTATATAAACTATTTACTTATCTCTATTTTCTTTATATATATATATATATACTCTATACTTATTATATAAAGCTAAATTACTTTAGTTTATAAAAAGTTCTATTAAGTAATAATTTATTATAATTATAATTTAGCTTATTAGTAGTGATAGATTAATTTAGATAATTTAGTTAATTATAGTTAAAGGTAAGATTATATAGTTAATAGTAAAATTATAGTAATAATATACTATGTATATAGAGATTTTTATATTTAGTTTAGTCTTTATATAGTAAATAAACTTACTTAGAATATTTATTTAAGTAGTAGAATTAAGTAATTATATAATATTAGGTACTATTATTAAGGAGCTAGTAAGGGGAAGATAATTATATAGTTAAGGCTTAATAATTATATATTAAAGCTTTATATAAAAAAAAGAAAAGTATAAATACTAGCTTTTTTTCTTTTTTTCTTTTAACTTTAAATATTTCTTTATACGTATACTCTTCCCTAGCTTTTTTGTCTTTTATTATTATTATACTATTTCTTATTTTATATAATACTACTATTTTATTCTTTATTATTATATAGTACTTTATTTTATATAGTACTAAATTATTATAAAATAGAGCCTTTTAGTAGACTAATTAGCTTACTTTTTCTAGTAGTCTTACTATATTCATAATACTTAGTAGGCGTATACTTATTACTTTTTTAACTATATTTACTACTTACTATATATTCTTATATAGTATCTTTATTAATATAAGTTTTTTTTTTTAGTATTTTTTATATATAGATACTAACTTAAAATAGGCTAAGGAATAGACTATTATATAGATGGCTTTATATAATATTAATATTATTTTTCTATCCCAGGGCGCTAACGACATCCAGCCCTCCATGTTAGGGTTAGGGTTAGGGTTAGGGTTAGGGTTAGGGTTAGGGTTAGGGTTAGGGTTAGGGTTAGGGTTAGGGTTAGGGTTAGGGTTAGGGTTAGGGTTAGGGTTAGGGTTAGGGTTAGGGTTAGGGTTAGGGTTAGGGTTAGGGTTAGGGTTAGGGTTAGGTGTTACCGTGGGAATGAATCCTTTTAACCTTA